>CM060908.1:104380604-109380604 GCA_030737815.1 Allium fistulosum
CCTCGTCTCCTCAATTCTCCGCAACACCCACCTCAACTCCCGACCAGACTCCTTCACTTGGGCACCCAACCCCTCATCCGGCTTCTCTGTTGCCTCATGCTATGCCCACCTAAACAACCCTGGACGACTATTCACCTTCCCCAGACTCTGGAAGTGCAAGATTCAGCCCCGCCTTGCTTTCCTGCAGTGGTGTCTCATCCAAGGGCGAATTAACACAAGAGACAGACTCCTCCGCCATAACATTGTAGTAGACCCCAGCTGCGTCCTATGTTCCACCTCAACAGAAAGTTTGCAACATCTCTTCTTCGAGTGTGATTTTGCGATCAGGGTTTGGGCGGCGACAACTGCTCATATTCTCGGACATATTCCCACGTTCACCTCGTTTTTCGATCATTGGCAGAACAACCCCCCCAACTATCACCTAGATCTCACGGTTGCTATTTTCAGCTGGTGGATCTGGGCCGAGCGCAATGCACGTGTATTCTGCAAGCCCATATCTAGCCTTGAAGAAACCTGTAGACGTATTACTCACCATTTCTCATCTATATCAGGTCGTAGCTTCTCCGCTCCGTTCAGGCTGAGACTTCCTCACCCCAGCTCTCCTCAGGCTGAATCCTCGGGCAGCACATCAGCAGTTCCTCCTGACAGGCATCGTGGGCACCACTAAACCGCGACTTTGCTCCGGCCTTTCCATCACTGTTTTTACTGGCTATATGTATTTTGTATATATAACTCTGTCTCACTATGACTAGCTTACTGCTTCTCAATACTTTTTGGCCAGCGATCAGGCTTGTTGATCGCATTATTTACTTATTATATGATATCTAATCGGCTGTGTAGTGCCACGCTACACAACCGTGTCGCTCAAAAAAAAAATATTTGTCTTACTTGTATAACAACATTATTGGGTTATATATATTATATTTTTTGGACGTTGGATTAAAATAAAAGATATATTTTAAGAATTTATATCGATATATAATTACACGGTATTTCAATTGTTAGTTTTGTTACTTCAGATGGTGATAGTTTTTTTCATTAAATTACGGTAAATTTTATATTGTTTCAACTATTATGGTGGTATGATTTTCGGAAGTAAATGCAATAATTTTATAGCGGTTTCAGAAATTTGACGACGTGTCCACTAGTTTTAGCTTATCCTAACATTAGAGATATTGATTACCAATGAAAACATCAAACCAGTTATAAGTTACCCAAAGTGGAGGGACTTTCCGGCGCACTCACTTAGGAATTTATGAAACTGTCCAATTTATCTTGGAGCATACAAATTATATAACACGCTATATTTACTATTTATTTATATTTATTAGATTATAATATGTATACTAACAAAAATATAACCTTTGAAGCCACTAAAATATAATTCTAATTCGAATGTTAGAATATTGCTTATTTAAACCAGTTTCGAAACACTAAATCGCACTTAGCATGATTTCTTTATTCTTATATATACATGTAATAATATTATCTTGTCAAATTTACATATTCCAGCTTATATTCTGTAATGGATGAACATATGTTGAACTTATGTGTCGCTTAAATTATTTGGCATGCTCAATAATATAATACTATAAAGTAAGAATACTTAACATACGATGTTAATATTTTTTGTATAAATTCATTATTTCTTCAAAAAAGTAATTATAAAATTTGTGCTTCAAGGCTACTTATGCTGATTTATTGATAAACATTTTCCATCGTTGTCTAAGAAATAAACAAACATACATAAATTCAGTCCACGAATATGAACTTTCATATTTATATGACTAAAGTCTAATAATGTACCACTAAGTAAATAGTATGGGAAACAACATGTGTATAGCCCTGGTGTGTACTAGTATAAATTAATGTAGTGTGACAAAAATATGGGTCACAAGCTGGCAACCAAGCATGTAATATGTATTTTGTAGGTTGGGTAAGTTTGGAATATTTGCAGGATGCAATTTGAATCTGGTTGATATAAAAATTCTTTCCGGTCAGTGCAAACTTGTTTAGTGATTTATGCTAGTTCCTCAATTATATGTTTAGGCAAATTTTTGGCCTCCTTATTGCAGGCAACAATCATAATAGTCATAGTGTTATCACGGATGTCTAAAATCAATTTGAATCTATCAAACAATGAACTTATGTCAGTGCTTTTGTATTGGATGGAGTACTATATTTTTGTAATGTATTGGCATGCAATGGAAGGCAGCATAGGCTATTCATTTGCAGGGGCGGAGGCACATTGTGATTGGGCTGGGCATGTGACCCTCCTAGGAAAACCTAAAAAAACAAATATTCGTTCAAAATTTCAAACGCAGCCAAACCCTAGTGTGAATGCAATCTCGTACTCCATCGGCAACCCTAAATCTTCATTCTCTTCTACAGCTTCGCAGCCTTCCTCCATAGTGCTTTTTTGCATTCTCCTCCGCTGCGCTCCTTCGCCTTCTCCTTTGCAACGCTCGAGACCCTCCTAGATTTACGTATCTCGTATGCAATCAATGTTAGTTCTTTCTCTGTTATTGAAAAATAGCCTAATTTTGCACTACACAATTGATTTTGGTTTGTTGGTGTAAATAATTTGGTTAATATTTGACACAGAAAGCTTTATTAATTAGATTAGGATGAAAAAGAAAGCTCTCGCAGACCAACGGCCGTAGTACAATAGGTTGAAGACAACATGGCTGAGCTTACTTTGATTAGTTTAATTAATTTGTTGGATTGAATCAAATTAGCTTGTTGAGCTAATTTGTTGGAATGGATAACTTTAGTTTTGGGAAAATTTGCTTGAATGATTAATGAACTTGGTTTTTATTTTTACTTTAGATTGCAGAACTATTTTAAAAGACTATTTGAAAATATTTCTCCCAAAGTTGGATCGGGTATTATCACCGCGTTCAAAATACGAGAACTCGACATGGACAACTTTAAACTTGCAGCATCTTTGTATGATTGTATTAGTCTACAAGATCAACAGTTGATCGATTTTGTATGAAACATTATCATATAACTATTTAGTTGTTATTTAATGATTTGTTACAAGTATTTATACACATATTTGAATGATTGGACAAAAAAATTCCATGGCTTCCCTCGAACTCTCAAATTTTTACCAATGTGACCCTGCCAGACTTATTTTCTGGCTACGCCACTATTCATTTGCATGAACTTATGTCAGTGCTTTTGTATCGGTTAGCTAAAATCATAGGTGGTTATGTTTTACTCAGTGAAAAAGCAGTAAACGGACAAATTTGATGAAGGAATATGAATAGGTTATATTGTGAAGGCAAGTGGCTGGATAGGTAGGTCTAGTAACAATGGGAGTTTAGTGACATAGCACATATCCAACGTTTTCGAGACCTAGATTGTGATTCATCAATGTTTAATGCACACTTTTTTTATACCTTTGTGTTGCTGCCTTGCACTTCTTGCAAGAGAGGTAGCACCATCTAAAATGTTATTTATGTTCATAATCTCTCCCCTAAATAGATATTTTGCGCCTTATTTGATAATGTAAATAGCATGAAAATGTTCTATGATGTTTACGTAGTTTAAATGCAAAGTTGATTTGCATACCGCATACGATTTAAATGGTAGCTCTATGAGATATTCCGCTATGATTAGTTCTTTTCCTTGGTTGGATGGTGAATAAATTCAATTTTCTGTGCAACCTCAGTGTAATAACTTTGAATTCTGGTCTTTTGATTTTGAATGTTTAATTAATTTCAAATATTCAAATATTGGTTTTAAAAGTTAATAACTTGAATAAAAATGTAGGGATTTTTTAAATTATTTGAATTGTGAATTAATACATGAATTATTTAGATTTTAATTGAATATTAATTCTATGGATTAAACGGACTTGTTTAACTCCATTTAAATCAACCAATAGTAAACGGTGAATTCATTTTATAGATTTAATTATTGTAATAAATGGTTCAATAAATAATAAGAAAATAAATTATTATTTTTACAACTTGATTTTGTTGATGTATTTTTCATTTAATTTATTTGATTTATCCATAATTTTTAATTTGGGAAATATTAAAATTATTCGTTTGACGATTTATCCGCAAACGACAGTGTTTTTGTGATTTTTCCAAACTAAATAACTAGTGTAAAATATTATCATTTTAGGATCATACCGCATTTCCAAGCACGACCATATTTTTGTTTTGTCGGTTGCAGCCCCATACGTGAACAAAAATCTATGCAGTGAGATGTCGATAAATTTAAAACAATTATACTTCAACCAACAAATTCTTCCATCTGCCTCATTTTTATCTACTCCATACCCTCCCATTCCTTTTCATTCAATCAAAGAAAACACACCACTATGCTGCCTAAAATCAAAAACAAGAAAGTAACCCAAACTTTAAAATCCAAAATATATTTCAATATTCCACTAAAAATTGTAAAATATGGGTTTCATGGATTCGTGGGAAGATCTTCAATCGGGTATTGATTTTAAAGGGTGTGATTATAGCAGAGGGGGTCAGGGTATTAGCAATGAAATTAGGGCATAGTATTGTAGAAGGATTAGGAAATGATTTTGAAAATGGAGATTAGATCTAGGTTTCTCTTGCCGAAGAGCTACGGCGCTTGAAAGTTGGAAGCACACGGTCGTACATGGTAAATAGCAGCCGTACTTGTTTACGTTCGATCCGGAATGTCGCATTTTGTAGTCGATTGTCGATCTCTTTTGTGTGAGGATTGTCGAGAAGAGCTCACACCGGGGGACAAAATGGTGAAGGCGGCTTGTACTTTCTTAAAGTGGCGATGGAGCTATCATGATTGGATGTGACAACCCAGAAATTTCATCAATTAATTTTAAATGATTAATGAATTTTAAATATTTGAATTATAGGATTTTTAAAAGTTAAAAATTTTAATTCAACTATTGTGATCATCTAAACATTTGAATTATGCATAAATATTAACTAAATGGATTTAATAATTATATTTAACTTCTTTTAATTAATAAGTAATATTGATGAATTTAGTTTGTAAATTTATTTACAAATATAAATAGAATGGATATATATCCAAATTGGATCAAAAATATATAAGATGATTTAAATTTTTGAAATTAACATTCCTGGGCATTATCTCAGATTTTAACGAACCAGTGCCATTAGATTCGGAACAATAAACTATTGTATGCCGTCGAGTTTTGTCATGGTCAGACGTATTGTGTGGTTATGCAAGCTCAAAATGCATAACGACTAAATTTAATTATAATTCGGTTTAAAAACGCTAACTTCCATAAACTTTGAAATTAGGTCTCGAAACTAGTTCCATTAAGTTTAGAATAGGGGTATTTGGTATGGAGCTCTAGTACGTACACCTAGATTAGAGTTCGAGATTTTGGAGAATACGATATCAGATATTATTAAATAATGGCACCATACCCAATAAACTCAAGATTATACCCTAATACATTCATGACCATACCTTCCCACTATCCTTTACCTTACTTGTGCATGCATGTTTGTCCTTGCTCTTGGCTTTTATCCATTATCCTGGTAGGAATTAGAATATTCTATATATTCATTGATACTTATATATAGAGAGAAGAGGCATAAAACATATTTTTACTCTTCTAGTTATATCATCCAATCCATTTCCATATATCTATATATCCTTCATCTCTACACATACGTTTTTCAATTTCCAGTAAACCAAATATTTAGGCCGATCATTTAAAATTCAAATTCAATTCAAAGACATGATAATAAATTGGGAGAACTTGTATCTTTGATCTCGTTTGGCTGAGATCTTCATATCTGTGCTAGTTGGTTGGAGTATGGTTGAATTTTCTTGAGTTCGTCAGTAAGTCGAAAGCTTAGGGAGGGCTAGGATTTTTCTTTGTCGTTTATATAAGAGTTATTAGGGGATTCAAAACTTTTTAATGGGTTAGTGGTGACGTGGAGCAACTGCGATCTCATCTTGGTAGGGCGCGGTGGAGCAATGGAAAATGCGACATGGTGTATGTCATATGAGGGCGGTGGCCTTCGCGTTTTACCTAGAGGTCTGGGGTGAGTCGACATAGTGTTGGTAAAATGGAGGTTTCAATGTGTAGTTCAATGGTGTGGTCAGATTTTTGCTTCGTCCAGCATCGAGAGAGTGAGGAGGAAGGAGATGCACAACCATGGTGCATTTTCATGCATAGACGTTTTGAAGAGAGGGTAGTATTATCTTTTGGGGGAGAAGTTAGAGGGGTAATTTTGTAAATAAAAGTAAATTAATTAATTGTTAATTTAAATTAATCGATAAATTGTAAAATCTATAACTTTTGCGTGCATGGTTGGATTCAGACGTCGTTTGTTGCGTTGCACTCGTATCGATATTATTTTCGCGATGGAGTTGGTTTTGTCAGTGTAACGACCCAGAATTTCTATCAATTAAAATTCGAATATTTAATTGATTTTAAATATTAATAAGTGAAATTTATAAGTCGAATAATTTATTTTTCGAATAACTAGATTTAATTGGATAATTAAATCAATAATATAATAGTTGAAATTCCAGAAATAATTGAAAAATTGGGTTTAATGTGATTTAAATGATTAATTAAGTTATATTAAATCATGTTGAAGTTATAGTGATGTTATAGAACTTTTAAAATTGAATTTAAAGTTAAATTGTGAAAATTTGAATATTTTAATATTTAATCGACTAGTGAAATTAGCCATTTTTCGAACAGTCTCAGAATTGGACAAAACTAGTTCCATTGGATCCGTAATAGTTTGTTATTATCGGATTTCAATTTTCGTAGCAATCGGAGTTGACGTTTGACCGTGGCAGCTCCAAACGCATCGAAATTGTTTTAATATTAATTTGGCGAGTTAAAATAGTCATTTTTCAAACAGTCTCAGAATTTGACAGAACTAGTTTTATCGGATCCGTAATGTTAAATTTTTGTAAGATTTCAAATTTCAAGTCAATCGGATTTATCGTTTGTCCGGGGCAAGCCAAAACGCATCGAAATCGGTTGAAATCGGTTTAATTTAAATTTGATCCTTTAATTCCGTAACTCGCACAGATGATCGAATTAGCTTCCGAAACATGTTCCATTGTGTTCGGAATGCGGGGTAAACCTTAGAAAAGCCAGCCGGCACGCTTCGTTTGGAGTTCGGAAAATTTTGGATGAATAGTGTTTTGCAATTTTTCTATAAAAGGACCTCTTTATTTCATTTTGCAAAACATCTAGGGTTTTGAACCCAGCCGCCTCCTTCTATTATCAATGGCCAATATTTTCGTTCCTTTCCTCTTTAATTTCTTCCAATCCACAGTCTAATCCAAGAAATGATCAACTACAAACTTAAAGAGCGAAGTAAGGGCTTTGATTTCATATGGTTATGATCGGAATCGAAGTCACGGTTCATCGGCAATTCGTTCGTGAAGGTGCAATATTCATGCATGTTTTTCAAGGGGGAGGGAGCCACCGCGTGCGTGCGGTCTTGGGGCGGAGGTTGGAGTCGCGTGGGGCTTCGCAACACCGGTCTCTGATCATCATCACGATCATCGTGGAGGGGTGCGGCTTGCAATTTCGAACGGTAAATTGATGGGTTCGTGTACGCGTTCATCACCTGGAGCAAAAAAACGTGAAAGGGGGGAGGGAAAGGAGAGGGCACAGCCCAGATCTTGTGCTGAAATGATGAACGGCCAGAAAAAAATAGGTTTAGAAATTAAAAAGAAAATTATGTAATTAGTTTATATTTAAATTCGTGAATGTTTAAAACTCTGTAACTCTTTCATACGAGGTCCGTTTCGGACGAAACGAATTGCGTTGCAATCGTTTTGTCGAGCACTATGCTATGGAGCTGGTTTGGAGTCGTTTGGAGATAGTAAGAATTTCGGGTAAAATTAAACGTCCGTTTAATTTTATTCGAAATAAAACGCTACAAATCGCTATCGGAAAATCAGGGTGAGAACTTCTCACTCAATCGAATTGTTTCGATTTATATTTTAAATAGTTAGATTTAAAATTTGTTGATTGTATGCCTGAATGATGATTTTTATCTATTGATTGTTAAAATAGACATTATACGATGTTATTAAGCGGATGTTATTTATTAAAAACATATACCGCGATAATTTCACATTGGAGCGGAATTGGTATTATTTATGTATATAGCAATATATATATATTGGAATATGTATATATTGGAGTTGATTTCCCGCATTGTATAGCGGATGAGACCCTATTGCGCCGTATAATAACGGATAATATTTTATAAATCCCATATACTGCGATATTCCGTATCGGAACGGAATTGGTATTGTGCAAACATTTGTGGATGCAGGGAAATAGGTTGGAGGGATCCGACTGGATTCCTCACCGTATAGATTTATTTATAGATATTGTGATATATTCTGTTATCATATGATGATGTGTGATGTTTTGTTGTCGTGATTGATGATTGGTGCTGTTGCATCATCGGATCCATTTTTTTGGAAGTTTAAAAATAACGATTTGTAAATTATTAAAAGGATTGGTTTATTTAAATTGAGATTTTTGATTTATTTTAAAATGGTTTATATATATAAGATTTATAAAATTGATATTTTATAGATCAAAATAATTGAGTTATAAAGGAGTTTTTAAAGTGTTAAAATGAAGTATAAGTAAATCTTATAAGTAATAAGATTTATAACTTGTGAAGTTTTAAAAGAATGATTTTTTCAAATAAATGAATTATAAGTATTTAACTTATAATATGGATTTTTGGTATATAATTGAGTTATAAATTGATTTGGTTAATAAAGTGCTTTTATAAGTTAAAGTTGTTATAAAATACAAATGGAATTTATAAATATAGAGTTGTAAATCCGAGAAACGACTTATTTTGATAAGTTAAATTTTTATAGCTTATTAAAGGAAGCATATTCACGATTTTAGACAGTGAATATATTATTAAATAAAATGGATATGTTTTGGAGAAGTGATATTACGAAATGAAGTAATTGTTTTAAAAGATGTTTTAAAACGTGTTAAGTATCGAATACATAGATTTCAACATTTATTGTTGAAATAGACGTTTCGAGGAATAAGGAAGTGGTGGACTATAACACTGTTGTTATAGTAAATGATTTTCGAAAGGAAATGTTTTATATAGTATTGGGATTTATATATCTATCTAAATCTCGAACCCTATACTAGTGATTTTGAGTTGTCGTAACGATGTTTTACGTAACATTCGTTTTGACTCAAATAAATGGTTCTAAGAGAACGTTTTCCTTAAAGAATGAAATATATACTTAATTATGTTTTAAGTATATTGAATATTTTCCAAGTGTTGAAAATAAATGGATTTGTGAAATACTTATTATTAAATAAGTATGGAAATGTTTTCCAATATGAAATGAAAGGTTTGAAATTTTATCTTTTAAAGATAAATTGAAAAGTGAATATTTGAAATTTGTTTCAAATGGTTAAGTGTGGAAATTATATATATCGTAAAGATATTTTTGGGAAATAAATTATTTGGAAAATTATTTGGGATCTGATGATGTGGTGCAGACCTATTGATAGTTAAAATAACCGACTATTAATAATTACCTTGAATGGGTATTTGTTGTGATTTGTTTGAATTTGAATGCCACACTTATTTTAAAATAAGCGCTCACTATTCGGGTTAGCCGGAAAAGAACCTTTGGGTCATATAACCCATTCCAAATATGTGATATGTCGTAATGGATTGCATTTGATGACCGGTGTTGAAGACCGGATATTTTTGAAAACGGAAGGATCAACGTCGAGTTACTCTACATCGGCTGATCTCCGATATAAAGGTTTTATCACCCTTAGTGACGGGAAGTCCGGACGTGATTAGAAAATTATCCGGATTTGCAAGGGCTTCGTAAGAAGTGCCTTCGGTTCTGTTCGATCCCGGAATAGACTTGTATGGTTGTATGTCTGACATTACAAATTGAGATATAAAGCTGGTTTCTTTCAAATACATATCTGTTGGTGGCGGAGAATTTATTCTCTTAGCTTAACACCTTTCTCTGAGACTACGAGCTTAGAGGTTATGTATTTGATGGTTACTAGTGATATATTCCCAATTTGGTAACGTGGCATGCTGAGTGTTGCTGTGTAATGATCATTGTTTGATCATTTGTGATATGATCATTTATCTTTGTGATCATTACTTTGATCATTTGTTTGACCCAAAGCATAGATTTTGTATAAAGCGTAGCTTTGTGGACGAGACTTCGTCGGACCTCACACACCGGAAATGGTCAAAACAGGAAAGATGCAGCAAGGTTATTTGGGGGTAGCGCCCCTTTAGGGTATGTCATGAAAGTCTATACGGAGTGGATCGTATAGTGTATATGCAAGTATATGTGGCAAAATATATGATGCAACTAAAACAATATTAATCTAAGTAAATATAAAATAATCACACCAGGATTTTATACTGGTTCGGACCTCCCGTCCTACGTCCAGTCCCGAAGCTCCTCTTCGGAATTTCCTTTCACCAAATAACCCTCACTTCACCCGGAGGAACAGGTTTACAATAGCAGAGTTTCTTTGTCAATTTTGTGTTCTCTATTACACGGATTTTGACTATATAGTACCAAAGTGCTTCCAATATATATCTAGAGAGTATTGTCTATGAGGAACTGTATATTTGGAAGAGTAGAATACAAGTATAGATTGCTAGAGATCAAGAGTATATGATAGAGTGTATAATCAGAGAGCATAAGTCAGTAAAGTGTCAGGTTAGTTCTTTCTCTTGATTTTTGATGATATATATAGTTGTAGAGAGATTCCTTGAGTAGTTGCATCCATTAACAAGTATTCTATGGTCGCTTCTGATGGTGATGAAGAGTTGCAGCGAAGAGAAGCGAAGATGTCTTTTCAGATGTGATAGTTGGACTTTGAAAATACACAGTCGAGCCTATAATCAGACGTCTGGAAAGTGACCTCAGACGTCTGGCCTTCATATAATATTTGTGTCTGGTAGCATTTCAGACGTCTGTGTTTATTATCAAGACGTTTGGCCTTCATTTCTGTTTTATGTCTGGATGTCTTTCAGACGTCTGAGTTCAGGATCAGACGTCTGTTTTCTTCTGAGTTGTGAACCAGAGGAATTATTCAGACGTCTGGCTAGTGCAATCAGACGTCTGAATGTGTGCATGTTGTTGTATCTGTGTATGTGCAATTCCTTTTCCAATTCTATCGACTTGTAGCCTCTTGATACTTCTTTGAGCCTTGTTCATGTCTCTCTAGTGATGTTACTTTAGCAAGTTCTTGTATATATATGTACATTTGATTTTCATTGTATAGTTGTTGTCATTAAAACCATGAATTTGATTTCCTAACAATCTCCCCCTTTTTGATGATGACAACTATACAATGTACTTATATGAAATTTTTATAAATCTCCTCCTGAATATGTGCTTTCCATTATCTCTCCCCCTTTGTCATTATCAAAAAAGAATGAGGGAATTATTTCCAAAAATCTTTCCTTTTGTTTCTCCGAGTACCTGCAAAAAATCATTTTTTGGTACCCACTTACTATGTTAGGGTCCGAGGGGTTAGATCTTTGGAAACCATACCCATTTGGGTGTAGTTGAACCTTTATAAATATAATTTTCATTATTAACTACCATATCAAAATAATCATCAATGTATTTTTCTCTATTTTTCCAATTAACAGGAACCCAAATACTTAGATAATTTTTATTCATATTCCCGTTCAATGATTTTGTACTTCTAGAGAAATTATAAATATTATTGGTCATAGCAGTATTTGAATTTCTATAAGAATTTGATTTAGACTTTACTCGAAATTTAGTACTAGTATTAACATTTTTACTATACATGAAAGCATATCTAGTGCTATTTCTACGATCAATTTTATTATATCCTAAACCACTTTTGTCATGTAAAGGTCTAGAACTAGATAAAATCATGTTTAAATCGTTTTGACCTTTATTAAAATTTTTGACTTCAGTGGTAAGTTTATCAAATTTAGCTTTGAAGTCAAAATTATTATTTTCAAAAGAAATATTACTGTCTTTCAAAATATCAATTTGCTTGTTTAATTCAGAATTCTCCCTTTTTATCATACAATTCTCATTTTCAAGAAGAAAAATTTGAGATTTTGAATTATCTAAAGATGATTTTAATAAATCATTTTGTCTTTTCAAATCCGTAATTTCTTTTGAAAAAAATTCCTTTTCTTTATCAAAGATAGTATTTTTATTTTGCAAAACATTGATTTCCTCTAAAAGATCATTGTTTTTATCTTCTAACTGCTCATTTTCTTTTTGTAGGAAATCTTTTTGTGAAACAAGTTCTTCTACGGTATTTTCAAAACAATTAGTTTGTTTTATCAAAAATTTATTTTCCTCTTTTAAACTGGAAATTTCTTGCTCACAATCATTTAACTTTTCTAAAGCAATTCTATTAACTTTATTCAAGGTTTTACAATCTTTTAATAATTCATCATGTGATAACATGAGATCTTTATATAAAGAATATAAGCATACCGATTGTGATCTGAGTTTAGCCATGAAGCATTTGTTTGTTTTCTCCTTTGATTCTTCTTTATTGCTCTTCCTCTTCCTATTGCCTTGACTAGATCTCTTTATAGCCATTTATTCTAAGATGTTGTTATGATCTCTAGAATCCCAGGCTCTGATACCAATTGAAAGTCTATACGGAGTGGATCGTGTAGTGTATATGCAAGTATATGTGGCAAAATATATGATGCAACTAAAACAATATTAATCTAAGTAAATATAAAATAATCACACCAGGATTTTATACTGGTTCGGACCTCCCGTCCTACGTCCAGTCCCAAAGCTCCTCTTCGGAATTTCCTTTCACCAAATAACCCACACTTCACCCGGAGGAACAGGTTTACAATAGCAGAGTTTCTTTGTCAATTTTGTGTTCTCTGTTACACGGATTTTGACTATATAGTACAAAAGTGCTTCCAATATATATCTAGAGAGTATTGTCTATGAGGAACTGTATATTTGGAAGAGTAGAATACAAGTATAGATTGCTAGAGATCAAGAGTATATGATAGAGTGTATAATCAGAGAGCATAAGTCAGTAAAGTAGTCAGGTTAGTTCTTTCTCTTGATTCTTGATGATATATATAGTTGTAGAGAGATTCCTTGAGTAGTTTCATCCATTAACAAGTATTCTATGGTCGCTTCTGATGGTGATGAAGTGTTGCAGCGAAGAGAAGCGAAGATGTCTTTTCAGATGTGACAGTTGGACTTTGAAGATACACAGTCGAGCCTATAATCAGACGTCTGGAAAGTGACCTCAGACGTCTGGCCTTCATATAATTTTTGTGTCTGGTAGCATTTCAAACGTCTGTGTTTATTATCAAGACGTCTGGCCTTCATTTCTGTTTTATGTCTGGATGTCTTTCAGACGTCTGAGTTCAGGATCAGACGTTTGTTTTCTTCTGAGTTGTGAACCAGAGGAATTATTCAAACGTCTGGCTAGTGCAATCAGACGTCTGAATGTGTGCATGTTGTTGTATCTGTGTCTGTGCAATTCCTTTTCCAATTCTGTCGACTTGTAGCCTCTTGATACTTCTTTGAGCCTTGTTCATGTCTCTCTAGTGATGTTACTTTAGCAAGTTCTTGTATATATATGTACATTTGATTTTCATTGTATAGTTGTTGTCATTAAAACCATGAATTTGATTTCCTAACATGTCATTCCTTCTGGATAGAGGTGGTATCATGGTATGGAGCCTAGATATTTAACCTATGTTGTTACTGCAAATTTATTTCTTTGTGGTTGTTGGAAATCGAGGATCCTCGGGAAGATCAGTTACGATCGGGGGATGACATATTCGTGTCAGTAGTTACCCAGTTAGGGGTAATCCGGCCTTGTATTGGCAGAGATCTAACCGTAATGTTAGGTTATTTCTCGGGACGTCTTTCCAGAGGCGTTTCCATGTAGCAATGGGAAGTTCCTTGGCCTGACCATTTGTTGGAAATCCAAACTCCAATACGCAACTTGTACGATTTTAGTTGTAGAACCTGCCATCTAATATGGTAGCTATAGTAGGCATACTATAATGGTACCTATGCTGGCTAAGATTTATATTCTATTTTCGAAATGTTTTCTACACTATGCACTAATAATAATATAAAAAATGATTTGATTTTGCGTAGTAAGCATCTTTGACTATCATAAGGAGAAATCTCCTCCAAATTCTGCGTTTGCATTCAGTGTGTGGCGGGAGGCCTTATGGTAGTTTCATTTTCCAAAAGCATTGCAAATTGACTTTAAAATTATCCTGTTGTTGTGTTTTAAAGATAAAATGTTTTAAGTTCTCACACCAGTCACCATGACTGACCTGGAGTTTATTGTTTCCTTCCTAAACTCTGGGTGCCCACCAATTTCCACACGGGCAGTTTAGAGTTAGGTTATCAGGTCATTCTAGATTCGGGATGCTGTGGAGCTTAGTGGCGAGCTGGATGGTGAGACGTACCACTTGTATATGATATTATTTATTCCGCTGTGTATTCTGTATGAGGACAAGTTTATATAACTGTCCAGTGTTGTACTGTTGTTGTAAGCTCTGATGATGATGTACTGTATAAAATGATATAGTTCTTTGATTTAAAGATTATTCATTTGTCTATTATATGTTATTCCGCTACGAATGTGAGATTCTGATATTGTTTCTGTTTCTGATGTTGTTATATTGTTCTTCTTTCTTTTTCTTCTATTTTTTCTTCTACCTCTTCTTTCTTAAACCCTAAGTATTCGGTTTTCCGGCATTCGATGGCTCGGTAGTCGATACAGTGGACGTATTGATGTCGATATTCGGAAGTCGAAGAATCGGGTCCTTACAACGTGGTATCAGAGCATATGGTTAAGCGACAACCCTGCTCTGTTGGGTGTTACTCATTAGAGATAGAGTCAGTAGTACTCTAGAATGAGTGTGAGTGTAATAATAGATACGAGCGCGTATTTGTTAGTGAATATAAAATTGTTTTATATTGTGATGATTGGTTTGTTGAGTGGTATATGGATTCTGGTCGGTATTGTTAGTACAACTCTATCGATAGGGATCTCTAAACACTTGTATAGAACAATTCGGCACGATATTGTTTAAATTAGGTAAATGAAATAATTTTACCTCGATTATATTTTGTATATAAAGAAATAATTTTTCAGTGTTAAAGTCTATATAATTGATTATTTGGTTGTTGAAGATGTAAAAATATATATATATATAAGTTAAATAAAAACAACAGTTGTAAAAGAATAATTGTATAAACAAATGAATTATAAAAGGGTGAAGTTATAATTGATATGATTTACAATTGTGAAATAATCTTATATATAAGAAAAGATTTGTAATGAGATTTATAAATCAAGGAAATTTTTTGAAAAGAATTTAAGCACTGAATTCACTACTGTTGCTGGGAAATAGTACGGTGATGACTGCAACATCATCAGTATCATTTTTGGGTTTCTGTTTGATTGATTTGCTACCATAATAAATTGAAAATTGAAGTTTTGTTGTGATAAACAAAATTAAAATTAAAATCCAAGTTGTAATTGATAAATATAAGTGAAATGAGTTTTATACTTATAATATGATTTGGAAGTTGAATATATAAGTTGTATAACTTATAAAATGAGTAAACGTAAGCAAAATAAATTTTGATTTTGATTAAGTAATGAATTTGACTTTAAGGATAAGTTAAATGAAATTGAATTTAAAATAAATTAGAAATGGGCTTAAGTTGTATAGTGAAAGCAAATGTAAGTGGAAATTTGAAATGGAAAATAACTTAAGTGATGTTGAGCAAAGTTGATTTTGATATCAAAGTAAATTAATAAAGTGAATTTATTAAATGAATGTGAACTTGAGTGATATAAATGAAATTCAACTTTATTTGTAAAATAAATTAGCAATTGAATTATGAATGAATGAAGGAATGTTAATCAATCTATTGTAAATGAATTGAGATGAAACAATGGATGTAAGTGTTAATTCATTAAAAGTAAATGAAATTGAAAGTTGAATAATTGAATGGAAGCCAATTCAATATTAAACCAATTGGAATTAAAAGTGTTGAACCAAATTGAATATAAAATGAATAATTTGGTTGTGTTGAATATACATTGGATGTTATTTGATTGTTGATTGATTGCATATAAATTCATTAAGTGTTAATGAAGTTGAATTGATTAAAATTGGATTTAACTTGATTTAAAAGTGAATTAATGTGAATGTAAATTAGTAAATGTAAACTAATTGAATTTGAATAAAAGAATGTTGATAAAATCCAATATAAATGAATCAAATATGATTCAAAATTGAAAACCAATTCAATGAATGTTAATGAGAAGTGAATCAATATTGATTTGGTATGGATTTGTTGGATGTTTATTTGATGATAGTTGTTTGATGGTTGCATTTGTCGCTTTGGTTGCAATTGTTATATTGGCACATGTAGTTGTTATGTTGCTATATGATGTATATCGATATTAGTTTCTATATACATGTTCTCATTTGTTTGATTGAGTGATTAGTAGGTGCGGATGGCGTTTGCTTCGCAATTTGAGCTCGCTTTCGCGCTATAATAGCCGTATACGCTCGCTAATAATAAATAAGGTACATATCTCGGATTAAATATCGTACTTTTACACTTCTTTCCCTACGGGATGCCTCATCACTTGATGAGATGTATATTTGTGATATATATATATACTGTCATTTTTTTCGGATCGAGCCGCGCAAAGGAGGCTATAGCGAAATTTTCCAAGAATTTAAGGCGTTAGAATATTTTTGAGAAATTTGAAAATTTTGGAAACTTAGTAAAGTTTTTGTAAGAAGTTTAACTATTGAATTTTTGAAAGAGTTAAACACTTAAGAGATTTGTGAAATCAGATTTGAATGGTTTGTTTTGAAAGTTAATGGATTTTGTGAATTTTTCTTACTTGGTAATTTCGAGGACGAAATTCTTTTAAGGGGGGAAGTTTGTAACGACCCAGAATTTCTGTCAATTAAAATTCGAATATTTAATTGATTTTAAATATCAATAAGTGAAATTTATAAGTCGAATAATTTATTTTTCGAATAACTGGATTTAATTGGATAATTAAATCAATAATATAATAGTTGAAATTCCAGAAATAATTGAAAAATTGGGTTTAATGTGATTTAAATGATTTATTAAGTTATATTAAATCATGTTGAAGTTATAGTGATGTTATAGAACTTTTAAAATTGAATTTAAAGTTAAATTGTGAAAATTTGAATATTTTAATATTTAATCGACTAGTGAAATTAGCCATTTTTCGAACAATCTCAGAATTGGACGAAACTAGTTCCATTGGATCCGTAATAGTTTGTTATTATCGGATTTCAATTTTCGTAGCAATCGGAGTTGACGTTTGACCGTGGCAGCTCCAAACACATCGAAATTGTTTTAATATTAGTTTGGCGAGTTAAAATAGCCTTTTTTCAAACAGTCTCGGAATTAGACGAAACCAGTTTCATCGGATCCGTAATGTTAAATTTTTGTAAGGTTTCAAATTTCAAGTCAATCGGATTTAACGTTTGTCCAGGGCAAGCCAAAACGGATCGAAATCGGTTTAAATCAGTTTAATTTAAATTTGATCGTTTAATTCCGTAACTCGCACAGATGATCGAATTAGCTTCCGAAACACGTTCCATTATGTTCGGAACATGGGGTAAACCTTAGAAACGCCAGCCGGCACGCTTCGTTTGGAGTTCGGAAAATTTTGGATGAATAGTGTTTTGCAATTTTTCTATAAAAGGACCTCTTTATTTCATTTTGCAAAACATCTAGGGTTTTGAACCCAGCCGCCTCCTTCTATTATCAATGGCCGATATTTTCGTTCCTTTCCTCTTTAATTTCTTCCAATCCACACTCTAATCCAAGAAATGATCAACTACAAACTTAAAGAGCGAAGTAAAGGCTTCGATTTCATATGGTTATGATCGGAATCGAAGTCACGGTTCGTCGGCAATTCGTTCGTGAAGGTGCAATATTCATGCACGTTTTTTGAGGGGGAGGGAGCCACCGTGTGCGTGCGGTCTTGGGGCGGAGGTTGGAGTCGCGTGGGGCTTCGCAACACCGGTTGCAATTTCGAACGGTAAATTGATGGGTTCGTGTACGCGTTCATCACCTGGAGCAAAAAAACGTGAAAGGAGGGAGGGAAAGGAGAGGGCACAGCCCAGATCTAGTGCTGAAATGATGAACGGCCAGAAAAAATAGGTTTAGAAATTAAAAAGAAAATTATGTAATTAGTTTATATTTAAATTCGTGAATGTTTAAAACTCTGTAACTCTTTCATACGAGGTCCGTTTCGGACGAAACGAATTGCATTGCAATCGTTTTGTCGAGCACTATGCTATAGAGCTGGTTTGGAGTCGTTTGGAGATAGTAAGAATTTCGGGTAAAATTAAACGTCCGTTTAATTTTATTCGAAATAAAACGCTACAAATCGCTATCGGAAAATCAGGGTGAGAACTTCTCACTCAATCGAATTGTTTCGATTTATATTTTAAATAGTTAGATTTAAAATTTGTTGATTGTATGCCTGAATGATGATTGTTATCTATTGATTGTTAAAATAGACATTATACGTCGTTATTAAGCGGAGGCTATTTATTAAAAACATATACCACGATAATTTCACATTGGAGTGGAATTGGTATTATTTATGTATATAGCAATAAATATATATTGGAATATGTATATATTGGAGTTGATTTCCCAGATTGTATAGCGGATGACACCCAATTGCGCCGTATAATAGCGGATAATATTTTATAAATCCCATATACCGCGATATTCCGTACCAGAACGGAATTGGTATTGTGCTAACATTTGTGGATGCAGGGAAATAGGTTGGAGGGATCCGACTGGATTCCTCACCGTATAGATTTATTTACAGATATTGTGATATATTCTGTTATCATATGATGATATGTGATGTTTTGTTCTCGTGATTGATGATTGGTGCTGTTGCATCATCGGATCCATTTTTTTGGAATTTTAAAAATAACGATTTGTAAATTATTAAAAGGATTGATTTATTTAAATTGAGATTTTTTATTTATTTTAAAATGGTTTATATATATAAGATTTATAAAATTGATATTTTATAGATCAAAATAATTGAGTTATAAAGGAGTTTTTAAAGTGTTAAAATGAAGTATAAGTAAATCTTATAAGTAATAAGATTTATAACTTGTGTAGTTTTAAAAGATTGATTTTTGCAAATAAATGAATTATAAGTATTTGACTTATAATATGGATTTTTGGTATATAATTGAGTTATAAATTGATTTGGTTAATAAAGTGCTTTTATAAGTTAAAGTTGTTATAAAATACAAATGGAATTTATAAATATAGAGTTGTAAATCCGAGAAACGACTTATTTTGATAAGTTAAATTTTTATAGCTTATTAAAGGAAGTATATTCACGATTTTGGACAGTGAATATATTATTAAATAAAATGGATATGTTTTGGAGAAGTGATATTACGAAATGAAGTAATTGTTTTAAAAGATGTTTTAAAACATGTTAAGTATCGAATACATAGATTTCAACATTTATTGTTGAAATATACGTTTCGAGGAATAAGGAAATGGTGGACTATAACACTATTGTTATAGTAAATGATTTTCAAAAGGAAATGTTTTATATAGTATATGGATTTATATATCTATCTAAATCTCGAATCCCTATAATAGTGATTTTGAGTTGTCGTAACGATGTTTTACGTAACATTCGTTTTGACTCAAATAAATGGTTCTAAGAGAACGTTTTCCTTAAAGAATGAAATATATACTTAATTATGATTTAAGTATATTGAATATTTTCCAAGTGTTGAAAATAAATGGATTTGTGAAATACTTATTATTAAATAAGTATGGAAATGTTTTCCAATATGAAATGAAAGGTTTGAAATTTTATCTTTTAAAGATAAATTGAAAAGTGAATATTTGAAATTTGTTTCAAATGGTTAAGTGTGGAAATTATATATATCGTAAAGATATTTTTGGGAAATAAATTATTCGGAAAATTATTTGGGATCTGATGATGTGGTGCAGACCTATTGATAGTTAAAATAACCGACTATCAATAATTACCTTAAATGGGTATTTGTTGTGATTTGTTTGAATTTGAATGCCACACTTATTTTAAAATAAGCGCTCACTATTCGGGTTAGCCGGAAAAGGACCTTTGGGTTGTATAACCCATTCTGAATATGTGATACGTCGTAATGGATCGCATTTGATGACCGGTGTTGAAGACCAGATATTTTTGAAAACGGAAGGATCACCGTCGAGTTACTCTACATCGGCTGATCTCCGATATAGAGGTTTTATCACCCTTAGTGACGGGAAGTCCGGACGTGATTAGAAAATTATCCGGATTTGCAAGGGCTTCGTAAGAAGTGCCTTCGATTCTGTTCGATCCCGGAACAGACTTGTATGGTTGTATGTCTGACGTTACAAATTGAGATATAAAGCTGGTTTCTTTCAAATACATATCTGTTGGTGGCGGAGAATTTATTCTCTTAGCTTAACACCCTTCTCTGAGACGTACGAGCTTAGAGGTTATGTAGTTGATGGTTACTAGTGATATATTCCCAATTTGGTAACGTGGCATGTTGAGTGTTGCTGTGTAATGATCATTGTTTGATCATTTGTGATATGATCATTTATTTGATCATTTATCTTTGTGATCATTACTTTGATCATTTGTTTGACCCAAAGCATAGCTTTTTTATAAAGCGTAGCTTTGTGGACGAAACTTCGTCGGACCTCACACCCCGGAAATGGTCAAAACAGGAAAGATGCAGCAAGGTTATTAGGGGGTAGCGCCCCTTTAGTGTATGTCATTCCTTCTGGATAGAGGTGGTATCATGGTATGGAGCCCAGATATTTAACCTATGTTGTTACTGCAAATTTATTACTTTGTGGTTATTGGAAATCGAGGATCCTCGGGAAGATCGGTTACGATCGGGGGATGACATATTCGTGTCAGTAGTTACCCAGTTAGGGGTAACCCGGCCTTGTGTTGGCAGAGATCTAACCGTAATGTTAGGTTATTTCTCGGGGCGTCTTTCCAGAGGCGTTTCCATGTGGCAATGGGAAGTTCCTTGGCCTGACCATTTGTTGGAAATCCAAACTCCAATACGCAACTTGTACGGTTTTAGTTGTAGAACCTGCCTTCTAATATGGTAGCTATAGTAGGCATACTATAATGGTACCTATGCTGGCTAAGATTTATATTCTATTTTCGAAATGTTTTCTACACTATGCACTAATAATAATATCAAAAATGATTTGATTTTGCGTAGTAAGCATCTTTGACTATCATAAGGAGAAATCTCCTCCAAATTCTGCTTTTGCATTATGTGTGTGGCGGGAGGCCTTATGGTAGTTTCATTTTCCAAAAGCATTGCAAATTGACTTTAAAATTATCTTGTTGTTGTGTTTTAATGATAAACTGTTTTAAGTTCTCACACCAGTCACCATGACTGACCTGGAGTTTATTGTTTCCTTCCTAAACTCTGGGTGCCCACCAATTTCCACACCGGCAGTCTAGAGTTAGGTTATCAGGTCATTCTGGATTCGGGATGCTATGGAGCTTAGTGGCGAGCTGGATGGCGAGACGTACCACTTGTATATGATATTATTTATTCCGCTGTGTATTCTGTATGAGCACAAGTTTATATAACTGTCCAGTGTTGTATTGTTGTTGTAAACTCTGATGATGATGTAAAGTATAAAATGATATAGTTCTTTGATTTAAAGATTATTCATTTATCTATTATATGTTGTTCCACTGCGAATGTGAGATTCTGATATTGTTTCTGTTTCTGATGTTGTTCTGTTGTTCTTCTTTCTTTTTCTTCTATCTTTTCTTCTACCTCTTCTTTCTTAAACCCAAAGTATTCGTTTTTCCGGCATTCGATGGCTCGGCAGTCGATACAGTGGACGTATTGATGTCGATATTCGGAAGTCGAAGGATCGGGTACTTACAGTCAGATTTGGGGCAAGAGAAAATTAGGCTAAAATCGAACGTCTATTTGGTTTTCGTTCATACCAGAATGCTTTGGTAAAAACTGGAATTAATGTGAATTTAACTTACACCCAAATTTACTGTATCATATTTGCGATGTTATAACTATTGTTGATTGTTTGGATGTTAGTTAAGTTGTTTGACTGGTTGTTTGGTTTAAATTCCCATTTTAAAAAAAACGGACAACATATTAATTCAATCGTAGCAAACCCATATTGATTATATATACATATATCGTCTATAAATACTTTTTTGCAGGGAATACTTGTAGAGAGACCCTAGGGAGTTTATTGACAATACTTAGTTAAGTACATCCTTGTATCGCTTATATTGCAGTTTGGCTGAAATTGATCATAATATTTTATTTAAATTGCTTAAGTTTCGTTATAGCGAATTTTTGCTATATCGTCACTTATTGCATATCATCTCCCCTAAACTCGTACGAATTGTATTGTGCTTTAAAATTGGTTATTTTTAGATTTCATTAATCATTTTTGCCAATGATGTTTTATACTTAATTAATCATTATAGGTGATGTTTTTTTGAGTTCAATTAAATATTTTAACTAATGATAAAGGAGTTTAATTAATCATAATTAGTGATAGTTGAAATTAATAATCATTTTAATTAATGATTTCTAAAAGTAATTAATCATTTTAAATAATGATACTTGAATTTAACTAATCATTTTAATTAATGATATTTATTTTAATTAACCATCCAAATTTCTGATATTAAAATGTAATTAATCATTTTAATTGATGATGCTTTGAAGTTAAGTAATACATTTAATTAATGAAATTTGAATTTAATCAAGTCATTTTAATTAACGATATTGAACTTTTATTAATCGCTTTAATTAATGATTGTTTAAATTTAACTAATTATTTAACTGATAGTGTTTGAAACTTAGTTAATCATCTTAATTAATGGTGGTTAAATTTAATTAGATCATTTCAATTAATGATATTTGAAATCTAATTAATAATTTTAACTAACGATTGAAAGTCTATAGTATGGTGGATCGATTATACAAATGACAAGTATATGACTAATTTAAACTATAGTGTAACAATAGTAAAGTATGTAAATAAGAATAATCACACTAGTGATTTTATACTGGTTCGGACCTCCCGTCCTACGTCCAGTCCCGAAGCTCCTCTTCGGAATTTCCTTTCACCAAATAGCCCTCACTTCACCCGGAGGAACAGGTTTACAATAGCAGAGTTTCATTGTCAACTATTTATTCTCTATTACACGGATTTTGACTATATAGTACAAATGCTTCCAATATATATCTAGAGAGTATTGTCTATGAGGAACTATATATTTGGAAGAGTAGAATACAAGTATAGATTGCTAGAGATGATAGAGTGTATAATCAGAGAGCATAAGTAAGTCATGTGAGATCTTCTCTTTGATTCTTGATGTTATTTATAGTGGTAGAGAGTTTCCTTGAGTAGTTGCATCCATTAACAAGTGTTCTATGGTCGCTTCTGATGGTGAAGAAGAGTTGCAGCGAAGAGAAGCGAAGATGTCTTTTCAAATGCGGCAGTTGTAATTTGAATTTTCAAATCCGATTACAGCACCAGACGTCTAGTAATTATTTCAGACATCTGTTCATATATATTTTTTGTTTACAGTAGCCTTTCAGACGTCTGAGTATATTAACCAGACATTTGATCCTTTCTGTTTTATATTCCAGAGGATTTCTTCAGACGTCAGGCTAGTGTCTTCAGACATCTGAAACTTGTGTATGTTGCTTATGTGCATCTGTGACATTGCTCCATTGATCCTATCAACTTGTCGTCTCTTGTAATGTTCTTTGGCCTTGTTCTTGTCTCTCTACTGATGTTACTTTAGTAATTACCTGTAAATAGAAATATATATATGCATATTCGATTTCCATTGTATAGTTATTGTCATCAAAACCGTAGATTTGATTTCCTAAGAATCTCCCCCTTTTTGATGATGACAACTATACAATGTACTTATATAATTTATAGATCTCCCCCTGAATATGTGCTTATTTCTAATGTATTATAAATATACTTATATTTCTCCCCCTTTGGCATTATCAAAAAGAATCATAAAATTTTTAGCCAAACGTCAAGGATAACACACAAAATGGAAATTTCATTAATTATTCAAAATAGATTACATTCATAGTTTTTGTCAACTTTACAAGAGTTGAAATCTTAACATCCTAAAATCTATGATTTCTTCGGAGAAGCTTTTTCTTGATCATCCCCTGTTTCTTCTTTTTGGGAAGAGCTAGGCTTTGTGGGAGATGTCGAAGCTTGTTTAAGAGGTTTGTCCTTAGAAAGTTTGGATTGTGTCGCGGGAGGAGAAGGTACTGGGGTTGTCCAATCTTCAGAAGGAGTTGTCGGACCGCGAAGCCGTTGAAGTACTTCTTTGAGAACCAATAGGACAGTTGAAAGTGATTCTTCAACTGTTGCTAGGCGTTTAGCAAAAGATGTTTCAAAGCTGTCAATACGCCTAGCCAAAAGTTTTTGATTTTGAGATAATATTTGTTGATTTTTAAGGGTGAGATTTCGAACGCTTTCATTTGGATTTGTTTCTGTTCGAGTCTCCACAATCTCATCCTTGCTTGGATAATCAAATGGTGCAGGAGGAGGTGGAGTTGCTTCACGATGTTGTTCCTCTTGTTGAGATGGTTCATTGTGTGGTTGAGGTGGAGGCTCAACTGGTCTGGTTTGACGATTGTGCGTCCAATCTTCAAAAGATATAAATTCTGGGGGAATCTCGGGTAACTGCATCAGTGAGAAATACTTGGTGGAAGCATATTTTGAAGAGATTTCTTCAAAAGTTGATAAGTATGAGGGAATATTGAGAGCACGTAGAAGTCTCATAATATATGTGGGGTAGATAATTGACGGCTGTGATCGAGTCCAAAAATGTTTGAGCTCGTCAAAGATAAATTTGGCCCATTTCACCCTTGTTCCGCTAAATAGAGCATATAAGGCTTTGTTCTCTAACTCGGTTATTTGCTCATGATTTCCCATACGTGGAACGATGTATTGATTATCATTCGAGTAAGTAGTCGGGCTTTTGGACATAGATATTTAGAGGCAAATTTTGGCATTTCATCATCCCAAATTTGGTGTGTTATATCTATTCCTTGGTTTGAAGCGCATATTGGGAATATTGTATAAATCTTCGCCCGTGTCAGAACATCGTAGAGTTCTACCTATTATTTTAGGAGTGATTCTAATTGTGTTGCCATATACGTTAGACCATAGCCAATTATCTTCATCTTCAGTGTTCCATACTGAAGTGCTATCCAAATTTTCATAAAAAGGAAATATTGCCAATTGATCGATTTAGACATCATTGGGAGTGAACGATATCAATGTTTCTAGTCCAGCATTCTCACACATTTCATCCAAATCATACATTGGAAATTTAAGTAGGTTATAAAATGGACCTGTGTGAAGTTTCTTCTTTTGTATATCCTCATATCACTTGATTGAGTGTGGTGCTCGATTCATCCATCTTTCTATTTGATCATCAGAGTAGACTTGAGGATTTGAGCATGATGTTGGTTGGTCCTATTTTCTTTTGGATATCTTGGGATTTTTAGTTCTAGGAGGCATTGTGAGTTAAGAAAGCGTACAAAGTTAATTTTGAGAAGAAAATTGTTAATGGAGAAATCGCAGTTTGAAAAAAATAGAGATGAAAGTAAAAAATGACGTTATCTGGGTGTTTTGAAGTGTCGATTGAATTTCAGGCGTTTGGAAACGAATTCAAACGTCTGGTTTACCCTAATTCGAGAGCAGTAAACAAATTCAGATGCCTGGTTTGTTAGTAGACGTTTGGGTTTGCTCAAGTGATAAAAATTTGATATGCAGAAAGGATGTTCAGATGTCTGGGTTTATTATCAAACGTCTGAAATAGTTTGGTTTCTATTTGAACTAAGCAGAGACTATTGTCAGACGTCTGGAAAGTTACATCAGACGTCTGACATATGCATAATGACGTAAATTTGAAGAGATATTAGAGTGTCAGACGTCTGAAATAGGCAATTTTTCTAATAATAGCCTAAATTTTAATGGTTTTGCTTATTTCTCGATTCACTATTGGTTGAAACGAAATGTAGTATTATTTGTGTGAAACAAAATTAAAAATAAACATAGATACACATACAATAAAAAATATAATCTATTTAGATGGTGATGGAGTTTTGTGATCTTCTGACTTGTTATCCCTCCATGGTTTAGGTGGAGACCATATATTTCCACGTTCGTGGGTTCTCAGGGAGCCAGAGAATCGTCTTGGTGAAGGGTCCGAAGGGGTACGATACGAGGAAGAGGGATCCAAGGAACTACAATTTTTCGGAAGTGGTTCATGGATATCTTTCTTCCGTGAAGTACAGAACTTCATCGCTACTTGCTCTAAAATCTTAGCCGACGTGCTGTAACTTTTTGTTCGAAATATAGTTCTCGTTGTAGATCTATTTGTTGTTTTTGATAGTGATGGATTTCATCAATTTTCTCCTTTGTGTTAGGATAGATAAATAAAGATCGTTTGGTCTTCTTGCTATCGGGAGTGAATCCCGTGTGTTATGAGGACCACCTATACGTTGGTTCCTAATTAGGTATGGGTGTAGGAAGCCGTTGTGGTGTATCAACAAAGCTATCGTTTGTAGGTGTCGAAAAGGATAGATGAGAATTTTCAAAAGACATATTGTAAAAATATAAAATCTATATATTCTTTATTTTTAAAGATTTATATATAGTTGTGAAAAAGTTATTTATAGATAATTTCAGAAAACAACCACCTAAAAAATTTAAGGTAAAGGAGTTATTACTTTTAGTTTATGGATAAAAACACTTTTGGGTTAAAAGTAAAAAATATATGATGTGGTGTTAAGTTAGAAGATAATTAAGGGAGCATATTCCTAAGTCGCGTCGCAATTTAACAAATGTTTGTTCGTTTAGTGGTTTTGTGAAGATATATGCTATTTGATTTTCGGTATTTACGTATTCTAATGTAATAATCCCTTTATCGACATTATCACGTAAGAAATGATGTCGTATATCTATATGTTTAGTACGTGAGTGATTTACAGGGTTTTTTGATAGATTTAGTGCACTTGTATTATCGCAATATATTGGTGACTTATCAATAATTTTTCCGTAATCCTTAAGCGTTTGCTACATATATATTACTTGTGCACATGCTAATGCCGCTGAAATATATTCGGCCTCGCAAGTCAATAAGGATACACAATTTTGCTTTTTGCTAAACCATGAAACTAATGATTTTTCGATAAAGTGACATGTTCCACTAGTACTTTTATGATCCGTTTTACAACCACCGAAACCCGCATCGTTATACGAAACAAGTTCAAATGATGATCCCTTAGGATAAAACAAACCGTAATTTCTTGTACTAGATAGATATCGTAAGATACGTTTAACACTTCTTTGGTTAGATTCTTTTGGTTTTGCTTGAAATCGGGCACAAATACACACACTCATCATAATGTCGGGTCGACTAACTGTTAAATAAAGTAAGGAACAAATCATACTACGATATAATTTTTCATCAAAATCTTTTCCATTATCATCTTTTTCTAAGTGAACACTAGTACTCGTCGGTGTTGGTTTGCTTGAAATTTTATCCATTCCAAAGCGTCGTAATAGATCGTTACAATATTTTTCTTGATGAATAAAAATACCATTTTCTAGTTGTTTTATTTGTAAACCCAAGAAGAAATTTAATTCTCCCATGTGAGACATTTCAAATTCATTTTTCATAATATTTGAGAATTGATTACAAAGATTTTCATTAGTTGAACCAAAAAAAATATCGTCTACGTAAATTTGCACAACTAAAATATTGTTATTTTCTCGTTTAATAAATAAAGTTGTATCGATTTTACCAATTTGAAAACCATATGTAATTAAGTGATTTTTAAGTCGTTCATACCAAGCTCGGGGAGCTTGCTTTAAACCATATACAGCTTTTTCTAATTTAAAAACATGATCGGGATATTTTTCGTGAATAAATAATGGAGGTTGTTCAACATATACGTTTTCTTTGATAAAACCATTTAAGAAAGGACTTTTGACATCCATTTGAAATAGTTTAAAATTGTGATGATTGGCAAAAGCAAGTAATGTTCGTATGGCCTCGAGTCTTGCTACTAGAGCAAAAGTTTCGTCGTAGTCGATACCTTCTTCTTGATTATAACCTTGAGCAACTAAGCGAGCTTTATTTCTAATTATATTTCCATTTTCATCTGCTTTATTTTTAAATACCCATTTTGTTCCTATAACCGATTGATTTTTTGGTCTTGAGACTAATTCCCAAACATTATTACGTTCAAATTGATTTAACTCTTCTTGCATAGCTATTATCCAAAAGTTATCATTTGAAGCTTCTTTATAATTATTCGGTTCAAAAGTTGACACAAATGCTATATGGCTTATTTGGTTAAGTTGATTTCTAGTTACTCTCGAGTTTAGATCTCCAATGATATTATATTTGTAACGACCCGTAAATTTCAGTGGTTTTATTTATTTAATTAAACGAATTTTGTGAAATTTTAAACGATAAAATTTTGAAATATAAATTTGATATTTGGAATGCGTCTAATTAAACGTAGCAACTGGTAAATTTTCGTCCGAAAATATGAAAATTTATTTCGCGCGTAAATTTACTTCAATTTAATCAGTTAAAAATTGATGATAATAAAATGTTTTCCAAACCTGAATATTTTTTCATAGAAAATTTGTAAATCATCTTCTGAGTGAGACGTCATCTTTCGTTTCGTCAAATTTGGACATCTATTGTTCCGTTTATCTTAATTCTGGCAATAACAGCATTTTCGGTACCGATTATCGACTTTTGATCGGATGATCGTATCACCAATATTTGTATACCGTTTTGATCGTCTCATCGTGCTGATCTCAGCGGTATATTTATTTCTTTATTTTGAGGTCCGATACGCGATGGAAATAATAAAACGGTTCGTTGTAACGGTACCAAATTTCTGACTTTACTCCTTTCTTCAGTTCAAATTTCTAGCGTGCTCCTACATTAAAGCCTCTGAACAATTCAACCTATTTCTATTCCTACTCTACCGTTTCTCCTCAAATAATTTCAATATATTACGTTGATTTGGTCTTTCCACGTTCCTTTTTTTCTTTCCGTCCTTTTGTTTCCTTTTGAACTGTTCAATATCTAATTTATAATAAGTGGCTTCAGTACCTTACTTTCTTTTGCAACAATTTGTTCTCTTTCGTTTGTTGCCTATACCTTTTCCATTTGAGTCTTCAATTGTTCTTTTGAGGAGATATAACATATTATATCTAAGTTCATATATATTATGATTGAAGCCCTGAGGTGAGAGTCACCATCTCCATTTTTCACACCTACAACAGCAAGCAACACCCGAAACCCTGGCCTTCCCTTTCTCCCAAACCGCCTCCTCAGATCCGAACAACCAAACGCAACCCAAGGCACACCAGCTCCACCAAACCGCCTGCCTGCCTCCAACCCCACGCCAGAGAACCGGGTCACCACGATCCAGCCCTCCACCCATCTCCCAGGCTGTCATAGCCTTCCTCCTCACGCCACTCGAACCCATCCACCTTCCCATCAACGCCATGGCAACCCGAACTTCTACCCCTGCTTGCTCATCCGATTCCACCTCCTCCACACGACCCCAGATCTGGCCGAAGTCACCCAGCACTTCACGCGCGTCTCGTCTCTTACCCCGCCATCACTTCCTTTCCGTCTTCACAACTAGCAGCCACCTCCGGCCTCATGCTCATCGACGAGCACATACCAGGCATCGCGCACCCGCCAGCCACCCATGCCTCTTCCTACCAGGCGCTGTCCACCTTTCAGCATCACCTCGAGATGCAACCCATTAGTTCATGTGTAACGACCGGCCTTTTTTGACCGTTCAAGCCGACAATAATCCACACATGTCCGACTCAAACCGTTCAAAAGGGCAGATAGTTATTGGGGTTAAATAAGGAAAGAAAAGAAAGAACAGAAACAAACTCAGAATCTCGCAGCGGAAGGAACAAGATATAATAATAAAATAACAGTTCATGAAGCTGTTAAATAAATAAATTTGATTATTATTATACATCATAAATCAGAGTTACATACATATACAACAAGACAAATAAAATAATGCAGCAGACAGTATGATGCACCGATAATAATAGTAATAGTACACCAAATCTTCGTCTTCGTCCTCCAGAATAAATCTTCAATAAGCTGAAAACTCAGGCTGACCCGAGCGTAATGAAAAGGCAAAACACTCGAGTCAGGACTAAAATATCCTCATGTAAGTTAAATCAATCGTAAATAAATATGAGTGCAACGGCGTCGGAGATGTTTACGGGGTTTGACATCTCGTATCCTGTGTCAAACGTGAGTGCAATAACTTAAGAGATGTTACGGGATTTTCCATCTCTCAAGGATCCGTTAAACTATCTACTATGTAGTACAATACGCTATTATAATATGTCTACATTAAAGTAAAAGTATTAAAATAGCGTTAAGCCATGGCCCATTCCACCCTTAACACAGTTTATATTCCCAAGAGCATATACAAGACCGTAGTTTCCCCAAAACCGGAAGTCACCAGAGGGCAATCCATATACTGAAGGTACAAACCAAAACGTAGTGGTCGCGAATAGGATAATCAGTATGACAAGGTACATGAGGCGATACCAACTAGGATACTAGTAGTTGCGTGATCCGGACTGATGTTGGGCATAGCCAGCAGCTACCCCAACACCGCGAAACAACACTCCCAAATCAAGGGGTGCACCCAAATCGAATCACAAATGTAATAGATATGGTATCGAAGAAGTGTGTCCGCTAGAGATGGCGAACCTCAATGGCCCGGCGCGGCTCCTGTTTTAGTCATGTCAGGGGTCATCCAATATCGTTCTCTTTCTTCAGTCAACGCGTTCACCAAACCATCCACTTCATTCTGGATCAACACTCCGCGTATAATAGTTATTAAAGTGGTTTTCGGTATCGACAGAGAGTATGTCCATATCCGATCCCGGTCTCTTTAATAACTACGTATTATTACACCGATGGCTCTTTTACATTTCAAATCAATTCATAATTGATATCAAAATATCATATTCGCTTCAAAAATCAAATCCATTTCAAATATCATCATATCTATTCAAAATGTAAGATTCTGTTTCAAAAATCATTTTTCGCCTCAATATCTCATTTCGATTTCAAATTCATTTCAAATTTCAATTTAGGTTGCAACTTCATTTAACCCAATTCGTATTTAAATTCGAGATTTAAATATAAACAATTCACCTTATTGACCAGCTTGAAAATTTTAGAAAATGGTTTTAAGTAGTTTTAAAAGTAGTTTAAATAATTAAAATAGTTAAAATAGTTTAATAGAAAATATTTAAATAGTTTAATCGAAAATAATTTGAATATAAAAATGGTTTATATAATAAAACAGTTTGCAATCAAAATAATTTCAATATTCAAAGAATATAGATTTTAAATCATTTATACTAAAATATCCATTTAAACAAATTCCAAAGTCAAACTGGTCAACTTCCCCATTTCCTACCCAAATCAATTCAAATTTCCATTTCTATTTAATCGATTCAATTCCGATTTCAACTCGAATAAATTTTTGATTCCATAAAAATTTTGATTCCAATAAACAATTCCGTTCACTTTTAATTTCCAATTTCAAATTAATTTCCAATTCCAAATTAATTTCCAATTCCAAATTTATTTCCAATTTCAATCCCAATTCCAAATTTATTTCCAATTTCAATCCCAATTCCAAATGAATTTAAATTTCAATTCCAAATTGATTTAAATTCCAATTTCCAATTAATTTACAATTTCAATTCCAAATCCCATTTCAGAATATCGATTTAAACATTAAATCAAATTTACTTTCAATACCAAAATTTTTTGAATCCAAATTTCAATTCTAAGCTCAAACCTAAAATATCATTTCATATAAGTTTTCTTTAGAAATATTCAAAGTTCGATTAAAAGTCCAATCTTTCAAACAAATCAACTTCCGAAAATTTATGCCGTATTTTAATTTTTTATTAAAAAAACTAAACTTCGATTAATTAAACAATTTCGTTTATCAAGTTTAAATTCCAACATTTCAAGCTCCAATTCAAAATAATTCAATTTCCATAATTTGGATTTTATTCTTAAAATCAATTCATTTAAATAATTTCAAAACAACTTTTAAAATCAATTAATTTAGCCAATCTGGTGTCCGTATATAATTTTCTATCCTATGGCCAAGTGATTATTTATTTCAGTTAAATGTCAGAGATGAATATATATCACTTAAACCGATCACAATGTCATATGTATCACAGGATATATATAAGCAAATAAACATCCAAACAATTAAATATCAACCAATAGCATCCATCGAATAAATCATCCAATAGACAATACAATTCACAGCAATTTCATAGTTATCAATATCAGGTAATTTAATCGCAATCAAATTCCTATTTAATTTAACTGTCAATTTTAATTTCTAACATTAAATTCAACGACGATCTAGATGACAATTAATTTTTTTATCAACAACGACTAATAAAATAATATCACTTCACAATATCAAATTTAACTAGCATCAGAATATTCTAGTACGTTGTGAGCGTTATAAAACACTCACCTTGATTTTCAATTTTAAATCAAATCGAACGACGTTCGATTTAACCTAAAATTTTAGTTAGCTTCAAATGTCTCCAAATCAATTCCATGATGTAGAGCTCGTCGCCACGATTCCAACGCAAAAAGTTTCACGCGTTTTCGACCAGATCAGATTCTGGCCGTTCAATCTTGCTTGCTTCAGATCTGGACCGCCCCTTCATCTTCCTCTTCAACGTGATAAATACGTACAACACAAACCCATAGCCGCCTTTACTCCATGAATTTTCACGACCAAACCGAGCAACTTGAAGACGATCAGGTTACACCACTTCGAAGCCACCGCCTTACTCCACCTTCACCTGGAATAGCTTGAAGCTCGGCCTCCTCCTCTGCCTCGAATTGCGTGAAAAACGCAGCCCCTTCGTGCTCGATTTCCCGTTGACTCGAAGCTCCGTTTTCGATCATCTCCGTATGGATTTGAAGCTCTCGTCGTGCTCTACAACTTTCGTGTTGGAAGTTTTCTCTAATTATCGACGGATTTTGAGTAATTGAGGGGAGAAGATTCGTGCATTTCTGGCCATTGAAGTATAAGTGGCGGCTGGCTTGAAACCCTAGCCTTTGTTTGCAAATTGTGAAATGGAGGGCCTTTTATAGAAAATTGCAAAACACTATTCACCCGAAATTTTCCGAACTCCAAACGAAGCGTGCCGGCTGGCGTTTCTAAGGTTTACCCCACGTTCCGGACACAATGGAATAGGTTTCGGAAGCTAATTCGATCGTATGTGTGAGTTATGGCAATAAATGATCGATTTAAATTAAACCGATTTAAACCGACTTCGATGCGTTTTAATTCGTACCGGACAAACGGTAAATCCAATCGACTTGAAATTTGAAACCTTACAATAATATGACATTACGGATCCGATGAAACTAGTTTCGTCCAAATCCGAGACTTTTTGAAAAATGACTATTTTCTCTCGCCGAATTAATATTAAAAACAATTCGATGCGTTTAGAGCTGCCACGGTCAAACGATAACTCCGATTGCTACAAAAATTGAAATCCGACAATAACAAACTATTACGGATCCAATGGAACAAGTTTCGTTCAATTCTGAGACTGTTCGAAAAATGTCTATTTTTCAGTCGATAATTAAATATTAAAATATTCAATTTTCACAAATTAACTTTAAATTCAATTTTAAAAGTTCTATAACATCACTATAACTCCAATATGATAAGATAAAATTTTACAAATCATTTTCAATCATATTCAACTCGATTTTCAATTATTTATGAAATTTAACTTATTAAATTATCGATTTAATTGTCTAATTAAATCCAATATTCGAAAAATAAATTATTCGACTGTTTAATTTCAATATAAAATTACCAATTTTAAATTATTAACTTTTTAAATCAAATTTCAATTGTTCACAAATCCCATTTTTAATTTCACAGTAATTAACAATCTTTTACAATTTAGTTTTCCATTATAAATCCAATATAAAAGATTATATTAGATTCAGCGTTCAATTATATTATAATTCAAATTCAAGTTATTTAATTCCAAATGAATTCTTTTTTTTTCGATTTACACTTTCATTATCGAATCAACTATTTACTTATACATTATTATCAATAGTTTATAATTCATTTACTTTCATTTTCTTCAGCTATCATCTTATTTAAATTCACAGTAATATTAAATTACATTCATTTACGTTGATTTCCATATTATAACTTCAATATTAAATCTACCATTTTATTTATTTCATTGTTTACAATCAAATTCAATTCAATTTAATTACTTGTTACATTCAAATTTAAATCCTTACTTACGTTCAATTACAAGTTAACATCCGTATTTAATTTACAAATAAGTTATTTCAGAATTCAGTTTTGTATTTTAACTTGTAATTTACATTTAACAACACAAAATTTTATTTCCTTCGGATTTTTATCCAAAATTTTCTTTTTAATTCGTATTTTTAAAGTGTTAAAAATACGGGTCGTTACATTCTCCCCCACTTAAAACTTTTCGTCCTCGAAAAGGAACAAAGGAGAAACCATCATTTAGATATAATTCATTCAAAATATTCGACTTATTTGCAAAATTTAGTTATAGGATTTTTTTTTTCAATCTCAAAATTTTCTAACTCCCGGATTTTGAAAAAATTCGGCAGCACCTCCTTTGCGCGGCTAGGACCGAAAAATTTCACAGTGGTAATAATTGCATGATATACATCTCATTACAAGAATGAGGCATCCCAAAACATGGGGAACACAATAATATACCACAACATAAACCGTAATCCGAGAACGTACCTTTTGTTAAGCGTTTATTAGCATTTTAACTTACATTTTGCATTTAGCGTAGAAGCGAGTTCCACAAGCGAAGCGCAACCCCTTTGCTACCTACTAAAATGCTCAATAACCAAGTTAGAACCATGCATATAAAGATAGATCGATATACTTAGCATAAACAACATACATATAACATGTTTAGCTTCAAAACTGAAATTCCAATTTCAGAACAGCAAACGAATCCTAGTTTTTGGTCATCTAAACAATAAAATTTGACAATGGAATCCAAACAAAAGTTGTTGCATTCGTTTCAGGCTTTACGGAATGTCCAAAATTATCAAATTCGGACCATCCGTTCAAAAGTTACGGCCATTTTACTAAAATCACACGCCTCAGCCTGGGCAATGAATTGCGCAGGTCAGCGACGTTTGGTCACGTTTTTGACCTTCTAAACGACAGCAAAACAGCAAATGCTTAAAACAAAAGTTTTAGCTTAAGTTCTAAGCTTTCCAGAAAGTGAAAGATCATCAAAATCCGATGCACCAGTAAAAAGTTATGGCGAGAATACTAAGGGTACGTACTACTGATTTTACTTATTTTTACACAGGACAGCGAGTAACATTCAAGTTTTAACCTAGTAGACGAAGGAATTTTGCCAAGACACTCTAAATAACAGTTGTGCTATATTTTCTAAGCTTTCCGAAAAGTCTAAGATCGTCGAATTTCGTCCAGCCATTTAAATGTTATGGTTGTTTTCGTTTCAGCATATATTGGACAATTTTGGATTTTTCCAAAAATTTGCTTTTATTATTTCAAAGTACAAACCATCAAACTTCAAATTTTCTAAAGAAACATTCATAAACACAAAGTCGTTTATTTTCTTATTTATCCATGAAATAAGTTTACATTCGATTTGTTTCCGATTTATTCAAGTTTGTTTCATTCACATTTTAAATTCAAGTCGATTTGCTTCAATTTAAATTGGATTCAATTATATTTAATTTCACTTTGCTTCAAATTTGAATTTAATTATTTTAAAATTCCGTTTATACAATTCCATTAACACTAATGAATTCTACTAAATCAATTACCATCCATCTAACAACAAATGCATATCAAACATTAACATCCATCCAAAATCTACACTAAATCAATTATACATTTCACATTTAGTTATATTCAACTTTAATTAGTTTCCATTTACAAATTTTATATTTCATTAATTTTAAATTTTATTCATTCACTTGTATATATCATTCATTTACTTATCTTTATTTTTATTTAAACTTTTTAAGTATTTGATAAGTTATAGTTATGCAAATAGAATGTAGTTAAACAACATACAACCTCTTTTCATTCAAAGTTGAGTTTCCAATTAATTAATTCTTAACTCATTTCTTAAATTTCACTATAATTTAATTTCACATTTACATTCACATATGGTATTTCCATTTTATATTAACATAATAGTGAATCACCTTTAAATGTTAATTTAAATTCCAATTATTTACTAACAATTTTTTTTATATTTGCAAACCATTAATTAAATGCATATTTTATTATTCAAACCTAAACTTGTATATTATCCAATTAACAATTCATATAACATTTTTGAACTTCTTAAATATTTTGGTAAGTTATATTTATGTTATAGAATGAAATTTAATACTTTGCGAGTTTTACAGTTTCAATTTTATTTTAAATTCATAATTTCCTAATTCTAAGGATTTCTACTTCAATTGATATTTTCACTTAGCTCTTAGGTTCATTTCTCATTTCACAATTCAGAAGTTCCGTAATGATTCAAGTATTTGTTTATTTCAATAGTTTAAAGTCATTAAATAAAAAAAACTTAAGAATTTCAACTTCGGTTTCATTTCAAATCAAGTTTGAAATAATATATACTTATATCAATATATATCAAGTCATACTATAGAGAATACAAAATAAAATTCAATTTTTAATCAAAACAGGGTTTAGAAAAAACTATTAAGTGATCTCCCATACTCGGACTCTCGAAAATAAACGCCGATGATGCGTGCACTCATCACCGAAATCATTTTCTAGCGTCAAGAGGGGAGTATAACACTTACTTCATTTGAAATCCTTTGAAAACAATTTCTAATCGAATATACAATCATATAATACTTATATTATACATTTCAAAAAAAAAATTTTGTTAATAAATTTTCAAAACACCGAAATTTAAATTCTCCATCTTAATTTAAATTCATTTTTATTTTATTTACCATTTATATTCATTGTCAATCATATTTACAAGTTTCATTTCTTAAAATTATCCAATAGTCAATAGTTAGAAATATTGACTAATCAACAATAAACGATGATAATCTAATATTATCATCTCCTAACAACCAATACAATAAAAATTTATAAATTTTAAAGATAATTCTTTTATATATAAAATATAATCCAAAACAATATTATGTCAATCTATCCTATTCGAGTGTTTAGAAATTCCTATCGATGCCTTGGCGTCCCAAGTACCAACCGGAATTCATAAATACTCAACGGAACAAATTAACACAATATAAAATCATTTTTATATCAAAATTACAAATACGCTCTCTCATGCACTCAAACTCATTCATATAGTTTACCTCTATTTCAATGAGTTATTCCCCACTAGAGCCAAGGTTTATCGCTAAACCAAAGCTCTGATACCAACTGTAACGACCGGCCTTTTTTGACCGTTCAAGCCGACAATAATCCACACATGTCCGACTCAAACCGTTCAAAAGGGCAGATAGTTATTGGGGTTAAATAAGGAAAGAAAAGAAAGAACAGAAACAAACTCAGAATCTCGCAGCGGAAGGAACAAGATATAATAATAAAATAACAGTTCATGAAGCTGTTAAATAAATAAATTTGATTATTATTATACATCATAAATCAGAGTTACATACATATACAACAAGACAAATAAAATAATGCAGCAGACAGTATGATGCACCGATAATAATAGTAATAGTACACCAAATCTTCGTCTTCGTCCTCCAGAATAAATCTTCAATAAGCTGAAAACTCAGGCTGACCCGAGCGTAATGAAAAGGCAAAACACTCGAGTCAGGACTAAAATATCCTCATGTAAGTTAAATCAATCGTAAATAAATATGAGTGCAACGGCGTCGGAGATGTTTACGGGGTTTGACATCTCGTATCCTGTGTCAAACGTGAGTGCAATAACTTAAGAGATGTTACGGGATTTTCCATCTCTCAAGGATCCGTTAAACTATCTACTATGTAGTACAATACGCTATTATAATATGTCTACATTAAAGTAAAAGTATTAAAATAGCGTTAAGCCATGGCCCATTCCACCCTTAACACAGTTTATATTCCCAAGAGCATATACAAGACCGTAGTTTCCCCAAAACCGGAAGTCACCAGAGGGCAATCCATATACTGAAGGTACAAACCAAAACGTAGTGGTCGCGAATAGGATAATCAGTATGACAAGGTACATGAGGCGATACCAACTAGGATACTAGTAGTTGCGTGATCCGGACTGATGTTGGGCATAGCCAGCAGCTACCCCAACACCGCGAAACAACACTCCCAAATCAAGGGGTGCACCCAAATCGAATCACAAATGTAATAGATATGGTATCGAAGAAGTGTGTCCGCTAGAGATGGCAAACCTCAATGGCCCGGCGCGGCTCCTGTTTTAGTCATGTCAGGGGTCATCCAATATCGTTCTCTTTCTTCAGTCAACGCGTTCACCAAACCATCCACTTCATTCTGGATCAACACTCCGCGTATAATAGTTATTAAAGTGGTTTTCGGTATCGACAGAGAGTATGTCCATATCCGATCCCGGTCTCTTTAATAACTACGTATTATTACACCGATGGCTCTTTTACATTTCAAATCAATTCATAATTGATATCAAAATATCATATTCGCTTCAAAAATCAAATCCATTTCAAATATCATCATATCTATTCAAAATGTAAGATTCTGTTTCAAAAATCATTTTTCGCCTCAATATCTCATTTCGATTTCAAATTCATTTCAAATTTCAATTTAGGTTGCAACTTCATTTAACCCAATTCGTATTTAAATTCGAGATTTAAATATAAACAATTCACCTTATTGACCAGCTTGAAAATTTTAGAAAATGGTTTTAAGTAGTTTTAAAAGTAGTTTAAATAATTAAAATAGTTAAAATAGTTTAATAGAAAATATTTAAATAGTTTAATCGAAAATAATTTGAATATAAAAATGGTTTATATAATAAAACAGTTTGCAATCAAAATAATTTCAATATTCAAAGAATATAGATTTTAAATCATTTATACTAAAATATCCATTTAAACAAATTCCAAAGTCAAACTGGTCAACTTCCCCATTTCCTACCCAAATCAATTCAAATTTCCATTTCTATTTAATCGATTCAATTCCGATTTCAACTCGAATAAATTTTTGATTCCATAAAAATTTTGATTCCAATAAACAATTCCGTTCACTTTTAATTTCCAATTTCAAATTAATTTCCAATTCCAAATTAATTTCCAATTCCAAATTTATTTCCAATTTCAATCCCAATTCCAAATGAATTTAAATTTCAATTCCAAATTGATTTAAATTCCAATTTCCAATTAATTTACAATTTCAATTCCAAATCCCATTTCAGAATATCGATTTAAACATTAAATCAAATTTACTTTCAATACCAAATTTTTTTGAATCCAAATTTCAATTCTAAGCTCAAACCTAAAATATCATTTCATATAAGTTTTCTTTAGAAATATTCAAAGTTCGATTAAAAGTCCAATCTTTCAAACAAATCAACTTCCGAAAATTTATGCCGTATTTTAATTTTTTATTAAAAAAACTAAACTTCGATTAATTAAACAATTTCGTTTATCAAGTTTAAATTCCAACATTTCAAGCTCCAATTCAAAATAATTCAATTTCCATAATTTGGATTTTATTCTTAAAATCAATTCATTTAAATAATTTCAAAACAACTTTTAAAATCAATTAATTTAGCCAATCTGGTGTCCGTATATAATTTTCTATCCTATGGCCAAGTGATTATTTATTTCAGTTAAATGTCAGAGATGAATATATATCACTTAAACCGATCACAATGTCATATGTATCACAGGATATATATAAGCAAATAAACATCCAAACAATTAAATATCAACCAATAGCATCCATCGAATAAATCATCCAATAGACAATACAATTCACAGCAATTTCATAGTTATCAATATCAGGTAATTTAATCGCAATCAAATTCCTATTTAATTTAACTGTCAATTTTAATTTCTAACATTAAATTCAACGACGATCTAGATGACAATTAATTTTTTTATCAACAACGACTAATAAAATAATATCACTTCACAATATCAAATTTAACTAGCATCAGAATATTCTAGTACGTTGTGAGCGTTATAAAACACTCACCTTGATTTTCAATTTTAAATCAAATCGAACGACGTTCGATTTAACCTAAAATTTTAGTTAGCTTCAAATGTCTCCAAATCAATTCCATGATGTAGAGCTCGTCGCCACGATTCCAACGCAAAAAGTTTCACGCGTTTTCGACCAGATCAGATTCTGGCCGTTCAATCTTGCTTGCTTCAGATCTGGACCGCCCCTTCATCTTCCTCTTCAACGTGATAAATACGTACAACACAAACCCATAGCCGCCTTTACTCCATGAATTTTCACGACCAAACCGAGCAACTTGAAGACGATCAGGTTACACCACTTCGAAGCCACCGCCTTACTGCACCTTCACCTGGAATAGCTTGAAGCTCGGCCTCCTCCTCTGCCTCGAATTGCGTGAAAAACGCAGCCCCTTCGTGCTCGATTTCCCGTTGACTCGAAGCTCCGTTTTCGATCATCTCCGTATGGATTTGAAGCTCTCGTCGTGCTCTACAACTTTCGTGTTGGAAGTTTTCTCTAATTATCGACGGATTTTGAGTAATTGAGGGGAGAAGATTCGTGCATTTCTGGCCATTGAAGTATAAGTGGCGGCTGGCTTGAAACCCTAGCCTTTGTTTGCAAATTGTGAAATGGAGGGCCTTTTATAGAAAATTGCAAAACACTATTCACCCGAAATTTTCCGAACTCCAAACGAAGCGTGCCGGCTGGCGTTTCTAAGGTTTACCCCACGTTCCGGACACAATGGAATAGGTTTCGGAAGCTAATTCGATCGTATGTGTGAGTTATGGCAATAAATGATCGATTTAAATTAAACCGATTTAAACCGACTTCGATGCGTTTAAATTCGTACCGGACAAACGGTAAATCCAATCGACTTGAAATTTGAAACCTTACAATAATATGACATTACGGATCTGATGAAACTAGTTTCGTCCAAATCCGAGACTTTTTGAAAAATGACTATTTTCTCTCGCCGAATTAATATTAAAAACAATTCGATGCGTTTAGAGCTGCCATGGTCAAACGATAACTCCGATTGCTACAAAAATTGAAATCCGACAATAACAAACTATTACGGATCCAATGGAACAAGTTTTGTTCAATTCTGAGACTGTTCGAAAAATGTCTATTTTTCAGTCGATAATTAAATATTAAAATATTCAATTTTCACAAATTAACTTTAAATTCAATTTTAAAAGTTCTATAACATCACTATAACTCCAATATGATAAGACAAAATTTTACAAATCATTTTCAATCATATTCAACTCGATTTTCAATTATTTATGAAATTTAACTTATTAAATTATCGATTTAATTGTCTAATTAAATCCAATATTCGAAAAATAAATTATTCGACTGTTTAATTTCAATATAAAATTACCAATTTTAAATTATTAACTTTTTAAATCAAATTTCAATTGTTCACAAATCCCATTTTTAATTTCACAGTAATTAACAATCTTTTACAATTTAGTTTTCCATTATAAATCCAATATAAAAGATTATATTAGATTCAGCGTTCAATTATATTATAATTCAAATTCAAGTTATTTAATTCCAAATGAATTCTTTTTTTTTCGATTTACACTTTCATTATTGATCAACTATTTACTTATACATTATTATCAATAGTTTATAATTCATTTACTTTCATTTTCTTCAGCTATCATCTTATTTAAATTCACAGTAATATTAAATTACATTCATTTACGTTGATTTCCATATTATAACTTCAATATTAAATCTACCATTTTATTTATTTCATTGTTTACAATCAAATTCAATTCAATTTAATTACTTGTTACATTCAAATTTAAATCCTTACTTACGTTCAATTACAAGTTAACATCCGTATTTAATTTACAAATAAGTTATTTCAGAATTCAGTTTTGTATTTTAACTTGTAATTTACATTTAACAACACAAAATTTTATTTCCTTCGGATTTTTATCCAAAATTTTCTTTTTAATTCGTATTTTTAAAGTGTTAAAAATACGGGTCGTTACATCATGGGTGAGTACGTATATATTTTATCTTATATATAGTAGTATTTTATAGTAAGTTATGTATTAGTTTATATAAGTATAAATATCAGTTTATATGCCTAAGTTGTTGATTTTCCAATTTGATAATATATATTATATAGATGAAGTTATATATTGATCTGTTTGATTCTATGTAATGGGTTTGTAAAGGTAAAGGTCGTTATTTACGTGTGTATTTATAAAATATGTTGATATAATAGTATAAGTAAATACTACAGTTTGATATATTAATTTATTAACAATGAACTTGAGTTATTTGGTTGATACTGTAAGAATATATAAAAGTAAAGTGTTGTATATATTACAATATAGTTAGTTTATGACAGCTTTTAATATAAATAGTTATATATATAGTTATAGGTTACTGTAAGTAACATATATGTCACGTTCAAATATATAAGCATTATATGTTATATAAGTACAAAAGGTATTTTAGCCAGTGAAGTATATGTGTGAATTAGCCGCAAGTTAATTAATATGTAAATGTATTAGCAATTTTATATGTGTGTTCTATTTTTTATGAACTATATATAAAAGTTTCGTATGTATTTGATATGTGTGACGTATAAGTCTATATTAGTTTTACGAAGTATTGATTCTACATGTGTACATAGTTTGTTGATTTTATATTTTAAGTTGTCAAATAATATATATACAGTTTCTACTGTGCAGCTATGTACAGTTATATAAATAATATATTAGTTACTAGTACATATTCTGTTATATAAATAATATATATACTATACAATAAAGTGAATTTGGTTTTGCTATATATATGTGTGTGTGTGTTGTGTTTTAAAGTAATATTGGTTTTATAATAAGAATGAATCTTTAAGTATAATATATTAAGTTATAAATATAGTTGAGTTTGGTATATAGTATGGGTTAATTTAATATGTGAGTATTTATTTCAATTTAATGTATATATGTTTGACTTGATATATGTGTTTAATTTAAAACAATGATTTTAATTTTGTACATGTTATTTTAATATTTGTTTTAAATTAAATATTGATTTCATGAAAATAATAATAATAATAATAAATATATATATCATTGTTGCTTATATCAACTGATTCTAATCGTTCTCATCGATTTTCCATTATCAGCTTTGTCCGTCGTGCCCGCTTTCTTCATCGAATCATGTTCATCTAGCGTTGCTTTGGGATTCGTAACCCATTCTTTGTCAAATCTCTCTAGCCACGAAAGGTGAGCAATCACTCACGATTAACATTCTTATATTTATTAAATTTGATTTCAATTGAAATGTCAATTGAAATATGCTGATGTTAGTTACTTACATTGTTATATATGTCATTATCTGTATCTGTTCACCTGTGACATCTGACACCATTATCTGTTATTTATATTGTTGATATATGCCTGTTACTATTGTTATATTATTGTCATATCTGTTATCACTCTGCAAGTTCCCTGTTAGTATAGAATCACTATGGGTTGAAATGATACATACCCGAACGATCTGTAGAATAGGAGAAAATCGTTATGGGTTGAAATGATAAACCCAAGCGATTTTCATTGAATTGAATTTGGGATTTCAGGTTGAAAAGATATATACCCGAATATGTTTAAATTGCGGATTGAAATGATAAATATCCGTATCACTTGACCATAGGATAGAAAATTATATACAGGCACCGTTGGTCTATATATAAACGTTTTGAAAATGATTTCTATGGTTTTGAAGAGAAAAATATGGTTTTGATAAATATTGATTTTAAAGATTTATTAATGTTGATTTAATAAAGTTGATAAATAATATGTTTAAGTATTTATTTAATATCTATATTTTTAAATATAGAATTTATAATGATTTGAAATTGATTGAAATTATGCTTATTTAAGAATTATACTCAAATAAGTTGATTTGAAATGTATTGAATTTGAAATTAAAGAAGTGTTTTACAAACTTGAAATTTGAAAGGGTGATTTAAATGGATATTTCAAACGTATAAATATTTAAATGAGATCTTTTGTTTATTAAAATTGTAAATTGAAATTGTATTCAAATGTCTTGGAAATGTTAAGTAAATATTTCAAAACGAAACAATTGTAAAGTGAATCTGATATGTATATAAATTTATCGAATTTAGTTTTGAAATGTTGAATATTTAAAGCTTTGAAAAATTCAAATTGAAATGGCTTATTTTATGGTTTGGATACGTATTTGAAATTGATAATTTGAAATGGTTTATTTAGAAGCTGAATCGAGTTGAAACAGATGATTTGAGATTTTGTTTAAAATAAATTTTTGGAATTCGAGTTAATTTGAATCTATTTGTGAAATTTGAGGAAACTAATTTATTTATAACGAAATTTTAATATCTTAACTGTTAAAAAGGAAGTGTTATGATTTCCAAAAAACTGTGATTTCCAGACTATGATTTCGAAAGCATTATAACTTTGGAAAGTAATATGATTTTGAAAATGGATATTTGAAGTGAAATGATATCATATTAAATTGGGTTTTGAAATGATAATGATTTTGGTTTAAAGTATAAACTATTTTGAAACGACCACGGTGTTATAATAACGATTGGTTGGCAAAGAGACCGGGATCGGATATGGACATACTCTCTGTCGATACCGAAAACCACTTTGACAACCGTGTACGCGGTGGAGATTCCAGAATGAAGTAGGATGGTGGCGGCGTTCTTAAGGTATGTTACGTGGACCCAACCCGTGAGTTGGCATAAGGTGGCTAAAACAGGAGCGATCTCGGACCAGTGAGGTAGCACCTCTTCTCGGACGCATTTCTTCGATATTATACTCTTACTTGTGATTTGACTAGATGGCCATCCTCCGATTTGGGAATGTTGTTCGAGGTGGAACGGTAGTGGCTGCTATGCGTATCCATCAGTCCGTGTGCGTAATTGGTATATCTACCCTGGCATTGCCTAGTTGTGCCGTGTCACCCAGCATATCGAGCTTTACTACGATTATGATTTTAAGATCCGACCGCGTTAAGGTTCTCCATCCCCTTAACGCTATTTTCCGATATGATTATACTTTACTTATTTAGACACTATTATAATAGCGAATATTACTACATAGTAAATAGTTTAACGGATCCTTAGGGGATGGTTATCCCAAACATCCTTTAAGTTACTTGTATTTCAGTTGATATTTCACTTGAGTTGGATTTATTAATATAAGAATGTTAATCCTGACTCGAGTGTTTTGTGTTTTGCTTTACGCTCGGGTCAGACTGAGTGATACAGCATTGGAGACTCACCTTTGGAGTTGGAGCTTCGCTTGGAGATCCAGCTATCTATCGATCCTGCTTTCAGTTATTCCGTCGATCCAGTGATGTATTCAAATCTGGTATTTGATTATTGTATTGAGACATCTATTGTATTCGAGACCTCTGTTGTATCTTGTTTAACTTTGTTATATATATATATATAGTAGCTTCATGAACTACTATCCTTTGTTTCCGCTGTAGTATTGTTATATTACTCTGTGTCTGTGATCTGTAATTATTTTATTTACCGTATATGCTGAGTTTTGCCAAATTTTATTTACAACGCAGTATTTTGAGCAATTCAACTCCGGCATGAGTGTCTACCTATACACTTATAATGGATGCGAATGGTCCAAAATACTGGGTCGTTACATGTGGTATCAGAGCTCTGGTTTTAGGTAAAACTCAGCATATGTAGTAAATTCAATTACAGAATCACTTTCGTTCGAACTTGAATTCCTTCTTCTTTGACGCAGTTCCTTTGAATTTTGGAACGTTCACTTCGGTTCCAAAGTCCATTCGTGTCTCCCCTATTCGTGTCTTTTTCTGGAGTATCCCATAACTCCACTTCGAATGATCTCTATAATAACTCGGCGGTCTCGCCAATCTTCGAATAATTTCTACTGGGGTGAAACTCCTTTACAATCGGTATTGATTCACCGGAGATTTCTGTATCCTCGGTTTACGATGCCGCTATCTTAAGCTATACCTGAATTCTACCTCTGGTAATCGAATGTCGATTTGCTTCAGAATTCTACATCAATCTTATCTATGAAGTCACGGTTGACCCGGTTAAGGTTGCCCGCGATTTATACAACCTTATCCACCTTCCTGTTTGAAATGCAATCATCTAACCTTCGTTTCGAGCCTATCTATTTTAGATTAGAATTCTTTTTGATTTGAGTCCCTCTATTTTGGATCTCTATCCTTGTGTTGGAATCCAATTCTGGAATCATCGTGTGAGGGAGTGTATTTGTAATTAATATAAAATAGTTTATGTTTTTAGTGTGTTGTTTGAGTTGTTGATGTTGATTTGGATTTTCGATCGATTCGTCTGATCAACGCTATCGATAGAATTTCCAAAACACTTGAATAGAGCAAACTGACACAATATAATTTTCAAATTTGTATGATTATATTATAAATATATAAGAAAAATTTTCTGGAATTAAAAGTTAAATAATTTGGTTGTTGAAAATGATAATATTTGATTATCATTTTATTGTTTTGTAAGTCATTGACTATTGCAAAATGACTATTGTTTATAAATTTATTTGGAATTGGAATGAATTTAAATTGAGAAATTTAAGAATTAAATTTCTGGTGATTTTAAACCTTGTTTTAAAGTCTTAAAATGTATATTATTTAAAGTATTTTCGAATAAAATGGTTTTTAAAGAATTTTAAATGTTTAAACCAGTGCTCTTCTCTTTGTCGCTGGAAAATAATTTCGGTGATGACGGCCGCATCATCGACATTCATTTTCGAGTTTCGAAGAGGAGAAACCATTCTGTAGCTTTGCAACGGTTTTGTTTTGAAAAAAATATATTCGATTTGAATTTCTTCAGTATAATTTGATGTATATATATATATATATATAAGTATCTGATTTTAAAATTTAATTTGATTTGATATAAATATATTATATATATCTCTAAATTGTTTGAAGTAAATCGGAGATTTAAATTCTTAAATTTTAGATTAAAGATGATTTCAATTATAAACTAAAGTTAAAATTCTTGGATAAATAGTTAACTGGGAATAACTGAATTGTAAAATCTTATTTGTATAATACTCAATTACATCTCAACATAACTTACCCAAAATTTTCAGAAGTTAAAAAAATGTAATTGGATAATATACAATATAAAATGACTTTATAAGGAAAGATTTGAGTGGTTATAATAAATGTTATACACTTAAAATTTAGTTATAAATATTAATTGAAATAAATAGAATTATAAGTTAAGTGGATAATAAGATGAGACAAATAAATTGTTTTGAAGGAATTAATAAATTGAAATTTGATTAAAGTATGGAAATACCTTGAATTTAAAAAAAATCATCAATTATTGAATATAAATTGATTTAAACTGAAATATATGGTTTAAATTAATTTATATGGTTTAAATATATGTGATAGGACATATTAAGTGGAATAAACTTAATAATGATTTGGAATAAAAGAATTAAATTTGTTGAATAAAATATGAGGATAATAAATGATTATACAAATTGATGGTTTAGAAATTGTTAATTGAGAATATGACTAGATAATAAGATAATAAATTTAGAATAGATAGATTGATTTAACTTAAGTGAACTCAAATGAATTAAACCAAATTGTTGAATATTAATTAGTTTAATTTGAAATTCATACGGTTAATTTAATTGTTTTATTTGTATTTCAATCTAATTTCTTTCTGATTGTTCTATTCTCCTACCTTCTTCCTTTTCGGGGACGAAAAGTTTTGAGTGGGGGAGAGTGTAACGACCCGTAAATTTCAGTGGTTTTATTTATTTAATTAAACGAATTTTGTGAAATTTTAAACGATAAAATTTAGAAATATAAATTTGATATTTGGAATGCGTCTAATTAAACGTAGCAACTGGTAAATTTTCGTCCGAAAATATGAAAATTTATTTCGCGCGTAAATTTACTTCAATTTAATCAGTTAAAAATTGATGATAATAAAATGTTTTCCAAACCTGAATATTTTTACATAGAAAATTTGTAAATCATCTTCTGAGTGAGACGTCATCTTTCGTTTCGTCAAATTTGGACATCTATTGTTCCGTTTATCTTAATTCTGCCAATAACAGCATTTTCGGTACCGATTATCGACTTTTGATCGGATGATCGTATCACCAATATTTGTATACCGTTTTGATCGTCTCATCGTGCTGATCTCAGCGGTATATTTATTTCTTTATTTTGAGGTCCGGTACGCGATGGAAATAATAAAACGGTTCGTTGTAACGGTACCAAATTTGTGACGCCCCACCTCTATGCTCATAATAACAAAGAGTATTAAAAGAAATACTGTCTATTATTACGAAGAATAAGGCTGGATAGGAGCGACCATCCGTAATTGGCCTTACACTAATATCGGTTATCTCGATAGGAGTGGTATATACTTTTTATTTTTCATCTATTATTTATTTACTCCCATCGACATATCCAATTATCAGTATAAAACAAACTACGATAGTTCATAATAGTTTAGGACATTAGATATAACAATAACGCAGATAATATAAATGCGGAACACAGATTAACAAAAATCTCATATATATATATACTCGATGTCAGTTAATACATAGTTGACACAATACATATGATACAACTACAACTGTCGACTCTAGAAGTTATATATACAAGTACATTATCGACTAATATACATGAATACATATCATTCGATACAATGACACGACTACTACAAAATGACTGACAACTTCAGAAGATGTGAAAAGTCTTCAATCCCGAACAGCAACTCAAAGAAAGAAATCTACAACCTGAAATACTCGGGTCTGACCCGAGTATTACATTCAAAAGAAAATAATACCCAGGTCAGTCTAATTCAAACCAGTTTATTAGTGCATATAGGCAGTAATAATCAAATATCACATAGACGACAGTCACAGAAATCTCGTATACCCAACTTCTCGATAAGAGAACCGGATAACGGCAGATATAACACTAACAGTGTTAATCCACGAAACAGAAATCCAAAGCAATTTAAACAATTGAAACGTCAATTTAAAATTGTCAAATCTGATAGGGCTGCAGTACACGCACGCGTGTACTGCCTCGCCACTATCGCATGAGATACACTAAAGCTCAGTGAAAAACGCAAATAATCACAAGGTCAAACCCAAAATAACGGATTCAACTCAAGTGAATTCAAGAACAAATCCAAATGTATTAATGTAATGCAAATCAACAAGGGCAAAGCTGCATGTAAAACTAAACTGCAGTCACAAATGAATACGAGGGGCAAACTGCAACAAAACTTTCAGATGCAACCACTAAAACAAATGCAGCCGTGGAAAGACTGCACAGTGCAAATGGTATGCAACCAAATGCCACCAAGTGAATATAATAACACTGCAACAACTACGCTGCAAGTACAACGGGCAAATGGAGATGCAGTGAAGCCGATATGGCAAACAATGATGAAGTATATAAGTGCAGACACATTACATGAGTACCAAGCTTCGAGTCAAGCAATAGAAATGCAGACTCAACCATCAAATGCTCAAAACACTTGAATGACTCAAGTGATACAAATTATATGCTATGTGTATAGTAAAATTCAAGTGATACAACTCGAAACAATGCACCATGTTCGTACAACTACACAGTGCCTAAGGGCCATAAAATGAAGACTGTACTCCAGTGGACCTATCAACATATGATCAGTGGCATGCATATAAATGTACAATGCAAGATTGAATAGTAATATGATACAATGAACACTAAATGAAGCTGGACAGTGCAACAAGCAATCGAGTTAACAGAGTTGTAGTAACCATCGTTATATAAACCAATATCGAAATGCATCAAGCAACCAAGAAGCTATCGAGCTCAATACTATCAAGACTACATGAAGCAAACTCGAAGTAACAACCCCGTGCAACTTCATCTACAAAATGTATGCATATAGTCAGGTAATGACAAAGACAAGGAAACACAAAACTTCCAGAGGAATATAAGCAGCACGGAGCAGTTTCAAGAAATGATCAACAGCAGTTCAGGGAATCAAAACGATAGTGGCAAGTTCGAACAAAGATCAATCATCACAAGATCAAGCAACAACAATTATACCAGTCAATGAAGTTCCAAGTCAAGTAACGAAAACAAGTTGAAGCAGGAAACAACATTATATATACAATGCAAAGTTGAATGATAATAAGGGTGCAGTGAAGACTGTAGGTCATGGCTACAGCAACGGAACGACAATGGCACGTGCAGCTGCAAACAACTGCAAGCGAATGAAATCTCAAGCCAAGGACGAAGCTAATTATTCAAGGAATCAAACCAAATCCTAGTTCAAAATACCTACATACGAACTGGAACAGTAGCCTCAATGAACATACATGTAACAAACTTGAGGACTAGAACAAACTCAGGAAAACAGTGAAACATTAATGGGGCAACACATACATATATTCATGTATGATCACACACTCAAAGGCATGAAACAATACGAAGGCAATTCAGAATAAAATTGTTCAATTAATTCCATGTCAATACTATATGAATGAACCCCAAACAGCAGGTTCGAATTTTCGCAAGCATCAAGCGGAGATATTAAAAATCAGACAGCAAAACAATCATCAACGACATAGCAGAGTCAAAATCAACAAGCATAATTTAACACAAATTCAAAATCGAAGTTGCAAATCCCCGAAGTCAAATTAACAGTTTCAAGAATCAATACTGTGGAGCTCAAGGAAAACGACATCAGGGAAATTAAAACATATCAACAAAATAAACAATATATATACGAAGCAGTTCGACTATGAAAGTCACGAACTTGAGCAAGCCAGAAATCACTAAGCTATGAATTAGATGTGTGTAACATCCCGAAAATTTTCGACTTTCGAAAATTCAACATCGATACTCACTTTATCGACTGCTGAGCCATCGAATGCCGGAAACCCGAAAAGTTATGGTTTTAAGAAAGAAGAAAGAGGTAGGAGAAGAAGATAGAAGAAAAAAGAAAGAAGAACAACAACAGAACAAGAGCAGAAACAGAAACACAGAACAGAGACAATATCAGAATCTCACATATCGCAGCGGAACAACATATAATAGATAAACACTAGTCTTTTAAAACAAAGAACTATATCAGTTTTATACATACATCAATCAGAGTCAATAAACAACAATGGACAGTTATATAAACTTGTCCTCATACAGAATACACAGCGGAATAAATACTATCAGATACAAATACTACGTCTCGCCATCCAGCTTATCTCCAAAGCTCCAGAATATCCAGAATATCCTGATAATATAACTCTAGACTGCCCGTGTGGAAATTTGTGGGCACCCAGAGTTTAGAAGGGAACAATAAACTCCGAGTCAGTCATGGTGACTGGTGTGAGATCGTAAAACAGTTATTTATCTTTAAAATAAATAGCAGAGAATTTTAAAGTCAATTCGCAATGCTTTTGGAAAATGAAACTACCATAAGACCTCCCACCACACACACAATGCAAACGCAGAATTGGAGGAGATTTCTTCTTATGATAGTCAAAGATGCTTACTACGCGAAAATCAAATTCTTTTTGATATTATTATTAGTGCATAGTGTAGAAATCATTTTCGAAAGTATAATATTAATCTTAGCCAGCATAGGTACCATTATATTATGCCCGCTATAGCTGCCTCCTGAGGAGACAGGTTATACAATTGAAATCGTAAAGGCTCGTATTGTTTCTTTGGATTTCCAACAAATGGTCAGGCTAAGGAACTTCCTATCCACGATGGGTACGTCCCTGGAATAGACGACCCGAGAACCTAACCGGATCTCTGCCAACACAAGGCCGGGTTACCTCTGCAAAAATAGGTAACTACTGACACGCGTATGCCATCCCCCGATCGTCACCGATCTTCCCGAGGATCCCCGATTTCCAACAAACCACAAAGTAATAATAACTTTGCAGCAACCACAGAGGTTAAGTATCTGGGCTCCATACCATGATACCACCTTTATCCAGAAGGAATGACATACACTAAGGGGCGCTACTCCCTAGAACCTTGCCGCATCCTTCCTGTTTCGACCATTTCCGGGGTGTGAGGCTCGACGAAGTCTCGTCCACAAAGCTACGCTTTCTCAAAAAGCCCTGCTTCGGGTCAAACAAAATGATCAACCTATGATCACCAAGATATAAGATCAAACAAATGATCATATCACAAATGATCAAACACTGATCATCTCACAGCAACACTCAGTATGCCACGTTACCAAATTGGGATATATCGCTGATAAATTTCAACTACATAACCTCTGAGCTCGTACGTCTCAGAGAAGGGTGTTAAGCTAAGAGAATAAATTCTCCGCCACCAACAGAAATGTATTTGAAAGAAATCAGCTCTATATCTCAAATTGTAACGTCAGACACACAATCCATACAAGTCTGTTCCGGGATCGAACAGAACCGAAGGCACTTCTCACGAAGCCCTTGCATTTCCGGATAGTTTTCAATCACGTCAGGACTTCCCGTCACTAAGGGTGATAAAACCTCTAAATCGGAGATCAGCCGATGTAGAGTAACTCGACGGTAATCCTTCCGTTTTCAAAAATATCCGGTCTTCAACACCGGTCTTCAAATGCGATTCATAACGATGTATCACATATTCGGAATGGGTTATACGACCCCATGGTCCTTTCCCGGTTAACCCGAATAGTGAGCGATTATTCAAAAATAAGTGTGGCATTCAAATTCATCCAATTCACAACAAATACCTATCTAAAGGTAATTATTGATAGTCGGTTATTTAACTATCAATAAAGATGCGCAACATCATCAGATTCCAAATAATTTTCCAAATTATTTCATCTTCAAAAATATCTTTACTAGATATATAATTTCCACACTTAACCGTTTGAAAACAAATTTCAAATATTCAATTTCCACATTTCATTTTATCTTTGAAGATAAAATCTCAAAACAGTTCATTTCATATTGGAAAAGCATTTCCATACTTATTTAATAATAAGTATTTCACAAATCATTTCATTTTCAACACTTGAAAATATTCGATATACTTAAATCAAATTAAGTATATATTCATTCTTTAAGGAAATCATAAATTTCAACATCTATTTGAGTCAAAACGAATGTTGCGTAAAACATCGTTGCGACGACTCGAAATCACTAGTATAGGGATTCGGATTTAATAGATATATAAATCCCAATACTACATCAAAACATTTCCTTTCGGAAATCATTTACTATAACAACAGTGTTATAGTCCATCATTTCCTTAAATTTCTCGAAAACGTCTATTTCAACAAGAACTGTTGAAATCTATGATTTCGATATTTCACACGTTTTAAAACATCCTTTAAAACAATCACTTCATTTCAAATATCGCTTTCCCGAAACATATCCATTTTATTTAATAATATATTCGCTGTCCAAAATCGTGAATATACTTCAATAATTATATTTCAATCTTTTCTACACGTTTTATTCCAAGAATTATCCACTATCCAAAATCGTGGATAAAATTTCCTTAATAACTTCTATATTACATTCATCAAATTTGATTGATTTCAAATTCATAAAACAACGTTTATAAATTCACCTTTATATTTTATAACAACTTCGATTTATAAAATTCTCCTCTTATTAACTTCTAAAATTACTTATCAAAATAAGTGATTCCAGATTTATAAACAACGTTTATAAATCACATTTATACTTCATAACCATTTCAACTTATGAAATCTTTTCATTTAGCAATTTCTATTTATATCCCAATTAAGTGCAAAAATCTAATTTATAGGTAAATTACTTATAAATCGTTTATTCTACCACATTTATTCCCTTTATAACTTTACGTTATAAATCTATTAATTTCATTCACTTATGAAATCCTTTTATACTTCTTTTCAACACTTATAAAAATTCGTTTTATAAGTCCAATATTTTTATTAATAAAATATCCATTTTATGAATCTTCCTATACAAATCGTTTATAGTTATTCAAAAATCCCAGTTTAAACCATTTTATAAATAAATCAACTTTTATTTCAAAAATCACCTTACGGTCATAATTCACAAAAATCTTAACTTTTATAACTTCAAAATTCTAGACGTTTCTCTTTCTGAAATAAATCAATTCAAAAAAATCGATAAACGCCTATTTTTCAAAAATCACTTTAAAATTCTTTTTAAAATAAAAGTCGTTATTTTTACACTTCAAAACTGAATCCGATGATGCAACAACACCAATCAGTCCATCACAACAGTCAATATCATATATCAATATGATAACAGAATATATCACAATATCTGTAAATAAATAACTACTGGTGAGGAATCCAGTTGGATCCCTCCAACCTGTTTCCCTGCATCCAAAGACGTTAGCACAATACCAATTCCGCTCCAGTACGGAATTATCGCGGTATATAGGTTTTTTATAAATCCGCTTACTAACGGCGCAATAGGGTCTCATCCGCTATACGAGGCGGGAAATCATCAATCCAATATATACATATGCCAATATGTATATACTGCTATATATATATAGATATATCCTATAATATCTACTAGCACATTCAAACAGTCAATCATCAATCAATAACTGTAAATAATTCCACATTCAAATTTGAGTGAGAAAATCTCACCGTGATTTCAATTCCGTTCCAGCGTTTATTTCGAATGAAATTAAACGGACGTTTAATTTCACTCAAAATTTTCATTGACCCTGATCACTTCCAATTCAGTTCTATTGCGTAGTGCTCGACACTGCGATCCCGGCGCTACCAAATTCGTCCAAATCTGATACAGTATGCATAAGATGTTCGATTTTAAAGTTTAAATTGAATTTAAAACATATTTCTTTAACTTATACACTAAATTTTCAAGGCCAAGATCTGACCGTTGATTTCAAAAAATCAGGGCCGAAGTCGGCATCTTCTTCCCCGCTTGAACAATTCGCCCCGAACCCATCGTTCGCCTCATCCACCACAAAACGCGACCCCTTCTACTCATCTATAATTCGATCTGAGGCTACCATTGTAAAGCTTACACCCCATCAACCCATCACCAGAAAATTGGCGAAGCTCGGTTGAGCATCCCCCTCCAGAAACGCGTGCGAACGCATGAACTTTGAACCTTAATCGCGATCGATTCGCTTGACCATAGAACATCTCAGCCGTTAGATACGTAGTACTCGACGAGTTCTTCAATCTTCCAGTTGGAAGTCTCTCGAATAGATGCAAGGATTTAGAGAAACTTGAGGGGAAACGACGTGAGATGCTGGCCATTCGTTTCAATGGAGGCGGCTGCAGTTTTTAAAAGCCCTAGGGTTGAATTTTCTTTGCAAATGAAAGAGTGGAGGGGTTTATATAGAAAAAACGACGAACACTATTCACTCCGGATTTTCCGAACTCGAAATCGAGCGTGCCGGTTAGCGTTTCTAAGGTTTACCCCGCGTTCCGAACGCAATGGAACGTGTTTCGGAAGCTAATTCGGACATCTGTGCGAGATACGGAGAAAAACGATCAATTTAAATTAAACCGATTTAAATCGATTTCGAGGCGTTTTAATTTGTACCGGACAAACGGTAATTCCAAAAATTATGAAATTTGAAATTTTACAATAATATCACAATACGGATCCGATGAAACTGGTTTCGTCGAAATCCGAGACCGTTTGAAAAATGACTATTTTAACTCGGCGATTTAAAATTAAAACGATATCGATGCGTTTCGAGTTGCCACGGTTAAACGATAACTCCGATGGATACGAAAATTGAAATCCGATAATAACTAACTATTACGGATCCAATGGCACTGGTCTCGTTCAATTCTGAGACTGTTCGAAAATTGGCTATTTTTACAGTCGATAATTAAATATTAAAATAATCGATTTTCACAATTTAACTCCAAATTCACTTTTAAGAGTTCTAAAATATTTCTATAACTCCAGTATGATCTAATATAACTTTATAAATCATTTCCAGCACATTAAACCCATATTTCAATTATTTCTGGAATTTCAATCATTAATATATCGATTTAATTATCAAATTAAATCCAATATTCGAATAATAAATTATTCGACTTCTAAATTCCATTTATTAATATTTAAAATCAATTAAATATTCGAATTTTAATTATCAAAAATTCTGGGTCGTTACAAACTTCCCCCCTTAAAAGAATTTCGTCCTCGAAATTACAAGTCAGGAAGAAAGGTCCTTAACTCGTCTACTATTTTTCACAATTTAATAGTTTTTCTCAAATTTTCAAAACCAATCTTTCTAATAAAGATTCGTTATCATTCAACTAGCTTTCTAACTTCAATTATGAGTTTTAAACAGCATTGTTTATTTCAAAATTCAAATTCGAGTTTAAATTCAAATTTAAACTTTCAAATTTTCTCAAAATTTTCTAACACTCGGAATTTTCGAAAAATTTCGCCAGCGTCTCCTTTGCGCGGCTAATACGGTACGACTACAAAATGTCCCTACGGACTTTCAGATTTCAAAAAGAAAAAGAAAAAGCCAAGCGGCTAGAGAAATAAGTCATCAAATCTCATATTCAAATTTAAATACATACCTTTTTCGAGCAATTCAAATTCTCTTTGAAAATCAAACCCAATTCATTTATACCTGTATATCCTACTAGCCATAATATCTAGTTACATATATTCAAACAATTTGCAAATTCTATTACAAATTTTCAATATAAACTGCTTATATCATTCTTAAGTTCGTTATTGAAGTTATATCCTATTCATTCAATTTTACATTTCACATCCATTTGGACTTATAATTCACATTTTCAATTCTAAAATATTGAATTTCATCGATTACTTTTCATTTATAACTGCTTATTTTAGATTAGTTTCAATTACTAACTCATTACAAATTCCAATTCACTTACAATTTCAAATTTGTTTTCAATTTCATTTACAATTGCAAATTATTCATTCATCCACTAATTCATTCATTTTCAATTTGAATTCTCATTTCTATCAAATTTCAAGTATTTTATAAGTCTTTGACTTATTTACATTTTGATTTATCCAATCGTTTATACATTTACTTACAATTTCATTCTACTAATGAAATTTGATTTCAATTATCTTTTCTGGAATTCCATTTTCCAATTATAAATTCATTTACAATTTATATTTACAATTTTATTCATATATGAATTCATCTCTTTATATTCTTAATTCACATTAAAAATTCTCATCAATATTTTTATATAGCATTCCAGAGTATTAACAACATTTTCAAAGCCATTTTTGAAAACAATTCAATTTATCCTTTAAATTTCTAAAACAAAACCCAAATTTTCCAAACCATTTCCATTTAAAATAATTTGGCAGCAATACCTCTTTTGGAAACCCGAAAATGAACATCGATAATGCTGCAGTCATTATCGAAGTTATTTTCCAGCGACCGAAAAGAGTTTAGAGCTTTTAACTCTCCAAAATACTTTTCAAACCTTTGAAATTCATTTCCAACTCCAAAAAGAATTTAAACTTTCTAAATCTCCAAATTTTTCAAATTCTTTTCAAAACATTTCCAAAAACTTCCCTGGAATTCCGTTTCAAATTACAAATCACATTTATAATTTATATTCTCAAATTTCATTTGTATATGGATTCATCTCTTAACTTTGGAGTTACAATTTCAATTTCTTATTTAATTTCAATATAATGATAACACTTCAATATTATCACTTCTAGCAACCATGCAACCATATACTATAGTAATTCATAGAAAAACATTTCTTTTCTATACAAAAATAGTTTTGGGCAAAATTATTTCATTTACCCTATTTAAAACAATACTGTGCCGAATTGTTCTATTCAAGTGTTTAGAGATCCCTATCGATAGAGTTGTACGGACAATACCGACCAGAATCCATATACCACTCAACAAACCAATCATCATAATATAAAACAATTTTTTTTATATTCACTAACAAATACGCGCTCATATCTATTATTACACTCAACTCATTCTAGAGTACTACTGACTCTATCTCTAATGAGTAACACCCAACAGAGCAGGGTTGTCGCTTAACCATATGCTCTGATACCAAATTGTAACATCCCGAAAATTTTCGACTTTCGAAAATTCAACATCGATACTCACTTTATCGACTGCTGAGCCATCGAATGCCGGAAACCCGAAAAGTTATGGTTTTAAGAAAGAAGAAAGAGGTAGGAGAAGAAGATAGAAGAAAAAAGAAAGAAGAACAACAACAGAACAAGAGCAGAAACAGAAACACAGAACAGAGACAATATCAGAATCTCACATATCGCAGCGGAACAACATATAATAGATAAACACTAGTCTTTTAAAACAAAGAACTATATCAGTTTTATACATACATCAATCAGAGTCAATAAACAACAATGGACAGTTATATAAACTTGTCCTCATACAGAATACACAGCGGAATAAATACTATCAGATACAAATACTACGTCTCGCCATCCAGCTTATCTCCAAAGCTCCAGAATATCCAGAATATCCTGATAATATAACTCTAGACTGCCCGTGTGGAAATTTGTGGGCACCCAGAGTTTAGAAGGGAACAATAAACTCCGAGTCAGTCATGGTGACTGGTGTGAGATCGTAAAACAGTTATTTATCTTTAAAATAAATAGCAGAGAATTTTAAAGTCAATTCGCAATGCTTTTGGAAAATGAAACTACCATAAGACCTCCCACCACACACACAATGCAAACGCAGAATTGGAGGAGATTTCTTCTTATGATAGTCAAAGATGCTTACTACGCGAAAATCAAATTCTTTTTGATATTATTATTAGTGCATAGTGTAGAAATCATTTTCGAAAGTATAATATTAATCTTAGCCAGCATAGGTACCATTATATTATGCCCGCTATAGCTGCCTCCTGAGGAGACAGGTTATACAATTGAAATCGTAAAGGCTCGTATTGTTTCTTTGGATTTCCAACAAATGGTCAGGCTAAGGAACTTCCTATCCACGATGGGTACGTCCCTGGAATAGACGACCCGAGAACCTAACCGGATCTCTGCCAACACAAGGCCGGGTTACCTCTGCAAAAATAGGTAACTACTGACACGCGTATGCCATCCCCCGATCGTCACCGATCTTCCCGAGGATCCCCGATTTCCAACAAACCACAAAGTAATAATAACTGTGCAGCAACCACAGAGGTTAAGTATCTGGGCTCCATACCATGATACCACCTTTATCCAGAAGGAATGACATACACTAAGGGGCGCTACTCCCTAGAACCTTGCCGCATCCTTCCTGTTTCGACCATTTCCGGGGTGTGAGGCTCGACGAAGTCTCGTCCACAAAGCTACGCTTTCTCAAAAAGCCCTGCTTCGGGTCAAACAAAATGATCAACCTATGATCACCAAGATATAAGATCAAACAAATGATCATATCACAAATGATCAAACACTGATCATCTCACAGCAACACTCAGTATGCCACGTTACCAAATTGGGATATATCGCTGATAAATTTCAACTACATAACCTCTGAGCTCGTACGTCTCAGAGAAGGGTGTTAAGCTAAGATAATAAATTCTCCGCCACCAACAGAAATGTATTTGAAAGAAATCAGCTCTATATCTCAAATTGTAACGTCAGACACACAATCCATACAAGTCTGTTCCGGGATCGAACAGAACCGAAGGCACTTCTCACGAAGCCCTTGCATTTCCGGATAGTTTTCAATCACGTCAGGACTTCCCGTCACTAAGGGTGATAAAACCTCTAAATCGGAGATCAGCCGATGTAGAGTAACTCGACGGTAATCCTTCCGTTTTCAAAAATATCCGGTCTTCAACACCGGTCTTCAAATGCGATTCATAACGACGTATCACATATTCGGAATGGGTTATACGACCCCATGGTCCTTTCCCGGTTAACCCGAATAGTGAGCGATTATTCAAAAATAAGTGTGGCATTCAAATTCATCCAATTCACAACAAATACCTATCTAGAGGTAATTATTGATAGTCGGTTATTTAACTATCAATAAAGATGCGCAACATCATCAGATTCCAAATAATTTTCCAAATTATTTCATCTTCAAAAATATCTTTACTAGATATATAATTTCCACACTTAACCGTTTGAAAACAAATTTCAAATATTCAATTTCCACATTTCATTTTATCTTTGAAGATAAAATCTCAAAACAGTTCATTTCATATTGGAAAAGCATTTCCATACTTATTTAATAATAAGTATTTCACAAATCATTTCATTTTCAACACTTGAAAATATTCGATATACTTAAATCAAATTAAGTATATATTCATTCTTTAAGGAAATCATAAATTTCAACATCTATTTGAGTCAAAACGAATGTTGCGTAAAACATCGTTGCGACGACTCGAAATCACTAGTATAGGGATTCGGATTTAATAGATATATAAATCCCAATACTACATCAAAACATTTCCTTTCGGAAATCATTTACTATAACAACAGTGTTATAGTCCATCATTTCCTTAAATTTCTCGAAAACGTCTATTTCAACAAGAACTGTTGAAATCTATGATTTCGATATTTCACACGTTTTAAAACATCCTTTAAAACAATCACTTCATTTCAAATATCGCTTTCCCGAAACATATCCATTTTATTTAATAATATATTCGCTGTCCAAAATCGTGAATATACTTCAATAATTATATTTCAATCTTTTCTACACGTTTTATTCCAAGAATTATCCACTATCCAAAATCGTGGATAAAATTTCCTTAATAACTTCTATATTACATTCATCAAATTTGATTGATTTCAAATTCATAAAACAACGTTTATAAATTCACCTTTATATTTTATAACAACTTCGATTTATAAAATTCTCCTCTTATTAACTTCTAAAATTACTTATCAAAATAAGTGATTCCAGATTTATAAACAACGTTTATAAATCACATTTATACTTCATAACCATTTCAACTTATGAAATCTTTTCATTTAGCAATTTCTATTTATATCCCAATTAAGTGCAAAAATCTAATTTATAGGTAAATTACTTATAAATCGTTTATTCTACCACATTTATTCCCTTTATAACTTTACGTTATAAATCTATTAATTTCATTCACTTATGAAATCCTTTTATACTTCTTTTCAACACTTATAAAAATTCGTTTTATAAGTCCAATATTTTTATTAATAAAATATCCATTTTATGAATCTTCCTATACAAATCGTTTATAGTTATTCAAAAATCCCAGTTTAAACCATTTTATAAATAAATCAACTTTTATTTCAAAAATCACCTTACGGTCATAATTCACAAAAATCTTAACTTTTATAACTTCAAAATTCTAGACGTTTCTCTTTCTGAAATAAATCAATTCAAAAAAATCGATAAACGCCTATTTTTCAAAAATCACTTTAAAATTCTTTTTAAAATAAAAGTCGTTATTTTTACACTTCAAAACTGAATCCGATGATGCAACAACACCAATCAGTCCATCACAACAGTCAATATCATATATCAATATGATAACAGAATATATCACAATATCTGTAAATAAATAACTACTGGTGAGGAATCCAGTTGGATCCCTCCAACCTGTTTCCCTGCATCCAAAGACGTTAGCACAATACCAATTCCGCTCCAGTACGGAATTATCGCGGTATATAGGTTTTTTATAAATCCGCTTACTAACGGCGCAATAGGGTCTCATCCGCTATACGAGGCGGGAAATCATCAATCCAATATATACATATGCCAATATGTATATACTGCTATATATATATAGATATATCCTATAATATCTACTAGCACATTCAAACAGTCAATCATCAATCAATAACTGTAAATAATTCCACATTCAAATTTGAGTGAGAAAATCTCACCGTGATTTCAATTCCGTTCCAGCGTTTATTTCGAATGAAATTAAACGGACGTTTAATTTCACTCAAAATTTTCATTGACCCTGATCACTTCCAATTCAGTTCTATTGCGTAGTGCTCGACACTGCGATCCCGGCGCTACCAAATTCGTCCAAATCTGATACAGTATGCATAAGATGTTCGATTTTAAAGTTTAAATTGAATTTAAAACATATTTCTTTAACTTATACACTAAATTTTCAAGGCCAAGATCTGACCGTTGATTTCAAAAAATCAGGGCCGAAGTCGGCATCTTCTTCCCCGCTTGAACAATTCGCCCCGAACCCATCGTTCGCCTCATCCACCACAAAACGCGACCCCTTCTACTCATCTATAATTCGATCTGAGGCTACCATTGTAAAGCTTACACCCCATCAACCCATCACCAGAAAATTGGCGAAGCTCGGTTGAGCATCCCCCTCCAGAAACGCGTGCGAACGCATGAACTTTGAACCTTAATCGCGATCGATTCGCTTGACCATAGAACATCTCAGCCGTTAGATACGTAGTACTCGACGAGTTCTTCAATCTTCCAATTGGAAGTCTCTCGAATAGATGCAAGGATTTAGAGAAACTTGAGGGGAAACGACGTGAGATGCTGGCCATTCGTTTCAATGGAGGCGGCTGCAGTTTTTAAAAGCCCTAGGGTTGAATTTTCTTTGCAAATGAAAGAGTGGAGGGGTTTATATAGAAAAAACGACGAACACTATTCACTCCGGATTTTCCGAACTCGAAATCGAGCGTGCCGGTTAGCGTTTCTAAGGTTTACCCCGCGTTCCGAACGCAATGGAACGTGTTTCGGAAGCTAATTCGGACATCTGTGCGAGATACGGAGAAAAACGATCAATTTAAATTAAACCGATTTAAATCGATTTCGAGGCGTTTTAATTTGTACCGGACAAACGGTAATTCCAAAAATTATGAAATTTGAAATTTTACAATAATATCACAATACGGATCCGATGAAACTGGTTTCGTCGAAATCCGAGACCGTTTGAAAAATGACTATTTTAACTCGGCGATTTAAAATTAAAACGATATCGATGCGTTTCGAGTTGCCACGGTTAAACGATAACTCCGATGGATACGAAAATTGAAATCCGATAATAACTAACTATTACGGATCCAATGGCACTGGTCTCGTTCAATTCTGAGACTGTTCGAAAATTGGCTATTTTTACAGTCGATAATTAAATATTAAAATAATCGATTTTCACAATTTAACTCCAAATTCACTTTTAAGAGTTCTAAAATATTTCTATAACTCCAGTATGATCTAATATAACTTTATAAATCATTTCCAGCACATTAAACCCATATTTCAATTATTTCTGGAATTTCAATCATTAATATATCGATTTAATTATCAAATTAAATCCAATATTCGAATAATAAATTATTCGACTTCTAAATTCCATTTATTAATATTTAAAATCAATTAAATATTCGAATTTTAATTATCAAAAATTCTGGGTCGTTACAATGTGAGTAATGATTACTCACCTTATTCGAGAGCGTAGCCAAAAGAAACAAACCCGGAGGGGAAGCGAATTCGATCAATAAATCGACTTTCAATGCCCAAGCTTTGAACGACGAGGAACACGCAGCCATCATCTCTCAGAGGGAACGAGTCGAAGCCCTACTTTTTGACGAAGCGGAGGGACGAACGAGCAACCCCAAGCAGACGCCATTTTTATTTTCTCTCGTTCGATTTGATTTGGGTTTTTTGAAAATGAATGGGAAAAGAGGGGATTCCGTGTTTTATGATCGTGGTTTTAATAGAAAAACATCGTCTCAAGGGCATGGGCTAGTATGGGTTTACTTGTACGAGAGGTATGATCGTCATTTTTCTCAAAAAAATCGGGCCGAAGTAATTAGGGATCGGGATGGTGAATTTTGAACGGAGGGAAAAAGAATTTGTCCCCGGCTTTATTAATTATCACATCCCTTAAAAATACAAATGTGGCCCGAGATTTAAATTCATAAAGCCCATATAAACACTTGATAATATAATACAAAGAATTTCAAACCGATTTATAAACTTCACTCAGCAATTAACAACAATATTAATCGTCTAAAACGATAATAAAATAATTACGGAATCTCGGGTTGTTACAGACTCCCCTCCTTATAAAAATTGCATCCCCGCAATTTTCATAACTAAGGTCGTCAATAACAATTACTTTTCTAACAAAAACTGGTTAAGCTAGAAAAATAACAGTCAAGAATTCAAATGCCACAGTAATCTTTTAATTTCCAATAAAAGAGATCCACAAATTTTCAACAAAATTTAACTATCAATAGATAGTCAGAAAGCAGCAAAACTAAATAAATGCAATCATTAACGATATTCATTTATCAACAAGATAATTAAAATACAGAGAATCACAAAGCAACAATGTCTAATCATCGATACGATACTCAGAAAACAAATCAACAAATGTCAAATTATCGAAGACGAATATCACAAAACATCAAATTCAACAATTATTCGATTATCAAAAACGATAATCAAATTTCAAATTCAACAAATATTCGATTATCAAAAACGATAATCAAATTTCAAATTCAACAAATATTTAATTATCTGAAGCGATAATTAAATCTCAAATCAACAATTATTTAATTATCTCAAGCGATAATTAAATCTCAAATCAGCAAATATTTAATTATCTAAAGCGATAATTAAATCTCAAATCAACAATTATTTAATTATCTTAAGCGATAATTAAATTCGAAATCAGCAAATATTTAATTATCAAAAGCGATAATTAAATCACAAATCAACAAATATTTAATTATCTAAAGCGATAATTAAATTCGAAATCAGCAAATATTTAATTATCAAAAGCGATAATTAAATCTCATATCAACAAATATTTAATTATCTAAAGCGATAATTAAATTCGAAATCAGCAAATATTTAATTATCAAAAGCGATAATTAAATCTCATATCAACAAATATTTAATTATCTAAAGCGATAATTAAATCTCAAATCAACAAATATTTAATTATCTAAAGCGATAATTAAATTTCAAATCAACAAATATTTAATTATCTAAAGCGATAATTAAATTTCAAATCAACAAATATTTAATTATCTAAAGCGATAATTAAATTCGAAATCAGCAAATATTTAATTATCAAAAGCGATAATTAAATCACAAATCAACAAATATTTAATTATCTAAAGCGATAATTAAATTCGAAATCAGCAAATATTTAATTATCAAAAGCGATAATTAAATCTCATATCAACAAATATTTAATTATCTAAAGCGATAATTAAATCTCAAATCAACAAATATTTAATTATCTAAAGCGATAATTAAATTTCAAATCAACAAATATTTAATTATCTAAAGCGATAATTAAATTTCAAATCAACAATTATTTAATTATCTAAAGCGATAATTAAATTCGAAATCAGCAAATATTTAATTATCAAAAGCGATAATTAAATCTCATATCAACAAATATTTAATTATCTAAAGCGATAATTAAATTTCAAATCAACAAATATTTAATTATCTAAAGCGATAATTAAATTTCAAATCAGCAAATATTTAATTATCAAAAGCGATAATTAAATCTCAAAGCAACAAATATCTAATTATCACAAGCGATGATTAGAAACAACAAATATCCGATTATCAAAAATGATAACCAGAACTCATATCAACAAATATCTAATTATCACAAGCGATAATTAGAAACGACAAATATCTGATTATCAAAAACGATAACCAGAACTCATATCAACAAATATCTAATTATCACAAGCGATAATTAGAAACAACAAATATCTGATTATCAAAAACGATAACCAGAACTCATATCAACAAATATCCAATTACCTGCAGATAATTGGAAACAACAAATATCTAGAAATCAATTAAGAAGACTAGAAAATCAACATAAAAGCTTGGATCGATCCCATCAGATGGCGAGTTTTTAATTCGCCGCACGTGCATCTCAGAGTGGCCGAAGCCTACCAAGTACTCAACATAATTTTGGCGCCCATCAGATTGACCCGGAGGTCCGCAGAGTGACCCGAAGGTCTAGTACTGGTATTTGACCCGAAGGTCCGCAGAGTGGCCCGAAAGCCCAACAAATGACCCGAAGGTCCTCATAGTGGCTCGAAAGCACACGAAATCATCAAATATTTCAATTAACGAGTCCGGAATTAACCGAAATAGCAAACACACATGTCCCATACCACGTGTTTTACTAAATCGTTTGATTCTCTTCATCGTTTCCTTGAAAGTGCAAAATTGTGTATTTTGTAAAAATACATTTCACATTCTCAAACGGACAAGTCCGGAATTAAGCGAATCAGTAAAAGAAAGGGGTCATAGTCCTCGATTTTGCTGAAACGTTTAAATCGCTTTCTCATTCTTTTGAAAGCGTAAACTGTTAAAATTTCTGAAAACAATTTTATTTATTTTTGTAAAAATAACAATTCACATTCTCAACTGGACAAGTCCGGAGTTAAGCGAAACAGTAAAAGAAAGGGGTCATAATCCTCGATTTTGCTGAATCGTTTAAGTCGCTTTCTCATTCTTTTGAAAACGTAAACTGTTAAAAATTTATAAAACAATTTTCATTTTAAAACGATTTTCCAATCACGTGATTAAAGCAGCAAATCAGTAACAATTTCGATAAGGAAATTGTACTTCTCAAAATACCGTAAAAACGGTTACAAATCAGCATTGCGGTATAACCGCTTGAAAATCCACTTTTAAAAGTTTGGTTGTTACTGAAGTCAAAGCAACAGTAATTTTAAAACATCAAATATCTCATCAAAATAATTCACATCTAAATGTGACATCAGTGAATTTTCATTTATTAAAATTGTCAACAAAACACCGTGCTTCAAAAATCTAGCATTGGTGTAAAAATCCCGTTACAAAAATAACGGCAACAAAATACGTCTCATAACCAAGCATCGGTTCAACGTAAATAAATGCAGTAAGGTGCAATTCAAATTTTTGCACGTACTACAGAATGAACAAAGAAATCATTCAAATGTATCTTCAATGAAGATAATTCAAAACCGCAAAAATCTAATCAATAGATGATTAATACAAAAGAAAGCCAGCGGAAATTTCAACAAAAACCACATAACTGCAATTTCTTCGAACCCTCAATTCGGATTCGAAATTCTCAAAGAAACAAAATAAGTACAGCTATGTAAACAACAATTGAAACTCATATCGATTTCGTATTTTGATCTTTAAATCAAAAAGATTATCAGTTGTACTCAGCGAAGACGGTTTCACTGTTTCCGCTGCGCACTCTGATAAATAGAACACAAATCAATCATATCATCAGAACACAATTTCACTATTATTTTTAAATAAAGATATTTAAAAATTTCATCCAAATTTCAAAACTTTAGTTTTGACTCAAAGTACAAATAAAACATCGACCAATAGTTGTAACATATGTTCCATCCCAGTTATGTTTTATTTTATGTCCATAAACCCCAAGCTCTGATACCAACTGTGACGCCCCACCTCTATGCTCATAATAACAAAGAGTATTAAAAGAAATACTGTCTATTATTACGAAGAATAAGGCTGGATAGGAGCGACCATCCGTAATTGGCCTTACACTAATATCAGTTATCTCGATAGGAGTGGTATATACTTTTTATTCTTCATCTATTATTTATTTACTCCCATCGACATATCCAATTATCAGTATAAAACAAACTACGATAGTTCATAATAGTTTAGGACATTAGATATAACAATAACGCAGATAATATAAATGCGGAACACAGATTAACAAAAATCTCATATATATATATACTCGATGTCAGTTAATACATAGTTGACACAATACATATGATACAACTACAACTGTCGACTCTAGAAGTTATATATACAAGTACATTATCGACTAATATACATGAATACATATCATTCGATACAATGACACGACTACTATAAAATGACTGACAACTTCAGAAGATGTGAAAAGTCTTCAATCCCGAACAGCAACTCAAAGAAAGAAATCTACAACCTGAAATACTCGGGTCTGACCCGAGTATTACATTCAAAAGAAAATAATACCCAGGTCAGTCTAATTCAAACCAGTTTATTAGTGCATATAGGCAGTAATAATCAAATATCACATAGACGACAGTCACAGAAATCTCGTATACCCAACTTCTCGATAAGAGAACCGGATAACGGCAGATATAACACTAACAGTGTTAATCCACGAAACAGAAATCCAAAGCAATTTAAACAATTGAAACGTCAATTTAAAATTGTCAAATCTGATAGGGCTGTAGTACACGCACGCGTGTACTGCCTCGCCACTATCGCATGAGATACACTAAAGCTCAGTGAAAAACGCAAATAATCACAAGGTCAAACCCAAAATAACGGATTCAACTCAAGTGAATTCAAGAACAAATCCAAATGTATTAATGTAATGCAAATCAACAAGGGCAAAGCTGCATGTAAAACTAAACTGCAGTCACAAATGAATACGAGGGGCAAACTGCAACAAAACTTTCAGATGCAACCACTAAAACAAATGCAGCCGTGGAAAGACTGCACAGTGCAAATGGTATGCAACCAAATGCCACCAAGTGAATATAATAACACTGCAACAACTACGCTGCAAGTACAACGGGCAAATGGAGATGCAGTGAAGCCGATATGGCAAACAATGATGAAGTATATAAGTGCAGACACATTACATGAGTACCAAGCTTCGAGTCAAGCAATAGAAATGCAGACTCAACCATCAAATGCTCAAAACACTTGAATGACTCAAGTGATACAAATTATATGCTATGTGTACAGTAAAATTCAAGTGATACAACTCGAAACAATGCACCATGTTCGTACAACTACACAGTGCCTAAGGGCCATAAAATGAAGACTGTACTCCAGTGGACCTATCAACATATGATCAGTGGCATGCATATAAATGTACAATGCAAGATTGAATAGTAATATGATACAATGAACACTAAATGAAGCTGGACAGTGCAACAAGCAATCGAGTTAACAGAGTTGTAGTAACCATCGTTATATAAACCAATATCGAAATGCATCAAGCAACCAAGAAGCTATCGAGCTCAATACTATCAAGACTACATGAAGCAAACTCGAAGTAACAACCCCGTGCAACTTCATCTACAAAATGTATGCATATAGTCAGGTAATGACAAAGACAAGGAAACACAAAACTTCCAGAGGAATATAAGCAGCATGGAGCAGTTTCAAGAAATGATCAACAGCAGTTCAGGGAATCAAAACGATAGTGGCAAGTTCGAACAAAGATCAATCATCACAAGATCAAGCAACAACAATTGTACCAGTCAATGAAGTTCCAAGTCAAGTAACGAAAACAAGTTGAAGCAGGAAACAACATTATATATACAATGCAAAGTTGAATGATAATAAGGGTGCAGTGAAGACTGTAGGTCATGGCTACAGCAACGGAACGACAATGGCACGTGCAGCTGCAAACAACTGCAAGCGAATGAAATCTCAAGCCAAGGACGAAGCTAATTATTCAAGGAATCAAACCAAATCCTAGTTCAAAATACCTACATACGAACTGGAACAGCAGCCTCAATGAACATACATGTAACAAACTTGAGGACTAGAACAAACTCAGGAAAACAGTGAAACATTAATGGGGCAACACATACATATATTCATGTATGATCACACACTCAAAGGCATGAAACAATACAAAGGCAATTCAGAATAAAATTGTTCAATTAATTCCATGTCAATACTATATGAATGAACCCCAAACAGCAGGTTCGAATTTTCGCAAGCATCAAGCGGAGATATTAAAAATCAGACAGCAAAACAATCATCAACGACATAGCAGAGTCAAAATCAACAAGCATAATTTAACACAAATTCAAAATCGAAGTTGCAAATCCCCGAAGTCAAATTAACAGTTTCAAGAATCAATACTGTGGAGCTCAAGGAAAACGACATCAGGGAAATTAAAACATATCAACAAAATAAACAATATATATACGAAGCAGTTCGACTATGAAAGTCACGAACTTGAGCAAGCCAGAAATCACTAAGCTATGAATTAGATGTGAGTAATGATTACTCACCTTATTCGAGAGCGTAGCCAAAAGAAACAAACCCGGAGGGGAAGCGAATTCGATCAATAAATCGACTTTCAATGCCCTAGCTTTGAACGACGAGGAACACGCAGCCATCATCTCTCAGAGGGAACGAGTCGAAGCCCTACATTTTGACGAAGCGGAGGGACGAACGAGCAACCCCAAGCAGACGCCATTTTTATTTTCTCTCGTTCGATTTGATTTGGGTTTTTTGAAAATGAATGGGAAAAGAGGGGATTCCGTGTTTTATGATCGTGGTTTTAATAGAAAAACATCGTCTCAAGGGCATGGGCTAGTATGGGTTTACTTGTACGAGAGGTATGATCGTCATTTTTCTCAAAAAAATCGGGCCGAAGTAATTAGGGATCGGGATGGTGAATTTTGAACGGAGGGAAAAAGAATTTGTCCCCGGCTTTATTAATTATCACATCCCTTAAAAATACAAATGTGGCCCGAGATTTAAATTCATAAAGCCCATATAAACACTTGATAATATAATACAAAGAATTTCAAACCGATTTAAAAACTTCACTCAGCAATTAACAACAATATTAATCGTCTAAAACGATAATAAAATAATTACGGAATCTCGGGTTGTTACAAAATTTCTGACTTTACTCCTTTCTTCAGTTCAAATTTCTAGCGTGCTCCTACATTAAAGCCTCTGAACAATTCAACCTATTTCTATTCCTACTCTACCGTTTCTCCTCAAATAATTTCAATATATTACGTTGATTTGGTCTTTCCACGTTCCTTTTTTTCTTTCCGTCCTTTTGTTTCCTTTTGAACTGTTCAATATCTAATTTATAATAAGTGGCTTCAGTACCTTACTTTCTTTTGCAACAATTTGTTCTCTTTCGTTTGTTGCCTGTACCTTTTCCATTTGAGTCTTCAATTGTTCTTTTGAGGAGATATAAAATATTATATCTAAGTTCATATATATTATGATTGAAGCCCTGAGGTGACAGTCACCATCTCCATTTTTCACACCTACAACAGCAAGCAACACCCGAAACCCTGGCCTTCCCTTTCTCCCAAACCGCCTCCTCAGATCCGAACAACCAAACGCAACCCAAGGCACGACTAGCTCCACCAAACCGCCGGCCTGCCTCCAACCCCACGCCAGAGAACCGCGTCACCACGATCCAGCCCTCCACCCATCTCCCAGGCTGTCATAGCCTTCCTCCTCACGCCACTCGAACCCATCCACCTTCCCATCAACGCCATGGCAACCCGAACTTCTACCCTTGCTTGCTCATCCGATTCCACCTCCTCCACACGACCCCAGATCTGGCCGAAGTCACCCAGCACTTCACGCGCGTCTCGTCTCTTACCCCGCCATCACTTCCTTTCCGTCTTCACAACTAGCAGCCACCTCCGGCCTCATGCTCATCGACGAGCACATACCAGGCATCGCGAACCCGCCAGCCACCCATGCCTCTTCCTACCAGGCGCTGTCCACCTTTCAGCATCACCTCGAGATGCAACCCATTAGTTCATGGGTGAGTACGTATATATTTTATCTTATATATAGTAGTATTTTATAGTAAGTTATGTATTAGTTTATATAAGTATAAATATCAGTTTATATGCCTAAGTTGTTGATTTTCCAATTTGATAATATATATTATATAGATGAAGTTATATATTGATCTATTTGATTCTATGTAATGGGTTTGTAAAGGTAAAGGTCGTTATTTACGTGTGTATTTATAAAATATGTTGATATAATAGTATAAGTAAATACTACAGTTTGATATATTAATTTATTAACAATGAACTTGAGTTATTTGGTTGATACTGTAAGAATATATAAAAGTAAAGTGTTGTATATATTACAATATAGTTAGTTTATGACAGCTTTTAATATAAATAGTTATATATATAGTTATAGGTTACTGTAAGTAACATATATGTCACGTTCAAATATATAAGCATTATATGTTATATAAGTACAAAAGGTATTTTAGCCAGTGAAGTATATGTGTGAATTAGCCGCAAGTTAATTAATATGTAAATGTATTAGCAATTTTATATGTGTGTTCTATTTTTTATGAACTATATATAAAAGTTTCGTATGTATTTGATATGTGTGACGTATAAGTCTATATTAGTTTTACAAAGTATTGATTCTACATGTGTACATAGTTTGTTGATTTTATATTTTAAGTTGTTAAATAATATATATACAGTTTCTACTGTGCAGCTATGTACAGTTATATAAATAATATATTAGTTACTAGTACATATTCTGTTATATAAATAATATATATACTATACAATAAAGTGAATTTGGTTTTGCTATATATATGTGTGTGTGTGTTGTGTTTTAAAGTAATATTGGTTTTATAATAAGAATGAATCTTTAAGTATAATATATTAAGTTATAAATATAGTTGAGTTTGGTATATAGTATGGGTTAATTTAATATGTGAGTATTTATTTCAATTTAATGTATATATGTTTGACTTGATATATGTGTTTAATTTAAAACAATGATTTTAATTTTGTACATGTTATTTTAATATTTGTTTTAAATTAAATATTGATTTCATGAAAATAATAATAATAATAAATATATATATCATTGTTGCTTATATCAACTGATTCTAATCGTTCTCATCGATTTTCCATTATCAGCTTTGTCCGTCGTGCCCGCTTTCTTCATCGAATCATGTTCATCTAGCGTTGCTTTGGGATTCGTAACCCATTCTTTGTCAAATCTCTCTAGCCACGAAAGGTGAGCAATCACTCACGATTAACATTCTTATATTTATTAAATTTGATTTCAATTGAAATGTCAATTGAAATATGCTGATGTTAGTTATTTACATTGTTATATATGTCATTATCTGTATCTGTTCACCTGTGACATCTGACACCATTATCTGTTATTTATATTGTTGATATATGCCTGTTACTGTTGTTATATTATTGTCATATCTGTTATCACTCTGCAAGTTCCCTGTTAGTATAGAATCACTATGGGTTGAAATGATACAAACCCGAACGATCTGTAGAATAGGAGAAAATCGTTATGGGTTGAAATGATAAACCCAAGCGATTTTCATTGAATTGAATTTGGGATTTCGGGTTGAAAAGATATATACCCGAATATGTTTAAATTACGGATTAAAATGATAAATATCCGTATCACTTGACCATAGGATAGAAAATTATATACAGGCACCGTTGGTCTATATATAAACGTTTTGAAAATGATTTCTATGGTTTTGAAGAGAAAAATATGGTTTTGATAAATATTGATTTTAAAGATTTATTAAAGTTGATTTAATAAAGTTGATAAATAATATGTTTAAGTATTTATTTAATATCTATATTTTTAAATATAGAATTTATAATGATTTGAAATTGATTGAAATTATGCTTATTTAAGAATTATACTCAAATAAGTTGATTTGAAATGTATTGAATTTGAAATTAAAGAAGTGTTTTACAAACTTGAAATTTGAAAGGGTGATTTAAATGGATATTTCAAACGTATAAATATTTAAATGAGATCTTTTGTTTATTAAAATTGTAAATTGAAATTGTATTCAAATGTCTTGGAAATGTTAAGTAAATATTTCAAAACGAAACAATTGTAAAGTGAATCTGATATGTATATAAATTTATCGAATTTAGTTTTGAAATGTTGAATATTTAAAGCTTTGAAATAAATTCAAATTGAAATGGCTTATTTTATGGTTTGGATACGTATTTGAAATTGATAATTTGAAATGGTTTATTTAGAAGCTGAATCGAGTTGAAACGGATGATTTGAGATTTTGTTTAAAATAAATTTTTGGAATTCGAGTTAATTTGAATCGATTTGTGAAATTTGAGGAAACTAATTTATTTATAACGAAATTTTAATATCTTAACTGTTAAAAAGGAAGTGTTATGATTTCCAAAATACTGTGATTTCCAGACTATGATTTCGAAAGCATTATAACTTTGGAAAGAAATATGATTTTGAAAATGGATATTTGAAGTGAAATGATATCGTATTAAATTGGGTTTTGAAATGATAATGATTTTGGTTTAAAGTATAAACTATTTTGAAACGACCACGGTGTTATAATAACGATTGGTTGGCAAAGAGACCGGGATCGGATATGGACATACTCTCTGTCGATACCGAAAACCACTTTGACAACCGTGTACGCGGTGGAGATTCCAGAATGAAGTAGGATGGTGGCGGCGTTCTTAAGGTATGTTACGTGGACCCTACTCCCGTGAGTTGGCATAAGGTGGCTAAAACAGGAGCGATCTCGGACCAGTGAGGTAACACCTCTTCTCGGACGCATTTCTTCGATATTATACTCTTACTTGTGATTTGACTAGATGGCCATCCTCCGATTTGGGAATGTTGTTCGAGGTGAAACGGTAGTGGCTGCTATGCGTATCCATCAGTCCGTGTGCGTAATTGGTATATCTACCCTGGCATTGCCTAGTTGTGTCGTGTCACCTACCATATCGAGCTTTACTACGATTATGATTTTAAGATCCGACCGCGTTAAGGTTCTCCATCCCCTTAACGCTATTTTCCGATATGATTATACTTTACTTATTTAGACACTATTATAATAGCGAATATTACTACATAGTAAATAGTTTAACGGATCATTAGGGGATGGTTATCCCAAACATCCTTTAAGTTACTTGTATTTCAGTTGATATTTCACTTGAGTTGGATTTATTAATATAAGAATGTTAATCCTAACTCGAGTGTTTTGTGTTTTGCTTTACGCTCGGGTCAGACTGAGTGATACAACATTGGAGACTCACCTTTGGAGTTGGAGCTTCGCTTGGAGATCCAGCTATCTATCGATCCTGCTTTCAGTTATTCCGTCGATCCAGTGATGTATTCAGATCTGGTATTTGATTATTGTATTGAGACATCTATTGTATTCGAGACCTCTGTTGTATCTTGTTTAACTTTGTTATATATATATAGTAGCTTCATGAACTACTATCCTTTGTTTCCGCTGCAGTATTGTTATATTACTCTGTGTCTGTGATCTGTAATTATTTTATTTACCGTATATGCTGAGTTTTGCCAAATTTTATTTACAACGCAGTATTTTGAGCAATTCAACTCCGGCATGAATGTCTACCTATACACTTATAATGGATGCGAATGGTCCAAAATACTGGGTCGTTACAATATTTTGGATGATCTTTAAGAATTCTAGGAGATAACAGTAAAGTATTATTTTGCGTATTTATCTCATTATTAGACGGGTTTATTGCATTTGATATAGAGATAATTTCATCATCATCATTAGTATGATTATTAAGGAAATTTTCATCAAAAGAAACATGTAAACTTTCTTCAATTTTGTTAGTATGTTTATTAAAAATCCTATATGCCTTACTACGATCTGAATATCCAACAAAGATCCCTTCATCTGGCTTTGGATCAAATTTTCCTAAATTGTCTTTTGTATTTAATATAAAACATTTTGATCCAAAAGTTTTAAAGTATGATACTTTAGGTTTTCTTCCAAAAAATATTTCGAAACAAGTGTGTTTAGTCATCGGTCGTATGGTTACTCGGTTTAAAACATAACAAGCCGTAGCAATAGCTTCAGCCCAAAAATGTTTTGGTAAACCACTACTATTTAATAGCGTTCGTGCACATTCTTGTAATGTTCGATTGTAACAACCCGCAAATTCGTAGCCATTAATTATCGGCACTAGGTGATTAAATCGTTCGCCAATTCTTATCGGAATTCTATCGAGTTGAGATTCTTTTATAAAAATTGGTGAGAAATTGTTTTGGGCTTTAAATTTCTTTGGCCCACTTCAATTATCTTCAGCTCTTCATCAAACTCCCCTTTTCTCCATTCGTTTACCCTAAGCCAAAATCAAGCGAGCGAATAAAATGGCGGCCACGAGAAATTCTCGTGTTCGTTCATCTCCTGTTCGAAGCTAGGGCTTCTAGCAAACAAGTAGGGATGGCGGCCTCGTCTTCGTTCCTCTACGAATTAGGGCATTCTCAATTAGCTTCGTCGATCGTCTACCTCTTGGAGTTGCTCACGGCCGCTCCTTCTTGGTCGAGCTCGAAACCGAGGTGAGTGATTTTATTCACTCACGTCTTCTAATTCACACTTAATTAATGCCTTGAATTTTGTTCGTATACGTTCGTCTGATTTGTTTCTAAATATGTGCTTTGGTCGTTTGATCATTGTTGGACGATTGCGATTTTCCTTGACCAATTCATGTTGCGTATATATCTTGGTTACTTGGTTTCCACGGCATTGATTTGATTTTGGAAATCTCGGTTTCGCATCTTCATGTATTCACCTGACTTCGTCATTTTTGTGCATTTTGAGTTCATGTATCACTTTGGTTCATGTTGCACTTCACCTATTAGTATAACCTGATTGCTTGAACATTAGCTTTGCTGGCATTACTTGTACATGATCTGTAGCTTGATAATTTAGACTTTTGTAGTCTGGTCCAGCTGCTGTCGAGACTGTATTTAGCCTTGTACTCATTGGATCATTTGCATTTCTCTGGCCTCTGTCTTGAGTCTGGTACGCACATGCACATGCTGTGTGACTTGAGTTTGCATATTCTTGTTGGTTCAACATATTCCTTCATCATGTATACACTATGTTGTATCTGCACTTGTACACTTGGTCACTGTTAAGTCTACTTTTTGATGTTCTTCGTTTGATACACTTCACTGTCTTGTACTTGATTACTACGGCTATGTTTGTTCATCCAATAACATTGCTGGTTTCTACTGTTTGGTGTCTGCAGCTTTAAACCTTGTTGTCACTGGGTTGTTTCATGTGGCATTGTGTTTAGTCGAGTTATTGCATTTGGTCACCTATTCTAGTCTTCATTTAGTGGTGTCTGCACTGGTGACCCATTAGTTATACTTGTGACATTGAACTTGAATTTGTATCCATGTTTATCCATTTTGTAGTTAAACTTGAACTTGGATGAGTTTGATCATTGGCCTTGTTGCATACCCATTCCATGTTGGTCGAGGCTTTGATGGTTCCAGTTTCATTTGTTATGTTGGTGGCATTTGTTGCTTGCCAGCCTTTGATATTTGCCTGACCACTGTTTTACCTGGTCATTTGAAATCTTTACTTTGGTATCTTCACTTGAGTCATTCTTGTTATACTTCGACTTGGTCTTTGATTCACAGTTTTGTTGACTCCTGTGTTCATATACATTAATGTTTTGTTGGACTATAGCTCCATGCTTGCACTGTCACTTCTGTCTTGTTTCATGTATATTTGATACTGCAGTTTCTTCACTTGGTCCCTGCATATATCACTACATGGTGTTTATGCTATTCTGACTTATGTGCATGCGACTTTAGTTTGGGTTCATTTGAGGCTGCTGTTCCACTTTATTCGTTACAGTTTCATTTGCATGTATTTGTGCCCTTGTACATGCTTCACTGCACCATCTTCTACCTGTTGCACTTGCAATGATGTTCTCCATTTCATGTTCGAATTCATACTTGTCTGCACTGATGTTCATCTGTTCATCCCTGAGCACTTGCTGACCTGCTGCATTTTCGTAGCAGTTTTACCCTCGTCCCTTGTGGTGACTTTATATTCTGTTGTGGCGAGGCAGTGCACGCGTGCGTGCACTGCAGCCACACCGAATTGACAGATTTTAATCGATATCTCTTTTATTCTTAATTCATCGACCTGCTGTGTAATTCGTAAGCTGTATTGGCGAGGCAGTACACGTTAGCGTGTACTGCAGCCAATTAGCATTGATATTTTTTTAAACTGACATTTCAATTGCATAAACTGCTTTGGATTTCTGTTTTGTGGATTAACACTGTTTAGTGTTATTTCTGCCGTTATCCAATTCTCGTATCGAGAGTTGGATATACGAGATTTCTGTGACTGTCATCTATATTGAGATTGATTATTATTGCTTCTATGCGCTAATAACTGAGTTTGAATTAGACTGATCCGAGTATTATTTTCTTTTGAATGTAATACTCGGGTCAGACCGAGTATTTACAGGTTGTAGATTTTTAGCTTTGGGTTGCTGCTAGAGCTATGAAGACTTTTTATATCATTTGAAGTGGTCTTCGTCTTGTTGTAGTAGTCAGTGTGTCTGTTTAAGATGATAATGTATTCATGTATATTAGTCGATAATGTACTTGTATATATATAACTTCTTGAGTCGACAATTGTAGTTGTATCATTTGTATTGTGTCAAATGTATTGTAACTGATATCAGTTATTGTATATATGAGACTTTTCGTTCCATCTTTATTCCGCATTTATGTTATCTGTGTTATTTTTATATCTATTGTCCTAAACTATTATAGCCACTGTGTAGTAGCTTTGAGTTTGTATCGGAATGTCGGGTTTCCTCTAAAAATGAAATGCAATGTTTTATTATCTGACATATCGGTGCTCGCACAAGGCAATTACATAGATGGTCGCTCCTCAACAGCCTTATTCTTCGCGCTAGTTGACAGCACTACTCCGTAGTGTTCTTGGCTAGCGTGGGTATAGAGGTGGGGCGTCACAGCTTGGTATCAGAGCCTGGGGTTTAGGACAATTATAAAACATAACTTAGATGGAACATGTGTTACAACTATTTGTCGATGTTTTATCTCTCATCTTTACATATGACTATTTTTGACTGTTAGGTATGAATTCCTAACGCTTATTCTTGTGTTTTCGGCTTTGAATTGATTTAGCCGATGTTGATTTCGTTTTAATTTGGCAAATTAAAGCCATTTTGACTTTTGGACTTTGTTCCACTTTTGTTCTATGCTATGAGTGTCATTGTGTACCTGTTACACTGTGATGAAAAAATAGCTGGACCAGTTGCAAATTGAGTGATTTTGATTTCTCATTCACATCTAGTTTGAATCTCAGCGATTTTAAACTTGATATTTTGTGTTTTCCTCATCTGGATTTCCCTTCGACTTCGGTCACTTTGTTTTTGAGAAATTGCTGATTTCTTGATTTTCAAGACTCTGATTTTGTTTGCCGTTGGTTTCTTTGATAATGATGATTGATTCATTTTGTACTCGACTGCGGCTATTAATTGTTGGCTTCGACATTAACTTGATTCTTACTTTTGTTGAAGTCATTTATGCATTTCTGCTCGATTTTGCTTTATTTTTCCAATTGATAATCGATTCTTCTTCTCTTATTAGTTGTTATCACCTTTATTGATTTTGATAACTTCTATTTCTGGAATTTTTGGTATTCCTACTTTGATGAATTTGGAATCGAATTCTTTGGATTCTATTCACATCTTCGTATGTGAATTCTTGTGATTGATTGTTTCTACAATCATTTTTGTGATTTGTCACTTTAAAAATATAAAGGTTTTCTATACTAATAGTAAATATTAAAATCCTTTTCTCCAAACAGTTTCAAAACTATTTTACTACAAAACTCTTTTTCTTAAACGGGTTTCCAATCTATTAGTATATACAAGCCTTTACTTCACTTGAATGAGAAATCGACTTAAACGACTTAGTAAAACGAGTGGTATGAAACGCTTGCGTTCACTTCGTCGGTTAGCTCTTGGACTTGTTCGATTGAACCCTTTTTGTGACAATTTCCTAGTGGAGATTTACAATCTGTTCGTAAATATTTGGGTTAAGCAAGTGGTTATGGGACATGAAGCTAAACTCTTATATTTACTAGCTTAGTGTAATTGACACTTCCTTATGATCATGACGATCATTTTTGTGATTTAGACTAGCGATTGAGCGATGTCTCTTTGTCTACGTGGGAGACTATACCCCGATCATGTGATGTTTCACCATCACATTCGTCTACGTGGGAGACTATACCCCGATCATGTGATGTTTCACCATCACATTCGTCTACGTGGGAGACTATACCCCGATCATGTGATGTTTCACCATCACATTCGTCTACGTGGGAGACTATACCCCGATCATGTGATGTTTCACCATCACATTCGTCTACGTGGGAGACTATACCCCGATCATGTGATGTTTCACCATCACATTCGTCTACGTGGGAGACTATACCCCGATCATGTGATGTTTCACCATCACATTCGTCTACGTGGGAGACTATACCCCGATCATGTGATGTTTCACCATCACATTCGTCTACGTGGGAGACTATACCCCGATCATGTGATGTTTCACCATCACATTCGTCTACGTGGGAGACTATACCCCGATCATGTGATGTTTCACCATCACATTCGTCTACGTGGGAGACTATACCCCGATCATGGGATGTTTCACCATCACATTCTTCTATGGGGAGACTATACCCCGATTACGTGATGTTTCGCCATCGCATATCTCTTTGTCTACGTGGGAGACTATACCCCGATCATGTGATGTTTCACCATCACATTTCTAGGGTAGCACCCTACGGTCTTCGGGCCATTCCTGTGTGAAAATTTAATGGATAGCTTCCATGAGATAGCTTCTCGTCATGTGTTTACGCGTAGGTGAGTTTTCATGCTCCCATTCATGTGTTAGGCCTCCCCCCTTATTTATGTGTTTTCTGGATTTCTTGTGATGATTTCTGGAATTTTGTGCTTCACCAATTTTCGTGATTTCTATTGAAATGTTTATCAATTTTTGTGCATTGGTGAATTCATGTGTTATTGACTTGTTATGAATACAAGTTTAGGGTATGATATCCCTTTCTATCTTTGAGAAGATTCTTGTGACATTTTTGATGAATGAAAATTCATTTGGCATTATATTTTGATGCCAGTTATTTTGATGAGATTTTGACGTGTTAACTTCAGTACTCGTCAATTTTGAAATGGATTTATAAGCGGTTCTCCCACGACAATGATATTGCTAATTTAATCACGTATTTACAAAATTCTTTATTTTTAAAAGTTGTTTCAAAAATATAAATTAAAAAATTGTTTTCAAAATTTTTACAGCTTACATTTTCAAAAGAACGATGAAGCGAATTAAACATTTCAGAAAAATCAAGGACTATGACCCCTTTCTTTTACTGATTCGCTTAATTCCGGACTTGTCCGTTTGAGAATGTGAAATGTTAATTTTTAAAACACACAATTCTGCACTTTCAAGAAAACGATAAAGAGATTTAAACGATTTAGCAAAAGTAAGGAGTATGGAACCATACTTTTACTACTTCGGTTAATTCCGGACTCGTTAATCGAATATTTGTGATTTCTGATTATCGTTTTTGATAATCAGATATTTGTGAAATTTGATTATCGTTTGAGATAATTAAATATTTTTCGATTTGATAATCGAATATTTGTGATTTCTGATTATCGTTTTTGATAATCAGATATTTGTGAAATTTGATTATCGTTTGAGATAATTAAATATTTTTCGATTTGATAATCGAATATTTGTGATTTCTGATTATCGTTTTTGATAATCAGATATTTGTGAAATTTGATTATCGTTTGAGATAATTAAATATTTTTCGATTTGATAATCGAATATTTGTGATTTCTGATTATCGTTTTTGATAATCAGATATTTGTGAAATTTGATTATCGTTTGAGATAATTAAATATTTTTCGATTTGATAATCGAATATTTGTGATTTCTGATTATCGTTTTTGATAATCAGATATTTGTGAAATTTGATTATCGTTTGAGATAATTAAATATTTTTCGATTTGATAATCGAATATTTGTGATTTCTGATTATCGTTTTTGATAATCAGATATTTGTGAAATTTGATTATCGTTTGAGATAATTAAATATTTTTCGATTTGATAATCGAATATTTGTGATTTCTGATTATCGTTTTTGATAATCAGATATTTGTGAAATTTGATTATCGTTTGAGATAATTAAATATTTTTCGATTTGATAATCGAATATTTGTGATTTCTGATTATCGTTTTTGATAATCAGATATTTGTGAAATTTGATTATCGTTTGAGATAATTAAATATTTTTCGATTTGATAATCGAATATTTGTGATTTCTGATTATCGTTTTTGATAATCAGATATTTGTGAAATTTGATTATCGTTTGAGATAATTAAATATTTTTCGATTTGATAATCGAATATTTGTGATTTCTGATTATCGTTTTTGATAATCAGATATTTGTGAAATTTGATTATCGTTTGAGATAATTAAATATTTTTCGATTTGATAATTGAATATTTGTGATTTCTGATTATCGTTTTTGATAATCAGATATTTGTGAAATTTGATTATCGTTTGAGATAATTAAATATTTTTCGATTTGATAATCGAATATTTGTGATTTCTGATTATCGTTTTTGATAATCAGATATTTGTGAAATTTGATTATTGTTTGAGATAATTAAATATTTTTCGATTTGATAATCGAATATTTGTGTTTCTGATTATCGTTTTGATAATCAGATATTTGTAAAATTTGATTATCATTTGAGATAATTAAATATTTTTCGATTTGATTAATCGAATATTTGTGTTTCTGATTATCGTTTTTGATAACCAGATATTTGTGAAATTTGATTATCATTTGAGATAATTAAATATTTTTCGATTTGATTAATCGAATATTTGTGTTTCTGCTTATCGTTTTTGATAATCAGATATTTTTGAAAATTCAATTATCGTTTTTGATGATTGAATATTTGCGATTTTGAGATTTGAGCTTCGTCTTTTTCTCTGACGATTCAGGTGAGTAATTTGATTTACTCACATTCAATTCGTGCAGTACGTGATTTCTGCTCTGATTCCTTTTCTTTCAATTGCTAGAACTCGATTGATTCTTGCTTTTGATAGTCGTCTGATTTTGATTCCTTGATCCCCTCGATGTTGATTCTTTTGATTTTAAGCAATCGAACCTTTTGATTTTTTATCTGATACTTCCATAATTCTAATGCTTCCCTGTGGCATTTGCTTTGCTTATGCATTCGACATTGCCATGCTCTTATGGTTGTTACCTTTTGTCTAATTATTCCTTATGATTGCGAGGACGCAATTTCTTTAAGGAGGGGAGTCTGTAACAACCCGCAAATTCGTAGCCATTAATTATCGGCACTAGGTGATTAAATCGTTCGCCAATTCTTATCGGAATTCTATCGAGTTGAGATTCTTTTATAAAAATTGGTGAGAAATTGTTTTGGGCTTTAAATTTCTTTGGCCCACTTCAATTATCTTCAGCTCTTCATCAAACCCCCCTTTTCTCCATTCGTTTACCCTAAGCCAAAATCAAGCGAGCGAATAAAATGGCGGCCACGAGAAATTCTCGTGTTCGTTCATCTCCTGTTCGAAGCTAGGGCTTCTAGCAAACAAGTAGGGATGGCGGCCTCGTCTTCGTTCCTCTACGAATTAGGGCATTCTCAATTAGCTTCGTCGATCGTCTACCTCTTGGAGTTGCTCACGGCCGCTCCTTCTTGGTCGAGCTCGAAACCGAGGTGAGTGATTTTATTCACTCACGTCTTCTAATTCACACTTAATTAATGCCTTGAATTTTGTTCGTATACGTTCGTCTGATTTGTTTCTAAATATGTGCTTTGGTCGTTTGATCATTGTTGGACGATTGCGATTTTCCTTGACCAATTCATGTTGCGTATATATCTTGGTTACTTGGTTTCCACGGCATTGATTTGATTTTGGAAATCTCGGTTTCGCATCTTCATGTATTCACCTGACTTCGTCATTTTTGTGCATTTTGAGTTCATGTATCACTTTGGTTCATGTTGCACTTCACCTATTAGTATAACCTGATTGCTTGAACATTAGCTTTGCTGGCATTACTTGTACATGATCTGTAGCTTGATAATTTAGACTTTTGTAGTCTGGTCCAGCTGCTGTCGAGACTGTATTTAGCCTTGTACTCATTGGGTCATTTGCATTTCTCTGGCCTCTGTCTTGAGTCTGGTACGCACATGCACATGCTGTGTGACTTGAGTTTGCATATTCTTGTTGGTTCAACATATTCCTTCATCATGTATACACTATGTTGTATCTGCACTTGTACACTTGGTCACTGTTAAGTCTACTTTTTGATGTTCTTCGTTTGATACACTTCACTGTCTTGTACTTGATTACTACGGCTATGTTTGTTCATCCAATAACATTGCTGGTTTCTACTGTTTGGTGTCTGCAGCTTTAAACCTTGTTGTCACTGGGTTGTTTCATGTGGCATTGTGTTTAGTCGAGTTATTGCATTTGGTCACCTATTCTAGTCTTCATTTAGTGGTGTCTGCACTGGTGACCCATTAGTTATACTTGTGACATTGAACTTGAATTTGTATCCATGTTTATCCATTTTGTAGTTAAACTTGAACTTGGATGAGTTTGATCATTGGCCTTGTTGCATACCCATTCCATGTTGGTCGAGGCTTTGATGGTTCCAGTTTCATTTGTTATGTTGGTGGCATTTGTTGCTTGCCAGCCTTTGATATTTGCCTGACCACTGTTTTACCTGGTCATTTGAAATCTTTACTTTGGTATCTTCACTTGAGTCATTCTTGTTATACTTCGACTTGGTCTTTGATTCACAGTTTTGTTGACTCCTGTGTTCATATACATTAATGTTTTGTTGGACTATAGCTCCATGCTTGCACTGTCACTTCTGTCTTGTTTCATGTATATTTGATACTGCAGTTTCTTCACTTGGTCCCTGCATATATCACTACATGGTGTTTATGCTATTCTGACTTATGTGCATGCGACTTTAGTTTGGGTTCATTTGAGGCTGCTGTTCCACTTTATTCGTTACAGTTTCATTTGCATGTATTTGTGCCCTTGTACATGCTTCACTGCACCATCTTCTACCTGTTGCACTTGCAATGATGTTCTCCATTTCATGTTCGAATTCATACTTGTCTGCACTGATGTTCATCTGTTCATCCCTGAGCACTTGCTGACCTGCTGCATTTTCGTAGCAGTTTTACCCTCGTCCCTTGTGGTGACTTTATATTCTGTTGTGGCGAGGCAGTGCACGCGTGCGTGCACTGCAGCCACACCGAATTGACAGATTTTAATCGATATCTCTTTTATTCTTAATTCATCGACCTGCTGTGTAATTCGTAAGCTGTATTGGCGAGGCAGTACACGTTAGCGTGTACTGCAGCCAATTAGCATTGATATTTTTTTAAACTGACATTTCAATTGCTTAAACTGCTTTGGATTTCTGTTTTGTGGATTAACACTGTTTAGTGTTATTTCTGCCGTTATCCAATTCTCGTATCGAGAGTTGGATATACGAGATTTCTGTGACTGTCATCTATATTGAGATTGATTATTATTGCTTCTATGCGCTAATAACTGAGTTTGAATTAGACTGATCCGAGTATTATTTTCTTTTGAATGTAATACTCGGGTCAGACCGAGTATTTACAGGTTGTAGATTTTTAGCTTTGGGTTGCTGCTAGAGCTATGAAGACTTTTTATATCATTTGAAGTGGTCTTCGTCTTGTTGTAGTAGTCAGTGTGTCTGTTTAAGATGATAATGTATTCATGTATATTAGTCGATAATGTACTTGTATATATATAACTTCTTGAGTCGACAATTGTAGTTGTATCATTTGTATTGTGTCAAATGTATTGTAACTGATATCAGTTATTGTATATATGAGACTTTTCGTTCCATCTTTATTCCGCATTTATGTTATCTGTGTTATTTTTATATCTATTGTCCTAAACTATTATAGCCACTGTGTAGTAGCTTTGAGTTTGTATCGGAATGTCGGGTTTCCTCTAAAAATGAAATGCAATGTTTTATTATCTGACATATCGGTGCTCGCACAAGGCAATTACATAGATGGTCGCTCCTCAACAGCCTTATTCTTCGCGCTAGTTGACAGCACTACTCCGTAGTGTTCTTGGCTAGCGTGGGTATAGAGGTGGGGCGTCACATCGATTCTTTCTTTCTACAACACCATTTTGTTGTGGTGTGCGGGGAAAAGAGAAGTTATGACTAATTCCCTTTTTATTACAAAAATTTGTAAAAAGATCATTTTCGAATTCACCTCCGTGATCACTTCGAATATTTTTTATTTTTAAATCTAATTGCGTTTTTATTCTTTTAGCAAAAAATTTAAATATTCCAAAAGTGTCACTTTTATGTTTTAAAAATAAGGTCCACGTATATCTTGAAAAATCATCTACTATTACGAAAACATATTTGTTGTGATTTATAGATCGTACTTGAGTTGGACCAAATAAATCTAAATGTAATATTTCTAATGGTAGTTTTATAGAAATATCATTTTTAGATTTAAATGAACTTTTCTTTAGCTTACCAAATTGACAAGCGTCACATAGATTTTCTACTTTATAATTTATTTTTGGTAAACCTCTAACTAGCTCATATTTTGCTAATTTATTTATATTTTTAAAATTAATATGACAAAAACGTTTATGCCACAACCATGGATCGTTATGTTTGGCGGTTAAACATAAGTTTGAATTTTGATTTATATTCATTTTTAAGACATAAATATTTTTGTTTCTAAAACATTCAAATATAAGTTGATTGTTATTGAAAATATTACATTTATCCTTTTCGAAATTAATTTGAAATCCTTTATCGCATAATTGACTAATGCTGAGTAGATTGTGTTTTAAATTTTCTACTAACAAAACATTTGTAATAATAGGAGAGTTAGAAATACCAGAGTTGATGACTTCTCTGATGCCTACGACGTATCCTTTTGAGTTATCTCCAAAGGTTACTGTTCCTCCATCGATATATGTTATATTTGATAACATTTTTGCATTTCCGGTCATATGTTTGGAGCATCCACTATCAAGTATCCATTTCTCCTTATTTTTTGTTTTGAGTACCTGCAACATCAAAAGCAATTTAATTGGTACCCATATACTTTGTTAGGGTCCTAAATGTTAGGAGGAATAGGTAGCCATACCCAAGAAGGTTTGGTACCTTTGTAAATATAATTTTTATTATAGACTACATTTTCTAAAAAATTATCGATATGTTTTTGTCTAATCAATTTATTATTTGTCTTTGGAATCCAAATTTTTATATTTTTGGTATTTGTAATGGGCTTAGGTGATCCTTTAGTCTTTTGATAAATAAAACTATATTTCTTAATATTATTCCCTTTTTGTTTAGAAATATTTTTAAAACCTATTCCATTTCTATTCCCTGATGGTTTTGAAGTTTTAATAAGATTTTCTAAATCTTGTTTTCCTTTATTAAATTTTGAAACATTATTTATAATTTTGTCTAATTTTTCTTTTAATTCTAAATTTTCAATTTTCAATGTTTCAATATTACATTTCAAGTTGCTATTTTCTTTTAATAAGTCATCCTTTTCTAGTTTAGTTTCAATAACTATAGTTTCATTTTCAATTAAACTATTTTTAACTTTTTCTTGAGATAATTCTAGTTCCTCTTCTAAAATAATTTTTTCATCTTTTAACATTCCTACTTCAAGTTCTAACCTATTTATTTTGGCTATATGTTCTTTGGTTAATTTTTTAATTTGTCTAAATTTATCATCTAATTCTATGCTAAGTTCTAATAGTTCATTGTAGCTAAGTTCAGGACATACCTCATTAGTGTTAGCCATAAAAAATACATTAGCTTGTTCTCCATCGCTATCATTATCACTATCAGAAGATGATGATGAATTGGAATCATCCCAAGTAACTTTAAAAGCTCTATTCTTCTTAAATTTCTCAAATTTATTCTTTTTCTCATTGTTGCGTTTAGGACAATCCTTCTTCATGTGTCCGTATTGATCACATTCGTAGCACTTGATTTGAGATAGATTTATTGTATTGGACTTCCCTTCTTTTTAGAATTTGGTCATCTTTCTAAATTTCTTGAATTTGTTGTAATTCTTAGCAATGAAAACTATTTCTTCTTCATCCAAATCTGAATCATCATTCTTTGCTTGAAATGCTATGTTCTTCTTTTCAATATTTTGTTCTTTTCTAGCCTGTAAGTTAGCTTCATAGGACGCTAAATTTCCTATCAATTCTTCAACCTTGAGAGTAGAAAGATCATTAGCTTCTTCAATAGCTAATACCTTCCTTTCCCAATCCGATGTTAAAGACTTGAGTATTCGAGAAACTAAATCAAAATCAGTAAACTTAACTCCTAATGCCATAAGATCATGTTGAATAGTTTGAAATCTAGAATAAACGTCAATGATTATTTCATTTTGTTTCATTTTGAATGAAGAAAATTGGTTTTGCAAAATTGAAATCTTAGTTTGTTTGACCTTTGTTGTTCCTTCGTGTGTGATTTGTAAGGTACGCCAAATGTTAAATGCAGTGGTACATAACATGACAAGTGAAAATTCATTTCTATCTAGAGAGCAAAATAAAACATTTATAGCTTTAGCATTGTTTGAGGCTAAGGTCTTTTGTGCATCGGTCCAAGTGTTTATAGCAGTGTCAGGTGCTTCATATTTATTTTGTGTGGTGGACCATATTTCTAGACCATTGGCTTCCATAATAATACACATACGAGTTGACCAATATGCATAGTTGGAGCCATTAAACAGTGGGGGACGTGCGGTAGATTGACCTTCTTGAAAGACACTTGCCATATTAGTGATTCAAAAACTTGTTATAGTACTTTTGATCAAACCTCGCTCCGATACCAATTGAAAGTCTATAGTATGGTGGATTGATTATACAAATGACAAGTATATGACTAATTTAAACAATAGTGTAACAATAGTAAAGTATGTAAATAAGAATAATCACACCAGGGATTTTATACTGGTTCGGACCTCCCGTCCTACGTCCAGTCTCGAAGCTCCTCTTCGGAATTTCGTTTCACCAAATAACCCTCACTTCACCCGGAGGAATAGGTTTACAATAGCAGAGTTTCTTTGTCAAATGTGTGTTCTCTATTACACGGATTTTGACTATATAGTACAAATGCTTCCAATATATATCTAGAGAGTATTGTCTATGAGGAACTGTATATTTGGAAGAGTAGAATACAAGTATAGATTGCTAGAGATGATAGAGTGTATAATCAGAGAGCATAAGTAAGTCAGGTGAGATCTTCTCTTTGATTCTTGATGTTATTTATAGTGGTAGAGAGTTTCCTTGAGTAGTTGCATCCATTAACAAGTGTTCTATGGTCCCTTCTGATGGTGGTGAAGAGTTGCAGCGAAGAGAAGCGAAGATGTCTTTTCAAATGCGGCAGTTGTAATTTGAATTTTCAAATCTGAATTCAACACCAGACGTCTGGTAATTAATTCAAACGTCTGTTCATATTTTTTTTTGTGTACAGTAGCCTTTTAGACGTCTGAGTACATTAACCAGACGTTTGATCCTTTCTATTTTATATTCCAGAGGATTTCTTCAGACATCTGGCTAGTGTCTTCAGACGTCTGAAACTTGTGTATGTTGCTTATGTGCATCTGTGTCATTGCTCCATTAATCCTATCAACTTGTCGTCTCTTGTAATGTTCTTTGAGCCTCGTTCTTGTCTCTTTATAATGTTACTTTAGCAATTACCTGTAAATAGAAATATATATGCATATTCGATTTCCATTGTATAGTTGTTGTCATCAAAATAGTAGATTTGATTTCCTAACAACGGTTATTTGAATTTAATTAATTATTTTGACTAATATAATGTTTAAATTTTATTAATCATTTCAGTTAATACTGTTTGAGATTAATTATTCACTTTAATTAATGATTTTTGAATTTAATCTTCTAATAAATAATATTCAAGTTAATTTATTGGTTTAATAAATGAGCTTAAAGTAAATTAACTGATTTGTTTTAAAGTTAATTTACTGGTTTAATGTAATTGTTTTTAAAATAAATAAATATTTTATTAAAGGATATTGATTTGTTTATTAATTATCTCTCGGGATAATTAATATTGTTTCGATTTATAAAAGAAATTTTATATGTGATTTATCATCTTTAGTGATAATAAATATTGATTTAAAATTCAAAAATGATGGTTTATACATGAAATATCCCTTTAATAGAATTGTTTAAAAATAAAGCTATGTGTAATTTATATTGATTCTTGTTTTTAATACACTTAGTATTTGGATATTCCTCTTCAAAAGAATATTGCAAAGAGTATTGTTGAAGTGTTTTTACAAATATTCGAAATGTGAAAATCAAGTACAATTACGAATCATATGTTTCAAACGTTTGATTCATTTATCTGATAAGTATACGCGATTTAATTTGCATACACGAATCACTTTTCCTGATAGTCCATTTATTGAATATCGATTTTCGTTCATTAATTAACCACCATTCTATGATGATTTATTGCTCCTTTGAGCTTTGATATCCTTTTTTTTGGAAAATGACTAAATCCAAAGCACGAGAGGGGGCCAAGTTATGTGGGGTTGCTCCCATTTGGAAACTTTCACATCCTATCTATATTGGATTCGACAACACTGTTAGTTGTTAAGTATTAGAATTCTTGGTAAGGTTTGGTGGGGTCTGGCTTGGAGGTTTCCGAGAAGTTTCACATAGTAAATGAGCTTATTAGAAGTATATTACAAAAGGTATAATTTTGTTGGAACAGTCTCTTTCCTATTTAGATTCGAACCTTCGAATCTGCTATCTTTAGTTGCAACGGGAAGAGTCTACCACTCTTTGCGGTGTTATTTGTTTTTTCCATTCTTTCAATTTTGGACTATTACCTTGTTTAATTCAAATCCTTGAATTGTTTCTTTAATTTCATCGAGAAATGCCCAGTACACAGCTTTATGTTTAATTATTTATTTATCCATTCTTATCAGTTTGGATTTTGTTATGATTATTTCCATTCTTTCAAGTCTTGATTTTTATATTATTTATTTCCATCTTTATTTGGATTTGTTTCTCTATTGTTTATTTCCACCTTTGTTTATATTGATGTTGTTCTTGTGAGGTAGAAACCCATTCCACATTACCGACGTAGTCTCATAGCATTTTATATATTCCCTATTTTAGTTGAGTTATCTCATGCTGCCATTCCAGACTTATCCGGATGTTATTTTGTTACAATGCTCAGGTCAGACCGAGTATTTTCCCTAGGTTGGCTTTGGGGATATGTAGTCTTTGGAGAAAAGCTAGATGTTTATATATGGTAGTTTTTTATTTTCCCATGTTTTATAATTTTGTACCTATTAGCAAATTGTAAGGTCAGAATTTTATTATTGTCGAGTTGATAAGGTTTATTTCCAACTTTTAGTACTCTGTATTTGGAGTGGCAGTTTATACTGTCTTTATTATATTATGTCGTTGATTCCATTGTGAGATTTTATTTCATATTCTCTGTTCCTTTTTTATTTTACCATGACAATCGGCCATTCCGATGATTAGATCTTCGACATTTGAATACAGTAGTCGTATTCGGTGTTGATTTTCGATGGTCGAAAAGGTAGGTCGTTACATTTCTCGGCATAGTGGGATTCTTGTGTAGGCTTATGCATAGTTGTAGAGTAGTAGGAGAGGGAGAGAAGATAGATTATGGGTAACTTGTGATTTTAAATCTAGTAAGGGTTTAATTTTACTATAGAAATTCAAAATCTTATAAAACATCTAACTTTCTCGTGCAATGTCCAAATTGAATGCGACCGGTCGCATTGGATTCATAATGACGTTATCTAAGTTATGGAACAGGATTAGTAGGGATTAGAGCTTATAGAATTTCAAGCTAAAGTCGGACATTGTTTAACTTTATACGAAACTGAATCACTTAGACGATAACAAGAATTTCGGTGAGTTAAACTTACCTTTTTAGTTAATCAGTATGTTATGTAGAGAATAAAAATTATTTATTGCATGCTTGGATATTTTATCTGCTAGTTGTTTTGTTTGGATAAATGATCATTTTGAAATTGGGAATAAATATGAAGTGGTAAATAATACGGATTTAAAATAATTATGTTGTTTAAATAATAACGTAATTAATTTAAGTATATGCTTTGGTGTTATCAATTTAGCTAAATAAACAGTCTAAAATAAATGAAAGAGTTTATTTTGAATAACATTCATTTAACAGAACAAATTCTTGTTCTACTATTATATTAATTTGGACATTCATTTAAGTGCCAGTTGATTACTACTGGATAAATCATGTGTCAACAATTAATTGTTAACTACGGATTTTGTTTACATATGTACCTGCTTATGTAAATATCTGTAATTTAACTTGGAAAGTTAAATTGAATTTAATGGTAGCTTGTTTAAGTACCACTATGATTGCTAAGCCATTTTTTGGATTTGGCAATTTATGGATTTAGAGTAACTTCAAAAATTTTAATTTAAAGTAGAATGTTTTTGTTTGATTATTAATTTACAAAATGTTTGTAAAATTATTCTTAGTAAAGTTAGTTATCATACTTATAATGTTTTAAAATTAGTTATTTTAACTGTGTTGTTTAAAGATAATTTATTACTTACTAAGGATGTCCAAAGAAAATAAATTATTTTAGTATTTTTTATTTAAAGCTAGATAATTATATTATTAGTAATATTTTTTGGAAGTTAATTAATTATATTTTAAAGGTTGTCAAAAGTTATTTTATTATATTAAATTATTTTAAAAGTTAATTATTATATAATTTAAAATGTTTAAAGTTAATTATTGTATTATTTTAAAATGTTGAAAATTTATCTTTATGATGGAATAGTTTTTATCTATCATAATTAAATAATAAATTGTTTAAAAAGGGATTTGTTTTATAAAATCGATTTATTTAAAGCAGTTTATAAAATTGAAAGAGGTTTATAAATGGTTTACCGATTTGAAAGGGAAGTTTATAAGTTATTTTCCATGATTTATAAAAGAGTATTTTATAAATAGAGTTAAAGATTTGTAAAAGGGTATTTTATAAATAGATTTTTGAGATTTATAAAAATGGAAGTTATAAATGTTTTTGAAGAATTATAAATAAACTTGGAAATTTATAAAAGAGTTTATAAGAGGATTACGGATTTATAAAGGAGATATAAATAAAAGAGACTTATAATAAGTAATGATGTCTTGGGTTATTTATATCTCCGTTTTAAATACATTTGGATTTGATCATTTTTATATGAAAAATCTCTCCAAATGTTTGTGAATAAACATATTCCAAGGAGATAAGTATATGGATATTTTGATGAATATTCTAGAAAGAGATTTTTATTAATGGAGTTTAATAAAATGAGGCTTAGTGGTTTCCATGGGAAATGTGATCTCTGACTCCCCTTTTTTGGACAATTCAAGTCGACAATAAACCACACTGATGTGCATGTAAATGTGCATATTTTTACTTCCATATTTTATCAAAATTATTTAAATAAATGATCATATTGGGTGTTTTAACATGTTTAAACCAAAATTCAACTTATTTTCCAAATTGTCATATATTCATCTTCATATAGGGGCAAAATGGTCGATTTTGCGCATATATTAATGTGAGAAAATTAATTGGAAATTTCTATATTATTTTGTAGGAATTTGGATTCAATTACAAGAGGGTTTCATGAAGAAATATGCATGCACAAGAGTCAGAGAACAAATGAAGATGAAAATAATTCATGTCATGAATCATGGAGGACAACACATACCCACCTACTTTGATGTACAAATTAGAGACTAATACACATGCTAATGGCCATTAAACTTTCATGTACACTTAATGGAGGATTATCTTATGCTAATAATAACTTGATGGCCACACTTTCTCAAGGGTAGTTTGGGTAGTTCCCAAAAAAATGGATTAGGGTTTTAAAACATGTATAAATACCCCTTATGTTTTATGTAACCCGTCTTCCTCTTAGCTTGTAACGACCCGTATTTTCCGACAATTAAAATATTAAATTAAATAAGATTTTGGAAATGTAATGTTGTAAGAAATTTAAATTTATGATTTATTAACGGGTAAATAGTTATAACATGATTTAAAAATGTTGTTTGAATGCTAATAACAATTGTTTTGATGTAATTTCAATTAATTGGAATGGTTGTAAAGTAAAAGTTGGTTATAAAGTGTAAATAAGGAAATAAACCAAATGTGTATTAAACGGTAAAATTGTATGTAATAAATTAAATTGGTTAATATAGAACAAGTAATCAGTATGTGAATTTATTAGTTTTGTTTGCTAACAATAAACATAGAAATGTGTTTGAATTGGTAAGTCGTAACAATGGTATAATTATAAATTCACTATTTAATTCATTGGTAATAAATTTGAAATCAATTGTAATTAATCTTCTTAAATATTGCAGTTAATGTGGATTAAAATGATAACTGTAGAATATTGATGTAATAAATGGTAAACCAACGCTAATTATATCCATAATGTGATAATCGATTGAATAATAAGATGTAAATCAAAATAAATGAATTTATCGGAATTTAAATTATAATTAATGAATTTATTTCAATTAAAATTTAACACTCTAATTAGTGCAATAGTTAACATTGGATTTGACATGGAGAATTTTTTTAAAAGATTATAAGTTATAGGTAATCAAAAATGATGAAATTTGTTAATTATAAAATTTTAATTTATAAATTGATTTAATTATTTTATTAAATATTTATTTAATTAACGTGAAAATAGCCATTTTGGCCACTGTCTCGAATTTCGGCGAAACCAGTTTCATCGAATCTGTAAGAGTGAATTATTGTAGGCAAGTTTCGTAGCGATCGGACTTGTCGTTAGATCGTGCAGGCTCGAAACGCGCAGAAATCAATTTATTGAATTCAAATTGAAATAAGTTATTTTAAAATCTAACTTCTTAATACGGTGGAATTAGGACTTGAAACATGTTCCATCGAGTTTAAAAATATCAAAACATCTATTTTGATATATTGGATGACCTACTTCCGTTGCGGAGACGGAAAGGCTTTTCGGCACATTTTGTCATTCGAACCAATTCGATATGTGTTCATTTTCTTATCGAGATTTGTTCATAGAAATAGATCCTTCTAAACCCTAGTAGCCTTTTTATTTCTCATCTCTGTATGTATCTGTATTTTTCATCTGCATGCTGCTTCTTCCTTCTAATGGTTTGCAGATCCAAACCCTAAATTCAATTTCCAAATCAATTTCCAAATCAAACTCCTCAAAACCCTAACATATTATATATCATTAGAAAGCTCTCGATGAGCATAATCCACTGGAGCAATTCGTTTTTCAATTTGGTGCACCGTTTGACCAGAATTCGTTGATGAACCTCGGCCGTTGAAATTAGGTTTTCGCGATCCAACGGTGGATTTTCATCCAATCGACGATCAGGAGGTGGCGTTGGGAAGGTGATGTTGAGCAGGTCATAGATCATATGCTCGTTCATCCTAAGTGGTCGTAGTTCACCAGAATTTGGGTTTAAATGGTTGTGGCAGCGCTGGCGCTAGGGGAGTCATGGAGCCTGCGTGCGTAGGCCTGAGGAGCGGCCAGGTGAGGGTGGGTGAATGGCGGCGTCTGATCTGGTCAAAAGTCATCATGGTGGCGGCGTTTGGCAGTTGATCGAGGCGGCTAAAGCTCGACTTAGGTTCGAGCACGATCGCGATAAAGCTAGGGTTTCACACGTTTGTCTGTACATGTTTGGTGACGTGGTAACTTTCTATTGGCTCCCTTTTCTTTTATTTATTGTTATTTAAATTTTGAATTTAATCTTCTAATCGATATATCTTTTGCATATGAACTCGAATTCACGTGCGGTTTGCCCCGTTGTGATCGTACCGAAATTCTGGACATTATGGAGCTGATTTAGACGAATTCTGAGACAGCTGAATTTTGTGCCTTGTTTTGGATTTCAAATCGATTTGAAACCAAAGGTGATTATTTTAACCCACTCATGACTACTAAACTATCTTATGTTAGTTAAATTAAATTTATGATGTGATTAGAAATTGATTTGTTGATGTTTGGTATATTTAAATTTTTAATCCAGTTTCATATGACTCTTATTTGCATTTAATCGTCATTTAATTTAATATTGAAATTTAATTGTCAATTGAATACATGTTGATGATAATAAGTTAATTGATGTATTTATTGGTTGATTGAATGGTGATTGTGATGGATGTTTGATTGTTGATATTGGATGATTGGATGTTATATTTATATTGTTATAACACTGCAAGTTCCCTTAGTTTATTATTAGAAAATCCCTATGGGTTGAAATGATACATACCCGAACGATATATAGATTAGGGAAAAATCGTTATGGGTTGAAATGATAAACCCGAGGGATTTTATGGATTTTGAATTTTATTTGGGATTGTGGGTTGATATGATATATACTCATAAATTTAAATTTATTGCGGATTGAAATGAGATATGTTCGTATCACTTGACCATAGGGTGGGGAATTATATATGGACACCGGATTGGTTAAATTAAATGATTTTAAATCGTTAAAATTAGAATTCAGTTCAATGATATTTTGAAATAAAATTTGATTTGTATAAACTGAATTATCTTCGAAATCCAAGCTTTAAAAGTTGAAATTGTAATTGATTTAATGAATTGTTTAAAGAATTAAAAAGGAAATTTCAAAGTTGAATTTTGAAGCGTAAATGAAATTTAACAAAATTTAGTTATTGAAAATGTTTGAATATAACATTGAAATCTAGTTAATTTGATGTGGTTTAAATTGATAATTCAACATGGATTTGAAATCGATATTGATTAAATGGTTTAAATGAGAATCTGAATTAAAAGACCAATTTTAGTTAGTTGATTTGAAAGCTGGACATGGTCCAGATGTGTTGAAATGGAAGAAATGGCTTAATTTTGATATTAATTTCAAATTAATTATTTTAAAATAAACTGTTTAAAGACTTATTATTTCAAAATCCTGATTTTAAGACTTTCAAACTATTAAACTAATTTAAATCTATTTTAAACTATTTTAATTAATTTAAACTATTTTAATTTATTTAATCTATTTTAATCTATTTAACCTAATTTAACCTATTTTAAACTAATTAATCTATTTTAAATCTATTTAATCTATTTTAAATCTATGTAATCTATTTAAAATCTATTTAATCTATTTAAAATCTATTTAAACTATTGTAAATCTATTTAAACTATCTTAAATCCATATAAACTATTTTAATCTATTTTAAAACTATTTTAGAGTATTCTAACTATTTAAAAATTTATTTAAACTATGCTAAACTATTTAAACCATTTATAACTATCTAAACTATTTTCTAAATTTCAGACTGTGTAAAGTGGAATTGTTTATATTTAAATCCTTGATTTAAAAGCGAGTATGGTTAAGTGATGTTATAAACTAAGTTGAGATTTGAAATGATATTTTCCACTGAAACGACATATTTGAGTGAATATGACTTCGAAAATGATATGGTTTTGAGAATATGATATTTTGATATCAATTATGAATCAGTTTTGGAAATGTAAAAGAACCATCCGGTGTGAAATAAACGTTCGGTTGTTAAAGAGACCGTGATCGAATATTGTCGTTCTCTCTGCCAATACCGAAAACCACTTTAACAACTGTGTACGTGGTGGAAATTCTAGAATGAAATATGATGGTTTGGCGAACGATTTTGTATGAGGTATTTACGTAGCCCTGACTCCCGCGGGTCAGCTTGATGTGACTAAAACAGGAGCCACGTCGGGCCAAGTGAGGTCGCTCCTCCTATCGGGCACATTTCTTCGATACCATATTATGACTTTGTGATTAATTTGGTGGCCACCCCTCAATTTCGATTATAGGAGTGTGTTCTGAGGTGGGCGGTAGTAGCTGATATGCATTACCACCAGTCCGGATCCGCAAAACAGTAGTATCCTACCCTGGGCATTGCCTCGCGTACCTTGTCACATGCATTATCGCGCCTTCTACGAGTTTGGTTTGTACCGTACCTATGAGGTGCTCACTGAGTAAACCTCCAGTTTATGGAGGAGCTTACAGTATCTGTATAGACTACAGGAATATATAAAAATGTGTTAAGGGGTATATGGGTAACGCCTTAGCACTATTTTAATACTTTACTTTACTGTAGACACAATTATAATAGCGTATTGTACTATGTATGTAGATAGTTTAACGGATCCTTAAGAGATGGAAATCCTGAACATCTCTTAAGTTATTGCATTCACGTTAGACACTGGATAGGAGATGTCAAACCCCGTAAACATCTCTGATGCCGTTACACTCATATTTATTTACTGTTGATTTAACTTACATAAGATCTTTTAGTTCTAACTCGAGTGTTTTATCTTTCCAATTCGCTCGGGTCAGTCTGAGCTTTTACGTATATTGGAGACTGCTTTTCTCAAGGACGAAGATGAAGATTAAATATTATTATTATTTACTATAGTTATTCTACTGCATCATGTTGTTCCGCTACATTTATTAATTTGTTCATGTTGTATGTAACTTTGATCTATATTGTAAAAGTGTAATCAAACGTTATTTGTAAAACAGCTTCATGAACTGTTTATTTGATTATTATATTTTGTCATTCCGTTGTGAGATTCTATGTTTGTTTTTATTTCTTTCTCTGCTTTTTCTTATTTACTCCATAACAATCCTCCCTTTTGAATGGTTTGAGTCTGACGTGTGTGGTATATCGTCGATTTAAACCGTCCAAAAAGGTGGGTCATTACATAGCTCTTTGTTTAGGAAAAATAAAACGAAGCTCTCTTTCTTTTCATGGCTACTTAGCCATTTCTTTTATGTAATTCTTCTTTTATGCAATTTTAAATACATGATCTTCTCTTCTATTGTTTATTTCCTTTCATGTTAGTACTGTAGATTTATTTTTCATGCAAGTAGAATACCTTTCATTTTCTTTTAATTAGCTCTCTATTTACTTTGCTCTCTTTTTCGTCTTCTTTTTTTTCATGTTGCAATCTGCATTTATTTATATGATAACAAATATGAGAGGCTAAACCCCTTCAATTTACGGGTAATGAAGCTCTCTAGTACATTCAACATTTTAATTGTAACGACCCGTAAATTTTAAATAATTTCATTTGTTTTATTAATATATTTAATTGGAATTTTGTGAAATTTTAAACAATAAAATTTTGAAATAAAAATTTAATATTTGGAATACGTCTTCTTAAACATAGCAACTGGTAAATTTTCATCAGATAATATGAAGGTTTATTTTCTAGTGTAATTTTATTTCAATTCAAATCAGTTACTATTTGAAGATAATAAAATGTTTTCCAAACCTGAATATTTTTATACAATAAATTTGTAAATCATCTTCTGAGTGAGACGTCATATTTCGTTTCTCCAAATTTTGACTGCTATTGCTCTATTTATCTTAATTCTGTCGTTTTAGCAGCATTTTGGTACCGATATCGATTTTGATCGGATGATCGTACCACTAATATATGTATATCGTTTTGATTGTCTCATCATGCTGATCTCTGCAGTATATTCAATTCTGTGTTTTGAAGTACAGTACGCAGTGGAATCTGTGAAAAACGATTTCGTATAGGTACCGGTCTTTTTAAACCTTTTGGTTTCTTTTGTCTTTCCAGTCCCATGTGAAATTGAAGAACTTATTAATTTCAACCAGCTGTTGGATGGTGACTTTTACCTTTCCACACATCCCAACTTTTACTGGTTGTGCTTTCATTTTCTTTGGTTCCTGGTTCTTTCACTTTGCTACTTTATGTTCGTTTGAAAATTTTATTTTATAATATAAAGCTGGCATTTTTTTTCTGAAGCAATTCATCTTCTCATGTTCTTCTTTTCTCATGGCCACGCACGCCTACCACGACTCCGAGCTTCCATCTCTCCACCATCTCGGTCTCCACCTCATCAACCACCACCGCAAGCTTTTTCCCCACGTCTTTCTCCTCCACCTTCCCGTGAGCAACCACAACCCCTAACCACGTGATCATCGAACCTCACCTGCTCCGATCGAGCGCTAGCCTTTCTTCCTCACCTCTTAGCGCCGGCAATCTCTCTCCTCCTCTAGCCAACCTAGCAACCCATGACCGCCTCATTTCACCTAGAAACCGAGGACAGCACGCGATTCAACTCTTCCCTTTCTTCACCGTGTGCCTCTCCACCAGCCTTCCTCCTTCCCTTCCAACTCGTGCTTGTTGGCAACCGAGCCCAAGCAGCTCACATCTCCACGAACAAGCTTCTGCCTATATATGTAAGTTATTTATATATTAGTATTTATAAAGTAAGTGTTATATATATAATACGTGAATTTATAGTATTTATATACTTTGTTTTTTTATATGGGTGTGTCGAACTTCATATAGGTATAGGTTTGTATATCATAATGTTGAGAGTTGTATTGGATTATAGTATTGCTTTTGAATAAAATATGTATGTGTGTTGTATATATTAATTTGGTTCAAGATCAGGCTGTAGTGTATATGTTATAGCAATATGGATTTTAAAGGTATACTTTAATAAACTAAGTTTATGTTAATTTCATAATAAATATGATCTTAAATTATAATATATACAAGTCGTATACAGTAGTATATATAGGTAGTTTTAATAGGACAGTTCTATATTTTTTGTAGCACAAATGTATTTACATTGATATGTTCATATCAGATTTCACGTTATTTAATGTATAATTTGCAATATGGGTAAAAATATATGAAGTGAAGGCATAAATCATATGCGTGTGCAGTTATGAACCAACAATATATTATACTATAAAGAATATTTTATATAGCAAGATAAGTATACGATGTATTTGGTGCACTTGGTTACTGAGATATGTAATTAAAGGGTCTGTTATGTATAAAAAGGTTTATATACAAGTTATATAAAGTTTTATAATATGTATACTTAGATTTCCAAATTTCTTGATTACTGTTAAAGAGCTATGCATATGGTATATATATAGTTTATACTAATGTGTTTGAGTATGTTGTTCGTATATATATCTTTATACAACAGGAGTCTTATCCTTCCTTTTACATCAGTTTGCATTTATATCTAATAAATTATATTATATGTTAGTTATAAATTTGAAGTTCACTTAAGATTTTGGAACAGGTTAGTTTGTATATCAACGATTGTATATCAGTTTATATATATATATATATATATAGGTATAGCGAATCTGTATGTAAAAGTCATATTAGAATATATACGTAGGTATACATTTATTTGAATGTTTGATTAGATATATTAGGATTTAAAAATATTATATATATTTATTTTATTTTGATATTTATCTGGAATTTAAAATATTGATTTCAAGGAAATAATAATAAATATATTTTTCGGTCTCTATCAAGTTGATTCTAATTATTCCGTCAATTCCTATTTATCAGCTTGTCCGTCGAAATCGTGTCTATCGTGCTTTGCTTCGCAATTCGTGCTTGGATTCGTAATTCGGTATCAGTGTGTGTTTCTATGTCATCTCTTGTTTTCTCTAGCCTTGAAAGATGAGTAATCACTCACGAGTAACGTTCTTATATTTATTAAATTTGATTTCAATTGAAATATGCTGCTGTTAGATATTTACATTGCTATATATATGCCATTATCTGTATCTGGTCACCTATGACATCTGACACCATTATCTGTTATTTATCACTGATGATATATGCCTCTTACTGATTGTTATATTATTATCACTACTGTTAGCACTCTGCAAGTTCCCTGTTAGTATAGAATTCACTATGGGTTGAAATGATACATACCCGAACGATCTGTAGAATTGGAGGAAATTGTTATGGGTTGAAATGATAATACCAAGTGATTTTCATTGAATTGAATTTGGGATTACGGGTTGAAATGATATATACCCATATATATTTAAATTGCGGATTGAAATGATAAATATCTGTATCACTTGACCATAGGGTAGAGAATTATGTACAGACACCGTTGGTCTATATATAAATATATTTTAAAATGATTTCCATGGTTTTGGAAAGAAGTATACGGTTTATTAAATATTGATTTTTAAAGATTTATTAAAGTTGATTAAATAAAGTTGATATAAAATTTGTTTAAGTGTTTATTTAATATATATTTTCAAATATAGAGTTTATAATGATTCAGGTTGAAAAGATAAATTTGAAATTGATTTGAAATTATATTTATTTAAGAATTTTACTTAAATAAGTTTGATTTGAAATTTATTAAATTTGAAATTTTAAAGATATGTTTTATAACTTGAATTTGATTAAAAGTGACTTAAATGAATATTTCAAACTTATATAAATTTAAATGGGATATTTTGTTTATTTAAACTTGTGAAGTTGTATTTAGATGCTATTGAAATGATTAAGTTAATATTTTCAAAACTAAATAATTATAAAGTGAATTTGATATATATATATATATATATATGAAATTATGAAATTTAGTTTTGAAATGTTGAATACTTAAAGCTTTGAAATATATTGAAATTGAAATGGTTTATTTGTGGTTCAAATCGGTATTTGAAATCGATATAATTTGAAATGTTTAATTGAATTGAAATTGAAATTGAGGATTTGAGATTGGATTTAATTTGAAATTGAAATTCGAATTGATTTGAATCGATTTGTGAAGTTGAGAAAGCTATTTTATTATATAAAGTAATCTTAAACTATATTTTTAATTATTTATAGATTTAGACTTAATAAATTATTTTAATACAAACTATTTATTTTATAAACTATTTAATATACTAACTATCTTATTATAAACTATTTTAACTTATAACTATTTTATATAAATTATTTTATAAACTATTTTATTTTATATACTATTATTAATATCTAAACTGTTCGAAGGAAAGTGTTATGATTTCAAAGTGTTATGATTTCCAAAATGCTAAAATTTCAAAATGTGTGATTTGTAAAGTATTATAATTTTAAGTGTTTTGATTTCGAAAGTATTATAACTTTGAAAGTCTATGATTTTGGAAGTGAATATATTTTGAAATGGAAATGATATCGTATTGATATTGGTTTTGAAATGAAAATGATATTTTGGTTTTGAAGTATAAACTATTTTGAAATGACTGCGGTGTTATAATAACGTTTGGTTGTTAAAGAGACCGGAATCAGATATAGGCATACTCTCTGTCGATACCGAAAACCACTTTAACAACCGTGTACGCGGTGGAGATTCCAGAATGAAGTAGGATGGTGGCGACGATCCTAATGGTATATATACGTGGACCCGACTCCCGTGAGTTGGCATAAGGTGGCTAAAACAGGAGCAATCTCGGGCCAATGAGGTAGCACCTCTAATCGGACACATTTCTTCGATACCATTCTACTACTTTATGATTGATTTAGTGGCCACCCTTCGATTTTTGATTTGGGAATGTGTTCCGAGGTGGGCGGTAGTGGCTGCTATGCGTTTCCACCAGCTCGTGTGCGTAATTGGTATATCTACCCTGGCATTGCCTTGTTGTGCCGTGTCACCTACCATATCGAGCTTTACTACGAGTTTCTATTTGTGTCATACCTATGGAGTATCTTCTCGTAGCCTCCCGATCAGGAGGTACGCAGGTACTGTATAGACTATTGGCACTATTATGTGTTAAGGGCTATATGGGTAACCCCTTAACGCTATTTAAAAGTAAGTTTATTTTACTATAGACATTATTATATTAGCGAAATATTACTACATAGTAGATAGTTTAACGGATCCTTAGAGGATGGTGGTCCCAAACATCCTTTGAGTTACTTGTATTTCAGTTGATATTTCACTTGAGTTGGATTTATTGATATAAGAATGTTAATCCTGACTCAAGTGTTTTGTGTTTTGCTTTACGCTCGGGTCAGACTGAGTGATACAGCATTTTAGACTCACATTTGGAGTTGGAGCTTCGCTTGGAGATCCAGCTATCTATTCAACTTCCAGTTATTCAGTTGATTCCAGTGATGTATTCTGATCTTGTATTTGACTATTGTATTGAAACATCTATGTATTTGAGGCCTCTGTTGTATCTTATTTAACTCTGTTATATATATAGTAGCTTCATGAACTACTATTCTTTTGTTTCCGCTGCATTTTTGTTATATTACTCTGTGTCTGTGATTCTGTGATTATTTATTTACTGTATATGATGAGATTTGCCAAATTTAAATTAACAATCTGATATTTTGAGCAATTCAAGTCTGACATATTTGGATGCGAATAGTTGAAAATTTCAGGTCGTTACATTGATCATTTATGATCTCTTTTGTGCTTAAAAGAAATGTTTAAAGCGGTGTTGTTTTAGATTTGAATTTGATAGCCTAAGTTGTTGACACCAAATAGGCTATGCTTAAACAATCACAAACAAAAATTACCTCTTCATCTATATATGATTATGGTAATGAAGTGAATGTTGAAATCAAAATTTGACGGTCTATATTTCTAATCAATAGTTAGTAGGCCATGCTTAAAATAGATTTTATTTTCATGTTCAATGTCATTTTTCATAAGAGTTAAATAGTGGATTAGTGGTTGTGTTATAGTTTTATGGTTTATATTTGGCTAACTAATAGCACAAATATGTCATACTTATGATAAGCACATCAACTAATTTCACTAATGACCAAAAGAGAGATCATAACTTCATTTTGTTGATTTATGTGATCTAGAGAGTGGAAATTACCTCTAAATTGCCTTCACACTCTCATATTTTTATCACTTTCTTTTTGTCATTTTTCTACATTTTTTGCTTAACACTCTAAAATCTTTGGTTTAATTTGATTGAGTAGAAATTTAAAATTTAACAATTCCATACGGATCGACCTGTATTTGCCACGTACTAACATTTGTACGCCGTGCGCTTACGTTAATTTTAATTTAAATTTGTTCGGCTATTTTCCAATTTGATGGACATTTAGCCGACGCGAACAAGTTTTTGGCGTCATTGCCGGGGAATAATTTTGATTCAATATTCTATTCTTTAAATTATTTTGTTTGATTTTTTGTGTTTGTTTTGTTTGTTTGCTTGCACTTAAACAAAATTGTTGTATGTTTGTTATGTGAATTGCTTTCATTTGTTTGTTTTTCTTATTTGTTTTGCATTTCTATTTTTTTTTAAATAAACATACACAAATCATTTCAAAAAGAAAAAAAATTATTTCATTTTTTTTCTTTTTCTACATTATAATTTTCCATTTAGTGCATTTTTATGTATATTGCATTTTGTTCACTCTATAATTACTCTCCATTTACTGTTCACTATTCTTCATTCTTCCTTACCTTCTTATTCCTCGACAGTTTCTCCTCTACCTGCCAATACTTCACTTCACAGCCTCCTCCTTAACTTCATACTTCACCATATATCACATATACAAAACACCACTTGCACATCGTCACTTCTCACCATCTCTACTTTTAATCCATAAATGCTTCCTATACTACTTCATTAACCACCAGAAATCACTGCCTCAATACTTACACTTCTACCGCCCAAAACTACTTGCACTTGCAACTTCAAACCACCACAAATGCATTCATAGTGACAGCACCACCATTCACCAGTACATACTACCGCCCCTGTCACAACCACTCTTTTCCCTTGTCACAAACTCCTCACTGTCACTTCAATTCAGCAAGCATCACCAAATCCACCGAGCACCACATCGCCTGACCACCCACTGCAGTGCAAATAACCCACATATCCAAACTTACCTCCTCTTCCACCTCCACATAAAACAGAAATCCTGTCAACAACCACACTGTCAACCCACACTATTACAATTTAGTTGATTCTTCATACTGTCAATTACTTTCAACTTCAATCAACTATGCAGACCCCCTCGCCATCCACTGTGCAACTGCGCATATCATCTACCTTCAACCTGCCAACTTCTTGCCTCAGCCGATCCATAACACTCACTCCCTCGAATACATGCATCTCCACTTGCTTTAACCACTTGCCTGCACAACTTTTAACAAACAACACTGCTCCTACCATATCACTGCACCCTCCATCTCACCATACACATCCGCCTTAGACCACTGCAAATCACCGCAACCACATACAAAATTCTAATCGATATTATGTCACTCCACATACAGCAGATCATCACACCTCCCTAACCAGCCATTGCTACCTCCGAACAACTTCCAACCACAACACGACTACCAGGCAACTATTCCAGCATATCACTTACAAAATAAACTACAACTCCACCACTGCCAATACTGTCGCGGCTTCATCTACCCACAACAGTCTTTCTTTTTGCCTCTACCATACAAGACAGCCACCACTTCATATTGCAACTCAGTCTTCTTCATCCATGAAAAGAATAACCTGCTGCACATACGAATAACCTCATCCCATTTGCAATTCACATACGAGCCTCCAAGTTCAACTCATGAACAACCACCATCGCCTCATACCTCTACACACCAAGCCTTCCTGAACCACTGTGAAATCCCCAAATCCACTCAACTGCCGCCACACCCACAGCACAACCGGCAATTGAGCGCGACCACTAGTCCTCCTCCGAAAGCCCCAAATCTCCATCACGAACAAAATCCCCAAATCACTGCAATCATCGCAGCCAATCTTCGATCCCAAATCGCAACTCAAATTCATTAACGGAACTTCCAACGCTCAATCGAATAATCATACCAAAACATGATTTGTGATTTTGATTTTCGGGATAAAAATTATTTTGTGATTTATGAATCCTGAGACCAGCATTAACAAAGAGTATTACTAGGTAATATTGTCTGCTAATGCAGAGAATATGGCTGGATAGGAGCGACCATTTATAGCCTTGTCGGACCAAATAAATCGAAGAGGACTCGAATAGAACGATCACGGAACAACACAATCGAACTAGGAAAGTGAATGTGGGAGGCTGTTTTGTTTTGAATATACAATATATTGTGTTTTTGGGCTTGTTTGGGCTATGTGATATTTTTTATTGAGTTACTTTAAACCCTTTTTGTAAGGACCCAATTCTTCGACTTCCGAAAATCGACATAGATACGTCCACTGTATCAACTGTCGAGCAAATGAATGCTGGAAAATCGAATTCTTAGGGGTTTAAAAGAAGAGGTAGAAGAAAAGATAGAAGAAAAAGAGAAGAAGAACAACAGAACAATATTAGAAACGAAAACAATATCAGAATCTCACATATCGCAGCGGAACAATATATAATAGATAATCACTAGTCTTTTAAAACAAAGAACTATATCAGTTTATACATACATCAATCAGAGTCAATATACAAAAATGGACAGTTATATAAACTTGTCCTCATACAGAATACATAGCGGAATAAATAATATCAGATAAAAATACTACGTCTCGATATCCAGCTTATCTCCAAAGCTTCAGAATATCCAGAATATCCTGATAACCTAACTCTAGACTGCCCGTGTGGAAATTGGTGGGCACCCAGAGTTTAGAAGGGAAACAATAAACTCCGAGTCAGTCATGGTGACTGGTGTGAGATCGTAAAACAGTTATTTTTCACAAAGAAAATAAAACAGATACGCAATGCTTTTGGAAAATGAAACTACCATAAGACCTCCCGCCACACACACAATGCAAACGCAGAATTGGAGGAGATTTCTTCTTATGATAGTCAAAGATGCTTACTACGCAAAAATCATTGGATTATTATTATTAGTGCATAGTGGAAAACATTTTGAAAATACAATATTAATCTTAGCCAGCATAGGTACCATTATATTATGCCTACTATAGCTGCTATGTTAAATAGCAGGTTCTACAACTAATACCGTACAAGGTTCGTATTTGGAAGATGGATTTCCAACAAATGGTCAGGCTAAGGAACTTCCTTTCCTCCTACCGAATGGGATCGCCTCTGGGTGGACGTCCCGAGAGACAAACTGCTCTCTGCCAAACAAGGCCGGGTTACCCCTGTAACAGGTAACTCACGAATATGTCATCACCCGGTCCTTTGGGACCTTTATCCGAGCGCTCGGTAACCCACATCACACATCATAAAGAAAGTTTGTCCACATGAGTAAGTATCTGGGCTCCATACCATGATACCACCCCTTTCCAGAAGGAAATGACATACCCTAAAGGGTGCGACCCTCATAACCTTGCCGCAACATTCCTGTTTCGACCATTTCCAGGTTGATGAGGCCCTGACGAAGTCTCGTCCACAAAGCTACACTTTTTTCAAAAAGCCACGCTTTGGGTCAACAGATGATCAACCTATGATCACAAAGATAAATGATCAAACAAATGATCATATCACAAATGATCAAACACTGATCATCACACAGCAACACTCAGCATGCCACATTACCAAATTGGGAATATATCGCTGATAAATTTCAACTACATAACCTCTGAGCTCGTACGTCTCAGAGAAGGGTGTTAAGCTAAGAGAATAAATTCTCCGCCACCAACAGATATGTATTTGAAAGAAATCAGCTTTATATCTCAAAGTGTAATGTCAGACACACAATCCATACAAGTCTGTTCCGGGATCGAACAGAACCGAAGGCACTTCTCACGAAGCCCTTGCAAATCCAGATAATTTCCAATCACGTACGGACTTCCCGTCACTAAGGGTGATAAAACCTCTAAATCGGAGATCAACCGATGTAGAGTAACTCGACGGTAATCCTTCCGTTTTCAAAAATATCCGGTCTTCAACACCGGTCATCAAATGCAATTCATAACGACGTATCACATATTCGGAATGGGTTATACGACCCCATGGTCCTTTCCCGGCTAACCCGAATAGTGAGCGCTTATTCAAAAATAAGTGTAGCATTCAAATTCATCCAATTCACAACAAATACCTATTCAAGGTAATTATTGATAGTCGGTTATTTAACTATCAATAAAGATGCGCAACATCATCAGATTCCAAATAATTTTCCAAATTATTTATTTTCCAAAATATCATTACTAGATATAAATTTCCACACTTCAAGAATAAATCAACGTTTATTTTTAAAACGAATTTCCATTTCTTTTATAAATTCCATAGTGAATTTATTTTTTCAAATATCTACTGATATACGATTTTCAAATCGATGTCAATATTCACTTTAATTTATCTTTAAGAAGATAAAAACTCAAAAATGTTTCATTTCATATTGGAAAAGCATTTCCATACTTATTTAATAATAAGTAATTCACAAATCTATTTATTTTCAACATTTGGAAAATATTCAATATACTTAAATCAAAATTAAGTATATATTTCATTCTTTAAGGAAATCATTTACTATAACAACATCTATTTGAGTCAAAACGAATGTTACGTAAAACATCGTTACGACGACTCAAAATCACTAGTATAGGGATTCGGAATTTTAAGATAGATATATAAATCCCAATACTACATAAAACATTTCCTTTCGGAAATCATTTACTATAACAACAGTGTTATAGTCCACCATTTCCTTCTTCCTCGAAAACGTCTATTTCAACAATGAATGTTGAAATCTATGGTTTCGATATTTAATATATTTTAAAACATCGTTAAATCGTTTTCATTCTATTCCAATACCACTTTCCCAAAACATATTCATTTTACTTAATAATATATTCACTGTCCAAAATCGTGAATATACTTCACTAACCAAATTTTCAATATTTTCTACACATTTTATTTCAAGAATCATCCACTATCCAAAATCGTGGATAAAATTCCCAACCAACTCTTATTATTTACAACATTTAACTTAAAGGATAATTCGCTGTCCAAAATCACGAATATATCTCCTTTAATAACTTCTACGTTTAAAATTACCAAATTCGATTAGTTTCGGATTTATAAAACAACGTTTATAAATTCACCTTAATATTTCATAACAACTTTGATTTATAAATCTCCTTTATTAACAAATTCAATCTAGATCCATTTAAAGGTAAAAATCAAATTTATAAGTTAATTTCTTATAAATATTTCATTTTACAGTTTCATCCATTTTATAACTTCACAATTTATAAATCTAAAAATTTCATTCACTTACGGATTCCATAATATTTCATTTTTAACACTTATAAAAACTCATTTTATAATTTCAATATTTTTAATTTATAGATATCAATTTTATAAATCTTTTATACGAATCGTTTATAGTTATTCAAAAATCCCAACTTAAACTATTTTATAAATCAATCAACTGTTTATTTCAAAAATGACACTTTGGTTATTTTTCACAAAAATCATAATTTCTATAACTTTAAAAGTTGAACGTTTATAAACAAATTCAAAAATTAAATAAACGTATACTTTCAAAAATCACTTTAAAAAAAATCTCTTTTAAAATCGACATTGTTATTTTTAAATTTCAAAAGTGAACCCGATGATGCAACGCACCAATTAGTCCATCACAACATTCAATATCATATATCAATATGATAATCAACAAATATCACAATATCTGTAAATAAATAAATACTGGTGAGGAATCCAGTTGGATCCCTCCAACCTGTTTCCCTGCATCCACAGACGTTAGCACAATACCCATTCCACTTCGAGGTGGAATATCGCGGTATATGGGTTTTATAAAAATCATCCGCTTACTAACGGCGCATAGGGTCTCATCCGCTATACGAGGCGGGAAATCAATCAATCCAATATATACATATGCCAATATGTATATATTGCTATATATATAGATATATCCTACTATATCTAATATCACATCCAATAGCAATCAAATCAATCAATCAATAACTGAAAAACAAAATTTTCCTTCGAGTGAGAAAATCTCACCTTTGCTTTTAATTTGCCATCCATTATCATTTCAACTGTTTCTTGATTTTAAACCTTATATAACAATTTATACAAATTCATTAATATTCGAATTTAAATCGAACTATAAATTTTCGTTTGGTAATCATAATTATCCAACGAATTTATTAATTAAATTTTAAACCAATTTCTCTTAACTAAATTTATTTATCTAAACATTTTAATTTCAAACTAACTTTCCTTTCTAAATAAATATTTTTAACAAAAATTAAATTCCTTTTGAAACTATACACATATATATACACTTATAAAAATAGATTTCAAAGGATCTAACTTTTATAAAATCTCTACAATATCCCAAAATTCCTATATCTTCCCAAAATCGCGTATATATATATATATATATCTCTGTTTTAAATTTTCATATCTTAAAATCGAACAGTATGTATATATTTTTTTCATATCAATATTAACATTATACTACCCTTTACTGTAAGCATATCCAAATACATACATATATAAATTAAAACAAATTTCTTTGTTAAAATCTCACTGTTAAATTCATAATAGTATTTATTATAAAACAGAAATAAATTTTACTTCAAATTTTCAACTATTTTAAAACATCCTTTATTTTAAACTTTAAATAAATTGGAATATATACCTTACTGGACATTGTCAAACCACCCAAAATCGAGATCGAACTCGATCAGCTCCAGGTCACCATCACCTCGCCCAGGTCGCGATTCCAGACCTCGTCGTGCTCGAACACGTGTTCGCGAGTCTCCCCCGATCATCGCGAAACCCTACTTCGCGACATCCACCTACATCGCCCCTCGCCAGTAGCCATCTAGCTTCCACTTGCAACAACCCATTCAACCGCCGCCTTGACTTCGCCGCGCGTGAGAACGATACCACCTCTACGCGACTCCTCCTCCTATCGAGAAAAATTGCGACATGCCCTTAAAATCGAGCGCTCTGCCCAGTCGAACTCGAGACGAGCGACAGTCCCTCCGTCAATGCCGACCCTCTTCCGATCAAACAAGTCGTTCTCGCGATCTATTCGTGTGTTCGAGCACGCGAAATCTCAGGCGCCGATCGTTAGTTCGAGCCCCTCGATTTCGATTTTCTTTGAATATGAGGGATTTGATTTTTTGAACGAGGGAAAGGGAAACAAACTCGGCTGTTTTTAAAACGAAAGAAGAGGGGTTTTTTTCTTTTCGTGATTTCAGTTTCGAATTGCTCGCCATTATTTTTATTTTTCGAACGAACGAAGATTTTCGTTTATATCTTTTTATCTCGTGCAATTTTAACAGAGGAAGAAGGGGCGACCAACGTACGCATTATCAACTGGAAAGGGAACAAGGAAAAGATGGTTACGTGCTTGCCTTGCTTTGCCACAGTATTTTGATGGAAAGGCAAAGTACTGATATTTGACTAAATACAAATTTACATTTGAATTGAATTCGATATATATTTCAACGCGTTTACTCAACGTACGGTCACATAACAACTCCGATAAATACGAAATTTGAAATCCGGTAATAATTCAATATTACGGATTCAATGGAACTGGTTTCGTCGAATTCCGAGACTGCGCCTCGGACGACTATTTTTAAATATCGGTTGAAACGATAAAATTTCAAAACTGAACAAACCATTTTCAAATACCATTCTGAAGCTTCTATTATCTCCAGTATAATCAATACGACTTTTACAAGCCTTTGAAATATTTTAAATCAGCTTAAAATTGAAGATTCAAATTTTTATTCAACTTAATAGATTAAATTTTATAATTTAATCGCCAATCTCATTCTGATAATTTGAAATTCAAGTCAAACCATCATTCAAATATTTAAAATTAATTAAATATTTTCAATTTAAACTGTTCAAAATTCAGGGTCGTTACAATCTTCCCTCCTTAAAAGAATTTCGTCCCGAAATTACAAGTTAGGAAAAAATGGTCCTTTACTCGTCTACTAATTTTTCACAATCCAATAGTTTTATCAACTTTTCAAAACAATCTTTCTACTAAGGATTCGTTATCATTTGTCAAGACCCGCAAATCCGTACCCTTGATTAAACACTAATCTCCATTGATTAACTCAAGAGGCATGGAAATACGAACCCTGAGGGATTTAAGAAAAAGAAATAGAAGAAAAGATAGAAGAAAAAGAGAAGAAGAAGAAAACAGAAGAAGAAAGAAGAACAACAGAACAACATCAGATACAGAAACAATATCAGAATATCACATATCGCAGCGGAACAATATATAATAGATAATCATTAGTCTTTTAAAACAAAGAACTATATCAGTTTATACATACATCAATCAGAGTCGATATACAACAATGGACAGTTATATAAACTTGTCCTCATACAGAATACACAGCGGAATAAATACTATCAGATACAAATACTACGTCTCGTCATCCAGCTTGCTTCCAAAGCTCCAGAATATCCAGAATATCCTGATAACCTAACTCTAGACTGCCCGTGTGGAAATTAGTGGGCACCCAGAGTTTAGAAGGGAACAATAAACTCCGAGTCAGTCATGGTGACTGGTGTGAGATCGTAAAACAGTTATTTTTCACAAAGAAAATAAAACAAATTCGCAATGCTTTTGGAAAATGAAACTACCATAAGACCTCCCACCACACACACAATGCAAACGCAGAATTGGAGGAGATTTCTTCTTATGATAGTCAAAGATGCTTACTACGCAAAATCAAATTATTTTTGATATTATTATTAGTGCATAGTGTAGAAAACATTTCGAAAGTACAATATAAATCTTAGCCAGCATACGTACCATTATAGTATGCTTACTATAGCTACCATATTAGATGGCAGGTTCTACAACTAAAACCGTACAAGGCTCGTATTGTTTCTTTGGATTTCCAACAAATGGTCAGGCCAAGGAACTTCCTATGCCACGATGGGTACGTCCCTAGAATAGACTACCCGAGAACCTAACCGGATCTCTGCCAACACAAGGCCGGGTTACCTCTGCAAAAATAGGTAACTACTGACATGCGTATGTCATCCCCCGATCGTAACCGATCATCCCGAGGATCCTCGATTTCCAACAAACCACATAATAAGCAGTATCAACATAGGTTAAGTATCTGGGCTCCATACCATGATACCACCTCTATCCAGAAGGAATGACATACACTAAGGGGCACTACTCCCTAGAACCTTGCTGCATCCTTCCTGTTTCGACCATTTCCGGGGTGTGAGGCTCGACGAAGTCTCGTCCACAAAGCTACGCTTTCTACAAAGCCATGCTTCGGGTCAACAAATGATCAACCTATGATCACAAAGATATAAGATCAAACAAATGATCATATCACAAATGATCAAACACTGATCATTTCACAGCAACACTCAGTATGCCACGTTACCAAATTGGGAGTATATCGCTGATAAATTTCAACTACATAACCTCTGAGCTCGTACGTCTCAGAGAAGGGTGTTAAGCTAACAGAATAAATTCTCCGCCACCAACAGATATGTATTTGAAAGAAATCAGCTCAATATCTCAATTTGTAACGTCAGACACACAATCCATACAAGTCTGTTCCGGGATCGAACAGAACCGAAGGCACTTCTCACGAAGCCCTTGCATATCCGGATAATTTTCTAATCACGTCCGGACTTCCCGTCACTAAGGGTGATAAAACCTCTAAATCGGAGATCAGCCGATGTAGAGTAACTCGACGGTAATCCTTTCGTTTTCAAAAATATCCGGTCTTCAACACCGGTCTTCGAATGCAATTCATAACGACGTATCACATATTCGGAATGGGTTATACGACCCCATGGTCCTTTCCTGGCTAACCCGAATAGTGAGCGATTACTCAAAAATAAGTGTGGCATTCAAATTCATCCAATTCACAACAAATACCATTCAAGGTAATTATTGATAGTCGGTTATTTAACTATCAATAAAGATGCGCAACATCACCAGATTCCAAATAATTTTCCAAATTATTTATTTTCCAAAAATATCTTTACTAGATATAAAATTTCCACACTTCAAAAATAAATCAACGTTTATTTTTCTAAACAGTTTCCCTTTCCTTTATAAATTCCATAGTGAATTTATATTTTCAAAATATCTACTGATATACGATTTTCAAATCGATTTCAAATATTCAATTTCAGTTTATCTTTAAGAAGATAAATTCTCAAAACGTTCATTTCATATTGGAAAAGCAATTCCATACTTATTTAAAAATAAGTAATTCACAAATCTATTTATTTTCAACATTTGAAAATATTCAATATACTTAAATCAAAATTAAGTATATATTTCATTCTTTAAGGAAAATATTTGAGTCAAAACGAATGTTACGTAAAACATCATTACGACGACTCAAAATCACTAGTATAGGGATTCGGAATTAAGATAGATATATAAATCCCAATACTAGATAAAAATATTTCCCTTCGGAAATCATTTACTATAACAATAGTGTTATAGTCCACCATTTCCTTATTTTTCGAAAACGTCTATTTCAACAATGAATGTTGAAATCTATGATTTCGATATTCATTATATTTGAAAACATCTTTAAAACAATTAACTTCATTTCAAAATATCACTTTCCCAAAACCATATCCATTTTACTTAAAAATATATTCACTGTCCAAAATCGTGAATATACTTCACTAACCACATTTCAATCTTTTTCTACACATTTATTCAAGAAAAATTCGCTATCCAAAATCGCGAATATATTTCCTTTAATAACCTTCTACATTTAATTTATCAAATTCAATTGATTCCGAATTTATAAAACAACGTTTATAAATTCTATTTCTCTTTTATAACAACTTTTATTTATAAATCTCCTTTATTAACAATTCGATTCATAACTCAAATCTAATACCAACAGTCCATAATGATAAGTTAAATACTTATAATTCCTTTATTTTACAAAATCATTTCCATTTATAAGTTCACAATTTATAAATTTCATTTATTTATAAATTCTTAAAAATTCATTTTAACGTTTATAAAAACTCGTTTTATAATACCCACATTTTAAAGTTATAAATATTCAATCTTGTACATCTTTTACATACATTGTTTTTAATAATTCAAAAATTCCAATTAAAACCATTTTATAAATTTCTTAACTATTTATTTCAAAAAGAAATTACTTTTTGGTTAAAATTCACAAATCTTAACTTTTATAACTTTAAAGTTTTAACGTTTATTTATTTAAAATAAATCAAATTCAACAATTTAAATACAACGTATATTTTTCAAAGATCACTTTAAAAATTCTCTTTTAAAATCAACATCGTTATTTTTAAAATTCAAAAATTAATCCGATGATGCAACGCACCAATTTGTCAATCACGACAACCTTACATCATATAACATCATATGATAATAGAATATACATCACAATATCTGTAAATAAATAAATACAGTTGAGGAATCCAGTTGGATCCCTCCGACCTGTTTCCCTGCATCCAAAGACGTTAGCACAATACCAATTCCACTTCGAGGTGGAATATCGCGGTATATGGGTTTTATAAAAATAATCCGCTTACTAACGGCGCAATAGGGTCTCATCCGCTATACGAGGCGGGAAATCAATCAATCCAATATATACATATTCCAATATGTATATATTGCTATATATATAGATATATCCTACTATATCTAATATCACATCCAATAGCAATCAATCAAATCAATAACTGCAAAAATTCCACATTCAATTTGAGTGAGAAAAATCTAACCTTAACTTTTTATTCGCAATCCATTTTCATTCTCGGCTTGATCCCTTTGCAATTTAAACCTTGTATAAATGTTTATACAGTTTATTAATATTTGAATTGATCAAACAATTAATTACCACTTAGTTGACCAACAATTTAATTTAACTAAAGTTTGGTTAACCTAAAAATTTGATCTTACTCATAATTTCCTTTATAAAAGATTCAATAAATTAACCCTATAATTTTGAACTAAGCTATTGATCAGTTTCCCATTAGATAAATTATTTGTAGTAGCTGAAACAATTAAACAAGTTGATTAACCCAATCAATTACCCTAATATCTTATTTTAATTAACTAATTTTTTATTTAGACTAATGAACTTCCCATATTTCATAAACTTCTCTGTTTAAATGAAACAATAACCAACAATTTTAAATATAAAAGTTTTAAACTACTAAATTATTAAAATCGAATTTACCTCAATTCGAACAGGAACCCAAAATCCAAAGAACTACACTGAAAGACGAACTCGATGTCGTTCGACACCCCAGCTTCCAGTTCACCCCGCGACAATGCTCCACGCCCTTAGGTCAGTGCTCACGTCTCGACTTCAACCACCCACGGCCTCACGAGCTTCCCGTCCTAACATCGCCGAGCACACCTATGCCAAGCTAACAGCGACCCGAACCAGGACTTCATCTCGTTCTTCACGTCACCACCGGTTTCTTGCTTCCAGGATGCAAACGAACTCGAGATTCGAACGAGATTCCTATTCGAACTCGAATGTCATCCCAGCAAAACTCGCCATCGACCTTATCAGTGAAGCCCTAATACGTGCGCCCCAAGCCTCGCGACGCGCCTGCTCTACTCGCGATGCTCGCGAATTCCTGATACTCGCGCGCTCCAGGCTCGCGTGCGCGCTCGCCACCCCCTAGATGATTCGAATGAAAAGGAAAAGCAAGGGGAGGCCGCCATTTAAACTTTGAATTTGCCTTGGGTTTCGATTTTTATTACAGAGAGGAGGGATGCGAATTCGTGAATTAAGTTGAAAGGGGGAGAGGGGACTCGACTGCCATTATTTTGTTTCGTTCTATTTTCTTCTCGTTTGAAATGTTTGAACAGAGGGAGAATGAGATATTTGAAAACGAACGACATGCTCGGCGTGTTTAAAGGCTGAAACAAAGGGAACGAGATGATGTTGTTTTGTACGAGAGGAGACAGTTTAGTGGCTGATTGTTGACTAATTTAAATTTAAATTTAAATTCGAATTCGAATAAATTTTGATGCGTTTACACGTCGTGTGCTCACATATAAACACCGAAAAATACGATATTTGAAATCCGACAATAATACAATATTACGGATCCAATGGAATTGGTTTCGTTGAATTCCGAGACTGCGCCTCGAACGGCTATTTTTAAATTCGATTTAAACGATATAAATTCAAAACTGATCAAAGCAGTTTAAATTTCAATTCTGAAGCTGCTGTTATCTTCAGTGTTATCAATACGAATTTTAAAAGTTTTCGAAATATTTTTCTTCAACTTTAAATTGAAGATTTAAATTTTTATTCAACAGTCAACAGATTAAATTTTTAAAGTTCAATCGCAAATTTCAAAGTTGAATCGGGGATTCAAATTAAATCATCGTTCAAACATTTAAAATTAATTAAATATTCTCAATTTAATTTGTTAAAAATTCAGGGTCGTTACAAACTTCCCTCCTTAAAAGAATTTCGTCCTCGAAATTACAAGTTAGGAAAAAAAAAGTCCTTAACTCGTCTACTATTTTTCAATATCTAATAGTTTTATCAATTTTTCAAAACAAATCTTCCTACTAAAGATTCATTATCAATTCAACTAACTTTCTAAACATTTTCATAGTTTTTCAAACAACATTGTTTACTTAACAATTCAAATTTAAATTCAAATTTAAACTTTCAAATTTTCTCAAAAATTTTCTAACACTCGAAATTTTCGAAAAATTTCGCCAGCGTCTCCTTTGCGCGGCTAATACGGAACGACTACAAAACGTCCCTACGGACTCTCAGATTTCAAAAAGAAAAGAGAAAGCCAAGCGACTAGACAAGAAATCAGCAAAAACTCATATTATAATTCAAATACTTACCTTTTGTCGAACAATTCAAATTATCTTTGAAATCCAAAATTCCAATTCCTTTTACAACACCTGTATATCCTACTAGCCATAATATCTAGTTGCATATATTCAAACCATTTTGCACATTTTATTATACAATTCTCAATATATACTCCTTATACCACTTCTAGTTTACTATTGAAGTTATATATTTATTCTCATTCAATTTTACATTTCAAAATCATTTGAATTCGATCTACAATTCCAATTTAATTTGGATTCGGTTTATCTCCTGAATATTGAATTTATCAATTATCTGTCATTTACAACTGCACTATCTTAAATTAGTTCCAATTACTAATTCGAATTGATATCAATTCAATTTATTTTAATTCTACTTCGGTTAAATCTACTTATCTTTAAACTGGATTTCCAATTCCCATACGAATTTTAATTCATCTTTCATTTACAATTATTCAATTCAATTTATTGCTTACAAATTCTAAATGAATTACAACTTTCAATTTTACTTTCATTTAATTGATTCACTTGTACTTACTTTTATTTAACTCCATCTTTTAAGTTAAATTTATTCTATCAAAAATCAAATTGTATAAGTTATCAACTTAATAATATTTCCAATAAATATTTTAAATAGTATTCCAGAGTTTTACCAACCTCAAAAATCATTTTGAAAACAATTCAAATTATCCTTGAATTTCCAAAACTAAACCCAAATTTTCCAAACAACCTCCATTTAAAACAATTTGGCAGCAATTCCTCTTCCGGAAACCCAAAAATGAACACCGGTGATGCTGCAGTCATTACCGAAGTTATTTTCCAACGACCGAAAAGAGTTTAGAGCTTTTCATCTCTTCAAAATACTTTTCAAAACCTTTGAAACTCATTTTCAAATCAAAAAGGAATTTAAATTTCCAAATCTCCAAAATTTTCAAATTCTTTTCAAAACATTTCCAAAAACTTCTCTGGAATCCCGTTTTAAATTACAATTCACATTTATAATTTACATTCTTTAAATTTCATTTGTATATGGATTTATTTCTTAACTTTGGAGTTATGATTTAAATTTCTTATTCAATTTTAGTGATGATAATTCACTATTATTACTTCCTAACATCCATGCAACCATATACTATAGTACTTTATAGAAAAACATTTCTTTTCTATACAAAAATAGTTTTGGGCAAAATTATCTCATTTACCCTATTTAAAACAATACTGTGCCGAATTGTTCTATACAAGTGTTTAGGGATCCCTATCGATAGAGTTGTACGGACAATACCGACCAGAATCCATATACCACTCAACAAACCAATCATCACAATATAAAACAATTTTATATTCACTAACAAATACGCACTCGTATCTATTATTACACTCAACTCATTCTAGAGTACTACTGACTCTATCTCTAATGAGTAACACCCAACAGAGCAGGGTTGTCGCTTAACCATATGCTCTGATACCACGCTGTCAAGACCCGAAAATCCGTACCCTTGATTAAACACTAATCTCCATTGATTAACTCAAGAGGCATGGAAATACGAACCCTGAGGGGTTTAAGAAAAAGAAATAGAAGAAAAGATAGAAGAAAAAGAGAAGAAGAAGAAAACAGAAGAAGAAAGAAGAACAACAGAACAACATCAGATACAGAAACAATATCAGAATCTCACATATCGCAGCGGAACAATATATAATAGATAATCATTAGTCTTTTAAAACAAAGAACTATATCAGTTTATACATACATCAATCAGAGTCGATATACAACAATGGACAGTTATATAAACTTGTCCTCATACAGAATACACAGCGGAATAAATACTATCAGATACAAATACTACGTCTCGTCATCCAGCTTGCTTCCAAAGCTCCAGAATATCCTGAATATCCTGATAACCTAACTCTAGACTGCCCGTGTGGAAATTAGTGGGCACCCAGAGTTTAGAAGGGAACAATAAACTCCGAGTCAGTCATGGTGACTGGTGTGAGATCGTAAAACAGTTATTTTTCACAAAGAAAATAAAACAAATTCGCAATGCTTTTGGAAAATGAAACTACCATAAGACCTCCCACCACACACACAATGCAAACGCAGAATTGAAGAAGATTTCTTCTTATGATAGTCAAAGATGCTTACTACGCAAAATCAAATCATTTTTGATATTATTATTAGTGCATAGTGTAGAAAACATTTCGAAAGTACAATATAAATCTTAGCCAGCATACGTACCATTATAGTATGCTTACTATAGCTACCATATTAGATGGCAGGTTCTACAACTAAAACCGTACAAGGCTCGTATTGTTTCTTTGGATTTCCAACAAATGGTCAGGCCAAGGAACTTCCTATGCCACGATGGGTACGTCCCTGGAATAGACGACCCGAGAACCTAACCGGATCTCTGCCAACACAAGGCCGGGTTACCTCTGCAAAAATAGGTAACTACTGACACGCGTATGTCATCCCCCGATCATAACCGATCTTCCCAAGGATCCCCGATTTCCAACAAACCACATAATAAGCAGTATCAACATAGGTTAAGTATCTGGGCTCCATACCATGATACCACCTCTATCCAGAAGGAATGACATACACTAAGGGGCGCTACTCCCTAGAACCTTGCTGCATCCTTCCTGTTTCGACCATTTCCGGGGTGTGAGGCTCGACGAAGTCTCGTCCACAAAGCTACGCTTTCTACAAAGCCATGCTTCGGGTCAACAAATGATCAACCTATGATCACAAAGATATAAGATCAAACAAATGATCATATCAAAAATGATCAAACACTGATCATTTCACAGCAACACTCAGTATGCCACGTTACCAAATTGGGAGTATATCGCTGATAAATTTCAACTACATAACCTCTGAGCTCGTACGTCTCAGAGAAGGGTGTTAAGCTAAGAGAATAAATTCTCCGCCACCAACATATATGTATTTGAAAGAAATCAGCTCAATATCTCAATTTATAACGTCAGACACACAATCCATACAAGTCTGTTCTGGGATCGAACAGAACCGAAGGCACTTCTCACGAAGCCCTTGCATATCCGGATAATTTTCTAATCACGTCCGGACTTCCCGTCACTAAGGGTGATAAAACCGCTAAATCGGAGATCAACCGATGTAGAGTAACTCGACGTTAATCCTTCCGTTTTCAAAAATATCCGGTCTTCAACACCGGTCTTCGAATGCAATTCATAACGACGTATCACATATTCGGAATGGGTTATACGACCCCATGGTCCTTTCCCGGCTAACCCGAATAGTGAGCGATTACTCAAAAATAAGTGTGGCATTCAAATTCATCCAATTCACAACAAATACCATTCAAGGTAATTATTGATAGTCGGTTATTTAACTATCAATAAAGATGCGCAACATCACCAGATTCCAAATAATTTTCCAAATTATTTATTTTCCAAAAATATCTTTACGAGATATAAAATTTCCACACTTCAAAAATAAATCAACGTTTATTTTTCTAAACAGTTTCCCTTTCCTTTATAAATTCCATAGTGAATTTATATTTTCAAAATATCTACTGATATACGATTTTCAAATCGATTTCAAATATTCAATTTCAATTTATCTTTAAGAAGATAAATTCTCAAAACGTTCATTTCATATTGGAAAAGCAATTCCATACTTATTTAAAAATAAGTAATTCACAAATCTATTTATTTTCAACATTTGAAAATATTCGATATACTTAAATCAAAATTAAGTATATATTTCATTCTTTAAGGAAAATATTTGAGTCAAAACGAATGTTACGTAAACCATCATTACGACGACTCAAAATCACTAGTATAGGGATTCAGAATTAAGATAGATATATAAATCCCAATACTAGATAAAAATATTTCCCTTCAGAAATCATTTACTATAACAACAGTGTTATAGTCCACCATTTCCTTATTTCTCGAAAACGTCTATTTCAACAATGAATGTTGAAATCTATGATTTCGATATTCATTATATTTGAAAACATCTTTAAAACAATTAACTTCATTTCAAAATATCACTTTCCCAAAACCATATCCATTTTACTTAAAAATATATTCACTGTCCAAAATCGTGAATATACTTCACTAACCACATTTCAATCTTTTTCTACACATTTATTCAAGAAAAATTCGCTATCCAAAATCGCGAATATATTTCCTTTAATAACCTTCTACATTTAATTTATCAAATTCAATTGATTCCGAATTTATAAAACAACGTTTATAAATTCTATTTCTCTTTTATAACAACTTTTATTTATAAATCTCCTTTATTAACAATTCGATTCATAACTCAAATCTTATACCAACAATCCATAATGATAGGTTAAATACTTATAATTCCTTTATTTTACAAAATCATTTCCATTTATAAGTTCACAATTTATAAATTTCATTTATTTATAAATTCTTAAAAATTCATTTTAACGCTTATAAAAACTCGTTTTATAATACCCACATTTTAAAGTTATAAATATTCAATCTTGTACATCTTTTACATACATTGTTTTTAATAATTCAAAAATTCCAATTAAAACCATTTTATAAATTTCTTAACTATTTATTTCAAAAATAAATTACTTTTTGGTTAAAATTCACAAATCTTAACTTTTATAACTTTAAAGTTTTAACGTTTATTTATTTAAAATAAATCAAATTCAACAATTTAAATACAACGTATATTTTTCAAAGATCACTTTAAAAATTCTCTTTTAAAATCAACATCGTTATTTTTAAATTTCAAAAATTAATCCGATGATGCAATGAACCAATTTGTCAATCACGACAACCATACATCATATAACATCATATGATAACAGAATATACATCACAATATCTGTAAATAAATAAATACAGTTGAGGAATCCAGTTGGATCCCTCCGACCTGTTTCCCTGCATCCAAAGACGTTAGCACAATACCAATTCCACTTCGAGGTGGAATATCGCGGTATATGGGTTTTATAAAAATAATCCGCTTACTAACGGCGCAATAGGGTCTCATCCGCTATACGAGGCGGGAAATCAATCAATCCAATATATACATATGCCAATATGTATATATTGCTATATATAGATATATCCTACTATATCTAATATCACATCCAATAGCAATCAATCAAATCAATAACTGCGAAAATTCCACATTCAATTTGAGTGAGAAAAATCTCACCTTAGCTTTTTATTCGCAATCCATTTTCATTCTCGGCTTGATCCCTTTGCAATTTAAACCTTGTATAAATGTTTATACAGTTTATTAATATTTGAATTGATCAAACAATTAATTACCACTTAGTTGACCAACAATTTAATTTAACTAAAGTTTGGTTAACCTAAAAATTTGATCTTACTCATAATTTCCTTTATAAAAGATTCAATAAATTAACCCTATAATTTTGAACTAAGCTATTGATCAGTTTCCCATTAGATAAATTATTTTTAGTAGCTGAAACAATTAAACAAGTTGATTAACCTAATCAATTACCCTAATATCTTATTTTAATTAACTAATTTTTTTATTTAGACTAATGAACTTCCCATATTTCATAAACTTCTCTGTTTAAATGAAACAATAACCAACAATTTTAAATATAAAAGTTTTAAACTTACTAAATTATTAAAATCGAATTTACCTCAATTCGAACAGGAACCCAAAATCCGAAGAACTACACTGAAAGACGAACTCGATGCAGTTCGACACCCCAGCTTCCAGTTCACCCCGCGACAATGCTCCACGCCCTTAGGTCAGTGCTCACGTCTCGACTTCAACCACCCACGGCCTCACGAACTTCCCCTCCTAACATCGCCGAGCACACCTATGCCAAGCTAACAGCGACCCTGTAACGACCCTAGATTTTTATTTAATTTAAGTTAATAATTAAATAAATTTTTGGATAAAAATAGTAAAATAAATCGATAAAATGGAGCGAGTTTCCCCGGATTCAAGTATATTCTGTATGAATCATTTCGAATTGTTAAATGTTTAAATTACTTTAAAATAATAAATAAAAATGTACATATAGGCATACAAGATTTTTTTTTTGTGATAAGTAGACATAGAAATAAAATAAATATAGAGTTAAATAATAATTAAATGTCTTTACAAATGAATTGATAGTTTTAAATAGAAATTGTCATTTCAAATTACTTATAAATATATATACAAATATAATAGTATGGTTAAAACATAAGTATAATTACATAAGTCGAAAATTTATAACAGATAACTAAAACAACTTTTCTTTTAACAGAGTAAGATAACAAAAACTAAATCAAAGAAAAAAAAAAGTATGCAGCCCCCATAACATAATAGATGCCAGCACCTCTAGCATGGTCGAAATCATATCAGCCACAAGAAATAAAAAAAAACAAGTAAATACATGAATGGCTTGCTAAAGAAGAAATGAAATAACCATCTATTTGTACAAAGATAATTAATGCTTGTACACCACCATATCATTTCAGCCGAGACCAACAATACCAAAACATATAAAAGGTAAGTATGTTGTACAAAGCAATTAATACAATATCTCTAGTACACAAGATTTCAGCCCCCAAGCAAGAAAAATCTCTGACTTGAAGATTTATAAACAATTTCTAAGTACAAACGAAACATAAACTTTTATCACCTGTAGATTTGCTTTCTCCTATATCATCATCTATCTCAGTTTCTTTCATTCATCCACCAAGCTAAGAAAATCTGAGTACATATCATAACTTAAATGATCATTCAACATAAAACATCAAAGCTACTCAATTCAAATCAGAGAATCAAAAGCAGATTAGGAAGAAAATCAGTAGCAGCTTCCAGGATTGTGCTTTGTTCTTCTTCTGGAAAATCAAATTTGTAGTTTCAAATCAACAGAGTTCTCTGTTCTTCATGACTGAGGTGAGCAACTCTTCCTTTCAAAGCCTACTCTGTTCTTCTTCTTAATCACTAGGAGTAACATCAACCTTTTAAAATTTTAAACTTGACTTGGTTGCATTTATATCTGAAAAACAAGTATAGTTTATATATTTTTGAATGCTCTGTGAGTAACATTTCATTCTTTTTATTTAAGGGTTTGAATCTGTGCAAGTATATCTGAGAATTGTATGTTTGTGTATGTATAAATTGTCTGTATATATATATATGGGAAGATTGAAATAGAGTATACAGGCTGTTGTTTTAAATTTGCACCTGTTTCCAGCTTAAAACTCAAACTGTTGATTCAAAAATCATTAACTCCTTTTCTGATTGATGATTGAACTTCAAATTCAAACAAAAGATGTTTGTATCATCATAAACTAGGTTTTAAAATTTGTGTAAGATTAAAACAATTTAAGATAGTCTCTGAAACCCAAAACTACCTGAACTAATTCAAGATTGTCCATTTTCGAACCTCTTGATTTTCGAATTCGGACATCTAAACTGAATTCCCATACGACAACATGATTTTTAAAGGTTGTATCATGATTTTTAGAGATAGGGATGGGCAGCAGTTTGTGTGTATCTGTTTTCGACATTTCCAGTCGCTGGGGTCGGTCTCGTTGATCAAAGGGCCCGGAACTTGAACTGGGAATGAAGGAGTGTGAGGATGTCACGGGAAAAATACTGGGTGGTTGAACGAAGTGTTGGGGTGGCGACAGGAGGTAATCTAATTCTGGTAACCTAGTTTTGGAGGGTGTTAGAATTTTGATCGATGAGGCTCGCTGAGATGATCGAGTGTTACAGCACTCAGGGGAAGGCTAGTGTGGGGTTGGACGGAGACGTAGTCGGAGGAGGTGGCGCGTTTGTGGTCGGAGGATGGTGTGCGAGGGGATTTCCGATTGGAGGTCTCGTTCTAGTTTGATCGAGTGGCCTCGATTTCGATGGCCAGTGAATCAATGGGTTCCAGTTGGTGGGGACGTTTGAGTGTGGCCGTGGCGACGTGCTGGAGGTCTCGACACGGACTGGAGTCGAACGGAGGGAAGGTGCACGTGCACGGTGTTGTTGTGTACGTCTGTTTCTTTTTGGTGTGGAGGAAGATGGGTTGCCCTGTAGCAGGTTGGTAAGGCTCGGGTAAAACTTGTTATGGCTCGGGTATTTCGAGTGCCATACTCGAAGTAGTGGCGCGTTTTTCTCGAAGCAGCTGGGTGATTCGCGAGTGATGGGGCAATAGGCTCGGGAAAAACGTAAATTGACTCGGGTAATTTGAATGCTTGACTCGAAGCAGGAGGGAGGATGACTCGAAGCAGTTTCTATTTGCCTTGGGTTAGTTGTTGATTTCCAGTTTTTGTAACTTGAACAATTTAAGTCAATTAAATTTCTAAACTTATTTTTCTTAAAAAAATAAAGATTGTTGTTAAGTACAGATATGAATTTGTGTTGAAAGGTTTTGAAATAACAATATTTCTGAAGTTAGTTAAAATGTTTTAAACTTATATTCGAAAGGGATTTATTTTAAAGAAAACTTAATTAAGTAATTGAGAAGTGGATTTAATGTTTTAAATTTATTAAATTAAAAGTTAAGTTAATATATATTGAATTATGATTTAAAATTAGCTAAAGATAAATTATTAACTTAAAGCTGATTAAATTATAATTAAGGATAATTAATTAAATGGTAATTAATTAAAGGTTAAATTTTAAATTGAAGACAATCAATTACATGATGGAATTTATAATTAAAAATTGATTTTTTAAATAATTAAAGATTGATGAATTATAATTAAAGGTAAATTAATTTATTGTGAACGGTTAATAAATAAATGATTAAGGAGTAATTTACCAAGATGATTTGTAAATTATTGAAGTTAATTAACCAAGATTAGAAATTTATTCATAAGAAATTAATCTGATTTAAATTAATCAGACAATTAACTGACCTTACTTATGAATGTTTGGATTCCATTGGATGACTTGATTGTTTGATATCCCTGATATATGATGTTTTGTAATGTACCCTGATTTATGTTGTGATCTGAAATTTCTATTTCTGTGATATATTGTTATATGAATATGCAACCCCTTGGTCCAAAAAACGGCACTTGAATTTCGATGCGACAGGGAGTCGGATTCCAGTTGGTTATCCGAAACCCACATCGAATTATAATTGTGAATCTTTGTGACCGATAAATTTATTTTATCTATGAATCTGTGAATGAAGATAAGCGTTATCGATTATACCGCTTATCGATATATCTGTGATGATTGATGTTGCACTATTGTGTGAAACCCCTGGACTACACTTTTACACACACGAATATGGATTTCACGTGGAAATCGGTTAAGTCATAGATAATTTAAACTCGATGTTTTTGAAATTGAAATTTTAATTTCAATTGATTTTGAAATTGGAAATTTGGGTTTAAAATGAAAAGCTTTTGAAATGGGATTTCAAAGATTAAAGTTATTTTGAATAACTTAATCGAGTTTGAAAATTTAAATAATTTGATTTAAATTTGAATTCAAGTTTGAAATTGAATCCTATGATTTGAAACTAGGGATTAAAGATGATATAAATGTGTTTGGACGAATCTAAACATTTTAAAAGTATAATTTTGAGAATTTGGATTTAACCCAAGACCTTAACTCATATAAATGAATCAGATTTCCAAAATGAAAACTGTTGTTTCAAATGATAAAAGCTTTCATATAAGAAATGGAATTCCAGTTTAATTAAAGGAATTTCAAGATTGACTCGAAGAAAAATGATTTTTCCAAGTTATGAATGAATCTTTTTGAAAGCTATGAATTGAATCTGTTTATTTTTAACAGATTTAAAACGGTGATTTGTTTAAACCATTCGAAATGAAATTGTTTTGAAAGCTATAAGTTAAATCTTTGATTTAAAGATTTAATAAGTTAAATTGAAATGGAAATTGATTTGGAAAATCTATGAATGAATCTTTTGTTTAAAAGATTAAAGTGTGGAAAATTGTTAAACCGTTGAAGGTTGTTAAAATGAATCTTTTTGTTTAAAGATTTAAAAATGGTAATTTGTTCAAACCATTTGAAAGAAAGATTTTGGGTAATAAGTTGTGACTTAATTGAAATCCCAATATCCATATGTTTTTAAAGATTGCGCTCATTATTCGGTTTAGCCGGGAGAGGACCTTTGTGTCATATAACCCGTTCCGAATATTGATACGTCGTATATGGATCGCATTTGAAGACCGGTGGTGAAGACCGGATATTTTCGAAAACGAAAGGACAACTCGTCGAATGTCTCTGCACCGACTGGTCCCCGGTATAGAGATTTGATCACCCTTTGTGATGGGAAGTCCGGACGTGATTGGAAATTTTCCGGAATTGCAAGGGCTTCGTGAGAAGTGCCTTCGGTTCTGTTCGAACCCGGAACAGACTTGTATGGATTGTATGTCTGACATTACACTTTGAGATATAAAGCCGATTTCTTTCAAATACATTTCTGTTGGTGGCGGAGAATTTATTCTCTTAGCTTAACACCCTTCTTTGAGACGTACGAGCTCAGAGGTTATGTAGTTGAAGGTTATCAGCGATATATTCCCAATTTGGTAATGTGGCATGCTGAGTGTAGCTGTGTGGTGATCAGTGTTTGATCATTTGTGATATGATCATTTGTTTGATCATTTATCTTTGTGATCATAGGTTGATCATCTGTTGACCCAAAGCATGGCTTTGTGACAAAGCGTAGTTTTGTGGACGAGACTTCGTCAGGGCCTCACAACCCGGAAATGGTCGAAACAGGATCGTTGCGGCAAGGTTATGAGGGTCGCGCCCTTTAGGGTATGTCATTTCCTTCTAGAAAGGGGTGGTATCATGGTATGGAGCCCAGATACTTACTCATGTGGATACACCTTCTTTATGATGTGTGATGATGGTTACGAGCGCTCGGATAAAGGTCCCAAAGGACCGGGGGATGGCATATTCGTGAGTTACCTGTTACAGGGGTAACCCGGCCTTGTTTTGCAGAGAGCAGTTTGTCTCTCGGTGCGTCCCGCCAGAGGCGTTCCCATGCGGCGGAAGGAAGTTCCTTAGCCTGACCATTTGTTGGAAATCCATTCTTCCAATACGAACTTTGTACGGTTTTAGTTGTAGAACCTACCATCTAATATGGTAGCTATAGCAGGCATAGTATAATGGTACCTATGCTGGTTAAGATTAATATTATACTTTCAAAATGTTTTCTTCACTATGCACTAATAATAATAATCCAATGATTTGCGTAGTAAGCATGCTTGACTATCATAAGAAGAAATCTCCTCCAATTCTGCGTTTGCATTGTGTGTGTGGCGGGAGGTCTTATGGTAGTTTCATTTTCTAAAAGCATTGCGGATTTCAATGTTTAAAATTCTTTTGCTGTTGTTTAAAGTTAAATTGTTTTTGTTGCTCACACCAGTCCCATGACTGATCCGGAGTTTATTGTTCCCTTCCTAAACTCTGGGTGCTCATAATTTTCCACACGAGCAGTCTAGAGTTGGGTTTCTTTTCAGATATTCAGGTTTAGTAGATTATCTGGAGCTAGTTCATTCATCGGGGTTGCTTATCTTGGAGTTGTGGATTCATTCTTGTCTGAAGATCATTTTGGAGTTATCAGTTCTATTGATATTGTTCCGCTGCTGTTGTTATCCTTTCTTTTCCGCTGCTATTTCTTGTATCATATCTCTGATGTATATTGATATTCATTGTATCACTCTGTTGTACCAGATATTGTATATCAATGTATTATTCTTTTCTTCCGCTGTGTTATTTACTTAATTGTGTTATAGCTCCGGCGAATCGGATTTGAACGGTCGAATCTGCGGCATTCTAGTACAATGTGAAGTACGGATGTTGATTTTCGAGCGGGCAAAACCCGGTACGTTACAGACCCGAACCAGGACTTCATCTCGTTCTTCACGTCACCACCGGTTTCTTGCTTCCAGGATGCAAACGAACTCGAGATTCGAACGAGATTCCTATTCGAACTCGAATGTCATCCCAGCAAAACTCGCCATCGACCTTATCAGTGAAGCCCTAATACGCGCGCCCCAAGCCACGCGACGCGCCTGCTCTACTCGCGATGCTCGCGAATCCCTGATACTCGCGCGCTCCAGGCTCGCGTGCGCGCTCGCCACCCCCCAGATGATTCGAATGAAAAGGAAAAGCAAGGGGAGGCCGCCATTTAAACTTTGAATTTGCCTTGGGTTTCGATTTTTATTACAGAGAGGAGGGATTCGAATTCGTGAATTAAGTTGAAAGGGGGAGAGGGGACTCGACTGCCATTATTTTGTTTCGTTCTATTTTCTTCTCGTTTGAAATGTTACTAATTGGATTTAGTTTACTTCTGGATATTGAATTTAATTATCTTTCATTCATAACTGCACTATTTTTAGATTAGTTCCAATTACTAATTCATTACAAATTCTAATCCACTTACTCAAATTTGTTTTCAACATTCAGTTTCAATTCCAGTTTTATTCTTTTGTTCATTCCCAAAATTTATTACAATTTACTATTTTGGTTTATAACTACTCACATTAAACTGGATTTCACATTCGAATTCAATTTACCTTTCTTCTGTAATCATTGAATTTAATTTGTTTCAAACCTTATTTATTTGGTCAATATTCAATTAGCTTCACTTACTAATTTTAGTTTAATACTTCACAATCAAATTCAATTCCATTTTTATTCGCTTACAAATTCAAAATGAATCTCAACTTTCAATTTCACTTTCATTTATTCAAATTTATTCACTTATACTTCTTTAATTTAACTCTATCTTTTAAGTTAAATTTATTCTATCAGAATTCAAATTGTATAAGTTATCAACTTAATAATATTTCATAAATATTTTTATATAGTATTCCAGAGTTTTACCAACCTTCAAAATCATTTTGAAAACAATTCAAATTATCCTTTGAATTTCCAAAACAAAACCCAAATTTTCCAAACAACTTCCATTTAAAAATAATCGGCAGCAATTCCTCTTTTGGAAACCCAAAAATGAACACCGATAGTGTCGCGATCACCAATCAGAATTATTTTCCAGCGACCGAAAAGAGTTTAGAGCTTTTCATCTCTTCAAAACATTTTTCCAAAATCCTTTGAAATTCATTTCCAACTCCAAAAAGAATTTAAACTTTCTAAATCTCCAAAATTTTCAAATTCTTTTCAAAACATTTCCAAAAACTTCTCTGGAATTCCGTTTCAAATTACAAATCACATTTACAATTTACATTCTTAAATTTATTTGTATATGAATTCATTTCCTTATATTTCAATTCACATTTATAATTTCCATTTGTTAAATGGATTTATCTCCCAATCTTGGGTTATTATTTTAATTTCTTATTCCATTTCATATAACAATGATAATAATTCAATGTTATTATTTTATAACAACCAAACATCCATATACTATGATAATTCATAGAAAATCATTTCTTTTCTATACAAAAATAGTTTTGGACAAAATTATTTCATTTACCCTATTTTAAAATCAATACTGTGTCAGTTTATCTTGTTTAGAGTTTAGAAACCCCTATCGATTACAGTTAGCTAGACTGCACCGACCAGAATCTATAAACAATCAACCGATAAGTCAACACAATACAAAACAATTTTATATTCACTAACAAATACGCGCTCATATCTATTATTACACTCAACTCATTCTAGAGTACTACTGACTCTATCTCTAATGAGTAACACCCAACAGAGCAGGGTTGTCGCTTAACCATATGCTCTGATACCACGCTGTAAGGACTCGATTCTTCGACTTTCGAAAATCGACATAGATACGTCAACTGTATCAACTGCCGAGCAAACGAATGCCGGAAAACCGAATTCTTAGGGGTTTAAAAGAAGAGGTAGAAGAAAAGATAGGAGAAAAAGAGAAGAAGAACAACAGAACAATATCAGAAACGAAAACAATATCAGAATCTCACATATCGCAACGGAATAATATATAATAGATAATCACTAGTCTTTTAAAACAAAGAACTATATCAGTTTATACATACATCAATCAGAGTCAATATACAAAAATGGATAGTTATATAAACTTGTCCTCATACAGAATACACAGCGGAATAAATAATATCAGATACAAATACTATGTCTCGATATCCAGCTTATCTCCAAAGCTCCAGAATATCCAGAATATCCTGATAACCTAACTCTAGACTGCCCGTGTGGAAATTGGTGGGCACCCAGAGTTTAGAAGGGAAACAATAAACTCCGAGTCAGTCATGGTGACTGGTGTGAGATCGTAAAACAGTTATTTTTCACAAAGAAAATAAAACAGATACGCAATGCTTTTGGAAAATGAAACTACCATAAGACCTCCCGCCACACACACAATGCAAACGCAGAATTGGAGGAGATTTCTTCTTATGATAGTCAAAGATGCTTACTACGCAAAAATCATTGGATTATTATTATTAGTGCATAATGGAAAACATTTTGAAAATACAATATTAATCTTAGCCAGCATAGGTACCATTATACTATGCCTACTATAGCTGCTATGTTAAATAGCATGTTCTACAACTAATACCGTACAAGGTTCGTATTTGGAAGATGGATTTCCAACAAATGGTCAGGCTAAGGAACTTCCTTTCCTCCTGCCGAATGGGATCGCCTCCGGCTGGACGTCCCGAGAGACAAACTGCTCTCTGCCAAACAAGGCCGGGTTAACCCTGTAACAGGTAACTCACGAATATGTCATCACTCGGTCCTTTGGGACCTTTATCCGAGCGCTCGGTAACCCACATCACACATCATAAAGAAAGTGTGTCCACATGAGTAAGTATCTGGGCTCCATACCATGATACCACCCCTTTCCAGAAGGAAATGACATACCCTAAAGGGTGCGACCCTCATAACCTTGCCGCAACATTCCTGTTTCGACCATTTTCGGGTTGTTGAGGGCCTGCCGAAGTCTCTTCCACAAAGCTACGCTTTTTTCAAAAAGCCACGCTTTGGGTCAACAGATGATCAACCTATGATCACAAAGATAAATGATCATATCACAAATGATCAAACACTGATCATCACACAGCAACACTCAGCATGCCACATTACCAAATTGGGAATATATCGCTGATAAATTTCAACTACATAACCTCTGAGCTCGTACGTCTCAGAGAAGGGTGTTAAGCTAAGAGAATAAATTCTCCGCCACCAACAGATATGTATTTGAAAGAAATCAGCTTTATATCTCAAAGTGTAATGTCAGACACACAATCCATACAAGTCTGTTCCGGGATCGAACAGAACCGAAGGCACTTCTCACGAAGCCCTTGCAAATCCGGATAATTTCCAATCACGTCCGGACTTCCCGTCACTAAGGGTGATAAAACCTCTAAATCGGAGATCAACCGATGCAGAGTAACTCGACGGTAATCCTTCCGTTTTCAAAAATATCCGGTCTTCAACACCGGTCATCAAATGCAATTCATAACGACGTATCACATATTCGGAATGGGTTATACGACCCCATGGTCCTTTCCCGGCTAACCCGAATAGTGAGCGCTTATTCAAAAATAAGTGTGGCATTCAAATTCATCCAATTCACAACAAATACCTATTCAAGGTAATTATTGATAGTCGGTTATTTAACTATCAATAAAGATGCGCAACATCATCAGATTCCAAATAATTTTCCAAATTATTTATTTTCCAAAATATCATTACTAGATATAAATTTCCACACTTCAAGAATAAATCAACGTTTATTTTTAAAACGAATTTCCATTTCTTTTATAAATTCCATAGTGAATTTATTTTTTCAAATATCTACTGATATACGATTTTCAAATCGATGTCAATATTCACTTTAATTTATCTTTAAGAAGATAAAAACTCAAAAATGTTTCATTTCATATTGGAAAAGCATTTCCATACTTATTTAATAATAAGTAATTCACAAATCTATTTATTTTCAACATTTGGAAAATATTCAATATACTTAAATCAAAATTAAGTATATATTTCATTCTTTAAGGAAATCATTTACTATAACAACATCTATTTGAGTCAAAACGAATGTTACGTAAAACATCGTTACGACGACTCAAAATCACTAGTATAGGGATTCAGAATTTTAAGATAGATATATAAATCCCAATACTACATAAAACATTTCCTTTCGGAAATCATTTACTATAACAACAGTGTTATAGTCCAGCATTTCCTTCTTCCTCGAAAACGTCTATTTCAACAATGAATGTTGAAATCTATGGTTTCGATATTTAATATATTTTAAAACATCGTTAAATCGTTTTCATTCTATTCCAATACCACTTTCCCAAAACATATTCATTTTACTTAATAATATATTCACTGTCCAAAATCGTGAATATACTTCACTAACCAAATTTTCAATATTTTCTACACATTTTATTTCAAGAATCATCCACTATCCAAAATCGTAGATAAAATTCCCAACCAACTCTTATTATTTACAACATTTAACTTAAAGGATAATTCGCTGTCCAAAATCACGAATATATCTCCTTTAATAACTTCTACGTTTAAAATTACCAAATTCGATTGGTTTCGGATTTATAAAACAACGTTTATAAATTCACCTTAATATTTCATAACAACTTTGATTTATAAATCTCCTTTATTAACAAATTCAATCAAGATCCATTTAAAGGTAAAAATCAAATTTATAAGTTAATTTCTTATAAATCTTTCATTCTACAGTTTCATCCATTTTATAACTTCACAATTTATAAATCTAAAAATTTCATTCACTTACGGATTCCATAATATTTCTTTTTTAACACTTATAAAAACTCATTTTATAATTTCAATATTTTTAATTTATAGATATCAATTTTATAAATCTTTTATACGAATCGTTTATAGTTATTCAAAAATCCCAACTTAAACTATTTTATAAATCAATCAACTGTTTATTTCAAAAATGACACTTTGGTTATTTTTCACAAAAATCATAATTTCTATAACTTTAAAAGTTGAACGTTTATAAACAAATTCAAAAATTAAATAAACATATACTTTCAAAAATCACTTAAAAAAATCTCTGTTAAAATCGACATTGTTATTTTTAAATTTCAAAAGTGAACCCGATGATGCAACGCACCAATTAGTCCATCACAACATTCAATATCATATATCAATATGATAATCAACAAATATCACAATATCTGTAAATAAATAAATACTGGTGAGGAATCCAGTTGGATCCCTCCAACCTGTTTCCCTGCATCCACAGACGTTAGCACAATACCCATTCCACTTCGAGGTGGAATATCGCGGTATATGGGTTTTATAAAAATCATCCGCTTACTAACGGCGCATAGGGTCTCATCCGCTATACGAGGCGGGAAATCAATCAATCCAATATATACATATGCTAATATGTATATATTGCTATATATATAGATATATCCTACTATATCTAATATCACATCCAATAGCAATCAAATCAATCAATCAATAACTGAAAAACAAAATTTTCCTTCGAGTGAGAAAATCTCACCTTTGCTTTTAATTTGCCATCCATTATCATTTCAGCTGTTTCTTGATTTTAAACCTTGTATAACAATTTATACAAATTCATTAATATTCGAATTTAAATCGAACTATAAATTTTCGTTTGGTAATCTTAATTATCCAACGAATTTATTAATTAATTTTTAAACCAATTTCTCTTAACTAAATTTATTTAACTAAACATTTTAATTTCAAACTAACTTTCCTTTCTAAATAAATATTTTTAACAAAAATTAAATTCGTTTTGAAGCTATACACATATATATACACTTATAAAAATAGATTTCAAAGGATCTAACTTTTATAAAATCTCTACAATATCCCAAAATTCCTATATCTTCCCAAAATCGTGTATATATATATATATATCTCTGTTTTAAATTTTCATATCTTAAAATCGAACAGTATGTATATATTTTTTTCATATCAATATTAACATTATACTACCCTTTACTGTAAGCATATCCAAATACATACATATATAAATTAAAACAAATTTCTTTGTTAAAATCTCACTGTTAAATTCATAATAGTATTTATTATAAAACAGAAATAAATTTTACTTTAAATTTTCAACTATTTTAAAACATCCTTTATTTTAAACTTTAAATAAATTGGAATCTATACCTTACTGGACATTGTCAAACCACCCAAAATCGAGATCGAACTCGATGAGCTCTAGGTCACCATCACCTCGCCCAGGTCGTGATTCCAGACCTCGCCGTGCTCGAACACGTGTTCGCAAGTCTCCCCCGATCATCGCGAAACCCTACTTCGCGACATCCACCTACATCGCCCCTCGCCAGTAGCCATCCAGCTTCCACTTGCAACAACCCATTCAACCGCCGCCTTGACTTCGCCGCGCGTGAGAACGATACCACCTCTATGCGACTCCTCCTCCTATCGAGAAAAATCGCGACCTGCCCTTAAAATCGAGCGCTCTGCCCAATCGAACTCGAGACGAGCGACACTCCCTCTATCTATGCCGACCCTCTTCCGATCGAACAAGTCGTTCTCGCGATCTATTCGTGTGTTCGAGCATGCGAAATCTCAAGCGCCGAACGTTAGTTCGAGCCCCTCGATTTCGATTTTCTTTGAATACGAGGGATTTGATTTTTTGAACGAGGGAAAGGGAAACGAACTCGGCTGTTTTTAAAACGAAAGAAGAGGGGTTTTTTTTTCTTTTCGTGATTTCAGTTTCGAACTGCTCGCCATTATTTTTATTTTTCGAACAAACGAAGATTTTCGTTTATATCTTTTTATCTCGTGCAATTTTAACAGAGGAAGAAGGGGAGACCAACGTACGCATTATCAGCTGGAAAGGGAACAAGGAAAAGATGGTTACGTGCTTGCCTTGCTTTGCCACAGTATTTTGATGGAAAGGCAAAGTACTGATATTTGACTAAATACAAATTTACATTTGAATTGAATTCGATATAGATTTCAACGCGTTTACTCAACGTACGGTCACATAACAACTCCGATAAATACGAAATTTGAAATCCGGTAATAATTCAATATTACGGATCCAATGGAACTAGTTTCGTCGAATTCCGAGACTGCGCCTCGGACGACTATTTTTAAATATCGGTTGAAACGATAAAATTTCAAAACTGAACAAACCATTTTCAAATACCATTCTGAAGCTTCTATTATCTCCAGTATAATCAATACGACTTTTACAAGCCTTTGAAATATTTTAAATCAGCTTAAAATTGAAGATTCAAATTTTTATTCAAATTATAGATTAAATTTTATAATTTAATCGCCAATCTCATTCTGATAATTTGAAATTCAAGTCAAACCATCATTCAAATATTTAAAATTAATTAAATATTTTCAATTTAAACTGTTCAAAATTCAGGGTCGTTACACTTTTAATTTTCCCTTGTTAAAATCTTTTTTTTGATCTTCTTTGTTCAAAAAAAATTACTTGTTCAACAATTTGTTTAAAGTCTTAAATTACTTCCTGTTTGAAAAAAAAACAAAAAAAGTATTTATACATGTTTTGAATTCAATTGTTTTGATTTTCAATTATTTTGTGTATATATTGTTTTTATTTCAGGTTGCCAAAGTAGATTAGGAGAAGAACTGCTTGCCAAAAAATAACAACAGTTTGCTTGCTTATATAAAAAAAATCCGCTTTAAAATAGTTGCTAATAATTCTACACGCTTTGGTATCGTGCCCATGTCTCTTGTTTTTATTTGCCTTGCATTATTGTTTGTTGCAATTCAAAAAAAAATTCAAAATCCAACAAACAACATCAAATATTCATCATAGTTGCATTGTTAATACACGTTTAATTCCAGCTTTTCATTTCATCTTAGAATTTGATTAATAATAATGCACTTAATTGTATATTGACAAGTTGTCTTCTTTGAACAATTTAATTTATTGGTGTCTAGACTACGACAAAACAATAATTAGTTATAAATATTATGGTGATTCATAAATATTACACTGAATTGTTTTTCTGAAGGTACTTAATCCTTCGGCTGCATTGCTACAGTGGTTCGTGGTGCACCAATAATCATGCCCGTTAACTGGCCGAGAACTATCTTGTTGATTTAAGACAAAGTATGATATTTTGGGTTAGGAGCTACTTGGGATAAATAATTTATAATTAAACTATAGCATTCATTAAGTTGCATTAGTTCATGCATATTTAAAAAAAATTCAAAATCCAAAACTAAAAAAATTGTAAATATTCTTTAAATTTGTTTTTTAAATCCTTTCTTTTGAGTTTTTTTAATCAAAAACAAAAATATAAAACCTTTTCAAAAACTAAAAAAATTGAAAAACCAAAAATCAAATTTCCCTTTTGAAAAAAATAAATTCCTTTTGGTAAATAGTTTTCTTTTATACAAAAAATAAAAAAAAACTTCTTAAAAATGTCTGAATTTTTACATTCACATGATTTTACTATAGTTGTGAAAATCAATATAATCCATATAATTTCACTTCAAATTCTTATGGATATTTCAACGAAAACTTTTGTATAAACAATTCGAATTTCGAACAACAAAATTTTCAAAATGATGACCAACCCTTAACTTTTGAAAAGAGAATGAAATCTTTAATAGAAATTTGTACACAACAAAATCTGTAACGACCCGATATTTTCAACCATTCGCATCCATTATAAGTGCATAGGCAGACACTCATGCCGGAGTTGAATTGCTCAAAATACCGCGTTGTAAATAAAATTTGGCAAATCTTAGAATATACAGTAAATAAATATAATCACAGATCACAGACACAGAGTAAAATAATGCAGCGGAAGTAAAAGAAATAGTAGTTCATGAAGCTACTATCTAAATATGTCAGAGTTACATAAGATACAACAGAAGAAATAGAGTACAACAAAAGTTTCAATAAAATAACCAAGTACAAGCTGAGTAGAACAACGGAATTGAAATAGATAGGACATGACAAGCAGATAATCTCCAGCGATTCAAATCTCCAAGAGAGTGGAAATCCAAATCTGTGAATAACTCAGGCTGACCCGAGCATAAAGCAAAACACAAAACACTCGAGTCAGGACAATATATACTTGTATAATGTAAACCAACTCAAGTGAACTGTAATAAAGGTACAAGTAACTTAGAAAATGCTTGGGACCGCCCATCCTCTAAGGATCCGTTAAACTATCTACTATATAGTAATATTCGATATTATAATAGTGTCTAAATAAGTAAAGTATAATCATATAGAAAATAGCGTTAAGGGGATGGAGAACCTTAACGCGGTCGGATCTTAAAATCATAATCGTAGTAAAGCTCGATATGGTAGGTGACACGGCACAACTAGGCAATGACAGGGTAGATATACCAATTACGCACACGGACTGATGGATACGCATAGCAGCCACTACCGTTCCACCTCGAACAACACTCCCAAATCGGAGGATGGCCATCTAATCAATCACAAGTAAGAGTATAATATCGAAGAAATGTGTCCGAGAAGAGGTGCTACCTCACTGGTCCGAGATCGCTCATGTTTTAGCCACCTTATGCCAACTCACGGGAGTTGGGTCAACGTAACATACCTTAAGAACGTCGCCACCATCCTACTTCATTCTGGAATCTCCACCGCGTACACGGTTGTCAAAGTGGTTTTCGGTATCGACAGAGAGTATGTCCATATCCGATCCCGGTCTCTTTGCCAACCAATCGTTATTATAACCCGTGGTTATAACTTTTAAAAACAATACTTTACTTCAAAATAAAATATCATTTCAAACCATATCTTTATCAAAATAAAGATTAAATCAATTCCAAACCATTTCCATATATTTAAATTTTCATATCATTTCAAAACTTCATTTCAAATCATTTTAATATAATAAAATATCATATCCTTACAAAACTTCATTTCAAATCATTTTAATATAATAAAATATCATATCCTTACAAAACTTCATTTCAAATCATTTTAATAAAATAAAATATCCTATCAGTTCAAATCCAAATATTCAACTTTAAATACCTTTTAAATTCAAAGATATCGTTCATTTACTATCATTTCCAATCACCTTTAAATAGTTTATATTCCAATCAAAATAATTCATTTAAACCTTTTAAAAGTGTAATTATTATATTTTCAAATCAAGTATTCAATTTCCAAAGTTTCAAACCATTCTGAGTTCGTTTACTAAGTCAAAAACCCTAATTATTAAAATTTCAGCATTTCACAGCATTTAAAAACAACTGCTATAGGTTATATTTGAAAACATTTTTAATTCAGCAAAGACAACACTTAAAACTGCTGTTAAAACTCAGTTTTAGTTGAATTATAGTTCAAAACAGAAAAGACAGCATTTCAGAAGTGCCGCGGTAGTTCAGATTTCAAAACAAGGGTTAAATTTGGTTTCAGCAAAGACTGCAGACCATTATAGCATTTCCAGAGAATGCTATAATAGGCCTGAGTTCAATATTAACCTATAAGTTCAACTACAGCAACTACAGCATTTCAGAAATGCTATAATAGCTCTTTTTACACAATTTTAGTTCAAAACAGAATCTATAGCATTTCTGAATGCTATTAAAAGTAGATTTCAGGTGTTAGTGTATTTCCAGCAATTAAATAACTTCAATTTAAAACACATAAACATTTTAAAAATCATATTTTAACGTTTAAAATGTTCATTTACATATCATTTAACATGTATCTTTTTCACAATAAATTTCTTATAATTAAATCCAATTTTCAACAATTTACTTAATAAATTTAAGTGTAAAAGTTTCCAATTCTTCACATTTCAACAAATAAACTTAACACTTCAAATTTAAATTAACATTTCATAATTTAACAAAATTTCCAATTTTATTTCATTTACTTAAATCTTTAATTAAACCAAATTTCACATTTCCTAGTCAAGTTATATTTTAAAAGATCACTTTTAAACATTCATTTATTTAACCACTTAAATTTATAGAAAAATCAATAATACTTTAATAAATCACTTAAATTCAAATTTAATCAAATTATCATATTTACCATTTCCAAATAAAATTTAATATCCATTTTATTTATATAACTTAAATATCATTTTTAACTAAAATTCCAAATTTCCAACTTAAGTTATATTTCAAATATCAAGTTAAACCATTCATTAATTACATTTTTAACACATAGAAAAATCATAATTTATTTATTTTAAAACATTTCAAAATCTATTTAAATCAAATTTCATAAATTTATAATTTTTAAAATACTGAAAAATATCCAAAACACTTTATAAAATAACCACGGGCCTGTATATAATTTTCTAACTTAGGTCAAGTGATACGGATATGTATCATTTCAATCCGCAGTTAAAAAAAAGGAAAATCCGGGTTCTATCATTTAAAACCCGTAATCCCAAGTTAAAATAATTTAAATAAAAATCGTTCAGGCCTATCATTTCAGCCCATAACGATTTTTCCCTATTCTAAAGTCCATTCGGGTATGTATCATTTCAACCCATAGTGATTCTAATCTACAGGGAACTTGCAATGGTGATAACAGATATAAATAATAGAATAACATTAAATAACAGTAACATATGATATAACAGGTGTAATAACAGGTGTGAACATCATATGATAATAATATAAGCATATATAACATGATAATATATTTCTACAGATTCGTAGGATGTCAATTTACTAGTTATATAGGTACATATTGTCTGGTGAGAATAACTCACTTGTTTAAGCTGGAGATGACGACCAAACACACAACACAGAATCTTTGAAGGCACGACAACATGAATATAATTTGAGAGTGGAGAGCCAAATATAATTGCCTTGTATACATATAAACAAAACAAGACAATGTATACATAAATATGTAACACAAAACAATATCGAAATGACTTGAAATAAAAAGCAACAGAGGGCAAAGTGATTCGACCTTTCTTTAACCATTCAAGAGCTTGACCAAGGGGATCTTTTGCTCAGCCATAGCTGGACATAATCTCAGGTTATGGCATCAAAATAGCATGGCAACAAGGAGATGATGATGGTAGGAGTTACATATGAATAAGACAAAGGGTCAAGGCAAAATAAGTGGAGTTTTGGTGCATTTTTGGCTCATCCAAAGGCAAGTGGGGCTCGGCCCTTGCATAGTTCAGGTCTGGACAGAGGTGGGGAGGGGTGTGTTGTGGTCAGGTCAGGGAGGTGGTGGTGGCTATGGTGGTGGTTTGGGTGGTGGTTGAGGTGGGTGAGCATGTAGAGGTCAATAAACATGGTTTTTAGGCATCTAGGTTGAAATTTGGGGGGTTTTACCATCAAAATGGTTCGGCTATGGTCAGATCTGGTGGAGTGAGGGTTGGTGATGGTCGGGAAGAGATGGAAGGAGGTGGTGGCAGTGGAATAGGGGTAGAGGCCGATCTCAATCAGGGAAGAAGGCAAGCAAAATAGCATAGAAAAAGAAGAAAAGTAGGAAGAAAGAGATGGAAGCCATTACCTAATTTTCTCTAGCCATGAGAAACAATTGAAGATGGGATATTTTTTTCACGTGAATGCCAAATGAGATGACGGCTACACTAGGGTTTTACATGGCTAGGCAATAAATTTTGAGGAGTTAAAGGAATTAAAGGATTTGGTAAATAAAAGGGCTTCCGTTTCAAAGCGTTACGCAACCTTTCACATTTCTTTCCTTATAAATCTTTATATAAACAAAATATTTCAGAAAAATACTATACAAACCGAAACTAAGTAAAGATATAAGAAAATAAATAATAAAATTTAAATAAATTAGAAAAATAATAAAAGAAATTGCTTAAAATACAAAACAGTGTCCAGAAATTACAAATAAATCACCATTGACTTTGGAAAATTATTAACTTTATTTTAAAAATATTCTAAAACAAAATTTGAAATAAAAATGACTTTTAAAACATTTTCAAAGTGAAATAAATAATTAAATTTTAATTAAATAGAATTTAAAATAAGAAAATAACTTAAAAATGCAAACTAGGCTTTAAAAATTAGAAATAAATTCAATACACTTTGGAAAAATCTTATTATCACTTTAAAAATATTTAAAAGACAAAATATATATAATATGGCATATGTATACAAATTAGAATAAGATATGACCAGTAAAATATTATCTATATAGGTTAAAATAAACAATATTGTTAAATAAATCAATATACACACAATATTGTAAAAAGTATAACTTTCACAATTTAAATCCAATTTCAACGAAACAAAAGGCAGTATTCATGATATTTAATCTATTTTCATAATAAAAGATAAAATTTAAATTTTCAAATATTTAAAATTTAAATTTAAAAGTCAAGGTTTGACTATATTGACAAAATTCATATTTTCTGGAAATAATCAATTTATTTATGTTTGGAATTCTAATTGACATCAAAATTCAAATTTATATTTAAAATAAAAAAATTTATTATTTTTCATAAATAAAGCCTTTAAATCTGGAAATATCAATTTAAAAATAATTGTAAATACAGGGTTGTTACACTCTCCCCCACTCAAAACTTTTCGTCCCCGAAAAGGAATGAGGTACGGGAAAGCACAGAAAAGATAGAGTGAATAGAATTAAGACAAGATGATAAGAAGATTGGAATTATACCTGATAACTATTGTTATAGGTAAGTTTAACAAAATGGAGGTGATCAAATCAAGAACACAAAAACGAAAAAGATCCTCTAGAGTCTGAATCACCCCTTTCACTTGACCGACGGTCTATGAATGGATAAACAGTGTTCAGATCCAGATGAGTAACAAAGATTATCAAAGATTACAGAAAGATTTCTAAACCGAAAGATTATAGAAAGATGCTTATACCAGTTTGAAGCAAGATGAGGGAAAATAAGGACAACCAAAAGATGGTTTGAAAAAACAAAATAAGATAATAATTTGAAACCATAATGCTTTGAAATCATAATACTTTGAAATCATAACAATTTAGAGGTGTTTATCATTTGGAAATCATACTACTAAAATCATAACACATTGGAAATGTTATTCAAAAAAAACATAATACTTAGAAAATCATAACACCTTTTAAAATAATCTTCATTTAAAATATTTTAATTCAAGGTCAAATAATATTAATTTTAAAGTTGTAACATTTCTAAGTTCATTCAATTATAAAAATTTCCAAAACATTGTATTTTCAAAACAGCAGCACTTATAAAAATGCTACAGTAGATAGATTAGTATTTCAAATCAGTTTAATTTCAAAAATATTCATTTGGATATCATTTAACTTATGATTTATTAAAAACAAACTTTTATGAATAGAATATCCAAATTAAACTATACTTCATTTATTAAGTCAAAAGCTCACTATTTTAGTTAGCTCTTAATTTAACACATAACCTAACACTTTATTTAAAATACCCAAATAGATATTCCTTTAATAAGTTACACTTAAAATTCCATTTAGAAACCAAATTCTCAATTATCAAGTTTTAGTGATGTTAAAATACATTTTAACTATTTAAATCATAATTATTCATTTTTCAAGACATATCAATTTCATAAATAAAATATTTATCATAGCAAATATAACAATCAAATTTCTTTACACATTTATTCATTTAGACATCAATTAAACTATGAATTCAAGTTAAATAAACTTTATTACAAAATGTCCAATTCAAATGTATTCATTTATTTTATCTATTCAAAGATACATTATTTATTATACAACATATTCATTTCAGGAAATAACTTTTATTAAAATTCCTAGGTTAGACTTAAGGTTCCATATTAAATCAAATTTGATTATTAAGTTATTTAAATAAAATCTCTTTAAATTCCTTTTTCACTATTTACCTCTGTTAATCTTTTATAACTGAAATTTAAGTGTATAACATGTATTATAACCACTCAAATTTTATTTATAAAAATCCTTTTTATATTGTATATTATCCAATTTCATATTCAACTTCTGTGTAATTTTGGTAAGTTATATTGGAATGAAATTGTGTGTTATACAAGTAAAACTTTCCAATTCAATTATCTCAAGTTTGAATCATTTATCCAAATTTTTGATTTTTCTTTTTATAATTGAAATTATTCTTTAAGAAGAAAAAAATGTAAGAATTAATTTCCGATTTCCTTTAAACCAGTTAGAGATAAATAAATATATGTACATAATATGTCAAATCAAATTTAAATCATATATATATATATATTATAAATTCAGTCATATTTTAGAGATTCAAATCAATTAAATTTCCCAAAACCAAGCTGTAGCAAGACAACAGAACGGTCTCTTCACTTCGTAACTCGAAAATGAACGTCGATGATGCTGCAGTCATCACCGAAATTATTTTCCAGCGACAAAGAGAAGAGCACTAAATTTTAAACCTTTTAAAATTCTTTGAAAACAAAATTTCTATTTGAAATACTTTAAATAATATATCCTTTTAAAACTTGAAAACACAAGGTTTGAAACCATCGGAAACTTGAATTCTCAAATTCTTGATTCAAATTCATTTCAGTTCCCAAATCAATTTATAAACAACTATTTATAAATTCATTTGTAGAACAATAAATGATAAATCAAGTATTATCATTTCAAATTATCAATTTAAATCAATTTATTAAGTTCCATAAATTTACTTATATATCAAAAAATTTATTTCATTAACCAAATTTAAAATAATATTGTGTTAGTTTGTTCTGTCAAAGTGTTTTAGAAATCCTATCGATAGCGTTGATCAGACGAATCGATCGGAAATCCAAATCAACATCAACAACTCAAACAACACCATATATAAAACAAAACATAGATTTACAAGTACAATTCAAAATGTTTGGAGATAGTTTAGAAACAAAAGACAAGATGGTTAAACAGAGTAGAGAGATGGGTAAGCTTAGATAAATCGCGGACAACCTTAACCGGGTCAACCGTGACTTAAAGAATAAGATCGATGTGGATTTTTTCGGGATAAATCTACGTTTGATCTCAAGAGATAGATTTTGGAATAATAAAAGATATTAGCATCTAAACCAAGGATAAATAAAAATCTCTGGTGAATCGGTGCTGACTGTAAAGGATTTTCACCTTTTTACAAGAAAATTAGAATATTGACGAGACCGCCAATTCACTATAAAGATCATTCGAAGTGGGGTCATGGGATACTCTAGAATCAAAAGAAGATGAATAGTGAGGGACAAGAATGGATTTTGGAACCGTAGGGAACGTTCCAAAAATTCAAAGGAAATTCGAATCAAGAGGAAAAGATTCAAACTCGAACGAAAGTGATTCTGTAAATAAATCTACTCCATATGCTGAGTTTTGCCTCAAAGCCAAAGCTCTGATACCAACTGTAACGACCCGATATTTTCAACCATTCACATCCATTAAAAGTGCATAAGCAGACACTCATGCCGGAGTTGAATTGCTCAAAATACCGCGTTGTAAATAAAATTTGGCAAATATCAGAATATACAGTAAATAAATATAATCACAGATCACAGACACAGAGTAAAATAATGCAGCGGAAGTAAAAGAAATAGTAGTTCATGAAGCTACTATCTAAATATGTCAGAGTTACATAAGATACAACAGAAGAAATAGAGTACAACAAAAGTTTCAATAAAATAACCAAGTACAAGCTGAGTAGAACAACGGAATTGAAATAGATAGGACATGACAAGCAGATAATCTCCAGCGATTCAAATCTCCAAGAGAGTGGAAATCCAAATCTGTGAATAACTCAGGCTGACCCGAGCGTAAAGCAAAACACAAAACACTCGAGTCAGGACAATATATACTTATATAATGTAAACCAACTCAAGTGAACTGTAATAAAGGTACAAGTAACTTAGAAGATGCTTGGGACCGCCCATCCTCTAAGGATCCGTTAAACTATCTACTATGTAGTAATATTCGATATTATAATAGTGTCTAAATAAGTAAAGTATAATCATATAGAAAATAGCATTAAGGGGATGGAGAACCTTAACGCGGTCGGATCTTAAAATCATAATCGTAGTAAAGCTCGATATGGTAGGTGACACGGCACAACTAGGCAATGACAGGGTAGATATACCAATTACGCACACGGACTGATGGATACGCATAGCAGCCACTACCGTTCCACCTCGAACAACACTCCCAAATCGGAGGATGGCCATCTAATCAATCACAAGTAAGAGTATAATATCGAAGAAATGTGTCCGAGAAGAGGTGCTACCTCACTGGTCCGAGATCGCTCCTGTTTTAGCCACCTTATGCCAACTCACGGGAGTTGGGTCAACGTAACATACCTTAAGAACGTCGCCACCATCCTACTTCATTCTGGAATCTCCACCGCGTACACGGTTGTCAAAGTGGTTTTCGGTATCGACAGAGAGTATGTCCATATCCGATCCCGGTCTCTTTGCCAACCAATCGTTATTATAACCCGTGGTTATAACTTTTAAAAACAATACTTTACTTCAAAATAAAATATCATTTCAAACCATATCTTTATCAAAATAAAGATTAAATCAATTCCAAACCATTTCCATATATTTAAATTTTCATATCATTTCAAAACTTCATTTCAAATCATTTTAATATAATAAAATATCATATCCTTACAAAACTTCATTTCAAATCATTTTAATATAATAAAATATCATATCCTTACAAAACTTCATTTCAAATCATTTTAATAAAATAAAATATCCTATCAGTTCAAATCCAAATATTCAACTTTAAATACCTTTTAAATTCAAAGATATCGTTCATTTACTATCATTTCAAATCACCTTTAAATAGTTTATATTTCAATCAAAATAATTCATTTAAACCTTTTAAAAGTGTAATTATTATATTTTCAAATCAAGTATTCAATTTCCAAAGTTTCAAACCATTCTAAGTTCGTTTACTAAGTCAAAAACCCTAATTATTAAAATTTCAGCATTTCACAGCATTTAAAAACAACTGCTATAGGTTATATTTGAAAACATTTTTAATTCAGCAAAGACAACACTTAAAACTGCTGTTAAAACTCAGTTTTAGTTGAAATATAGTTCAAAACAGAAAAGACAGCATTTCAGAAGTGCCGCGGTAGTTCAGATTTCAAAACAAGGGTTAAATTTGGTTTCAGCAAAGACTGTAGACCATTATAGCATTTCCAGAGAATGCTATAATAGGCCTGAGTTCAATATTAACCTATAAGTTCAACTACAGCAACTACAGCATTTCAGAAATGTTGTAATAGCTCTTTTTACATAATTTTAGTTCAAAACAGAATCTATAGCATTTCTGAATGCTATTAAAAGTAGATTTCAGGTGTTAGTGTATTTCCAGCAATTAAATAACTTCAATTTAAAACACATAAACATTTTAAAAATCATATTTTAACGTTTAAAATGTTCATTTACATATCATTTAACATGTATCTTTTTCACAATAAATTTCTTATAATTAAATCCAATTTTCAACAATTTACTTAATAAATTTAAGTGTAAAAGTTTCCAATTCTTCACATTTCAACAAATAAACTTAACACTTCAAATTTAAATTAACATTTCACAATTTAACAAAATTTCCAATTTTATTTAATTTACTTAAATCTTTAATTAAACCAAATTTCACATTTCCTAGTCAAGTTATATTTTAAAAGATCACTTTTAAACATTCATTTATTTAACCACTTAAATTCATAGAAAAATCAATAATACTTTAATAAATCACTTAAATTCAAATTTAATCAAATTATCATATTTACCATTTCCAAATAAAATTTAATATCCATTTTATTTATATAACTTAAATATCATTTTTAACCAAAATTCCAAATTTCCAACTTAAGTTATATTTCAAAAATCCAGTTAAACCATTCATTAATTACATTTTTAACACATAGAAAAATCATAATTTCTTTATTTTAAAACATTTCAAAATATATTTAAATCAAATTTCATAAATTTATAATTTTTAAAATACTTAAAAATATCCAAAACACTTTATAAAATAACCACAGGCCTGTATATAATTTTCTAACTTAGGTCAAGTGATACAGATATGTATCATTTCAATCCACAGTTAAAAAAAAGGAAAATTCGGGTTCTATCATTTAAAACCCGCAATCCCAAGTTAAAATAATTTAAATAAAAATCGTTCAGGCCTATCATTTCAGCCCATAACGATTTTTCCCTATTCTAAAGTCCGTTCGGGTATGTATCATTTCAACCCATAGTGATTCTAATCTACATGGAACTTGCAATGGTGATAACAGATATAAATAATAGAATAACATTAAATAACAGTAACATATGATATAACAGGTGTAATAACAGGTGTGAACATCATATGATAATAATATAAGCATATATAACATGATAATATATTTCTACAGATTCGTAGGATGTCAATTTACTAGTTATATAGGTACATATTGTCTGGTGAGAATAACTCACTTGTTTAAGCTGGAGATGATGACCAAACACACAACACAGAATCTTTGAAGGCACGACAACATGAATATGATTTGAGAGTGGAGAGCCAAATATAATTGCCTTGTATACATATAAACAAAACAAGACAATGTATACATAAATATGTAACACAAAACAATATCGAAATGACTTGAAATAAAAAGCAACAGAGGGCAAAGTGATTCGACCTTTCTTTAACCATTCAAGAGCTTGACCAAGGGGATCTTTTGCTCAGCCATAGCTGGACATAATCTCAGGTTATGGCATCAAAATAGCATGGCAACAAGGAGATGATGATGGTAGGAGTTACATATGAATAAGACAAAGGGTCAAGGCAAAATAAGTGGAGTTTTGGTGCATTTTTGGCTCATCCAAAGGCAAGTGGGGCTCGGCCCTTGCATAGTTCAGGTCTGGACAGAGGTGGGGAGGTTTGTGTTGTGGTCAGGTCAGGGAGGTGGTGGTGGCTATGGTGGTGGTTTGGGTGGTGGTTGAGGTGGGTGAGCATGTAGAGGTTAATAAACATGGTTTTTAGGCATCTAGGTTGAAATTTGGGGGGTTTTACCATCAAAATGGTTCGGCTATGGTCAGATCTGGTAGAGTGAGGGTTGGTGATGGTCGGGAAGAGATGGAAGGAGGTGGTGGCAGTGGAATAGGGGTAGAGGCCGATCTCAATCAGGGAAGAAGGCAAGCAAAATAGCATAGAAAAAGAAGAAAAGTAGGAAGAAAGAGATGGAAGCCATTACCTAATTTTCTCTAGCCGTGAGAAACAATTGAAGATGGGATATTTTTTTCACGTGAATGCCAAATGAGATGACGGCTACACTAGGGTTTTACATGGCTAGGCAATAAATTTTGACGAGTTAAAGGAATTAAAGGATTTGGTAAATAAAAGGGCTTCCGTTTCAAAGCGTTACGCAACCTTTCACATTTCTTTCCTTATAAATCTTTATATAAACAAAATATTTCAGAAAAATACTATACAAACCGAAACTAAGTAAAGATATAAGAAAATAAATAATAAAATTTAAAGAAATTAGAAAAATAATAAAAGAAATTGCTTAAAATACAAAACAGTGTCCAGAAATTACAAATAAATCACCATTGACTTTGGAAAATTATTAACTTTATTTTAAAAATATTCTAAAACAAAATTTGAAATAAAAATGACTTTTAAACATTTTCAAAGTGAAATAAATAATTAAATTTTAATTAAATAGAATTTAAAATAAGAAAATAACTTTAAAATGCAAACTATGCTTTAAAAATTAGAAATAAATTCAATACACTTTGGAAAAATCTTATTATCACTTTAAAAATATTTAAAAGACAAAATATATATAATATGGCATATGTATACAAATTAGAATAAGATATGACCAATAAAATATTATCTATATAGGTTAAAATAAACAATATTGTTAAATAAATCAATATACACACAATATTGTAAAAAGTATAACTTTCACAATTTAAATCCAATTTCAACCAAATAAAAAGCAGTATTCATGATATTTAATCTATTTTCATAATAAAAGATAAAATTTAAATTTTCAAATATTTAAAATTTAAATTTAAAAGTCAAGGTTTGACTATATTGACAAAATTCATATTTTCTGGAAATAATCAATTTATTTATGTTTGGAATTCTAATTGACATCAAAATTCAAATTTATATTTAAAATAACAAAATTTATTCTTTTTCATAAATAAAGCCTTTAAATCTGGAAATATCAATTTAAAAATAATTGTAAATACAGGGTTGTTACAAAATCAAGTAAAGATGATTTGTGTAATTCATTTCAAAATAATCAAAATTTTAGTTCACTTCAAAATTCTAATGATTTTGATTATAATCCATGTCAAAAGAATTTCGAACTCCAAAATGAATTTCAAAATCAAAATGGAAATGCGAACCACTTTCTGAATAATTTTGACAATGGGAATAGTTTCAATTTTGGTGCAATGGACAATTTTTGTTCTCAACAAATTCAAATTGGAAATTCTCAAATTAATAATCATGAATTTGATTTAGTTGAGCAAATGGAATAAGATTACGAGGATTTGTTGCGTGAAACCTACAAAAAATTTCGTGAGAAACAGAATCAAATCCCAAAGTGTGAAGAATCAAATGATTATCCACCGTTTATCGACATTGACGATTCTTGTTCTCAGCAAGTCCAAATCGAAAATCCTCAAATTAATAATTATAAATTGGATTTAGTTGAACAAACAAATGAAATTTGCGATGATCACATGGATTTATTGTTCGAAACATATATGAAACAACGTGAAAAACAGAACCAAATCCCAACGTGTGACGAGTCGAGTAATAATCCATCTTTCACCACGATTGACGATTTTCAAACTACAACTTTTGAAATTAAAAATGACAATCTTAATGAAGTTGTTGGAAAAACGGTAATTGAGTTGGATTTCAAATTCTTTTGAGGGTGAGAAACTTGATTTAAAATTCGATCTTCTTTTTCTCGATTTTGAAATTTTGAATACAACATCTTTGAATTTTGAACTTGATTTAATGAAGTTGTTGATAATCCAACAAAGGAAGACGAATTCAATGAACACGATTTCTTTGGACTTTTTAAAAACGAGTTGTTAAATTCTGATGGGGAAGGTTTAAATAACCATTTTGATTTTGAAATCAATAACTTTGAGGAATTCGTCAATGATGGGCTTGAATTTCAATTTGGTGAAAATAAACTTGAACTTTAATCAATCATTATATCTACCCCAAAAATCATCGAAAACAAAACAACTCATCCGACTTTTAATAAAACGACATTCGTTTTTCCAAATCCACATTCAACTTCGAAATCTTTTACGATTTGGTTTTCCAAGCTTAAGTTGCGTCTCTCATACATGATGAGACAAATGAATTAGTCTTTGGAAGAATGTTTCATTTACTCTTTAACGGCATACTTTCTGATGTCTTGTAAATAATAATCTTTTTCATGTAAATATAGGTTTTGTTTTTATTTTATTTTTCTCCATTCACTTGGATTGACTGTAGGGACACGGTCAAAAACAAGTGTGGGGGAGTCTCATTTTCTTTTTGATTTTTCATGATTTATTTTTTAGCATTTTCTTTCCAAAACTAAAAAAAATCTAAAAAATTCAAAAAATATGTAAAAAATCCCAAAAATAATTGTTTTAAGCATTTTGATTTATTTTTAAAGAAACAATATAGGATAAGTATAAGATTTTGGCTATTAAATTGAAATATTTGAAAATTTATTTGTCTCAATAAAAATAAAAATAAAGTTTGATTACAAGTAACCATGGCTTAAATAGTATATAGGAAGATTCATGGGTGATAATTATAAAGTTTATCCTAATGGAAAATCTTTGTTTAAAAAAGTAGTGGATTTAAAGTAAAGGATATAACAATTTTTATCTTCTAAGTTAAATGGTGCTAAGATGATTTAGCAAAATTCTCTCCTCAAAAAAAAAACAAAAAAAGAAGTAAAATCTTGTTGTATATATGTATATATTTTATTAACACCTACAGTCGATAGGTGTATACTCGCTATGCTCTTTACCCTTCTCACATATGCCCAAAAGGCAGTGCATGATTGGCATATCTGGCCTCTTTTTTTCTGAGTTAGGTGTATGTATGTAAAAATTCTTTTATTAATAATGCCTACAGTCGATAGGTGTTCACACTCGTGTGTTCACTCGCCACGCTCTGTATTCCCATCATATAAACCCGTGAGGCAGTGCATGTGTGGTATATCTGGCATCAGTTTACCCGAGTTAGGCATATGTAAATATTGTAAATATCAATAAAATTTTCAAAAAATAAGAGAGAGTAAGTAATTGAAATCCTAGCACTATTTTTACTTATTTGATTTTACTTGTTATTGAAACGAAATGAAAATACCACTTTGATAAACTTTGATAATCAACTAAGGATCTATTTCATAGTTCCACTTTGTTATCAACCAAAATAACATTAAACTATAGTCTATTTGTTATGATAACTTGATTTTTATTAGAAATTTTGACAAGTAAAAGGACTTAAATTTCTTGATAGTAACCAAAACTTATATTTAACTTATTCATGTAAATTTGAAAGTAAATCCTGAATTTGTAAATATTTTAGAAACTTGCAACCATTTCTTTGTGAATAAATCTTGCATTTAGGAATTTTTCACTTTACATTTGGATTTTGTGGGTAGTATCCGCTGAAAACCCTCACGAGACAACACTCATCCTACTAGGGACACCCAGAGGTTTAGCGGCTTGTTGCATACACTCAATGCAATCGTGTTTCCTACGAAAACAGATTTATCTTAGTTTTTCTTTATTCGAGGACGAATAAAAAATAAGTGTAGGGGTATTTCTTATGCACGTAAATATGCATATTTTTACTTCCATATTTTACCGTATTTATTTAAGTAACTGATCATATTGGGTGTTTTAACATGTTTAAACAAAAATTCAACTTATTTTCAAATTATCATATATTCATCTTCATATAAAGGCAAAATGGTCATTTTTGTGCATATATTAATGTGAAAATTTTTAATTGGAAATTTCGATGTTATTTTGTAGGAATTTGAATTCAATTGCAAGAGGGTTTCATGAAGAAATATGCATGCACAAGAGTTAGAGTACAAATTAAGATGGAAATAATTCATGTCATGAATCATGGAGGACTCTACATACCCCCCTAACTTGATGTACAAATTAGAGGCTAATACACATTCTAATGGCCATTAAACTTTCTTGCACACTTAATGGAGGATTATATTATGCTAATAATAACTTGGTGGCCACACTTTCTCAAGGGTAGTTTCCAAAAAATGGATTAGGGTTTTAAAACATGTATAAATACCCCTTATGTTTCATGTAGTCCTTTCTTCCACTTAGCTCATTAGTTTAGGAAAAATAAAACAAAGCTCTCTTTCTTTTCATGGCTACTTTGTCATTTCTTTTATGTAATTCTTCTTTTATGCAACTTTAAATACATGCTCTTTTCTTCTCTTATTTATTTCCTTTCATGTTAGTAGTGTAGATTTATTTTTCATGCAAGTAGAATGGCTTTCATTTTCTTTTAATTAACTCTCTATTTATTTTCTCTCTCTTTTTTCTCTTCTTTTTGTTCATGTTACAATCTCCATTTGTTTGTATGATAACAAATATGAGAGGCTAAACACCTTCAGTTTAGGGCTAATGAAGCTCTCTAGTATGTAGATTCAACATTTTGATCATTTATGATCTCTTTTGTGCTTAAATGAAATGTTTGAAGTGGTTAAAATTTTGTTGTTTTATTATTGAATATGATAGTCTATTTGTTGACACCGAATAGGCTATGCTTAAACAATCACAAACAAAAATTACTTCTTCATTTATATATGATTATGGTAATGAAGTGAATGTTGAAATCAAAATTTGATGGTCTATATTTCTAATAAATAGTGAATAGGCAATGCTTAAAATGGATTTTATTTTCATGTTCATTGTCATTTTTCATGAGAGTTAAATAGTGGATTAGTGGTTGTGTTATAGTTTGATGGTTTCCATTGGGATAATTAATAGCACAACTATGTCATACTTATGATAAACACATCAACTATTTCACTAATGACCAAAAGAGAGATCATAACTTCATTTTGTTGATTTATGTGGTCTAGAGAGTGGAAATTACCTCTAAATTGCCTTTACACTCTCATATTTTTATCACTTTTTTTTTCATTTTTCTACATTTTTAGCTTAACACTCTCAAATCTTTAGTTTAGTTTGATTGAATAAAAATTTAAAATTTAATAATTCCCTGCAGATCGACTCGTACTCACCACGTACTAACAATTGTATGATGTGTGCTTGTGGTAATTTTAATTTAAATTCGTTCGGCTATTTTCCAATCCGATGGACATTTAGCCGATGCGAACACACACATATCTAACTCAAATTCTAATGACCCACCTTTTTGAACGGTTTAAATCGACAATAAACCACACATGTTAGGCTCAAACTATTCAAAAGGGAGGATTGTTAATGGGGTAAATAAGAAAATAAGAGAAAAGAAAGAAAAATAAAACATAGAATCTCAAAGCGGAATGACAAAATATAATAATCAAATAAACAGTTCATGAAGCTGTTTTACAAATGACATTTGATTACACTTTTACAATATATCAGAGTTATACATACAGCAGGAATAATAAGATAATGCAACGGAACATCATGATACAGTGGAATAATAATAATAATAATAATATAATACTAAACTCTGTCTTCGTCCTCTAGAAATAAGGTCTTCAATACTGAAAAGTTCAGGCTGACTCGAACGTAATGAAAAGACGAAACACTCGAGTCGGAACTAAAAGATCTTATGAAAGTTAAATCAATAGTAAAAAAAATATGAGTGTAGCGGCTTCAAAGATGTTTACGGGATTTTACATCTCCTATCCAGTGTATAATGTGCGTGCAATACCTTAAGAGATGTTTGGAATTTCCATTTCCTACGGATCCGTTAAACTATTTATATATAGTAATATACGCTATATATGTAGTCAGTGAAGTAAAGTATTAAAATAGCATTAAGGCGTTACCCATATCCCCCTTAACACATTTTATAAATGCAGTAGTCTATATAGTACTGTAAACTCCACCAAACCGGTGGGCTATCATGGAGCACTCCATATGTACAACCAAAACCAAAATCGTAGTGAGCTCGATAAGATATATGACAAGGCTCGCGAGGCAATGCCCAGGGTAGGATTATACCATTTTGCACGTCCGGACTGGTGGTAACGCATAGCAGCTGCTACTGCCCACCTCAGAACACACTCCCATAATCAAATCGAAGGTGGCCACCAAATCAATCACAAAGTAACAGAGATGATAACGAAGAAGCATGTCCGATCGGAGGAGTGACCTCACTTGGCCCAGGATAGCTCCAGTTTTAGTCATATCAAGCTACCTAGGGGTGTTAGGGCTACGTTCATACCTCATACAGAATCGTTTCCCAAACCATCCTACTTCGTTCTGGATTCTCCACCACATGCACAGTTGTTAAAGTGGTTTCAGAATTAGTAGAAAGTATGACAATATCCGAGCCCGGTCTCTTTAACAACTAAACACTTACATTTTTCACACCGTGGTCATTTTAAAACATATTTAAATAAATCCAAAAAATAGTTTATACTTTCATATCAAGATATTCCTATACTTATTCCAAAAGTATGAATATATTCATAAATACCAAGGAAGATTTCTTTCAATCGGTTTCGAAAATAATTTATAAATCTCTTCTAAACTATTTATAAACTATTTATAAGCTTTAGAACCATTTATAAAGCTATTTATAAATTCCAAAATAGTTTACAATTCTTCCCCATCAAAAACCCTTATAAGTCCCTTATAAAACCATTTTAAAATTCCTTTATAAAAATCTTTTATAAAAATTCCTTTTTATAAAGTCCATTTTGAAATTACTTACAAAAATTTTATAAATCCCTTACAAAACCTTTTACAAAAACTTCTATCTATTAAAGATATTATAAAAGTCCATATTTATTATCTTAAATCAAAACTATATTTATTATATTAAATTAAAATAATATATATTACATAAATAAATTTAAATTATATTAAATTAAAACTATATTTATTATATAAATAAAATTTAAAATAAATATTTTAAAACTGTATTAAATATTTTATTAAATTAAATTTTAAACTATTTAAAATATATTTTAAAAAACTAAATAAATTTATAAGTTAAAAAATCTTAAAATTACATTTTTAAACCATATATTAACTTATAATTTGAAACTTTAAAATATATAAAATAAATTATTTTCCAAATATAAATTTTAAATAAAATCATTAATTAACATTTAAAATCAAATTTATAAATCAAACATACTTTACTATTCAGAAAATAATTTAAAACCTACCAACGATGTCCGCATATAGTTTTCTACCCTATGGTCAAGTGATAGGGTAAGTATCATTTCAACTCCAAATTAGAATTTTCCAAGTATATATCATTTCAACCCGTTCCCGAATCAACAATTTCATCATCAATAAAATCGCACGGATTTATCATTTCAACTAATAATGATTTTTCCTAATCTATAAGATCATTCGGGTATGTATCATTTCAACCCATAGTGGCAACAAGGATACAAACATCCAATCATCCAAAATGTCAACAAATAAATATCCATCACAATCAACATCTAAATCAGCCAATAAATCACAATAATTGACTGGTTATCATTATCAGGTGTTTGACTAACAATTTTAAATTCAATATTAATTCAAATGGAAATTAAATTCAATATAAATTCAAATTAAATTGTGAATTTAAATTTGAATGACAATTTAAATATACCAAATAGCAATCACTAAATTTCTAAACACATCATAAATTTAATTTAACTAACATAAGATGGTTTAGTATTTATGAGTCGGTTAAAACACTCACATTTGGTTTACAGTCGATTTAAAATCCAAATAACGTCCAAAATTTGAACATTCTCGGAATGCGGCCAAACCAATTCCATAATGTCCGAAATTTTAATATGATCCCAACGAAGAAGACCGCGTCTAAATCCGAGCTCGTATGCGAAAATTATCGATATTAGAATGTTTGCAAATCAAATTTAAATTAAAAAAATAGAAGAGCAAACTTTTAATAACAGATACCCAAACCCTCATTCACGCGTTCGAACCATATACCATAGCCCAGTCGCCACGTTGAACTCCATATAGCCGCCGCCATGACCACTTACAACCCAATCAGACGACGCTGTCGCGCTCACAATCTCCTACGACCTCCACGCATGGCCCCCACAACCAATGCGACTCCACCTTTTCTGGTTGCCGCCACTACCTTATTCTTCGACTTCAGGTGGTCTCGAGCAACTTCGAGATGGTTGGAGATGATGGATCATCTCTCCTCGACCTCCTCTACCCACTGGTCACCTCCGATCATCCTATCGACGAAAATCCACCGTTGAATCGAAAACCATAATTTCAACAGCCGAGACTTCTTCAACGATTTCTGGCCAAACCAAGACTCAAATGAAAAAACGAATAGCCGATCTAGATTGCTCTCGTCGAGAGCTTTCCAACGATATATTATATGACATAGTTTGAAGAGTTTGAATTTTGGATTTTGATTTGAAATTTGAAATTAGCGTTTTGGAATTGGGAATTAGGTTTTCTGCCATTGAGAAGGAGGCGATGATTGAACAGATACGTACAAAACAATGGAATAGATAGTTAGGGTTTTCCAAAAAAACTATTTAAATGGACAGATGGATAAAAATGAATAGACATATCGAATTGGGTCGAAACAGTAACAATGGCCCGAAAAGCCCGTTTCGTCCCCGAAATGAAAGTAGGTCGTCACGTATATAAAAATATAGTTTTTCAATATTTTTAAACACAATGAACTGGTTTCAAACCCTAATTCCATTGTATACATATGTTAGCTTTTAAAATCAGATTATATTCATTTAAATCCTTTTAATCGATTTCTACGCGTTTCAAGCCCGCACGATCAAATGATAAGTCCGATCGCTACGAAAATTGAAATCCTACAATAGTTCACTGTTACAGATTCAGTGAAACTGGTTTTATCAAAATCCGAGACCGTGGCCAAAATGGCTAATTTTCACGTTAATTAAATAAATTATTATTAAATTGATTTAATCACTTTTAAATTCAAAATTAAAAGTTAACAATTTTATCAGCCTTAATTACATAGAAATTAATAATCCTTTAAAATAAATTTTCCACGTTAAAAATAATATTTAAATATTGCACGAATTTTAGCATTCAATTACAACTGTAATAAAACCGAGTTAATTATATTTTAATTTTTTATTAAATTCTTTTATTTCGATTTACACTCTTATTATTAAATCATCCAATACCATACGAATTCATTTGACACTAGTTTATATTTCATTACATTCTTATTCTATAGTTATCATCTTAAATCATATTCACAACAATATTTAATTACATTAAATTTTTAACAATTGATTCTAACAATTATTTTATTCATTATTAACAATTATAACCAAATTAACTTTACAATTATTTCAATTGATTGAAATTACATTAAAATAGTTGTCAATAACCTTCAAACAATAACATTAAATTATAATCTAACTGTTTTTCTCACTAATAAATCATAAATTTTAATTTCTCCCAATATTAAATTTCAAAATCTTATTTAATTTAATAGTTTTAATTATCAAAATTTACGGGTCGTTACACTCTCCCACTCAAAACTTTTCGTCCTCGAAAAGGAACAAAAAGGAATTGTGAACTTGATATAATTTTATTCAAATTATTCAATTTATGAACACGCTAAATTTACATAATTAAGTATTTTAAATAAAATATATCAATTTATAAGAAATTAAATCTTTCATATTCAAGTTAAATAAAAGTTTGAAAATATTTTCACTTTCACAAAAAATTCTAAGCCTTTAATTCACGAAAAATTCGGCAGAGTCTCCTTTACACGCATAGGTCCGGAAAAATAATAATATTAATAATTTCAATATATATATATATATATCATATTTCAATAACAAATCATCCCCAAACCATGGGAAAAATAATAAAATGTTGTTCCAAAAACTGTAATCAGAAAACGTACCTATTTGTCGGGCAACAAACTTTATTTATGAAACCAAAAGCAGTAGCTATTGCTTCCATAAACCTGTATTTCACTTATGTAATCCAAAAGAGTTAAACTTATGTAAAAAGAGAAATATTTTAGTTGTTACCATCAATAACAAAAGCAATACAACATAAATAATAAATATATGTGAACAAAACAGCACGACCATTATATGTAACAAAGGAATCAACTATACATCTATAGCAACCAAAACTAATGGTTTCTTCAGGTTTAGAACTTCTCATCGTTCAAGGGTGGTAAATAAACTACCAAGTGTACCTAACGCTCAACAACCTCAGCTAATTTCTTAGATTATCCATACAGCCTTAAACAAATCGAAGTATCGTTTCCCAACTTAATTTAAATGTTATTTAAGTTTATTCAATCGGTTTCCCTTTTACATATTACTTACTTTCATTTATTTTCAGTTCGCATTCATACTAGGTCATCTTTTATAAATTTTCATTCAGTTACTAACATAATATATTTTAGATTCAATATTTGAAATCATCACTGAATACATTGTTAAAGTATTACATACATTTCATATATTTTCAATTTATTCATGCAAGGTTATCTTTTATTAGTTTACATTCATTTATTCATATAGATTATTTCCACTCAATTATTTAGAACATCAATAAACCAATTCTTAAAATATTATATAAGTTTCCTTGCAATCTAATCACATTCATTGTTTATATAGCTTGATTTCAATTTAATATTAGTATTCATTAATGGATCATTTCAACATAAGTTTCTTAACTTATAAATTTTCATTCATTTCTTCACACATAGTATCATTTAAACTTATTGGTGACTCATTTTAGCATTTCTTAGAGTTTATAATCATTTTCTTAGATAACATTCATTTTTTAACTATTCAATCTAATTATAAATCATTTCAAAACATAAACCTAAGTTTATAATCATTTACTTAAGTGATATTTCCTTTTACTATTCAATTTAATTATAAATCATTTCAACCATTAATTTAAGTTTATGTCATGTCTTGTAACATCTTAATTCTTAATTTATATATTGACATGATTTCATTTTTGAACATTATTACTACTTAAGTTTTCACTTGTATAATATTCTATTACATATTCATATTTAACATTGTAACTTTTTAAATATTTTCGGTGAGTTTTATATATGCTTTTAGAATGAAACGTAATGTCATACAACTTTTTCTTATTTAATTTAGTAACAAAAATGTTAAATCGTTTACATCTTTTTAATTTTCATTATCTTTTAATTTATAAGTGACAATCCCCAATTTCTTTACAGTTTCATTAATCACTTAGCTTCTAATTTCTTATTTTTCATTTTAGAAGTTTTCAATTATTAAAATAGTTAAGATTTCATTTCATTAAGATAGTTGAGATCCCTGATTTGTAGAAATTTCAGAACTAAATACCGGGTTCCATTTCAAATAATTTTAAACTAATACACACACACATACTCATATCTTATATATGTCAAATCATCCTAAGAAATTTTAAATCAAAATCTGTTTATAGAACCAGATGCGCAGCAAAGCTACTAAGTGGCCTCCTCCACTTTGAGACTCGAAAATGAATGTAACGCCCCACCTCAATACCCACGCTAGCCAAGGACACTACGATGTAGTGCTGTCAACTAGCACGGAGAATAAGGCTATTGAGGAGCGACCATCCATGTAATTGATTATCACACGGTGGCTATAAAATAATCTTCGGAAACAAACATAGAAATAAACATAACACATAGCAGTCACAGACATCCATATCACAAAGGCGGAAGAAGATATGAATATATAACTAACACATGAAAGTGTACATCAGAGTAGTGGTCAAAAAGTTCCACAATAATACAAAAGAATAGCAACATGTGCTATACAAAAAGAATACAACTATGAGTCCATATCTCAAGTGTATACAACAAAAACTGCTAAACTAAATAGTCAGCCAAAAGTCGGAGTAGCAAATCCCGGAAGGAAGTCAAGCAGAAGCACCTGTAACATCTCGGTCTGACCCGAGTATTATTTAAGAAAATAATAAACGGATCAGTCTAACTATAAATATCAGATGACATGATATAGAATAAAAGATATGGCATAAACATAGAATATCCATACAGACATACTACTATAAGTATGAAAATGATGATCAACAGGAGATCAACCGATGAGAAATGATCAATATCACGAGAATCTTCTCAAAGATCCAAAGAGGACATCATACCCTAAACTTGTACTCATAACAAGTCAATGACATAAAAATCCAGAAATCAAACAAGAAATCCAGAAATCATAAAAAAGAGAAAGAGGCCTATCACATGATGGTCCGAAGACCATGGGGCGCTACCCCATATGTGTGAGTCGGAATCACACTGATTGAGGCCTAGGCTAACCAAAAAGCAAAAAGGTATGTGAGAATGGAATCACACAAGTGGTGTCTAGCCTAACCTCGCAAACAAAAAAAAGATATGTGTGAGTCGGAATCACACTACTGCGGTCTAGACTAACCTTGCGGACAAAGAGATATGTGTGAGTCGGAATCACACTACTGCGGTCTAGTCTAACCTTGCAAACAAAGAGACATCGCACAATTGCTAGTCTAAATCATAAAATGATCATCATGATCAGCGAGAAGTGTCAATCACACCAAGCTAGTAAATATATGAGTTTAGCTTCATGTCCCATAACCACTTGCTTAACTTAAATATTTACGAACAAGCTGTAAATCTTCACTAGGAAATTGTCACGAAAAGGGTTCAATCGAACAAGTCCAAGAGCTAACCGACGAAGTGAACGCAAGCGTTTCATACCACTCGTTTTACTAAGTCGTTTAAGTCGATTTCTCATTCGAGTGAAGTAAAGGCTTATATATATTAGTAGATTGAAAATCGGTTTGAGAAAACGAACTTTTGATATTAAAAATAGTGTTGAAATCGATTTGATGAAAGAGTTTTGATATTTACTACTAGTATTAAAACCTTCATATCTTTAAAGTGACAAGTCATAAAACGATTGTTGGAACAATCTATCACAAAAATTCACATTCGAAGACGTGAATAAAATCCAAGGAAATCAGCTCAAAATGCAACAAAGTGGAAGTTCTGATGAATGCTTTTCAGATATGATTGCCTACGCAGAGTAATACGGGGTTCGACCTAGCAGAAGAACAGGTCGAACGACCTAAGGGAAAACTGCTCAAACGACCTAAGTGCTAACTCGCGAGCGACCTAACGAAGTGCGCGACCTAACAGTGAGGCGCGACCTAAGGATGTGCGCGACCTATCAGTGTTACGCGACTTAAGGTGATTCGCGACCTAAGGGTACGCGACCTAACATGGTTCGCGACCTAAGACTTAGTGGGATCGAGCGACCTAAGGGATAAGGCCACACGACCTAACAGTAAAAGGTCCTACGACCTAGAGAGAATGCGCGACCTAACTGGGTTCGCGACCTAAGATAGGCGAACGACCTAACTGGGTTCGCGACCTAAGGAGGGTGCGACCTAAGGTCTTGCGACCTAAGGTCTTACGACCTAAGGAAAAGAAAAGTCTTACGACCTAAGGAGTTAACTCGCGAACGACCTAAAGCCTTTAACTCGTGAACGACCTAGGCCTTTAACTCGCAGGCGACCTAAGCCTTTAACTCGCAGGCGACCTAAGACTTTAACTCGCAGGCGACCTACGACCTATGGATGAGCGACCTAACTCCGAACGAGCTAAAAATGGCCAGAACGACCTAGTAGCAGTTTTTTCACCAAAATCACTAAAATTTGGAATTTTTTCGCCAATCCAATCCAAACCAAATGCAACAAACATGCTAAAGTGATGAGGAATCATTCCCAACAGTCCAATGACGATTATAGGCAAGATGTGAGATCAAAAATCTCACCTTTTCACGGAATTTGATGAAGATGGAGATTTGAGAGCAAAGCAAGAACATCAACAAGCTTGAATCAATGGTCTTCACGTGAATTTGATGTTGAATCTCGGATTTGCAATAGAATTTGTGTTTGGAGTTTTAATTTCCACTTCCCACCACCATTTTTGACAAAGCTTGAAGTGTTTTGATAGAGTGAGGAAGATGGTTGGGCTGAACTAAAGGGGTGCAGTCCAAACCAAAGTCAAAGGCGGGAAAAAGTGTTGAAAATTTCACTATCTCCAAACATATCGAAGTTTACACTCAAAAAGATCGCAAACGTCATTTTGAACTCAATGGAAGTGGTCTCGAGTCCTAATTTGACCGTATGCAAAAAGTAGCTTTTCGGACTAACATCCGACTAACGATAAAATATTTAAATATAAAACCGATAGATATGCGGGTTGTTACAGACTCCCCTCCTTAAAGAAATTGCGTCCTCGCAATATATATGATGGAAATAAAAGTAACAACCATAAAAGCATATTAACACAAAAAGAAATTGGGATTAAGAAGTTTACCTTAAAGAGCAGGAGAAAGCAATTCCGGATGTGTACGCTCGATGAATTCTCTAGTTTCCCAAGAGCAATCCTTAGGATTTGAGGACCATTGAACTTTAACAAGCGGAACATCTTTATTTCGAAGCCGTTTGATCTCCGAAGCAATAATTCGAACAGGATGCTGCTCATAAGTTAAATTAGGTGAAACTTCAATCTCTTTCACAACACCGGGCTCAAGTATCGAATCGGAATCCCGAAGGCACTTCCGTAATTGAGATACGTGGAACACGTCATGCATAGCAGAAAACTGAGCCGGTAAAGAAAGGCGATAAGCCATGGAACCAATACGTTCAGTGATAGGAAATGGCCCAACATATCGAGGCGCTAAGTTTCCCGATCGACTGAAACTTACAACACCCTTCATTGGTGAAACACGAATAAAAACAAGATCACCAACAGAAAATTCTAATTTCCTTCTTCGGTTATCGGCATAGGATTTTTGTCTACTCTGGGCTTCTTTCATCCTATGTCGAATAAGCTCAATCTTTTCTGTGGAATCTCGAATAAAGTCTGGTCCTAAAACCAGTTTCTCACCGGCCTCAAGCCAACAAGAAGGAGATCGGCATGGCCTTCCATAGAGTGCCTCGAAAGGAGCCATACCAATACTAGATTGGAAGCTGTTATTATAGGAAAATTCAACAAGTGAAATATGATCTTCCCAACTTCCACCGAAATCAAGCACACAAGAACGAAGAAGATCTTCAAGTGTTTGGTTCACACGCTCAGTTTGTCCATCGGACTGGGGGTGATAAGCGGTGCTAAAATTAAGCTTCGTTCCCAAAGCTTTTTGAAGACTCTTCCAGAATCCACTAGTAAACAATGGATCCCGATCACTAACAATGGAAGAAGGTACTCCATGCAGTTTAACAATTTCTTTAATAAAAAGTTTGGCCAGAAGAGGAACGGTTCGGTTCGACCGAACAGGAATAAAATGGGCAGACTTAGTAAGTCTATCAACAATCACCCATAAGCTATTATGACCCGAACGAGAACGGGGAAGGCCATCAATAAAATCCATGGAAATTTGATCCCACTTCCATACTGGAATTTCCAACGGTTGCAATAACCCACCGGGCCTTTGATGTTCAGCCTTAACAAGTTGGCAAGTCATGCAACACTTAACAAAGTTAGCGATATCAGATTTCATTCCCTCCCAATAATAAAGTCGCTTCATAACAGCGTACATTTTACTGCTACCGGGATGAATGGAATACTTGGAACGATGAGAATCTTCTAGAACGTCTCTACGAAGATCACTAATATTTGGTACGATCAATCTACCAAATTTTCGAATGCCGCCACGAGAATCGATATCAAAGTCTTTCAAACCTTCAATATCGGTTTTATCCTTAAGATTTTGGCCAAGCAAAGCCAATTCAGGATCTAGCTGTTGAGCTTCAAGAATGCGGTCTAATAAAGAAGGACGAGCCTCAAGGCTACATAAAACAAGAGATGAACACAAATCGGAAACGCGATCTCGAATTTCACAAGTGGATAAAAGTTCGAGATCGTTCCATTCAGATATCATCATGGAAACAACCGCTTGTTGTTTTCGACTAAGTGCGTCGGCAACTCGATTCCCCTTTCCGGGAGTATAAAGAATGTCAAGATCATAAGAGGCAAGAAATTCGAGCCAACGCTGTTGACGCAAATTAAGTTCCCTTTGAGAAAATAAATATTTTAAAGACTTATGATCAGTATAAAGTATAAACTTTTCTCCCAAAAGATAATGTCGCCAAATTCGAAGGGCGAAAACGATAGCCGCGAGTTCTAAATCATGTGTGGCATATCTAGTCTCAGCCGGCTTCAATTGCCTAGAAGCATAAGCAATAGCACGTTCTTTTTGCATAAGAACGGCACCCAAACCAACGCGACTAGCATCGGTGTAAACGACAAAGTCTTGATTCCCTTCGGGAATAATAAGAATAGGAGCATCAGAAAGGAGTTCTTTTAATTTCTGAAAAGAAGTTTCACACTTGTCTGACCAAATGTATTTAACACCTTTCTTTGTTAAGCCAGTAAGAGGTACGACAATCTTAGAAAAGTCTTTTATAAAACGGCGGTAATAACCTGCCAATCCGAGAAAGCTACGGATTTCAGTCACGCTCTCCGGTCTCTTCCAATTTTGCGCGACCTATCAGTGTTACGTGACTTAAGGTGATTCGCGACCTAAGGGTACGCGACCTAACATGGTTCGCGACCTAAGACTTAGTGGGATCGAGCGACCTAAGGGATAAGGCCACACGACCTAACAGTAAAAGGTCCTACGACCTAGAGAGAATGCGCGACCTAACTGGGTTCGCGACCTAAGATAGGCGAATGACCTAACTGGGTTCGCGACCTAAGGAGAGTGCGACCTAAGGTCTTGCGACCTAAGGTCTTACGACCTAAGGAAAAGAAAAGTCTTACGACCTAAGGAGTTAACTCGCGAACGACCTAAAGCCTTTAACTCGTGAACGACCTAGGCCTTTAACTCGCAGGCGACCTAAGCCTTTAACTCGCAGGCGACCTAAGACTTTAACTCGCAGGCGACCTACGACCTATGGATGAGCGACCTAACTCCGAACGAGCTAAAAATGGCCAGAACGACCTAGTAGCAGTTTTTTCACCAAAATCACTAAAATTTGGAATTTTTTCGCCAATCCAATCCAAACCAAATGCAACAAACATGCTAAAGTGATGAGGAATCATTCCCAACAGTCCAATGACGATTATAGGCAAGATGTGAGATCAAAAATCTCACCTTTTCACGGAATTTGATGAAGATGGAGATTTGAGAGCAAAGCAAGAACACCAACAAGCTTGAATCAATGGTCTTCACGTGAATTTGATGTTGAATCTCGGATTTGCAATAGAATTTGTGTTTGGAGTTTTAATTTCCACTTCCCACCACCATTTTTGACAAAGCTTGAAGTGTTTTGATAGAGTGAGGAAGATGGTTGGGCTGAACTAAAGGGGTGCAGTCCAAACCAAAGTCAAAGGCGGGAAAAAGTGTTGAAAATTTCACTATCTCCAAACATATCGAAGTTTACACTCAAAAAGATCGCAAACGTCATTTTGAACTCAATGGAAGTGGTCTCGAGTCCTAATTTGACCGTATGCAAAAAGTAGCTTTTCGGACTAACATCCGACTAACGATAAAATATTTAAATATAAAACCGATAGATATGCGGGTTGTTACAGACTCCCCTCCTTAAAGAAATTGCGTCCTCGCAATATATATGATGGAAATAAAAGTAACAACCATAAAAGCATATTAACACAAAAAGAAATTGGGATTAAGAAGTTTACCTTAAAGAGCAGGAGAAAGCAATTCCGGATGTGTACGCTCGATGAATTCTCTAGTTTCCCAAGAGCAATCCTTAGGATTTGAGGACCATTGAACTTTAACAAGCGGAACATCTTTATTTCGAAGCCGTTTGATCTCCGAAGCAATAATTCGAACAGGATGCTGCTCATAAGGTAAATTAGGTGAAACTTCAATCTCTTTCACAACACCGGGCTCAAGTATCGAATCGGAATCCCGAAGGCACTTCCGTAATTGAGAAACGTGGAACACGTCATGCATAGCAGAAAACTGAGCCGGTAAAGAAAGGCGATAAGCCATGGAACCAATACGTTCAGTGATAGGAAATGGCCTAACATATCGAGGCGCTAACTTTCCCGATCGACTGAAACGTACAACACCCTTCATTGGTGAAACACGAATAAAAACAAGATCACCAACAGAAAATTCTAATTTCCTTCTTCGGTTATCGGCATAGGATTTTTGTCTACTCTGGGCTTCTTTCATCCTATGTCGAATAAGCTCAATCTTTTCTGTGGAATCTCGAATAAAGTCTGGTCCTAAAACCAGTTTCTCACCAGCCTCAAGCCAACAAGAAGGAGATCGGCATGGCCTTCCATAGAGTGCCTCGAAAGGAGCCATACCAATACTAGATTGGAAGCTGTTATTATAGGAAAATTCAACAAGTGAAATATGATCTTCCCAACTTCCACCGAAATCAAGCACACAAGAACGAAGAAGATCTTCAAGTGTTTGGTTCACACGCTCAGTTTGTCCATCGGACTGGGGGTGATAAGCGGTGCTAAAATTAAGCTTCGTTCCCAAAGCTTTTTGAAGACTCTTCCAGAATCCACTAGTAAACAATGGATCCCGATCACTAACAATGGAAGAAGGTACTCCATGCAGTTTAACAATTTCTTTAATAAAAAGTTTGGCCAGAAGAGGAACGGTTCGGTTCGACCGAACAGGAATAAAATGGGCAGACTTAGTAAGTCTATCAACAATCACCCATAAGCTATTATGACCCGAACGAGAATGGGGAAGGCCATCAATAAAATCCATGGAAATTTGATCCCACTTCCATACTGGAATTTCCAACGGTTGCAATAACCCACCGGGCCTTTGATGTTCAGCCTTAACAAGTTGGCAAGTCATGCAACACTTAACAAAGTTAGCGATATCAGATTTCATTCCCTCCCAATAATAAAGTCGCTTCATAACAGCGTACATTTTACTGCTACCGGGATGAATGGAATACTTGGAACGATGAGAATCTTCTAGAACGTCTCTACGAAGATCACTAATATTTGGTACGATCAATCTACCAAATTTTCGAATGCCGCCACGAGAATCGATATCAAAGTCTTTCAAACCTTCAATATCGGTTTTATCCTTAAGATTTTGGCCAAGCAAAGCCAATTCAGGATCTAGCTGTTGAGCTTCAAGAATGCGGTCTAATAAAGAAGGACGAGCCTCAAGGCTACATAAAACAAGAGATGAACACAAATCGGAAACGCGATCTCGAATTTCACAAGTGGATAAAAGTTCGAGATCGTTCCATTCAGATATCATCATGGAAACAACCGCTTGTTGTTTTCGACTAAGTGCGTTGGCAACTCGATTCCCCTTTCCGGGAGTATAAAGAATGTCAAGATCATAAGAGGCAAGAAATTCGAGCCAACGCTGTTGACGCAAATTAAGTTCCCTTTGAGAAAATAAATATTTCAAAGACTTATGATCAGTATAAAGTATAAACTTTTCTCCCAAAAGATAATGTCGCCAAATTCGAAGGGCGAAAACAATAGCCGCGAGTTCTAAATCATGTGTGGCATATCTAGTCTCAGCCGGCTTCAATTGCCTAGAAGCATAAGCAATAACACGTTCTTTTTGCATAAGAACGGCACCCAAACCAACGCGACTAGCATCGGTGTAAACGACAAAGTCTTGATTCCCTTCGGGAATAATAAGAATAGGAGCATCAGAAAGGAGTTCTTTTAATTTCTGAAAAGAAGTTTCACACTTGTCTGACCAAATGTATTTAACACCTTTCTTTGTTAAGCCAGTAAGAGGTACGACAATCTTAGAAAAGTCTTTTATAAAACGGCGGTAATAACCTGCCAATCCGAGAAAGCTACGGATTTCAGTCACGCTCTCCGGTCTCTTCCAATTTTGCGCGACCTATCAGTGTTACGCGACTTAAGGTGATTTGCGACCTAAGGGTACGCGACCTAACATGGTTCGCGACCTAAGACTTAGTGGGATCGAGCGACCTAAGGGATAAGGCCACACGACCTAACAGTAAAAGGTCCTACGACCTAGAGAGAATGCGCGACCTAACTGGGTTTGCGACCTAAGATAGGCGAACGACCTAACTGGGTTCGCGACCTAAGGAGGGTGCGACCTAAGGTCTTGCGACCTAAGGTCTTACGACCTAAGGAAAAGAAAAGTCTTACGACCTAAGGAGTTAACTCGCGAACGACCTAAAGCCTTTAACTCGTGAACGACCTAGGCCTTTAACTCGCAGGCGACCTAAGCCTTTAACTCGCAGGCGACCTAAGACTTTAACTCGCAGGCGACCTACGACCTATGGATGAGCGACCTAACTCCGAACGAGCTAAAAATGGCCAGAACGACCTAGTAGCAGTTTTTTCACCAAAATCACTAAAATTTGGAATTTTTTCGCCAATCCAATCCAAACCAAATGCAACAAACATGCTAAAGTGATGAGGAATCATTCCCAACAGTCCAATGACGATTATAGGCAAGATGTGAGATCAAAAATCTCACCTTTTCACGGAATTTGATGAAGATGGAGATTTGAGAGCAAAGCAAGAACACCAACAAGCTTGAATCAATGGTCTTCACGTGAATTTGATGTTGAATCTCGGATTTGCAATAGAATTTGTGTTTGGAGTTTTAATTTCCACTTCCCACCACCATTTTTGACAAAGCTTGAAGTGTTTTGATAGAGTGAGGAAGATGGTTGGGCTGAACTAAAGGGGTGCAGTCCAAACCAAAGTCAAAGGCGGGAAAAAGTGTTGAAAATTTCACTATCTCCAAACATATCGAAGTTTACACTCAAAAAGATCGCAAACGTCATTTTGAACTCAATGAAAGTGGTCTCGAGTCCTAATTTGACCGTATGCAAAAAGTAGCTTTTCGGACTAACATCCGACTAACGATAAAATATTTAAATATAAAACCGATAGATATGCGGGTTGTTACAATGAATGTCGATGATGCGGCCATCGTCAACGAAATTATTTTCCAACGACAGAAGAGGGGAGTACAAAATTTATTTGCTTTAAAATTCTTTTAAAACATTTTTTTCAATCTTGCTGAAAAAATTTATATCGAAAATACTTCCAAATAATACTAATATTATATTCCAATATCTTTGCAAACCAATTTCAAAACCCCGAAACTTAAGTTCTCAAATTTCCAATTGAATTCATTTTATTTATAAATCCTATTTTGCAACCATATTTATAAAATTTCACTTTCTAACACACAATCATATTACATACAACTATTTAAATTTATAAAAATTATTCTTTTATATAAAAAATATAATACTAGGTAAAAATATTTCATTTACCTATATTTCAAAATAATATAGTGCCGGTCTCCCCTATTAAGTGTTTACAAATCCCTATCGATGCCATAACATTATATGTACCGACCAGAATTTATAAATACCAAAAGGAACAAATTAACACAATATAAAAACATTTTTATAACACTACGCTCTCTCATATAAATATATATGCTCAACAAACTCATTCTAGGATATTGCTACCCTATATCTAATGAGTCAAACCCCATAATGCTAAGGTTATTGCTAAACCAAAGCTCTGATACCAACTGCAACGACCCACCTTTTTGGACGGTTCAAATCAATAATAAACTACACATGTCAAACTCAAACCATTAAAAAGGGAGGATTGTTAATGGGGTAAATAAGAAAATAAGAGAAAGAAAGAAAAAAACATAGAATCTCACAGCAGAATGACAAAATATAATAATTAAATAAATAGTTCATGAAGTTGTTTTACAAATAACATTGATTACACTTTTACAATATATCAGAGTTATACATACACTGTAATAATTTGAAACTTTAAAACATATGAAATAAATTATTTTCCAAATATAAATTTTAAATAAAATCATTAAATAACATTTAAAATCAAATTTATAAACCAAACATACTTTACTATTTAGAAAATAATTTAAAACCGACCAACGATGTCCGTATATAGTTTTATATCCTATGGTCAAGTGATATGGTATGTATCATTTCAACCCCAAATTAGTTAAATTTTCCAGGTATATATCATTTCAACCCGTATCCCGAATCAATAATTTCCAAATCAATAAAATCACTCAGATTTATCATTTCAACCCGTAACGATTTTTTCTATTCTATAAAACCATTCGGGTATTTATCATTTCAACCTATAGTGACAACAAAACATCCGATCATCCAAAATTTTAACAAATTAACATCCATCACAATCAACATCCAAATCAACCAATAAATCACAACAATTGACTGGTTATCATTATCTGGTGTTTAACTAACAATTTTAAATTCAATATTAATTCAAATGGCAATTAAATTCAAATTAAATTTGAATGAAAATTTAAATATACCAAGTAGCATTCAATAAATTTCTAATTACATCATAAATTTAATTTAACTTACATAAGATGGTTTGGTATTTGTGAGTGGGTTAAAACCCTCACCTTTGGTTTACAATCGATTTAAAATCCAAATAAAGCCCAAAATTTGAACAGTCTCAGAATGCAGCCAAACAAATTCCATAATGTTTATAATTTTGATACAATCCCAACGGAGAAGACCGCGCGTGAATCCAAGCTCGTATGCAGAAGTTATCGATATTAGAATGTTTGAAAATCAAATTTTAAATTAAAAAAAATAGAAGGGCAAACTTGTAATAATAGAACCATACCCAAACCCTCGTTCGTGCGTTCGAACCCTATACCACAACCCAGCTGCCACGTTGAACTCTAGATAGTCGCGACCATGACCCCTTACAACCCAATCAGACGACGCCGCCGCGCTCACCATCTTTTACCGTCTCCACGCATGCCTCCCACGACCATCGCAACTCCACCTTTTTCGTTCGCCGCCGCCACGTTATTTTTTGACTTTAGGCGATCTTGAGCAACTTCAAGATGGTTGGAGACTATGGATCATCTCTGCACGACCTCCTCTACCCACTAGTCACCTCCGATCATCCTATTAACGAAGATCCACCGTTGAAATCGAAAACCCTAATTTCAACGGCCGAGACTTCTTCAACCATTTTTAGCCAAACCGATACTCAAATTCAAAAACAAACAACAGATCTAGATTGCGCTCTTCGAGAGCTTTTCAGTGATATATTATCTGGCATAGTTTGAGGAGTTTGAATTTTTGATTTTGATTTGAAATTTGAATTTAGGGTTTTGGAATTGGGAATTAGGTTTTCTGCCATTGAGAAAGGAGACGATTGAACAGACACATGCAAAATAATGGAATAGACAGCTAGGTTTTTCGAAAAAAACTATTTATATGGATAGATGGATAAAAATGAATAGACATATCGAATTGGCCGAAATGATAACAATGGCCCGAAAAGCCCGTTTCGTCCCCGAAACGAAAGTAGGTCATCCCATATATAAAAATATTTGTTTTTGATATTTTTAAACTCAATGGAACTAGTTTCAATAACAACATCGTATATAGAAGTTAGCTTTTAAAATCAGATTATATTCATTTAAATCATTTAAATTGATTTATATGCGTTTCGAGCCCGCACGATCAAACGATAAGTCTGATCGCTACGAAACTTGAAATCCTATAATAATTCACTATTCGATGAAACTAGTTTTGTCGATATCCGAAACCATGGCCAAAATGGCTAATTTTCACTTTAAATAAATAAATTATTATTAAATTGATCTAATCACTTTTAAATTCAAAATTAAAAGTTAACAATTTATTAGCCTTGATTACATAGAAATTAATAATCCTTTAAAATAAATTTTCCATGTTAAATCTAATATTTAAATATTGCAAAAATTTCAGTGTTCGATTACAACTATAATAAAACCTTGTTAACTATATTTTAATTTTTGATTAAATTCTTTTATTTCGATTTACACTCTTATTATTCAATCATCCAAAACCATATGAATTCACTTGACACTAGTTTACATTTTATTACATTTTTATTCTACAATTATCATCTTAAATCATATTAACGGTAATATTTAATTACATTAAATTTTTAACAATTGATTCTAACAATTATTTTATTCCTTATTAACAATTATAACCAAATTAACTTTACAATTATTTCAAATGATTGAAATAGCATTAAAATAGTTGTCAATAACCTTCAAACAATAACATTAAATTATATTCTAATTGTTTTTCTCATTAATAAATCATAAATTTTAATTTCTCCCAATATTTAATTTCAAAATCTTATTTAATTTAATAGTTTTAATTATCAAAATTTACGGGTGGTTAGACAAACCATTCAAAAGGGAAGATTATCAATGGGGTTTGATAAGAAAATAAAAGAAAGAAGGAAAGCAATACATAGAATCTCCCAGCGGAATGAAAAAATATAATACTCAAATAAATAGTTCATGAAGCTGTTTTACAATATACATTTGATTTCGATTTTTACAATATAATTAGAGTACAGTAAAAAAAACATACCAAAATAATGTAGTGGAATAATAATAGTAAATACGGTCTAGCAAACTCCATCTTCATCTTCGAAGAATAATGTCTTCAAACACTAATATACTCAAGCTCACCTGAGCGTAATAAAAAGACAAAACACTCGAGTCAGAACTAAAAGTTCTTACGTAAGTTAAAGAAATAACAAGTAAATATGAGTGTAATAATTTTAGAGATGTTCACGGGATTTTTTGTCTCCCATCAAGTATACAACGTAAGTGCAATAACTTAAGAGATGTTGCTGGATGTTCCATCTCCTAAGGATCCATCAAACTATCTACATATAGTAAGATACGCTATATATGTAGTGTTTATAAGTAAAGCAAAGTATTAAAATATCGTTAAGGCTTTACATTGATCCCTCTTAATGCATTTTTAAGAAGGTAGGCTTTGCACGTCCTGTAACAGAACCAGTAATGTCGGTAGCTAGTGAGTCCCCTATAGGTACCATACTAAAACAAAATCGCAGTGATCGCGTATAAGGATAAATGTATGACAAGGCATATTGGGCAATGCCCAAGGTAGGATTCTACCAATTTACCCTTCTGGCTGGTTGTAATACATCATAGCCACGACTGCCGACTGAGTCGACCACCCCAAAATCAAATCAATGTGCACCGATCAAGTCAAAAATCAATATAATACGAATGGGTGATGGTCCCTAAAGGTAGTTAACCCCTTGGCCAGACATGGGCTCTTGTTTTAGACATTTCAAATTTACACAAGTGTCGAGGTCATCCATCATCATTCTCTTTCTTCGGTCCTGTAAATGTTGCCAATTTAGCCTCTACATTCTGGATAACAACCACCACATACACGGTTATTAAAGTGGTTCCAATAGAATAATAGAGAGTATGTCATTCATCGGGACCCAGTCTCTTTGTAACGACCCTGAATTTCACTGCTTTGATTTGCGAATATTTAATTAATTTTAAGTATTCAAATAATAGGTTTTATAATGAAAATAAAAAAATTAATAATAAATAATAATGGTGAAATAGTTTTTCAAATTTATTTACAAAAATAACTAGTTCGAAGAAAGACTGAAAATGTGACCGAAATTCGTTTTCCGACTTTTTGACTTTTCGTTCGCTAAAAGTTGTCGGAATTATTGTAACACTTTAGTATAAACACATAAATTCATTTACAATTTTTTTGCATTGAAATACATATGTGTACATTTATGTACACTTAAGTTTGTATGTGTATATATGCAAGATAAGATTATATTTAAAAAAAATTAATATATTATAATATAAAGATTCTTTTCCAACATAAAATAAAAATGAAGTACAAACATGTTTTAACATGTTTTCTCATGACAAATTTCAAAATTTAAGAAGCGGAGACAAGGAGAAGACATAGAAGAGATGTGGCATTCATTTGTGGAGGGCAAAGTATGCAAGGGTATATTAGTAATTCCACTTATTCCATTTATATAAAAACTAATTTTCCTAATTACTTTTTCATTTTTCTCATTCTCTTTTTACTTGACAATTTTCCTAAATTTTTAGCATTCTTTAATGGCTTCCATTCATAATTTTCAGTTTTAAAAGTCCATATTTAAAATTTTAAAATGATTTCAAACATATTAAATCTTCTCCATTTCATTTTAAAAACTTCTCCATTTTTCCTTCTAATTCATTCGACCATAACTTCCTTTATACTACACCATATTAAGATTTTTTTATTAAAACCATGTCAAATTTTAGTGGCTACAACTTTTATGTAGATCACTTTTTCAATATTTGGGTCCAGCTACGTCTAAATCTTGTTTATTTACAAAGTGTTTTTGGACTTAGAGATCCAAGTCTGAAAATGGTCCTTCTTATTTCGACCATATATTCCTCAAAATTAACTGAAATTGAGCGTTTTGATTTCAAATTGTAGAGAAATGAATTTAAAAAAAAATCTTTTGACCACATTTCCAAATTCCGAGAAATACATGACCATAAATTGAGGGAAAGTTGACCAATTTTCGAGTGGATTTATGGTTTTCCAAGCTTTTCGAATTCCAAAATGTATCATGTTTTCAAATGATTTTTGTGCGTAAATTATTTAAATTTTGGAAAAGTTTTACCTTTGTATGAATTTAATATTGGAGGGTAAAATAAGTTGGTTGTTTGGTTGGAATATTATACAGTTTGAATATATGTACATGTTGCTAGTTGCGGTTTAGATATTGACTTGTGAATGAAAGCTAAAGCGTTGTGTTTCATTATAATGATGTGATTTTTGGGTTTCTGATATAATGGTGATATGTTTATGGATGTTTAGGTGTGTTTATGTGATGTCATGCTAAGGAAGTGGACACTTTGATAGGGTATTGGCGATTGGATTTCTTTGTGGGAAAAACTAGTGTTTAGGTTAAAGGAAACTGAAAATCATTTCAAAGTTTCAACTTTGTTTTCTTATGCAAACTCTTATGCTATGTTTATGATAAGTTGGTATATATTTAAATATTGAGGTTTCAATGAGGAAAGTCAAAACATTTTGAAACTATGGTGTCCATAACGATAGTCGCTATGGATGCAGTTCCGCTTTAGAAATCCAAATTTTCAAATTTAAGTTTCATACTTAAATTTGTTTTATAAATATTTTATAAGACTAATAAAAAAAATTTAAAAGTTAATTAAGGATTCAATAATTAATAATTAATTAATAAAGTTTTGATAATTATTATCTAATTAAGTGTTAATAATGTTTATTAACTTTAATTAAGTGAAGTTTAGTTACTAATTAATTACCTTTTAAAGGATAAGATTAATTTTATTTAATCAATTTTTAAGTATGATTAATTTTTAATTAGTTATAAGTTAAGTATATGATTTACTTTTAATTAGGTACTAATTAGATATAGGGCTAATTATTAATTAATTATTAACTATATGTTTAATTTTAAATTAATTAAGGTTTTAATTTATAAATTATTTATTAAAGGTTTAATTTATTTAAGACTTAATTAAAGAATATTTAATCAAGACTAATTAATATTAAATTTTAATATAGGTTTAAATGATTATTTAATAATTAATAAAGGATTAATTAGTGTTTAATTATTCATTTAATAATAAGTTATTGTTTGTTATTTATTAAAGGTTTAATTATTTATTAATTTTTAATTAAATTAAGTTCAAATTTAATAAAGATTAATTATGATTAAATAAAGAGTTTATAACTAATCATTTTAAAAGGGAGTTTAATTTTTAAATCCTTTGTTTCAAGAACCAAATTATTCTAAAGGTACTACTTTTTCAAAGATGGGTTTGAACACAAGGGATTCAAATGTAGATACCACTAAGTAAACAAATGACCGTGAATGAGTTATGATATGATTTTTTGTGTTTCTGTGGACAACTATTAGCAGAATAAATCCACGTTCTGCTATAAATTGATTATTTGATTGTGTGGACATTTGATATCAGAATAAATCTCCGTTCTACAATAAATTTATTGGATTGTTTAGACATCTATTTTTCTGGACAAATCACCATCCTGCTATTATGTTATTTGGACATGTTTTTTGGTTAGTTTATATTGACATGTCATTTCCTGACTTGGATATGAAGTGTATTTACATATATATGACTTATGTAAACAAATTTGTTAAATGACTTGAAAATGAAATTGAAATTAAATGGTAACTTGAATTAGTACCATTGGGATTGCTAAGCCTTTTTTTTGAATTTATGAAGTATGATTTTGAATTAACTTTAATTCTATAATCAGTCTGGGTTTCAAAGTTTATAAATGATTTTCAAAGTAATAAATTATTTATAAAAAGGGTTTTACTAAATAAAAAGGGTTTATATAAAGTGATTTAAAATTAGAATTTGTAGATGATATTTTGTAATGTCAAAGATATTCTACAAAGGAAATTTGATAAAGATTTTTATACATGGAAAGATATTTTATAAATCATTTAGAGATTTTAAAAGAAGTTTGAATCTAGTTTGAAAATTTATAAGAAGGGTTGAAATATGAAGTGAACTTATAAAAAGATATTTTATATGGGATAAGTGAATGGGTTTTATAAAGTGAAGTGGTTTTATAGTAAGTAATGGTTTGAATAGGGAATTTCTTGGCTATTTAATATGGAATTTGAGAAGAGGGAATTTCCAAATGTTTTTGGTAAATACTTATATTTTTGAGATAAGTAAAAATATTTTCCAAATATAAAAGGAATGTAAAGGGTTTTGGGAATAGTGTTTTAAAAATATATTTTGATAAGGTTTTGTAAAGTATTTTAATTAACTAAAGATCAATTAATAAAGGCTTAGCAGATCCCATATGGAATCAAATCAATGTTGAATGATTGTTTATATGATAGTTAAACAACCGACTATCAAATCTGGACCTAAACGTAACTTTAGAAATATCTAGGAGAAACACGTGAGTTATATAGCACAGCATCCTCAATGATGGTATAATGTGCGTAAAAACTCATTTCTTTCTTATTGAATGGGTGATAAGAAAATCTATCCACAAACGGTTAGGAGATGAACACCGCTCTTATTTTTTTTCTGTTTAATTCCTAAAGAACTGGGGTTGAGTTTACCAAAAATTATTGAAAGTTGTTTTGAAGAGACCGGGATCGGATCTGTTATCCGAAAACCACTTTGATCCAACTCAAGCATTTCGAACTGAATAAATCTGGAAGAATATGGAATCGAAGAAGGAGCATTGAAGTGCAAGGACTACTTGCCACTAATCCTGAGGTTGATTCCAAAATGAATGTAGTAAAAGTAGTGCCTTCGGTTTGTCCTTATCCTGGACAACTTGTATGGATGAATGCTTGCACTGCATTACTGCCTAGAGGGCAGTGTTAGCATTCCAAGTGGGATTGCTATTCAAAAGATAAGCGTAGCCTCAAGCCTCATCAATCGGGAATCAATTAAATTAAGGGAGATGCATCAAGGCTAAGTGGGTTGCTCCCATTAGGGTGTGTCATCGCCTTTCTAGATAATCTACATATTTATGGATTGGTTGTGCATGTGATCTCAATAAAAAGGGCTGCAAAGCAACCGGGGTGTGACATATTTGATACTATGCCGGTCTTCTGTCGGCATGGGATCCCGGCAAGGTCCTCGGTACATTTTCTAGACACGTACCATGATAGGTGGTACCTTGGTTCCTTGTCATACTATGGAATCCAATCTCCACTACATGCCTTTACGGTTTTGATTGTAGAGCCTATTATGCTGGAAATTAATAGTGGTAACAATTTTGGCTATTCTCATATATTTATTTTGAACACTTAGACATTATTATAATATCACTGGATTTTCTATAAACGTGTTTTGGCTACGTAAGGTAAAAACCCGTACGTTTTATATGCGATGCGGTTTTATGAGATACCTTTGATTTTGAAAGGGTTTTAAACATAATAATTGAGTTGTTTGAGTTTACTCACACTAGAACCATGTCTGACCTAGAGTTTTATTTTCTTTTCCTAAAACTCTTGGGTGCTCAAATTTTTATTGGCAGCCAAGTATTTTAGGTTTCCCACAGATGCATCTAGAGAGGAGCCTAGAGCAGGAGGCTTCAACGATAGCTAGTTATTATCTTGTTTCCGCTGTATTATATGTATCTTGCATAATTAGGTAGGACAAGTTGTTATAACTCCTAAGGTGGTATTTGTACTTGTACGACTCTGATGTATAATTTTTGAAACGACTTTGTAAAGTAGTGTGTTGATTAATATATGTTATTCCATTGCATTTTGAGGTTCTATGATTGTTTAGTTTCTTCTATCTTATATCATCTTCTTTCCCTTAATGACGGTTTTCCAGAACTTGAATGCTCCACATACAATACAGTGGACGTATTAGTGTCGATTTTTAAACGTCGAAAATCTTGTTCATTACACTCTTAAATAACAAATCATCCATTATACACACTGGTTGGTTCTTTTAAATTTCAAGAACAAGACATACTTCATATCAAAATAACAGATTTGCTTCAAAATCATTCCGAATTAAAAATAGGTCACACCTTCAAAACATTCGTATTTAAATCAATGATTTAAATCTAAATGGTTCCACTCTAAAACAGTGTGAATATTGAAAATGGTTTTGAATAATTAAAATAGTTTAAATATTAAAAATAGTTTGGACAATTAAAATAGTTTTAATATTGGAAAATAGTTGGAATAATTAAAGTAGATTCATAGTTTTGAATAAAAAAATAATTTTAAAGACCGGAAATAGTTTTGAATATAAAATAAGTTTAATATTGAAAATAGTTTGGATAATTAAACTAGTTATATATTAAAATAATTTGATTATTTAAATAGTTTTTATATTAAAATAGTTTATGTTAAAACAGTTTTATATTAAAACTGTTTCTTTCTTTCATAACATGGCTCAAATTCCAAATCATAACGAATTCAATTTTTGACTTCTGGATTTAGTCAACTTCATATTCAATTTCGATTTAAATCAACCTAAATCCAAACGATTTCAACTTTTACTTCAAATTCAATTTAACCAATTTTATCCAAAGGCCGAAAGACTCGATTTACATTCTCATTTTGAGATCAATTTATATTAAGTCCATTTCACGTCCCAACTTGGACATACCAATTTAAACCATTTTAATTAAAGTAAATTCAAAGTTTAAATTAAAGTATAAATCTTTAAAATAATTCACTTTCAGTAAATTCAAATCATATCTCAATTCCAACTTTAAGACTTCAAATTAAATCTTTAAACTATTTCAGTTGACAGTTTCAATTTCAAAATTTTAAAGGTTGAACTAAAAAATAATTATATTCATATAAATGCAAATTCAATATTTTAAAACCATTCAATTTAACCAAATCCAGTGTCCGTATATAATTTCCTATCCTATGGGCAAGTGATCATGTTATTTCAATTTTAATTACATGGATGGTGTTAAAAAAATTCTTGTCAACACCCTAAAATTATGCTAAGAGAAGTGAATTATCCTTTATACCAGTGGTGAGAAAAGAAGGTGTAAATCCTCTTAGAATTGCCTTTTGATTAAGCGTTATCGAGTAAGAGTTATCCAAACTGACCCTTCGACTGTGTCGAACGGGTTAGTTTCCATGTTTTGAGACCTTTTGACTCTTCTGGATGAATCGATCCTCCTTTCGAAGGCCTTCCTTTCAAATTAATAGAAATACCTTAGAAAGTTTTTTCCTTGAAAGGTTTCGACCTTGTCGGAAGCCTTATGAGTTATGTTATTAGGTCTTATCTAAAAAATGGTATCGACCCTATCGGAAGTGTGACGATCTTGATGATAAAACTTGAACCAGGAAAATTAGTCTGGGTACCGACCTTGTCGAGAGCTTTTAGATTTAGAGTAGTTTAGGCTTTGGATTGGGATCCTAAGTTAGGGGTTTCTATCTAGTCGAAAGTTGTGGATATAATCTCCTTGGGCTTGAATCAGTAATTTCAGGCTTAGGTGTTTAGAGGATGGGCTTCGAGCTTGTCGAAGATTTCTGCTTAGAAAGGAGATGGATATGAGTTGGTTATAGAAGTTATTAGAACTTGAAGGGGTTTCGACTAGTTGGTATTAGCCCTTCGATGGAGGTAAAACTTGAAATGTAAAGGTGAATCTAACAAAATCTTTAAAGAAATAGTAAAGTAGTCTAAAGTAATCGAAATTCCCTTTTTTAGCTAAATAGATTTTTATTCCTTAAAACTCCCAAATTCATTTACAAATTAGGGTTACAAGACTTTGCTTAAGAGTATACAGGTTTAGAATGAGAGGAATCAGATCCCTTATAAGTGAACAATTGGGTCTTATTTATAAATGTGGCTTGGCACCTTTTGACCCTGATGCTTTCGACTGGGTCGGAAGGTGGCTGCTGAGAGTCTTGATCATGTTGCCACCTTTGTCAAAAGGTATGGTGGCGCTAACCTTCTTTGAGTTGTCTTGAGAATGATTTTGACTCTATCATTAACCTTTTCTTATTAGTTTCAATGAAGTTGGTTACGCCTATGATCTTGTTTCTGATCTAATGCGGAACCCTTCTTGCACCACATTGGTTTCGACCGATTCCGAAGGTTTACAATAGCTTTTGAAGTGGTTGTTCCGGATAATACTTGCTTCCTAGCAGCTTGAATGAAGGCGAAACCATTGGTTTTGAATGGTTTGGCGTATGTTCAAAGAATTATTCTTCATTGTCTTTGGACGCTGTAGCTTCGACTTAAACGGAAGGTCTTCATCTAGTCGAAATTCTGTAAATGAAGGCGGAAGGGTACTTTCGACTCCTTCATCTTCTTCGAAGGGTAAGAGCTTTCTGGATATTGATTGGAGAAGCCTTCCAACACCTTCGAAAGGTCCTGATGCTTCTAGAGTTTGATGGCAGCATCCCTTCGACTCTTTCGAAATATTTGACTGGAGCTCTTCTCTCTTGCTCTTTGCTTTAAGAAGTTTCGACTTAGTGGAAAGGTGAATATTTGAAGTAACATTTGCCCCCCCCTTGCAAAGGGATGCTCTTGACTTTCCAATTCATCTTTGTCGAAACCCAGAAGCTTCTCGCCTCTTCGTCTTCCCGTGTAATTCTGGGTCGTCCATTCAAATATGATCTAACGGTTGATAACTTTGGGCGACTTTTCTTATAAAGTGTGCCTTTCTTCTTTTTCCTCTTTTACTTTTCTGCAATCAAAATTGAAAGCGCAAGTAAAATAGTTCCAGAGATTCTTAAACTTCTAGTTTATTTGCAGAAATCCAAGCAATCATCAAATCTTATTTGTAAGTTTAAATTTAACTTTATTTTGTTGACTTCAATCGAATTCTACCCTTCTAGATTTTTAAAATTAAAATTCGCTTTTTGAAATATTCTAATCTTTTCTGAAGGTCGATTCCGATTAATTCAATTAGAAGCTTTTTATAATCCAGTTTCAGGAAATTTTAGAGATTTATTTTTCATTTATGGTTTCGAAATTACTAGCGGATGATACTTAAACCCATCTACTTATCGAGCTTGGATTTTTATTTCAAAATTTTCTATTTTTGTTCATTGTTAGTGAATCTGGGTTTCCAATTTGATGATTATTTTCATACTTTTGAAATCGAGATGGATTGATTTTACTTCGAATTCATTTTTTCAACAGATTGGATTTACATATTCTTCAAGATTTTTTTTTGAAAACCCGATTCCTTTACCTAGAAGTTTCTTATGTACAAATGAAAATTTTGCGCCATGAAATATGACTTTTCTACCCCTTCAAAAGGGATTGTGGAGAAATGTTGGTTTTGCTTCATTCGCCCTTTTCGATGGGGTCGCAAGGTGTTGTATTTGATCATCCTTGTCAAAAGGTCATGCTATTAGGTAGTGATTAAGAACTCCTTCGATAGAAAAATGTTTTGACTTAGTCGAAACCCTTTGTTTCGATTGCAATCCGTTCTTCATAGGTAATTTCATAGAATCATTGGCCCTCTTCGACCCCTTCGACACCACCATTACCTATTAGGCGAAAACCCCTAGAACTATTTTTATCTACCTTTGTCGAAACATCCTAAGTGCATATGAATTTAACTTAGAACCTTTTGACTTCAATAAGTATGATAGGTTTCGACAACATTAGTATCTTTCTCAGGATACCTAAGTTATTGGTTTCGATAGTGTCCAAAGGTCTTGGTACTTGGTTTATGAAATGTTTGTAGTGTATATTTTTGTTTAAGATTTTGAGTTGATCCTAACTATCTTTCCTTAGCAATTAGGTTCCTATAGAGCTTTTGACACTGTTGAAAAGTGATGAATGAATAAATATTTTGTCCTATTCTTTCGACTTGTCGATATCTCAAAAAACATATTTACTTAGGCTTTCGACAATGTCGAGATGTACTTGTTAAATGTTGATGTCCCTTTCCTTTCGACCTTGTTGAAAGCCTAATGTCTTTGATTTTTAACTTATATTTTTTTTCAGTAGTGTGAAGTTTCAAATTTGGTTCATGTCTAAGTAATTTAAACACGTTTTCTTTGACTAATTCTTGGAAGTATGTTAAACTCATAATTAACCTCGAAAATTTTAACTAAAACGTTATCACCTGGTAGAACCATGAGTTCTCTGAAGAAGGCAGAAGCCACTTCCAAAGATTCTTTCATAGCAACTCAAGATGAGGTTGATGCCATCCTTAATGACTTTGGCATTACCGGTATCGAAGCCATTTCCCCAAAAGAGACTGACACCATCAACAACCCTCCCAAAGGTTTCTTTGCTTATACTGCTATCCACATATTTCACAGTGGATTCTTGCCCTTCCCAGAGTTCTTATCTACATGCCTTTCTCATGTCGGGATCGCCCCAATCCATCTATAACCGAATGTCTATACTTATCTCTTGTCTTTATAGATGATGGCATTAGAGTCAGGACTTTCTCCTCTCAATGCTGAAGTGCAAAATTACTTGACCCGGTTAGTTAAGCAGAGCAATCTTAACAGTCATATATATTGGTCCAATCCCCAAAAGAAGTTAATATCAGATGGGGTTAACAAATTCAGGGACTGGGAAAACCAGTTCTTTTGCGTCAAGTGCTCTTTTGGCATCCGCGGGACTTTTGATTCTCCCCGCAAGTCTTGGTTTCTCTTGCTTTCCCTTACTCAATGTTTTCTATTTCCTAATCTCTGTTTTTATCAAGTGTGCCTGCTAAAGAATTTAGCGATGTCGACAAAAAATAGTTGAATCTCTAACTATAGCTTCAAGCCAAGTTGGGAGCAGGCCGATGTTACTGACTCCCTCCAATCTACGAAAACACTTTCTACTGCCAACAGGCCAAAAGATCTTGTGAATTGAATATGGAAATTGAAATTTAAAATGAATAAGTGAATGTACTAATTGAATTGAATTAGTAAATGGAATAAATTCGATAAATGAAAACCAATCAAAGAAAATAAATTGAGAATTGTTTATGGAAAATAAAAATAAAAATAAATGATAAACTTGAGTTTTGAATTGAAATAGCTTAAGTAAATATTGGACAGTAACTCAAATTTAAGTGAAGCTTTGAAATGGTTTAAATGGAAACTTAGTTGATTAATAAGTTGAAATGCGAAATTGAATAGTGATAAATGTATAACTTCAGTAATGAAGTGAGAATAAATACAAGAAGTGTATATAAATATTTGCATTGTTGTTGTCGAGTTTTGTACGATGGTTTTGAACAAATCGAATGGTTTTGTGAATATGAAATGCAAGTTAAATTGAATGGAATCAATTTAAATGATTGTTAACTCAAGTAATCATTTAGTTGCATGAATATTAACAAATCTGAATAGAAAGAATTATCGTTGACAAAAACGAGATTGTATAAATTCTATGAGTTAATAAAAGCAAATAGAAATTGATTTTTGTATCAATTGAAATAGATACGAGTTAGATTCATTTAGAAATAAATTGAATGTAAGAAAGTGAGTTGTTAATCACTTGAATTGAATAGAAATTGAATGTGAATTAGATGGAAGTGATTTAAGTTGAATTGAAACCTTATGAATTGCTAATGGAATTTATTTTGGATGTATGGCTAATGAAATCTATATATTTATTATTGAAATGAGTGAATTGTTAAATAGATTTCTTATATTTGTCACTTACGTGTTTAAACTGAGTAAGTGCAGGGTTTTTTGAAGCCGTTTAGCTGCATTTTGGTTGCGTAAATGCTAATAAAATAACTGCTTTGCTTAAAAAATGCTAAAAAGGTACGCCTACGCAATAAAAATAGGAAATATGAACTGTTTTTCTGCTTTTCCGACCGAGTGGGTCGATGTATATATATTTATACTTTTTGTCAAATTGCAAAAGCTCCTCCGTACAAAGGAGACTCCACCAAAATTTTCTAAAAATTTTGAGAGTTAGAAACTTTTTGAAAGTTTGATCTTCAAATTGTAAGGGAAGTGTAAGAATTGAACTAGAAAAGTGAATTTTTAGCTTTTGAAGATGAAATGAATTCAAATTGAATTGAAGATAAGTTGAATTCAAATGAAATTGAAAATGCAAAGTTGACTGAATATACAACTTTGTTCGTGAAATGAAAACGAATATAAGAAATAGTTATATTGCACTTAAGAAATGAGTGAATGAAATTCTTAAGTAAATTGGTATTGGGAAATCCAATAAGTGAATTTTGACATTATTGTTAAGTAAAATATACAGGAATTGTAAATGCTATAGGGAAATGGAATTAGATTTTGATTTCGGAGATAAATTTGAATTTTCTCGGCAAAGGTATGTATTTAAAATTTCAGTATGAGATTTTATGTGATTCTGATTTTGCCACTTGGCATTTTGTTTTCTTTTGAGATCTAAAGGTTCGTAGGGACGTTTTGTAGTCGTACCATGTTAGCCGCGCAAAGGAGACGCTGGCGAAATTTTCGGAAATTTCGAGAGTTAGAAAAATATTGAGAAATTTTGGACAATTTAAAATTTGAGTTTAAATTTAAATTTGAATTGTGAAGTAAAATAAAAAAATTTGAAACTATAAAAAATGTTTGGAAAGTTAGTTGAAGTGATAACAAATCTTTAATAAAAAGATTTGGGTTTGAAAATTTGTTAAAACTATTTAGATTTAAGAAAATAGTTAATGGGAATTGGAGCATTTTTCCTGACTTAAAATTTCGGGATGAAATTCTTTTAAGGGGAGAAGAATGTAACGACCCTGAATTTTTGATATTTAAAAAGTGAATATATAATGAGTTTAAATATTCGAATGATAGTTTAATTTGAAAATTCGAATATCAAAGTGAATTTAGCGATTTAATTATTGAATTTAATTACTGAATCTGGGTAAAAATTTGAATTTTCAGTTTTAAGCTGATTAAAAATAATCTGAAGGCTTTGAAAATTTATCTTGATAATTCTGAAGATAATAGAAGCTTCAGAATTGAATTTTGAGATGCCTTGTTCAGTTTTGAAATTATATCGTTTAAATTCAATTTGAAAATAGCATTCCGGAGCACAGTCTCGGAATTCGACAATACCAGTTCCATTGGATCCGTAATATTGCATTATTATCGGATTTCAATTTTCGTAGTGATTGGAGTTATCGTGTGATCGTACGATAAGCAAACGCGTTGATATAATATAACGGGATATTTTTGAATATAAAAATATAAAATTTTGATCAACTTTCCATCAGCCGACTTACTTTTTCTCTATTCAGTCACGTTCTCTTGTCTCCTCTCCATTCGTTCAAAACGAATGAAACATTTTCTTCGTTATGAAGCCAGATAACAAAAGAAAATATCTCGTTCAAAAATAATTAATGGCCGATCTCCTTTACAACAAACAGAGAAAAAATATATATACTTCTTCCCGTTCAAATCGAACGAGCTCATCTCTCCCTCTTCCCATTCGTTCGAAATCAAAGGGAATCCCCCTAAAAAAATAAAATAAATGGCGACCAAAATCATCTTGTTCCTTAATCAAAAGAAAAACGAAAACGAACTGCCGCACTAAATATAAAGACGAATTCGAATCGAAATCGAGTCCGTGGTGACATTTTCGAGCAACTTATGGATCTCGAAGCAGTTCAGCTGTTCTCGCAATCAAATTGAAGCAATCGAAAACAAGGAAGGGGGATCGCGATTGTGAGCACGAGACGTGGTTGGGTCAACGATCTGGGCGGTGGTTAGGCTCGCGACATGTGGCCGTCTCGAAGTCCTCGTGTTCTCGCAAGGATAGGTGTTGGCTCAAAGTTTGATGCATTATTGGCAGCATGGTCGGCAAGGCTGGCTTCACCCAGAGGATGGAAGGCGATCGTGGGAGGGTCGCAAGGCTAGGGTTCCGATAGACAGAGGTAACTGTGAGGTATAGTTTTATATTTATTTATTTTACTTATCTGAATTTATTAACTGTAAAAAAATATATAAAGATGAGATTTTGAAGATAAAAATTTTGTAGGGTTTGTAAAGAAGAATTTTGTTTCGAATATATTTATGTATTAGAAAATGATTTTTCACAGTGAGAAATTTGATTTTTATTTGATATGGATATGCAGAAAATAAAATCTTTACAGTAAAAGGAAAATTATGTATGGCCATTTTAAAATTTCAACAGTGAAGTTTAAACCTGTCTAATATCATTCTATATATGTATGAAAAAGCTTTTGGAAAATAAAAGGGAATTTAGTTTAAAACCAAATGATAGTATAAATTAAATTATAGGTCAATTTAATTTAATGAATGAAAGATTATTGTATGTTATCTCAGATATTAATGAATTGTATAAAATTGTCTATACAAGGTTTAAAAAACCGTGAAATCAAGCTGGAAATGAAAATGGATTGCAAAATAAAAAGCAAAGGTGAGATTTTCTCACTCGAAGGAAAATTTGATTTTTACAGTTATTGATTGATGATTGACTGTTTGGATGTGATATTAGATATAGTAGGATATATCTATATATATAGCAATATATATATATTGGCATATGTATATATCACTACGCCATAGATTGCATACTGCAACACCAAAGAAGTGATGCAGGAAGTGCCAAAAAATGTTGCTATAGGCTAAAAAAGGGCAAAGGCAACACTTTCTCGGTGATGCATTTTGCCGCGTTGCCGCAGACCTCAAAGGCAACATTTTGACTATCTAAAGCAACATAAGAAATATTGTTGCAATAGAATCCTATTTGGGTCTATAGCAACATCCATAGGTGCATGTAGCAACATTCAAAAATGTTGCTATAGATATTAATTTTCTGAATTTGTGGGGCCCACAATGTAGAGCATATTTGATTTTTTAATAGAAATAAATATTTATTTAATAAAATGCTATTGCACAGAATTTGATATTCAAACAGTAATTTATTTAAATAAATATTTTATTTCAACATTTGAAATAGTACAAATTCCCGACTCCACTATTTTACAATTCAATGATATATAACACTGATATTTACATATACAGATATTCCTCACTACATCACTCAGTTCACTCAATACATATGCAGTTTCAATTTATACAGACACCGACATTGACAAATATATGACGAGCTGAGTGCCGAGCCGAAGGCGAGCCGAGAAGCGGGTCCGGGCGTAGCGCCGGCGGGGGTCCGGGGCACCGCAGTCCCGGCGGGGATCGACCGATTCATCCGATTTCGGAAGATCGAGCCTTCTTTGAAACCTGTCTTCAATCTCATGCATTCATACACTCATGCACATTTGATTTGACTCTGCCTTCAAGCTTGTATCCAGCTTTCCAGTCTTCAATACCTGTCACATATAATTCAAAAGCAGTAATCTGGAAAATAATATTTAACTTGAACAGAAAATGAAAATATTTTTGTTATATTATTTGCCTCAGGTATTTGGGTTGTTTCTTTTCATATTTTTTTCTGACAGGGACCAAATATTTGCACGGACAACCTGTGATATACACAGTATGGAAGACACCAAGCAACAGTTCGGGCAAAAATGCACAAAGGAGAAGCCAAGTGCACAAAGTAGTACTCAACACAGCAAGCAACATAACATGATCAAGAAATGCATGTACATGGATGAACATACATGCATCATAAGAATTGGTACAAGAAACTACTCAAGTGGAACTACTCAAGTGCATGTTCATACTCAAGTGCAGCCAGATATGTAGACAAGCCAAAAAAATGGACACGGCACAAGGTCAAACCCGAGTCATCGACTAGATTCAACTCAGGGCCAAGCAACCAACAAAACAAACAAGAACCAGGTTCAGCAAAATGTAGACAAGCCAGTGCAAGAAACACAGCAGTACACATAGGCAGCCCATCAAGCAAAAATAGTGAATGCATCAGGAATGTACAAGAGAAACATAGGCAATAATATGATATACAGAGGACTTGGAGCATCAGTTCATGTTAAAGAACAAGGTTAGCATGGTACCAGTTCAGTCCAGACCAAGAAAAACCAACAAAGCTCAACACACATATGTTTGTATATATCGTGGAAATCAAAACTCAATGTTCAGATTAGTCAACAGTTTTAGAAAACCAAAGATCACTTTCAAAGTTCTGATTTTCAAAAATGCAGAAGTTTTCAAGTGAAGCAGTTTTCTAGAGGACAACAAAATACAAATACTTCAAGTTCTGGTTTAACAAATGCAGCAAGGTACAAAGGTATGTGAACAAGTTTAACAAAGGTTCAAGTTCTGGTTTAACAAAGGTTCAAGTTCTGGTTTAACAAATGCAGCAGAAAGGAGCTAACAAGCTCAGATCAGAAATCAAAAACAAGCCAGTGAACCAAAATCCAACATACCAAATAATATCACATCGCAATTCATCATCGGCAAAGCAAAATCAAGCCAGTGAACCAAAATCCAACATATCAATACATCATCGCAATCCAACATACCAGATTTCTCAAAGTCCAACAGAAAGATTAAACTCGAGATTATAGGAAATAAAGCCTATAAATAAATCCCAATTCATCATCGGCAAAAGCGTGCGAGTGTAACCAAAATCGAGAATAATCAAGTAAACCAGAAGGCAGAAAACATACCAAATAATATCACATCGCACCGGGCGACGAAGTCAAAGCAATTCGAGCAATCAATCAAGGAGAATGAAGGAGCAAGCTACCAGAAACGTTTCTCACACTAGATTCGATCAATCAGAGCATCAAAGCAACTGGAATCGCGTGCCCTAGTTTTCACAGAGTGGAACGAGAAAGAAAAATGCCGTGCCCTAATTTTCACACAAAGAGGAACGAGAAAGAAAAGTAAAGCGGGAAATGGAAATTGCTAAGGTGTGGATTGATGGTGTGGATTGATGGTTGAGATTTTGTTTTAAATGATGGTGTGGATCGCTGAGGTGTAAAATTTTATTAATTTTATTAATTTGAATATATTTATAGCTACTGCAACATTTTGCTGATATCTATGCTAACACATTGAAGTGAATGTTGCAATAGACAAAAATCAGCATAGCTATCGTTACATTGTAGCTAGCAACACCTTGTAATTTCGTTGCAATAGGTCATCTATGGCGTAGTGTATTGGTGATTGATTTCCCGCAATTATATTGTAACAACCCTAGATTTCGTACCAATTAATTGTCGTCTCTAGATGATTAATTTTCCTAGCTGTTTGTTATTTGAAGTTTTGAATCGGTTTAAAATTTCTTTTAATAAAATTGTTAAAATTCTTTTGGATTTAGAAAAATAGTAGGCCGTTCCCTTTTCAAATGATTCAGCCCAATTATTTTTGAGATAAGGGTTTGTAGCCGGTTTCATCCCTTTATTCTTTTTCTCATTTTTCAAAACCCTAGCATACGAAAGGAAAATGGCAGCCGCGTTTACTGTCGTTCGTCCCTCTTTTCAAAGATAGGGCATGCTCGTCTCGTTCATCCTCTGGGCTTCTGTCGATTTCAATTGCGAGAGTGGGTTGGTTCGTCGAACCAAGGTGAGTGAATACTAACTCTGAGACCCACTATAACAAAGAGTATTACGGGAGTAATACTGTCTGTTAAAGCGGAGAATAGAGTATAGTGGAAGCGACCATTTGTAATCAAGCTATAACTATCTACTGAATACGTCGAAAGGATGGTATCTATATATATTTTTCAAGTGGTTCGACATATTCGGTAAATACTTATAACGAAATTACAAATGGCTAAAGATCTATCAGGACAAAGCATAATAATAAATGATAAAACATCACAGAACAGAATCACATAACAGATATAAAATCCCAGAACAATACATCGTCAATACAGATCCAAATATCATAAGTGGGTACAATGCCACTGCTCACACATGTGAGTCAAAAATATGTACATATCAAAGTTTGAATAATAACATAAGCGGACACTAAGATAAGCTATCTCAAAAGCATAGCAGGTAAGTCCAAAGCGGAAGCACAGAGCAGCTAAGTCCATAGACCTAACCTGAAACAACTCGGTCTGACCCGAGCGAAAAACACTCGGGTCAGGCTAGCTAAACAATCAGTAATAACTGAGATATATAATAATGCGGTACATAAATAAAACAGTACTTATCCAAAGAGAAGTATATTATGAACCACATGAATATAATGACGATCCCTAATCATCAATAAACAATAAAAATCTCCAAAGAGAAATCAACACCAAAGTGTAGAATAAATAAAATCGCCTCATATCATCGGCGTAGCCAAAGCTATAAAAAGATGCCCATAGGCAATAATCCCAAGAGTGACCAGAGTCTGTAATCAATTCCCAAGCAAAGATCGATGCTCCAAAGAGCAATGGGGATATACTGAAAAGTCAATGAAATCCAACACTGAAAAGCAATGTCCAGAGACACTGTGAATCCACAAGGCAATCGCACTTACATCGTATGGTTCCATAGAACCAACACCGAATGGCGGTACTCGAATGGATATAAAAATCATCAAATAATACCAATATTGCACGTGCACCGACCAGAGTCGTTGTTGCCAAGTACTGTAGAGTTGTGATCGATCACTCGCACAGATGCGGAATGCGTGAGACGGCAAGATCCTTCCCAGAAGGATAAAGGCCCAGAGGCGCATGCCGAAAAATAAACTGCTCCATAGAGCAGGTGTCCAGAGATGGTTGCCCAGAGGCGTGGTGACCCAGAGGTCCAGTACTGGCCGCCCAGAGGCTAATGTGTCACTAACTTCTTGGAGAGGAACCCGTAAAGTGTTAACAATGAGTCCCATACCCCACGTTCGCACTAAACGGTTTACTAACCAATAGCAAGCTCACACTCCAAACAACAATAAAAAGTCCACCTCGTATCATCGGTAAACTAGACCCAAAGGTCAAAACGATCAATCGAATAGGTCGGGGATTAACCGGAAAGAAAATACACACGGTTCCATAAGCCGGAGATTTCCTAACCGTTTAAGCACCTTTCCACTTTGCTCGACGTGCTAAAAAGTAAGTGTGAGATTTTTATTATAGAAAATAATGGTGCGAAACGGATTTATAATTGATTTTGAAATCACTTTAAAACGGCTTTTGAAAACTCTCCTATTATGGAGTAATTAATTTAATAATTAAAAATAATATTATATATAATAATTTCGAAATCCATTTAGGAGTGAAAAATCTTTTGAAAATGATTCATAAAACCCTTGTACGAAATCTAGAGACAAATCTCAAAGAAATCAATAAAACCAGAAAATCACTGAAAAATATTCTAAGTATTTGTAAACATTCAAAAACAGCTGCAAACCCAAGTTCGGCAATTTATTTGGACCAGAAAACGGTGTCCAACTGTCATGAAAATTAGCAGGCATGTAGTCCAACATCCCTACTTTAAGATGCAAAAAGAATTTCTGAATTCCGAGTTGAGACGAAGTGGCAGCGACATCTCAAAGTTGGACCCAGGAAAAGATTCATACTGTTTACCAACATCGACCAGAGTTCAACTTTGACACGAAATTCGAAGTGCCAAACAAACTCCGATGTTGCCCAAACTTTAGAAACTCTACCTTTCCAACGAGACCAAAAACGTCGAATTCCAACTTCGGATGCGATCGTGGCGGCATCACGAAGTGGAGGTAAAAAAAATCTGAGAACAGGATACTTTTTTTTCGATTCAAGCCCAGCCCAGCCCGCCTGGGCTCGGGTCCATCCAGGCCCCAGCCCGCCTGGGCTGAGGAAGCCCCAGCCCACGCGGGCTGGGTGCATCTAGTCCCCAGCCCGCCTGGGCTGGGGAGGCCCCAGCCCACGCGGGCTGGGGTCCTTCGGGTCCCCAGCCCGCCTAGGCTGGGGAAGGCCCCAGCCCACGCGGGCTGGGGTCTTAGAGTCCCCAGCCCAGGCGGGCTGGGGTTGGATTCCTGCCCCAGCCCGCCTGGGCAGGGGCGCCCCAGCCCAGGCAGGCTGGGGTCGGGTTCCGCCCCCAGCCGCCTGGGCTGGGGGGTTCTGCCCAGCCCGCCTGGGCTGGGCTGGGAGGTTTCTACCCCAGCCTAAGCGGGCTGGGGTGTGGTTCTGCCTCAGCCCAGGTGGGCTGGGGTGTGCATCAGCCTGGGTGCAGCCCAGGCCTGCCCTGGTGCACCCAGATCACTGTTTCAGCCTGTTTTCAGGCTGAAACATTCCAGCCAGCAGTTTTTTTGTGATTTTTGGTGATTTGGGGTGTTTTTTTCAAGTTTTGGCATCAAATTTTCACCAAAATTAACTAGCAATAATCACTAATAAATAGTAATTACCTTAATGATGAAATGGATCAAATAGCTTGTGTGCAATGATCAAAGAAAGCCAAAATGCTCAACTCCAAAGCAAAAGATCAAGGGGCTTCAAGTACCCAAAAATAAAAATAAAAAACAAAACAATGATTACAACAAGATGGTAGAGGTAAATAGGGATTAAGAAGGATTAGAGAATAGGGGAGATTACACTACCTTTCAAAGATTAAACTAGTTTAATTATGAAGAGAAAGAGATGGATCTTCTAAAGGGTGGCCATTAATTATGTTTAGATCTAGGTTTAGGAATTTATGAAGAGGAGGGTTAGGGTTTATGGGAGGGGTTTGAGATATTATATAGGAGTGGGTTGGTTAATGGGTCATGGTAAGATGTTTTAAAACTCATTAGGACTTAGTTTATTTTTCTAAGGTTATCATGTGAACAAAATCATAAGTGGCATCCTAATTTTAATTAAAACCATATACTTGTCTCATTAGCCAATTAAACCCATTTTCACATTAAAAATTCCCCTTTTAAATATTAAATTCCAAAAATATTAATTTCCCCATTTTAAACCCAAAATACTTTAATTTGCAAACCAATTGCAAATTTAAATTCCCAAAAATTTTGTTTAGCTCCCTTTTCAACTTAAAATCATAATTTTAATTTATTATTCGGTAATTGCAATCTCAAGGTTGTTACAGACTCCCCCCCTTAAGAAAATTGCGTCCCCGCAATTCCTTAAATATCGAAGTCGTCTATAACATCTAATCCACAAAAGGAATACAGAAGATAAAATATAGATGCTCACCTGTGCCGGAAGATGAAAGAAAACCAGGATAAGTACGCTCGATAAATTCTCTGGTCTTCCAAGTGCAGTCCTTAGGATTAGACGACCATTGAATCTTCACAAGCGGAACCTCTTTGTTTCGAAGACGTCTGATCTCCGAATCAAGCACACGAAGAGGACGCTGCTCTATAGATAGATCGGGTGAGATCTCCAAATCAGGCACGATATGAGGCTCGATAATAGAATCAGGATCGCGCACACACTTGCGAAGCTGAGAGACATGGAACACATCATGTATTCCAGAGAAATGAGCAGGTAGAGCCACACGATAAGCAACGGGGCCGATGCGTTCCGTAATAGGAAATGGTCCGACATAACGAGGAGCCAACTTCCCTGTAGAGCTAAAACGCACAACCCCCTTCATGGGAGATATCCGAATAAAGATATGATCACCAATGGAGAACTCAAGAGGCTTCCTATGGCTGTCCGCGTACGATTTCTGACGGTTCTGCGCCTCTTTCATTCTCTAACGAATAAGAATAATCTTCTCAGAAGATTCTCGAACTGAATCTGGACCAAGAAGGTGCTTCTCACTAGATTCTAACCAACAAGCAGGAGAGCGACATGGCCTTCCGTAAAGAGCCTTGAAAGGTGCCATGTCGATACTAGACTGAAAGCAGTTGTTGTAGGAGAACTCTACAAGCGGTAAGTGATCCTCCCAACTACCTCCGAAATCTAGAATACAACAGTGCAAAAGATCCTCTAAAACACGATTCACCCTCTCCGTCTGACCGTCGGTCTGAGGATGATAAGCAGTCGAGAGATTCAGCTTTGAGCCCAAAGCTGACTGTAGGCACTTCCAGAAGTGACTAGTAAAGATAGTGTCTCGATCACAGACGATAGAGCTAGGAATGCCATGGAGTCGAACGACTTCCTTCACATATAACTTGGCAAGCTGAGGAGCAGTCCGAGTGGACTTAATAGGAATGAAATGAACTGATTTGGTCAAGCGATCAACGATGACCCAAATAGACGTATGGCCTGACTTCGATCGAGGCAGACCGTCAATAAAATTCCATGGATATCTGATCCCATTTCCACAATGGAATCTCTAGCGGTTGAAGAAGACCGGATGGACGCTGGTGTTCAGCTTTGATCTGTTGACAAGTTATGCAACGGCTTACATAACTTGCAACATCACTCTTCATGCCTTCCCAATAATATAGACGACACATGTCGGCATACATCTTGCTCGACCCAGGATGAATAGTGTACTTAGTGCGATGACATTCGTCTAGAATGTCACGCCTAAGTGATAAATCAGATGGTACCAAAATACGGTTCTTCCTGCGAAGACACCGATGAGAATCAATAGAATAATCCGACAATGTCTCATCACTGGATCCCGACTCAAGGAGATGAATATATCGCAACAAGTTTGGATCCTGCCGCTGAGCATGGACAATGCGATCCAATAGAATAGGTCGAGCTTCCAAGCTAAATAGCAAGATCTGAGGATCAGAAGACGGAGCTCGATTTCGAATATCACACATAGAAAGGGTCTCAAGAATATCACACTCGGCTATCATCATAGAAACTACTGCCGAGTGTTTGCGACTGAGTGCATCTGCCACACGATTACCCTTGCCAGGGGTATACTGAATATCTAAGTCATATGAGGCGAGAAACTCAAGCCATCGCTGCTGCCTCATATTAAGATCTCTCTGGCTGAAAAGATACTTCAGCGACTTGTGATCGGTGTAGAGAATGAAACGTTCGCCCAATAGATAATGACGCCACGTCTTCAAGGCAAAGACGATAGCAGCTAACTCAAGATCATGAGTAGGATAGCGAACCTCATTCGGACGTAGCTGCCTAGAAGCGTAAGCAACCACCCGATCCTTCTGCATAAGAACAGCACCGAGGCCGCTACCACAAGCGTCGGTGTAAACAACAAGATCCTGGTTGCTCTCAGGAACCACAAGGATAGGAGCATGAGTGAGAAGTTCCTTCAATCGCTGGAAAGAAACTTCACACTTATCAGACCAAATAAAGCAAACCCCCTTACGAGTCAGAGTCGTGAGGGGAAGTGCAACTCGAGAGAAATCCTTGATAAACCGACGGTAATAACCCACCAGCCCAAGGAAGCTGCGAATATCATGAACGTTCTCGGGCTGCTTCCAATTCTGAATAGCTTCGATCTTGGCCGGATCGACGGAAATACCCTCAGATGATACAATATGGCCCAAGAACTTGACCTTGCTCTCCCAAAAATGGCACTTGGAGAGCTTGGCCTTAAGCTGATGCTGACGAAGAGTATCCAAGACGATCCGCAAATGATGAGCATGCTCTGCCTCAGATCTAGAATAAATAAGGATATTGTCGATGAAAACCAGAACGAATCTATCGATGTATTCCCGGAATACTCGATTCATAAGATCGACAAAGAAAGCCGGAGCGTTCGTCAAGCCGAACGGCATGACCAACCACTCAAAAGAACCATAACGAGTGCGAAATGCTGTAAGAGGAATGCTGTCTTCGGCGACTCGTAGCTGATGGAATCCGGTGGCAAGGTCGAGCTAAGAGAAGACCTTTGCACCGCTCAACTGATCAAACATATCGTCTATCCGTGACAATGGATAACGATTTCTGATGGTCAACTCATTAAGCTTGCGATAGTCAATGCAAAGCCTAAGAGAGCCATCGGGCTTCTTAACGAAGACCACAGCAACACCCCATGGCAAAGAATTGGACTGAATGAACTGCTTTGCCTCAAGCTCCACTAACTGCTTCCTAAGTTCCTCATTCTCTTTTGTAGACATCCTCGTGGGAGGATGCCCAACTGGGTGGGAGCCTGGAATGAGATCGATGCGGAACTCAATAGCTCGCTTCGGTGGTAAACTAGATACTAGCTCGAAGATATCGGGGAAATCCCAAACAACTGGAATACGAGATATGTCTACCTCATCATCTCGTGAATCAAGAGAGAATAAAGTAACATTAGAAATCCCAACATCTTGAAGAATAATAGCTAACGGAGAGGACGAGTCAGGGTGATGAATGAATAATATCCGCTTCGAACAAATAATTTTGGCGTCGTGCTGAATGAGCCAATCCATGCCAAGAATCATATCAAAGCCCAAATACTCCATAATGTGGAGATTTGCATGGAAAGAAAAGCCACAAAGATCAATATCTATATTCTCACAAAGCAAGCTAAGGGTCGTGGATCCACCAATGGGATTCACAATCCTTAGTGAGGAAACCATACAAGTGACATCCAAAGATAAAGTATCAACTAGTTCCTTTGATACGAATGAGTGAGAGGCACCCGTATCAAAGAGAACTCTATAAGATCTACCATGAAATAAAATAGAGCCTTCAAGAACGGAAGGATGTGTACCTTTAGGCTGAGCAGAAGTGGTAGGAGCCTTGGCAGCATTAAGCCTGCCAGGCTTGGCACTAGCTGGAGCAATAGGACAAGTGGTGATCCTGTGTCCCTCCTTCTTGCAGAAGGTGCAATAGAGAGGTTTGGGGCACTCTCGAATAAAGTGATCTGGAGAACCGCAGTTGAAGCATTTCTTCGGAGGACGGGTTCCACTAGGCTGAGCAGGAGACTGGGACTGAGGACGAGTCTGAGGCTGAGTCTGAACAGTGGAACTGCTAGTCTTCTTCTTCTTATGCTGAAAAGAAGAGCCAGACTTGCCAGGAGGAAACCTCTTCTTGGTGGGGTTTGTGGAACCCCCACCGCCATCATCACTATGCTCCATCTCGACTGACTCAAGATGTAGAGCTGCATCGACTAGCTTCTCGAATGAGAGCTCAAGCTGTAGCATAAGCTGCCTCTTCAAATATTTCTTCAAGCCCTAAACAAATTTGAGGTTCCTCTTATAAGGAGTAGCAATAAACTCAAGGCCGTACTTGGACAGGGCCTCGAAGGAAGAGACATAATCGGATACGGAGGACTTCCCCTGCTTGAGATCAAGAAAGCGGTGAGCAAGGGAGTTCTTCTCTGACTCTGGGATGAATTTGAGCTCAAATCTCTCACGAAACTGAGCCCAAGTAAGCAAGGTCTCATCGATCTCGGTAATAAGGAGTTCGTACCAATCCAGGGCACGACTCAGAAGCTGACTAGAAGCAATAAGAACACGTTCATGATCCGGGATATCCATACGAGTGAAAATGCGCTCGCATATTCGAATCCAAGCCTGGACCTCTAAGACATTCTCGGAGCCACTGAACGGCTTCCCTCCGAGATGGGTAAAATCACTGCAGAGACGCGCAAAAGCAGACTTGCGCGGAGCATCAGCAACTGGGGCTGGAGATTGAGAATGAGACTGAGAATTCCGAACCAGCTCCATGATCTGGTCGGTGGTCATGAACACGCCTTCTGGATGAGTGTTGCTGGACTGCCCAGCAACACTGGTCTGACGTGTGGTTCTCCCTCTTCCCCTTCCAGACATACTGAAAGTCAAACGGGAATTAGAGTTAGACATGATTCAATGATAGATAATTAATTAAGGAATACTACGGAATATAACGGATTCTTAAACATATTCCTAACTTATCTATCAATAAACATAAGGAAGGTATTTGATTTAATTCGGATCTAATGAAAATGTATTGTACTAAGTGTATCTGTTCTGTGTTTATTATGCTTATTCCTGAAACCAGGTTCTGATACCAAGCTGTAACGCCCCACTCTGAGACCCACTGTAACAAAGAGTATTACGGGAGTAATACTGTCTGTTAAAGCGGAGAATAGAGTATAGTGGAAGCGACCATTTGTAATCAAGCTATAACTATCTACTGAATACGTCGAAAGGATGGTATCTATATAATTTTTTCAAGTGGTTCGACATATTCGATAAATACTTATAACGAAATTACAAATGGCTAAAGATCTATCAGGACAAAGCATAATAATAAATGATAAAACATCATAGAACATAATCACATAACAGATATAAAATCCCAGAACAATACATCGTCAATACAGATCCAAATATCATAAGTGGGTACAATGCCACTGCTCACACATGTGAGTCAAAAATATGTACATATCAAAGTCTGAATAATAACATAAGCGGACACTAAGATAAGCTATCTCAAAAGCATAGCAGGTAAGTCCAAAGCGGAAGCACAGAGCAGCTAAGTCCATAGACCTAACCTGAAACAACTCGGTCTGACCCGAGCGAAAAACACTCGGGTCAGGCTAGCTAAACAATCAGTAATAACTGAGATATATAATAATGCGGTACATAAATAAAACAGTACTTATCCAAAGAGAAGTATATTATGAACCACATGAATATAATGACGATCCCTAATCATCAATAAACAATAAAAATCTCCAAAGAGAAATCAACACCAAAGTGTAGAATAAATAAAATCGCCTCATATCATCGGCGTAGCCAAAGCTATAAAAAGACGCCCATAGGCAATAATCCCAAGAGTGACCAGAGTCTGTAATCAATGCCCAAGCAAAGATCGATGCTCCAAAGAGCAATGGGGATATACTGAAAAGTCAATGAAATCCAACACTGAAAAGCAGTGTCCATAGACACTGTGAATCCACAAGGCAATCGCACTTACATCGTATGGTTCCATAGAACCAACACCGAATGGCGGTACTCGAATGGATATAAAAATCATCAAATAATACCAATATTGCACGTGCACCGACCAGAGTCGTTGTTTCCAAGTACTGTAGAGTTGTGATCGATCACTCGCACAGATGCGGAACGTGCGAGACGGCAAGATCCTTCCCAGAAGGATAAAGGCCTAGAGGCGCATGCCGAAAAATAAACAGCTCCATAGAGAAGGTGTCCAGAGACGGTTGCCCAGAGGCGTGGTGACCCAGAGGTCCAGTACTGGCCGCCCAGAGGCTAATGTGTCACTAACTTCTTGGAGAGGAACCCGTAAAGTGTTAACAATGAGTCCCATACCCCACGTTTGCCTTAAACGGTTTACTAACCAATAACAAGCTCACACTCCAAACAACAATAAAAAGTCCACCTCGTATCATCGGTAAACTAGACCCAAAGGTCAAAACGATCAATCGAATAGGTCGGGGATTAACCGGAAAGAAAATACACACGGTTCCATAAGCCGGAGATTTCCTAACCGTTTAAGCACCTTTCCACTTTGCTCGACGTGCTAAAAAGTGAGTGTGAGATTTTTATTATAGAAAATAATGGTGTGAAACGGATTTATAATTGATTTTGAAATCACTTTAAAACGGCTTTTGAAAACTCTCCTATTATGGAGTAATTAATTTAATAATTAAAAATAATATTATATATAATAATTTCGAAAGCCATTTAGGAGTGAAAAATCTTTTTAAAATGATTCATAAAACCCGTGTACGAAATCTAGAGACAAATCTCAAAGAAATCAATAAAACCAGAAAATCACTGAAAAATATTCTAAGTGTTTGTAAACATTCAAAAACAGCTGCGAACCCAAGTTCGGCAATTTATTTGGACTAGCAAACGGTGTCCAAATGTCATGAAAATTTATAGGCATGTAGTCCAACATCCCCACTTTAAGATGCAAAAAGAATTTCTGAATTCCGAGTTGAGACGAAGTGGCAGCGACATCTCAAAGTTGGACCCAGGAAAAGATTCATACTGTTTACCAACAGCGACCAGAGTTCAACTTTGACACGAAATTCGAAATGCCAAACAAACTCCGATGTTGCCCAAACTTTCCAGGGATGGATTTAGAAACTCCACCTTTTCAACGAGACCAAAAACGTCGAATTCTGACTTTGGATGCGATCGTGGCGGCATCGCGAAGTGGAGGTAAAAAAAATCTGAGAACAGGATACTTTTTTTTTTCGATTCAAGCCCAGCCCAGCCCGCCTGGGCTGGGGAAGCCCCAGCCCACGCGGGCTGGGTGCATCTAGTCCCTAGCCCGCATGGGCTGGGGAAGCCCCAGACCACCTGGGTTGGGGAGGCCCCAGCCCACGCGGGCTGGGGTCTTAGAGTCCCCAGCCCAGGCGGGCTGGGGTCGGATTCCTGCCCCAGCCCGCCTGAGCAGGGGCGCCCCAGCCCAGGCGGGCTGGGGTCGGGTTCAGCCCCCAGCCGCCTGGGCTGAGGGGGTTCGGCCCAGCCCGCCTGGGCTGGGCTGGGAGGTTTCTTTCCCAGCCCAAGCGGGCTGGGGTGTGGTTCTGCCCCAGCCCAGGTGGGCTGGGGTGTGCATCAGCCTGGGTGCAGCCCAGGCCTGCCCTGGTGCACCCAGATCACTGTTTCAGCCTGTTTTCAAGCTGAAACTTTCCAGCCAACAGTTTTTTGTGATTTTTGGTGATTTGGGGTGTTTTTTTCAAGTTTTGGCATCAAATTTTCACCAAAATTAATTAGCAATAATCACTAATAGATATAACTAGCAATAATCACTAATAGATAGTAATTACCTTAATGATGCAATGGATCAAATAGCTTGTGTGCAATAATCAAAGAAAGCCAAAATGCTCAACTCCAAAGCAAAAGATCAAGAGGCTTCAAGTACCCAAAAATAAAAATAAAAAACAAAACAATGATTACAACAAGATGGTAGAGGTAAATAGGGATTAAGAAGGATTAGAGAATAGGGGAGATGGCACTACCTTTCAAAGATTAAACTAGTTTAATTATGAAGAGAAGGAGATGGATCTTCTAAAGGGTGGCCATTAATTATGTTTAGATCTAGGTTTAGGAATTTATGAAGAGGAGGGTTAGGGTTTATGGGAGGGGTTTGAGATATTATATAGGAGTGGGTTGGTTAATCGGTCATGGTAAGAGGTTTTAAAACCCATTAGGACTTAGTTTATTTTCCTAAGGTTATCATGTGAACAAAATCATAAGTGGCATCCTAATTTTAATTAAAACCATATACTTGTCTCATTAGCCAATTAAACCCATTTTCACATTAAAAATTCCCCTTTTAAATATTAAATTCCAAAAATATTAATTTCCCCATTTTAAACCCAAAATACTTTAATTTGCAAACCAATTGCAAATTTAAATTCCCAAAATTTTTGTTTAGCTCCCTTTTCAACTTAAAATCATAATTTTAATTTATTATTCGGTAATTGCAATCTCAGGGTTGTTACATTACGTGAGGTTGTACGGTTGATTTCTTGTATGATCTCAGTATTACCTGGAACTGCAGTTGTTTGATTTCGTTGGACTGTGATGTTTTTAATTTATGTGGATATGGTCACTCGATGATCATAGTCATTCGATTTTGTTTTAATAATTGGGAAGATTTCTAACTTGGTTGTTACCTTGTTTTCCAGTTTTTGACTAGCTTGAATCAGCACTGTTTCATGGGGTTACTGATGTTAGGAGGTTTTGCTCGATGGTTTTGTAGTTGTTTGTGCAGTCTGGTCCACTTGCTCAGTTGATTTTCACTGTTGCACCCATCTTTGTAGTGAGCTATGTTGTAGTTCACATTTGCTACAGGTAGTCTACATTCATTTGAGTTGCACTGTTTGAATTTGTTTCATGTTGGTTCGTATATATTGCACCACTTCAGTATTGTATAGTTCGCATGTTCATGTAGCATATATCACTCTGCATTTCTCGGGTTTCTTCATTTGTGAAACTGTTTTGTCACCATAGTAGTTGTACTTGAGATTGGTTCCAGTTTCACTGACAATCATGTTGGGTAGCTTCACTTGTTTTTTTGTGTGTTACTGAATGCCTGTCGTGGCTTTGATGGTTCCTGTTGCATTTGTAGTTGTCCAGTCTTTGATCACTTGAACTCATTTCCATGTTGCACCTCTGTTCATTTTGCTCATGTGCAGTTTGTAATGTACATTCATTTTGTACAATTAGGTTTGCATTCATGTTGCCCAGGTTTGACCTTGTGATCATTTGTGACTTTCACCGAGCTTTTGTGTATCTCATGCGATAGTGGCGAGGCAGTACACGCACGTGTACTGCAGCCCTATCAGATTTGACAATTTTAAATTGATGTTTCAATTTATTGAATTGTTTCGTTGGTTAATTTTAATGTTTAGTGTTATATCTGCCGTTATCCAATTCTCGTATCGAGAGATTGGATATACGAGATTTCTGTGACTGTCGTCTATTTGATATTTGATTATTATTGCTTCTGTGCATTAATAACTGAGTTTGAATTAGACTGACCCGTGTATTATTTTCTTTTGAATTTAATACTCGGGTCAGACCCGAGTTATTTCAGGTTGTAGATTCCCTGCTTTGAGTTGCTGTTGAGCTTTGAAGACTTTTCATATCATTTGAAGTGGTCTACGTCTTGTTGTAGTAGTCAGTGTGTCTGTTTTAAGATGATATGTATTCATGTATATTAGTCGATAATGTACTTGTATATATAACTTCTTGAGTCGACAATTGTAGTTGTATCATATGTATTGTGTCAACTATATTGTAACTAACATCAGTTATATATATATATATATATATATATATATGAGACTTTTGTTTTATCTGTGTTCTGCATTTATATTATCTGTGTTATTATTATATCTAATGTCCTAAACCATTATGAACCATCGTAGTTTGTTTTATACTGATAATTGGGTATGTCGATGGGAGTGAATAAATAAGATGAAAAATGAAAAGTATATACCACTCCTATCGAGGTATCCAATACTAGTGTAAGGCCAACTACGGATGGCCGCTCCTATCCAGCCTTATTCTTCGTAATAATAGACAGTATTTCTTTTAATACTCTTTGTTATTATGAGCATAGAGGTGGGGCGTCACATATATAGCGGATGAGACCCTATTGCGCCGTTAGTAAGCGGATGATATTTTATAAATCCTATATACCGCGATATTCCACCTCGAAGTGGAATTGGTATTGTGCTAACATCTGTGGATGCAGGGAAACAGGTTGGAGGGATCCAACTGGATTCCTCAAAATTGTTTGAATATTATTCCATATGTGAATGATGTGATTTATTGATAATCTGTGGATGATTTATTGATAATTGAAATTGTTGAAGGCTAAAATCTAGCCGAATGTATTTTTGGTATCGTTGGATACCAGAAATGAATATAAATTGGATTTTGAAATTTAAGTGGAAATTTTTAAGTGAATTTATTGTTAAGAATTGAAATTATTGAAAGAAGGAATTTTAAAGTATTAAAATTTGATTTTCGGAATCTTATCGAATAAATTCCAAAATATGGAAAAAAATGAGTTTTGAATAATATCGTTTCAAAAGTTGAAGAATTCATTTAAAAAAATGGAATTTTGAATAATTTGGAAAGAACAAAGGAATTTATTTAAAAGTGATAAACTTTTAGAAATCAATTTGAAATTGATTTGGTATTTGAAAATGAATCTTTGAGAAATCGATATGGAAATTTATTTGGAGTTGAAATAAATTTAGAAATCAAATTTGTAATTAATTTGGTGATGGAAAATAAATCATTGGAAAATTTGTTTGAAATTGATTTTGTGTTTGTAAAATAAATCTAGTAATCGATTTGCAAATGATTTGTTATTTGGAGATAAACTTAGAAATAAATTGCAATGTTTTGTTCTATTGAAATAAAAAATTATAAATCAATCTGAAATTTGATTTTCGGATTAAAAATGAATATTTGGCAATGTAAATTCAAAATGGAATTTATGAAATGGAAGTGAAATTTGTTTAAAAATAAACGCTGATTTATTTTAAAGTGTGAAAGTAAATTTACGGATTTGGAATGTAAATTTAAAATAAATCGATAAGGATTTGTTTAAATTGGTTTAAATGGACCGTTTTGAAGTGAAATTGTATTTTCACTATAAAGTCGAGTATATTTTCCAAAGTAGTTTTTTAAAATAAAAATTAAAGGTTCTAAAGCTGGTTTTTGAAAAGATATATTTGGAAATATATTCCGTGTAAGGAAAAATGATTTGAAATTTATTTTCAAAGTGTTGAAGTGTGGAAAAAAAATATCTCGTGAAGATATTTTGAAATTAAATAATTTGGGAAAATTATTTGAATCTGATGATTGTTGTGAATATTTTTAGCACACTTCACGCGGCAAATGCTTTCTTTCTCTGGGAGACTCGTCAACTTTCTCTCCCATGTCTCCTATTTGTGCTGACTGCTCTGGTATGTTATAGGTCAAATATTTGTTTACTATCTCTGTTGTTCCTAAATTATTATGCTAACATCAATCTTATCTAACTTTTTCCAGCTATATCTCAAGTTATATTGCCTGTCAGCGGTGCTACCCACCAACTTCTAGAGTGACATCAATTATTGCATCCTTTGCAAATCCAAGAAAGCTTTCAAAAGGAAGCTAATTGAATCTTCTGAAGTTGAGCCTCTGAAGAAAGTTGCAAAAGTTATAGATGTGGAGGAAGAGGAGGAGCGCTTATCTTCTGATCAAACTCCGAAGAGCCCAACTGTGGAGGCTCACAAAGATAAGACTGCGCAAACCCCAACTACCATTGATTCTATTAATCGTATTTCCGTTTCACCAGCTTCCCTTCCCCAAATGTAGTTGGCCTTGAATATGCCTCCTACCCCATGGCATGCTCCTTCTCTTCCGAAATCTTATTCTCTTTCCACCAATAGTTTTGAAGAGATGGTTGAGTCTATTCTCTATTACGAATCCTTCATTTCTATTCACCCCCTTTCTTCTACTCCAGATTTGGCAGGGCACTGTCACTCTTTAATTGAGCAACAACTTTTGGTAAGCTCTTCTTCAATTAACCTTATCAGTACTGATTTTCTCTTAAATCGCTAATTTGTGTCACAGTTTTCCTTCAGATTTCTAATGGTTCGTTGACTTTGAATGAGCATGTTTTAAAGTCCTCTACTGAATCCTCCAAAGTTCTGGAGGAAAATTCCGAGCTTGCAAACCAAGTGTCTTCACTATATGCTGCTAAAAACGATGTTCCCTCAGAGTTAAGTTGACTAAAGCTTCTCTTACCCGAGCTGAGACTGATCTAGAGGCAGAAAGGCAAGCTCGTCAACTCGCTACCGACGAGAAGCTTGCCATTGAGCTCACTTTAAAAGATTCTGAAGACGAGAACGCTCACTTGGTCATAAAGAACACTTCTCTGAAGGAGAAATTTAAGAAGACCATAGCTTCGTTAAAACTTGTTGCCCACACGATCACCGATATCCAGCAGCGAGTGTCCCAATTTGTCGACGCAACTCTGGGGCAAATGATGCTAAAAACTTATGAAGATGCTCTTATTCTTGTGTATGCCGATAACTATAAGAAATGCCGAGACTTATGCTTTCCTTCGCTTGACTCTACTTTAGTCGATAGTGCGATGGGCAAAATTAACCAGATGAAGCAGGGGTTTGAGCCTGCAGATGAAGAAGAAATTCATGCTTGTGAAGCCCTCTCTTTTGACGTCCCCTCCTTTGAAATCGAATCAGACTCTAAGGAGGAGGGTGACAAAGATGACGCCGCTGAAGAAAAAGGTGATGATGATGGCGACGACAGTGATGATGATAACGACCAAGATGATGATGATGATGACCCTGCTGGAGGATAAGGTTCTGACGGAACAAAGAGGGTCCTTCTGAAGCTTTTGAAAAGGATGGTGGTGACCAAGCTGAATTTCTTGAAAAAGTGCCATTTCCCTAGAAGGATATTCCCCCTGCATGACCCTTACCTTCTACTCCTCATGAGGACGAGTCTACTCCTGCTCATACCGAGGATCCAAAAGGGAAAGAGCAAGCATCCTAGGCTTCCATCCCAGTTTCTCAGGTATGTGATTCTCTGTTTAAATATTTTTCACTTCGAAGATATTAGTTAGTGTAAAATCATTCATTTTAGATAAGAAGTTTCAACTTCACTATAGAACAAAACTTGAAAACAACAACGTAAATTAACAAGTTATATAGAGAGTTAAACAAATAGATAAAGGAGCATAACATCCTCAAAAAAGTATCATAGTCTAGACAGGAGTGCATCAGTTCTAGCATCTTTTAAACAACAGAGGGTTGCCCCTTTATTAAAGAGACCGTGCCCCCGATACGACTCTCTCTTATAGGAGAATCGAGAGTTACTCACTTTATTTTGGATGATGATTGAAGAAAGAGACATTTTAGTTAACTTTTTGTATAAAGCTTATTGTAACATTTGATTATAGACTTTTCATGCTTAGGTGAATTCAGTGGGGTTTTACTTAGACGTTTCTACAAAAGTTATCTATATGAGTTTGGATCTGACCTGCATCCTGGAGCTTGTTGGAATTTACCAAGAGTCGGGTCGATCTCTCAAAATCTCCCCGCTGAAAAGCTTAAATACTATGAAGATAAATTTGCTTCTGAATTTTTCTCTAAGTCTATTTTGTATGAATTAGATGAGTGATTGTAAATATGTAATGGTTTATTGATTTATCAACATATGTTTTAGCCTATTTTCCATGCATAGTTCCTCTTTATTATGCTATTACAGAATGTTTGTTCACTAGGCCGACTTGTTCCTAGAGACCACTTAAGTTAGTCTGTTAAACTGAGGAGATTTTGTCATGAAAAGGCATCACTTTTAAAGTCTTCGAAATTAGCAAGATATTGCTTTCCTCGAGATTTACAAAAACTTTATTTGGAATACCCTTGCCTTCACTTTGACTTTCTTGGAGACAAGAAAGAAACATTTCTTAAGGAGATCAGAACATTTCACCCAAAATTAATTTGCGGTCGCAATAGTCCTCCAGTCGGGAAGTTGGACAATAGCAAATGCGCGCCGGTCATTACCCTAGAAGGATTCACTATCCCTTTTGATTCAACAGTTACATTTTCTGCTAATTCACTAGATAAACTTAGAAAATTAATTCCTAAAATTTAGATGTAATTCAGTTGCTTATGGTATCTTTTAACTTTGTTGCTGTTTAAGTTGTAATCCGTTACTATAATAATAAAGATATATTTTATCCTGATCTTGACTTTTATTTTGTTTCTTTTGCTTAAATAGGAGCTATAATTATCTACAACTCCTCCTCCTTATAACTTATTGTCACGCATAGCTATTAGAGAGAAACTGTTGAAAGCAAGCGAAGGGATTGTGCTTAGTGATAATGTCTTATTAGAAAGCTTTGGTGGTAACATTGAAGCTGTAAAATGACACGAGATATTTTCCTCAAAAAACCATCGCCGGCGATTATAAAGATCATATTTCCTATCTCGATGCTGAAATCAAAAGTAAAGATGAAACAATCACCGCACTTAAACGACAAGTGAAGACGAATCCCAAAATCGACTTTGATCGCAAGATGTCTGAACTTATCCAACGAATAAGTGATTTGGAGCTGAAATTAAAGGATAGTCATGCACAATGTGCTTCTTTGGAATTTATTATAGGGGACAAGACTTAAAATGTTGATATATCGATCTCTCACGCAACTCCTTCGGCCAATAAACCTACAAGGTCGAAGCTTCTTGCAGCCTAGAAATTCCCTACCATGCTCAACCCTCCCCCAGGCTTAGACGAAAACGATGTGGGAAACTGGTGCCGTAGAGTTAAATTTGAAATAGCCAAGTATTTTGATGAGAAACAAAAGGCCAAATACTCTCAGACCATTAATGATTATGCTGCCAAGAATCAGGAACTCGAGCGCAACAATTATTTCCTTCAAAAGTGCGTTGCATGTTAGAAAGGGAAAATAAAACCCTTAGAGTAGCAACTAGAGCTTTCAATCGTGCTCTGAAAACTAACATTGGCATGATTGACGATGAAGATAAAGTAAGGAGGAAAAAAAGAAACTTAAAGAAGTTCTATGCGCAGTAATTCGTCATGTAGTAGACCCTTCAGCTACTGAGACTCTCAACAAAGCTACTCAAGATTTGTAATTTATTCATTTGATAGTTGTACATATGTGTATAGCCTCATAGCTCTGTAAATAAATTCATGACTTGTGTAAATCATATAGACTTTGTAAATATCACCCGATTTGTATTTCTTTGTAATGCCACTTTAAAAATGCCTTATGACTGCTTATTCATTGATTTTTGTACTTGCTGAATCTTTCATTACCCTTTGATGTACCGTTTTTCCTGAAAAGCATGAAGCAAACAATATTTCTAATTGTTAGTCTGAAATTGACATACCAGTCTATGTATATTATTTTCTCAGCAAACATCTTGTTAATTTCATGAAAAGTAATCTATATTAAGCACTTAAATCTCATCTTCAACCATGATGAGAAACACACAAGAATTTAACTTTAACCATTTGGCTAGAATGTTTGGAATTTGTTGATAGGAAATCTCGTTTTAATACAAGGGTATAAATATTAGTTAGCACTTTTTCAAGAGATAGCTAATAAGGAATTGAATTCAAAAATTCATGTCTGAACATTTGTAATAAAATCCCAGAAACTCATTCTCGCGCCTTGGCGAAATGAAGACTTAGTAATTCGAAACCCAGATTCGGGCATTAATGAAAACTCATGATCTTCTTGAGAGAATATTTCTAGACCCAGATTCGGGCATCTGTGATGAATGGAAATCCATTATCAAAAATTCTACACCTAGATTAGGGTTTAAATAAGTAGTAGTCTTGAAACCCAGATTCAGGTATTATAAAGTTTCTAATAGGTAAAGACCCAAAACCAAGATTTAGGTATTAGTAAGCAAATCATCTTGTTAATTGCATGAAAAGTAATCTATATTAAGCACTTAAATCTCATCTTCAACCATGATGAGAAACGCACAGAATTTAACTTTAACCATTTGGCTAGAATGTCTGGAATTTGTTGATAGGAAATCTTGTTTTAACATAAGGGCATAAATATCATACAGCCCTTTTCCAAGAGATAGTTAATAAGGAATTGAATTTAGAAATCCATGTCTGAACATTTGTACTAGAACCCCAGAAACTCATTCTCGAGCCTTGGCAAAATTTGAAGACTTAGTAATTTGAAACCTAGATTCAAGCATTAATGAAAACTCATGATCTTCTTAACAGTATATTTCTTGACCCATATTAGGGCATCTGTGATGAATAGAAATCCATTATCAAAAATCCTACACCCAGATTAGGGTCTAAATAAGTAGTAGTCTTGAAACACAAATTCGACTATTATAAAATTTCTACTGGGAAACCTGAAACCCAGATTTGGTAATTAGTGAATGAAGTCTTGAAATGAATGTCCCGAAACCCATATTCGAGTATTGATTAATGAAATTCAGATGTGAGAGACCCGAAACCCAAATTTGGGTAGTGAAAGATGATACTTAGAAGTGAAATTTTTGAAACCTAGATTAAGATAATAATATGTGGAGCTCTATCCCACTCCTTTTCTTCTTTCCGCTTTGACATGTATGAACCCTTTAGGTTTTGAGTGTATATAGGAACAATTTAATTAGCTGCCTCTTGAGCTTGGACGTCTCAGTCCATAATCGGTTATGCTTTTTTTCGTTCTTGAACATTTCAGTTCATGATTTGATGAGCCTCTTCTCGGGCTTTGATATCCTAGTTCATCGCTGAATGTGCCTCCTCTTGGGCTTGGATGTCTCGGTCCATTATTGAATGAGCCTTCCCTTGGGCTTGGACATCTCAGTCCACTGTTTGTTGCGCCTCTTCTTGGGCCTGGACGTCTTAGTCCATTATTGTCCAGTGCTCTTGGTTATCTCATCTTAGAGGCTAGAACTAAGGACTTACATGACCTCCCTCTAGGAGGCACCCTGCCCCTTTTGCGGCGCGGACATGGCTTGTTAGGTGCTTTAACCTGGCTAACTTATGGCATGGATAAAGGCTTACTCCGTCCTCCCTCTAGGAGCTGCCTTACCCTGGCCATAGCGTGGCGCGGATAAAGGCTTGTTTGGTGCTTTAACTTAGCCATATTATGACATGACTTAAGGCTTACTCCATACTCCCTCTAGGAGTTGCCTTGACCTGAACAGAGGCGCGGCCAAGGGCTTGTCCAGTGCTTTAACATGGCTATCTTATGGCGTGGCTAAAGGCTTACCCGCCCTCTCTTCTGGAGGTGCTCTGCCCTGGCCATTTCGGCGCGAACAGAGGCTTTTCTACCATCTTAGGTAGTATCCAAATATAAGGTGCATTTCACTACCTACCATGTAGGTTTTCTCCTCACAGAAAGTGACTCTTTATTGGTTTTATCTCAAATTCTTTTTACAAATTCATGCATTTTTATGTGTCGAAAGAAATTTATGACCATCCCTTCCAGGGCCCTGCAATGGTTAGTTTCATGACTATTCATCATGTGATTGTGACAATAGGATCCTCCTAAGTTTCTTTCATGCTTTGGCTTTTTCTTTTGTGACGGCCAATAGTTAGGCTCATCCTCAGTAAGTAAGTAGACATATTCCATAGATGTGGTTAAGTTGCATTTCTTTGGAAGTCTAGATTTGAAGCTCGATTCTTGAGGATGGCTTTTTAACTTTTTGTTCTTTGGCATTATTGTTTCATGTTCTTCGATCACTTTTTCTTTTTCTTCCCTTTGTTGTTCTTGAGTTGGAAGTGTTCTTGCTGTAGTTGGTTGCCATTTATGTACAAAGGCATTGTAATCGTCCACTATTTCTCTCTCAAAAATTGTGCCTTTTGAATAGTGTTGGATTATTCTTCTCATTTGGTTGAAGACATTGTAACTTCCATTTGTTTTCTTTCCTAGTGTAAAGATAGGGTTGGGGCCACATGAAAAGGGTTTAGGCTCCATTTCGCAAGATCATAAGATTTTACTTTCTTCTTGTTTATAATTCTTAGGACTTCGAACCTTAGTCTTTTTTTTCATCTTGATTGCAGTCCTTGATGATTATTTGGGAGAACCTTATCAAATGTGGTTCGGAGGACTCTTGTTCGGATCTCTAAAATCTGCTGGTCATGATAAAAACAAAGTAGATAAACTTGAAGTAGAATTGAACTAAGTAGGGTTAGAGAATGGTGGTGTTGGGGATTTATCCAAGTCAGAGGTTCGAGCCATCCTTCTAGCGCCAAAAATGTTAACAAGATTTTTTATCAACGCCCCAAAATTATGCTAAGAGAAGTGAATTATCCTCTATACCATGTAGAAAATAAGGTGTGAATCCTCTTAGGATTGCCTTTCGATTAAGCTTTATTGAGTAAGAGTTATCCAGACGGACACTTCGACTGTGTCGTAAGGGTTAGTTTCCATGTTTTGAGACCTTTCGACTCTGCTGGGATGAACTGATCCTCCTTTCGAAGGCCTTCCTTTTGAATTACTAGATGTACCTTAGAAAGTCTTTTCCTTGAAAGATTTCGACCTTGTCGGAATCCTTGTGAGTTGTGTTATTAGGTCTTATCTCAAAAATGGTTCCGACCCTATCAGAGTGTGACGATCTTAATGGTAAAACTTGAAACAGGAAACATTTTCTATGTTCCGACCTTGTTGAGAGCTTTTAGATTTTGAGTAGTTTAGGCTCTGGTTTGGGATCCTAAGTGATGGGTTTCAATCTAGTCAAATGTTGTGGATATAACCTCCTTGGGCTTGAATTAGTAATTTCAGGCTTAGGTGTTTAGATGACGGGCTTTGACCTTGTCGAAGATTTCTGCTTAGAGAGGAGATGGATTTGAGTTGGTTATAGAAGTTATTAGAACTTGAAGGGGTTTCGACTATGTCGGTAGTAGCCCTTCGATGGAGGTAAAACCTGAAATGTAAAGGTGAATCCAACAAAATCTTTAAAGAAATAGTAAAGTAGTTTAAAGTAATTGAAACTTCACTTTCTCCAGCTAAAAAGATATTTATTCATTCAAACTCCCAAATTCAATTACAAATTAGGGTTGCAAACTTCACTTCAGAGTATACAGGTTTAGATTGAGAGGAATCGGGTCCTTCAAACGTGAACCCTTGGGTCTTTTTTATAGATGCGGAACCCCTTTTGACCCTAATGCTTTCGACTGGATCAGAAGGTGGCTACTGAGAGTCTTGATCATATTACCTCCTTTGTCGAAAGGTATGTTGGCGCTCACCTTCTTTGAGTTGTCTTGAGAATGCTTCTGACTCTGTCGTTAGCTTTGCTTGTTGGTTTAGATGATGTTGGTTACGCCCATGATCTTGTTTCTGATCAGATGCGGGACCCTTCCTTGACCAAATTGGTTTCGACCGATACCAAAGGCTTATTATATTTTTTGAAAGGGTTGCTCCAGATAATACTTGCTTCCTAGCAGTTTGAATGAAGGCAAAACCATTGGTTTGGAATGGTTTAGCGTATGTTCAAAGAACTATTCTTCATTGTCTTCGGAAGATGTGGCTTCAACTTAATCGAAAGGTCTTCATCTAGTCGAAAGGCTGTAAATAAAGGCAGAAGGGTGCTTTTGACACCTTCATCTTCTTCGAAGGGTAAGGACTTTCTGGATATTGATTGGAGAAGCCTTCCAACACCTTCGAAAGGTCCAGAAGCTTCCAGAGTTTGAAGGCAGCTTCCCTTCGAATCTTTTGAAAGTTTTGACTAGAGCTCTTCTCTCTTCCTCTTTGCTTTAAGAAGTTTCAACTTAGTTGAAAGGTGAGTATTTGGAGTAATAGATGGATATATCACTTCAACCTATAAATAAATGACATAGGTATATATGATTTCAACCTATTTCTTAGTTTATTTCAAATATTACAAGTGACGATTTATAAGATGTCGAATAATAAATAGGTTAATAACAGTGATATGTCTAAATAAATAAATAATCATACATCTAACATATCAATCAATAGACATCCAATGGCAACCAATGTCCAAATCAAGCATGATATCACAACATTTACTAGTTATCAGTTCTCGGTGTTAAACTAGCAATTAAACTTCAATATTAATTTAAATGTTAATTTAATTCAATATAAAATAAAAATTAATTTAAATGACAATTTAAACCACCAAATAGCAACCAACAAAACTTTAGTACTTCATGATTTCAATTTACCTAACATCGGAAATTTTAGTATTACATGAGTGGTTAAATCATTCACCTTTGATTTAAGTCCATTAAAATCCAATAAAAGCCCAAAATTTCAACACTCTCCAAATTCAACTAAACCCATTTCATGCTGTCCGGAATTTCGATACGAATCGAAAGGAAGAAACTGTGTGCGAATCCGAATTCGTATGCAAAAGTTATTCATGTTAGAAGTCTAAAAATATTAAAATTTAAATAAAAAAGATTAGGGGCTAAAACGTAATTAGCATTACCACTCCCAAACCCTAAAGAAAACTTCAAACCCAAAAGTCTTCGGCAGTAGATCATCCACTCTAGATCACCGTGCCTACAAACGTCGCAACCTAGATCAGACCATGTCACCATCACCACCATCGCCTATCGGACCTCCGCCCAAGTCGTCGCCGTCTCCGGCAACGCCATGGGACCCCGCCACCGATCGCCTTCCACCATGATTTCTGGCAAATCTAGGCTCCTATGCAATGATCGACTCCAGTGGATGAGCTCTTCTTTGCCTCCTTTACCAGAAGCAATTCCCCTTCGACTTATGGTCTTAAATCCAAACCCTAAAATGTACACCCAAGACTGTTTTGTCTAATTCTGGTCAGAGAAAGCCTTGACTGAAAAACAAAGCTGCAGAGCTGACTGCATTCGTCGAGAGCTTCGCAACGATATGTCATATAATAGGATTTTAGCAGTTTAGTTTTTTGAATTAGATTTGAAATTGGGAGTTTAGGGTTTTGGTATATTCGCCATTAGAAAGGAGCAGATCAGATTAAAACTTACGTATAGAAAAATAGAATAGAAGGCTGCTAGGGTTTCAGAACAATTTATTTATATAGAGCAGAGAAAAGCTGATTTGGGCCAAAGCGGTTACAAGGCCCGATACCCTGTTTCGTTCCTGAAACGAAAATATGTCATCCTATATATTAAAATATAGGTTCTTAATATTTTTAAATCAATGAAACTAATTTCAAAACCTAATTCTATTTCATATAGAAGTTAGCTTTAAAATGAAATTACATTTATATTTTACACGTTAATTTAAAATGAATTATTTTTATACTAAATATAATCACTTTTAAATTCTAAATTAACAGTTTTCTATCATCGTCCTTGATTAAACAGGAATAATTAATCTTTTAAAATTAAATTCTCCATGTTAAACTCAAGATTTAAACATTAAATTAATTACAACATTTAATTACAACAGTAATAAAATCCTAGTTTACTATATTTTAAATTCCAAATAATTTCTTTTATTTTGATTTACATGTTCTTTATATTAAATCAACAAATGTCTTATTTATTCATTAAACCTAAGTTTCCATTTTATTATGCTCATTACCCTACAGTCAACATCTTTCCCTATATTAATTGCAATGTTTCAAATATTAAATTCCAACTGACTATCAATTAAATTCAAATGGATTAAATGATAAAACAAGAAATAAAACAATTGTTAAATATTAGTAATTCATATCTATTAACTTATTGTTTACAAACAAGGATTGTGAATTACTTACCAAATAACTGATTTCTTATTCTATGCTAAAACCAAATTCAATTAAATAACCTATGATTTCTCTTTTTAATACATCATTTATTTTATTCCTTATTAACATTTATTATTACAATTAATTGAAATTACATTTAAACAGTTGTCAATAACATTCAATAATTATTATAAAATTATATTTAATACGCGTTACCGCCTTCCATTTCATTAAATTTAGTTGTTTTTAGGATTTTATCTTAAGGCCAAAATTTATAATCTAATAAAATTCATGTTAATAAATCATAAATTTTAATTCTTGACAATATTAAATTCCAAAGTCTCATTAAATTGAATGCTTTTAATTATCTAAAATACGAATAGTTACAATCTTCCCCACTCAAAAAATTTCGTGCCTGAAATGGAACAAGAAAGAATCAAGAGATTTGATATATTTTATTTAAAATACTCAATTTAAAAAAAATCTTACATATTTAAGTTTTATAATAATTGGAAAATAACTCAACTTCCACGAAAAATTTCTAAGTCCTAACTTCATGAAAAATTTCAACAGCATCTCCTTTGTGCAGATAGGTCCGGGAAAAATAACAATATCAATAATTACATTGTATATATTTTATTGTTAATAATAGAACATCCCAATCATGAGAAAACAATAAAAAACCGCAACAAAAGCCGTAATCCGAAAACATACGTATTGGTTGAGCAAACAAAGCTCTCTGTTTATGAAACCAAAAACAATAGTCATTGCTTCTATAAACCTGTACCTTACATTATCCAAAAGAGTTAAAACTATGTAAAAAGAGAAATATATTAGTTGTTCCAATCAATAGCACAAGCAATGCAATATATATAATAATTATATGCAAATAAAAGCAGCACGACCATTATATTCAACCAAAGAATTCATCACACATCCGTAGCAACCAAAGACTAATGGTTTGTCCAGGCTCAAAAACTTTTCATCGTACAATGGTGATAAATAAGCTACCAAGTGTACCTACTGCTCAACTGCCTTAGGGAATTATTTAATAGATTATTCATACAACCTTGAACAATTTGATGTGTCATTTTCCAAACTTCCCATAAGCCAAACAACATAGAATTAAAATATTATTTAAGTTTGTACGATGTACATATATCATTTGTATATAGTATCAGTTCTGATCGCTTGTTTGAATACATAAATTTCAGTTTCGAACTAGTATTGATAACCAGAACACTCTAGTGTGGACCTGGATCCAATTTCTTAATTAGAAATCTCCATTTTCCTTGCATAACCATAAACTATGATAGAAAACTTCAAATTCATATCAAAAGTTTGTATCAAAGTTTGCCATCAATAATCGAGCGAAAAATCGTAACTAGGACTAGTGTGAATTTCCACAAATCATGTATTCGAATCTTGATCAGAACTGTTATGCCGATAAAATGATCTAAGTACAACTTACATATTTTATTCTATTGGTTTCTTTAACACATCAGTTACTTTTCATTTATTTTTATTCTCATTCATTCATACAAGGTCATTTTTTTATTAATTTACATTCATTTACTTACATAGACTATTTCCCATTCAATAATTAAAATCATCAATGAATTCCTTAAGTTTCTTTGTAGTTTAATTCTCAATTATTTACTTATATAACTTGGTTTCCATTTAATTTTAATATTCATTAATGAAGCGTTATTTAAGTTCATCTAAATTTAGTTCACATTTATTCCTTCATATATCATCATTTAATATTAAACTTATTTATAAATCATTTCAAAATTTTCGTAAGTTTATTACCATTTACTTAAATAGTATTCACTTTTTACTATTCAATAATCATTAAGCATTTCAAAATATTAATTTAAGGTTATAATATTTCATGTAACCCCTTAATTCTTTATTTATAGACATAATTCACTATGAAACATTTTTATTACCTAAGTTTTTTTTACTTGTATGATATTCCATTATCTTTTAATTTACAAGTTACAAAACTTCAATGTCTTCATACTTTCATTAAACACTTAGCTTAAATTTCAGATTTCAATTTTGAAGTTTCCAACCATTTATAATCATCGAAAATTCCATTTCATTTCAATAATTGAAAATTACTAGATACCAGAAAACTTAAGAACTAAATACGGGGTTCCATTTCAAATCATCTTTAAATAATATATACCTATATCTATTTATACATCAACTCGTACTTAATGGATTCAAATTAAAATTTGTTTATCAAACAAATGTATAGCAAAGCTACTATAGTGGCCATCCCACTTTGAAACTCGAAATTGAACGTCGATGATGCCGCGATCATCACTAAAATTGTTTTCCAGCGATAGAAGAGGGGAGTACAGAACTTATTTCTTTATTAAAATCTTTTGAAAGCATTTCTTTCAAGTACCTTTTGAAAACATCTCTACTTGCAAATACTTCCAAATAATACTAATATTATTTTTTCCAAATCTTTGAAAAGCAATTTCAAAATAATGGAATTTAAGTTCTCTGATTTGAATTTAAATTCATTTTATTCGTAAATCATAATTTATAAACCATATTTATAAGATTGCATTTTCTTATAACGTACAATAGTTAATAGTTTTTAAGAACCTTGACTAACCAACAATAACTGACAATAAACGAATATTATCATTTTTTTAAACAAACAACACACCAAAAATAAGTATGTCAATTTATAAAGCATTATTCTTTTCTAATATATAAAATATAGTTTTATTTAAAATCATTTCATTTACTAATTTCACAATAATATTGTGTCAGTCTAGCCTTTCAAGTGTTTAGGAATCCCTATCGATGTCATAGCGTCCTATGTATTGAAGGAATTCATAAATACTCAGCAGAACAAATTAACACAATACAAAACATTTTTATATAGCTCTAACAAAAACGCTCTCTCGTATGTATACTCTCAGACTCATTCTATGGTATTACTAACCCTATCTCTAATGAGTTGTCCCTAGCGGGCTAAGGTATCTCTAAACCAAAGCTCCGAAACCAACTGTGATGACCACCTTTTTGGGGCAACTCAAGTCGAAAACAAACCACACATGTTTAACTCAAACAATTCAAAGTGGTAGATTATCAATGGGTTTTAATAAGAACATAAAAGAAAAGAAGGAAAGCAATACACAGAATCTTGCAGCGGAATGACAAAATATAATAATCAAATAAACAGTTCATGAAGCTATTTTACCATATACATTTGATTTCAATTTTTTCAACATAATCAGAGTACGATCAAGAAACATACCAAAATAATGCAGTGGTACAATAATAGTAAATACGGTCTAGCAAACTCAATCTTCATCTTCAAGGAATAATGTCTTCAAACATTGAAATACTCAGGCTGATCCGAGCATAATGGAAAGACAAAACATTGAGGTCAGAACTAAAAGTTATTATGTAAATTAAATCAATAACAAATAAATATGAGTTTAATAGCTTTAGAGATGTTTACGAGATTTTCCATCTCCTATCAAGTGTACAACGTGTTAACAAGAAAAATTTTCAACATCTCCAAAGCTATGAGTTCAAACGAAACAAGATTGTTGAGAAGGTTACTTCCTTCGAAGCCTACATTTCGACCAGGTTAACTTAGTTGAAAGGGTTTAAGAAGTTAGCTTAGAAACGCAGTCAAAGGAAGTTGCATCTCGCTCGAAACCTTTTTTTGAGTGGATCGGAGGCAACTATTCTTTTTGGCTTTCCATACCTTTCGATCACATTGAAAGGTTTGTTCTGGCCCTTTCGACTATGTCGAAAGGTATGCATGTTTTATTAATGTGGGTAGCTTCCCTCGACCCTATTGGTTTCATTACTTTTGTTAAGAAACCCCTTCAAAAGGGTTGCAGAGGTAGCTAGGGATAAACCCCTTTCGAATGAATTCCTCTCTAATTAACCATTAACCAATTAAAGACTGGACTCCCTTCGAAACTCCACTTTTAATCAGGTCGAGAGGAGTTCCACCCTTTCAAAATAGATCTAGCTTGTAACTACCCAAGCTTTATTCTGTTTATTCTGTATAAGATCGACTGGATATTCCTAAATTTCATAGATTCAACAATGTCGAAACCCTATCCCCATTCTTATTTCCATTGTCTAATATTGGTTTCGATGGTGATGTGTTTATGACGTAGGTATCCAAGTCGATCCTATGTATTGCAAAGACAAAAGGAAGTTAAGAGAATAAGATAGAATCATGTGCAATGGATCATTAGTCTAGCTAATGATCAAAATGATCTTTCTCATCATCGAAATCCTTAATGAATCCGCCATCTATTCGTTATTAATAATAAAAAATGAGTAACAATTATAAGAGCTTTATCCATAAATTGATTTAGGGTTTACAGAGGTTTTTGTTGTAGCAAAGAAGTTGGAGTAAAAGAAATCAGCTTAGGATTCCAAAAACTGGTCCCCAAAACTGCACCCTTGGTTCTTATTTATAGATGCATGTCTTCCCCCTTCTGCGCCAATGCCTTCGACCAAGTCGAAAGGCCCTCTTTTTATATGCCACCTCATGCCTTTCGACTTGGTCAAAAGGCCTCATTTTTATATGTTGCCTCTTGCCTTTAGACTTGGTCGAAAGGCCTCATTTTCCTTTGATGCAATCGAAAGGCATCTCTTTCGAGTCCTTTAACTCACCCTTATGCTTTCCTTATCTTACTCTAGACCTTTCAACTAAGTCGAAAGGGCCTTTTATCAACCTTTCGCCTTTGTTGAGTCTTTAGTATTCCTTTTCTTTGCTTTCCCCAAAACTGCTTTCGACATTGTTGAAAGGTCTTCATATGCGCCTTTCTCTACATGTTTCCTTGTTGTCATCGGAGGTAAGATAGGAACCTCCGACCCAGTCGATAGGTTTTCCATAGAGGCTTCGAAGATGTTGAAGTACCAATGGTTATGATAGGTTTTGAGTAGCTTTCGAGTGCATGCCTGTGAATTGATGTGGAACCTTCTTCTGATGTCACTGGCTTCGACCGGTTCGAAAGGCTTGGATATGCTTTTGAAAGGGTTGTTATAAAGGCGAAACCTTTTGTTTCGAAAGGTTTGGTGTGCACATGAGTGGTTGATGTTGTTTTGCCTTCAAAAGGTAATTTCGAGGTCGTCCTTGCTTTCTTTAAATCCGTGAATCCATCTGCATCGAAAGGTTGAAAGCGGCGAAAGGGCAGTCATGCTTCCATCTGACTTGAAAGCTTTCTACTGTTTATTACCGGTAAGGGCACCTGGTGCAAACGACTCTTTCGAACGCCTTCTCAATGCTTTCGCAACGTTCTCTTGTGATCTTTGTTGAGACCCATGCCTGTAACTCCAGCGAAGCCATATATTCTTGTTAACCTTCCTTCATACTTCTTCTCTTAAGTGGATTTTATGGCTAACGTTTTGCCACCGTCCCTTGTATGAAAGAAGCTTTTGTTCTTTAGGACAAAAATGTCAAAACTCATTTTCTCGTAATTACTCTTTCTTGCTGCAAAAATCAAAATAAGTTATATTTTCTATTGCCGACCCATTATTTAATTAGTTAGTTAATCATAAGCTTGATTTAACAAAGGACATGAGGTCCGTAATTAATAGTTATCCTAGTACATAACAATTGAAGTCTAAGACCGTATTAGCTATTGATAGTTATCCCAGCACATAACAAACGACAGGAAATAGGAGATTATTAGTTATTATCTGCAAAATAATGACCTTGATTTGGGTATTAAGAAGACCAGCTTGAAGTTTCTGTTTGATGACTTAAATGTCTATTGTAGCTTCAATACTACTACTTTAAATCTCAGGCTCGGGATTTGATTGATAGAAATCAAAATTGATGATAAAGACCTAGAATTCAAATTCAAGAATTATGAAATTATGGAACCTTACCCAGATTAGGGTATTAGCTAATGGAGTTTAGAAGCTTATAGTAAGATATTCAAAACCCAAATTAAGGTCTTAATAATCAAGAATAAGAAATAGTTTTCGGAATTGAGTTCTAAAACCCAAATTCGGGTATTTATAGTGGATAATCAAAGATTCGTAATAATTGTATTCACGTCAAAAATTCCGAGCCTACATTAGGCCATACGTTGGATAACTATTATCTTTGTAATAATATTTTCTAGCCTAAATTCGGGCATGCATGGGATAACCTGAATTCTATCATAATCATCTTCATAATAGGAATCCTCGGCCTAGATTAGGGCTTATGTTGGATAAGAATAAAGCCATGGTAATTGTTTCTATAGTAGAAATCATCGGCACAGATTAGGGCATTAATATGAAGTTGAATAATAATCTTGAAACCCAGATTCAAGTATAATAAAGACCGTAAGTGATTCATAATGACCTGAATCCCAAATTCGAGTGTTAATAGATGAAATTTAGAAATGAAAGTCCTAAAACCCAGATTCGGGTGTTTAATAGATGGTGTTTTACTTTACCCCTTAGATTCTATATTCTTTGACATGCATAAACCCTTTAGGCCTTGTATATAGTAGCAATCCGATTGGTTGCTTCTCAAGCTTTGATGTCTTAGTCCATAATCGAATATACCGCTTCTCAGGTTTGGACATCTTAGTCTCTTGAAGATATACCATTTCTCAGGCTTGGACATCTTAGTCCTCTGTTTGAAGAGCCTCTTCTTGGGCTTGGACATCTTAATCCATTATTTGATGAGCCTCTTCTTGGGCTTAGACATATTAGTCCATTATTTGATGAGCCTCCTCTTGGGCTTGGACGTCTTAGTCCATTGTTTTATGGTGTGCTTGGTTAGCTCATCTTAAACGCTGGAACGAAGGACTTACCCAACCTCCCTCCCAGAGGTGCCCTGCCCTGGCCATAGCATTGCACGGACAGGGGCTTGTTCGGTGCTTTAACCTGGCCAAAGCATGGCAAGGATAAAGACTTACTCCGTCCTTCCTCGAGTAGGCGGCCTGCCCTGGCCATAGTGTGGCATAGACAAAGGCTTGTTTGGTGCTTTACCCTGGCCATATTGTGTCACGAATAAAGGCTTACTCCGTCCTCCCTCTAGGAGGTGCCTTGACCTGACCAGAAGCGTGGCCAAGGGCTTGTCTGGTGCTTTAACTTGGCCATAGCTTTGCTCAATTAAAGGCTTACTCCGCCCTTCCTCTAGGAGGTGCTCTGCCCTGGCCAACTTGGCGCGGACAAAGGCTTTCTACCATCTTAGGTAGTATACAAATGCAAGAAGTATTTCACTCCCAATCATGTAGAATTTCCTTTTGAAGAAAGAGAAGCTTTATCCATTCATCTTTGGAAAATATGGTCTCAAATGTTTGGCATTCCATGTTCTCGGAACCATATTGCCGTCTGGTCAGCATAATTTGTAAGCTCATGAGGGATTACTTTGCAAATGATTTAGGGTCCTCCATAATTTGGCCCCAGGGGTCCATCTGGGGGTTTCTTGTATTCGTCATTACTCTTCAGAGTACTAGATTTCCTTCATGAAATAATCGTGTTCTGACTTTTGAGTTGTAGTACCTTGAAATTCTCCTTTGATACTTCGTGGTTCTTATCACTGCTTCATCTCTCAATTCATGTATCAAATCTAGGGATTCTCTTTTTATCTCCTGATTCATATCAAATGCATAGGTGTTTATTCGGTGTGAGGGTATTTCAATCTCAATTGGTAGCATCGCCTCACACCCATATGTCAAAGAGTGGGGATTATGTCCAGTCGCCGTTTTGGTAGATGTTCGATAAGCCCATAACACAAGTGGTAGTTTTTCTGCCCAACTTCATTTCGCTTCGTTTAGCCGCTTTTTCAGAATTGTCTTTATGGTTTTGTTTGCAACCTCAACTATCCCATTCAATTTTGGTTGTGTGACGGATGAAAAACTCTTAACAATTCCATTCTTATGGAAAAAGCGAGAGAATTCTACACTCTCAAATTGTGTCCTGTTTTTGGAAATTATCTAGGGAATTCCAAATCTGATTATGATATTTTTAATGACGAATCTGAGTACCTTCCCAGAAGTAGTCTTTGGAAGTGGTTCCGCTTCAACGCATTTAGTGAAGTAGTCTATGGCGACTACAGCATACTTTTCTCCTCCTTCTGAGATTAGCAATAAGCCGATTAAGTCTATTCCCCATATGTCAAAGGGCCATGGACTTGCAATTGGAGTCCACTGACTTGTGGGTAATCTGGGAAACTTTGAGTATTTCTGACATTTTTCTTCGCATCTTCTTACATACTCGACGGTTTGGCTCACCATACGAGGAAAATAAAATTCTTGCATCATTATTTTCTTTGGCAATTTTGTTCCGTTCGAGTTATTCCCATGGAATCCCTTATGTGATTCAGCCATCAATTTTACTCCATCATTCAGGCTTACGCATCTTAGATAGGGAAGATTATATCCCTTCTTATAGAGGATTCCATCCATCATTGTGAAGGTGGAGCTTGTCTCCTAATTTTTCTTGCATCTCCTTTGTCAGATGGGAGTATTCCTTTAACAAGATATTCAATGTTGGTGACATCCATATGTCATCATACATGTCACTTGATCTTAATTGGTCAACCCTTTCATCTGATATTTCTCTATCAATTTCTCTTCTCTCTTCCCCTTGTAATTTAGCTCGAGACCTTATCAGAACTAACAGTTCCTTTCCTAGTTCGGAAGCTTCCTCTCCAATACTTGGAATTTCCTGATATCCTACTAGAACAATATGTGTCTCTAGGGCTCCCCTTGAGCTGGCTAGTTTTGCTAGCGAATCTGCTTATGAGTTTTTCTGCTCTGGGGACTTGGTGTATTGAAAAGTCTTCAAACAAAGCAAGCATTCTTAGTATCTTCTTTACGTATAAAGATAGCTTGGAGTCCTATTTTTGATATATCTGTTTCACTTGGTTTACCATTAGCTGAGAATCACTAAAGATCTGAATTCATGGAATCTTGACTTATAATGCCAAGGTTAATCATGCTATCATAGATTCATATTCTGCCTCATTGTTCATTATAGGGAATCCTAATTTCTTGGTATAATGTAAGCGGTGTCCATCCAGTGTTATGATTACATATCCCATAATGGCCCCTTGTTCATTTGACACACCATCAACGAATAGTTGTCAAATAGGCTTATGATCTTTTACCTTTTCTGATTGCTCCTTAATAAAGTTAGTGCACTCATTAATGAAGTCTGCAAATGCTTGCCCCTTAATTACGGCTCGCGGTTGAAATTCTATGTCATATTGGCTGAGCTCGATTCCCGGTTTTACCAACTTTCCTAAAGTTTTAGGTTTACTAAAGACTCACTTAAGTGGGAAATTGGTCAATACCCTGATTGGATATGCTTGAAAATATGCTCTAAGCTTCGAGCTATGAAAAACAAGCAATAGGCTAACTTTTCTATCACCGAGTATCGTACTTCCGCATCCTTCAATCGTCTGCTCATACAACATACTGGAATCTGTGCTCCACTCCCTTCTCTAATCAATACTGAGCTGACCACGTGTTTGGAAACTGCCATATATAAGTATAAGATTTCTCCATTCTTAGGACCAGAAAGTTTCAGTGGCTATTCTAGATGGATTTTTAATTCCTGAAAAGCTTTTCTGCAATCTTCACCCACTTAAAGTTCTTCATTTTCTTGATTACATCAAAGGAGGGAATACATTTATTGGTAGCTTTAGAAATGAGCCTGCTTAGGTCGGCCACCCTTCCATTCAAACTCATAACCTCCTTGCTGTTTTTGGGTTTGGCCATGTCCTTAATGGCTTGAATTTGATCAGGACTAGCTTCAATCCCTTGGGCACTTACAAGATGGCCTAAAAACTTTCCAGAATGGACTCCAAAAGAGCACTTTTGGGGGTTCAATTTCATTTGTTATTTCCATAATATCCCAAACATTTCTTCTAAATCTTTAAGATTATTCTTAGCCTCGCCAGACTTTACTAGCATATCGTCCACATAAACCTCCATGTTTATGCCAATTTACTCTTTAAACATTCTGTTGACCAGTCTTTCATATGTTGCCCTTGCATTTTTTAGCCCAAATGGCATTAACTTGTAGCAATAAATTCCCCACTTAGTTATGAAGCTAGTGTGCTCCTCATCTAGTTTGAACATTAGTATTTGATTGTAACCTAAATGGGCATCCATGAGAGACAATAATTTGTGCCCGCTTGTTGCATCTACAAGCTGATCAATTCGCGGTATGGGGAAACAGTCTTCCGAACATGCTTTCTTCAAGTCCGTATAATCATGCAAGTCCTCCATTTCCATTTTATTTCTTTACCAGAACTGGATTGGGTAACCAATTTGGGTAGTATATTTCTTGAATAAACCCATTCTCAAGGAGTCCCTTAACTTCTTCTTTCAAAGCATCTGGTCGTACCCTATCTAACTAACTCTTTTTCTACCTACTGGGGGTTTCTTCTTTATTGATGTTGAGTGCATGACACCTAACTGTTGGACCAATCCCGACCATATTAGAATGTGACCAGGAAAATACGTCTTTATTGTCCTTAAGGAATTGGATCAAATCCTTCTTCAAGTCGTCATTCAAATCTTTCCCCACTTTGACCACTTTAGTAATATCATCTGAATCTATGTATGCTTCCACAAGGTCCTCTATACGTTTTATCCTTTCTGTTTCCCTTCGACAATTGAATTCGGTTATGATCGGGCTTTCTTTAGTGGAATTGGCATCTATTGTCTTCCTTTTGCCTCAAAAAGGAATGTAAGTTTCATACATGCGCTTGTTAGACTTATTAGTTTTAACTTTTGCTTCGAATGTTGGATGTAAAAATCCATCATCCGAAGGCTGTAAAATAGTAGAAGAATCAGAGTAAGCAGAATACTCCCTTTTATATTGATCTATGGTAGCAAAGTACATCACTCGAGAGCTGAACTCTCCCCTTGGACGGTGCCCCATCCTCTTTTTTTCAAGAATTTTACCATTAGAAATTTTGGGGGTGATTAATGCATCTATTTTGTCGAGTGTTGGCCTGCCAAAGAAGGCGTTGTAATAAGAGGGTTGGTTGATAATCACAAAAATTGCCTCGAAGGTTCTACAAGTTGGTGGCACCCCCATTTGCACAAGCAGCTTCACTTGCCCCACCGGAGTCGACCCTTTGTACTGAATCCAAAGATGGGTTCCATGCTAGGCTCTAGTTTGTCTTCGGAGATGTTCATTTGATCGAAGGAGTGCTTGAAGATTAAGTTGACTGCACTACTTGTGTCTATAAGAATTTTGGAGATGATGGACAATCCGATTTGAGCAGTAACCATCAATGGATCGTTATGTGGTTAGTGAACCCCTTTTTTCAGCTCTTACGGAGTGACAACAAGGTTCAACATTTGAATACTGAGACAAGGATTCTTCAATGGGGGCTCTTCTTGGACAGAGAAAACGCCTTCTTCAGCTTCCTTAATGTATGTGTTTCAGGCCCCTTTGTTGTTTCCCGCCGGATGTGGCCCGCAATAAATTAGTCAATTCTATTTATCAGCAGGCTTAAGCTCAGGGGGTCTTCATCTTCCAATATATTAACAACATTGCTAGGGTGTTTCTATGGACCCCATCCCCTATTCGTTGAGCTTCTGGTTATCCTGAACAAATTTTTTAAATGACCCCCGTGGATCCATTTTTGGATTATTCCGGCCAGAACTCTGCACTCATCGGTCTTGTGGCCGTTGGCCTTGTGATAAGCACAGTAATCTCCCCCTTTCTTTATTCTGGATTATTTTGAGCCTTGAAGGAAGTCGGGAAGTTGACTTTTTCCTTCGCCACGACATAAACTTAAGACAGTGGCTTGTTCAAAGCGACTGCATTAGCAATTGGCTCTTCCCATTTTGTTCTTTTATGTCCTCGGCCTAGGCTAAATCTTCCCCTTTCTTTCCTGGGGATAGCTTTCCTCTTTAGCATAGTAAAGTTCATCCATCTAAATGAACTTGTCAGCCTAGAAGTGGAAATCTTGTAAATCTTTATACCCGTTAATGAAGAGCCACTTCCAAAAGGGGGTGTTTTCTATCAAGCCGGAATGTGCCGAGATAAGCTTTTCTCGGTCATTCATGTCTTTTATCTTTAGAGCTTCGGCGTTGAATCTCCTTAGATGGTCTCCCAAGGGCTCCCCCTACCTTTGTTTTATGTTGGCCATGACTGTATAATCTATAGTGGTGTCTTTACAATTGTAGAATTGGGATGAGAATTCGTAGGAGAACTACTTTCATGAATAGATGGTTTTCTCTCGATACTGTCTGTACCACTTAGCCAATGCTCCCTCCAGAGTGATAGGGAATAATCGGCAGCTAACAGCTCCAGATGCTTTGAATAAGTCCATTTGGTTGTCGAAAGCCATTAAATGATCATCCAGATCTATAACTCCATGGTATTTCATCGCTGGGATCTTCACATAGGACGGGATGGCAGTTGCCATAATCTAATCAGTAAAGGGTGGAACTCATTCATTATCATTGGAATTTTCATCCATAGTCCTTTTCCCTTTTTTATTCATTGCTTCCTTTATTTCCTTTTCAGCTACATCGTTCATATAAGCTTCAACATTACAGTAATTTTCTTGGTCTAGAAAGTGCTCCTTTGACGTAGAGCTTCTGGATTGTTCAAGCGACTTATCGAGAACTCTCCCTTGATGATTGGCTTTAGATTTAGGGTGTTCTTTCTTCTTGGAGGATGTTAGATATATTTTTCTTTTGTTTTCATTGGAGTGAGCTTTCAAGTTCCTTCTGGGGGAAACCACCTCATCCCCCTGATCTGGTTTTGCTGTTTTTGAAGATTTCTGAGATAATGCCATTTTGAGGAGCTCTTGCATTTCTTGCAGCTGTTGCTCTAAGTGTTTGATCTTTGCAAATTTTTCATCTTGTTGAGCTGGTGGCGAAGGCTGCCCTTGAACAACCCCATCCAAATTAAGGGACGGAGCTATGTTCTCCTTAAGAGTTGTTTTGTGGATAGCTCCTTCTTCCATTCTGCTTAGTCGTTTAGATTTCATTTTCCTATGCCAAGCCAAATGAACCAAAATTATTCTATAAGATAATAATAGGGTCGGAGGTTCAAGCCCTCCTTCTAGCGCCAAAAATGTTAACAAGAAAACTTGTCAATATCCATAAAGCTATGAGTTTAAATAAAATAAGACTATTGAGAAGGTTACTTCCTTTGAAACCTGCCTTTTGACCGGGCTAACTTAGTTGAAAGGGTTTAAGAAGTTAGCTTAGAAATGCAGTCAAAGGAAGTAGCATCTCACTTGAAACCTTTCTTTTGAGTGGATCAGAGACAACTACTCATTTTGGCTCTACATTCATTTTGATCACGTCGAATGGTTTGTTTGGGCCCTTTCGACCAAGTCGAAAGGTATGCATGTTTTATTAATTTGAGATAGCTATTGTCGACCCCATTGGTTTCGCTACTTTCTTTAAGGAACCCCTTCCGAATGAATTCCATGCTAGTCATCCATTAACCAATTATAAACTGGACTCCCCTCGAAACCCCCCTTTCGATTAGGTCGAGAGGAGTTCCATCCTTTCGAAACAGATCTAGCTTGTAACTACCCAAGCTCCATTCTGTTTATTCTATATAAGAAGGGCCTGGATATTCCTAAATTTCATAGATTCATCAACGTCGAAACCCCATCCTCATTCTTATTTCCATTTTCTAATATTGGTTTTGATGGTGATGTGTTTATGATGTAGATATCCAAGTCGATCCTATGTATAGCATAGACAAAAAGAAGTTAAGAGAATAAGATAGAATGATGTGCAATGGATCATTCGTCTAGCTAGTGATCAAAATGATCTTCCTCATCACCGAAATCCTTAATGAATTCACCATCTCTTCTTTATTAATAATCCAAAATGAGTAACAATTATAAGTGCTTTACCCCCAAATTGATTCAGGGTTATAGAGGTTTTTGTTGTAGCAAAGAAGTTGGAGTGAAAGAAATGAGCTTAGGATTCCAAAATCCGGTCTCCAAAACTGGACCCCTTGGGTCTTATTTATAGATGCAGGTCGGCCTCCTTCCATGCCAATTCCTTCGACCCAGTTGAAAGGCCTCCTTTTTATATGTCGCCTCATGCCTTTTGAGTTGGTCAAAAGGCCTCATTTTTATATGCCGCCTCATGCCTTTTGACCTGGTCGAAAGGCCTCATTATTATATGTCGCCTCATGCCTTTCGACTTGGTCAAAAGGCCTCATTTTCCTTCGACGCAGTCAAAAGGCATCTCTTTTGAGTCCTTTAACTCACCCTTGTGCTTTCCTTATCTTATAGAAGACCCTTTCGACTAAGTCGAAAGGGTCTTCTATCAACCTTTCGCCTTGTTGAGTCTTTAGTATTCCTTTACTTTGCTTTTCCCAAAACTGCTTTCAACGTTGTCAAAAGGCTTTCATATGCGCCTTTCTATTAATGTTGCCCTTTTTTCATTGGAGGTAAGATAGGAGCCTTCAACTCTATCGATATACTTTCCATAGGGGCTTTGAAGATGTTGTAGTACCAATGGTTTTGAAAGGTTTTGAGTAGCTTTCGAATGCATGCCTGTGAATTAATGCGGAATCTTCTCATGATGTCATTGGCATCGATCGATTCGAAAGACTTGGGTATGCTTTGAAAGGGTTGTTATAAAGGTGAAATCTTTGGTTCCGAAAGGTTTGGCGCGCACATGAGTGGTTGATGTTCTTTTCCTTCGAAGGTGATTTCGTGGTCGTCCTTGCTTTCTTTAAATATGTGAATCCATCTGTATCAAAAGGTTGAAAGCTGTGGAAAGGAAGTCTTGCTTCCATCTAACTCGAAAACTTTCATACTATTTATGACTGGTAAGGGCATCTGGTGCCTCCGACCCTTTTGAAAGCCTTCTCAATTGTTAATAAGAAAACTTGTCAACATCCTCAATGCAATTTGTAAGATAATTAAATTTAAACGAAACCAAGTTATTGAAAGGATCCACTAATTTGGAAGCATGACTTTCGACTTGACATAGTCGAAAGGGTTTAAGGTGATTGCACTCTTCGACCAAGTTGACTTAGTCGACAAGGTCAATGAAGCTATCCTTACCTTTTGACCAAGTTGGCTTAGTTGGAAGGCTTTGAGGAGTTAGCCTTAGGATATAGTTTTAGAGAACAATATCTGATTGATTCATATCCCCTGAGTGAGTCGAATGTAGCTAATCATCCTTGCTCTTCATTACTTTTGACCATGTCGAAAGGTAATAATTAGGACCTTCTGATTATGTCGAAAGAGATGCTTACTTCATTGGTATGACATAGTCACTTTCGACCCCATGTTTTCATTACTCTTGCTATAGAGCCCCTTCGAAAGGGTTACTAATGTCTCTATGGGTTGATCTCCATCGAATGAGTTCCTCTATATACGATTGTTAGCCAGTTATGAACTTGGATTCCTTTCGAAAATACCCATTTCGATCGGGTCGAGAGGGGTTTCTCTCTTTCGAAACAGTCCTTGCTTATTACTGCCTACAATTCAATTTTCTTTCCTTGTATAGGATCGATCTAGATATTCCCAAGTCTCATGAGGTTAACATGGTCGAAATCCCATCATCACTCTGGTTTTCAGTGTTAACTGCAGGTTTCGATGATGATGTGTTTCGACCAGATATGCCTATCTTCTGCATTGCTTAAACAAAAAGAAATAACGAGAATTGGTTAGAATCATGTGCAATGGATCATTAGTCTAGCTAATGATCTAAATGATCTTCCTTGTCGTCAAAATCCTTAATGAACAAGCCATCTCTCTTTTTATTTATAATCCAAAATGAGTGTACAAGATATAGAGCTTTTTTCTTAATTTGATTTAGGGTTTTTTGAAAATATAATTGCAACTAAGAAAGTAGAGTAAGAGAAATGAATTTGGTATTTCAAAATTCCCCCCTCCAAACAGGATCCCTTAGGTCTTATTTATAGATGCAGATCGGACCCCTTCCGCGCCTTTGCTTTCGACCGGATCGAAAGGACCCCTTTTTATATTACGCTTCAAGCCTTTCGACTTAGTCGAAAGGCCATGACCCCTTTCGAAGTTGTCAAAAGGTGTCCTTTTGTTCTTCTTAGTTTACTCTTTCACCTCCTTTGTCCTTTACCAGACCTTTCGACTGAGTCGAAAGAGGTCTTTATCATCCTTCCGCCTTCATTGATCTTTGAGTACTGCTTTCTCCACTACACATTTCGACATTGTCGAAAGGTTTGCTTTCTCCTTCCTTGTTGTTACTAAAAGTAAGTTTGAAGCGTCAGACTCTTTCAATAGGTGGTTCATATTGGCTTCAAAGATATTTAAGTGTCAATGGTTTCGATGATGTCGAGTAGCCTTTGAATGCATGCCTGAGAACTAAGGCGGAACCTTCCCTTAATATTATGGGCCTCGACCGGTTCAAAACGCTTGTATATTCTTTTGAAAAGGTTGTGATAAGGGCAAAACCTTTAATTCCAAAAGGTCTGGTGTGTAAGTGAGAGAGCATCATCTGTTGCCTTCGAAAGGGATTCTAAAGCTGTCCTTGCTTGTTCATCTATGTCGAAAGTTTGAAAGTGGCGGAAGGGTATACCTTTTTCCATCTGGATTGAAAGACTTCATACTGTATAATCAGTTGGTGCCTTCGACTACTTTGAAACCTTCCTAATGCCTTTGAAACATCTTCTTATGTCCTTTACGAAACTTAGGCATGTTTCTTCATCGAAACTTCTATTTTATTAACCTTCTTTCATACTTCTATTCTTGAGTAGATTTTATGGCTAACATTTTGCCCCTTGTATGAAAGAAGCTTCTGTTCTTTAGGACAAAAATTTCATAACTTTCTCACTCTTCGTAATTCTTTTTTTCCTACAAAATTCAAAGTTAGTGGTATTTGCTTTTGTTAGCCCATTATCATACTTACTTACATGCATGTTTAGTAATAGATTAGAATATTAATGCTTTCATATCTGAACAATTAGTTCATCACAATTCTGATCATTAGATATGATACGTGTAATCAGTAGCCACTAATACATATAATGGATGTAGTTTATGAGCCCCTTGTGGGAAACAACCAATAGCAGCAAATAGGGATATGAGTTGCTATTCGAAAACTTTCTCAGAAATTTGAATGATTCTGAAGCCTCTATTTGGATGTCGGTGAGCATTATTTAGAGTTAATAAACATCAACTCTAATTTTGAAATTAAAAAGACATGCTTGAAACTATCGGTTGTCTGCGGTAATCTCCATTCTTATTACATCATACCCCTAGTTTAGGATTAGATAGGAATTAGGAAACAACGAAATTTAACCCAGATTGGGGTATTAACTTGCAAAGTTTGGAAGTTGATAATGCGACATCCGGAATTCAGATAACAATATCCAAAAATATTCTTCTAATGTTTCACTTCTAAACCCAGATTCGAGTTTTTATGGTAAATTAGGCAGGAATTAATAGATATTGTCTTCATATCAAGTTTTGAGCCCATATCAACGCATAGGTCGGAGAACTATCTTTGTAAAAGAATCTTCAGCCCAGATTCGGGCATATGTTATGTAAGTAGGCACCCATAGTAGTTGTTGTTAAATAGCAATCCTTTGCCCATATTGGAGCATATGTTGGACAACTAGAAGTCCATGGAAATTATCTTTGAAATAAAAGCCACGAACCCAGATTAGGGCATTAAGGAAAAGTAAATAACAATCCCGAAACTATTGTTTGAATATAAAAATTATAGTGATCAATAATGTTCCCCTACCCAGATTCGGGTATAATAATAATAATGATTGATAATGACCCGAAAACCAGATTCAGATATGTGCGATAGAAATCCATTATTGAAATTTTACACCTAGATTAGGGCTTAAATAAGTAGTAGTCCCAGATTCAGGTATAATAAATTTAATGATAAATAAGATCTGAATCCCAGATTCAGGTATTAGTAAACAAAGTCCTGAAATGAATGTCCAGAAACCCAGATTTGAGTATTAGTTGATGACTATGAAAGACCCAAAACTCAGATTTGGGTATTAATAAATGATGAAAGTCCCGAAACCTAGATTTGAGTAATAATAAGCAGAGTTCTATTCCACTCTTTCGCTTTTATCCTCTTTGACATGTATGAACCCTTCAGGTTTTGAATATATAGAAATAATCTGGTTTGCTACCTCTTGAGCTTGGACATCTTAGTCCATGACCGTATATGCCTTTTCTCAAGCTTGAACATCTCGGTTCATGATTCGATGAGCCTCTTCTAGGGATTTGACATCCTTGTTCGTCGCTGAATGTGCCTCGTCTTGAGCTTGGACATCTCAGTCCATTTTTGAATGAGCCTCTTCTTGGGCTTGGACATCTCAATCCATTGTTGCCTCTTCTTAGGCTTAGACATCTCAGTCCATTGTTGAATGAGCCTCTTCTTAAGCTTGGATATCTTAGTCCATTGTTGAATGAGTCGCTTCTTAGGCTTGGACATCTTAGTCCATTGTTGAATGAGCCTCTTCTTGGGCTTGGATATCTTATTCCATTATTGTTCGGTGCTCTTAGTTATCTCATCTTAGAGGCTGGAACCTAGGACTTACCTGACCTCCATCCAAGAGGCACCCTGCCCTGGCCCTTTTGCGGCATGGACAAGGGCTTTTTCGGTGTTTTACCGTGGCCATCTTATGGCGCGGATAAAGGCTTACTCCATCCTCCCTCCAAGAGGTGCTTTAACCTAGCCATAGTATGGCGCGGATAAGGGCTTGTTTGGTGCTTTAAAATTGCCATCTTATGGCGTGGATAAAGGCTTATTCCATCCTCCCTCCAGGAGGTGCCTTGACCTGACCAAAGCCACGAAAAAGGCCTTATCCAGAGCTTTAACCTGGCCATCTTATGGTGCGGCTAAAGCCTTACCCGCCCTCCCTTTAGGAGGTGCTCTGCCCTGGCCATATCGGCGCAAACAGAGGCTTTTCTAACATCTTAGCTAGAATACCATCATAGGTAGTATCCAAATATAAGGAGCATTTCACTCCCAACCATGTAGATTTTCTTTTCTGAAAAAAGAGATGCTTTATTCATTCATTTTCGGAAAATATTTCCTCAAATGTTCGACATTCCATGTTCTAGGAACAATATTGCCATCTAGGCGGCACAATTTGTAGGCTCCTGGGGGGATTACTTTGCACACGATTAATGGTCCTTCCTAGTTTAGTCCTAGGGGTCCATCTGCAGGATTCTTAGTATTGGCCATTACTCTACGAAGTACCAAATCCCCCACACGAAATAATCGAGTTCTTACTCTTGAATTGTAATACCTTGAGATTCTTCTCTTATATTCGCTGGTTCTTACCATTGCTTCGTCTCTCAGTTCATGTATTAAGTCCAATGATTCTCTTTACGGCTCTTGATTTTTATCGAAGGCTTATGCAATCCTTTGGTGTGAGGGTATCTCAATCTCGATTGGTAGCATTGCCCCACACCCATATGTCAAAGAGTAATGGATATGTCCCGTCGCTATCTTAGCGGACGTTCGGTAAGCCCATAGCACAAGTGGCAGCTTTCTACCCAACTTCCCTTTGCCTTATTTAACCGCTTTTTTAGAATTGTCTTTATCGTTTTATTTGCAGCCTTAACTGCTCCATTTGCTTTTGGATGTGCGACAGATGAAAGAATTTTAATAATTCAATTCTTATGGCAAAAGCGCGAGAATTCTTCACTCTCGAATTGTGTCCCACTATCAGAAATTACCTTCTAGGAATTCCAAACCTGGTTATGATGTTCTTGATAAAGAATCTGATAGAATCCCAGAAGTAATTTTCGGAATTGGCTCCGCTTCAACCCATTTGGTGAAATAGTCGATGGCAACCACGGCATACTTTGCCCCTCTTTTTGAGATTGGTAATGGGCCGATTAGGTCTATTCCCCAAACATCAAAGGGCCAAGGACTTGTAATTGGAATTAACTGACTTGGGGGCAATCTAGGAATCTTTTAATATTTCTGACACTTTTTGCATCTTTTCACATATTCAATGGCTTGGCTTACCATATGCGGCCAATAAAATCCCTGCCTCATTATTTTCTTTACCAGCTTTGTTCCATTTGAATGATCCTGCAAAATCCTTCATGTGCTTCAGCCATTAATTTTATTCCATCATTCATGCTTACACATCTAAGATAGGAAAGAGCATATCCCTTTTTATAGAGGATTTCATCCATCATAATGAAGGTTGGACTTTGCCTCCTGATTTTCCTCGCTTCTCCTTTGTTGGATGGAAGTATTCCTTTAATTAGGTACTCAAAAATAGGTGACATCCAGGTATCATCATATATGTTACTTGACCTTGGTTGGTCCACATTTTCATCTGATAATTCTTTACCATTTTCTCTTTTCTCTCCCCTTGAGACTTAGATTAAGACCTTGTCATGACTAACAATTCCTTCCCTTATTTGAATGTTTCCTTTTCAATACTTGGAATTTCCTGATATCCAACTGGGACAATATGTGTCTCCGGGGTTCCTCTTCAGCTAGCTAATTTTGCTAGAGAGTCTACCTATGAATTTTCTTCCCTTGGAAGTTGGTGTATCGAGAAATCTTCAAACAAAGCAAGCATTTGTAGTATCTTCTTCACATATAAGGATAGCTTGGTGTCCTTTGTTTGATATATCTCTTTTATCTGATTCACCATCAGTTGAGAATCACTAAAGACCTGTATTCGTGGAATTTTCAATTCTAGTTCCAAGGTTAAACCTGCTACCATTGATTCATACTCTGCTACATTATCGGTTGCGAGAAATCCCAAATTCATGGCATAACGCAAGCGGTGCCCATCTGGGGTTATGATTATATATCCTGCTCTGGCCCTTTGTTCGTTTGATGCACCATCAATAAATAATTGCCACATAGGCTTCTGATCTTTCTCTTTTTCTGATTGTTCCTCAATAAAGCTAGTGCACTCATTAACAAAGTCTGCCAATGCCTGCCCCTTGATTGCAGGTCATGGTTGGAATTCTATATCGTATTGGTTGAGCTCATTCCCCATTTCACTAATCTTCCAAAAGTTTCGGGTTTGCTAAAAACCTGCCTAAGAGGAAGTTGGTGAATACTCTAATCGAGTGTGCTTGAAAGTATGCTTTGAGCTTTCAAGCTGTGAGGATCAAGCAAAAGGCTAGTTTTTCTATGACTGGGTATCGAACCTCTTCATCCATTAATCGTCTGCTTACATAATATACCGAAAGCTATGCCTCATTCTCCTCTCTAATGAGTACTGAGCTGACTGCATGTTCTAATACTGCCATGTATAGGTACAAGGTTTCCCCGTTCTCGGGACTTGAAACTATCGTCTGTTTTTCCAAATGGCTTTTTAATTCCAAGAAGGCTTTCCTGCAATCCTCTCCCCATTCGAAGTTCTTCTCCTTTTTAATCATATCAAAGAAAGGGATACACTTATCAGTAGCTTTTGAGATGAATCTGCTTAGGGCAGCTACCCTTCCTTTTACACTTATCACTTCCTTGCTGGTTTTAGGTTTGGCCATGTCCTTAATGGCTTGAATTTGGTCAGGGCTTACTTCGATCCCTTGAGCACTTACAAGGTAGCCTAAGAACTTTCCAGAGTGGACTCCAAAAGAACATTTGTGTGGGTTCAGTTTCATGTGATATTTCCATAATATTTTGAACATTTCTTCTAGGTCTTTAAGATGGTTCTCAGGCTTGCTAGATTTTACCAGCATATCATCTACATAAAATTTAATGTTCCGGCCAATTTGTTCCTTAAACATCCTATTAACCAATCTTTGATAGGTTGCATCTGCATTCTTCAGTCCAAATGGCATTTCTCTGTAGCAATAAATTCCCCATTTAGTTATAAAGCGAGTATGCTCCTCATTCGGTTTGATCATCAGCATGTGGTTGCACCCTGAATAAGCATCAATGAGGGATAATAATTTTTGTTTGCTTGTTGCATCCACTAACTGATCTATGCATGGTAACGGGAAACAATCCTTTGGACATGCTTTGTTTAGGTCTGTGTAGTAAATGCATGTCCTCTATTTTTCGTTTGACTTCTTTACCAGAACTGGGTTGGCTAACCACTTTGGATAGCATATTTCTCGAATAAATCCATTTTCTAGGAATCTGTCAATTTCTTCTTTTGAACCATCTGATCGCACCTTTTCCAACTGCCACTTTTTCTGCCTTACGGGGGTCACTGCGGGATTGATGTTAAGTGCATGACACATAACCGTTGGATCAATCCCCACCATATCGGAATGTGACCAGGCAAATATATCTTTGTTGACCTTGACAAACTGTATTAAGTCCTTTTTTAAGACATCATTTCCAACTTTGAAACCTTAGTAACATCATCTGAATCTACGTAAGCTTCCTCGAGTTCTTCTATGGGTTTTATCCTTTCCATTTCACCTCGACAATCGAATTCTGTGATTTTTGGGCCTTCTTCTGTTGAGTTTGCATTGACTCTCTTTCCCTTGCCCCTATAAGGAATGTACCTTTCATACATACGTTTGTTAGATTTGTTGATTTTAATCTTTTCTTCGAATGTTGGATGTGAAAATCCATCATCTGAAGGTTGTAAAATAGCAGAAGAATCAAAGTACACATAATACTCCCTTTTATACTTATCAAGAGTTGAAAAATACATCTCCCGAGAGCTAAACTGCTCCCCTCAAACAGTTCCCTAGTCTCGCTTTGTCAGGAATTTTACCATAAGGTACTTCGGGGAGACAAAAGCATCGATCTCATCAAGAGCCGGCCTACGAAAGAAGGCGTTGTAATAGGAGGGTTGATCGATTATCGCGAAAATAGTTTCGAATATTCTACAGGTGGGCGACACTCCCATTTGTACGAGCAGCTTTATCTATCCCACTGGAGTTGAACCTTTGTTATTGAATCCAAATATGAACTCCGTGCTCGACTCCAGCTTGTGTTCTAGAATGTTCATCTAATCAAAGGCGTGTTTGAAAATTACATTAACTGCACTGCCCGTGTCTATCAGAATTTTAGAGAAAATAGATAACCCAATCATTGCAGTAATCATCAGAGGATCATTATGAGGATGATGAACCCCCTTTCTTAGCTATTGTGGAGTGACTACTAGATTAGGCATCTGAATGTTATGGCGATGGTTTTTCATTGGGGGCTCCTCTTGAACAGAGTAGATCCCTTCTTTGGCTTCTTTGATGTACCTGCTTCGGGCCCTCTAACTGTTTCCTGCTTGATACGGCCCATCACGGATCACATCAATCCTGTTGATTTGCGGGCTTAAGCTTAAGTGGTCCTTATCTTCTAACACATTCACAACATTGCATGGGCACTTCTTTGGAGCATTCTCTGTTCATTGGGCTTCCTGCTGATCTTGAACAAACTCCTTTAAATGACCTTCTCGGATCAGCTTTTGGATAATTCCAGCCAGAACTCTGCACTCATCAGTTTTATGGCCATTAGCTTTGTGATAAGCACAATAATCGCCTCCTTTTTTCCATTCAGGATTGTTCTTAGCTTTGAAGGATGTTGGAAAATTAACTCTTTCCTTAGCTATAGCATACACGTAAGTCAGTGGCTTGTTTAAAGCAACTGTGTTAGCAATTGGTTCTTTCCATCTAGTCCTCTTGTGGTCCTGGTCTTGGCCAAATCTCCCCGCTTCTTTATTGTTTTTTTTCTTGGCATAGTAAAGCTCATCCATCCGGATGAACTCGTCAGCTTGAAAATGAAAGGCTTGTAGGTCTTTGCAGCCATTAACAAATAGCTACTTCCAGAAGGGGGTATTTTCATATAAGCCAGAATAGATAGCTATAAGCTTATCTCGATTGTTCATATCTTTGGCTTTTAAAGCTTTAGCATTGAATCTTCTTAAGTAATCTCCCAAAGACTCTTCCTGCCTTTTTTTATATTTTCCAAGACCGTGCAGTCGATCGTAGGATCCTTGCAGATGCAAAATTGGGCAGATAACTCGAGAATTTTTTCGATGAGTATATGGTCTTTTCCATGTACTGCCTATACCATTTTGCTATTGTTCCCTAGAGAGTGATTGAGAACAGTCGGCATTTGACAGCTCCAAATGTGTTGTGCAAGTCCATTTGGCTATCAAAAGCTATAAGAGAATCGTCAGAGTCTATATCCCCATGATACTTAGTGGATGGAATCTTGACATATGGTGGTATAACCGTAGCCATGATTTCGTCGGAGAAAGGTGGCACTCTCTCATTGTCATTGACATTTTCATCCATTGTTCTTTCCCCCTTTGAATTCATAGCATCTTTAATTGCCTTCTCAGTGGCATCTTTCAGATAAGCTTCGACATTGCCATTATTTTTCTGGTTTGGGAAATATTCTTTTGATGTTGAACTCCTAGATTGTTCCAATGATTTGTTGAGAACTTGTCCCTGATGATTAGCTTTCGATTGGGGAAGTTCGTTCTTTTCTGAGGATGTCAGATCCACTTTATCTTTATACTCTTTGTAATTAGCTTTTAGATTCCTCCTAGGAGAGATCACCTCTTCTCCTTGTGTTTATCTCAGAGTCTTTGAAGATTTTTGAGATAAGGCTATCTTAAGCAGCTCCTTCATCTCATGCAACTGTTGTTCCAAGTATTTGATTTTAGCTGTGTTACATCTTGTTGTGCTGGTGATGAAATCTGTCCAGGAATGGCCCCATCCAGGTTAAAAGGTGGAGCTATATTCTCTTCCAATGTGGTGGTGTGTATTACTCTTTCCACGATTCCACATAAACGTTTTGACCTCATTTTTCCTACACAAGAGAAATGAGCCACAGTTAGTCTGTAATACAGTGACAAGGTCGAAGGTTCAAGCCCTCCTTCTAGCACCAAAAATGTTAACAAGAAAACTTATCAACATCCATAATGCTATTTTTAAGATAATTAAAATCAAACGAAACCAAGTTATTGAAAGGATCCACTCCTTCGGAAGCATGCCTTTTGACTTGATTGACATAATCGAAAGGGTTTAAGGTGATTGCTCCACCATTCGAATAAGTTGACTTAATCGAAAGGGTCAATGAAGCTATCCTCACCTTTTGACTAGGTTGGCTTAGTCAAAAGGCTTCAAGGAGTTGGCTTTGGGATACAGATTTAGAGAACAACATCGATTGAGTCCTATCTCCTGAATGATTCGAAAGTAGCTGATCATCCTTCCTCTTCATTCCTTTCGATCATGTCGAAAGGCAACATTCAAGACCTTCTGATTATGTCGAAAGAGATGATTACTTCATCAGTATGACACAGTCGCTTTTGACCCCAAGGTTTCGTTACTCTTGCTGTGGAACCCCTACGAAAGGGTTACTGATGTCTCTAGGGGTTGATCCCCTTCGAATATGTTCCTCTATATATGATTGTTAGCCAGTTATAAAACTTGGATTCCTTTCTAAAATACCCCTTTTGATCAGCTCAAAAGGGGTTTCTCCCTTTCGAAAACAGTCCTAGCTTATTACTGCCTACAATTCATTTTGATTTCCTTGTATAAGATCAATCTAGGTATTCCCAAGTCTCATGAGCTTAACATGGTCGAAACCCATCATCACTCTGGTTTTCAGTGTTAAATGCAGGTTTTGATGATGATATGTTTCGACCGGATATGCCTAAGTCGATCTTATGCATTGCATAGAAAAAAAAATCATGAGAATATGTTAGAATCATGTGAAGAGGATCATTAGTCTATCTAATGATCTAAATGATCTTCCTTGTCGTCAAAATCCTCAATGAACAAGCGATCTTTCTTTTTATTCATAATCCAAAATGAGTTACAAGATATAGAGCTTTTTCCCTAATTTGATTTTGGATTTCTTGAAAATATAATTGCAACTAAGAAAGTAGAGTAAGAGAAATGAATTTGGTATTCCAAAATTCTCCCCTCAAAATTGGACCCCTTGGGTCTTATTTATAGATGTAGGTCGGTCTCCTTCCACGCCTTTGCTTTTGACTGAGTCGAAAGGAACCCTTTTTATAGCCGCTTCAAGCCTTTCGACTTAGTCGAAAGGCCATGACCCCTTTCAATGTTGTCAAAAAGCATCCTTTTGTTCTTCTTGGTTTACTCTTGCACCTCCTTTATCCTTTCCCAGACCTTTCGACTGAGTCGAAAGGGGCCTTTATCATCCTTTCACCTTCGTTGATCTTTAAGTACTACTTCTCCACTGCACCTTTCGACATTTTCGAAAGTTTTGCTTTCTCCTTCCTTGTTGTTATGGGAACTAAGTATGAAGCTTCCGACTCTATCAATAGGTGGTTCATATTAGCTTCATAGAGATTTAAGTGTCAATGGTTTGGATGATGTTGAGTAGCCTTTAAATGCATACCTGAGATCTAATGCAGAACCTTTCCTTAATATTATGGGCCACGACCGGTTCGAAAGGCTTGTATATACTTTCGAAAAGGTTTCGATGAGGGTGAAACCTTTGATTCCAAAAGGTTTGGCGTGTAAATGAGAGAGCATCGTATGTTGCCTTCGAAAGGGGTTCCGAAGTTGTACTTGCTTATTCATCTATGTCGAAAGGCTGAAAGTGGCAGAAGGGTATACCTGTTTCCATCTAGATCGAAAGCCTTCATACTGTATGATCAGTTGGTGCCTTCGACTCCTTTGAAACCTTCCTAATGCCTTCGAAACATCTTCTTACGTCCTTTACGAAACCTAGGCATGTTTCTTCATCGAAACTTCAATATTATTAACCTTCTTTCATACTTCTATTCTTGAGTAGATTTTATAGCTAACATCAATGATTTCGGAACGTCTATTGTGATCTTTGTCGAGACCCATGCCTTTAACTCTAGTGGAGCCTTTTATTCTTATTAACCTTCTTTCATACTTCTTCTCTGAAGTGGATTTTATGGCTAACACAACGTGAGTGCAATAACTTAAGAGATGTTTCTGGATTTTCCATCCCCTAAGAATCCGTCAAACTATCTATATGTAGTAAGATACGCTATATATGTAGTGTCTATCAGCAAAGTAAAGTATTACAATAGCGTTAAAGCTTTACACTGATCCCCCTTAACACTTTTTTAAGCAGGTAGTCTTTGCAGGTCCTGTAACACAACCAGTAACGTCTGTAGTCGGTGAGTCCCCTATTGGTACCATAATAAACAAAATCGTAGTAGGTGAATATAAGGGTAAAAGTATGACAAAGCACATGAGGCAATGCCTAAGGCGGGATTTTACCAGTTTACCCTTTCTAGCTTGTCGTAACACATCGTAGCCACGACTACCGACCAAGTCCACCACCCCAAAATCAAATCAATGTGCACTGATCAAGTCAAAAATTCATATAATAGGAAGGGGTAATGGCCCTTAAAGGTAGCTAACTCCATGGCCAGACATAGGCTCCTGTTTTAGTCATTTCAAATTGACACAAGTATCGGGATCATCCATCATCGTTTTCTTTCTTCATTCCAGTAAACATCGCTAATTCAACCTTCACATTCTAGATAATATCCACCGCCTGCACGGTTGTTAAAGTGGTTCCAGTAGAATAACAGAGAGTATGTCATTCATTTGGACCCGGTCTCTTTAATAACCAATCGTCCATTTTACACAACGATTGGTTCTTTTAAATTTCAAGAACAAGTCATACTTCATATCAAAATATCATATTTGTTTCAAAGTCATTCCGAATTGAAAATAGATCATACCTTCAAAACATTCGAATTTAAATCAATGATTTAAATCTAAAATTTTCCCCTCTAAAACAGTTTGAATATTGAAAATGGTTTTGAATAATTAAAATAGTTTGAATATTGAAAATAGTTTGGACAATTAAAATAGTTTTAATATCGGAAAATAGTTGGAATAAGTAAAATAGTTTTAAAGATTGGAAATAGTTTTAAATTGAAAAATACTTTTAAATATTGGAAATAGTATTGAATATAAAATAGTTTTAATATTGAAAATAGTTTGGATAATTAGAATAGTTATATATTAAAATAATTTGATTATTAAAATAGTTTTAATATTAAAATAGTTTATATAAAAACTCTTTCTTTCTTTCATAACGGGGTTCAAATTCCAAATCTTAAGGAATTCAATTCTTTGACTTCTAAATCAAGTCAACTTCATATTCAATTTCCATTTAAATCAACCTCAATTTGAATGTTTGTTTCCTTGATAGTTAATTAATCGATTATCAAATCTCAGCCTAAATATTTAATCCTTCCTAATTTTGGTGGTAGGGAAGCAATTCTTGATTAACACTGAAGGATTTTAACTTTGGACATATCTAGTATAAACACGGAAATCGTATGGTAATATCGTCGATGGTATTGTACTTTACATATAAGCTCGTTCTGTTCTTCTAGTACAAATGATGAGGAGATCTGTCCACTTAAACTGTTAGGGAGTGATCCTCGCTCTTATTTACTGTTTGATTATTTCGTAAAGAACCACTATTGAGTATTCTTGAAGTTGGACAATTGGTTTTTGATGCATCCGCTCAGCGAGGGAGTGAGCTCATAAGAGATAACTTATACCGTAACAACTCCAAAAATAATATACGGGTCTATGGTGGAGTTTCATGATCTATTGAGATTTTGAAATCCATGCGTGGTTCCGTGACCCTATGGGGTATGGGAATCCATAGGTGATTCCAAGATCTATTTTTGAGATGTGGGAATCCGTGTATGGTTTCGAGACTCGTTGGGGTCAAGGTTTTAAATCTCCCCGAGATCAGCCGAGATGAAAATCCGAGATATTAGCCAAAATCCGAGATTTGGCAGCTTGGTTAGTTATAAGTCTTTTAAATATCGCCCGAGACAGCCGAGATATTTGCCCGAGATATTGGCCAAAATCCGAGATTTGAAACCTTGGTTGGGGTATGGGAATCCATATGTGATTATGTGATCTGCTTTGGTGGTGGTGCATGAGCTGGAATGCCGGACGTAGCCTCACCGGCGATAATGACAAAAACCAAAGGTCGAATTCATGCCAGGGGTTCAGCTAACCCATAAGGGTTCAGTCATCTCCTTCCTAGAGTTACCTACAGTTGTTACGTATGTATGGAGCGATACATTCGGCCCATGTGTAGGCAGCTATGTATTTCTTATTGTACATCACTAGGGATGTATTATTGCTTCGGAAAGATAGCTTATCCTTGTGCAGGAGGATCCTTCTTGAAGTACTACACAATTAGCGAACACGTCTTTCTTTTAATTACATACCTAATATTGCTGTGATATGCACTCATGGGCATCACAACTACTTCATTATTATTATTACTTCCACCCTTATATATTATTATAATATCACTCGATTTTCTAATATAAATGGTTTGGTTATCATAAGGTAAAAACCCGTTCGTCTTTATGTGTGGCGTGGTCTTACGTTATACATTTACTTGAAAAGTTTTATAACTTTGAAAATCCATTTGAGATGTGTTTTTTCATGCTAGTTTTCCAGAGTGATGCAAGTGTTATTTTATTATAATGCTTGGGTCAGATCGAGCATATACAGATCTAGTTTGGATGCTTGGATCTTTAGGAGACGAGCTAGAGCTTCCAAGACATATTCTTGTATATTTTTATTTTCTGTTGCATTGGTTATTTAAAATTATCTGTAATTGTGAGGACAGGTTGTTACAACTCTTTAGGCTGATGACTAGTGATTTCTGCACTCTAATTTGATATATGTATATTACAGTATTCTTTTCTTGGAAAGATCTGTTGTATACTATATGTTACTAGTTACCATGTGAGATTCTTTTCTTTCTTTTCTTTCTTTTTCCCCAACAATCTGTCTTTCTGGCACTTGGATGCTTGGCATGGCCACGATGTATTATTATCGACTTTTGATGGTCGAAAAAGGCATGTCGCAACACTTAGTGTTAATCTCTCTTCCCGTGTGCTAAGTATAACTTCCCTTTATTATTGTTTCATATTCAGTTGGTACCCAAAGTGGATGTAGTGATTGTATGTAATGCACCAGTCCAAGGTTTTTTTTATGCTCGGGAACATCCTGATTTAATTAAATTTCTATACCACTTTTAAAGCTTAGTTTTACAGGGTATTCAGTAGTTGATGGAAGAGTAAAAAACAAGAATAAATTTGTCTGAAAAATTGTCGATTAATTTCACTTTATAGGTTGACGAAATAGAGATGTATTGATGTGGTACTTACTAACGTCCTTCAACAAAGTTGAAGTGAGTGCAAATGTAATGGTTTGGTAATATGGCATGTATGTTTTATTTTCAAATAAGGTTGATTTTTCAACCCCAAAACATAGCCACGATCTCGTATTCATTGCTTAAAAGGGAGCAAATAGTTGTGAAGTAATTATGAATGGGTAAAATGAAAGTTTAGTTAAAACATATCATATTGTAAGCAAGAATTGGCAGAAAATCTCTAAAATGGTAGATTTTTAATTATTATTGTTTGAAAGACAATTTGGAGAACTATGGTTAAATGTAAATCGTTAAGTCGTTATGAATATTATGGATAACTTGAACATGCGTTGTATTTGTAACGAAGTTGAAAATGTTAATAGGAGAAAAATCTTAGCATTAAATTCTAATAGAACAAAAGAAACCATCTAACCAATTCATACTAATAAAAAAAATTATAATAAAACATTCATTATTAATGGAGAACCAATCCTAAAATGCAGCCAGAAAATTGAAAATTTTAACAGTTTATTTGTAGTAGGTAGACCAAGCAAAAATAAGGGCACACGAAAATGCTAAAGGAAAATTTTGATAGGAGAAATAAGTTTACTGTTGCCAATCAGTAAATGGGTCTTATAAAAAGAAGTCAACTCCCCAAAGAGAAGCTATAATTTGGGGAACACATAATTGCCCTAATGCATTGGTTGTTGATGCATCCTAGAATGATACCCAGGTTGGTGAAGTGTTAGGTCGCGAACGACCTAACGATTCCTTTAAGTCGCTCCAAGATGATGCAGCCTAATTTGGTGAAGTGTTAGGTCGCGAACGACCTAACGAGTCCTTTAAGTCGCTCCAGCGACTTAGTGAAGCTCGCAAACGACCTAGTGGAGACTCGCAACATAACGAAGGTCGCTCGCGAGTTAACGGGCTAAACATGAAGACACTCGCACGAGTTAATGTGATAGGTCGCTCAAGCGAGCTACGACCTAGCAAGGAAAACAAATCAAAGTTAGGTCGCGAACGACCTAACTATCACATGCCGCTCACTATAGGTCGCTCCGATACTTCGAATGAAGACTGTCTCGAGCTACGACCTAAGTTAGGTCACGTAAACGAATTACGACCTAAGTTAGGTCGCGAGGAGAATTAGGTCGTGAGATGAATTCCAGAAGCTAACTTTCTTAGGTCGCTCGATCTTATATGCTGGGAAGTTAGGTCGCTGCCTTGTTTTTAGGTCGCTCAAGTGTAAGTCGTGATGTTGTAACTGTTGTAAATACTATAAGTTGTTTACTTGTTGTAATCTGTATTGTTTTAGGGTCGTGTAACGTGATGTGATAAGTCGCGTGTGTTGTAATGTGATAGGTCGTAGGTCGCGTCTGTTAGGTCATTAACGACCTAGGTGTTGTGATGTAAATGGAGTTGTAAATTGCCTATAAATAGGCCGGTTGTATCATTTGTAAAGGTTGGGTTGATTTTGAATAAAACTTTTGTTTGTTAGCTTTGTGGTTTCATTAAATCGGTAGTTGAGTGTGATCTCCTATCTCCACCTTCGGTATTCAAGTGCGCTTGAATCAATGATCGCTAAAGCCGATTCGCGGAATCTAGTGTGCTAGATCAACGTCGAAGAATCATAGATCTTTAAACACGGTATCGTGCGCGATCAACGTGTTTGGGATAGCTAGAATCCGATATCTTCGGATCAACAGATTTGGGCCATTCGGTATCTTCTACTCCATCGATCGCTACTTTCACCGATTCATCGTTTTTGTAATCCGTTGTTGCATCATTTGGTATCAGAGCTAGACTTAGCCAATCATAGCTAAGCCGAGTCTTGGAGCCAATTCTTATTGAAGAGTTTTGAGGAGTTAGTGAAGCCGAGTTACATCAAGCAAAGCCGAGCTAGGAGAAGTGTTTGAGCCGTGCATCATTTGATCATTTTGTTTGTTCAAGGCCGAGAATTGAAGTGTGTTTGAAGAATCAATCATGCCGCCGAGAAGAGCTAACCGTCATCAAAATGTTGAAGATTTGTATAAGCGAGAAGATGCTGAACAAATGGAACAATGCATTAGTAACAAATTTAATGAGAAGTTGGATGAAGGTATTGGGAGGTTAGAGAAATTGATGATGGATATGAACCAAGGTCAAAGAAGAAGGTCGCCAATCTCGAACCATGGAGGAAACAGAGTTTCGCCATTGGTTACGGAAGCGAGGAGGGTGTCGCCACAAGCTTATCGAGGAAGAAGAGAACACCACGAGTATAGAGATGAAGAGAGAATAACTCCACGTGAGTTTGAACATGAACCATATCGTGATGATGACAAACAAAGTGGAAGAGATATGCGAGATCATAGAAATGAAGGTGGTCGAGATCGCTATCGAAGTACATCTGTTGTTGATGAAGATGATGATAGAAGAAGTTTTCGTTATCAAGATCATGGCCAAGGACGGAGTCGAGATTGAGATTTTGAAGATGATCGACGATGGGAGTCAGGGATGAAAACTGAAATTCCAGAATTCAAGGGTGGAATGGTGGCTGAGGAATTTTTGGATTGGTTGTCTAATGTGGAAGAAATTTTTGACTTTAAGGAGGTTCCTGAGCATCGAAGAGTGAAGTTGGTTGCTACTCGTTTGAAAGGGAGAGCTATGGCATGGTGGCAGCAAACTAAACTTACGCGGGAAAGGATGGGAAAGTCAAAGATTGAATCTTGGGATAAGATGAAGAAGTTGATGAAAACTACATTCTTGCCATATAACTATCAATCTCTTATGTATCAACGATTGCAGAATCTGAGACAGGGAACGAAGTCTGTGAATGATTATGCGGATGAGTTCTATCAGCTAATTGCAAGGAATGACATCATGGAGACGGAGGAGCAGTTGATAGCTAGATTTGTTGAAGGGTTGAGAATGCAGATACAAGATATGGTGAATATGTTTGATCCCAGATCTGTTGTTGAAGCACATCAAAAAGCTATCGCTTGGGAGAAGCAAGGAAGGAGAGGTGGTGGTGTGTTTACAAATTCTAACAATCCAATGAAAGGGGCTAGTAGCAATGTGAATGTTTCGAAGGTTGTTGCAAAACCGACTGTTAATGAAGTTGCTAAGACCAGAATCAATAGTGGTATCAAATGTTTCAATTGTCAGGAGGTGGGTCACAAAAGCAATGAATGTACGAAGCCAAAGAAGCGAACAATGATTGTTGAGGCTGAGGAAGATGAGGTAGAAGCTGATTGTTCTAATTCTCTACATGATGAGGAGGAAGAGAATGTGTCGGGAGATGAAGGGTATTCATTGATGATGAAGAGGTCATGTTTAACACCAAAACAGGAGGAGGAAACTAGCTGGTTGAGGAGTAACATCTTTCAATCAACATGTACTATCTTGGGAAGGGTTTGCAAGTTTGTTATTGATGCAGAAAGTTGCGACAATATTATCTCTACAGAAGCTATGAAGAAGTTATCATTGAAGACAAAGAAGCATCCGAAACCTTACAAGTTAGCTTGGTTGAGGAAAGGTGGGGAGGTGAAAGTTGGAAGAAGGGCTTGTGTTAATTTTTCTATTGGGAAGAAATACAAAGATGAAATTTGGTGTGATGTTGTGGACATGGATGTATGCCATCTGTTGTTGGGGAGACCATGGCAGTATGATAGGGCTGTGCAACATGATGGGCGTACTAACAGTTACAGTTTCATGTTTGAAGGAACTAAAATTACTTTAATTCCTAAGAAGCGGCAACACGAATAAAGCAAGTTGGAGGAGATTGAAGAACTTAAAACTTTGCTATCTTTGAAGGAGTTTGTTAAGGAAGTAGAAGAGGAGCCTGAAGTTTTTTGGTTGATTGGACGTGAAAGTAATGAAGTGGTTGAAATTCCTAAAGAAGTAAAGCCAGTGCTGGAAGAATTTGACGATGTGTTTCTTGAGGAGCTACAAACGGAGTTACCACCGTTGAGAGACATTCAACATCAAATTGATCTTGTTCCAGGAGCTGTGTTACCTCATAGACCACATTACAGAATGAGTCCAAGGGAACATGAGGAGTTGAGAAGGCAAGTGGAAGAGTTGCTTGAACAGGGGCGTGTGCAGGAAAGTTTAAGTCCTTGTGCAGTGCCAGCTTTGTTAGTGCCGAAGAAGGATGGAACGTGGAGGATGTGCACAGATAGTAGAGCATTGAATAAGATTACAGTGAGATACAGATTTCTTATGCCTAGATTGGATGACTTGTTGGATCAACTTAGTGGAGCTACTATCTTTTCGAAAATTGATTTGAAGAGTGGTTTTCATCAAATTCGAATTAGACCAGGGGACGAATGGAAGACAGCATTCAAGACGAGAGAAGGATTATACGAATGGCTGGTGATGCCGTTTGGTCTTTCGAATGCACCGAGTACATTTATGCGGGTGATGAACCAGATTTTTAGACCATTTATCGGGAAATTCGTGGTGGTGTATTTTGATGATATACTGATATATTGTAGAAGCTCAGAAGAACACTTGCAACATCTGAGAGAAGTGTTGATAATACTGAGACAGGAAGAATTTTATGTTGCAACGAAGAAATGCGTGTTCATGACGCATAGTGTTTTATTTTTGGGGTATGTTATATCGGAAGGAGGTATACAGGTGGATCAAAATAAAGTTGAAGCAATCAGAAATTGGCCACAACCTAAGACGATAACAGAGGTTAGAAGTTTTCATGGTTTGGCGTCATTCTACCGAAGGTTCATTCCACACTTCAGTAGCGTGATGGCACCAGTTACTGATTGTATGAAGGGGAAGCAATTTTCATGGTCGGAGGAAGCAGGATTTGCTTTTGAGAGAATCAAGGAACTTTTGACGACAGCACCGATTCTAGTGTTGCCGGATTTTCAGTTGTTGTTTGAATTGCATACTGATGCATCGAAGGTTGGAATTGGAGGTGTGTTAAGTCAGAAGGGACGTCCTATTGCATATTTCAGTGAGAAGTTATCGGGAGCAAAGATGAGATATAATACATATGATGTAGAATTTTATGCTATCGTGCAAGCTGTGAAACATTGGAGGCATTATTTGTTTTATAAAGAATTTGTTTTATATACTGATCATGAAGCGTTGAAGCATATGCAGGGACAGGATAAGATTGCGGCAAGGCATGCTTCTTGGATTGCATACTTACAACAATTTACATTTGTGGTGAAGCATAAATCGGGAATTACGAATCGAGTGGCAGATGCATTGAGCAGAAGGAATCATGTGTTGACTACAATGAAGGTTGAGGTGGCAGGATTTGATGTGTTGCCAGAATTATTTGTTGATGATCCTTACTGTTGGGTACGTTTCTATCACTACCAAGTCCAGATGAGGAAGGGGCCACCGGGAGAAAGTAAGGAGCGAACCAGCCTCTACCGGACCATACCTATTCAAGCATCACCGAACCATCCACATAGCCGAATTAGAATTTCACCGAACCACCGGACCAACCTACTTCCACCGAACCACCGGACCAACCTACTCACCTCCTCCCATCGAACCAGAGCAAACCGGACCAGCTCCACCAGGCTAGATTGCGTCAGCCCAGGCCCGCCAGCTGCTATATACCTTCAAGACCCCTACCCCCAGCCTCACTCTATAAATAGAGGGGCAGGGGTACAACAATGGGGGACAAGTTTGAGAGCTCAAGCACGGAGAGAACTTTCAAACAACTTTCTTTTACTTGTATCAAAGCTTTGTACTTGTAATCAAAATAAGAGAAGAGAAATAACATATAAAGTGGACGTAGGCACATTCTGGCTGAACCACTATAAATCTGCGTGTCTTTTTTACAGTTTAGCCCATGTTTTTCATATATTCGCATAAATCACCCAAATCACTAAGAACAACATAAGATCTACTAAATCATACAACTTTGAGGTGTTTGTCCATTTTTTGTGCAAACATTTTTGGTGCTTTCATTGAGAGCGAGAAGCTCGAAGCTTCAGCTTCATCCACTTAACAGTTTTCCTAACAGCATCGTCCGCCACTTGGAAAACATGCCTCCCAAACAGAGGAAAGATGTTAACAAAGGAAAAAACATCGCATCCAGCAGTCTTCCAGATCCAGCTGTCACGAATCAAGTAAATCGTCCTCCTCCGGCAACAGTAACAAATGAAGGACAGGCTAACCCAACCACTCCTGCCATAGAACAGCCTATAGCAATTACTAGGGCAGATTTGGACAGAGTTGTGGTTGAAGTAACTAACCGCTTCACGTCCCAGCAGGAAGCCTTGGTGGACCATCTCATGTCATGCTTAAGGGACGCTGAAGAATCCAACCGCAACACTGAATCATGGGGCGAGTCCCAGTCTGGAGAAGCTCAGAGACAACAAAGATCTTCCTTCTTCGAAGGAGCTAACGGCAGAAATAGCCATGGTAGGAGCCGAGACCGAGCACAGCCCGAAGTTAGGCCTGAGGAAACGTTTGGTACCGAACCCAACGGGGGAGGTACCGGACGGAGGTCAACTGTAGCTGAGCCTGTCATACTACCTAACTACGGAAACGCCAGTGAACGGGGCCGAGCTAGAGTCCAGCTCGAAGTTGGACCCGAGGAAGTGCTTAAATCAGAACCCGGTAGGGGAAGATCAAGGCAAGGGTCAACTGTAGCTGACCCTAGCATGCTCCCAGAAGATCAAAGGCAGCCACTGGAAAATATGAGGAATGATAGACGATACCATCCCTACAGGTCATCTGGACGGAATCAATCCCACAGAACAGAACCAAACTCATTTCTATCTGCTCCAAATTCGGATGAAAGGATGGCACGCTTATTCAGAGAGTGTGTCCAACGGGAGCAAAGAGATCGAGGGATAGGCGCTAGGGTAACCAGCCCTTTCGCCCACAATATCGAAATTGCTATCACTCCCCGAGAATGGAAGATGCCGACAATGGAACCTTACAAAGGAACCTCCGACCCCGTTGTACACTTACAGAGGTACACGCAACATATGCTCATGAGTGGAGCAACAGAGGGAGTACTATGCAAATGCTTTCCGCTCTTCTTAGCAGATCTCGCTACCTCCTGGTTCTGTCATCTACCCCAGGGATCCATCGGCTCGTGGGAAATGTTGAAAGAAAAGTTTATCAGTCAGTTCCGCATCCATGTGGAACAACCTAAGGACGCTTATTCCTTATCCAGCGTCAAACAGAAACCTGGAGAAAAACTGCAGCAATACCTAACCCGATTCAATGCCGCAGCAGCCGTGGTCCAAGATGCCGATGAGAAGCTTATCCTAATGGCCCTCTGTAGTGGTGTGCATCCGGACACTAAATTTGCTAGAAGATTGACGAAAGAAAAACCAGCTACTTTACCCGATTTCTTCCATGAAGCCGGGAAATACATGAGGCTTGAGGATGCTGCCGTTGAGGGACAGTCAGGACAGCAAAATAAGGCAACTCACAGCAACGCCCCCGCTGTGGCAAGGGACGTTTGAAGAAATGATTCCAGAGACAATGCTGGGGGAAAGAAGGGAGAAAAGCGCCTATATCGGCCTGGGCCGAGATTCGACACTTACACTCCTTTGAACGAGACCGTAGAAAATATCTTCCTTGCCACCCAAGGCGAAGTTAGATACAAACGCCCACCATACAAAAAGGAATCAGATAACACGCAGAAATCTGGAAAGTTCTACCGCTTCCACGAATCTCACGGGCATGATACCAATGAATGCCATCATCTCCGGGATCTGATTGAGGAACACATCAGAAGGAAGAAACTGGAACGTTATGTAAAAAGTCAGGACAGGACTCCAGCTCCTGCCAATGAAAACCCAAGGCTACCCTCACCGGACACCAGTAGAGGAAACCGCAACACTAGCAGCTTTATTCAAGAGAAAATAGTGGTCCATACCATCTCAGGAGGACCGCACATCGCGGACAGAAGCTGGAAAGAGATGGAAAGGTATGGAAAGTCGCTTAGAGACAATAAAGACTGTGTCAATTCGGTTATAGAAGAGTGCCACCCGAAGCGGAAAGAAAGTAATGACATCACATTCGGTAAGCGTGACCTAGAAGGAAGGCAGTACCCTCACATGGATCCCATGGTCATCTCTGCCCGACTTGGTCCCGCTGAAGTTTACCGAATCCTGGTAGACACTGGAAGCTCAGTAAACATCCTGTTCAAACACGCATTTGACAAAATGAAGCTATCAATGAAGGATGTATCTCCCTGCAATAAACCACTACACGGTTTCACTGGGGATGCTAAGATGCCCCTCGGGCAACTGGACCTCTTTGTTGAGATTGGAAGCCATCCCCGCTCCATTGTACGGAAGCAGATGTTCGTGCTAATAGAAAACCATTCGGCCTACAATGCCTTCTTAGGAAGACCAGCCTTGTCTGACTTCCAAATTGTCCTAGCCCCATGGTGCCTAAAGATGAAATTTCCAACAGACAATGGAGTATGGGAAGTGGAAGGAGACCAGGACGTTGCTCGAGACTGCTATGTGATTGAACATCGCAACAACCACAGGAAGGATAAAGGGAAGGGTGTAGAGATTGCCCTCTACACAAAAAGTCTAGAAGCATAGCAACTAAAGAAAGCCCCTCCTCTTCGATATACCAGCGACCCTTTCAATGAATTAGACCCTAGGGACAAAGAGGAGGAGGCCACCGCTGAGCCTACAGAGGCTATGGAGTTTATATCTGTAGACAAGCACGACTCAAGTAGACTATTGAAAATTGGGTCCCAACTAAAAGCCGAATTGAAGGAACAACTCATCGATTTTCTCCGCCACAACTTGGATGTATTCGCTTGGTCACACGCTGACATGACCGGAATCTCCCCCGACATAGCATGCCACGTATTAAACATTGATCCTACCAAGGCGCCTGTAAAACAAAGAAAGAGAAGTATGGGGGCAGAGCGATCAGCAGCCCTCGATGAAGAAGTAAAGAATCTACTCGCCAATGACTTCATACGAGAAGCTATCTACCCGGAATGGATCGGCAACCCGGTGCTGGTAAAAAAGGCTAATGGGAAGTGGCGAACCTGCATAGACTTTTCCAACCTAAACGACGCCCGCCCAAAGGATTGCTTCCCACTTCCCAAAATCGACCAACTTGTAGACAGCACAGCCGGGCACGAGCTCCTGTCTTTTATGGATGCATACTCAGGATATAACCAAATTCCTATGCATGCTCCCGACCAAGACCACACTAGTTTCATCACCGACCGGGGTTTATACTGCTATAAGATAATGCTTTTCGGACTTAAAAATGCAGGAGCCACCTACCAGCGCCTCGTCAACAAGATGTTTGCAGGGCTAATAGGACAAACTATGGAAGTATATGTGGATGACATGCTGGTAAAGTCAAGGAAAGCCAAAGATCACGTAAGCCACCTAGGCAAGATGTTTCAAGTACTTCGACAATATGGAATGAAGTTGAATCCACTAAAATGCTCCTTCGAAGTGTCATCAGGAAAGGTCTTAGGATTCATCGTTCATGCCAGAGGGATAGAAGCAAACCCTGAACAAGTCCGAGCGTTAAGGGATATCAAGATACCTTCCACTCGGAAGGAAATGCAAAGTTTGAATGGAAAAGTGGCCGCTCTAAGCCGATTCATCTCCAAAGCGACGGACAAGTGCGTCCCCTTTTTCGAAGCCCTAAAGAAAGACAAGGGAAAGTTCGAATGGACTGACGAATGCTTAACCGCTTTCCTTAACCTAATCGAACACCTCCAAAAACCACCGGTACTCTCGACTCCAAGCGAAGGCGAAGAATTATACCTATACCTTGTTGTGTCATCTCACGCCCTAAGCGCTGCCTTGGTAAGGGAAGACAACCGCACGCAACGGCCAGTTTACTTCGTCAGCAAAAGGTTTACTGGGGCGGAAGTCAGATATCCTAAACTTGAGAAGCTAGCATACTGTTTACTAATCACATCACGGAAACTGCGTCACTACTTCTAGTCCCATTCCATCAAAGTTCTGACCGATCAACCACTGAGGCAGGTACTCCATCGTCCCGACACTTCTGGGCGACTACTTAAATGGTGCATTGAACTAAGTCAGTATGATATCACCTATCACCCTCGCACCGCCGTCAAGGGACAAGCCATGGCTGATTTCATTGCAGAATTCACTACCAACGAAGATAAGGAGCAATTGGAAATAGCAGAAGATATCAAGTGGAATCTCTTTGTGGATGGTGCATCAAACGAACAAGGCTCGGGGGCAGGTGTGGTAATAATCACTCCCAGGGGAAACAAACTGCACTATGCTATAAGGTTGGAGTTCGCTGCCACCAACAACGATGCAGAGTATGAAGCAGTGATAGCCGGACTAGAAATTGCCATAGAAATCGGAGCCAATTCTTTGTGTCTTCACAGCGATTCTCAACTTATTGTTAATCAAATACTAGGAGAATTCCAAGCTCGAGAAGAACGACTCATAGCATATTTAAAGAAGACCAAGTTACTTCTCAGCCGATTGGACCACTACTTAGTCAAACACATCCCTCAGGAAGAGAACCAAGAGGCCGACGAATTGGCGAAGCAAGCAAGTGTGAGAGACATCACCATCTTCGGGGCAGTAACCATCTCAAAGCAACTGGCCCCAAGTTTTGAGCAAGTGAATCTGATAGCTGCAACCGAGGAAGCAACTTGGATGACTCCCATCCGAGACTACCTACAAAGTGGCACACTACCCAACGGGCGTAACGAAGTCAAGAAAATCTTGAGGAAAGAATCCCGCTACACAATGCAAGAAGACATCCTCTATCGGCGCGGATTCTCTAACCCGTTATTAAGGTGTGTCGCTGGGAGGGAAGCCAAGGAGATCTTATCCAACATCCATCAGGGAAGCTGCGGAGATCACACCGGAGGACAAACATTAGCAAAAAAGATACTCCGATATGGATATTTCTGGCCCACATTAAGCAAGGACGCCTTAGATTTCGTCAAAAAGTGTGACAGATGCCAGAAGTTTGCTAAGATTCCGCGGCTACCAACAACTGAGATTACTCAAATGACCAGTCCTTGGCCCTTCGCAATATGGGGAATTGACTTAATCGGCGAGCTACCGATGGGCCGAGGCGGGGCCAAATATGCTATAGTGGCAGTTGATTATTTCACCAAATTGGTGGAAGCGGAACCTCTGAATAAAGTACCTTCAGCAAAAGTTATTAACTTCTTGATCAAAAATATTCTATGCAGGTACGGGGTCCCACTCAAAATCATATCAGACAATGGACTTCAGTTTGACAGCGAGGAATTCGCCAACTGGTGCCAAGAGCACGGACTTCACAAAAGCTTTTCATCCGTAGCATATCCCCAGGCAAACGGACAAGTCGAAGCCGTCAACAAAATTCTGAAAACTCTAATAAAAAAGAAGCTCGAAAAGTCAAAGGGCGCTTGGGTGGATGAACTCCCTACGGCACTGTGGGCCTACCGCACATCTTTCAGAACATCAACGGGGCACACTCCTTTCTCTTTGGCATACGGATCGGAGGCTATGCTCCCAGTTGAAACCATTGTGCCTTCCCACCGTAGGATCCACTATAACCCAGAAGAGAATGAAGAACTCCTCCACATGTCTTTAGATCTTGTTGAGGAGAGAAGAAATGATGCAGTCCTTAAAGCAGCAGCCCACAAGCAGAAAGTGGCAGCACAATACAACTCCAAAGTCAAGCATCGTACCTTACAAGAAGGGGATCTTGTCCTCAAGTGAATCTTCCCTCGCCCCAGAGCACTAGACCCAATCTGGGATGGACCATATGTAATTCATAAAGATCTCCACAATGGAGCTTATATTTTGTCAACAGTGGACGGAGAGGTGTTCCAGAGGGCATGGAACATCCAGCACCTCCGTCGATACTTTTCTTAACTTGTACTGCCCATATGAAGTGAATTAACAAAGAGAATCAGTGGACGTAGGCTTTTTCATGCCGAACCACTTTAAAAAACCTTGTCTCTTTTTTTAACTAGTTCCTTTATATCTTGGCTGCTTGTTAACATTATCCTTTTCTGTTGAACAAAATCCTGTGCAAGTAGCATTTTCACTCGATGCACTCCACAACGCAACTTCACCTGGACAAGACCTAACAGGTACTACGTGAATCTATGCCCTCGCCAATGAGACACCTTTGCTCCAGCATCCCTCTGCTGCGGGTTAACTCATTGCTCGCGACGGCCCTTAAAGCCAACTGTAATGAGCCGATTATAAGCCACCGGAAGGCCGACTATAGCCGAGGCAGCTCATTACGGCGTTAGGCTCGCCGGCAACTATGAACCGACTATAAGCCCCAACATAAGGTGTGGCCAGCCAGGGGCAGTTCACAGTTGACGATCGGCACCCACGCTAGCCGGCCACAGTAAATCGAATAATACCCACGATTACGGGCCATAATGGCCCGGGTAGTTACTGTGCGCAATCTCGGCTCCGATGTGTCTTAAGTGCGGCTGTGGTAAAAAAGAATTAACTCCCCGCGGAGGCGTAAGATGGGTGACAAATGTCTCCAAGACCCACGGCTAGGGAAAGTGACTACAAAACCCGTTTGCCACGAACTTAAGCACATCGAAGGCCTTCCGTGATTGGAAGTTTTACTTTTTCACATATTTCAATTTTACTTAAAAAGCTTTTCTCCTATCCTCTATAACAGTCCCTAAAGTACAGGATGCAGAGTAGGAGATACTCGCCAATGGGTGTAGGGACTCACGATTGGATGGCAGGGCATTCGACTGCGTTCCATGCTCGGTCATACAAGATATTCAAAACTACCATCTACGATTAAAACATGAAAGGCGGTATTTTCTTCTTTTATATACAAATACATGACTATAATTTGTTCACACCACACGCTAATATTGCAAGTCATGAAATTATGTTTTAAAACCAGAACCTGACATCAAACACAATTCAATTACAAGAATATACATAGCTATATTTCTCATACGACATGTCAAAATAGCAACAAACATTCGGAAGACGACAAAATCAGCTTAAGTTAAAGAATTACACATCAAGAATAGAGCTATTTATTACAAGTAGCAAAATAATACAACCTAAAAGCTACTTTACTGTTTTAAGACTAACATCTACAACCCTGTCAAGTCCACAAAAAGAGTTTTTCCAGGTATAATCAAGGGGCCGACTGCATTGGAGTTTTTTCCTTGTCTTGTTGCCCACCTGTCCAGACAGAGAAGGGATTCATTAGGGAGAAGCAACCAAGTTAATGGGGAAACTAAAGAGGAAGACTTACCAACATCTGCTTCTTGACCATCCTGATCGTCATCATCTACTTGCACCCCTGCCTCCTCAGCAGCAAGCAACCGCATACCCTCCTTCACCGCCACCTTCTCCCCCTTGGCAAACTGGGCAGTGACCACATCCATGCTGAAGGCCACGCCACCATCTTTATCCGCATCGGCCTTGGCCTCCTCTAGAGCCCGAAGATAGATCTTAGCCATGACCCTAGGATAATCATCCATCCAGGATAGGTTGCCCTGCTTCCAGGTTTAGAAGTACATGTCCTGAAGCATTTCGTCCATCATCCCCTCATTCTCCTCAAACTCCCTCATCCGGGCCTCGGAAGCCGACAACCTTTCAACGGCAGCATCTCTCTCTGATCGGTATCTCGAGCAGTCAACCAGAAGGGATTCCCGCATTGCCTCCATCTCCTCCCTCAACTTGGCTTGAGCAAGCTCTGCAGCCTCAAGTTTCCCGGACAACTCCTCTACCTGCTCAAGATCCGCTTTCCGAAACTCGTCCACCGTGGCAATAGCCATGTCGATCCGTTCTTTGCAAGTAGCTTCCATTTTCCGCAGTTCGGCCCGGCTGGCCTCTTCCATGGTTTTCTTTAGTCATCCAGAAGCAGCCTTATGCTGAGAAATCTGAATGGCCTGATCAGCGAGCTGTTTGGCCTGATCCGAAACCACCAATCGTAGTCGGATGTTGGCACTCCCAATCTCCTCTCCAGCCTTAACCAGCCGGGCATGATGCCCCATCAGCTTCCTAGTCTCCTCCGCCACCCGATCAAAATTAGCCTTGGCCTCGTCTCCCATGGTAATCGAGATCTAAGGACTTAGCCTCGTCAAGCACCCGTACCATGGGATAGCGGGGAAGAAGGTGCTCACCGGTAACCTCATCAAAAGTAATATCATGGGAACTTGGATCCAGGTCAGGATGACCCGTAAATGGATTCCGAACCAAGTCAGGACGATCAATCCGAGTGACGGTAGGATTTTCAGACAGGTGCGGAGAGAGTGCGAACTCAGTATCCTCCTCTGTGATGTCATGAAGAGGCTGAATTGGGGAATGGGGACCGAGTGAAGGTTCGGATAAGGGATGACTCCTCTTTCTCTTCTGAATACCCTCTTCAATAACCCCGAGAAGAGGACGGTAGTCGACTACATCCCCGGAATGGTGGGTCGGAGTCTTCGGCTTGGCGGAAGCTTTGGAGAGCTTGTACTGTTCAAGCCTGTGCCGAAGATCTGAGGCCTTGGTCGTTTTACCTGCTCATGATATGAAGAACAAGTGTCACAAGCTTACATTGATCCATAATTCGAGAAAACACGGTAAATTAAAAGTTAAAAGAAGAAAGAAAACACATCTGTGATTGTACAAACCCTGGGGGGGAGTAGGATACTACAATGAGTCCTGAATTTCATTCCAGGACGGGAGCGGATCATAAAATATTCCTAAGTCCCTATCATAAATGAAGCCCGCAGGAGTCAAAAGTTCACCTTGAGTCGTCGGAGCCACCTTGGCTGGAATAATCTGAGGAGGCTCGCTTGCACCAGTCCCAGCCTTGTCAGCTTTCCCAGATTTCTCTATCAGAGCCAGTTCCCCGTCCAGCCCCTCGAAAGCTTGGTGGAATGCATCATCCGTCCACTCCTGAATCTCGCCTGCTTGCCCAGGAAGCAAGGCCCCGATGCCATCACCACCGTCGCCACCTTCCCGGTCATCTCCACCCTCACCTCTCTCCTCCTCCACATCTTCCTCCCCCTGGGTAAGTGGACAATTGCTGGGGGAAGGACCGTCCGACTTCTTAAGTTTCTTACCTCCGACAGCTGCAGGTTTCGTGAAAGGTTTCCTCTTGCCACTCTCTACCGTGACACCTCCCTTAGCCGGAGCAGCCGCCCTCTCCTCCGCTGTTTCCCTCAGCTTGACTACTGACTGCTGTGGAAGGATCAAGTTATACTCCAGGAGGGCCGCATTTCTGATCAGGTAGGCAGCTGATCTATCTCTCCCGGGGATAGCTTCTATCTCAGCCGTCGTCTGAACCAGGCGATCAGTCTCCACAACTGCAAAGCCACCTGTCGCTAGCAAAAATGAAAACATATGAGAAGAAGCATCACAATCAAAATGGAGATTATAAATAAAGCATCGACTTACATCCAGAAGTAAAACGCCGAATAGAAACAGAATCGTCCCTGACGAAGAACCACTCCTTCTTGAACATGCTGAATTTGGAATACAGATCCAAGACCGGCTTGAAGGTTACAACTGACTCCAAGCTGATGTATGGGGACCCCTTCTTATAGCCCCTCAGATTATATAAGTACCGGTTCTCCCGGTTGGAAGGAGCACGACCATACTTCCTCTGGAAGATGACGAAGAGGCTCACCAGTATAGCATAGGAGTTGGGTTGAAGCTGGAATGGGGCAACCTTTAGATATGTAAGGAATCTAGCTACCCAAGCATTAAGAGGCGGAATGGCACCACACATGCAGTGGTATCTTCTGTAGGCAAAGTACCCTTCGGGAGGGTCATATGGCATAACGTCTCTCTCTGGCAACCGCATGCGTGCCCTATCAATTCCGAAAGAACGAGAGATGACATCAAGCTGCTCCTCCTTAAGGGAGCTGGGAAAGCAATCGGGTGGGGAGTTCAGAAGCTCCTGAGGGCCGGTCCCGGCTGAGCAGGGGGCACTGCGGAAGATTCTCCTTCGCCCTGGGACTTCTTTTTATCTGATCGAGTTTCTGCTTTTCGAGACATTTATCTGCAAACACAAAGAAGTGCGTCGTTAGAATAAAGGAAGTAAAGAAGCGAGTGTGTGCAGTCTAGAATTTCACTCATAAAATCAAAATGCTCAAATTCCTATTGTCATTCGGTAAGGTGAAGGTTAAAAGTCATTCGGTATTCAGAGTTCATTTGACACCCATGCTACAAGCTCATTCGGCGGTTACAACTAGAGTTCATTCGGCACCCATGCTACGAGCCCATTCGGCATTCACAACGAAAGATCACTCGGTACACACAAGTTTCATTCGGCGAAGGGACGTTAAGTACCTGATTCGGCAGGCTAAAGCGGTTCGGCAGAAGGATAAAATTTGATTTGGCTATGCAACTGATTTGGCTCGACTGCTTCGTTCGGTAGGAGATAACAAAGGCCCTAGTTCCGTACTTATAGACGAAGGTGGACCTCCGGACCAACCGGTTCGGTACTAGAAGTCGAAAGGGAACGTCGAAATTGGGTAACTTGAAACAAAGCACGGCATATATCAGCATATGCCCTACTTTGGGGGGCAAATGTTGGGTACGTTTCTATCACTACCAAGTCCAGATGAGGAAGGGGCCACTGGGAGAAAGTAAGGAGCGAACCAGCCTCTACCGGACCATACCTATTCAAGCATCACCGAACCATCCCCATAGCCGAACCAGAATTTCACCGAACCACCGGACCAACCTACTCACCTCCTCCCATCGAACCAGAGCAAACCGGACCAGCTCCACCAGGCCAGATTGCGTCAGCCCAGGCCCGCCAGCTGCTATATACCTCCAAGACCCCTACCCCCAGCCTCACTCTATAAATAGAGGGGCAGGGGTACAACAATGGGGGACAAGTTTGAGAGCTCAAGCACGGAGAGAACTTTCAAACAACTTTCTTTTACTTGTATCAAAGCTTTGTACTTGTAATCAAAATAAGAGAAGAGAAATAACATATAAAGTGGACGTAGGCACATTCTGGCTGAACCACTATAAATCTGCGTGTCTTTTTTACAGTATAGCCCCTGTTTTTCATATATTCGCATAAATCACCCAAATCACTAAGAACAACATAAGATCTACTAAATCATACAACTTTGAGGTGTTTGTCCATTTTTTGTGCAAACACTTACTTTGCAAAGTTTGTAGATGAAGTCAAGGAGGGAAAGACGGATGATTGTGTGTTGGTGGATGGTTTTCTTTTTAAGGGGAATCGATTGTGCATACCAAAGTGCAGCCTACGGATGAAGATTGTGAAGGAGTTGCATGAGGAAGGTCATGTGGGTAGAGATCGTACTTTGCAATTGATTTCTCAATCTTATTATTGGTCTTCGTTGAAGCGGGAAGTTGGAAGATTTGTGGAAAGGTGTCATATCTGTCAAGTTTCCAAAGGGACAGCGACGAATGCGGGATTGTATATGCCCTTACCTGTGCCGACTAAACCGTGGGTTGATATCAGTATGGATTTTGTTTTGGAGTTACCTAGAATGCAGAGGGGGAATGACTCAATATATGTTGTAGTGGACAGGTTTTCGAAGATGGCACATTTTATCGCTTGTAAGAAGACAGCCGATGTCGTTCGTGTTGCTGAGTTATTCTTTAAAGAGGTGTATAGCTTACATGGTTTACCAGAATCCATTGTTTATGATCGGGATACCAGATTTCTAAGTCATTTTTGGCTGAGTTTGTGGAAGATGGTGGGAACAAAGCTAAATTTCAGTAGTGCTTACCATCCGCAGTCCGATGGTCAGACTGAAGTTGTTAACAGATCTTTGGAAATTTGTTGCGGTGTCTGGTGAAGGATAATCTGAAGAGTTGGGATATGAAGTTAAGTCAAGAGGAGTTTGCTCATAATCATGTTATAAACCATAGTACGGGTTTCAGTCCATTTCAGATTGTATATTCAAGATTACCAAAGGGGCCATTGGATTTGACGATAGTACCACAGCCAAAGGGGACAGTTAAACGGGCTATTGATTTTGTTGATGGATTGGCAGAATGCCATAAAATCGTTCAGGAACGATTGGAGAAAGCAAATGAAAAGTATAAACGATCTGCGGATTTGAAACGAAGAAGCATTGAATTTAATGAAGGAGATTTAGTATATGCTATACTAACGAAGGATTGTTTTCCAGTGGGAGCATATAATAAACTTAAAGCTCGAAAGATTGGTCCTGTAACGATCATGAAATGGATCAATGAAAACGCTTATAGGTTGAAGCTGCCGGAGGATATATACACTTCTGACGTGTTTAATGTTAAACATCTTATACCATATCATGGGAATGAGCTTGTTGTGGAAGAGGAGGGCATAAATTCGAGGATGAATTTTTCCCAACCAGGGGAGGATGATGCAGCCCAAAATGATACCCAAAATGGTGAAGTGTTAGGTCGCGAACGACCTAACGATTCCTTTAAGTCGCTCCAAGATGATGCAGCCCAATTTGGTGAAGTGTTAGGTCGCGAACGACCTAACGAGTCCTTTAAGTCGCTCCAGCTACTTAGTGAAGCTCGCAAACGACCTAGTGGAGACTCGCAACATAACGAAGGTCGCTCGCGAGTTAACGGGCTAAACATGAAGACACTCGCGCGAGTTAATGTGATAGGTCGCTCAAGCGAGCTACGACCTAGCAAGGAAAACAAATCAAAGTTAGGTCGCGAACGACCTAACTATCACATGCCGCTCACTATAGGTCACTCCGATACTTCGAATGAAGACTGTCTCGAGCTACGACCTAAGTTAGGTCACGTAAACGAGTTACGACCTAAGTTAGGTCGCAAGGAGAATTAGGTCGTGAGATGAATTTCAGAAGCTAACTTTCTTAGGTCGCTCGACCTTATATGCTGGGAAGTTAGGTCGCTGCCTTGTTTTTAGGTCGCTCAAGTGTAAGTCGTGATGTTGTAACTGTTGTAAATACTATAAGTCGTTTACTTGTTGTAATCTGTATTGTTTTAGGGTCGTGTAACGTGATGTGATAAGTCGCGTGTGTTGTAATGTGATAGGTCGTAGGTCGCGTCTGTTAGGTCATTAACGACCTAGGTGTTATGATGTAAATGGAGTTGTAAATTGCCTATAAATAGGCCAGTTGTATCATTTGTAAAGGTTGGGTTGATTTTGAATAAAACTTTTGTTTGTTAGCTTTGTGGTTTCATTAAATTGGTAGTTGAGTGTGATCCCCTATCTCCACCTTCGGTATTCAAGTGCGCTTGAATCAATGATCGCTGAAGCCGATTCGCGGAATCTAGTGCGCTAGATCAACGTCGAAGAATCGTAGATCTTTAAACACGATATCGTGCGCGATCAACGTGTTTGGGATAGCTAGAATCCTGTATCTTCGGATCAACGGATTTGGGCCATTCGGTATCTTCTACTCCATCGATCACTACTTTCACCGATTCATCATTTTTGTAATCTGCTGCTGAATCATTTGTTGATGTAACTGTAGATCAGTTATGCAGAAGCAGCATGTGAAATGTAAAATAGTATGCTAGTTGCATATAAATAGGTAATTATGTATGAAAATATCGGCCAATCGAAATTGTTTTAATTTAAATAAGAATAATATTATTAGTATTCATGCAAGAACTGTAACTTTGTTTTCATTCAACTATATGTTTCGATTTACACATATATGGTAATTGTGCTTCAAGATAAAAAATTTAACAATTAATGAAACCTGTGTAAATTTCCAAAAATCAAAAGAGTGGAAACAATATTGAAACATAGTCCTCAAACCTTGTAATAAATTACTACGTGTATATTAATAAGCATTGATATTTAAAAACTTCTACAAATTCATGTCGTTGCGAACCAATAATCATGTTAAATTTCATTAAATATTCAGTCTTAAAATATATTTCATATTATTACTTATTTTGGACAATCACACAAGCAAAAAAATTAGTAATTTTCAAGTTTACGTTTGGAAATGACAAAAAGAATATGGTAGTTAATTAAAGTTGATTTTTGAGATATTTTTTCTTGAAATGCTTCGGTAACAAAATTTAGAACAATTTACATTCTCTTTCTAATATCACTTTGGACTAGAAATTCGGTTAATCTTTTGGACAATAAAAACAATTCACATATAAATATTTTTTGAAGAAACAAACCAACAATTCATACATAACCATTGTTTATAAAAACAAAGAAGCGAGGAAGCAACCGACGATTCCACTACTTGAATAACTAAGCTTTAAAAAGATGAATCTACTATATATAAGTGAAGGTTGGGTTCCATTCAGTACAATTATGGTTAACTAATTACACCATTGAAAATTTTCCTAGGTCTTTTGGTTTTTATACCCGTTCACTTGCTTCTACCCTGGTTTATTTTTCAAAACCTTGAAAGAAAATATAAGGTCATGCTCAGTGACACTAAGTTTCTTGTTATTCAATACAATCCACATTAATCATGCTAGTAGGACATTTTAGTAAACATCACATGTATCATTAACAAAATTATATCCCTCAAGGTAGTACAGTGGTTAGAACATGCGGCGCTCATCTTAAAGGTCGATTGTGATAATATGAGAAAATGAATTGTTGTCTTCAGTTCCAGAAATAATATATTTCTGCTGGGTTTTTGTATGTGCTTCACCTAAAATGATATTCTATATTTGAGTCACCATGTGTAATTTTAGAAGCAACACTATTATTTATATTTGTCTCAACCAAACCTCATATCTTAACCTGTCGTAATAAAGGAATAATGCCCATGTCATGCTCGTTTCAATTTATTACACTCATTTATGATATTTCATTATATTGTTTGAAAGTTACACACCAACGTCAACTACTAAAATGGCCTTATTCATGTAGTTATTTTAAATAATCGATTGTGATCTAGGTATGAATTTCAAAAATACTAAGTAAATTATAGCAATAAAATTAATACATATCACCCAAAACATAATGACCGTGGATTTTGGATATCTACTTGGTTTTTTATATTTATTTCCACCCAACTCTTATTTCTTCTTAATCTTATTATTTATCTTGAACTCTTTACAAACTCTATTTTTCACTAAAAATACAAGGAATATTAAATATAAATGTCATAAGTGAAACGGCGCTTCGTAATTCTTCTTCTTATTCTACCATCATCGTTACCTTTTAAATGATGATTTTCCCTTAACATTTTTAACTAGAAACTCCATTATTGTAATTTATTCGCATGAAAATGTTTTAATATTCAAATTTCATTTTACGTTACATTTTCAATGCGGCAACACTACCATACGTTATTATTTGACATGTTTTTTCTATTTTTCTTTGGAATCGTCATTGCAAAATATTACATTGACTAATCAATTGTTTAAGTTAACATTATTTTACCATATCGTGTGTGGTTTGCATTAGTTAATATTAAAATTTCTGATAACATGCTCTGCTTGAATTTAGTATGCTTAAACTGAATATGCTTGAATTTTCTTATTATACTATTTGCATGATGAATGGTTTTTTAATAGAAAAGAGAACTAAATTTTCTTTTAGAGCTTAATTGGATGTCATGTAAAAATTTAGTGGAGCATCTTTTGTTATTATAATAATACACATCTATGCTCAGTTATAGAATTTCAATAGGAGGGACTGTGAATCACCAAATATTTTAGTACTAAGAAATTCCGCTTTTATTTTTTTCATACAAAATTCAATAGACAAATATGGGGTATTAAAATGTTGTAAATATAAAATTTTAGTTTATTTTAGCTCTTACATTTAGGAGTCGTGCATAATGTGACCCAACCAAATGACCGAAGATTCCAAGAACTAGGATCAATGGATAATAACACATTGTGAAATGATATGAGTTGAATATGCCATAAAATAAATTATGTATTCCTGAACTGATTTGTGTTTTTTCATTCCTGCATTCCGTAAGCGTTCGACTAACTGTATGTGGGTTAACTTAATGGTCGAAGTCTCCTATGCTTGCATCACAATTGAACATCCCCTTATCATCCTCCATTGGACATATAATTTGGGTTTGGCAACACATTGTATCAAAATGAATCTCCAATATTACATGCCACCAATCCCATAGATATACCACGATTCTTTTAAATATCATATGATGTAGGACTTTAACCATCAAATCCGTGCATCCACTCCATTAACAATGCGAGCCACACCGAACAATTTTCACCTTGGCAAGCATTGCTTAAGTCAACTTGGAGTTACACCGAGTCCTCTTTGCAATGGGTTCAGGCTGCTATAATGGTTCTCTGAAGCAGTTGGCTCATGTTGCTTAACCATATCTCCACCTCGATGAGCACGCCACTCTCAAGGCGCTCTGGAACCATGCTTTGGTCATGCTACATCATGTCGGTCCCCTCGAACCAGGGAGCTCCGATACCGTATTGTGTTCTAGCATTCTCGCATTTCATACGCGTTCTCTTCATCATGTGTAGGTTAGCTTAATGGTCGAAGTCTTTTATGCCCGTGTCCCAATTGAACATCCCTTCATCGCCTTCCACCAGACTTATAATCTGATCTTGGCAACACATTTTAACAAAAAGAATCCTCAATGTTACATGCCACCAATCCCATATGTATATCGCGATTCTTTTAAATATCCTACGATGTGGGACTTTAACCATGCAATCCAAGCACCCACTCTATTAACAATGCGAGCTACACCTAACAATTAGAGGATGAGTTAAAAGAACTCCTTTTGAGATCCATACACAATAAGGATTAGGTACCTACTTATAGGAGTACTCTTGATAAACTCACCGATGTGGATGAAGAAATGTGGTCATTTCATATGAAATTGATAGCAAAAATTTTATAGCGTTTACTAAACTATGATAGACGTACATGGACATAAATGCACAAGCTCATTGGACTGCAAAATAGGAAGGTTTTGTATAGTTTGATGTTAGAGATATAGGCCAACGCTACATGTCACTTGAGTTTCATCCGAATCTAGCTCTTTATTCAAAAGTTCAAGTCGAAAGACACTTTTGTTTATGCATAATCTGAATTATTTGGAAATTGCTAAAAATAATTTTTTAAATTTTAATTGGGGGATTGTTGGAAATTTATAGTTCAAAATGAATTATTTATAAAAATTTAAGAGTATTTATACATGGCTTTCATTTGAATAGTCCTACATTCTATGAAAGAAGAAAAGAAACAAGTATTTATACTTGTTTCTTAGAAGAAGGTAGGCACTTTGGGCACGTAATTCTTGCTCTTTTGTGAGAGAGACCATGCTTGATCATCACACATGTCTACCTCGACCGGCCCGACCCAACTTGGAATGGGCTGGTGTGTTGTAGCACTTATATTTTTAAATGAAAATAGCTCTGCTTTTTAACCTTTGTTTATTTGACACAGTAAAAACTTCAGATCCGGTATATTTTTTAAATGAACCAATTTATCCCCATTAAAACGGTGAATGTGCCCCATGGTATTTCTTAACAAGAAAACATTTTCTGCTAGCTGTAGATAGAAGGGACACGACATTCACTCTCTTCCTTATTTTCTTCTAAAAATTGATCAATATACAATGGGTTTGCGGACGAATCAATTCCTTCCATGTAGAGGCATATTGATTTGCGGACGAATCAATTCCTTCCATGTAGAGGCATATTGATATTTAAAGGAGGCTCTTTTATCCTTGAGGCAATGACACTTATAGCCTGTATTACACCATTAGAACAGAGTGCCAAAATATCTTCAAGAAAGCGATGATGTATGGGATTAGTCGAAGACATTGTTGACAACAACTTAAAGATGTTTTCTCCACACAATGGATTTTGGTGTTCCAACTGACGACCTGACTATGGCTCAACCCCTTATTATTCCAATGACTCTAGCTCATTCCAATTCAAGAGCCTACATTTTAAGTGCTTGAGACATATGATGGTGTTCTTCCTCACAATAAGGAAGGTTGTTGTTGTAGTGACAACAGAAAAGCTAAATCTGTTAGAACCTCTATTGTTGGATTTTAATGATAACAACTATAGAATTATGCTAAAGAATCTCTAAGCTAACTTGCAGGTACATGAGTACCAAAAACAGACAAACAAATAAGTTCAACATGTAGATACACAGTACAAAAGAGGATAAAGTATGTGTATGGAGATACAAGAAGAGATATACACGATAGAGACAAGACGAAGGTGATAAACAAAGTATTATTATTCATAGAATGTCATGTCTAGAGTTTATAGATGTTAAAATCTTCTCAAAGTGGTGTACACACATATACACACACATTCGAAACATTTTATAAAAGCAATAATTTTTTTTAAATAATTATAATATATGATGCAAGACTTGAATTTGGGTCATAGGTGAGGTCATATTTTATATGAAAAATCAAGTTTCAAAAATGCATGGAGCAAGACTCAAACCCGGGTCACTAGTTTAGAAAGCAAGTCCTCTAACCAAATGAGCTAAGGCAATTACTATTCATCAATAGAATTCAGCTGACCGAATAAGGTCATTCAGTCGATTGAATTATGTGCATATGCACAACTTTATTTGAATATTCATGGGACTGAATCATACATTTCAGTCGACTGAATTACATGTTTTTTGCACTGTTTTCATGTTGCATCGATTTTCAATCGATTCAGTCGGTTGAATCTTTTCACTCGATCGGTTGAATCTTTATAACTGCTATATTTTGAAGAGACACTTCATTTCAGCAAAGAGATATAAATCTTGATTCAAGAGTTGCTTCCATATTCTTTCATGGCGACCTTTCATGAACAATTGCAACTCTTAAACACTATATATAGCCATGAAATCAATTGTTTTAACCTACTTGATTCTCTGATTCTATTCCAATATTCTTGCTATCTAAAATTCTGCCATTTGCTTTCATAAACGTGTTCTAATCACTCGCACTTTCAAGCAAAAATTTATTTGTGATTAAAATAACTTCCAATCTTGACAAACTACACTATTTACTACAAAGGAGAAGATTATAGAAAGTGTATACTCTAAAGACTTATCTGTGTTATCTACAGAGCACAATCAGTCAACAAAATTTAGTATTTTGTTGAAGTCCTGTTCGGTTGCTCAAGTGATAGAAGTTCTATTCAGTTGTCTAGGCAGTAGAAGTCATGTTCGATTGCTCAGGTAGTGTATACCTATTCCTATGGCTTAAGAGAGGGTTGATAGTCAAATTCCAGAAGGAGTCTGGGACTTGATGTAGAACGGAAGTTGGAACCAGTATAAATATCCCTAGTGTCATTTACTTTACTGTTTACTTTTTATATTCATATTTCACACTTGTAGATAACTTAGATTATATTCCATATTACAATCCATAGCAGCACTTTCAAAATCTACTAACGAAGCATGTTGAATCAAATGCACAATAGTTGTAGGCCTGGATAGAACAACTACAAAAGCTCAAAGCCTGGATAAAGCAGGACTATCTATGAAAGAATTTCATACTCAATGGACTGAACGACAACCTTTTCGACTACTACAACTCCGACAAGATGACCAAGGATATATGGGAGGCACTGCAAAAGAAGTATGACATGGATGAACCCAGAGTAAAGAAATATGCAGTCAGTTGCTACCTCAAATACCAAATGTTTGATGATAGATCTATGGAGACACGATCTTTAGAGCTTTAGAAAATAGCTCATGATATCGTCTTCGAAGGTATGGCTATTAATGAACAATTTTAAGTCATGGTACTTATGTTAAATTTCCTCTATTAACAAGATTTCTTGTCAACACCCCAAAATAATGCTAATAAAGATGAATAATCCTTTGCTGAACAGTGGGCGTAAGTTCCTTAGGAATTGCCAATTGGTTTGGTTTTATTTGTGGAAATTTCTCAAGTCATGTCTTTCGACGTTGTCGAAAAGTATAGCCCCTGGGTTAAGTAACCTCTCGACACTTATAAGCTAGTGCGAGTTTTCCTTCAAAAGCCTTCCGTTCGATCAGGTTGAAATTCCATGAGTTAAATCTTTTAAAGATTGGTTTCAACCTCTTCGAAAGCTTGGATGTCAGTTTCCTTTAAGTTTATGCAAGAAGCAATGTTTTTTAATGGATTTGTAGTGGGCTTCGACCTAGTCGAAAGCAATGGGGATGACTTCCTTTGGATTAAGTTAGGAAACAGGCTTTGACCTTGTCGAAAGCTTCAGACCTTAGAGTCGATGGCTTCGTAAGGCTACAGAAGATGTTTGGATCAAGATTGTTGTCGACCTTGTCGATAGGTACCTTTCGATGGGGTTAAACCTAAAAAATAGAAGTTAAACCAATAAAGGTTCTAACAAACAGTACAGTAATCAATAATACTCGAGACTTCCCTTCTTCATCCAAGTAAACTTTATTTCTTTAAATTCCAAATCAACAATTTCCCAAATTAGGGTTATAATGCTTTATCTAAGAAAATACAAGTTAGGAATGAGAAAAATCAACCCCTCAAAATGTGACCCCTTGGGTCTTATTTATAGATGCGGGCGGCCTCCCTTTCACGCCCTTGCTTTTGACAATGTCGGCAAGCCCTCCTTTTATATGTTGTTGTGAACTCTATCGACCTGGTCGAAAGCTATGCCTCCTTCTGACGTTGTCGAAAGGCCTTACTTTTATATGTTGTTGTGAAGCCTTTCGACATGGTCGAAAGCTATGTCTCCTTTCGACGTTGTCGAAAGGTTTTCCTTTGTATGTTGTTTGAACAGTCCGACCTGTTTGAAAGCCTCCTTTCAACATTGTCGAAAGGCACCTTTGTTCTTCTTGTCATGCTCTAGCAATTCCTTCATTCTCCTTCATCCTTTCGACCTGGTTGAAAGCCCTACTTTTTTCTGACGTTATCGAAAGATTGTTTACCATCCTTTCTCCTTTGGTGATTCTGTGCGGTTCTTTCTTCATAGCGCCTTTCGACGTTGTCGAAAGGTATCCATGATGGATCTTAACCGATTCGAAAGGCTTGCTATGCTTTCGGAAAGGTCACTATAGGGCTGCTAATACTTGCTTTGACTTCTTCACCTTCTTTGAAAGGTCTTGAAGCTGTTGAACTTTGAAGGCAGCATCCCTTCGACTCCTTTGAAAGGTTTGGTCTAAACTCTTCTTTTCTTGGTCTTTTTTAGGGTCCTTTCGACCTAGTCGAAAGGTGGATTTTTTGGTGTAACCTTTGGCCCCATGTGAAGGGATACTCTTAACTTTCCAAGTCATCTTTGTTGAAACCTAGAAATTTCCTGCCTTTTAGCCTTCCTGCGTAGATCTAGGTCCTCCATTCAAATTTGATCCAATAGCTAATAATTTTTGAATACTTTTCTTATATAATACGCTCTTCTTCTTCCTCCTCTTTCATTCTTCCTAGTATTATATTTTATATAAAAGAATACTTTTCCAATAAATGATACAGTTATTTATAATGTATTTGTTTGTTAGAAAATGACAATATTAAATTATCACTATTTATACTTGATTAGTCGTGCTCGGCCAGTTTATGGGCATTGGCTAATGTTTATTGAATTTACCTTTTCACAACATGGGTTAGGTAGATAGTAATTTGTTGAAACATTAAAACAAACTCTTTGTGAGTTTCACAATTTGACTATAAGGCATTCGATGATAATGTTGGGTTAAAAAATTAACTTAAATAAAGAGTTGTTAATATAGCTTAAGAGGAAAGGAAATATATTAAAAAGATAAACGCTTATGAAATGATTTCATATAAGAAACTAAATTTATATAAATATGGTTAGTATAAATATGAATTAGAACGAATTTAAATTGAGAATTTATGAACTTAATCCCGATGTTTTTGGAAATGGTTTCTAAGGGTTTTTGAGAAAAACATAAAAGTATGACTTAATGTCATTAACAAAGCTTTAAGATTTGTTTAAGTTCAAGATTACTCTCGGAAACAACAAGTCGATTCGGGAAACAAAGTATTTTTATGTTAGCTAGTTCGAATGGTCTGAAATGACTAAAATTGGACAGGAGATGTGTTTGGTAGGAAAACACTTCTCTTGAGTATTACCCTTCCTAGTAAAGGGGATATGTGATACTATTTGGTAGAGCCCATTTTCTTATACCATTTTGTTGTTACTCGATCTTATGAATATTTTCTAGGATTTTAAAGAAAATATTTTGGAAATTGTTTTTAGAAGATGATTTTTTTTAATCCCAAAAAGTATGGTTTGATATCTATAGGATATATCTATATATTATTATTTCAAATGACTAGAAATAAAACTAGGAGTTTAAATTTTTAAGTTTTCAATAAATATATATATGATTGCACGTATCCTTTGCATTAAGGTATTCGACTGTGCATCTTATTATCGTATTGTATTAATTTTCAATTATTGAAATAAAATAAATTTTCAACAATTCTTGATAGGTGGAAATTTCCGAACTAATACAATTGAAGTTAAGTATTTTTGTGAAAACATAAAAGTTAAATGTTTATAACTCTTAATTTGAAAAGATGGTAAATTAAAACAAGTTTAAAAAGTTATTTAGCATCTTTGTTAAATAGTACACTCGTTGCTATTGGGCCAACTAATACACGTCTTTACTTTAGAGTCTTCTAAGGAAAGCAGACTCTAGTTTTGAGTTTGGATACCAAAGTCCTAGTCTAACTAGCTACTTGCTTATCGTGATCAATAAAGAAGTCTAGGAGGTTGACTCAATTGTAAGATCCAAATTTATTTTGAAACTTTGTTGAAATTTTAGGAAGTAAAATATAAAAGAATGTTTCGTATATACTCGTAGGAAGTGGTAGAGTATTATACTTGTAATAGACTTAAGTCTTGAAATATTTTTAAATGAAATTATATTTCAAGAAATGTTTTTAAACAAAGTTTAGTTGTTATAAAAATGTTTATGAAATTACTCAACATTTTATGAAATGTTTTATAAATAATTTGAGTAGTAAAAGAGAATACTATTTGGGTAAATGAATATGAATTTAAGATAATCAAATGTTTTATAAATAAGGACGTAGCTTTTTGAAGTGATTGTGTAATTGAGTGATATTTTATAAGTAAAGATAAGTCTTTATGTAGTATTTTAAAATTAACTAAATGTTACATAAATGAAGTTAGTATTCGGTGAGAAATACTATATGTGAAAGTAAATGAGAATTACGGAAAATTTAAATATGGTTAGTATAAATGAATTTATATAAATATGGTTATGAATTTAAATAGTGATTGTATCTGTACTTATGCATATGTATGCATTTCTGTTGTTCTGTGATGTTATTTACATTTGAGTTGTTATGTTTTGTTCTGATAGATCCGTTAGCCATTATAGTTTTGTATTAAATATTTATTGGATATGTCGATCCACTTGAGAAGAAAAAAATAGATAGCACTTATCGACGTATTCAGTAGATAGTTAAGACAAGGCTATAGATGGTCGCTCCTATCCAGCTCTATTCTCCGCATTAGCAAACAGTATTACCTCGCACTTTGTTAATATGGGTCTCAGAGTGGGGCGTCACATTGTGACATGTGAACGTTAATGTTCAAATTATTCAATATTAATCGATGATTGAATTTACACTTTTGAGTCGCATAACTATGATGATGAATACATCAAAAACCATGTGACGACCGCCCATGACCCCTGCACCGAATCTAGAGATGGTGCGCTGTAAAGTGTGTCAGGCGACCATGGACGATTGTCAGGGTAGATTAAAACAACAGAATCTATCGTATTACTCATAGTGCATGGACAAAATACAATAGAACATATATTTAGTGAAGCTTTACAGAATAAAATGCCATCATATAAAACTTCATAATAGTTGAATACAAGCATCCAAATATCCAATACATCAAGCCTCACTACATAACACTCAGAGAATACAAATAGCGGAACATCCAGTACATATAATAAGAAGATAATATGCAACCCTCCAGCTCGTCTTCGACATCTGAGAAGAGAACAGCACCTGTCACCTGCTACCTAGTCTGCCCATCCCAAAAATGGACGAACAGCCCAAGGCAATAAGAATTAAAACATAAAGCCTTGAGTCAGACAACAGTCTTAGTGAGCAGTAAATTAACTAACAACATACCAAAAGAGCATAAAGGAAAAAGAATAGGAATACAACCCTCCCACTCCAACCTCGTTCTACAGTGATAGCCCCCAGACACACACTAAGCAGAAGCAAACATAGCAGAGCATACAATTTAAAGTAAAGCTACTATCACTCGAGTCAAGGGCGATGTTTTCCAAGTACCAAGGCCTAAATCAGATAAGCACCCAGAAAATACCGCTCTTGAGTCCGAATGACGATGCAACCAAACATCCATGACTCTGGCTATCACTGTTATCATTGCTTCGATATCACCGTTAATTGAATGACCGGCACATTCTTTCAGCCGTCCGTCAAGGGCTAATGGAAACCCCGGTTCTAGACATAACTCCCGCTCATCGTCGCAGCCCGTGCCTAGGACTATCGAATCTGCCCAGAGTACTCGACCATCAACAGTTGGCCGTTGGGACTATCGAATCTGCCCAAACGTACTCTTGCTTAGAGCATTGTAACGTCCCAGATTTTTGCGTTCGAAAATCGACATCCATACTTTACATCGTACTCGAATGTCGTAGATTCGAGCGTTCAAATCCGAGTCGCCGGAGCTTATAACACAGTTAAGTAAATAACACAGCGGAAGAAATGAATAATACATTGATATACAATATCTGATACAACAGAATGATACAATGAATATCAATATACATCAGAGATATGATACAAGAAATAGCAGCGGAAAGAAAATAGATAACACCAGCAGCGGATAGAATATCTCCAATAGAGTGCTCCAATCCATAGCTAGCTCCAGATAATCTACTCAACCTGAATATCTGAAAGAACCCAACTCTAGACTGCCCGTGTGGAAAATAGTGGGCACCCAGAGTTTAGGAAGGGAACAATAAACTCCGGATCAGTCATGGGACTGGTGTGAGCAACAAAAATAGTTTATCTTTAAAACAAACACAATCAGAACTTTAAACATTGAAAATCGCAATGCTTTTGGAAAATGAAACTACCATAAGGCCTCCCGCACACACACACAATGCAAACGCAGAATCGGAGGAGATTTCTCCTTATGATAGTCAAAGATGCTTACTACGCAAATCATTGGATTATTATTATTAGTGCATAGTGGAAAAACATTTCGAAAGTATAATATTAATCTTAGCCAGCATAGACATTTCGAACTATGCCTACTATAGCTACCATCTAAACAGTGGGGCGCCACCATAAGTAAATGGCAGGTTCTACAACTAAAACCGTACAAGTTCGTATTTGGAAGATGGATTTCCAACAAATGGTCAGGCTAAGGAACTTCCTTCCGCCGCATGGGAACGCCTCTGGCGGGACGCCCCGAGAGACAAACTGCTCTCTGCCAACAAGGCCGGGTTACCCCTGTAACAGGTAACTCACAAATATGCCATCCCCCGGTCCTTTGGGACCTTTATCCGAGCGCTCGTAACCATCATCACACATAATAAGTGTATCCACATGAGTAAGTATCAGGGCTCCATACCATAATACCACCCTTTTCCAGAAGGAAATGACATACCCTAAAGGGCGCGACCCTCATAACCTTGCCGCAACGATCCTGTTTCGACCATTTCCGGGTTGTGAGGCTCTGACGAAGTCTCGTCCACAAAGCTACGCTTTTTCAAAAAGCCACGCTTTGGGTCAACAGATGATCAACCTATGATCACAAAGATAAATGATCAAACAAATGATCATATCACAAATGATCAAACACTGATCATCACACAGCAACACTCAGCATGCCACATTACCAAATTGGGATATATCGCTGATAATTTTCAACTACATAACCTCTGAGCTCGTACGTCTCAGAGAAGGGTGTTAAGCTAAGAGAATAAATTCTCCGCCACCAACAGAAATGTATTTGAAAGAAATCAGCTTTATATCTCAAAGTGTAATGTCAGACATGTAACCATACAAGTCTGTTCCGGGTTCGAACAGAACCGAAGGCACTTCTCACGAAGCCCTTGCAAATCCGGATAATTTCCAATCACGTCCGGACTTCCCATCACAAAAGAGTGATATAAATCTCTATACCGAAGCAACTCGGTGCAGAGACATTCGACAGGTTGTCCTTTCATTTTCGAAAAATATCCGGTCTTCAACACCGGTCTTCAAATGCCATCCATATACGACGTATCACTATTCAGAATGGATTATACGACACAAAGGTCCTCTCCCGGCTAAACCGAATAGTGAGCGCAATATTTAACAATATATGGATATTGGGATTTCAATTAAGTCACAACTTATTACCCAAACTTTCTTTTCAAATGGTTTAAGAAATTACCATTCTTAATCTTTTAAACAAAAAGATTCATTTTAACAACCTTAAATGGTTTAAACAATTTCCACACTTTAATCTTTTAAATAAAAGATTTAATCACAGATTTTCCAAATTAATTCCGATTTCAATTTGATTAACTCGTTAAATCTTTAAATCAAAGATTTAACTCATAGCTTTCGAAACAATTTCATTTCAAATGGTTAAACAATTCATCATTTTAAATCTGTTAAAAATAACAGATTTAATTCATAGCTTTCAAAAAAAATTCATTCATAACTTGGAAAACCAATTTTCAATTCAATCTTAAGATTCCTCTAATTAAACTGGAATTTCATTTCTTATCTGAAAGCTTTTATTCCTTTAAAACAAACAGTTTTTATTTTGGAAATCTGATTCATTTATACGAGTTAAGGTTCTTGGGTTAAATCCAAATTCTCAAAATTTTACTTTTAAAATGGTTTAACTTCATATAAACACATTTATAACATTTTTAATCCCTAGTTTCAAATCATAGGATTCAATTTCAAACTTGAATTCAAATTTAAATCAAATTATTTAAATTTCAAAACTCGATTAAGTTATTCAAAATAACTTTTATCTTTGAAATTCCATTTCAAAAGCTTTTCACTTTAAACCCAAATTTCTAATTTCAAAATCAATTGAAATTAACATTTCAATTATAAAAACATCAAATTTAAATTATCTGTGACTTAACCGATTTCCACGTGAAATCCATATTTGTGTGTGTAAAAGTGTAGTCCAGGGGTTTTACACAATAGTGCAACAAGATGAATCATCACATATCAAAATACAGGATATAGTTGATAAGCGGTATAAACTATAACGCTTATCGTTCATGCACAGATCACAGATATATATAAATTTCAGATAAAGTAAAGGTTACGCACCAATCAGAATATATCACAAAGCATCACAGATCAGGAAATATCAAACAATTCAATCATCCAATCAAATCCAAATATTCATAAGTAAGGTCAGATAATTATCTGATTTATTCAAATTAGATTAATTACTTATGAATTTCTAATCCGGGTTAATTAATCATTAATTAATTACAAATTATTTGAAATAAATTCCCTTTCAAATTTATTAGTTAACCAGTAATTATTAACTAATCATTCTTAATTAATGAATCAATTAATCTTTAATTACTAAATTAATCTTAATTAATCACCATTATTAAATAATCCTTTAATTCATTAACAGATAATTATACTCAAATTTTAAATCATCATTCAATTAATTACATTCAATGATTAACTATTAATTACTTTTCTGAGTAATTGTAATTCCCCAAATTATCAAGTGATTATTCTAGATTAATTGTTAAAATTTATCACATTGATTGTTTATTTAAATAATCTTAGTTAATAACCTTTATCAACTACTTAAATTCCTTTAATTACTTTTCTAAAGAAATTTACTTACATTAAATCATTATTGATGATAAATTGATTAGCTATTAAGAATTCATTCTCAATGAATTATCTTCATTATTTAAAGCCAACTCGTTTATATTCATGATTTAATCATCACTTATAAAAAATGGTTGAAGCCATTCGTTTCAAATTTTCATTTAAAACTTCACTTCTATTTCAAGATTTACAATGAATTCTTATTTAACTTAAATAAAGTTAAAGATCAATTTACTTTAAATTTCACATATGAAAAGAAGACCTTAACATTTAACTTATTTAATGATTTAAATTTTATAAAACATAATTTCCTTTCAATATCTGGAATTCAATTCAAATTATAATTAAGTTCAGGTTTTTTTTTTTCCTTTTACACCTTTAAGTTTTTAACAATTTAAATTTTTAACTTAAATTCCCCAGACTAAATCTCAAGCTGAATTTGAAGTTGTATTTAACTTTACTTCTGAAATCTTAGTTCTAACCTTGCTTCATAATTTAATTTTTGTTTTAAAATTTCCAAACAAAACAGTTTCAAGTTTGAAAGCCTGTACAAAATTTTGACCCGAGCTCCACGAATTTACCTCGAGAAAAACAGGGTATTTCCCGAGCCAGGGCGCAATTTACCTCAGTACGAACTCGAGTAGAACTGGGCATTGTCAAAACTAAAAAAAACAGTCCTACCCGAGACAGTGACGATTTGCTTCGAGTAACGTACTCGATTTACCCGAGTCACACGCGAGAAGAATCGCGTTCTTCTCTGGCAACTCCCAGGCTGACACCCCCAAATTCGTGCATGTGTACAACGACGCCGATCGTTGACGAACTCCCCTCCGGCCTCTGACAAGTCGACCTCCACCCTGACAACCCAACGCAAGCATCAGATCCTTCATCCCATAACTCGAAGTCGAATTCGAGTTCAACCCAAAACTGGAACAGGAAAACAACTACCACCCCAAAACCTGGAAATTCGTCGTTCTCACGACCAAGACCACCGGAATCCACGAATCTTCGGCCATCCACTCCTCAACACCTCCTCCACCAACTCTGAAGCCCACGTCGAACTCGATCACCTATTGATGAGGAACGAGACCAAATACAAATCGCAACAAAAATTAGGTTTACCCACTGAAATCGAAAACCACCATCGCCACAGTGATCTTCCATCACTTCTACTATTTTTCCCAAACTCCTCCATCACTCATCTAGCTTCAGCATCAACCCCGTGGCCACCGGACCTCGCGATCGCCAGAGATGGTCACGATTTCATTTTTCTGTTCAACTCAAAGCTCACTCGATTCCCAAATTTAAAAATCACAAAACTATTTTTAAAAATCATAACTTTCAAAGACAAATCTAGACATGTATTTGAAACATGAAATCTACACATTTGATTTCTGACCAATTTTAATTTGTCACTGTAAATACTCATTTTCCCAAATGATTATTCATTATATCCATACGAATCTATTTTTAAACTTGATATTACGCCTATACAATCCTTTTCCTTTTATGATTATAACCTTAATTCGATTATATAGGGGAATATGATTTCCTTTTGAATTTGTTGGGTCTGTAAAACCAACAGAAGTCTGTGTGTATATATATACAGACAGGCACATCTAAATTTTCAGGTATATACATGTAGACATTCATACAACATTTTCCAAATCATCATCATCATTACAGGCATGCAAAATCAAGCAACAACATATAAATATATTGGAGGTTGGAAGTTTGCTCACCTGTACTTGGAACAGAGACAAGCTTGAAAACCTGGAACAGTTTGAACACTGGAAGTAGATTTTTTTGATTTACATGCTTGATGATGGTCTGATTTCACTTGATTTGTTTGAGTTGATTTCTGGATTCACTCAAGTTAAAGTAGTTGAATTTACCTTGCAGGCTTTAGATTTGAAAACCGATCTTTGCTTTGAGTTGCTCTGCCTTTTTATTTTTGAATGATATTTAAGTTTGTAATGGTGTTTATTTTCCTTTGCTTGCTAAATTATGTTTTTCTTGAACGAACTGGAACTATATAGATGCGTATATGTGGAGAGAAAGATGTTTGTATAGGTGATAATATATATTTGTACAAAGTAATAAGATTTGTGCAGAGTTCTAAATTTTCTTTATTATGCTCAGAGATTTTTCATTTGTATATGGAGGCTGATGTGAATTTTCAGTGTGCTTGCATTAATTGAGTTGTACAAATATCTATTTGCTTTCCTTTCGGCTGATAATGTGGTATGTACTTAGAGATGCAACCCCTTAAATGCATATGTACCTTGTTTGTTTCTTTTGTTTTGCATTTCAATTTTTCACATATAAAATTTTACTTGCCTGGTTTGCTTGTTTGACTCGGCTGATGATATTTTCTTTTCTTGTTTTGTTTAAGTGGCTGAAATAATCCCTACTATTTCGGTTGAGATGATAAGTTATTGTGTACTAAGATATTGGCATTAATTGCCTTGTACCACTTGTATTTTATTTTTGTTTTAATTCTATGTTATACATTGCATTAGCAAGAATCTGGTGGCTTCTATTTTGTAGGCTTACAAAGATACTTTTATACTTATTTTCTTTGCCTTTTTGTATCAAAATTTGTTTGTTTTATTACTTGGTATTATTTCGTATTGATTTTTCTAAGATACATATATTTACTTTAGATTGAATAAAACTATGTATATATATATTTATCATATATATTTGTATTATTTGTTTCATATTCGTCTACATATATTTCTTTACTTGCTATTTGCTTGGCGTTTATACTTACCTGCATATCCTGTTTATTTATTACTCTTTTATTTTAACCTTAATTATCAATTATTAAATTTACTTATTACTATTTCAAACCGTAGCTCCTTTCAAAACACACATATTTGTATATATTTTTATAAGTAATTTGAAATGACAATTTCTATTTAAAAAAAATAAGAATTCATTTATAAAGACATTCTATTATTATTTAACCCTATATTTATTTTTAAAACCATTTATTTACAATTTAAATTCAAGTCAAATATATGTTATATTATTTCAAATTTAGTCGGATATGTTCAAATACAGATATATATTCTCATATATTCAAAAATTTTAAATTTAAATGATTTATACAGAATATACTTGAATCCGGGGAAACTCGCAATCCATTTATCGTTTAATTATATAATTTTAATTCAAAAATTAATTTAATTATCAATTAAATGAAATTAAAATTCGGGGTCGTCATAGACTTCCCCCCTTAAAAGAATTTCGTCCTCGAAATTACCAAGGAGACAAAAAGATAGACGAAATAGGATTTATCAAATCAACTGAACATCTGTTCTACATTTGGCTTACCAAATCAGAATATCAATAACATATACAAGAACGAATTTGTTTTAATGCTTCAGAAGATACTTGGGTTATCCAGATCTACGAAATATGCAGGGGCATCGGTCAGTTCGAAAGGATAACTAACCATCCATAGAATATATTTCCAGACTCAAAGAATTAATAGATATATGGATACAATTTCATAACTTTCAGTTTAGAACTAAGGTATACCTATCAACCATAGCAAACAATTCATCCATACAAACAATTTTGGCTCATTTGGAGTTTATGTCCCATATTCATATATCGAATCTTCTTTCTGGATCTACCAGAAACCATCGACGAATTGAGAAAAGATGCTGAACAAAAGAGATTGATAAAGAAAATTTGTTTCCACTATTGTTACAGGGTATTGACCATTTATAATCGTATTCCCCTGTCCCCTATCACGTCCTCTTCTTGCACTCATATCTACTATCAGTGGATAGTAAGAGAATTTACTGAGGCATACGGATGGATATCTTAAGGATTACTCATTCTAGGGTATACTTCACCCTATCTCTAATGAGCTACTTAATGTGTTACACTCCTGAGCTAAAGTTCAACCTTAGCTCTGATACCAAATGTAACGTATCGGGTTTTGCCCGCTCGAAAATCGACATCCATACTTTACATCGTACTCGAATGTCGTAGATTCGAGCGTTCAAATCCGAGTCGCCGGAGCTTATAACACAGTTAAGTAAATAACACAGCGGAAGAAATGAATAATACATTGATATACAATATCTGATACAACAGAATGATACAATGAATATCAATATACATCAGAGATATGATACAAGAAATAGCAAAATAGATAACACCAGCAGCGGATAGAATATCTCCAATAGAGTGCTCCAATCCATAGCTAGTTCCAGATAATCTACTCAACCTGAATATCTGAAAGAACCCAACTCTAGACTGCCCGTGTGGAAAATAGTGGGCACCCAGAGTTTAGGAAGGGAACAATAAACTCCGGATCAGTCATGGGACTGGTGTGAGCAACAAAAACAGTTTATCTTTAAAACAAACACAATCAGAACTTTAAACATTGAAAATCGCAATGCTTTTGGAAAATGAAACTACCATAAGGCCTCCCGCACACACACACAATGCAAACGCAGAATCGGAGGAGATTTCTCCTTATGATAGTCAAAGATGCTTACTACGCAAATCATTGGATTATTATTATTAGTGCATAGTGGAAAAACATTTCGAAAGTATAATATTAATCTTAGCCAGCATAGACATTTCGAACTATGCCTACTATAGCTACCATCTAAACAGTGGGGCGCCACCATAAGTAAATGGCAGGTTCTACAACTAAAACCGTACAAGTTCGTATTTGGAAGATGGATTTCCAACAAATGGTCAGGCTAAGGAACTTCCTTCCGCCGCATGGGAACGCCTCTGGCGGGACGCCCCGAGAGACAAACTGCTCTCTGCCAACAAGGCCGGGTTACCCCTGTAACAGGTAACTCACGAATATGCCATCCCCCGGTCCTTTGGGACCTTTATCCGAGCGCTCGTAACCATCATCACACATAATAAGTGTATCCACATGAGTAAGTATCAGGGCTCCATACCATAATACCACCCTTTTCCAGAAGGAAATGACATACCCTAAAGGGCGCGACCCTCATAACCTTGCCGCAACGATCCTGTTTCGACCATTTCCGGGTTGTGAGGCTCTGACGAAGTCTCGTCCACAAAGCTACGCTTTTTCAAAAAGCCACGCTTTGGGTCAACAGATGATCAACCTATGATCACAAAGATAAATGATCAAACAAATGATCATATCACAAATGATCAAACACTGATCATCACACAGCAACACTCAGCATGCCACATTACCAAATTGGGATATATCGCTGATAATTTTCAACTACATAACCTCTGAGCTCGTACGTCTCAGAGAAGGGTGTTAAGCTAAGAGAATAAATTCTCCGCCACCAACAGAAATGTATTTGAAAGAAATCAGCTTTATATCTCAAAGTGTAATGTCAGACATGTAACCATACAAGTCTGTTCCGGGTTCGAACAGAACCGAAGGCACTTCTCACGAAGCCCTTGCAAATCCGGATAATTTCCAATCATGTCCGGACTTCCCATCACAAAAGAGTGATATAAATCTCTATACCGGAGCAACTCGGTGCAGAGACATTCGACAGGTTGTCCTTTCATTTTCGAAAAATATCCGGTCTTCAACACCGGTCTTCAAATGCCATCCATATACGACGTATCACTATTCGGAATGGATTATACGACACAAAGGTCCTCTCCCGGCTAAACCGAATAGTGAGCGCAATATTTAACAATATATGGATATTGGGATTTCAATTAAGTCACAACTTATTACCCAAACTTTCTTTTCAAATGGTTTAAGAAATTACCATTCTTAATCTTTTAAACAAAAAGATTCATTTTAACAACCTTAAATGGTTTAAACAATTTCCACACTTTAATCTTTTAAATAAAAGATTTAATCACAGATTTTCCAAATTAATTCCCATTTCAATTTGATTAACTCGTTAAATCTTTAAATCAAAGATTTAACTCATAGCTTTCGAAACAATTTCATTTCAAATGGTTAAACAATTCATCATTTTAAATCTGTTAAAAATAAACAGATTTAATTCATAGCTTTCAAAAAAAATTCATTCATAACTTAGAAAACCAATTTTCAATTCAATCTTAAGATTCCTCTAATTAAACTGGAATTTCATTTCTTATCTGAAAGCTTTTATTCCTTTAAAACAAACAGTTTTTATTTTGGAAATCTGATTCATTTATACGAGTTAAGGTTCTTGGGTTAAATCCAAATTCTCAAAATTTTACTTTTAAAATGGTTTAACTTCATATAAACACATTTATAACATTTTTAATCCCTAGTTTCAAATCATAGGATTCAATTTCAAACTTGAATTCAAATTTAAATCAAATTATTTAAATTTCAAAACTCGATTAAGTTATTCAAAATAACTTTTATCTTTGAAATTCCATTTCAAAAGCTTTTCACTTTAAACCCAAATTTCTAATTTCAAAATCAATTGAAATTAACATTTCAATTATAAAAACATCAAATTTAAATTATCTGTGACTTAACCGATTTCCACGTGAAATCCATATTTGTGTGTGTAAAAGTGTAGTCCAGGGGTTTTACACAATAGTGCAACAAGATGAATCATCACATATCAAAATACAGGATATAGTTGATAAGCGGTATAAACTATAACGCTTATCGTTCATGCACAGATCACAGATATATATAAATTTCAGATAAAGTAAAGGTTACGCACCAATCAGAATATATCACAAAGCATCACAGATCAGGAAATATCAAACAATTCAATCATCCAATCAAATCCAAATATTCATAAGTAAGGTCAGTTAATTATCTGATTTATTCAAATTAGATTAATTACTTATGAATTTCTCATCCGGGTTAATTAATCATTAATTAATTACAAATTATTTGAAATAAATTCCCTTTCAAATTTATTAGTTAACCAGTAATTATTAACTAATCATTCTTAATTAATGAATCAATTAATCTTTAATTACTAAATTAATCTTAATTAATCACCATTATTAAATAATCCTTTAATTCATTAACAGATAATTATACTCAAATTTTAAATCATCATTCAATTAATTACATTCAATGATTAACTATTAATTACTTTTCTGAGTAATTGTAATTCCCCAAATTATCAAGTGATTATTCTAGATTAATTGTTAAAATTTATCACATTGATTGTTTATTTAAATAATCTTAGTTAATAACCTTTATCAACTACTTAAATTCCTTTAATTACTTTTCTAAAGAAATTTACTTACATTAAATCATTATTGATGATAAATTGTTTAGCTATTAAGAATTCATTCTCAATGAATTATCTTCATTATTTAAAGCCAACTCGTTTATATTCATGATTTAATCATCACTTATAAAAAAAATGGTTAAAGCCATTCGTTTCAAATTTTCATTTAAAACTTCACTTCTATTTCAAGATTTACAATGAATTCTTATTTAACTTAAATAAAGTTAAAGATCAATTTACTTTAAATTTCACATATGAAAAGAAGACCTTAACATTTAACTTATTTAATGATTTAAATTTTATAAAACATAATTTCCTTTCAATATCTGGAATTCAATTCAAATTATAATTAAGTTCAGGTTTTTTTTTCCTTTTACACCTTTAAGTTTTTAACAATTTAAATTTTTAACTTAAATTCCCCAGACTAAATCTCAAGCTGAATTTGAAGTTGTATTTAACTTTACTTCTGAAATCTTAGTTCTAACCTTGCTTCATAATTTAATTTTTGTTTTAAAATTTCCAAACAAAACAGTTTCAGGTTTGAAAGCCTGTACAAAATTTTGACCCGAGCTCCACGAATTTACCTCGAGAAAAACAGGGTATTTCCCGAGCCAGGGCGCAATTTACCTCAGTACGAACTCGAGTAGAACTGGGCATTGTCAAAACTAAAAAAAAAACAGTCCTACCCGAGACAGTGACGATTTGCTTCGAGTAACGTACTCGATTTACCCGAGTCACACGCGAGAAGAATCGCGTTCTTCTCTGGCAACTCCCAGGCTGACACCCCCAAATTCGTGCACGTGTACAACGACGCCGATCGTTGACGAACTCCCCTCCGGCCTCTGACAAGTCGACCTCCACCCTGACAACCCAACGCAAGCATCAGATCCTTCATCCCATAACTCGAAGTCGAATTCGAGTTCAACCCAAAACTGGAACAGGAAAACAACTACCACCCCAAAACCTGGAAATTCGTCGTTCTCACGACCAAGACCACCGGAATCCACGAATCTTCGGCCATCCACTCCTCAACACCTCCTCCACCAACTCCGAAGCCCACGTCGAACTCGATCACCTATTGATGAGGAACGAGACCAAATACAAATCGCAACAAAAATTAGGTTTACCCACTGAAATCGAAAACCACCATCGCCACAGTGATCTTCCATCACTTCTACTATTTTTCCCAAACTCCTCCATCACTCATCTAGCTTCATCATCAACCCCGTGGCCACCGGACCTCGCGATCGCCAGAGATGGTCACGATTTCATTTTTTTGTTCAACTCAAAGCTCACTCGATTCCCAAATTTAAAAATCACAAAACTATTTTTAAAAATCATAACTTTCAAAGACAAATCTAGACATGTATTTGAAACATGAAATCTACACATTTGATTTCTGACCAATTTTAATTTGTCACTGTAAATACTCATTTTCCCAAATGATTATTCATTATATCCATACGAATCTATTTTTAAACTTGATATTACGCCTATACAATCCTTTTCCTTTTATGATTATAACCTTAATTCGATTATATAGGGGAATATGAATTTCCTTTTGAATTTGTTGGGTCTGTAAAACCAACAGAAGTCTGTGTGTATATATATATAGACAGGCACATCTAAATTTTCAGGTATATACATGTAGACATTCATACAACATTTTCCAAATCATCATCATCATTACAGGCATGCAAAATCAAGCAACAACATATAAATATATTGGAGGTTGGAAGTTTGCTCACCTGTACTTGGAACAGAGACAAGCTTGAAAACCTGGAATAGTTTGAACACTGGAAGTAGATTTTTTTGATTTACATGCTTGATGATGGTCTGATTTCACTTGATTTGTTTGAGTTGATTTCTGGATTCACTCAAGTTAAAGTAGTTGAATTTACCTTGCAGGCTTTAGATTTGAAAACCGATCTTTGCTTTGAGTTGCTCTGCCTTTTTATTTTTGAATGATATTTAAGTTTGTAATGGTGTTTATTTTCCTTTGCTTGCTAAATTATGTTTTTCTTGAACGAATTGGAACTATATAGATGCGTATATGTGGAGAGAAAGATGTTTGTATAGGTGATAATATATATTTGTACAAAGTAATAAGATTTGTGCAGAGTTCTAAATTTTCTTTATTATGCTCAGAGATTTTTCATTTGTATATGGAGGCTGATGTGAATTTTCAGTGTGCTTGCATTAATTGAGTTGTACAAATATCTATTTGCTTTCCTTTCGGCTGATAGTGTGGTATGTACTTAGAGATGCAACCCCTTAAATGCATATGTACCTTGTTTGTTTCTTTTGTTTTGCATTTCAATTTTTCACATATAAAATTTTACTTGCCTGGTTTGCTTGTTTGACTCGGCTGATGATATTTTCTTTTCTTGTTTTGTTTAAGTGGCTGAAATAATCCCTACTATTTCGGCTGAGATGATAAGTTATTGTGTACTAAGATATTGGCATTAATTGCCTTGTACCACTTGTATTTTATTTTTGTTTTAATTCTATGTTATACATTGCATTAGCAAGAATCTGGTGGCTTCTATTTTGTAGGCTTACAAAGATACTTTTATACTTATTTTCTTTGCCTTTTTGTATCAAAATTTGTTTGTTTTATTACTTGGTATTATTTCGTATTGATTTTTCTAAGATACATATATTTACTTTAGATTGAATAAAACTATGTATATATATATTTATCATATATATTTGTATTATTTGTTTCATATTCGTCTACATATATTTCTTTACTTGCTATTTGCTTGGCGTTTATACTTACCTGCATATCCTGTTTATTTATTACTCTTTTATTTTAACCTTAATTATCAATTATTAAATTTACTTATTACTATTTCAAACCGTAGCTCCTTTCAAAACACACATATTTGTATATATTTTTATAAGTAATTTGAAATGACAATTTCTATTTAAAAAAAATAAGAATTCATTTATAAAGACATTCTATTATTATTTAACCCTATATTTATTTTTAAAACCATTTATTTACAATTTAAATTCAAGTCAAATATATGTTATATTATTTCAAATTTAGTCGGATATGTTCAAATACAGATATATATTCTCATATATTCAAAAAAATTAAATTTAAATGATTTATACAGAATATACTTGAATCCGGGGAAACTCGCAATCCATTTATCGTTTAATTATATAATTTTAATTCAAAAATTAATTTAATTATCAATTAAATGAAATTAAAATTCGGGGTCGTCACAAGCATGCTAGAACCTTCAACAACGATGTTATCCAAGCCTCCTAGTCATCCTCCTTGACGACTATTTCCATACTAGCTCGAGCGCCTCTCAAGCATCCATTACCCTTAACTCGAATCATATCACCGAGTTATCAACGTGCTTGGAATGATCCCGTCTGGATTAGACCAAGTCTTCATCTCATGATTGCCACGCTTCATCACATCCTCGCAAAGCCTCATCTCAACATCACATCATCAAATCTATGCATAAGAGCTTCATCATCCCGCTACATATGCCACGAGCAGCTTTCCCAATTCAAGAGCCTTTCCCTTAGCTTTTGAATCATCTTCGACCACCTTGTCTAAAACCAATCAACAATCATCTAATTCACAGCAATCAATCATGTCAAACATCAATCCAAGTAACCATGCATTCAAATATAAGCAAAATGAACAATTATAACAATAATGGCAATTTCATAATTAAGGAGTTGAAAGTCTAACAAGCATGAAAACATGAGAATTATCTCTACAACTTGATGAATGAACTTGCATAGGTTAATCATATACAAAAATGGTTGTCGAGTCATTATGAACAATGGATCTACATGGATCTACACTTAGGTTTACAAAAATGCATAGAAATCACTATTTTAACACCAAATCAAGCCAACAATCCGATCTACTCCTTTGGATCCGTGTGAGAGATAATCACCACTCACCAAATCACCAAAACAAACCCTAATCAACACGCTTCAGATCTGGACAGCGAGGGATCAAGCTTGATCTATCACGAATCCGCTTCAAATGAAGAAATCTCTCTTGAAAAGATGAAGATCTCCAATCTAAGCTCTTGAATCTTCAATCTTGATCTTCGATTTGGATGGATGGAATCACTAGATTAGAGTGGAGAAAAGAAGTGAAGAAGTGTAGAAGTCGAGCTCTCAAAATGGCAGCACTTCGTCGCTTCGAAATCCGGATCCCAAAAATGAAGCCAACCCCTTCTATTTATAGGCAAAATTTCCCTAAGTCGCTCGGAGTTAGGTCGTCCACGACCTACGACCTAAAGCCTACCGACCTAAAGACTTACCAACCTACGACTTAACAAAGCCCCAGCCTCTACGACCTAACCTAATGCGCAGCTGCGACCTACCACAGACCGCTTCTTCGCGACCTAACAAAGCTCTCCATCCTACGACCTAACGAGGACATCTGCGACCTAACAACTCAGGCGCTTCAATGACTTAAAGGCTTACGACTTATAACCTCAGCGACCTAACACACCAACATAGCGCATCAGCGACCTAACACTCACGCGCCTTAACAACTCAGCGACTTACCAGTGTTACGACCTAACACTTAGACCCACGCGACCTAACACTTAAACTATCCTAGCGACCTACCAACCCATGCGACCTAACAACTTATGCGACCTAACTCCTTAGGTCGCCTAACGACCTAACTACGCTAACAAGCTATCCACTAGGTCGCAACATACTGGGTTGTTAACTCGCTAACCCTTAGGTCGCGAACTATTATAGGTCGCTCCCTGCTTATCCCCTAGCTTCCTTAGGTCGTTGCCCCTATAAGTCGTCTACGACTTAAATGTTATCAACTCCTAGGTCGCTCAACCAACCTAAACTGCCATACGACCTAACCACTTCATCCTTAGGTCGCACACGACCTAAGCTAACCTACAACCTAACCTTTAGGTTGCTCCACCTTCCCAGGTTGCCAACTACGACCTAACTTCCTAAGGTCACGACTTATCACTTAACTCGCTGCTTCTTAACTCGGTAACAATTAACTCGCCACTATCCTTAAGTCGCGCCTATCCCCTAGCTCGTATACGACTTACGACCTATACTAAGTCGTGAACGACTTAGGACTTAGCCATATTTTGCCTAAAATCTGAAATGGCTCAACAACACTAAAATTCCAGATTTTGACAAACTTTTCGATCCGTAAAAATACGGGTCGTTACAAACCACATCATTTAATTAATTTATAAACATAAATAAGTAATATTTATGAAATATTAATTATTTTATTTTATTTTATGTCTGAAAATCATTAGTCTTAATGAAATGCATATATATAAAAATTATGCATGCGTGTATCGATAATATATTTAAATTTGATTTAAAGGCGATTATGTACTAAATGTTTTTGGAAATTCTATGGGCCCATATAGCCCTTATCTTGGCTGGCCATAAATGATAATGGGGAGGGGATTTGATTGAGGTTTAATGAGGAATTAAAGAAGGAGTGTTTTGAGGAAGGAATTGGAAAGATTTCAATTATTCATTTAAAATGAAATTCCTTTCATTGATTCATTAATTCTCCTAACGATTCATTTTCTACTACTCTCCTCTCCCTCTTCTTTGGCCCGAAGATCCATGACCTCTAAGCCCCAATTATTCCTAAAGCAAAATCTAAATAAATCAAATAAAATAAATAAAAAAGCGGTGTTTCAGATTGTTGCAATTTCTAAAGGTGATTCAATCAGATCTAGGAGTTTTCATACATTCAAGGTGTGATTTTTGGTTACATCATAATATAGTTATCGAATCTCCTTTTAATATATGTTATATCCTATTATTATAGTTTAGATATCATATCTTAAATAATGAATTTATATATGCCTATGTTGTCCGATATTTTTCTTGCTATTATTTTAGAAATTAAAAGTTTAATGAAAATAGGGAGTTTTCAGATTTAAAACCGATTTCAGTTAGTTAATGTGATATTATTACATATTTTTATACAAATATCAATGAAATACATATGTAAATAATTTAAAATTATTTAAGAAATTGAATGTGAGTTTCATTTATATGTGTGTGTGTTATTTTGAATAACAAATATTTTCTTGTTATAAATGTATATTATATATATTGTTTTAATTCAAAATTTATAAATGGAATTTAGTGTAAAGTTATAGATCTATTGTGATTTCCTACCTAAGTTTAAATTGAGTTTCAAATTCTTAACTCTAAATTGTAAAACTTATAAGATTACAAGTTATATATATTATTTTGATTAAACATAATTTATGATTATTTATTATGTATATACGTATATATATATACATATATTATCACTTCAATTCAAAATATATAAAAGGGATTTTGCGTTAAATTTTAGATCTAGTGAAGATTTCCTTCCTAAGTTAAAACTAAAATTCAAATTGTTAACTTTAAATTGTAAAATATATAAGAATGCAAGTTATATATATGTGTATGGGCATGCACGCGTGCGTGCGCATGCGTGCGCGTGTGTGTGCATCTTTGTGTGTGCATCTGTGTGTGTACATATATATAATTTCAATATATACATTATTTCAGTACAAAATTTATAAAAGGACTTCTATATAAATTACATATCCAATGTTAAACTCCTTCTATTAGTCAAAATTAGACTTCAAATTTCTAATTTCATATATCAAACATGTAAAATAGTCAAAATCAATTTCAATATGTGTGTGTATACAATTGTTACTTTATATAACTAAAAAAACTATGGACAACAAATACATATATAAAGGGGATGATGTGTCAGTTGTAGTGTAAATCCCAATACCTATAAACATACATATTAACCATGTACACTGTTTATACGTTGCACTTGCACTATACATATATGAGCGTATTTGATACGCTCACTGTAATATATTTAATTTAAATTAAATTAATACTCCTTTTTTAAAAATATAAATAAAGTAAGATTTTATTTAAAACTTTATTAGATTGGATCAAACAAACCTTTTAGACTTCATAGGTCGAGTAGATCTAAAATAGAAAAAAATTGAAATCTACCTATTTCATCCGCTTCCGAACGACTCAGTTACTTTAGTGATAATAGATGCCTAATAGTCTATGTGGTGTAAATAAGAATGTTAGGGATAACTTATTAAAGTCCACCCATTTAGTATGGTGTCTAGTAAGGTGGCGTCTAAGATTTGGTTTAGGTAATAATTACTTTGTCCTACATGGCTACTAGCCTAGCCCGAAGGATGAAGTAAGCCCAATGATTATCCCTAATATAAATGCTCGAATTGATTATGTGACTTGAGCTAATTTTCAAAATTTGTTTAAAACTTTTAAAGTTATTTTGAATTAAAAATCAGATTTAAAATATGAACTAAATTTTAAAAATGTTGTGGAATATTTTTCGAAATTGTTTTAAAAATTAATAAATTAAAATTGAATCTTTTGTCTTAATTATTTAATTAATTAGGTTAATTAAATAAATAGTCAATAAATGTTAATTAACCAAATCAAAACTTATATAATGATATATGTGTATTTATCTTAAAATGATTAACGTAAATAATAATAAAACTTTCGAAATCAATAAATTTTATGTTAACTAAAAACTATTTTAACTAATTTAAAATTAATTAAATGTTAATTAATAAAATTATATATGTATATATATATATATAATTATGTAAGTATATACATAAAAACATAAGTGTTATAGTTAGGACTCGTTTTAAATTGTTTAAGATGAATAAAAATAAAATTTTGAAATTTTGAAGTAATTTAAATATGTTGATTAAATTAAAAAGACTCAAAATTTATTAAATATGACTTAATTAATAAAATAAAAAAAATTAATTAAATATGATTTAACAAATTATATACATAAGAATATTATATAAGTTAATTAAATCATAAAAGGTTATAACTAAATTAAACTTGCATAACATTAATGTACAATATAAGTAGAATTGAAAGAAACCCAACATAGGTTTAAGGAACAAATAAAAATGTATTGTATGTATACCATGATTTCAGATGTGTCGACACTTAAATCATGAGGGTTTCTTAAGAAATACATTATTTCCTAAATCAATATCACTAAAAGTATGTATCTTAAAGATTATGAATCCTCTATATATTAGTTGTCCTCTACCATTTATATATTAATAGGTTACTTGCATATTCTTTAGTTGTTAAGTTTCCTCAACCTGGAGATGTTATGTAGTACTATTAATAGATGGACTAGAGGATGTAAGATACATGTATGTATTTATTGATTTTCCTCTAGATGCATGCATTATACTTAGGCCGTCGTAAAAAAGTGGGTACGAGTGCATAATCTTTGTCAGTTTTATTGAGTTTCCTCAAAGATTAGGATAAAGACCATAGTTGGGAGTTGATGCGATAAACCGATATGGTGTTATCCATCGTATGCGGGCCTATGATTTATGGAATTTCCTTAAGGTCAGAATTTCAAGTCAAGCGAGTCCTAATGCTCGATAGAGAAATCGAATGATTTCTATGTTTTCTCTTAAGGTTTTGAGTAACATAAAATTCAAGTGGGAGCCTTACTAGAAAAATGAAATGATAACAATTAACCTTTCTAGTATTGTAAGAATATATGTTATACAAATCGAAATAATCTACTTCGATAAATTTGTACAACTAATATAATTGATAAAATGTTTATCACTTAAATTATACAATTGAACTAAATTAAGGTTGAAATAAAAATATAAAATATACATACTAATAAATATTTTAACATGTTATCATTTCAAGACCCATGCAAAAACCAATTTATATAACCATTAAAATAATCGCTTAAGTGTTTATTTGTATGAGACTATGTACTGCCTTCTATGCATTCTGAACTCTAAAAGCAATATAAGGATATGGATATTTGATTCATATACAATCATATATAAATATTAGATGGTAAACAGTCGATATTCGTAATGTATGAAACTATCGATAAAATTAGTTCATTGGAAATAATCAGGTAAACCATAGTACGAGATCATATATTCAATATGATTGGTTATAGTAAGAATCGTGATGTGTTAGATGTATCACTAAAGTAACAGCTACAGATGTACCTACGAATTCGATTACTAAAATGTCAGTTTTGTCAATTTAATCAAGTGCAACTTATTTAATATTCTTAGACATTAAGGATAACTGAATGCATTTTTGTAAAGAATTCGTTACGGTATTGTAGGAAGGGTTTCTTTTGGAATGGTTTGACCATTTAGAAAGGAAAGCAAACGTACAAAGTGGATGTCACTTAAGTCACGGTTGGGATGAAAATAGTGAATGGTCAATTTTGCTTCATAAAGAGACATTGGAAACGAGAATTGTATAAAATACTAAAAGGTATTTAATATGGAATGTGAAATGTGATTCCTATTCTAAAGTATTTTCATATAGAAAATAGTTTTCTGTAAAAGTTATTTCTTCGAGTTCAAGATAATTGATCTGAATCTCAATACTGTAAGTAGTCAGAATGAAATAAAATCCCGTAATAAATGGTTGAATGTATCTTCATATTTCATATGATGTTACAATAATGGTGAAAATAGTGAGAGCTTACCATATAACAATTCTTAATGCACGTATCAAGTTATAAAAAATTATTTTCGTAATATTATTATGAAATAATAATTATTTTCAGTTTTAAAGACCTACTTTTATTTCAATATAAATATTACGAACATTCGTTATAAGTTAAAACTATAAATAAAAGGGTATATGTTTTTTTAACAAAAGTGATGCATTAGAAATATAAAAGCATCTGAAATCTTATAATTATTTTAGAGTTATAGACTAAGCCAGTGTTTTGAAAAATAATTCTTCAACCATATGATTATGAATCATATGGTACTGGTGAATTGTGTCCCAAACGATTAAAGGAAAAGCATTCACTCAGTGGAAGCGACATAAGGGTTGGTGAACTCTGAGGTTTGATACATATAGATGTATGCAATCGTAGGTCTAATGATACCAAAATGATTCCATATACTTCCTTAAAGTAACTGATGAATTATCATAAACATAAACGTAGGTATTTGATACAGGTGTAGTATGTCTATGATAATTTCGTAGAATATAAAATGGAAGTAAATAACATAACGTGCAAAAGAAAATAAAATGATTCGGTTTGATCGAATATGTGAGTGCATTGGAAAGGAGTTCCAAATGCACCTAAAAACGGATAAGATTCGATCTCAAAGTCACTCCTCCTTATGATACATAATGATATATCGATAAAGAGTAATCATACTTTGCTAGACACAGTACGATCGATGATGAATGTAGTTAAGTCAACTTCTTTCTGTAAGGATGTGCACTTAGGAGCAAGTACATAAGGTTAAATTTAACTTCATCTAAAGCACTTATGAGATCATACAAGATAAGAGTTGATAAACAACCCCTATATATTTTAGGTTAAGGAGTTGACAAGTTGTGTTAGTTGAGAGATTACACGTAATACTTGTTCATGGGGATCTTGTGTGGATCGCCTCAAATGTGTTTAAGACCGATCAATATTGATTGACCAATTTATATTATGAACATAAGTTTCGTAAATGCAAAAACCAAATCAGTTTTCATATATACATACATACATACATACATACATATGATTCATAAAATGTTTATGAATACATATTTCGTTCCACCAAGAGATAATTGTTGTTTCAAGAAACACCAACTTCAGGATGAAGGAATTTATTGGTAGTAAAATGGATCTGGATAGGATCTAAAGATAAAACTAATTATAAGTGATGAAATGAAATTAACCAGACCTAAATGGACACAACTAATTAGAATGTCTACTATGAACTCTCGCACATTAAATAGAAATTATGGTTTTCTTATCGATATTGAGAAAAAAAATTCTTAGTTGTCAATAAGACATTAAGAGTATTGACTCTACCATATGGCATGATGTGCAAATCTAGAATTCCAAGTATATTATCGAAATATAATATTAATAGTTGAACCCAAAGGGATATGATCCATCAGCCGTAAAAGGGGCTTCGAGAAGAAGACCAATGCAGTTGGAATATACTAAGCTACTTTGATAGAACACCATTGTAAATTTCAATTATTGAATGTAACATAACGGATTCATCATTCAACTTACTTAAGTTAATTTGGATTTTACTCACAAAATTATCACTCAATGTGATCTTGAGTTTTCGTATATGTATGTTGAAACAGAATTCTAAATAATGATTTAGAATATGGTGTTTGTGCATAATAACCAAAGTGTCTTGAAATTGGTGGGAGCGATTCTTAGTTTGTGGGTTATTGCGTAAGGATCCAAGAACTGATATGAAAGTATCGTTTGGTAAGCATTGGAGTTGAGCGAGTGTTTTGATTGAGAAATCCAATAGTTTGAATTTTAGTTAAAATGCAAAAGAAGCGTGTGTTTATAAGAAAGCACTATAAAGATACTAGTATATTTCAAAACTATAAGTAAACAACAAACTTACGATTATTAACGATGTACTCATGTTAAAATCATTTTAGTTTGGTTGTTTAATTCTCAATATCGGATGTGAAATTAACATCTTTTATAATTAGTATAAAATGATATTGGGTTTCTCCCAAAATGATATACATAGACACCATATTAAAAACATTAACATGGAGAATGTAAGATGAATTTCTTATGCGTTAACTATAGGAATTATCATACATATGACAAGTATTTCATTTCACTTATGCATTTGACAAGTTTCAAATTCTAATTAAGATCACTAAATGACAATTTAGAGTGTTTCTGAGTATTAGCAGAATGCTAAAAGGTGGTTTATAGAAACAACAAACTCCTTGTGAAGGAGAGTACAGACTCGAAGTTTATAAATGATATTGAGTATAATATATCGATCCTAAATTCATATCAATCTTAAGCTAAATTCTTTAAGTTGGAAATTGTAACGATCCGTTATTTTGGACCATTCAAATCGACAATAAATCCACACATGTCGGACTTGAATAATTCAAAACAATAGATTGTTAATTTAAATTTGGCAAAACTCAGCATGTACAGTAAATAAAATAATCACAGAATCACAGATACAGAGTATATAACAGAATGCAGCGGAAACAAGAGAATAGTAGTTCATGAAGCTACCATTTATATATAATAGAGCAAACAAAATACAACAGAAGTCTCGAATCACGGGAGTCTCGATACAATAATCAAATCTGAATACAACACTGGAATCAACTGAATATTTGTAAGCTGAATCAATAGTTGGATCTCCAAGCGAAGCTCCAAACTCCAAAGGTGAGTCTCAAATGTTGTATCACTCGGTCTAACCCGAGCGTAAAGCAAAACACAAAACACTCGAGTCAGGATTAACATTCTTATATCAATAATCCAACTCAAGTGAAATATCAACTGAAATACAAGTAACTTAAAGGATGTTTGGGATAATCATCCTCTAAGGATCCGTGGAACTATCTAAAATGTAGAAGTATACACTCTAACACCGTGGTCATTCAATTTAATTTATACTTCAAACCAAAATATCATTTCATTTCAAATATATCTATTTTCCTAAATAATTTATAAAGTAAAGTATTTATAATTTCCTCAAGTCTCACAAATCGATTCAAATCAACTCAAATTCCGAATTCCAATTTAATTCAATCTAAATTTTTCCATTTTAATTCAATTCAGTTTCTAAATAACAAATTCAAATTATATTGATTTCAAATGTAGATCTGAATCACAAAATAAACCATTTAAATTCCAATATATTTCAAAGATTTAATATTCAAAAATTTCAAAGCTAAATTTAACAGTTTCATATAGCTCTTGATTTAACTTCATTTATTATTTAATCAGGGAATATTCACTTAATAAATTCAATATCATTTAACTAGCTTAAATTACATTTTTACTAAATATTTCCTTAAATTTATTTAAACAAGAAATATTTATTAAATTACTTAAATCAAACCCAAGTTATAAATCATATCTTAAATCTCAATTTCAATAAGTTTCAAATCGGTTTAATTAAATAAATTATCTTCCCAACCTTAACTTATTCAAATTATTACTAAAATCTATTTTGAAACATTAATTTAAATACTTAACCATAATATATGTATTAAATCAATCTTAATTAAATTAAATAAATTTAAGAATCAACATTTATTAAACCATATATTTCTTTCCAAATCCATAGAATTTATTTTTTTAAAATATTTATATATATGGACCAACGGTGTATGTATATATATCTATCATATGGTTAAGTGATACGGATATTTATCATTTCAATCCATAATTTAAATATATACGGGTAGATATAATTTCAACCCGTAATCCCAATTTCAATTCAAATGAAAATCGCTTGGGTTTATCATTTCAATCCATAACGATTTTCTCCTATTCTAAAGTCCATTCGGGTATGTATCATTTCAACCCATAATGAATTCTACACTAATAGGGAACTTGTAGAGTGACAACAGATAATATAAAATACAACAACAGACATATATCATCAATAACAATATAATATAAACAACAGGATATGGTGTCATATCCCACAGGTGAACAGTTACAGATAATAGCATATATAACAATTTAAATAACTACAGCAACATATTTCAATTGTCGTTTCAATTGAAATCAAATTTAATAAATATAAGAACGTTAATCGTGAGTGATTGCTCACCTTTCGAGGCTAGAGAGATTCGACACAGAAATGAGCTACTAAATCCAAAGCAACGCTAGATGGATATGATTTGATGTAGAAAACAGGCACGACGGACAAGGCTGATAATTGGAAATCGATGAGAACGATTGAATTAGTTTTGAAATAACAGAACTATGTCATTTTATATATTATTGTTTCTTTCCAAAATAATTTCAAACATATATTTTCAAATCCATATCATGTCCCAAATTTTTTATAATTTAAACAAAACTCAATGTTTGCGCCAAAATTGGTCACAAACCCCAAGTGTTGTGAAAGCACCAGTGTATGAATACAGGCCAACAAATATTCAAACACAAATCTCAGATCTAAGCAAACAACTAACAGCAATCCAAAAATAATGAACAGTGACGCAAGATTTATAGTGGTTCGGCTATCTCCGGCCTACGTCCACTTCAAGGTTTTTATGATTTTATTGCTCGATACTTGAAGATTACAATTTTGTGTGTTGTATTACAACTGATTTTCTGATCTAAGTCTGAATCTAAGGCAGCAATGGTGATCTGGAGTAAATCTGGCAGAGTCTGGGCGCCCTTTAGCTCTCAAAATTGTCCGACCCCTTTTCTGAATGACCAGGGGCTCTATTTATAGGTGTAGGAGGCTGATATTTCGCCTAAATTGAGGGGAGACCAGTTCTGGTACGTGAGGGGGCCCACATGCCCGAAATCTGGAGATCCGGGCCCACTTTGGGATCGATTCGACCCTTGGTTCGAATCGATCAAGAAATCATCCAATCGAGCTGAAATTTGGTGTGAACTTCCTTCATTATGTGTTTGAGCTTCTGTGAAAATTTCATGGCGCTTGGACTTGTAGAACTTGAGTTATGATCGATTCGAGTAGGTGTTTTTCGCTTCCTGGAGTCGTTCGAATCGATATGCTCGAATCGATTCGTTCGAATCGATTTTCTTGCACGCGAAGACTATGGCGTGGTGCGCGTGCCTCGGGTCAACCCTCTTTTATCTCCGAGTTTTACTGAGTCGTGGCCGGGATTTTAGCTATGTAGACGTGGTGGATTCGAGGTGATCGATTCGAAGACGTGCTTCCATCGAACCGGTTGGACCATCGTTAGTTCGAATCGATCAGGGTATGCTACTATTGATCGATTCGTATTCGCTTCAACAGGGTGGACTCGAAGGCAGTCATTGGATGGAGTTGAAGTGACTACCCTTTGTAGATTAGAAAGGAATGCAGGGACGATGGATTCGACCTTAGGGCTTCTGTGCTAACGGAGTCGAAGCTAAGGTACTCTTCCCGGATTCGAAGCAAGGCTATGCTCCATGGATTCGAGGCACCTTCTTTCTACGGATTCAAAGCAGGGAAAGTTCGATGGAATCGAAGCAGGGGTACTCCTCATGGATTCGAAGCAATGCACGTCTGATGGATTCAAACATAGGCTTCGCCTATGGATTCGAACTAAGGACGGTCTACTCCATCTTTTGTCGATGATATCTTGAGCATACGAACTCGGATTGACTTGAAACTTGGATCGTTGGTTCCCACGGCTTTGCTTGACGTGCCTTATCAATTGTAGCCCGATCCGGACTCGGACAAAATTCATCGATATCCATGGTGAACCTGCGATGCACAATCGATGTTCACGACTAATAATCATTGCTTCTCAGTTAATCTTTGGGTATCTCGGCTTTGCCAAAAGTTGGGATAACATTTTTCCCCCCAAAACATGCCTTTTGGTAAAAGGCGTGTTTTGATAAGTCTCAAGTTGAATGCAGTGAGTTCATGTTTTATTCAGAGCTTATAGCATTTTTAATCACGTCCATGGCTGTTCGAAGCTGAATTGTTATCAATTTCTCCGAGTGGAAGTTAAGAATGAAATTCTAAAGCCTCTTCGGACTATCGATGGTCACTTTGGACCCTTGTCAAACCCATTCTAGATTTAGCGATTGAATAGAAAGATCCTATTGCACTCCGGCGTTACTTTCTATCCCTTGCACTGCGGCCCCAGCTAGGGCGTATAGCAATGTCTTGGTCATTCTGGACCGATCGTAGCCTCTCTGGGCTCTTACTGGATCCCATCCTGTCACTCTTCTTTGAAGGGGAAACAACGATGAGTGAGCCGATCCTGTCGCTCTCCGGCGAAGCGGCTACACCCCCTACACTCCGGTTCAGTGTTTTTGAACATTAAGCGATGTCATGACCTAAATCTTTAGGCCGATCATAGCCTCTCCGGGCTCTCGCTGGATCCCATCCTGTCACTCTTCGGTGAAGGGGAAACAACGTTAAGTGAGTCAATTCTGTCGCTCTCTGGCGAAGCGACTCACTTCTTGCACTCCGGTCCAGTGTATCTGAACGTTAAGTGATGTCATGACCCAAATCGTGGGCCGATCATAGCCTCTCCGAGCTCTTATCGAATCCCGATCCAATCACTCTCCGGTGAATGGGAAACGATGCTTAAGTGAGTCGATCATGTCGCTCTCCGGCGAAGCAACTCACTTCTTGCACTCCGGACCCCGCCTCTCCGGGTAAGGTCATAAAGCGATCATGTTTATATTGATATTTAATGTTCATCCTTTAACTCTCCGGTTAAAAGGTTTATTTTAATAAGTGTTTCTTTATTAAATTTAAATCCTAGATGTTCAATCTCAAACACCAAGAAAAACAAGACAATGCCTCTCCGGGCGGAGCGGTCTTCCATCTTAGAGCATGCCTAGGGATCTCTCTGGTTCCCGTACATGAGTAAGTGGGATAGCCGTTTTATTTTGGAAATCAAATCTGAGAAAACTAATCGACCAGAGTCCAAATCTTGAACTTGGCCCTTGCCATCACGATTAGTTGATGACGAGTCGTGATCCCGATCCAGGATCATTCCTATTAGGTGGAGGTTGTTCAGGTCTTACTATCGTTGCCCGTTCTCTGATGTATTGTGGCAATCTACCACTCCTGGCATGCCCTTCCACCTCATCCCTTAGGTGGCGGCATTCGTCGGTTGTGTGCCCATCTAACTCATGGAATAGGCAATATTTTCCGGTTCTACGTTCCCACTCTGTGGGATCTCTCCTCGGTGGTTTTCGATAGGGGAGTTGCCCCCGAGTTTCGGTGTAAATTCGTTCCAGTCCTGCCACCAAGTCTGTGTATTGCCTGAATCTGGGCTCTCGGAATTTCTTCCGTTTATCAGGACCATCATGTGCATCATCCTGCTTTCTCTTTCCTTTGTCCGCCCTGGACTGTTCCCTGGCGGTTCCTTCGCCTTGTGCAACATTTATTTCCTGCCTCTCGGCTCGTGATTCCTCTAATCGAATGAATTTTTCAGCTTCATGGAAAAACTCTCCAAGATCTTGCGGTGGATCTTTAGTCAAAGAGTCTTTGAATTCGGTACCTTCTCCAACTCCTGCCACTGCCGCCATCAAAATCATCGATGGGTCCGGGCGATCTACAGAAGCCACCGTTGCATTAAATCGTAACAGAAAATCTTTTATGGACTCTCCGGTCCTTTGCTTTATTGATGCCAAAGTCATCACGCTCTTGGGTCGCGTTATGTGAACCCTAAACTGCTTCATGAAACAATCCACAAGCTCGCCCCATGTCCTGATTGATCCTGTATCTAGCTGTCTAAACCAAAGCGCAGCCAAATCTGATAAGAATAAGGGGAAACATCGTGCCATTACTTCCTCGGATGCTCCCAGCACTTCCATGTGTCTGATATATCTGGTGATATGCATGGTCGGGTCTGACTTTCTGTCATAAGGATCCAGCATCGGTAGTTTGAACTTTGGAGGGTTCCTCGCATTTCGGATATTTGGAGCGAACGGACTTCGACTAACCTCTTCCAATCCTCCGCCTGACAATCCCCCTCTCATGAGTCGTCTCACTAGGCCAATCATTCTTTCATCTCCATCTAGGGGTTGCCCCCTTGTCATGTCTCTGTCTTGCCCTCCGAGTCTTGTAGGGAATTCTGGTACGTACTCTTCGGGTGGTTCGTTAGCATTTGTGTTGGCCCTGGCCGGTTGAGCTCCTTCCAAAGGTCCTTCTGTGTCGGATCTTGCGGGCCTGCCCCCAAGCCCTTGTTGATTGCCTTCTGGTTCTGTATTCTGTCCTCCGTTGGGTTCCATAGCCCTAGCTCCTTGTTCCACATTCACAGCCGCTGTAGCTAGTCCAGGGTTCTGTGTCCCTGCAGCTCTCATCTGCTCGAAGAAATTCTACAGCATCGCTTGTTGGCTTTTCATCATTCTTTCCTGCATTAGGTTATTCATAGCCTCCATCTCATCTCTAGTAATGTAGATCGAAGCTTGTCCTTCTCCAGCGCCAGAGGATGCCTCTTGACTTCCTGCCTGTTGGCTCCTCTCAGTTCTTTGTCTAGTTTGTCGAGTCATTGTAGAGTCAGATCTGAATCCTTAAAATTCCAAATCTAAACTTTGAATCTGGTGTAGCGGGTGCTAGTTCTTCTCAGTGAAAGCACCAAAGTGTTTGCGCCAAAATTGGTCACAAACCCCAAGTGTTGTGAAAGCACCAGTGTATGAATACAGGCCAACAAATATTCAAACACAAATCTCAGATCTAAGCAAACAACTAACAGCAATCCAAAAATAATGAACAGTGACGCAAGATTTATAGTGGTTCGGCTATCTCCGGCCTACGTCCACTTCAAGGTTTTTATGATTTTATTGCTCGATACTTGAAGATTACAATTTTGTGTGTTGTATTACAACTGATTTTCTGATCTAAGTCTGAATCTAAGGCAGCAATGGTGATCTGGAGTAAATCTGGCAGAGTCTGGGCGCCCTTTAGCTCTCAAAATTGTCCGACCCCTTTTCTGAATGACCAGGGGCTCTATTTATAGGTGTAGGAGGCTGATATTTCGCCTAAATTGAGGGGAGACCAGTTCTGGTACGTGAGGGGGCCCACATGCCCGAAATCTGGAGATCCGGGCCCACTTTGGGATCGATTCGACCCTTGGTTCGAATCGATCAAGAAATCATCCAATCGAGCTGAAATTTGGTGTGAACTTCCTTCATTATGTGTTTGAGCTTCTGTGAAAATTTCATGGCGTTTGGACTTGTAGAACTTGAGTTATGATCGATTCGAGTAGGTGTTTTTCGCTTCCTGGAGTCGTTCGAATCGATATGCTCGAATCGATTCGTTCGAATCGATTTTCTTGCACGCGAAGACTATGGCGTGGTGCGCGTGCCTAGGGTCAACCCTCTTTTATCTCCGAGTTTTACTGAGTCGTGGCCGGGATTTTAGCTATGTAGACGTGGTGGATTCGAGGTGATCGATTCGAAGACGTGCTTCCTTCGAACCGGTTGGACCATCGTTAGTTCGAATCGATCAGGGTATGCTACTATTGATCGATTCGTATTCGCTTCAACAGGGTGGACTCGAAGGCAGTCATTGGATGGAGTTGAAGTGACTACCCTTTGTGGATTAGAAAGGAATGCAGGGACGATGGATTCGACCTTAGGGCTTCTGTGCTAACGGAGTCGAAGCTAAGGTACTCTTCCCGGATTCGAAGCAAGGCTATGCTCCATGGATTCGAGGCACCTTCTTTCTACGGATTCGAAGCAGGGAAAGTTCAATGGAATCGAAGCAGGGGTACTCCTCATGGATTCGAAGCAATGCACGTCTGATGGATTCGAACATAGGCTTCGCCTATGGATTCGAACTAAGGACGGTCTACTCCATCTTTTGTCGATGATATCTTGAGCATACGAACTCGGATTAACTTGAAACTTGGATCGTTGGTTCCCACGGCTTTGCTTGACGTGCCTTATCAATTGTAGCCCGATCCGGACTCAGACAAAATTCATCGATATCCATGGTGAACCTGCGATGCACAATCGATGTTCACGACTAATAATCATTGCTTCTCAGTTAATCTTTGGGTATCTCGGCTTTGCCAAAAGTTGGGATAACACTCAATATACAATGTTTATACAATTCATACATTTCCTTAAAATTTCCTTAAATCCATCTTAAATGCTAACACTAATATAAGTTTGAAAGCTGACCCAACATATATGCAAACAAATACAAATACATATGCAACGATATATATATTGTCTTCCCATGAAATCAATATTAAAATTTTAAGATGAATGTTAAAAATCATTGTTTACATTTAACGCCTAAATAGTTTAGATGTTGAAAATAGTAGATATATTAAAATACTTTAAATAGTTTATATATAAAAAAAATTGTATATAAATTTTAAAATTTTAAACACATATTAAATTAAATATATATCTAAAATCATCGTTTTTAAAAATTAATAAAAAACATATCTACATAATATACTTTATATAATACTTACAGATATGTTGCCTAACACAAACAGATACTTTAAACAAATATATTTCTAAATAAGCTAGAATATACACAACAGGTTGAACCCATGTTAACAACATTACTTAACACTTAACTTATATTATTATACAAATAATAGGTTATATGATTTACATACTTAATTCTATATGCATAACAAAATATACTGTAAGCTTTTCATATTATGCTGTAAGCCTATATATGCATGCACTATACAACTATATGCTGCTAATACAATTTTTATAGCTTAAGTAAATTTATAAAAACAATGTAACTAATAGATTTGCAGGCTCATATAAAACTTATACCTACCTATATTTTATTTCATTATAATTTTATATTATATTATATTTTTATTTTTAAAACACACGTACACATTAAAAATCAACTTATATATAACTATACTGATCGTACTATAACTTATAGATACAAAAAATTATAGATATAAAACAACAAACCTATTTAAGCAAGATCAGATAACAGATTTATATACACTTATGGATATATATACCTTTAAATAAAAGAGAGGAGCAAGGCCGAAAGGCTGGATGCAGTGGTGGTGGCCAATCTTATGTGTGAAGGCAGGGACGAAAGAAGGTCAGGATGGGTGGTTGGAGGGCGCAGGCCTGTCGTGGTGGTGAAGAGCCGAGCACTTGATGGAGTGAAATAATGGAAACAAAAGAAAATACAAGAAGAAGAAAAAGAAAATAAAAGAAAGGACATGCGGCCATTACCTGATGTAGTTTCACACGCGAGGAAGAAGAACCAATTAATATGGGGTAGGTATGGTGTATGTGTGTTTTGTACTTATAAGAGAAGTATTTGATTTGCGTTGATTGAGTAGAAAAAGAACGTAATAAATAAAGAAAGTAACGGCTAGAGGAAATTGTAGGATTTTATTCCAATTAATTACAAAGAGTCAAATGGAAAGTGGAAAGAAGGTAAATTATGGCATGCGAATTACAAGGCAAGAAATAATGAAATTGAACGGTGAATTCAAAGATTATATTCCTATTAAATACGGAGATGCAAATGAAAGTGGGTAGTTTTTCACGTGATTCGCAAGGCAGGAAATCATATTTGAACGGTTGTTGATTGACTGATTTCTTTTTCTCTTTTTTTTCAGCTAAGGTAAGAAATTAAAGAGTGCGTATTATAGATGCAATAATTAAAATGAAACATACGCCCAAATTAATTAACAAAGTAACGTAATTTAAATTTATTCGTTTCTTATTTATTTAGTAAATATGCTAAAGAATATATTAGGAAATAGCGTACCATTTATAGCGCCAAATAAATTAAACAAGAACGGATATAACGTACCAATTTAAAACCTATAATTTATTGCCTTTTTACAACATTATTTATTACTTAATTTAAAAGTATATAACCAATATAAGTAAGTAAAACAACATCGAAATAAATGTTGTAAATATATATATTTTAAATAAAGATTTGAAGTTAGAATTTAGAATTTAAAATTTCAATTAGTGTCAAAAATTTTAACCAAAATCTACCATTATAGAAATTGCTTATATTTATTTAAAAATTGGGAAAATGTTTTAAAATTAAACTCAAGAAATTTTAACATTTCAAACTCTTTTAATCAATTAAACACCAAGGTTTTAAATAAATGAATAAAATATTTGTTAAAAATTTTGGGTTGTTACAGAAATGTTCCTAACAATAAGTAATGGTTGATTCAACCTAAGGCTAAGTACGTCACTTTAAATAGCTCTACAATATATGAAGTATAAATAAATGCACAAATTTAACCGAGCTAGGGGTGATTCCAAATGTTGAGCATACCATGACATTGTTATATGATAACAATGATGTGATACAATCCATAAAGGAACCTAAAACTCACTAGAAGTCGAAAAACATACTCCGAAGGGCTTCACATGATAAAGGCGGTTTACCCGCATCAGAAAGTTAATTGATATAGTAGATAATTAAAATAATATATCATACCTATTTACTAAGGGACAGACCTGATTAGTTTTGAGAAAAATGATCGAAGGAGTTGGAAAAAAAATTCCATAATTGACCCCAAGCGCAAGTGGGAGATTGAGAGAGTTAGGAGTATGCCCTAGGGGAAATTTTGTAATATGTTACATGTATCTAACTTGGTAACTAATCTTGTTATATTCTGATATAATTAATTAAGTAATTAACTTAAAGTATATTAAATAGAAAATTCTTAAATGAATTACAATGTGTTATAATCATGAGAAATTTATCGCATTAAAATAACATATTGTTTTAAATATTCATAGTCAAGATGTTTTGAGAAAGGATATCGATTCATCCGTTAAGACTAGAGTATGTAATGCTCTCTAAATGTTGGGCAGTGTATTACTCATGGCTAGTGGAAGCACCATAGGGTTATGTGTTGATGGTTATTGGATAACCATGGAACGACTCACTCGAGTGTTCTTTATTTGTTAATATAACTAAGGCCAAACAGACGATCTTGAAGTGGCGATAGTACACAGTTCCCACGACTTGAAAGTACCGTGGAACTTCAATGTGGACACTCCACTTTGATTATAGTTTAATTATGGCATGGTGATGTATCAAGTGACTATAGTTAGGTATGAGTTAAAGCATTGGAAGTAAAATACTGTTCAATAAAGAATTCGTCTCCTCGGTTATAAGTTGTTAATATCACGATCAACTGTAGTCAACTCAAAATCAAAGTATTTGGCTAGAGCAATATGGTTGATAGTAATTGTTATTATTGAACCATAGATTTTGTGTTTGGAGTTTTGGACTAAGCAAGTTGAATGTGGAAATATTGGAATTTTTACCAAAACCAAATTATGTAGTTCCTAAAGTGATAGAGTTTGGATAAAGAGAATTGGTGTAAGTTATCATTACTACAGGGTACTGCTTATAATAGTAAAACTGGATTTTACCGAAAAGATGTATAAGTGATAACTTTGGCCAAAATGTCACACCACTAGATAATGTGATGTGTGAACGTTAATAACTGAATTGTTCCATATTAGTCACTGACTGAATTTACACATTCGAGTCGCACAACTGTAATGATGAATACTCCGAAAACCACACGATTTAATTGATTTATAGTCATTATAAATTAATTAAATTGTTAATGTTTGTGAAATGTTAATTATTATATTTTTTTTATTTGAATGTCATTGGATTTAATGAAATGCGTATATATAAAAATTATGTATGCACGTATCGATATATGATATTAATAAGAAATTTACATTTAATTTAAAGTAATTAATTACAAAAAAAATTTGGAAAATTTGAGGGCCTACATATATAGCCCATATCTTGGTCGACCATTATAACAACCTAAAATTTGTATCACATTGATTTTTGGAATATTTAATTAGTTTTGAATATTCATTTTAAGGTTTTTTTATAATGTATAAAATCTATGTTCCCAATAACTGCTTGATTTTCAATGATGTATTTTTAATTTGATTTATAGAATTTTTCCATAATTTTTAATCTAGAAAATATTTAAATTGGTGTTTGACGTATTTTGCATCGGAAGTTGGTATTTTTGAAATTTTTCAGAATTTAATAACTTGTTTATTTTATTGTTGTTTTGTGATTGCATTCTAATTCTGTATGCAATCATATTTCATTTTGAGTCATTTGCAGCTCGTATATGGATACAATGCTGTGTAATAGGGTAGTGGAATTGATTTAAAATATTATAAAACTAATACACATATATATAAGTACATATCAGCACACTTTTGTTTTTCCTTTTTCCTACCTTCTGCCACTACCTTCCCCTGCTCTTGCTTCCCCATCACCTAAGCAGCCACGCAGCCACCCTTGTTTCCCTCTGATGTAACCTTAATTTATGAATTTGGGATTTATTGGCTTAGATATAAGGGATGGGCTCTGTGTGTATGTGTGTATACACACACACATTATATGACCAAATCTTCTTCTTCATCTCTGTAAATTTCAAAGATCAAGAAATTAAACTTTACATTCAAACTTCAAAAATCCCTATCTCTCAACATAATCAATATTTCCCATGGTTCCAACACGTAAAATGTTTGTTTGGATCTCTAGTTTATTTTAAACATAGTTTCATGAGTTTTCGTTGAGTAATTTGAGAGATATCTGTAAATAATAGCAACTGGTCGAGAAAACGACCATTTTTGAAGATCACGGATTGACGAACAAAGAATATGGATATGACTGTACCATCTAATCATTTTTTAGAGGTCATTTGATGATTTTTAGTGTTGAGAATCATCAAGGAGGAGGAGTTAATCGGTTTTCGTTCAAAAATTAATTTCCGACAAACCGGTGGTCGAGGGGTTGATCGAGGATGTCGGGAGGAGCCTTGGGTCAAGGCAGAGGGGATGATCGTGGCTGATTTTTGATTAATGCCTTGGGATGTCGTGAGTAGCTCGATTTAGGGTTTTGGGGCATCTTAGTTTTGGGGTTCGAATAATGGGCTGCAGATGGCAGCAGGAAGCATCGGAGTAAGCCAAGACGGTGTCTAGAGGTGTGGAAGTGAAGGGGTGTTCCAACGAAGGTGGTCGTGTGTGCTATGACGGGACGAGGCATTGGGGCAAGCTTGATTCGTGGATGGATTGTCGTGTTCGATATGGTAGCAGAGGTAGGATCTTGATTGGGTTGACTGGAGGGGTAAGTGGGGTTGCCGTTGTGACACGCTCAAGGAGAGGGACGTGTCGATGGTCTTAGGTTGGTCGTTGGTGGCTTCGGAAGTGGGTGCATGTGCACATTGTGCACGATGTTTTTCGTGTTCAGATGGAACGAAGGATTTAGGAAGAAGTGGGGTCGGGCTGTTGATGATGGGGCGGGTTCGAATGCAATTGGGCTTTGGTCCAAATTAAATTTGGGTGAGAACTTTTAAAATTTAATTGTTTATTTAAGTGTTAGTTTAAATATGATATATCACTTATATGAAATCCGAATTACCCATGGATTTTTACGTTGGACTCGTATTGACGAGTATAATGTCATAGTATAACTTGTTGGTAACTTTGGCAAAGTATACATTTATGATATATTAAAACAAACTGAATTTTAAATTACGTTATTTTAATTAATAACGTCATTTAAATTTATATACCTTAATTATTGATGTTTAGTTGGCCAAATAAAACACAGTTAAGCAAAACTGGATCGAACATGGCAATTGGACATCTATTAGTGGAATAAAACACCGTTGCGCTAATTAAATAGATTTGGCAATTAATTAGCATAATAAATCTCCGTTCTGCTATTTTATAGATTTGGACATTTGATTATATATCGTTAATTGATATCCCGCTTTGAATAAGTGATATATTAACCAATGATGGTTGAGTGTTGGATTTATTTACATAGTCGTGTATTACGTAAATATCTGTTATTAACTTGGAAAGTTAAATTGAATAATATGGTAGCTTGTTTAAGTACCATAGTAATCGTTAAGCCTCCTTCAAATTAAAAAAGCTAAATTTTGATTTGAAGGTTATTTTAAGAATAATTATTATTTAGTAATAAGATTTTATTAAAAAGTAATGATTATTTAATAATAATGTTTTAAAGATAATTAATAGTTGTTTTTAATAATGTTTTAGTTGATTATTTTATTAACATGTTTCTTAAAGGTTATTCCTTAATGAGTGTTTAATTGTTATTTTAAAGTTATTTAGTTATTGTTTTTAAAATGTTTTAATTTTATTTTAAATATTTAATTTAAATTAATTTAACTATACTTTAATTTTTAATTAAAGTTAATTAATTATATTGATTTAAGTTATTTAATGATATTTATAGGTCAATTAATTATCATATTAATATTAGTTTAAGGTTGATTAATTATTATTCTAATAACGTTTTAAAGTTAATTAATTATTATATTAATATTGTTTTGAAGTTAACTTATTATTACAATAATAATGTTTAAATTAATTTAATATATCATTAATGAGATTTTTAAGTTATTATTTTAAATGAGATTTAATTTAAATGAAAAAGAAGGATGTTTAAATAATAACTTATTATTTTAAGTTATTTAAAGTTATTTTAAATAATGTATGGTTTATCAAGGGAACCTTATTGACAAAAAGGGTTTATTAAATAAGTTGTTAAAATATGGGAAGAGTTTTATAAATGGTTTTTGATATTTATAAAAGAATTTATAAATAAGTTTTAAAGATCTAAAAGGAGAAGTTTTATAAACGGGGTTTGAGATTTATTAAGAATGTTTTATAAATAGATTTGAGATTTATAAAGAAACTTTATAAATAGATTTGGAGACATTTATAGATAAAGAAATTTGGAAAGAAATGGTAGATTTTCTAAGCGTAATTCGAGGGACAGGAATTCCCTACATTTTACCATGGATTCGCTGGAACAGCGACATAACATTGAGTAAACTGAGGTCCATGATTAATATTGAACAATACTCAAATATATTTTTAAGAATTTTCAAGTTAATAATCTTTTGAAAGTGAAATGGTTTGTGAATATACTTATACCGTTAAGATAAGTATATGGTTATATATTTTCTAAGTATCAAAAATGTAGTGGATTGTGAATATACTTATCCAGTTAAGATAAGTATATGGAAGTGATTTCCAAGTATTTGAAAAGTGATTTTAAGAAATGATAGATTTATTTTGAATGAGGCTTAGTGATTGCCGTGGAAAATGTAATCTTGTTTGCAATGTTTGTTTATTTGATAATTTAATAATTGACTATCAAATCTTGACCAAAACATGTAATCCTTCTTAATTTTGGTGGTATGGAAATATTTTCTACTTAATACCAAAGGATTTTAACTCTGGAAATATACAGGAGAAACACGGAAATTAAATGGTACAGTTACCGTCGGTGGTTCTATAATGTACGTATAAACTCGTTCTTTTCTTCTAGAACAAATGATAAGGAGATCCGTCCACTTAAAGGGTTAGGGGGTGATCCCCGCTCTTATGTATTGTCTGATTATTTCCTAAAGAATCGGTATTGAGCATTCCGGAAATCGACGATTTGTTCTTGGAGCGACTGGAAAATGGAAGAGTGTACTCGTAAGAGATGACTCAAAAACCATAACCACTCCAAACTATATACGGTTCTATGGAGGTGTTTCATGATATATTGGGATGTTGGAATCCATGTGCGGTTCCGAGACCAGTTAGGGTATGGGAATCCGTTGGAGATTCCAAGATCTATTTGAGATGTGGGAATTAATGTGTGATTCTGAGACGCGTTGGGGTATTGGAATCCATGTGGGATTCTATGATCTATTTTGGTGGCGGTGTGCGAGCTGGAATGCCGTGCGTAGCCTCACCAGCGGTAATGACTAAAACCAAAGATAGGAGGCATAGCCAGTTGGGTTGGCAAACCCATAGGGTGCAGTCGGCTTGTAACGACCCATATTTTTAACTATTTTAAATTATTAAATTTAATATGATTATTGAATTAAAATGGTTAGAAATAAAATTTATGAATTATTAGTGTAGTTATTGAATATGAGCTTTAATAAAATTTTAAGATAATCAATTTCGATGATTTTGGCAATAATAAATAATAAAATGAAATTCTATATATTTAATGTGGTTATAATCAATAGCAAGGATTGAATAATAAATATTGAATTGTTGTAAAGTGAAAGTAGTTGTTTATAATTTGAATTCATTGTAAAGGTAAATTTTATAAGTTAAAAGACTTATATTTGAAATAACATAATTCATTGAATAATTAAATTGTTTAAATTTAAGATTAGAAATTGTTTAAGTGATTGAATCTTGAATTAATGTAAACGGAAATGATATCGAAAATTGATTTAAATTTTATTTAAATATGAATGAAGATTGTTAACATTTAAAATTGGATTTAAAAGTGAATAATTAGGAATTGGAAATTTATATTATAATTAACGAGTAAAATAACCATTTTGGCCACTATCTCAGATTTCGACGAAACTAGTTTCATCGGATCCGTAATAGTGAATTATTATAGGATTTCAAGTTTCGTAGCGATCGGACTTGTTGTTTGGCTATGCGAGTTTGAAACGCGTAGAAATCAATTTAAGGAATTCGATTAAAATTAATCAATTTTGAAAAGCTATCTTCCGCATACGATCGAATTAGGCCTCGGGACTAGTTCCATTGCGTTCGAAATGGGGGTAAAACATGTGGAACGCCATGCGGCACGTCTCGTTTGGAGTTCGATATTTTTGGGTATGTTTTGTTGGATATTTTAAAACTAAAATAATATTTATATGCATGCATAGCCCACACGCCATCATTTCATAGCCCATACGCATCCGCCCATATTGTCTCTCTCGTACGCTCCCTTCCCTCTTTCTTATTTCATAAGTTCAGATCGAATAAGAAAAAAAACCAAAAAAATGATCGAATCGCGAGAAGCGCGATAGCAAGGAAGGAGTGGCGCGTGCGTTAGTGGTCGGACTCGCGGCGCACGATGGCGCACGGGGGAAGGAGATTCTGGTTCGATGGAGAGGGTTTGGGATCTTCTCGTGTTCGTGCGAAAGCCAGAGGGTGTCAACGAGGGCGTGGCGGAGCTTGGTGGAGGCGGTCGGAATTGATGGTTGTAGGCGTTGCTACGCGTCTTGAAATGCGTGGCCGCGGTGATGGGTTTGAGCGCGAGTTGGGAGGAGAGGATGCAGCCTGTACACGTCTGGGAAGGTTTCATTTTTTGTTTAATTATTTTCTTTTATTTTTTTAATTAGGTTTTTATTTATCGTATATTAATATATTGTATATTCTTTCGTACGAGGTCCGATTTGAAAGAAACGAGAGACGTTGGAATCGTATCGACGAAGGCTTTGGCATGGAATGGATTTAGTATTTTATTTGAAGCTGGAAATATTTTTGGTTTCAAATAAAAGGTGAGTGTTTTATAATGCTCACGAAGTACTAGTATATTCTTATGCTAGTTGAATTTGAAATTATGAAGCGATATAAATTTATTGATTGTTGTTTGATAAATTTAATTGTCATCTAAATTGTCATTTGAATTGATTGTTAAAAATTAAAATTGGCATTTAAATTTGAAATTGGAATTTAATTGCCAATAAAATACCCTATATTGATAACTATGTAATTGTTGTGAATTATATTGACTGTTTGGATGATTGATTGTGATGGATGCTATTGGTTGATATTTTGGATGATTTGGATTTTTATTTATTGTGATATATCTTGTTATCATCATGTGTATTATTTACAGTATATAAAACTGTAAATTGAATAATTTTGAATAAATTAAGAAATAGGTTGAAATGATATATGCCTATGACATTTTACCTATGCCATTTATTTTGGATTGATATGATATATATCCATCCCTGAATTAAATTGAAATAGTTGATTCACTTAGTCATAGGATAGAAAATTTTATACAGACACCGGATTGGTTAAATTAAATGAATTTAAAAAAATTTATTTGAAACTATTTAAATGAGTTTGATTTAAAGAAGTAAAAATCGAATTTATGGAAATCGAATTATTTTCGAAATTGACTCAAAATGTTGGAATCGGAATTTGTTAAACGAAATTGTTTAAAAATGAAAATTGAGATTTTGAAGTTAAAATCGAAATATGATTTGTATTCCAGAAATTGATTTGTTTTTAAAAAGGATTTGAACTTCCATTCGAACTTTGGATTATTGCTAAATAAGAGTAATATAATTGGATATATAAATTTGGACTCGAGAATGGAATTTATTTTAAGATTTGAATCTAAATTCGAAGTTTGAGGTTTAATTTAAATCCGGTGATATAAATCAATATTTTAAAATCGAACTCGAATTATATAAATCTAAATGGTTAAAATTAAGATTTGAATTGAAATTAATTCAAATTGGAATTGAATTGTAATTAATTGGGATTGAAATCGAAATTGAATTAATTTGGAATCGAAATTGAATCGATTTAATTGGAAATGGAAATTGAAATTGATTTGAATTAAAATTGGAATCAAAGTTAATTCGAATTGAAATCGAAATTGAATCAATTTAAATGGAAATGGAAATTGAAATTGATTTGAATTGGAAATTTGGAATTGAACCAGTTTGACTTTGAAACTATTTTCAAATAAATTATTTTAATATAAACTGTTTAAAATCTATCTTCTTAAATATTCAAATTATTTTGATTTTCCATGCTATTTTACTATAGAACCATTTTCAATACTCAAACTATTTTTATATTAACTATTTAACTATTTTAAAACTATTCAGATTATTTTCTAAAAATTCAAACTGGTCAAAAGAGTGGAATGTTTATATTTAAATCTTGGATTTAAAATACAAATTGGGTTAATTGAAGTTATAACCCAAATGGAAATTCGAAGCAATTTTGAATTGGAATTGAAATCGAGATATTAAGACGAACATGATTTTGAATTGAAATAGTATATTTTGAGTAAATATGATGATTTCGAAATGTATTTAGTTTTGAAGCGAATATGATATATTGATATCAAGTGCGAATTGTTTTCGAAATAGAAAGGTACCAACCGATGTGTAAAACGACGTTTGGTTATTAAAGAGACCGGGACCTCTTATTGGCATACTCTCTGTCAATATTGGAACCACTTTAATAACTGTGTACGCGAAGGAGACTTCAGAATGAAGTGGTGGTTTTGGCGTCGTTTGTTGGATTTGAAGAAAGAGAACGATGATGGATAGACCCCGGCACTTGTGCCAATTTGAAATGACTAAAACAGGACGGCTTGACAGAGCCAAGCGGGCTAATTACCCCTAGCGGACATCCATTCTTTGATTTTCTTGGACTCGGTCCATATTATTACTCTTGTTGTTGATTTTGATTGGTTCACCTTGATTTGGGATAGCCTTCCTTTGACTCGATATGGGATGGATGGACGCGGTGGGCGGTCGTGGCTACGATGTGTTACCACCAGCCCTACGACTCGAACTGGTAGTATCGTACCTTGGGCATTGCCTCACGTGCCTTGTCATACTTTTATCCTTATACGAGACCCCTATGATTTTGGTTTAGCGTTGTCGTATCATGGCGCATCCCTATCCCCCGACGTGCTACTGTGGCATATATGCAAACTGTACGACAATGCTTCAAACGCGTTATGGGGGATTATTTTAAAGCCTTAACGCTAAGAAAAATATTTATTTTACTGATTAGACATTATATATGTAGCGCATTCTACTATATATAAATATTTTGATGGATCCTTAAGAGATGGAAAATCCCGTAACATCCTTGAGTTATTGCACACACGTTATACACTGGATAGGAGATGTAAAACCCCGTAAACATCGCCAATATTTAGTCGTTGGGAAATAATTCTAGGATGACTGCAGCATCGCTAGTATTCGTTTTCGAGTTTCTGAGTGATAATTGCTACCAACAGAAATTTATTTTCGATTAAAACAAGTTTTGATTGTGAAAAAATATTCTAAGTATGATTTGATAAATATGTGAAAATAGCTTTGAACTTATAATTGAAAATAGTATAGATAAAAATAAGTTTATAACTTATCGATTTGAATAGGAAAGTAAAATAAATTTTAAATCTGTTGAATATTTTTGGTTAAGCAAACAAAATAAAATTTGAATTTGAGATATAAAATAAAAGAATTAACCTAATAAATGTTAAATAAAGTGGAGTTAGTGAAATGAAGTAAATAATATATAGTTTAACTCATGAAAGCTTAAATAAAAGTGAATTGTATTTGAAATAAATTAAATTAAATATGAGACGGAATTTTAATGAATAGGTTTGTATAACTTAGAGGTTTGAGAAATATTAAGGTAAAACAAATTTAAATTTGTTGAATATGAATGATAAGGAAAGAAAAAAAGTTTAACTTAAATAAAGTTGAATAAAATGATAAATGAATTAAATGAAATAAAATTTAACTTAATAAAGATTAAATGAATTTAATTAGATTTAAATGGAACTAGATAAATAAGTAAAGTGAACTAATTCCACTTAAGCTATAAAATGCATTAATAGAATGAATACGACTTGAATTATAAAATGAGATGCAAATTGAATTGTGAAAGAAATTGAATGGAAAAAAAATGAGTGTAAGTAAAATTAATATGAGTAATTGAATATAATTTGAATTAGTTGTAAATAAATTAAATGCAAATATAATGGGTTTCATAAAAATTGAATGGTAACTAATTGAGTATGAAATAAATTAATGGAATAAATTATAAATTATAAATTGAAGTTAACTTAAGAGAGGTTGAATGAATTGATTGTGATAAAAAGAAAATTATTAATATGAATTGAGTTATAAAATAAAATTTACTTAAGTAAAATTATTAATTTGAACTTGAATGAATGAAATAAACTAATGAAGTGAACCAATGGATTAATATGAACTTAAGCAATGAAATAATAATAAATATGAGTTGCATTTTATAAAATGGTTATAATAAACTTAAATGGTTTTATAAAATGATTTATAAATGATATTAGTATTAAAGAGAATATACTAAGTGGTAATGAAGTAAAATTTAAATTAAACATGGTTAAATGAAATAATTTTATAAAATGGTTCATAAATGAATTTATATGAAAAATGTTAAACAAAAAGTAAAACAATTGAAATTTAAAAAATTGAATTGAATAAATTGAATGTGAATGAAATAGAGGTGAATAAATTTGAAGCAAACCAATTAAATGTTGATGAAAATTGGATGTTAATAAGAAATGAGGTATATAAATTTAATATTGGCATTGGAAATGTAAATTACGGTAGTTTGGACTAATTAGATGAACATTAATGATTGTTGAATGGTTTCTTTTGTTGCAAACCATTACTATTACTGTTTTGATTGCGTATGACTGTTGTATGTTGTATATTTATGCTTGTGCTTATGATTTGGATTCAAAATCATGTTATGTGGTCCTATTTAACTCATACATGTTCTATATCTTATTATAAGTGACTAATATCCTAATTGAGTTGAGATAGGTACATATAAAGACCGTTTGGACGTATACACGAATTTATTTTGCTTTTGCTTGCTTAATACGAGCGAACTCGCTCGTAATAATAATAATAAGGTACACATCTCGAATTACATATCGCGCTTTTATATTTTTCCCTACGGGATGCCTCGTCATTGAGATGAGATGTATATTTGATATATATTTGGGTTATATATTGTATTGTAAAAAAAATTTGATCCAGCCGCGCCAAGGAGACGCTACCGAAATTTCTCGTAAATCCGAGTGTTAGAAATTTTTTGAGGTTTTATAATTTTATAACTCATTTTTATAAAATAAGTTGTAATTTCCATAAGCCGATCGGAGTGAAGTAGTAGAAGCGTAGTAAAAGTTTTCTAATAAGATTTTATTGTTTATAAGTTAATTATTTTGAATAAAATATATTGTATGTTAAATTCTTTACTTAACACATTTTTAAGGAAGAAAAGTTTTGAGTGGGGAAGAGTGTAACGACCCGAATTTTTAACTATTTTAAATTATTAAATTTAGTGTGATTATTGAATTAAAATGGTTAGAAATAAAATTTAATGAATTATTAGTGTAGTTATTGAATATGAACTTTAATAAAATTTTGAGATAATCAATTTCGATGATTTTGGCAATAATAAATATTGAAATGAAATTCTATGTATTTAATGTGGTTATAATCAATAGCAAGAATTGAATAATAAATATTGAATTGCTGTAAAGTGAAAGTAGTTGTTTATTATTTGAATTCATTTTAAAGGTAAATTTATAAGTTAAAAGACTTATATTTGAAATAACGTAATTCATTGAATAATAAATTGTTTAAATTTAATATTAGAAATTGTTTAAGTAATTGAATCTTGAATTAATGTGGATGGAAATGATATCGGAAATTGATTTAAATTTATTTAAATATGAATGAAGATTGTTAACATTTAAAATTGGATTTAAAAGTGAATAATTAGAAATTGGAAATTTTATATTATAATTAACGAGTAAAAATAGCCATTTTGGCCATTGTTTCGGATTTCGACGAAACTAGTTTCATCGGATCTGTAATAGTGACTTATTATAGGATTTCAAGTTTCGTAGCAGACTTGTCGTTTGGTCGTGCGAGCCTGAAACACGTAGAAATCAATTTAAGGAATTTGATTAAAATTAATCGATTTTGAAAAGCTATCTCCCGCATACGATCGAATTAAGCCTCGGGACTAATTCCATTGCATTCGAAATGGGGGTAAAACATATGGAACGCTAGGCGGCACGTCTCGTTTGGAGTACGAGATTTTTGGGTATGTTTTGTTGGATATTTTAAAACTAAAATAATATTTATGTGCATGCATAGCCCACACGCCATTATTCCATAGCCCACACTCGTCCGCCCATATTATCTCTCTCGTACGCACCCTCCCCTCTTTCTTATTTCATACGTTCATATCAAATAAGAAAAAAACAAAAAAACCGATCGAATCGTGAGACGCGCGGTGGCAAGGAAGGGGCGGCGCGTGCGTTAGTGGACAGAGTCGCAAGATGTACATGATGGCGCGTGGTTGAAGGCGATTCTGGTTCGATGGTGAGGGTTTGGGATATTCTTGTGTTCGTGCGCGAGCCAGAGGGTGTCAACGAGGGCACGACGGAGCTTGGTGGAGGCAGTCGGAATTGATGGCTGTAGGCGTTGCTATGCGTTTCGAAATGCGTGGCCGCAGTGATGGGTTTGAGCGCGAGTTGGGAGGAGGGGATGCGACCTGTACGCATCTAGGAAGGTTGCTTTTTTTGTTTAATTATTTTCTTTTATTTTGTTAATTAGGTTTTTATTTATCGTATATTAATATATTGTATATTATTTCGTACGAGGTCCGATTTGAACGAAACGAGAGACATTGGAATCGTATCGACGAGGGCTTCGGCGTAGAATTGATTTGGTATTTTATTTGAAGCTGGAAATATTTTTAGTTTCAAATAAAAGGTGAGTGTTTTATAACGCTTACCAAGTACTAGAATATTCTTATGCTAGTTAAATTTGAAATTATGAAGTGATATAAATTTATTGATTGTTGTTTGATAAATTTAATTGTCATCTAAATTGCCATTTGAATTGATTGTTAAAAATTAAAATTGATAGTTAAATTTGAAATTGGAATTTAATTGCCAGTAAAATACTTGATATTAATAACTATGTAATTGTTGTGAATTATATTAACTGTTTGGATGATTGATTGTGATGGATGCTACTGGTTGATATTTTGGATAATTTGGAGGTTTATTTATTTTGATATATCATGTTATCATCCTATATATTATTTATTTACAGTATATAAAACTTTAAATTGAATAATTTCAAATAAATTATGAAATAGGTTGAAATGATATATACCTATGACATTTATTTTGGATTGAAATGATATATATCCATCCCTCAATTAAATTGAAATAATTGATTCACTTGGCCATAGGATAGAAAATTTTACACGGACACCGGATTGGTTAAACTTAATGAATTTAAAATTTTTGATTTGAAATTATTTAAATGAGTTTGATTTAAAGAAGTAAAAATTGAATTTATCGAAATCGAATTATTTTCGAAATTGAGCTCAAAATGTTGGAATCGGAATTTGTTAAATGAAATTGTTTAAAAATGAAATTTGAGATTTTGAAGTTAAAATCGAAATATGATTTGTATTCTTGAACTTGATTTGTTTTTAAAAAGGATTTGAACTTCCATTCAAACTTTGGATTATTACTAAATAAGAGTAATATAATTGGATGTACAAATTTGGACTTGAGAATGGAATTTATTTTAAGATTTGAATCTAAATTCGTAGATTGAGGTTTAATTTAAATTCGGTGATTTAAATCGATATTCTGAAATCAAACTCGAATTATATAAATTGAAATGGTTGAAATTGAGATTTGAATTGAAATTAATTCAAATTGGGATTGAATTGTAATTAACTGGGATTGAAATCGAAATTGAATTAATTTGGAATTGAAATTGAAATCGTAATTTAATCGATTTAATTGGAAATGGTTGAAATTGATTTGAATTAAAATTGGAATCGAAGATAATTCGAATTGAAATCAGAATTGATTCGATTTAAGTGGAAATGGAAATTGAAATTGATTTGAATTGGAAATTTGGAATTGAATCGGTTTGACTTTGAAACTATTTTCAAATAAATTATTTTAATATAAACTGTTTAAAATCTATCTTCTTAAATATTCAAATTATTTTGATTTTTCAACCTATTTTACTATATAAACCATTTTCAATACTCAAACTATTTTTATATTAACTATTTTAACTATTTAACTATTTTAAAACTATTCAAATTATTTTCTAAAATCCAAACTGGTCAAAAGAGTGGAATGTTTATATTTAAATCTTGGATTTAAAATACGAATTGGGTTAAATTGAAGATATAACCCAAATGGAAATTCGAAGCAATTTTGAATTGGAACTGAAATCGAGATATTAAGACGAACATGATTTTGAATTGAAATAGTATATTTTGAGTAAATATGATGATTTTGAAATGAATTTGGTTTTGAAGCGAATATGATATATTAATATCAAGTGTGAATTTTTTTTGAAATATAAAAGTACCAACCGGTGTGTAAAACGACGTTTGGTTGTTAAAGAGACCGGGGCCTCTTATTGGCATACTCTTTGTCAATATTGGAACCACTTTAACAACTGTGTATGCGGAGGAGACTCCAAAATGAAGTGGTTGGTTTTGGCATCGTTTGCTGGATTTGAAGAAAGAGAACGATGATGGATAGACCCCGGCACTTGTGCCAATTTGAAATGACTAAAACAGGACGGCTTGATAGGGACAAGCGTGCTAATTACCCCTAGCGGACATCCGTTCTTCGATTTTCTTGGACTCGGTCCATATTATTACTCTTGTTGTTGATTCGATTACTTTGATTTGGGATAGCCTCCCTTTGACTTGATATGGGATGGATGGACGCGGTGGGCGGTCGTGGCTACAATGCGTTACCACCAGCCCTGCGACTCGAACTGGTAGTATCCTACCTTGGGCATTGCCTCACGTGCCTTGTCATACTTTTATCCCTATACGAGACCCCTACGATTTTGTTTTAGTGTTGTCGTATCATGGCGCATCCCTATCCCCCGACATGCTACTGGGGCGTTATATGTGTAACAACCCGAAAATTTTCGACTTTCGAAAATTCAACATCGATACTCACTTTATCGACTGCTGAGCCATCGAATGCCGGAAACCCGAAAAGTTATGGTTTTAAGAAAAAGAAAAAAAGTAGGAGAAGAAGATAGAAGAAAAATAAAGAAGAACAACAACAGAACCACAGAACAGCAACAGAAAAACAATATCAGAATCTTACACATCGCAGCGGAACAATATATAATAGATAAATCAGTAATCTTCAAAACAAAGAACTATATCATTTTATACATACATCAATCATCAGAGTCAATATACAACAATGGACAGTTATATAACTTGTCCTCATACAGAATACACAGCGGAATAAATACTATCAGATACAAATACTACGTCTCGCCATCCAGCTTATCTCCAAAGCTCCAGAATATCCAGAATATCTTGATAACATAACTCTAGGCTGCCCGTGTGGAAATTGGTGGGCACCCAGAGTTTAGAAGGGAACAATAAACTCCGAGTCAGTCATGGTGACTGGTGTGAGATCGTAAAACAGTTATTTATCTTTAAAATAAATAGCAGAGAATTTTAAAGTCAATTCGCAATGCTTTTGGAAAATGAAACTACCATAAGACCTCCCGCCACACACACAATGCAAACGCAGACTTGGAGGAGATTTCTTCTTATGATAGTCAAAGATGCTTACTACAAAAAAATCAAATTCTTTTTGATATTATTATTAGTGCATAGTGTAGAAAACATTTCGAAAGTAGAATATTAATCTTAGCCAGCATAGGTACCATTATAGTATGCTTGCTATAGCTACCATATTAAATGGCAGGTTCTACAACTAAAACCGTACAAGTCTCGTATTGTTTCTTTGGATTTCCAACAAATGGTCAGGCTAAGGAACTTCCTATCCACGATGGGTACGTCCCTGGAATAGACGACCCGAGAACCTAACCGGATCTCTGCCAACACAAGGCCGGGTTACCTCTGCAAAAATAGGTAACTACTGACACGCGTATGCCATCCCCCGATCGTAACCGATCTTCCCGAGGATCCCCGATTTCCAACAAACCACATAGATAATAATGCAGTAACCACATAGGTTAAGTATCTGGGCTCCATACCATGATACCACCTCTATCCAGAAGGAATGACATACACTAAGGGGCGCTACTCCCTAGAACCTTGCCGCATCCTTCCTGTTTCGACCATTTCCGGGGTGTGAGGCTCGACGAAGTCTCGTCCACAAAGCTACGCTTTCTCAAAAAGCCCTGCTTCGGGTCAAACAAAATGATCAACCTATGATCACCAAGATATAAGATCAAACAATGATCATATCACAAATGATCAAACACTGATCATTTCACAGCAACACTCAGTATGCCACGTTACCAAATTGGGATATATCGCTGATAAATTTCAACTACATAACCTCTGAGCTCGTACGTCTCAGAGAAGGGTGTTAAGCTAAGAGAATAAATTCTCCGCCACCAACAGATATGTATTTGAAAGAAATCAGCTTTATATCTCAAATTGTAACGTCAGACACACATCCATACAAGTCTGTTCCGGGATCGAACAGAACCGAAGGCACTTCTCACGAAGCCCTTGCATTTCCGGATAATTTCTAATCACGTCCGGACTTCCCGTCACTAAGGGTGATAAAACCTCTAAATCGGAGATCAGCCGATGTAGAGTAACTCGACGGTAATCCTTCCGTTTTCAAAAATATCCGGTCTTCAACACCGGTCTTCAAATGCGATTCATAACGACGAATCACATATTCGGAATGGGTTATACGACCCCATGGTCCTTTCCCGGTTAACCCGAATAGTGAGCGATTATTCAAAAATAAGTGTGGCATTCAAATTCATCCAATTCACAACAAATACCTATCTAAAGGTAATTATTGATAGTCGGTTATTTAACTATCAATAAAGATGCGCAACATCATCAGATTCCAAATAATTTTCCAAATTATTTCATCTTCAAAAATATCTTTACTAGATATAAAATTTCCACACTTAACCATTTGAAAACAATTTCAAATCAATTTTCACATTTCAATTTATCTTTAAAAGATAAAATCTCAAAACAGTTCATTTCATATTGGAAAAGCATTTCCATACTTATTTAAAAATAAGTATTTCATAAATCATTTATTTTCAACACTTGAAAATATTCGATATACTTAAAACAAAATTTAAGTATAAATTCATTCTTTAAGGAAAACATTACTATAACAACATTTATTTGAGTCAAAACGAATGTTACGTAAAACATCGTTACGACGACTCAAAATCACTAGTATAGGGATTCGGATTTTAAATAGATATATAAATCCCAATACTACATAAAACATTTCCTTTCGGAAATCATTTACTATAACAACAGTGTTATAGTCCACCATTTCCTTAAATTTCTCGAAAACGTCTATTTCAACAAGAACTACGGAAATCTCTGCTTTCGATTTATAATACATTTTAAAACATCTTTAAAATGTTTAACTTCATTTTTCAATATCACTTTCCCAAAACAGTATCCATTTTACTTAACAATATATTCACTGTCCAAAATCGTGAATATACTTCACTTAACCATATTTAAATCTTTTCTACACATTTATTTCAAGAATTGTCCACTATCCAAAATCGTGGATAAAATTCCCTTAATAACCTTCTATCTTAAATTCATCAATTTTGATTGATTTATTTCCGAATTTATAAAACAACGTTTATAAATTCCATTTTCTATTTTATATAACAACTCCGGTTTATAAATCTCATTTTATTAACTTCTAAAACTCACTTATAAGAATAAGTGATTTCGGATTTATAAACAACGTTTATAAATCGCATTTGTACTTTATAACGATTTCAACTTTTAAAAGAATCATTTATGAACACATTCGATCAATATTTCATTTAAAGGCAAAAATCCAAGTTATAAGTAAATTACTTATAAATCCTTTATTCTACAACTTCATTCATTTTTAACTTCACAACGTAAACCTATTAATTTCATTCACTTATGAAATCCATTTATACTTCTTTTTAACACTTATAAAATTCGTTTTATAAGTCCAATATTTTGATTTACAAAAATATCAATTTTATAAATCTTTTTATACCAATCGTTTATAGTTATTCAAAAATCCCAACTTAAACCATTTTATAAATAAATCGACTTTTATTTCAAAAACGACACTTCGGTTATAATTCACTAAAAATTATAACTTTTATAACTTTTAAAATTTTACGTTTATAATCGATTCAAAAATTCCATAAAACGTATATTTTCAAAAATCACTTTAAAAACCTTTTTAAAGTAAAAGTCGTTATTTTTACATTTCCAAAACTGAATCCGATGATGCCACAACACCAATCAGTCCATCACAACAGTCAAATATCATATATCATCATATGATAACAGAATATACATCAATATCTGTAAATAAGTAAATACAGTTGAGGAATCCAGTTGGATCCCTCCAACCTGTTTCCCTGCATCCAAAGATGTTAGCACAATACCAATTCCGCTCCAGTACGGAATTATCGCGGTATATGGGTTTTTATAAATCCGCTTACTAACGGCGCAATAGGGTCTCATCCGCTATACGAGGCGGGAAATCAATCAATCCAATATATACATATGCCAATATGTATATATTGCTATATATAGATATATATCCTACTATATCTAATATCACATCCAAACAGTCAATCATCAATCAATAACTGTAAATAATTCCACATTCAATTGAGTGAGAAAAATCTCACCTTGATTTTAATTCTGATTTCAGCGTTTATTTCGAATAAAATTAAACACGCGTTTAATTTTACCCGAAATTTACACTAGCTCCAATTGGCTCCAATTCAATTGCATCGCGAAGTACACGTCGAGACGATTCCAACGCAACTGATTTCGTAATTTTCTGACAATGTACGAAAAAGTTATAACCTTTTAAACATTACACGATTTAATATAAATTTTAAATAAATAAATTACACATTTTATTTCAAACCCACAATTTAATCTGGGCCGCACGTTTTTGAACAGGGAGATCACGGCTACCTCCCCATTTCATCTTCTCCATCGCGTTCCAGGCTATTCACGTTCGAAACCCACCAAAGCCGCCACTTTGCCCTAACCAACGCAACACCATTTCTCGACTTCACGACGATCAAAGACTTCCATCACGTGCGCGCCACTCCTTCCCACCCTCAGCTCGAACGGCATGCCACTCGGTGGCTCCAATGTCTCCATTTCCGTGTTTGAACGGAGCACAAACGCACCCCCCTAGCTCCCATGTCCGGCCACCATATCCAATCACAACCGTTCACCTCGAAGTACTCCTCGTGCTCTATAATTTGTTAGTTGAAACTTTTTTGTAATTGTTGACGGATTGAGAGATTGGAGGGGAAGAATCTTGAACGTTTTCAGCCTTCGAATTCTAGGGTGGCGGCTGATGATAGAATAGATTAGGGTTTTGGAATTTGTGAAGAGGATGGTGCTTTTATAGAGAACCGACGAACACTATTCACTTCGAATTTCCGAACTCCGATTTACGCGCAGTGACTAGCGTTTCTGGGGTTTACCCCGCGTTCCGAACGCAATGGAACATGTTTCGGAAGCTAATTCGATCGTATGTGTGAGATATGGCAATAAACGATCAAATTAAATTAAACCGATTTAAATCGATTTCGAGGCGTTTTGGCTTGCCCCGGACAAACGGTAAATCCAGAAATTACGAAATTTGAAATCTTACAATAATATCACATTACGGATCCGATGAAACTGGTTTCGTCGAAATCCGAGACTGTTCGAAAAATGACTATTTTAACTCGCCGAATTAAAATTAAAACGATATCGATGCGTTTCGAGTTGCCACGGTCAAACGCCAACTCCGATGGATACGAAAATTGAAATCCGATAATAACTAACTATTACGGATCCAATGGAACTGGTCTCGTTCAATTCTGAGATGGTCCGAAAATTGGCTATTTTTACAGTCGATAATTAAATATTAAAATATTCGATTTTCACAATTTAACTTCAAATTCAATTCTGAAAGTTCTAAAATATTTCTATAACTCCAGTATGATTAAATAAAATTTTACAAATCATTTCCAGCACATTAAACCCATACTTCAATTATTTCTGGAATTTAAATCATTAAATTATCGATTTAATTGACCAAATTAAATCCAATATTCGAATAATAAATTATTCGACTTCTTAAATTCATTTATTAATATTTAACATAAATTAAATATCCGAATTTTAAATTATCAGAAAATCTGGGTCGTTACAAACTTCCCCCCTTAAAAGAATTTCGTCCTCGAAATTACAAGTTAGGAAAAAAAAGGTCCTTAACTCGTCTACTATTTTTCACAATCCAATAGTTTTCTCAAATTTTCAAAACAAATCTTTCTAATAAAGATTCGTTATCTTTCAACTAGCTTTCTAACTTCAATTATGAGTTTCAAACAACATTGTTTAACTTCTAAATTCAAATTCGAGTTTAAATTCAAATTTTAAACTTTCAAAATTTCTCAAAAATTTCTAACACCTTAAATTTCCGAAAAATTTCGCCAGCGTCTCCTTTGCGCGGCTAATACGGCACGACTACAAAACGTCCCTACGGACTCTCAGATTTCAAAAAGAAAAAGAAAAAGCCAAGCGGCTAGACAAGAAAGTCATCAAATCTCATATAGAAATTAAAATACATACCTTTAGTCGAGCAATTCAAATTTATCTTCGAAATTAAATTCCAATTCCTTTATAACCTGTATATCCTACTAGCCATAATATCTAGTTGCATATATTCAAACCATTTTGCACATTTTATTACAAAATTTCAATACTTACTTCTTATATCATTTTTACTTCACTATTGAAGTTACACATATTCATTTATTCAATTTTACATTTCAAATTCATTTGAATTCAATTCACCATTCCAATCTAATTTGGATTCGGTTTATCTCCTGAATATTGAATTTTATCAGTTTTCATTCATAACTGATTATTTTTAAATTAGTTTCAGTTACTAATTCATTTCAATTCTAATTCATTTATTCACATTCGTTTTCAACATTCAGTTCTAATTCCAGTTTTATTCACTTTTGTTCGTTCCCAAAATTTATTTACAACTCACTATTTTGGTTTACAATCACTTATATTAAACTAGATTTCAATTCGAATTCAATTTACGTTCATGTACTTGCAATTGCAAATTGATTCATTCATTCACAATTTTATTTACTCATTCACAAATTCTTTCATTTTCAATTTGAATCTCATTTCTATCAAATTCCAAATATTTTATAAGTCTTTGACTTATTTACATCTTGATTTATAAAATCATCTATACATTCATATTACTAATTCTATTCCTTTATGAATTTTATCTTCAAATATTTTTCTGGAACTTTATTTCAATTTATATCTCACATTAATATTTCATAAATATGGTATTCCAGAGTCTTACCAACATTTCAAAAATCTCTTTTGAAAACAATTCAAATTATCCTTTGAATTTTCTAAAACCAAACCCAAAATTTTCAAACCACTTCCTTTTAAAACAATTTGGCAGCAATTCCTCTTTTGGAAACCCGAAAATGAACACCAACGATGCCGCGGTCATCATCGAAGTTATTTTCCAGCGACCGAAAAGAGTTTAGAGCTTTTCATCTCTCCAAAATATTTTTCAAAACTCTCGAAATTCATTTTCAAATCAAAAAAGATTTAAACTTTCCAAATCTCCAAAATTTTCAAACTCCTTTCAAAACATTTCCAAAAACTTCTCTGGAATTCCGTTTTAAATTATAAGTCACATTTATAATCTATATTCTCAAATTTCATTTGTATATGGATTCATTTGTTAACTTTGGAGTTATGATTTCAATTTCTTATTCAATTTCATTGATGATAATTCACTATCATTACTTCCTAACATCCATGCAACCATATACTATAGTATTTTATAGAAAAACATTTCTTTTCTATACAAAATATAATCAAGGTAAAATTATTCCATTTACCCAATTTAAAACAATACTGTGCCGAATTGTTCTATATAAGTGTTTAGAGATCCCTATCGATAGAGTTGTACGGACAATACCGACCAGAATCCATATACCACTCAACAAACCAATCATCACAATATAAAACAATTTTATATTCACTAACAAATACGCACTCGTATCTATTATTACACTCAACTCATTCTAGAGTACTACTGACTCTATCTCTAATGAGTAACACCCAACAGAGCAGGGTTGTCGCTTAACCATATGCTCTGATACCACTTGTAACAACCCGAAAATTTTCGACTTTCGAAAATTCAACATCGATACTCACTTTATCGACTGCTGAGCCATCGAATGCCGGAAACCCGAAAAGTTATGGTTTTAAGAAAAAGAAAAAAAGTAGGAGAAGAAGATAGAAGAAAAAGAAAGAAGAACAACAACAGAACCACAGAACAGCAACAGAAAAACAATATCAGAATCTTACACATCGCAGCGGAACAATATATAATAGATAAATCAGTAATCTTCAAAACAAAGAACTATATCATTTTATACATACATCAATCATCAGAGTCAATATACAACAATGGACAGTTATATAACTTGTCCTCATACAGAATACACAGCGGAATAAATACTATCAGATACAAATACTACGTCTCGCCATCCAGCTTATCTCCAAAGCTCCAGAATATCCAGAATATCCTGATAACATAACTCTAGGCTGCCCGTGTGGAAATTGGTGGGCACCCAGAGTTTAGAAGGGAACAATAAACTCCGAGTCAGTCATGGTGACTGGTGTGAGATCGTAAAACAGTTATTTATCTTTAAAATAAATAGCAGAGAATTTTAAAGTCAATTCGCAATGCTTTTGGAAAATGAAACTACCATAAGACCTCCCGCCACACACACAATGCAAACGCAGACTTGGAGGAGATTTCTTCTTATGATAGTCAAAGATGCTTACTACGAAAAAATCAAATTCTTTTTGATATTATTATTAGTGCATAGTGTAGAAAACATTTCGAAAGTAGAATATTAATCTTAGCCAGCATAGGTACCATTATAGTATGCTTGCTATAGCTACCATATTAAATGGCAGGTTCTACAACTAAAACCGTACAAGTCTCGTATTGTTTCTTTGGATTTCCAACAAATGGTCAGGCTAAGGAACTTCCTATCCACGATGGGTACGTCCCTGGAATAGACGACCCGAGAACCTAACCGGATCTCTGCCAACACAAGGCCGGGTTACCTCTGCAAAAATAGGTAACTACTGACACGCGTATGCCATCCCCCGATCGTAACCGATCTTCCCGAGGATCCCCGATTTCCAACAAACCACATAGATAATAATGCAGTAACCACATAGGTTAAGTATCTGGGCTCCATACCATGATACCACCTCTATCCAGAAGGAATGACATACACTAAGGGGCGCTACTCCCTAGAACCTTGCCGCATCCTTCCTGTTTTGACCATTTCCGGGGTGTGAGGCTCGACGAAGTCTCGTCCACAAAGCTACGCTTTCTCAAAAAGCCGTGCTTCGGGTCAAACAAAATGATCAACCTATGATCACCAAGATATAAGATCAAACAATGATCATATCACAAATGATCAAACACTGATCATTTCACAGCAACACTCAGTATGCCACGTTACCAAATTGGGATATATCGCTGATAAATTTCAACTACATAACCTCTGAGCTCGTACGTCTCAGAGAAAGGTGTAAAGCTAAGAGAATAAATTCTCCGCCACCAACAGATATGTATTTGAAAGAAATCAGCTTTATATCTCAAATTGTAACGTCAGACACACATCCATACAAGTCTGTTCCGGGATCGAACAGAACCGAAGGCACTTCTCACGAAGCCCTTGCATTTCCGGATAATTTCTAATCACGTCCGGACTTCCCGTCACTAAGGGTGATAAAACCTCTAAATCGGAGATCAGCCGATGTAGAGTAACTCGACGGTAATCCTTCCGTTTTCAAAAATATCCGGTCTTCAACACCGGTCTTCAAATGCGATTCATAACGACGAATCACATATTCGGAATGGGTTATACGACCCCATGGTCCTTTCCCGGTTAACCCGAATAGTGAGCGATTATTCAAAAATAAGTGTGGCATTCAAATTCATCCAATTCACAACAAATACCTATCTAAAGGTAATTATTGATAGTCGGTTATTTAACTATCAATAAAGATGCGCAACATCATCAGATTCCAAATAATTTTCCAAATTATTTCATCTTCAAAAATATCTTTACTAGATATAAAATTTCCACACTTAACCATTTGAAAACAATTTCAAATCAATTTTCACATTTCAATTTATCTTTAAAAGATAAAATCTCAAAACAGTTCATTTCATATTGGAAAAGCATTTCCATACTTATTTAAAAATAAGTATTTCATAAATCATTTATTTTCAATACTTGAAAATATTCGATATACTTAAATCAAAATTTAAGTATAAATTCATTCTTTAAGGAAAACATTACTATAACAACATTTATTTGAGTCAAAACGAATGTTACGTAAAACATCGTTACGACGACTCAAAATCACTAGTATAGGGATTCGGATTTTAAATAGATATATAAATCCCAATACTACATAAAACATTTCCTTTCGGAAATCATTTACTATAACAACAGTGTTATAGTCCACCATTTCCTTAAATTTCTCGAAAACGTCTATTTCAACAAGAACTGCGGAAATCTCTGCTTTCGATTTATAATACATTTTAAAACATCTTTAAAATGTTTAACTTCATTTTTCAATATCACTTTCCCAAAACAGTATCCATTTTACTTAACAATATATTCACTGTCCAAAATCGTGAATATACTTCACTTAACCATATTTAAATCTTTTCTACACATTTATTTCAAGAATTGTCCACTATCCAAAATCGTGGATAAAATTCCCTTAATAACCTTCTATCTTAAATTCATCAATTTTGATTGATTTATTTCCGAATTTATAAAACAACGTTTATAAATTCCATTTTCTATTTTATATAACAACTCCGGTTTATAAATCTCATTTTATTAACTTCTAAAACTCACTTATAAGAATAAGTGATTTCGGATTTATAAACAACGTTTATAAATCGCATTTGTACTTTATAACGATTTCAACTTTTAAAAGAATCATTTATGAACACATTCGATCAATATTTCATTTAAAGGCAAAAATCCAAGTTATAAGTAAATTACTTATAAATCCTTTATTCTACAACTTCATTCATTTTTAACTTCACAACGTAAACCTATTAATTTCATTCACTTATGAAATCCATTTATACTTCTTTTTAACACTTATAAAATTCGTTTTATAAGTCCAATATTTTGATTTACAAAAATATCAATTTTATAAATCTTTTTATACCAATCGTTTATAGTTATTCAAAAATCCCAACTTAAACCATTTTATAAATAAATCGACTTTTATTTCAAAAACGACACTTCGGTTATAATTCACTAAAAATTATAACTTTTATAACTTTTAAAATTTTACGTTTATAATCGATTCAAAAATTCCATAAAACGTATATTTTCAAAAATCACTTTAAAAACCTTTTTAAAGTAAAAGTCGTTATTTTTACATTTCCAAAACTGAATCCGATGATGCCACAACACCAATCAGTCCATCACAACAGTCAAATATCATATATCATCATATGATAACAGAATATACATCAATATCTGTAAATAAGTAAATACAGTTGAGGAATCCAGTTGGATCCCTCCAACCTGTTTCCCTGCATCCAAAGATGTTAGCACAATACCAATTCCGCTCCAGTACGGAATTATCGCGGTATATGGGTTTTTATAAATCCGCTTACTAACGGCGCAATAGGGTCTCATCCGCTATACGAGGCGGGAAATCAATCAATCCAATATATACATATGCCAATATGTATATATTGCTATATATAGATATATATCCTACTATATCTAATATCACATCCAAACAGTCGATCATCAATCAATAACTGTAAATAATTCCACATTCAATTGAGTGAGAAAAATCTCACCTTGATTTTAATTCTGATTTCAGCGTTTATTTCGAATAAAATTAAACACGCGTTTAATTTTACCCGAAATTTACACTAGCTCCAATTGGCTCCAATTCAATTGCATCGCGAAGTACACGTCGAGACGATTCCAACGCAACTGATTTCGTAATTTTCTGACAATGTACGAAAAAGTTATAACCTTTTAAACATTACACGATTTAATATAAATTTTAAATAAATAAATTACACATTTTATTTCAAACCCACAATTTAATCTGGGCCGCACGTTTTTGAACAGGGAGATCACGGCTACCTCCCCATTTCATCTTCTCCATCGCGTTCCAGGCTATTCACGTTCGAAACCCACCAAAGCCGCCACTTTGCCCTAACCAACGCAACACCATTTCTCGACTTCACGACGATCAAAGACTTCCATCACGTGTGCGCCACTCCTTCCCACCCTCAGCTCGAACGGCATGCCACTCGGTGGCTCCAATGTCTCCATTTCCGTGTTTGAACGGAGCACAAACGCACCCCCCTAGCTCCCATGTCCGGCCACCATATCCAATCACAACCGTTCACCTCGAAGTACTCCTCGTGCTCTATAATTTGTTAGTTGAAACTTTTTTGTAATTGTTGACGGATTGAGAGATTGGAGGGGAAGAATCTTGAACGTTTTCAGCCTTCGAATTCTAGGGTGGCGGCTGATGATAGAATAGATTAGGGTTTTGGAATTTGTGAAGAGGATGGTGCTTTTATAGAGAACCGACGAACACTATTCACTTCGAATTTCCGAACTCCGATTTACGCGCAGTGACTAGCGTTTCTAGGGTTTACCCCGCGTTCCAAACGCAATGGAACAGGTTTCGGAAGCTAATTCGATCGTATGTGTGAGATATGGCAATAAACGATCAAATTAAATTAAACCGATTTAAATCGATTTCGAGGCGTTTTGGCTTGCCCCGGACAAACGGTAAATCCAGAAATTACGAAATTTGAAATCTTACAATAATATCACATTACGGATCCGATGAAACTGGTTTCGTCGAAATCCGAGACTGTTCGAAAAATGACTATTTTAACTCGCCGAATTAAAATTAAAACGATATCGATGCGTTTCGAGTTGCCACGGTCAAACGCCAACTCCGATGGATACGAAAATTGAAATCCGATAATAACTAACTATTACGGATCCAATGGAACTGGTCTCGTTCAATTCTGAGACGGTCCGAAAATTGGCTATTTTTACAGTCGATAATTAAATATTAAAATATTCGATTTTCACAATTTAACTTCAAATTCAATTCTGAAAGTTCTAAAATATTTCTATAACTCCAGTATGATTAAATAAAATTTTACAAATCATTTCCAGCACATTAAACCCATACTTCAATTATTTCTGGAATTTAAATCATTAAATTATCGATTTAATTGACCAAATTAAATCCAATATTCGAATAATAAATTATTCGACTTCTTAAATTCATTTATTAATATTTAAAATAAATTAAATATCCGAATTTTAAATTATCAGAAAATCTGGGTCGTTACAATATGCAAACTGTACGATAATGCTTAAAATGCGTTAAGGGGGATTAATGTAAAGCCTTAACGCTAAGAAAAATATTTATTTACTGATTAGACATTATATATGTAGCATATTCTACTATATATAAATATTTTGACGGATCCTTAAGAGATGGAAAAAATCCCGTAACATCTCTTGAGTTATTGTACGCACGTTATACACTGGATAGGAGATGTAAAACCCCGTAAACATCTCTGAGGATATTACACTCATGTTATGTGATATCGATTTGACTCACATGAGGATATTTTAGTCCTGACTCGATTGTTTTGTCTTTTCATTACGCTCGGGTCAGCCCTGAGCTTTTCAGCACATTGTAGATCATTTTCTGGAGGACGAAGGCGAAGATTTGGTATATTATTTCTACTATTATTCCTACATCATGTTGTTTGCTGCATTATTTATTTATCCTTGTTGTATATATAACTCTGATAAATGTTGTATAAATTATAATCAAACGTATAATATAAACAGCTTCATGAACTGTTTATTTGATTATTATATTTTATCGTTCCGCCGTGAGATTCTGTGTTTGTTTTCTTCTTCTTTTCTTATTTTTCTTAATTAACCCCATTGATTATCTATGTTCTGGATTGTTTAAGTTGGACATATATGGATTATTGTTGATTTAAACATTCTGAAATGTGGGTCGTCACACGGCTCCTCCTAGACTTTACTTCCAGTTATTATGCATGCATGGGGCGATGCACTCGGTCTTAGCGAGACCAGCCATGTTTTTCCTATGGTACATCACTAGGGATGTAGGCTGCTTCGAAAGGATATCTCTGATCCTTGTGCAGGAGGACCGTTCTCGAAGTACTAAGGACACCTCCATGGAAATCCTGCACAATTAGCGAACGTGCTATATCAGTTTTCGAGTATATACCTAGTATTGTTGTGATGTACACTCACAAACATCACGGCTACTATATTATTATTTTCACCCTTAGACATTATTATAATATCACTGGATTTCTGATATAAATATTTTGGTTATCGTAAGGTAAAAAACCCATCCGTGTTTATGTACGGCGTGGTCTTACGAGATGCCTTTGACTTTAAAGGATTTTACAAGTTATAATAAATAAAATTCCTTGTGATTTGAGTTTCTCACGCTAGTTTTACCAGACCGACCGTTGTTTTCCTATAATGCGCGGGTCAGTCCTAGCATATTTCTAGGTTTAGTTGGATAATTTGGAGCTTCAGAAGTCGAGCTGGAGGTCAAGAGACATATCCACGTACATGGTTATTTTTCCATAGCAATTATTGTAGTATTCATCACCAATTGTGAGGACATGTTGTTATAAATGTCCGGCCTGAAATAAGTTAGTATACTTTGATTGATGTCTGTATATACATATATTACTGTTTTGTTTTTGCTTAAAGGTTTGTTGTATATTATAGATTATTAGTTCCGCTATGAGATTCTGTGTTGTTTAGTTTCTTCTTGTCTTCTTTCTTCTTTCTTTCCCTTAACTATCCGCCTTTCCATTTAATTTAAGTGTGTCATGTGTGGTTTATTGGCTGCTTAAACTATACGGAGAAATGGGTCGTTACAAGCATACATGGTGAGGTGGAGTGGTTTGATTGAAATATAATGAAGAATTAAAGATGGAAGGTTTTGATGAAGGAATTAGAAATGTCGATTATCCCTTTAAAACAAACTTCTTTCACTCGTTCGTTCATTAATTCTCCTAACAATTCATTTTTTCTCGCTCTCCTCTCTCTCTCTCCTTGGGCAAAAATCTACGGCCTTCAACCATAAAAAATTTCCAAAACAAAATAAAAAAATCAAATAAAATAAATACAAAAGTGATGCTTAGATTATTGAAATTTCTAGAGGTGATTCAATCAGATTTTGGAGTTCTCATACATTCAAATTTGATTTTTAGCTACATCATAAGGTAATTATCCATCTCCTTTTAATACATTATATACCTTGTTATTATAGTTTAGATCTCATGTCTTTTACCACAAATTTATATATGCCTATATTGTTCAATCTTTTGCCTACTATTGTTTTAGAAACTAAAACTTTAATGAAATACATACATAAACTATTTGAAATTATATAAAATTGATTTCAATTAGTTGTGATAATTTTGTTACACATTTTATATGCAAATATAAATGAAATACATACATACACTATTTGAAATTATTTATGAAATTAAATGTAAGTTTCATGTACATAAATGTTATTTTGAATAGTAAATATTTTGTTGTGATATACATATGTTAAATATATATATATATATATATATTGGTTAAATTAAAATTTATAATAGACTTTAGTGGGAAATCATAGATCTAATGTTAATTTCCTTCTAAGTTAAAACTAGGTTCCAAGTTGTTAATTTTAAACCGTAAAACCTATCAGATTACAAGTTACAATATATACATATGTATACATGTACACACACACACACACATATATATATATATATATTTATATATAATCATGTGTGTGTGTGTGTTATTTTTTATTTAAACATGGTTTGTTATTATTTGTATATGTGTGTATATATTTATATCTACATGCATTATCATTTCAATTCAAAGTAAATAAAAAGACTTTTGTATAAAATTTTAGATCTAATGTTGATTTCCTTCCTAAGTCAAAACTAGATTTAAATTGTTAACTTTAAATTACAAAACATACAAGATTACAAGTTATATATATACATATACATATACATATATATATATATATGCGTGCGTGTGTGTGTAATCAATTTAAAACTTATAAAAATAATTTTGTGTAAAATTACAGATCCAATGTTGAACTCGTTCTTAAGTCAAAACTAAATTTCAAATTCTTAATGCCATATTTCAAAACATGTAAAAGTCAAAATCAATTTTAGTATGCATATATATGTACGTGTGTGTACACAATTTTTATTTTATATAATTTGAAAAAGCTATGGACAACAAAGGCATATATAAAGGGGCAAGTGTAGTCCGTTGTGGTTTAAATCCAGCATCTATAAATGTACACATTAACCATGTACATTATCTATATGTTGCACTTACACTATATGATTGTATTTGATACGCTCATTATAATATGTTCAGTTTAAGTTGAATTAAAACTCCTTTTTAAACAAATTAAACAAAATTGGATTTTATTTAAAACTTTATTCGATTGGATCATAACCTTTTAAACTCATAGGCCCAGTAGGTCCAAAATATGAATTTTTTGAATCTACTTATTTCACCCGTTTTCGACTAACATGGTTCTTTCACTTAGCTAGTAGTGTGATAGTTAGCCGAATTCATCGCTTATAGTCTTTTAATAAAATCTTAGTTACATCACCTTAAACGATGCTAATAGTAACAATAATTGACACACGTTCTCTTCGTCAACACCATACCATTTTAGGATATATGAAATCAGGTATTGGTCAAAACTCCAATGTTATCCAATTCAACTCGACCAGTCCATAAACAAATTCCTTGGTTCACTAATAACATTTATTATTAAACATTCTAGTATGGCTAGAGATTTTGACTTTGAGCTGACTATAGTTGACTGTGATACTAACCTCATACAACCACGGAGACGAATTCTCTATTGAATAGTGCTTCACTCTTAATACTTTAACTCGGACCATGATTTAACTCAAAATATATTCACGTTGAAGTTTCACGGTATTGTTAAGTCATGAGGGAACTATATAGCATCATCACATCGAGGTTTCCTATTTGATATAGTTGTTATCAACCAATAGGAAACCTCGTACGAGTCATTCTATGGTTATTCAATAACTATAAATATATAACCTCTTGTTGCCCCAGTAACCTTGAGTAATACACTGCCCAACATTTGAAGAGTGTTACACATTCTGGTATCAACGAATGAATCGATATCTTTTCTCGAAACATATTAACTAGGAATATCTAAAACAAAATATTATTTTAATTTATATTTACGTACTCATGATTGAAATTATTTGCAACCACAATCATATAACATTTTATTCAAGGATTTTCTTATTGATTTACTTTAAGTTAATTATTTAGTCAATCATGTCACAATATAACCTAGTATATAGAAGAAAATAAACACCATTATTATGAACAAAATTGGTTATGGGGTTAGATATGTGTAACAAATTACATAATTACCCATAAGGCATATTACTAACTCTCTCTATGAAGTTGAACCACCTTATGTGAATGTGAAAAGTATGATGCATAGACCTTTAATTTTCGGACTTGGAAATGGAGAATTATTTTTTTCAATAATAAGAGTGGTAGTTTATTCAAGTAGAACACTCATTCTGATGTCTCGACAGTTCGAACCATGACCTTTAGAATCTAAGTCTAAAGCGTCATAACTTTGACGCCCTACCTCTATGCTCACGCTAACCAAGGACACTACTAAGTAATGCCGTCGACTAGTGCGAAGAATAAGGCTGTTGAGGAGCGACCATCTGTGTAATTGCTTTGTGCGAGTACCGATATGTCAGATAATATAACTTACATTTCATTTTCAGAGGAAATCCGACATATCAAATACAAACTCAAAGCTACCACACAGTGGCTATATGGACTTCGGAAACAAATATAGAAATAAACATAACACAAATCAGTCACAGACATTCATATCACAAAGGCGGAATCGGATATGAATATATGTCATAAAAGTGTACATCAAAATGGTGGTCATATAAGATCCACAACATTACAAAAGAATAGATACAAGTGTTAGACAAAAGAATAAATATACATCAAGGAGTCTCTATCTCGAATGTATAATAACAAAAACTACTAAGCTAAAGTAGTTAGCCAAAAGTCAGGTGACGAACCCTGAGAAGAAGTCAAGCAGAAGCACCTGAAATACCTCGGTCTGACCCGAGTATTATTTAAGAAGAAAATAATAAACGGATCAGTCTAGCTATAAATATCAGATAAAATGAGATAGGATAAGAGATATGACAAAAACGTGTGATAACAAAAATGCCATACTATAACAAGTATACATAAGGCAACAACAAAAATCATACAATATCTCAAATATTCTCAAACATCCAAAAAGAATGGCATATTCTTTAAATTAATCACCAAACATAAATATTGGCAAACATATCTATGCCAATCGCAAAATTGGTGAAACGTAAATACTAGAAATCATCAACTGGAAATCCAGAAATCACAAAAAGGGGGAAGGCCTATCTCAAACGGGAGCATGAAAACTCACCAACACGTGTATCTCAAACGGAACGCTATTCCATGGTCGCTAACCATCAAATTTGAGCCGAAGCTCCTCAAATGGCCCGAAGACCATGGGTCGCTACCCCGCCAAATTTGAGCCGAAGCTCCTCAAACGGGGTTTAATCCACATACCAACAAAGAGACATCGCTCAATCGCTAGTCTAAATCATAAAATGATCACCATCGATCAATAAAAGTGTCGATTACACTAAGCTAGTAAATATATGAGTTTAGCTTCATGTCCCATAACCACTAGCTTAACTTAAATATTTACGAACAAATTGTAGATTCTCACTCGAAAATTGTCACAAGAGTTCAATCGAACAAGTCCAAGAATTAACCGGCGAAGTAAACGCAAGCGTTTCATACCACTTGTTTTGCTAATCCGTTTAATTAGATTTTCTCATACGAATGAGGTAAAGGTTTGTATATACTAATAGATTAGAAAACGGTTTTATAAACGAGCTTTGTATTGAAAATAGAGTTGAAATCATCTTTGTAAAAGAGTTTGAATATTTACTACCAATATAGAAACCTTTGTATTTAGAAGTGACAAATCACAAAATGATTGTAGAAACAATCAATCACAAAAATCCACATCCGAAGACGTGAATTAAATCCAAAGAAATCGATACCAATTCCATTAAAATGGACATTCTCAAAAATCCCGAAAAAGAAGTCATCAAAGTCAATAATAAATGATAACAATAAATCGGATAATCACGAATTGATAAAAGTTGGAATCTCAAGTTAAATAGGCAAAATAGGCCAAATCAAGCAGGTCAGTCGACTGGCCTTCTGCAGTCAGTCGACTGAGCCAGAACCCGAGAGTTTTCAGACCCTGCAGTCAGTCGACTGACTGTAGGGGCCAGTCGACTAGTTGTAGCTGAAACTGTTTTTCAGCCTATCAAATGGAAGAGCAAACTCTCACCATTTGCAACCGGTCGAGCAATGGACCTTAGGGGCTTTTGCCAATCGACAACCCAGCCCTATAGGCTCTCCGATTCACCACCAAAAACATGTTCACAAATCAAAGGTAGGATTTTCAAAGTTTTGACTTCAAAACACCAAAAATTGAAATGTTCACCAAATCAATTCAAACCAAAATCAAACGAACATGTAAAGATGTTAGGAATTCATACCTAACAATCATGGATAGTTATAGGCATAGATGTGAGATAAAAATCTCACCTTTAAACCCAAAAACGATGAAGGAGAAGCTTGAAAGTAAAGGAAGATCAACTACTCTTCAACTTCAACTCTAGAAGCTTGAATCTAAGCTCAAAAGAAGAACATTTTCTAAGTTAGGTTTAGGAAATTTCTGAAATTAAAGAGAGAATGAGTTGGAGAAGACGAAGAGGATGCTTACCTTAGCTTCTCTTTGAATTTGGAGCAAGAATTTGGTTTTGCAAATGAAAACTAGGGCTTGAAGTTTCTAATTTCTCATTCCTCTCCCCATTTTCAGTTGTGCTTGGGTGTTTAAGAAAATAGAAATGAAGTGAAGAGGAGAGGAGGGGGCTGAACTAGGTTATAGAGTGAGTTGGGGTGAAACCCAAACCCAAAGCCCAATAGAAAATAGCAAAATTCAACTTACTCCAAATATATCGATGTTTATACTCAAAAAAGTCGCAAACACCATTTTGGACTCAATGGAAGTGGTCTCGAGTCCCAATTCGACTGTTTACAAAAAGTATCTTTTCGGAATTTAATCCGATAAACGATTCTATATTTAAATAAAACATTTAAATATACAAATCGTAAAATATGCGGGTTGTTACAATAACTCTTACCACTTGAGTTAGATGTCCTTGACGAAATGGAAAACTACTTAATTGCCAATGATACCAAAATCACCAACATATCATCCGTTATGACCAAAATTGATTTTGTCAATTAGTACGAAATATTGAATTTGGCATAAGTCATGGGTACTTCGGTAATTAAATGTATAGTCCCTACTCAAATTTTGTATTTGATGTAGAAATCGACAAGATGAGATTATATGCCTCCAAAATCGTGTAACTACATGTTTCAAACAAATCATATCCACTCATTACTATTTATTTTTATTTAATAATTAATTTGAATTATAAGCGCATCTCGTCATGGACATATGGAGACTGGACTTTTGGTTGTTGTAGCCATTTTTAACAGGGCTTTGATCATCGAAATCTTATTGTACATGTTATTGTCAGAAAAATAATATGTAAATTAATTTACTATTTAAAAATAAGTGCAAGCTGACTTGCGCTTTTTTCGATAAAAAATGCAAATTAAATTTTATTATTTGAAAAAGTTTTCGTAAATCAGAGATCGAATTTTTGTTATTTATAAGCAGATATAATTGCTATTTAAGTGTGTTTCCATCAAATAAGTTTGTTTGTTTTTTAAATTATAGATTTTATATACTTTATGAAAATATTTTAAGAAATTGCCCATTTGTTTGAATTTTTTCTTTTTAAAGTATGGTCCAACTTGCATAACTACATAATTTATTAAATAACAGCAAAGCGGGAAAATTTAAAGCTCTCTCAATATTCTAAAAGTTATTTTTATTCTCCTTAATTCTCTTCGAATTGATATCTTATTTTCAAAATTCTATAATTTACCACTTTACGATTATTCTACTAAACTTTTCATATTATTTTCAAACCGACAGTTAGGGAGGTTTGTTTACTGTCACTAGCCAAAATAAAATACTCTGAAGCCCAAATAATACTGCTTCTGTTTCTTTTTTTGTTTCCCGTATGCACCTCCTCCCCCACATTTTCTCCTCTCCTCTTGACCATAATCGCGATTCAACTGGAGCACGTATTCTCCTTTATCCTTGCATAACAAATCAATTATCCCCAATATTCTCCAGTTAACAATTTCCCTTCCATTTTCTCCATTTGTATCTGCAATTATTACTCCTCTTCATTTCTCCTTAAACCAAAATAAAACCCTAATCTAGCATCCACTTCGACTTTTACCCCCCGGCCAGAGGTTGTTCGACCATGCTCCTCCTCTCGAGCCTCCCCTAATCTAAAATTCAATTTTTGTAGTTGATTTGGTACCGTGGAGAGATGACTATTTGGATTTGGTACAATTATGTTGCTTCCTTCTTCATATGATCTTACAGGTACCAACTTTCTTAATTTAACTTTTAAACTTATAATTGAAAATTAGAAAAGCATTTCTCTAGTATTGCGTTGATCACTATGGATTTCAATTTATGAATTTGCATATTATGCTTTTTTTAAATCACTTTGCTATTTTGATTACAATATACCTTGAATTACAATTACCGAGTCAAACCTACAAAAGATTAGATCCGATCTTTTTGTAAATCAATTATTTTATACCTTTCTGAATTAATATTTTTTAAACCAAGGCTGTTGATTATACTTTTATTTCAACTATATGTTAGTAAGTACTAAACTTTTCATCCAATTATTTGTTCCCTACTAGTATAAAAAATGCTGGATAGCTAATTATTGTGTTTATTTCATTTTCCACATTTGTGATATGAAAAGTGTAAGCCTGTTTAAATGGTAAACATATCTTGAACCAATTAAATAAATAGTTTTATGATAAATTTTCTTTCTCGGTTGTTTTCTAAAAAAATAAGAATGATCAACATTCAACAACTAATTTTTTTGATCCTACAATGTCCATGCAAACTTCAGAAGGAGAAGACAAGGACTAAACAAGTTGCAGATATCTTCAGCTCTACAATAAGTTGATAGAGGTACATTTTATAGTTGCAATTTGTATATTTTCTACGTATTAACTCTGTTTTTGATTTTTGTATGATGAATGTCCTTATGATTTTGTTGTTTTCAAAAAAAAATATCTTGGGAATTATAGATTTGATTAACTTAGAAATTTTTTTTGCTCAAAATGAGATGGCGACTTCCAAAAATCGAACGAAGGGTACGCTGTTAAATAAGTCTTTACTCTAAACCACAAAGTAGGCGTATTGCCTTGACCATATACTACAGCAACGTATTTTAAATTACTATTTTATGATAATAATATTGGTAAAAATTATTTTTCAAATATGCTATGTTAAAATTTTCGCAAACGTTGATGTATAACATTTTATATTTTTATTATTTTGCATCAAAATTTTGGATAATTTGTTTTCTTAACAAAATAGAGAAATAATATAAATCTGAAGCATACATGTATTTAATGTTGACCATTCCTAATTTAGCTAATATGTTTTATATAATGTGAAAAAAAGCATTTTTCGTTAACATTTGGATCCTTCGAACGTGTCTTTGTTTAGTAGATGATATTAAAAGGAAGATTGTGTCTATGTTGCATATGTATAAAGCACTATAAAAACAAATTTCAAAACTGTGAACCTAAATTAAATCATCTATAAGCAATTAACAAAAGTTGTTACGGAATCTTACCCATCCGAGAGTAACATAATTAATAATGCTTCACCTAGCAAAAATATTTTTAAAGAATTGAAAATTCTTCTGTGTACTGGTTATTGTCGAATAAGACCTTAATTTATGTATGAAAGTTAGTCTAGTAGTACATTCCATATAAATGTGCATATTTTGAATATTAAAAGTTACAACTGTAACACCCCACATCCCTTAATATACTCAAAAGGACACATTAAAAGGCATGGTGCGTTGTAGCTATAACTGAAACTAACAGAGACTAAGATTCACAAGATAAAAATAGGTAAAAACAACGAAAACTAAACAAGTATTTAATTAAAACAAAGCTTCAGAATTAATTCATAAACAAGTCAAATGCCAAATACAACATACAAAACCCATCATGTCTTATGAAATAAAACTTCATAGTCTCAAAATCAGAATACGTAATACCCTCATAAATAAACCAGTGCATACAAGAACAACAGCTAAAAATAAAAGAAGTAAATAGAAGAAGTCTCCTCCAAGAAGAACTCCAAGCTGCAGCAATCTACTAGCTTCTTCCTTGATTGCCTAAGGGGGGAAAAGGGGGAAAAGGGGGAAATAGAGGAGTGGGTTAGACTAAAAGTCTGGTGAATGATAGTAATTACTAGAGTCTTTAAGCAATCTAAAAGTAATAGACTCTACAACAGTTCTAGCATAAATAAGGATAACAAAGGAAATAGGAAAAAGATAAACTGGAAATAAATATGATTAAATATTGCTCAAGATAGGTTAACTTTGATTGCTTGCACAATTAGGCTGAATTCCTAATGCTGTAATTAGGATGTGACGCTAATTCTACCCTTTTTGATCAGCCTGCTACTCCATAGACCTTTCTGTGGACCGGCCGCTATATAACTCCCTACACAGCAGCCAATAATATCTACGGAAGATGCTCAGAGCAACTACTGTTGATCCAGACGACATATATAGCTCCCTACACATAAGGCAATAGTGTCTACTAAAGACACCATACTAAGCGCTTTGAACTCATAGCTATTACTGAGCACCCGAATGGAAGTTGCACGCGTAACAGCCACCATGCCCATGCTACCTTTTGCTCCACATATTGGGTCTTCTTATTACCTCCAACGTCCAGCATAGCGTGCCCCTCATCTCACTTCAGGCTAATGCGAGATCACCGTGTGTTTATAGAAAAATAGGGGAAATGATGTTGGTACTGGCCCTTCATCCAGACAATATCTAGTTGCGCCCCTTATCCAAATCCCCGTGATTTGGACTTCTATTTGACCAATTACTACCATTCTTAGCATAAGCGTGCCCTAGGAAATGCTATTTGGTACAGGTCCTACTTTTATCTTTGCTTATTAACTTAGATAAATTATTTAAATAAGCCTTTATTACCATTTTACTTTCTACGCTTACTAATTTATCTCAAGCCTTAAAATAAGCCTCATTCTGTTCTTTTTCTTATTATAACTTACGTTATAATCATGCTTATTACTTAACCCAAGGTCTAAGTGTGAAAATAAGCTTCTTTCATCTTTTACTTCATTTAGTTATAATTCTAAGTTATAACTATGCCAATTACCTTTAATTAGTCCGATTCTAATTATAATTAGGCGTAATTTCAGTCAAATTCCATTATTTATTACAGTCTTTGTAATTTACATCTTCTTTCTTCATTTAATATTCTTACTTATAAAATCCATATTCACGTTCAATTTATTCTAATCCATATGCGCAGAAAAGGGGAATGAAGAGAATAGACGCTTGCATAAAATCCAAAACGTCGAAAAGATGTAAATACAAAATAAATTACAGTAAATAAACTTAAATAATATAAATAGACTGTAAATTAATAAAAAGCTATGCTTAACAGTAGTAAATTATAATTAACAGAAATAATACTAAAATTACTGAAAGGAATAGCTGAATAGACTGAAAATAATTAAAAACTGTAAATAATTACTTAAAAAGGCTATTCCAAAAATCGTAGTAAAACTACAACTATTGGAAACCCTATTATTTTAAGTTACTTTAAGAAATCTTAAAATAATTACAATCACTCACCTCCGGTCCTAAGCTTATCCTTTGGTCTTCCCGGATCCACTTGGAGTTGTAAAATAATTTAATTTATAACGATTTTCTCCTTTGGAAAAATTATTCCGTTTAGGGTCCTTCCTAGAAAGGGGAACCCAATGGAGAAAACCTAGAATGATACAAGGTGTTAGGTCTAGGGGTCAATTTATATATGTAGAATTGGATCTCGGACTGTTGGATTTGGAGATTGACTAGGATGCAACCACGTCATAGGCTGAATAGGAGCCAGCGGATGTAGAAATGGAGGGACCGGATTAAATTAAAGGATGCAAATGACGTGTTCCGTGGCCTCTAATTCATTCGAACGAATTTACATTCATTCGCCTACCAAAATACAAGGCTGGTCGACTAGGCGGTCAACCGCCCCCTTGCCCAGGTCGACTGGCCAGTCGACCTGACCATATATTTTTTTCGTTATATTTCTGCTTATTTTGTTTATTTTATAACTTGGTCAGTTTAGCTCGGTTTCTGACATTCTATATATGGAAATTGACTAGAAAATTACCACAGACACAATGGTGCAAATTCTGTGGCTTAATTCTGATAATTTCACAAAGTTATTTTATTATTTAATTAATCAATAAATTAATTATTGCGGGTTAAATTTCGGGTTGTTACATTCTCCCCTCCTTAAGGGATTTCGTCCTCGAAATCTCAAGGATAGAAGAATGTACTAAATGTGTTCATCCAATTCTACAACCAAATACTCAATCATTAACCATTCATCCATTGTCCTTAAGTTTTTCTAATGCATTTTATGATACTTATGCAATTAGTGTAGTGTAAATGTCCCCAACTAATGCAAAAAATTAGGCGGTCCACTGGTTCAGTTGACCTCCTTTTTATGCAATCATGTCTGTGTCATGTATCCAAATGAATGCAAAAATTTCCTAATGATAACTAATATTTCTATATGCGTGCTACAAACATCATCCAAATGCAACAATCATGTGATAATCATCCATTTATAGCAATCATGGAAATAAAATAAAAATGCACACACATCCATATGCATATGCTCTAGTGTTCTAGTTAGGCCGATCCCTAAGAAATAATAGTGCCTTGTGTACCTATATGCGTTCATATCATCCACTAGCAAACACTTGCAACCACTAGCATACATCATTCATAACATGTTCTATTAACATGTTTACATCAAATCCTATCATCCATAGATTAAATCTTAAGTTCTACCCTCCCAAAGGATAATAAAGGAAAAAACCTATTCAAATCTAAAGATGGAAAAAGGAATTCTAAAACTTACCATCAAAAAGATGAGGATATGAAGTACGAATCTTTTTCTATGCTTCCCAAGTGGCGTCTGCAACATCATCTCCCCATTGCACCTTTACCAGTGGAACCTCCTTATTTCGTAGTCGCTTGATATCTCTTCCAACAATCTTTGTGGGGATACGTTGAATAGAAGCTTCTCTTTCTACCTCCACCTCCTCTAATTGACTAGGCTCTACAACCTCTGTCGAGTCATGTAAGCACTTTCGCAAGTGCGAAACATGGAAAACGTCGTGCACTCCTGCGAGCCTATCTGGTAGCTTCACTCGGTAAGCCATCTTCCCAACTCTCTCTATGATAGGAAATGGTCCAACAAATCTAGAGGCTAACTTTCCATTTGATCTTAATCTTACCTCCTTCATAAGCGGGGATACTTTGATAAAAACTAAGTCTCCAACCTCAAACTCTAAGTCTCTCCTCCGCCTATCCGCATACGACTTCTGTCTGTCTTGAGCCGTCTTCATCCTTCGCTGAATCAAATCGACCCTCTTAGAGATCTTCCTAACCGTATCGGTTCTAAGTAATAACTTCTCCGTAGACTCTACCTAACATGATGGGGACTTGCAAGGTCTCCCATATAATGCCTCAAATGGTGCCATTCCTATACTTGTTTGGTAACTATTATTGTACGCAAACTCAACTAACGAAAGATGCTCCTCCCAAGTTCCTCCAAAGTCCAAAATGCACATCCACAGCAAATCCTCAAGCACTCTATTTACCCTCTCTGTTTGGCCATCCGTCTGGGGGTAATAGGCCATACTCAACCTAAGTTGCATCCCTAGCGCCTCTTGTAAGCTTCTCCAAAACTCACAAATGGGATCTCTATCACTAACAACACTAGAAGGAACTCCATGTAGACGGACTATCTCTCGAATATACAAGGATGCCAAATATGAAGCCGTACACTTACTCTTAACTGGGATGAAGTGAGCACTCTTGGTCAATCTATCAACAATCACCCAAATGCTAGTGTTCCCTTTCCTAGAATGGGGTAAACCATTAATGAAATCCATAGAAATACTGTCCCATTTCCACTTCGGTACATCTAAGGGCTGAAGAAATCCACCGAGCTTTTGCTACTCTGCTTTTACCCTTTGGCATATGAGACACTTAGCTACGAATTCTGCCACGTCCTTCTTCATACCATCCCAATAGAACATCCTCTTCATATCCCGATATATTTTGTCATCACCCGGATGAATAGTCATACGGAAATGGTGTGCCTCCTCCAAAACTGCTCTCAACAAGTCACCAGCGCGTGGAACACAAAGCCTCCCATCTCTCCTAAGCCATCCTCTACTATCAATGGAATAGAGTTGGAGATGTCTTGAGACCTCTCCTCGGCTAATCCTATCCATAATGTCCATGAGTTCTGAATCCTCCCGCTGCCTCGAACTAATCTGATCCATAAGGGTAGGCCTTACCTCTACAGTTGCCAACAATCCGGGAGTAATGTCCGTAGAGGGCTTAAAATCAAAAGTAGAAATAAACTCTAAGCTCCTCCACTCTAGGAACAAAGGACTAAGGGTTTCTTTCTTTCTACTCAATACATCTGCAACCACATTACCCTTGCCAAGTGTATAAGCTATCTCAAAATCATATGAGGCTAAAATCTCCATCCACCTTTGTTGCCTCAAGTTCAAGTCCTTCTGCGAGAATAGGTACTTCAAAGACTTATGGTCGGTAAAAATCTCAAACCTCTCTCCAAGCAAATAGTGCCTCCATGTCTTAAGTGCAAAAACTATGGCAGCCAACTCAAAATCATGGGTAGGATAGTTCTTCTCATGCGTCCTCAACTGCCTACTACCATAACACACTACCCTCCCTTCTTGCATCAACACCGTTCCTAGACCCTTCCTACATGCATCAGTGTATACAGTGAAAGGCTTAGCTCCTTCGGGTAAAACTAACACCGGTGCACTAGTAAGGGCTCTCTTAAGCTTCGTGAAGGAATCCTCACAATCCACATCCCACATGAAAGCTTTATTCTTCTTAGTAAGGCGTGTGAGTGGTGCCGAAATCTTGGAAAAGTCTCTAATGAACTTCCTATAGTAGCCTGCCAATCCCAAGAAGCTCCTAATCTCGGTAACTTTCTTGGGGGCCTTCCAATCTTGTACTGCAATAACCTTGGCGGGGTCAACAGCCAAACCTTCCTTCGAGACTATGTGCCCCAAGAAACGAACTTCCTCTCTCCAAAAATGACACTTCAAAAACTTAGCTCTCAAATGATGGCTACGATGTGTGCGAAGAACTTCTTCCAAATGAACAGCATGCTCCTCCATATTCTTGGAAAATACCAAGATATCATCCACGAATAACACCACAAACTTATTTAGGACATCCCTAAAGACGCGGCTCATCAAATCAATGAAATAGACTGGAGCATTGGTTTGCCCAAAAGGCATAACCAACCACTAGAAGAATCCGTCCGGTGTCCTAAAGGCAGTCTTATCTATGTTGTCATCAACGACTCTAAGCTGATGGAATCTTGTGGCTAAATCAAGTTGAGAGAAAACCGAAGAACCTACTAACTGGTCAAAAAGATCATCAATCCTAGGAAGTGGATATCGGTTCTTCTTGGTGAGCTTATTCAATTCCCTATAGTCCACGCAAAGTCGGAGAGAACCATCCGCCTTAGTGGCGAAGACGACTGGCGCCCCCCACTCCGATATGCTCCTTCTTATGAATCTCTTCTCCAAGAGCTCACGAATCTGCTTGCTCAATTCTTTCCTTTCCCTAAGTCCCATGTGTCTCACAGGTAACGCTACTGGCTTGGCATTCTCGGTCAAATAAATCCTGAAGTCAATCTCTCTCATAATGGGTAGTCCCCTAACCTCCTCAAAGACGTCTGCAAAATCTCTGACGATAGGAACCGAATGCAACTCTAATGAAGATGAATCGAAGGAATAGAGAAAACTCAACATGACTGACCCTTGCGGATCACAAGATACCTCCAGAGTCCTACCACTGCAAGTCTCAAGTCTAACGACCCTCCTTTCGCAGTCTAAGATAACTCCATATGTGGATAACCAATCCATCCCTAAGATCATCCCATACCCCGAGAATCCCAAAACATAGGCGTCGCAGTCAAACTCTACGCCTAGGATAAAGATTTTCAAACTCCTACAAACCATAGATAAGTGTGCCGATCCTCCTATGGGGTTTGAAACAATAATGGGGTCTATTACTAATGATATATCCAAATGCAAACAATCTACTAGAGAGATAGAGATAAAAGAGTGTGATGCTCCAGAGTCAAATAAAGTCCGAATAGGAAAATCAGATATAAAAATCAAACCTTCAACTGTGACTTTCTTACCTCTATCTGGAATGCTACTGGATGGTGCTGTCTTTAACACCTGAATCTGCACAACTGGTGCACTCGCTCCCTTGGGACAACTCCTACTCATATGACTGGGCTGCCCACAAGTATAGCACTTACCCTTCATCTTCTACTTCCAGCAATCCTTGGCCACATGTCCAACCTTCCCACAACCATGGAATTTTATTCCTTTCTTAATCTGCTTCTGAGGACCATCACCTTTCTTCTTCTTCTTATTCTTTTCCCACCACTTCTTCTTTGGACCTTCTGACTTAACCTCCTCTTTAAACTCTCCTTCCATGATCGTATATGACATAAGCGTCATCTCGACCAAAGACTCATAAGTAGCTCCCATCGGTACATGAGTCAGCAATAATCCCTGAAGGGGTTGATTCAATCCCTTTGCAAACTTCATAGCTTTCTTGTGCGCCGTGTTCACCAAGTCCATACCAAACCGCGACAGCTCATTGAATTGATTGATGTACTCCTTGACAGACAAACTCCCTTGCTTTAAATTGATAAACTTCTCCAACTGAACACTCTCTTTTGCCTAAGATAGAATCTTCCTATCGAATCGCTCCCGAAATCCATACCAAGTAATATTCCTTCCCTCCAACTCGATCACCTCCCACCAATAAGATGCCTCCTCCTTCAACTGCCAAGCGGCTAGTTGAACCCGCTACTGACCATCCAATCCCAAAAGACCAAAAATCTTCTCTATGTCTCTAAGCCATGCTCTTGCCTCCACAAAAGTCTCCTTTTCAGAAAAAGTCTTCCCTCCCAAAATCGCAAAATCCTTACAAACCTAAGACAAATTGATGGCGGTAGGTGGGTTGATGGGATTCCCACCCGCTGGTGCAGGATTGGGCGCATGCCCGTGCACCTCTAGAGTCCTGGCTTGTAAGTACCTACGAAACCAGGCTGGGACTGGAATGCCCTCGGGAAGGTTCGAGGCATCAGCCATTCTACGAAAAGAAAAGGATAGTTTAGGAAAGAGTCAAAGGGAGATTGAACTGGACCTATCAGAGGATTTTTATAAAATTCTTTTATACTTAAAATCATTTCTAAAAGTTTTTTTTTTGAAAAATACTTTTAAAACAAGTTATTTTGAAAAAATACATTACTTTCAAAATAAATTTTTGGAATCCTGTAACCTTAGGCTCTGATACCAAGTGTAACACCCCACACCCCTTAATATACCCAAAAGGACACATTAAAAGGCATGGTGCGTTGTAGGTATAACTGAAACTAACAGAGACTAAGATTCACAAGACAAAAATAGGTAAAAACAACGGAAACTATATAAGTATTTAATTAAAAAAAAAGCTTCAGAATTAATTCATAAATAAGTCAAATGCCAAATACAACATTCAAACCCCATCGTGTCTTATGAAATAAAACTTCATAGTCTCAAAATCAGAATACGTAATACCTGCATAAATAAACCAGTGCATACAAGAACAACAACTGAAAATAAAAGAAGTACATAGAAGAAGTCTCCTCCAAGAAGAACTCCAAGCTGCAGCAATCTACTAGCTTCTTCCTTGATTTCCTAAGGGGGGGAAAGGGGGAAATAGAGGAGTGGGTAAAACTAAAAGTCTGGTGAATGATAGTAATTACTAGAGTCTTTAAGCAAGCTAAAAGTAATAGACTCTACAACAGTTCTAGCATAAATAAGGATAACAAAGGAAATAGAAAAGAGATAAACGGGAAATAAATACGATTAAATATTGCTCAAGATAGGTTAACTTGATTGCTTGCACTTGTTCTGATTTAATTAGGCTGAATTCCTAATCCTGTAATTAGGATGTGACCCTAATTCTACCCTTTTTGAACGGCCTACTACTCCATAGACCTTTCAGTGGACCAACCGCTATATAACTCCCTACACAGCAGCCAATGATATCTACGAAAGATGCTCAGAGCAACTTTGTGGATCAGGAAGACATATATAACTCCCTACACAGAAGTCAACAGTGTCTACTAAAGACACCATACTAAGCGATTGGAACTCATAGCTATTACTGAGCACCCGAATGGAAGTTGCATGCGTAACTGCCACCATGCACATGCTACCTTTTTCTCCACCTATTAGGTCTTCTTATTACCTCCAACTTCCAGCATAGCGTGCCCCTCATCTCACTTCAGGATAATGCGAGATCACTGTGTGTCCATAGAAAAATAGGGGAAATGCTGTTGGTATTGGCCCTTCATCCAAACAATATCTAGTTGCGCCCCTTATCCAAATACCCATGATTTGGACTTCTTTTGACCAATTACTACCATTCTTAGCATAAGCGTGCCCTAGGGAATGCTATTTGGTACAGGTCATACTTTCATCTTTGCTTATTAACTTAGAAAAATTATTTAAATAAGCATTTATTACCATTTTTACTTTCTACGCTTATTAATTTATCCCAAGCCTTAAAATAAGCTATATCCTATTCTTTTTCTTATTCTAATCTACGTTATAATCATGCTTAATACTTAACCCAAGGTCTAAGTGTGAAAATTAGTTTCTTTCATCTTTTACTTCATTTAGTTATAATTCTAAGTTATAACTATGCCAATTATCTTTAATTGGTCCAATTCTAATTATAATTAGGCGTAATTTTAGTCCAATTCCATTATTTATTACAGTCTTTATAATTTACATCTTCTTTCTTCATTTAATATTCTTACTTATAAAATCCATATTCGCGTTCAATTTATTCTAATCCATACGCGCAGAAAAGAGGAATGAAGAGAATAGACGCTTGCATAAAATCCAAAACGTCGAAAAGATGTAAATAAGAAATAAATTACAGTAAATAAACTTAAATACTGAAAATAGACTGTAAATTAATAAAAAGCTATGCTTAACAGTAGTAAATTATAATTAACAGAAATAATACTAAAATTACTGAAAGAAATAGCTGAATAGACTGAAAATAATTAAAAACTGTAAATAATTACCGAAAAAGGCTATTCCAAAAATCGTAGTAAAACTACAACTATTGGAAACCCTATTATTTTAAATTACTTAAAGAAATCTTAAAATGATTACAATCACTCACCTCCGGTCCTAAGCTTTTCCTTTGGTCTTCCCGGATCCACTTGGAGTTGTTAAATAATTTAATTTATAACGAGTTTCTCCTTTGGAATAATTATTCCGTTTAGGGTCCTTCCTAGAAAGGTGAATCCAATTGGAGAAAACCTAGAATGAGAAAATGTGTTAGTACTAGGGGTCTATTTATATGTGTAGAAGTGGATCTCGGACCGTTGGATTTAGAGATTGAATAGAATGCAACCATGTCATAGGCTAAATAGGAGTCATCAGGTGCAGAAACGGAGGGACCAGATTAAACTAAAGGATGCAAATGACGTGTTCCGTGGTCTCTAATTCGTTCGAACGAATTTACATTCATTCGCCTGCTGAAAACAAGGTGGGTCGACCGGGCGGTCGACCACCCCCTTGCCCAGGTCGACTGGCCGGTCGACCTGACCGTATTTTTTTCTCTCGTTATATTTCTGCTTATTTTGTTTATTTTATAACTTGATCATATTAGCTCGATTTCTGACGTTCTATACATGGAAATTAAGCAGAAAATTACCACGGATACAATGGTGCGACTTCCATGGTTTAATTCTGATAATTTCATAAAGTTATTTTATTATTTAATTAATCAACAAATTAATTATTACAGGTTAAATTTCGGGTTATTACAACAACATAAATACCCACATACAAACTACTGCAAAATATTACACTTACACCTGTTTTTCATATATTTTTCTCACATATACAAACTGAAAAGTAAGCTGTCAATTATCACTATTATAAAACTCCAAAAAACAATTGATCTACAATTTCTTTGAAAATGAATTATTGTGATTTGAGAATTGTCTGAGTTTTAATTGTGATTTGTACGATTTCCAAATTATGTGCACCCCTGGAAATAGAATTTTTATATTTAAGTATTATTTTTATAACAATCACTTACAAATTTAGTGTAGAAGTCATCCAGTTTGTCCAGCATTTGTTTATTTTACTAGAACACATTGATAAAGTGCTATCACCATATGCAAAGCAATCAAGAACTTACTCCATCCTTCTACTATTACAAGCACATTTCCTACACATCTTCATTTTCCCAACTTATCCAAAGACTTCTCCAAAGAACTCATGAATAACCTATTGAAAAAGATGAGAAAATAAACATTATATCTGTTGTGTACATTTCAATGTATGATGCACGATGAGGTTCCCTTTTTTGTAGCATTAAAAACAAAAGAATTAACTGAAATAATAAGGTTTGGACCATATTTCATTGAAAATCAATCCATATTTTTATATTTCTACAAACTAACTTTACATATGTTGGGGATTTTGCGGTTCGAGACAAATTTGATGGCGATTGCGATGAAGATAATGTTGTACTTCCGACTTCAAGGATCTATGGAATAGATTCTTTCAGACAATAGTTCAACCCACCAGGTACAAACGGGTTATCGAACTATCGACTTTCAAGATTCAATGAAGCCCTATAACAGCGTAATCGGATTCAAAGTTTGCATGCCTTTGATCCGACCAAGAACACTTTAGCAATGGTTTCTGATGATGCAATTTGTATAGAATAGAATGAAGAGGAAGAAGGAACAAATCTGTAACAATTCAGCGTTTGCAACACCTTACATATGTTACAAAATATAGAGTAATGGAAGTGCAGCGATTAGCAACACTTCCTTGGCATTGCAGATCTGTGCAAGAAGAAGAAGAAGAGCACCAGAAAAAACTATACTCAACGATTTCTGGGCGTCACTATTTATAGTGGTAAAGAGGTGCCGATTCGCCAAGCGTCACAACCGTTTGCAATGGTCGTGTCTATTCATTTTGCAACGGTTCAAAAACGGTCGCGTCTATTCATTTTGTAATGTTTTTTAAAAACATTACAATTTCCCGCCATTAATTCAAATTTAGAAATTTCGGTTTTGGGTCCTTAACGGGCTGAAATCCAACCCGTTACTGTTTACATATGATCTAAAAATATTTTCGGATCCGAACCCGAAACCCGACCCGGTTCGGTTCGGTCGGACGGAAGGCGGCGGCGCGCGTGTGGTGTTGCATGACTTCTCTCCTCACAACAAAGCAAACATGTGGGAGCCCCAAGGCCCCAACATCCACATGAGAATACTATATTTATACAAATACTTTGTATAACTTTCTACCATGTGGGACTAATATTCTCTTCTTCCTCTTTACTTCTTCTCTTCCAAATCAAAACCTAAACCCCAAAGTTATTTGAAAATTTTACAACAATCTCCCCCAATTTTCAAAATAAGAAAAATTAATAAATATAATGGCTGCATCACTAGAGTGACTTCCTACATACCCAAGTGGGATCAAGCCTATGTAGTTCTAAGATCAAGTTTTGCATCATCGTAAGAAACCAACACATAAATAAAAGGTATCTTTTGGATTTGAACCTTTACTTAGTGTAAACCATTCAAAGCCTTATCTAGATTCTATGGTGAACGAATCTTGAACCAAGTATCCATAATGATAAAACCGGAACAATCACACATGTTGATTTCCTTAGGTAAAGTGTTCTGTATTGCTCAGCACGTTAATGGCCATGTGCTTAAATCCTGGTTCATGAGTCTACTTAGAAAGCGGTCTTACTTTCCTAGAAAACGGCATGATTTCCATACTCATATAGGTAAGTCTCTTAAGGTGTTTCTACGATTCACCTTTTAAGATTTCTAGACTTATTAAGGATATATATCCATCCTTTGTTCTTGCAGAATCCAATACTAAATATTATGGGATTATCGATTTAGTGTTCCATAATCATTCACTTAACTTGTTGGTACCCATTGAACTTTGTCTATCCTTTTCAAGACATAAGTTGGGTTTCTGTTAAGGATGATCAACCTTCATTCACAGAGCTTAGTCCCATTTCTTGTGACTTTATAGAAACCATTGCCTTTGGAAGACTCTTTGTAAGTGGATCAGCCAAGTTTTTTCTTCATTTCTATGTAGTCAACAGTTATAACTCCTCGTTTGAGTAACTGTCTCACCATTTGATGTCTTAGACTCACATGTCTAGACTTTCCATTATATGTCTTATTAGACACATTGAATATCGTTGCTTGATTGTCACAGTTAATCAAGACTGCTGGAGATGGCTTCTTCCATAAAGAGACTTCCATTAATAAATTCCTAAGCCATTCCACTTCTTTACATGCATCTGCTAATGCAATCAATTTTGACAACATTGTTGAGTCAGAAATACTGGTCTGCTTCTTGGAAGCCCAAGATACAGCAGCGCCTCCTAATGTAAAGATCCATCCAGTAGTAGACTTGGATCTGGATTCTACATTGTTCCAGGTTGCATCACTATATCCTTCTATTACAGCAGGATATCCTTTATAAGATAAACCATATTCAATGGTTCCTTTCAAATAAGCTAAAACTCTGGAAATAGATTTCCAATGTTCGAAACCTGGATTGCTCGTAAATCGACATAATACACTTATAGCATTTGCGATGTCTGGTCTAGTGCAATGCATAGCATACATAAGACTCCCAATAACACTGGAATACTCTAGTTGAGAGATAGTACATCCAGTGTTCTTTTCTAATTTAATACTAGGATCTAAAGGAGTTGGTGCTGGTTTGTCATCGTAATGACCATACTTTTGTAGGAATTTATCTATGTAATGAGATTGAGTTAGTAATAACTCCCCCTCTTTCCTAATAATTTTAATTCCCAAAATTACATCAGCCTCTCCTAGATCTTTCATATCGAATTTAGAAGACTGAAACTTTTTAGTTTCATTCACACATGATATATTGGAACCAAATATTAGCATGTCATCAACGTATAAACATATTATAACACTACCGTTGTTATCCGATTTGCTATAAATACATTTATCAGCATCATTAATAATGAATCCATATGACAGTGCAACTTTATCAAATTTCTCATGCCATTGCATGGGAGCTTGCTTCAGGCCATAAAGAGATTTTACTAATTTGCAAACTTTCTTTTCTTGGCCTGGGGTTTTGAAACCTTCAGGTTGTTCCATATATATCTCTTCTTCTAAATCTCCATTTAGAAAGGCAGTCTTTACATCCATTTGATGTATGACTAATTTATGAATTGATGCAAGTGAAATTAAACAGCGTATAGAAGATATGCGAGCAACTGGAGCATATGTATCAAAGTAATCTACTCCATGTCTTTGCTTATATCCCTTAGCAACTAATCTGGCTTTAAACTTATCAATGGATCCATTTGTATTCAACTTTTTCTTGAATATCCATTTACATCCTATAGGTTTAGCACCAGGAGGTAAATCAGTTAAAATCCAAGTTTGGTTTAACAGTATGGAATTCATTTCATTATTGATAGCTTCTTTCCAGAAATTGGAATCTCTGGAACTCATAACCTCAGAATAAGTTTTGGGATCGTCATCGACGTTCATTACATATTTAGTCACATTAAGGACTTCGTCCTTACTGCCTTCTACAAGATATGTAATGAAGTCAGGACCATAGTCCTTCTCTATTCTCGCTCTTTTACTTCTCCGTTGTTCAGTACTATTATCTGGTACTGATACTTCCTTGCTGTTTTGAGCAAGAGCATAATCATCGTCATTGATATCATTAGCCATACTAGGTTCTGGACTAGATGATCTCAATGGGATCTCAATAGTTTGATTTTCAAAAAATTCTACATCTACAGATTCTATAACTTCTAGGGTGTCAAGAATAAGGAATCTATAAGTTATACTATTAAGTGAATATCCTATGAAAACACATTTAAATGCTCTATCTCCTAACTTTGGTCGTTTAGGGTCTGGTTTTCTAACATATGCTAAGCAACCCCAAACTTTAAGTCTAGTTAGATTAGGTTTCCTATTAAACCATAATTCATAAGGGGAAATATTATTCTTTTTAAGTGGTACTCTATTTAAAATATAACATGCAGATAACATAGCATCACCCCATAGGTTATAAGGTAAATTAGAACTTATGAGCATGGCATTAACCATTTCTACTAAAGTTCTATTCTTCCTTTCAACAACACCATTTTGTTGTGGTGTATATGGGGCAGTATGTGACGACCGCCCATGACCCCTGCACCGGATCTAGAGATAGTGCGCTGTAAAGTGTGCCAGGCGACCATGGACGATTGTCAAGGTAAGATTAAAACAACAGGATCTATCGTATTACTCACAGCGCATGGACAAAATACAATAGAACATATGTATAGTGAAGCTTTACATAACAAAATGACATCATATAAAACTCCATAATAGTTGAATACAAGCATCCACATAGTCAATACATCCAGCCTCACTACATATCTCTCAGAGAATACAAAAACAGCGGAATATCCAGTACATATAATAAGAAGACAATATGCAACCCTCCAGCTCGTCTTCGATATCAGCATCGTGAGAAGAGAACAGCACCTGCCACCTGCTACCTAGTCTGCCCGTCCCAAAATGGACGAACGGCCCAAGGCAATAAGAATTAAAAACATAAAGCCTTGAGTCAGACAACAGTCTTAGTGAGCAGTAAATTAACTAACAACATACCAAAAGAGCATAAAGGAAAAGGAATAGGAATACAACCCTCCCACTCCAACCTCATTCTACAGTGATAGCCCCCAGACACACACTAAGCAGAAGCAAACATAGCAGAGCATACAATTTAAAGTAAAGCTACTATCACTCGAGTCAAGGGCGATGTTTTCCAAGTACCAAGGCCTAAATCAGATAAGCACCCAGAAAATACCGCTCTTGAGTCCGAAATGACGTTACAACCAAACATCCATGACTCTGGCTATCACTGTTATCATTGCTTCAATATCGCCGTTAATTGAATGACCAGCACATTCTTTCAGCCGTCCGTCAAGGGCTAATGAAAACCCCGGTTCTAGACATAACTCTCGCACGTCGTCGCAGCCCGTGCCTAGGACTATCGAATCTGCCCAGAGTACTCGACCATCAACAGTTAGCCGTTGGGACTATCGAATCTTCCCAAACGTACTCTTGCTTAGAGCATGCTAGAACCTTCAACAACGATGCTATCCAAGCCTCCTAGTCATCCTCCTCGACGACTATTCTCATATCCATTCATTATGCTCAACTCGAATCATATCACCGAGTTATCAACATGCTTGGAATGATCCCATCTGGATTAGACCAAGTCTTCATCACATGATTGCCTCGCTTCATTACATCCTCGCAAAGCCTCATCTCAACATCACATCATCAAATCTATGCATAAGAGCTTCATCATCCCGCTACATATGCCACGAGCAGCTTTTCCAATTCAAGAGCCTTTCCCTTAGCTTTTGAATCACCTTCGATCTAAATCTAATCATCAATCATCTAGTTCATAACAATCAATCAAATCAAACATCAATCCAAGCAATCAAGCATTCTAAAATGATCTAAGTAGACAATTATAACAATAATGGCATTTTCGTAATTAAAGAGTTGAAAGTCCAATAAGCATGAAAACATGGATTATATCTCTACAAACTTGATGAATGAACTTGCATGGGTTAACATATGATAAAATGGATGTAACATCATCATGAACAATGGATCTATATGGATCTACACATAGGATGAAGAAAATGCATGGAAATCTCTATTTTAACACCAAATCGAGCCAACAATCCGATATACTCCTTTGGATCCGTGTGAGAGATAATCACCACTCACCAAATCACCTAAACAACCTCAAATCAATACGCTTCAGATCTGGACAGCGAGGGATCAAGCTTGATCTATCACGAATCCGCTTCAAACGATGAAATCTCACTAGAAAAGACGAAGATCTTCAATCTAAGCTCTTGAATCTTCAATCTTGATCTTCGATTTGGATGGATGGAAGCACTAGATTAGAGTGGAGAAAAGAAGTGAAGAAGTGTAGAAGTCGAGCTCTCAAAATGGCAGCACTTCGTCGCTTCAAAATCCGGATCCCAAAAAGTGAGAACAACCCTCTCTATTTATAGGCAGAAAATCTCTTAAGTCGTAACTCGGCTATCTCCCTAGGTCGTTTCCGACCTAAGCCTCTCCGACCTAACAGATGCACATGCGCATTCAAACACCCAGCGACCTACGACCTAACGCAACGCGCGACTTAACACATGCGCTTCCACTTGTATACGACTTACGACCTAACACAGATCACGACCTAACACTTAGACAAAACCTTGCGACCAACAGATGCTACGACTTAACTCCTCAGCGACCTAACGCATGACGACCTAAAACAACACGCGACCTAACATAAGTCGCAACAACTGGACTTTGACCTAACTACTAAGCCAAAGCCCAGCGACCTAACACTCGCGCGACCTACGACTTAGAATACACGCGACCTAACACTTAAACTATCTCCTACGACCTAACAACTCATACAACAAACTACTCACGCGACCTAACTGGGTTATGTTCTAACTCCTTAAGTCGCCTAACCCTTAGGTCGCTAACACGCTACCCTTCTTAGGTCGCTAACCTATAGGTCGCTCCAAGATACTAAGTCGCTAACCCGGTAACCATTAGGTCGCTAACTCGCCCTGCCGACCTAACACTTAGCTCACCGAAACTCTTAGGTCGCTCACAATAGTTTCCTTAGGTCATTGCCGACCTAACTCTACCCCAGAATACTTAGGTCGCCTACTACTCTTCCTTAGGTCGCCTAAACCTCTTAAGTCGATCACGACTTATCACTTAGGTCGGTCACTACCTTGAGTCGGCAACTCGACCTAGACTTATCTCTTAACTTGCCTATCCCCTTAGGTCGCAGACCTTCTCTAAGTCACTCACGACTTATCTCCTAAGTCGCCAACAACATTTAGTTCTCTAGGTCGCGTACGACCTAGGACTTAGGCAATTTCATCCAAAGTCTGAAACAACTAGAAAATGCTGAAAATCCCAGATTTTGACAAACCTTTCGATCCGTAAAATACGGGTCGTTACATTCTCTCCCCCTTAGGAATTTCGCCCCCGAAATTCCAGGCAATCATAGCAATCAAAGACTATTCTGTACGCCTACCATCCATAGCAATCAACAAACCATGCATCCAATTCTAGCTTAGCGTACAGAATTCTAAGACTTAGAACAAGTTACAATATCGCAAGATGAGACGACACCTTAGGGCCAACCTTGAAGAGTTCAGGATGAGCTGCCTTCATCCTCTCTTCCACCTCCCACGTACAGTCGTTATCATCATCACTCCATTGTATCTTGAGCAACTTAACTACCTTCCTCCTAAGCTGTTTCGTGTCGGTTTCAACAACACGAAGCGGTTTACGAGGTCTTCTATCAATTGGATCAACTTCAAAATCTTCATAGCTATCTGCAGAAACTACTGCATTTGAGTCGTGCACATACTTCCGTAGATATGATACATGAAAAACATTGTGCACACTTGACATCTTCTCTGGTAACTCCAATCTGTAAGCGAGCTTTCCAATTCGCTCGATGATCGGGAATGGTCAGACAAATCTCGGAGTCAATTTTCCTTTCCTCCCGAATCGAATAACATTCTTCAGTGGAGAAATCTTCACAAAAACCATATCTCCTGCGTCGAATTCCAAATCCTTTCGACGCTTATCAGCATAACTCTTCTGACGGTCTTGGGCTGCCTTCATTCGTTGCCGAATGATCTCTATACAATCCGAAGTCTGACGAATCATCTCTGGCCCAAGCATCAGCTTTTCTCCAGTCTCCAACCAACATGTCGGAGAGTTACACGGTCTTCCATACAATGCCTCATACGGTGCCATACCAATGCTTGACTGGTAACTGTTGTTGTACGCAAACTCCACCAAATGCAGGTGATCTTCCCATGATCCTCCGAAGTCCAAAACACATGCTCTTAGAAGATCTTCCAAAACTCGGTTGACTCTCTCGGTCTGACCATCTGTTTGGGGATGATAAGCTGTACTCAAACACAAGTTGGTTCCCAAGACTTCCTGGAAGCTCTTCCAAAATCCACTAGTGAACAATGGGTCTCGATCGCTCACTATACTCTTCGGAATACTATGGAAACGAACTATCCACTTAACATACAGCTCAGCCAACTTTGATGCAGTCCTAGTCGATCGAACAGGAATGAATCGTGCACTCTTAGTCAGACGATCCACAATGACCCAAATCCCTTCATTTCCCGTTCTGGTTCTAGGCAACCCATCGATAAAATCCATCGACACTTGTTCCCACTTCCATGTAGGAACTTCTAATGGCTGAAGCAATCCACTTGGCTTCTTCTGTTCGGCTTTTACCAACTGGCAGTTCATACATTTGGAAATAAAATTTCCAACATCCTTCTTCATACCTTCCCAGTAGTAGGTTCTCTTCATATCCCGATACATCTTATTTCCACCTGGATGAATTGTCAGCTTCGAGTGATGACTTTCCTTCAGAACTTCACTCCTCAATTCATCTATATCGGAAACAACTAGTCGTCCTTGCTTCCGAAGCCAACCCTCTCGATCGACCTCGAATCCTTTATCCTTTTCTGGATCCAATCCAGATTCCAATTCACGGATAATCTTGACAAGCTTATCATCTCGTTTTTGGCTCTCGCCAATCCTTTCCACAAGAGTGGGTCTTATTGATAAGTTTTCCAACATCTCAGGTTCCAATTCGCATCTAGGCCTGAAGTCAAATCCAGCTAAATACTCGAGATTCTTCCATTCAGAAAACATGGCTCCCAATCCTGCATGTCTTCGACTTAACGCATCTGCCACTGCGTTACCTTTTCCCGGAGTATAAGCTATACCAAAATCATATGATGCTAAAAACTCTAGCCAACGTTGCTGCCGAAGATTCAAATCCTTTTGGGAGAAAAGATACTTCAACGACTTGTGATCCGTAAACAACTCGAATCGAACTCCCAACAGATAATGCCTCCACATCTTCAGAGCAAATACAATCGCTGCTAATTCCAAATCATGAGTTGGGTAATTCCTTTCATGCGGCTTCAGTTGTCGACTGGCATACGCAACAACTTTATCCTTCTGCATCAGCACTGCTCCAAGTCCCGTACCACATGCGTCGGTGTAAACCACCATCTCATCATTCCCACTTGGAATATTCAAAACAGGAGCACTCGTCAATCGCTCTTTCAGGATTCCGAAAGCTTGCTCACACTTAGCATCCCAACTGAACACTTGGTTCTTTTTCGTCAATCCTGTTAACGGTGCAGCTATCTTGGAGAAGTCTTTGATAAACCGTCGATAATATCCTGCTAATCCAAGAAAACTTCTCACATCTGATGCATTCTTAGGTCTAACCCAATCCTGGATTGCTGCCACCTTAGCGGGATCAACCGCTATTCCACTTCCAGAAATCACATGGCCTAAGAACCTCACTTCACTCTTCCAGAAGTGACACTTCGAAAACTTAGCCTTCAGTTGATGTTTCCGCAAGATTTCCAAAACAATACGCAAGTGCGTCTTGTGCTCCTCTTTCGTTCTAGAATAAATCAGAATATCATCCACGAACACAAGTACGAACTTGTTCAACTGATCTCTGAACACTCTATTCATAAGATCCACAAAATATGCTGGCGCGTTAGTCAATCCAAACGGCATTACCAGCCACTCAAAGAAACCCGATGGTGTCCGAAAAGCAGTCTTCGGCACACTATCTTTAGCCACTCTCAACTGGTGAAATCCCGTTGCCAAATCCATCTGAGAAAACACCTTAGCTTCGTGAAGCTGATCAAACCAGTCATCTATTCTCGGCAATGGATACTTGTTCTTCTTAGTCACCTTATTCAGCTCACGATAATCCACACACAATCTCAACGATCCATCTGCCTTGGTTGCAAACACAACTGGTGCACCCCACTCGGACACACTACGCCGAATGAATCCTTTCTGCAAAAGATCATCAACTTGCACCCTCAACTCCTGCTGTTCCCTAGGCGCCATCCGCCTAAGAGGCATCACAACAGGTCTGGCTCCTTCAACTAGATCTATACGAAACTCGATCTCTCTATGCGGCGGCAACCCTTTGACTTCGTCAAAGACATCCTCGAATCCATTAGCGATCGGCACTGATGACAGTCCATCCCGTGGAACAACTAGCGAATACATGAAGCTCATGAAGACGCCTTCTTCATGCTTACATCGTATCACAATCTTTCGCCCCTCCACATTCTCGACTGTCACTTCCAACCTTTTGTAATCAACCTTAGCCGCATACTTCCTAAGCCAGTCCATACCCAAAATAATTCCGAACCCCGCAAAGTTCAGAACAAAGCAATCACAAACAAAAGAGCAACCATGACTCGATACAACTAGACCACGGCATAGCATACACAAACAAGACGAACCCCCAACTGGATTAGTCACAACCAATGGCCTATCAACAATATCCGGCTCCAAACCCAACCGGCCTACGAGTTCACTACAAACAAATGAATGCGACGCTCCAGTATCAAACAGAACTCTAACTGGAACACCACATAGGAAAAGAGTACCTTGAACAACCACACTCTTTCCCTTCTCTTCAGCAGTAGGAGCTTTCGAAGACGACGGAACAGCTCCTAAAGCATAGGCTTGCACAATCTGCCTGTCCTTCCTCGGTTCTGGACAATTCTTCCTGAAATGCCCCGGCTTGTCACAGTTGTGACACTTCATCGGCACCTTAGGATTCTTACAATCCTTCGAGAAATGGCCCTTCTGCTGACAATTGTAGCAAGTCACCTCGCCTTTCGGCTTCTTCTGGCCATCCTTACCCTTCTGCTGCTGCTGCTGCTTCCTCTTCTTGTTTCCACCCTGCTGGGGTTTAGACTCTTCCCTGGTCACAGCAACAACAGATCCTTCCTTAGGAAACAGACTCTCATGCCTAAGAGCTTTCTCCACAAGCTTCTCAAATGAATCGTCCAAATGATCCACCAACTGTCTCCCAAGATAGCTATCCAAGTCGGTCACAAACTTCTCATTCTTTTGGTAAGCAGACTCAATATATGACCGGGCATACTTGGACAAAGCTTCAAACTCAGAAACATACTCAAGAACAGATCTTCCACCCTGCTTGAGCTCCACAAACCTCTTGAACAGAACAGACTTCTGAGTTGTAGAAATGAACTTAGCTTCAAATCTGACTTGGAATTGCTCCCAAGTAATCTCTTCTTCCGGAGTAGTGATGGTAATAGAGTTCCACCAATCAGAGGCTCTCCCTTGAAGCTGCCTTGATGCCAACTTCCTCTTAGTTGCATCATCAATTCCCAAATCACCAAAGATCCTTCTACAAGCATCTATCCATCTCTGGACTTCGATAGTTGATTCTGTTCCCAAGAAAACCTTCCCTCCAAGAGCAGTATAATCCTTGCACAGCTTAGCAAAATCCACTGGTTTCGGAGTTTGGACTTGAACTCCAACATCAACTGCTGCCCCCGGAACTGGTATCCTTCTCATGATCGAAGTCATCATAGCTTCGAACATGGCTGCATATCAGCAGTCTCTTCAGTAGCACGGCCTTCCCTAGCAGCTGGTCTCCCTCTTCGACTCATTCTCAATATCTATAAAAAGGAATGATTAGAACATCTAGAGAAACAACTGCATAAAGGACTCAAACTCTACTAAGCTACTATATTATATATATTATTCATCCACCAAAATACAATTACGTCTCTCATACGTAGTTACGACGGCGAGCGTTGGGTAAAATCGATTAACCAATGCTCTGATACCAAATGTGACGACCGCCCATGACCCCTGCACCGGATCTAGAGATAGTGCGCTGTAAAGTGTGCCAGGCGACCATGGACGATTGTCAAGGTAAGATTAAAACAACAGGATCTATCGTATTACTCACAGCGCATGGACAAAATACAATAGAACATATGTATAGTGAAGCTTTACAGAACAAAATGACATCATATAAAACTCCATAATAGTTGAATACAAGCATCCACATAGTTAATACATCCAGCCTCACTACATATCTCTCAGAGAATACAAAAACAGCGGAATATCCAGTACATATAATAAGAAGACAATATGCAACCCTCCAGCTCGTCTTCGATATCAGCATCGTGAGAAGAGAACAGCACCTACCACCTGCTACCTAGTCTGCCCGTCCCAAAATGGACGAACAGCCCAAGGCAATAAGAATTAAAAACATAAAGCCTTGAGTCAGACAACAGTCTTAGTGAGCAGTAAATTAACTAACAACATACCAAAAGAGAATAAAGGAAAAGGAATAGGAATACAACCCTCCCACTCCAACCTCATTCTACAGTGATAGCCCCCAGACACACACTAAGCAGAAGCAAACATAGCAGAGCATACAATTTAAAGTAAAGCTACTATCACTCGAGTCAAGGGCGATGTTTTCCAAGTACCAAGGCCTAAATCAGATAAGCACCCAGAAAATACCGCTCTTGAGTCCGAAATGACGTTACAACCAAACATCCATGACTCTGGCTATCACTGTTATCATTGCTTCGATATCGCCGTTAATTGAATGACCGGCACATTCTTTCAGCCGTCCGTCAAGGGCTAATGAAAACCCTGGTTCTAGACATAACTCCCACACGTCGTCGCAGCCCGTGCCTAGGACTATCGAATCTGCCCAGAGTACTCGACCATCAACAGTTAGCCGTTGGGACTATCGAATCTGCCCAAACGTACTCTTGCTTAGAGCATGCTAGAACCTTCAACAACGATGCTATCCAAGCCTCCTAGTCATCCTCCTCGACGACTATTCTCATATCCATTCATTATCCTCAACTCGAATCATATCACCGAGTTATCAACATGCTTGGAATGATCCCGTATGGATTAGACCAAGTCTTCATCACATGATTGCCTCGCTTCATTACATCCTCGCAAAGCCTCATCTCAACATCACATCATCAAATCTATGCATAAGAGCTTCATCATCCCGCTACATATGCCACGAGCAGCTTTTCCAATTCAAGAGCCTTTCCCTTAGCTTTTGAATCACCTTCGATCTAAATCTAATCATCAATCATCTAGTTCATAACAATCAATCAAATCAAACATCAATCCAAGCAATCAAGCATTCTAAAATGATCTAAGTAGACAATTATAACAATAATGGCATTTTCGTAATTAAAGAGTTGAAAATCCAATAAGCATGAAAACATGGATTATATCTCTACAAACTTGATGAATGAACTTGCATAGGTTAACATATGATAAAATGGATGTAACATCATCATGAACAATGGATCTATATGGATCTACACATAGGATGAAGAAAATGCATGGAAATCTCTATTTTAACACCAAATCGAGCCAACAATCCGATATACTCCTTTGGATCCATGTGAGAGATAATCACCACTCACCAAATCACCTAAACAACCTCAAATCAATACGCTTCAGATCTGGACAGCGAGGGATCAAGCTTGATCTATCACGAATCCGCTTCAAACGATGAAATCTCACTAGAAAAGACGAAGATCTTCAATCTAAGCTCTTGAATCTTCAATCTTGATCTTCGATTTGGATGGATGGAAGCACTAGATTAGAGTGGAGAAAAGAAGTGAAGAAGTGTAGAAGTCGAGCTCTCAAAATGGCAGCACTTCGTCGCTTCAAAATCCGGATCCCAAAAAGTGAGAACAACCCTCTCTATTTATAGGCAGAAAATCTCTTAAGTCGTAACTCGGCTATCTCCCTAGGTCGTTTCCGACCTAAGCCTCTCCGACCTAACAGATGCACATGTGCATTCAAACACCCAGCGACCTACGACCTAACGCAACGTGTGACTTAACACATGCGCTTCCACTTGTATACGACTTACGACCTAACACAGATCACGACCTAACACTTAGACAAAACCTTGCGACCAACAGATGCTACGACTTAACTCCTCAGCGACCTAACGCATGACGACCTAAAACAACACGCGACCTAACATAAGTCGCAACAACTGGACTTCGACCTAACTACTAAGCCAAAGCCCAGCGACCTAACACTCGCGCGACCTACGACTTAGAATACACGCGACCTAACACTTAAACTATCTCCTACGACCTAACAACTCATACAACAAACTACTCACGCGACCTAACTGGGTTATGTTCTAACTCCTTAAGTCGCCTAACCCTTAGGTCGCTAACACGCTACCCTTCTTAGGTCGCTAACCTATAGGTCGCTCCAAGATACTAAGTCGCTAACCCGGTAACCATTAGGTCGCTAACTCGCCCTGCCGACCTAACACTTAGCTCACCGAAACTCTTAGGTCGCTCACAATAGTTTCCTTAGGTCGTTGCCGACCTAACTCTACCCCAGAATACTTAGGTCGCCTACTACTCTTCCTTAGGTCGCCTAAACCTCTTAAGTCGGTCACGACTTATCACTTAGGTCGGTCACTACCTTAAGTCGGCAACTCGACCCAGACTTATCTCTTAACTTGCCTATCCCCTTAGGTCGCAGACCTTCTCTAAGTCACTCACGACTTATCTCCTAAGTCGCCAACAATATTTAGTTCTCTAGGTCGCGTACGACCTAGGACTTAGGCAATTTCATCCAAAGTCTGAAACAACTAGAAAATGCTGAAAATCCCAGATTTTGACAAACCTTTCGATCCGTAAAATACGGGTCGTTACACGGTACATTGGTGAACTATACCTTGTTTTTTACAAAACAAGGTGAATTCATTTGAGAAATATTCACCACCACGATCTGAATGTAATATTTTAATTTTAACTCCTAATTGTGTTTCGACCTCTGCTTTGTAAATTTTGAATTTATCAAAAGCCTCATCATTAGTTTTCATTAGATATACATATGCATATCTAGTATAATCATCAATGAATGTTATATAGTATTGGTTACCACCATAGGTGATATGACTTTTTAAGTCACCCACATCACTATATACCAAATCAAGCAAACCAGTTTTCCTTCTACGGATTTAAAGGATTTTCGGTGTATTTTTGCTTGAACACATATTTCACATTTAGAGATGGTATCGAAATCACAATCAGAAATAAATCCTAATTTATGTATATTTCTAATGGAATTATAATTAACATATCCTAATCTACCATGCCATAAATTAATAGAATCAACAATATAAACAGAAGATTTCTTTATTAGATTCAACTTAATCATGTCGTTACAAGAGTATCCCTGTCCAATGAATCTACCATTCTTAGACAACACTAGCTTATCAGACTCATACACCATCTTGAATCCTCCTTTGTTAAGAAGGTATCCAGATACCAAATTCTTACACATATCAGTTACATAAAATACATTTACTAGTGTAAGAACTTTTCCAGAGGTGAAAGTAAGTTCTATAGTGCCTTTTCCCAGAACTTTGCTTGGAACCTTATTTGCTCCAGTAACTTCGTCGGCTACTCCTTTATTTTCTTCGTAACTCTTGAACAGATTACGGTCTTTGCAAATGTGAATGGTTGCTCCAGTATCGAACCACCAATCATCATCATTGCCGCTAACGGAGTTCGCCTCTTGCACTACAGCCACAAGCGAGTCTTCGACCACATTCACTTTTTGTTGTTTCTTCCGAAGACGGCAGTCTCGGGCATAGTGGTCGGGCTTGTTACAAAAATAACAAGCACCTTTCTTTTTGTTGTTGGTTTTTGAATGATTATTCTTCTTAAACTATGTCTCATTCTTTGTCTTTAACTTATCAGTAATTTCAACATTATTTGCCTTAGAATGGGACTCAGTTTGCGGATTATCATCTAGATCGCGTTTGCGAGAGTCTTCTTCAATACGAAGATGACGTTGTAAACTATCTAAATTATAATCCGTTTTCGCATGCTTCATCTTTTTCTTATAATCATTCCAACTATGCGGAAGTCTCGAAATTATAACTCCAACAACAAAAGATTCAGGGAGATCAATTCCAGCATCTTTAAGTTGATTCACCAACAGTAAGATTTCGCTTACTTGTCCAATTATGGACTTATTGGTGACCATTTTGAAATCCATAAAATTAGAAATAAGAAACTTTTTATTACTTTCCTCGGATATGCGGTACTTATTCTCCAGAGCAGTCCAAAGTGCCTTCGCTGTTTTCAAGGTCCTATGAGCATTGTAGACTGGGGTAGATAGCGCATTCAGAATATGGCCTCTGCATAGAAAATCATCCTCTTTGCGCTTTGCATGTTTAGCCTTTAGAGCAGCATCATCCTTATCAGTTTCCTCCGGGATTTCTTCCAAGTCATTTTCCAAAATGTAGAACAACTTGACGGTGACCAGGAAAAATTTCATCGTCTCTTGCCAACGAGTGAAATTATCGCCATCAAAACGCTCTAATCGAGATAGATGCTGATTCATAACTTGTAGAGCGCTCGAACCTTCCATGGTTGAAGACTATTATCTGAAATTTGTTGGGGATTTTGCGGTTCGAGACAAATTTGATGGCGATTGTGATGAAGATAATGCTGTACTTCCAACTTCAAGGATCTATGGAATAGATTCTTTCAGACAATAGTTCAACCCACTAGGTACAAATGGGTTATCGAACTATCGACTTTTAGGATTCAATGAAGCCCTATAACAGCGTAATTGGATTCAAAGTTTGCACGCCTTTGATCCGACCAAGAACACTTTAGCAATGGTACTTTATGATGCAATTTGTATAGAATAGAATGAAGAGGAAGAAGGAACAAATCTGCAACAATTCAGCGTTTGCAACACCTTGCAGATGTTACAAAATATAGAGTAATGGAAGTGCAGCGATTAGCAACACTTCCCTGGCGTTGCAGATCTGTGCAAGAAGAAGAAGAGCACGGGCTGAAATCCAACCCGTTACTGTTTACATATGATCCAAAAATATTTCCGAACCCGAAACCCGGTCGGCGGCGCGCGAGGTGTTGCATGACTTCTCTCCTCATCTTTAAGTTGATTCACCAACAGTAAGATTTCGCTTACTTGTCCAATTATGGACTTATTGGTGACCATTTTGAAATCCATAAAATTAGAAATAAGAAACTTTTTATTATTTGCCTCGGATATGAGGTACTTATTCTCCAGAGCAGTCCAAAGTGCCTTCACTGTTTCCAAGGTCCTATGAGCATTGTAGACTGGGGTAGATAGAGCATTCAGAATATGGCCTCTGAATAGAAAATCGTCCTCTTTGCGCTTTGCACGTTTAGCCTTTAGAGCAGCATCATCCTTATCAGTTTCCTCCGAGATTTCTTCCAAGTCATTTTCCAAAATGTAGAACAACTTGACGGTGACAAGGAAAAATTTCATCGTCTCTTGCCAACGAGTGAAATTATCGCCATCAAAACGCTCTAATCGAGATAGATGCTGATTCATAACTTGTAGAGCGCTCGAACCTTCCATGGTTGAAGACTATTGTCTGAAATTTGTTGGGGATTTTGCGGTTCGAGACAAATTTGATGGCGATTGCGATGAAGATAATGCTGTACTTCCAACTTCAAGGATCTATGGAATAGATTCTTTCAGACAATAGTTCAACCCACCAGGTACAAACGGGTTATCGATCTATCGACTTTTAGGATTCAATGAAGCCCTATAACAGCGTAATCGGATTCAAAGTTTGCATGCCTTTGATCCGACCAAGAACACTTTAGCAATGGTACTTTATGATGCAATTTGTATAGAATAGAATGAAGAGGAAAAAGGAACAAATCTGCAACAATTCAGCGTTTGCAACACCTTGCATATGTTACAAAATATAGAGTAATGGAAGTGCAGCGATTAGCAACACTTCCCTGGCGTTGCAGATCTGTGCAAGAAGAAGAAGAGCACGGGCTGAAATCCAACCCGTTACTGTTTACATATGATCCAAAAATATTTCCGAACCCGAAACCCGGCCGGCGGCGCGCGAGGTGTTGCATGACTTCTCTCCTCATCTTTAAGTTGATTCACCAACAGTAAGATTTCGCTTACTTTTCCAATTATGGACTTATTGGTGACCATTTTGAAATCCATAAAATTAGAAATAAGAAACTTTTTATTACTTGCCTCGGATATGCGGTACTAATTCTCCAGAGCAGTCCAAAGTGCCTTCGTTGTTTCCAAGGTCCTATGAGCATTGTAGACTGGGGTAGATAGCGCATTCAGAATATGGCCTTTGCATAGAAAATCGTCCTCTTTGCGCTTTGCACGTTTAGCCTTTAGAGCAGCATCATCCTTATCAGTTTCCTTTGGGATTTCTTCCAAGTCATTTTCCAAAATGTAGAACAACTTGACGGTGACCAGGAAAAATTTCATCGTCTCTTGCCAACGAGTGAAATTATCGCCATCAAAACGCTCTAATCGAGATAGATGCTGATTCATAACTTGTAGAGCGCTCAAACCTTCCATGGTTGAAGACTATTGTCTGAAATTTGTTGGGGATTTTGCGGTTCGAGACAAATTTGATGGCGATTGCGATGAAGATAATGCTGTACTTCCAACTTCAAGGATCTATGGAATAGATTCTTTTAGACAATAGTTCAACCCACCAGGTACAAACGGGTTATCGAACTATCGACTTTCAGGATTCAATGAAGCCCTATAACAGCGTAATCGGATTCAAAGTTTGCACGCCTTTGATGCGACCAAGAACACTTTAGCAATGGTACTTTATGATGCAATTTGTATAGAATAGAATGAAGAGGAAGAAGGAACAAATCTGCAACAATTCAGCGTTTGCAACACCTTGCAGATGTTACAAAATATAGAGTAATGGAAGTGCAGCGATTAGCAACACTTCCCTGGTGTTGCAGATCTGTGCAAGAAGAAGAAAAGCACGGGCTGAAATCCAACCCGTTACTGTTTACATTTGATCGAAAAATATTTCCGAACCCGAAACCCGGCCGGCGGCGCACGAGGTGTTGCATGACTTCTCTCCTCACAACAAAGCAAACATGTGGAAGCCCCAAGGCCCCAACATCCACATGAGAAAACTATATTTATACAAATACTTTGTATAACTTTCTACCATGTGGGACTAATATTCTCTTCTTCCTCTTTACTTCTTCTCTTCCAAATCAAAACCCAAACCCCAAAGTTATTTGAAAATTTTACAACAACATAAATATATTTTTAATATATATATATGTGGTTATGTTTCTAATCAATGGAATTTATAACATAAACGTCTATTGGTGAACTATGATGATTTACGTCAACAAATAGAGGTGAAAGACAATGATTTCTACATAGTAGCAGTGAGAAAAAATCAACAATAAAGTGGATCACAGTACTTTAGTTTCTACAGCATAGACACGGGGTTTGAAAACCATTCCCCTATAGTTAATTTCCATAAACACATTTTCCTAAAATTTAATTCTTTTTCTCGGGTCGGTTTGTTTGTGTTGGATACTTTAGAAATTCTTTCAGTATAAAAAATTATGTTGCACCACGTTAATCTTTCGACTATTCAAATTATTTAAAATTTTAAAAATAAACCCAAATTTTTTTATGTTATTGTCGGAGTTTAAATTATGATTTGTTTACGCGTATGTTGATAATGGAAATTTTAAGGTTTGTATATTTTTACATGAAAGCTGTAGGGTTGAACCATATTTCATCTATTACATGAACATGTTTTCCTGCAGATGTAACTTGACTGCTCTAGCTTGCAATTTTAACAGTTTCAACATGTGTGAATCTGGAAAAAAAATATTGTGCAAGTATACATTTATATCTGGAACTTAAGGCTATTTCAGTGTTAAGTGATTAAGAACCACTGAAGTTGTCAGTGCTCATTTTCCTTGGTATCATTCAAATGAGTTGTTTTATGCGCCTTTCTCTTTCAATTCTGTGCTACATGAAGGAGCAAGTCCCATTCCATAAGTACTTAGTTGTGTGAAAATATTTGAGTAGCAGCAGGAAGTGCAAGGCGAATTCCATTAAAGTTCTACACTTGCAATCACTTGGCAACCAAGTCTATATCTCCATATAAATGTAAAACCCAAAATTTAATCAAATGAAACGAATGATTCTGAAGATCTTTACAAGTATTATATAAAGAATACTGAAAAATGAAACTCAATTTTTTACTAGAAAATTAACATACAGCTCTATAGGAAATAAGAATATACGACTAAAAACTTACTGTTCTTTCAGCTCAGATGCATCTTGTAGTGTTTGTTATTTTATGAATGACACCAATATTGTCTTTCATGCTTCATGGTGTTGCCCCAAATATAAATGGGCTCGGCTAACCCAATGTTTGGTCCAACCCTGATTATAGCTATGATTCAGTAATAGGTCCGTTCTCAAAATCTATTGAAACAATAATTCAATATATTTTTGATTTATACAAATTGCCCTCGAATTGACCGTGTAGTAATTCTATTTAAATTTCAACATTGAAAAATGAATTTTCAAATGGATAAGCATGTTTTACTTGGTATATATGAATTTTTTTTGAATTTCTAACTAATACGAATCCTTACCTATTTACAGCAAATATAAAAGCCAATACTCTATTGTTGATTAAACATTAGCACTTTATCACTGTATTTTTTCATTCATATATCTTACATATCTTCTCAAATACATTTATTTGCTCATACACAACTTTCTCAGTTAGATTTTGTTCTATATTTTCATCTTATTCATAAATTTAAAATCGCATACTCAGTTTTTTTTTCAAAGTCTACAGTACAATAAACTTGATTTCGTCTAGTTTCTATTGTTTTACTAAACCAAAATTCAATGTTTTTAATATAGATCAATAACCTGTGGTTCACTTGTGAATAATAAACTGTAAAAGAAAATATTTGGCTTTATAATAAAATAAAAAACCTTCATTGTTTTTGTATACCTTTGTTAACTAAGAATTTTATAATGCACATTACATCAATGCTATGTGTCATATTTCATTTCATGTATGCTACTTGCACTCAACCTAGCACCTGTTAAATTTTGTGACACTATAAGATGGAGAATTGAAGGGGATGAATGTAGCTTGGTGTCGGAGAAGACGGTTCACAAATCGGAGTCGGGAGGAAGAAGTTAGGAGGGATGAAGCTGATGTTCTGCTGTAGGTCAGACGTCTGGTTGAGAGGGCCAGACGTCTGACGAGGTTCAGGCTGTTTCCAGAGAACTCCTTCAGACGTCTAGTCCCTCTGGCCAGACGTCTGGTCCTGTCTGGTTGCGTCCAGTGAAGTCCTGTAGACGTCTGGTCCCTCTGGCCAGACGTCTGGTCCTGTCTGGTTCTGTCATCCAGAACCTGGCCTCAGACGTCTGGGATAAGGGGCCAGACGTCTGAGGCGGCGTTTTTCCTGTTTTTCTGGGCCGAGTCCTTGAGCTGTTTTTGTTAGGGAATCAAGTCTATAGTTTCGATGATAACAACTATACAATGGAAATCGAATGTACATATATATCTATATTTACAGATAGTTGATAGAGTAACGTCACCAAAGAGACTAAAGCAACACTCAAGGGAAGAATCAAAAGACGTCAAATCAGAAGAGATTGAAGAGAAATAGGACATGCACAAGATACAGCGACATGCACACTTTCAGACGTCTGAGAGCACAAGCCAGACATCTGAATAATTCCTCTGGTTCATAATTCAGAAGCAATCAGACGTCTGGTTACCAACGTCAGACGTCTGAAAAGTATCCAAGCTTATAACAGATATGAAGACCAGACGTCTGAGGTTACTTTCCAGACGTCTGATTGAAGACTCGACTGTGCATTTTCAAGGCTCAACTGTCACATTCGAAAAGACACATCCACTTCTCTTTGTCGCAACTCTTCATCACCATCAGAAGCGACTTTACGGAGATTACAACAGATGCAACTATACAAGAAAACTCTTCATCACTATAAATAGTATCAGGAATTCAAGAGAAGACAACAACCTGACTTACTTACACTCTTATCTCTTGTACTCTGATTTATTCCTAATCTATAAGCAATCAAATACCTGTAATCAATCCTTCCATATATATAGAACTCCTCATTCAGATATTCTCAAGATCGATATATATTGGAAGTACCTTCGTACTCAATAGTCAACATCCGTGTTACAGAACACATTCTTGACAAAGAAACTCTGCTATTGTAAACCTGTTCCTCCGGGTTAAGTGAGGGTTAGTTGAAAGGAAATTCCGAAGAGGAGCTTCGGGACTGGACGTAGGACGGGAGGTCCGAACCAGTATAAAATACTGGTGTGATTAGTTTTATTTACTTTGCTACTATCCTTTATAGTATTATATTATATAGTTAACTGTCTATACTTGCATATAATCTAGACGATCCACTCATATAGACTTTCAGTTTTGTGATTTGTTGAGGGGCAAAGTGGACTTTCGCCAGGGTTTTCTCCATTAGTATATAGTCTCTATTCAAGTTTAGAAGCAAAGAAGGCTGATCATCTCTATTCAAGGGTTTAGTCCTCCATCAATTAGGGTTTTAGGCAAAACTCTATTTCTTCAATTCTAATCTCCTCAAACAGATATTCTTATTGAATAGATCGTTGTAATCAATCTCTTGTACTCTTCTTATTTGGTGATAATAAAAGATCTCTCTCAAAGTGGATGTACACTAACGCGACGTTAGTGGAACCACTATAAATTGGTGTGTGATTTATTGCTTTCGTTATTGCTTGTTATCATATATTGCTTGTGGTGTTATTGTGATCGTGTTTGTCATTGGATATATTGAAACTAGTGGTGATCGGTTGTTTTGCTCTATCTATCACGATCTAGCTTTTCCGCGTGCGTTTTGGGGATTTTGAGTTTGAGCGGTCTCGATCGAAATCTTTCATAACATTTGGTATCAAAGCTTTGGAGTTGGTAAGTGGTTGTTGAAATGCCGGAAACAGATACCTCTGAAAATTCAATGGTTGGTCCAAGTAGTATAGCGCCATATGTACGTGGGTCGTATGTGGCGTCGGGATCGCAATTGGTAATCGACAAGTGGAATGGCGATAATGATTTTGAAAAATGGCAATGGAAGATGAAAGCGGTCCTAAGGAGGAATCGGGTACATCGAGTGGTGTTTGACACACATTTGTTGCCAGCGGACATCTTGGATGTTGAAAGAGAGGAAATGGAAGAATGGGCATTTACTACACTTCAACTTGCAATGGGAGAGAATGTGATCTCCGAAATTAGTGGTGAGACCACCGCTAAGGGAATTTGAGACAAGTTGGAAGAATTGTATATGAAGAAGTCTCTAACTAATCGTTTGATCTTGTTGCGAACATTTTTCACCTATAAGATGAAAGAAGGAACTTCGCTAAAGGCACATTTGAATGTGTTTGATGACTTGCTTATGAAGATGAAGGCGGTAGATTTGAAGATTGAGGAAGAGAAAAAGGCGATGATATTGTTATGTTCGTTGTCGGACCGTTATACGGGTTTCTCAAATAGTTTGATCTATAGCCGGGATACATTGACGTTAGATGATGTCAAGACGGGTCTTCTTAGTGAGGAATTGAGAGATCAAATGAAGGAGTTGAGTGTTGGTGGTAGTAGTGCCGGTAATGGTCAAGGTTTGTTTGTGGAGAAGGAAAGATATGTGAAGAAGGACAACCGAGGGCGTTCTAAATCAAGGAATCCCGGTTGGAGAGGAAAATCGAAGGAAAGGAAAGGCAAGTGCTATATTTGTAAGAAACACGGTCATTGGAGAAATGAGTGTCCGGACAAGGAGAAGGGTAAAAGGGAAGTAGCATCTTCATCGGTGGCGGTGGAGAGAAGTGTTGGTGAGGAAGACGTAGATGTGTTGACGGCGGTAGCATCGGATGTTTCCGGTAGTGAGTGGGTGCTCGACTCGGGGGCGTCGTATCATATGACGCCTAATAGGAATTGTTTTTCTTCTCTTGTTGCTAAAGAGGGAAATTCAATTATTATGGGAAATGGTGCTATGTGTAGGTCTCAAGGCATTGGTTCCGTGCAAATTCGAATGTTTGACGGGGTGGTTCGTACTCTCACTAATGTACGCTATGTTCCGGGACTTCAGAAGTCTCTTATCTCTTTGGGGCAATTGGATTCTCGTGGTTGTAAGATCACTATTGAGAGTGACAGTTTACGGGTTTCGAAAGGGGCGCTTGTGGTCATGAAAGGTGCTAGGGCTCATGGTGTTTACTTGCTTCGTGAAGAGACCGTAGAAGGTGAAACTTGTGTAGGTGTTGATATTTCTCGTAGCTTGGATGCGACAAGGTTGTGGCATTTGAGGTTGGGTCATAGCTCGGAGAGGAGTTTGGAGATTCTTCGGAAGAGGGAGATGATCGATGGTGAGAGTTTCAACAAACTGGAGTTTTGCGAAGAGTGTGTCTTGGGGAAGCAAACAAAAGTATCATTCGGTGAAGGAAAACATGATTCAAGAAATGTTCTTGAGTATGTGCACACGGATGTATGGGGACCGGCACCGGTAGCTTCTTTGGGAGGAGCAAAGTATTATATTTCCTTTATAGATGATTTTTCTCGGAAAGTTTGGGTGTATGTAATGAAGGCTAAGTCGGAGGCATTTGCAAAGTTCAAAGCATGGAAGGCTCTTGTTGAGAATGAGAGTGGTAAGTCTTTGAAGGTTCTTAGATCCGACAATGGCGGGGAGTATGTTTTCGGAGAATTCTTAGAGTTTTGCAAGCATCATGGGATCTGGAGACATTTTACTACACCGGGAGATCCACAATCAAATGGAGTTGCGGAGAGGATGAATCGTACTCTACTAGAGAAAGCTCGATGCTTGAGATTGACATCGGGTTTGTCTAAGGGATTTTGGACCGAAGCTTTGTCAACCGTGGTGCATATCATTAATCGAATTCCGTGTTCGGCTATTGATAACAAAATTCCGGAGGAAGTGTGGAAGGGAAAGAGTATTGACTTGAGCTATCTTCGTGTCTTTGGAAGTCCGGTTTATGTGCATGATCCGGGTAATGATAAGCTTGAACCAAGAGCTTTCAAGGGGGTCTTACTTGGCTATACGGATGGAGTGAAAGGCTATCGAATTTGGAATCCGGAAACGAAGAAGGTGACAAACTCTCGTCATGATACTTTTGATGAGTCGGCATTGTTCAAGGAGATTGAGAGCTCATCGGATATTCCGGTCTTGGTTCGTGATGAATCAAAGGAGAAGGAAATTATTCCACCATTTCGTCCCAGTGGTAGAGGAGGTAGAGTAGTTGAAGATGCTTGTGAAGAAAAAGCGGTTGATGTTACATCACATAGTTCACATGGTGCCTCTAGTAGTGTTGGTGATGTACACGAGCCTGGAGAAGTTTCGGTTCAAGGTGGAGCCGAAAGGAGTTTGGGTGAAAATATTGCTACTCGGGTTGGGCGTCGTCCCATAAGACCACCCGAAAGATATGGTGATTGGAACTATCTTAGCTTTTGTGATAAGTTGGACTATGCGCTTCATGTAGTCCAAGATGAGCCTTTGGACCTTGATGACGTCATGAATTCGAGTGATAGCTCGAAGTGGATTTGTGCCATGGAGGAAGAGATGCAATCATTGATGAAGAATCAAACTTGGAGTTTGGTTCCGCTTCCTAAAGGAAACCGTGCTATAGGATGCAAATGGATTTACAAGGTGAAGGACGATGGAAGATACAAAGCTAGGCTAGTGGCTAAGGGGTTTGCACAAAGGAAGGGGAAGGAGTATGATGAGATATTCGCACCGTTTGTGCGTCATACGTCTATCCGGATATTACTTGCTATAGTTGATGTTCATGACTTGGAGTTGGAGCAACTTGATGTGAAAACCGCCTTCTTGCATGGTGACTTGGATGAAGACATTTACATGGAGCAACCGCAAGGTTTTGTTGTAAATGGTAAGTCAAATATGGTGTGCAAGTTGAAGCAATCACCTAGACAATGGTACAAGAGATTTGATCATTTTATGCTTGAAAACGGTTTCAATAGAAGCATCAAGGATGCTTGTGTGTATTTCAAGGAGTTGGGAAATGATTGTTGGGTGTATCTACTCTTGTATGTGGACGACATGCTCATTGCTTCGAAGGACAAGAATGAAATCAACAAGTTGAAATTGCAATTAAAGTCGGAATTCGAAATGAAGGACCTTGGAGAAGCAAAGAGGATATTGGGCATGGAGATAGAAAGGGATCGAAAACATTTTGAGTTGAAATTGACTCAAAAGGAGTACATAAAGAAAGTGATTTGCCGGTTTAGCATGGAGAATGCAAAGGTGTCAAATACACCTTTACCTTTGCATGTGAAGCTTTCGAGTAAAGGGTCACCTATCTTGGAGAAAGACAAGGCTTATATGGCAAAGGTGCCATATGCAAGTGCGGTTGGAAGTCTAATGTATGCTATGGTGTGTACAAGGCCCGATATTGCAAATGCTGTCGGGATGGTTAGTCGATACATGGCTAATCCGGGGAAATCGCATTGGGAAGCTGTGAAGCTTATATTGAGATACCTTAGGGGTACGTCATCTCATGGTCTTGTTTTTGGCGGTAGTGGGAAAAGGAGTTGCAACTTAGTTGGTTATTGTGATTCGGACTACGCCGGTGATAGAGATAGGAGAAAGTCAACTTCCGGTTATGTCTTCACACTTGGTGGTACGGCCATAAGCTGGAGATTTAGATTGCAGACCGTAGTAGCTTTATCCACTACGGAGGCGGAGTTGATAGCCGCGGTGGAGGCGGCGAAGGAAGCACTTTATTTGAAGCGATTGTTGTGTGACTTGGGTATTGAACACGATAGCATCGATGTTCAATGTGATAGCCAAAGTGTTATTCACTTGGCGGAGAATTTGGCATTTAGCTCACAGACCAAGCACATAGAAGTGAGGGAGTCATTCTTGGTAGCCATGGATGAGGATAAGCAAGTATATCTTCGAAAGGTGCACACAAAGGAGAACGCGGCAGATATGTTCACTAAGGCATTGCCGGTTGGGAAGTTCGAGCATTGCTCGGACTTAATTCGCTTAGAGAAGTGCTAGGTGCCATGGGGTGGCATGGTTGAGAGAGATACTTGTGTAGATGAGGAAGAGTATTGGTATGAGATTGTCGTTCTATCTTCTTGGTGTAGTGCTAGTTTACACTCCTAGTGCTCTTGTCTTTGGTGAGACGGTGTTGGATGTTTTCAACATTTCGTTGGCGGGTGGGGGCTTTGTGTCTGAACTCGTTGATGAAGTGCAATGGGGGGTGGCTGTGCCGGAACCCGTTGGGGAAACATTCATGTTTGGTTGAAGGTAGAAGTGTTGGTAGTTGGAGCTATCGGTTGTTGATGGTATGGTACCAGTGGTGTTGGAGATGGATATAGTGTCAAGGTGGAGTGTTAAATTTTGTGATACTATAAGATGGAGAATTGAAGGGGATGAATGTAGCTTGGTGTCGGAGAAGACGGTTCGCAAATGGAAGTCCGTAGGAAGAAGTTAGGAGGGATGAAGCTGATGTTCTGCTGTAGGTCAGACGTCTGGTTGAGAGGGCCAAACGTCTGACGAGGTTCAGGCTGTTTCCAGATAACTCCTTCAGACGTCTGGTCCCTCTGGCCAGACGTCTGGTCCTGTTTGGTTGCGTCCAGTGAAGTCCTGCAGACGTCTGGTCCCTCTGGCCAGACGTCTGGTCATGTCTGGTTCTGTCATCCAGAACCTGGCCTCAGACGTCTGGGATAAGGGGCCAGACGTCTGAGACGGCGTTTTTCCTGTTTTTCTGGGCCAAGTCCTTGAGCTGTTTTGTAATTTGTTGAGGGGCAAAGTGGACTTTCGCCAGGGTTTTCTCCATTAGTATATAGTCTCTATTCAGGTTTAGAAGCAAAGAAGGCTGATCATCTCTATTCAAGGGTTTAGTCCTCCATCAATTAGGGTTTTAGGCAAAACTCTATTTCTTCAATTCTAATCTCCTCAAACAGATATTCTTATTGAATAGATCATTGTAATCAATCTCTTGTAATCTTCTTATTTGGTGATAATAAAATATCTCTCTCAAAGTGGATGTACACTAATGCGACGTTAGTGGAACCACTAGAAATCGGTGTGTGATTTATTGCTTTCGTTATTGCTTGTTATCATATATTGCTTGTGGTGTTATTGTGATCGTGTTTGTCTTTGGATATATTGAAACTAGTGGTGATCGGTTGTTTTGCTCTATCTATCACGATCTAGCTTTTCCGCGTGTGTTTTGGATATTTTGAGTTTGAGCGGTCTCGATCGAAATCTTTCATAACAGCACCTTGAACAAAAATGTACTATATTATTTTAAAGTCTGTTATTTTATTTTTATAGATCTTTTATTTTAAAATTCATCACTAAGTGATATTAAACCATTGATAAACGTACACACATAATTTAGCAATAAGGCATCATTTCAAGTTGTCTTCTTTTCGGATATATATAACATGGTTGAATTCATATTTGTACACAAATCATTTGTTGGTCTTCTATGTTTGTGAAGCAGATTCGTAGGCATTGATCAATAATATATTTAACCTGAAAAGATATATAAAGTGCGGTATTTGGATATAACCGATTACCCTATGCTAATGGCATTTCATTATATTATATGCTTACCCAGGAGCTTTCTAGCCAAATAAAGGTATGGTTATTCAAAAGTATAGTTGCTCTAAGCATAGATCTCGAAATATTGAAGAATATTTTTGCCGGAAAATGTAACCATCTTATCTTTCACTTGTGTATTCTTCACATCAACTATGTTACCACAAAGAACAATATGAATATTCTCGCACCCCCCGTATGATACATAATTGGTTATTCAAATACTTAAAATTAATATGTAAATTAATCAATGTTTCTTATTCAAATTAATTTATGTTTACTGATAGTATTTTATGGGATCTAAATGCTGGTTCTTCTTTTAAGTTATTGATTTTTATATGTAATGAATCGATCAAAAGAGTAAAAAATTTAAAAAAACCACAGCTAAAAGGAAAAGCAATTGAAAACTTTTATTTATGAGTAATAGATTGTTTTATGATGAAACTATTGCGTAAATGTTTAATAATTTTTACTTCCAAGCTGGGCCATAGGCTGAATCAAATTCCTGGAAACACAACGTTTAGTTTAGTCGATCCACTACTATTTTTTCCAACCATTTGCTAATTTTAGGTACTAGAGACTGCCATTAGTCAAAAGATATTCTGTTTTGACTGAAGGTTTTTTTACTTAAACCTTTGAATGAAACTCACATAAGAAAAATCTCTAAACAAATCCACAATAAACAGTATTATAACATAAACATAACTTCCAATGTATATAGGTTATTGTGCAGTTTACATATCATACACGCTTAAAAATTGCTACAAACAATATTTTGTTACATAGTTATACAAAATACAAGGGATCGTTTAGCTGGAAGTTAACATTTCGTCTAATTCTGATTTTTTATAACAGTTAACATGAAAATTGTAAATTCTATGAAGCGTTAGGTAAGGGCGGGATGTACAGGGTTCTTGTGATGCACCAAACAGAACTAACATATATATTGTATTCAACTTAACCGCTTCCGTTGCATTATCCATAAAGAACCCCATGTTGTTTGAAGGGTACCTATCATTTCCAAGTGTTCATTCCATGTTGTTTGAAGGGTACTTTTTCACGTGTCATATTACTACCTTCAATTAATCTGTCCCTCTTGCATGCGTTGGACTTCATAGTTGCTGCTACCTTCAGTTGTATTATTTCATACACTTAAGCAGTCATTGTTGCATTATCGTTTATATAATCTTGTTGAGCTCACTTTGTTTAATTTTGTACTATGTCTGTTTTCTAATATTACATTAATCAATGTTAGCTCTATTACTCAAATGAATTTGTCTAGAATGTTCTTCCTTTTGCACTACGGAATCCATACCATCGTAATTGGATCTCAAAGTTCGAGTGACAAATAAAAACAATTTGAGATCTTATAAAAATATTAAAAGTGAAGGTTGTATGTTTAGTATAGAACTCACCGATGAAGATGTAAGTTTTTTAATCTTAATACTTTCAATAACATTTTATCCACTTGTGCAATCATTAAGTTATTATTATAATAATTGTTTTCTTCAAATTCACAGGTACCCAAATTCAAACTACAATGTTTAATAAAACTGCAGACAAGTATTATCCTATATTTGAATGTGGAAAAGTTTACTATATTTCTAAAGGAACTCTTAAGCCTGCTTATAAAGAAATTAGTACTATAAAAAACGAATACGAGATGATTATAAATGAGTACTCATTAGTCGAATGGATCGCATCTTCACCATGATGTATCCACACATAGTAATCGTCCATAAAACCGTTTTTAGTCAAATGCCTTTGAACAATTTCATAAGAATGATGTTTTGTGGCTTTGCATTTCTTACAAGGACAACGGATTTCTGTCATGTTTGTTCCATTGGAAGATGCCACTAGCATGAACTCAGTTAAACCTCTTAAAAATTGAAATGGAATTGTTCCTCTATGCCCAACATTTTTGTACATCCAAGCACGACGAACTTTCAAATGTTCCATCTTCTACTGCATAATTAAGATATGTTATATTATAAGATGAGTACTTATATTATTACTATATAGAACTATAGTTATTTCATTATTTTAATTACTACCCAATTATTTTATATAGATAGATATAATTTCAAATTCGTATACATATAAATACAATATTAGATGTATGCTAGTTTAACTTAAAAATTCTAATTCTTCTAAATGTTTAAATTCTTACATTTATGCAAATTAAATATATATTATCTTAACCCTAATAGAAATTTGTCTATTGTTTATTTAATCGAACTTTCCATTAGAACTGTTTATTTATGGGCTCAGTCAACCTACTTCCCATTACAAACAAAACCTTGTTTTTACATTTCATAAATCATTTCGCCTCAAGTGGTACAACAAAATTTCGGCAGCACTTCCCCTTATTCCCCGTATCATACGCCTATGCGCGTACACGGGGAACAAAAAAGAAGCACTCTCGAAATTTTGTCACCACTTGAATTGAAATGATTTATGTAATGTAAAAACTTAGTTTTGTTTGTAACTTGTCCAATACAGAGACAAATTCAACAAATACCATATTAGATGAATATTGATGTCCGTTTCACAACAAAACGAACATCTATATAACGATCATATACGATACCTGTCAAACGGGGCCAAACATTAATCTATGATGAACAATTTTTTTAATTAACTTCTTTGAATAAAAAGTTAAAATGGTTTAAATTTTAAATAGAATATTCGTTAATAAAATATAAAACATGCTTTTAGTGTCTTAATATTATGTTAAAAAGAGGTGGTTATAATTTATAATAATTATTGTACATCCAGATACTATAAAACTAAATTATGGTGGACAGAGTTTGCGGTAGTGAAAGGAGAATATGGTGCAGTGGTAAGGTGATTGATGCAGAAGTTGATATGGTTATGGTTTTAGGTTGCAAGACATGACGAGATAACCTATCAAATGTTGTTTTAATATGTACCGACTAAATTGCCACTTTTGTTAATGTTTCAGGAACAGGAATACGACTTGCAAAAGCTGGGTTTGCAGTATATGGGATTGATTATGAAGGTCATGGAAAATCAAATGGTTTGCAGGCTTACATTCCTAGCTTTGATGAGCTCACAAATGATTGCTCCGATCATTTTTCAAAGATAATGGCAATTTACAATTACTAATGATGGCTTGTATGGCTCCTTCTCTTTTTACTCCCCTTTTCAGTTTATCAGATCGACGCATATATATTAACTAATTCTTTAATCCTCTATATTTCCGTCTTTTACATTTGTTCCCTCTTCCACTGCAACAAGCACATGCTAAAGCTGATAAAAAAAATTCATTTGATATCAAGTTATTTTAATAACAATGTCAATGACATCTAATTTTCAATTTACTTTTATACAAAGTTATCTACATGTATGCTTCTAATCCAAGTATCAGAATCTCCCTGCGTCTCCTGCTTTAAACTTTTCATTTAATGACCATTATTTTGGGCTTAATTATTTTTATTGTTGCTCCCATGCTCAGCGACAAGGTGAATCGTGTGACGAATTTTCATGTCTTTTAATTACTATCATTCCTTACTTTAAGAGAATTATGTTTCAAAAATCATTATCCCAGTTTGGCTGATTTGAAATTAAAAAATAATAAAAAATAAAAAAGTTGAAAAAGAAAAAATAATAATAAAACTATTATCGTCTTTCCTTTTTTATTCTATTCTGCCCCAAGCTTATATTGAATTGCAAAATTAAAACTATTAATGTTTGTTTTTCCTTTTTATATAACTTACGGTTTAGTTTAGGAATTAATGCCTGTGCTCGTTCTTATTTCTTTACAGCTTATTATTATGCGTTGTTAAGTTGTGGGGGTGTTAAATTATCCAAGACCATGATCCCTCTGCCTTTCAACAAAAATCGTAAAGCATTTTGATTTTCCAAACATAATGGCAATTTACAATTACTACTGTAATTATTACTTATTCATCGACATAACGACAATTCTGTAACGGTGATAGTCATAGACTTATCGGTAAAAATACGACATTAGCGTTACCTGATCAAAGCCGATGATGGAGTCTTCGATAGATGCGCCTGTAGTCGAGGAATGCTCGATCGGTTGCTGCTGTAGTCGGTTGGAGGTGGAAACGATTTGGGATTTAGGGTTTTGGTAGTTTAGTTGTTTTGGAGGTGGAAACGATTTAGGGTTGCTGCTGTAGTCGCCTGTAGTTTAGTCGTATTTTGGATGCAAAAGTTCAACAGATACGTTATCAAAAGTTGAACAGATATGTCTATATTTTGCAAATTTATGTTAACTAGGTTAAAATTTAAACCCAAGTATAATCAATTATCAAAAGAAAAAAAAAAGACTTAACTTATTAAAAAATGTCACATTTCTAACAAAAGCAGATTTTCCACAAAGTTTAATCAGTTTTATTTTTAAGTTTAACTGAATTTAATTTTTTTTATATAATGTAAATTTCTTGCTTACTTTTCTTGAATCATAATTTTCATATTTCGGACTATTAATTTGGTATTTCAACTTATTAAATTTAATTATTATTCTTTTTTAGTTAATTAAACATCTAAAAGTTAATTATTATAATTTAAGTTTAATATATATATATATACACATATAATTTTATTTTAGTTTCGAAAGTTAATACGATTTACTGAAAAATTAAATTATATATTTTTATAATATAATTTCAAGTTAAACTACAAAAGTTAATAATTGTCTGGCGTAGGTAAAACGTAGAGAAATTCCAACCTCTTGTTTCCACAGGCGTAGGGAATGCGTAGGGAAAATAATAAGGTGTATGGAATGGGTAGGCAATTCCCTACACATTCCCTACGCCGTAGTCAATTGTTGGAGAACCTGGCGCGCGTAGGAAATGTGTAGGGAATTCTCTACGCCGTCCCTACCCCTTCCCTATGTTTCCACGTTTTCCCTACGCCGCGCCTACGCGGCGTAGGTATGGCGTAGGGAATTCTGGGTTGGAAAACAGCTCTCTTTTTTGTAGTGACAATTTTGTAAAGATTAACCAACTTCAAAAATATATTACAGGAAAGGAAGTTGTAGGTAATGCATCCATATTATTAATTTTTTATAAATCATTGTATGCTTGTTTAACATAAGTATCTATTAGATGTAATCGGCCTTGTTCAAAGCGTCTTATCAATCAAAGGCGTTCGAAAAAAAAAATCAACAGCGGGAATATTTCAAAACGTGTTATAACCATTGCAGATGATTCGTAAGTAAACATATTAAACCAATAAATTTGTTTAATCAACATATTTATGCTTAGATTTAATTTACAGAACCAAAACCGTTAATGTGATTTTATGGGAAACTTGCTATGGAAGTCGGTGCTGAACTGCTAGAAATGGTTGATGAATCTCCTATAGTAGCTATTAAATATGTAAAAGTTGGAAATTTTCAAGGTAAAAATTGTTCTATTTTTTTAATCCTTGTCATGCCATCATTTTTTAAGATTATTTAATGTTACTGCATGTTTATCTTTATCAGCATTGAGTAAAAGCAATTTATCTATAAATCCAGACATACCATAAGCTAAAAAGCTTAAAAGTTAATACAATTGTGAAGGCAAAAATGCAAATATCGCATCTACCACTTATGATAGGGTTATGCTTTCTCATGTAATAAATGATCCAACATGGGATCATGACAAGGTTTGTCCGTATCATTTCGAACTATATTATACACTAATAATTTCATATTTGTTTATTTTATTTTTCCATACATAGTCTGCATTCTTCAGCGTGTTTGCTTACATAACTTACATTAAGAGTCAAAAATTGTGGTATCAAGCCTGTAAGAGTTGCAAAAAAAGATAATTGAAGCTGTAGGATCGGGCTACTGGTGTGAAACATGCCAACAGAATGAAAGCACTTGTATTTTGAGGTAAAAATTTAAGAGTTAATTATTTATAGTAACCGTTAATATATGTAATAATATGTTTGTTTAATGCAGATATATTATGGTAATGAAAATTAACAATCCATCCGCTGAAGTTTGGATTACTGCTTTCAATGAATCAGCAGAGGAAATCATAGGTTGCAGTGCCGATGACCTTTATAAGATTAAGAACGATGAAGGTGAAGATATATACCAACAAAAACTAAAGGAGTTGTTATGGATCCCTCGTCTTTTCAGAGTTGGTGTTGTCCAAATTGAGTACATGAATGAAAAAACAAAAAAATCCATGTTATGTCTCAATCAGTTATTGATTACGTGGTCGAATCAAGCTTCTTGTTAGAAGAAATATCAACAATGGCAGAATCAAGAGTTTAGTTTTTTTGTTTTAGTAATGTTACTTTTTTCATATTTTTATTTCAGCAATGTTAGTTTTTTAAATAATAATGGTCCTTTTAAGTAATTTATTTAAACACTGTAGTTTAATAATATGACATTTATTTATTACATCATTTTTTGCATTTTTCATCTTCTTTAATTTAATATTCACAAATATGATGATATATATTAAGGTGATATTTGTTTGATTTTTTTTTTACTTTTCAAATTCAATAATGAGTTAGAGCTACAAAGAAGCTCAAAATTAAGAGTATATTAATCCCTCTTGATATATATATATATATATGTGTGTGTGTGTGTGTGTGTGTGTGTGTGTGTGTGTGTGTGTGTGTCTGTCTGTGAGTGATTCATATCAATACATTGATAGTAGATCCTTAGTATCAAGCTGGTCTACGTTTACAATCCTTAGTATAATTGGATTTACACATTTCAATTACTTACATTTTTTAGTGGAAATTAACCATAAGGGTCTCTTTAGCAAGTGGAATTAGTTTCTATGACACATAACTGAAATAATTACTTTCAAGGACAAAACATAAAATAATTAGTTTCTAAGGCCTAAAAACCTATGAAATTATGTCCTTGAAAGTAATTGGACTGCTGACTTTGTCCTTGAAAGTAATTATTCTGCTGACTTTGGCCTTGAAAGTAATTTCTTTGAACGTGTGTCCTAAAAACTAATTGGACTGCAAAGTTTGTCCTTCTGCTGAAATTCCCTTTTTTTTAAATGTAGTTAATTTTTCATCAAATTAATAATAAAGGAAAAAAATTAAAAAATACTTTTTCGATATCAAATGACACAACGGTCGGTTTTGCCCACCGTTGTGCTGTTATACTAGTACATTCAAATACCACTTTTAAAAGAATCTACAATTATGCAACGTATGTTGTAAACAAATAAGAATATGTTATAAAGAAATAAGAGCAGAAGCAATTAGAGGAAGAGGTAGAAGAAATATTATTCATTCCTCAGAGATTGGTAATCTATTTACATTATATAGCCTCCTTTATATAAAGGCTTCAGAGCTAAGGATTGAACTTATCCTACGATGTGAGACTAAACAAAACAATATAAAAGCATATTCACTTCATTATTTACATATATTATAACACTCCCCCTTGAATATGCGTCTTCAAAATCTTGAATGCTCTGATAACTTGAAGTTGTCCCTTTTGAAACGTGTATGATGATTGCTTCCCCTCATTATTATCTTGCTTGCATTTATCCATTCAATTGATATAGATATTGTCCGTTGCCTCGTTAAAAACCTCTGTTAGGAAAACCCAGTAGGAAAAACCTTGAACGAGGAAAAGAGTGCAACTTGTAAAATCATATTAAAAACGATTTTCTTTCTAAAAGGTTTGATACTTCATTAAAACCTTACTAAGAAAAACCCTATAGGAAAAATCTTAGTGAAGGAAAAAGAGTACAATATAGTATGACATATTTCAATAATTTACTATATCAAATGGAGTTTGATACTTCTGGATCAATTTAATGCCTCATTAAAACCTTACTAAGAAAAACCCGATGGGAAAAATCTTACTGAAGGAAAAAGAGTACATTATGATATATTTAGGTATTCTCCCCCTGATTTTATATTTTTCCATTTAAGTTTGAATACATATATTGATAATCCAGATCAACTACAAATACTTTTGATCTATATATGTGTAACATAGCTTAGACAAGCATTAAGGAAAATAAAAATCAGGAGACAATAATTCTTCTTTTCCTCCTTTCATCATTTATAAATAGTTGCCTTTGATATGATCAATTTTCTAAGATTATTTCTTTCGAATATTGTTTGCATTTTATGCACTTTATATGCTAATTTTATGAAAAACACTTCATGTGCTTTCATTTTTGATGCATCATATCAGCTTTGCTTATTGCAACTACATCTTCGATGTAAATTAAGAGTTTCATTACAACAGTACTTAAAAACAGGAAGTAATCTACTCATCATGGATTATATCAAGATTTTCATTACAACAATATTTAAAAGAAATTTGTAATCTACACCCTTTATTCTTTGCATTCTTTATAAGCAGCAAAGTAATTTTATTCTTCGGGAACTAGTAGACTTTCATCATTTAGTAAGATTTAACCAATATTCATACCTTCAGGGTATTTTAAGTGTTTCAAACACTTTCGCTACTTCATAATTCAATTATTTATAAAAACATCATGCCTAGAGCATTTAACACGATGTATCACTACATGTGCTTTAGTAATTTCAGTGTGTTTTTCTAATATATATATATATATATATATAATTATATTTTGTGAACTACAGGTTCACGTTTCTTATTTAGGAGAATTTCATGATGGTCAATCATGTTTTTCTCTAATCCAGGATCTTTAATCCATTTATAAACATAAGCGCTTTATTTATCATATTAAATCATGTCAGTTCTAGATATGATTTATTGAGATCTCTTTATTTATCATATTTTAGGTACCTAAATCACTTCTAGGGTTATTTGACAATCATGTCATTGATCTCTTTCAGAGCATCCTTAAGTGTTTCTTCAAGAGCACTCGCCTTCTTTATTTGGCATCTTTATCACTTACTTCAAAAATATTTTGAACTAACTTTTGAACCACATTTCAGATGTGGTTTACACATTTTGATCCTTCAAGGATTCAAATCTATATTGGAGAAAGTTTACTAGGGATATTATCGAAAATTACTTAATATTTGCATCATTGTATATGTTAACAAATATTTAATCTTGATAATCAAAATGAACTTGTATCCCTTTTATCCTCTCCCTCAATGTTGACAAACATTGTCACATTTAATAATAATCTTCTTTGTATTCTCATTTTGATCCATTATGATATTGCTACTAGCAAATACGTTATATATCTCTATTATAGAGGATAATGCTTTTATCAGTTGATAAGATGCATTCAATTAATAGTGCTTATTTTCATTTATTGATCTAGCCACTTGGAGGAATTTAGTTATTATGTAGATCATTTGAATACAAACATGACTTCAGGTCATTCAACATTTATATTGATTGAATTTTTAACCACTGAATGATATCTATGCATAATCTATATGATAAGCTCATATCAATTTAGTCAAACAATCTTCTGGTTGTTAGTTAAATATTTACATATATGGATATATATGTGCGTCCACGTATCACATATTATAGACTTGCACATTCTTTATCATTTGAGTTAGTGATTTTAGAACAAACCAATACACGGATTCAGAATATTAAATTTTGTTTATCACTCGATTTAAATGTGAATCCTTAAAGATTAAATGATAGTTTCCAAAACGTCTGGTTTGAAAATACATATGTATCGAGTTTGACTTATCAGTAATAACTTCAGGTTATTTGATATGTTACAACTTTTATTTATAGAATATATTGTAACTTCTAGTTACTTTTGGCTATCGATAATAAGAATTTCAAGATCTAAATCTTAAAATTTGCCAATGTTCTTGCTTTAGTATTGAAGTCAGACTTTTCTTAGTAATAATTATCAAAGCCTCTGGTTTGATAATTCATAAAACTTGCAATTATTTCATATAACCTCTTGTTTATTTCCATTATTAGACTTTGAACTTTGTGTTCATTTTTGTTTACTTAAATTTATAAATCCATATAGATATAGAATATAATTAAGACTTTCGACATATTTTTTATTTTATTTTTATTTCGAATATGCTAAAGAACAACGCCCTTTGAATCAATAATTCAAATGTAACTTAATGATTTTCTATTCCAATCATATTGAACTTCTGGTTCAAATAAATTATTTATACAACTTGTAGTTGTTAAAGTTTATTCTTCAATTATATTTCAAATATATCTTTTGAACATTATTTACAATTATATATCAGAGAATAATACATAGTTCGAATTATATATTGACATCTCTTCAGGAGAGTTCAAAAAAAATATTTACAACAGATATATGAATATCTTTTGGACACTTGATATGTTATAAAAATATGCAATTATATTCGTTACACATAAAGATCTCTTTAAGACCGTATTTTAATTTTTATGAAAATTATGATATGACATATAGATTATCTCTTCAGCAGGATATCTACAGATTTCTTCAAGAATTGTTATACATACGATATTCAATCCATCCTAAGTTCTGAAAAGTAAAAGGTTACATATCACTATTTGCTTCTAAATTTGTCTAATGGAGCTACGGGTCCATAACAATAGACGATTGAATTTTATTATCACATTACTTTTTGAAGTGTTATATAATATTTGACAATATTCCATGGGCAATTCTTTTATAGTGCTATACGAGATTATAATATCTCTTCTGAAGATATTATATAAAGACCACTTTTTAAGTGTGATATTTAAATTATTATGTCAATGGTCTACTTATGGAGTATTACAGTAATACATATTTTCTCCTTCGGGGATACTTTATAAATCTAGATATTTTTTTTAGCACCGCTTTTGGAGTGTCACATATCTCTTCTAAATATACTTTATATGCGCTACTTTTGAAATGTCATATCAATATATGGTATTTTTTTTCTACATAAATTACATAATCGAACTTCACAGTAGCATAAAATATCTTTTCTGGACATATTTACCATCAGTAATCTTTGAGAGTAGCTATATAATATCTCTTTTGGAGATGAATTACTATCACTGCTTCTGGAGTTTTATATGATGTTCCTTCAGGGATATAGCGTTCCTTTTTAAGCAATTGCAATTTAACAAAAAAAAAATTCTATAACATCTCTTCTGGGATGTTGGATTTTGCAATATAATAAATATAAATAAAGCTCTAAAAAAAATTCTAGTATTAAAATCTATTTCTTCAACAAAATAGCTAGGCATACGTTCATACAAATAATTTATCAAAATTTTTGATTTTACAGCAGTGTGTGATTAGTGAAAATTTCATATTGAAGGCTGACCCAAGTAATTGGCATTAATGCGGCAGGCTAAGATAAGATGATTTTCAAATAGATTAGATAATATAACAATACTTGATTCTACAAAGATAAATACAAATGCGCATAGATTACAAGACATGATATAAATAATATCATACAAGCAGGTACAGATGCATCACTCACTGAAACATCTTCTGCGATGGATCATCATGCATATAAAAAACACTGCTCGGTTTTGAAAAGAGAATTTCATCAATGTGATATTATCCAATCATTGAACAAGAAAAATAATTATCCACTGTAATTTTGTAACAAAAACTTGCACATCCAGCTATCTGTTTTGCTGCAATTTTTTTTTCTTATAGAGGGATTAAAATAACTAATTGCCACAATAGTTTTGGTTGTTAAAATATACAACATGTTAAGGTCCTACAATTAACACATGCATTTTTACAATTTTATGTGTTAATTTAGGAGTTGCACACATTTATGGAATGAACATGGGCTATTTCAATTTCCAAGGTACAATCTCCACGTGCAGAAAGCAGAGGAAATTGTAAATGCACATTCCATGAATATTCATGTATAGTTTCCAAATCAACACACATGTGTATTCCATAAACACACTTTATCATTGCAACCTATTGACTTTTTAAGTATCATGAATAATGAATCAACCGAACCCTAAAAAAAATCATTTTTATTTTAAAGGTCATTTGAACAGAAGTATAATATTTTCCTCAAATTACAATGACCATAAAACAACATGAAAAATAGTTTAACATGTATTAATGACCATTGTCCTAGATGCTAAGACATATAGGTTAAATTGTTACTGAGGTCTTGGGTTGAAATTCATACGCATACATAATAACCAAGCTAAAAAGGAAATATTTACATGAACCTATTAAATATATGTTAATGCAAACCAAGGGACTAAAACCATTATTATAATTTTATCTTTAAGTTTAGTAGGATGATGTAAATAATGACGGTAACCTGTCCTCTTTGTTGCTTCTTGGCGAATTTGGTTAAGAGTGCAGAATCCTTCATTAGCAGTTTGCTTTTAGGAATCCAAAGATTATGAATATGTGACAGACCTTTATACTTCACAAAATAAAGCTTCCCTTTTTGCTAGTCGTTTCTAGAATCCAAAATCGATTCAATGCCTTGGGATACTGAATGTACTCCAAACCGAGTCCATTGAAGTTTGATGAAAATATTACAATTTTATATCTATAATTTTTGATTGAAGACCGTGCTGATAACGTGTTCTAAACAAATAAGAATATGTTACAAAGAAATAAGAACAGAAGCAATTAGAGAAAGGGGTAAAAAAAATATTATTCATTACTCAGATATTGGTAATTTATTTACAGTAGCCTCCTTTATATAAAGAGAGCTAAAGATTGAACTTATTCTACGATGTGGGACTAAACAAAATTCACTTTATTATTTACCTATATTATAACAACGTACTGATTATTCACTAGTGTTTCCCTTTTTCGTTCTATAGTTTTTGGACCCCTGACATATTTTTATCCACGTATTTTTTTTCACGCGGCCAAGAAAAAAATGCGAATAATATCCAAATGTTTCCCTCCATCTCCATCCTCAGCCTACAAACTAAGGATAACATCAATGTCCGTCTCTCGAATCCTAAACTCAACAACTACTTCTTTCCTAAGCTTCAACTCATCATGCTCTTCTACTTCGTCCTCGCTTCTCCATCCTGTTCAATGGAGGCGACTCTACTCTTCGAACCATAGACTCAGCATGAGCCTCAAGGCCGGCATTGTCGGCCTTCCTAATGTCGGAAAGTCGACTCTTTTTAACGCCGTTGTAAGTTTCTATTCAGTTTGTATTATTTCTGAATAATTTATTATTGTGCTTAAAATGTTTGATACAATGCCTATATGATTTGGCAGGTCGAGAATGGGAAGGCGCAGGCTGCGAATTTCCCGTTTTGTACAATAGAGCCGAATGTCGGAATAGTTGCGGTACCTGATAAGAGATTGAGTGTGCTTTCTGGATTGAGTAAATCGCAGCGTGCTGTTCCTGCTTCTATAGAGTTTGTTGACATTGCTGGTCTTGTTAAAGGTGCTAGTCAGGGAGAGGTACCCATTATCTTATATATATGTTCATAATCTGATTAACTTTTAGTAGGGCTGACAATTATAACAGATACATGCAATTCCGATTACAAATGAATTGAACCAACATGATCCAAACTCGATCTGAATCCAATTGTTCCTAGAAGAAATATAAAGTCCTTACGCAACTAGAAGGACCCAACAAAAGAACATTATATGCATATATAATGTCATTACCTGATCCAGTTTGGACTGAACCTGCAGCTGATCGGATTATGAAAATACTTAGTTTGAGTCCAACAAAAAAATAGTCCAATTAGACCCGAGATTTGTTGGGTTAGGTCCGAGTTGGGTCGGGTCTAGTTGTCATCCCTAGTAATTATAATATTCCTGTGTTTACAATCTGTATCACTTGATTAGATACTAGTAGCGAGTTGAACAATGTTGGTACGAGGATAACCTTCCAAAAAAAATATATGTAAGGTTGCACATTTTAAAGGTTTATTCTATGTACCATGATTAGAGTTGAAATTTGCATATGTCATAATACTGGTAAAAATGTTAACCTTATACTAGCATTTGCCTAGGGGGAAAATGCTATTTAGAAGAAGGTATAGAGATGAATAGCAGCATAGTTTATGGCATAATTTTTTAGACGTGAACTACATAAGTTTATGTTTGCGAAATACTAAGGTAAGTTTCATTTATATACTGAAAATCACCTAACATATACCATTATTTGTTCTAAAATTATTGGTTACCAAAATACCCTTTTTCTCAATTGCATTTTTTACTATTCTCTTATAACCCATCATTTTAAAAACCTAAAATTAATGAAAGTTGGTCAACTCTATATATATTGATGAAGAAGTTAATGAATTTTATTATCAGGAAACCTAAAATATCAATTATAAAAACTTTCATGACTAATTGTTGTAATTTAAAAGTATTTGCCTTTTTCAGAATGAGAATTAATTTTGCTAAAATGGAGAAATATTTTTTTATAAAGAAGTTACAATGTTAGTACCAAAAATTAAAGTTCACTTTGTTGAATTTTAACTTAATTTAACTTTAGGAATTTCTAATTTTGTGTAAATGAGTTTACGTTTGAAATGGAAAGATAAGGAATATAAAAACAAATGTAGTTTTGCGAAAAAAATGGTGTATGCAAAGTAGTTTTTGGGGTATACTACTTTATTATATTTTTTGGTGATGTAAAATAATTGTTGGTGTACGAATAGAATTAGTCAAAATCCTAATTTGAATGGAAATCAAATCATATAATTGAGGTTTTAGATATGCAATGAGTGTATAGTTGGTTTATTTGAAACTAGGATGCTTTACTTGATCTATAATGTACCTAGATGTTATGCTGAGAGCATACACACAATAATGACATTTACAATCGAAGCTTGATTTTCTAGATTTTAACTGTACCGCTATGTTTGCGAACTCATGTAGTCAATACATTTGTTTACATGTGCACGATTCTACTTGAATGGAAGTTGGGAAGTTGAATCATAAAACCGAGTTTATTTGTCTGATCTTACTTAAAATAATGTGTTTCTGTCTCTCTGTGTGTCTCTTCCTCTCTCTAAAAAATAATGTGTTTGTGTGTCTCTTTCCCTCCCCCAACAGACACACACACATATATGGTGATGATCCGCTACAACTCATTCTACACCTTTATGGTTTTCGGTGCTACACTATTTCAAATCAAATGAAACTTTAAAAATGTTCAACCTACACTATGATCATATCTATTAAATTTATGCGATTCAAATATGCTGAAGAGGAAAGAAAATTGGTTAATTGATCCAATCAATCAAGTATGCCATATTTCGAAAGAAAAGAAAAAAGAAAGTTATAAGAGGATATTTTGTTAGGAGCAAACAAATTGGTCAAGTCAATTAATTGTCAATGGATTTATAATACAAGGAATGAAAGCTACATATGAGTTAATAGTATAATATGAAGAATTGGTGGAGATCCAATCAAGCAAGGGAAATAATGGAATCAAGATTACCATTCTTTGTTTGAATTGAAATCAAATAACGAGAATTTGAAAATGTTTTAAGATAATTTGGCAATTAATTTTCTTAGTCTCCAAATAATGTTATCATCCTTACGTCTATATAAATGGAGGCAGTTCATCTTCATATTGTGTGAGAGCATCCATCGTTTTTCTCCTTTTGAGTGAAACCTATTTTCTGCAATTAAACCAAATTAGGGGTTTTGTGTGTAATCAAGTATTTGGAATAGCAAGCAAGGGAAATAATGAAAACAAGGTTGTCATTATTTATTTGCATTGAAATCAAATAATGAGAATTTGGAAATGTTTAAGATAATTTGATAATTAATTTTCTTAGCCTTCAAATAATGTCATCATCTTTAAATCTATATAAAGGCGGTTCATCTTTATATAGTATGAGAGCATCCATCATTTTTCTCTTCTCCAGTAGACCATATTTTCTGCAATCAAATTAGGAGTTTTGAATGTAATCAAGTATTTGGAATTATAGGTTAGTCTTTTCACCTTCTTACTCATAATTTTGTAATATCTCTCTTGTATTATTTTTTAAAATAAAATAACAAATAACTGTTGGGTCCGTGAACATAGACAATCTAATCAAACAACATTAAATATTTGTATTCTCTACTTTTCTATTTTTGGTAATTATAATTCATTGAATTGATAGTTGGTAGTTAATCAGCAAGCTAGACGTTTGGATATTCCGTGCATAAACCTAAATGTTTGCACAACAGTTTGGTACCAGAGCAATTAATTTGCACAACAGTTTGGTACCGAAGCAAATAATTTTCATGACAGTTCCGTATCAGAGCTAGCCGTCTTGTTCTGGATTAGTTATCAATGGCTAATTCTTCTGGAAGTGGTATAAACAATTACGGCGTCAACAAATTTGCTAGAAAAGAAATTTTTGGAACATGGAAGGTGAAGACATGGTGTTCTTCAAGAACATATTGATTCATTTAGACGAAAAGATAAGAGCCATTAGTAACTTGAATGAATGAGATATATGCATAGGTTCCACACCATGGGTCTTAGACAAAATGCTTGTTACTATTGTAAGAAGAAGTGACATTTCATACGAGAATGTCAACTCTTTGAAAGAAAAAAGAGAAGGAGAAACATTCAGTTTCAACAGCAGTTAGATCGGATGAAGATAGTATCGATAGTAACACATCATCATTTTCAGCCAGTATTTCACCTTTATCGAACATCGTTTAACAAGGATGACAAGCGTTTCAAAAAACCAATTTGATTTCATGCCTGGGAGGTCGACCACAAAGACGATTTTCTTGATAAGACAACTTATGGAGATGTTTAGGGAGCAAAAGAAGGATCTACACATGATATTTATCGGTTTGGAGAAAGTTTATGACAAAGTACCGAGAAAGGTTATGTGGTGGGCTCTGGAAAAGAAGAGAGTCCCAACAAAGTGCATTACCCTTATCAATGATACGTACGATGATGTTGTGACTAATGTTAGACCATGCGACGGTAAAACCAGTGACTTTCCCATTAATATAGGATTACATCAAGGATTAGCTTTGAGTCCATACATTTTCGCCTTAGTGATGGATGAGGTTACAAAGGGTATACAGGGTGAGATTCTTTGGTGTATGCTCTTTGCTGATGATGTTGTGCTAATTGACGAAAGTAGGATTTGGGTTGATAGACAATTGGAGCAGTGGAGACAGACTTTAGAATCAAGGAGTTTTAGGCTTAGCAGAACTAAAACAGAGTATATGAAGTGCAAGTTCAGCGGTGTCAGGTCTAAGGATGGAGATGTCACTCTAGTCGGACAAGTAATGCTCAAGAAGGAATTCTTTCAATATTTAGGATCAATGTCACGGTATTATGGTAAGATTGATGAACATGTTAGTTTTAGAATTCGAGCGGGATGGGTGAAATGACGACAAGCGTCTGGTATTCTCTGCGACAGGAATGCCCCACAGAAGCTTAAAGGAAAGTTCTACAGAACGGTAATCTGACATGCGATGTTGTATGCTGCAGAATGGTGGCTTGCTAAAATCCAACACATCCAGAAGATAAGTATAGCAGAGATGTGTATGCTGCGATGAAGCTGCGGTCATAGAAGAAGAGACTGAATTAGAAATGATGATATACGTGACAAACTTGTAGTAGCACCAATTGAGGATAAGCTACTCCAACACCGCTTAAGATGGTTTGGACATCTCCAACGGAGGCCTCCCGATGCACCTGTGCGCGTTGGAATTATAGACCACGTCGAATGCTCAAAGAGATGTAGAGGTCGACCAAGGTTGACATTATAGGAAGTAGTAAAAAAAGACTTGAAGGATTGAAATATATCCGAAGAGCTGGTGTCGGACAGGAGCACGTGGAAATTAGCGATCCACGTACCAGAACCATGAGCTATGAGTTTTTTGCTTATGGTTAGTTTAGGAGTAGTATTATAAGTTAGATTATAGGACTGGTAAATAGGAGTTTAAGACGTAGTGTTTGGTCTTCGGTCAATATTACTATTAGTACCATTATTACTATTAGTATTTATTATTATTATTATTAATTATCATGGTTTTTTATTTTTATTTTTTATTTTATATATTTTTATTTTTATGTTACTTGGTTATTATTATTATTTATTTACTTATTTGACTTTATCTTATTATTATTATTATCATGGTTTTATTATTATTGTTGTTGTTGTTATAACTTTTAAATTGACTTTGTCATTTAGTTTTGGATTTTATCTCTAGTCGACCTCAACTTATTTGAAAATAATAGCTTAGTTGTTGTTGAATTTCACCTTTATCGAGTACAAGTTGAGAGATTTATTTGAGAGTCTTTTGTCATATGACATCAGACACGAGTTGTTTGTCAGGCAGAACAGTTCATATGGGAAATGACATGTTTGTCATGTTATGGATGTTGAAAGTGTGAGGTTTAGGATGTTTGAAGATGTTGTTAGGACTATCATCGATGTTAGACATGTTCTGATGTTGGGTAGTAGTTTGCTGGCAGTGAGAGTTTTGAGTAGATTTAGTATGAGAATGATAGTAGATGGATAGGAACTGAGAGCGGTGAATGGTTTCTTGGTAGTAATGGAGGGGTGTGAGTTAATGATATTTATGTGCTTCAGGAAGAGACATTTGGAGATTCAATAGTTTCTACCGATTCTAGTGTTTCAAATTCCACTCAGTTATGGTATATTCAATTAGATCATGTTGGTGAGCAAAATCTTAATGCTCTCCAAAAACGGGAGTTAGTTGATGATGTTTGTCAATTGGACCGCTCTCGTGGAGATTGTTCTTTTAAGAAGAAGAAGCATGTCAAATGTGATGTTAAGAGATCTAGAGCTACAAAGTTTTTAGAGTACGTTCATTCTTATGTGGGGACTCGCTCCGGTTGTATCTTTAGGTGGAGGTAATTACTTTGTCTTATTTTCTGTAATCAAATCAAATTAGGGGTTTTGAGTGTAATCAAATATTTGAAATTATTGGTTAGTCTTCCAACTTTTCTACCTATAATTTTTGTAACCTCTATTTCAATAAAATAAAGAATAATTATTGGGTCGTGGATGTAGGCAATTTGGTCAAATCATGTAAAATTTGTATTATCTACTTTTCTTCATTAGATTGATTGTTGATAATTAATCGACAGGCTGGATCTTTTGGTATTCCGTTCATAAGCCTAAATTTTTTCATGACAGTTTGATATCAGAGCAATTAATTTGGATACCAATATCCACCAAAAATGTTATTATGTTAAAATTTCTAACATGTTTGAAATGTTAAGTTGATTTTCAATCGCTAAAACTCTTATTTTAGCCGTTGATTTGAAACTTGATTTTGAACATGTTAGGATTATTCAAATTAAGTCAACTTTTGTAGAAATTATCTTGAATTATGTAGGAACATACATACAAATTTTCATCGGATTTCGAACTATGTATATCGAAAAATAAGAGGGGTGTAGAAAAGGTATAGCGGAACTCTTCGCGTGTGTGTAGTTCCTTGATTAGTGTGATAAATTTATAAATATTGTGGTAGAAGTGAAAGTGGAATTTAGTATTTCTTTTCTACCGAGCCACAGGTAATAAGTTAATATGGATTAAAAGCTTAGATTTTGCATTTTACACACTTGAGATTTTAACCATTGATTTGAAACATGAATTTGATAATGTTAGGATTATTCAAATTAAGCAACATCTTGAATTATGTAAGACCATATGTACGAATTTTCATTCGATTTCGAACAATGTAGATCGAAAAATAAGAGGGGTGTAGATGAAGTATAGCGGAACTCTTTCTGAAAGTGGAATGTAAGAACATATATATAGTTCCTTGGTTAGTGTGATAAATTTATAAATACAGTGGTAGAAGTGAAAGTGGAATTTAGTATTTCTTTTCTACCGGGCCAGGTAATTAAGTTATTAGGGATTAAAAACTTAGATTTACGTTCTACACACTTGATATTTTACGTGAAGAAACTGTATATAATCCCAGTATACATGTGTTTTCATATCTTCTATGATTCAAGGTCAGACACACTGTTGACAAAGGATGGGGTCACTTTCAATAGAAGTTGATACATAGTAGTAGTCCCCTGAATTTACTGTGCATTAAAGAAATGTGAATGAAACCTTAAAATGGCTAATTTTTCACGTGGTCTGTATTTTTTTTTTCCATCACAGGGACTGGGAAATAAATTTCTCTCACACATTCGGGAAGTGGATTCCATACTGCAGGTCCGAATTTCATGTGGAAATCGAAATTTTCTACATGCTTTCCATTGCATAATAATTTGAATTTAAAGTGTTGGGATCTTCGCTTTCATGATTGTAGGTTGTTCGATGCTTCGAAGATAATGACATTATTCATGTTAATGGGAAAGTAAATCCAAAATCAGACATCGATGTGATAAACTTGGAGCTTGTTTTTTCAGACCTTGATCAGGTAAAACCTTGTGATTGATCACATACTACTGTACTGGCTAAGCCAACTATATCAAGTTTTATGTATACAAACACAACCTAATGGGACTAAATTGTATATTCATAAGTGATGCAGATTGAGAAAAGGCTAGAGAAACTCAAAAAGTCAAAAGCAAAAGATTCACAATCCAAAATGAAGGTATATTGTATATTACTAGGCGTTTGTTAAAGGAAAAAGCTTTTTGGCTGTCGGACATAACTGACATTTAGTTGACAGTGAGAAATAACACTATGCCACTTAAAACAAATTAATAATAATAATACATAAATTGTTTTTATTTTGAACAAATTTCGGTTTCAATTTTTCTACTTTGTGAGGTTTTAAGTAAAACCTTTTAAAGTTGCATTTTTGATATCATACACTATTAAATCCTTTTTTTTTGTGAAATACATTATATATATTTGAAACTTAAATTTGTAAAATTTAAATGTTTCAAAGTGAGATATTAATTTTTTTTTCCTTAAATAACATAAAGTGTCGGGTGTTTTGGTCAATAAATTTATGTTGAAACAATAGAACCAACTTGATTCTTTTCCTCTCCTTATCAATATTTCTGTTTATCAATTCCCCCATAGCTAATAATTCCCATTGTCCACTACGTTTTTCTTTTTAACAATCACCTATCAATATTTGAATTTATAAACACAATACATGAAATCCAGCATATTCATCTTACACATTTCAAATTAATCGTATTTAGGAGGAGGCAGAAAAATCAGCGCTGGAACGTATTCAAATAGCACTTATGGATGGAAAACCAGCTCGATCAGTTGAACTATCAGAACTAGAGAAGGATTCAGTACGTCAACTTTGCTTGCTTACTATGAAACCTGTGATATATGTCGCTAATGTTGCCGAGTCAGATCTTGCGGACCCTGCTGGTAATCCACATGTTAAGGAGGTAAATGAACTTGCATCAGAGTTGAAATCTGGAATGGTCACAGTTTCTGCACAGGTATTCATTCATATAATATGTTTCATTAACAGCCATATTTAGCAGTCATATATAAGTTGGTTAATATATTCATATTAACTAAAAGTTTGAACATCCAATTCAAAGTGATGTGCTTTTTTGAGACTATAAGTTGGTTAATATATTCATATTAACTAAAAGTTTGAACATCCAATTCAAAGTGATGTGCTTTTTTGAGACCAAAGAAACTTTAAAAGATATGTCATATTTAAAGCTAGAACTCTGCATCTTTCATCTCTAATAGTGAGTGTTATTTCATATAAAACATTGCTGTGCAGAATGCATCTAACATGTTATCATTTCAAAAGGGCTTGCAGTTAATCTTGACATCATTGCCTAATTGATAAGAGACAACTTGCAAGTTCAATAGCTACATGTAATCTGTAAATTAGCTACACTATATAACACACACACAGGAGATATATGTATGTATGTAGGTTTGTGTGTGTATGGGCATGTGCATGTATGCTCACACACACCCACAAACAGTTGAATTGAAAGGTTGTAAAATTTTGTATCAGGTAGAGGCTGAGCTCACAGAGCTTCCACCTGAGGACAGAGCTGAATTCTTGAATTCTCTAGGAGTCGAGGAAAGTGGACTAGGAACTCTTATTAGAGAAACATACTCTCTTTTAGGACTGCGTACTTATTTTACTTCAGGAGAGAAGGTGTTCAAATTAAAACTTAAAATCCCCTCCTATAGTTCTTCCTCCTCATTTTCTCTTCTTTTTTCAGGAGACAAAGGCATGGACTATACATGCAGGTCAGATTTGTATTATCACTTTCATACATGTCACTAGATAATACAAGCTCACTAACTTAATTTCTGTCTTTCACTTTAAGTAGGCATGACAGCACCACAAGCTGCGGGAGTTATCCATTCCGATTTTGAGAAAGGTTTTATACGTGCAGAAACGGTAAATTTTGGTTTGATTCCCTTTTAACATGAGTACTCAGATCTCACATTCTTGTAATTTACTAGAGTAAAGTTTTACTTATATTTCGATATATCCATAACATTTGGTTAAAAACGAAGATACAACTTGATTTGATGAGCGATATTATTCGATCCATAACTGGATGAAATAAACAAAATGGAAATAAAGAAAAAATAAAATAAACCAAAGCACAATTTTCTTTAGTCTTTCACTTTATTAAATTTCAGTAAATTCCACATAATATCCAAATAGAGTTATAAAACCTTAATTTTTAATGATAATTGCACTTCATATTAGTTAGTAGTTGTCATCTAAAAAAACCTTAATCCAAATAGAGTTTTCACCCACTCACATCTACTTCCACCGACTAAAAAAATATCAAACTCCTTCACGCCTTGTTAAGATTAGTCCTATATTGGAGGTTTATGAAACAATATCTACATAAATACTAAGAGAGCACTCTTCACATTGTCAATTGGTTTTATGAAAATATGCTATTCTCCAACACACCAATCCTACATCCACTCATGTATTATAATTTTTTTTTCAAAAGCCACAATTGGAAAACTTTATTCTGAAATTAAAAAAATAAAATAAAATGCATATTGTAGATATAATATAAATGTCTTTGAAATTACACATTTCTAATTTAAATTTGAGATCAACAATTAATATATTATTATTCTTTCATTTTTCTACCATTCACGGATGGCAGCAGAAAAATTTTTATCAGTTCAAGGATTTGGGTTTGACGAAAGATATAAGAATCCAGTTATAGAAAACGAAGAATGTTCATTCAGAGTGAAATCAAAATTATATCTTTGAGCGGTGTTAGATATCAGTTTCATTGTATATATCAACATCAATATACATAACCATTCTAAATCATGCACAAATGCCCTTAGAAAATAGTATTCATATTGCAAAATTTAACATTTTTGGTAAAAAGTTGCGTCTTTATCATTTTATTCATATTTATTTATATTTACTTTGCCAATTAGAGTAATAGTTATACTACCCAAAATCCCCTCTATATATCTGTATTGACATTTCTTTACTCATTAGGTTGCATATAATGATTTTGTTACTGCGGGTTCCCTTGCAGCAGCAAGGGAGAAAGGACTTGTAAGTTCAATGCTCATAAATTATTATTTTTTATAATTATTTTTAAGATACTTTATGCTGGATGACACTTTATATTCTATATATTTTAAATTCGTATTTTGATGAAATAATGCAGTTGAGGTCAGAAGGCAAAGATTATGTGGTACAGGAGGGAGATGTCATGCTTTTTCGCTTCAACGTTTGATCAAGAAATTTTTTATGCTTAATTTTTGTTCATCAAGATTATTGATAGTGTTTTTTGATCCAATTTTGAATATTTGTGGGAAGTTTACAAGAGGGATATTTATGGTACAATACTCTGCCAAATATTGGATGAAGTTGTTAAGTTATACACAAATGTGATCTCTTTTTTAATTTTGTGAATCTTTTGTTGTAATTGTATGACATTTCTAATATGTATAATTGAACTAATAAAAACCAACACTTGGTAAAGTAGACTGATTTTAATATTGATACATAATTTTTTTAAGTCTTCTAGGAATACTGGCTCAATATTTTTATGTTGTTGGTTGGTAGTCACAATAAAAGCATAGATTAAATTCAGTTTCGAAAACAAGTATGGTTTTAAATAAGCTACAACAGCTGACATTAGATAACGACGAGGGAAAAAAAAACTATTCAAAATTTCCAAGACTATTGAAACATAAATTTCCAGGGCAACACTGTATATATGAAAACATGTTTACTTTTATAAAAGAGGTAATGAACTAAAAGGACAAACATTAGTAAAAAAAAGTAGATCAGTCCAGAAGTTTTCAAATTTAGGCCTAAGAACAAAACATATTTTTTCTCTTGTCAATGTCCACAATCAGATTTCACGTTCGCTGCTTCTATTCATCCGTCAACATCACCATCTCGTAACCCCTCCCTCTCTCATCAACATCGCCTTCAACAGCTCGACCTCGACCACCGCGGTCTCAACCAACACCGCGCCCTGCTTCGCTTCGCCGGCGTCGATGCCGCTTTCCCGTCGTCTTCGTCGATGGGAAGCTCGTCGGCTCCTCAAACAAACATCAAACCACCTCATCGCTACAATCATCCCCCGTTGTACCACTTCAGGGTGCACCATCATCGTCGATCTAAATTTAAAAAAAATCGATAACATAACAAAAATGCTAAATTAAATTAGCATTAAATCATCTAATGCTATATTCATTTCTTTATAGTTCAAAAAATGCTAAAATTTGCTATCATTTTGCATACAAAGTTAATCCATCAATCATTCTATAAATTTATATTAGATGGAAGAAGCACAGACATACAATCAATTATATCCACCAATATATATTGAACAGTGCCACTAGAACTAGTTTAGCTTTGCAAAATAGCAAATGTTGGTGGAAAGTAATTATCAAGTTCATGTTATTATGAATGTTGCCATGATGTTTGCTCGAATAGACACTATAAGCTGTTATTTCTTAATTAAAACATGCAATAAAACAATTTCTTAGTTTCACAAAAATGTGAAGTTACGATACTAAGATTAATAATGTGATAGTTATAAGGATATTAAACTAATTTGCTTGTTACTAATTGACAGCACTCCATGCTAGAACATGAAGCATGTACATAGGAATTTTGCGCTTTCACTGTTATTTCCTTAAGCCATATACCATCCTTTTTGTTTCTAGTTGTGCACTTAATGCCCCGCTATTTTCCCGCTGTAACCCTGCTATATCTCATAGCGGATTTCTACCGCTATGATTTTTTCATATATAATTTTTTCATATAGCCCCAAATATAGCTTTTCCGCTTTAAGCTCCGCTATTTCCGTTATATTCCGTTATTCCCGCTATATTTCGCTATTTTCATGATATCCTCTTTAAAAGAAATGAACTGAAAAATGACATTTATATATTATAAAAATTATGAAATTAATTTATTAAATTGAATTTTTAATATATTTTCAGAAATGAATATACTCTAATATCCTACTAAATTCAATTACGTTATATAACAGTTTTACGTTTATTTACAGTATATTCGCACATGTTTTTATTTAAAATTATTTATGTATTAATTATAATTCAATTGAATGTTAAATTTTCATTTAATTACCGTTTATATATTTGTAAAAACATTAAGTACGAGTTTTATATGCTATTTTAGAGTCATCCGCTATATCCTTGCTATATCCCCGCTATGACTTTTTGCACCTCCACGGTATTGAATCTGCCGAGCACTTTAACTGCACAGGTTTTCAGGCCTTGTTTGGATGGAGTTCCAGTTGTCCAATTTTTCTTTAGTTCTTATTAATGAAAATATATGCATGACAAATTTAAAATGATACTTAAAAATAGCATTTTTAAAGTACAAATGCTGGTGCACTTTTAAAATACAAATGTTATATTTAACTATCATTTTGTATGTTCAACACTGTTAACCTGCCTTTTGGCAAGGTCGTAGAAAGGCGGATTTAACTAATCGGTTGCTGAATTGTCGGTCGTAGAAAGGCGGATTTAACTAATCGTAGAAAGGCTATATCACGGATGGTAATCATGATTATGAAGCCGGGATTCGGCATATTCGATGGACAAAAGTCGTGGGATACTCGAAATACGAGTTTTGACAAAAGATGAGTTGTCCTGGGTTTCCTGGAGTTTGCTTCGAGTCGTATTTGGACTTGCTTCGGGTTTTCTTGATGGTTTCTCCGAGTCATCCAGGGTAATGCTTCAGTCGGCTAGAAGCTGGGTCGGTAGGATTCGGCTGGAAGCTGGGTCGGTAGAAATCTAGGTTGGTAGGAAGCTGGGTCTGCTGGAAGCTGGGTCTGCTGGAAGCTGGGTCGGTAGGAAGCCGGGTCAGTAGGAATCTGGGTCGGTTGGAAGCTGGGTCGTTAGGAATCTCGGTCGGGAGGAAGCTGGGTCGTTAGGAATCTCGGTCGGGAGGAAGCTGGGTCGGTTGGAATCTGGGTCGGCATGTTGGAGTCTAGAGTGGGTCGGCATGTTGGAGTCTGGAGTGGATCGACATGTTGGAATCTGGAGTGGAACGGCATGTTGGAGTCTGGAGTGGGAGTCTAGAGTGGATCAGCATGTTGGAGTCTGGAGTGGAACGGCATGTTGGAGTCTGGAGTGGGTCGGAATGTTGTAGTCTGGAGTGGGTCGACATGTTGGAGTCTGGAGTGGGTCGGCATGCTGGAGTCTGGAGTGGATCGGCATGTTGGAGTCTGGAGTGGGAGTCTGAAGTGGGTCGGCATGTTGGAGTCTGGAGTGGGTCGGCATGTTTGAGTCTGGAGTGGATCGGCATGTTGGAGTCCGGAGTGGGTCGGCATGTTGGAGTCTGGAGTGGGTCGGCATGTCGGAGTCTGGAGTGGGTCGGCATGTCGAAGTCTGGAGTGGGTCGGCATTTACATACTCCAGGAAAGTAATGGTCGGCTATATGGACTCGACTATGGTCTTAATGGGCCCGGATCACTCAGGAAGCCCAGTAACTCGGATTTTGCCTATAAATACAACATGCAGAGCTTCAGAAAAGGGGTCTTCATTATGTTTCTCTTCTTCTTCCTCATTAAGCCTACTCTGCCATTATTGTTTTGAAAACTCCGGATTGTAACTGTAATTGATTCTCATATCAATAAAAAGGGAAATTTTGGAGTGGACGTAGGCCAGAGTCAGCCGAACCACTATAAATACACTGTTTTTTCTGCTTTCTTTTTAATTTTTACCGCTCTTCATATTTATACTCTCTACATACACTCTATATGTTATCTGTGACTGTTAGTTGGTGCTTTCATTTACGTTTGGGTGTTAGTGACCAATTTTGGCGCTAACATTTTAGTGTTTTCACTGAGAAAGCTAGCACTCAGGGATTCTAAAGCTTGGACTTTGGATTTGAAGGCTTAGGAACTCGGATTCTTGGGAAGCTATGGCAAAGCAATCAACAAGGAGACAAAGAGCGGAAAGAAGTCAGCATGAAGGAAGTCAGGAGGCTTCCTCAGGAGCTAATCAGACCTCAGTTTTCATCACCAAAGATAAGATGGAAATGATGATGGATGCTATGCAGGAAGGGATACTGAAAAGGCAGGAGGAAATGATATAGAACCTGTTCCAAAAGGTTGGACAAGTTGGAGTGCAAAACCAAAGGAATGGAGTAGCAGGTGATGTTGGAAATGAGGATCACTAAGCTAGAGCGACAGGAATGGAGGCGGTCTGGAATCAGGACCAAGGGCATGGAGCGACCGGAGCACGGGATAGAGTTGGACCATCGGGAACGGCCCCAAAACTAGGGGGCATGCCCCCAAATCGTGTAGGCTCCATTCCAGTAAGGATACCAGGCGATGCTGGGCAATTTGGCGTTACTAGGGAAGTGGATGCTCATTCAGAAGGGTAGGTTCCAGGATTCCCACATGGACTCGGGGGGGCAGGTTGGAGACAACGAACAGAGGGCATTACTTGATGACAATGATAGGTTAGCGGACGTAATCAGACGGGCTATGAGGGGAGGATTGGTGAATAGAGATTTGGAGGACGTGAACAGGAGCCCCTTCACTCCTATAATCAGGCAGGCTAGGAATCCACCGGATTTCAAACTACTATCGCTGGAAATGTATGATGGGAAAACCGATCCCACTGTTCACCTAACAAGGTATATGAGGCACATGGAAGTGCTGGTGGCATCGGAGGAAGTCATGGCGCGGTGCTTCCCTTTGTATTTGAAGGATATAGCGGCACAATGGTTCAGACAACTGGAAAGTGGCTCTATTGGCACATGGACGAAGCTGATTGATAGGTTTATAAGGCAATTTCGGGTCCACATTGTGAGACCTAGGAGTGTGATGACTTTGACATCGATGAAGCAATGGCATGGAGAATCACTTAAGGATTTCTTAACCAGATTCAATGCGGCAGTGGCTTCAGTGGATCGACATAATCCGTCGATGGTTTTGATGGCGGCGGTCTCAGGGATTGCGGATAATTCGGATTTCAAGATATTGTTGGAGCGGGATCCACCAATGGATATCGGGGAATTTTACCATGAAGCGGAAAGGTTTCTAAGACAGGAAGATGCGAAGGCTGAAAGAGAAGGGAGAGAGGTAGAGGTTTATGCAGTAAAAGGTGGAGGTCCACCCAGGGAGGATTCAAACAAGGACGACAGAGGCAAAAGAAAAATGGATAGCGAAAACACATCGAAAAGGCAACGGAGGGAATCAAAATTCTCTTCTTATACAGATTTGAATGAGAATTTGGAAAGAATTTATTTAGATGCTCGAGGACGCCTCCAGTATCGAAGGCCAGCAAAGAGGGAACCCTCCGAACATGAATAGGCATCGGGAAAGCATTGCCTATTCCATGAACTGGATGGGCATAACACAAATGACTGCAGGCATTTGAAGGATATCATTGAGGAACATATAAGGAATGGTCATTTACAACAGTACATAAGGAATCGAGTTATGGTAGTGGAACAGGAGCAGCCACTGCCCACATCAGATGAAGCTGGCACTGGATCTAAGCATCGTCGCCTTATTATCAGCTGAATGGATTTATGGATTTGAATAAGTAATAAACCCCAAAGTAAGGCGGCTAAGTCACTTACACATGTACGGGATCGAGGATGGACTCTAAGCATGCTCTGAGATGATGATATACCATGATGCTCGGGTTTGTGAAATTTTATTTTTTCAATTTTCTGTGAACTCTAGTTTTTTTCTTGGTACTACGGACATTTGATTTTCTTTATTGTATGGACTTATTTTATCAATGGAACTCTGTTGATTGGATTTGGAATATTAATGTAATAAATAGTACAGGTCACACGGTTACGGTCCCGATCGGAGAGACGGGACAGAAATCGCATATCACGAGTCCCTTCGTCAGAGAGCGATGGAATGGACTCGAGCGTGGAATGGACTCGAGAATATAAAAGTCCTCGACCGAAGAGTCAAGGCCGGAGAATATAAAAGTCCTCGACCGGAGAGTCAAGGCCGGAGAATATAAAGTCCTCGACTAGGGATCAAGGCCGGAGAAGGATACCCCACGGATTAAGTCCTTGACGGAGAGTCGAGGCCAGAGTAGGATAAAATAACCCAGATTTGAGTTACAAGACCCAGAGAGGTCCTAGATCTGGGTATGGACCCGGTGAGATCCCGGATATGGATTATAGGACCCAGCGAGGTCCTGACTTTGGATATGGACCCGGTAAGGTCCCGAATATGGATTATAGGACCCGGCGAGGTCTTGGCTCTGGATATGGACCCGGCGAGGTCCCAGCTATGGATTATAGGACCCGGAGAGGTCCCGGGCTTGGATAAAATGATCTGGAGAGATTTTGAATTTGGTTAATGGATACAGAATGAATTAGGAATTGGATATTGACCCAGAACAGTCATGGATTTTGTTAATTATCCAGAGAGATCATGGATTTTATTAACGGATCTAAGGCTATTCAAAACACACCTTCCAAAGCAAGGCATGTTTTGGGGGGCAAATGTTAACCTGCCTTTTGGCAAGGCCGTAAACAGGCGGATTTAACTAAATCAGTTGCTCAATTTGTCGAGACTGGACTACGATGGGTTTTAGTCAATTGGATGGATAAACAATCAATCACGGATGCTAATCATGATTATGAAACCGAGATTCGACATATTCGATGGAAAAAAGTCGCGAGATACTCCGAAATACGAGTTTTGACAAAAGTTGAGTTGTCCCAGGTTGCCTGGAGTTTGCTTCGAGTCGTATTTGGACTTGCTTTAGGTTTTCTTAATGGTTTCTACGAGTCATCCAAGGTAATGCTTCGGGTCGGCTAGAAGCTGGGTCGGTAGGAATCCGAGTTGGCTGGAAGCTGGGTCGGTAGGAATATAGGTCAGTAGGAATCTGGGTCAGCTGGAAGCTGGGTCGGTAGGAATCTAGGTCTGTAGGAAGGCTAGTCGGCTGGAAGCTGGGTCGGTAGGAATCTGGGTCGGTAGGAAGCTGGGTCGGTTGGAGTTTAGAGTGGGTCGGCATGTTGGAGTCTGGAGTGGATCGGCATGTTGGAGTCTGGAGTGGGAGTCTAGAGTGGATCGGCATGTTGGAGTCTGGAGTGGATCGGCATGTTGGAGTCTGGAGTGGGTCGGCATGTCGGAGTCTGGAGTGGGTCGGCATGTCGGAGTCTGGAGTTCTAGAGTGGGTCGGCATGTCGGAGTCTGGAGTGGGCCGGCATGTCGGAGTCTGGAGTGGGTCGGTATGTCGGAGTCTAGAGTGGGTCGGCATGTCGGAGTCTGGAGTGGGTCCGCATGTCGGAGTCTGGAGTGGGTCGGCATGTCGAAGTCCGGAGTGGGTCGGCATGTTGGAGTCTGGAGTGGATCAGCATTTTACATAGTCCAGGAAAGCAGTGGTCGGCAATATGGACTCGACTATGGTCTTAATGGGCCCGGATCACTCAGGAAGCTCAGTAACTCGGATTTTGCCTATAAATACAGCAAGCGGGGCTTCAGAAAAGGGATCTTCATTCTGTTTCCCTTCTTCTTCCTCATTAAGGCTACTGTAACGACCCTGAAATTCCGACCCAATTTTAAAATTTTGCATCCATTATTTTAATATAAAATATGGAACTTACATATGATTTCAATTAGCGTCCAAACTTTGTTTATAAATTGCGCCTAGATAGTTATAGATATGGAAAAAGTTTCGCCGGAAAATACCGCAGTAAATTTCGTTCGCGGTTATTTCACATCAGTTCATTTTAAACGTGAAAATTTTTATCTTCCGAACCTGAATATTTTTACATAGAAAAATTCTAAACCATCTTCTGATCAAGACGTCATTTTTCGTTTTTCAAATTTCGGACATCTTCAGCTCCGTCGATCTTATTCTTCGGCGTTTTTGCTGCATTTTCCACAATAGAAAATTTCGAATTTTATAATTTAATCGTACCACTGATATCTGTATATCGTTGTGTTCGCCTCGTCGCGCTGATCAAAACGGTATATTTGTTTGTGTCAATCGGAGTTCGGCGCTGCGAATTATAATTGTTTAATGGATTACAAACTGGTCCGTTACGCAGCACAGACCGGTACCCAATTACCTACTCAGTTCAGAATTCTAGGGGTCCTTGACTATACATCTGCCTAGAAACCCAACAGTCTTTTGGTTACCGTGACAATCAATTGAGGCCTTTGGAATCCCTATACTATTTTATATAAACTAGCTTGTTCCTTCTATTCATTCGTTTGCAAACTCAAATCTATTGGTTAGTATTCACCTTGCTCTCTGCTCCTCACCTTCTCCTTCATTCTCTGTTTACACATATTATTATTTTTAAACCTGCCTACAGAAACTAAAAGCTTCCCCATCCACCGAGTCACCCTCCACCAGCCCAACCGCCTGCCCCACTGCCTTCCACCAGCCCAACCTCCTTGCCTCTGAACCCGCCTGCCCCAGTCCCCTCCGCCACCCGTCCCCAGCCCTTTGCCTGACCCACGCCCAGCCTCCCCAATCGCCCAACCCTCCGCCTACCCCAGTCCAGCCCGTCCCACTCCCCTCCGCCCAGGCCCTGCCTCCGCCTGCCCCACTCCCCTCCGCCCAGACCTCCACCCGCCTGCCCAACTCCCCTCTGCCAACCGAGCCACCCGTCCCCAGTTCCCTCCACCCGCCTTCCCAACTCCCCTCTGCCAGCCGAGCCACCGTCCCCAGTCCTCTCCGTCCCTGCCCAGTTCCCTTCGCCCACGCCCAGCCCAGGCCTCCACCCGCCTGCCCAGTTCCCTCCACCAGACCCACTCGAACCCCACCGCCCCAGCCCATCCCCGCCGCGCCCAGCCCATCCCCGCCGCGCCCAGCCCCGCCACCCGTCCCTGCCCACTGCCCCATGCAGCACCCAGTCCCCAGCCCATACCCGCCAGCGACCCCAGCCGAACCCCAGCCCGCAACCGCCAGCGACCGGCCCGCTTTACACCCCGACCACCACGTTGTTCCCTGCTCCACTGTCACGGTTGTGCCTCGCCTTGGCCGCAGTCAAATTTTCATTGCACTTCCGTTTTATATATAAATATATATATGAAATTGTATATTTTATAGCAGTATATAACTTTGAATTTCTGGTTACTCATATACAGTGTTTTACTATGTTTTGTTCCAGCTACTACTTCGGAGACTTAGGCTTCCATTCAGCTTGTCAGATCTATCTAGTTTCTTTGCTTTGTTCGTGTTCGGATTCGTGCTTGTGTCGTCTATCTAGTCTATTCATTTTCGTGCTTCGCCGTCATCTTCTTTAACCACGCAAGAAGAATATTTCATTCACAACTCAATCTATTATGCTATGATAATCAAGTGATAGATGTTATTGATATTAATTTGAATGTTAAAATGGTTGATGTTAAATTGTGATTTGAAGTTAGTTTATGGAAAATAGTTGTGACACTAAATTGTTATGTGACGTTGAAATATGTCGTTAATATAAGTGATGATTAATATGAAATTGAAATTGATATAGGATAGTCTAAAATTTAAAATAGATTATATATGTTGAACTTGTCCCTTTAAATGTTAAATAAATCGACACGTAGAAATAGTGTTAACTACACTTTGAACCATTGAATGTAGGATTGATGTAATAATTTGATAATAAACGCCAAGTGAAAACCCATAATGTAATAATCTTTAATCTGCATGAAATGATAGTGTGGATTCTAGGAATGATTTTATTAATTTACATAAATAACAAATGTAAATTAAATACGATTATTTCGGGATTATTTAAATAAACGGTTGAATTGTTATATATGGTTGCTATTGATTGTTTATTTACTTTAACACCATCCCAGTTATCACACTGCAAGTTCCCTTTGCTATGCTTTGCTTTACTTAAAGATATTGGGTTGAAATGATAAATACCCAATTGAACAACTTTGGCTTAGGATAGATAATTAAAAATAAAAAACCCGATTGGTCAACAAAAATCATTTTGAATTGAAATCTATTTGAAATTAAGAAATGAACTTAAAAATTTGTTGGAAATTAAGTAACGAAATTAATAGGATTTAATTGTAATAAATCAATGGATTTAATTGTAATAAATCAATGGAGTTAATTGTAATAAACTAATGGATTTAGTTGTAATAAATTAATAGGATTTAATTGTAATAAATCAATGGATTTAATTGTAATAAATCAATGGATTTAATTGTAATAAACTAATGGATTTAATTGTAATAAATTAATAGGATTCAATTGTAATAAATTAATGGACTTAATTGTAATAAATTAATGGATTTAATTGTAATAAATTAATGGAAATAAATAAGTGGATCTAATTGAAATAGATTAATGGATTTAATTGAAACGGATTAATAAATCTATTTAATTAGATAAAACGGATTGACACATTTAATTGAAATGAGATTTGAACAAGTAAGTTTTAGAATCTAATAATTTGAATTATTAGATTTGATTTGTTATAAAATTTAATTTGAGATTAAGTAACAAAGTGACTTAAAGGGAATGCAAAACCAGCTAAAGTTTAAGGATTTGATTTAGCTGTTGAAATTGATTAAATCAAAGTTCTAATTAAATCTAATGTAACGATGAATGGGAATACAAATTAAAATGAATAAAAGTTGATTTAATGATTTGAACCAAATTGACCAGTTAATTGAATCTATGGTTTATGAATTAAATTAGTAAGTGGAATTTGGATCTCGTTAAATTGAACTTGAATACTTAAGTACTGTTAACTCAAGGGCTTGAACTAAACCTTCATTTGGAAATATGATTTTAAATGTTCGAAATAAATTGAATTGTGAAGTGTCAAAATTTGAAAGTCAAACTTGCAACTTGACCTTTGGACTTTGATTTGTTTAAACTTTAATATTAAATGACCATCGGGTAATTAATGCGTAGTTATTAAAGAGACCGAGATCAGATATGGACATACTCTCTGTCGATACCGAAAACCACTATAATAACTAATATACGCGGAGTGTTGATCCAGAACGAAGTGGATGGTTTTGGTAAACGCGTTGACTGAAGAAAGAGAACGATTTTGGATGACCCCTGACATGACTAAAACAGGAGCCGCGCCGGGCCATTGAGGATCGCCATCTCTAGCGGACACACTTCTTCGATACCTTATCTATTACTTATGTGATTCGATTTGGGTGCACCCCTTGATTTGGGAGTGTTTTTTCGCGGTGTTGGGATAGTAGCTGCTATGCCCAACATCAGTCCGGATCAGGCAACTACTAGTATCCTAGTTGGTATCGCCTCATGTACCTTGTCATACTGATTATCCTATTCGCGACCACTACGTTTTGTTTTGTACCTTTAGTATATGGATTGCTCTCTGGTGACTTTCGGTTTTGGGGAAACTACGGTCTTGTATATGCTCTTGGGAATAAAAATGTGTTAAGGGTGGAATGGGCCATGACTTAACGCTATTTTGATATCGTACTTTACTGATTAGACATTATCTATTTAGCGTATTCTATTGTATATATAGATAGTTTATCATATCCTTAAAGATGTGTATCACATTCATCTTTGAGTTATGAACTTTATTATTTGCACCTGATTATCCTGTATAAGATTTTGAGTCCTGACTCGAGTGTTTCTTTTGTATATGCTCGGGTCAGTCTGAAGCTATCCAGTTGCTGATCAAGGTTGGTTGAAGATGCTGAAGACTTAGCATTTACCTTTATCAGTTATTTCCTTCCTAGTATTTGATGAACTTATGTATTGAACATCTGTATTTCTCTTTGTCACTTTATGTTGAGACATTGTTGTATTCCTGTAGTAGCTTCATGAACTACTATTATGATGATGTACTTTTCCACTGCATTATTCTGTGTCTGTGATGTTGTATTGATTCTCATTTACATATATGTATTCATAATCCCATAATGATTCGTGTTTTGTATTATTTAAGTTGACATGTGTGGATTATTGTCAATTTAAATGGTCCAAATATACGGGTTGTTACAGTTGGTATCAGAGCTTCGGTTTTCTTAAAAACCTTAGTTCGGGATTATGAAACTCATTAGAGATAGGGTAGCAATACCCTAGAATGAGGAGAATCGATTCAATATCCAAATCTTTCTATTCGAACTCCTTTGATTCGTCTATTGAATTTTCCTTTGAGTTCTTTGATTTTATCCTTGGTTCTAAATTTCTTTTGGTATTTCAGGATGAGTGCCAGAAGAAACAATAGGGGTGGAAGAGGCATTGGTCCTGCTCAGGCTACACCTGTCGCTCCATCTCCTGTCAAATTCACCACTCTTAGTAAGGAGTATACACAGCTTGGAGGTATTAAGTTTTCTGGATCCGAGAACATTATCGAGGCTCAGCAATGGCTTAAAGGCTTAGAGAAGATATTTTCGGGTCTGGAGATCACTGATGCTCAGAAGCGTCAGCTTGCTGCTTGGCAACTTCAAGATGCCGCACAGGATTGGTGGGAATCTGTTACTTCACGTATCGAGGAAAACACCATCACTTGGGCCCAGTTTAGGTATAAATTCGTTTGGATTTCGCAGCATAAATTCTTCTTTCAATCTTAGGAATGTTATTTATCTAGTCTATCTTTTGATTAGGGATACTTTCTCGGCACAATGGATGCCAGCTGCTGGGAAAACCCAACTTTATAGAGCTTTCATGGATCTTAAGCAAGGCAGTATGACTTTTTCTGAGTATGAGAGGAAATTCAACGAACTCTCCAAGTTCGGCCCAGGATTGATTGATACACCCCTTCTAAAGAACGAGAAATTCATTTTGGGAGCTAGACCAGAGTATTATGACTTGCTTACTTGCCACACCCACTGCACCTTCACAGAGCTTGTTGACTATGCTCTTAGATATGAGGCAAAGTCTAGGGGACCTACTGCCAAGGCCACTCCTACTCAGCCCTCTTCTAGCCAGCCCGTGAAAAGAAAGATGAACTTTGATCAACAAAAGAAAGCTTGGCAGAAGACTACTGGATTGGGATATGCTCAGAAAAGCCCAATCGACCTTGCTAATATCACTTGCTTCAAATGTGATAAGAAGGGCCATTATGCTAATAGTTGTCCATCTACCGGAGCTGCTGTTCCACCACCTTCTACGACTAGGAAAGATTTATGCTATGTTTGCCTCCAGCCGGGTCATTTCAAAAAAGACTGCCCACTGTATAAGCGTGGCACACCATCTGGAGTATTTGCTATCACCACACCTGCACCCCCTGCACCACCCACCCAGGATGACCAAGGTACCTTACGAAGTATTTTTCATTTACATGCTACACCTGTTAGGGTATTATTCGATACTGGTGCTTCACATAGCTTTATATCAGTTGACCTTTGTAATAAACTCAAATTAGAGCCTACTCTTGCTACTACCTCCTTATGTGTCTCAAATCCTATCGGAGGACCCGCTAACCTCCGAAGTGTTTGCAAGGGAGTTGCACTTATGTATGATTTTTCTCGATTCACTTGGGATTTCTATGTACTTGGATTCCAAGCATTCGACTTTCTTTTAGGAGTTGATTGGTTAAGCAAATTCGATGCTGTTATTTCCTGCAAAACTCGTTCAGTTTCTTTGGTAAGCGACAAGGGTCAGCCACTTGTCATTGAATGCAAATCACCTCAGAAATATGCTAGAAGCTTCATATTTTCTCTTGATGTTCATCCGGATGATCTTAATACTACCCCTATTGTTCAGAAATTTCCCAATATATTTGGAGAGGTCAACTCTCTACCACCTAAACGGGAAATCGATTTCCGTATTGATCTGATCCCTGGAGCTACTCCTGTAGTTCTCCCACACCGAAGGATGGCTCCTAAAGAAAAAGCTGAACTAAAAACTCAAATTGATGATCTATTTGCTAGAGGGTTGATTAGGAGAAGTTGTTCTGAATGGGGCGCCGCAGTTGTATTTGTCACCAAATCAGATGGATCACTTTGCATGTGTGTTGATTACCGAGAACTGAACAAACGCACTCTCAAGAATCGTTATCCGATGCCTCGCATCAACGATTTATTCGATCAGCTCCATGGAGCTAAAATTTTCTCACAACTTGATCTAGCCACTGGGTTCTACCAACTCAGGGTTGCTGAAGATAGTATCCATAAGACAGCTTTCCATACCGAGAATGGATTCTATGAATGGTTGGTTATGCCATTCGGTTTGACCAATGCACCTGCTTATTTCGTCGACTTGATGAATCGAGTCTTTCAGGATGTACTTAACAAGTTTGTTCTTGTATTCATTGATGATATTCTCGTCTTCTCCAAAGACGAGAAGGAGCATGAAACACATCTCTGTTATGTTCTAGAAACTCTCCGAAACCATCAGCTTAAAGCCAAGTTCTCTAAATGCCATTTCTGGCGAGACGAAGTAAGATTCCTTGGCCATATTGTTTCTGAAAATGGGATTTCAGTTGATCCAGCTAAGATTGCCATAATCAATGTGAGTTCTATCTTATTCGTTGTTCTGTTCAAACAATTTTATCTTTTGCTAATTTGAATCAATTAATCTACAGGATTGGGAGACTCCTAAAACTCCTACGGATATTCGTAGTTTCTTGGGTTTAGCCGGTTATTATCGCAGATTTATTGAGCACTTTGCCCAGATTTCTGCCCCACTTACTGCTTTAACTCGGAAGGATGTTAAGTTTATTTGGAGTGAGAAGTGCGAATCAACTTTTAATGAGTTGAAGCGTAAGTTAACTTCAGCCCCAGTCCTTGCGGTAATCGATGGAAGTGAAGGATTAACTGTCTATACAGATGCTTGCCGAGAAGGTTTAGGCGCTGTTCTTATGCAAAATGGAAAGGTTATTGCCTATGCGGGCCGTCAGTTGAAGACCCATGAATTAAACTATGCCACACATGACCTAGAGCTTCTTGCCGTTGTATTTGCCCTGAAACTATGGAGGCATCATCTTTTGGGAACAAAATTCGAATTATTCACTGATCATAAGTCCTTGAGATATATCTTTTCTCAGAAGGATTTAAACCAGAGGCAAGTCCGATGGCTCGAATTTTTAGCTGCATATGATCTCGACATCACTTATACTCCTGGGAAAGCAAATGTTGTAGCTGATGCTTTGAGCCGTAGCAAAGCATTATCATGTTGTAATCTTGTAGAAGGCATGCTATTTCAGCTTGTTATCTCCCCATCTCTTGTGGATCGCATCAAAGCTAAGCAATATGAGGACACCTTGCTCTACCGCATGAAGGAGTTAGTTCTTGGTAGAGTTGGAAATGCCGACAGTAAAGTGGGAGCACAGATAGATAGTAATGGAGTTCTGAGGATTGACAACCGTATTTGTGTTCCTAATGTCGATGGATTGAGACAAGAAGTACTTAGAGAGAATCATCAGTCATCGCTTTCATTTCATCCTGGTGTCACTAAGATGTATCGTAATATGAAGCGTTTATATTGGTGGAGTGGGATGAAGAGAGATATTTCTATATATGTCAGTAGATGCACCACTTGCCAACAAGTCAAGGCCGATCACCAGAAGACTGCCGGTTTACTTCAACCCCTAGAGATTCCTTGTTGGAAATGGGATCAGATTTCTATGGACTTCATCGATGGATTACCAAGGACCAGAAAAGGTAACGAGAGTATATGGGTGATCGTTGATAGGTTGACAAAATCTACTCACTTTATTCCTTTTAAGACCACTCGTACTGCTTTAAGTTTGGCCGAGATTTATATGAGAGAGATTGTTAGACTTCATGGGGTTCCATCTAGTATTGTATGCAATCGAGACCCTATATTCACTAGTAAATTCTGGAAGGCATTTCAGGACGTCTTAGGCACTAAACTGAATCTGAGCACAGCTTATCATCCTCAAACGGATAGCCAAACTGAAAGGGTAAATCAGATTTTGGAGGATTTGCTCCGAGCTTGCATAATTGATTTCAGTGGATCTTGGGAAGACCATCTCCATTTGGTTGAATTCACTTATAATAACAGTTATCAGGCAAGTATCGATATAGCACCGTTCGAAGCCTTATATGGACGGCCATGCAAATCGCCAGCTTGTTGGATTGAGCTTGGTGATCGATTGGTTCTTGGCCCAGATATGATTATGGAAGCATCCGAGAAGGTTAATGAGATCAGAAGGAAGATGAAGACCGCACAGGATAGGCAGAAGAGCTATGCAGATAGGCGTAGAAGATATTTGGAATTCCAGGTTGGGGATGAGGTATTTCTGAAAGTATCACCTTTGAAGAATGTTATTCGATTTGGTCGTAGAGGGAAGCTAGCTCCAAGATTTGTTGGACCATTTACTATCACCGGGAGAATTGGCACACTAGCTTATAGAGTTGCATTACCGGAAAAGTTTGAGGGCGTGCACAACGTATTCCATGTCTCACATCTTCGAAAGGTCGTGCGTGATCCATCCATGACCATTCCTATTGCTCAGTTAGATGAAATAGATATTGAGCCAGATTTGACTATCGAAAGAAGACCACTTCGGATAGTCGACCGTGAGACAAAGCAACTAAGAAGGAAGTCTGTAAATCTCGTCAAAGTCCAGTGGAGTACAGATGAGCGAGATTGCACATGGGAAACTAAGGATAGTATCCGGGATTCAAACCCCGAATTACTGATTTCAGGTATAAATCGATTTTTCTTAAAAATCTATCTTGACTTTTCCGCTTACTCCATTCTTACTTCACCGTCTCGTTCTTTTCGAGGAACTTACATGCGATTTCAATTAGCGTCCAAACTTTGTTTATAAATTGCGCCTAGATGGTTATAGATATGGGAAAAGTTTCGTCGGAAAATACCGTAGTAAATTTCGTTCGCGGTTATTTCACATCAGTTCATTTTAAACGTGAAAAATTTTATCTTCCAAACCTGAATATTTTTACATAGAAAAATTCTAAACCATCTTCTGATCAAGACGTCATTTTTCGTTTTTCAAATTTCGGACATCTTCAGCTCCGTCGATCTTATTCTTCGGCGTTTTTGCTGCATTTTCCACAATAGAAAATTTCGAATTTTATAATTTAATCGTACCACTGATATCTGTATACCGTTGTGTTCGCCTCGTCGCGCTGATCAAAACGGTATATTTGTTTGTGTCAATCGGAGTTCGGCGCTGCGAATTATAATTGTTTAATGGATTACAAACTGGTCCGTTACGCAGCACAGACCGGTACCCAATTACCTACGCAGTTCATAATTCTAGGGGTCCTTGACTATTCAGCTGCCTAGAAACCCAACAGTCTTTTGGTTACCGTGACAATCAATTGAGGCCTTTGGAATCCCTATACTATTTTATATAAACTAGCTTGTTCCTTCTATTCATTCGTTTGCAAACTCAAATCTATTGGTTAGTATTCACCTTGCTCTCTGCTCCTCACCTTCTCTGTTTACACATATATTTTTTTAAACCTGCCTATAGAAACTAAAAGCTTCCCCATCCACCGAGTCACCCTCCACCAGCCCAACCGCCTGCCCCACTGCCTTCCACCAGCCCAACCACCTTGCCTCCGAACCCGCCTGCCCCAGTCCCCTCCGCCACCCGTCCCCAGCCCTTCGCCTGACCCACGCCCAGCCTCCCCATTCGCCCAACCCTCCGCCTGGCCCAGTCCAGCCCGTCCCACTCCCCTCCGCCCAGGCCCTGCCTCCGCCCGTCCCACTCCCCTCCGCCCAGACCTCCACCCGCCTGCCCAACTCCCCTCTGCCAACCGAGCCACCCGTCCCCAGTTCCCTCCACCCGCCTGCCCAACTCCCCTCTGCCAGCCGAGCCACCGTCCCCAGTTCCCTTCGCCCACGCCCAGCCCAGGCCTCCACCCGCCTGCCCAGTTCCCTCCACTAGACCTAACCGCCACCAGACCTACTCGAACCCCACCGCCCCAGCCCATCCCCGCCGCGCCCAGCCCATCCCCGCCGCGCCCAGCCCCGCCACCCGTCACTGCCCACTGCCCCATGCAGCACCCAGTCCCCAGCCCATACCCGCCAGCGACACCAGCCGAACCCCAGCCCGCAACCGCCAGCGACCGGCCCGCTTTACACCCCGACCACCACGTTGTTCCCTGCTCCACCGTCACGGTTGTGCCTCGCCTTGGCCGCAGTCGAATTTTCATTGCACTTCCGTTTTATATATAAATATATATATGAAATTGTATATTTTATAGCAGTATAGAACTTTGAATTTCTAGTTACTCATATACAGTGTTTTACTATGTTTTGTTCCAGCTACTGCTTTGGAGACTTAGGCTTCCATTCAGCTTGTCAGATCTATCTAGTTTCTTTGCTTTGTTCGTGTTCGGATTCGTGCTTGTGTCGTCTATCTAGTCTATTCATTTTCGTGCTTCGCCGTCATCTTCTTTAACCACGCAAGGTGAATATTTTATTCACGACTCAATCTATTATGCTATGATAATCAAGTGATAGATGTTATTGATATTAATTTGAATGTTAAAATGGTTGATGTTAAATTGTGATTTGAAGTTAGTTTATGGAAAATAGTTGTGACACTAAATTGTTATGTGACGTTGAAATTTGTCGTTAATATAAGTGATGATTAATATGAAATTGAAATTGATATAGGATAGTCTAAAATTTAAAATAGATTATATATGTTGAACTTGTCCCTTTAAATGTTAATTAAATCGACACGTAGAAATAGTGTTAACTACACTTTGAACCATTGAATGTATGATTGACGTAATAATTTGATAATAAACGCCAAGTGAAAACCCATAATGTAATAATCTTTAATCTGCATGAAATGATAGTGTGGATTTTAGGAATAATTTTATTAATTTACATAAATAACAAATGTAAATTAAATACGATTATTTCGGGATTATTTAAATAAACGGTTGAATTGTTATGTATGGTTGCTATTGACTGTTTATTTACTTTAACACCATCCCAGTTATCACACTGCAAGTTCCCTTTGCTATGCTTTGCTTTACTTAAAGATATTGGGTTGAAATGATAAATACCCAATTGAACAACTTTGGCCTAGGATAGATAATTAAAAATAAGAAACCCGATTGGTCAACAAAAATCATTTTGAATTGAAATCTATTTGAAATTAAGAAATGAACTTAAAAATTTGTTGGAAATTAAGTAACGAAATTAATAGGATTTAATTGTAATAAATCAATGGATTTAATTGTAATAAACTAATGGATTTAGTTGTAATAAATTAATAGGATTTAATTGTAATAAATCAATGGATTTAATTGTAATAAATCAATGGATTTAATTGTAATAAACTAATGGATTTAATTGTAATAAATTAATAGGATTCAATTGTAATAAATTAATGGACTTAATTGTAATAAATTAATGGATTTAATTGTAATAAATTAATGGAAATAAATAAGTGGATCTAATTGAAATAAATTAATGGATTTAATTGAAACGGATTAATAAATCTATTTAATTAGATAAAACGGATTGACACATTTAATTGAAATGAGATTTGAACAAGTAAGTTTTAGAATCTAATAATTTGAATTATTAGATTTGAGATTAAATCTAATTCGGATAAATTTAATAAATTTGGAATTTGTTATAAAATTTAATTTGAGATTAAGTAACAAAGTGACTTAAAGGGAATGCAAAACCAACTAAAGTTTAAGGATTTGATTTAGCTGTTGAAATTGATTAAATCAAAGTTCTGATTAAATCTAATGTAACGATGAATGGGAATATGAATTAAAATGAATAAAAGTTGATTTAATGATTTGAACCAAATTGACCAGTTAATTGAATCTATGGTTTATGAATTAAATTAGTAAGTGGAATTTGGATCTCGTTAAATTGAACTTGAATACTTAAGTACTGTTAACTCAAGGGCTTGAACTAAACCTTCATTTGGAAATATGATTTTAAATGTTCGAAATAAATTGAATTGTGAAGTGTCAAATTTTGAAAGTCAAACTTGCAACTTGACCTTTGGACTTTGATTTGTTTAAACTTTAATATTAAATGACCATCGGGTAATTAATGCGTAGTTATTAAAGAGACCGGGATCGGATATGGACATACTCTCTGTCGATACCGAAAACCACTTTAATAACTAATATACGCGGAGTGTTGATCCAGAACGAAGTGGATGGTTTTGGTAAACGCGTTAACTGAAGAAAGAGAACGATTTAGGATGACCTCTGACATGACTAAAATAGGAGCCGCGCCGGGCCATTGAGGATCGCCATCTCTAGCGGACACACTTCTTCGATACCTTATCTATTACTTATGTGATTCGATTTAGGTGCACCCCTTGATTTGGGAGTGTTGTTTCGCGGTGTTGGGATAGTAGCTGCTATGCCCAACATCAGTCCGGATCAGGCAACTACTAGTATCCTAGTTGGTATCGCCTCATGTACCTTGTCATACTGATTATCCTATTCGCGACCACTACGTTTTGTTTTGTACCTTTAGTATATGGATTGCCCTCTGGTGACTTCCGGTTTTGGGGAAACTACGGTCTTGTATATGCTCTTGGGAATAAAAATGTGTTAAGGGTGGAATGGGCCATGACTTAACGCTATTTTGATATCGTACTTTACTGATTAGACATTATCTATTTAGCGTATTCTATTGTATATATAGATAGTTTATCGGATCCTTAAAGATGTGTATCACATTCATCTTTGAGTTATGAACTTTATTATTTGCACCTGATTATCCTGTATAAGATTTTGAGTCCTGACTCGAGTGTTTCTTTTGTATATGCTCGGGTCAGTCTGAAGCTATCCAGTTGCTGATCAAGGTTGGTTGAAGATGCTGAAGACTTAGCAATTATCTTTATCAGTTATTTCCTTCCTAGTATTTGATGAACTTATGTATTGAACATCTGTATTTCTCTTTGTCACTTTATGTTGAGACATTGTTGTATTCCTGTAGTAGCTTCATGAACTACTATTATGATGATGTACTTTTCCGTTGCATTATTCTGTGACTATTCTGTGTCTGTGATGTTGTATTGATTCTCATTTACATATATGTATTCATAATCCCATAATGATTCGTGTTTTGTATTATTTAAGTTGACATGTGTGGATTATTGTCAATTTAAATGGTCCAAATATACGGGTTGTTACAGCTACTCTGCCATTATTTTTTTGAAAACCCCGGATTGTAACTGTAATTGATTCTCATATCAATAAAAAGGAAAATTTTGGAGTGGACATAGGCCAGATTCAACCGAACCACTCTAAATCCACTATTTTTTCTGCTTTCTTTTTAATTTTTACTGCTCTTCATATTTATACTCTCTACATACTCTTTATCTGTTATCTATGACTGTTAGTTGGTGCTTTCATTTATGTTTGGGTGTTAGCGACCAATTTTGGCGCTAACAAACACATGCTAGAGTACTTTTAAAATACAATGCTATATTCAACTATCATTTATCATATTTTATACATGCTAGTTCACTTTAAATGCAATGCTACCTTTAACTATCATTTAGCATATTCTACATGTGCTAGTTCACTTTAAAAATGCAATGCTACCTTTAACTATCATTTAGCATGTTTCATACAAGCTAGTCTATTTTGAAAATCCAATGTTATCTTTAAATATCATTTTTCATATCATAAACATGCTAGTGTACTTCATAGTTAAAATACTACATCAATTTATCATTTCAAAAATCATTAACATGCTACTAGACTTTGTAACTAAAATGGTACATTAAACTATCATTTTGCATGTTTTATAAATGCTATTGTACATCATATCTAAAATGCCGCTTTACACTATCGTTTTAGATATCATAAACATGCTACATTAGACTACCATTTTGTATATTTCAAAAAAAACTAGTGTACTCCATAAATAAAATGTTATATTAAACTATCATTTCGAATATCCTAAACATGCTAGTAAACTTTGTAATTAAAATGCTACATTAAACTATTTTTTTGGCATATCATAAACTTGGTAGGGGACTTCATAATTAAAATACTACATAAAGTATAATTTTGCATATTATATGTAATAACCTAGATATTTTAACGATTTTTAATAAAATTAACTAATTGAAATTTTGTGAAATTTTAAATAATAATATTTTGAAACAAAAATTTAAAATTTGGAATACGTCTAATTAAACATAGCAACTGGTAAATTTTCAATTTTTAATATAGAAGTTTATTTTTTTGTGTAATTTTATTTCGATTTAAATTGGTTAAAATTGATGGTAATAAAATATTTTACAAACCTGAATATTTTTATGTAATAAATTTGTAAATCATATTTCGAGTAAGACGTCACATTTCGTTTCGTCAAATGTGGACTGCTATTGCTCCATCTATTTTACTTTTGGCAAATTTGCAGCGTTTTAGTGCCGATATCAGCTTTTGATTGATTAGTCGTATCACTGATATTAGTATACCGCTTTGATCATTCCATCGTGCTGATCTCAACAGTGTAGTTATTTGTGTACTTCGGAATCTGGTACACGTCGAAATCTGCAAAGCGATTTATCTTACTGGTATCCAATTTTAACTTTTGGTTTCTTTGTGCCTTTTATCTTCAACCATTCAAACTCAACAGTCAATTGCTTTATTTCTTCCTTAATTCATGTGCGTGACTTTCAATATTCTACCAGTTTTCAATGTAGCCTATTCATTTCTAACTGGCACTTTCAAAATCCAATTGCTCTCCTGTTGTTTTAACAAAGCTTCAGTACATCCCTAAATCGCCCATATTTCAAATCGTTGATATTTACATAACAAAGTTTCTGAGGCACCTCCTCCCTCTCCTAATCCCAGGCCGTAAGCAATCGTCCAAGGCCATCTCGATCTTCATCCCCTGCTCCACCATAAACCCACCCTCAAAACCCGTTCTTGGCCTCCCCTCCTTCAACTTCGAGCCAACCAAGACGCGCGCGTGACCAAACATCGAGCAGCCGGCCATCACCACCACCCGTTCCCTTTCAGTTTCTTTGAGCCGACCCATCTCCTCTCCTGTGTGCAACAAGCCGAGCATGTATGGGCTTATATATATGCTGTATATGGTAATATGTCTGCATATATTTGCTTGCTCTTCCTGTTTTGTATTTTTGAAAAGAAAGTTTATATATATGAGTTTTAAAAGTATTTATATATATAATTTACATAATATGCTTATATATTAGTATACTAAGTTATAATATGTACTGTTTTGCTTTATATATGTGTAGGTTATACTAGTTTAAGTATCTGAAATGTTATTCATATATATATATAAGTATAATATTTTTGGTTTTAAGGTGTTTGTATATGTTTTGGTTGATATACATGTTTTATAATAAGTTTGTACAAGTTGTATTTGCTGCTATTATATATGTATATAATATATATTTTTCTAAGTTATATTTTAGGTTGTTGTTTATATAAATTTATGTATATAGTATATAGGTGTTGTAAAGTACATGTTGCATATGATATGTTTACATATCTATAAATTATATCATCAGTTGTTTTATAGTTACTTGTTATATATTTATATATAATTTTGTCCGAAGCCTATAGTGTAATATAACAGCGTGTCTATAGTTTATATATTCTGTTCTAAAGCAAATCTGTCTGGTTTAAAAGTAAATATATACAAAAGATATTGGTTTTATTTTATATATATATATAAGATGTAGATATTTTGGTATTCATAGTTTAGTTTAACTATTGGTTTTAAATGTAAGATATGATATGACTGTGCTATATATAAGTACTTATTTTAAACTATATTATGTATACTACATAATTGATATATTAATCTTATTTACAAGCTCTGCATATTGATTTGAGTTTATATCATTTAGTTGATACATATCTTACAGGGTCTCCATATGTTATGAGTTTGTTTTCTAATAACATTGATTTTTAAAACTATATATATTGATATTTTGATTTGTTAGAAATATATATAGAAAATTTTAAAGAATAAAATATAAATATTTGATCCTTATTATATATAAGCTTACTTATGTATTAAATAGTGATTTGAGAAAATGTATAACAATATAATTTACATTTTGTTTTAATTTATATCAAACTGATTCTAATAGTTTCACCGATTCTCATTATCAGCTCATTCGTCGAACTCGAGTCCATCGTGCTTTGTTTCCAAATTCGTGCTTGGATCCGTAACCCATTTCATTTCCTATTCTCTCTAGCCTCGAAAGGTGAGCAATCACTCACAAATAACGTTCTTATATTTATTAAATTTGATTTAAATTGAAACGACAATTGAAATATGCTGTTGTTAGTTATTTACATTGTCATATATATGCCATTATCTGTATCTGTTCACCTGTGACATCTGACACCATTATTTGTTATTTATACTGATGATATATGCATGTTATATTATTATCATTACTGTTATCACTCTGCAAGCTCCCTGTTAGTATAGAATTCACTATGGGTTGAAATGATACATACCCGAACGATTTGTAGAATATGAGAAAATCGTTATGGGTTGAAATTATAAACCCAAGCGATTTTCATTGAATTGAATTTGGGATTGCCGGTTGAAAAGATATATACCCGTATATATTTTAAATTGCGGATTGAAATGATAAATATCCATATCACTTGACCATAGGTTAGAAAATTATGTACAGACACCGTTGGTCTATATATAAATATTTTGAAAATGATTTCTATGGTTTTGAAAAGAAATATATGGTTTTGATAAATATTGATTTTAAAGATTTATTAAAGTTGATTTAATAAAGTTGATATATAATATGTTAAGTATTTATTTAAAATATATATTTTCAAATATAGAGTTTATAATGATTCAGTTTGGAAAGATAAATATGAAAGTGATTTGAAATTATATTTATTTAAGAATTTTACTTAAATAAGTTTGATTTGAAATTATGAAATTCGAAATTTGGAAGCTATGGTTTTATAACTTGATTTGGATTAAAAGTGACTTAAATGAATATTTCAAACTTATATAAATTTAAATGGGATATTTTTTCTATTTAAATTTGTAAATTTAAGTTGTATTTAGATGTTATTGAAATGATTAAGTAAATGTTTCAAAACTAAATAATTGTAAAGTGAATTTGATATATATATATATATATATATATATGAAATTACCGAAATTAGTTTTGAAATGTTGAATATTTAAAGTTTTGAAATATATTGAAATTGAAATGGCTTATTTTATGGTTCAAATATGTATTTGAAATCGATGATTTGAAATGGTTTATTGAGAAACTGAATTGAATTGAAATTTGAGGATTTGAGATTGGATTAAATTTGAATTTTGCAATCCGAGTTGAGTTGAATCGATTTGTGAAATTTGAGGAAACTATTTTATTATATAAAGTAATTTAAATTATATTTAAAACTATTTTATATTATTTTATAAATTATTTTTAATATAAACTATTTTTAATATAACTATTTTTAATATAAACTATTTTAAATATACTAATTATTTTAATATAAATTTTTTTAACTTATAACTATTTTATATAAATTATTTTATTTTATAAACTATTTTATTTTATATACTATTATGAATATCTAAACTGTTTGATGGAAAGTGTTATGATTTCAAAGTGTTATGATTCCAAAGTTATGAATTTCAAAGTATTATGATTTCCATAGTATTATTATTTCAAATTGTTTTGGTTTCAAAAGTATTATATCTTTGAAAGTACCATGATTTTGGAAGTGAATATTTTTGAAATGGAAATGATATTGTATTGATATGTTTTTTAAATGGAAATGATATTTTGGTTTTGAAGTATAAACTATTTTGAAATGACCGCGGTGTTATAATAACGATTGGTTGTTAAAGAGGCCGGGATCGGATATGGGCATACTCTCTGTCGATATCAAAAACCACTTTAACTACTGTGTACGTAGTGGAGATTCCAGAATGAAGTAAGATTGTGGCGACGATCCTATATGAGGTATATACGTGGACCCAACTCCCGTGAGTTGGCATAAGGTGGCTAAAACAGGAGCAATTGATGGGCTAATGAGGTAGCTCCTTTGATCGGACACACTCCATCGTATGCCATTCTATTACTTTGTGATTGATTTGGTGTGCACCTTCGGATTTCGGGAGTGTGGCTCGAGTTGGGCGGTAGTGGCTGCTATGCGTTACCACCGGCCCGGAAGTATACTTGGTATATCTACCCTAGCATTGCCTAGTTGTTCCGTGTCACCTACCCTAGCGCGCCTTTTACGAGTTTGTTTTGTACCATACCTATGGAGTGCCCTCTGACGACGCCCATTACGGGGAAGATTGCGGTACTGTATAGACTATGGGAATATATAAAATGTGTTAAGGTGGAAAATGTAAAGCCTTAACGCTATTTTGATAGTTTACTTTACTTTAGACATATTATAATAGCGTATATTACTACATAGTATATAGTTTAATGGATCCTTAAAGGATGGTTATCCCAAACATCCTTTGAGTTACTTTTATTTTAGTTGATATTTCACTTGAGTTGGATTTATTGATATAAGAATGTTAATCCTGACTCGAGTGTTTTGTGTTTTGCTTTATGCTTGGGTCAGACTGAGTGGCTCAGTGTTCGAGACTCACCTTTGGAGTTGGAGCTTCGCTTGGAGATCCAACTATCTATCAAGCTTTATGTTATTCAGTTGAATCCAGTGATTTATTCAGATCTTGTATTTGATTATTGTATTGAGACATATATGTATTCGTGACTTCTGTTGTATCTTATTTAACTCTGATATATATAGTAGCTTCATGAACTACTATTCTTTTGTTTCCGCTGCATTATTGTTATATTACTCCGTGTTTGTGGTTCTGTGATTATTTATTTACTGTATATGCTGAGATTTGCAAAATTTAAATTAACAATCTGATATTTTGAGCAATTCAATTCCGACATATGTGGATGCGAATGGTTGAAAATTTCAGGCTGTTACATGTGGTATCAGAGCTCTGGTTTTAGGCAAAACTTAGTATATGTAGTAAATTTGATTACATAATCGCTTTCGTTCGAACTTGAATCTCTTCCTCTTCGACTCGGGTTTCCTTTGGACTTTGGAACGTTCCCTTCGGTTCCAAAATCAATTCCTTCCTCTCCCATTCGTCTTGAAATTCATTTTGTTTCTTCCTATTCGTATTCATTTTGGTTCTGGAGTTTCCCATAACTCCACTTTGATTGATTTCTATAATAATTGGCGGTTCCGCCAATCTTAGAATGATTTGTATAGGGTTAGACTCTTTTACAACGAGCGTTGATTCACCGAAAATTTCTGTATCCTCGGTTTACGATGCTGCTATCTTTTGCTATACCCAAATTCTATCTCTGGCGATCGAATGTCTACTTGTTCCAGAATTCTACCTCGATCTTATTTTGAAGTCACGGTTGACCCGGTTAAGGTTGCCCGCGATTTATATAAGTCTATCCAGACTTTCTCTTCGGTAAATAATTATTTTAACTTCCATTCGAGCCTATCTTCTTGTTAGAATTTTTTAGGTTAGGATCCCTCTATATTTGAATCTCTATCCTAGTTTTGAAATCCCTTCTTGTATCATCGAGTGAGGGAGTGCATTTTTAATTAATATAAATGTTTTATAGTGTGTTGTTTGAGTTATTGATGTTCATTTTAGTTTTCGATCGATTCGTCTGATCAACGATATCGATAGGATTTCCAAAACACTTGAACAGAGCAAACTGACACAATATTATTTTCAAGTTGATAAATGAAATAAATTTGTACGATTATATTATATATATATAAGTAAATTTTTCTGAAATTTAATAAGTTAATTAAATTAGTTGTTTAAAATGATAATATTTGATTATCATTTATTGTTCCATAAATGAATTTATAAACATGGTTTATAAATTGATTTGGAATTGAAATGAATTTAAATTAAGAATTTGAGAATTTAATTTCCGGTGATTTCAAACTTTGGTTTTAAAATTTTAAAGTGTATATTATTTAAAGTATTTTCGAATAGAAATTTGTTTCCAAAGAAATTTTAAAGTTTAAATCAGTACTCTCATATTTTGTCGCTGGAAAATAATTTCGGTGATGACTATAGCATCATCGATATTCATTTTCGAGTTTCAAAGACGGGAGGCCTTTCAGTAGCTTTACTACACTTTGGTTTTGGAAGAAGAAATCCATTGATTTCTAGGGTATGATTTGATTTATAATGTATATATAGGTATATGTTTATAAATTTGATTTGAAAATATGATATACTTATATATAAATGGTTTGAAGTTAATCGAGAATCAAATTCTTAAAATTATGTTAAAGGTGATTTTAATTATAAAATAAAGCCAAAATTTTGAATAAATATTTAAATTTCAAATAATTGAGTTTGGAAATTTTTACTTGTATAATACCTAATCTCATTCTAATATAACTTACCTAAATTACTCAGAAGTTAACTGTGTAATTGAGTAATATACAATATAAAATGATATTAAAGGAAATTTTTTTAATAAATTTGAGTGGTTATAATAAATGTCATACACTTAATTTTTAATTATAAAATGTTAATAGAGGTAAATAGAATAATAGGTTGATTGAATGGTAAATGAGTCAAATTGAATAAAAGTTTTGTTTTAAAAGAAACCTTTTGTATCAAATATTAATAAATTTGAAATTAAATCAACTGAATGAAATACCTTTAATTTAAAATTTAATATTGAATATTAATTAATTTAAATTTAAATTTATATTGTTTAAATTAATTATTTTGTTTTGTTTTTCAATCTATTTTCTTTCTGGTTGTTTCTATTCTCCTACCTCGTTCCTTTTCGGGGACGAAAAGTTTTGAGTGGGGGAGAGTGTAACAACCCGGATATTTTAACGATTTTTAATAAATTTAATTAATTGAAATTTTGTGAAATTTTAAATAATAATATTTTGAAACAAAAATTTAATATTTGAAATACGTCTAATTAAACATAGCAGCTGGTAAATTTTCAATTTTTAATATAAAAGTTTATTTTCTTGTGTAATTTTATTTCGATATAAATCGGTTAAAATTGATGGTAATAAAATATTTTCCAAACCTGAATATTTTTATGTAATAAATTTGTAAATCATATTCTGAGTAAGACGTCACATTTCGTTTCGTCAAATGTGGATTGCTATTGCTCCATCTATCTTATTTTTGGCAAATTTGCAGCGTTTTGGTGCCGATATCGACTTTTGATTGATTGGTCGTATCACTGATATCAGTATACCGCTTTGATCGTTCCATCATGCTAATCTCAACGGTGTAGTTATTTGTGTACTTCGGAATCCGGTACGAGTCGAAATCTACAAAGCGATTTATCTTACCGGTATCTAATTTTAACTTTTGGTTTCTTTGTGCCTTTTATCTTCAACCGTTTAAAATCAACAGTCAATTGCTTTATTTCTTCCTTAATTCATGTGCATGACTTTCAATATTCTACCAGTTTTCAATGTAGCCTATTCATTTCTAACTGGCACTTTCAAAATCCAATTGCTCTCCTGTTGTTTTTTCAAAGCTTCAGTACATCCCTAAATCGCCCATATTTCGAATCGCCCATATTTCAAATCGTTGATATTTACATAACAAAGTTTCTGATGGCACCTCCTCCCTCTCCTAAGCCCAGGCCATAAGCGATCATCCAAGGCCATCTCGATCTTCATCCCCTACTCCACGATAAACCCACCCTCAAAACCCGTTCTTGGCCTCCCCTCCTTCAACTTCGAGCCAACCAAGCTGCGCGCGTGACCAAACATCGAGCAACCGGCCATCACCACCACCCGATCCCTTTAAGTTTCCCTGAGCTGACCCATCTCCTCGCCTGTATGCAACAAGTCGAGCATGTATGGGCTTATATATATGCTGTATATGGTAATATGTCTGCATATATTTGCTTGGTCTTCCTGTTTTGTATTTTTGAAAAGAAAGTTTATATATGAGTTTTAAAAGTATTTATATATATATAATTTACATAATATGCTTATATATTAGTATACTAAGTTATAATATGTTCTGTTTTGCTTTATATATATGTAGGTTATACTAGTTTAAGTATCTGAAATGTTATTCATATATATAAGTATAATATTTTTGGTTTTAAGGTGTTTGTATATGTTTTGGTTGATATATATTTTTTATAATAAGTTTGTACAAGTTGTATTTGCTGCTGTTATATATGTATATAATATATATTTTTCTAAGTTATATTTTTGGTTGTAGTTTATATAGATTTATGTATATAGTATATAGGTGTTGTGAAGTACAGGTTGCATATGATATGTTTACATATCTATAAATTATATCATCAGTTGTTGTATAGTTACTTGTTATATATATGTATAATTTTGTTTGAAGCCTATAGTGTAATATAACAACGTGTCTATAGTTTATATATTCTGTTGTAAAGCAAATCTGTCTGGTTTAAAAGTAAATATATACAAAAGATATTGGTTTTTATTATACATATATATATAAGATGTAGATATTTTGGTATTCGTATTTTAGTTTAACTATTGGTTTTAAATGTAAGATATGATATGACTGTGCTATATATAAGTACTTATTTTAAACTATGTTATGTATACTACATAATTGATATATTGATCTTATTTACAAGCTGTGCTTATTGATTTGAGTTTATATCATTTAGTTGGTACATATATCTTAGTGGGTTTGCATATGTTATGAGTTTGTTTTCTAATAACATTGATTTTTAAAACTATATATATTGATATTATGATTTGTTAGAAATATATATAGAAAATTTTGAAGAATAAAATATAAATATTTTGATCCTTATTATATATAAGCTTACATATGTATTAAATAGTGATTTGAGAAAATGTATAACAATATAATTTACATTTCGTTTTAATTTATATCAAACTGATTCTAATAGTTCCATCGATTCTCATTATCAGCTCGTTCGTCGAACTCGAGTCCATCGTGCTTTGATTCCAAATTCGTGCTTAGATCCGTAACCCATTTCATTTTCTATTCTCTCTAACCTCGAAAGATGAGCAATCACTCACTATTAACGTTCTTATATTTATTAAATTTGATTTCAATTGAAACGACAATTGAAATATGCTGCTATTAGTTATTTACATTGTTATATATACGTCATTATCTGTATCTGTTCACCTGTGACATCCGATACCATTATTTGTTATTTATATTGATGATATATGCATGTTATATTATTATCATTACTGTTATCACTCTGCAAGTTCCCTGTTAGTATAGAATTCACTATGGGTTGAAATGATACATACCCGAACGATCTGTAGAATAGGAGAAAATCGTTATGGGTTGAAATGATAAACCCAAGCAATTTTCATTGAACTAAATTTGGGATTGCAGGTTGAAAAGATATATACCCGTATATATTTTAAATTGCGGATTGAAATTATAAATATCCATACCACTTGACCATAGGATAGAAAATTATATACAGACACCGTTGGTCTATATATAAATATTTTGAAAATGATTTCTATGGTTTTGAAAAGAAATATATGGTTTTGATTAATATTGGTTTTAAAGATTTATTAAAGTTGATTTAATAAAGTTGATATATAATATGTTAAGTATTTATTTAAAATATATATTTTCAAATATAGAGTTTATAATGATTCAGGTTGGAAAGATAAATTTGAAAGTGATTTGAAATTATATTTATTTAAGAATTTTACTTAGATAAGTTTGATTTGAAATTATTAAATTCGAGATTTGAAAGCTATGATTTTATAACTTTTTTTGGATTAAAAGTGACTTAAATGAATATTTCAAACTTATATAAATTTAAATGGGATATTTTGTTTATTTAAATTTTAAATTGAAGTTGTATTTAGATGTTATTGAAATGATTAAGTAAATGTTTCAAAACTAAATAATTATAAAGTGAATTTGATATATATATGAAATTACCGAATTTAGTTTTGAAATGTTGAATATTTAAAGCTTTGAAATATATTGAAATGGCTTATTTTATGGTTCAAATATGTATTTGAAATCGATGATTTGAAATGGTTTATTGAGAAACTGAATTGAATTGAAATTTGAGGATTTGAGATTGGATTAAATTTGAATTTTGGAATCCGAATTGAGGTGAATCGATTTGTGAAATTTGAGGAAACTATTTTATTATATAAAGTAATTTAAATTATATTTAATACTATTTTATATTATTTTATAAACTATTTTTAATATAACTACTTTTTTAATATAAACTATTTTTAATATAACTATTTTTAATATAAACTATTTTAAATATACTAATTATTTTAATATAAATTGTTTTAACTTATAACTATTTTATATAAATTATTTTATTTTATAAACTATTTTATTTTATATACTATTATTAATATCTAAACTGTTTGAAGGAAAGTGTTATGATTTCAAAGTGTTATGATTTCCAAAGTTATGAATTTCAAAGTATTATGATTTCCAAAGTATTATTATTTCAAATTGTTTTGGTTCCAAAAGTATTATGTCTTTGAAAGTACTATGATTTTGGAAGTGAATATTTTTTAAATGGAAATGATATCGTATTGATATGTTTTTGAAATAGAAATGATATTTTGGTTTTAAAGTATAAACTATTTTAAAATGACCGCGGTGTTATAATAACGATTGGTTGTTAAAGAGACCGGGATCGGATATGGGCATACTCCCTGTCGATACCGAAAACCACTTTAACAACTGTGTACGCGGTGGAGATTCCAGAATGAAGTAGGATGGTGGCGACGATCCTATATGAGGTATATACGTGGACCCGACTCCCGTGAGTTGGCATAAGATGGCTAAAACAGGAGCAATTGACGGGCTAATGAGGTAGCTCCTCTGATCAGACACACTCCATCGTATGTCATTCTATTACTTTGTGATTGATTTGGTGTGCACCTTCCGATTTCGGGAGTGTGGTTCGAGGTGGGCTGTAGTGGCTGTTATGCGTTACCACCGGCCCGGAAGTGTATTTGGTATATCTACTCTGGCATTTCCTAGTTGTGCCGTGTCACCTACCCTAATGCGCCTTTTACGAGTTTATTTGTACCGTACCTATGGAGTGCCCTCTGACGACGCCCATTACGGGGGAGATTATGGTACTGTATAGGCTATGAGAATATATAAAATGTGTTAAGGTGAAAAATGTAAAGCCTTAACGCTATTTTGATAGTTTACTTTACTTTAGACATATTATAATAGCGTATATTACTACATAGTAGATAGTTTAACGGATCCTTAAAGGATGGTTATCCCAAACATCCTTTGAGTTACTTGTATTTCAGTTGATATTTCACTTGAGTTGGATTTATTGATATAAGAATGTTAATCCTGACTCGAGTGTTTTGTGTTTTGCTTTACGCTCGGGTCAGACTGAGTGACTCAATGTTCGAGACTCACCTTTAGAGTTGAAGCTTTGCTTGGAGATTCAGCTATCTATCAAGCTTTCGGTTATTCAGTTGATTCTAGTGATGTATTCAGATCTTGTATTTGATTATCGTATTGAGACATCTATGTATTCGTGACTTCTGTTGTATCTTATTTAACTCTGATATATAGTAGCTTCATGAACTACTATTCTTTTGTTTCCGCTGCATTATTGTTATATTACTCTTTGTCTGTGATTATTTATTTACTGTATATGCTGAGATTTACCAAATTTAAATTAACAATCCGATATTTTGAGCTATTCAATTCCGACATATGTGGATGCGAATGGTTGAAAATTTCAGGCCGTTACATTATAAATATGCCGGTGGACTTTGTAATTAAATTGCTATATTGAAATATCATTTTGAATAATTTAAACATGATAGTAAACTTCATAACTAAAATGCTAACTGGATGCCAAGCCTAATCGAGTACATATAGATGCAAAAGCTAACCGGATGCCAAGCCTAGTCGAGTACATATGGAACCAATTTATACTCGAGATATATTGTTTAACCGAGCGTACTATAGAATGAAAAAGCTCACGGATGTCAAGCCTAATCGTGTATGTATAGATGCAAAAGCTAACCGGATGTCAGGCCTAATCAGGTACATATGGAACCAATCTATACTCGAGATATATTGTTTAACCGAGTGTAACATCGAATGCAAAAGCTAATCGGATGTCAAGCCTAATCAGGTACGTATGGATGTAAAAGCTAATCGGATGCCAAGCCTAATCGGGTACGTACGAACAAAAAGCTAACCAGATGCCAAGCCTAATCGGGTTCGTATGGATGCAAAAGCTAATTGGATGCCAAGCCTAATCGGGTACATATGAAACCAATCTATACTCGAGATATACTGTTTAACCGAGCGTACCATTGAATATAAAGCTAATTGGAGGTCAAGCCTAATCGGGTATGTATGGATGCAAAAGTTAACGGATGCCAAGCCTAATCAAATACATATGAAACCAATCTATACCCGAGATATATTGTTTAACCGAGCGTACCATTGAATGTAAAAGCCAACAGGATGTCAAGTCTAAGCGGGTACGCATGGATGCAAAAGCTAACCAGATGTCAAACCTAATCGGGTACATATGGAACCAATCGGCATATTCTATTTATTTTAATGCATTTTAAAAATACAAATGCTATTTTTAACTATCATACGGTTATTCTGCACATTCGATACATTTTAATGCATTTCAAAAATACAAATGATGTTTTTAACAATCATTCAGCATATTCCATTCATTTTAGTGCATTTTAAAAATACAAATATTATTTTTAACTATCATTTGGCACATTCGATACATTGTAATACACTTTAGAAATACAAATGATATTTTAACTATCATTCGCTATATTCCATTCGTTTTAATGTACTTTAAAAATACAGTTTCTATTTTTAACTATCATTCGGCACATTCGATTCATCGTAATACACTTTAAAAATACAAATGCTATTTTTAACTATCATTCGGCACATGCATTACATTCTAATGCACTTTAAAAATACAAATGCTATTTTAACAATCATTCGGCACATTTGATTCATTCTATCAAACTAGCACTAAGATTCATTTTTATAAGCTAAAAATATGTTAAAATAAATTAGCATGATACATATACAATGCTATATTCATTTTTTTGTAGTTCAAAAAATGCTAAATCAAACTAATATAAAATCAACATAGTGCTATATTCATTTTTTATAGTTTAAAAAATGATAAATCAAACTAGCATTATTATTCCTTTTTATAGTTTAAAAATGCTAAATTAAATTAACATCATATATACATAATGCTATATTCGTTTTCACTTAAAGATAACGCTGATTATATTTAGCATTTTCAATTGTTGTTCAAAAAAAAATCGATTGTCTTCAACACCATCGCCGTCGCCTCCCAATCCACCTTGATCATACCGTCATCGATGTCATGACTTCATCATCGCTGCTACACCTCCAACACTCTTCTCTTCCATCGCCTCCCAATCCACTTTGACCAACCACCTCGTCGCCTCCTAAGCTACTGCCACCTCATCGCCTCGACCAACCACTGTCCCCATCCCAAGCCGCTGCCACCTTGTTGCCTCCTAAGCCTCATCCGCCATGGCGTCGCCTGTCAAGCCGCCGCCATTTTAGTCGCCTCCTAATTTTGGTGTTGCAATGTATTTTTAAAATAAAAAACGTGTTATCCTTCTTGAAAATTTTGCTTTATATTTAGCCTTCTCCCTATTTTCTACTTTATAAAATTCAAAATAAGTAGCACATGTTGTAAAAAAAATATTTAGAGGACAATATGCAACATTTATTACTCTTCAAAATATTCATTTAGTGAATTATTTAATTATCGATGCAACTCTCTGTGAAAATACATCATTATCATTTATCAATAGCACGTGTATCCAAAATATCTTTTCAACAGGTTTGGTAAAATTCAAATTATCCAAGGCGAATAATATAAGATTTTAAACATACGAAAGGATTCACATAAGGTGAAACTTGAAAACATACATTATTGGAAAGAACTCAACAACTCATACAAATCAGTATCCAAGTATAGCAAATAGATAGTTAAAGCCAGGACCCTCAAAAAGGACCAACTTATATCAATGTGCCTTAACTATATCAGTCTATCACTAGGGTTCCACCATGTGCTAACACATGCATCCATGGACCATTCCCAGTCCTAATCCAACTCCAACACTACTTAAACACTTCTACCCTATATCCACCCATTATTATAAATTTATTTGACTACATCTATATCATGTGCTCTTTTCCAAACCAAAACACCATCTACTCTATCTTGTTTAAATTGTATTTTAAGTTGAAAAATTGTTTACAAACATTAGCAACCTGAAAATATTGTGTTAGATCATATTTCAGTTTCTTGCTTGTGCATAGGATTTGGCCAATAATTAGTATATCATCTATATCATACAATGTACCCTACCATCTACTTTATGTGCCAGTATATAACAATGACATGACACCTAACAAAAAAAAACATCATTTACAGATCATGACTTGTATACACAAGTACAACATAACAAAATCAGTCTCTCAAAATTTATTAAAAAAGAACTATATAACATAAAAGAGTGATTTCTAAGGCAACAAAGAAATTCCTATATATATATTAGCACACCCACCAAGTATAACATCAGAAGTTAACAAAAAGAAAAAGAAAAAGAAAAAATGAATGTATTTTTAAGGAAATGCAAGAGCCTGTCAAAGCTAGGAAAATCCACATCGTACAACAGCTTGAGATCGACGAAATCAACGGTCCAGGATTGGAGTATGGAAGAAACAAGGGACCAAAGGGACGACCTCACAGTGGTTTTCGTAGGGAGCTCGAGAAGGAGATACACGATAAGCGAGAAGAACCTGAATCATCCTGTGATAAGCGCTTTGATTGACAGATCGAAAAGCGGTGGTGGAGATGATGATAAGCTATCGATTAAGTGTGAAGTTGTGCTTTTCGATCACTTGCTGTGGTTGCTGGAGAATGCTGACCCTGAAGAAGTGATCAAGGATGGTGCATTGGAAGAGTTGGCACAGTTGTACGTTTGCTGATTTTAAGTGATTTTAGTATGAGATTATCTGCTTTTATGTATGTCTTGTACATTGATTTCAGATGTTGGGGTTCTAACTTTTTCTGGAGTAATATTGCTAATGTGTTGTGTTCTTTATAGTTCTACTTTTTTTGCATAATGATATTAATGGTTGTGTGGTTTATCTTGATTCCAAAAAAACTGGACACTTGATATTTACTTGTAATTTTTATTGATATTATTGGCCATAAATAAGATTATTGTTGATATTTAACAATTTTAGATTTGGATCATGATATTTGGTTAAGCATCAAAAACTCTATAAAACAGACAATTTGAGATGCATTATTGTCTCTCCATGTTTGTAAATCACATGCTTAATTAGATGATCAAAGAAGATAAGGTCTCATACTAGAAATGAACTGTCTTCAAACTAGAATAAATCTAGAGGACATTAATCCCAAATTGCGTTGAAGTTTCAAATCTCAATCTTCATGATTGTGCTATATTTTGTAACCTTTTGAAATGTCTAGTTCAAACTTTTGGTTTGTCAGAAAGCTTGCAGAGTGAGCACTCTTCTTTTTGAAAATGATTTCTTCATGCCTCATTTTATATTGCTTTTTACACCATCTACAAAATCAAAATGTATTTATTTATTTTATTAAACATGGAAATTTATTTCAAATGAGAAAATATGAGATAGTATGTTAGAATTCGAATGAAAAATATAATTTGAATTTCTAGGATAAAATATAGATTGAATGAATGAAAAAAGGTGTTCGTTTGATGATGTATGTATTGATGTTTACTTTTTTACAAGACTAATCATGTTTTCGCCAAATTAGTGCTAGAGAAATGCAAAACACTAGGGGAACATCTAGCTATGATACTAAACAAGATGTTGGCACCACATGTGGGCAATAGTTTTCTGAGATCAGCTGTATCTTGACTACAATTAAGTATTGATAAAGTACAAATTAGGTGAACAATTAACTTGGTGTTTAATCATAACAATCAGTTATATAATAGGATTGTTCAGGTATTTTGGTTCAATCTGACGCAGATTCCTACCTTTTGTGAATCTCAAAGTCTCTGAGCAGATTAGATATTAACAAGTATTAGTATAAACATGGCACACAGATGGCTGAATAATAGTATATAGAATAGAGGATTTACTTTCACAATCTGACAAAAGTTTCTTTGTTCTGTCATATGCTTTCTTTTAAATATTATTTAGATCTAATTTGGTCCATTAAAAGCTAATGTATATTTAGTCGGCCAAGACACACACACAAAATAAGGGTATAGGTGCATGTATCCTTCCTCATCATCCACAGGTAACGAAGAAACAACTTTATGCTTGCTAGAGCATCTGCAACCCCAGTGTAATCCTAGTGTGCACGATATCAATTTTTAATTAAACTCAGAAGTTGATTTTTTTTTTTTTTTTTTTTAGAAAAGAAATATATATAACACTAAAAGGGAGGAAATAACCTTCCTCCAAAGGTACACATAAGTAGGCGAAGCATATGGATGCCATATGCCTCCCATAGAGACATTTCAAAAAAGAAAAAGAAGCGAGAAACAAAAGAGCTCGAAGCTGCCAAGAAGGCCAGCCGAAAGCGAGTAAATAAATAACCAGCCTACAAAACCACTCTCCCGCCACAACCAGTAGGTGTGGGCCAGTCCACCCATCGCTCCATCAACCGAAAAAAAGACGGAGAAAACCAACAGACAGCAGCAATACCACTCCGAATAGAGACGACGGATCCACTAATCTGCCCATTGGAATGACCATAATAAAGCCTCCAACAAGAGAGAAAGATCGACTGCTGATAGATCGGACGAGAACCTCAACTAGGAACACGAAATGATAACAGAGAACACTAGCAGCACCAGCAAAAACGAGAACTCGGTCCAAGCAGACAGCAGACAAACCTGAAACTAAAAACAGGACGCGCAATTAAAGTAAAAAAAGGGGGGGGGAACGGGTGGGGGAAGTCACCAACCGAGAGCAGATGCCTATCCTACACCCAATCTGGCGGTAGTAGGAGCACGGGAAATAGACAGGAGGCCCACAAGACGCTCGGAACGGTGGCTCAGTGGGCCCCTGAATGGTAAACTCAGAAGTTGATATTCAATGGGAGTTCCTATTTAATTGTTAAAGACACAAACCTAATAACATTGACACGTGCGATGTCTAACTTTGTACCTTGAACTTTAAAACCTGAAGTAAATAAATCTACTTACTCATTAATTGTTTTACCTATCCCTGTTTCTGATGTTGTTATAAGAAAACTCCATATAGCAATGATAATGTAAATAAAGTTTTCGTTTTTCTTAAAATTAGAAAGCACAAATTAGTTTGTGCTTTACTAATAGAAAGCGCAAGTTAACTTGCGCTTTTCAAAAATTTCAAAACTTTTAAAAAAAATTCAATTAGAAGCGCAAACTAGTTTGCGCTTTTCTGATAAAAATTTCAAAAATTTAAAAAAAAAAAATTAGAGAAGTGCACCTTGCATTTTCTATTTTTTAAAATAGGAAATTATTGTCAAGGATAAAATTTCTCAGCATTTTAGCCTCAATGACAGATCTTCAGTATTTTAGCATAAGGACAACTTTTTTTAGGTATCAGTTTTTAGGTATCATTTTATAGTTATCGGTAGCAGTTTTTAGTTTGGTAGCAGTTTTGAAAGAATGTTTGTCATTATGAATAATTTTGAATCCTTATGAATAATTTTTAGGAGAATGTTTGTCCTTGTGGTTAAAATATTAAGGTTGTGTCCTTGAGGCTAAAAATATACAAATTTTTGTCATTTAAATTAATTCTCCCTTTTTAAAAATAGGGTCAAATTTACATATTCATTTATGCAAGGGCTTTTTTTATAACAATATCAAAAACAGGAACTTGTAGCTTTTTTTTATTTACATAATATTTTCAGTTGACGATAGAATAAATGTGACACACAGTCAAATCTTTTTGTACTTTTTTTAACGACATTACCATTGGATTACTTTTTCCCATACTACATTATTATATGCAAAGTTCAATATGAATATGAGATTTATCTTTTATATTTTTTTCTTCTGGAAATATTTATTCTTTATTCTTCTTATTTTTATCTAATATCTACCTTTTAATTTCCCTCCATTTCTATCTTATTGCAAACCGACCAATTGTAACGGACCAATGGTTGTATTGTAATGTCAACCATTTTTGTAGGATATTAATATAGTCTTTGTTATACATCGTGGATTAATTGACCCTAGATATGAACATGTTGGAATTTGTTAAGGCAACAATGAATAAGAGGAGCAAATAAAGGTAACAATAAAAGATAAAGTTGTTGAAACTTGGGAAACTACAATTAAATAGAATAGTCAACTACATATGTTAAAATAATTCAGGTACACATATGGTTTTAGGACAAACACCTTCAATAAAATAACGAAATGGAGATTTTGGCAGTTATGCAGGTAGAATTTTGTGGCAGTTCTGTTTCTGTAATGATCCACCTTTTCGACTCTCTAAATGTTTACACTAATACATTCACGGTATTCACATGCCAAACACTCAAGTGTCGGAAAGAAGGATTGTTAGGATAAAAAGAACACACAGAAAGAAAAAGAACAAGAAAGAAAAGAGCAAGACATCGGAGTCTCATAACGGAACATTAACATATAATATCAGAAAGACGGTATAAGAAGTTACTCTAAGATACATAGCATTTCAGAGTTGTTATCCTAAGTATTATTATCAGCCTGGATAGTTATAACAATATGCCCTCACAAATGCTGATATATACATACTAGTTGTGCAGCGGAAATAAAATACTACAGTAGGTGAAAACATCCAGCTCGTCTCCTCGAGCTTCAAAGAATATCCAATGAGAACCTGCCTTTCTCAAACTGCTCAAAAAAGCACCCAAAGAATTAAGGAAAAGGTAAAACCACGAGTTAAACATAAGTCTGGTGTGAGAAACTCAAGAAACATGCGACCATATATAACAGTATCTTTTGAGACCAACCGAATCACCGGAATAGTTTTCCCTTAAAAAAGAACCAAATCATCTAATAAATACATATGGCAATATAATAAGTAATATCTAGGGTGTAGAATTTAAATCAGAAAATAGATATGCATAGTACAACATAGAAATATTAAGTATACAATCAAAACCGCTAAGGTTCATTCGCATATGCATTTCCATTAGAGGTGCCCTCAATACATCAAGGCGGGCCTAATGATAAGGATCACAACTACCTTTCGAGCAGTGTATATCTCTAGATAAAGTGTACTATAAAGTAAACATAGTCAGTCCATGCCTGTAACATGTGATCTCGAATATCATCAACTCCCACTAGCAATCCGTAAGCATATCTAGATATAGAGTCGATGTACCCTTGGGTTAGTTAAACCTACTGGCTATGCATTCTACTCTAGTTTCTGTCATTTCTGATGGTAAAGTCACGTTTAGCATCTCCTCACACGAGTCTTCATTACCTGAATAGATCTCGAATCTTTCCATGGATTCCAACATCTCGAACAGATCTTGAATCTCTACATGGATTTTAGCATCTCAAACAGTTCAAGAATCTCTTTATAGATTCCAGCATAAGTCATCCGATGAATGCTAATGATGTCCTCTCCCTTGAAGTTACCCTCAGGATAGACTGTTTAACTCTGTAGCATTGCCCAAAATGTTAACTTCGACCTCTCCCTCAAAGTTACCCTTAGGATAGACAGTTCAACTTTATAACATTTCGCTCCACAACTGCTTCCAAAACATAGAACACGTATATTGGTTTTGAAGTGGTTACGGTTTTGAGTCATCTCATATAAGTACTCCCCTGTTTACCGGATCCTTTAAAATCAATCAATAAATTATTGGTTAACTCAACTATGGTTCTTTCAGAAATAAATAGACAATGCATAAGGGTATATACCATCTCTTATCCGGACGGATTTCCTTATCTCTTGTCCTAGAAGTGCAAGACGAGTTTATACGTAGGATATAGCATCACTATGAGGATAACCGTACCTTATAATTATCGTGTTTCTTCTGGGTATTTTCTAAGTTAATTTTAGTCAAATTCAGATAGCAATGAAAATTATCGCATATGAAAATCAAGTCTCGTATACTTATCATGCATCCGACCTTCTCAACCTACAATATCCCTCTGTCAAGGGTGAAGCCAGGTAGATTAGAGCACTGCTTGTTTCCAAGCCCCACCTTGACTCTCATTCTTAACTCTCATAGAGAGAACAAGTCTATTTTGTCGGCTTTTAGTGCTAAGTATAGGAGTAAATACTTTCCATAAACGAATAAACACACAAACACGATTAAGTCATATAAGCGACTTTCAATCCCCATATTATCAAATAATACTTCTTTATAAATACTCGTTTATAAATACTTGTGTGTGTATTTAAAATACTTGTATAAAAGATATATAGATGTATACTTCTACTTTACTATTCATTTCTACTCTTTACAATACGTCAAAATGTATTCATATACTTATCCAAATGGTATAAGAATATTCATAAATCTTTAACAAGATCTTCCTTTTTAAAATATAATCAGAAAGGTTAAAAACAAATATTACTAAAACATTGTTACTATAAACCTCTAAACACTTTATACTTGTCTTTATCTTTAAATACATGCTTTTTAAAGATCCACATACATTCAAAAGTATAGTCAAACGAGTTAAAATCATATGTTACTAAAGCATTGTTACTATAGACCCAAAACCATTTTATGCTTATCACTATCTTTTAAAAACATGATTTCTAAAGATATAAGTATGCTTATTTAACAAGATAATATACTTTTGAATAACTTATCAAAACCATTCAGTATAACTAAATGTTATAACCAAACGTCCTTTATTCTTTTATAAATTATTTTACTTACATTTTGAAACTTATACACACACACTTCAAAATTACTTAAAAATAGGTTTTAAATATCTATATAAAATATTATATAAAAATAACTAATTTAGAAATTACTAGAAAAACCATTTTAAATAAATGTAACAAAATAAACCTTTTACTTTAAAAATTCATAAATAATTATTTAAAATATATTTAAACTTGAAACCACTTTTAAAATACTTTAAAACCTGTTATTAAACTTTCCTAAAAAGATCTCACAAAACAATAAATTTAACTATTGTTTTGAATACTTTTAAATCACAAAAATATAAATAAGCAATACACCAATAAAGAGTGCCGTAAAAACTCAAAAATGACGTCGTAGGTCAGAAAACTGCTACTATTAAGTCTTGTTAAAAATCCTGACAAAGAACAGTTGAAAATGCTTGAATTTTGGCTAGTTTTCTCAGCTCAAACAAATGTTTTAAACTCTAATTTTGTTTACAGTAAGTACTATATACTTAGAGTACTTAATAACCATATAAAGAAACCCGTAAGGGTATCTTTCGAAACCATATTAAAAATTGCCAAAAATAAGGCATTTACAAAATGCACACATATCGATCTTTCTCGCTATAACTTTAGCAACTTTGTTCTATATGTTCTATACTTTTTCAAACCAACCTCGCTATCCCATAAACTACTATTAGTGTAGTGGGCAATCAAAATATATTCTTTTACAATATATTTATATATAACTATTTTAAAGAGGTTAAACACAAGGGATTTATGAATTTCACTTATAATGATTCTTTCATTGTAAACATTTACACACTCTTCCTAATCACACACAATCACACCAAGCATGTAAATACAAAGTCTAAGCCATGATACATGTTTTAGAGGGTAATAGAAGTGATTATACTACATATAAAGTTGTCACTTTCTTTCCAAAACAAAGGGATCCAAAAGTTATAACTTACATTAGTTCTTTACTAACTTTATATTCACACAACAAATACACACACACACACAATATATATGCTTCAACGGGGAGTTAACTTACCCTAAACCTTTCTAACATCAAGTACAAGCATTCTAGCACATAAGAACACTTCCTTCCTTCACAAACAACCAAATACACAATCTTTCCTTCATAGAATCTCATGGTCATTCTTCCTTCACTCTCTTTTGCTCTCGGCCAGTCCATGTTTGGGCTCTTGTGCTTTTCTCCTTCCACCTTTGATTTTCTTTTCCATGCTCCTATGTTACCTTAGACCCTTTTCCAAAGTTTGATGAAGATGCATTGATTTGATAGAGATAAAGTGAAGAAAGAGGCATGAAGAAGACCATTTTGTTTATTACTTGCAAATGGATTTTTATGGGCTATTAGAGTGTTTAAACAAAAGGTCATTTTCACCTCCTAAATCTTCTTGGTCAGCCACAAACACACCCTCCATTCCATGTGCTTCACTTTACAAAAATTACTCCACTCTTACTTAGCCCTTAAGCTATGTTTGAGAGTTTTGTAGTACCGGCTATGTTTGAGATTACTAATTTTGACCATTAATGGTTGTAGCAGCTTTGATTGGTTTACTCGAAGTGTTTTTATAGCCAATCAACACATGTTTGATCGCATATCGTAGTCGTGATATCAAAAGCGTGGGTGTAAGGCCTGATGTGGCTACTGAGAATGACGTAGGCATGAGGATGGGAGCGGCAGTTGAAAGTGAAAGCGAAAGCATAGGTGTAAGGCCGGATTTGGTTACCAAAAACCAAAATGTAGGTGTAAGGCCTGAAATAACAATTGCATCCAAAAGTATTGGAACAAGGCCAAAGTGACATCCGTAACAAGAAAACAATTGGAGCAAGTCCTAGAGTGGCAACCGAGGGAATGTGGAAGATGTAAGACCGGGTGTGTCGGTCAAGAAACTAAAATTGGAGTAGGTGTAAGGCCTAGAGTGGCAAACGAAATTCGAAAGTGCACGTATAAGACCTGAAGTGGCAACTGAAAACGAAAGTGACGTAAGCATTAGGCCGAGTGTGGTAGTCGAAATATGAAAGCGAATGTATAAGGCCTAAGTGCAACAGAAACCAAAAATGCGTTTAATGAAATTTAGGAAGTAGTGAAGGCATAAGCCTCAGTGGCAGATGAATGCTTAGACTAAAACCTTTCATCTATCGCAGTAGATATAAGGCCAAAGTGATAGTCTAGAGTAGAGTTTTTTAGGTTTTGGTTTAAATGTGTATGTTAACTAGTGGAAGACTATGTGAATGACCATTTGGCCTAATTTAGGAAACCATGACCTTATTTGAATACCATGTTGTTTTGAATGAATGTTTTGTTATAATGAGGGGAAAACTCATTATGTGCTTTAACGGCATGGTCTTATTTCTTTTACGTTTAGAGTAATACGTTGTTCCTACCAAACTTTATGTCTAATCCATATTTTTATCATTATTTTCCCTATAGACTCATAGGTACCTTGTTTGAGTAGGATGAGTTTATGTGTCTAAATAGGGTGCTTTGTGAGGGTGGATGAACAAATGAGCTAAATACGAAAAAGGAGCCTTGAGAGTATAATTCGTTATGTTGATTCCATTGTACTAAGTGTTTATATTGACATCTTCATATGTTGGGTGTAACAACCCGCATATTTTACGAATAGTATATTTAAATGTTTAATTTAAATATAGCATCGTTAGTCGAATTTAAGTTCGAGAATGTCACTATTTCGTAAAAGAACAGTCGAATTAGTGAAAAGAAAATGTGGATAGTGCTATATGGAAGTGTCTATTGAAAATACGGTCCAACATATATTCGAATGTCTAAAATGCTTGGTTAAGACGTCTAAAATTGCTAAGAGTTCAAACAGAAAGAAAATAGGCTAAAATTGCCATTTTCAGACGTCTGAAATGAACGATTCAGACGTCTGAATATTGTACTAGACAATATATGTTTTTCCAGATTCAGACATCTGACTCGTTCATTTCAGACGTTTGAATGTAGATTGAAATTGAAATTCAACAATTTGGACTCGAGACCACTTCCATTGAGTCCAAAATGGTGTTTGCGACTTTTTGAGTATAAACATCGATATGTTTTGAGTTCGGTAAAATTTTGAAATTTTCAATTAGGGCTTTGGGTTTGGGTTTCAGCCCATCAACCTTCTAATAACCTAACCCTTCATCCAACTCCTCTTCACTCACTCTATTATTTCCTAACACTCAAGCTAAAAGAAAAATGGGGGAAGAGAAAAGAAATTAGAAATTCCTAAGCCCTAATTCTCTTAGGAATTATCAACTTCAAGATAGAAATCAAAGAAAAGCTTAGGTAAGCATCCTCTTCATCTTCTCCATCTCAATCCTTCTTCAATTTTCAGAAATTCCTATAACCTAACTTAGGAAAAACTTCACCTTTGATATTAGATTGAAGATTATAGAGGTGGTGTTGAATAGAGATCAACCTATTGCTTGTTCTAGAGCTTATCATTTGTGTTTGGGTTTAAAAGGTGAGTTTTTGGAACTCACATCTATGTCTATATCTTTGATAATTGTTGGGTATGAATTCCTAACATCTATTTTTTCTCCATTTGCCTTTGAATTGAATTGGTTTGATGAATATTTCAATTTATGGTGTTTTGAAATCAAAATCTATGAAAATCCTTATATGAATGTTTGGACATGTTGGTCGGAGTGAATTGGTGAGTCTTTAAGGTTGGGTAGTCGTTTGGCGTAAACCCCTAGCGATCGTCACTCATCCGATCGTTTCCGATATGATTTGGCCATCATTGGCCTAGGCAAAATATTGCCCAAAGCTTCGGGTTCAGACGTCTGAAGCTGCTTGTCTCGGCCCAATTTGCCTACTTTGCGTGGGTTTCCAATTTTAATCGATTAGTGTTGATCTGATTTGTTGTTATCATTTATTATCAACTTTGATGACTTCTTTTTCGAGATTTTGGGAATATCCATTTTGATGGATTCGGTATCGATTTCTATGGATTCGATTCACGTCTTCGAATGTGGATTTTGGTGATTGATTGTTTCTACAATCATTTATGTGATTTGTCACTTTAAAATACAAAGGTTTTAATACTAGTAGTAAATATTCAAACTCTTTCACAAAGATGATTCCAACTCTATTTTTAATGCAAAACTCGTTTATAAAACCGTTTGCCATTCTATTAGTATATACAAACCTTTACCCTATTCGTACGAGAAATCTAATTAAACGACTTAGCAAAACAAGTGGTATGAAATGCTTGCGTTTACTTTTTCGGTTAATTCTTAGACTTGTTCGATTGAAATCTTATGACAATTTTCTAGTGGAAGTCTACAATTTGTTCGTAAATATTTAAGTTAAGCCAGTGGTTATGGGACATGAAGCTAAACTCATCTATTTACTAGCTTAGTGTAATTGACACTTTTTATTGATCGATGATGATCATTTTGTGATTTAGACTAGCGATGTGCGATGTCTATTTGTTTGTGTGGGGACTACAAACCCCGTTTGTGGAATTTCGGTTCAATTTGGTGGGTCAGCGACCCATGGTCTTCGGGCCGTTTGTGGAGCTTCAGCTCAAAATTGATGGTTAGCAACCATGGAATAGCGTTCCGTTTGTGATACACGTGTTGGTGAGTTTTCATGCTCCCGTTTGTGATATGCCTCCCCCTTTTGTGATTTCTGGATTTCTGGTTGTGATTTCTAGAATTTGTGTTTCACCAATTTTCGTGGATTGGCATTGATATGTTTTGTCAATATTTGTATTTTGGTGAATTATTTAAAGAATGTGATTCTTTTTGGTGCTTCGAGTTGATTTGAGATATTGTATGATTTTTGTTGTTATTTGATGTATACTTGACATAGTATGGCATTTTTTTTGTTATCATACATTTTTGGTCATATCTCTTATCCTATCTCATTTTATCTGATATTTATAACTAGACTGATCCGTTTATTATTTTCTTCTTGAATAATACTCGGGTCAGACCGAGGTATTTCAGGTGCTCCTGCTTGACTTCTTATCTTGGTTCATTGTCTGATTTTTAGTTAACTACTTTAGATTAGTAGTTTTTGTTATTATACATTTGAGATAGAGACTCCTTGATGTATAATTATTCTTTTGTCTAGCACTTGTACCTATTCTTTTGTGATGTAGTGGATCTTATATGACCACTATTTTGGTGTACACTTTCATGTGATATATTCATATCTTATTCCGCCTTTTTGATATGAATGTCTGTGACTGATTTGTGTTATGTTTATTTCTATATTTGTTTCCGAAGGCCTCATAGCGACTGTGTGGTAGCTTTGAGTTTGTATTTGATATGTCGGATTTCCTCTTGAAATGAAATATAAGTTATATTATCTGACATATCGGTACTCGCACAAAGCAATTACACAGATGGTCGCTCCTCAACAGCCTTATTCTTCGTGCTAGTTGATGGCATTACCCCGTAGTGTCCTTGGCTAGCGTGAGTATAGAGGTGGGGCGTCACAGCTTGGTATCAGAGCCAAACTTCGGAACAATGTAGAATAATCTAGCAAGATCATTGTCCTAAGACTTTCTTAGGAATCGTGCCATAGGATTTAATTTGAGTCTTCGTACCGTTCTAGCCTATTTTCTTTTTATGATGGCTTGTTTTATCAATCAAGTTTGTTTGATATTCATTCTGAAAATAACCTTTTTCCTCTTCTTTCTTTCTTAGATAAGAGAAATGGTTAGACCTGGCCGTCCCAGCGTCGGTCAATCGAGTGCTACTCCTCAGGATGGAGTATTTATGTCTGCTCTGCAACTTCTAGATCTTGTAAAGAATGCTCAAGCAGTCGGACCTATTTTAGAACCTACACATCCTAAATCTGGGTTTGCATGCAGTGATTAGACCAATTTGGGTGGAAGGCCATTCAAAGGTTCCGAAAGTATTATAGAAGTCCAAGCTTGGCTTAGAACATGCGATCGCATCTTTTCTCGCATGAATCTTATTGATCTACATCGAGTCCAAGTGGCTTCTAGTATGCTCCAAGAAAGAGCATTAGATTGGTATGAGCTTTTGATCTCTGAAATTCTTGAAGCGGATCTTACTTGGGAGCAATTCCGGGAAAGATTCGAGTTAAAATTTGTGCCAGAAGCTGAAAAAGTATCTCTAGCTCGACACTTCATTGACCTCGTTCAAGGTGAATCTTCTGTGATGGATTACGTCGCATCTTTCGAATCTCTATCTAAATATGGGGTCGAGTATATTAATTCCCCATTGAAGAAAAATCAGAGATTTGTTTATGGGTTGAATAAGAACCTCAAAAAGCCATTCTAGTTCTACCTATTACTTGTCCTCCTTATCGTATGTCCAATAAGGAAAATGAGGAGATGCGTAAACAATTATCCGAATTGGAAGCAAAACAGTTTGTTCATTCTAGTTCCTCTCCATGGGGAGCTTTGGCTATTTTTGTGAAGAAATCGGTTGGTACACTTAGGCTTTGCGTTGACTATCGCAAGCTTACTGATCTCACCATCAAGAATAAATATCCCTTACCTCGGATTGATGATTTATTCGATCAACCTAGTGGTGTCAAAGTCTTTTCACAGTTAGACTTAGCAACCGGTTTTCATCAGCTTCGTATTATAGAGGATAACATTCCTTTGACGTCGTTCCGTACTCGTTATGGATCTTATGAATGGCTTGTTATGCCATTTGGTTTAACGAATGCTCCAGCTTATTTCGTTGACCTTATGAATCGATTTTTCAAAGACTTCCTCGATCGATTTGTTCTCATCTTTATAGATGATATTCTTGTTTATTCTAAAACCGAGGAAGAGCATGGAAAAACATCTTCGGATTGTGTTGGAAACTCTTATGAGCAATCAATTGAAATAAAAAATTTCTAAATGCCACTTTTGGCAATCTCGTGTGAAATTTTTGGGGCATATTATTTCTGAATCCGGAATTTTTGTGGATCCTTCAAAGATTGAAGCGATTCAAAATTGGAAGAAACCGGAGAGTGTGACGGAAATTCGTAGCTTTCTTGGATTGGTGGGTTATTACCGTCGTTTCATAAAAGACTTTTCTAAAATTTCCGTACCTCTCACTAGTTTGACAAAGAAGGGAGTTAAATACATTTGGTCAGACAAATGTGAAGCTTCATTTAAAAAAATAAAAGAACTCCTTTCCGATGCTCCTATTCTTGTGATTCCCGAAGGAAACCAAGATTTTATTGTTTATACCGATGCTAGTCGTGTTGGTTTGGGTGCCGTTCTCATGTAAAGGGAACGTGTTATCGCTTATGCTTCTAGGAAATTAAAGCCTGCCGAGACTAGATATGCCACTCATGATTTAGAGCTCGTAGCTATTGTTTTCGCCCTTAGAATTTGGCGTCATTATCTTTTGGGAGAGAAATTTGTTCTCTACACCGATCATAAATCTTTGAAGTATTTATTTTCTCAAAAGAAACTTAATTTGCGTCAACAACGTTGGCTCGAGTTTCTTGCATTTTATGATCTTGATATTCTTTATACTCCCGGAAAGGGAAATCTTGTTGCTGATGCCCTTAGTCGTAAGCAACAAGCGGTTGTTTCCATGATGATATCCGAATGGAATGATCTTGCGACCTTATCCACTTGTGAGATTCGAGATCGTGAATCCAATTCATATTCATCTCTTGTTTTGTGTAGCCTTGAGGCTCATCCTTCTCTTTTAGACCGCATTCTTGAAGCTCAAAAGCATGATCCCAAGTTGGTTCTTCTTAGCCAAAGTTGTAGGGATAAAATTGATATTGAAGGTTTGAAAGACTTTGATATTGATGTTCGTGGCGGTATTCAAAAATTTGGTAGACTTATTGTGCCAAATATTATTGATCTTCGAAAAGACATTTTAGAAGATTCTCATCGTTCTAAATTTACCATTCATCCAGGTAGTAGTAAAATGTACGCGGATATGGAGAGACTTTATTATTGGGAAGGGATGAAATCTTATATTGCTAACTTTGTTAAGCGTTGCATGACTTGCCAACTCGTAAAGGCCGACCATCAAAGGCCCAGTGGGTTATTGCAACCTTTGGAAATTCCAATATGGAAGTGGGATCAAATTTCCATGGATTTTATTGATGGTCTTCCCCGTTCTCGTTCGGATCATGATAGTCTATGGGTGATTGTTGATAGACTTACAAAATCCGCCCATTTTATTCCCGTTCAGTCCAATCAGACCATACCTCTTTTAGCCAAACTCTATGTCAAGGAAATTGTTAAATTGCATGGAGTTCCTACTTCTATTGTTAGTGATCGTGATCCATTATTTACTAGTGGGTTTTGGAAAGGTCTTCAAAAAGCTTTGGGAACGAAGCTTAATTTTAGCACCGCTTATCATCCTTAGTCCGATGGACAAACCGAGCGTGTGAATTAAACTCTTGAAGATCTCCTTCGTGCATGTGTTCTTGATTTTGGTGGAAGTTGGGAGGATCATATCTCTCTTGTTGAGTTTTCCTACAATAATAGCTCCCAATCTAGTATTGGTATGTCATCTTTCGAGGCACTTTACGGAAGGCCATGCCGATCTCCTTCGTGTTGGCTTGAAGCCGGTGAGAAGCTGGTTTTAGGTCTAGATTTTATTCGTGATGCCATAGAAAAGATTGACCTTATTCGTCATAGGGTGAAAGAAGCTCAAAGTAGACAAAAATCCTATGCCGATAATCGAAGAAGGAAATTAGAATTTTCTGTGGGAGATTTAGTGTTTATTCGTGTTTCACCTATGAAGGGTGTTGTGCGTTTCAGTCGATCGGGAAAATTAGTACCTCGATATATTGGTCCATTTCCCATCATCGAACGCATTGGTTCCGTGGCTTATCGCCTTTTATTACCGGCTCAATTTTCTGCTATTCATGACGTATTCCACGTCTCTCAATTACGGAATACCTTCGAGATTCTGATTCTATTCTTGAGCCCGGTGTTATTGAAGAAATTGAAGTTTCGCCTAATTTGACTTATGAGCAACATCCTATCCGTATCATTGCTTCGGAGGTTAAACGCCTTCAAAATAAAGATGTTCCTCTTGTGAAAATTCAATGGTCTTCAAATCCTAAGGATTGCTCTTGGGAATCCAGAGAATTCATCGAGCGAACACATCCGGACTTACTCTCTTGTGCTCATTAAGGTAAATTTCTTATTTCAAATTTCTTCTCTTTGTGTGGATGTGCTTTTATGGTTGTTACTCTTTATTTTCTTCTTAATTATTGCGAGGACGCAATTTCTTTAAGGAGGGGAATCTGTAACAACCCGCATATTTTACGAATCGTATATTTAAATGTTTAATTCAAATATAGCATCATTAGTCGGATTTAAGTCCGGAAATGTCACTATTTCATAAAAATTGCTTGAGTTCAAACAGAAAGAAAATAGGCTAAAATTGCCATTTTCAGACGTCTAAAATGAACGATTCAGACGTCTGAATATTGTACTAGACAATGTATGTTTTTCCAGATTCAGACGTCTGACTCGTTCATTTCAGACGTTTGAATGTAGATTGAAATTTAAATTCAACAATTTGGACTCGAGACCACTTCCATTGAGTCCAAAATGGTGTTTGCGACTTTTTTTAGTATAAACATCGATATGTTTTGAGTTCGGTAAAATTTTGAAATTTTCAATTAGGGCTTTGGGTTTGGGTTTCAGCCCATCAACCTTCTAATAACCTAACCCTTCATCCAACTCCTCTTCACTCACTCTATTATTTCCTAACACTCAAGCTAAAATAAAAATGGGGGAAGAGAAAAGAAATTAGAAATTCCTAAGCCCTAATTCTCTTAGGAATTATCAACTTCAAGTTAGAAATCAAAGAAAAGCTTAGGTAAGCATCCTCTCCATCTCAATCCTTCTTCAATTTTCAGAAATTCCTATAACCTAACTTAGGAAAAACTTCACCTTTGATATTAGATGGAAGATTCTAAAGGTGGTGTTGAAGAGAGATCAACCTATTGCTTGTTCTAGAGCTTATCATTTGTGTTTGGGTTTAAAAGGTGAGTTTTTGGAACTCACATCTATGTCTATATCTTTGATAGTTGTTGGGTATGAATTCCTAACATCTATTTCTTCTCCATTAGCCTTTGAATTGAATTGGTTTGATGAATATTCCAATTTATGGTTTTTGAAATCAAAATCTATGAAAATCCTTATTTGAATGTTTGGACATGTTGGTCGGAGTGTATTGGTGAGTCTTTAAGGTTGGGTAGTCGTTTGGCGTAAACCCCTAGCGATCGTTACTCATCCGATCGTTTTCGATATGATTTGGCCATCATTGGCCTAGGCAAAATATTTCCCGGAGCTTCAGGTTCAGACATCTGAAATATCAAATTCAGACATCTGAAGCTGCTTGTCTTGGCCCAATTTGCCTACTTTGCTTGGGTTTCCAATTTTAATCGATTTGTGTTGAACCGATTTGTTGTTATCATTTATTATCGACTTTGATGACTTCTTTTTCAAGATTTTTGGGAATATCCATTTTGATGGATTCGGTATCAATTTCTATGGATTCGATTCACGTCTTCGAATATGGATTTTGGTGATTGATTGTTTCTACAATCATTTCTGTGATTTGTCACTTTAAAATACAAAGGTTTCTATACTAGTAGTAAATATTCAAACTCTTTCACAAAGATGATTCCAACTCTATTTTTAATACAAAACTCGTTTATAAAACCGTTTTCCAATCTATTAGTATATACAAACCTTTACCTCATTCGTACGAGAAATCCAATTAAACGACTTAGCAAAACAAGTGGTATGAAACGCTTGCGTTTACTTTGTCGGTTAATTCTTAGACTTGTTCGATTGAAATCTTGTGACAATTTTCTAGTGGAAGTCTACAATTTGTTCGTAAATATTTAAGTTAAGCCAGTGGTTATGGGACATGAAGCTAAACTCATCTATTTACTAGCTTAGTGTAATTGACACTTTTTATTGATCGATGATGATCATTTTGTGATTTAGACTAGCAATGTGCGATGTCTATTTATTTGTGTGGGGACTACAAACCCCGTTTGTGGAACTTCGGTTCAATTTGGTGGGGTAGCGACCTATGATCTTCGGGCCGTTTGTGGAGCTTCAGCTCAAAATTGATGGTTAGCAACCATGGAATAGCATTCCGTTTGTGATACACGTGTTGGTGAGTTTTCATGCTCCCGTTTGTGATAGGCCTCCCCCTTTTGTGATTTCTGAATTTCTGGTTGTGATTTCTAGAATTTGTGTTTCACCAATTTCATGGATTGGCATTGATATGTTTTGTCAATATTTGTATTTTGGTGAATTATTTAAAGAATGTGATTCTTTTTGGTGCTTCGAGTTGATTTGGGATATTGTATGATTTTTGATGTTATTTGATGTATACTTGACACAATATGGCATTTTTTTGTTATCATACATTTTTGGTCATATCTCTTATCCTATCTCATTTTATCTGATATTTATAGCTAGACTGATCTGTTTATTATTTTCTTCTTAAATAATACTCGGGTCAGACCGAGGTATTTCAGGTGCTCCTGCTTGACTTCTTATCTGGGTTCATCGTCTGATTTTTGGCTAACTACTTTAGATTAGTAGTTTTTGTTATTATACATTTGAGATAGAGACTCCTTGATGTATAATTATTCTTTTGTCTAGCACTTGTACCTATTCTTTTGTGATGTGATCTTATATGACCACTATTTTGGTGTACACTTTCATGTGATATATTCATATCTTATTCCGCCTTTGTGATATGAATGTCTGTGACTTATTTGTGTTATGTTTATTTCCATATTTGTTTCCGAAGGCCTCATAGCCACTGTGTGGTAGCTTTGAGTTTGTATTTGATATGTCGGATTTCCTCTTGAAATGAAATGTAAGTTATATTATCTGACATATCGGTACTCACACAAAGCAACTACATAGATGGTCGCTCCTCAACAGCCTTATTCTTCGTGCTAGTTGACGGCATTACCCCGTAGTGTCCTTGGCTAGCGTGAGTATAGAGGTGGGGTGTCACATTGGGCATAACACTATTATTTATGTCTGGATTATATTTTGACCCCTGCTTGGGCACGATAATGAGACTAAATTGTTACTTTGAATTATAATGATGTGTTTCTTACTTTTAGCTAATATTTTCTCTGTTTATTAAGACTGTATAATATAACTGATCTTCATTTTATTTCCAAAAGATAATTCTAATGTGACAGTAGCACATTGGAGTTTGAGTGTCAAAATGGAGGAAGTTATATACCACCTCCAGACTAGCTCTTGAGTGAGTGGACGATCTAATAATTATACAAGCTTAATTTGTAAGACCTAGAAAAATGGACTAGCTTGAAGCTTTTCTATTAACACATGATGAGGTGTGTCATAAAACAGTACAATGGACTTGGACCCCCTACCCCGACAACTAATATATTTGGTCTGTAATGAATAAGAATGCATAATCAATATTCAATTAGCCTAACATGATATAGTTAACATTTCATTTCACCATTTTGATTATGACTAGTATAGGATAAAACCCACTAATTTATATAAATATACCATATAGAATCTAATTCGGTATATACACGATGTACATATCCAGTTGGAGTCCTCTGTATAATGTGCAATTGGTCAATTGCCGTATCAGGATCTAGACTAGCGTGAATCATATTAACACCTCCTAGCAATTTTGGTTGTATGTGGGCAAAAAAAAAGTTATAAATTTTTTGTGAAACGAGCAAATTGGAATGTATTGGATATCGTAAGCATTCAGCTCCAAACACCTACTTAATAGACGATCGAGGGTCAACGCTTATTCAATAAGCATACGACCCTCAAACCCATATTATATAGACACTTCAGTTAATAATCTATTAAATTGATGTTTGACAGTTGGGTTGATCCAAACGATTAGGCAATTATATTCCATATGAATACTAGGGTCCGTGGTGCGTTCATTTGGCACACAAAAGTGGCATGAGAAAAATGAATCAAAAAAGAAAGGCCGAAGAAAGGATAGTGTGTTTGTGTGTGTATTGAAAGAGGAATGAAAGAGATACTTGAAATGTGAATTAATTATTACAGTATATTAATTATTTGTTTAGATGTGGGGTTGGAAATTGTTTGAACTAAAAATGGCATAAATACCCAAAAGTATGTGTAGAGAATAAAATATGAAGAAATATAAATGAAAATGAGAAATGAACAAGATACGATCATTTATAGTGGTTCGGCAAAGCAAGGTCTATGTCCACTTTGAAATTTTATTTCTTATATATAACTTGAAGGCAGAAGTTTTTAGACTTAGATTTTCAAAATTACAAGAATATGGAGAATAATAGAACTAGAGCTTAAAAGATCCTGAAAATGAGCCATACCTTCCTATTTATAAAGGTAGGGAGCCTAATATCTCATACAAAATATCTCCAAGTCGTTGCACACGATTTAGATCAATTCTCCCAAGAAAGTAGGTACCACATCATCAGGTTGCTAGAGTTCAATACGACTCCAAGGTTAGGGGTCGGTACCGATCCCTAAAATGGCCAAACTGGCTGTCTTGAACTCTTCGCTTCAGCTCGACTATCGGTTAACTTCATGAATCCATAGTTGTTTGCAACAATATTAGCTTGTTTCCAAGTCCAAATGATAGAGTTGTGGAAGAGCAAAGTTGCAGTTTCAGGCGTTCGTGGAGATCGATAGAGAATTGTATCGATTCAACAAAATGACTTTAGAAATAGGCTTTTGGCATTGAGTTTATCTTACTTTGTTAACAATGTATACACTAATCAAACACATATATGAACATAGAATCAAACACAGATGTAAATATAAAGTAAAAGCAGTAAAGGAAAGAACACACCGGATTTTATACTGGTTCGGAGATACCCTACATCCAGTCCCGCACAACTAAGTACGGATTTCCTTTCATGATCAATTCAACAACTACAACCCTCGGTTTCAAGGCTACGAGGTACACCCTCCAGAATAACAATCCTCTGGGTAGAGATACTTGATTTCCGGGGCAACAAGTTCACCCAATTGATTTCCAGGGCTACAATCACACCTTCTCTCGCTCGATTGATTACAAAAAGTCTATAACTCAGATTAGCACTTGGATCTTGTAGAGAGAGTGATGGAGAATCACACTAGAAGTAATCAAGTATGATTCAATGCTGATTTCGGTAGAGTAATGGTATGATTTTGTATTAAGAAATGTGGAAGAAGAAGAGGAGTGAAAACCAGAAAAAAATGATTAAAAATTCGTTGAAACTGACCCCTATTTATAGAAGAGCAACAGCCATGACCATTCATGAAGAGTTATGGCGAATAGACACTTCTTTTGAAATTTGAATTTTGAATTTTGAAACCAACAAACACTATGTCGACATGGGGTACTTGGGCATGTCGACATCCCAAAGGGATTTTTGGTGTTTTGATTTTCTTTGAAAATAACCTCTATTTTATATTAAAATTATTTTAAACTTTATAAATATACTTAACTATAGTTAAAATACATAAGTAAATATAAAGACCAATATATACATATTATTTAACTATAATTTAAATCAAAGTATAAATAATTTAAAAGTTAAATATATTATTTGAAAAGATAGTTTAAAATCAGGAGTAATTTTGACTTTGAAATTAAAGATGTTTTTGAGGCTAAAATTATTTAAAATCAGGATAGAGAGTTTTGAATCTTTTAAAAGGAAAGTTTTGAAATCATTTTGAAAACAAGATAATTTTGTAAAATCATTTGAGTTAAAATTAGTGGATACAAAACAATGTCCCACTAGATTTTCGTAGGTTCCATCCTACTTAGGGTTCCATCCCTTTAACGAGCACGAAGTGGATTCCATTCCACGAATAAAATAGATATTAAGATGTTAGTGCATTTCTATGAGTTTTAACAATATTCCTAACTATATAACTTATCTTGGAATTTTGAACTCTTGAAATTCTTGATACTCATGAGTCTTCTATCTCTATGTCTTGAATCTCTTTACTGTACAGTCTACATTCTTGATACCTGCATGGTTAGATCCTGCATATACATGTATATCTAAACTTGTAATGTTAGTATTTATATTTTATAATCTATTCTAAGGTTGTTGTCATCAAAACCATCATCTCATCATCTCATGGACTAACAGTTAGTCCTCTGACCATAGACATCACAGGAGTGGCTCTAAAACTTCCCAGTATAGGCATGGAAAAAAATTGCTATTGTCCCACCTATCTCTATGGAGGAACAGCTTGTGGCCAATGCTCGAATGAGCAAACTAAAAGAAGAATTTTCAAATATTTTCTTCAATGATCTTATGTTTGTGTCTAACTTGAAAATAATCCCGGCTAACGTACAAAAGATGACCATCGATTGTGTGATCGACGTTCACAATCAGTATAACGACTGATCGAATTTATTTGAGAAAATTTTCAAAGTATCTAAGGATAGGCGGTTAGAGATCGACAATCAGAAACTCATTGAAGTTGAAAAAAAAGAATCACTGCAAATCTCGATGCTGAGGTCGAGAAACTGAGAACATCCCAAGCCAAAGCCAAGAAGAAGGCCGAGGAAGCCACCAAGGCACTCGAAGAGGAGAGGATTAAGCATCGGGATGAAATGGAGAAGGCTTTTCACCAAAATCATACTCTGGTAATGAAGTGGGATACCGCAAATAGAAATGCGACTGAGCTGAAAACCAAGCTAGAGCGTTAATAAAATTAAAAATATGAAGCACTCTAGCAAGCTTAGACTTACTGTGATGGGTTGCTCCATGCCAAGAAAGAAAGAGACAAAGCACTCGAGCGTGTTAAAGATGTTGATGCACTCGTCAAAGGAGAAGTTGAGGCCATGGACCAATGGGAAGAAGAGCATGTAATGGAGAAGTTTGAACCACTACTGAATCAATATAATTCCAACATGCTTAAATTCTAAAATCTGGAGTGGTTCAAAGATGATTATCCTAGAATCCTCGCCCTCGCCTAGGAGCGAATTGTTGAAGAAGAAAAGGCTTTCCTCAAAGGCGGCGAGGTCAATTTGGAACAGCTGAAGAAAGAAGTCTTGATATGAAAGGAGCCCAAGATTCTAAAAGACGGCCAGCTTATTCTTCATCCAAAGCTTGACGGTGCCTAAAGACTTGGACAAAGGCTCCGGATCGATGCCACATGATGCTACTGCCAGCCAACACTTGGTTCCCAAGCTGCTCCAACACCCGGGTATGATCCTGAGAGGCCTGAGATCCACATGCCTACCATTCTCTCTCTGATTCCTAAGGGGAACTCTGGCGGCACTCCGACCTACAAAGAATCCTAAACCAAAGAAGGTATCTCACTGATTTACCCTGTATTCCAGAAGGTTAACGTGTCACCGATTAACATAGCTAATTTCTCTCTCTTTATTTCTCAAGCCTCAGGTCAGCCTTATGTTGCTCTGCTTCACGACAAGGACTCTCAACTGGGACTGCAAGTGCCTATAACAAAATCAGTTACCGTTACCACCTCAACAATTATTCCAACCATCTCGGTTAAAGATACTCCCGGCCTTGATGAGCAAATGATCGATGCTTTGTTGGATGAAAGAACTAGTGGGACTCAAGAAACTCAAATTGATGAAGACGTTGTTATTACTGGGGTCTCCAAGCCCCTTTCAGGTCCCACCAAGCACGAGCTCGAGCAGGAACTTGAGAAAGACATCCTCTTTTCCATAGAGGTCAAGCAGGAGAAACTTGAAGTTATTCCTCCTCCTTTATCCATTGCCTTGCCCGGGCAATCTATCTTCGCTCCAGTCCATATTCCTCTGCCCAGTAGCGCACAAAGCATGACTACTGGATCGTCGCATAGCACTCCACCTAAGGGAAAAGAAAGTGGAAGAAGAGGAGGGAAAAGACAAGGTGAAAACTCGAGCGATGTTTCTCCCGGCTCTAAGAAGAAACAGAGAGAATGAAACCGAAGAAGTGAGCGCCGGTTTGTTTTGTGTAAATAGACCTACTTTTTAATGGTAGTTGCAGTCTATTTTGGTTTTTTTGCTGGCTTTGTGCGGGTTCGGCCCTCTTTTCCTTTTTGTTTGTAGTGTCAATATCACCTGTACTTAGCTTTCCTGATTTCATGTAAATAATAAAGGTTTTTGTTTCTTTAACTCCTTGTATGGGTTTGTCCAAGCACTTGAGAAATACGTTTTCCATTCAATGTACTTGCGATCTATTCCTTTTAACTATTATTGTTGGACCGAATCCTTAAGCTCGTTCTTTAATTTGCTAGCCTTTCATCGTTCTTGTGAATGCAAAGTAATTATATAGGTGCCAAACTCTAGGAATTAGTTGGAATTAACCGCTTAGGATAACGGTTCGAGTATCCTTTTCTTGGATCACAATATCTGATTGTGTCGAACTCTAGGCACCAATCTGAATTAACTTATCATAGTTCACACATCCTCATCTAGGATGTACACTTATAATCGCACCTAACTCCGGGCGTTGATTCGAAGTTCATAGACACCCGCCTTACATCGAGCATGGACCTTTGGCTTCACCTACTCCAGGCAGAGTGTTAAGAGTTGGACAGTCTTGACACGTCCATTTTAGTTTATACTCTTGCCCTCGATCCTAGGAAAAACGTTTGGTGAGTGAACGGTCGTATCACATTCGTCTCAATTTATACTCCTGCCCCCCACACCAAGGGTAAGAGTTTGTGCACGGACGGTCATGTCACATCCGATTTGAGTTTATACTCTTGCCTCCAATCCAAGGCAAGAGTTGGCCAATGGACGGTCGGGTTACGTCCATTTAGTTTATACTCCTCCCCCCAATCCATGGACAAGGGTTAGTTGATGGACGGTTGAGTCACATTCATTTTAGTTTATACTCATGCCCTTACACTGGGGGCAAGAATTATCTGGTATCCATCTTTGGATACCGAGAAGAACTTTGAGGGTTCGAACATGAACCGTAGAAGTTTTGGTTGGCACCTAACTCTAGGTACCTGCACACCTGCATTATTCACATGTAGAAATATTCGAGTCGGTCAAATCACAACTCTTAAGTAATGGAAAGACGAGTCTTGGGCTCGAGAAAATGATTAATTCCATAAAAGACGAGAAATTGCAGAATTTATCTTGTCTTGGACTCGAGAAAATGATTTATTCTATAAAAGACAGGAAATGACAGGATCTGTCTTATTACATGGCTCTAGCTAATTATTTACGAATTTATTTCTAAGTGAAGTAGCATCATAAGTGCTCAATATTCCACGCCCTCAGGACTGGAATCCCGTCTGTTGTTACAAACCTGAAAGTTCCGTCTCAAAGCTTCTGCTCTATTACATACGGACCTTCCCATTTAGGCTTTGGACCTCCTTGATCGACTTTAGGGCTTCAATTTTTCTTAGCGCCTTGATCTTCTTTGGGTTTTCTTCAATCCCACGAGAGTTTACAATGAAACATAATAATCTCCCTGACGCAACGCCAAAAGAGCGTTATAAGGAATTGAGCTTCATTCCGTACTTTCGAAGGACAACAAACATCTTTGCCAAATCTTCAATGTGGTTTTCTAAACGTCGTAACTCCACGAGCATGTCATCCACATAGACTTCTATCAAGCATCTATTCTAGTCTTTGAACTTCCGGGTAACAAACCTTTGGTAAGTTGCTCATGCGTTCTTCAATCCAAATAGCATGACCAGATAGCAATACAGTCCGAGGTTGGTTATGAAGCTAGTGTATTCCTGATCCGAGACATGCATCGGGATTTGGTTGTACCATGAGTACGTATCCATGAATGAAAGTTTCTCATCTCCGATTGTCGAATCCACCAACTAATCGATCCTCAGGAGGGGGAAGCTGTCTTTTGGGCATGCCTTATTCAAATTAGAATAGTCGATGCATGTCCTCCAATTTCCATTTGCTTTCCTCACCAAGACAGGGTTAGATACCCACTTCGGGTACAAGGCATCACTTATGAAGTCATTGTCCTTCAACTTATCCACCTCTTCTTTGAGTGCAGCGAATCTCTTCGGACCCAGGCTGTGGCATTTCTGTTTCATAGGAACGCATTTGGGATTTATATTTAATGCATGGCTCGCTATCTCCGACGAGATCACATACATATCCTAGTGTGTCTAAGCAAACACATCCAGGTTTTCCCAGAGAAAACCAACCACCACCTTCATCATTCTCGCACCAAGCTGCGATCCGACCTTTAGAACCCAATTTCGATCATCCTGGCTGACTGGAACAACGACCATAAACTCAGCGAGAGCTGCTCTTCCACCTTCTGGCTCTTTACGTCAGTCCATGTCATCGTGAACCGACTGGGCTGCTCGAGCCGGGGCTTAGGCTGTAGTTGTTATGCGTCTAAAGCCTTAATGTAGAGGGTCCCCTCTACATTTTTTTCCTTTCTCCCTTCACCTTGCCTCCTTTAGCTCAGTGGCCTAGCATTCGCAGCTAGTCACTTGATCTTCCTGGATAATCCCTATGTCATTCTCTATAGAAAACTTCATAGTCAAACACCAAGATGCTATAGTTGCTATGAACTCAGCCAAGGCCGATCGGCCTAGAAATGCATTGTAAGATGAGTAAATTTCTAACACTAAAAAAGGTACGACTCACTTTCACTTGTGGTCTCCCTCGCCAAGTACCATTGGTAATTCTACATATCCAATCGGCTCAGTAGCCATCCCGTTGAATCCATGTATTCAAGATCTACAAGGTTTCAAATCTTTCTCCTCTAATATCATTCGATCGTAAGCTCTTTTGAATAAGATATTGACTGAACTTCCACAGTCAACAAGCACCTTCCGAACAATTGCAAGACCAATCGTGGTTGTGATCTCGAGTGGGTCAATCGTTGGAGCTTTCACTCCATCAACATCTCTAATTTAGAAAACAATACTGTCAATCATCATTCTACATTTTTTGCTGGAGTCTCATCTTCAATAGTGAAACAACTTTCACTCTTCGTATATTTAATAGCACCAGCATATCTGTCCATCTCCACTTTACTTTTATCATCACGGTGTGGCCCACCAGTGATAATATTAATCACCAATTGTTTTCTAGCTACCTGAATGCATCAGCACCAGGCTTAGTTTTCCCCCATTGGGAAGACGGTCCAAGGGCGTTAGAGTTTCCTGGCCCGCCATACTACGGGGCTTTCATATACTACTGCAACTTTTTCTTACGCATCAACTCCTCAATCATATCCCGCAAGTGTTTGCGCTCATTGGTATTATTACCATGAGTTTCATCAAACCTGCAGAACTTGCATGACTTTCTTTCCTTCTCAATCGACTCTCTTAGAGTCGGCTTCCTGTACTGCTCAGTGTTTTGAGTCGCCAGTTAGATATTTTCTATTGAGTTGTTTAGTTCAGTAGCTATCGTATTTACGAGTCGTAATACGATTCCTATTATCTGGCTTCTTCTTCTTCACCCCATTATTGTTTCGTTTTTGGTTATTGTTTTGATTACTAACATTCACATCCACACTCCTAGTGCTTCCTCCAAATTGCTTTACGGCAATATTGCTTTGTATCACTTCATTTGAATTTCCAATGCCAGTTCTCCGTGGATGTTTCTTCGCTTCCTCCAAGTGTAAGTATTTGTTAGCCTTTCTATAGAAAGCATTCATCATTGATAGGGGCTTCCTTTGCAACCATTCCCCGAACCTTGTATCGAGATGAATCCTCCTAATCAATGCCATTAACACTATGTCATCCTTAGGATTTGTAACTTCTATCACTGTTGTATGGAATCGATTCAAGAAATCCTTCAATGGCTCTCCCTCAACTTGGAAGAGGTTTGACAAAGGCATCACATGCCTTGGACGTGCAGTATGCAAATAGAATTGTTCTACATACTTACTAATTCCAGACTGGTTAATGCTAGAAATATAACTAAAGGACCAAGATCTTCTATGGAAAAAAGAAGATTATTCAACAATAGAATAATCCAAGCAAACCCACTTAAAATCTTTACTGAACTATGACCATCCATCATATTAGCAAATAAACGTATTCCTGAGCTTAATGCATGAAACCAATGAGGGATTGGCTCAAGGAGTACTAAAAAAGATGTTAATGGCAGTGGGACTTGATAACTAAGCGAAAGACGATATGGACCTCGGTGGAAGTCGAGTGAACCACATCGTAGCTACTACTTCTAAGAAAATTGGGAAACTATGGCATTTCACGGCATCGAAAGCTCTGGCTGAATCCATATGTCATTCATACATCATGAAGTGATGCCTATGGTCCATCATTCCTCCGTACAACGGCATAGTTGGCATTGCGAATCTTCGGGAGTATCTTCCTCGTAGAATGTTTTATGTATACGGATCCGACTGGGAGAGGTACCCTATTCATCGTTACTCCTGAAATGATTTTTGCTAACAAGTATCCTGAACATATCCTCTAGGTAGTCTGGGCCAACAGGTTCGATTGATAGGCGGTAATTGAGCTCCGCTCTTGGTTTGGCTCTTAATACCTAGGTTCTTCAGCCTTCAAGAGATCCATTCATCCAGCGGTCCTCCCTGTTTGATTTGCATGAGCAACATCATCAGTAGCAGCATGATTCTTCAGATTCTGACCACCAGCAGCGCATCTTGAAGCCAAGTCCATGCCACCTTCCAAAGGATGGTCTCTGGGCCCACCATTGGAGGGGTCGGTACCGACCCCTAACCTTGGGTTGGTACCGATCCCCAAATTTGAGCCAGGGGCTTGTCCTCCTTCTTGGTATGATTTTCAACAGCGTTTTGAATCCTCTTCTACTTCATGTCCTTCCGTCTTTGCTCAAATGATGAGGAGCTTACAGATGAAGAACTAGAGCCCCTTCTTCTCCTTCTACGGCTGTTTTGAGTTAACTCATTCAACAGTCTCATGTTATGTTGCATTATATGATTCATCTCATTCTGACTAGCCTTGAATCTATCTTCTATCTGCTTCATCATCCTATCCATGTCCATTCTGGTCACGACATCAGTTGGAGTCTGGATCTCCTTTTGAGTAGGTTGGACAATTCCATCTCCTTGTTGAGGATTCTGATTCCCAGCTTCATTAGTTGCTCTGGAGTTAGTGGAAAGGTTTCTTCTTGATGGGGCCATGGCAGAAAGCTTCTAGTAGATCTTTGCAAATCTGAGCTGTTGAATTAAAAGATTGAGAAATTGGATCTATCTCTTGGATATGGGAAATCCAATAGTAGATAATGGATCCAAGTAGTCTGAGAATCCGATAGTTTCTCGGTGAAAGCACCAAAATATTTGAACAAAAAATGGCACAAACACCCATAAGTATGTGTAGAGAATAAAATATGAAGAAATGTAAATGACAATGAGAAATAAACAGGACACAATCGTTTATAGTGGTTCGACAAAGCAAGATCTACGTCCATTTTGAAGTTTTATTGCTTATGTCTGACTTGGATGTAGAATTTCTTAGGGATCGATACAACTTCGAGACTTAGATTTTCAGAATTACAAGAATATGGAGAATAATAGAATCAGAGCCCAAAAAGTGCTGAAAAATGAGTCCTACCTTCCTATTTATAGAGGTAGGGAGCCTAATATGTCGCACAAAATATCTCCAAGTCGTTGCAACAATTTAGACCAATTCTCCCAAGAAAGTAGATGCCACATCATTAGGTTGCTAGGGGTCGGTACGACTCCAAGGTTAGGGGTCAGTGTCGATCCCTAAAATGGCCAAACTAGCCGTCTTGAAATCTTCGCTTCGTTTCGACTAGTGGTTAGCTTTGTGATTTAATAGTTGTTCGCATCAATATTAGTTTGTTTCCAAGTCCAAATGATAGAGTTGTGGAAGAGTAAAGGTGCAGTTTCAAGCGTTCATGGAGATCGATAGAGAATTACACCAATCAACAAAACGACTATGGAAATATGCTTTTGGTATTAACTAAGGCATGTAGGCAAGAGATGGGGTCCACCTGAGGTGGAATTAGGACTCAATACTGACCCATAGGGTGGGGTCGGTACCAACCTCTAATTTGGGTGCGTTTGTGTTTGTCTTGGTTTGGATTGTTTTAGCTTTGACCTTGTGATCCCGTCTGTGCTTGATTTTTGAACTTCTGGGCTATCTCTCTGGGTTTCCTACCTCGGTAACTCCGAGTTCGATTTGTTCGGTCTGTCCAAATATTGTCTGGTCAATTGGCTGGATAACAGAAGCAGATAAAATATTACTACGTTAGTGAAAGGAAATAATATTATTAATCAGTACTGATTTCTGACGCGATCTACGTCCAGCGGTCAAATTTGATCAGTTCACTTGAATGAATGACCCATCTTTGGGCTCCGCTTGGGAGTTTTGTAGTAGCGGTTACAAGAGGTTTTGAGAGTACCAGTTTTGACCGTAAATGATCGTAACGGTTTTGATTGGTTTGCATGAAATGTTGTTATAACCGATCAATACATGCTTGAGAGTTAAACATTCGTCGGTTTTGAGAGTTTTCACTAAAATAACGTTACATGAATATCCTTAAATTTATTCTCTAGTTTGATGAAGATTAATTCTACAACATGATTAGTGGGGTATAATTGAAAAAAAAAATTGCAACCTCTCAAAACATCCTAACTCGATGGGTTAAGAATTACTATCGAAATTTTACTGCATCGGTTTTCATCAATTTTATAACCAACCAACAATGACCATGTGAAAAAAACTTAAAAATGCGTATGATTACATCTGAATTTCGGAGCCAGCCAAAATTAATTAAAACCTGCGGAAAATAAACTTTCACGGGGATCCTAAGATCTCTTACCGTTAGTTCATCGTTCACCCCTTTTTTTCTCTCTTTTTTCCTCTCATAACAAACATAGCCTAACTTCCAAAATTCGACCCAGTTCCGAGTCGGAAAACGTTCATGTGTTCTTAGTTTAGGGCGAATATGTTAAAATTAATGCTACCAAATCCAATAATTTCATTAAAATCAATACCTAGAACTAATTTCTGCACTTCTTCTCTGAAATGGGAAGGTGGAGTTTCCATGGTTCAAGGAGCTTCTAGAGGAATCGGCCTTGAATTCGTGAGTTGTTCTTTTTATTCATCCCAGTATGATTTTTATTTTTAATTTTCAGTTCCAAATATCGCTTTATATGTATAATGTTTATACATATAGAATTGACATTTGATGACCTTAATCGTTACAGATGGATTTAATTTTGCACAGAAAAATAAGTCAAAATCAATGTAGTTCAATCTATAATGAAATGCTACAATGATGAAATTTTAGGTTAAGCAATTACTTGGTAAAAACGAGAAAGGTCATGTAGTTGCTACATGTAGGAACCCTAAAGGGGCTAACGGTCTCCTTGAGTTGAAAACTAAGTATGCAGATCGCCTCGGTGTAATTCCCCTTGATGTAACAAACGAATCTTCCATAGAGGTAACTTTTGGATGAATCATATTCACATATATAAATCTTGACTTTAGTTGTAATTTGTTATAATACACACCATCAAAGCATGAATATTCTTCCTTAATCAGGCAGCTGCTGCCTCTGTGAGAGATAAATATGGTTCTTTAAATCTACTAATCAATGCTTCTGGAATACTTTCGATTCCCAACGTGCTACAACCAGGTTAGGGGCTTTAACTTGTATAGCTTGATTTTAAGGGTTTTACGCGTTGATAATTCATTAATTCCTTGCTACTTTCAATGACGTTATATGTTGATTGATTTTGTTTGGGAATCCTACCATATGTATAGGCCTGACCTTGATACTTCCATTGTCCTAAACTATGCAGAGTAGATTGCAGTATCTCAAACATTCAGACTAGATATTTTTATTTCAGAAGTCTTGGGTTATTCAGACTACATATTACTATTTCATACTTCATACCGATGTAATTGGATTCTATGTGGCATATTGGTTGTTGCAACATATGCATAAGAGTGGATAAATACTGATGTAACAAAATGAATATTTTCAACGCATGTTAAACACATATAATCCTCATTTATACACCACATAACTTATCAGTGAATCTAGGACTAATCCAAATTCAACCACTCATCTTTTAATAGGTGTTATACATTCCTCAATAGGATGAACCTTGAAGTTTAAAGATTCAATTTCAATATTGGAAAATGTCTAGTTTACCAGCAATTTTTTTTCTGGATTTTAAATTTTAGATCCCAGATATATAGCCCATGGTAGATTATGTGTGAATCTTCTCCTACATACATTATACACAAATTTCTTCTATGCAAATAAAACCGAGTGTAATGTATTTGGTTGTAACATACTAGTGCAGAAACAACATTACGCAAAGTAGAGAAGTCGTCCCTAATGCTTGCATATGAAGTTAATGCTGTCGGTCCTACTCTTGTAACCAAGGTAAATTTGATTTAGTCATGGTGCACTATTTTTCATATTAGCATATCATCACTGAATATTATAAACATTACCAGCATATGTGGCCACTTCTTAAGGAGGGAGGCGGCTCTGGAACAAAAAGAGAATTTGCCATAGTTGCAAATATGAGTGCGCGAGTGAGCTCAATTGGAGATAACGGTCTAGGTGGATGGCATTCATATCGTGCTTCCAAGACAGCACTAAACCAATGTACTAAAACTTTGTGTGTTGCTAAGGACACCATAAAAAATGCTTATTAATACTATTGCTAGAAAATACAAGACAATTTTAGTATATACTCTTTCTAATACCAGACTTTTTAAGGGACTACCAAATGCATCAATTTCGACTTATTTTGCACGGCAAACAACCGTCGATCAATATAATTTTTACACAGCCATCAACCACTAAACCACTGAAGTTCAGTGGTTGACGACCATGGAAATTGTGTTGGTCGGCGGTTGTTTACCGTTCAAATTGATTTTGATCAGTAGTTGATGACCGTGTAAAAAAAACTTTGGTATTGAAAAGCATACAAATTTTATTGTGTTTATTATTTTTTTCTGTAGTATTTATAAACATTTTCCACGATGTCCTTAGCACCACACAATCTCTTTTATGTATAATAGTTATATTTAACATGTTATATATAGGCCATACGTTCTCATGCCTTCGTTTTGTCATTTATCAATCATCGACCTTTCACTATCTAAAAGCTTTGGTTTTAAACAAATTTTGTAAGATATGATCTCTTTTGATTATGTATATCATTTTTAACATTAAAAAAAAAGTTAACTCGAGTCAAAAGGTTATTTGAGGGGGTTTCACAATGGTTCAAAATTTTTAGATGATTTTTATACTAAATATAATGTGTATATGAAAATTTAGCTAAATCTATTAATTTTTAATATGCAAAAAATAACAGTGATAAATAAGGAAGAATGCACAAGGGAGATATGGGATACTCGCTATATACACACATACATATAGATGTACCATATAACAATATATGATATTAAAACATGTGCAGTGACGAAGAACATAGCTATAGAGTTTTCGAGAAGGAAAGATCCGATCATATGCATATTACTGCATCCAGGGACGGTGGATACGGATCTTTCAAAGCCTTTTCAGAGGAATGTTCCGGAAGGAAAGTTGTTCACTACGGAGTTTTCTGTAGAGCGGCTCTTGAGCATCATTGATAATGCAAAAGCTAGCGATAATGGGAAGTTATTTGCATGGGATGGTCAACTGATTCAATGGTGATTCACTAATCTGATCCATGAATTAGTCCAAGTATTATTTCTTTATTTACAAATTACATAATTTATTTGAGTTTGTTCAATTGTTTTCATGATAAAAATACAAACGTTATTACTTCATTGATCTCTAAGTTTAAAGGGGAAGTGTATTGTGAAATAACTAAAATTGTTCAAACTAACATTATTACTCTTGTGCGAATAGTTTAGTAAGTTCATAGAAGTTTTACAGCGTGCAGTGCTCGCTATATAGATGATTAAACTTGGAAAAGTAAAATTCTAAATGTGTGAATTTGTTGTACATACTTTATCCTGTACATTTTGACTTCTGAATCTTGTATGATTAGTTGATCTCGTCCTGTATAATGTTGTTGTTGCTGGAATTTTTATTTTTATTTTTATTTTCCTTTTTTGGGCCGTGCACAGTAGATGTCTATAGATGTCTATGGAAAACCGTGGACTGCATATGGGGCAACAATAAGCCAAGGTTTAATGGCCCAGTATAATCACTCAAATTTGTACCTTAGATCATTCCCTTCCATTTGGAGTTTTAGTCGCCAGCTCTAGGGGCGAGCCATTGGTTCGAGCCAGCTCTAGGGGTGAGCAATTGGTTTGAACAGAATTAATCGACCAAAACTGTTCATTTCGGTCGGTTCGGTTCGATTATAAAATTGTATTGGTATGAATTTGATTTGTAAAATAATTTTATTTTGGTTATCGGTTTAGTCGAATTAACCGAACTTTTATTATATTATCCAAATTCATGATATTGTAATACTTTTAATAATTTGTTTAGTAATAAAAACCGAACATTATCTATTGAAAACGAGCATTACGGCACGCGCTTTGCGCGTGATGAAGAAGGTTGAATTATTTTCTACAAATTGTATTTATTTAATACGTTTAAAAGAAAATATTTTCATATATATTTAGTCATATTTTTATGTTGAATCATACGTAGTTAATTTGAAATTTTATTTTTAAATTGCAATATCTAATTTCTTGCGAGTTTAAATTTTTATTTATATTATTAATTAATAAAAAACAAATTTGTAAAGTAGTTCATTTGTTAGATCCTATTTTTAAGTGATATTAAGACTTAGTAAATATTTGTAGACGAAATTTTGAATTTGTAAAAGAAGCTTAATTGTTAGATCCTAATTTTAATAATATATGTAGAGATGGATTTTTGGTATTTTAGGCTGAAACCAAAAAAAGTTTACGTTAAATATATGAAGATATAAAGGGCAATTTTGAAAGTTTGCGGTCGGACCAAAAGTTTGCGCTTCAAAACCAACTATTAATAAAGATATGTTAATTTTTCTTATAAACTTAAAAAAGTACTTAAAATAGTTTCTCTAAACATAAATTTATGTTTTCCATTAAGCAAATTGATTATTTGAATAATAACCTATGGTAATTTATCTTACTTGCCTTTTTAGTTTGGCTAAATCAGTTACCGATCGGACTAATCGAAATTAATTTGATTCGGATTTTTTTCAATTCCAGTTTGGTTTGACATTTTTTACCTCAAAACCAACCGAGCGATCGGACGTTCACCCTTAACTAGAAAGTTCACCTTTAACCAGCTCTACCGTAGAAGTACAAAAGTAGAGGAACTTGAGTTCAACGTACGTAATGTTGTTGAAAAATAGAGTGAATTATTATATTGTTTTCATTGTTTTGATGATAGGTTTTCCGTTGAAAATTTGAAAATAAATTGAAAATGATGTTCTAAACAAAGAGACCATGCCTGTAATGACCTCTAGATCAAGTGGTTTAAGGTACGACCTTTTAAACAAAGGTTATAGGTGTTATGAGTTCAAGTCCTTGGGACGTCATAATGTTGAATAAGTATCACATTTGTTATAAAAAAATAAAATAAAACGAGACCTCTCACGTTTTATAAAAAATAAAATAAAAGAAAGGTGCAGCTCGAGTCCTTGAGACATCTAATGTTGAATAAGTACGTTTTTGTTATCACTTTTTAAAGAGAGAGACCTCGCATGTTTTATAAAAAAATAAAAAGAGAGAGCTCACACATGTTGATGTAACATAATTTATTACTTTATTTTATTTTAATTTCTAAACTTTTTATTGATTCGGTTGTGTGGCTGTGGAAGCCAAAGAGTTGGATAAAGAAGTATTTAGAAGGAAGTTAAGAATGAAAAAAGTTGACAAAAGGAGTGATTTTATGTTATTAAATGAGTACTGAAAGGGGAATAGTTATTTGGATTTGTTTTGTTGTAAAAATATATTGTTGTTGCTGTTTTTAATTTTTTTTAATCATTGTTAAACTAATATTTTTACTATTAATTTGAAATTAGTCCAAAAGTTGTGTAAATTAAAAACAACACATCAAAAAGAAATTATTACATTACATTCGAAAATAAATGCAAAAGCAAAAAGGTATATTGAGAATTTTCTTTTCACTATTGGTGTATTGTTGTATTCATGAGTGAATTGGTCGTAGTGAATAAAGTTGTGGCAGTAGCAAAAATATATCCAAATTCAACTTGATTCTAGTATTAGTCGTTGATCGAACTTTTACAGAACAAGTTTGAATTCATCTGAATCTGGAATTTCGATTAGGTTTTGGTTCTCGATGTGATTCTGGTTTTTAACTTCATTACTGAACGACAGAACGAGATGATATGTGTTATCTATGATTTTTCACAAACTACGATTATTTGATACCAAACTTCAAAATTATGAAGGAATGACCATTAGACTCATAAATGATCGAGTACAAAGACATTGGAAAGGAAAAGCAAAGATTTTGGTTAAATGCATCGGTCGGTATCGATTTATGCCATGAATCAAAACCTATTCATGCTATGTATCGGTATTGATCCATCAAAGTTTGGAATTCTCAGCGAACAATAGTGGCAACTTGATTTGTTGTATGGAGCAAGATAAGATCATGAAGTAACAATAGATCGATGGATGATATGAAGAAAAGACGTGCAAACCTATCGATTGGTACCGATCCACATAGATTTGGCCTTGTTATTTCTTTTACTTGGATCTGGACTGTAGACGTTTTGGAACGATTTTGCAGAGAATGATCTCGACTCTAAGGCCTAAATTCATTCCTCTACGCCTATAAATACTGGTAAACGAAAAACATATTTTGTTATTTTACATCTTTTAGGGGAGGTGATGCCATTTTAATCTCAAACTTGTTGGAACTGGACTAGCCCGTAGCGGAAGTTATGGGTGAATTTCAAAATTTTTACCCTATTGGATCTTTTATTGGGCCTATGAAGTCTAACTGAATTAGAACATTTCTAAATTTCGTTTAAATAAAATCATTTATTTTATTTAAATTCAAATATACTAAGATATGAAATTAATTTTATTTGATTTAGTTTATACGTAAATGTATCATACATATATGTGTGAGTGCATGTGTAACATAATAATCCGTGAAAGATATAATATGCCCATATGTAGATGTTGGGATTTACATCGCAACAGACATATTAGCTCATTTTGTATGTCATGTATATTGTCCAAATATGTGCATGTATATGTGTTACAAAATACACACACATGTATGCATAAATATATTGTATATAATATATAAACATAAAACATTTATATATATAGATAAATATATAGAAAGTGAGAGAACAATTATTAAAATTTATTTATAATTCAAAACTAACTTAGTTTTGCAAACACAATAATTTTAGTATTTTAATTTCTATATATTATGAATAAAATAATGTTTTCATCCATAAATAATTAACATAAAATAATCTATTGATGAAAATTCAAATTTTACAATTTAAAAAAATCTAGGATTATAAAATAGAGCTTTGGAAAAATCTGGAGATTTTTCAAAGTTGAATTATTATTTTTAAAATCAAATACATTGATTTCGACAATAACCATTAATAAAAATTAAAATTTTAAAATTTCATAAATTCCAGGATCATGAATGAAAGGTTACGAAAAATTTTGAAGAATTTTTCAATTAAATTGTTATTTTTAATAAATCATAAATAGTTTTTTCGAAATAATATTAATTATCAAAAATAATAAGTTATTGAAAAATTCATAAATTGTTTCTATATGTTTCTGAAATGATATAATATTTTTTAAAAATATAAAATTGAATTTTTATTAATTATTTTATATATAATAAACAATTCAAAAATTCAATAAATGTTAATTTAAAAATATGAATATATGTATGATAATTAATTTTAAAATTTGTAAATTCATATTATATATAAATAAGTGTACTAATTTTTTAAATCATATATATATATCTTATATATGCATATGTATGCCATTATGAGAGAGAAATATACACTAATATATATATATATATGAATTCATTAATAAATATATATAAAACAATTATTAATGACAAAAATTGATTCTGTATCGTAAATAACATTTGTCTATACATAAATCAAATAGTATAATAAACAAATTATGCACATAACCAAACTGATTCGTGACAACCACATCTACTTACAAAAAATCTCACTTAACTAAACATATAATAGCAATATATTTAAACAGATATGAAATTGATCATTTAGGATCATAGAATATAATTTAATTACTGTAATATGAATTAAAATTAACAATTTAATGATGCATTTGAATCCACGTTGAAGCAATGACTTCCCTTCCTCTTACTGTTCTTGATTCGTCAAATTGCAAGTCCGGAATCACCGACCTCTAACTATCGAATAGTATTATTTTAATTCGAAATATATTTGAGAATTTTGGAGTGGATTGAGAGCTATGTTTTAACCAGCAATGTAAAAGGTAATGGCGGCCAAAAAAGGTTAGTAATTGTTTTTAGAGATACATATACATACATACATACATATACATATACATACATACATACATACATACATACATATACATAAGCCTGTCAATGGGCCGGGTTTGGTCCGGGTATTATAAAACCCGGACCCGAGTCCGATTACAATAATTAAAACTCAAGCCCGGCCCGAACCCGCAGAGTATTTCAACCCAATATCCGAGCCCGACCCATCGGGCTTTTTAGACCCGTTGGGTAATAACCGTATACCTAACTCAGAATATTTATGTTAAATCCATATTTTAAAACTGCAACTTTGCTAAAATTTACATATAAACAATGTTAACATATAAAATGGACGGTGATGTAGTCAAGTTAGCAACAAAAGTATGCAAAAATATGTACATGTAGACAAACAAAATGATAAATAAATAACATACACGCTCATGTTTTGATACGACAGAAAACTAATAGTCGGATCGGGCCCTAACCAGACCGGGTTTTGATAAAACCGTACCTGACCCGGGTCGGGCCCATGTCGGGCTTGGGTAGTAAAACGCAAAACCCTTACCCACATTAATAGGGCGGGTTCGGGCCGGTCTCGGGCCGAAATCCGTACCATCGACAGGCCTACATATACATACATACATACATACATACACACATATATATATACACAGGGTTGTATTAGAGAGAAACGAGGAAAACCTTTTTACCCATTCTCACTTTATCTCAACCCATTATCTCCAAGCCAATTCCTTATGTTTTAGCCACCTCTAAACCTTCATAAAACCGAAATTTTGCAGCCCTAATGATGGGCCTTAAACCCATCTAACCCAAGCTAAAATACTATGCAATTAAATCTAATTTAATCGCTTGTCGATATTGTATATCAATCGATATATTTATAACTGTTATAAATATATATAACATTATATATTTCTCAAATCATATTCAAACTTTATAATTAATATTTCATAAATATTAATTAATTTATAACAATTATAAACTAATTAAATCGTTCGGTCTTAAGGGATTCATCATTTCGGTTGTGTAACTCTTGGGTGTAAATTTGGTCAGCGATTAACAATGAATTATTCTAATGTTAACGTTCAGACGTCACGTAGCAGGTGGTGTGAAATTATGGTCAAATTTATCGCTTGCTCATTTTCTGTAAAATCCAATTTTAGTTTAATAAGCGTTACCCGGTTGTGACATTTGTTTACACCAATTCTCTTCGTCAAAACTATATCACTTTGGACTTATGGAATTTGGTAATGGTCAAAATTCCAACCTCATCCACATTCAACTTTATAGCCTAAATACAAAGTCCTTGGTTCAATAATAACTATTATTATTAACTGAAATTCTCTGGCCAGAGACTTTGACTTTGAGTTGACTTGAGTTGACTGTGATACTAACCGCATATAACTGAGGAGACGAATCCTCTCTTGAATAGTGCTTCACTTTCAACACTTCCACTCGATCCAACTATAGTCACTCGATGGACGTCATGTCATGATTTGACTATAATTAAAGTGGAGCTTTCATATTGAAGATCCACAGTATTCTCAAGTTGAGAGAACTATGTAAATCAGTCACATCGATATTTTCTGTTTGACCTTAATTATATTAACCAACAGAAAACTATCCAGCGAGTCGTTTCATAGTTATCCAATAACTATTAGTACATAACCCTAGATGCCCCCAGCAGGTCATGAGTAATACACTGCCCAACATTTGGAGAGCATTACGTACTCCAGTCTCAATGAATACATCGATATCCAGTCTCGATGCATCTTGACTAGGAACATTTAAAATGATATATTTGTTTCGTTGTGATAAATTACTCACGGTTACAACACTTTTAACTACTATCACAAAATATACAATTTATGGATTTTTCTATTAAATATACTTTTAATTAAGTTAATTAATTAATATAATCACATTATATCAAGTATATATAAGAAGAAAATACCTTTTATTACGAACAAGATTGGTCAACGAGTTAGATATATGTAACAAATTACATAATTGCCCCTAGGGCATACCCCTAACTCTATCAATCTCCCACTTGCACTTGGGGTCAATTATGGAATCTAATTCCAACTTCTCCAATCAGTTTTCTAAAAACCAATTAGGTCAGTCCCTTAGTGAATGAGTATGCTATTATGTTTTAATTATCTACTTTGTCGATTAACTCTCTCTAACACTGATAAACTGCCTTTATCATGTGGAACGATTCGAAGTATTTCTTTCGACTTCTAGTGAGCTTTAAGTTCTATCATGACCAATTTCATGACATTGTTATCTTATAACAATATTATGGGATTCTCAACATTTGGAATCACCTTTGGCTCAATTATAAATTTGTGCATTTATATCTATATACATTGGTTTATTGTAGCGTTATTCAAGTTAATGTTCTCAACATTTCGTTGAATCGACCACAATCACTTTTATTTTGAAACATTTTCAAATTAAACGTTTTAACTTGAATTTTATCATTGACATGTTATACTCAATATCACTTATAGAAGTTTGTGTCCAAACGTTCCATCATAACGAGTTCGTTGTTTCTATAAACAATTCTCTAGTATTTCATAAATACGCAAGAACACCCAAACAACCATTTAGTGATATCAATTTGGATTTTATATTTGCTCCATGTATCAAATACATAAACAAAACATAATATCATACACAACATAACCTGTATGATAATTCCTATTTCTAATGCATAAGGAATCCAACTTACATGTTCTCCTTTTAATAGGGTGCTCTTGTATATCGTTTTGGGACAATCCCTATATATTTTATACTCACCATAAAAGACATCATTTACAATCCAAAATTGAGTATTAAAACAACTAAAGTTGATTTTAATACAAGCATATTGTTAAAATCAACAACGTGTTGTTTACTTATAGTTTAGAAATACCAATGTACCTTTTAACGTTCTTTCTTATGAACACACGCTTCCTCTGCACTTTGATTGAAAATCAAACTATTTGATATTTCTATCAAAATACCTATTCATTCTTGATGCATATAAAATGATACATTCGTATCATTTCTTGGGTCATATCCAAAGACTCACAAACGCAATATCGCTTCCACTGACTTCGAGGCATTTTTGGTTAATATGTGTAAACGGCTTACTCTAAATCATTATTTGAATTTTCTATTTCAATACATAAGTACCAAACACTAAGTCTTATCGAGCGATAATTTTATGATTAAATCTAAATTAACTTGATCATGTTAAATACCGAATCTGTTATGCTAATTTCAACAATTGTAATTTGCAATTTTATTCTTATCAACATTGCTTATTTAATTCTAACCACGTTAGTCTTTCCAATAAAGACACAATATCGGCCGATGGATCACATCTCTTTGGTTACGACCACCAAAATCATATTTTGGTAGCATACTTGGAATTCTTTCAGATCTACGATCATACCATATAGAGTCAACAATCTTAATGGTTTAATTGAACAACCGAGGGTAATGTATATTTTCGACATTAATAAGAAACTCATAGTTTCTCTTCGATGTACGAGAATACTTATTAGACATTCAAATGCTATGTGTTCATTTAGGTTAGTTAATTCCACTTCATCTCATATAATCAGTTCTATCTATGGATCGGATCCAATTCCATTTAACTACCAAAAATTTCTCAAAGAAATTCCTTCACAATGAAGTTGATATATCTTGAAACAACAATTATTTCTTAGTGCAAATAGAATAGGGATTCATAAACGCTTTATGAACCTTTTTATTTATAAAACTAATTTTAGTTTACAAAATTTATGTTCAAAACATAAATATGTCATTTGATGACAGACCTTTCCAAAATTTTTTTGGAGATTCATGCAAGATCCCTCATGAACAATTATTACGTGCAATCTTTCGACTCGCACAACCTGCCAACTCCTTGGCCTATGATATGTTGGGATTTCTTACAAACCCTTACCTTGTATGATTTTGTAAACTGTTGTTTAGATGAAATAATATCAACCTTTTGTACTAATCTTAAGTACATGACCTTATAGAAAGATACTAACTGACCAACTTCACTCACAATTAATTGTAAATTCTCCAACAATGTCTGATTACTCTTTATCGATGTATCATTATGTATCACATGGAGGAGTGATTTTGAGATTGAATCTATATTCATTTTTAGGTACATTTGGAACTCTTTCCAATATACTCACTTATTCGACCAAATCAAATCATTTTATTCTATTGCATGTTATTTTATTTACTTTTCTTTTAAATTCTATGATTTTATCATAAACTTACTACATGTGTATCTAATACATATGTTCATGTTGGTAATAAATCATCGATGAATATAACAAAGTATGTGGAACCCTTTTGGTATTAATAGACTTGTGATTGCATACATCAATATGTATTAATTCAAAGAGTTCATCAACTCTTATGATGCTCTCACCGAATGGGTGCATAGTCATTAATTGTTTGAGATATAATTAACCTGTATCATATAATCCATAATCATATAGTAAAATTATTTCTCAAAATTACGACTTAGTCTATAATTCCAAAACAACTGTAAATAATATTAGATACATATGTATTTTGTTGCTTCATTTTTACTATGAAAACAAATTCCATAATATGGTTCTATCTCATAATGAATATTCATAATACTCATATTGAAATATAGTTATATCAACTTTTCATCCAATACCAAAACTAAACATAGTTTTCATAAATAATGTTACGAAAATAATTTTCATAATTTAATGCAATCATTAGGTGCTATATGGCATGCTCCCACTATTTCCGTCATTACTATAATAGCAAACTAAATTTAGAGGTCCACCATTCACTTAATATTGTTAATATTGTTTACTTATTTCATATGCTGCAACTAGTTTACAGAGGAGATTTCTTTGATCAAATATCTTAAACTCAAAGAAATAAATGTTATAGAAAACAATTTCCATATGAAAATACATTTCGGAATAAAAATCATATTTCATATTCCAATATTAAGTATCAGTTATTATTACAATTCTTGTTTCCAATGTTTCTCTATGAAGCAGAAGTGGCTATTCATTCTCTTCATTCAAACTTTACCTTAAATTACATCTATTCTTATACATTCGTTTTTCTTTCAAATGGTCAAACTATTCAAAAGAAAACCTTACTACAATATCATAAAAAACCTTTTACAAAAGCGCTTTCGATTATTCTTAACATTTAAGACATCAAATATGTTGCACTTTATGTAAACCGATCAAGATGACATTTCAACGATCGAGTTCTTAGATGTATCTCGTAGTTTATGGTCTTGTGTTACATTAACATAATATGATCCTTTTGAAATCATTCAAGTTGAATACATGATCTTAAAATACTGTTTATTGGCTTACTTCGAATGAACTAACTTCATCAAAATATTGTACCCCACAAACTATGACTATTCACCATATAACATTTATATGTTAATGTACATGGATCAAATACCCATAGTCTTGAATTGCATTTAGAGTTCAAAAACTCATAAAATGCAATACACGGTCTAAACCAAATAAATATATAAGTGACCAACTTACGAATGTATTAAGCAGTTGAAATTGGGCACTTGCATGGGTATAGAAACATTATATAACATGCAATTAGAATTGTTAGTAAGTATACATTATATTTCTGTTTGTCAACTTTTAGTTCAGTTTGTTTATATATGTTAATTGACAAACGTTTTATCAATCATATTAAATGCACAAATTTATCATTGTAGATAATTATAATATTATATAGCATATGTTCTTACAATATTAGAATGGTTAAATGTTACCATTTCATTTTTCTAATAAGGCTCTCACTAGTCTTTTATATTTCTCCAAACCCTAAGATGAAACATAGAAGTCTTACAACTTCACAAGTGGGTGTTAGGACTCGTTTGTTTTGGTATTCTGACTTTGAGTTTGCTCAACAAATCATAGCCCCATAAACGATGGATAACTCCTTATCGGTTATCATATACAACTCCTAAACCATTTTTCCTTGTTCTAATCTCATTTCAACCTTGAGTTTGCTTAACAAATCGAAAGAGATTATTCACTCATACCTACCATATCGTGATAGCCTAAGTATAGTATATGTACCTTGAGTTTGCTCAACAATTACATATAGTTATTTTACCTCATTTGTTCAATATATTAATAATACTACGCATAACATCCCTAGCTTGAGTTTACTCAACAACTAAGGAGTATGTAAGTAATTTATTAATATATATATATATATATATGGTAGAGGACAACATTATATTGAAGATTCATAATCTTTAATATAGATATTGAGTGATATCGACTTATAGAATAATATATTTCTTATGAAATACCCCAGCGATTCAAGTGTCAAACACATCAGAAATCACGGTATATGTACATTTACATATGTATTCATTTCTCAAGTCTATTTGGGTTTCTTTAATGTTCCACATTTAGTTTATACACATATCATATAAGTTTATTATTATATAACTTTTATATTTCATATGACTTATATGATAGTCTTGCGTATAAAATATCATTAATTAAATCTTACCTAATTAATTTTAATCAATTAACTCTTTAAATAAATTTAAATTTGCATTCCAATTTAACTTGTATATTGGACATATCTACTATAACATTTATAGTGTATGCTATAACCTTTATAGCGTAACACACATATATCATATATATGTGTATTTTATTTAATTAATTTATTCAATTAAATAATTTTTATTAAAATTTATCTTGTATACATACACATATACTTATGTTATCTTAAACATTTTAAAATAACATAACATATATCAACATATGTCATACATGCATATATGCATTAATTAATTAACATATTTAATTGATTTATTTTATTTATCTTATTAATAAATTTGAAATTTGAAATTTTTATATAAATATTTTCAAACATTTTGAAATATCATTATCCTTTCAAACATTTTGAAAACTTATGTAGTATTATAATTTCTATAATAAACATGTTTTATTTTAAATTTAACTATTAAATTTAAAATCTTTAACATTAATTTTCAAAATGATTTTGAAAATTAGCCCAAGGCCCAAATTAAGTTGGGCCTTTTCTATTAGGAGCAACCTTTGGGCTCACTTCACCTTTCGGGCCAAGCCGGTAACCAGGTAAGACATGGTACTTGATTACCCAATTCCAATTCTAGACATTACCTTTCTAGACACCGTACTAAATGGGCAAGCTTAATTAGTTAACCCTAATATGACTAATTTAGACCGCATAGGCTATTGGGCTCTGATACCATTGTTGGAACTAGACTAGCCCGCAGCGGAAGTTATGAGTGAATTTCAAAAAATTTACCCTATTGGATCTTTTATTGGGCCTATGAAGTCTAACTAAATTAGAACATTTCTAAATTTCATTTAAATAAAATCATTTATTTTATTTAAATTCAAATATATTAAGATATGAAATTAATTTTATTTGATTTAGTTTATACATAAATGTATCATATACGTATATATGTAAGTGCATGTGTAACATAATAATCCGTGAAATGTATAATATGTCCATATGAAGATGTTGGGATTTACATTGCAACAGATATATTAGCTCATTTTGTATATCATGTATGTTGTCCAAATATGTGCATGTATATGTGTTACAAAATACACACACACACATATGTATGTATAAATATATTATATATAATATATGAACATAAAACATTTATATATAGAAAGAGAGAGAACAATTTTTAACAATTATTTATAATTCAAAATTAACTTAGTTTTGCAAACATAATAATTTTAGTATTTTAATTTGTATATATTATGAATAAAATAATGTTTTCATCCATAAATAATTAACATAAAATAATCTATTGATGAAAATTCAAATTTTACAATTTTCGAAAATCTAATAAAATAGAGCTTAGGAAAAAATCTGCAGATTTTTCAAAGTTGAATTATTATTTTTGAAAGCAAATACATTGATTTCGGCAATAATTATTAAATATAAAATAATATATTACTAAATATTCCAAATTTAAAATTTTGAAAATTCCAGGATCATAAATGAAAGGTTATGAAATATTTTGAAGAAATTTTCAATTAAATTATTATTTTTAATAAATCATAAACAGTTTTTCTGAAATAATATTAATTAATAAAAATAATAAATTTATTGAAAAATTCCTAAATTTTTTCTATGTGTTTCTGACATGATATAATATATTTTTTAAATATAAAATTGAATTTTTAATGTAATAATTATTTTATATATAATAAATAATTCAAAAATTCAATAGATGTTAATTTAAAAATATAAATATATGTATGATAATTAATTTCGAATTTGTAAATTCATATTCTATATAAATAAGTGTACTAAATTTTTTAAATCATATCTATATCTTATATATGCATATATGCTATTATGAGAGAGAAATATACACTAATATATATATATATATATGAATTTATTAATAAATATATATAAAACAATTATTAATGACAAAAATTTATTTTGTGTAGTAAAAAACATTTGTTTATACATAAATCAAATAGTATAATAAACAAATTATGCACATAACCAAACTGATTTGTAACAACCACATCTACTTTCAAAAATCTCACCTAACTAAACATATGGTAGCAATATATTTAAACAGATATGAAATTGCTCATTATATGATCATAGAATATAATTTATTTATTGTAATATGAATTAAAATTACCAATTTAATGATGCCTTTGAATCCACGTTGAAGCAATGACTTCCCTTCCCTTTACTGTTCTTGATTCGTCAGATTGTAAGTCCGGAATCACCGACCTCTAACTATCGAATAATATTATTTTAATTTGAAATATATTTGAGAATTTTGGAGTGGATTGAGAGCTATGTTTTAACCAGCAATGTAGAAGGTAATGGAGGCCAAATATATATATATATACATATATACATATACATATATACATATATATATATACACACATATATATATATATATATAGGGTTGTATTAGAGAGAAACGAGGAAAACCTTTTTACCCATTCCGACTTTATCTCAACCCATTATCTCCAAGCCAGTTCCCTATGTTTTAGCCACCCCTAGACCTTCCCAAAACTAAAATTTTGCAGCCCTAATGATGGCCCTTAAACCCAAGCTAAAATACTATCCAATTAAATCTAATTTAATCGCTTGTCGATATTGTATATCGATCGATATATTTATAACTGTTATAAATATATATAACATTATTTATTTCTCAAATTATATTAAAATTTTATAATTAAAATTTCATAAATATTAATTAATTTAATTAATTTATAAAAATTATAAACTAAGTAAATCGTTCGGTCTTAAGGGAATTCATCGTTTCGGTTGTGTAACTCTTGGGTGTAAATTTAATCAGCGATTAACATCAAACTATTCTAATGTTAACGTTCAGACGTCACTTAGCAGGTGGTGTGATATTATGGCCAAATTTACGGCTTACTCATTTTTGGTAAAATCCAATTTTACTAATAAGCGTTACCCGGTTGTGACATTTGTTTACACCAATTCTCTTCATCAAAATTATATCACTTTAAACTTATGGAATTTGGTAATGGTCAAAATTCCAACCTCATCCACATTCAACTTTATAGTATAAATACAAAGTCCTTGGTTCTATAATAACTATTATTATTAACCGAATGCTCTGGCCAGAGACTTTGACTTTGAGTTGACTGTGATACTAACCGCATATAACCAAGGAGATCTCTTGAATAGTGCTTCACTTCCAATGCTTCCACTCAATCCAACTATAGTCACTCGATGGACGCCATGCCATGATTTGGCTATAATTAAAGCGGAGCTTTCATATTGAAGATCCACAGTATTCTTAAGTTGAGAGAACTGTGTAAATCAGTCACATCGATATTTTCTGTTTGACCTTAGTTATATTAACCAACAGAAAACTATCGAGTGAGTCGTTCTATAGTTATCCAATAACCATTAGTACGTAACCCCTAGGTTCCCCCAGCAGTCATGTGTAATACACTGCCCAACATTTGGAGAGCATTACGTACTCCAGTCTCAACGGATACATCGATATCCAGTGTCGATGCATCTTGACTAAGAACATTTAAAATGATATATTTGTTTCGTTGTGATAAATTACTCATGGTTACAACACTTTGTAACTACTATCACAAAATATACCATTTATGAATTTTTATATTAAATATACTTTTAATTAAGTTAATTAATTAATATAATCACATTATATCAAGTATATAATAGGAAGAAAATACCTTTTATTTCGAACAAGATTGGTCAATGAGTTAGATATATGTAACAAATAACATAATTGCCCCTAGGGCATACCCCCAACTCTATCAAAACTTTGCTTTTATTTTGAGATTATATTGTAATTACCTTTGGAAACAACCATAAAATCATTCAAATTGGATGCTAGCATAGCCAAACCACTATAAATTTTATGTTCTTGCCTTTTCTTATATTTTTTTGTAATATTGCATATTATTGGTATTTTCTCTAGATCAAGGGATGTTTAATACTAGAACTCATAGTTACTCATAGATTAGAGGCTAAATTACTCATATAACCATAACCAATAATTACGTATTGGTTTGTTGGTTCTTGATGGTCTCTTTGGTGTGTAAGACCAACTTTTTAGCTAACGGCATGAGAAAGAGATTATGTAGTGGTAAGTGAAAAGTAGATGGTATTCATAGGTGACTAAAATGTTCATTCAGTATTTTTTCTAAAATTATTGTTAGCGTTTGATCCATCACACACTAACATACAATTTTTTTATGAATGGTATTTTCTTGGGTATCCTTTGGCGTTTGATGCGTCAAACGTGTCAAATGTTGGAACGAGGTAAAAAGTAACCGCTGACACACCCTAAATGTGTGTATAGGTAATATATGTACACAAACTTATATATGTATATATGCATATACATACATACATACATACATACACACACACACACACACAAACACACACACACACACACACACACATATATATATATAGATGCATGCGTATCTTGTTAGATCTTGTTTTTTGATGATGATAGAGTAGAAAATATGGTCTTAGGCTTAATAGGTAAATGAAGGGAATTTTGAAGTTAATAGGGCTATGAAATGGTGCGCAAGCAATCAATATTCTGAAGAAACGCGACTTTCTCTCCATCTTCTTCACTATACCGATGAACCGTGATTAATACCTACAAGATTCATATATATATCCTATGGTTTTTTCACTAAAACTCCAACTTCTCTATTCTTGGTTACTCTTCCTTCTTTTGCAATCAAACAACATCAAAACTCTGTATCTCTGATTCATGTTCATCCATTGTACATTTCAATCTCAAATCTAAATCAATCCTATCAACTTTTATACATTCATTTTTGAGAATTTGTGGGCTATAGGATATTGTAATGGAAGAACAAATCTTTATAGTCAAGGTAAACTACTATCTACAACTTATTTTGAAGCCTTGTGTTGAGTCCCAAGAGGAGTCATTAAGATACCTATTTCTTTGGGTCAAGTGAGTGAAGATAGTGAAATTCCAAAAAGGAATTCTATGATTGGACGTAGGACTAAGATCCAAACCAGTATAAATCTTCGTGTCTTTTCGCTGAGTCTACTCTTTCTACTTCCAATTATTTTATCTAATTATATAGTTGCTTATAATAGTGCTTCTTTAGCTAAACTAGATTTGGACATATACAATCCATATACTCTTTTATTTGGTATCAGAGCTTTGTTTTCAAAAATTGTAAAAAGTTTTTTAATATTAATATTATCCCGCTACAAACTTTGCCAGATTTTTAGAAGGACAATCCATTGCACGTCCTTGACTATTCACTGGGTTTAGCTACACTTACTAGTTCATATAATGGGATTCATATGCGTGCCAACGATTATGCTATTTGAGACATGACTCAAGTCGAATATAAAGAACTCTCTACCCACTTGATGTGCACATAAATGTGCATATTTTTACATCCATATTTAATCTATTTTTATTTAAATAAATGTCATAATTAGGTATTTTTACATGCTTAAAACCAAATTTCAAATATGCTTTCAAGTCATCATTCATACATCAATGTGGGGGTAAAATAGTAATTTTGTGCATAATTTAATTTGAGAATATTTATTTGCACATTTTATTTGAATTTGTAGGAAATTGGATGACAAAATGGAAGAGGGTTTCATGAAGATATGCATGCACAAGGAGGGATACAAAGGAATGAAGATAAAAATAATTCAAACCATGCATCATGGAGGACCCCACCTACCCACTTACCTAAATCTACAATTAGAAGCTAGTGGTCAATTTAGTGGAGGTTAAAACTTCATGCATACTTGATGATGGATCAATTAGAGACTAATGATTACTTGGTGGTCACACTTCCTAAAGAGCATTTTAGGAAGCCCCATAAAAATGAGATTAGGGTTTTGTGCATGTATAAATAGCCCTCTTATGTACATGTAAAGGGTTTTCTTCCTCTTTGAATTACGTAGGAAATTAGCATGCAAATTGTAATCTCAAAGTTACATGTAATAAAAATAGCTTTCTAAGCCTCTTGCTCTTTTCTTTCTACTTGTTCTTATTTTATTTTCTTGTTCATTTTTATTTACATGTTCTTTAATTTCATGTTCATAACTTAAATTTACTTTTATGCAACTAGTTTAGCTCTTCCATTTTCATTAGATCTTACTTATTTGCTTGCTTTTTAATGTTGAAATTTACATGTGTTGATATGATAACACAAATGAGTAGCTAAATCCCTTCAATGTAGGGGTACTGAAGCTCTCTAACATTATGTAAATTCAACATTTCTTATGATTTATGGTCTCTTTTAATGCTTCATGAGAAGTAGATGTTGATGTAAGTTTATACAAATGAGTTTGATAGCCTATGTTGTATTTGTAAATGAGCTATTCTTACTCAACACAAACACAATTTACATCATCATTTATTAATTGATTTTTGATTTTGAAATGAAAGTAAAAACAAAATTTAATGATCTGTATTACTAATTACAATAGTAAATAGTTCATACTTAAAATAGCTTTTGCTTTGACTTCATTTTTATGAGAATTGATAAGTGGTTTTATGTGTTGTATTATAGTTTGATGGTTTAAGTTATGTTAATTAATAACATAAATAAACCATAATTATGATAAATAAAACACTAAATCCACTTCATATCAAAAATAGAGATCATAGATTATTTGTTTGTTCATTTACAAAAGTATGAGAGTGGATTTGCCTCTAAATTGTTTTCTAATCTCATAGTTTCAATCACATTTTTTTCTAGCTTTTGTTTACATTTCTTCTTAGCTAATCAAAAATTCGCCTCTTGGTTTAATTTGATTGAACAGAAAATTTTAAAATCTAAAAAATTCCTTGTGGATTATCCGTACTCACCACAAACTATCATTGTACGTCGTGCGCTTGTGGTAATTTTTTATTATAAATTTTTCGGTGATTTTCTAAACCGATAGAATTTCCGTCGTTAAACAAGTTTTTGGCACCGTTGCCGGGGAATTGCTTTGATTTTATTTTCTATTCTTCGAATTATTTTCATTTGATTTTTTTATGTTTTAATTTTTATGTGTATTGCATTGTAAAAAAAATTGTTGTGTGTTTGTTGTGTGATTTATGCTTTCATTTTGATTTGTGTGTTTGTTGTTGTTTTAGTTGCATTTGCATATTAAAAAAAATACTCTAAGTTCATTTCAAAAAGAAAAGAAAAAATATATTTTGTATTCCATTTCATTTTCAGTTTCATTTACAAATTTTCCATTTACATTTTCAAAACTGCCTTATTACAAAACTATTCACTGTTTGTGCTAGTGCTCTCTGCTCAACCTCTCTGCCAACACTGTCAACTTCCCATTCCATCCACCACACTTTTGTGCCTTCACCCATACAAGCTCCGCTGACCATCTTCTCCACTACAGTTAACTACACTACCCACTGTTAATCACATTTCTACCTCCTTCACCATCCCTATCCACTGTCCAGAACCACAGTTTTACAGCCTCTTCATACCCACACCACTCCTTTTATACAAACAAACTACACCAACTACCTCACTACAATCCACAACTTCATCAAATACAACATCACCCCACTGTCTTGCCGAAAACTGCAGCAGCAACTCCACTTCCACCCACTAACTTGTCTTCTTACATTTACTGCCCTGCTTCATTTCAGCCATTCACCTCTGCCCTTCACCACTGCGAACCTCATTTGCAACTGATACCACACTAGACTGTTACAACAATCAAACAACACCATCTGACCATCACTCTTCTGCCTAATCCCCCTGTTCCACAGCCACCACATATTGCCTACATCCCCTCTAAATCATCATTGCTGTCAATACCACATTCATACCACATTTACAAGTATATCAACTGCCTTCACTTCCTCCATTCCCCCGCCACAACTACACCAGTCCACCACATATTCACAAAACATCACATACTTCAATACAACTCCCAACCTACTGTGCACTGTCTACTATCTCCACTGCTTTACAAGCAACTTCACTATAATCTCATACCATCACACATTCAACCATCTACCATATACAACATACAACTGCACATTACCTTCAACAAACCAAGTGAACATCACCATTTCATCCACATCCCCCTACCTTACCACCAACTACTCATACTACTGCCAAACAAGTTTTACTACAAACATCAAGTATCACTGTACACGACAACAAGACAACCACCGCTTCCTTCCTTCATCTCTTCTAACTACTTCCAAAAACAACCTATATCTCCACTGCCTGTCCCCGAAACCATCACTTCAACACTACAATTATAACAACATCATCTCCTTCATAACATATTGCCATATATTGCCTGTACAAAACACACATAGCACTGCATAACTTCCATACAACAATTCCATACAACCATTGCCTATGCATCACAACAAACCACCAATCTCCCATACAATCATTCCACACTGACTGCTTATCCCCTGAACCATCTTCTTCAACATCGAATACCGCTACACTTCACCCTAAACATCCTACCACTTCACCTACCATCGAATACTACGACCATCGAATACTACAGCAACCATCCTACACTGCATATCTGCTAAACTTCCTTGTGCATCCCCTAACCAACATCCCTACATCACCAAACCACTCAGACCCACTACCAAATACTCACCTGCAACAGTTGCTACCCAAACCCTCTCCTTCAACATAGACATAGAACTTCAATTGCCATCCGCAACCACGACATCACCTTGCTCATCACCGCAATCTCAATCGAACAGCCTCGAACTTCGACCTCCTCTGCAAACTAATAGCAATCGCAACCCTCACCACGACTTGCCACCGCTACGCCAATCACGATCGAAATCGACGACCTTATAATCAATCTCACTGCCATCCCAATCGCCTCATCCACATCGCAATCTCAACTCCAGCCTCTTCGACCTCCCTCGCCATCATACGAAGTCATTAATTTGAAGCTGTGAAATTGTAACGTGATTTGGGAACCTTCAATTTCTGGATTTCATGAAGAAATTTAATTTGATTTGTGGTCGAGAATTTTTGTTCCCTGGTTGAGTTAGTAGTGTGTTTTTTTTTAATTTTTAGTGGGCTAGGTTAGATGTTTTTAAAAGCCCGAGTGAATTTTTTTTGAATTTTCCTTTTGCTTTGTTTTAATTTTTTTAATTAAATTGTTTTCAGCTTTGTTTTGTCTTGTTCTTTTTTTAAAAAAAAGAGAAAATTTTTGAACTTGTTTTGTTTTGTTTTTCATCCTTATATATATGTGTATATATATGTATGTATATATATGTATACATATATATGTATATATATAACAAGTTTCTTTCCTCCATTTGTTTTGTTTAATTGTTTTGATTTCCATTTGTTTTAGTGTTTCTTCTTTTAAAAAAATAATTGTATATATCTTGTTCTTATTTTCAAGGTGCGGGTGACAGAAGTGCTTGCTAGAAATAAATTGCTCTTCTTGCTTATAAAAAATTGCAGCTTTAAATTTTTTTTTGCTAATAATCTTCTTGCTCTGGTATCGTGCTTTCATCTTCAGTTTGATTTTGATTTGCATTTTTGGTTGCTCGCATTTGCATTTATATATAAAAAAATTCAAAAAAAGATAAATTCAAAAACAAAACAAACTTCATTTTAGTTGCATTGTTAATACACGTTTAATTTTTGTTTCGCATTCATCTCATCTTACTTTTATTTGGTAAAGGCAATACCCCAATTCATATAAGGTAGGGGATTTCATCACCCTTTCCTTATCCCACAAATCGCATTTTATCGTAGAATTTGACTAATAATAGCGGTTGGACATTCGACTTAAGGGTGTCGCGAGCTCATCTATGACTTAATTGTATTTTGACAATTGTTTTCTTTGAACAATTTTATTTCTTGGTGTCAATGCTACGGTAGAGTAACAACCATTTATAAATATTATGACGATTCATAAATATTATACTAGTTGTTCCTCTGAAGGTACTTAAATCTTCGGTTGCATTGCTACGGTGATTCATGGTGCACCGATAACTCCTGCCCGTTACCTGGCTAAGAAATATTTTTGTTGATTTAAGACAAAGTGTGATTATATAATTTTGTGTTAAGTGCTACTAAGGACAGAAAATTTGTAATTAAGTTCTTTGCATTCATTTAGTTGCATTAGTTCATGCATATTTTTTTTTTAAAAATCAAAAATCCAAAAACAAAAAAAAATTGTAAACTTTACTTAACTTATTTTTTTTTAATAAAAAAACCTTTTTAAATCCTTTCCTTCGAAATTTTCCAATCAAAAAAAAATCTTTTCAAAAACAAAAAAAAATTGAAAATTCAAAAACAATAACAAAAATCAAATTCCCATTTTCTAAAGAAAAAAATCCTTTTGGTAAATATTTGGAAATTCAAAAAAAAACCAAAAATCAAACTTCTCTTTTGAAAATAAATTTCACTTGGTAAATATTTTTTCCTTCCTTTTTTTTATAAAAAAAATAAAAAACAATTTTTCACTTCATTTTCCGAATCTTGTTTCATTCTCTAAACTCGATTCTAACTTCTTTCTTTTCTCGACTTTCACTTGTGCATGAGTACTTGGACTCGTGACACAACAACAAATCGTTGGACTCGCGACTCAACAACTAATCGTTTAACTCGAACAGACGGTCCTCCTGAAATGGCGAACGAGAATGCCCCTCGAACTCTTATGGATAGAATCTTTCCCGAGAGAGTTTCTATTCCATCTTGCATCACGTTACCCGCCCCAATGGGTAACCATTTCAAAATTCACTCGAATCATATTGCTACGCTTCCAAAATTTGGCAATTTTGAGCACGATGACCCATACATTTTCTTGACTAAATTCGAACAAGTTTGCGCAACCATGAAACTCCAAAACTTTCCGATGACAGAATCTAACTTTGATTAATTCCATTCGCTCTTATGGATTACTCTGAAAAATGGTTGTACAGCTTACCATCAAACTCGATTAAAACTTGAGAAGAATTTGTAAAAGTTTTCTTCAAAAAGTTCTACGCCTTGGAAAAAACGAGTAAAATCTGAAACTCGTAAACTTTCATCAATTTAGGGGAGAACCATTTGGAAAATATTTTGAAAGATTCAAAGAGCTTTTGATAAAATGTCCACACCATAACTTTTAAAAATGGACGCTTTACTGAATCTTATACGATGTACTCGAAAACAGCTCATGAACCATGCTCGAGTCAATGTACCAAGGCAACTTTCTCGCCTAACATCACGATGATGCTTTGCACTTCCTTGAAAACCTAGCCAAAAGGTTGTCCCAATAGCAACGTTCAAATGAAAAATCAATTTACTTATAATTGAGCGCACACTCGATAGGATCATCTTTTGGCTTTGGAAGCTAAAATCGACGCTATAATTAAAATATTCGACAATGTTTTCTCTTCAAACCAAATGAACCAAGCTTCCCAACCTATGTGTTATAAATGTAACGATCCCAATTATATAGCCGATCAATGCCCTAATTTTGTCGAACAAATCAATGCTTTCAATAAAGCCAAAATCGACCTGTTTTCTCCAACGTACAACCCTGGTTGGAGAAATCATCCGAACTTTGCTTGGAACCAAAACAATCCCAACACAAATGTGGTTCGTCCCCAATTTTCAGGCATTCCCGAATAATGCTTCGAATCCTCCCTTTCAAACAAATCATTTTCAACCAAATTTTGTGGGTCCGTCGCATAATCAACCACAACAATCAAGGTTTCAACCAAATTCTACTCATCCTGCCCAAGATGATAAACGTTTAAGTTCACTTGAGAAAACTTTTGAAACGTTGGCTAAAGCAACTACTTAAAGCTTCCAATAAAACAATAATTTGCAAAATTTATTGACCTCATATATGCAAAACACAAACCAATCGATTGCAAAACTTGAAATGCAAATGAGTCAATTAGCCATGTTTGTAAGTGAACACGAATGAGGTACATTCCCAAGCTAACCTGTTCCAAATTCCAGAAATCAAAACGCTCATTCAAATCAAGCCCATGTTGTTCAAGATAGCAACGTCACCCAATTGAATGCTATCAGAACTTTGCGTTTCGGTAAACAAATCGATAATCAAGTCGTTAATCCAAACGATTTACCGGAAACCTCTCTCGACACTTCTAAAACAACAAACGAATCTAAACAGAATGTGGAGCCAAACGTTGAATCAAATGCCAATCAAAATTCTTCTTCTACTCAAGTAGACCTGCCTACTGAGTATCGCGTCCTATTTCCACATCGTCTTCGACCCAAGAAACACTCGGACCAAATGGAAAAGATGTTGGAAATTTTTAAACAAGTGAAAGTTAACATCCCGCTCCTTGACATTGTTCAACAAGTCCCAACCTACGCCAAATTTCTCAAGGACTTCTGCACCCAAAAGGACACACTCAAGTGCCCAAAAAAGTCTTCTTAGCGGCCAGTTTGAGTGAATTCTTGTCCCAATCCACGCCTGTTAAATACAAAGATCCTAGCTGCCCCACAATCTCATGTACAATTGAAGACAAGACGATTAACAAGTGCTTGATAGACTTAGGCGCGAGTGTTAATTTGAGTCCATACTCCATGTATGAACAATTAGGCTTAGGTGAGCTCAACCCACAAAGGTCACACTTCAATTCGCTGATCGTTCCATTAAGAAGCCCGTGGGAGAAATCGAGGACGTGCTCATTAGAGTTGGGCCATTCATATTCCCCATAGATTTTATCGTTCTCGAAGCACAACCCATGATAAACCCTACGAGTCAAATTCCATTGATTTTAGGCCGACCGTTCTTAGCCACCACAAATGCCTTAATCAACTGTCGCAACGGTTCGATGAAAATCCCTTTTGGAAACATGACTTTGGATCTCAACATTTTCAATTTTGAAAGCCAATCAAATGAACCTCGCAACCAAACGTTGGAAGTTAGTACCATTCACGAAAACTTCGAAAATGAGACGATTGACCTTAACGATGAACGCGAGGCCGAGTACGAAAGATTGTTTCACGAAATCCCCAATGAGATTGAATACAAGCTTCCCTTTGAATCGCTTCCAGTTGAGTCCGAATCTCAACGCAATTCTTTGATCGAGCAACTCCCGCGGTTGGACCTCAAGCCCCTTCCCAATCATCTCAAGTACGCATACTTAGGCAATAACAAAACGATTCCCATTATAATTTCTACGACTCTCTCTCTTGATCAAGAAACTTCCTTACTTTCAATTTTGTCAAAAAACAAGGAAGCAATTGGATGGTCAACCACTAATATAAAGGAAATTAGTCCCGCTCTGGTTCAACATTGGATTCATTTGATTGACAATGCCAAGCCTGTTTGTGACACGCAACGAAGGCTTAATCCAAAAGTGAAAGATGCGGTTCGTGACGAAATTCTCAAACTTCTTGATAACGGAATCATTTACCCAATCTCTGATTGTTCATGGGTTAGCCCAATTCACGTTGTACCAAAAAAGTCTGGACTTACCATTGTCAAGAACGATTCTAACAAAATTATTCCAACTCAAACTCAAACGGGTTGGACTGTGTGATGCCCCACCTCTATACTCACACTAACCAAGGACACTACTGGGTAATGCCGTCAATTAGTACGAAGCATAAGGCTGTTAAGGAGCGACCATCTTTGTAATTGCTTTGTGCGAGTACCGATATGTCAGATAATATGTCATGCATTTCATTTCAAGAGGAAATCTGACATTTCAAATACAAACTCAAAGCTACTACACAGTGGTTATGAGGCCTTCGGAAACAAATATAGAAATAAGCATAACACAAATCAGTCACAGATATTCATATCACTAAGGCGGAAACATATATGAATATAACACATAGAAGTGTACATCAAAATAGTGGTCATAATAGATCCACTACATCACAAACGAATAGGTACAAGTGCTAGACAAAAGAATAAGTATACATCAAGGAGTCTCTATCTCGAATGTATAAAAGCAAAAACTACTACTCTAAAGTAGTTAGCCAAAAATCAGATGATGGTCCCAGATAAGAAGTCAAGCAGAAGCACTTGAAATACCTCGGTCTGACCCGAGTATCATTTAAGAAGAAAATAATAAACGGATCAGTCTAGCTATAAATATCATATAAAATGAGATAGGATAAGAGATAGAACAGAAATATATGATAACAATGAAAATCATACAATATCTCAAATCTACTCAAAACACCAAAAATAATGTCATATTCTTTAGCTTATTCACCAAACCTCAAATATTGATAAAGCTTATCAATACAAACCACAAAAATAGGTGAAACACAAAAATTCGAGAAATCAATAATTAGAAATCCAGAAAGCATAAAAAGGAGGGGAAGGCCTATCACAAACGGGAGCATGAAAACTCACCAACACGTGTATCACAAATGGGTTGCTATCCCATAAAATACGGGGTACTGTCCCCCTTAGGGACAGATAAGCTGAACATCGATGCACCTAAAAAGATACGCCCCACGCACAGTCGAAATCGACGCACCTGAAAAGATACGCCCCATGCACATACCTATTGAGCCGAACACCGACGCACCTAAAAAGATACGCCCCATGTACCGAACTCATTGAGCCGATTGCTCCACGAACGGTCAAAAAGACCAGGGGTCGCTAGCCCCTAAAAATGAGACGAAGCTCTATAAAACTAGGTATAGTCCCCCACGTGGACAAAAAGACATCGCATATCGCTAGTCTAAACATAAAATGATCACCATTGATCAACGAAAAGTGTAGATTACACTAAGCTAGTAAATAAATGAGTTTAGCTTTATGTCCCATAACCACTAGCTTAACTTAAGTATTTACGAACAAATTGTAGATTTCCACTCGAAAATTGTCACGAGATTTCAATCGAACAAGTCCAAAAATTAACCGACGAAGTAAACACAAGCGTTTCATACCACTTGTTTTGCTAAGACATTTAATTAGATTTCTCATACGAATGAGTTAAAGGTTTTTATATACTAATAGATTGGAAAACGGTTTTAAAAATGAGCTTTATATTTAAAAGTAGTGTTGAAATCATTTATTTGAAAGAGTTTGAGTATTTACTACTAGTATAGAAACCTTTACATTTTAAAGTGACAAGTCACAGAAATGATTGTAAAAATAATCGATCACCAAAAATTCACATTCGATGACGTGAATCAAAACCATAGAAATCGATATCAAATCCATCAAATGGATACTCCAAAAATTTAGAAAAGAAGTCATCAAAGTCGATAAAAGTGATAACAAATAATCGGATCAATCTGAAAATCGATAAAACGGAAATCCACATTGAAATAGGAAATTTCCCTGAATTTAACTATGTCAGACGTCTGGTGGTTTCCCCAGACGTCTGAGCTGAAGGTCTAGAATTTTCTTCCAGATCGCCTAGACATCTGGGGAACAAACTCAGACGTCTAAGCTGAAAGACTGGAATTTTTATTCTGTAGCTTCAGACGTCTGAGCTTAATACCAAACGTTTGAGCTGTAGCTCAGGGCAATATTTTGCCTAGGCCAATGATGGCTAAATCATATCGGAAGCGATTGGACGAGTGACGATGGCTAGGGATTTACGCCAAGCGACTACCCTGCCCTATAGGCTTACCGATACACTCCGAATAACATATCGAAACATCCATATAAGGATTTTCAAAAATTTTGACTTCAAAATACCAAAAATTGGATAATTCACCGAACCAATTCAAATCAAAAGCAATTGGACATGAAATAGATATTAGAAATTCATACCTAACAACAATGAAAGCTATAGACATAGATGTGAGTTTAAGAACTCACCTTTAAACCCTAAAACAACGAAAGAGAAGCTCTAAAACAAAGCAAGACCAATTCCTCTTCAACTTCAACTCAAGAAACTCCAAATCTAAGCTAATAAGCAAATATTTCCTAAATTAGGGTTTAGGAATTTCTGAAAATTGAAGAGAGATTGAGATGGAGAAGAAGAAGAGGATGCTTACCTAAGCATCTCTTTGATTTCTAGAGCTTGAATTTGAATTTCTTAGTAAACTAGGGCTTAGGAATTTAGATTTCCTATCTTTTCCCCCATTTTTACTTTAGCTTGAGAGTGTTAGGAAATAAGGGGTAGAATGAATAAAGAGTAGAGGAGTTAGGGTATTAAGTTGGGTTAGTGGGTGAAACCCAAATCCAAAGCCCAACTAGAAAAATAGTAAAATTCTACTCAACTCCAAACATATCGATGTTTATACTCAAAAAGGTCGCAAATGCCATTTTGGACTCAATGGAAGTAGTCTCGAGTCCGGATTTGACCGTTTACAAAAATTAGCATTTTGGACTTTAATCCGACTAACGATGCCATATTTAAATTTCAACATTTAAATATACAATCGCAAAAGATGCGGGTTGTTACAGACTCCCCTCCTTAAGGAAATTGCATCCTCGCAATACTTTAGAAGAAAATAAAAAGTAACAACCGTACTAAGGCACAACAACACAAAAGACGAAATTTTGAAATGAGAAGTTCACCTTAAGGAGCACGAGAAAGTAAGTCCGGATATGTTCACTCGATGAATTATCTGGATTCCCAAGAGCAATCCTTAGGATTTGAGGACCATTGAACTTTCACAAGAGGAACATCTTTATTTCGAAGGCGTTTAACCTCCGTAGCAATGATACGAATAGGATGTTGCTCATAAGTCAAATTAAGCGAAACTTCAATTTCTTCAATAACACCGGGCTCAAGAATAGAATCGGAATCTCTAAGGCATTTCCGTAGTTGAGAGACATGGAATACTACATGAATACAGAAAATTGAGCCGGTAATAAAAGGCGATAAGCCACGGAACCAATGCGTTCGATGATGGGAAAAGGGCTAATATATCGAGATGCTAACTTTCCCGATCGACTGAAACGCACAACACCCTTCATAGGTGACACACGAATAAACACTAAATCTCCCACAGAAAATTCTAATTTCCTTCTTCGGTTATCGGCATAGGATTTTTGTCCACTTTGAGCTTCTTTCATCCTATGACAAATAAGGTCAATCTTTTCTGTGGCATCACGAATAAAATCTAGATATAAAACCAGCTTCTCTCCGGCTTCAAGCCAACACGAAGGAGATCGGCACGGCCTTCCGTAGAGTGCCTCGAAAGGTTCCATACTAGATTGGAAGCTATTATTATAAGAAAACTCAACAAGGGAAATATGATCTTCCCAACTTCCACCAAAATCAAGAACACATGCACGAAGAAGATCTTCAAGAGTTTGATTCACACGCTCAGTTTGTCCATCAGACTGAGGATGATAAGCGGTGCTAAAATTAAGCTTCGTTCCCAAAGCTTTTTGAAGACCTTTCCAAAATCCACTAGTAAACAATGGATCACGATCGCTAAAAATAGAAGTTGGAACTCCATGCAATTTAACAATTTCTTTAACATAGAGTTTGGCCAAAAGAGGTACGGTCCGATTAGACCGAACAGGAATAAAATGGGTGGATTTTGTAAGTCTATCCACAATCACCCATAGACTGTCATGACCCAAACGAGAACGGGGAAGACTGTCAATAAAGTCCATGGAAATTTGATCCCACTTCCAAACGGGAATGTCTAAAGGTTGCAATAACCCACCGGGCCTTTGATGCTCGGCCTTTATGAGTTGGAAAGTCATGCACCGCTTAATAAAGTTAGCAATATCAGATTTCATTCCATCCCAATAATAAAGTCGCTTCATATCCGCGTACATTTTACTACTACCGGGGTGAATGGTAAATTTAGAACGATGAGAATCTTCTAAAATGTCTTTACGAAGATCACAAATATTTGGCACAATAAGTCTACAAAATTTTCGAATGACCCCACGAGCATCGATTTCAAAGTCTTTCAAACCATCAACATCAATTTTATCCCTACAACTTTGGCTAAGATGAGCCAATTCGGGATCATGCTTTTGAGCTTCAAGAATGCGGTCTAAAAGAGAAGGATGAGCCTCAAGGCTACACAAAACAAGAGATGAGCATGAACTGGATTCACGATCTCGAAACTCACAAGTGGACAAAGTCTTGAAATCATTCCATTCGGATATCATCATTGAAACAACCACTTGTTGCTTACGACTAAGGGCATCGGCAACACGGTTTCCCTTTCCGGGAGTATAGAGAATATCAAGATCATAAGATGTAAGGAATTCGAGCCAATGTTGTTGACGCAAATTAAGTTCCTTTTGAGAAAATAAATACTTCAAAGATTTGTGATCGGTGTAGAGAACAAATTTCTCTCCCAAAAGATAATGACCCCAAATTCTAAGGGCAAAAACAATAGCTGTGAGCACCAAATCATGAGTGGCATATTTAGTCTCGGCAGGCTTTAATTGCCTAGAAGCATAAGCGATAACATGTTCCCTTCGCATGAGAATGGATCCCAAACCAACACGACTAGCATCGGTATAAACAATTCAAGTCTTGGTTCCCCTCGGGAATCTCAAGAATAGAAGCATCGAAAAAGAGTTCTTTTAATTTTTGAAAAGCAGATTGTATGTTAAATTATTTATTTCATGATCCTCTTTCCCGAAAAGCTAAGACATTCAAAATTATAATTAACTTTATGTAATCATCTTTTTAGAAAAAATTACTTATTATAAGTCAATTTACTATGTCTGACTGTCTCATCAAAGCATTTAGGAGATTCCTATCGATAACGTTGATCAGGCACATCGACCAAAATTCTTAAAGCACTCAATGGGCAATACAACACAAAATCATATTCTATATGATAAACATGTCTCTTAAAATTTTACAAATATTCTTTGCTCGTTTTAAGAACAAAATCCACTTATACTTATAAATATCTTATTAAAAAGATTTGCAAATTTTAAATTGTTGTTTCCATCCATACATAATCAATGAATACAAGGATGGAGTCATCGAGATACTCGCAGAATACTCGATTCATAAGATGGATGAAATAAGCTGGAGGGTTCATCAAACTGAATGACATAACGAACCACTCATAAGAATTATAACGAGTGCGGAATTCGGTAAGAGGAACCCTACCCTCTGCAACTCGTAGCTGATGAAAGCCGGCGGCAAGGTCGAGATGAAAAGACCTTAGCACCACTCAATAGATTGCTTAGGTGATAATCCTAAGACAAGCTCAAATATACCGGGAAATTCACAAACTACTTTAATAAGGGAAATAACATCTTTCTCATCATGTTGGTCTAGAGAATAAAATGATGCTACCAAACTAGAATCGAAATCATTAAGAAAAATCGATATATGCTTAACAAATTGAGGATGTCGAAGATGGATAGTCCTCTTAGGACATAGGATGTAGGCTTCATAACGATTAAGCCAATCCATTCCCAAAATCATTCCGAAACCTAAGTAGCGCATAACATGCAAATCGACTCAGAAAGTATAATCACATAAAATAATCTTGACATTTTTACAAAGTAAACTGAGTTTTGCGGATCATTCAATCGAATTTGCAATTCTCAATGAAGTCATCAAGCCCATAATATTTAAAGAAAAAGAATCAAAAAGTTCTTTTGATATAAAATAATGAGATGCAATCGTATCAAAAGAATTCGAATAGGATAATCACGGAACATAATAATGTCATCAAGGATAGAATGAGAAATACCTTGACCAAGAGAAGGGTTACTAGGGGCTTGCACAATATTCAGCTTTCCCACTTTCTTGCTTTGAAGTTTAGGACATGAAGATAAAAGATGACCCAAACTTTTGCAATAGCGACAAGTAAGGGGATTCAGACACTTATTTGCATAGTGATCCTGAGAACTACAATTGTAGCATACTCCACGATTAGGGATTGGAGTCTTTGCTACCAAAGTTGCTTTCTTCACTTTCTTGTTGGGATTAGGGATTTTGAACTTAATATGCCTCTTCTTGGAAACCCCAATATCACCATCACTTCCTTTATCAGCCTCTTCAAGTCGAAGAATGATATCTACAAACTGGCCGAAAGGAACTTCTAATTTTAGAGGTAAAACCGTTTTAGGGTTCTTACTCAAAGCACAGAAAAAACTTTGATTCTTTACAAGATCCAAAAAGTTGTTGGGCAGACATGAATACACCATCCAGAGATGGACTACTGGATTGACCAGCGCTAGGACTGCCAGATCTAACCATCTCTTCTTATTTAAAAAAGAAAGAAAGAAAGAAGAGGAAAAAGGTTATTCTCAGAATGAATATCAAACAAACTTGATTGATAAAAAAAGGCATCATAAAAGAAAATAGGATAGAATGGGTCCTATGACTCGAATTAAATCCTAAGGCACGATTCCTAAGAGAGACTTAGGACAATGATCCTTGCTAGATTATTCTATATTGTTCCGAAGTTTGGTTCTGATACCAAGCTATGACGCCCCACCTCTATACTCACACTAACCAAGGACACTACTGGGTAATGCCGTCAATTAGTACGAAGAATAAGGCTGTTGAGGAGCGACCATCTGTCTAATTGCTTTGTACGAGTACCGATATGTCAGATAGTATGTCATGCATTTCATTTCAAGAGGAAATCTGACATTTCAAATACAAACTCAAAGCTACTACACAGTGGCTATGAGGCCTTCGGAAACAAATATAAAATAATAATAACATAAATTAGTCACAGATATTCATATCACAAAGGCGGAAACAGATATGGATATAACACATAGAAGTGTACATCAAAGTAGTGGTCATACAAGGTCCACTACATCACAAAAGAATAGGTACAAGTGCTAGACAAAAGAATATGTATACATCAAGGAGTCTCTATCTCGAATGTATAAAAACAAAAACTACTAGGCTAAAGTAGTTAGCCAAAAGTCAGAAGCTAGTCCCTGCTAAAAAGTCAAGTGGAAACACCTGAAACACCTCGGTCTGACCTGAGTATTATTTAAGAAGAAAAATAATAAACGGATCAGTCTAGCTATAAATATCATATAAAATGAGATATGATAAGAGATAGAACAGAAATATATGAAAACAATGAAAATCATACAATATCTCAAATCTACTCAAAACACCAAAAATAATGTCATATTCTTTAGCTTATTCACCAAACCTCAAATATTGATAAAGCTTATCAATACAAACCACATAAATAGGTGAAACAAAAAAAATCCCAGAAATCAATATTAGAAATCCAGAAAGCATAAAAAGGAGGGAAAGGCCTATCACAAACGGGAGCATGAAAACTCACCAACACGTGTATCACAAATGGGTCGATATCCCATAAAATACAAGGTATTGTCCCTCCTTAGGGACAGATAAGCTGAACATCAATGCACCTAAAAAGATACGCCACATGCACAGTCGAACATCGACGCACCTGAAAAGATACGCCCCATGCACATACTTATTGAGCCGAACACCGACGCACCTAAAAAGATACACCCAATGTACTGAACTCATTGAGCCGATTGCTCCACGAATGGTCAAAAAGATCAAGGGTCGCTAGTCCCTAAAAATGAGACGAAGCTCCATAAAACTAGCTATAGTCCCCCACGTGGACAAAAATACATCGCATATCGCTAGTCTAAACATAAAATGATCACCATTGATCAACGAAAAGTGTAGATTACACTAAGCTAGTAAATAAATGAGTTTAGCTTCATGTCCCGTAACCACTGGCTTAACTTAAGTATTTACGAACAAATTGTAGATTTCCACTCGAAAATTATCACGAGATTTCAATCGAACAAGTCCAAAAATTAACCGACGAAGTAAACGCAAGCGTTTCATACCACTTGTTTTGCTAAGACGTTTAATTAGATTTCTCATACGAATGAGGTAAAGGTTTTTATATACTAATAGATTGGAAAACGGTTTTAAAAACGAGCTTTATATTTAAAAGTAGTGTTGACATCATTTATTTGAAAGAGTTTGAGTATTTACTACTAGTATAGAAACCTTTATATTTTAAAGTGACAAATCACAGAAATGATTGTAAAAACAATCGATCACCAAAAATTCACATTCGATGATGTGAATCAAAACCATAGAAATCGATATCAAATCCATCAAATGGATACTCCAAAAATCTAGAAACGAAGTCATCAAAGTCGATAAAAGTGATAACAACTAATTGGATCAATCCAAAAATCGATAAAACGGAAATCCACATAGAAATAGGCAATTTCCCTGAATTTAACTATGCCAGACGTCTGGTGGTTTCCCCAGACGTCTGAGCTGAAGGTTTGGAATTTTCTTCCAGATCGCCCAGACGTCTGGGGAACAAACTCAGACGTCTGAGCTGAAAGACTGGAATTTTTATTCCGTAGCTTCAGACGTCTGAGCTTAATACCAGACGTTTGAGCTGAAGCTCATGGCAATATTTTGCCTAGGCCAATGATGGCCAAATCATATTGGAAGCGATCCGACGAGTGACGATGGCTAGGGATTTACCCCAAGCGACTACCCAGCCCTATAGGCTCACCGATACACTTCGAACAACGTATCCAAACATCCATAAAAGGATTTTCAAAGATTTTGACTTCAAAATATAAAAAATTGGATAATTCATTGAACCAATTCAAATCAAAAGCAATTGGACATGAAATAGATGTTAGGAATTCATACCAACAACAATGAAAGCTATATACATAGATGTGAGTTCAAGAACTCACCTTTAAACCCAAAAACAACGAAAGAGAAGCTCTAACACAAAGCAAGACCAATTCCTCTTCAACTTCAACTCAAGAAGCTCCCAATCTAAGCTCACAAGCAAATATTTCCTAAGTTAGGGTTTAGGAATTTCTGAAAATTGAAGAGAGATTGAGATGGAGAAGAAGAAGAGGATGCTTACCTAAGCTTCTCTTTGATTTTTAGAGCTTGAATTTGAATTTCCTAGTAAACTAGGGCTTAGGAATTTTGATTTCCTATCTTTTCCCTCATTTTTACTTTAACTTGAGGGTGTTAGGAAATGAGGGGTAGAATGAATGAAGAGTAGAGGAGTTAGGGTATTAAGTTGGGTTAGTGGGTTGAAACCCAAACCCAAAGCCCAACTAGAAAAATAGCAAAATTCTACTCAACTCCAAACATATCGATGTTTATACTCAAAAAGGTCGCAAACGCCAATTTGGACTCAATGGAAGTAGTCTCGAGTCCGGATTCGACCGTTTACAAAAAGTAGCATTTTGGATTAAATTTCAACATTTAAATATACAATCGCAAAATATGCGGGTTGTTACAGTGTGTTTGCATTGACCATCGAAAACTAAATGCCGCAACATGTAAGGATCACTTCCCTCTTCCTTTTATCGACCAAATGCTCGAACGTTTAGCCGGTCACTAATTCTATTGCTTTCTTGATGGTTATTCCGGCTATAACCAAATTCCAATAACTCCCGAAGATCAAGAGAAGACAACTTTCATGTGTCCCTTTGGCACTTTTGCTTATCGACGTATGCCCTTTAGCCTGTGTAATGCTCCTGCTACGTTTCAAAGGTGCATGGTCAGCATCTTTTCTGATATGATTGAACGTTTTCTCGAAGTGTATATGGACGATTTTTCTATCTTTGGAAACTCTTTTTCCAAGTGCTTACACCATCTTGAACTTGTTCTTAAACGATGCAAGGATAAACACTTAACTCTAAATTGGGAAAAATGCCACTTTATGGTCACTCAAGGCATAGTCCTTGGACATGTCATTTTAGATAAAGGCATTGAGGTAGATAAAGCAAAAATCGATGTCATTACAAATCTACCCATTCCCAAATTCGTTAAAGACATTCGCTCTTTCTTAAGCCATGCCGGTTTTTATCGACGTTTTGTGGAAGACTTCCGTAAGATTATTTGACCTCTTATGACTCTTTTTGGAAAAGACATTCCTTTCTATTATAACTCTGATTGTGTCTCTGCTTTTGAACGTCCTAAAAACGAACTCGTTTCTGCTCCTATAATTTGCTCACCGAATTGGGATCTCCCATTTGAAATAATGTATGACGCCTCGAATTTGCAGTTGGTGTTGTCTTAGGACAACGCATCAACAAAATTCTTCACGTTATCTACTACGCTAGTATGACTCTGAACGATGCTCAACTTAACTACATAACCACTGAAAAAGAGCTTCTAGCGGTAGTTTTTTCTCTCGAAAAATTCTAACAATACTTGATAGGGTCACACATTACTGTTTACACAGACCACTCTGCACTTTGATATCTCTTTGCTAAAAAGGACTCTAAGTATCGCTTAATTCGTTGGATCCTTTTACTACAAGAATTTGACCTTACAATCAAGGACAAAAAGGGATCCGACAATGTCATAGCCGATCACTTGTCTCATCTGCCCAACGCACCATCGCCTTTACCGATCAATGAAAACTTTCCCCAAGAACAACTTCTTTCTGTCTCTGTCGATCCATGGTATGCCGACATAGTGAACTACTAAGTCACTAAAGAAACTCCGTCATCTTGGTCCAAACAGGACAAATGCAAATTCATGTCCCAAGTGAAATATTTCTAGTAGGATGATCCATACTTGTTCAAGTATTGTCCCGACCAAATCATTCGACGTTGCATCCCAGATAATGAAATAAGGAGTGTTCTCTCGTTTTACCATGATCAAGCATGCGGTGGACATTTTGGTCCTCGATAAACCGCAAAAAAGGTGTTTCAGTGTGGTTTCCATTGGCCTTCTCTTTTCAAAGACTCGTTCAAATTTTGCAAAACTTATGATCGATGCCAAATGCTTGGAAGGATTTCTCGATGAAATATGATGCCTCTAAACCCCATTCTTACGATCAAAATCTTTGATGTTTGGGGTATTGATTTTATGAAACCTCTCCCAAATTCTTTTGGAAATTTGTGTATACTTCTTACTGTCGATTATGTCTCCAAATGGGTCGAACCCGTTCCATGCAAAACCAATGACCATAGAATTGTTGTGAAATTCCTTAAAGAGAACATCTTTTCGTGGTTCGGCACACCTCGCACAATAATCAGTGATAACGACATCCATTTTTGCAATCGTTCTTTTGAAACTTTAATGAAGAAGTACTCGATAACCCACAAGTTATCCACTTCGTATCATCCTCAAACTTGTGGCCAAGTTGAAGTTTCAAATCGGCAAATAAAAAAAATCTTGGAAAAAACTATTAATAAAAATCGAAAAGATTGGTCTCAGAAATTGACCGATGCGCTTTGGGCTTACCATACCGCTTTTAAAACTAACCTTAGGATGTCCCCATTTCGTTTAGTTTACGGGAAAGCTTGTCATTTACCTGTTGAAATCGAACACAAAGCGTTGTGGGCGATAAAAATTTAAATTTTGATCTCGAGAAAGCTGGCAAGAATCGAAAACTACAACTCAACGAACTAGAAGAACTTAGGAACGATGCGTATGAAAACGAAAAAATCTAAAAAGAAAGAACAAAGGTTTTTCATGACAAATCTATCCTAAGAAAAATGTTTTCTCCTAACCAAAAAGTTATTTTATATGACTCAAGACTTCATTTATTCCTTGGGAAACTAAAATCGAGATGGACCGGACCATTTGTGGTACGAACTGGTTTTCCACACCGTGCCACAGAAATAGAAAACCTCAGGGATGGGTCAATTTTCAAAGTCAACGGTCATCGTTTGAAACCTTTTTCGGAATTTCCAAGTAACCAAGAGGAGGAGCTCATGATTCTTCATGAGCCAAGCTACGTATAGTAAGAATGTTAACCCTCTTTTATAAATATGTACATATTTTTCCTCGTTACACTCATTATATCGTGCATTGACTATGGGGACACAGTCAAAATTAAGTGTGGGGGGAGGGGGGGTCTCATCTTCAATTTTTTTAAGTTTCATGGCATTTTTGAATTTTTATTTTCTTTAAACTCAAAATTTCCAAAAAAAAAATCTCAGAATTTCTTAGTCTCAAAAACATTTTCTTTTTAGCGTTTTGAATTATTTTTGAAGAAGCACTATAGGATATAAGTATAAGTTTTGGTTAATAAATTGAAATTTTTAAAAATTTATTTGTCTTAACAAAAATGAAAATAAAGTTTGATTACAAATAAAAATGGTTTAACTAGTATATAGGAAGGTTCATATGTGTTAATTATGAAATATATCCTAATTGAAAATCTTTGTTTAAAAAAGTGGTTGATTTAAAGTAAAGATATAAAAATTTTATCTTCTAAATTAAATGGTACTAAGATGATTTTGCAAAACTCTCTCTTCAAAAAAAGTTAAAAAAAGAAGAAAAACAATTATATATATATATATATATGTATGTATATAGTTTTTTTAACACCTAGAGTCATGTGTTCACACTTGTGTGTTCACTCGCCATGCTCTATACCCTTCTCACGTAAGCCCGAAAGGCAGTGCACGATTGGTATATCTGGCCTCAGTTTATCTGAGTTAGGTGTATGTATATAAAAATTCTTTTATTAATAACACCTACAGTCGATAAGTGTTCACACTTGTGTTCACTCGCCACCCTTTGTATTCTCCTCACGTAAACCCGAAAGGCAGTGCATGGGTAATATCTCTAGCCTCGGTTTTCTGAGTTAGGCATATGTAAATATTGTTAATATCAATAAAATTTTCAAAAAAATAAGAGAGAGTAAGCAATTGAAATCCAAGCACTATTTCTACTTATCTGATTTAACTTGTTATTGAAAATAAATGAAAATACCACTTGAAAAAACTTTGATAATCAACTAAGGATCCATTTCATAGTTACACTGTGTTATCGACCGAAACAACGAGTTAAACTATAGTCTATTTGCTATGATAACTTGATTTTTGTTGGAACTTTTGACGAGTAAAATGACTAAAATTTGTTGACAATAACCAAAAACTATATCTAACTTATTCTTGTCAATTTGAAAGTAAATCCTTCATTTGTAAATATTTTCAAAAAACTTTCATCTATATCATTGTAAATAAATCTTGCAGTTTGTAAATATTTTCATATTGCATTTGGATTCTGTGGGTATATCCGATAAAAACCCTCACGAGACAACACTCGTCCTACTAGGGACACCTAGAGGTTTAACGGCTTGTTGCATACGCTCAATGCAATCGTGTTTCCTACGAAAACAGATTTATCTTAGTTTTTAGTTTATTCGAGGATGAATAAAAAGATAAGTGTGGAGGTATTTGATGTGTACGTAAATGTGCATATTTTTACATCCATATTTAATCTATTTTTATTTAAATAAATGTCATAATTGGGTATTTTTACATGTTTAAAACCAAATTTCAAATATGCTTTCAAGTCATCATTCATACATCAATGTGGGGGTAAAATAGTAATTTTGTGTATAATTTAATTTGAGAATATTTATTTGCACATTTTATTTGAATTTGTAGGAAATTAGATGACAAAATGGAAGAGGGTTTCATGAAGATATGCATGCATAAGGAGGGAAACAAAGGAATGAAGATAGAAATAATTCAAACCATGCATCATGGAGGACTCCACCAACCCACTTACCTAAATCTACAATTAGAAGCTAATGGTCAATTTAGTGGAGGTTAAAACTTCATGCCTACTTGATGATGGATCAATTAGAGACTAATGATTACTTGGTGGTCACACTTCCTAAAGAGCATTTTGGGAAGCCCCATAAAAATGAGATCAGGGTTTTGTGCATGTATAAATAGCCCTCTTATGTACACTTCTTCCTCTTTGAATTACTTAGGAAATTAGCATGCAAATTGTAATCTCAAAGTTACATGAAATAAAAATGGCTTCCTAAGCCTCTTGCTCTTTTCTTTCTACTTGTTCCTATTTTATTTTCTTGTTCATTTTTATTTACATGATCTTTCATTTCATGTTCATAGCTTAGATTTACTTTTATGCAGCTAGTTTAGCTCTTCCATTTTCATTAGCTCTTAATTATTTGCTTGCTTTTTAATGTTGATATTTACAAGTGTTGATATGATAACATAAATGAGTAGCTAAACCCTTTCAATTTAGGGGTAATTAAGCTCTCTAACATTACGTAAATTCAACATTCTTATGATTTATGGTCTCTTTTAATGCTTCATGAGAAGTAGATGTTGATGTAAGTTTATACAAATGAGTTTGATAGCCTATGTTGTATTTGCAAATGGGCTATTCTTATTCAACATAAACATAATTTACATCATCATTTACTAATTGATTTTTGATTTTGAAATGAAAGTAAAAACAAAATTTGATGATCTAAATTACTAATTACAACAGTAAATAGTTCACACTTAAAATAGCTTTTGCTTTGCATTCATTTTCATGAGAATTGATAAGTGGTTTTATGTGTTGTATTATAGTTTGATGGTTTAAGTTATGTTAATTAATACATAAATAGACCATACTTATGATAAATACAACACTAATTCCACTTCATATCAAAAATAGAGATCATAGAATATTTGTTTGTTCATTTACAAAAATATGAGAGTGAATTTGCATCTAAATTGTTTTATAATCTTATAGTTCAATCACATTTTGTTCAAATTTTTGTTTACATTTCTTCTTAGCTAATAAAAAATTCACCTCTTGGTTTAATTTGATTGAATAGAAAATTTTAAAATCTAAAAAATTCCCTACGGGTCGACCCATACTCGCCACGTACAATCATAGTATGCTGTGCGCTTGCGGTAAATTTTTATTATAAATTTTTCGTCGATTTTCTAAATCGATAGAATTTTCGTCGTTAAACACCACTTTAGCACATGGAAAAATAAACAAAAAATGTTGGCCTAAAATTACTTTAAGGCTATGAATTACTTTACTGTGCACTTGATAAAAAGCATGTGAAGGCACTTATAAAGTAAAAACAAATGTGTCCTATAGCGACCCGCAGTTCCGTACCCTTTGAGTTGATAATAATTCACTCCTGGTCAACCCAAATTGTACGAAAGAGCGAATAACTAGGGTGAAGAAGACAAAGATAGAAGAAAAAATAGAACAACAAACACAGAATCTCACAAACGCAGCGGAACAAAATATAATATATAATAACAGAATTTTATACAAAAGAATCTATAACTGTTACAATACATACCATTCTCGGAGTACAATAGACAACAATCAATATGCACAGTTTAATAACTTTTCATCACACAGCGGAAATACAAATCAAGTACGGAAAAATACGTCTTGGTCATCCAGCTCGTCTCCTGAGCTCCATAACATCCTATCATGAATCTGTAATACTCGGCCTAACCCGAGCATTATAATAAAATAACACCCGAGTCAGTCTGGAAAACCAGCGTGAGAAAACACACTCAATTTGAATTATTACTATTATTTTCAAAATCCTTTGAAAAACAAAGGTATCTCGTAAGACCACGTCACACATAAACACGATGGGTCTTTACCTTACGATAACCAAAACATTTTTATCAAAATCGTCTAATATCATAATAGTGTCTAACCAAGTAAGAAGAAAATAGTTGAAATGCTTGGATCTCACGTTTCAGCATAGTTGGGCACAATCAAAATCGTACGGCGCTTATTGGAGAATTGATTCCATACAATGACTGGGCCACTGGGGTACTGCCCATCACAGTACACCTCTAAAACAATGTACCGAGGATCTCACCAGGATCCCCTGCTACACAAGACCGACCTACCCCTAACATGGATATACCGAATATGTTATCACCCCGGGTGTTCCCACCCTTACAATCGAGTGCTCCTTCTTTCATGCACAACCATATCCATAATATATAGGTTTCCGAGGATAACTAGAAAAGTGAGTACATACCCAAATTGGGTGCGACCCACTTAGCCTTGCCGCATCTCCCCTGCTTTAGTCATTCCCGATTAATGAGGCTTGAGGCTAACATTACCTTTCAAGAAATAATTCTACTTAGAATACTCATCGTCCTCCAATGACGATGTTCTGAAAGCATTCGTCCATACAAGTTATCCTGGGTTCGGACAAACCGAACCACCGTCTTCATCATCTCCACCGTATTCATTCGTTACGTTCAAACCGGATCGAAGTGGTTTTCGGATAATCAAATCCGATCCTGGTCTCTTTGAAACGATTAACGAAATTGGCCAATATTGATAGTCGGTTATTTAACTATTAATAAAACATCCATAAGCAGCCACTGGGCCTTATTATAAATTTTTTTCCAAAATATCTTTATAAGATATATCAATCCCTTCCAACATTTGAAAACAATTTCAAATACTTAAATCCGTAACAGGATACTTCCAAACCATCTCCTTACTTAGAAATATTTCCAAAAATTCCATTTTTATACATAGGAAAATATTATAAATCTTATTTTCCAAAAATCTCTCAATATTAATGCTTTAGAGAATATTCCGTAATTTATTCCAAAGTCTCCGGAATCACTAATAAATTTCCTCTCCTCAAAATCATATCCTTTTATAAGCCCCTTTTACGAATCTCGAGAGAATTTATAAAATTTTCAATCACTTTAAAACTATATATATATATATATAAAATAATATTTAAAAGAATAATAATATATTTTTAAAACATGTTCAAGTAATTATTTAAAATATCGAAAACGCTTTTATAAATATCAATAACTCATTTCTAGATAAACAAATAAATTTTCAAAGTTGATTTTAAAAGTTAGAATTTACTAAAATAAATACTTAATATTTGAAAATCTACTTACCGAAATATTTCAATCCCAACTAGTTTAAAATTCCATAGTTTTAAATAATAAAAAATTTCTTTTAAAATAAACTTAATTCCTTAGAATTAAAAAAATATTTTTAAACCTCAATAACCAATTAAAATTTATAAATTCCTCTCGAATCACATCACATCACTTCCATTCCGATCTCCTTAACCATTTTCACTTTCAAAAATAGTATCACTATTTTTCTCACCCTATTTCCATATTCTAATATAAATTCTCCCTGTAAATTTATATTTCCAATCTATCATGTGATATCGATTTCCCTTATTTACAACATTGTTTATAAATTTTATAACTCCCTTGAGTTTCAATTTTTATAAAACCAATCTCGTTTATAAAATTCCATTTTTTATAAACCCATTACCTTAATAATTCCATTTATAACTTCAAATCTGTTTTTAATATCGATTACAACTCTTTTTATATTTACGAAATATCATTTATAAATTATCTTATATAATTCATTTTTAAAATCTCCATTTAATAATTCACAATAGATAAGTATAACCAAAAATCAATATATTTTTCTAACTAAATTTCTTTAAAATAATTCCCAATTCCAATATAAATATTTTTATATCAAAAATTTCCTTTAATTCCTTTAATTAAAAAAAATATGGTATTTAAAATATCAAAATTCAGGTCAGTGCTACAATAAAATTCAAAAATTTCAATCACTACAATAATCTATAATAGATTATTCTACACAATCCATATATCACAATATATGAAATTAAATTCAACATTTTTGAGGAATCCAGTTGGATCCTTCCAACCTGTTTCCCTGCATCCACAAATGTTAATACAATACAAAAATACCAATCCCACTTCGAGGGGGATATCGCGTATATAGGGCCATCCGCTATTATGCGGGGCGCATAGGGTCTCATCCGCTAAAAATGCAGGAACACTCAATCCAACTACTAATATATATACTACTATATATATTATATAATCATCCAATAGATAATTAAAATTTATCAATCCAATCAAGCATCCAATAATTAAATTTTGACATTTAAATTTAAATGTGGCAATCCAAATGAGTGGGAAATTCTCACCTTTGATTTTTATTTTGCAATCCGTTCCATCTCGACTTGTTTTCACAATTTTTGACCTCGTACGAAAACGTTATCGAATAAATAAGTTGTCGATCATTTTAATTTATAACATAATTAACTAATCATATAATTAATTTATATTACCTCACCGACAAAAAACCCATCTTCCGTACGATAAAGCTTCCAGGCATCACGGCCACATTTGAACCCAACTTCATCGACTTCTCAACGACAGCGCCTAACCTTCACGACCTCATCACCACCCTCAACGGTCGCGACATCCCCTTCAGTCCACGCGTGCAATCATCTCTCCACTGCTGCTTCGACATCCACCATCTCTGTCGCCTCACGTGCATCACCGGACCATCACCATCACGTGACCACCAATCCTCTCCACAAGCATAACCAAATTTCGTGACTTCCCAAGCGAACTGCCGCTCGCCCTAGCTTCCACTTCGATCGACAGCCACCGAGAAACTTACGCTACCAACCTCCGACTACCGAAACCCTACTCGAAGACCGCCATTCGATCGCACTATGTCGCGGCCACCACACACCTGTCCTATCCCTCGAATGTTGTGCCGCACCATCTACCTTCCTCCAGTAGCTCTGCCTAGCCTCGCACCATCGCGAGACTCCCCTACCACGAACGTCGCGTTCGCCTCGCCACCACTCCATTGCCACCTCACACGCTTAAATCGAACCACACCCTAAAATGAATCCCCTCAGCGACCATCGCAGCCGCGATTTCCCAGGTGCTTGCATGCCCTTTCTTTTTTTCTTGTTGAATTAGCTCGATCGAATTTGGAACGAAGCGATTCGTTTGTATTTTTTTCTCTTTTAATTGCGTTCGATTCTTTTTATATATATATATATATACGAGGATCGATTTCGTTCGGTTGTTTTTTTTGAATCGATTTTGAACTGATGAGGAGAAAAGTAATGACGTGATTTAATCCAAAAGTAAAGGCGTGTGCAGATCTATAGGGTAGCGTACTAGGTCGGCTGGATTAGATAAGATTTGACTTGATTTTTTTTTTCAAATATCTCTCGAATTATGCACTATGAAATTTCGAACTCCTATTGAGGCGTGCCGCTAGGAGTTTATAATGTTATACCCCTATTCCGAACGCAATGGCAAAGGTTTCGAGTACTAATTCGATCGTATGGAGAAGATAGCGTTTTGGACCCAATTATTATATTAGATTTCGATATTAATTTTCAACGCGTTTCTATCCCGTACGACCAAACGATAATTCCAAACACTACGAAATTTGAAATCCGATAATTATATACTATTACGGATCCAATGGAACTTGTTTCGTTGAAATCTGAGACTGTGCCTCGGATCGCTATTTTAACGCGTCGATTAAATCGACGATTTCAGAAATTTACGAAATCGCTTGAAATCCCAGTTTTTAAAAACTTATTAACTTAATTCTAATTCAAATTGAATTTATATAAATATCAGAAATAGTTTCGATTTCATATTCAACTCCAATTCAATTATTTAAGCAATTATTAATTATTAACTCAATAATTAAATTTATTAATTAAATCACTATATTTGGAACTTAAGTTTTTATTACACTACTTTTGATCGATAAACTTCATATTGAAATCCCGTTCACATTTCAAAACTCAACATTTAAAATGAATTAAATGTTCAAAATTAATGACCAAAAATCCGGGTCGTTACATTCCTCCCTCCTTAAAAGAATTTCGTCCCCGAAATTGCTAAGGTAGGAAGAACGCTCCAAACCTCTTAACTTTTCCAAAATCCACTTAGTTGAAAATTCGATATTCACTTTTCTAATCCTTTTAGTCTTTACCAAACATTAGTTTCCATTTCTAATTCAAAACTTTTAATTTCAGTTGTAATTCAAAAATCAACTTTTTAGTAAACAAATTTTTTTCCAACACCCTAAATTTATGAATTTTTTGGCAGAGTCTCCTTTGTAGCAGGACCTTTTGCAATATGACAAGAGAGAGATAAATATATATACATCGACCCACATGGTTGGAAAACAAAAAATATATATCAATATTTATATTTTGCAATATTTAATCCGAAAATGTACCTTATTTAGCATTTTTAAGCATCATTAAGCAAGTAAGTTTACTTCATACGCAATTACGCAACCCAAATCTAGCCCGACAGCCTCCGGGTACCTATACTTACTCAATTTAAACCACTTAAGTACCAAAATATGAAATTCATCAACATTTCACTTATTTGAATAGTTAAAACACATAAACTTCATAAGTAATGCATGCTAAACATATATTTATAAGTAATTACCGGGTCTCGATACTAATTTAATTACTTTCAAACAATCCGTATACCATTTCATTCAATTTAAATAATTTACAACTCACTTTACACGCATTCAATTTATTTTTATACCAAACAAATTCATATCCACACCAAATTAATTTAGAAACCAATTTTATTCACTTCTATTAATTCATATAATTTTATTTATTTTCGTTTACGCCAAACGCTAATTTTTCTACGCAAATTTGGCAATATTCATTTAATAGAATAATCATTTAAGCTTATAACTATTTTAAATTGATTCCAAATCAATTAATATTTAATTCTATTCCATTTTAAATTTTGATTAATTTTTATTCAATTAAATTCCATTCCATTTACTAATTAATTTAATTAGTTCATTCACTCAATTCACTTCAAATTTTAATCCCATACTCAAATTCATTCTCGAATTTATTTAAATGATATCAAGGCCATATTCAATTTATTTATACTAATTCATTTATAACTTGAGTCATCATTATTTCAATCCATTTCTATTATATTCGACGATATTTCCACTTATATTTTATTCGCTTACTGTGATATCCCGGGATTTTGGGCAATAATCAATTTAATAATCTATATTTAAAAATTAAATTGATTTGATGATCTTTGTTAATAAATTTGAATAAATTTAATAATCTAATTAAATAAATATTTAATTAGTGATTTATCTTTTAAAAGTTTAATAGAATGATTTCTATTTATAGTATACATATAAGTGTATATATTGTAAATAGATGAGTTGGTTTGAATTTAACAAATAAAATTATGTTTTCAAATTTCTAATATTTTGGTAATTTGGAAATTATGATTTAAAATAATATTTAGCTTTTCAAAGATATTTGATAAATAACTATATAGTTTTAAATACATAAAATAAATATTTAATTGTTTAAAAATAGATTTTTAGCTTAAGTTTAATTTAAATAAAAGGTTTGTTTTATTACTTGATATATATGATTTAAAAATAGAAGTAATTTATAATCTCTTTTATAAATTATTTAAAATAGTCAAATTTGGTATTTTCAAATAATAATTATAATACTTTGTTTTATAAACATAAATAGATTTTGGAAATAGAATTGATATTTTAAATTTAAATGGTAGTTATATATGCATATATATATAACTTGATTTTAAACTAGATTTTTAAATTTAATTTGAATTTGAATTTGGATTTAAAATTGAAATTTAAAAGATAGACATTTTAAAATATTTTGGATTTTAAATTATATGTATAAACTTTTATTTTTAAATAATAATTGGTTTTATTTCTTTAAAATTATCTATACATATAGATAAGTACTTATTAACTAATTAATTAAGTATAAGCTTATATTAAACTTTAAAAATAAAATACAAATTAACTTAAAAAGACAAGTGTTAATTTCCTAAGACCTCATTTAAACAAGTGTTAAATAATGAGTAAGGGCTAATGACAAGTGTCATTTAATCTTGTTTTTCTTTTATTTTTATTTTTAGATAATTTCAGTTTATATAAACATATACTTCATTCTCTTCATATTTTTTTTCCTATTCTCTTCAAAGTTAAGAAAACTTCAGTTCAAAACAAATAAAGTAAGAAACTCTTCAAAACAGAAATGTAAAATCAAAAGCCTGCAAAATTCTTCAATCTGTAATTTACATCCTCCTCAAACAAATATCTATTCAAAATTCAATAGCCTGTAATTTATTGCAAGATCAAATCAAAACATTAGCCTGCATCTTCTTCAAGCCTGGAATCGAGTAATCTCTGTTTCAAGCATATCTGTAACCTGCATTTTCAAACCAAGTATAAAGTTTAACTCAGCAAAAGCAATTTTGGTTGCTAAGGCATTCCAGTTTATAAATTTTAAAGACATTTCCAGCAATTCAAGTTCTAAAGGCTGTTTTCAAAAATCTGGAGGCTCTGTCTTCTTCAATCTGTGAGTAACTTTTAAAAATTTAAAATATAATTGGTTGCATGCTAGTATGGATGAATTTAAATGTGTATTACATGTATATATAAGTGAATGTCTGATGTGTATATTCATTTGTGTGCATGCTGTTTATAAGTGCTCTGTTCATCCTTTTGTTTTATGTGAGTAACTTAGATTTTAAAAATAGATAGATTTGATTTGTGTGGTAAAATATCTGAAGTAAAATTGTGGTGCATGTTTGAAATTATGTATGCATGTTTGTTTTAGATCTAGATACATGTATATATGAATGAAGATACTATGTGTATGTTTGATTGTACCAGTGATCATCTCTGTTTAAAGTTCTCAGTTTAAAATTTAGATCTAAATTCCAATTCTCCTAAACTAATCTCTGTTAGAATTAGGATTTCAAACAAAAGTTGTTTGTGAAATCATGAAGTAAAGTTTAAAATGTTAATCAAGTTAGAATAACTTAAATGTCTCTGGAAACTTAAGAAGAACAGAGTTAACTTAGAATAAAGAAAAATTCAAAGATCTTAATTTATTAAGTCAGGTATATGATCTGAAACCTTAATCAAAGACTTGATTTTTAAAACTAAAATCACGATTTTTAGAAATAGAATGAGAGAGCAGTTTGAGATTTGAACAATTTTGTATTTTGAGTGATTTTAGATGATCAAAAAGGGACGGAATGGTAGTGATTGTTCCTGGAAGTGGGAAAGTGATAGGAGAGTCAAGAAAAATTGTCAAAAAGGCGAATTCATCATCAGGGTAGTTGCGGTGGAAGATTGAAATCTGTAGCCCTAGTTTGGGTAGATTAGGTATATTTGATCGTCACGGTTCCAATATTGAATCGAGTTCTACAGGACTTAGGGAGATAAGAGTGTGGACGTTGGCGAAGGTGCTGTTAAATTTTCAGGTGATCTGATGATCAGAATCTCGAGAGCGATGTTGGATTCCAGGCTTTGGGTGGTTCGAAGACTTTTGTTCCAGGCAAGTTGAATAGCTCGTTTTCGAATTCAAGCATGATCGTGGCTCTGGGTGGTCGCAATCCAGTGAGAAGATCGTAGTCGACTTATAGGCGTCAGCAGCGATGGTCGGAGCATCGTAGATGAACTGTGCACGTGCACGTATATGTCTGGGTATTTGCTGTTGTGTTTGGGAAAGAAGGAGTGGGAAACTCGGGTTGTTCTCGTGAATTTTGGTTGGAGACTCGAAGTAGTTATCGGGGATTTGAAGGAGTAACTCGGGTAATGTTTGTATAACAGGTTTTGACAGAACCTGTTTCCAGTTTTTAAATTTTAAAATAAAATTTAAAACTGATGTTTAAATCTAAAAGTAAAGTTTAAATAAGTTTTAAATCTAGTTATTATCTGGAGTTTAATTTAAAATCTCAGTTTTAAATAAGATAAAGTTTTTAAATTTTGAATTGACTTAACTACTTTTAAAAGGGTTAAGAAGTTTGAATTTTAAAGATAAAGTTTTAAATTGTAGATAGGTTTCAAAATCTAAAGATTAATCTGGAGTCAAAGTTAATATGCATTTCAATTTTGAAATAAAAAGAAGTTTTTAAATTTAAAATTTGTTTTAAACAAATTTGAATGTTAAGGTATATTTTAAATTGATTTGAATTTAAAATGAATTTAGTTTTAAATTTCTTTTAATTAAATATTTCTTTAACATGTAATTTAAAAAGGATTTAAATAGTTTTAAAGCTTTGTTAAAGTTAAATTTGTCTTCATTTTAAATCTTAAATTTAAAATGAAATTTAAAAGTAAATATAAAGATAAATTGTTTTAAGTGCTTTATTAATGATATTTTAATCATTAATAAGAATAAAATGTTATCATAAAGATAATTGAGATTTAATAATTTAGGATAAAATAAATTATTAAGGTAATTAAAAGATATTTTATCAATTTAAATTAAATTATGAATTGGGTTAATAAATTAGTAATTAAGGGTTTAAATTGATTAATTAAGGTTTAATTAAATTAATTAAAGGTTAATTAATGGTTAGGAAAATTAATTAAGTAATTAAGGATGAATTAAGTTGTTGTTAGGTACTTAATTAATTAAGTAATTAGAGATTAATTTATTGATAATTAGAATTAATTAAGTTGTAATTAATAATGGTTAATTAATGTTTAATTATTTAAGAAAGATAATTAAAGAATAGTTAATGTAGATCATTAACTTGGGTTAAATAAGTAATTAATTAATGTGATTAATTGTGATAATTAAGTAGATTAATTAATTAAGATTAATTTAGGGATTAATTAAGAAATTAATTAAGGAATAATTAATTTATTTTAAGAAGTAATTAAGGGTAGTTAATTACTGAATGTGATTAATCAATAGTGATTAATAATTATGGTTTAATTAAAGATTAATTACTTAATGTAATTAATTTAAATAAAGTAATTAATTAAAATGTAATTAAGGATCATTAGTTAATAATTGATGATATAATTAAGAATTGATTAATTTAGGGATAATAAATAAATGAAGTGATTAATTAATGTAATTAATTAAGGAGTAAGATAATTAATTATAGTTAATTAATAAATGTAGTAATTAAAGGTTAATTACTATAAGTGGTTAAGAATAATTAATTTGTGAAATTAATTTAAGTGCTAATTACTTGAATGTAATTAAATGTAATTAATCAAGGATGATTAATTAAAATGAATAATTGGATAAGGGTGGATTAATTAATTGATAATTAATTAATAGTGACTTAAGCAAGATTGTTAATGATGAAAGTAATTAATTTAATTTACTTTAAATTAATTAGAGATGAAGTATTTAATTTAATTCATTTTAAATTAACTATATATGGTGATTAATAAATCATTGCTTAAGGATATTGAATGATATTGATTTACCTTGAATGGTTTGAGATCTCAGATATGAGATAATTGATACTGTATGATTTGGATGCTTTAGTTGCATAGTGATGATGATATGGATTATCTTCTTATAATGATAATGTCGATTATCTATTGTGAATCTGTGAATTATCTATCTGTGTGTAAATAGATAGTTGAATTGAATTGTTTTAACTTTAAAACAACTTGGCCTTAAAAGATACGTTTTGGATTTCGATGAGACCGGGATCGGGTTTCCAGATTTGGATATCCGAATACCACATCGATCCAAAGTAACGTTAGGTCGTTAATCCAAGTGGAGCAAGTGAAGACTCGAGGTGTAAGAACTATTCTTTGTCAGTATAACTCTGTGGGTGATTCCGTAATGAGTTTGACGGAGATAGTACTTATAGGTTCGAGATGAAGATTCAGAGTGCAAGGGTTATTGTCGTTAACTCTGAGGGTGATTCCAAAATGAGTGTAACGAGATAATGCCTTCGGTTTCGTTCGAACCCGGAACGAACTTGTATGGATTGAATGCTTTCAACACATCGTCAGGTGGACGATGAGCATTCTAAGTGATTGTGTTCTGATTAAAGGTAATCGTAGCCTCAAGCCTCATCAACCGGGAATGGCTAAAACAGGGGAGGTGCAGCAAGGTTAGTGGGTAGCACCCAAGTAGGACAAGATTATCCCTGTCTAGAGGTCCCTTCTTATTATTCGGTTGAGTGGGCAGTTGAATTGCAACAACTGCTGGGATGTCTTGTGCGGGAATTATCCAGTAAGGGATGTTCCGGCCTTGTGTTGCAGGGGATTGGGCGTGATCCTCGGTACGGTGATCTAGGCCACGTACTGTGACGGGCGGTACCCCGGTAGCCCTGCCATTGTATGGAATCCAAAATCCAATAAGTGCCGTACGTATTAGTTGTGCCCAACTATGTTGGAACGTGAGATGTAAGCATTCCAGCTATTTCTGTATTTTACTTGAAAACCCTAGACCCTATAATAATATAACTGGATTTCCTATCAAATGTTTTGGTTAGCGTAAGGTAAAAACTTACCCATGTTTATTTGTGGGGAGTCTTACGTGATACCTTTGTTTCAAAAGGTTTTGAAGTTAAGCAACTTTAACCTGTTACTCACACCAGACCCATGTCTGACCCAAGTGTTTATTTCTGTTTTATAAACTCTTGGGTACTCAAATTTTTACGAGTAGCCAAGGGATTCAGGTTTAGCTTTGACGAATATTCTGGAGGAGCAATGGAGCAGGAGGCTTCGGCGTTCGTAGATATAGTATTCCGCTGTGTAGATCTCTGTGATAGTGTTTGTATTGTATTTGAGTTGTAATGTCTAGACAGATGTTTATAACTGTCTAGTATGTGATGTATATGTTGTGTAACTCTGATAAGTGTTGTATATTATGTAATACTTTTGTTATTAATATAATTTATTCGTTCCGCTGTTGAGATTCTGTTGTTGTTCTTCTTCTTCTCTTTCTTTTCTACTTTCTCACCTCTTTCTTTTCTTCAAAACGATGCGTCTTCCTGGACGTAGGATGGCGGGTCGTGACAGTGGTATCAGAGCGATAGGTTGAGTGAATACCTAGGCTCTGGAGTGGTGACTATCTTGAGAGAGCGTATTTGTAATTTTTATATAACTATATATATATTTATTTCTACCTATTTGTTGGGTTACCTGTTCGGGTTTTCCAATATAAGTTATAAAGGTAGATAGGTGGTGGTGTGTGAAACACAACTACCAATGGTTGGAGTTAAATGTTTGAGGTTGGAAGTGTATCTGTCGAGACTGTAGACCCAATACTGTCTCGAGTAAGCTTTTCTGTGGTGAAGGATTTCATCGATCTCCGAAGGGAACTGTTAAAGTTCGGAGTTTATCTTTGAAGTTGGATGAGCAGAAGTGAGTGATGGTATCTTGGTAACTTCTGGAAGTAGTAGCTGTGTGATAAGACGCAGTGACTATGGAGATTTCCGAAGATGTTTTCTTTGGAACAAGTTAAGGAAGTGTGTATGCTTCGGTGTTGTGGCTGAGTTCAGCATGGTGTTTCTGTTTGAGGTTCGAGTTTCTCGAAGAGCTTTGGATTAGGAAGTCCTTGGCATCAGTGGCAGCAGTGTAGCTCGGAGTATTCTGTGTGTCGGCAAGGAAGTCTTCTGGCTGAGCAGTTTTTCTAGAGTTGGAATTCAGAAGCAACAGAGTGGATCCATTTCTTCGATGGATTGGACATGTAAGTGTAAGCTGTTCTGATTGGTAAAGAGAGAGCAGTTTCTTTGGAAATAGGCTGGGTTGATCGCAAAAGTGACTTGCGATTGTTGAGTATTCTTTTGGGGTGTCAGAATTTTCCAGGATGTCTTTAGGGAAGTCAGAAGTTGGTCTGCATCTGGAGATTGAGTTTTCTTATCGACTGAATTCCAGGAGTGGTACCGGTGGTTCAGCATAGTGGAAGGATAGTTCCTTGAGATAGAGTTTGGTGAAGCAGCTCAAGTTTTGATGGAGTATCTGAGTTTTCTTTATGGATCCGTTGAACCATATTTCTGGGATGAGTTGTCGAGTCTATGCTTATGTTCTTCATCAGCATTTTCATTCTACTTCAGATCAGAGTTGTGCAGCAGAAGCAATTTGGAAGTGCATCTCTGGATAGGAGAAGTAAGTTCAGTCTTCTGATGTTTGAGGAGTAAAGTTGTGGATCTCTTTTTTGTTTTGATTTGGATAAGTATTTGGTCTTCAGGATTGAATTGTCTGTTTGGACAACTGGAATTCATTGTGTTTTACGTATCTTTGAGGGAGTACGTGTTTGATCTATCATTGGTTTTGGAATCAGCAGTTCAGAAGATTTGGTTGTTGAGTCAGACTCGTCTGTAGTTTGATATCCTGTTTAGTTCTGTAGATATAGATGAGTAGGAGCTCTGTAGCTTCATAGTTTAGATTGTTTATAGAGCGAGTATCCCGGTATATATATATATATATATTTGGGGAAACTCGAGGAAATTCTATCTAGAATTTTGTCTGAATAGTTAGAATTGTTTGTTTGGATGATTGGTTGCCATGGTTGTTAGCAAATGGTTGATATTATATGATGTGTTTTAAAAATTAAAATCTTTGATAGATTATTAGATTACCTTTGTTTTAAATTTCGGGGACGAAATTATTTTAAGGGGGGAGGAATGTGATATCCCGGGATTTTGGGCAATAATCAATTTAATAATCTATATTTAAAAATTAAATTGATTTGATGATCTTTGTTAATAAATTTGAATAAATTTAATAATCTAATTAAATAAATATTTAATTAGTGATTTATCTTTTAAAAGTTTAATAGAATGATTTCTATTTATAGTATATATATAAGTGTATATATTGTAAATAGATGAGTTGGTTTGAATTTAACAAATAAAATTATGTTTTCAAATTTCTAATATTTTGGTAATTTGGAAATTATGATTTAAAATAATATTTAGCTTTTCAAAGATATTTGATAAATAACTATATAGTTTTAAATACATAAAATAAATATTTAATTGTTTAAAAATAGATTTTTAGCTTAAGTTTAATTTAAATAAAAGGTTTGTTTTATTACTTGATATATATGATTTAAAAATAGAAGTAATTTATAATCTCTTTTATAAATTATTTAAAATAGTCAAATTTGGTATTTTCAAATAATAATTATAATACTTTGTTTTATAAACATAAATAGATTTTGGAAATAGAATTGATATTTTAAATTTAAATGGTAGTTATATATGCATATATATATAACTTGATTTTAAACTAGATTTTTAAATTTAATTTGAATTTGAATTTGGATTTAAAATTGAAATTTAAAAGATAGACATTTTAAAATATTTTGGATTTTAAATTATATGTATAAACTTTTATTTTTAAATAATAATTGGTTTTATTTCTTTAAAATTATCTATACATATAGATAAGTACTTATTAACTAATTAATTAAGTATAAGCTTATATTAAACTTTAAAAATAAAATACAAATTAACTTAAAAAGACAAGTGTTAATTTCCTAAGACCTCATTTAAACAAGTGTTAAATAATGAGTAAGGGCTAATGACAAGTGTCATTTAATCTTGTTTTTCTTTTATTTTTATTTTTAGATAATTTCAGTTTATATAAACATATACTTCATTCTCTTCATATTTTTTTTCCTATTCTCTTCAAAGTTAAGAAAACTTCAGTTCAAAACAAATAAAGTAAGAAACTCTTCAAAACAGAAATGTAAAATCAAAAGCCTGCAAAATTCTTCAATCTGTAATTTACATCCTCCTCAAACAAATATCTATTCAAAATTCAATAGCCTGTAATTTATTGCAAGATCAAATCAAAACATTAGCCTGCATCTTCTTCAAGCCTGGAATCGAGTAATCTCTGTTTCAAGCATATCTGTAACCTGCATTTTCAAACCAAGTATAAAGTTTAACTCAGCAAAAGCAATTTTGGTTGCTAAGGCATTCCAGTTTACAAATTTTAAAGACATTTCCAGCAATTCAAGTTCTAAAGGCTGTTTTCAAAAATCTGGAGGCTCTGTCTTCTTCAATCTGTGAGTAACTTTTAAAAATTTAAAATATAATTGGTTGCATGCTAGTATGGATGAATTTAAATGTGTATTACATGTATATATAAGTGAATGTCTGATGTGTATATTCATTTGTGTGCATGCTGTTTATAAGTGCTCTGTTCATCCTTTTGTTTTATGTGAGTAACTTAGATTTTAAAAATAGATAGATTTGATTTGTGTGGTAAAATATCTGAAGTAAAATTGTGGTGCATGTTTGAAATTATGTATGCATGTTTGTTTTAGATCTAGATACATGTATATATGAATGAAGATACTATGTGTATGTTTGATTGTACCAGTGATCATCTCTGTTTAAAGTTCTCAGTTTAAAATTTAGATCTAAATTCCAATTCTCCTAAACTAATCTCTGTTAGAATTAGGATTTCAAACAAAAGTTGTTTGTGAAATCATGAAGTAAAGTTTAAAATGTTAATCAAGTTAGAATAACTTAAATGTCTCTGGAAACTTAAGAAGAACAGAGTTAACTTAGAATAAAGAAAAATTCAAACATCTTAATTTATTAAGTCAGGTATATGATCTGAAACCTTAATCAAAGACTTGATTTTTAAAACTAAAATCACGATTTTTAGAAATAGAATGAGAGAGCAGTTTGAGATTTGAACAATTTTGTATTTTGAGTGATTTTAGATGATCAAAAAGGGACGGAATGGTAGTGATTGTTCCTGGAAGTGGGAAAGTGATAGGAGAGTCAAGAAAAATTGTCAAAAAGGCGAATTCATCATCAGGGTAGTTGCGGTGGAAGATTGAAATATGTAGCCCTAGTTTGGGTAGATTAGGTATATTTGATCGTCACGGTTCCAATATTGAATCAAGTTCTACAGGACTTAGGGAGATAAGAGTGTGGACGTTGGCGAAGGTGCTGTTAAATTTTCAGGTGATCTGATGATCAGAATCTCGAGAGCGATGTTGGATTCCAGGCTTTGGGTGGTTCGAAGACTTTTGTTCCAGGCAAGTTGAATAGCTCGTTTTCGAATTCAAGCATGATCGTGGCTCTGGGTGGTCGCAATCCAGTGAGAAGATCGTAGTCGACTTATAGGCGTCAGCAGCGATGGTCGGAGCATCGTAGATGAACTGTGCACGTGCACGTATATGTCTGGGTATTTGCTGTGGTGTTTGGGAAAGAAGGAGTGGGAAACTCGGGTTGTTCTCGTGAATTTTGGTTGGAGACTCGAAGTAGTTATCGGGGATTTGAAGGAGTAACTCGGGTAATGTTTGTATAACAGGTTTTGACAGAACCTGTTTCCAGTTTTTAAATTTTAAAATAAAATTTAAAACTGATGTTTAAATCTAAAAGTAAAGTTTAAATAAGTTTTAAATCTAGTTATTATCTGGAGTTTAATTTAAAATCTCAGTTTTAAATAAGATAAAGTTTTTAAATTTTGAATTGACTTAACTACTTTTAAAAGGGTTAAGAAGTTTGAATTTTAAAGATAAAGTTTTAAATTGTAGATAGGTTTCAAAATCTAAAGATTAATCTGGAGTCAAAGTTAATATGCATTTCAATTTTGAAATAAAAAGAAGTTTTTAAATTTAAAATTTGTTTTAAACAAATTTGAATGTTAAGGTATATTTTAAATTGATTTGAATTTAAAATGAATTTAGTTTTAAATTTCTTTTAATTAAATATTTCTTTAACATGTAATTTAAAAAGGATTTAAATAGTTTTAAAGCTTTGTTAAAGTTAAATTTGTCTTCATTTTAAATCTTAAATTTAAAATGAAATTTAAAAGTAAATATAAAGATAAATTGTTTTAAGTGCTTTATTAATGATATTTTAATCATTAATAAGAATAAAATGTTATCATAAAGATAATTGAGATTTAATAATTTAGGATAAAATAAATTATTAAGGTAATTAAAAGATATTTTATCAATTTAAATTAAATTATGAATTGGGTTAATAAATTAGTAATTAAGGGTTTAAATTGATTAATTAAGGTTTAATTAAATTAATTAAAGGTTAATTAATGGTTAGGAAAATTAATTAAGTAATTAAGGATGAATTAAGTTGTTGTTAGGTACTTAATTAATTAAGTAATTAGAGATTAATTTATTGATAATTAGAATTAATTAAGTTGTAATTAATAATGGTTAATTAATGTTTAATTATTTAAGAAAGATAATTAAAGAATAGTTAATGTGCCTTGCCAAAAAAAGAATAGTTAATGTAGATCATTAACTTGGGTTAAATAAGTAATTAATTAATGTGATTAATTGTGATAATTAAGTAGATTAATTAATTAAGATTAATTTAGGGATTAATTAAGAAATTAATTAAGGAATAATTAATTTATTTTAAGAAGTAATTAAGGGTAGTTAATTACTGAATGTGATTAATCAATAGTGATTAATAATTATGGTTTAATTAAAGATTAATTACTTAATGTAATTAATTTAAATAAAGTAATTAATTAAAATGTAATTAAGGATCATTAGTTAATAATTGATGATATAATTAAGAATTGATTAATTTAGGGATAATAAATAAATGAAGTGATTAATTAATGTAATTAATTAAGGAGTAAGATAATTAATTATAGTTAATTAATAAATGTAGTAATTAAAGGTTAATTACTATAAGTGGTTAAGAATAATTAATTTGTGAAATTAATTTAAGTGCTAATTACTTGAATGTAATTAAATGTAATTAATCAAGGATGATTAATTAAAATGAATAATTGGATAAGGGTGGATTAATTAATTGATAATTAATTAATAGTGACTTAAGCAAGATTGTTAATGATGAAAGTAATTAATTTAATTTACTTTAAATTAATTAGAGATGAAGTATTTAATTTAATTCATTTTAAATTAACTATATATGGTGATTAATAAATCATTGCTTAAGGATATTGAATGATATTGATTTACCTTGAATGGTTTGAGATCTCAGATATGAGATAATTGATACTGTATGATTTGGATGCTTTAGTTGCATAGTGATGATGATATGGATTATCTTCTTATAATGATAATGTCGATTATCTATTGTGAATCTGTGAATTATCTATCTGTGTGTAAATAGATAGTTGAATTGAATTGTTTTAACTTTAAAACAACTTGGCCTTAAAAGATACGTTTTGGATTTCGATGAGACCGGGATCGGGTTTCCAGATTTGGATATCCGAATACCACATCGATCCAAAGTAACGTTAGGTCGTTAATCCAAGTGGAGCAAGTGAAGACTCGAGGTGTAAGAACTATTCTTTGTCAGTATAACTCTGTGGGTGATTCCGTAATGAGTTTGACGGAGATAGTACTTATAGGTTCGAGATGAAGATTCAGAGTGCAAGGGTTATTGTCGTTAACTCTGAGGGTGATTCCAAAATGAGTGTAACGAGATAATGCCTTCGGTTTCGTTCGAACCCGGAACGAACTTGTATGGATTGAATGCTTTCAACACATCGTCAGGTGGACGATGAGCATTCTAAGTGATTGTGTTCTGATTAAAGGTAATCGTAGCCTCAAGCCTCATCAACCGGGAATGGCTAAAACAGGGGAGGTGCAGCAAGGTTAGTGGGTAGCACCCAAGTAGGACAAGATTATCCCTGTCTAGAGGTCCCTTCTTATTATTCGGTTGAGTGGGCAGTTGAATTGCAACAACTGCTGGGATGTCTTGTGCGGGAATTATCCAGTAAGGGATGTTCCGGCCTTGTGTTGCAGGGGATTGGGCGTGATCCTCGGTACGGTGATCTAGGCCACGTACTGTGACGGGCGGTACCCCGGTAGCCCTGCCATTGTATGGAATCCAAAATCCAATAAGTGCCGTACGTATTAGTTGTGCCCAACTATGTTGGAACGTGAGATGTAAGCATTCCAGCTATTTCTGTATTTTACTTGAAAACCCTAGACCCTATAATAATATAACTGGATTTCCTATCAAATGTTTTGGTTAGCGTAAGGTAAAAACTTACCCATGTTTATTTGTGGGGAGTCTTACGTGATACCTTTGTTTCAAAAGGTTTTGAAGTTAAGCAACTTTAACCTGTTACTCACACCAGACCCATGTCTGACCCAAGTGTTTATTTCTGTTTTATAAACTCTTGGGTACTCAAATTTTTACGAGTAGCCAAGGGATTCAGGTTTAGCTTTGACGAATATTCTGGAGGAGCAATGGAGCAGGAGGCTTCGGCGTTCGTAGATATAGTATTCCGCTGTGTAGATCTCTGTGATAGTGTTTGTATTGTATTTGAGTTGTAATGTCTAGACAGATGTTTATAACTGTCTAGTATGTGATGTATATGTTGTGTAACTCTGATAAGTGTTGTATATTATGTAATACTTTTGTTATTAATATAATTTATTCGTTCCGCTGTTGAGATTCTGTTGTTGTTCTTCTTCTTCTCTTTCTTTTCTACTTTCTCACCTCTTTCTTTTCTTCAAAACGATGCGTCTTCCTGGACGTAGGATGGCGGGTCGTGACAGTGGTATCAGAGCGATAGGTTGAGTGAATACCTAGGCTCTGGAGTGGTGACTATCTTGAGAGAGCGTATTTGTAATTTTTATATAACTATATATATATTTATTTCTACCTATTTGTTGGGTTACCTGTTCGGGTTTTCCAATATAAGTTATAAAGGTAGATAGGTGGTGGTGTGTGAAACACAACTACCAATGGTTGGAGTTAAATGTTTGAGGTTGGAAGTGTATCTGTCGAGACTGTAGACCCAATACTGTCTCGAGTAAGCTTTTCTGTGGTGAAGGATTTCATCGATCTCCGAAGGGAACTGTTAAAGTTCGGAGTTTATCTTTGAAGTTGGATGAGCAGAAGTGAGTGATGGTATCTTGGTAACTTCTGGAAGTAGTAGCTGTGTGATAAGACGCAGTGACTATGGAGATTTCCGAAGATGTTTTCTTTGGAACAAGTTAAGGAAGTGTGTATGCTTCGGTGTTGTGGCTGAGTTCAGCATGGTGTTTCTATTTGAGGTTCGAGTTTCTCGAAGAGCTTTGGATTAGGAAGTCCTTGGCATCAGTGGCAGCAGTGTAGCTCGGAGTATTCTGTGTGTCGGCAAGGAAGTCTTCTGGCTGAGCAGTTTTTCTAGAGTTGGAATTCAGAAGCAACAGAGTGGATCCATTTCTTCGATGGATTGGACATGTAAGTGTAAGCTGTTCTGATTGGTAAAGAGAGAGCAGTTTCTTTGGAAATAGGCTGGGTTGATCGCAAAAGTGACTTGCGATTGTTGAGTATTCTTTTGGGGTGTCAGAATTTTCCAGGATGTCTTTAGGGAAGTCAGAAGTTGGTCTGCATCTGGAGATTGAGTTTTCTTATCGACTGAATTCCAGGAGTGGTACCGGTGGTTCAGCATAGTGGAAGGATAGTTCCTTGAGATAGAGTTTGGTGAAGCAGCTCAAGTTTTGATGGAGTATCTGAGTTTTCTTTATGGATCCGTTGAACCATATTTCTGGGATGAGTTGTCGAGTCTATGCTTATGTTCTTCATCAGCATTTTCATTCTACTTCAGATCAGAGTTGTGCAGCAGAAGCAATTTGGAAGTGCATCTCTGGATAGGAGAAGTAAGTTCAGTCTTCTGATGTTTGAGGAGTAAAGTTGTGGATCTCTTTTTTGTTTTGATTTGGATAAGTATTTGGTCTTCAGGATTGAATTGTCCGTTTGGACAACTGGAATTCATTGTGTTTTACGTATCTTTGAGGGAGTACGTGTTTGATCTATCATTGGTTTTGGAATCAGCAGTTCAGAAGATTTGGTTGTTGAGTCAGACTCGTCTGTAGTTTGATATCCTGTTTAGTTCTGTAGATATAGATGAGTAGGAGCTCTGTAGCTTCATAGTTTAGATTGTTTATAGAGCGAGTATCCCGGTATATATATATATATATATATATTTGGGGAAACTCGAGGAAATTCTATCTAGAATTTTGTCTGAATAGTTAGAATTGTTTGTTTGGATGATTGGTTGCCATGGTTGTTAGCAAATGGTTGATATTATATGATGTGTTTTAAAAATTAAAATCTTTGATAGATTATTAGATTACCTTTGTTTTAAATTTCGGGGACGAAATTATTTTAAGGGGGGAGGAATGTGATATCCCGGGATTTTGGGCAATAATCAATTTAATAATCTATATTTAAAAATTAAATTGATTTGATGATCTTTGTTAATAAATTTGAATAAATTTAATAATCTAATTAAATAAATATTTAATTAGTGATTTATCTTTTAAAAGTTTAATAGAATGATTTCTATTTATAGTATATATATAAGTGTATATATTGTAAATAGATGAGTTGGTTTGAATTTAACAAATAAAATTATGTTTTCAAATTTCTAATATTTTGGTAATTTGGAAATTATGATTTAAAATAATATTTAGCTTTTCAAAGATATTTGATAAATAACTATATAGTTTTAAATACATAAAATAAATATTTAATTGTTTAAAAATAGATTTTTAGCTTAAGTTTAATTTAAATAAAAGGTTTGTTTTATTACTTGATATATATGATTTAAAAATAGAAGTAATTTATAATCTCTTTTATAAATTATTTAAAATAGTCAAATTTGGTATTTTCAAATAATAATTATAATACTTTGTTTTATAAACATAAATAGATTTTGGAAATAGAATTGATATTTTAAATTTAAATGGTAGTTATATATGCATATATATATAACTTGATTTTAAACTAGATTTTTAAATTTAATTTGAATTTGAATTTGGATTTAAAATTGAAATTTAAAAGATAGACATTTTAAAATATTTTGGATTTTAAATTATATGTATAAACTTTTATTTTTAAATAATAATTGGTTTTATTTCTTTAAAATTATCTATACATATAGATAAGTACTTATTAACTAATTAATTAAGTATAAGCTTATATTAAACTTTAAAAATAAAATACAAATTAACTTAAAAAGACAAGTGTTAATTTCCTAAGACCTCATTTAAACAAGTGTTAAATAATGAGTAAGGGCTAATGACAAGTGTCATTTAATCTTGTTTTTCTTTTATTTTTATTTTTAGATAATTTCAGTTTATATAAACATATACTTCATTCTCTTCATATTTTTTTTCCTATTCTCTTCAAAGTTAAGAAAACTTCAGTTCAAAACAAATAAAGTAAGAAACTCTTCAAAACAGAAATGTAAAATCAAAAGCCTGCAAAATTCTTCAATCTGTAATTTACATCCTCCTCAAACAAATATCTATTCAAAATTCAATAGCCTGTAATTTATTGCAAGATCAAATCAAAACATTAGCCTGCATCTTCTTCAAGCCTGGAATCGAGTAATCTCTGTTTCAAGCATATCTGTAACCTGCATTTTCAAACCAAGTATAAAGTTTAACTCAGCAAAAGCAATTTTGGTTGCTAAGGCATTCCAGTTTACAAATTTTAAAGACATTTCCAGCAATTCAAGTTCTAAAGGCTGTTTTCAAAAATCTGGAGGCTCTGTCTTCTTCAATCTGTGAGTAACTTTTAAAAATTTAAAATATAATTGGTTGCATGCTAGTATGGATGAATTTAAATGTGTATTACATGTATATATAAGTGAATGTCTGATGTGTATATTCATTTGTGTGCATGCTGTTTATAAGTGCTCTGTTCATCCTTTTGTTTTATGTGAGTAACTTAGATTTTAAAAATAGATAGATTTGATTTGTGTGGTAAAATATCTGAAGTAAAATTGTGGTGCATGTTTGAAATTATGTATGCATGTTTGTTTTAGATCTAGATACATGTATATATGAATGAAGATACTATGTGTATGTTTGATTGTACCAGTGATCATCTCTGTTTAAAGTTCTCAGTTTAAAATTTAGATCTAAATTCCAATTCTCCTAAACTAATCTCTGTTAGAATTAGGATTTCAAACAAAAGTTGTTTGTGAAATCATGAAGTAAAGTTTAAAATGTTAATCAAGTTAGAATAACTTAAATGTCTCTGGAAACTTAAGAAGAACAGAGTTAACTTAGAATAAAGAAAAATTCAAACATCTTAATTTATTAAGTCAGGTATATGATCTGAAACCTTAATCAAAGACTTGATTTTTAAAACTAAAATCACGATTTTTAGAAATAGAATGAGAGAGCAGTTTGAGATTTGAACAATTTTGTATTTTGAGTGATTTTAGATGATCAAAAAGGGACGGAATGGTAGTGATTGTTCCTGGAAGTGGGAAAGTGATAGGAGAGTCAAGAAAAATTGTCAAAAAGGCGAATTCATCATCAGGGTAGTTGCGGTGGAAGATTGAAATCTGTAGCCCTAGTTTGGGTAGATTAGGTATATTTGATCGTCACGGTTCCAATATTGAATCGAGTTCTACAGGACTTAGGGAGATAAGAGTGTGGACGTTGGCGAAGGTGCTGTTAAATTTTCAGGTGATCTGATGATCAGAATCTCGAGAACGATGTTGGATTCCAGGCTTTGGGTGGTTCGAAGACTTTTGTTCCAGGCAAGTTGAATAGCTCGTTTTCGAATTCAAGCATGATCGTGGCTCTGGGTGGTCGCAATCCAGTGAGAAGATCGTAGTCGACTTATAGGCGTCAGCAGCGATGGTCGGAGCATCGTAGATGAACTGTGCACGTGCACGTATATGTCTGGGTATTTGCTGTGGTGTTTGGGAAAGAAGGAGTGGGAAACTCGGGTTGTTCTCGTGAATTTTGGTTGGAGACTCGAAGTAGTTATCGGGGATTTGAAGGAGTAACTCGGGTAATGTTTGTATAACAGGTTTTGACAGAACCTGTTTCCAGTTTTTAAATTTTAAAATAAAATTTAAAACTGATGTTTAAATCTAAAAGTAAAGTTTAAATAAGTTTTAAATCTAGTTATTATCTGGAGTTTAATTTAAAATCTCAGTTTTAAATAAGATAAAGTTTTTAAATTTTGAATTGACTTAACTACTTTTAAAAGGGTTAAGAAGTTTGAATTTTAAAGATAAAGTTTTAAATTGTAGATAGGTTTCAAAATCTAAAGATTAATCTGGAGTCAAAGTTAATATGCATTTCAATTTTGAAATAAAAAGAAGTTTTTAAATTTAAAATTTGTTTTAAACAAATTTGAATGTTAAGGTATATTTTAAATTGATTTGAATTTAAAATGAATTTAGTTTTAAATTTCTTTTAATTAAATATTTCTTTAACATGTAATTTAAAAAGGATTTAAATAGTTTTAAAGCTTTGTTAAAGTTAAATTTGTCTTCATTTTAAATCTTAAATTTAAAATGAAATTTAAAAGTAAATATAAAGATAAATTGTTTTAAGTGCTTTATTAATGATATTTTAATCATTAATAAGAATAAAATGTTATCATAAAGATAATTGAGATTTAATAATTTAGGATAAAATAAATTATTAAGGTAATTAAAAGATATTTTATCAATTTAAATTAAATTATGAATTGGGTTAATAAATTAGTAATTAAGGGTTTAAATTGATTAATTAAGGTTTAATTAAATTAATTAAAGGTTAATTAATGGTTAGGAAAATTAATTAAGTAATTAAGGATGAATTAAGTTGTTGTTAGGTACTTAATTAATTAAGTAATTAGAGATTAATTTATTGATAATTAGAATTAATTAAGTTGTAATTAATAATGGTTAATTAATGTTTAATTATTTAAGAAAGATAATTAAAGAATAGTTAATGTAGATCATTAACTTGGGTTAAATAAGTAATTAATTAATGTGATTAATTGTGATAATTAAGTAGATTAATTAATTAAGATTAATTTAGGGATTAATTAAGAAATTAATTAAGGAATAATTAATTTATTTTAAGAAGTAATTAAGGGTAGTTAATTACTGAATGTGATTAATCAATAGTGATTAATAATTATGGTTTAATTAAAGATTAATTACTTAATGTAATTAATTTAAATAAAGTAATTAATTAAAATGTAATTAAGGATCATTAGTTAATAATTGATGATATAATTAAGAATTGATTAATTTAGGGATAATAAATAAATGAAGTGATTAATTAATGTAATTAATTAAGGAGTAAGATAATTAATTATAGTTAATTAATAAATGTAGTAATTAAAGGTTAATTACTATAAGTGGTTAAGAATAATTAATTTGTCAAATTAATTTAAGTGCTAATTACTTGAATGTAATTAAATGTAATTAATCAAGGATGATTAATTAAAATGAATAATTGGATAAGGGTGGATTAATTAATTGATAATTAATTAATAGTGACTTAAGCAAGATTGTTAATGATGAAAGTAATTAATTTAATTTACTTTAAATTAATTAGAGATGAAGTATTTAATTTAATTCATTTTAAATTAACTATATATGGTGATTAATAAATCATTGCTTAAGGATATTGAATGATATTGATTTACCTTGAATGGTTTGAGATCTCAGATATGAGATAATTGATACTGTATGATTTGGATGCTTTAGTTGCATAGTGATGATGATATGGATTATCTTCTTATAATGATAATGTCGATTATCTATTGTGAATCTGTGAATTATCTATCTGTGTGTAAATAGATAGTTGAATTGAATTGTTTTAACTTTAAAACAACTTGGCCTTAAAAGATACGTTTTGGATTTCGATGAGACCGGGATCGGGTTTCCAGATTTGGATATCCGAATACCACATCGATCCAAAGTAACGTTAGGTCGTTAATCCAAGTGGAGCAAGTGAAGACTCGAGGTGTAAGAACTATTCTTTGTCAGTATAACTCTGTGGGTGATTCCGTAATGAGTTTGACGGAGATAGTACTTATAGGTTCGAGATGAAGATTCAGAGTGCAAGGGTTATTGTCGTTAACTCTGAGGGTGATTCCAAAATGAGTGTAACGAGATAATGCCTTCGGTTTCGTTCGAACCCGGAACGAACTTGTATGGATTGAATGCTTTCAACACATCGTCAGGTGGACGATGAGCATTCTAAGTGATTGTGTTCTGATTAAAGGTAATCGTAGCCTCAAGCCTCATCAACCGGGAATGGCTAAAACAGGGGAGGTGCAGCAAGGTTAGTGGGTAGCACCCAAGTAGGACAAGATTATCCCTGTCTAGAGGTCCCTTCTTATTATTCGGTTGAGTGGGCAGTTGAATTGCAACAACTGCTGGGATGTCTTGTGCGGGAATTATCCAGTAAGGGATGTTCCGGCCTTGTGTTGCAGGGGATTGGGCGTGATCCTCGGTACGGTGATCTAGGCCACGTACTGTGACGGGCGGTACCCCGGTAGCCCTGCCATTGTATGGAATCCAAAATCCAATAAGTGCCGTACGTATTAGTTGTGCCCAACTATGTTGGAACGTGAGATGTAAGCATTCCAGCTATTTCTGTATTTTACTTGAAAACCCTAGACCCTATAATAATATAACTGGATTTCCTATCAAATGTTTTGGTTAGCGTAAGGTAAAAACTTACCCATGTTTATTTGTGGGGAGTCTTACGTGATACCTTTGTTTCAAAAGGTTTTGAAGTTAAGCAACTTTAACCTGTTACTCACACCAGACCCATGTCTGACCCAAGTGTTTATTTCTGTTTTATAAACTCTTGGGTACTCAAATTTTTACGAGTAGCCAAGGGATTCAGGTTTAGCTTTGACGAATATTCTGGAGGAGCAATGGAGCAGGAGGCTTCGGCGTTCGTAGATATAGTATTCCGCTGTGTAGATCTCTGTGATAGTGTTTGTATTGTATTTGAGTTGTAATGTCTAGACAGATGTTTATAACTGTCTAGTATGTGATGTATATGTTGTGTAACTCTGATAAGTGTTGTATATTATGTAATACTTTTGTTATTAATATAATTTATTCGTTCCGCTGTTGAGATTCTGTTGTTGTTCTTCTTCTTCTCTTTCTTTTCTACTTTCTCACCTCTTTCTTTTCTTCAAAACGATGCGTCTTCCTGGACGTAGGATGGCGGGTCGTGACAGTGGTATCAGAGCGATAGGTTGAGTGAATACCTAGGCTCTGGAGTGGTGACTATCTTGAGAGAGCGTATTTGTAATTTTTATATAACTATATATATATTTATTTCTACCTATTTGTTGGGTTACCTGTTCGGGTTTTCCAATATAAGTTATAAAGGTAGATAGGTGGTGGTGTGTGAAACACAACTACCAATGGTTGGAGTTAAATGTTTGAGGTTGGAAGTGTATCTGTCGAGACTGTAGACCCAATACTGTCTCGAGTAAGCTTTTCTGTGGTGAAGGATTTCATCGATCTCCGAAGGGAACTGTTAAAGTTCGGAGTTTATCTTTGAAGTTGGATGAGCAGAAGTGAGTGATGGTATCTTGGTAACTTCTGGAAGTAGTAGCTGTGTGATAAGACGCAGTGACTATGGAGATTTCCGAAGATGTTTTCTTTGGAACAAGTTAAGGAAGTGTGTATGCTTCGGTGTTGTGGCTGAGTTCAGCATGGTGTTTCTGTTTGAGGTTCGAGTTTCTCGAAGAGCTTTGGATTAGGAAGTCCTTGGCATCAGTGGCAGCAGTGTAGCTCGGAGTATTCTGTGTGTCGGCAAGGAAGTCTTCTGGCTGAGCAGTTTTTCTAGAGTTGGAATTCAGAAGCAACAGAGTGGATCCATTTCTTCGATGGATTGGACATGTAAGTGTAAGCTGTTCTGATTGGTAAAGAGAGAGCAGTTTCTTTGGAAATAGGCTGGGTTGATCGCAAAAGTGACTTGCGATTGTTGAGTATTCTTTTGGGGTGTCAGAATTTTCCAGGATGTCTTTAGGGAAGTCAGAAGTTGGTCTGCATCTGGAGATTGAGTTTTCTTATCGACTGAATTCCAGGAGTGGTACCGGTGGTTCAGCATAGTGGAAGGATAGTTCCTTGAGATAGAGTTTGGTGAAGCAGCTCAAGTTTTGATGGAGTATCTGAGTTTTCTTTATGGATCCGTTGAACCATATTTCTAGGATGAGTTGTCGAGTCTATGCTTATGTTCTTCATTTTTCAAAATCTGGTTTGAATCCATTTTTAGTTTTTAACTCATTTGTATAATTCACTTATACAATCTAATTTGGTTTTTATAAACTATTTCAAATTTTATAATCTTGTTTTGGTTATATAATAATAACCAAACACATCAATCTACTATAATAATTTCTAGAAAATTATTCCTTTTATATCAAAATATAATTTGGGTAAAATTATTTCATTTACCCGCTTCAAAACAATACTGTGTCAGTTTACCATGTTTAAGTGTTTAGAAACTCCTATCGATTTAGTGGCATTCCACTACTCAAATAGAATTTATATACCACTCAACAGATAAATTAACACGATATAAAACCATTTATATTCACTAGCAAATACACGCTCATATCTATTATTACACTCAATTAATTTTAGAGTACTGCTGACCCTATCTCTAATGAGTAATCCCACCAGAGCCAAGGTTCTCGCTTAACCTTTAGCTCTGATACCAAATGTACCGACCCGCCGTTCCGTACCCTTTGAGTTGATAATAATTCACTCATGTTCAACCTGTGTAGTAAATGCCGCGCTATAATCCTGCAATATCTCATAGCGGATTTCTACCGCTACAATTTTTCCATATAGCCCCAAATATAGTCTTTTCGCTTTAATTCCCGCTATTTCCGCTATATCCCGTAATTCCCGCTATATTTCGCTATTTCCGCTATATCTTCTTTAAAAGAAATGAATTGAAAAATGACATTTATACATTGTAAAAATTATGAAACTAATTTATTTGACTGAATTTTTAATACATTTTCAGAAATGAAAATACTCTAATATTCTACTAAATTCAATTATGTATACAAAAGTTGTACATTTATTTATAGTATATTCGCACATGTTTTTATTTAAAATTATTTATGTATTAATTATAATTCAATTGTATGTTAATTTTTCATTTAATTACCATTTATATATTTGTAAAAAGATTAAATATGAGTTTTATATGCTATTTTAGAGTTATCCGCTATATCCTGCTATATCCTCGTTGTATCCCCGCTATGACTTTTTACTCCTCCGCCGCATTGAATCTGCCGAATGCTTTAACTACACAGTGTTCAACCCAAATTGTATGAAAGAGCGAATAACTAGGGTGAAGAAGAAAACGGTGGAAGGAAAAAATAGAACAACAAACACAGAATCTCACAAATGCAGCGAAATAAAATATAATATATAATAACAGAATTTTATACAAAAGAATCCGTAACTATTACTATACATACCATTCTTAGAGTACAATAGACAACAATCAATCTAGACAGTTTAATAACTTGTCATCACACAGCGGAAATACAAATCAAGTACGGAAAAATTCGTCTTGGTCATCTAGCTTGTCTCCTGAGCTCCATAGCATCCTATACTGAATCTGTAATACTCAGCCTGACCCGAGCATTATAATAAAATAACATCCGAGTCAGTCTGGAAAACTAGCATGAGAAAACACACTCAAATTGAATTATTACTATTATTTTCAAAATCCTTTGAAAAACAAAGGTATCTCGTAAGACCACGTCACACATAAACACGATGAGTTTTTACCTTACGATAACCAAAACATTGTTATCAAAATCGTCTGATATTATAGTAGTGTCTAACCAAGTAAATAGAAAATAGCTGAATTGCTTGCATATCACGTTTCAGCATAGTTGGGCACAATCAAAACCGTACGGCGCTTATTGGAGAATGGATTCCATACAATGACTGGGCCATTGGGGTACCGCCCATCATAGTACACCTCTAAAACAATGTACCGAGGACCTCGCTGAGATCCCCTGCTACACAAGACCGGCCTACCCCTAACTTGGATAGACCGAATATGTTATCATCTCGGGTGTTCCCACCCTTAAAATCAAGCGCTCCTTTCATGCACAACCATATCCATAATATATAGCTTTCCGAGGATATCTAGAAAAGTGATGACATACCCTAATTGGGTGCGACCCACTTAGCCTTGCTGCATCTCCCCTGTTTTAGTCATTCCCGGTTAATGAGGCTTGAGGCTAAGCATTACCGTTCAAAAAATAATTCTACTTAGAATGCTCATCGTACTCCAATGACGACGTTCTGATAGCATTTGTCAAGTTGTCCTGGGTCTGGACAAACCGAATCACCGTCTTCATCATCTCCATGGTATTCATTCGTTACGTTCAAACCGGATCGAAGTGGTTTTTGGATAATTAAATCCGATCCCGGTCTCTTCGAAACGATTAACGAAATTGGCCAATATTGATAGTCGGTTTTTTAACTATCAATAAAACATCCATAAGCAGCCGCTAGGCCTTATTATAATTTTTTTTCCAAAATATTTATTTCCAAAATATCTTTATAAGATATATTAATCCCTTCCAATATTTGAAAACAATTTCAAATACTTAAATCCGTAACAGGATACTTCCAAACCATCTCAACACTTAGAAATATTTCCAAAAATTCCATTTCTATACTTAGAAAAATATTATAAATCTTATTTTCCAAAAATCTCTCAAAATTAACGCTTCAGAGAATATTCCGTAACTTATTCCAAAGTCTCCTGAATCACTAATAAATTTCCTCTCCTCAAAATCATATCCTTTTATAAGCCCCCTTTTACGAATCTCGAGAGAATTTATAAAATAAAATTTTCAACCACTTTAAAACTCTATATATATAAAATAAGTATTTAAAAGAATAATAATTTATTTTTAAAACATGTTCAAGTAATTATTTAAAATATCGGTAACACTTTTATAAACATCAATAACTCATTTTTAGATAAACAAATAAATTTTCAAAGTTGATTTTAAAAGTTAGAATTTACTAAAATAAATACTTAATATTTGAAAATCTACTTACCGAAATATTTCAATCCTAACTAGTTTAAAATTCCATAGTTTTAAATAATAAAAATTTCCTTTTAAAAACAACTTAACTCCTTAGAATTAAAAATATATTTTTAAACCTCAATAAAAAATTAAATTTTATGAATTCCTCTCGAATCACATCACATCACTTCCATTCCGATCTCCTTAACCATTTTCACTTTCAAAAATAGTATCACTATTTTTCTCACCCTATTTCCATATTCTAATATAAATTCTCCCTGTAAATTTATATTTCCAATCTATCATCTGATATTGATTTCCCTTATTTATAACATCGTTTATAAATTTTATAACTCCCTTGAGTTTCACTTTTTATAAAACCAATCCCGTTTATAAAATTCCATTTTTTGTAAATCCATTACCTTAATAATTCCATTTATAACTTCAAATCTAATTTTTAATATCGACTTCCACTCTTTTTATATTTTCGGAATATCATTTATAAATTCTCTTATATAATTCATTTTTAAAATCTCAATTTAATAATTCACAATAGATAAGTATAACCAAAAATCAATATATTTTTCTAACTCAATTTCTTGAAAATAATTCCCATTTCCAATATAAATATTTTTATATCAAAATTTTCCTTTAATTCCCTTAATTTTAAAAATATATTTATGGTATTTAAAATATCTAAATTCAGGCCAGTGCTATAGTAGCATCCAAAAATTTCAATCACTACAATAATCTATAATAGATTATTCTACACAATCCACATATCACAATATATAAAATTAAATTAAACATTTTTGAGGAATCCAGTTGGATCCCTCCAACCTGTTTCCATGCATCTACAGTTGTTTATACAATACAAAAATACCAATCCCACTTCGAGTGGGATATCACGGTATATAGGGTCATCCGCTATTATGCGGGGCACATAGGGTCTCATCCGCTAAAAATGCAGGAACAATCAATCCAACTACTAATATGTACTACTATATATATATATATTATATAATCATTCAATAGATAATTAAAATTTATCAATCCAATCAAGCATCCAATAATTAAATTTAAACATTTAAATTTAAATGTAGCAATCCAAATGAGTGAGAAATTATCACCTTTGATTTTAATTTTGCAATCCGTTCCATCTCGACTTGTTTTCACGATTTTTGACCTCGTACGAAAACGTTATTGAATAAATAAGTTGTCGCTTATTTGATTTATAACATAATTAACTAATCATATAATTAATTTATATTACCTCACTGACAAAAACCCCATCTTCCCTACGATAAAGCTTCTAGGCATCAGGGCCACATTCGAACCCAACTTCATCAACTTCTCAACGACAGCGCCTAACCTTCACGACCTCGTCACCACCCTCAATGGTCCGATATCCCCTCTAGTCCACGGGCGCAATCATCTCTATACTACTGCTTCGACATCCACCATCTTCGTTGCCTTATGTGCACCACCGGACCATCGCCATAACGTGGCCACCGATCCTTTCCTCGTGTGAAACCAAATCTTATGATTTCCCAGGCAAATTGCCGCTCACCCTAGCTTCCACTTCGATCGACAGCCGCTGAGAAACTTACGCGACCAACCTCCGACTACCGAAACCCCACTCGAAGACCGCCATTCGATTGCGACTATGTCGCGGCCACCACGCGTCTGCCCTATCCCTCGAATGTTGTGTCGCACCATCTACCTTCCTCCAGTAGCTCTACCTAGCCTCGTGCCATCACAAATCCATCATGAGACTCCACTAACACGAACGTCGCGTTCGCCTCACCGCCACTCCACTGCCACCTTGATCGCCTAAATCGACCGACACCCTAAAACGAATCCCCTCAGCGACGATCGCGGCCGCAATTTCCCAAGCGCTCGCGCCCTCTTTCTTTTTTTTATTTTTATTTTTTTGAATTGGCTCGATCGAATTTGGAACGAAGAGATTTGTTTGTATTTTTTTCTTTTTGAACTGCATTCGATTCTTTCTTTTTTTTCTTTTTTTATATACGAGGTTCGATTTCGTTCGGTTGTTTTTTTTGAATCGATTTTAAACCGATGGAGGAGAAAAGGAATGACGTGATTTAAACCAAAAGTAAAGGCGCGTGCAGATCTATAGGGTAGCGTACTAGGTCGGCTGGATAAGATAAGATTTGACTTGATTTTTATTTATTTATTTTTCAAAAATCTCTTGAATTATGCATTGTGAAATTTCGAACTCCTATTGAGGCATGCCGCTAGGCGTTTATAATGTTATACCTCTATTCTGAATGCAATGGAAAAGGTTTCGAGTCCTAATTCGATCGTATGAAGAAGATAACTTTTTTGACCCAATCATTATATTAGATTTCGATATTAATTTTCAACGCGTTTCTATCCTGTACGACCAAGCGATAACTTCAAACACTATGAAATTTGAAATCCAATATAATATACTATTACGGATCCAATGGAACTGGTTTTTTCGAAATCCGAGACTGTGCCTCGGATTGTTATTTTAACGCGTCGATTAAATCGACGATTTCAGAAATTTACGAAATCGCTTGAAATTCCAGTTTTTAAAAACTTATTAACTCAATTCTAGTTTAAATAGAATTTATATAAATATCAATGTTTTGATTTCATATTCAACTCCAATTCAATTATTTAAGCGATTTTAATTATTAACTCAATAATTAAACTTATTAATTAAATCACTATATTTGGAACTTAAGTTTTTATTACACTATTTTTTATCAATAAACTTCATATTGAAATCCCGTTCACATTCCAAAACTCAACATTTAAAATGAATTAAATGTTCAAAATTAATGTCCAAAAATCCGAGTCGTTACATGTTCAAAATGAAACCAAATGAGTATATAACTAATATGTACTCTAGGTTTCAAAACATACAATACGCTCATTGCTTTGGTGCCACATTCATTGATTTTGATGTTGTATCCAGAATTTTAAACTCTCTAACTGATGAATGAGAGAGAGATCCTTGCAATCGAACAGGCCAATGCTCTCTCAAAACTAAAGGTTAAAAAGTTATTTGGTAATATAACGTCGTATGAAATCAATTTGTAGGCTAAAAAGGAATAAACATAAGAAAATAGGACCATAGAGTTTCAAGTTGAGTAAGACTTGGACTTCAAAAATATCAAGAAAAACTGGAGATTTGGCAATAAAAATACATCCTTTGTAAAATCTTTCAAATGTAATAAGATGTGTCACATGAAAAAGGATTTCGTTAAGCCAAATAAGAAGAAAGTAAATTTCAAAGGTAAAAGCAAAAGATACTCAAAAGAAGAAGCAAGCATTTCAACTTGTAATGACTTAGAATCATCTTCAGACGTTGATGATGATAGTGATGTTGAGCAAACAAATATTTGCTTCATGACTAATGATGAGGTAAATTCTGAACTTTCATATAAGGAATTATTAGAAATCACTTCTGAATTAGGTAATAAAAATATGAATATTAAAAAAAAGTAAAAAACTTAAAAGCAAAACTAAAGTAGGCATAATTTTAAATCGAAACGTTAAAAGATGAAAACTAATTTTTGAAGAAGAACTACAAAAATCACATGGATTCCTATGAAAGTTTAGCTTCTCAAAATCTAGCTTTAAATAATGAAATTAAGGCACACATAGATGACAATGTTAAGCATTCAAAGAAAATCATGAGATTCAAGATCATGTTTTGAAGTTTCTCAAGATAATGTCAAAGTGTAGAAAATTAAATTAGGAAATTTATGAAACTAGTACGAACATGTGCTACACACACGAGGTTTTCAAAAATGATATTAAAACATTATCTACTCAAAACACATCGTATGCACAAAGGTCATTAAAAATTTAACACACGGTTAGTCCTTAAATATTGATATTGGTTAAAAAAATTAAAGAACATTATGTCTTTATGTCTACAAATCAGGCTTTAAATTAAATTCAATGTTATCATCTTATATTCTATCTGGGTTGAGTTCTTCTAAAAACTCAAAGTATAAACATGACAAACAATTTATATTAAATTGATCAATATAATATATATTTTGAACATATAATATAAGTTTTATGTTTGAAGTTCGAGCGTAGTAAATTAAATATAAATTGAAGGCTTATTAGCACCATAAAAGTACCTCCTTCTGATATAGTTACATAGATTTGAATTTGTAACCTAATGGAATAAAAATGTGAAACGTTTCTTAAAATATAAGAAACCAAAGAAAATATTAACCTCAAAATTATGAGGGAAAAAATATATAGGCCATTATTATGTTTCATATCATATAAGTTGGAAACACCATCACTAAAACCATATCTTCGATTGGAGATAAAAAATTTATGAAAAAGAATATGGTTGAATCGTATAAAAAAATATATTGTGATGCAAAAATTTTGGATGACGATGATCTTATTGTAATTGTCAAATCAAATTCAATAATTTTTTAGTGGACCTTGGTTCTTATAATGTAGGATAAAGAAGACTAAAATTATACTTTTTTTAATATATGTTACCTTCCACAAAATTCATTCATTATTAATAACTATAAAAAACATAAGGGAAACTAAAGATAGTTGAAAAGGTCAATGTAAAATTTACATAAAACTGAATTTAACTAAAACATTCATATATAAGCTCAATGTTAAAATCCTTCATAAACGTAAAATTTTTGGAACTCTAAACAACAAAATATTTATAAATGTCATATAGTCCTACTTCTTCAAAACGTGTTGTTGAATATATAACTATCACCGATATTCATTTGATAAATACCATGTAAAACTAAAATTCAATTACAGTGCTCAATTAACACAGAAAATAACAAATGCACAAAAAGATTTTCAACCATAAAGTAGATGCCATGTAGTGGCCATGTCATATTTATGGTTCTTAATTTGTTTGTTTAGATTAACATGTATGCTTGCTATGTTTTGTTATAAACCATGTATATGCAAGATATTATGGTTGATTTTTGTTATGTTTTGATAGATATACTAGTACACTTTGCTTGAGACACATGAGTAGGGAACTTATATGTATTTGCTAGAGTGGGCATGGGAAAGTATTTGTATCACTCTCACGTCTTATATGAATTTTGTGGATGAAATTCCTACAAAGAGAAGCCTACAACATCCTGTAAATTAATAAACAGTTATTAAGGAATTAATTAGGAGAATAAAGGTTCAAGTAATTGAATTACGAGATTAACTAATATAATGCGCTAAGTACTTGAGTAGATATTTACTTATTGGGAATTATTCTTTAATAAAGCTCAACTAAAAAGAATTAAATGAAGAAGAGGGGAATGGGCCAAAGGCCCAATTTTCCATTGGGATAAAGATATATACTTTCCTTTTTTCATTTCATTCCAATTCCATAAATAAGACATAAAGCTTTGAAGCACTTTAATGGTGATTACAGCCTAATATAGAGAAAGAGGAAAAATAGAAGATCAAAGCTAAATGAACTAGGAACATTAATCTACTAAGGAATATAGATGAGTAATTTATTCTTTAATTCTGTTTTCTTTCTCAAATAACTAAAGGTTGAATTTTCAACGAATGTTCCTCTTGTTTCTTGTAATTTAGTTGATCCGAAAATTTAATATGATGCTAGGAGCATCTTACTAGTGATGGGTTTAGATTCATAGAATTTTCTTATAAGTAAATAAATTGATATGAAAGTGTCATATATTATGGAAATAGTCAAAATAGAGAGCTTGAGAAATTCTACATTAGAAAACACATGTAAATATTCTCAATAATTTTTCTAGGATAACGTAGTAATTTTCGAAAGGAAATATGCTTGGTCAAGGGGTAAATAATTAGGGTCAGAACGTTATTAATTAAATAAATAATTGGTCAATAGACCTGATCCACAAATTGTGCTGATAATATGAGAAAAGTACATAGTAACGGTAACATAAGACTAAGTCTGATGAATTAGGAGTCGACATGTGTAAAGTTAGTGTCAAAGTAGATAATGTTTATCAACATTTACCTAGAGGCAGCGGAGTCGTACCAAGAATAATGAACCGGAACCCAAGTAACAAGGTTTAAGTAAGAAAGCTATCGTGTGTTAAGTATGATGCTAGGGTCACCAACCTGGAAGGGCTACTCAAGAGTAGAAGGCAAACTGAGAGAATAAAGGTGGTAAAATGTGCCTTGCGTAGAAGAGGAGATTTCAAAATCTTAAAATTAAGCTATCATTGAATAAGAATATTTTATTAAGGCTAATTTTCCCTAGTCGAGACCGAGGGTAGTGCTATTGAGAGTAATGTAGCTCTCGACAATATATTGAAACTGAAACTAGTAACTTTTGAAGACAGAAATGTATGTTAAGGCTTAAGACGACCGAAACTAATACTTAGAACATTAATGAAGATGTAATTATTTAGCATAATGAATAGCTAAGAGAAGAAAACGTCTAATTATGATTGGATAGGTAAGTAAGTTTTGTTCGGTAGATGACGCAAGGCCTATGGTGGCAGTCAAGTAATCGAAGGCTAGGAATGAAGCCTTAGTGGAATCCAAAAACGGAAGCATAGGTGCAAGGCCTTGGTAGCAACCAAAAACATGAACATATATGTATGGCCTGAAGTGACAACCAAAATACAAAAGCGTTGGTATAAGGCCTAGAGTTACAACCGTAATCAAAAGTGTTGAGTAAGGCCTACGGTGGCATCCGAGGCACAAAAACAACTCATGTAAGGTGCATTGGGGTAACCAACGATTCAATAGAGGATGTAAGTCCTGAAGTGGCAGTTAAATATCAAAAATAAGGTAGGTGTAACGCCTGAAGTGACAACTAGAATACGAAAGTATAGGTATAAGTCCTAAAGTGGCAGTCAAAATACAAAAGTGTAGGTGTAAGCCTGGGTGTGGCAACCGAACAAGTAAGCGAAGTAGGCATATGCTAGAGTGGCAGCCAAAATAAATAGTGAATTTAGTAGAATTAAGTGAAGGCATAAGGCTTTAGTAGCAGATAAATAGTAAGACTTAAACCCTCCACCTATCGTAGAAGACGTACAACCTCGATGGCAACCTAGGATAGTGTGGTTTAGGTTTTGGTTAGAAAAGAAAATGGCCACTAATAGAAGATCGTGTGAAATGACTATTTAGCCTAATTAAGACTCTTGGCCTTACTCACGTACTAAGTTGTTTAAAATGAATGCATTGTTATAGCAAGGGGAAAAACAATTTCATGCTTTAGCGGCGTAGTCTCACCATCGTTTATGTTTACGTTAAGTATTGCTTATACTAGACTTTATATCTGATCCTATTGAATTTTGGTGATACAAAATCACAAATAGAGGGAAATAAATATGCAAAAGAAAGAGAAGATTTTGTTTTCCCTAATCAATAGGCATATTTGAGTATGTTTATTTCTCTCTCTAATTGGCTAATCAAATTATTTTTTGCCATCTAATGTTAACTTGGGCATTAAGTAATTGATTATATAAATAGAGACTAGAAGAGAGTGTAAAAGTGTGGTGGAAAATCTATTTGCTAATTCTCTCTTCTCCATCTTTGTTCTTCTTCTTCAACAATTTTAGCCATATAGATATTTGCTCCCTTTCTCAATTTGGTTATTGATTCAATGGTATTTTGTTTATTTTATCTTTGTTCTGTTAATTGTAAACAAAATTTTGGTGAATCAATAAAGTGGATGGTTGGGTGGAATATCTTGTGTTATTGCGTTTTAATTTCAATTCCGTTTTGTTTTCAATCCGAGTTATCTCTTTATGATTTTAGTGACAAAGATTCGTTGATATAAGCTTCTACAAAGCGCTACTATTTCCATAACAGTTTGGCATCATAGCACAGATCATCCCAAAGCTTAAAGTAATTTTGGTTTGAAAAATTATTGATGTCGGATATGATTTTGTTTCAAAGATGGCTATTTTGGATGGGAAAAATTGGGGTATTTGGAAGCCTAAGATGGTGGATGTTCTGTACCTCAATGATCTTCATGATCTGATTGATGGAGATGGAAAGAAGCCCTCTGATGTAGATGAGGCAAAATGGAAGAAGATGGATAAAAAGGTGATTGCTTTGATTCTCCAGTATCTCGATGATTCAGGTTTCCATCATGTGGCTAGTTGTGAATCCGCGAAGGCTTTGTGGGACAAGTTGGTATCTTTGTATGAGTTAAAGAGTGCTACTAGTAAGGCTTTTCTGGTTCGAAAGTTGGTACAACTAAGATTAGATGAAGAGAAGTCTGTTGTAGAGCATTTGAATGAATTTCAAGATGTAATAAATCAATTGGAAAATATGAAGGTCAATTTTGATGATGAGTTACAGGCTCTTTTATTGATGAGTTCGCTTTCAGAAAGTTGGGAAACTTTGGTTGTTTCATTGAGTAATTCCAATGCTAATGGAGCCGTCTCTCTGGAAATGGTTCGAAGCAGTCTTTTGAATGAGGAGCTTAGTAGAAAAGTATTAGGTATGAAATTAGTTCAAAGTGAGGCTATGGTGGCAAGGGACTCGAAGAAAGATACAATTTGGAAGAAGAAGGACGCTAATGGTAAGGGTGTTATCACTTGTCATTATTGTAATAAGAAAGGTCACATACGCAGCAAGTGTTATGTTTATAAAAGAGATCAGAAAAGGCCGCACGTGGTGATAGTAATGGTGATGCACATGCAGGTTTTGCTGAAGGTACCAATAGTGATGCTTCTTGTGATGTCCTCTTTAGTGAAAATATGCCTTGGAAGATGGATTCGGGAGCCAGTTTTCACATTTGTATAGATGTGAATTATTTTTCTTCTTATGAGAAGAGTGTTAGCATAATTAGGACAACTAATGGAGAAGAGCTACCGATTTGTGGTATTAGATCTATCCGGTTTCGTATGCACGACAGTGTGGTTAGAGATGTCTCTGGAGTGAGACATGTACCGACTTGTTCACATAATCTTATTTCTCTCGGTCAGTTGGATCATCGTGGTTGCACTTATGAGACTCAAGGTAGAGTTTTGAGAGTGATGAAAGGCGGTCGTGTAAGGATGAGAGGAGTATTGGAAGAAGGAAACCTTTATAGCTTGGTTGGTTCTGTAGTCGACAATGGAAAGCGAGTGATGGTTGAAGGACCTAGTCTACAGCAAGGTGAAGAGGTTAATGTGGTCACTGCTTATGATTTTAGCATTGAGTATCATATTTTAGACAGGGGTCTTCATGTTGATGATGCTCGAGGGATCGATAGTGATCAGGTAATGAGCTCAGATCGAGTGATAGACGGGTGTCGAATTACAAAATCCACAAAGACAAGACGGAGATCTTTGTGGTATTACAAACGTTTTTGAGACCGGATTTATGTGGTGCACCTCATGTGGGAGATGAATCACTTGCAGGCGGTGGTTTAGGTTTGTAATTTAGCGTGGTTGAGATATGGGGATTTGTGATAGATCTAGATATGGCATGCTTGATAAGTTGGAGATATGTGATTTTGCATCAAGGTGGAGTGTTAAATCTTGGTGATACAAAATCACAAATAGAGGGAAATAAATATGCAAAAGAAATAAAGAGAAGATTTTGTTTCCCCTATTTAATAGGCATATTTGAGTGTATTTATTTCTCTCTCTAATTGGCTAACCAAATTATTTTTTGTCATCTAATGTTAACTTGGGCATTAAGTAATTAATTATATAAATAGAGACTAGAAGTGAGTGTTAAAGAGTGGTCGAAAATCTATTTTCTAATTCTCTCTTCTCCATCTTTGTTCTTCTTCTCCAACAATTTTAGCCATATAGATATTTGCTCCCTTTCTCAATTTGGTTATTGATTCAATGGTATTTTGTTTATTTTAGCTTTGTTCTATTAGTTGTAAACAAAATTTTGGTGAATCAATAAAGTGGGTGGTTGGGTGGAATATCTTTTGTTATTGCGTTTTAATTTTAATTCCGTCTTTTTTTCAATCCAAGTTATCTCTTTGTGATTTGGGTGACAAAGATCCGTTGATATAAGCTTCCGCAAAGCGCTAATATTTCCATAACTGTGACGACCGCCCATGACCCCTGCACCGAATCTAGAGATAGTGCGCTGTAAAGTGTGCCAGGCGACCATGGACGATTGTCAGGGTAGATTAAAACAACAGAATCTATCGTATTACTCACAGCGCATGGACAAAATACAATAGAACATATGTATAGTGAAGCTTTACAGAACAAAATGACATCATATAAAACTCCATAATAGTTGAATACAAGCATCCAAATAGCCAATACATCAAGCCTCACTACATAACACTCAGAGGATACAAAACAGCAGAACATCCAGTACATATAATAAGAAGATAATATGCAACCCTCCAGCTCGTCTTCGATATCAGCATCGTGAGAAGAGAACAGCACCTGTCACCTGCTACCTAGTCTGCCCGTCCCAAAAATGGACGAACAGCCCAAGGCAATAAGAATTAAAACATAAAGCCTTGAGTCAGACAACAGTCTTAGTGAGCAGTAAATTAACTAACAACATACCAAAAGAGCATAAAGGAAAAGGAATAGGAATACAACCCTCCCACTCCACCTCTTTCTACAATGATAGCCCCCAGACACACACTAAGCAGAAGCAACACAGCAGAGCATACAATTTAAAGTAAAGTAATAATCATTCGAGTCAAGGGCGATGTTTTCCAAGTACCAAGGCCTAAATCAGATAAGCACCCAGAAAATACCGCTCTTGAGTCCGAATGACGATACAACCAAACATCCATGACTCTGGCTATCACTGTTATCATTGCTTCGATATCACCGGTAATTGAATGACCGGCACATTCTTTCAGCCGTCCGTCAAGGGCTAATGGAAACCCTGGTTCTAGACAGTACTCCGCACGTCGTCGCAGCCCGTGCCAAGGATTTTCGCAACTACCCAGGGTACTCGACCATCAATTCATTGTCGTTGGGATTTTCGCAACTGCCCAAACGTACCCTTGCTTTGAGTCTGCTAGAACCTTCAACAACGATGCTATCCAAGCCTCCTAGTCATCCTCCTCGACGACTATTTCCATACTAGCTCAAGCGCCTCTCAAGCATCCATTATCCTTAACTCGAATCATATCACCGAGTTACCAACGTGCTTGGAATGATCCCGTCTGGATTAGACCAAGTCTTCATCACATGATGCTTCGCTTCATCACATCCTCGCAAAGCCTCATCTCTTCATTACATCATCAAAATCTATGCATAAGAGCTTCATCATCCCGCTACATATGCCACAAGCAGCTTTCCCAATTCAAGAGCCTTTCCCTTAGCTTTTGAATCGTCTTTGGTCTAAATCAAACAATCAATCATCTAATTCATAACAATCAATCAAATCAAACATTAATCCAAACAATCAAGCATTCAAATAAGATCTAAATAGACAATTATCACAATAATGACATTTTCGTAATTAAAGAGTTGAAAGTCCAATAAGCATGAAAACATGAATTATATCCCTACAACTTGATGAATGAACTTGCATAGGTTAACATATGATAAAATGGATGTAACATCATCATGAACAATGGATCTATATGGATCTACACTTAGGATGAAGAAAATGCATGGAAATCACTATTTTAAACACCAAATCGAGCCAACAATCCAATATACTCCTTTGGATCCGTGTGAGAGATAATCACCACTCACCAAATCACCTAAACAACCACAAATCTACACGCTTCAGATCTGGATAGCGAAGGATCAAGCTTGATCTATCACGAATCCGCTTCAAACGAAGAAATCTCTCTTGAAAAGATGAAGATCTTCAATCTAAGCTCTTGAATCTTCAATCTTGATCTTCGATTTGGATGGATGGAAGCACTAGATTAGAGTGGAGAAAAGAAGTGAAGAAGTGTAGAAGTCGAGCTCTCAAAATGGCAGCACTTCGTCGCTTCGAAATCCGGATCCCAAAAAGTGAGAACAACCCCCTCTATTTATAGCAGAAATCTCTCTAAGTCGCTAGCTCGGAATTAGGTCGTCTGCGACCTACGACCTAAAACCCCTCCGACCTAAAGCCTCTACGACTTAACACTTAGTGCCTAACAAACTAACGACTTATTCCCCAGGCGCTTCAACGACCTAACAAGGTTACGACCTATGACTTAAGGGGATACGACATAGCACATCAGCGCACCCAAGCGACCTAACAGATGCGCTTCCATGCGACCTACCAAATAACTGGGTTACGACTTAACAGCTATCTCCTAGGTCGCTCGCGACTTAAAACATAGGCTTCGACCTAACAACTTAGCAACCCACGCGACCTAACAATGCCGCGACTTAAGACTTTAGCCCTCTTGCGACCTAACACATAAGTTTTCCTCGCGACCTAACGTAAGTCGCGAACAACTGGGATGCGACCTAACCCTTAGCCAGAATATGACCTAACTGACTACTGACCTAGCGACCTAACCAAAAACGGAGCTCACGACCTAACTCTTAGGTCGCTAACCTATAGGTCGCTCCACCATACTAGGTCGCTAACTGTTATCACTAGTTCCTTAGGTCGCTGCCGACCTATCCCCTTAGGTCGCTAACTAATCTCAGGTTGCCAAATCCTATAAGACGCTAACTCTCTTAGGTCGCTCACTCGACCTAGCCTTCTCCACGACCTAAGCCAGCATACGACCAACCCATCCCTTAGGTCGCCTACGACATAACTTCCCTCACGATCTAAGCTAACATGCAACCTTACTCCTAGGTCACCCCACCTTCTTAGGTCGCCAACCACGACCTAACACTTAGAAAAATTCTGCCTAAAAATCTGAAATGGCTCAACAACACTAAAATTCCAGATTTTGACAAACTTGTCGATCCGTAAAAATACGGGTCGTTACAATAACAGATCCATGTTTTTATCATTGACTTTCTTATAAACTCATGGATACTCGTTCGAGTTGAATTGGGTTTAGGCATGATGCTTTAAGGTGGGCAAATGGAGACAAAGACGAAGTAGGATGCTTGGATGTATTAATTGCATTTCGATTCTGTTGTGCTAAGTGTTTATGTCACCATCTTTATATGTTTGGTGTAATACTATTATTTATATTGTATTATATTTTTGACCTCTACGTAGGCACAAATTAGAAGCTAACGTGTTAATCATGAATTGTAATGATGTGTTAATATTGCTCTATTAACTTAAGACTGTTTATTATAACTGGTCTTATATCTGTTGCCGAAATATAACTCCAAGATGGCTGTAGCACATTAGAGTTTCAACTTTGGATTCAGAATAACGGATGTTACATTAGGCATGTCTTAGTAATTAAGCATAATCTTAATTCGATAGGGCAATTGGAAGAAAAGGTTGCAAATTTTCAACTCGAGGTGGAGTCATAAGGGTATGGAAAGTGAATAAGGAGATTCTGCATGCCAAACCGGAAAGCAATAATATATACATATTTCTTGGAAAAGCGGAGGAGGATGTAGGGAATTCTCCAATTGGAGTTGGAGAGATGAACCTATTTGAAGCAAGGTGGTGGATGCAATGGAAAATCACAAAGCTAATGTAAAGGCCTTTGTGGTATTACAAGCAATTTTGAATAAGTTATGGGTGGTTATTCGATTGATAATCAAGCATACTTAGGTGTTTTGGTTAAGTTAAAAACCGAATATGAATTGGAGTGGTGTGATTTTGCATCAAGGTGGTATGTTGTGATTTGTGATATAAAATCACATTCAGAATAAATAAACATAATAAAAGGAAAACACATACTTAGGCCAAAATAATATTGCACATACGGATACCTATACCATACTAAAGGAGAAGATTTTATGCTTTTAAATTAGATGAAATAATTTATTTGTTGTCATATATACGAGGATTTGAGCACCAAGTAATCTCTTGTTATAAATAGAGATGCAAACTTTCATTTAGGGGAATTATTATATTAGGTTTTGGGCTTTGAGTTTGTTACTCAAATTAGAGCTTTGTATTTGTTTTCTAAATGTTTAATAAAATTTTGGTTTAAGGAAACTATTTGTGTACCGTTTTATTTCTACTTCTTATCTCCTCTAAAATTTAACTGCGCATGGATTTGTGGATAATCCTGCCAAGTTATGTAATGTCGTTTTATAACGACCGGGATTTTCGACCCTTGAAAATCGACACTAATACGTCCACTGTATTACATGCCGAGAAATCGAATGATGAAAAACCCGATTGTTAGTGAAAGAAAGAAGGAAGAAGATAAGAAGAAAACTAAACAACATAGAATCTCACAACGGGACGAATAATCTATAATTTATCATAAGTCTTTACACAAAAGCAAAACTATAATATATATATACAGACATCAATCAGAGTATAACCTATCTCAGCCTGGACAGTTATAACAGTTTGTCCTCACAATTGTTGATAACACACCAATGAATACAGCGGAAAATATAACCATCTACGTGAATATGTATCTGGACCTCCAACTTGTCTCTTGAAGCTTCAAGCATCCAAAACTAATCTATAATATACACGGTCTGACCTAAGCATTTATAATAAAATAACACCCTAGTTAGTCTGGAAAACCAGCATGAGAAAAACACACCCAATTGGATTTTTAAATTATAAGAAAATCTTTGAAAATCAGAGGTATCTTGTAAGATCACGTCACACATAAATACGATGGGTTTTTACCTTACGATAACCAAAACCTTGTATATCAAAATCATCTGATATTAAAATAGTGTCTATAGAAACTAAACTATAAAATAGCTAAAATGCTTGCATCTCACATTTCAACATAGTTGGGCACAATCAAAACCGTACAGCGCTTATTGGAGAATGGATTCCATATAATGACTAGGCACTAGGGTACCATCTATCACGGTACACGTCTAGAAAATGTACCGAGATGGAACCTATCGATCCCTGCCAACACAAGACCGGCCTACCCCTTACTGGATTGTACCGAATATGTTATCACCCCAGTTGCTTTGCAACCCATTTGAGATCTCATGCACAACCAATCCATAAATATGTAGATGTAGGATATCTAGAAAGGTGACAACATACCCTAATGGGTGCGACCTACTAAGCTTTGCTGCATCTCCCCTGATTTTCAGTCATTTCCGGTGGATGAGGCTTGAGGCTACGATTCTCTTTCAAGAAATTTACACTTAGAATGTTCATTGCCCTCCAATGATAATATGCTGATAGCATTCATCCATACAAGTTGTTCTGGGTCTGAACGATCCAATCTCTTTAAAGATCACCATCTTCACGATCTTTTCGATATCATAATTCGCAATGCTCAAATCGGATCAAAGTGGTTTTCAGATAATTAAATCCGATCTCGATCTCTTCGAAACAATCAACGAAATTGGTCAGATTTGATAGTCGGTTATTTAACTATCAAATTACACATATAAGCAGCCACTAGGTCATATTTTAAATCTTTCAAACATTTATCTCAAAATATCTTTACAAAGATATATATTCAATCTCTTCCAATATTTGAAAACACTTTTGAACACTTATATCCATAACAGGATATTTCAACTTATATCAACACTTAGAGATATTTCCAATCCAACTTATAATTCATTACTTAGAAAAATATTTCTATATATATATATATATATCATTTTGTCGCTAAAATATCTCTAAAACCTTTAATTCCAATACTTAGGAACTATTCCGTACTTATCTCATAAAACGTCGGAATTTTTATTAATTCCTTTTTACAATTTCCAACAAACTCTATTATACTTATTTATAACCCAACTATAAATTTTTAACTTCTTTTATGAATTCAAATTCACTTCCTGTATCTAACATTTTGGAAATCCTCCTAAATTTCTAGAATTCCTTTATAAGATTTCTCTTATCAAATTCGTATCCGTTCACTAAAATATGGTTTACCAATCTCGAGATTATTTACAAATAAATTCCAATTACTTACTTATAAATTCTATGTAAAATAATAAGTATTTTTAAAGAATAGTAATTTACTTTACAATACCTTTTAAGTAATTATATTAAAATATCAAAACACTTTTAAATAAATATCAATAATTCATTTCCAATTCATTTTTACATAAAACTAATCAATTACAAGGCTTATTATAAAAATTAAAAATTCATTTCCCTAATATTACATAATTGACAAAGCGATTCAAATTTCCCCTTTCTCGATCGATGGACAGAAGGAGATTATTACTTTGGGGAATAGATTTAGAAGACCCTGGTTAGAATGATTGCTGATTTTTTCGATAAAGGGTTTTCGTGGTTAAAGTGTTTCGATTTGTTATATGGGCCGATGGGTTGAATACTATGAAATGCGGTGGTGTTTCTTCTACCCAGAATTGGGTCGGGCCTAGTTTTTATTTCTTTTAGTTTCTTTGTATTATTTTCCTTTGTAATTGTCATAACTGTAATGGAGTTTGTTTTAATTGAGGATGTCGTACTCTTTTTCCTTACCACGATGGTAAGGTTTTTTAAGGAGGCGAATCCTTCTATTTATGGTTCTTTTCGTCATTTACAAATGAAACTTTTATCTTAAAAAAATAGTATTTCAACTACATAGTTTAATAAATAAAAATCCCTTTTAAAAACAAACTTCACTCCTTGATAAAAATATATATTTTTAAATTCCAATATGAATGATTTTCTATTTATAAATCTCTCTCGATTTATCATAAATCGGTTTACATTTCCAATTTCATAACCCTTTTCCCAAATTCAAAATAGTATCCACTATTCCTTCTAATCCGATTTCCATATCACATTATAAATTCTCACTGTGAATTTATATTCCCAATTTATCAAATGATAATCATTCCACTTTATTTATAAACATTGTTTATAAATTTCATAAACTCATTCCCAGTTTAAATAGGTTTATGTTAAAAAAATCTATTTATAAACCGATTTCTAACTAAAATTCCATTTAAAAATCAATTTTCTTAAATAACCCAAACTATATTCCAAAACCATTCAAATCTCGATTTTAACATTCATTTCATATTTTAAGATTCTCATTTAAAATCCTTTGTTTAAAAATCCTCAATTTAAAATTCTCTATTTGAAATCATTTTACGAATATAGTTAAATAAATAACCAAAATCAATTTATTTATTTTATCCAAATCAATTCCCTTTTTAATAATTCCAAAATTCAATATAAAAATATCAATTCCAAAATCGCCTTTTAATTTCCTTTTTAAAATTCAAAAATATTATCTATGGTATTTATAATACCAAAGTTAAGGCCATTGCTACTATAGCATCCAATAATTCAAATCAGAACATAATCTATATCAGATTATTCACACACATCATATATCACTATATATGAAATTAAAATCAACATTTTTGAGGAATCCAGTTGGATCCCTCCAACCTGTTTTCCTACAACCACAGATGTTATATAACATAAAATACCATTCCCGGAATATCGCGGTAATATAGGGTCATCCGCTATTATGCGGGGCTCATAGTGTCTCATCCGCTCCAATATGCGGGAAATGTATCCAACTACTAATATATATTCTACTATATATAATATAACATTTAACTGATAATAGTTTATTAATTCAACCAGTCATCCAATAATTAATTTTTAATATTATAAAATTTAAACCAGCAATCCAAATGAGTGAGATTTACTCACATTTATTTTTTGTTGTCGCCGAGGCATTCCAGTTTGGAACTAAAACCGGGCGACTCCGATTTTAGCCCATATTTCCACTGTCCCCAAATCCGTCAAAGCCTGTTCCATTGCAAAGCTCTCATCACCACGATCGTAATTCAAAATGTTTCGTTCCAATCGAACCTCGTATGTAGGATTATAATTTTTTATAAGTTATTGATATTTTTGAATTAAATAATATAAACAAATCGCCATTTACCCAAAATTACAGAAATGCCATTACACTATCTTCTTCCCCAAATCGTGGTCTCCCCCCTCCCTGTACACGCACAACATATGGCCATGCACGCACTCCACTGGCACACAATTCCACTCGACAAAATCCGAAATCGACTTCACCATCGCACTTTACGCCCAAATCTTCATCTATCGGACCCAAAGCTTCGAACTCGATCATCTCCTCCCTCTTGCAACCGAGCAGCCACTATCCCCCCCAACGACGCGATTTGCAAATAAGGATCATACCTTACCATCTTCTGCACCGAGGTGCAATTTCATCCCACGATCACAAATACGAACTCCATTTTCCAAATCGACGTCCAAAACAACGGCAATCTCCAACCCTAGTTCTAAAACCCAAAACCCATGCCACTGTCGATCTCCAAAAACGAAGCTGTAACCTCCAAAAACCCATCTACACGAAGATTGTATCGAAACAAGAATTTTAAAATTGGTTTGTCAATTTTTCATTGAATAAGAATTGAAATATAAAAATTTGAAGTTTTCATCACCTTTTTTTTCCGCGTTCGATGTGTTTAAATACAAGAGGGGGAAGAAAGATGAAAGTAGCGTGTAGGTAGGGTGCTCGAACGTTCAGGGTAAGGTGGGCTGAAGAGATAGAAAAACGGCTGATGTTAAATCGATTAAAAATATATTATTTAAAATCCAAAATATCTCAGTTACAGTAACTTAAAATTCTGAATCCCTATCAAGGCGTAACGCCGGCATTTCCAATGTTATACCCCTATTTTGAACGCAATGGAACAAGTCTTGAGACCTAATTCGATTATATGGAGAAGATAGGTTTTTGAACCCAATTATAATATTAAATTTCCGATATTAATTTCAACGCGTTTATACCCCATATGACACAATGATATTTCTGATCGCTACGAAATTTGAAATCCAATAATAATACACTATTACGGATCCAATGGAACTGGTTTCATCGAAATCCGAGACTATGCCCCAGACAGCTATTTTCATTCATTAATTAAAACGAGTAAATTTCAAAATTATTTAAATCACTTTCTAAATCAAGTATTCAAGAGTTTATTATCTTCGTTCTTATTAGATAGAAATTTAATAAGCTTTAAATCATTTTTATCCAAATAAAGATCCAAGATTTAAATTATTTAAATGATTTTCAATTATTAAATTCAACAATTAAATTACCCAATAAATCGTTACATTTGAAATTTAAGTTATTAAATCTATAAAATTACTTTTAAATATTTAAAATCAATTAAATATTCCAATTTCAAATAACCAAAATTCTGGGTCGTTACATTCTTTCCCTCTTAAAAGAATTTCGTTTCCGAAATTGCCAGGATAGGAAAAATGCCCCAAACCCATTTCTTTCTAAAACCAATTAGTTGAAATAACTTCCCAAATTCTTTTAAACCTTTAACTTCCCAAAATCAATTGATTGAAACCTTGTTATTACCTTTACTAAATTTATAAATTCATTCATAGATTACAAATAATATTATCCATATTCTCATTTCAGGTTATAACTCCAAAATTAAATTTTAGTTATTAAAAAAATTCTTTAAATTTTCTAACTCCTTAAATTTTGAAAATTTTCACCAGCGTCTCCTTTGCGGGGCTAGATCAGAACAACTACAAATCGCCACTACAGGCTAAATCAACAAAAGAAAACAAAAGCCAAGTGGCTCAATCATAAAACCATCAAATTCAACAACAATTTAAACATGTACCTTTTTTTTGGGCAACCAAATTTCTTATGATACCAAAGACATCAATTTAGCTCTTGCTTTTAAGTACTGGCATGTTACTTACCAATAATATCCAATCATATAATTCAAAATTAGTTTATTTTTCAATTTCCATTCAACACTTGCTTTACTAAAGCCCGTACAATGTACATATATCATCCGTACGCAATATCAAATTTGATCGCTCGCTCGATCACACAATTTCACTTCCGAACTAGTATCGTTCACACGACCACTCTAGTGCGGACTCAGATCTGGTTTCTTGATCAGAAACCGTTATTCTTCTTGCATAGCCATATGCTATGATAGAGAATCCCAGAATCAATCAAAAATCCATATCCAGCATTCGCCATCGAGAATCGAGTGAAAAATCCTAACTCAGATTGATATAAGTCATCTCGAAATCATGTGCTCGAATCTGGATCAAACCATCATGCGAATAAAATAATATACGTACAACTTACATATTTATTCCCAATTGATTTCTAACTATATCAAATTCCATTTCTTTACCTTCATCCCATTCTTATTTACTTTATCCACATTCAATTGATCTACATTCAATTTATTCACATTTCATTACTCACATTCCCTTATTTACTTAGTATATTCCTTTTTAATACTAATTATCCTTAAAGAACAATTACATCAAACCTTTATGTTTAACACATTTCACTCTATCCTATATCCATTTATGAATCATAAAATTCTTCTTAAGTTTATAAATATTTTCTACGACTCCCATCATGTTTATTACCACTTCATAACTTAGGTTTATATTCGGTTTGGATCAAATCCAATTTTATTTAACCCAACTCCGTAGTTAAATTCTAGTATTTCAACCATATCCAATTCACTAATTATTTTAATTAGCTCATTTCATTAATTTATTTCAAATCTCTATCAATTCCATTTACAAAAATTGTTTCGTTTAGTCTAACTCGGCTAAACTTCCAAATTTCACTTTATTTAACTTAATTTAAGTTAAATTTCATTCCATGGTCAAATTTCAAAATTTTGCTTCTCTTGCATCCATATTCAAAATTTTAAAACATTGCTTTAACTCGCAAATTTTCAAATTTTATAAGTTATCAAACTTATTTTCTCATATTCCCAATAAAACATTTAAAAGAAATCCCAAAGTTTAAACACCTCGTTCTAAAGTATTTCAAATCATTTTTGAAATCATATATATATACACACACACACAAAATCGCTTGGTATATTAAATCGTTCTTTTTGATTTTAAAATCAAAATTAGTTTTGCCAAGTCAAAAATCCAATGGTAGCAATTCCTCTCTTGGAAACTCAAAAATGAACATCGATGATGCTGCAGTCATTACCGAAATTATTTTCCAGCGACCGAAATGAGTTCAGTGCTTTTATTTCCTTTAAAACCCTTTAAAAATATTTCAAAAATATTTTCCAATTAATATCTCTATTATTTCCCCAAAACATTTTGAAAACAAATTTCAAAACCAACAGGATTTAAATTTTCAAATTTCCAGTCTTTAAACCCTTTTAATTTATAAATTGCTTTTATAAACCATATTTATAATATACCTGCGAAATTTCATTTCCTTTCAATTTATAAATCACATTTATAAACCATATATTCATATACCCTCACTTGGCTATATAAAATCACTTCTTAACTGTTAATCTTGTTTACATTATAGTATCAACCTTTATTCGATCATAAACAACAACCAATAAATGATAATAATCAAATATTATCATTCTCTAACAATCAAGCACACCATATATACCATAATAATTTCTGAAAAATTATTCCTTTACATATAAAAATAATCAAAGGTAAAATTATTTCATTTACCCAATTTCAAAATAATACCATGTCGAGTTGCTCTGTTCAAGTGTTTAGAGATTCCTATCAATAACGTTAATTACTCATATCGACCAGAATCCATAAGCAACCCAATAGATCAACCAACACAATATAAAACATTTTTATATCACTAACAAATACGCGCTCATATATATACACTCAAACTCATTCTAGGGTGCTATTAATCCTATCTTTGATAACTTACACCACCAAAGCCAAGGTTCTCGCTTAACCTTCAGCCCTGATACCAAGTGTAACGACCAGGATTTTCGACCCTCGAAAATCGACCGTAATACGTCCAATGTATTACATGTCGAAAAATCGAATGACGGAAAACCCGATTGTTAGGGAAAGAAAGAAGAAAGAAGATAAGTAGAAAACTAAACAACATAGAATCTCACAACTGAAAGAATAATCTATAATTTATCACAAGTCTTTACAAAAAAGAAAAACTGTAATATATATATATATATACAGAGACATCAATCAGAGTATACTAACCAATCTCAGCCTGGACAGTTATAACAGTCTGTCCTCACAATTGCTCATAACACACCAATGAATACAACGGAAAATATAACCATCTACGTGAATACATATCTAGACCTCTAACTCGTCTCTTGAAGCTTTAAGCATCCAGAACTATTCTATAATATACTCGATCTAACCCGAGCATTTATAATAAAATAACACCCGAGTCGGTTTGGAAAACCAACATGAGAAAAACACACCCAATTGGATTTTTAAATTATAAGAAAATCTTTGAAAATCAAAGGTATCTTGTAAGACCACGTCACACATAAACACGACGGGTTTTTACCTTACGATAACCAAAACTTTGTATATCAAAATCATCTGATATTATAGTAGTGTCTATAGAAAATAAGCTATAAAATAGATGAGATGCTTGCATCTCACATTTCAACATAGTTGGGCACAATCAAAACCGTACGACGCTTATTGGAGAATGGATTCCATACAATGACTAGGCACTAGGGTACCACTTATCACGGTACACATCTAGAAAATGTACCGAGATCGAACCTATCGATCCCTGCCAACACAAGACCGGTCTACCCCTTACTGGATAATACTGAATATGTTATCATCCCGGTTGCTTTGCAACCCTCCTGAGATCTCATGCACAACCAATCCATAAATATGTAGATGTAGGATATCTAGAAAGGTGACAACATACCCTAATGGGTGCGACCCACTTAGCCTTGCTGCATCTCCCCTGATTTTCAGTCATTCCCGGTGGATGAGGCTTGAGGCTACGATTACCTTTCAAGAAATTTACACTTAGAATTTTCATTGCCTTCCAATGACAATGTGCTGATAGCATTCATCCATACAAGTTGTTCTTGGTCCGAACAAACCAATTTCTTCAAAGATCACCATCTTCACTATCTTCTCGATATCACAATTCGCAACGCTCAAATCAGATCGAAGTGGTTTTCGGATAATTAAATCTAATCCCGGTCTCTTTGAAACTATCAACGAAATTGACCAGATTTGATAGTCGGTTATTTAACTATCAAATTACACACATAAGCAGTCACTATGCCATATTTTAAATCTTTCAAACATTTATCTCAAAATATCTTTACAAAGATATATATATTCAATCTCTTCCAATATTTCAATATTTGAAAACACTTTTGAATACTTATATCCATAATAGGATATTTCAACCCATATCAACACTTAGAGATATTTCCAATCCAACTTATAATCCATTACTTAGAAAAATATTTCAATATAAATCATTTTGTCGCTAAAATATCTCCAAAACCTTTAATTCCAATACTTAGGAACTATTCCGTACTTATCTCATAAATCGCCGGAATTTTTATTAATTCCTTTTTACAATTTCCAACAAACTCTATTATACTTATTTATAACCCAACTATAAATTTTTAACTTCTTTTATGAATTCAGATTCACTTCTGAAGTTCCCGTATCTAACATTTAGAAATCCTCCTTAATTTCCAGAATTCCTTTATAAGATTTCTCTTATCAAATTCGCATCCGTTCACTAAAATATGGTTTACCAATCTCGAGATTATTTACAAATAAATTCCAATTACTTACTTATAAATTCTATGTAAATAATAAGTATTTTTAAAGAATAGTAATTTACTTTACAATACCTTTTAAGTAATTATATTAAAATATCAAAACACTTTTAAATAAATATCCATAATTCATTTCCAATTCATTTTTACATAAAACTAATCAATTACAAGGCTTATTATAAAAATTAAAAATTCATTTCCCCTAATATTATATATTTGAAAACAAACTTACCGAAATATTTTAATATAGATAACAGTTTTTAAACTACATAGTTTGATAAATAAAAATCCATTTTAAAAACAAACTTCACTCCTTGATAAAAATATATATTTGTAAATTTTAATATGAATGATTTCCAATTTATAAATCTCTCTCGATTTATCACAAATCAGTTTATGTTTCCAATTTCATAACCCTTTTCCCAAATTTCAAAATAGAATCCATTATTCCTTCTAATCCGATTTCCATATCACATTATAAATTCTCACTATGAATTTATATTCCCAATTTATCAAATGATAATCATTCTACTTTATTTATAAACACTGTTTATAAATTCCACAAACTCATTCCCAGTATAAACAGGTTTATGTTACAAAAATCTATTTATAAACTGATTTCTAATTAAAATTCCATATACAAATCAATTTTCTTAAATAACCCAAACTATATACCTAAACCATTCAAATCTCGATTTCGACTTCCGTTTCATATTTTAAGATTCTCATTGAAAAATCCATCATTTAAAAATCCTCAATTTAAAATTCGCTATTTGAAATCATTTTACGAATATAGCTAAATAAATATCCAAAATCAATTTATTTATTTTATCCAAATCAATTCCCTTTTTAATAATTCCAAAATTCAATATAAAAATATCAATTCCAAAATCGCCTTTTAAATTCCTTTTTAAAATTCAAAAATATTATCTATGGTATTTATAATAACAAAGTTAAGGCCAGTGCTACTATAGCATCCAATAATTCAAATCACAACATAATCTATATCAGATTATTCACACACATCGTATATCATTATGTATGAAATTAAAATCAACATTTTTGAGGAATCCAGTTGGATCCCTCCAACCTGTTTCCCTACAACCACAGATGTTATATAACATAAAATACAAATTCCGCTTCGAGGCGGGATATCGCGGTAATATAGGGTCATCTGTTATTATGCAGGGTGCATAGTGTCTCATCCGCTCCAATCGGCAGAAAATATATCCAACTACTAATATATATTCTATTATATATATTATAACATTTAACTAATAATAATTTATCAATTCAACCAATCAGCCAATAATTAATTTTTAATATTATAAAATTAAAACCAGTTATCCAAATGAGTGAGATTTACTCACATTTATTTTCTGTTGTCGCCGAGGCGTTCCGGTTTGGAACTAAAACCGAACGACTCCGATTTTAGCCCAAATTTCAACTGTCTCCAAATCCATCCAAACCAGTTCCATTGTAAAGCTCTCGTCACTACGATCATAATGCAAAATGTTTCGTTCCAATCGAACCTCGTATGTAGGAGTTATAATTTTTTATAAGTTATTGATATTTTTGAATTAAATAATATAAACAAATCGCCATTTACCCAAAATTACAGAAATGCCATTACACTATCTTCTTCCCAAATCGTGCTCTCCCCCCTCCCAATACACGCACAACATATGGTCGTGCATGCACTCCACTGACACATGATTCCACTTGACGAAATCCCAAATCGACTTCACCATCGCACTCTACGCCCACATCTCCATCTACCGGACCCTAAAGCTTCAAACTCGATCATCTCCTCCCTCTCGCGACTGAGCAGCCACTATCCCCTTCCCCCCTGACGATGCAATTTGCAAATAAGGATCGAACCTTACCATCTTCTACACCGAGGTGCTATTTCATCCCACGATCACAAATACGAACTCCATTTTCCAAATCGACGTCCAAACAACGGCAATCTCCAACCCTAGTTCTAAAATCCAAAACCCATGCCACTGTCGATCTCCAAAAACGAAGCCGTAACCTCCAGAAACCCATCAACACGAAGATCGTATCGAAACAAGAATTTTAAAATTGGTTTGTCAATTTTTCATTGAATAAAAATTGAAATATAAATTTTTGAAGTTTTCATCCCTTTTTTTTGTGTTCACTGTGTTTAAATACAAGAGGGGGAAGAATGATGAAAGTAGCGTGTAGGTAGGGTGGTTGAATGTTCAAGGTAGGTTGGGCCGAAGAGATAGAAAAACAGCTGATGTTAAATCGATTAAAATATATTATTTAAAATCCAAAATATCTTGCTTATAGTAACTTAAAATTTTGAACCCCTATCGAGGCCCACCGCCTAGCGTTTCTAATGTTATACCCCTATTGTAAACGCAATGGAACTAGTCTCGAGACCTAATTCGATTGTATGGAGAAGATAGGTTTTTGAACCCAATTATAATATTAAATTTTCGATATTAATTTCAACGCTTATATACCCCGTATAACCAAACGATACGTCTGATCGCTGTGAAATTTGAAATTCGATAATAATACACTATTACGGATCCAATGGAACTAGTTTCATCGAAATCCGAGACTGTGCCCGGACAGCTATTTTCACTCGTTAATTAAAACGAGTAAATTTCAAAATAATTTAAATCACTTTTTAAATTAAGTTTTCAAGAGTTTATTATCTTCATTCTTATTAAATAGAAATTTAATAAGCTTTAAATCATTTTTATCCAAATAAAATTCCAAAATTTACATTATTTAACGATTTTCAATTATTAAATTCAACAATTAAATTACCCAATAAATCGTTATATTTGAAATTCAAGTTATTAAATCCATAATATTACTTTTAAATATTTAAAATCATCTAAATATTCCAATTTCAAACAACCAAAATTCTGGGTCGTTACATGTTTTTGTTGGATAATTGCCACAAAAATCATAGCCATTTCATTGCTTGACCTTTTGCATTCTTTATTAACGACAAAATGTTTCTATTTATGGAATACTTATTTATTATGATTGATGCGCTCAAGAGAGAGAAGAGAATTGTAAGGTTATTTTTTATTCACTCTTCTTTCTCTCTTCTTCGAAAGAAGATTACAAAAATTATGGAAAACGAAATTCGTCTTTTTCATCTCTTTCTCTCTATAATTTCTTCTGAAATAAAATTAAATTTTCAAATATGCTCAAAACTCCAGCATTGTGACTTCACAATATCCAAATCCATCAATTTTGAGTGCATAAGTTTGAAGGATCATTGTGTTAACCTAAGAAAGTGGATGACAATTATCGATTGTACCATAGTCGTGTCGAATTTTGCTTTCAAGGCAGTGGCCTCATCCATGACACAACTCTAATCACTTGCTTTTTCCATTGTTCCTATCCATCAACTCTGGCAATTTGAAAGCGAAACTCGATCCATCTTTCAAGAGGATTAGGCTATTTAGGTTTTGGAACAAAGATTGGACTATTGTGATGATTAATGCATTTGGATATGAAAAGCAGGGGTTAAGCAAAGTTGAGTTGAATCTAGGATTTTCAAAACATTAACAAGTAAGAAATATAGTGAATTAATGCTAATGTACATTCCAAAATTTCATCATACTTTTATTTGAATCATTTTAGAGTTTGACGATAACCACATTTTGTTGATAAATTTGAGAATGTAAAGTGGTTTAAAAATCGGCTTTAGTTGGTGATATATGTTAGGCATAGTGCATAAATTTGAATATGCTATAGTGGCAATTTTCGTTTGTTGAAATATAAATTCATGACAAAAATAATTGCTTTTGTGTAATGATCTCTTTTTATTTCTATTATTTTAAGTAATTAAAAATGAATTTATTACATAATTTAAATAGAGAAAGATATAGAATTATATGTTCTACAAACTTCTATTCGTCGAACTATAGACTTTTCATTTATACCAATGTTGGATAGTAAAGTTTTGTTAATTTCTATATAAGCTATTAATTTAAGATATAAACATTTGATGAAAGTTAATAGAATTAAAAATAATTTTGGTATACAAAAAGTGCTTTCTGAAATAAGTATACAAGTTACAAAGTATTAATTATTGTACTAATATGCCGAGAAGTTTAACCATTTGCAGTTATTGCCTCGCATATGAATACTTCTATTTAGAATGATGTGTATTATTTATTCCTAAAACTTTTGGTATTCTGAATAAATGATTTTGTCATTAATTATATTTATATAATTTAGTTAGACACTAAAGAGAAGGAGACTTTTGTAACGAATAATACCCTTATTCTTTATGTTATATATGAAGAGGATATTATAAAGTCATTATTTTCCTTCTTAAATTTTGTTCTCAAATTGTTATATCACGTAGTTTTAAGATCATAATAATTAAGGCTACTTAAATTTTGCTCTTCCATTTTTAGATGGAGTTAAAACAACATTCATAGATCTTGTATGTTTGTAAATGTAACGTTGTCAATTTCATCCTTTTGTTGAGCATCTATTGCTTTTTCTCAAAATAATATTGAAGTTCCAAAATGAAAGATCTATACAATAATCCATATGAAGTATTTTTATTACATTTAAAAGTTGAAATTAAACCATAACCATTTATTTTTAAATGAAGCTATTATATAAGTTGGGCATTACCTGCAAACATGAAAGTGAGTAAACAACTCATAAGTATGTGGAACTCCAAATTCAATTTGGACATTTCATTGAATTTAAATACGGTAAAAATACTAATATGCTTTATATTTTTCCATTATGAATTTTATCAACATTAAATCATAAAATTGATTTATGATTTATTTGTGGTAGCAAATCATAAGCATTTAATGATATATTTGATCTGATTGGAAAATGAATTTGAATGACAGAACATGAAGAAACACTTTTGGAATTGACTAACGAGACTTTATGGTTATTAATTTATGGAATTGGATTTATTTTTATGTTATGCAAATAACATAAGTTTATTGACTTTTAACTGTAAAGATTTTATTTTTTTCGAATATTGAATTTATTATAAGTTTGCTTTAGGAAATGATTTTTGCTAGTTTTATTGTTAGGTTAATAAGATACTTGAATATAAAGTTCTATAGTAGAATATATATGTGAAATTTATCAAGATTTTATATTTAGTTAAATTTTTATAATGGAGAAATTATGGATTTTTCATACATATATTAGTTATGAAAAGGTTCATCAAAAAGGAGAAAGAACACTATCATCTTAATGGCATGAGTATATTTTAGAATTTGATTACATTTTAATGTTAAACATATCCATACTTTCTATGTATGTATACTTGAGAATATAGTTTAAAATAAAATATATTTTAAAAGGATTTGAAACATTATCACTTTGTTGATATGGATGAATTTATTGAAAGTGGAGGAATATTGAAATAAGTCATGCATTACAATATAGTGATGATACAACGTACACACAACTTATATAGTAGCAAATTATGAGATGAGTTTGTCTTTGAAATTAATGAAATGATGTATATTGAAAGTAAGGAGAGAGATATTTATAAAGGGTAACAATAAATCAAAGGGAATATGTAATTGTTTGAATATCTTATAAAGTATTCCGAAATGAGACGTTAATACTTGTAGACAAACATACTCATATGAATTTGAATATGAATATTGATAACTTGGGCCAATGTGTGAGATTATGGAAAATAACATGTTTCGAGAATATTTTTTTGGCTTACCAATATAAGTTGATGGATACAATATTTATAAATATGCAAAAATATTTGATTTGAAATACATGTATGAAACTAAAATTTAATTATTATTGAGAACTGAAAATATTTGTATTAAATATACGTATAGAAAGGAAATTTTATATATTCTAGATTGATATGATTTCCCCCTCTATATGAACATTATTATAAGGCCCTATGTTTGGTATGTCATATTGTATAAGTGCATGCTTTATGAGTTTATGTATGCATGATAGAAGGATGATATGAGTTAAACTGAGTATTGCATTAATATATGTTGGTAGTATTTGATAATTGATTTTGCAGATATTGTGTTGATATTCGTTTGTATGTATGAAAATACAAAACATGCTAGAATAAAATTTAATGTAACCGATGATATAAAATTGAATATATGGATCTTCATAAGTTAGATTATGCACGGGGGAAATTACTTTGCTAGATTGTTTCATACTTGACATAGTTCCTCGTAAAAAACCAGGTAGAATTTATTGGATTATGAAAATGTGACCATTCAAACTATAGTGTTTTGAAGTGTTGGGGTATTCAGCTAAAGTGGTCACTATAGTTTGGAAAAATCAATAATTGACATCAGGTGTTGATTGTGAGTTCTTTCTTCTCCTAATATGAGACAACCAATTTAGAAGAGGCTAATGTGAGAAAATTGAAAATATTTTAAGTTGATCTCACAACATTGAAAATATCTTGGGAAGATTTGATTGTTTTGGTATGGCATCCATGTTATAACCCCATGGTTATGTCTTCAACAATACAATCCAATATATAGCTCATACGCTAATCTAAAACGAACAATTCTGGATATGTCTTCTAAACCTTACCCTTTGTTTCCCACAACATTCATATATATTGTCTTCAACAATACAATCCAATATATAGCTCATACGCTAATCTAAAACGAACAATTCTGGATATGTCTTCTAAACCTTACCCTTTGTTTCCCACATGCAGTCCTCCCGATCTGTGCTCCGCTAGACACATACTAACTTCAATACCATGTTCTGAAGCCTCTTCTCATCTCGATTTAGTATCTGAATCGGTCTTCGCACATAGGTTATATTCAGCTCTATGGCCTGGTCTTCTACTACCCTTAGATTAGCTACTGCATCCAGATCCCTAATGCACTTCCGCATATATGATAAGTGAACACACGTTACGGACTCCTGCAAAAATACTAAGAAATTCTACCTTATACGCCACTATCCCAATCTTATATATAATGGAAACGATCCTACATATCTGGGTGCTAACTTCCCAACCTTCCCAAAACGCATCACACCCCTTATTGGATAAACTTTCACGAACACCTGATTGCCTACTACATACACCAATTACTTTTTCCTTGTGTCGGCATAACTCTTTTGCCTAGACCATGCTGCCTTCATCCTAGTTCGGATCAGCTCTACTTTCTTAGTAGCATCTTTAACCATATCTGGTCCCAACACAATCATATCCCCTTCTCTAACCAACAAGCAGGCAACTACATGGCCTTCTATACAAAGCCTCAAATGGGGCCATCCCAATGCTACCCTAGTAGTTGTTGTTGTATGTAAACTCTACCAAGTGTAGATAATCCTCCTAAGATCCACCTATGTCTAAAATGCAAGCTTACAACATGTCTTTCAGGACCTTGTTGACTCTTTCGGTCTACCCATCCGTCTGTGGGTGGTATGCAGTACTCATGCGCAACTCTGTACCCAACTCCTTCTGCAAACTACGTCAGAACTCACTAACAAACAACGAATCTCGATCACTAATAATAGCGCTAGACACCCCATGTAATTTCACTATTGCCTTTACATATATCTCTGCTAACTTTGGCTCAGTTCTCTTAGCCTTCACTGAAATGAAATGGGCATACTTAATTAGTCTATCAACTATGACCCATATGATCTCATTGCATGTCCTTGACTATAGCAACCCATCTACGAAATTCATCGATACCGAATCTCATTTCCACACTGAAATCTCCAAAGGCTGTAGGAGCCCACTAGGCTACTGATGTCCTACTTTAACCTGCTGGCACGTGAGACACCTTTTCACATACTCTACCAAATCTTTTTCGATCCAATCCCAGAAGAAATTCCTCTTCATGTCTCAGTACATCGTTGTACCTCTAGGATGTATAGTAAACTTTAGACTATGACATTCATCCAACACTTCCTTCCGCAGTCCTTTTGCACTCAGAACATACAACCTTCCATTCTTCCACAATCTGCCTTCTCTATCAACGCCGAACCCCTTCAATTCTACTGCCTTAATTTCTGAGTCTAAGTTCCTTATTATACCAACATAGAACTTGTCTCCTTCTACAGTTCAATAATCCTTTCTATCAGTGTAGGCCTTACTTCCAGGCATGGTAACATCTCGAAACTACTTCTTGAACAGGCATTGGACCGAAAATGCACATTACAAGCGGACAACGTTTCCTTCCAAGGGTATACTCTATCTCAAAATCTTCTTGTCGGCTCCGTCTGAGAGAATAAATAGCTCAAAGACTTGTGGTCAATATACAAGTCAAACCTCTCCCCTAAGAGATAATGTCTTCAAATCTTCAATGCGAAGATTACTGTCGTTAACTCCAAATCATGAGTTGGATATCGAATTTCATGGGGTCGCAACTATCTATATGAATAAGTAATTACTCCGCTTTTCTGCATCAATACTGCTCCTAACCCCGAGCCTGACACATCAATATACATAGTCATATCATCATTCCCTTCGAGTAGGCGCATTCATTAATCTATGCTCTAGGAATGCCTTCTCACACTCCTGCATTCAAACAAAATGCTCACTCTTCATGGTCAGTCTCGTCATAGTGAAACTATACATGAGAAGTCCTTAATGAATCTTCGGTAATAGCCGACCAATCCTAGAAAACTTCGCACTTCTACCATAGTCTCAGGTCTCTTCCGCCCATTTACTGTATCAACCTTCAAAGGATCTACCGCTAACCCCTCTTTCGAAATCACATGGCCTAGGAACTTCACTTCCCTTCTCCAAAAATGACACTTCGAAAATTTTTCCTTCAACTTATGCTATCTCAACAGCTCCAACACAAGCCTCAGGTGAACTGTGTGTTCCCTTCTGTCTTTAGAGTACACTAAGATATCATCTATAAACACCAACAAATATTCATCCAGCTTATCTCGGAAGATTCTGTTTATCAGGTCCAGAAAGAACACAGGTACATTGGTTAGTCCAAATGGCATTACGAACCATAGATATGAACTGTGTCTCATTTGAATGCAGTCGAAGGAATGCTTTACTTCGCAACTCTCAGTAGATGGAACCTTGTAGCCAAGTCCAACTGCAAAAATACCTTAACTCCACTTAAATGATCAAACATATCATCAATTCTTGGCAAATGGTAATTATTCTTCACCATCCATTCATTCAGCCTTCGATAGTATATGCACAGTCTTAAAGACCCATCGGACTTCTTTACGAACATTGCAACTGCTTGACAAGGTGAACTACTTGGCATTTTGAAGCTCTTTCCTTTTAACTCTACCAATTGCTTCTTCAACTCGTCCATCGCTTTTGGAGGCATTCTACTTGGGGGTCGACTAAATGGTTTGATCCCCTGTAATAAATCTGTTCGAACCTCTTCCGCTCTTGGGGGTGGCAACCCTAAAACCGGTTCAAACACATCTCAGGATTCCTTTACTACCCATATTGCTCTAAGATCTTCTTCTTTCAAAGCTAAAGCAAATAAAACGCATCTATGTATTGCTCCATATTCCTCCAAGACCACATACACTTTATCCCTGCGGTCCGGATGACTCAAAGTATTTACCGTTTCGGCGTAGTGCACTCTTGCACCATACTTCTCCAACCAGTCCATCGCTAAAATAACTCTGAAGCCTATGAAGTCAAACATGTACGGATATCAAGAAAACTTACACCCACCTAACTCGGTATGTAGGTCAGTGCATCTCAATCCGAGAGTGGCATACCCTCCTATCGGATTTGCTACATGTATGAAAGTGACTAAATAGGTAACCCCTAAGCCAAGTCTACCCACCAAATCTTTAACTATAAATGAGTGTGTAGCACCAGTATCAAACAATACTTTAATTGAAATACCAGAGATCAAAGTCATACCTTCCAAAACTTTCCTCTTACCTCTTTCCTTGGCAGACAGTGCTTCCCTCGGTCCCTCCAAAGCATAAACCAGTGCTTTAAGCTCTGGGCAGTCCTTCTTCAGATGTCCAATCTTGTCACACTTGAAGCACTTTACGTTCCCAGAGTCCTTAGGAATAGGGCACTTCAAATATTATGCCCCTTCCAACCTATTTAAAGCAAGCTACTTATGTAAGAATAACCGCTCCACCCTTCCCCTTTGGCACTCCATTCCTTCCTTTCATATTTGGGTAACCTCTTCTTTTTCTATGCTTTGGGTCTCGCCTCCACCCTCCTCTTCTCCTAGTACATCCCATCATACCCTCTAGCTATGTCAATAACAAACTCAAAAGGAGATCTAAGATGAGTCATCACCTTATGATCAAGACCTTGCTTCAAGCCACTGATAAACTTCTCATTCTTCTTTATCCAAGTGTTGATGATCACCCTACCATACTTAACCAAGTAATTAAACTTCTGGATGTACCCCTCTACCGTAAGGTTGCCCTAAATGAAATCCCATAATAGCACACTATGTTGAGACTTTGATATGAACCGAGCCTCAAACCTCTCCTTAAACTACTCCCAAGTAATCTCTCCCTTAGGGATCTCAGCAATCACTGTCTCCCACCAATCCAGTGCATTTTTCTGCAACTGCCTTGATTCCATCCTTCTCTACTATGAATCATTTAATCCTAAGTCTCCAAATATGAGCTCATAATTTATTAGCCAATTTAGTACTTCCATTGCAGGCTTCTTCCCTGTAAATGCCTTCCCTCTTAGATTTATATAATCTTTGTTCATCTTATGGAAATCCTCTCTCACTCATGCAAGCCTCGGCTGAACAACCTCTGGTGCAGTTTCCCTCATCATTTAAGCCATTAGCTATCTAAATATGACATTCACATCCATGCCTGCCTCATTTACTGGCTGTGCGGCTTCTTCCCTTATTGTGCTTGGAATTTTTTCCTCATTCCCTTCATTAGTTTACATACTTTCAGGCTCCCTTCTTACACTTACCCTTCCTATCGTAATTTGCCCACTCCTCAGATCCATCTTGCTTCTTTTGTTAAACAAGTCTTCATTAGAAACAAAAAGAAAGGGAGTGAAACAACAATAAAAAGATATATATATACTTCCTATATATCTATATAAAAGAAAGGGAGTGAAACAACAATAAAAGGATATATATATATATATATATACTTACTTCCTATATATCTATATAGCAACGTACAAGTACGTTATGTATATGTTAAAGCGTTCCCTTCCCAAGATGTTCATTTTATTCTAAATAGTCTTCCTATTTTCTAGCATGGCTTTACCTAAATGTCCCTAATCTATGCTATGATACCAAATGTAACATCCCTTACTTAGAGACTCAAAGATGAACGCCAATGATTTGTACTCATCACCAGAATTATCTTCTAGCAACGTAAATGAGTTTAGTATATACAAAAAATAGACATAGTAAATAAAACAGCTAAATACTTTCATTACACAAAAATTTCTTAATATTCATTACAAACATTCTTTCCAAATTTAACCCTATAATCATGCCAATGTAGGGGTCAAATTACAAATAGAGAATTAACATGGTAAATAGCCGGGATGACATATGAAGTTGTATTCTGAACTCCTTAACTATAATGGAAAACAACATCTTTATAAGCAAACAGAGACTCTTGCACCGTCTTTGATCTTCATACCGCGGTGCCTATTATTAACCTATCTATCCTAAAAACTCAACTTACTCAAATGAGCACGCGTGGTTTATGAGATAAACAATAATAAAATCATGGGTCGAACATAAAATTTGGAGTGAATAATATTTACCCCAAACAAACATATATTGAGACCAGACTGCTCTACACAGAATGGGTTTCCCCCTCACTATCTCACAATACCATAAAGAAACAATCATGGTTACTGACACAAGTTGTTCTTATTTACAAAATTACGCCTTTATGCATTCTTAAGCGATTTTTATTTACTACTGCACCCCCGGTACAGTCCCCAGTTAACTACTTTACTTAGATTATTCTGTAACCTATTATTCCCATTGGTTACATCGCTTCCATTTTTAGATTATCCTATAATCTATTTAATATTGCACCCCCAACGCGGCCACTTTTCATTCTCCATTTTAGTTTACTCTTTAACCTGTACTCTCCATTATGCAGCCTCTTTACATCCTCTTTTTTTAGATTATTCTTTTATCTGACCTACACCCCAGGCACGGTTGAATGCCTCTCCTCACCTTCCCATGATGTGCATTCATGAATGCCTCTCCTCACCTTCTCAAGGCGATCATCTACTTAAATATTGTATAATTTAAAACTACCGGTCGCAATACTTGAAAGTTGAATGCCTCTCCTCACCTTTCCAAGGTGTGCATTCGAGTGAGCATCCCTACCTGACTTCAATAGCCCTTCCAACCCTATTTCTAACGCAGGAACCCTTCCCTTTACTATCCCAGCCTCTTCTTGAGTCCTACCAAATTGTCCTTTATTAGGTTTCATTCGCTTCTTTTCTAACGCAGTACCAACCTACCTCGAGCTCTGAGCGTTATATACTTTTATTATTAAGTATTTTCTTCCAAATTGCAGTGCAGCATGACCTCTACATACACAATGCAGTTCAATCTTTTCCTAGTTCCGCCAATAGCCTCTGGATTCCTTTGGTAAATATCTACCACTTCCCCATATACGTAGTTCTCATATAAACGTTAGGTCGTTGCCTAAGCTCCGTACTAGACAAAATCTGTCATGTCTAACAACGTCTTTACACATGTCGTTATCTTATTCATCATAATTTAACTTTATGTTACTACCATGTCCTCTTTCCTTTATACTGTCCTTTATCTTTCTTTTCAAAAAATAATTTAGATCTGGTTCCATGTTCATAAGAAACTTATTTTATCATATAATTTTATAACACAAGTATCCCCATAGTTCTCCCCATTTCCCTAGCGCATTGCTTATCTTATAACAACTTATTTCTCCTCTCAAGAACTTTATTAAAATCCCACAAAACTTTGAACACTTGTTTCAATATTCTCTGTCCTTTACTTTAATTTAATGGTATTTCCATTATTTATTTTCTAAGTGTTCCACTTTAATAATTCATAATAAATCAAGACCTAGGAAGTTTCTCAAGTTAAAAAATCATTTTTATAACCATGGTTGGATCTTCATATAAACTTACATAACATTTTGAAATCACCGAGGAGAGAAAATACATTTAAACATCTCATGTTCATCTGTTTCTCCCTAAAGATATTCTTAAACCTTAGAAATCATTAGAGTAGAGAAACCCATTTGAACATCCTACATCCATCTACTTTCCCCCAAATCATTCATTAAACTTTTTTATTTGTTAATGAAAACCCATATGAAACTCCATCATATATAAAACACACAAACTCATACCGATGCCATATATTAGAAGGGTATAAAAGGTTAAGTATTACGCACCTAAATCTTTAAAATTTCTTGCTTTAATTTTTTAAATCCTCCCTTTTTCTTGTGTTTTGCTTATCTCCTCTTTAGTTTCCCTCTTTAAGCCGCCACCATTAATGGTGCTCTCATATTTTTATTTTATTTTTAGTAGAGTGAAATGAGTGAATGAATAAGAGTAATCCTTAATATCCCACGATAATTCAGGCTTGGGCCCTCTTGCTTCCTTTGCATTAATTCATTACCCATTCTTTCCTTATTTAGCTCGCCTTGGCCCCTGTAATTAAATAATTAAATGAATAGCTTATGGGTAGTTACAGCACATCTATTTTGAAACTTAAGTAATAAAGAAATTAGTGAAAGGAGCGGTCTCAATAATACCTGTAAGATTGAAGAGGAACTTGATGGATCCATTTGCTAAATGATTGTCAAGGATTTTAGTCCTTAAATCTTCGAGAGAAATGTGACCCAAGCTTAAAGTATGGGAAAATGTGATGAATAACTGTTAGTGATCTAACAATGAAACATGGTTACTCTTTATGTTTACAAGTTTGATTCCTTTTATATAATCCATAACCAATTTTTTTGGTGGTTCTTTTAAAATGCACTTGATGGATTTTTTTGAATAAATTTTTGATTTCTTTATTAAAAACTAAAAAATATATACAAATGCTGGCATAAAAGGCCTGATCCAATACACGGACAAGAAACAACAGGTCCATAGCCCTAACATAATATAGCTGATCCCATGCTCTAGAACCTTCATGCTTCATTTAACACACTCAAAATATCTGCGATGCATTTATTTTTTTATTAAATAAACTCTTTAGATATGAGAGAACTCAAAAAGGGCAGATCTCAAAACTACTTTATTGGAGAAAGAACACAAAAGTAGTTCTTCCTCACATCCAACAACAACCTCTTTCTACCATAAATCTGCACTCTTTAAAAACAAAGTGAGCTCAAGTATGCACCAGATCTGGAAAAGAAGTCTTTTAATCTTTATGGAAAACAATTTCACAGCAAACCAATAGTGCATCAAAATGTCTGGTATGTTGCTCGAAGGTAACATGTAAACTATCTTAGAAGAAAGCCTACATGTTTAGCAGATAAGTGTTGCAAGCTTTACTGGAGATGCACGATGTTGCATTGGGCAAGTCGACCAATAGATTAATGGTAATTGTATTTATTCTAAAATTATCCTTGTAATATGAAAGATTTGATAGTGTAAAATGTATATTAATATAGGTAAATTACCTCTTCTAAAGGATCCACAATTCATAAAAATAGCAGTAGATGAGGGAGAACCACCTGGTCAGGTGGTAGGAAATGTTATTCCTACTCCTTACTTGTCTCTTCATCTTGCTGATTTAAGTATTTGTTAGCTCTTATGCTGACCATTTCTGAGATAGATTTACAAATTGATGCTCGAGAATTTAGTTTTCCATTAAATACCCTATGATTTCTTTCCTTCCATATCGACTAAGTGCATGTTGAAAAAGAAATTAATGCTATATCTTTGCTTTTACACCCACGATTGAACCTTAAATCCAAATTATTTAGTTCATAAGATAAGGTCAGAATGCTTGTTTGTTAAGTTGGCCACTTGAGTTTGATCTACACCGCTTCCAAATATATGCAGCAAACTGACACCGGAAAAATAAGTGACTTGAGTCCACATTTGGTTGACTATGGAGCACTTGATGGATTTTTCTATTTGATATGATTTAAAGCTTTTTTATTTTTATATAGTTCATAACCAATTTTTTGTGGTGCTTTTGAGAAGCACTTGATGGATTTTTCTATTTGATATGATTTTAAGATTATTTACTTTTTATAATGCATAATCATTTTTGGTGGTGATTTCGAGACATACATGATGGAATTTTATATTTGATATGATTTTGAGCTTCTTTATTTCTATATAATCCATAACTAGTTTTTGGTGGTGCTTTTGATGCATTGATGGGTTCTATTGTTTGGTAAGAGTTAGAGCTTCTTTGCTTTTATCTAATGCATGACCAGTTTCTATTTATGCTTTGGAGACGCACTTGACAAATTCTTCTATTTAATGTGAGTTTGAACTTCTTTGTTTTTGTACAATCCATAACCAGTTTTCGGTGGTTCTTTTGAGACGCACTTGATGGATTCTACTGTTGTTATGAGATTGAACATATTTTCTTTGCATATTCCATAACCATATTTTTTGTAGTGCTTTTGAGATGAACCAATATACTAATTTATCTTAGTCTAAGCCTATTTGTGCTTTTTAAAACTATAACTAGCATTGGTGGTGCTTTCGAGATGCATTTGATGGATTTCATTAATTTATTTGAGGTAATTCCTTATTACTTATAATTCATAGCTAGTATTGATGGAGGTTTTAAGACATACTTGATGAATTATGTTTACTTATTTATTGAGTTGATCCTTTTGCTTTTAATGAGTCCATATCGACAAGTGGTCATGCTAGAGTAGAGCACTTAATGGACTCACCTACTTGGGTGTGAAGGTGGATGGCCTTCTATGAGAGACTTGAGCTCTCTAGAGCACTCATGATTTCCCAAGGTAGGCGCATTGTAACATTCCATAATTTTATCGTTTTAATTTTAATTATTTAATTAATTTTAAATATTTAATAATTGGTTTTTAAGGTTTAATAATTAATATTCAAATATAGGAATTTTATTTAAAATATTTGAAATTTAAATTTAATAATAATGAATTTAATAGCCTTATTTAATTTCTTTTTGTTAATAAATAATAATGAGAAAATTTATTTAGTACTAAACGATAATGATGAATTCATTTTGAAAAATGGTTCGAATATAATAAATAATAGGAAAATCAATTGTTAATAAAACGATTCAATTTTTAGTGACTTATTTTAATTTAGTTTATAGGATTTTTCCATAATTTTTAATCAGAGAAATAAATAAATTTTCGTTTAATCCATTTTGCGGCATACATCGGTATTTTTGAAACTTCCCAGAATAGGATAACCTGTCTACTTTATTGTTGTGTTATGATCATGTCACATTGTGATGTGTGATCGTATTTTTATTTCTGCCGTTCACGGCTCGTAAACGAACGAGATATTATGTAATGAAGTACCCCAAAACTAATCTTTTTTTTCAAACACAATAAAACACAATCTTTTGCATATCTTTCCGTGTCCCTGCTTTGGTTACTTTGCATTTATTGGCTATACTTGGGTGTGCTAAAGGATTCTTTATATAAACATACATACATGCATTTACACAAGGGAGACAACATCACATTTTTGCTTATATATTTGGACACAGTAGAGAATTCATTATTTTTATTTTCTTTCCCTCCCCTCTTCATTTTCGATTTCAAAGTTAGTAAAATAACAAAATGGCTTCCCTCGCTCTAAAATCAAAATCAAAATCAAAATTTTTAATCAATGAATTTTTTTAAAACCAAGGTCGTCGAGTTCGTTTGAATGAGGGCTTATATCTATACAAGTTTGGTGATGATCGGTCAAGATTTGGGATGGTCGTCTCTTTCCAATAGGCTAGGGTTAGCAATGGCCGATGATTCATGCGAAATTAAGGCTTGGGGTTGTTTGCATTTGTCTTATTGAGTCGAAGAGTAGCTGTATCCAGAATTTAGTGGTGATTGGAGTCGTTAGAGTGGTCTGACATTATGGGCGGCAAATGGGGTTTCCAGGCGTCACTTTTTTCTTGTCGGGTGCGGAGGTGCACTCGTGAGTCGAGGAGGTGTAGCTCACGTAGTGTAGTTCGTTGGAGTTGTTTGTTTTCGATCTAGTGGAGTATAAAAGGAGTTTTAAAAGAGAGAGACTCAGCCATTATTGGGTTTCTGGGTGTAAGTGATACGCGTATCACTATGCAGGTTTGGGAGAAGAAGAGTTTTTGGGAGGTGATTATTAGTTAATTAAGTAATTAATATATTTAATTATATCATTTAAGTTCGATAACTTATTAATTTAATAACTTGCTCATAGAGATCCAAATCAAACGTGGTCAGTTGCGTTGTCCTCGTAGGAATGTTAGTTACGTGCTGGAACTAGTTTCGTTGAATATGGAACTAATGGAATTTCAGGCTAGACCGAATCGGAACGTAAAAGCGTTTGCTGGAATTTCGATGAGTTTACTCACCTTTAAATTAGCTATATAATATCTGCGATGCTATAAATTTATTGTTGAATGCTTGGTTGATAGTTTAGATATTGGTGTTGTTTGATTGATTGTTTGATTAAAATCCTATTTTGGAAAATGGATGACATATTAACTTAATTGTTGTGAATCCATATGATTATATATATTGTCCATAACCATTGTTTTGCAGGGAACATTTGTAGAGAGACCCTGAGGGGTTTCTTGCCAATAATAATTATTTATTTCCTTATGCTACTTATATTGATGTTTAGTTGAAATTAATCATGATGTTCTATTTAAATTGTTTAAGTGTTATTATAGCAATTTTCGCTATACTGTCATTTATTCAATAACATCTCTTAAACTCTTTGTATGTGTTGAACATGAGCTTCTATTTTCACAAAAAAGTTAGATGTTTGAAATTCATTAGTCATTTTAATTAATGATATTTTAATTTAATTAATCATTTTAATTAATGAGTATTTGAATTTAATAAATTGTTTTAATTAATGATGTTTAAAATTAATTATCATTTTAGTTAATGAGATTTGATTTAACTAATCATTTTGATTAACGATATTTTAATTTTGTTAATCGTTTTATTAATTAATGATAATTGGATTTAATTAATTTTTTAATTAATGATGTTTGAATTTAATTAAATCTTTTTAAATAAAGATAATTGAATTTGATTAATCATTTTAAATTAATGATAATTGAAATTTAAGTAAGCATTCTAATTAATGATATTTGAATATAATTAATCAATTTAGCTAATGATATTTAAAGTTAATTAATTAATTTAACAAATGTATTTAAGTTAATTAATTAATTTAATAAAAATGATTAAAGTAAATTAACTAATTTAATGAAAGTGTTTTAAAGTGAATTAACAGATTTAGTGTTTTAAAGTTAATTAGCTGAATTAATAAAGGTTTTAAAGTTAATTTACTGTTAAAATAAAAGTGTTTTAGAAATAATTAACTATTTAAATAAAGATAATTAACTGATTTATTAAAAAAGATTATAAATTTGATTAACTATCTTTAAGGATAATTAATATTATTTTAAATTTATAAAAGATTATAAATGTGATTAATTATCTTTCGGGACAATTAATGCTGGTTTAAATTTATAAAAGGATTCCAAATTTAATTTATTTTCTTCAGGGAAAATTAGTATGGTTGTAAAAGTTATAAAAAAGTAATATAAATTATCCCTCGGGATACATTAACATTGTTTTAAATTATAAAAGTATTTAAATTTATTTATCATCCTTTAGGATAATAAATATTGTTTCAAATTTATAAATGATGGTTTACAAATGAGAAAAGTTTTGAAAGGGATTATTCAAAAAAAGAAAAGATAAGTGCAAATTGTTTTGGGTTTATGGTAAGCAATGTTTTGATGACAATTATTTCTGACCCGTGTTTTAATACACTTAGTATTATAATTTGTCCCTTTAAAAGAATATTTCAAGAGTATTTTTAGGGTGTTTTAACATATTTGAAAAGTGAAAATCAAGCCCAAATGTGAGTCAAATGTTTTAAAAGCTTGATTTGTTTATTTGTGGTAAGTGTATGCGATTTAATTCCTATACAAAAATCACTTTTGTTGGATCTGAGCCAGCTCGCTATGGAAGAAATGGATGAACTTCAAAAAATTTACCATTTTGGATCTTTAATGGGCCTATGAAGTCTACATATTTTTTTAGCAACACGGATGTGTAGCATGGAACTACACAGCCGATTAGATATCATATAAATAGGTAAATAGCGCGATCAACAAGCCTGATCGCTGGCCAGAAAGTAGTAAGATATAGCAAGCTAGTCATTGCAAAATACATATTGCGAACAACAGGAATGAAAAAAAAAGGCTAGACCTATATAGCGGTTAGTGATGCCCTCGATGTCTGCCAGAAGGAACTGCTGAAGTGCTGCCCGAGGATTCAGCAGGTGGAGAACTGGGATGTGGTAATCTCAGCCTGAACGGCGCGGAGAAGCTGTGACCTGATATAGATGAGAAGTAGTGAATAATACGTCTACAAGTTCCTTCGAAGTTGGATATGGGCTTGCAGAATACACGTGCATTTCGCTCGGCCCAAATGCACCAACTGAATATAGTTACTATGAGATCCAAGTGATAGTTGGGGGGTTGTACTGCCAATGGTCGAAAAACGAGTTGAATGTGGGAATGTGTCCAAGAATGTGAACAGTCGTCACAGCCTAGACCCTGACAGCAAAATCGCATTCAAAGAAAAGATGCTGTAAACTTTCTGTAGTGGTAGAGCATAAGACACAACAGGGGTCGACTACGATGTTATGGCGAAGGAGCCTGTCTCTTGTATTGATTCGCCCGTGAATAAGGCACCATTGCAGGAAAGCGAAACGGGGCTGAATCCGGCACTTCCAAAGTCTGGGGAAGGTGAAGAAGCGACCGGGGTTGTTCAGGTGAGCGTAGCATGAGGCAACGGAGAAGCCGGTTGTTGGGTTGGGGGCCCAGGTTAAGGAGTCTGGCCGGGGGTTGAGATGGATGTTACGGAGGATAGAGGTGATAAGGTGATGCTCGGTGAGGGTGTGGAGGTCGAAGTAGGAGGTCGGGAGAAGCTGAACTGGGCCCGAAGTCTACATATACTTAAAACTCTTCTAAGTTTCTTTTAAACAAAATCAATATTTTATTTTATTTCATAAATATCATTGTAATTTAAAGTGAATATAAATTAGAGTATATCACATATACTCTTATATAAATATTTGTGTGTGAAGGTTACATATTAAATTTGTTAGAGAAGGAAACTTTTCATTTCTTTTCTATTAACTTATTCAATTAATGACGGTGCATAAATTTATTTAGAGAAAGAAACTTTTCATTTCCTTCTCTTAACTTATTCAATTAATGATGGGGCACATTATTTATATGGAAAGAGAAACCTTTCATTTCCCTCTCATTAATTAAATTGATTGATGCATTAAATGCCATTAATTAGCAATTAATACATGGCATCAAATGTAAGTTTATCCAAATATATTCCAGTGTGAATTATGAATGTGCAACATTGTGGTAATTATAAATGATATGAATTTTCATATTTATTTATATATATGCATACTTATATAATTATGGTATAAATTGTCAGAATTTCTAACTGTCAATACAGTACTTGTAAATTAGATTGTAGTTTTAATTTTAAGATACCAACACCAAATAAGGCAATCCTTGAATAAGTAATAATTGGCAACAAATAACTATTTGTACTCTAAAGACACTTTGAATGAATACTAAATACACTTAAATGCACTTTAAATTACAAAATAATTTTTTAACTAAACAAATGTTTTTATATATGTATGTGTATGTATGTATGTATATGAATATAGAGATTGAACAAACATATGTATATATACATACATACATATATATATATATATATTTATGTATGTTTATATATATATAGTCACATATATGGTTACAAAATATATGAACAAAACATTGCTTACACTAAAAAAATTAACAAAACTTCCCTTTACGCTAAACAAATTCACAAAACTTCCCTTTACATATTATCAGATATATATGGTTACACAACACCTTAATAAAACTTTCCTTGCACAAAGTAATTAGCAAAATTTTACCTTAAGAAAAATTTCCTTGCACAACGTAAATTAGCAAAACTTTCCCTTTTTATTTTAAATTACAAAATTAGTATCTAATAAAATATGCAAGTGAATTTTAATTTGACAAATGTGCAAGCAAACAATTAAACATGTATAAATGTATATGATTAAATTTAACAACTACATATTAAAAACTGCAATTTTCTTTATTATAAAATAGAACATATGAACAAATTCTGTTGATTAGAAAAATTATATGATTATACAGTTATATATGAAATTGTTTGTATAGATTAAAGTTCACCTAATAAAACTTATTTCAAAATTTGTCAAAATTAAAGTTAAGAAGAAAAATACAATTATGAATTCAACAACAAATTTACATCTCCAAACATATAAACATAACAGAGTTTTAATCGAAAATATACACATACACATGATCATGTTTGCATCTCATGTTGGCAATATATATGTATAGGGAATTGTGGTAATGGATAAATTACTTAGATAAAAGCATGCAATAAGTAGTTATAAATGATTATAAGAATTTGTAAAGCAAATGATACCTTGTTATTGCCCAAGAGCATACCTTGAACGATGAATCAAAAACACTTAGATTCCGTGAATCGATCTTATTACCCAAATCTTTGAAGCACACCTTAAAATCGAATTCCCCATAGGATGTTGCCTAGAAGTCACATCTTGAATGATGATATCTCCTCAGATCTTCAAGGTTCCCATTCAATCCATACAAAAGATTGTTGAACCACTTTTTTTATTTGATTCCTTTTTATTTGGAGTTGAAAGCATTTGGAAATTATTTCTATTTTCTGCCATGAAAAGTTAGGAGGGGAAAAAGAGAAAGAATGAATGAGCAAAAATGAATTGTGTGTACATAATGAATTAGAGATATGTTTTATTTGAAAGAATGAAACTTTTCTCATTCTTTAATTAAAATTTCCCTAATTAATTCCCTTGATTGTTTCTCTATCCCCAATCCTTTTTCCACACACGAGTGTTACGGCATGCGCTTATGTAACACCCCTTCAAAATGGGAATAATAGTCCCACATCGTGGATAATACTATAAAGTGTGTCCTTATTTACCAAAGCCTTGACCTCATAACAACGTCGAGGCCTTTTGAGGAACAAAACCCTACACCTTGGCTTGGCCTATGAGGAGGAGGTGACTAAGTTGGGGACAATATCTTCGTTAAGTGAGGTGTGGGCTGTTACATTGGTATCAGAGCCATACCCAAGCGGAATTGTGGCATGTACATGTTACAGCCACGACGCCTGGGTGGTGTTGTGTTCATGAGCCAACGAGGGCGTTGGACTCTAAAGGGGGGAGATGGTAACACCCCTTCAAAATGGGAATAATAGTCCCACATCGTGGATAATACTATAAAGTGGGTGCTTTTATACCAAAGCCTTCATCTCATAACAAAGTCGAGGCCTTTTGAGGAACAAAACCCTACACCTTGGCTTGGCCCATTAGGCGGAGGTGATTAAGTTGGGGACAATATCTTTGTTAAGTGAGGTGCGGGCTGTTACAGCTTCGCGTGTGAATTGTTTTCCTTATAAATGTATATGTAGTCAAAAAATAATTTTAAAATCTTATTTAATTCGATTTTAAAAGAAAACTTCTGTATACAATGGAATTAGTGTTTGAAACTAGTTCCATTGAGTTTAAAATTATCGAAAACCTATATTTTAATATATTGGATGACCCATTTTCGTTTCGAAAACGAAACGGGCTTTTCGGGTCGTCGTTATCGTTATGACCCAATTCGGTCTGTCCATTTGTTCTTACCTACCTTTGCCTATATATAGGCTGTTATAAACCCAAGCAGCCTTTTCATTTTTTATTGTTTGTACGTATATTTCTTTCTACTCTCCTCTTTCCAATGGCTGACAACATCAAAACCCTAATTTCAATTTCAAAAAAAAATTGGGCTGCTCAAGGTTTACTTCGAGTCAGGAAGAGGTTCGCTTCGGGTCAGAGACGAGGTTTCTTCGAGTCTCTATGTGAATGGCTCCGGATCGGTGATGATGGTAGATAGGGGTCGGCAAGTGATTGGCATCAGATCGCGCTTCGAGTTCTAGAGGCGAAAACACTGCAGCGACTTCGAGTCAGGAATCAAATGACTCGGGTCTCGGGTTGTTTTGACAAAAACTCATAGCGAGCACCGGGTAATTGAGGCGGCGGATAGAAGTAAGACTCGAAGTCAAAATTTTCCAATCTTCTAACATTAATTACTTTTGCATACGAACTCGGATTTACGCGCGGTTTTCTCATTGCGATCGTATCGAAATTTCGGACATTATGGAACTGATTTGGTTGCATTCTAAGATTGTAAAATTTTAGGCCAATTTTGGATTTTAAATCGACGACAAATCAAATGTGTATGTTTTAACCATCCTACATTAGTTAAATTAAATTTATGACACGATTAGAAATTTATTGATTGCTGTTTGGTATTTTAAATTGTCATTTAACTTTAATTTGAATTTATATTGAATTAAATTGCCAGTTAAATACCTGATAATGATAACCAGTACATTCATTGTAATTTATTGGTTGATTTGAATGATGATTGTGATGGATGTTTGATTGTTGATATTTGGATGATTGGATGGATGTTTAAATTATATATTGTTATCACACTACAAGTTCCCTTAGTTTGCTGTTAGGAAAAATCACTATGGGTTGAAATGATACATACCCGATGGTCTTATAAATTAGGGAAAAATTATTATGGGTTGAAATGATAGACTCGAGCGATTTTATGGATGTTGAATTTTAACTCGGGATTGAGGGTTGAAATGATATATACCCGTAAATTTTAAATTATTGCGGATTGAAATGATATATATCCGTATCACTTGACCATAGGGTAGAAAATTATATACGGACACCGAATTGGTTAAATTAAATGATTTTAAATCCTTAAATTTTAAATCCATTTAAATGATATTATGAAATAAAATTAGATTTATATGAACTGAACCATTTTCAAAATCCAAGCTTTTATTGAAATTGGAATTGGTTTAAATGAATTGTTTAAAGAATCTAAATTGAAATCTTAAAGGTTGAGTTTTGAAATATAAATAAAATTTATCAAAATTGAGTTATGTAACGTTTGAATATTTAAACTTTGAAATCTATTGAATTTGAAGAGGTTTAAATTTGTAGTTCAAACATGGATTTGATATCGATATAAATTGAAATGGTTTTAATGAGAATTTTAATTGAAAGATTAAAATTGAGTTTTGTTGATTTGAAATCTGGATATGGTCCAGATTTGTTGAAATAGTTGATTTGATATTATTTTCAAATTAATTATTTTAATATAAACTGTTTAAAAATCTATTATTCAGATTTACAAAACTGTTTACTATGTAAACCATTGCCAATAATCAAACCATTTTATATTAAACTTTTTTAAACTTATAAATCTATTTTAAACTATTTCAATCTATTTTAAACTATTTTAATCTATTTTGAACTACTTTAAAATATTTTAATCTATTTTAAACTCTTCTAATCCATTTTAAACTGTTTTAAACTATGTTAAACAGTTTAAACTATTTTAAACTATTTTACTCTATTTTCAACTATTTTAAGCTATTTTAAACTGTTTTAAACTATTTTAATCTATATTATAATATTTTAAACTATTATAAACTATTTAAAACTATTTATGACTATTCAAACTATTTTCAAAAATTCAAACTGTACAAGGTTGAACTGTTTATATTTTTGAATCCTTGATTTAAAGGCGAATATGGTTAAATGATGTTATAATCTACGTTGGAATTTGAAAACGATATTTTCTAGTGAAATGGCATATTTTGAGTAAATATGATAGTTTTGAAATGAGGAATATTTTGAATTGATATTGATATTTTGATATCAATTATGAGTTGGTTTTGGAAATGTAAAAGAACCAACCGGTGTGAAATAAGCGTTTGGTTGTTAAAGAGACGTGGTGGCGAATCCAGAATGAAGTAGGATGGTTTGGCGAACGCTACTGTATGAGGTATGAGCGCAGCCCTGACCCCCTCGGGTCAGCTTGATATGACTAAAACAGGAGCTATACCGGGCTAAGTGAGGTCGCTCCTCCGATCGGGCACATTTCTTCAGTACCATATTTATTACTTTGTGATTGATATGGTGGACACCCCTCAATTTGATTATGGGAGTTTGTTCCGAGGTGGGCGGTAGTAGCTGCTATGTGTTACTGTAACGCCCCACCTCTATACCCACGCTAGCCAAGAACACTACGGTGTAGTGTTGTCAACTAGCGTGGAGAATAAGGCTGTTGAGGAGCGACCATCTATGTAATTGCTTTGTGCGAGCACCGATATGTCAGATAATAAAACATTTCATTTCTAGAGGAAACCCGACATACCGATACAAACTCAAAGCTACTACACAGTGGCTATAATAGTTTAGGACAATAGATATAAAAATAACACGGAAAACATAAATGCGGAATACAGATGGAACGAAAAGTCTCATATATATAATAACTGATATCAGTTACAATACATTTGACACAATACAAATGATACAACTACAATTGTCGACTCAAGAAGTTATATATACAAGTACATTATCGACTAATATACATGAATACATTATCATCTTAAAACAGACACGCTGACTACTACAACAAGACGAAGACCACTTCAAATGATATAAAAAGTCTTCATAGCTCTAGCAGCAACCCAAAGCTAAAAATCTACAACCTGTAAATACTCGGTCTGACCCGAGTATTACATTCAAAAGAAAATAATACCCGGATCAGTCTAATTCAAACTCAGTTATTAGCGCAGAGAAGTAATAATAATCAATTTCAATATAGATGACAGTCACAGAAATCTCGTATATCCAACTCTCGATACGAGAATTGGATAACGGCAGATATAACACTAAACAGTGTTAATCCACAAAACAGAAATCCAAAGCAGTTTAAGCAATTGAAATGTCAATTTAAAAATATCAATGCTAATTGGCTGCAGTACACGCTAATGTGTACTGCCTCGCCAATACAGCCTACGGATTACGCAACAGGTCGATGAATTAAGAACAAAAGAGATATCAATTAAAATCTGTCAATTCAGTGTGGCTGCAGTGCACGCACGCGTGCACTGCCTCGCCACAACAGAATATAAAGTCACCACAAGGGACAAGGGTAAAACTGCTACGAAAATGCAGCCACCACTTGTATTTAAGGGCAAGGCTGCCTTAGTGAAATGAAACAGTGTACCCAGTGAAAGAGACAATAAGTGAAACAAGTTCAACATGTCGCAAAGCAAGGCACAGGGAAATAGCAAACTGAAGGCGAGAGCACCAAAGATATGGCACTACAGCACTCAACAGAAAAGGCGCAAATCAGCCTCATTAGAAGATAAGGTCATCAGTGAAGCAAAATGACAAAAATGCAAATGATACAAGGCATCAATGCAATGTATCAGGTTCGAGAACAAGGCAATGCAGTTCAGTATCTAACCCAATGTCGAAGATAACCAGAACCAAGTTCAAACTATGCCAAGTATCCCGGATGTCACGAAATCCAAACAAGTCAGAACTCACATTTATATGCAAATAAACAGTGGTGATAGAATTACAGTGATATGCAAAAGTAACAGGTAAGTGATAATTCAAAAGCTACACCATATCAAAGTGATACTGGAGGCAGGGGATAACAAGGCAAGGTCGAACCAGACCAACATCACAAAATGGAGTGTGCAGCCGAAGACAACTACAGGTATAGATACAACAAAATGCAGACCCAACTCCTCAAATGACCAAGTAAAGTTCAAAGACAGCGAGCTACACCAACTACAAGCCCCATGTGACAACAACACGAAGGAAATGCAACCACAAGGCATGGAACCATAGTGGAACAGGTCAAGCAACAACATGAAGCAGTGCAGACTACCCTAAATGAAGACTAGAATAGGTGACCAAATGCAATAACTCGACTAAACACAATGCCACAATGAAACAACCCAGTGACAACAATGTTTAAAGCTGCAGATACCAAACAGTAGAGACCAGCAATGCTATTGGATGAACAAACATAGCCGTAGTTATCAAGTACAAGACCCGCGCTCATCACAGTAAAAATGTTAATCCAGGACAAGGTGATAACCCATAAGTTCTACATGAATGCATATGCAAGCGATCAGGTACAGCAGCTCCAGCAAGTATATCAATATCATCACCGAAATAGATGATCAAAGTCAAAGATCAAAGTCAGGTGAAGCCAAGACAGTGAAGTGTATCAAGTCCAAGTAAAGACCAAAAAATACTAAACATCAAAATGCACTAACCAAAAGAACTCGAGCAGTAATCAAACCAGACTCAAATGCTTCACAATGTAACAGTGATCAAATGAAGAACATCAAAAAGTAGACTTAACAGTGACCAAGTGTACAAGTGCAGATACAACATAGTGTATACATGATGAAGGAATACGTAGTGAAACAAAGTGTTGAACCAACAAGAATATGCAAACTCAAGTCACACAGCATGTACATGTGCGTACCAGACTCAAGACAGAGACCAGAGAAATGCAAATGATCCAATGAGTACAAGGCTAAATATAGTCTCGACAGCAGCTGGACCAGACTACAAAAGTCTAAATTATCAAGCTACAGATCATGTACAAGTAATGCCAGCAAAGCTAATGTTCAAGCAATCAGGTTATACTAATAGGTGAAGTGCAACATGAACCAAAGTGATACATGAACTCAAAATGCACAAAAATGACGAAGTCAGGTGAATACATGAAGATGCGAAACTGAGATTTCAAAAACAGTCAAGGCCGAATGAAAACAAGGAAGAAATTCACAAAACAGGAAAAGTTCGTATCTGTACTTTTGAAAATGTCAGAGAAAAATCCCAAAATCAAGTCCAGATTCAAGCCGAGATTTCCAAAATCAAATCAATGCCGTGGAAACCAAGTAACCAAGATATATACGCAATATGAATTGGTCAAGGAAAATCGCAATCATCCAACAATGATCAAACGACCAAAGCACATATTTAGAAACAAATCAGACGAACGTATACGAACAAAATTCAAGGCATTAATTAAGTGTGAATTAGAAGACGTGAGTGAATAAAATCACTCACCTCTGTTTCGAGCTCGACCAAGAAGGAGCGGCCGTGAGCAACTCCAAGAGATAGACGATCGACGAAGCTAATTGAGAATGCCCTAATTCGTAGAGGAACGAAGACGAGGACGAGGCCGCCATCCCTTCTTGTTTGCTAGAAGCCTTAGCTTCGAACAGGAGATGAACGAACACGAGAATTTCTCGTGGCCGCCATTTTATTCGCTCGCTTGATTTTGGCTTAGGGTAAACGAATTGAGGAAAGGGGGGTTTGATGAAGAGCTGAAGATAATTGAAGTGGGCCAAAGAAATATATTTATTTAAAGCCCAAAACAATTTCTCACCAATTTTTATAAAAGAATTTCAACTCGATAGAATTCCGATAAAAATTGGCGAACGATTTAATCACCTAGTGTCGATAATTAATGGCTACGAATTTGCGGGTTGTTACAGACTCCCCTCCTTAAAGAAATTGCGTCCTCGCAATCATAAGGAATAAATGGACAAAAGGTAACAACCATAAGAGCATGGCAATGTCGAATGCATAAGCAAAGCAAATGCCACAGGGAAGCATTAGAATTATGGAAGTATCAGATAAAAATCAAAAGGTTCGATTGCTTAAAATCAAAAGAATCAACATCGAGGGGATCAAGGAATCAAAATCAGACGACTATCAAAAGCAAGAATCAATCGAGTTCTAGCAATTGAAAGAAAAGGAATCAGAGCAGAAATCACGTACTGCACGAATTGAATGTGAGTAAATCAAATTACTCACCTGAATCGTCAGAGAAAAAGACGAAGCTCGAATCTCAAAATCGCAAATATCTGATTATCAAAAACGATAATCAGAAATCACAAAGATTCGATTATCAAATCGAAAAATATTTAATTATCTCAAACGATAATCAAATTTCACAAATATCTGATTATCAAAAACGATAATCAGAAATCACAAAGATTCGATTATCAAATCGAAAAATATTTAATTATCTCAAACGATAATCAAATTTCACAAATATCTGATTATCAAAAACGATAATCAGAAATCACAAAGATTCGATTATCAAATCGAAAAATATTTAATTATCTCAAACGATAATCAAATTTCACAAATATCTGATTATCAAAAACGATAATCAGAAATCACAAAGATTCGATTATCAAATCGAAAAATATTTAATTATCTCAAACGATAATCAAATTTCACAAATATCTGATTATCAAAAACGATAATCAGAAATCACAAAGATTCGATTATCAAATCGAAAAATATTTAATTATCTCAAACGATAATCAAATTTCACAAACATCTGATTATCAAAAACGATAATCAGAAGTCATAAATATTCAATTAACGAGTCCGGAATTAACCGAAGTAGTAAAAGTATGGTTTCATACTCCGTACTTTTGCTAAATCGTTTAAATCTCTTTATCGTTTCCTTGAAAGTGCAGAATTGTGTGTTTTAAAAATAACATTTCACATTCTCAAACGGACAAGTCCGGAATTAAGCGAATCAGTAAAAGAAAGGGGTCATAGTCCTCGATTTTTCTGAAACGTTTAAATCGCTTCCTCGTTCTTTTGAAAATGTAAACTGTAAAAAATTTCGAAAACAATTTTAATTTATATTTTTGAAACAACTTTTTTTTTATAACGAATTTTGAAAATACGTGATTAAATTAGCAATATTAATGTTGCGGGAGAACCGCTTGTAAATCCATTTCAAAATTGACGGTTACTGAAGTTAACACGTCAAAATTTCATCAAAATAACTGGCATCAAAGTATAATACCAATGAATTTTCATTCATAAGAAAATGTCACAAGAATCTTCTCAAAGATAGAAAGGGATATCATACCCTAAACTTGTATTCATAATAAGTCAATAACACATGAATTCACCAATGCACAAAAATTGATAAACATATCAATAGAAATCATTAAAATTGGTGAAGCATAAATTCCAGATTTCATCACAAGAAATCCAGAGAACACAAATTCTAGAAATCTACACACGAAATCCAGAAAACACAAATTCTAGAAATCTACACACGAAATCCAGAAAACACAAATTCTAGAAATCTACACACGAAATCCAGAAAACACAAAGAAGGGGGAAGTCCGAACACACGGACGAGAAGCTATTTCATGGAAGCTATCCATTTAATTTTCCGAACACACGGATGGGAAGCTATCCATTTAATTTTTCGAACACACGGATGGGCCGAAGGCAGTCCGAACACACGGACGAGAAAGGCAAGTCCGAACACACGGACGGGAAAGGCAAGTCCGAACACACGGATGGGAAAAGCAAGTCCGAACACACGGACGGGAAAGGCAAGTCCGAACACACGGACGGGAAAGGCAAGTCCGAACACACGGACGGGAAAGACAAGTCCGAACACACGGACGGGAAAGGCAAGTCCGAACACACGGACGGGAAAGGCAAGTCCGAACACACGGACGGGAAAGGCAAGTCCGAACACACGGACGAGAGACATCGCACATTGCTAGTCTAAATCATAAAAATGATCGTCATCGATCATAAAGAAGTGTCAATTACACTAAGCTAGTAAATATAAAAGTTTAGCTTCATGTCCCATAACCACTTGCTTAACTTAAATATTTACGAACAAACTGTAAATCTACACTAGAAAATTGTCACAAAAGGTTCAATCGAACAAGTCCAGGAGTTAACCGACGAAGTAAACGCAAGCGTTTCATACCACTTGTTTTACTAGGCCGTTTAATTCAATTTCTCATACGAGTGAAAAAAAGGCTTGTATATACTAATAGATTGGAAAACAGTTTAAGAAAAAGAGCTTTGTAGTAAAATAGTTTTGAAATCGTTTGGAGAAAATGATTTTGATATTTACTACTAGTATAGAAAACCTTTATATTTTTAAAGTGACAAATCACAAAAATGATTGTAGAAACAATCAATCACAAGAATTCACATACGAAGATGTGAATGGAATCCAAAGAAATCGATACTGAATCCATCAGAAAGTATGTTCACAAAAATCCCGAAGAAAATGTCATCAAAGTTGCTAATAAATGATAGCAACAAATCGGGGAAATGATCAAGAATCGATTAAATTAGGAAACCAAGTCAGTTCACTAAAATTTCACATTCAAAGACGTGAATAAAATCCAAAGAATTCAATTCCAAATTCATCAAAGTAGGAATACCCAAAAATTCCAGAAATAGAAGTTATCAAAATCGACAAAGGTGATAACAACTAATTAGAAAAGAAGAATCGATTATCAACTGGAAAAACAAAGCAAAACGAGCAGAAATGCATAAATGACTTCAACAAAAGTAAGAATCAAGTCAATGTTGAAGCCAACAATTAATAGCCGTAGTCGAGTACAAAATGATTCAATCATCATTATCAAAGAAACCAACGGCAAACAAAATCAGAGTCTTAAAAATCAAGAAATTAGCAATTTCTCAAAAACAAAGTGACCGAAGTCGAATGGAATTCAAGATGAGGAAAACACAAAATATCAAGTTCAAAATTGCTGAGATTCGAACAAAATCAACATCGGCTAAATCAATTCAAAGCCGAAAACACAAGAATAAGCGTTAGGAATTCATACCTAACAGTCAAAAACAATTATATGTAAAGATGAGAGATAAAACATCGACAAATAGTTGTAACACATGCTCCATCTAAGTTATATTTTATAATTGTCCTAAACCCCAGGCTCTGATACCAAGCTGTAACGCCCCACCTCTATACCCACGCTAGCCAAGAACACTACGGTGTAGTGTTGTCAACTAGCGTGGAGAATAAGGCTGTTGAGGAGCGACCATCTATGTAATTGCTTTGTGCGAGCACCGATATGTCAGATAATAAAACATTTCATTTCTAGAGGAAACCCGACATACCGATACAAACTCAAAGCTACTACACAGTGGCTATAATAGTTTAGGACAATAGATATAAAAATAACACAGAAAACATAAATGCGGAATACAGATGGAACGAAAAGTCTCATATATATAATAACTGATATCAGTTACAATACATTTGACACAATACAAATGATACAACTACAATTGTCGACTCAAGAAGTTATATATACAAGTACATTATCGACTAATATACATGAATACATTATCATCTTAAAACAGACACGCTGACTACTACAACAAGACGAAGACCACTTCAAATGATATAAAAAGTCTTCATAGCTCTAGCAGCAACCCAAAGCTAAAAATCTACAACCTGTAAATACTCGGTCTGACCCGAGTATTACATTCAAAAGAAAATAATACCCGGATCAGTCTAATTCAAACTCAGTTATTAGCGTAGAGAAGTAATAATAATCAATTTCAATATAGATGACAGTCACAGAAATCTCGTATATCCAACTCTCGATACGAGAATTGGATAACGGCAGATATAACACTAAACAGTGTTAATCCACAAAACAGAAATCCAAAGCAGTTTAAGCAATTGAAATGTCAATTTAAAAATATCAATGCTAATTGGCTGCAGTACACGCTAACGTGTACTGCCTCGCCAATACAGCCTACGGATTACGCAACAGGTCGATGAATTAAGAACAAAAGAGATATCAATTAAAATCTGTCAATTCAGTGTGGCTGCAGTGCACGCACGCGTGCACTGCCTCGCCACAACAGAATATAAAGTCACCACAAGGGACAAGGGTAAAACTGCTACGAAAATGCAGCCACCACTTGTATTTAAGGGCAAGGCTGCCTTAGTGAAATGAAACAGTGTACCCAGTGAAAGAGACAATAAGTGAAACAAGTTCAACATGTCGCAAAGCAAGGCACAGGGAAATAGCAAACTGAAGGCGAGAGCACCAAAGATATGGCACTACAGCACTCAACAGAAAAGGCGCAAATCAGCCTCATTAGAAGATAAGGTCATCAGTGAAGCAAAATGACAAAAATGCAAATGATACAAGGCATCAATGCAATGTATCAGGTTCGAGAACAAGGCAATGCAGTTCAATATCTAACCCAATGTCGAAGATAACCAGAACCAAGTTCAAACTATGCCAAGTATCCCGGATGTCACGAAATCCAAACAAGTCAGAACTCACATTTATATGCAAATAAACAGTGGTGATAGAATTACAGTGATATGCAAAAGTAACAGGTAAGTGATAATTCAAAAGCTACACCATATCAAAGTGCTACTGGAGGCAGGGGATAACAAGGCAAGGTCGAACCAGACCAACATCACAAAATGGAGTGTGCAGCCGAAGACAACTACAGGTATAGATACAACAAAATGCAGACCCAACTCCTCAAATGACCAAGTAAAGTTCAAAGACAGCGAGCTACACCAACTACAAGCCCCATGTGACAACAACACGAAGGAAATGCAACCACAAGGCATGGAACCATAGTGGAACAGGTCAAGCAACAACATGAAGCAGTGCAGACTACCCTAAATGAAGACTAGAATAGGTGACCAAATGCAATAACTCGACTAAACACAATGCCACAATGAAACAACCCAGTGACAACAATGTTTAAAGCTGCAGACACCAAACAGTAGAGACCAGCAATGCTATTGGATGAACAAACATAGCCGTAGTTATCAAGTACAAGACCCGCGCTCATCACAGTAAAAATGTTAATCCAGGACAAGGTGATAACCCATAAGTTCTACATGAATGCATATGCAAGCGATCAGGTACAGCAGCTCCAGCAAGTATATCAATATCATCACCGAAATAGATGATCAAAGTCAAAGATCAAAGTCAGGTGAAGCCAAGACAGTGAAGTGTATCAAGTCCAAGTAAAGACCAGAAAATACTAAACATCAAAATGCACTAACCAAAAGAACTCGAGCAGTAATCAAACCATACTCAAATGCTTCACAATGTAACAGTGATCAAATGAAGAACATCAAAAAGTAGACTTAACAGTGACCAAGTGTACAAGTGCAGATACAACATAGTGTATACATGATGAAGGAATACGTAGTGAAACAAAGTGTTGAACCAACAAGAATATGCAAACTCAAGTCACACAGCATGTACATGTGCGTACCAGACTCAAGACAAAGACCAGAGAAATGCAAATGATCCAATGAGTACAAGGCTAAATACAGTCTCGACAGCAGCTGGACCAGACTACAAAAGTCTAAATTATCAAGCTACAGATCATGTACAAGTAATGCCAGCAAAGCTAATGTTCAAGCAATCAGGTTATACTAATAGGTGAAGTGCAACATGAACCAAAGTGATACATGAACTCAAAATGCACAAAAATGACGAAGTCAGGTGAATACATGAAGATGCGAAACCGAGATTTCAAAAACAGTCAAGGCCGAATGAAAACAAGGAAGAAATTCACAAAACAGGAAAAGTTCGTATCTGTACTTTTGAAAATGTCAAAGAAAAATCCCAAAATCAAGTCCAGATTCAAGCCGAGATTTCCAAAATCAAATCAATGCCGTGGAAACCAAGTAACCAAGATATATACGCAATATGAATTGGTCAAGGAAAATCGCAATCATCCAACAATGATCAAACGACCAAAGAACATATTTAGAAACAAATCAGACGAACGTATACGAACAAAATTCAAGGCATTAATTAAGTGTGAATTAGAAGACGTGAGTGAATAAAATCACTCACCTCTGTTTCGAGCTCGACCAAGAAGGAGCGGCCGTGAGCAACTCCAAGAGATAGACGATCGACGAAGCTAATTGAGAATGCCCTAATTCGTAGAGGAACGAAGACAAGGACGAGGCCGCCATCCCTTCTTGTTTGCTAGAAGCCCTAGCTTCGAACAGGAGATGAACGAACACGAGAATTTCTCGTGGCCGCCATTTTATTCGCTCGCTTGATTTTGGCTTAGGGTAAACGAATGGAGGAAAGGGGGGTTTGATGAAGAGCTGAAGATAATTGAAGTGGGCCAAAGAAATATATTTATTTAAAGCCCAAAACAATTTCTCACCAATTTTTATAAAAGAATTTCAACTCGATAGAATTCCGATAAAAATTGGCGAACGATTTAATCACCTAGTGTCGATAATTAATGGCTACGAATTTGCGGGTTGTTACAGTTACCACCAGTCCGAGAGTGCAAACGGTAGAATCCTACCCTGGCATTGCCTCGCGTGCCTTGTCATATGCCTTATCGAGCCCATTACAAGTTTGGCTTGTGTCGTACCTATGGAGTGCTCCCTGGTAGCCCACCAGTTTACGGTGGAGTTTACAGTACTATATAGACTACGAAATTTATATAAAATGTGTTAAGGGGGACATGGGTAACGCCTTAAAGCTATTTTAATACTTTAGTTTACTGTAGACATATTATAATAGCGTATTCTACTACATATAGATAGTTTAACGGATCCTTAGAAGATGGAATCCCGAACATCTCTTAAGTTATTGCACGCACGTTAGACACTAGATAGGAGATGTAAAATCCCGTAAACATCTCTGAAGCCGTTACACCCATATTTACCTATTTTTATTTAACTTTCATAAGATCTTTTAGTTTTGACTCGAGTGTTTTTTTCTTTTCATTACGCTCGGGTCAGCCTGAGCATTTCAGTGTTGAAGACTATCTTTCTGGAGGACAAAGACGATGATTTACTATACTATTGCTATTTATTATATTTTTTCCACTGCATCATGTTGTTCCGCTGCATTATTTATTTATTCCTGTTGTATGTATAACACCGATCTATATTGTAAAAGTGTAATCAAATGTTATTTGTAAAACAGCTTCATGAATTGTTTATTTGATTATTATATTTTGTCATTCCGCCATGAGATTCTATGTTTTGCTTTTCCTTTCTTTTCTCTTATTTTCTTATTTACCCTATTAACAGTCCATCTTTTGAATGGTTTGAGTTGACATGTATGTCTACTTTGGCACTCAGAGGGTGCAGCATGATATAGGGTTCTCGTTTCTGGGTTTGGTAGTGAATGGTTGACTCTTACTCCTACATGTCCCACGGGTTGGTGCATCGAGAGGCTGGCCGTAAAAGTAGAACACGTGTACCATTGTACGCTACGGTGGGCGTTACCCCGCTGGCGGTGTCCTGTTACATTTGGTATTAGAACTTTGGTTTAGCGATAACCTTAGCTTTGTGGGGTCTGACTCATTTAAAGATAGGGTAGTAATACCCTAGAATGAGTTGGCTGAGCGTATATATATGAGAGAGTGTATTTTTTAGTATTATAAAAATATTTTTATATTGTGTTAATTTGTTCTGTTTAGTATTTTTAAATTCCGGTCGGTACATAGGATGCTATGGTATCGATAGGGATTTCTAAACACTTAATAGGGCAGACCGACATAATATGGTTTTGAAATATAGGTAAATGAAATAATTTTACCTAGTATTATATTTTGTATATAAAAGAATAAATTTTATAAATGGGTATTGTAACGACTTGGATTTTTCGCGTTCGAAAATCGACATCCATACTTTACATCGTACTCGAATGCCGTAGATTCGATCGTTCAAATCCGATTCGCCGGAGCTTATAACACCATTAAGTATAACAACACAGCGGAAGAAAGAAAAGAATATAGATATACAACATCAGATACAATATCCAGATACAATGATGATACAATGAATATCCATATACATCAGAGATATGATACAACAAATAGCAGCGGAAAAGAAAAGATAACAACAGCAGCGGATAGAATATCTCCAATAGAGTGCTCCAAGATAAGCAACGTCAATCCATGAACTCCAAGAACTGACTAGCTCCAGATAATCTACCAAACCTGAATATCTGGAAAAACCCAACTCTAGACTGCCCGTGTGGAAAATAGTGGGCACCCAGAGTTTAGGAAGGGAACAATAAACTCCGGATCAGTCATGGGACTGGTGTGAGCAACAAAAACAGTTTATCTTTAAACAAACACAATAGGCTTTTAAACATTGAAACCCGCAATGCTTTTCGAAAATGAAACTACCATAAGACCTCCCACCACACACACAATGCAAACGCAGAATTGGAGGAGATTTCTTCTTATGATAGTAAAAAATGCTTACTACATAGAATAATTCGATATTATTATCATTAGTGCATAGTGTCGAAAACCATTTCGAAAATATAATATCAATCTTAGCCAGCATACAACCATTGTTGTATGCCTACTATAGCTACTACGTTCAATAGCAGGTTACCGCCACATTCCATAGCAGGTAATACAACTAAAACCGTACTGGGTTCGTATTGTTTCTTTGGGTTTCCAACAAATGATCAGGCTAAGGAACTTCCTTATCGAAATAGAAACGCCTCTGGAAAGACGCCCCGAGAACCTAACCGGATCTCTGCAAACAAAAGGCCGACGCTACCTCACGCTGTACAGCTGTAACTAGGTAACTAACACACTGACGCTACCTCACGCTGTACAGCTGTAACTAGGTAACTAACACACGAGCTATGTCATCCCCCGGTCGTTACCGACCTTTATCCGAGCGCTCGATAACCAACATCACACATAATAAATAAAGTGTATCCACATGAGTAAGTATCTGGGCTCCATACCATGATACCACCCTTTATCCAGGAGGAAATGACATACCCTAGGGGCGCTACCCTTACAAACCTTTGTCGCAACATTCCTGTTTCGACCATTACCGGGTTGTGAGGCTCGACGAAGTCTCGTCCACAAAGCCATGCTTTTTCACAAAGCCACGCTTCGATCAACAAATGATCAGCAGCACTTCGTATGCCACATTACCAAATTGGGAATGTATCACTAGTAACCATCAACTACATAACCTCTGAGCTCGTACGTCTCAGAGAAGGGTGTTAAGCTAAGAGAATAAATTCTCCGCCACCAACAGAAATGTATTTGATAGAAACCAGCTTTACATCTCAAAGTGTAACGTCAGACACACATCCATACAAGTCTGTTCCGGGTTCGAACAGAACCGAGGGCACTTCCGAAGAAGCCCTTGCAAATCCGGGTATTCACAATCTCGATCGGACTTCCCATCACTTAGGGAATCTCTATACCGGAGCCATGATGCAGAGAAAATCGATAGGTCATCATATCGCTCTCACAAATACCCGGTCTTCACCATCGGTCTTCAAATGCTATCCATATCGTCGTATCACTATTCGGAATGGGTTATATGACACAAAGGTCCTCTCCCGGCTAAACCGAATAACGAGCGCAATTAAAAATCATATGGATACTGGGGTCTCAGTTAAATCACAGCTTAAAGCTTAAAACTTTTCATTCGAATGGTAAAACAAATTACCATTTCCAATCTTTTAAACAAAAAGATTTATTTCAAAAACCTTCAATGGTTTAAAAAATTTTCCACACTTTTAATCTTTTAAACAAAAAGATTCAATTCACAAAGTTAACCCCATTCACAAAGATTCATTCATAGATTTTCAAAACAATTTCCGTTTCAATTGGATTAACTCGTTAAATCTTTAAAACAAAGATTTAACTTATAGCTTTCAAAACTCGTTTCCCAAAGATTCATTCATAGCCTTTCAAAACAATTCCAATTCAAGTTAGATTAACTCATCCGGTCTTTGAAATCAAAGACTCATTTCATAATTTCAAAACATTTCAATTCCATTTTAAACTTGAAACCTTTTAACACAAATTGGAAGTTCATTACTTATGTGAAAGCTTTTACTATTTGAAAACAAATAGTTTCGTTTCAGAAAAATCCAGTTATATTTACACGAGTTAAAACCCTTGAATTAAATTCAAATTCCCAAATCAATACCTTTAAAATGGTTTAACCCATATATAACTTGTACAGCATCTTTAATCCCTCGTTTCAAATAATAGAATTCAATTTCAAACTTGAATTCAAATTTAAATCAAAAATTATTTAAATTTCCAAAACTCGATTAAGTTATTCAAAATAACTTATATCTTTGAAACTCATTTCAAAAGCTTTTCACTTTAAACCCAAATTTCCAATTTCAAAATCAATTGAAATTAAAGTTTCAATTTCAAAAACATCAAATTTAAATTATCTGTGACTTAACCGATTTCCACGTGAAATCCATATTTGTGTGTGTAAAAGTGTAGTCCAGGGGTTTCACACACAATAGTGCACAACATCAATCATCACAGATATATCGATAAGCGGTAAAATCGATAACGCTTATCTTCATTCACAGATTCATAGATAAAATAAATTTATCAGTCACAAAGATTCACAATTATAATTCGATGTGGGTTTCGGATAACCAACTGGAATCCGACTCCCTGTCGCATCGAAATTCAAATGTCGTTTACGGGTCAAAGGTTTTCATATTCACATAGCAATATATCATAGAAATAGAAATCACAGATATATATATCGCAGATAATCAATTACAACATAAATCAGGATGTATCACAAAGCATCATGTATCAGGGATATCAAACAATTCAACATTCACTAGAATCCAAACATTCATAAGTAGATCAATCAATATCTAATTTATTCAAATTAGATTAATTACTTATGAATTTCTAATCCGGGTTAATTAATCATTAATTAATTACAAACCAATATAATTAATTATCCTTTAAATCATTTATTAATTAATCTCTAATTAATTTCAATAAGTAATTATTCTTTAATTACTTAATTAATCCAGTTATTAATTAAATTATCAATCTATTTAATTTACTTAATAATTTAATGAATCCAATCACTAAATTCCACTTACAGATTTTAAACTAAATTTCTTTTAAAATTTTCAAATTATTAAAGTATACTTTACTTTTAAACTTATTTACATCATTTAAAATTATATACTTATTTATTTTCAAAACCTAAGATTCAAACTCAGTTTAAATTCAGATTTAAAATTCAAATCAAATTTGGTTTAAATTCTATTTCAAATTTTATTTTAAATTCAAAAATCCAGAACTGCCAGGCTTTATTTTTCTCAAAAGCCTGGAACCATCATACTCGAACGAACAAAACTGCTTCGAGTCGCCTTCTCCCTTACTTCGAGTAACACACTCGATTAACTCGAGCAAAACCTGAGTGAAACGCGAGTACCCCTCTCTCCAACCCAGGCTACCCCTTCTCAGTTTCCAGAACTCGTGCACGTGAACGTGCACGACGCCTCCGATCAACTCCGGCCTCTCACCAACCTTCCATCCCATCGGCCACCACCCACACTGCATCCCCCGATCGTCAGAACTCATCACCGCAGCTCGAATCAAAATCGAGCTCGATGATCAAACCTGGAAGAATAAACAGGTTTCCCCCTTGAACCTGGAAACTCCACTGCCCTTCAAACTCCGACCACCGTAAAAGTTGATACTCCGGCCACGTCCTCGATTATCACCACTCTAACCACTTCCAAAATCCCATGGCACTCGGTGCTCCAGAGAGGCCGCGGCGTTAAAAAGTTTGAGTACCCAAAAATTTAGGTTTAGAAAGGTAAATCGATCGCCGCAGTCGCCTCCGCCACCATTTCCACCTCCGCCTATTTTTGCCGAGACCACCCATCATCATTCCACCTCCAGTCGAAACCCTGAACACCATAGTCCCTCCGACCACCAGAATTTACTCAAAACCCAAATTCTGGTCAACATCAATTTCCTCATTCGATATAATGCTAAAAATTATGATTTTACTTTTAAAAATCCTAACTTCCAGAAATGATTCAAGATATGTACTTAAAACAATAGATTCCAACACTTGGTTTTATCATGTCATTTAGATTTGCTACTGTATTTCCAGGTTCCACCATATTTCAAACTTAAAACATTTACACATAGTTTATATATCTTAGATTATGTTTAAACTAGGCTATTCTGTTTGAGAACCCAAGTTTAACAACAACAGGTGAAAGAAATTGGGGTCTTGATCTAAGATTTAAACTCTGTATTATGAAACAGAGAAGATAATTAAAATCAGACATGCACACATGACACCTTCATATATACAGAATTCTATACTAACAAATACACATACAAAGCACAATTAAAACCCAGGAATCATATTCACAGATTATCACTTATTATATAAAAAAAAGTTTACTCACCTTGAAAATGGCAGAGAAGAACAGAACATCATTTTGAGACAAGCTTTTAAAACTGGAAAATTGTTTGAAAGTTGCTAGCGTGATTCTCCTGTTGGCTTTGAGTTGAACTAAAGTGTTGTTTACATTGAAGATGGGACTTACTTTAGATTCTCAGTTCTTGTTTTCTCTTTCTTTTATAAACGAAACTGAGATGAGGAAGTTTAAATATACAAAAGAAGCTTACAGTGATATCTTTTGTTTTGTACAATACCAGGTACAAGATTTTTTTCTTCTTCTTTATTATGCTCAGAGATTTTTCATTTGTATATGGAGGCTGATGTGAATTTTTAGTGTGCTTGCATTTATTATGTTGTACCGCTTACCTTTATTTTGCTTTACTTTATTTTGTACCGTGTTTGTCTCGGCTGATACCTTCTCTTGTATGCTAGAGATAATAGCATTGATTGCTTTGTACACAACTACATACAAATATACAAAGCCTGGTTTGCTTTTACCTTATGTTTTCATACTTGTCTTCTTTTCTATTCTTGCGTGCATAACATTTCTTTACTTTGTTTGCCTGGTTATGCACTACTCTATTACCTTATGTACAAATATATTTTTGTTTTGTTTTAGTTATTGGTTATAATATGAGTAAACTTCTATTTTTACTTGAATATTTATTTCTAGAGGTTTATGTGTTCATTTCATATTTTTTATATAACTATAGATTTGTTTGAAATATTTATTTAACGTCAACACTTATTTTTGAATTCCATAAATATATCTTTATAAACCCAAATTATTATTACCAAACCATTTCACAAATAGCATTGAGTTATTTAGATTCAAATCACATATATACAATAATTTAAATGATTTATCCATAATATACTTGAACCCGGGGAAACTCGCATCACTAAAATCAATTGATTTTATAGATTTTATTCAAAGAATAAATAAATTATCAATTTAAATTCATATAAAATTCGGGGTCGTTACAGGTATAGCTGAATGTGATATGTTTGTTTGTTTGGAATTGAAATTCTATAAATATTGATTGCAAAATAGGATTTACAAATAAAGTGAATATAAATTGAAAATTTGAGAACTTAAGTTTCGGGGTTTTGAAATTGGTTTTCAAAAGATTTTGTTATATAATATTAGTATTATTTGGAAATATTTTCAGATATAAATATTTTCAATGTGATTTTAAAGAAATGTTCTAAAAGGAATTTTAAAAGGAAATAAGTTATGTACTCCCCTCTTTTGTCGTTGAAAAATAATTTCGATGATGACGGTCGCATCATCGACTTTCATTTTTGAGTTTTAAAGTGGGAAGGCCACTGTAGTAGTTTTACTACATATTTGTTTTGATAAACAAATCTAAATTTTTAATTTCTAAATACGATTGGATATATAAAAGCTATGAGTATATATATATATTATTTCAAATGATTTGAAAATTTAACCCGATATTTGGTTTTCAAGTTTCTATAAATTAGAAATTTCAATTATTGTGATGAAATGAAATCTTAACTATTTTAATAATTGGAAACTTCTTAAATGAAAAATAAGAAATTAGAAGCTAAATGATTAATGAAAAATATACGAAATTGGAAATTTGTCATTTGTAAATTTAAAAGATAATTAAAAATTAAGAAGATGTAAATTGTTGAACATTCTTGTTAACTAAAATAAATAAGGTAAATTGTATAACACTCTATTACATTCTAAAAACATATATAAGACTTACCTAAAATATTTAAAAGTTGAAATGTTAAATAAGAATATGTAGTAGAATATTATACAAGTAAAAGCTTATAGACAGGAATTCTTCAAAAATGAACCTGTGGTTATAAATAAATAGATAAATAAATAAAACTATGATGTATGAGAATACTATAAACTTAAGTTATTGTTTTTAAGTTATCTATAATTAAAGTGATGTAACGACCCGTAAATTTTAGTGGTTTATTAATATAATTTATTGGATTTTTGTGAAATTTTAAATAATAAAATTTGAAAATAAAAAATTAATATTTGGAATACGTCTATTTAAACATAGCAAATGGTAAATTTTCATCAGATAATATGGAAGTTTATTTTATTGTGTAATTTTATTTCAATCCATATTAGTTAATATTTGATGATAATAAAATGTTTTCCAAACCATAATATTTTATATAGAAAATTTGTAAATCATCTTCTGAGTGAGACGTCATCTTCCGTTTCGTCAAATTTGAACTGTTATTGCTCCGTTTATCTTATTTCCGGCAAATTGGCAGCATTTTCGGCACCGATTATCGACTTTTGATAGGATGATCGTACCACTGATATCTATATACCGTTTTGATCGTCTCGGCGTGCCGATCTCCGCAACATATTCGTTCATGTGTTTCGTAGTCCGATATGTGGCGAGAACGACAAACTGATCAGCCGTATCGGTTCTGTGTTTGGACTTTTTGATCTCCTTGCCTTTTCATTTTCCACCGCATATTACTAATAGCCGTGCAATCAATATTTTCAACATTTTGACTTTCGTGATTCCACCGTTTCAATTTATATATGCTGCTTCATTTTGGTTCGTTTGCACTTCTTTTATCTTCCTTTTTCGTTGTTGTTCTGTGCTTTCTCTAAAAAAAATATATACACACTTTTTCTTTCTCAGAAATAAGCTTCTTTCCACCATGGCCTCGTCCTCCCTAGCACGCGTCCATAACCGCTGCCAACCCGATCCGCAACCCACTTGAACCTCCCAGTCATGCCACTCCTTCGGCACACCGCCTCTACACCACCAATCCACCTACCCCGTAACTTCGGCCAATATCACACCGACCCGCCATGCAAGCACAGCTCGACCCGATTCCTTCCTCTCATGCAACTGAACACTTCTCTCCCCTCGTCATCGACAGTCTCCGACCTGCTCTTCTCTGGCCGAGTTACCTGTGGTTTTCCCCTGCCTTTCACTTCCCTTGTTCTTATTGAAATTTGGAATAGAAAATAACTTGTTATTTTATATATATTAGTGTACAACCTGGTTGTGTATACATAATTGTATATATGTTTAATACAAAATATGTTAGTATACATATATTTTTACTGAAGCTATATAGTATATTGAACGGTTTTGATAATAATATACAATGTTCATATATACGTTAACATGTTCTGTAGTATATTTTTGTGTTTGACTTTATATTGTATAGTTATATAAGTTATAATCTGTTTTGATATACAAAAGTATATATAGATAGTTTAAAGTAAGTCTGTATATGAGATGATTATATACTAATCTGTTTTGTTATAAAGGTTATATTATACAGGTGTTATATATATTGTATAGGAAGTTATATATGTTAAATGATAGTTTTGTCCGTTAGTTTATAGTTATATAGTATATGCATGCGCTATGCATGGATTTTTAGTACATTATATTTTGAAAGTATTATATATATATGGTATTATAAATAGTAATATATTTTTTTATAAAAACATTGTTAAAATTTTATGTGTGAATATAATAATTTGTTATGATCATATGTTTGTTATAAATATAAGTTAATAGCAGTTTATGAAATTTGTTGAGTCCATATATATATATATATTAACAAAGTAAATTTATATTATTTTAAGTATTGATTTTAAAGATATACTATACATGCAAGTATTTTGCATTTTTCATAAGTATATATATATTTATTTCAAATTTTAAAATGTGTTAATAATAATGATTTAAAATCTTATATGGCTTGGATATATATAAAGATTTTATCTCTAAATATATATGTAAGGAATTATAAAGATCTTGATATATACATCGATCTCATCAATCTCTAGCCATCTGGACTGATATTCCCAATATCAAATTTATCGCAGCAAACTCCTAACTTGTCGCTGTTCAGCTCGCTTGATCTGTATACTTGTCAAGGTCTATCCGCTTCCATTCTCGTTCGTCTCTAGTCTCGAAAGGTGGCAATCACTCACGATTAATGTTCTTATATTTATTAAATTTGATTTCAATTGAAACGACAATTGAAATGTGCTGCTGTTAGTTATTTACATTGCTATATATATACTATTATCTGTATCTTTTCACCTATGACATCTGACACCATTATCTGGTATTTATATTGATGATATATGCATGTTATATTATTATCATATCTGTTATCACTTTGCAAGTTCCCTGTTAGTATAGAATCACTATGGGTTGAAATGATACATACCCGAACGATCTTGTAGAATATGAGAAAATCGTTATGGGTTGAAATGATAAACCCAAGCGATTTTCATTGAATTGAATTTGGGATTGCGGGTTGAAATGATATATACCCGTATATATTTAAATTACGGATTGAAATGATAAATATCCATATCACTTGACCATGGGGTAGAAAATTATATACAGACACCGTTGGTCTATATATAAATATTTTGAAAATGATTTCTATGGTTTTGAAAAGAAATATATTGTGACGCCCCACCTCTATACCCACGCTAGCCAAGAACACTACTGTGTAGTGCTGTCAACTAGCGCGGAGAATAAGGCTGTTGAGGAGCGACCATCCATGTAATTGCCTTGTGCGAGCACCGATATGTCAGATAGAATAACATGCATTTCATCTTTTAGAGGAAATCCGACATACCGTTACAAACTCAAAGCTACTACACAGTGGCTATAATAGTTTAAGACAATAAATATAAAAATAACACAGATAACATAAATGCGGAATACAGATGGAACGAAAAGTCTCATATATACAATAACTGATATCAGTTACAATACATTTGACACAATACAAATGATACAACTACAACTGTCGACTCAAGAAGTTATATATACAAGTACATTATCGACTAATATACATGAATACATTATCATCTTAAAACAGACACACTGACTACTACAACAAGGCGAAGACCACTTCAACTGATATAAAAAGTCTTCATAGCTCTAGCAGCAACCCAAAGGTAAAAATCTACAACCTGTAAATACTCGGTCTGACCCGAGTATTACATTCAAAAGAAAATAATACCCGGATCAGTCTAATTCAAACCAGTTTATTAGTGCATATAGGCAGTAATAATCAATCTCAATATAGATGACAGTCACAGAAATCTCGTATTTCCAACTCTCGATACGAGAATTGGATAACGGCAGATATAACACTAAACAGTGTTAATCCACAAAACAGAAATCCCAAGGCAGTTTAAGCAATTGAAATGTCAATTTAAAAATATCAATGCCAATTGGCTGCAGTACACGCTAACGTGTACTGCCTCGCCAATACAGCCTACGAATTACGCAACAGGTCGATGAATTAAGAATAAAAGAAAATATCGATTAAAATCCGTCAATTCTGTGTGGCTGCAGTGCACGCACGCGTGCACTGCCTCGCCACAACAGAGTATAAAGTCACCACAAGGGACAAGGGTAAAACTGCTACGAAAATGCAGCAGGTCAACAAGTGCTCAGGGATGAACAGATGCAAGCGAAAATGACACATGGATATGCAAAAGTGAACATACATCTGAATACATACTTGAAAGTATGTATACAAATGGTCAAGAGAATCAGAAGGCAATAGAACAACTACAAATTCAAGTAGCAGCAATAATGCAATCTAGAATGCCACAGCAACAAGACACATGCGTGTACAAGTTCAACAAGGCAAGTACAAACTGGACAACATCAAAAGCTACCAAGCAGGCAATCTCGAGTGATAGAGCCTGTCACATTATACTGCAACAACGACAGTTCAAGTAAAACTGGAATCATACAGGCTATACGAACGAATGAAGTCAAGTCCAAAGTTTGGCAGAACTTATATACAGCAGCTACAACAGTGAAACAGGCATGAACCAGAGATGTGCCATGACAACAAAGGCAACAGGTCAGGGAAGTACCAAGTGATACAAATGAAGTGCATAAGCACAACCGGGTCCAAACAGTAATTTCATAAGGAGATAGACCAGGTCAGTACATATGCAATATGGATATGTAAGCCTACACTTTTAACATGTACAGCTTCAATGAAATGATCTAAAACAACTAAGAAAGTTCTCTAAGTCAATGGTAATACACTGAGATGCAGACCAGTCTGGAAATCACTCAGAAATGAACACAAAAATAGTCAGACTCGAGGACACAATGTCTACAGTCATAAGTGATACTAAGTGCAACAAGCAGTAGCATGCAAGAGCAGACCACCGAGGCAAAGCCTTAACATCAGATCTGAAACAAAGTTAGTGAATGAACATAGATAAACCAAGCAGTGACAGTGCCAGAATCATAGAGTCAAAATTCAAATCCAGGCAATACTAAGTTCGAACAAAGGCTAAATCATAAAGTATGTTCAGTTCAAAAATCAATGTTGAAGCTACAAAGAGAAAGGGTCAATTTCAGGTATCAAAGCAGCTGATCATACATGTACACGTGAATGGCAAAAGAATTACACAATTAAGCATGAATGCTACAGGGAACAAGATGAAGACTACACAAATAAGCTCAGCTAACACATCAAACCAAGGTCAAACCCAAGTCTCAAAATAGGTTCAACTCAAGGCCAATGAACATCAAAACTTCAACCGGAATGGTATCACAAATAAAAGTAATTGAAGTCGACTAAACAGTTTCAAATCAAGGCCGAGACCAATTCAAGCAAAGGTTCAAGTTATAAAAATATACAAAACTATTTGCAAACTGAATTTGGCCAGAAGTTCTAGACAGTGAACTGAAGTGTAGGCAAGAGTGTGCTCGTGACAACTAGACTCGAGTTTGCACACGTACAGATTGTAATGGAATAGATATGGGAAAGTAAGCATATGGACTTCATTCAGTATGCTACAGAAAGGTGAAGCCGTGAACATCACAAGACCAGAAATTCCCAAAATCAAAGTCATAGCAATCACGAAAACGAACCAAGTCGTAAACAACATCACATTAACAAAGTTATAAATGATCGAAGCCAAAGTCGAACAGGTCAGAGCAAGGAATTCACGGAGCAACATTATCAAAGCCGTGGTCATCACGGCAAAGCAATTTAACAAAAATCAAAACGAAAGAACTGGAGCTGGAATTAGATGTGAGATAAACTCACCTTTGCCATGGAAGCGAAGACGTTGCTGAGGCGGTGAGGACGACGAACGAAGTTAAGCCAAGGCTTTAGCATGCGAAGCGAAGACGAGCTCGGCAAACACTTTTTAAGCGGCGTCGATTCGAGGTCTCGAAACCCTAAATCGCCAGGGGGATGAAGATACGAGACCGCCATTTTAATGTTTTCTTCGATTTTGGGCTTAGGGTTTTTTGAATGGATGAAGGGGAATGGGGATGGATTGTATGGGTGTTGAGTGAAGTCACGGTTTCAAAACAAAAAATCATGGGCCGAGATTATTGTTTAAACCCAAACGACACTTAACGAATCTTTCTAAAGCTCGTTTAACATTTAGAACGGCTTTAAAAATTCCAAATAGCGAATAACAAAAATTTTATCCCTGAATTTCAATTTGATTAAAATGCCAGAAGCTATTCGTTCCCAGATTAAATCGTCAAGAGACGATAAGAAAATGGGTACGGAATGCCGGGTTGTTACAGACTCCCCTTCTTAAAGAAATTGCGTCCTCGCAATCCTAAGGGATAAGTGGGAAAAAGGTAACAACCATAAGAGCATGGCAATGTCGAATGCATAAGCAAAGCAAATGTCAGCAGGGAAGTATAGGAATTATGGAAGTATCAGATAAAAATCAAAAGGTTCGATTGCTTAAAATCAAAAGAATCAACATCGAGGGGATCAAGGAATCAAAATCAGACGACTATTAGAAGCAAGAATCAATCGAGTTCTAGCAAATGAAAGAAAAGGAATCAGAGCAGAAATCACGTACTGCACGAATTGAATGTGAGTAAATCAAATTACTCACCTGAATCGTCAGAGAAAAAGACGAAGCTCGAATCTCAAAATCGCAAATATTCAATCATCTAAAATGATAATCGAATTTTCACAAATATCTGATTATCAAAAACGATAATCAGAAACACAAATATTCGATTAATCAAATTGAAAAATATTTAATTATCTCAAACGATAATCAAATTTCACAAATATCTGATTATCAAAAACGATAATCAGAAATCACAAATATTCGATTATCAAATCGAAAAATATTTAATTATCTCAAACGATAATCAAATTTCAGAAATATCTGATTATCAAAAACGATAATCAGAAATCACAAATATTCGATTATCAAATCGAAAAATATTTAATTATCTCAAACGATAATTAAATTTCACAAATATCTGATTATCAAAAACGATAATCAGAAACACAAACATTCGATTAATCAAATCGAAAAATATTTGATTATCTCAAACGATAATCAAATTTCACAAATATCGGATTATCAAAAACGATAATCAGAAATCACAAATATTCGATTATCAAATCGAAAAAATATTTAATTATCTCAAACGATAATTAAATTTCACAAATATCTGATTATCAAAAACGATAATCAGAAACACAAACATTCGATTAATCAAATCGAAAAATATTTAATTATCTCAGACGATAATTAAATTTCACAAATATCTGATTATCAAAAACGATAATCAGAAACACAAACATTCGATTAATCAAATCGAAAAATATTTAATTATCTCAGACGATAATTAAATTTCACAAATATCTGATTATCAAAAACGATAATCAGAAACACAAACATTCGATTAATCAAATCGAAAAATATTTAATTATCTCAAACGATAATTAAATTGGAAAATATTTAATTATCACAAAGGATAATCAAATTTCACAAATATCTGATTATAAAAAAAAAACGATAATCAGAAATCACAAATATTCAATTAACGAGTCCGGAATTAACCGAAGTAGTAAAAGTATGGTTCCATACTCCTTACTTTTGCTAAATCGTTTAAATCTCTTTATCGTTTTCTTGAAAGTGCAGAATTGTGTGTTTTAAAAATAACATTTCACATTCTCAAACGGACAAGTCCGGAATTAAGCGAATCGGTAAAAGAAAGGGGTCATAGTCCTCGATTTTTCTGAAACGTTTAAATCGCTTCCTCGTTCTTTTGAAAATGCAAACTGTAAGAATTTTGAAAACAATTTTAATTTATATTTTGAAACAACTTTTAAAAATAACGAATTTTGAAAATACGTGATTAAATTAGCAATATCAGTGATGCGGGAGAACCGCTTGTAAATCCATTTCAAAATTGACGGTTACCGAAGTTAACACGTCAAAGTCTCATCAAAATAACTGGCATCAAAATATAATGCCAAATGAATTTTCATTCACCAAAAAAAAATGTCACAAGAATCTTCTTAAAGATAGAAAGGGATATCATACCCTAAACTTGTATTCATAACAAGTTAATAACACATGAATTCACCAATACACAAAAATTGACAAAACTTGTCAATAGAAATCACGAAAATTGGTGAAGCACAAAGTCTAGAAATCATCACAAGAAATCCAGAAAACACATGAAGGGGGGGGAGGCCTAGCATAAAAATGGGAGTATGAAAACTCCAAAACACCGGTATCACATGAACGAGACGCTATCTCTTGGTGGCTAACCAATAAAGTTTCATACAGGAATGGCCCGAAGACCGTAGGGCGCTACCCTACAACAAAGCGGGGTTTAGTCTCCCTCGCAGACAAAGAGACATCGCACAGTTGCTAGTCTAAATCACAAAAAGAAAAGGGGAAAGGCCTATCACAAAAATGGGAGTATGAAAACTCACCGACCAGTATCACATGACGAGACGCTATCTCATGGAAGCCATCCATTAAATTTTCACACAGGAATGGCCCGAAGGCCGTAGGGCGCTACCCTACAACAAAGCGGGGTTTAGTCTCCCTCGCAGACAAAGAGACATCGCATAGTTGCTAGTCTAAATCACAAAAATCACACAAAGAGTATCCAGACAACCCTCAAAGCCCAAGAGATATGTGTGAGACGAAATCAAACCGATGAGGCCTAGTCTAACCGTGCAATATGTGTGAGACGAAATCACACACTGGTGTCTAGACAATCCTCAAAGCCCATGAGATATGTGTGAGACGAAATCACACCGATGAGGTCCAGTCTAAATCATAAAAATGATCGTCATGATCATAAAGAAGTGTCAATCACATCAAGCTAGTAAATATATGAGTTTAGCTTCATGTCCCATAACCACTTGCTTAACTTAAATATTTACGAACAAGCTGTAAATCTTCACTAGGAAATTGTCACGAAAAGGGTTCAATCGAACAAGTCCAGGAGTTAACCGACGAAGTAAACGCAAGCGTTTCATACCACTTGTTTTACTAGGCCGTTTAATTCAATTTCTCGTACGAGTGAAATAAAGGCTTGTATATATTAATAGATTGGAAAACGATTTAGGAAAAGAGCTTTGTAGTAAAATAATTTTTGAAATCGTTTGGAGAAAAGGATTTTAATATTTACTACTAGTATAGAAAACCTTTATATTTTTAAAGTGATAAATCACAAAAATGATTGTAGAAACAATCAATCACAAGAATTCACATACGAAGATGTGAATGGAATCCAAAGAAATCGATACTGAATTTATTAAAATAGGAACACCCAAAAATTCCAGAAAATAGAAGTTATCAAAATCAATAAAGGTGATAACAACTAATTAGGAAAGAAGAATCGATATCAACTGGAAAAACAAAGCAAAACGAGTAGAAATGCATAATTGACTTCAACAAAAGTAAGAATCAAGTCAATGTCGAAGTCAACAATTAATAGTTGCAGTCGAGTACAAAATGAATCATTCATCATTATCAAAGAAACCAACGGCAAACAAAATCAGAGTCTAAAAAAAAAATCAAGAAATTAGCAATTTCTCAAAAACAAAGTGACCGAAGTCGAATGGAATTCAAGATGAGGAAACCACAAAATATCAAGTTCAAAATCGCTGAGATTCAAACTAGATGTGAATGAGAAATCAAAATCACTCAATTTGCAACTGGTCCAGCTATTTTTCATCACAGTGTAACAGGTACACAATACTCATAGCATAGAACAAAAGTGGAACAGAGTCCAAAAGTCAAAATGGCTTTAATTTTCCAAATTAAAACAATATCAACATCGGCTAAATCAATTCAAAGCCGAAAACACAAGAATAAGCGTTAGGAATTCATACCTAACAGTCAAAAATAATCATATGTAAAGATGAGAGATAAAACATCGACAAATAGTTGTAACACATGTTCCATCTAAGTTATGTTTTATAATTGTCCTAAACCCCAGGCTCTGATACCAAGCTGTGACGCCCCACCTCTATACCCACGCTAGCCAAGAACACTACTGTGTAGTGCTGTCAACTAGCGCGGAGAATAAGGCTGTTGAGGAGCGACCATCCATGTAATTGCCTTGTGCGAGCACCGATATGTCAGATAGAATAACATGCATTTCATCTTTTAGAGGAAATCCGACATACCGTTACAAACTCAAAGCTACTACACAGTGGCTATAATAGTTTAAGACAATAAATATAAAAATAACACAGATAACATAAATGCGGAATACAGATGGAACGAAAAGTCTCATATATACAATAACTGATATCAGTTACAATACATTTGACACAATACAAATGATACAACTACAACTGTCGACTCAAGAAGTTATATATACAAGTACATTATCGACTAATATACATGAATACATTATCATCTTAAAACAGACACACTGACTACTACAACAAGGCGAAGACCACTTCAACTGATATAAAAAGTCTTCATAGCTCTAGCAGCAACCCAAAGGTAAAAATCTACAACCTGTAAATACTCGGTCTGACCCGAGTATTACATTCAAAAGAAAATAATACCCGGATCAGTCTAATTCAAACCAGTTTATTAGTGCATATAGGCAGTAATAATCAATCTCAATATAGATGACAGTCACAGAAATCTCGTATTTCCAACTCTCGATACGAGAATTGGATAACGGCAGATATAACACTAAACAGTGTTAATCCACAAAACAGAAATCCCAAGGCAGTTTAAGCAATTGAAATGTCAATTTAAAAATATCAATGCCAATTGGCTGCAGTACACGCTAACGTGTACTGCCTCGCCAATACAGCCTACGAATTACGCAACAGGTCGATGAATTAAGAATAAAAGAAAATATCGATTAAAATCCGTCAATTCTGTGTGGCTGCAGTGCACGCACGCGTGCACTGCCTCGCCACAACAGAGTATAAAGTCACCACAAGGGACAAGGGTAAAACTGCTACGAAAATGCAGCAGGTCAACAAGTGCTCAGGGATGAACAGATGCAAGCGAAAATGACACATGGATATGCAAAAGTGAACATACATCTGAATACATACTTGAAAGTATGTATACAAATGGTCAAGAGAATCAGAAGGCAATAGAACAACTACAAATTCAAGTAGCAGCAATAATGCAATCTAGAATGCCACAGCAACAAGACACATGCGTGTACAAGTTCAACAAGGCAAGTACAAACTGGACAACATCAAAAGCTACCAAGCAGGCAATCTCGAGTGATAGAGCCTGTCACATTATACTGCAACAACGACAGTTCAAGTAAAACTGGAATCATACAGGCTATACGAACGAATGAAGTCAAGTCCAAAGTTTGGCAGAACTTATATACAGCAGCTACAACAGTGAAACAGGCATGAACCAGAGATGTGCCATGACAACAAAGGCAACAGGTCAGGGAAGTACCAAGTGATACAAATGAAGTGCATAAGCACAACCGGGTCCAAACAGTAATTTCATAAGGAGATAGACCAGGTCAGTACATATGCAATATGGATATGTAAGCCTACACTTTTAACATGTACAGCTTCAATGAAATGATCTAAAACAACTAAGAAAGTTCTCTAAGTCAATGGTAATACACTGAGATGCAGACCAGTCTGGAAATCACTCAGAAATGAACACAAAAATAGTCAGACTCGAGGACACAATGTCTACAGTCATAAGTGATACTAAGTGCAACAAGCAGTAGCATGCAAGAGCAGACCACCGAGGCAAAGCCTTAACATCAGATCTGAAACAAAGTTAGTGAATGAACATAGATAAACCAAGCAGTGACAGTGCCAGAATCATAGAGTCAAAATTCAAATCCAGGCAATACTAAGTTCGAACAAAGGCTAAATCATAAAGTATGTTCAGTTCAAAAATCAATGTTGAAGCTACAAAGAAAAAGGGTCAATTTCAGGTATCAAAGCAGCTGATCATACATGTACACGTGAATGGCAAAAGAATTACACAATTAAGCATGAATGCTACAGGGAACAAGATGAAGACTACACAAATAAGCTCAGCTAACACATCAAACCAAGGTCAAACCCAAGTCTCAAAATAGGTTCAACTCAAGGCCAATGAACATCAAAAGTTCAACCGGAATGGTATCACAAATAAAAGTAATTGAAGTCGACTAAACAGTTTCAAATCAAGGCCGAGACCAATTCAAGCAAAGGTTCAAGTTATAAAAATATACAAAACTATTTGCAAACTGAATTTGGCCAGAAGTTCTAGACAGTGAACTGAAGTGTAGGCAAGAGTGTGCTCGTGACAACTAGACTCGAGTTTGCACACGTACAGATTGTAATGGAATAGATATGGGAAAGTAAGCATATGGACTTCATTCAGTATGCTACAGAAAGGTGAAGCCGTGAACATCACAAGACCAGAAATTCCCAAAATCAAAGTCATAGCAATCACGAAAACGAACCAAGTCGTAAACAACATCACATTAACAAAGTTATAAATGATTGAAGCCAAAGTCGAACAGGTCAGAGCAAGGAATTCACGGAGCAACATTATCAAAGCCGTGGTCATCACGGCAAAGCAATTTAACAAAAATCAAAATGAAAGAACTGGAGCTGGAATTAGATGTGAGATAAACTCACCTTTGCCATGGAAGCGAAGACGTTGCTGAGGCGGTGAGGACGACGAACGAAGTTAAGCCAAGGCTTTAGCATGCGAAGCGAAGACGAGCTCGGCAAACACTTTTTAAGCGGCGTCGATTCGAGGTCTCGAAACCCTAAATCGCCAGGGGGATGAAGATACGAGACCGCCATTTTAATGTTTTCTTCGATTTTGGGCTTAGGGTTTTTTGAATGGATGAAGGGGAATGGGGATGGATTGTATGGGTGTTGAGTGAAGTCACGGTTTCAAAACAAAAAATCATGGGCCGAGATTATTGTTTAAACCCAAACGACACTTAACGAATCTTTCTAAAGCTCGTTTAACATTTAGAACGGCTTTAAAAATTCCAAATAGCGAATAACAAAAATTTTATCCCTGAATTTCAATTTGATTAAAATGCCAGAAGCTATTCGTTCCCAGATTAAATCGTCAAGAGACGATAAGAAAATGGGTACGGAATGCCGGGTTGTTACATATATGGTTTTAATAAATATTGATTTTAAAGATTTATTAAAGTTGATTTAATAAAGTTGATATATATTATGTTTAAGTATTTATTTAAAATATATATTTTTAAATATAGAGTTTATAATGATTCAGGTTGGAAAGATAAATTTGAAATTGATTTGAAATTTTATTTATTTAAGAATTTTACTTAGCTAAGTTTTATTTGCAATTATTAAATTTGAGATTTTAAAGCTATGATTTTATAACTTGATTTGGATTAAAAGTGATTTAAATGAATAGTCTCAAATTTACATAAATTGAGATGGGGTATTTAGTTTATTTAAATTTGTAATTTGGAGTTTATTTAAATGTCATTGAAATGATTAAATAAACATTTCAAAACTAAATGCTAATGAAGTTAAATTGAGATATAAATGGAATTATCAAATTTAGTTTTGGAAATGTGGAATATTTAAAGCTTTGAAATATATTGAAATTAAATGGGTTTTTTGTAGTTCAAATCTGTATTTGAAATCGATATAATTTGAAATGGTTTATTGAGAAACTGAATTGAGTTGAAATTTATGAATTTAGATTGAATTAAGTTGAATTTGGAATTCGAGTTGATTTGAATCGATTTGTGAAATTTGAGGAAACTATTTTATTATATAAAGTATTTTTAAATTTTATTTAATACTATTTTATATTTTACTTTATAAATTATTTTATATAAACAATTTTAATATAAATCATTTTAATATGAACTATTTTAATATATACTATTTTGATATGCTAATTATTTTAATATAAACTATTTTAACTTAAAACTATTTTATATAAACTATTTTATTTTATAAACTATTTTATTTTATAAACTATTTTATTTTATATACTATTATTAATATCTAAACTGTTTGAAGGAAAGTGTTAAGATTTCAAAATTTTATGATTTCCAAAGTTATGAATTTCATAATATTATGATTTCCAAAGTATTATTATTTCAAATTGTTTTGGTTTCGAAAGTATAATATCTTTGAAAGTACTATGATTTTGGAAGTGAATATTCTTGAAATGGAAATGATATCGTGTTGATATGTTTTTGAAATGGAAATGGTATTTTGGTTTTGAAGTATAAACTCTTTTGAAATGACCGTGGTGTTATAATAACGATTGGTTGTTAAAGAGACCGGGATCAGATATGGGTATACTCTCTGTCGATACCGAAAACCACTTTAACAACTGTGTACGCGGTGGAGATTCCAGAATGAAGTAGGATGGTGGCAACGATCCTATATGAGGTATATACATGGACCCGACTCCCATGAGTTGGCATAAGGTGGCTAAAACAAGAGCAATCGACGGGCTAATAGGTAGCACCTCTGATCGGACACACTCCATCGTATGCCATTCTATTACTTTGTGATTGATTTGGTGCGCACCCTTGATTCGGGAGTGTGGCTCGAGGTGGACGATTGCTGCGACTCTGCATTACCACCGGCCCGGAAGTGTAATTGGTATATCTACCCTGGCATTTCCTAGTTGTGCCGTGTCACCTACCCTAGTGTGCTTTACTACGAGTTTGATTTGTGTCGTACCTATGGAGTATCCTCTGGTAGCCCCAATTTACGGGGTATTAAAGTACTGTATTGACTATTGGAACACCTAAAAATGTGTTAAGGTGGAAAATGTAAAGCCTTAACGCTATTTTTAAATAGTATACTTTACTGTATACATTATTATAATAGCGTATATTACTACATAGTATATAGTTTAACGTATCCTTGAAGGATGGTTATCCCAAACATTCTTTGAGTTATTTGTATTTCAGTTGACATTTCACTTGAGTTGGATTTATTGATATAAGAATGTTAATCCTGACTCGAGTGTTTTGTGTTTTGCTTTACGCTCAGGTCAGACTGAGTGATACATCATTTGAGAATCACCTTTGGAGTGGAGCTTCGCTTGGAGATCCAGCTATTTATCCAACTTTCAGTTATTCAGTTGATTCCACTGATGTATTCAAATTTTGTATTTGACTATTGTATTGAGACATCTATGTATTCAAGGCCTTTGTTGTATCTTATTTAACTCGGTTATATATATAGTAGCTTCATGAACTACTATTCTTTTGGTTCCGCTGCATTATTGTTATATTACTCTGTGTTTGTGATTCTATGATCTTTATTTACTATATATGCCGAGTTTTGCCAAATATAAAAATTAACAATATGATATTTTGAGAAATTCAATTCCAACATGTGCGGATGCGAATGGTTGAAAATTTCAGGATGTTACAAGTGAATTGTCATTTGTGGCTTGAAGGAAGGGCTCGTGCAGCTGCAGCCCGAAATGAAGAACGTGAAATTCTTTTTTCCTTTCCGCAAGGACTAAGAGATTGGATCTAACCATAAGAAGAATGCTTGTTATAAATAACTCACTTCTTGGTCTTCGACCCCCTTGGTCGTGAAGCTTATCCAGGAGATGTTTTTTATTTTCATTCACGCCTTTTGGAAAGAGCTAGTAAAATTGAATACTATGTAAAATAAATGATTACAAACTCAGAAAATGTTGAAAAAAAATTCAGAAATAGATTTAATATTCAATAATACCATATATGAAAGAAATAAATGTGAAAATAAAAAAGCAAAGTAGAGAAACTTAAGTATGTATTGATTCACTAATGAATATTAATCTTAACTGGAAATCAAGTTTTATAAGTAAATAATAACTGTTGTTAAATTTGCAAAGAATTTGTATGATATTTTAAGAATTGATCTATTGATGTTCTAAATAATTGAATGGAAAATAATTTATGTAAATAAATAAAAAATGATTCTGTATGAATGAATGAGAATTTTTTTTGGCAGAGCCAACTGGGTTAAATGGGCCCCTACCATATATTAGCAAAAACGAATTACAAATACCGATGGCATACCATCAGAACATACAACAAAATTAATCACCAAAAATACATAGACAAACAATCATGTACTGAGACAATGGTAGATAGAACGGACCAATACATGTTTAGAAGTCAAAACACTTCCAAACACCCTATTGTTCATTTCCATCCAAATAGTTGAAGAGTCTTTTTCAGAGCACGAAGTAACAAGGAACTCATTGTCGTCTTCCATCTTGTCGCTTTAAAAATGGTAAACCATTCTACTGCAGAGTTTCTTATGGGACTATGTAAATGCAACAACTTCAAGATACTGTCCCAAATAAAAAAGGAGAATTCACAATCAAAAAATAAATGAGAAGCAGACTCCTTAAACTTGTGACAGAGGATACATGTGTCAGAATGTATAATACCCTTTTCCTTCAACTTATCACGGGTATGCAGACCATTTTTAACGATCTTCTAGAGAAGCAGATTTTCTTTCGGAACAGAACCTGAGTTCCATATCCTATAGTGCCACGGACACATAGTGCACTGAGATAAATCAACCATACTATTATAGACAGCAGCTATCTAGTGAGGCCTACCATTCCATAAGGCATGAATGTTAAAAGCATTGAATGATTGCTCAAGAATTTTACTCCAGCAGTCATGAACAGAAGAAGAGCTTAAGACAGGAAGGATCAAAATTCCTTCAGACAAAAAAGCATTAACAGTGGCATGTTCACCTATACCAGTCATCGCTCTAAGGTTGTAACCAATAATAGCTACCAAAATGATACCCTTGTCAGACCAGGGATCAAACCAAAATGAAATATGATTCATAAATTGAAGCCCAGTCTGGAAAATTTGAATGATATCTTTCCTGAATTGAAGCAAGTTTCTCCAAGACCAGCTGCAATCAGTTGGAATATCCATAGTTCAAAAATGCTTATCTTTAATTAAATTTGTCCTGATCCATGAAGCCCATAAAATATTGTAAAATTTATAAAGTTTATCTATTTGAGAAGAGATAGCAACCTTATTCCATTTTCTGATATTCATAATCCCAAGACCTCCATATTTATAAAGGCAGCAGAGCTTTTTTAAAGCAATAGGAATGAGTTTCCTTGAAAATGGATTACCATGCCAAAGGAAGTGGTTAAGAGCCGAGTTGATCATGGAGACAAGCTTGCAAGGCAAAATGAATATTCTAGCATAATATAGGCATATGGAAGTGTAGTGAATTTTGATTTAATTTGAGCGGAAGCGGTTTATTTGTTCAGGATCTAGTATTGCCTATTTAGATACCAATGACAGTTAAAAAGAATTATGCAGTCTCACAGAAAAATAACAGAAATAAGAGATAGAAGATTTAACGTGGTTCGGATATGAATATCCTACGTCCACGGAGACCCAACAACTTTTTATTTCACTAAAGAAAAGAGTACAAGAGAGGAAAGAATTATGGTGGATACTACACTTGCTTGTACATATGAAGATATAATTCCTTCATTTAAATAGACTCGATGAAGGAGTTACTTAGGGATTAAGAAAAATAATTTACAGATTATGTTTTGAAACCTTTCCAAATATCCATGATTTAATTTCTACGTAAATGGATAATGGTGATTGGTTTCCATAATTTTCCTTGATTGAATCTCCATCAGCAATTTCTTTCTTCATATAACAAATTGACTAATTAATTAGTTTCCTTTAAAATATTCTTCCATATACCAACTAAATTAATTGATTTGATTGAATCAATTAATCAATTTCTTTCCTCTTTAACAAATATTTGAATCATCCAAATTCAACACTCCACCTTGATTCAAATATAACAATCTCTCTTCATCATCTTATCATCAAGCAATCGACATATAAGTTGTTGGGTCTAGCGCCCCATGGCGCTCAAGTAACAGGTATCAAACTGATCAAGTTTGAGCAATGCTCAAACTTGTCCTTAGGAAGTGACTTTGTCATCATATCTGAAGGATTATCCAAAGTACTCACTTTCAACAATTTGATCTTGCTTCGTTCTTCCTCAAGCATAAGAAAGAAACCTCTAACATCAATGTGCTTCGTCCGTAAACTATAAGCTTGATTTTCTACAAGATGAATCACACTCTGACTGTCTGAAAATAGCTCTACTGTCCACTGCACCATTGAAAGATCATCCAACAACTGAAGTAAGTATAATCCTTCTTTTGTTGCTTCCACAATCGATATCAAATCTGCTTCGGTAGTCGATAAAGCTACGATAGACTGCAGCTTTGATCTCCATGAAATCGAGCCTATGCCAAGTGTAAAAACATAGCCCGACACTGACTTCCTAGCATCTCTATCCCCAGCATAATCAGAATCACAGTATCTTCTAAGAAAGATGTCACCATCCACTCCACCATATAACAAGCCCACCAAAGAAGTGCCTCGAAGATATCTAAGAATCCACTTCACAGCTTGCCAATGCTCTTTACCTGGGTTAGACATATATCGACTCACAACACCCACTGCATGGGCCAAATCTGGTCTTGTGCACACCATCGCATACATAAGACTACCAACAGCACTAGAATAAGGTATATCAGCCATATACCTCTTGTCTTCTTCCGATGAGGGAGATAAGTCTTTTGACAACTTAAAATGAGAGCCTAATGGAATGCCAACCGGTTTGGCTTTCTCCATTCCAAATCGAGCGAGGACTTTCTCGATGTACTGCATTTGAGTGAGCCTTAACTCTCTCCGCTTTCTATCCCTGCTTATCTCCATACCCAATATTCTTTATGCCTTTCCCAAATCCTTCATGTCAAACTCTCTACTGAGCTCCGCTTTCAACTCCTTAATTTTGACCATACTCCGAGATGCAATCAACATATCGTCAACATATAACAACAAATAAATCATATCACCATCACATCTCCTGAAATAAACACACTGGTCTTTAAAACTTCTGGAGTATCCCTATGAAAGCATAAACTTATCAAACCTCTTATACCATATTCTAGGAGACTGCTTCAGTCCATATAGAGATTTGTTGAGTTTGCAAACATAGTCTGGTCTGCTACTATCAATGAACCCTTCCGGTTGCTTTAAATAAATCTCCTCATCCAGATCACCATGCAAGAATGCAGTTTTGACATCTTGTTGCTCTAATTCCATATCATAATGAGCAACTAATGCCAAAAGAATACGAATAGAAGTATGCCTAACCACTGGAGCAAAGATATCATGATACTCTACCACTTTCTTCTGAACATACCCCTTTGCAACTAATCTTGCCTTGTATCTGAGATTACCATTTTCACCATCTTTCACTCTATAGATCCACTTGCATCCAATAGCTCTTTTATCGGTAGGAAGAGGCACCAAATCCCAAGTATGATTTCTCTGCAATGATTCAATCTCCTCCTCCATAGCAACTAACCAACTGGAACTATTAACTGATGCAATAGCTTCTCTATAATCACAAGGCTCATCATGGACAACATTCAAAGCATATGTTGCCATATCATCGAAGTTAATATCTTCGATGCTCAATCCAACAAACTCATCAAGCCACTTCGGCTTTCTTCTTTGTCTAACAGGTCTAGGTTCTGAATGAGCTCCACCCTGAGTTTGATCCTCTGTACCAACATCGGTATTATCCTCATCAACCACGGTGTCATCGGAAACACCATTTGAACGTCTATGGAAAGAATCAACAGATGACTTGCTTTGTGTCTGGTATTCTTCACATGTCCTCACATTGTCATCCGATGAGGAAGGCTCCACCTTCAACATAGCCTTCTCATCAAAAGTCACATGCCTGCTCATAACGATCTTCTTGCTAATAGGACACCACAACCTATATCCCTTCACTCCTCTTCTATAACCTAGAAAAATACACTTGCGAGCTCTAGGTTCCAGCTTCCCTTTGCTCTCATGCACATAAGCTGGGCAACCAAACACTCTGAGAAATGAATAGCTAACAGGCTCTCCTTTCCATACTTCTTCAGGGATCTTCATATCTATGGCGGTAGAAGGTGTGCGGTTGATGAGGAAAGCCGCCATAGATAAAGCTTCAGCCCAAAATCCCTTCTTCAATTTAGAAGTCAGTCTGAGGCATCTTGTTCTCTCCAATAATGTCTGATTCATCCTTTCTGCAACTCCATTAGACCGAGGGTCGCCTGGTGTAGTGTAATGCCTCTTAATGCCTTCAGACTCACAATAATCGATGAATTCCTGTGATACAAATTCACCGCCATTATCTTAACGGAGAACTTTCAATTTCTTCCCTGACTGCTTCTCAACCATAGATTTCCACTTCCGAAACTTGGCAAAGGTTTCACTCTTTGACTGAAGAAAGTATACCCATACTTTACGAGAGAAATCATCTATAAATGAAACAAAATATCTGGCTCCACCTAAAGATGGACAAGGGAAGGGACCCCAGACATCTGTATGAACATACTCCAAGACAGCTTTTGCTTTATGCTCTCCTATACCAAAAGATATCTTCGTCTGCTTTCCAAGAACACACTCTTCACAAAAACCAAGTTTTGAATGATGAACTCCATCAATCAATCCTCGTTTTCTCAACTCATCCATGCTGCGCTCACCGATGTGACCCATCCGTAAGTGCCATAATCTGGAAGAATCAGAATCAACAGATGTAACAGAAGCTGATTCACTAATAACAGTAGTGCCCTTTAATAGATAAAGATTTCCAGCCCTCACACCTCTCATAACAATCATGGAACCCTTTGATATCTTCATTTTCTCTCCTTCCACAACAATCTTCAAGCCAAGTCTACTCAATGCCCCAACAGAGATCAAGCTCCTCCTCAAATCAGGTACATGTCTAACATCGATGATCGTACGAATAACACCATCAAACATCCTAATCATCATGCTACCAACACCCACCATACGGCAAGAAGCATCATTACCCATCAGAACTTCTCCTCCATCAATTTCACGATAAGTGGAAAAGCAGTTACTATCAGGTGTCATATGATAGGATGCGCCAGAATCAATCATCCATAAGTTGCTCTTCCTATAAGAGCCATAAGCTGTAAATACATCGGTGTCACTTTCTGTATCTGATATTTCTACTGTAGAAGCTGAGGCTTGCTTTGGATCTTTTCTTCTACCTTCAAGCTTGGGACATTGTGCTATGAAGTGTCCTGGTTTCTTACAATAATGACAAGTCAAATTATTAGGCCCCCTAGACTGAGACCGTGAAGAATTCCGTCCTCCACCTTTCTTCGACCTGCTTTGGCCTCTACCTCTCTGAACAGATAAACCTTCGGTATCACTATCCAAGCTAGTGCTCGCTAATCTACCTCTTAATACTTCATTATGAAGACCAGCCTTTACATCAGACAGGCTAATTTTACTACGGCCATAAATCATGGAATTAACAAAAGCAGTATACTCCTTAGGTAAGGAACATAAGAGGATCACAGCTTGAGCCTCATCGGTAATATCAACTTCCGCTGCCTTCAGGTTCATAATTAAAGTCGTCAAAGCATCTACATGCTCCATGAGATCAGCTCCAGGCTTCATCTTGAACGAATAAAGTTGTTGCTGAAGAATAATCTGATTAGTGAGAGACTTGTCTTGATATGCATCCGATAATGCATCCCATAGTTCCTTCGCCATCTTCTTCTGAGAGAATTCTCTAAGAACTTCATCTAAAAGACTCAACTGAATTGTTGTGAGAGCTTCATCTTCCATCTCTTCCAAATCAGCTGCATCAATATCTTTCAATTTCTCAGGCGCAGAAACAATCTTATAAGTCTTCACCTTCTTTAACACAGCCTCCATCTTCATCTTCCAAGTACCAAAATCTCCCTTTCCGTCGAAACGTGTTACTCCATAATTGACACCAGATCTACCAACAGACTTACTAAAAGTAGCCATTAATATCCAAATAGGAACAATAACACTAGCTCCGATACCAAACTGTAGTGAATTTTGATTTAATTTGAGCAGAAGCGGTTTATTTGTTCAGGATCTAGTATTGCCTATTTAGATACCAATGACAGTTAAAAAGAATTATGCAGTATCACAGAAAAATAACAGAAATAAGAGACAGAAGATTTAACGTGGTTCGGATATGAATATCCTACGTCCACGGAGACCCAACAACTTTTTATTTCACTAAAGAAAAGAGTACAAGAGAGGAAAGAATTATGGTGGATACTACACTTGCTTGTACATATGAAGATATAATTCCTTCATTTAAATAGACTCAATGAAGGAGTTACTTAGGGATTAAGAAAAATAATTTACAGATTATGTTTTGAAACCTTTCCAAATATCCATGATTTAATTTCTACGTAAATGGATAATGGTGATTGGTTTCCATAATTTTCCTTGATTGAATCTCCATCAGCAATTTTTTTCTTCATATAACAAATTGACTAATTAATTAGTTTCCTTCAAAATATCCTTCCATATACCAACTAAATTAATTGATTTGATTGAATCAATTAATCAATTTCTTTCCTCTTTAACAAATATTTGAATCATCCAAATTCAACAGGAAGTAGCAATGGATTTGACTATGATAAGCCTACCTGCCATTGAACATTTAGAAATTGGCCAGGATGATATTTTAGCAATTATCTTTTCATACAGCTTGAGACATTGACCGGTCTTGACTTTAGAGGAAAACATGAGGGCACCAAGATAGTCTTCTTTGTGATCAATAGGATTAAGGTCGGACAAAGCTTAGATCATAGATTTTTGAGAGTCGGAAATACCAACAATCCTAATCTTGGATTTATTCTTGTTAATAGAAAGACCAGTCAGCTCCTTAAATTGATCTAGAATATCCAACACATCATTAATTTATTTAGAAGTAGGCTTAGTAAAGATAAGCAGATCATCAGCAAATAGAAGTGTTGAAATTCTAGAGGTCTTGCACAGTGGATGGTATTCCAGAAGATTCATAGACAAATATTTTGACGTAAGAGAGGTGAATAACTCCATAATGCAAACAAAAAGGTAAGGTGACATGGTGTTACCTTGCCATATACCCCTCGTTGCATGGAAATAACCAAATGAATTACCATTGAAGTTTAAGGAGTATTTGACTGTTGATATACAAGTATATATCCATGATAATAAGGGGAAGGGAAATTCATCTTATGAAGAACGTATATTACAGTTTTCCATTGCACAGTGTTGTAAGCTTTTTGAATATCAAGCTTCAAAACACACCTCTGTGACACATGCTGCCTATTATTTCCTTTCAACAACTCAGATGTTAACAGAATACTATCCATGATATCACGAGAATGCAGGAAAGAACTCTGATTGGGTGAATTATATTGGCAAGTATTGACTTCATTCTAGCTGCCAAAATTTTGGATATACACTTGTAGATCGCATTGCAGCAAGAAATGGGTCTATAATGAGTAACAGAAGAAGGCTGATTAGACTTGGGAATAAGGGAAATTTTTGTGGCATTAATTCCGGATAGCAACTTGTTGTGTTTGAAGAAATTATTAATGGCCTTAATCACATCTGTACCTATCACACTCCAAGCAATCTTAAAGAAATGCACATTAAAACCATCAGGGCTTGGAGAGCAAGTAGAGTTCATTGCAACAATATTGTCTTTAATCTGTTCATCAGTTATTTCCTGAATGAGATAGTTATAAGAATAATCTGAGATGGTAGGTAGATGAATGTTATCAAATAACTGCCTGTGAATATGTGGATTGTTGGAGCAAGCTAAAAGTTCTTGAAAAAAAATCCAGAAACCCATCTTGAATATCTTCAGGAGATGAACAGAGACTACCATTCTTATCATGAATGTTGTTAATATTAGTAGATGATTGTTTGATCTTAAGAGAATTATGGAAAATAGTAGAATTTTTGTCTCCACGAATTGACCACTGAACTTTTGCCTTTTGTTTAGCCATCCTATTTTCTTCCATCAATGCTTTAGTCAATTGTTTGGTAAGAGACGGTTCTTGAGACACCCTACTAGTAAGGATAGAATTATCCTTACATACTTGAATATCCTTTTATACCTGAAATAAACTATCACGAATAGAATGAGAGAGACTGCTACCATTCCCAAAAGTTTCAATAGCCCAAGGTTCAAGGGTTTCTTTTAGATGCCTTAGCTTTGCCTGCAAAATATACATGGGATTACCATAAACAGTTAGAGTCCAACAATTTGTAACAATATTCAAAAAATCTTTGTGATTAGCCCAGTTATTAAAAAATGAAAAAGAGGACTATCTTCTCACATATGCCTTTCCCCAGTCTAGAACTAAGGGGGAGTGGTCAGAAAGGGATGGAGGAGGGATGATGGTGTTCAAGTTAGGCCAGGCTAGCACAGAGGAAAAGTTTTGATATGATCTGTCCAGTTTACAAAATGTCATTTTTCCTGACTTACTGGAATTGTTCCAAGTAAAGAAACAGCCATTAGCAAAGATAGGAAGAAGGTTAGAATCAAAAATAGCTTTATTGAGGGGTCTAGTTTGTTGGTAGGTAAGAGGAACCCCACCACTTTTGTCAGTGGATAACTACATGCAATTCTAGTCACCCATACATAGCCATGGAGAATTTAATGGTTGAAGAGAAGGGATAGTATCAAGAAGTTGCTGTCCATGCAAACAACTATTCTCAGCATAAATGAAAGTCATGTAAAAAGTGGAAGAGGAAAAAATATGGATAATTTCAGTGTGAATGAATTGTCTATGGACACAAAGAGGTGAAATGGAAAAAAGAATGGGGTTCTAGAGAATGAGGAGTCTGCCAAAAGGAGCTTGTGATAGATTATCAATAAATTTCCAATGACTGTTAATATTATGAGAAGCTTTTATGGTGTTGGCATGATTTAATTTCATTTCAGTTATGGCCATGATTCAATTTTGTAAGATGATATGAAGTTTCTGATTTCAAGCTGTTTTGAAATGGAATTCGCTCCCCTAATATTCCAGAATCCTATTCTATCAATCATTAGAAGGATTTGGAGTTTGATCTGGTTTTAACACCAGATGAAGAAGCATTGAGGTCTGAAAGAGGTGGCATTGTTGGATTACTTTGCTCAATGGAGTACCGAATACCTATATCAAGATCAGTTAAGGATTTATTGTGATTGAATATCTTTTTTGGTCTCCCTCTTTTATTTTTAGAAGAAGAAATTGAGCAATCTGGCAGAGAGTGAGAATTGATTGAAGAACTGAAATTGAAAGGAAGAACAGTGGTGATTTCATTGATGTCATTGAAAACTTGAATTGGAAGGGTTAATGATGAATATGGTGATGGGGACTTATCTGTAGAGGAATGGTTTTGATTGAGGAGTTGATCAGGAGTTTGATTGGAATTATGCACATCTGTGTGCATGTCACTGTGCACGTTGAAACTGTTTGTATTTAGAGAATTAAGGGTATGAACAGGCTGTTTGCCTTTCACAATTTCTGGAAGGTCTGCTTTAATAACTTCAGTGATTTCTTCATCTTCCACATTTAAATTCTGAAGCACTGAGAAATTGTTATGAGTGCTAACACCATCAAACTCATATGACTTGGCCCAAGGGTTAATCATTTCTTGACATGGTTCAGCATGGGTGTGAGTTAATGTAATGTGTTCAAGCATTTTTCCAAGGGACTCTGTGGCACTTCCTACATTTCTCAAAGTAATTACAACTGGATCACCAAGGAGAGCCGAAGCAGGTTGAATCAAGGCATCAGGCACCAGAGTAGTTCCTACAGTTTTCATAATCTCATTGTCATGGGCACCACGAAGACCCGAAGTAGATTGATTCATAAAATTACCATCATCCTCAGACCTCAAAAGAGGACTATTTGTGGCCACAGAGTTTTCCATCTTTGACCGAACCTCATCAGCACCACCATGAACTACCTTATTCACATTATCTTCCTTGTTAACTTTTCTCCATGATTTTTGAATAGGTTTAAGTTTTCTTTTTTCCTTTGAACAAGATGCCTCTCTTCTCATTTCTAACTGTACCTGCCTTGATTGTATTGTTATCAACTTCCACACCATGCTTCTCATATTCCTTACTGTCCTTGACTTCTTTCTTCTCAGTGACAATAAAATTTTCACAACTGACAGTAGCATGTCCAAAATTTTTGCAGTGAGTACAAATAAGCGGTCTCCACGAGTATTCAATCATAACATCTGGACAAGTGTCATCTCCAACTGCCAAACTTTTTGGAAGTTCCTTTTCTGGTGATATTTCAAAGAGAAATTTCGCGTAATCAAATCTCTTGGTTCTTTCAGTATTTTCATCAAAGCATATCAATTTTCCAAGGTGGCAGGCTAACCAGTTTATACCAAGGAGTGTCCACGTCGGAATTGGAATTCTATGGAGGTGAACCCATATGGGAATAGTCCTTACCCCTGCCTGAGCAGAAGCAAAAGTAGGGTTCCATTTTGAAATTATGAACATCTGACCACGAATGAAAAAAGGATCCTTTTTTAGAACTAGAAGCTTGTTTTCTTCATTAGTGAACTTTAAATAGTAGTTGAATTTATCAAAATATAATTTTAATAAGCCTTTAAGCTTCTAGGCTTTGTCGAGATGAGCTTTGACCGCCATAAAATTCACTATACCAGCAAGAAAGAAACCCACTAGACAGTCTGACCAAGTTTTAATACCTTCATTGATAATTTCTTTAGGAGGAGAAATAGGATAACCAGAGTATTGAATATCAAAATGGACAGGAACATAAGACCCAACATTCATGGGTTTCACATTGAAAAGAGACGACCATGAGGATGAGGAAGAAGCAACCGAAAGAGGAGGCAAAGCAGACTAATGAGGAGGGATAGGAATGAGAGGAGAAAAATGATCAACAGAAGGAGGAGAGGATGAAGAAACAGATATGGAGACAGGCGATGGATGAGGAGGAATAGGAGGAGGAGGACGATCAAAGGACGGTCTAGGAGGTGACGGAATGACAGACGAGGTATGGGCGGGGATGGTGCAAAGCACGGGTGTGGAAGGAGGGATGGGGGAAGGCAGGACATGAGAGGATATGAGAGGTGAATGAATGAAGTTGAATATGAATGAGAATTAAAATAAGTAAAGAGTGAATAATGTGAAAGGAAATCAATAGAATAAACTTAAATAATATTTAAAATTCATTGTTGTTTGGGCTTATGGAATGTTTGGTAAAGGATACTTCTAATTGTTTGAGGATGGATGAATAATCTATTAAGTTATTATCTAAGGCTATTGAGTGTAAGGTACACTTATTAGTTTATTCATCACCCTTGAACGATGAAAAGTTTCTAAACCTGAACAAATCATTAGTTTAGTTGCTATGGATGTATGGTTGATTTCTTTGTTGCATATGATGGTCGTATTACTTTGTTGCACAAGTTTTGTGTTGATTTGTTTTGTTACTAGTTGAAACAACTAATATTTTTCTCTTGTACATAATTCTCGCTATTTTGGATTATATAAGTAAAATACAGGTTATGGAAGCAATATCAACTGCTTTTGGTTTCATAAATAAAGTTGTTTGCCCGACAAATAGGTACGTTTTCGGATTACAGTTTTATAGCGATATTATATTGTTTTTCCCGTGGTTTGGGATATTTTGTTTTTGAAATACGATATATATATATATGATATTATTGATATTATTATTTTTTTGGACCTAACCGTACAAAGGAGAACTCTACCGAAATTTTCCATGAATTTAAGACTTAATTTTTTGTGTGGAAGTGAAAGTATTTTCAAACTTTTATTAAACTTGAATATGAAGATTTAATTGTTTATTAAATTGATATATTTCATTTAAAATACTTAATTATGTAAGTTTAAAGTGTTTATAAATTGATCGTTTTGAATAAAAATATATTAGTTTCTTAATTTTTTCTTGTTCCTTTTCGAGGACGAAACGTTTTGAGTGGGGAAGAGTGTAATGACCCGTATTTTTCGATAATTAAAAATATTAGTTAAATAAGATTTTAGAATTTAATATTATGTGAAATTAAAAATTTATGATTTATTAATGAGAAAACAATTAGAATGTAATTGAATAATGTTGATTTGATTAATTGATAACTATTTTAATGTAATTTCAATCAAGTGAAATAATTGAAAATTTAATTTGGTGATAATTTTAAATAAGGAAATAAATTAAATGTTGTGTTAAATGGTGAGATTGTATGTAATTAATCGAAATTGAATATGAAATCAGTGATGTGTAAGTGGTTATACATTTGGTTGTAAATACTGTGACGACCCGGAATTTTTGAGTATTTGAAATTGGAATACTTAATTAATTTTAAATATTCAGAGGTTAATTATAAACTTAAATTTCAAATATCGCTGTATTGAGTAATTTAATTATTAAATTAAATTTATATTGAAGTTGGATAAAATAGTAAATATGGTATTCTAAGCTAATTAAAAATATTTTGAAGGCTTGGAAAATTCATATTTATACTACTAAAGGTAATAGAACTTTTAAAATTGACTTTAAAAGTGTTTTGTTCAGTTTTAAAATATATCGTTTAAATTGAATTTAAAAATAGCCTTCCGAGGCATAGTCTCGGAATTCGACGAAACCAGTTCCATTGGGTCCGTAATATTGTATTATTACCGGATTTCAAATTTCGTAGTAATTGGAGTTGTTGTGTGAGCGTACGACATACAAACGCGTTGAAATCAAATCGAAAATTTAATATAAACAATTTAAGCAAAACACTGTAGCTAGATATTTTTCAAACACGCTTCTTTTGTCTTCTCGAACACGCGATTCTTTGTCCCTCTTTCTTTTAAATATCACGAACCCCATTTCATTTCAGGGGAATTTCAAACTTCACGAAAAAAAAACGAGAATCAAAATAATGGCCGCATACCTATACTCTTCCTTCCTCTTCTTTTTAAATCAGTCTCTTTCCCCTTTTCTTTTCTTTTCTTTTTACAGTTCAAACTCAAACTCAAAATGGCTGAAACCTCTTCTATAAAAAAAATAAAATAATAGACAGACGAACGATAATTCGTTCAAGTTGGTGGCGATCGAATCGAATCGATCGACTAGGGATCGCGGCAAGTCTATCGAGGCGGTGACATCAGGGAGAGGGTGGCTCGTTCGATCTGTAATGGGTTGGGTCGCGACTAATCGCGTCAGGCTACGCGAGTTCGAAGAAGGAGGCGACGGCCTGGAGCACGAGGCCCCGATCGAATGTCTTAGGGGCTGTTCGATTTAGGGCAAGCATGAGGGTTGTTCAGCCTGTACGATGATGGTAGCAACGGCCTTGGGAAGTGTCGAACTGGTGGGTTAATGGTGAGGCGGCAACGTCATTCTGGAAGGTCTGGCATCGATTAGGTGAAGACCGATTTCGGTAGTGGTTTAGAAAGGTCAAATTCCAGAAGAAAACAAGTTGAGATTTGGTCGGGTTGCATATTCAAAGAGGCAAAGGTGAGTTAATCTCACTCAGCTGAATTTTTAATTAAAATTTAAATGGTGAAATTTAAATAATTGATTGGATGATTGCATTGATTGATGTGCTATATATATATTAGTATATAACAATATATACATATTGGCATATGTATATATTGGGGTTGTTGATATTCCCGCATTATATAGCGGATGAGACCCTATGCGCCGCATAATAGCGGATGATTTTATAAAACCCATATACCGCGATATTCCACCTTGAAGTGGAATTGGTATTGTGCTAACATCTGTGGATGCAGGGAAACAGGTTGGAGGGATCCAACTGGATTCCTCAAAATATTTAATTTTGTTAAATATTCTGTGATATGATTTTTGATATCCTGTGATGAAATATATGGATAATTGGATGTTATGGTTTGGTTGGACCGATTTGGATAATGCTGAGTTATCAAAATCTCTAGAATAGAAATTTTGGAAGAAATAAAAGAGTAAAATTTTAAGTTAAATAATTCTAGTGAATTTGAATAACTTAAATAATGAATTGTAAAAGAAATAAAGCAATTTCTAAATTCGAACAAATATGGTTAAAGGGGATTTTAAATTAACATGAGGATAATGAATTTTAAACTAAAGTGATATTATTGGAAAGAATAAAGAAATTATTTTTGAACGTAAGGATTAAATTTAATAAAGGGATAAAGAAGGAATTTTAGAAGTTTTTAATTGGTATTTTCAGTTAAAAGGGTCTTAACTCAAAATTAAGAAATAAAATCTGAGAGTAAATGTAATTTGAAATAAATGAAGTAAATAAGAAATTTATTTCAAAGTAAGTAAATGGGAAAATCAATGGGAAATTGATTTGGTTGTTTAAAATTGGAATTTAAAAGAGAAGAGAGATTTTGGAATTTATAAACTGGGTTTATAAAGTAAAATAAAATATCAGGGGATATTTGGAAATATAAATTCAAGGTGGGAATTTATAAAGGGATATGAATTGGTTTAAAATAAATGTTGATTTATTTTTAAAGGATGGGAATGAGAAGTGTATTTCTCTGGATAGCCAAGTACCTTTTTCAAGGTAGTTTTAAATATAAGTTAAAAGTTTTAATATGTTTTAAAAAGCATGTTTTAGAAAATTGATTATTTTTAAAATGTTAACTTTTTAAAGCAAGTATTTTCAAAAATCTATTATTGTAGTAATTATATAAAAGTGATTTGCTATTATGTTTTTAAAAGGAGAAATTTAGTTTATATTTCTAAAGTGGTTTATTTTAAAGTATATATTTTAAATAAAGTATTAAAGTAGTTTTTTAAAATTTCAATGTTATAAAGTATATTTAAAATAAAGTGTTTTCAAATTATTTTAAAATTAAAAGTATTTTGTACTTGGTGATTCAGAGAAAATAAATATTTGGGAAATGTATTCCGTAAGCGGAAATTGTTTTGAAACTGTTTTCAAAGGGAGTTGAAAATGGAAATATATCTTGTAAAAGATATTTGGGCAAATAAATAATGTGGGAAATTATTTATTGTGTGATGGTTGCTTGTGGATGTTAATTGATAGTTAAATAACCGACTATCAATATTGGCCAATGCGCTGATCGTTTCGAAGAGACCGGGATCGAGTTTCCGTATACCGGGATTCTAGGTCTGGAGACTCGAATACCACTTCGATCCGGTTTGTACGTTTCGTGTAACGTGTTCGGAGTTGAAGATGGAGCAGTGAAGTGCAAGGGCTAGTCGCTACTAATCCTGAGGATATTTCCAAAATGGATGTAGTAGGAATAGTGCCTTCGGTTCCGTTCGGACCCGGGACGGACTTGTATGGACGAATGCTTTCGTGACATTGTCAGGTGGACGATGGGCATTCTAAGGGATATGTTCTGAAAAGGTATTGTTTAGCCTCGAGCCTCATCAACCGGGAATGACTGAAAATCAGGGGTTATGCAGCAAGGCTTCGTGGGTAGCCCCCACTTTCCTTTATAAGTTATATAGTTGAATCATTTCAACTTTCACATTTTTATTTTAAAATAGAATTTCCAGAATTTAATTTACCCGGATTTATTTCAAAACCAATTTGAAATAAAAATCAACACATTTCCATTTGATATCCAAATCAAATACCAAATTCCAAAACAAACTGCTTTTACCAAACAATTTTCCTTTGAAAATTCCAAAATCACTTGTTTCCCAAACAATGTCATAACCAACTATTTTGGTAGCAATCCATCACTTTAGAAACTCGATAATGAATTCTAATGATGTGGCCAGCATCATCAGGATTATTTTCCAGCGACTGAAGTGAGTTCAATGCTTTCCACTTCCAAAATCCACCTCAAAACAATTTCTATTCAAAAATATTTCCCCAAAATATACTCCATTCTTACAAATGCTTTTGAAAACATTTTCTAACATTTCCAAGATTTTAAATTCCCAAATCCTTTGTTTATATTCATTTAAAAACACTTCTCAAAATTTCCGGGTATTTAAAATTCTGGTTTAAATCAAATTCTTCCTACTTAACTCATATTTAATTAATTCTGTTTAGTTATAAACCATTTTAATATTTTAAATTCTTAGTGGCTTATATATCATTTCAAATTTTAGATCATGTTTTAATTTCTTATTTGATTATAGAAGAAACAACCAAACAAGCATCCAATACATATAATAATTTAGAAAATTATTTCTTTTTATATCAAAATACAATTTTGGGTAAAATTATTTCATTTACCCACTTTAAAAATAATACTATGTCGGTTTATCTTGTTTAAGAGTTTAGAAACCCCTATCGATACGGTTGTACTTCCCGCACCGACCAGAATTCATAAACACTCAACCGATAAGTCAACACAGTACAAAAACAATTTTATATCCACTAACAAGTACGCTCTCATAGCTATTATTACACTCAACTCATTATAGAGTACTTCCGACTCTATTTAAAAATGAGTAATTTTCCCACCAAAGCCTAGGTTGTCGCCAATCTAAGCTCTGATACCAAGTGTCACGACCCGCCCTTCTCGGCCCTCGAAAATCGACACAAAATACTCAACAGTATAATATGCCGACGATCGAACGCCGGAAAAGACAGATTGTAGGAAAAGAAAGAAGGTAGAAGAAGAAGAATGAACTAAACAACATCAAAACCTCACAGTCGCAGCGAATAAAATATAATATATAGAACAGAACTTTACACAAATCAAAACTATATCTGTTTATATACAATACATCATCATCAGAGTATATCAATACAACCAACCATAGCCAGTCAACAATCTCAACAATCACAGCAGCGGAATAATACAAGTACGAGAAATACGTCTCGGACTCCAGCTCCTCTCCTGAGCTCCATAGCAACCTATCCTGAAATATACTCGGTCTGACCCGAGCATTATAATAAAATAACACCCGAGTCAGTCTGGAATACCAGCGCATCTTAAATACACCCAATTGATTATTAAAGTTTCAAAAATCCTTTGAAAACAAAAGCATCTCGTAAGACCACGCCACAAATAAACATGTCGGGTTTTTACCTTACGATAGCTAAAACACTTTTTATAAAAATCCTCTGATATTATAATAGTGTCTATTTACAAATACTTATAAAATAGCCGAAATTGTTACATCTATTAAATTCCGGCATACTAGCCACAACGTGGGTAATACAAACAAAACTCGTACAAGGCACGTAGGGAAAAATGGATTTCCAACGAATGACTAGGCACTGGGGTACCACCTATCACAGTACGTGGCCTAGATCACAGTACCGAGGAGTACGCCCGCTCCCCTGCAACACAAGGCCGGAATCATCCCTTACTGGATAATTCCAAGTAAAATCACCCCACGGTTGTGATCAACAATCGCACCACTAAGCCGAAATAAAAGGGACATCTAGACAGGGATGACCTTACTCTCAAGTGGGGGCTACCCACGAAGCCTTGCTGCATAACCCCTGATTTTCAGTCATTCCCGGTTGATGAGGCTTGAGGCTAAACGATACCTTTCAGAACATATCCCTTAGAATGCCCATCGTCCACCTGACGATGTCACGAAAGCATTCGTCCATACAAGTCCGTCCCGGGTCCGAACGGAACCGAAGGCACTACCCCTACTACATCCATTTTGGAAATATCCTCAGGATTAGTAGCGACTAGCCCTTGCACTTCACTGCTCCATCTTCGACTCCGAAATCGTTTTCGCGAAACGTACAAACCGGATCGAAGTGGTTTTCGAGTCTCCAGACCTAGAATCCCGGTATACGGAAACTCGATCCCGGTCTCTTCGAAACGATCAGCGCATTTGGCCAATATTGATAGTCGGTGATTTAACTATCAATTAATGTTCACAAACATCCATACACATCCATCACACAATAAATAATCTCCATATTATTTATTTGCTTCTAATATCTTTCAAAGATATATTTTCACATTTTCAAAACTCGTTTGAAAACAATTTTCCACTCTTCCTTTACAAGGTAAATCCTTTACCCTTTATTCCCATCGGGAAAAACCAAGTATAAAACAATTTGCATTAAAACAGCTAAAATACTTTATACTGAAATATACTTTAAAATATGAAAATTACTTCTATTTATTTACTCAAAATATAAATTTAAAATATGTGAAGAAAACTAGTTATTAACACATAAACTTTGATTTTAAAAATAAGGGTTTTAGTTTAACTAAATTCAAAATAGCGTTATAAGAAGAAAAATACTAATTTTAACAACTTAAGCTAAAACCAACTTTTAAATAAATTCATTTGTAAAATAATTGCTAATATACTCCCAAATTATTACAGTATTAAAAATTATTAATTTATTTCTTTAAAAATAACGATTTCTTAAAAATACTTTTAAAACGATTTAAAACTTAACCTTAGTTAAATAAAATCTTTTTTATAAACATTTACTTGGTTTTCCCAGGGAAACACTTTCCCGTTTCAAACATTTCAAAGTACTCTTTCATATAAATCCACTGATTTATTTCAAGTCAATTTATGATTTCAACATAAATTTCCAATTCCATACTTAACTATAACTTCCTCCGAAGTTAAATCACAATTTTTCATTTCCGGAAATTCATTTTTAACTATAGTTTAAACATTTTGGTGAATTTTCAATGGAAGCCAAATTTCCAATTCACTTAATTAAATTCCAATGAAATACGGCATTTCAAAACATTCATTTGAACTTGTTAATTTATAGTCGGAAACTCCATTTTAACATATTTTTAATTTCCGGATAACATTAGTCATTATTAAAATAAACACCGTTATTTTAAACAATTTATAATTTCATAAATTTAATTTCCAGAAAACTATACTTTCCATTTACCCATTTCATACACTTCCCATTATATTCAAAATTCCAATTTGGCCCAATTTACATTTTCTTTTCAAATCCGATTTCAAATTTTATTCTTTGAAATTCTAAATTTAACAATTCATTTTATTTCATAAAAACACAATTTATCCATTTATAATTAAATTCTGTGATTATAATTTATACAACAATTTCACAGTACAATTTATTTTCAGATTTATCAATCACAGCATACAACCAGGTATCATTATCAATTACAAAATAACTACTACATTGTGAGGAATCCAGTTGGATCCCTCCAACCTGTTTCTCCCTGCATCACAAATGTTAGCACATCACAATATAAATATCAATCCAGACTGATAATAACAATTATATTCAGCCATCCACACAGATATTTAAATATTAACTATTTAAAATGCCTAGCATCCAGATGTGAGTGAGAAAAACTCACTTTGAGTTCGGCGAGCGTTCGAAATTTAAATTAAACCGGACGACGTCCGATTTAACCCAAATTTCTACTTGCTTGGAATGGTTCCGGATCTGCGCCACAGCGTAGCTCACTCTCCTGCGATTCCAACGCTACCAAAATCGTCCGAATCTGAAATCGGATGATCGAGTTATGAATTAACAAAGTTTACAGATCGATTTAAACAAATTTTCTATTTTTTTTTATTTATTTACCAAAACGCGGCCCGTCCTCACTCCAGCTTCATCTTCCTTCACGCGAACATCTACAGGCAAGCACGAAGACAACCGAACCCATCATCACATACTAGGGTTGAAAATCGAAACCTCCACGACCATTTAGAACTCGATCAGGACCCACCATGCTGAAGGTCGACGTTGCCTCTACCCATGGCCGGAGAAGCTCTCCACTCGGTGGTCCCTACCTCCCTCATGACGAGCACGAGACGCACGGGAACGGTGGCCAAAATCTCGCTACCCCCTCCACCAAATCGCATCTCAACCGTTGGATGGGAGGACGTCGAGGTGCTCTCCAACTTTCATGTTGGAAGATTTCGAAAATAAAGCCCGGATTTTGAGAAAACAGAGGAAGAACGGAAGACATTTTCGGCCATTGGAAATGAAAAGAACGGCGGCTGGTCATTTTGAAACTAGGGTTTTGCAAATATAACGTGATATAATAATAAGTTAATATTATTTTATTAATAAAATTCCACAATTTAACAGTTAATGCAAACGACCTTCAATTCTCACGTTCCGACAGGCTATCCTGGGGTTTTTCCGCGTTCCGGACACAATGGAACAGGTTTCGTAAGCTAATTTGATCGTATGAGCGAGATACGAAATTAAACGATCAATTTAAAATTAAATCGGTTAAATCGATTACTATGCGTTTCGAGCTGCCACGATCACACGACAACTCCGATTGCTCCGAAAATTGAAATCCGATAATAACTAACTATTACGGATCCAATGGAACTGGTTTCGTCGAATTCCGAGACTGCGCCCCGGAAGGCTATTTTAACTCGTCTATTAAATCGGGTGATTTTCTAAAATTATCAGAAACGCTTGAAATTTCATTTTTAAAATTTTAATAACTTAACAATAAATCATATAAAATTTATAAACACATTAAAAATCATTCTGGCTCATTCTAGACCAAAATCTGATTAAATTGCATTTTAATAATATTAAATTCATTTTTAAATTGATATAAAATCCCAATATTAAATTTATCAACTTTAAAATTCATCTAAAATTCCCACCATGCTATTTCCACACAAATAACTCAAAATAACTTTCTAAGACCATTTTATCACTATTTACATCCGGATTTACTTTTTATCCCAAATTCGAATGTTTAATTATTATTTTTCCATTAATCAAATTCAACCAGAATTGCTATAATTAAAAATTATAGCTTATTCTATTGATTGAACCCGAATCCATTCATTCCAAAATCAATTAAGGATCCACATTAACATTTAAAATGGATTAAATGTTCAAATTCAATGGCTTAAAAATACGGGATGTTACATTCCTTCTCCCTTATAAAAATTTCGTCCTCGAAATTTGCTAAGGTAGGAACATACTTCCCAACCCATTTACTTACTCAATTTGCTTAGCTAAAGTTTATATTCACTTTCCAAAATCCTTTAGCCCGATCCCAAACTCAATTGCTACATTAATCCCAAAAGCTTTACTTTTAACGTTATTTCAAATTAACTTTCTAAGTTAATAAAAGTTTTCCAAAATCTCAAAAATTTTCTAACTCCCAAAATTTCTAAAAAATTTTGGCAGAGTCTCCTTTGCACGGAGGAGATTCTGCGATATCGCAGGATACACAAATATATATACATCGGCTCACATGGCCGGAAACCAAAATATATCACAATATATATATCATTTTCCCAATTATATTTGCGTAGGCGTACCTTTTAAGCAAATTTTAATAGCGAGCGGCTAATATAACGCATATTCGCGCTCCAACTCTCTCGAACGCCTCCCGTACCTGTACTATACTCAACAAACTCATCAAATTTCAAAGATAAGAACATTTCATTAGCATTTCCAATATAAATGCAAGCTAACCATCTTTATAAACCAATTTCACAATGCTGACATCATTTTACTCGCTTTACAAACTCAAATTTCATAGTTTAACAATGTCACTATATTTTCAACAATCCAAAGATTTCAATCACTTTCGAATCACTTATTCAAGTCTACTTCATTTTATTTCATTTGAATGCTTTAAATTCAAGTTCACTACATACAATTCATATTTATCTCAACCAATTCATTTCCACTTCAATATGATTACATATGCCTTTCTTACCTTTTAATTTTACTTACATTCCAAATTTGATTTACAATCAAATTTCATTTTAAACTTGAAACATTTGCATTTCAGTTATGATCCATTTCCATTCATATGCAAACATTACTCATTAAGAGGTCAATTCATTCCTATTGATTCAAAATCAATTTCATTTGCTATTCTTAACCAATTCACTTGCATTCATATACAAAACTCTTTGAATTGGGTTCCCATTCATATCAATTTATTCAAAATTCAATTCCAATTGTTTTTAAACACTCAATTGCAAATACATGCAAATTTCCATGTCATTCAAGCAAAACAATTGCCACTTAAGCTTATAACCATTTAAAATTAATTTCAACTTGGATTCATATAAATTTTATTCCATTACCAGGTTCACAAACCAAATATTTTCTCTTTCCAAATGCAATTGTTAAATTCAATATTTCCTTTACATTTTAATCTCATTAACCAATTCAAATTTACATTAATATCATTCATTCCTGAGTTATTTACAACTCTTATATTTTTAACTCATCACATTAATTAATTTAAAACTCATTTCACTTGCATTTCAGTTTATTTCCTAACAAATTTCATTCGGAATTACTTAAATAAGCCCATTCACAATCATTTGTTTTTCTTCCAAGTTACTTAAGTTCTTTCACAAAATTTCCATCATCTTCTTATATCAATTTTATTTTATTTTCATTTGATTCTCATTCAAATCAAATTTCAATTCCTTTACAACTTTAATGCTCTTTGTTTATTTATCCAATCCATGTACAAATTTATTTTATTAACAAAGAGACCATTTAAGTTATTTCTCTCATTTGAATTTACTTACAATTCAAACCACCACTATTATAAGCTAATTCCATTATTCATTCTCACTTCCAACATTTATTGCCAAACTTAAATTCCATCCCAAAACTGGATTTTATTTACCTTTCAAACTTTGACCAACTATCAAAATCCTATTTATTGCAATACAAATTCCATTTAATTTAGCTTACACAAGATTTATTTCCAAACAATCATTTTGGATTTAGTTGAGTAAACATTTACTCCATTCAACATCATCTCAACTGAATTAAATTTCCATTAAACTCAATTCTTATCCCATTTTATTTCAAGGTTAACTAGATTATATATGCATTTTCAATTTAATTCCTTTCCAGAATTTATTCAAGCTCATCTAAATTTTATTTAGCCCACCTGAATTTAAACCATTTCCTTTACTACTTTAAATAAGAATTTAATTACATTCATTTTTATCCATAACACAACAGAAATTTTAATATTCAGCTTAATTCCATCTTAGTCGAAGTTAAACCAAATTCAATTTAATCTTAATTCTCCATATCCAAGTTCAACTTATTTACTAACTTCAGTTCACTTACCTCTTTTATATTTTATAATTGTTTCACCTTACTTTGCATTCCATTTAAAATTAAGTTTGAATTCACCATTCCATTTATTATTTCCATTTGTGATTATAATTCCATTTTACTTGAGTTAAAATAAAATCTTCCATTCTCAAGTTCTCCAACTTATTTACTTGTAAGTTTATATTGCTCATTTCAAACCAATCCACATTTTTATAATCACAAATGTCAATTTTTAACACTTAATAACTTAAGAATATGAATTCATTTGCACAATCATAAGCATTTACACTTCACCTTTATATCAACTTCCCTTTAATTCCAATTCATTTAGATTTAATTCAATTTCAAATTCTTAATTTTATTTAACTTATCATAAGTTAAATCTAGATATATTCCATTCACCTTCATTTATTCAAAGTAAATTTACATTCCATATATACTCAATTCTTCTTTAAATCAACTTTCCTTTATAAGTTATATAGTTGAATCATTTCAACTTTCACATTTTTATTTTAAAATAGAATTTCCAGAATTTAATTTACCCGGATTTATTTCAAAACCAATTTGAAATAAAAATCAACACATTTCCATTTGATATCCAAATCAAATACCAAATTCCAAAACAAACTGCTTTTACCAAACAATTTTCCTTTGAAAATTCCAAAATCACTTGTTTCCCAAACAATGTCATAACCAACTATTTTGGTAGCAATCCATCACTTTAGAAACTCGATAATGAATTCTAATGATGTGGCCAGCATCATCAGGATTATTTTCCAGCGACTGAAGTGAGTTCAATGCTTTCCACTTCCAAAATCCACCTCAAAACAATTTCTATTCAAAAATATTTCCCCAAAATATACTCCATTCTTACAAATGCTTTTGAAAACATTTTCTAACATTTCCAAGATTTTAAATTCCCAAATCCTTTGTTTATATTCATTTAAAAACACTTCTCAAAATTTCCGGGTATTTAAAATTCTGGTTTAAATCAAATTCTTCCTACTTAACTCATATTTAATTAATTCTGTTTAGTTATAAACCATTTTAATATTTTAAATTCTTAGTGGCTTATATATCATTTCAAATTTTAGATCATGTTTTAATTTCTTATTTGATTATAGAAGAAACAACCAAACAAGCATCCAATACATATAATAATTTAGAAAATTATTTCTTTTTATATCAAAATACAATTTTGGGTAAAATTATTTCATTTACCCACTTTAAAAATAATACTATGTCGGTTTATCTTGTTTAAGAGTTTAGAAACCCCTATCGATACGGTTGTACTTCCCGCACCGACCAGAATTCATAAACACTCAACCGATAAGTCAACACAGTACAAAAACAATTTTATATCCACTAACAAGTACGCTCTCATAGCTATTATTACACTCAACTCATTATAGAGTACTTCCGACTCTATTTAAAAATGAGTAATTTTCCCACCAAAGCCTAGGTTGTCGCCAATCTAAGCTCTGATACCAAGTGTCACGACCCGCCCTTCTCGGCCCTCGAAAATCGACACAAAATACTCAACAGTATAATATGCCGACGATCGAACGCCGGAAAAGACAGATTGTAGGAAAAGAAAGAAGGTAGAAGAAGAAGAATGAACTAAACAACATCAAAACCTCACAGTCGCAGCGAATAAAATATAATATATAGAACAGAACTTTACACAAATCAAAACTATATCTGTTTATATACAATACATCATCATCAGAGTATATCAATACAACCAACCATAGCCAGTCAACAATCTCAACAATCACAGCAGCGGAATAATACAAGTACGAGAAATACGTCTCGGACTCCAGCTCCTCTCCTGAGCTCCATAGCAACCTATCCTGAAATATACTCGGTCTGACCCGAGCATTATAATAAAATAACACCCGAGTCAGTCTGGAATACCAGCGCATCTTAAATACACCCAATTGATTATTAAAGTTTCAAAAATCCTTTGAAAACAAAAGCATCTCGTAAGACCACGCCACAAATAAACATGTCGGGTTTTTACCTTACGATAGCTAAAACACTTTTTATAAAAATCCTCTGATATTATAATAGTGTCTATTTACAAATACTTATAAAATAGTCGAAATTGTTACATCTATTAAATTCCGGCATACTAGCCACAACGTGGGTAATACAAACAAAACTCGTACAAGGCACGTAGGGAAAAATGGATTTCCAACGAATGACTAGGCACTGGGGTACCACCTATCACAGTACGTGGCCTAGATCACAGTACCGAGGAGTACGCCCGCTCCCCTGCAACACAAGGCCGGAATCATCCCTTACTGGATAATTCCAAGTAAAATCACCCCACGGTTGTGATCAACAATCGCACCACTAAGCCGAAATAAAAGGGACATCTAGACAGGGATGACCTTACTCTCAAGTGGGGGCTACCCACGAAGCCTTGCTGCATAACCCCTGATTTTCAGTCATTCCCGGTTGATGAGGCTTGAGGCTAAACGATACCTTTCAGAACATATCCCTTAGAATGCCCATCGTCCACCTGACGATGTCACGAAAGCATTCGTCCATACAAGTCCGTCCCGGGTCCGAACGGAACCGAAGGCACTACCCCTACTACATCCATTTTGGAAATATCCTCAGGATTAGTAGCGACTAGCCCTTGCACTTCACTGCTCCATCTTCGACTCCGAAATCGTTTTCGCGAAACGTACAAACCGGATCGAAGTGGTTTTCGAGTCTCCAGACCTAGAATCCCGGTATACGGAAACTCGATCCCGGTCTCTTCGAAACGATCAGCGCATTTGGCCAATATTGATAGTCGGTGATTTAACTATCAATTAATGTTCACAAACATCCATACACATCCATCACACAATAAATAATCTCCATATTATTTATTTGCTTCTAATATCTTTCAAAGATATATTTTCACATTTTCAAAACTCGTTTGAAAACAATTTTCCACTCTTCCTTTACAAGGTAAATCCTTTACCCTTTATTCCCATCGGGAAAAACCAAGTATAAAACAATTTGCATTAAAACAGCTAAAATACTTTATACTGAAATATACTTTAAAATATGAAAATTACTTCTATTTATTTACTCAAAATATAAATTTAAAATATGTGAAGAAAACTAGTTATTAACACATAAACTTTGATTTTAAAAATAAGGGTTTTAGTTTAACTAAATTCAAAATAGCGTTATAAGAAGAAAAATACTAATTTTAACAACTTAAGCTAAAACCAACTTTTAAATAAATTCATTTGTAAAATAATTGCTAATATACTCCCAAATTATTACAGTATTAAAAATTATTAATTTATTTCTTTAAAAATAACGATTTCTTAAAAATACTTTTAAAACGATTTAAAACTTAACCTTAGTTAAATAAAATCTTTTTTATAAACATTTACTTGGTTTTCCCAGGGAAACACTTTCCCGTTTCAAACATTTCAAAGTACTCTTTCATATAAATCCACTGATTTATTTCAAGTCAATTTATGATTTCAACATAAATTTCCAATTCCATACTTAACTATAACTTCCTCCGAAGTTAAATCACAATTTTTCATTTCCGGAAATTCATTTTTAACTATAGTTTAAACATTTTGGTGAATTTTCAATGGAAGCCAAATTTCCAATTCACTTAATTAAATTCCAATGAAATACGGCATTTCAAAACATTCATTTGAACTTGTTAATTTATAGTCGGAAACTCCATTTTAACATATTTTTAATTTCCGGATAACATTAGTCATTATTAAAATAAACACCGTTATTTTAAACAATTTATAATTTCATAAATTTAATTTCCAGAAAACTATACTTTCCATTTACCCATTTCATACACTTCCCATTATATTCAAAATTCCAATTTGGCCCAATTTACATTTTCTTTTCAAATCCGATTTCAAATTTTATTCTTTGAAATTCTAAATTTAACAATTCATTTTATTTCATAAAAACACAATTTATCCATTTATAATTAAATTCTGTGATTATAATTTATACAACAATTTCACAGTACAATTTATTTTCAGATTTATCAATCACAGCATACAACCAGGTATCATTATCAATTACAAAATAACTGCTACATTGTGAGGAATCCAGTTGGATCCCTCCAACCTGTTTCTCCCTGCATCACAAATGTTAGCACATCACAATATAAATATCAATCCAGACTGATAATAACAATTATATTCAGCCATCCACACAGATATTTAAATATTAACTATTTAAAATGCCTAGCATCCAGATGTGAGTGAGAAAAACTCACTTTGAGTTCGGCGAGCGTTCGAAATTTAAATTAAACCGGACGACGTCCGATTTAACCCAAATTTCTACTTGCTTGGAATGGTTCCGGATCTGCGCCACAGCGTAGCTCACTCTCCTGCGATTCCAACGCTACCAAAATCGTCCGAATCTGAAATCGGATGATCGAGTTATGAATTAACAAAGTTTACAGATCGATTTAAACAAATTTTCTATTTTTTTTTATTTATTTACCAAAACGCGGCCCGTCCTCACTCCAGCTTCATCTTCCTTCACGCGAACATCTACAGGCAAGCACGAAGACAACCGAACCCATCATCACATACTAGGGTTGAAAATCGAAACCTCCACGACCATTTAGAACTCGATCAGGACCCACCATGCTGAAGGTCGACGTTGCCTCTACCCATGGCCGGAGAAGCTCTCCACTCGGTGGTCCCTACCTCCCTCATGACGAGCACGAGACGCACGGGAACGGTGGCCAAAATCTCGCTACCCCCTCCACCAAATCGCATCTCAACCGTTGGATGGGAGGACGTCGAGGTGCTCTCCAACTTTCATGTTGGAAGATTTCGAAAATAAAGCCCGGATTTTGAGAAAACAGAGGAAGAACGGAAGACATTTTCGGCCATTGGAAATGAAAAGAACGGCGGCTGGTCATTTTGAAACTAGGGTTTTGCAAATATAACGTGATATAATAATAAGTTAATATTATTTTATTAATAAAATTCCACAATTTAACAGTTAATGCAAACGACCTTCAATTCTCACGTTCCGACAGGCTATCCTGGGGTTTTTCCGCGTTCCGGACACAATGGAACAGGTTTCGTAAGCTAATTTGATCGTATGAGCGAGATACGAAATTAAACGATCAATTTAAAATTAAATCGGTTAAATCGATTACTATGCGTTTCGAGCTGCCACGATCACACGACAACTCCGATTGCTCCGAAAATTGAAATCCGATAATAACTAACTATTACGGATCCAATGGAACTGGTTTCGTCGAATTCCGAGACTGCGCCCCGGAAGGCTATTTTAACTCGTCTATTAAATCGGGCGATTTTCTGAAATTATCAGAAACGCTTGAAATTTCATTTTTAAAATTTTAATAACTTAACAATAAATCATATAAAATTTATAAACACATTAAAAATCATTCTGGCTCATTCTCGACCAAAATCTGATTAAATTGCATTTTAATAATATTAAATTCATTTTTAAATTGATATTAAATCCCAATATTAAATTTATCAACTTTAAAATTCATCTAAAATTCCCACCATGCTATTTCCACACAAATAACTCAAAATAACTTTCTAAGACCATTTTATCACTATTTACATCCGGATTTACTTTTTATCCCAAATTCGAATGTTTAATTATTATTTTTCCATTAATCAAATTCAACCAGAATTGCTATAATTAAAAATTATAGCTTATTCTATTGATTGAACCCGAATCCATTCATTCCAAAATCAATTAAGGATCCACATTAACATTTAAAATGGATTAAATGTTCAAATTCAATGGCTTAAAAATACGGGATGTTACAGTGCGGTTGATGATCCCAACCGTGGGGTGATTTTATTTGGAATTATCCAGTAAGGGATGATTCCGGCCTTGTGTTGCAGGGGAGCGGGCGTACTCCTCGGTACTGTGATCTAGGCCACGTACTGTGACAGGTGGTACCCCAGTGCCTAGTCATTCATTGGAAATCCATTCTCCCTACGTGCCTGTACGGTTTTGATTGTGCCCAACTATTGTTGAAATGTGAGATGCAAGCATTTCAGCTAGATTCTATCTTACTTTCTGTAGACACTATTATAATATCAGAGGATTTGATATAAAGTGTTTTAGCTATCGTAAGGTAAAAACCCGACATGTTTATTTGTGGCGTGGTCTTACGAGATGCTTTTATTTTCAAAAGGATTTTTGAAACTTTAATAATCAATTGAGTGGGATTTTCTCACGCTGGTATTCCAGACTGACTCGGGTATTGTTTTATATGATGCTCGGGTCAGACCGAGTATTATAGGTTACAGGATATGATGCTGTGGAGCTCAGGAGATGAGCTGGATGGCGAGACGTATCTCCCGTACTTGTTTATATATATATTCCGCTGTGTTGATTGTTGTACTCTGTTGTATTGAGGACATGATATGGTTATTGTCCAGTTGTATGTTATGTGTTCTCTGGTGTATACTCTGATGCTATATTATATAAAACTGATATAGTTTTGATTTGTGTAAAGATCTGTTTTGTATATATTATATTTTATTCCGCTGCGATGTGAGATTCTGTTGTTGATTTTCTGTTTCTTCTTCATCTACCTCTTCTTCTTTAACACAAATGGTTCGATTTTCCGGGTCTGGAAAGTCGGGTCGTTGCAGTGGTATCAGAGCTTAGGCTGGCGACAACCTTGGCTCTGGTGGGAAATTTTGAGTGTATTAATAGATATGAGCGCGTATTTGTTAGTGAATATAAAATGGTTTTATATTGTGTTGACTTATCGGTTGAGTGTTTATAGATTTTGGTCGATGTGTGGGACGCCACAATATCGATAGGGATTTCTAAACCCTTAAACTAGGTAAATCGACACAGTATTGTTTTAAAGTAGGGTAAATGATATAATTTTACCCAAATTATTTTTGTAAATAAAGAAAAGTTTTGTAAACTATTCTAGTTGATATATATGGATGTTTGATTGTTAGGGAGTGATAATATTAAATTAGTATCATTTAGATATCAAATTGGATAAGAATTGGAATCATAACTAAAAGCTAAGAAATAAATTTATATACAAATAAAATTTGTAAATGTAGATTATAAATGTAATTTATAAATTGGAATAAACTCCATATCCAAATGAGATAGTAATTTGAAATAGAATTCCAGAGAAATGATGGATATAAAACTGGATGGGTTTTAAATTTGGAATTTTGTGAAGTTTAAAATTCCTTTGAGTTGGAAATGGTTTCAAAACGGTTTTGGAGGGATTTTAAAGAGATAAAAGCATTTAACTCTCTTTCGGTCGCTGGAAAATAACTTCGGTGATGACTGCAGCATCATCGATGTTCATTTTCGAGTTTCTAGGAGAGAAATTGCTACCGAGTTGTTTGAAATGGGATTTGTTTGCGAACTGGATTTGGTTTTGAAAATTCAAAGGAATAGTTGAATTGCCAAAGGATTTTGGGATATAGTTGATTTCAAAGGGAATTTTGAAATTTTGAAAATTTGTAAAGCTCTGAAACTTCATTTAAAATGTTTATGGGATAATAAATAAAGTTTGGACACTTACAAAATTTGAAGTAAGTAAGGAAATGAAAATAAGTTAGAATATAAGCCAATTAATTGTAGTAAATTAAAAGAAGTAAACAAATAGAGGGTAAGTAAATTGGGGAACTTATAGAAACTTACAAATTTGAATTGTAATAAATAGATTTCGATGGCTTATTAAATAATTGAAACTAATGGAGAAAAGGTATACATGGCTAAATTAGATGTATAATTCCGAGTTAAAAAGTAAAATGTGAATGGGATTGATTGAAAATAGATGAATAGGAATGTGTTTAATTATAAATGAATGGAAGTATGAAAATGTAAGTATGTGGCTTATAAGAAATTGGAAAGTGAAACAAAAACCAAAATAAGATTTGTTTAGTATATGGGAAAATCCAAACTTGAGAAATAAAATAAAATTGAAATGGTTGCAAATGAATTAAAATGACATTGTTATTGATAAAACAAATTCAATAATAGATTGTGAATTAAAATAGAATTTGAATGTAATGGAAAGAGAATATGTTAAATTGGAGTGGAATTAATATAAATTGAATTGGAATCAATTCGAATAGTTATAAAATGAAGTGATTGTTTAATTGAATGGAATAAAATTCTACTCAAACAAATAAATGAAAAATCCAAACTTGGGATTTGATTAAAAGAAAATGAAATCAAGGATTTGAATGGAAGTTGTTGAATAAAATAAACTTAAGTTATTGGGTGGAATTGTTTGAAGGAAATAAATAACTTAAGTAAGTTGTGTGACGGTTATTTGGTGTATTGGATGCTGAGTTTAATAAAATGGTTTGGAATCAAACTCTTTGGATATGGAAGAAATACAATGAAAGTTGTGAATAAATTTAAAATGGAATAGGTTAAATGTAAATTTAGTTAGATTTAACCTAAATGGTTCTAAAGCTGAAGTAATCCTTTATTCACATTGATATTGTCGAATTGTATTAGAAAATGGATCGTTTGAGGTAAAACGAGGTTAAATAAAATTCTATGAATTGATAGAAAGGAAATAAAATTGATTTTGGAATCAATTGTAGTAAATGTGAGTTAATATAGGAAATATAATTGATTTTTAAATCAATCGTAATAAATACGTATTCATTTGGATTAAAATGAATAGAATGTAAGTAATGTAGTGTAAACCATTTAAATGGAACGAAATAAGAATGTATTGAAAGTGATGGTGGGTGAATGAATTGAAGCATTTAAATTTGTGTTGGAACCTTATAAATTCACTTATGGAAGTATATAACATGCATTGTTTGTTGAATCCATGTTTAGCAATTTAAATTTTAGTGAAATGTAAATAAACTTTGGATATGTGGCACTTACATGTTGTAATTGAGTTAGTACAGGTTCAGGGAAGCCGGTTGGCTGAATCTGATGGCACAACATGCTAAAATAAATAACTGCTTGCTTTAAAATGCTAAATAAGGTACGCTTATGCAAAAAATTCAAAAATAGGAAATATGAACTGCATATATTGATATATATTGTGATTTCCGGCCTGAGGCCGATGTATATTTATATTTGTGCATCCTGCGATATCGCAGAAGTCCCTCCGTACAAAGGAGGCTCTGCCAAAATTTTCCATAAATTTTGGGAGTTAGAAATTTTTTGAAAATTTTCATTTACGATAAATGATTTAAATTTGTTAAGCAAATGAAATTAAAACTGGATATTGAAATCTAATTCAAATGTGAATGTAAGGTGAAGTGAAATCAAAGGAACTAAAGAAAGTAAAGTTCGTAAATAAACTGTTATTTGAGGTTTAAATTAAATAGTAAGTGAAACTAATCCATATTCAAAATGGAAGCCAATTTGAGTTTAAATAGTAATGAAAATAAACTTCAATAGTGAAGTGAAAATAAGTATAAGTAGTATGTAAAATATTTATATTGAACTTAAGAAATGAATAGTGAGTTCTTAAGTAAATTTGGTATTGAGAAAAAAAATTTTATTCTAGGTGAATAATTGAATGAAGATTTAAAATTTGAAGTTGTGAAATGGGATAATTGTAGATAAGTAAATAACAATCACAATGAATGTGAATAAAAGAGAATTGATATAATTGATAATCAATTGGGCTAATTACGTAAGGTGTACGTATATTATTTATTCGCATAGCTATTTGATCCGGATTCGAACACAGAATTTCGAGATAGTTTTATCGATCCGAATCAGGATTTTTCACTCGATTTTCAACGGCGAGCCTGGATATGGATTGTTGATTGATTCTGGATATTCTCTATCATAGTTTGTGGCTATGCAAGGAGAATGACGGTTTCTGATCAAGAAACCAGATCTGAGTCCGCACTAGAAGGTCGGGTGGACGATACTAGTTCGGAAGTGAAATTGTGTGATCGATTGAGCGATCGAATGTGGTATTGCGTACGAATGATATATGTGCATCGTACGGGCATAAGTAAAACAAATATTGAAATTTGTAAAGGAAATGTCTAAAATGATTTTGAATCCTATGATTGGATATTATTGCTTAATAGGATATACAGGTGTATAAAAGCAATGGATAATGGGGATTTTTGATTTTAGAAGATAAAATTTAATGGCCCGACAAAAGGTATGTATTTGAATTTCTATATGAAATTTGATTGGATTTTTGGATCCAGCCACTTGGCATTTTGTTTTCTTTTTGAAATTGGGAGGCCGTAGAGCCATTTTGTAGTAGTACCGAGCTAGCCGCGCAAAGGAGACGCTGGCGAAATTTTTCGGAAATTTAGGGAGTTAGAAAAATTTTGAGAAATTTTGATAAGTTAAAATTTGAATTCAAATTTAAATTTGAATTGATAAGTAGGTGGTATGGGTTGAACTTATGAATAAGTTTGGGAAGTTAAAAGATGATTAGTGTATCTTTGATAAAAAGATTGTTTGGGTATTATTAAAACTGTTTGGATTTGAGGAATAGTTAACGGGTATTGAATCATTCTTCCTAACTGGCAATTTCGGGGACGAAATTCTTTAAGGGGGGAGGAATGTGACGACCCGGAATTTTTAAGTATTTGAAATTGGAATACTTAATTAATTTTAAATATTCAGAGGTTAATTATAAACTTAAATTTCAAATATCGCTGTATTGAGTAATTTAATTATTAAATTAAATTTATATTGAAGTTGGATAAAATAGTAAATATGGTATTCTAAGCTAATTAAAAATATTTTGAAGGCTTGGAAAATTCATATTTATAATACTAAAGGTAATAGAACTTTTAAAATTGAATTTAAAAGTGTTTTGTTCAGTTTTAAAATATATCGTTTAAATTGAATTTAAAAATAGCCTTCCGAGGCATAGTCTCGGAATTCGACGAAACCAGTTGCATTGGGTCCGTAATATTGTATTATTACCGGATTTCAAGTTTTGTAGTAATTGGAGTTGTTGTGTGAGCGTACGACATACAAACGCGTTGAAATCAAATCGAAAATTTAATATAAACAATTTAAGCAAAACACTGTAGCTAGATATTTTTCAAACACGCTTCTTTTGTCTTCTCGAACACGCAATTCTCTGTCCCTCTTTCTTTTAAAAATCACGAACCCCATTTCATTTCAGGGGAATTTCAAACTTCACGAAAAAAAACGAGAATCAAAATAATGGCCGCATACCTATACTCTTCCTTCCTCTTCTTTTTAAATCAGTCTCTTTCCCCTTTTCTTTTCTTTTCTTTTTACAGTTCAAACTCAAACTCAAAATGGCTGAAACCTCTTCTATAAAAAAAAAATAGACAGACGAACGATAATTCGTTCAAGTTGGTGGCGATCGAATCGAATCGATCGACTAGGGATCGCGGCAAGTCTATCGAGGCGGTGACATCAGGGAGAGGGTGGCTCGTTCGATCTGTAATGGGTTGGGTCGCGACTAATCGCGTCAGGCTACGCGAGTTCGAAGAAGGAGGCGACGGCCTGGAGCACGAGGTCCCGATCGAATGTCTTAGGGGCTGTTCGATTTAGGGCAAGCATGAGGGTTGTTCAGCCTGTACGATGATGGTAGCAACGGCCTTGGGAAGTGTCGAACTGGTGGGTTAATGGTGAGGCGGCAACGTCATTCTGGAAGGTCTGGCATCGATTGGGTGAAGACCGATTTCGGTAGTGGTTTAGAAAGGTCAAATTCCAGAAGAAAACAAGTTGAGATTTGGTCGGGTTGCATATTCAAAGAGGCAAAGGTGAGTTAATCTCACTCAGCTGAATTTTTAATTTAAATTTAAATGGTTAAATTTAAATAATTGATTGGATGATTGCATTGATTGATGTGCTATATATATAGTAGTATATAACAATATATACATATTGGCATATGTATATATTGGGGTTGTAGATATTCCCGCATTATATAGCGGATGAGACCCTATGCGCCGCATAATAGCGGATGATTTTATAAAACCCATATACCGCGATATTCCACCTTGAAGTGGAATTGGTATTGTGCTAACATCTGTGGATGCAGGGAAACAGGTTGGAGGGATCCAACTGGATTCCTCAAAATATTTAATTTTGTTAAATATTCTGTGATATGATTTTTGATATCCTATGATGAAATATATGGATAATTGGATGTTATGGTTTGGTTGGACCGATTTGGATAATGCTGAGTTATCAAAATCTCTAGAATAGAAATTTTGAAAGAAATAAAAGAGTAAAATTTTAAGTTAAATAATTCTAGTGAATTTGAATAACTTAAATAATGAATTGTAAAAGAAATAAAGCAATTTCTAAATTCGAACAAATATGGTTAAAGGGGATTTTAAATTAACATGAGGATAATGAATTTTAAACTAAAGTGATATTATTGGAAAGAATAAAGAAATTATTTTTGAACGTAAGGATTAAATTTAATAAAGGGATAAAGAAGGAATTTTGGAAGTTTTTAATTGGTATTTTCAGTTAAAAGGGTCTTAACTCAAAATTAAGAAATAAAATCTGAGAGTAAATGTAATTTGAAATAAATGAAGTAAATAAGAAATTTATTTCAAAGTAAGTAAATGGGAAAATCAATGGGAAATTGATTTGGTTGTTTAAAATTGGAATTTAAAAGAGAAGAGAGATTTTGGAATTTATAAACTGGGTTTATAAAGTAAAATTAAATATCAGGGGATATTTGGAAATATAAATTCAAGGTGGGAATTTATAAAGGGATATGAATTGGTTTAAAATAAATGTTGATTTATTTTTAAAGGATGGGAATGAGAAGTGTATTTCTCTGGATAGCCAAGTACCTTTTTCAAGGTAGTTTTAAATATAAGTTAAAAGTTTTAATATGTTTTAAAAAGCATTTTTAGAAAATTGATTATTTTTAAAATGTTAACTTTTTAAAGCAAGTATTTTCAAAAATCTATTATTGTAGTAATTATATAAAAGTGATTTGCTATTATGTTTTTAAAAGGAGAAATTTAGTTTATATTTCTAAAGTGGTTTATTTTAAAGTATATATTTTAAATAAAGTATTAAAGTAGTTTTTTAAAATTTCAATGTTATAAAGTATATTTAAAATAAAGTGTTTTCAAATTATTTTAAAATTAAAAGTATTTTGTACTTGGTGATTCAGAGAAAATAAATATTTGGGAAATGTATTCCGTAAGCGGAAATTGTTTTGAAACTGTTTTCAAAGGGAGTTGAAAATGGAAATATATCTTGTAAAAGATATTTGGGCAAATAAATAATGTGGGAAATTATTTATTGTGTGATGGTTGCTTGTGGATGTTAATTGATAGTTAAATAACCGACTATCAATATTGGCCAATGCGCTGATCGTTTCGAAGAGACCGGGATCGAGTTTCCGTATACCGGGATTCTAGGTCTGGAGACTCGAATACCACTTCGATCCGGTTTGTACGTTTCGTGTAATGTGTTCGGAGTCGAAGATGGAGCAGTGAAGTGCAAGGGCTAGTCGCTACTAATCCTGAGGATATTTCCAAAATGGATGTAGTAGGAATAGTGCCTTCGGTTCCGTTCGGACCCGGGACGGACTTGTATGGACGAATGCTTTCGTGACATTGTCAGGTGGACGATGGGCATTCTAAGGGATATGTTCTGAAAAGGTATCGTTTAGCCTCGAGCCTCATCAACCGGGAATGACTGAAAATCAGGGGTTATGCGGCAAGGCTTCGTGGGTAGCCCCCACTTGAGAGTAAGGTCATCCCTGTCTAGATGTCCCTTTTATTTCGGCTTAGTGGTGCGGTTGCTGATCCCAACCGTGGGGTGATTTTATTTGGAATTATCCAGTAAGGGATGATTCCGGCCTTGTGTTGCAGGGGAGCGGGCGTACTCCTCGGTACTGTGATCTAGGCCACGTACTGTGACAGGTGGTACCCCAGTGCCTAGTCATTCATTGGAAATCCATTCTCCCTACGTGCCTGTACGGTTTTGATTGTGCCCAACTATTGTTGAAATGTGAGATGCAAGCATTTCAGCTAGATTCTATCTTACTTTCTGTAGACACTATTATAATATCAGAGGATTTGATATAAAGTGTTTTAGCTATCGTAAGGTAAAAACCCGACATGTTTATTTGTGGCGTGGTCTTATGAGATGCTTTTATTTTCAAAAGGATTTTTGAAACTTTAATAATCAATTGAGTGGGATTTTCTCACGCTGGTATTCCAGACTGACTCGGGTATTCTTTTATATGATGCTCGGGTCAGACCGAGTATTATAGGTTACAGGATATGATGCTGTGGAGCTCAGGAGATGAGCTGGATGGCGAGACGTATCTCCCGTACTTGTTTATATATATATTCCGCTGTGTTGATTGTTGTACTCTGTTGTATTGAGGACATGATATGGTTATTGTCCAGTTGTATGTTATGTGTTCTCTGGTGTATACTCTGATGCTATATTATATAAAACTGATATAGTTTTGATTTTGTAAAGATCTGTTTTGTATATATTATATTTTATTCCGCTGCGATGTGAGATTCTGTTGTTGATTTTCTGTTTCTTCTTCATCTACCTCTTCTTCTTTAACACAAATGGTTCGATTTTCCGGGTCTGGAAAGTTGGGTCGTTACAAATACGATTAAAGTACTTAAAAGTAACAATTGTTTATTTATCATCCCATTTTAATATGTTGAAATAATTTGGAAATCAATAAAAATTTAATGTAAATGAAATATTGCAGTTAATATGAATTAAGGTAATAACTATACAATATTGATGTAATAAAATGTAAACTAATGTTAATTTTATCCATAAGGTGATAGTTGATATAATAAGAGTGGAAATCAAAATAAAAGAATTTATTCGAATTAAATTATAATTAACTGGAATTTATTACAGTTGTAATTGAACGCTATAATTAGTGTAATATTTAAATCTTAGGTTTAATAGGGAAAATTTATTTTAAAAAGATTATTAAATTTATCTGTAATCAAGAATGATAAAATGGTTAACTTCTAAATTTGAATTTAAAAGTGATTAAACCAATTTAATAATAATTTATTTAATTAACGTGAAAATTAGCTATTTTGACTACTGTCTCGAAGTTCGACGAAACCAGTTTCATCGGATACGTAACAGTGAATTATTGTAGGATTTCAAGTTTCGTGGCGATCATACTTATCGTTTGATCATGAAAGCTCGAAACGCGTAGAAATCAATTAATCGAAATTAAATGAATATAATTCGATTTTAAAAGCTAACTTCTGTATACAATGGAATTAGCGTTTGAAACTAGTTCTATTGAGTTTAAAAATATCGAAAACCTATATTTTGATATATTGGATGACCCATTTTCGTTTTGGAAACGAAACGGGCTTTTCGGGTCGTCGTTATCGTTTTGACCCAATTCGATCTGTCCATTTGTTCTTACCTACCTTTGCCTATATATAGGCTGTTATAAACCCTTGCAGCCTTTTCATTTATATTCTCTATACGTACATTTCTTTCTAATCGCCTCTTTCCGATGGCTGACAACGTCAAAACCCTAATTTCAATTTCAAAAAAAAATATTTAGTTGCTCAAGGTTTACTTCGAGTCAGGAAGAGGTTCGCTCGTGTTAGAGACGAGGTTTCTTCGGGTCTCTATGTGAATGGCTCCGGGTTGGTGAAGATGGTAGCTAGGGGTCGGCAAGTGATTGGCATCGAGTCGCGCTTCGGGTTCCAGAGGCGAAAACCCTGTAGCGACTTCGGGTCAAGAACCGAATGACTCGGGTCTCGGGTCGTTTTGGAAAAAACTCAGAGTGAGCACCGGGTAATTAATGCAGCGGACCGAAATAAGACTCGAAGTCGAAATTTTCCAATCTTCTAACGTTAATAACTTTTGCATACGAACTCGGATTCACGCGCGGTTTTTTCCGTTGCGATCGTATCGAAATTCCAGATATTATGGAAATGATTTAGCTGCATTCTAAGACTGTTAAATTTTGGATTTTAAATCGATGAGAAATCTAAGGTGAGTGTTTTAACCCACTCACAAATACTAAATCATCTTATGTTAGTTAAATTTAAATTTATGACCCGATTAGAAATTTATTGATTGTTGTTTGGTATTTTAAATTGTCATTTAAATTTAATTTGAATTTATATTGAATTAAATTGCCATTTAAATTTATATTGACTTTAATTGTGAGTTAAATACCTAATAATAATAACCAGTATATTTGTTGTAATTTATTGGTTGAACTGAATGATGATTGTGATGGATGTTTAATTGTTGATATTTGGATGATTGGATGTATGTTTAAATTATATATTGTTATCACACTACAAGTTCCCTTAGTTTGTTGTTAGGAAAAATATAATCACTATGGGTTTAAATGATACATACCCGAATGGTCTTATAGATTAGGGAAAAATCGTTATGGTTGAAATGATAGACTCGAGCGACTTTATGGATTTTGAATTTTAACTCGGGATTGCGGGTTGAAATGATATATACCCGTAAATTTTAAATTATTGCGGATTGAAATGATATATATCTGTATCACTTGACCATAGGGCAGAAAATTATATACGGACACCAGATTGGTTAAATTAACTGATTTTAAATCCTTAAATTTTGAATCCAGTTAAATGATATTATGAAATAAAATTAGATTTATATGAACTGAATCATTTCCAAAATCCAAGCTTTAAAATGTTGAAATTGGAATTGGTTTAAATGAATTGTTTAAAGAATCTAAATTGGAATCTTAAAAGTTGAGTTTTGTAATATAAATGAAATTTATCAAAATTGGGTTATTGTAACGTTTGAATAATTAAACTTTGAAATCTATTGAATTTGAAGTGGTTTAAATTTGTAGTTCAAACATGGTTTTGAAATTAATATAAATTGAAATGGTTTTAACTAGAACATGAATTGAAAGATTAAAATTAAGTTTAGTTGATTTGAAATTTGGATATGGTCCAGATTTGTTGAAATAGAAGAAACAGTTGATTTGATATTTTTTTCGAATTAATTATTTTAATATGAACTGTATAAAAATATATTATTTAGATTTTCGAAACTATTTACTATGCAAACCATTCCCAATAATCAAACCATTTTATATTAAACTATTTTAAACTATTAAATCTATTTTAAACTATTTCAAACTATTTTCAACTATTTCAAACTATTTTAATCTATTTTAAACTGTTTAAACTATTTTAAACTGTTTAAACTATTTTAATCTATTTTAAATTGTTTTAAACTGTTTTAAACTATTTTAAACTATCTTATACTATTTTAAACTATTATAAACCATTTAAAACTATTTATGACTATCCAAACTATTTTCAAAAATTCAAACTGTACAAGGTTGAACTGTTTATATTTAAATCCTTGATTTAAAGGCGAATATGGTTAAATGATGTTATAACCTACGTTGGAATTTGAAAACGATATTTTCTGGTGAAATGGCATATTTTGAGTAAACATGATGGTTTTAAAATGAGGAATAGTTTGAATTGAATATGATAGTTTGATATCAATTATGAATCCGTTTTGGAAATGTAAAAGAACCAACCGATGTGAAATAAGCATTTGGTTGTTGAAAAGACCAGGATCATATATTGTCATACTCTCTGCCAATATCGAAAACCACTTTAACAACTATGTACATGGTGGAGAATCCAGAATGAAGTAGGATGGTTTGGCGAATGCTACTGTATGAGGTATGAACGCAGCCATGACCCCTTCGGGTCAGCTTGTTATGACTAAAATAGGAGCTATACTGGGCCAAGTGAGGTCGCTCCTCCAATCGGGCACATTTCTTCGATACGATATTTATTACTTTATGATTGATTTGGTGGCCAACCCTCGATTTGATTATGGGAGTGTGTTCTAAGGTGGGCGGTAGTAGCTGCTATGTGTTACCACGAGTCCGGGAGTGCAAACGGTAGAATCTACCCTGGCATTGACCTGCGTGCCTTTTCATATGCCTTATCAAGCTTATTACGAGTTTGGTTTGTGTCGTACCTATGGTGTAACGACCCTGGTTTTGTGATTACCACTCTAAACAAATTATAATAATGATTATAATTTGTTAATTAAGAGAATAAATATGATTTGGAGAGAATAATTTGTTTAATCATTTGAAATGGTTAAATAGTGAGATTTGGGTTATATTGAATTGAAAAAAAATTATAATACCTCAATTCAATATTATTAGGTTAAGTAAATTTAAGTATGGAGAAAATAAAGTTTTGGAACTTTATAATGGGTAATTGATGAATAAAACATGTTCTAAATATTTATACATGTTAAAAATGCAACAATTGGATAATTTATTGATATTGGCAAATTTTGGTTATTTTGGAAAATAATTAAGTTGCAAATGGGAATATAAAATGTGTAATATTGATTAAAAATCAATATTAGTGTGTAAAAATATTTTTAATAATATTTGTACATTTATTATGTTTAAAATAATATGTTAGTGAAAATTTAGTTGTTAAAAATGTAAGTTTTAAACAATTAAGTGGAAAATTACCTATTTTAGTTGAATATGTAAAATTTAAAATGTTTATGTTAAAACTAATGTTTAAAAGTGGTTTAAATAATTTTATATATGTTGTATTAATTTTATAAAGTGAAACATGTTGAAATAGGAACAATAGGTGTTAAAATGGATTGATTAAGAGATAATTAAGTGTTATATGGTGTTAATTAAAATATAATAGCCTAAATTAATTAACCATAGCCTATTGGATCTTAATTATACTAACCAAACCCAATAACCCAATTAGACTTTCTGGTTGCAAGAAAAGAGTACGTATAATACTCTTTCTCCATCTTCTTCCTGGAAATCAAAAGAAGAATGGCTGCCTTCTCCTAAGAAATTCAAATCCAACTCCAAATTAAACAAAAATTAAAGGAGAAATTTGTGAATTCAAGAGAGTTAACAGGTAATCCGTTCAAACCATAAGATTGTTTCATCAATTCCTGGTTTGAGAAGTTTTTGGTTTATTGTAACTTTCTTTTTGTGTTTGCATGTCTGTTTCTTCTTCAGCTACAGGTTCCTAAAGCTAAAATCAGAGCTAAAGTCATCACCTTGCTTATAATTTTCTCAATTTTGGGGCTAAGGTGAGTAGTAACTCACAATTCTAGCATAATCGAGCTACTTGTAAATGTTTTGTGTCAGTTTACGTTGATTTTTGATCCACTGTAAATTGAAATTTGTAGTTACAGTGAAATTCTTGTCTGGGTTCAGCTTTGTGAACCCATATCTCTTTGGTTTCATGCCGGAATTGAGTGAAATATTTTTCGGATCATAGATCATGTTTAGTTGTATGTGCATGTCAAATTTCATAGCTAGATTCAATTTGGAAGTGCATGAAATCAGTGCTCAAAGTTGCAAACGAAACATGCAAAAAGCCTGTAGCATTCCCGACCTCTAGGTCGACCCAGGAACACTGCGGGTCGACCTATGCTTCCCTATGGTCGACCTAACCCTTATATAGGTCGACCTATGTCTTCCTAGGGTCGACCTAAGCCATCAAAGGGTCGACCCATGCCTTTTTAACTTGTCAGGTCGATTTCTGTTGAGTTCCATGTGCACTGTTTTGATTAGTTTGCTTATTCCAGTTATTCTTGTGATCAGTTCATATGATATTTTGAAGTGTTTTGAAATGCTTAAACCTATTAATAGGTAAGCCATTGTTGATCCATACTCTGGATTGATGTGTTTTTGAGTAGATTTCATATGCCGATTTTATGGCCTTTTTGGTGATTTTTGCTGTTTTCGAGCACGGGTTTTCTAAATCGATTTTGAAATGATTTTTATAATAAAATAGCTTTCTAAAGAAAAATTCAACAAAATTTATGATTATTTTTGAAGCTATTAAAAATATATATATTCTCTATAATAAAGAGAGTTTCAAAGCCATGATTTTCAAACAATTTCAAAAATTATTTTGAAAACTAGTTTTCTCGAAGCAAAGTATTTTCTATATAAAAATACACATTTTTCACTCTTCGAGCGAATGAGGAAGAGATTAAAATGATTTAGTCAAAAATGTGGTAAGGGACACATGCGTTTACATTTTCGGTTAATTCCGAACTTGTTTGATTGAAGCTATATAGATTTAATGGACCTTCGGGTTGTTTGCCAATACTGGACCTTCGGGTCATTTGGGCTTTTTAGTAGTTTGTCCTTTGGGATGTTTAACCTTTGGGTTGTTTGGCCTTCGGGTCGTATTAGGCGTCGTATTCGTGATACAGTACTTGGTGGGCTTCAGCTATTTTGTTGAGCACATGCATCTTTTGTGATATTTATTGATTTATTTGGAATTTCCAAATGTTTTCGCCATTTCGAGATTATTGGGCCATTGAGCCGTTTGAGGATTTATTACACGGTGATTACATTTTGGAGTTTTGAACTCTTAACCGAGTTCTACATATTGGGATTTGTGGTTGCCATCCTTTGGCGTATTTTTAAGATTTGTTATTTCCTATTTAGGAGTTATTTGTGGTTGCCATCCTTTGGCGTTTATTTGAGATTTTTGATTTCCTATTTAGGAGTTATGGTGTTGATGGACGCCATTATATTGGTTGGTGTTAATGCCGATGATATAAGGCAAATATTTGTGACTAATTGACGTTGTAGTTGAACTTTCCTCTTTCAAGAAACCCTCATATGATATTTTGGTAGTTGATATGTATGTTTAGTGTTGCTTCTTCTCTTTTGAGAAGAAATATTATCATTTATCCCTATACTTCATCTATCATATACTAATTGGTTTATTTAAGCTAGACTAGCCCGTGTATTTTATATAATCGGGTCAGACCGAGTTGTTTCACGTTAGTCACCTGCTGTAGTTTTCTATTATGCTACTTCCGATATGGATTTTCTTGCTTTCTTTTGATGCTATTCATCTTTTGTGTAGTCTTATTTTATTTTTTGAACTATGATATGTACATATTCATTTTGACTCAATGTATATATTATGGTCTATGTACCACCACTATTGTATCACTATGTAGTGTACTAGGATGCATTTGTATATATGTATATATGTGTGTGACTGTTGTTCTGTGATCTATTGTATTTGTTATTGTTATATTTTGTTTTGATAGATCCATTACCCACCGTAGTTTTGTGTTAAACATTTATTGAGTATGTCGATCCACTCGAGAAAGGTAAAAAGAAAAAAGAATTAGAGCACCCAATCGGCATATTCAATACTTGTTTAAGACAAAGTTTACGGATGGTCGCTCCTAACCAGCCCTATTCTTTGCATTAACAGACAATATTACTCAGTAATGCTCTTTGCTAATATAGGCCTCGGGGTGGGGCATCACATATGGAGTGCTCCCTGATAGCCCAGCAGTTTACAGTGCTGTATAGACTACGACATTTATAAAATGTGTTAAGGGGGATATAGGTAACGCCTTAACGCTATTTTAATACTTTACTTTACTGTAGACATATTATAATAGCGTATTCTACTACATATTGCACGCACATTAGACACTAAATAGGAGATGTAAAATCCCGTAAACATCTCAGAAGCCGTTATACTCATATTTACCTATTTTGATTTAACTTTCGTAAGATCTTTTAGTTCTGACTCGAGTGTTTTGTCTTTTCATTACGCTCGGGTCAGCCTGAGCATTTCAGTGTTGAAGACTATCTTTCTGAAGGACGAAGACGAAGAAGTATACTATTACTATTTATTATATTTACTCCACTGCATCATGTTGTTCCGCTGCATTATTTATTTATTCCCACTATATGTATAACTCTGATCTGTATTGTAAAAGTGTAATCAAATGTTATTTGTAAAATAGCTTCATGAACTATTTATTCGATTATTATATTTTGTCATTCCGCCGTGAGATTCTATGTTTTGTTTTTCCTTTCTTTTCTCTTATTTTCTTGTTTACCCCATTTGATAGAGTTAGGGGTATGCCCTAGGGGTAATTATGTAATTAGTTACATATATCTAACTCGTTGACCAATCTTGTTTGAAATAAAAGGTATTTTCTTCCTATTATATACTTGATATAATGTTATTATATTAATTAATTAAAAGTATATTTAATAGAAAAATATATAAATGGTATATTTTGTGATAGTAGTTACAAAGTGTTGTAACCGTGAATAATTTTTCACAACGAAACAAATATATCATTTTAAATGTTCCTAGTCAAGATGCTTCGACTGGATATTGATGTATCCGTCGAAACTGGAGTACATAACGCTCTCCAAATGTTGGGCAGTGTATTACTCATGACTACTGGGGGAACCTAGGGGTTAAGTACTAATAGTTATTGGATAACTATGGAACGACTCACTCGATAGTTTTTTGTTGGTTAATATAACTAAGGTCAAACAGAAAATATCGATATGACTGATTTACACAGTTCTCTCAACTTGAGAATACTATGGACCTTAAATATGAAAGCTCTGCTTTGATTATAGCCAAATCACGGCATGGCGTCCATCGAGTGACTATAGTTGGGTCGAGTGGAAGTATTGGAAGTGAAACACTATTCAAGAGAGGATTCGTCTCCTCAGTTATATGCGGTTAGTATCACAGTCAACTCAAGTCAACTCAAAGTCAAATTCTTTGGCTAGAGCATTTCGGTTAATAATAATTGTAATTATTGAACCAAGGACTTTGTATTTAGACTATAAAGTTGAATGTGGATGAGGTTGGAATATTGACCATTACCAAATTCCATAAGTCCAAAGTGATATAGTTTTGACGAAGAGAATTGGTGTAAAAAAAATCACAACCGAGTAACGTTTATTAAACTAAAATTGGATTTTACCGAAAATGAGTAAGCGATAAATTTGGCCATAATGTCACACCACCTGCTAAGTGACGTGTGAACGTTAGCATTAGAATAGTTTGATGTTAATCGCTGACCAAATTTACACCCAAGAGTTACACAGCCGAAATGATGAATTCCCTTAAGACCAATGATTTAATTAGTTTATAATTGTTATAAATTAAATAATATTTATGAAATATTAATTATAAAATTTGAATATTATTTGAGAAATAAATAATGTTATATATATTTATAACAATTACAAATATATCGATCGATATACAATATCGACAAGCGATTAAATTAGATTTAATTGCATAGTATTTTGGCTTGGGCTTAATGGGTTTAAGGCCCATCATTAGGGCTGCAAAATTTCGGTGTTGGGAAGGTCTAGGGGTGGCTGAAACATAGGAAATTGGCTTGGAGATAATGGGTTGAGATAAAGTGAGAATGGGTAAAAAGGTTTTCCTCGTTTCTCTCTAATACAACCATATATATATATATATATATGTATGTATATATATATATATATGTATGTATGTATATATGTACATACATACATACATACATATATATATATATATATATATATATCTCTGTGTGTGTGTGTATGTATATGTGTGTGTGTGTGTATATATGTATATATATGTATATGTATGTATATATATGTATATGTATATGTATATGTCTCTAAAAACAATTACTAACCTTTTTGGCTGCCATTACCTTCTACATAGCTGCTTAAAACATAGCTCTCAATCCACTCCAAAATTCTAAAATATATTTCAAATTAAAATAATACTACTCGATAGTTAGAGGTCGGTGATTCCGGACTTGCAATCTGACGAATTAAGAATAGTAAAAGGAAGGGAAGTCATTGCTTCAACGTGGAATCAAAGGCATCATTAAATTGGTAATTTTAATTCATATTACAGTAATTAAATTATATTCTATGATCCTATAATGAGTAATTTCATATCTGTTTAAATATATTACTACTATATGTTTAGTTAGGTGAGATTTTTGTAAGTAGATGTGGTTGTCACAAATCAGTTTGGTTATGTGTATAATTTGTTTATTATACTATTTGATTTATGTATAGAAAAATGTTGTTTACTGTAAAAAATTAATTTTTTTCATCAATAATTGTTTTATATATATTTATTAATAAATTCATATATATATATATATATATTAATGTATATTTCTCTCTCATAATAACATATATGCATATATAAGATATATATATGATTTAAAAATTTTAGTACACTTATTTATGTATAATATGAATTTTAAAATTCGAAAATTAATTATCATACATATATTCATATTTTTAAATTAACTTTTATTGAATTTTTGAATTGTTTATTATATATAAAATAATTATTACATTAAAAATTCAATTTTATATTTTTTTAAAATATCATATTGTTTCTGAAACATATAGAAAAAATTTAGTAATTTTTCAACAAATTTATTATTTTTAATAATTAATATTATTTTAGAAAAACTGTTTATTATTTATTAAAAATAATAATTTAATCGAAAAATTCTTTAAAATTTTTCTTAACCTTTCATTCATGATCCTAAAATTTCTAAAATTTTAAAATTTAAGTTTTTAATAATAAATTATTTTATATTAAATAATTAATGCCGAAATCAATGTATTTGTTTTTAAAAATAATAATTGAACTTTGAAAAATCTCCAGATTTTTTTTAAGCTCTATTTTATGATCCTAGATTTTCGAAAGTTATAAATTTGAATTTTCATTAGTAAATTATTTTATGTTAATTATTTATGGATGAAAACATTATTTTATTCATAATATATACAAATTAAAATACTAAAATTATTATGTTTGCAAAACTAAGTTAATTTTGAATTATAAATAATTTTTAATAATTGTTATCTCTCTTTCTATATATATATTTTTATCTATATATAAATGTTTTATGTTCATATATTATATATAATATATTTATACATACATATGTGTGTGTGTATTTTGTAACACATATATGCACATATTTGGACAACATACATGACATACTAAATGAGCTAATATGTTAGTTGCGATGTAAATCCCAACATCTACATATGTGAATGTTATACCTTTTACGGATTATTATGTTACACATGCACTCACACATATATGTATATGATACATTTATGTATAAACTAAATCAAATAAAATTAATTTCATATCTTAATATATTTGAATTTAAATAAAACATTTCTAATTCAGTTAGACTTCATAGGCCCAATAAAAGATCTAATAGGGTAAAATTTTGAAATTCACCCATAACTTCCGCTGCGGGCTAGTCAAGTTCCAACAATGGTATCGGAGCCCAATAGCCTATGCAGTCTAAATTAGTCATATTAGGGCTAACTAATTAAGGTTGCCCACTTAGTATGGTGTCTAGAAAGGTAATGTCATAGATTTGAATTGGGTAATCAAGTACCCTGTCGTACCTCGTTACCGGCCTGGCCCGAAGGTGAAGTGAGCTCCTAATCGAAAAGGCCTAACTTAATTTGGGTCTTGGGCTAATTTTCAAAATCGTTTTGAAAATTAATGTTATAGATTTTAAATTTAATAGTTAAATTTAAAATAAAACATGTTTATTATAAAAATTATAATAATACATAAATTTTCAAAATGTTTGAAAGGATAATGATATTTTCGAAATGTTTGAAAATATTTATATAATAATTTCAAATTTTAAATTTATTAATAACATTAATAAAATAAATGAATTAAATATGTTAATTAATTAATGCATATATGCATGTATTACGTATGTTGATATATGTTATGTTATTTTAAAATATTTAAGATAACATAAGTATACGTGTATGTATACAAGATAAATTTTGAAATTAATAAATTTTAACAAAAAATGTTTAATTTAATAAATTAATTAAAGGTTAATTAATTAAATAAAATACACATATATATGATATATGTGTGTTACACTATAAAGGTTATAGTATACACTATAAATGTTATAGTAGATATGTCCAATATAAAAGTTATATTGGAATACTAATTTAAAATTAATTAATGAGTTAATTGATTAAAATTAGTTAGATAAGATTCAATTAATGATATAATATACGTAAGACTATCATATAAGTAATATGAAATATAAAAGTTATATAACAATAAAACTTTTATGATATGTGTATAAACTAAATGTGCAACATTAAAGAAACCCAAATAGACTTGAGAAATAAATACATATGTAAATAAACATATACCGTGATTTTTTATGTGTCTGACACTTGAATCGCTGGGGTATTTCATAAGAAATATATTATTCTATAAGTCGATATCACTCAATATATATATTGAAGATTATGAATCTTCAATATAATGTTGTCATCTACCATATATATTAATAAATTACTTACATACTCATTAGTTGTTGAGCAAACTCAAGCTAGGGATGTTATGCGTAGTATTATTAATAAATTGAACATATGAGGTAAGATAACTATATGTATTTATTGAGCAAACTCAAGGTACATATACTATACTTAGGCCATCACGATATGGTAGGTATGAGTGAATAATCTCTTTCGATTTGTTGAGCAAACTCAAGGTCGAAATGAGATTAGAACAAGGAAAAATGGGTTAGGAGTTGTATATGATACAACCGATAAGGAGTTGTTCATCGTTTGTGGGGCTATGATTTGTTGAGCAAACTCAAGGTCATAATACCAAAACAAACAAGTCCTAACACCCACTTGTGAAGCTGTAAGACTTCTATGTTTCATCTTAGGGTTTGGAGAAATATAAAAGACTAGTGGGAACCTTATTAGAAAAATGAAATGGTAACATTTAACCTTTCTAATATTGTAAGAACATATGCTATATAATGTTATAATTATCTAAAATGATAAATTTGTGCAATTTAATATGTTTAATAAAACGTTTGTCAATTAACATATATAAATGAACTGAATTGAAAGTTGACAAATAGAAATATAATTCTAATTGCATGTTATATAATGTTTCTATACCCATGCAAGTGCCCAATTTCAATTCCTTAATACATTCGTAAGTTGGTCACTTATATGCTTATTTGGTTTAGACCGTGTATTGTATTTTATGAGTTTTTGAACTCTAAATGCAATTCAAGACTATGGATATTTGATCCATGTACTTTCACATATAAATGTTATATGGGGAACAATCATAGTTTGTGGGGTACAATATTTCGATGAAGTTAGTTCATTCGAAGTAAGCCAATAAACAATATTTTAAGATCATGTATTCAACTTGAATGATTTCAAAAGGACCATATTGTGTTAATGTAACACAAGACCATAAACTACGAGATACATCTAAGAACTCGACCGTTGAAATGTCACCTTGATCGGTTTACATAAAGTGCAATATATTTGATGTCTTAAATGTTAAGAATAATCGAATGTGCTTTTGTAGAAAGTTTGTTATGATATTGTAGTGAGGTTTTCTTTTGAATAGTCTGACCATTTGAAAGAAAAACGAATATATAAGAATAGATGTAATTTAAGGTAAAGTTGGAATAAAGAGAATGAATAGTCACTTCTGCTTCATAGAGAAACATTGGAAACAAGAATTATAATAATAACTGATACTTAATATTGGAATATGAAATATTATTTTTATTCTGAAATGTATTTTCATATAGAAAATTGTTTTCTATAACATTTATTTCTTTGAGTTCAAGATATTTGATCAAAGAACTCTCCTCTGTAAACTAGTTGCAGCATATGAAATAAGTAAACAATATTAACAATATTAAGTGAATGGTGGACCTCTAAATTTAGTACGCTATTATAGTAATGGCGAAAATAGTGGGAGCATGCCATATAGCACCTAATGATTGCATCAAATTACGAAAATTGTTTTCGTAAAATGTACCAAACATTATTTGTGAAATATTGTTTATTTTTGGCATTGACTAAAAAGTAGATATAACTATATTTTAATATGAGTATTATGAATATTCATTATGAAATAGAACTATATTATGGAATTTGTTTTCATAGTAAAAGTGATGCAACAAAATACATATGTATCTAATATTATTTGCAGTTGTTTTGGAATTATAGACTAAGCCATAGTTTTGAGAGATAATTTTACTATATGATTATGAATCATATGATACAGGTTAATTATATCTCAAACAATTAATGGCTATGCACCCATTCAGTAGGAGCATCATAAGAGTTGATGAACTCTTTGAATTAATACATATTAAGGTATGCAATCACAAGTCTATTAATACCAAAAAGGTTCCACATACTTTGTTATATTCATCGATGATTTATTACTAACATGAACATGTGTAATAGATACACATGTAGTAAGTTTATGATAAAATCATAGAATATAAAAGAAAAGTAATTAAAAAACATGTAATAGAATAAAATGATTTGATTTGGTCGAATAAGTGAGTATATTGGAAAGAGTTCCAAATGTACCTAAAAATGAATATAGATTCAATCTCAAAATCACTCCTCCATGTGATACATGATGATACATCGATAAGGAGTAATCAGACATTGTTGGACAATTTACGATTAATTGTGAGTGAAGTTGAGTTAGTTTCTTTCTACAAGGTCATGTACTTAAGATTAGTACACAAGGTTGATATTATTTCATCTAAACAATAGTTTACAAAATCATACAAAATAAGGGTTTGTAAGAAATCCCAACATATCCTAGGACAAGGAGTTGGCATGTTGTGCGAGTCGAAAGATTGCACGTAATAATTGTTCATGAGGGATCTTGTATGAATCTCCAAAACGTTTTTTGGAAAGGTCTGTCATCAAATGACATATTTATGTTTTGAACATGATTTTTGTAAACTAAAATCAGTTTTATAAATAAAAAGGTTAATAAAGTGTTTATGAATCCCTATTCTATTTGCACTAAGAAACAATTGTTGTTTCAAGATATATCAACTTCATTGTGAAGGAATTTTTTTGAGAAATTTTTGGTAGTTAAATGGAATTAGATCTGATCCATAGATAGAACTGATTATATGAGATGAAGTGAAATTAACTAACCTAAATGAAAACATTGCATTAGAATGTCTAATAAGTATTCTCGTACATCGAATAGAAACTATGAGTTTCTTATTAATGTCAAAAATATACATTACCCTCTTTTATTCAATTAAACCATTAAGATTGTTGACTCTATATGGTATGATGCGCAGATCTCAAAGAATTCCAAGTACGCTATCAAAATATGATTTTGGTGGTCGTAACTAAAGAGATGTGATCCATCGGCTGAGATTGTATGTTTATTGGAAAGACTAATGTGGTTGGAATTAAATAAGCAATGTTGATAACAATAATATCGCAAATTTCAATTGTTGAAATTAGCATAACAGATTCAGTATTCAACATGCTCAAGTTAATTCAGATTTACTCACAAAATTATCGCTCGATGAGACTTAGTGTTTGGTACTTATGTATTGAAACAAAAAATTCTAAATAATGATTTAGAGTAAGCCGTTTACACATATTAACCAAAAATACCTCGAAGTCAGTGGGAGCGATATTGGGTTTGTGAGTCTTTGGATATAATCCAAGAAATGATATGAATGTATCATTTTATAAGCATCAAGCTTGAATAAGTATTTTGATAGAAATATCAAATAGTTTGATTTTCAATCAAAGTGCAGAGGAAGCGTGTGTTCATAAGAAAGAATGTTAAAAGGTACATTGATATTTCTAAACTATAAGTAAACAACACATTGTTGATTTTAACAATATGCTTGTATTAAAATCAACTTTAGTTGTTTTAATACTCAATTTTGGATTGTAAATGATGTCTTTTGTGGTGAGTATAAAGGATATAGGGATTGTCCCAAAATGATATATAAGAGCATCCTATTAAAAGGAGAACATGTAAGTTGGATTCCTTATGCATTAGCAATAGGAATTATCATACAGGTTATGTTGTGTATGATATTGTGTTTTGTTTATGTATTTGACACATGGAGAAAATATAAAATCCAAATTGATATCACTAAATGTTTGTTTGAGGTGTTCTCGCGTATTTATGAAATTTTAAAGAATTGTTTATAGAAACAACAAACTCATTATGATGGAACGTTTGGACAAAAAAATTATAAGTGATATTGAGTATAACATGTCAATGATGAAATTCAAGTTAAAATCTTTAATTTGAAAACGTTTCAAAATAAAAGTGATTGTGGTTGATTCAACGAAATGTTGAGAACATTAACTTGAATAGCGCTATAATAAACCGATGTATATAGATATAAATGCACAAATTTATAATTGAGCCAAATGTGATTCCAAATGTTGAGAATCCCATCATTTTGTTATAAGATAACAATGTCATGAAATTGGTCGTGATAGAACTTAAAGCTCACTAGAAGTCAAAGACATACTTCGAATCGTTCCACATGATAAAGGCAGTTTATCAGTGTTAGAGAGAGTTAATCGACAAAGTATATAATTAAAGCATAATAGCATACCCCTTCAATAAGGGACTGACCTAATTGGTTTTGATAAAACTGAACGGAGAAGTTGGAATTAGATTCCATAATTGACCCCAAGTGCAAGTGGGAGATTGATAGAGTTAGGGGTATGCCCTAGGGGCAATTATGTAATTTGTTACATATATCTAACTCGTTAACCAATCTTGTTCGATATAAAAAGTATTTTCTTCCTATTATATACTTGATATAATGTGATTATATTAATTAATTAACTTAATTAAACGTATATTTAATAGAAAAATTCATAAATGGTATATTTTGTGATAGTAGTTACAAAGTGCTGTGACCGTGAGTAATTTATCACAACGAAACATATATACCATTTTAAATGATCCTAGTCAAGATGCATCGAGATTAGATATCGATGTATCCGCTGAGATTGGAGTACGTAACGCTCTCCAAATGTTGGGCAGTGTATTACTCATGACTGCTGGGGGGCACCTATGGGTTACGTACTAATAGTTATTGGATAACTATGGAATGACCCACTCAATAGTTTTCTGTTGGTTAATATAATTAAGATCAAACAGAAAATATCGATGTGATTGATTTACACAGTTCTCTCGACTTGAGAATACTGTGGATTTTCAACATGAAAGCTCCGCTTTGATTATAGCCAAATCATGGCATGGCGTCCATCAAGTGACTATAGTTGGGTCGAGTGGAAGTATTGGAAGTGAAGCACTATTCATTAGAGGATTCGTCTCCTTAGTTATATGCGGTTAGTATCACAGTCAACTCAAAGTCAAAGTCTCTGGTTAGAGCATTTCGGTTAATAATAATTGTTATTATTGAACCAAGGACTTTGTATTTAGACTATGAAGTTGAATGTGGATGAGGTTGGAATTTTGACCATTACCAAATTCCATAAGTCCAAAGTGATATAGTTTTGGCGAAGAGAATTGGTGTAAACAAATGTCACAACCGGGTTATGCTTATTAAACTAAAATTGGATTTTATTGAATATGAGTAAGTGATTAATTTGGCCATAGTGTCACACCACCTGCTAAGTGACGTGTGAACGTTAACATTAGAATAGTTTGATATTAATCGCTGACCAAATTTACGAGTTACACGGCCGAAATGATGAATTCCCTTAAGACCGAACGATTTAATTAGTTTATAATTGCTATAAATTAATTAAATTAATTAATATTTATGAAATATTAATTATAATATTTGAATATTATTTGAGAAATAAATAATGTTATATATATTTATAACAGTTATAAATAAATCGATCGATATACAATATCGACAAGTGATTAAATTAGATTTAATTGCATAGTATTTTGGCTTGGGCTTAGATGGGTTAAAGGCCCACCATTAGAGCTGCAAAATTTCGGTTTTGGGAAGGTTTAGTGGTGGCTAAAACATAGGAAATTGGCTTGGGGATAATGGGTTGAGATAAAGTGAGAATGGGTAAAAAGGTTTTCCGCGTTTCTCTCTAATACAACCATATATATGTGTACCTCTAAAAAAATTACTAACCTTTTTGGCTGCCATTACCTTTTACGTTGCTGGTTAAAACATAGCTCTCAATCAACTCCAAAATTCTCAAATATATTTCAAATTAAAATAATACTATTCGATAGTTAGAGGTCGGCGATTCCAGACTTGCAATCTGACGAATCAAGAACAGTAAAAGGAAGGGAAGTCATTGCTTCAACGTGGATTCAAAGGCATCATTAAATTGGTAATTTTAGTTATATTATATTCTATGATCCTACAATGAGCAATTTCATATCTGTTTAAATATATTTCTATTATATGTTTAGTTAGGTTAGTTTTTTGTAAGTAGATGTGGTTGTCACAAATCAGTTTGGTTTTGTGCATAATTTGTTTATTATACTATTTGATTTATATATAGAAAAATGTTTTTTTTTCTATACAAAATCAATTTTCGTCATTAATAATTGTTTTATATTTATTTATTAATAAATTCATACATATATATAGTGTATATTTCTCTCTCATAATAGCATATATGCATATATAAGATATATATATAAGATTTAAAAAATTTATTACATTTATTTATATATAATATGAATTTTAAAATTCGAAAATTAATTATTATACATATATTCATATTTTTAAATTAACATTTATTGAATTTTTGAATTGTTTATTATAAATAAAATAATTATTACATTGAAAATTATATTATATATTTTTTTAAAATATTATATCATTTCAGAAAAATATAAAAAAATTAGGAATTTTTCAATAAATTTTGTTAATTTTAATAATTAATATTATTTCAGAAAAACTATTTATGATTTATTAAAAATAATAATTTAACTGAAAAATTCTTCAAATTTTTTTGTAATATTTCATTCAAGATTCTATAATTGCTGACATTTTAAAGTTTGAATTTTTAACAATATATTATTTTATATTAAATAATTATTACCGAAATCAATGTATTTGTTTTTAAAAATAATAATTCAACTTTGAAAAATCTCCATATTTTTTCTAAGCTCTATTTTATAATCCTAGATATTCAAAAATTTTAAAAATTGAATTTTCGTTAATAGATTATTTTATGTTAATTATTTATGGATGAAAACATTATTTTATTCATAATATATACAAATTAAAATACTAAAATTATTATGTTTGCAAAACTAAGTTAATTTTGAATTATAAATAATTTTTAATAATTATTCTCTCTCTTTCTGTATATATATTTATCTATATATAAATGTTTTATGTTCATATAATATATATAGTATATTTGTACATACATGTGTGTGTGTGTGTGTGTGTGTATTTTGTAACACATATACATGCATATATTTAGACAACATACATCACATACAAAATGAGTTAATATGTGTGTTGCGATGTAAATCACAACATCTACATATGGGCATATTATACCTTCCACGAATTATTATGTTACACATGCACACACACATATATGTATATGATACATTTATTTATAAACTAAATCACATAAAATTAATTTCATATCTTAATATATTTGAATTTAAATAAAATAAATGATTTTATTTAAATAAAATTTGGAAATGTTCTAATTCAGTTAGACTTCATATGCCCAATAAATGATCCAATAGGGTAAAATTTTGAAATTCACCCATAACTTCCGTTGCGGACTAGTCCAGTTCCAACACCATTAACAATCCTCCCTTTTGAATTGTTGGAGTTGACATGTGTGATTTATTGTCGATTTAAACCGTCCAAAAAGGTGGGTCGTTACAAATATCGAACTATTTGAATATTAACGTTCACGCATCCTAGCAGGTGGTGTGACATTTTGGTTGAATTTATCGCTTACACATCTTTTGGTAAACTCCAATTTTACTTATTATAAGCGGTACCTAATAATGGCAATTATTTACACCAATTCTCCGCGTCAAAACTATATAACTTTGGAGTTATGGAATTTGGTAATGGTCAAAGTTCCAATATCGTCCACATTCAACTTTATAGTCCAAACACAAAGTCATTGGTTCAATAATAACAATTATTATTAACCAAAATGCTCTAACCAGAGACTTTGTCTTTGAGTTGACTGTGATACTAACCTCATATAACTGAGGAGACGAATCCTCTCTTGAATAGTGTTTTACGTCCAATGCTTTCACTCGACCCAACAATAGTCGTTCGATGGACGCCATATGCCACGAGTTAACTATAAACAAAGAGGAGCTTCCACATTAAAGATCAACAACATTCTCAAGTCGAGAGAGTTGGGCAAATTAGTCACATCGATATTCTCTGCTTGACCTTAGTTATATTTACCAACAGAAAACTATCGAGTAAGTCATTCCATAGTTATCCAATAACTATCAGTACGTAACTTCTTGGTGCCCCCAACAGTCATAAATAATACATCGCCCAACATTTGGAGAGCATTACATAATCTAGTCTTAATGGATACATTGATATCCAATCTCGATGCATCTTGACTAGAAACATTAAAAATGGTATATTTGTTTCATTGTGATAAATTACTCATGGTTACAACACTTTGTGACTACTATCACAAAACATATCATTTATGGATTTTCTATTAAATATACTTTAAATTAAATTGATTAATTAATATAACCACATTATATCAAGTATATAATAGAAAGAAAATACCTTTATTTCGAACAAGATTGGTCAACGAGTTAGATATATGTAACAAATTACATAATTACCCCTAGGGTGTACTCCTAACTCTATCAATCTCCCACTTGCACTTCGGGTCAATTATGAGATATTAGTACCTACTTTTCCAATCGGTTTTCTCAAAACCAATTGGGTCGGTCTCTTTGTGAGTGGGTATGCTATTATGTTTTAATTATCTACTCTATCAATCAACTCTTTTAGACGGTGAGAAACTGCTTTATCATATGGAACAATTCTGTATACGTCTCTTGACTTCTAGTGAGCTATAAGTTCTATTATAAACTATATCGCGACATTGTTACCATATGACAATGTTATGAGATTCTCAACATTTGGAATCGGCTCAGTAATAAATTTGTGCACTTATATTTTTATATACATTGTTTTTATTGTGGCGCTATTCAAGGCGATGTACTTAGCCTTTTTCATAGAATCAACCATGGTCTATCATTTGAAACATTTCCATGTTAAAGATTCTTAACTTGAATTTATTGCTGACATACTATACTCAATATCACTTATGAAGTTTGAGTCCAAACACTTCTTAATAAGGAGTTTTTATATCTGTAAACAATTCTCTAGTATTTCATAAATACACGAGAATACTTCAAAAAACCATTTAGTGATATTTGCTTCATGTACCAAATACAAAAACAAATCACGTTATCGTAGACAACATAACATGTATGATAATTCCTATTGCAATGCATAAGGAACTAATCTCAAACGTTCATATTAAACAATTTAATAAGGTGTCTTTGCATATCGAATTAGGAAATTCCCAATATCTTTTATACTCACTATAAAAGACATTATTTACAATCCAAAGCTGAGTATTAAAACTACTAAGGTTGATTTCAACACAAGTACACCGTTAAAATCAACAATATGTTATTTACTTACAATTTAGAAATTTCATTGTACATTTTAATGTTCTTTCTTATGAACGCACGCTTCCTTTGCACTTTGATTGAAAATCAAACTATATGATTTCTATCAAAATACTTATTTAATCTTGATGCTTTGTAAATGCAGTGGTAGTGCGATATAAACTAAGTTATCTGCTGATGTGGAATATGAGTATAAAAAATAAATAGTAAAGTAAATGACACCAGGGATTTTTACACTGTTTTGAACTTCCAATTCTACGTCCAGTCCCAGACTACACTCTGGATTTAAACTCTATAAAACCCTCTCTTAATCCGGAGGAATAGGTATACAACACCTGAGCAACCGACCAGGATTTTTCCGCCTCAAATAGCCGAAGAGGACTTTTACCGCATGAACAACAGAACAGGACTTGACCGCCTGAGCAACCGAACAGGACTTTGATTACAAAGTAGATTTTCTTGACCTTATGTGTTCTAATAACACGGATTTGTCACTTGTAGTACACCCTTCCTATAATATTTTCCTTAAGTATGATGTGTATAGTTGTGTGTATATGAAGATTAGGAAGTTTCAAATTGCTTTAGAAATATAGAATTGTGATTGTAAGTAATGAATGTATGAATTCAAGAGAGTAGTTGATTCAGAAAATATGATTCAAGTATAAGCAAGTAAGTGAAGTAATTTGATCTTGAAATTCATGCATATATATAGTAGTTAAGGAGTTGCAACTGCTGGTGAAGAGTTCTCAACGAATAGCAATGGCTGCAACTCTTTGCGAGGAAGAAGGCTATTCAAAAAGGAAGTGTCTTTTCAGAAAAATAGCAGTTGGAACCAGGTCAGTCGACCAGTCTATGAACTTCAGTTGACTGAATTTGAAAATATAAATGTGTATACATATGTGCACAAGTTTAATAGGCTGTTTATAGATATTTAGTCGACTGAATGACTTTGTTCAGTCGACTGAATTCTGTTGATAATCAAAAATCACCATAGCTCATTTGGTTAGAGCATTTGCCTTCTAAACTAGTAACCCAGGTTCGAGCCCCGCTCCATGCATTTTTTGAAAACTTGATTTTGATTAAAGTATGCATGCAAGTTTATATTATTGTGAATGATGATTCTTGAGGAAAGATTTTAACAAAGCACTAAACTAGACTCTATATACATATTTGATGACTCTTGTTAAAATATATAACTATATGAACCATACTTTGAGTCGTTGGGTCCGGATGTTGTCGTAGTAGTAGATTCGTGAATTGTTGTTTCATGTCATCAATCAAAACCAATGATCCAACAATCCAAAGACTCACAAATTCAATATCGCTCCCACTGACTTCGAGATATTTTTGATTGATATGTGTAAATAGCTTACTCTAAATCATTATTTAGAACTTTCTGTTCAATACATATGACCAAAACTATAAGTTTTATCAAGTGATAATTTTGTGAGTAAATCCAAATCAACTTGAGCATGATGAATACCGAATCTATTATGCTAATTTCAACAACTGAAATTTACGATATTATTCTTATCAACATTACTCATTTAATTCTAACTGCATTAGTCTTTCTCATAAAGACACAATCTCGGTCGATGGATCACATCCCTTCGGCTATGACCACCAAAATCATATTTTGATAGCGCACTTTGAATTCTTTTTGATTTGTGCATCATACCATATAGAGTCAACACTCTTAATGATTTAATTAAACAACTGAGGATTATATAATTTCGACATTAATAAGAAACTCGTAGTTTCTCTTCATTGTATGAGAATACTTCTTAGACATTCTAATACTATGTGTTCATTTAGGTTAGTTAATTTCATTTCATCTCATATAATCAGTTCTATCTATGGATCGCATCCAATTCCATTTAACTACCAATAATTCCTCAAAGAAATTCCTTCATAATGAAGTTGGTATATCTTGAAACAACAATTGTTTCTCTGTGTAAATAGAATAGGACTTCATAAATGCTTTCTAAATTTCTTTATTTATAAAACTGATTTGCTTTTAGTTCACAAAAATTATGTTCAAAACATAATATGTCATTCAATGACGGTCCTTTCCAAAATCCTTTTGGGGGAGATTCATACAAGATCCCTCATAAACAATTATTACATGCAATCTTTTGACTCGCATAACCTGCCAACTCCTTGGCCTAGGTTATGTTGGACTTTCTAGTAAACCCTTGTCTTGTAAGATTTTGTAAACTGTTATTATATGAAATAATATGAACCTTGTGTACTACTCTTAGGCACATTACCTTATAGAAAGAAACATACTCAACTTCAGTCACAATTAATCGTACATTGTCCAACAAAGTTCGATTACTCTATATCGATGGATCATTATGTATCACATAAAGGGGTTATTTTGAGATTGAATATTTATTCATTTTAGGTGCATTTGGAACCTTTTCCAATATACTCAATCATTCGATCAAATCGAATCATTTCCATCGCATGTTATTTTTACTTCTATTTTATATTCAACGAGTTTACCATAGACATACTACATGTGTATCAAATACACATGTCCATGTCCATGATGACTCATCGGTGAATATGACGAAGTACGTGAAACCATTTTGGTATTTATAGAATTACGATTGCATACATCTATACGTATCAATCTGAAGAGTTCATCAACTCTTATAATGCTCCCACTAAATGGGTGCATTGCCCTTTATCGTTTGAGATAGAACTAACAAGTATCATATGATTCAAAATCATATAATAAAATTATTTTGTCAAAACCACAACTTAGTTTATAACTCCAGAATAACTGTAATTAATATTAGATACTTCTATATTTTCCAATGCATCACTTTTGTTATGAAAACAAGTACCACATTATAGTTTTATTTCATAAGGAATATTCATAATATTTTTCGAAATATAGCTATGTCTATTTTTTCAGTCGATAACCAAAAATAGTCATTATTTCATAAATAATGTTCAGTACGTTTTACAAAAACAATTTTCGTAATTTGATGCAATCAATAAGTGCTATATGACATAATCCCACTATTTCAACCATTACTATAATAGCATAGTAAATTCGGAGGTCCACCATTCACTTAATATAGATTTGTTTATTTCATATACTTTAACTAGTTTACCTTGGAGAGTTCTTTGATCAAATATCTTGAACTCAAAGAAACAAAAAACTCATAGAAAACAATTTTCTATATGAAAATACATTTCAGAATAGAAATCATATTTCTTGTTCCAATTTTAAGTATCAATAGCTATTATTAAAATTCTCGTTTCCATTGTTTCTTTATGAAGCAGAAATGACTATTCACTCTCTTCATCCAATTATATCTTAAATCATATTTACTCTTATACATTCGGTTTCCTTTATAAATGGTCAAATCATTCAAAAGAAAACCCTTACTACAATATCATAACGTACTCTTTAAAACAATTATCCAAAGCTTTTAAGGACATTAGATATGTTCCGCTTTACGTAAAATGATCAAACTAAGATTTTAGTGATTGAGTTCTTAGATTTATATTGTAGTTTTGGTCTAATGCTACATTTAACTTGATATGATCCTTTTGTAATCAATCGGATTACATACTCAATCTCGCATAAGATTTATTTGGTGTTTCAGATGAACTAATTTCATCAACAACTAAGGAGCATGCAAGTAATCTATTAATATATAAATGATAGATGACAACTTTATATTAAAGATCCATAATCTTCAATATATTATGTCGAGTGATATCGACTTATGGAATAATGTATTTCTTATGAAATACTCAAATGATTCAAGTGTTGGACATATCAGAAATCATGGTATATGTACATTTACATATGTATTTATTCCCTTAGTCTGTTTAAGGTTTCTTTAAAGTTCCACCTTTTGTTATACATTCATATTACACAAGCTGAATTATTATTTTATAACTTAATTAATAATAGTCTTATGTATAATATTATATTAATTAAATCTTATTTAATTAATTGTAACTAATTAACTCTTTAATTAATTTTAATTAATCAACTCTTTAATTAATTTTAATTAATCAACTCTTTAATTAATTTTATATTATAATTCCTATACAACATTTATATTGGACATATCTACTATAACCTTTATAGTGCACACTATAAACTTTAAAGTATAACACACATATATATCTTATATATATGTATTTTATTAAATTAATTAACCTTTAATTACTTTGTTTAATTAACCAATTTTAATTAAATTATATTAATTTCAAAATTTATCTTATATATACATATATGGATACTTATGTTATCTTAAACACTTTAAAATAACATAACATATATCAACATATATAATACATGCATATAAGTATTAATTAACTTATTTAATTAATTTATTTTATAAATCTTATTAATAAATTTTAAATTTCGAAATTAATATTTAAACAGTTTCAAACATTTTTAAATTTTTCATTACCTTTCCGAACATTTTTAAAATTTATGTTATACTATAACCTTTTATAATGTTATCCCGCCTTTTGGCAAGGCCGTGACATAAAGAACTTGACTAGAAACCAAGGACAGTCGGTCTCGAAGATCGGTTATACACAGGTTCACTATGGATACTGGCGAATTTTGTCCGAGTTCGGATCGAGCTACAATTGACAAGGCCCGACAAGCAAAGCTATGAGAGCCAACATTCCAAATTTCATGTCAATCGGAGTTCTTATGCTCAAGATATTGATCGATCAAGATCCATGAAGAAAGCCTCACTTCGTATCCATCATGTACTAGCCTCACTTTGTATCCATCATGTACCAATCTCATTTCGTATCCATTATGTACCAACTTCCTTCATATCCATCGAAGTCGAACTGCTTCGTATCCATGGAAGATTGCCATTTCGTATCGATCCACCCACTCACCTATTTTTGTATCGATCGGCCATTGATCGATACGAAGTACACATGAAGGATCGATAGGAACGTCGTCATTTTGATCGATACGAATCTAACCCAGAACATCGATACGAAAAGCATTTCCTAGACCGACACAAAGAGTAATTCTAGGTCGATATGAACAAACCATGTAAAAGTGGAAGACTCGGTCACTCGGCATGAAAAGTAGATCGATCCTAAAAGATAGCGCCATGTCATCTGCAATCACATGCATTCCATCGATACGATGAGGAGCGATACGAACGTATCGATACGAGCTCGGCTACACATTGAAAACACAAACTTGCAACGTTCATAACTCAAAATATACAAGTCCAAATGCCACCAAATTGTCACAGGAGCTTGTGTACTACCTCAAGAATGTACCTGATCGATCTTGGCCCAAAACGATCATTTCTTGATCGATACGAATTGGATACTTATGATTATGGATCGAGTCGAAATGACCAAGGATCGATCACGTGGGCCCACCCATGTGAGAGAAGGAGTCTTTCGAGTGTGGGGCGAGATATTTGCAGCCTATACCTATAAATAGCAGTCCAAGGGCTTCAGAAAAGGGACTTTTGGGCGCTGTTACACTGATACTCTGCCGAAATCACTGTTGTATCTCAACTTGCTATGGTCAACACTATTTTCAATTCCTAAGTACCTTTGCTTAGTTTTAAATGGCCCAGTCATTTAAATTATTCCATTCCTGCCTATTGATTTCACAAATCAATCTATAAAGAATCAATGTAGGTTACAAATCGAAGTGGGTTCGGGTATTTACTGATACCCGACCCCGGTCTCTTCGAATTCAATACCTTCTTAACCCAAGTTATTCAAGAGAAATACAATTCAACATTAAATACAAGATGTCACTTTTATACACAGCAATTCATCAACGATATATAACCATCCTATTACTGTCTATCCAAACATATCATACCAGAAAACATTTCAGATCAGAGATATCAACCAATTCAAGACATTTATATCATTCAATCATTCATAAGCAAGATTGATTACTTCCAAAATTAATTTAATTTATCTCTAATTAAATTAATTACTAGTCTTTAATCACTTATATTACTTACTTAACATTTATTAATTACAAACCGATTAATTAATCACCCTTTAATTATCATCTTAATTAACCTCCCTTGATTAATTATCCTTCAATTATATTAAGTAATTAGCTCTAAATTAATTACACAAATTAGTTAACCTTTACCCATTCACATTAATCACATTTATCCTTGATTAATTACTCGAATTAATTATCCTATAATCACTTACCTTGATTAATCGACCCTTTAATTAATTACACTAAGTAATTAATTCTCAATTACTTCCCTTAAGTAATTTACCTTTAATTACTTTCATCAAGTAATTATCTAATTGATTAACCTCTAATTATGAATTAGTTAATCTTATTTCTTAATTAATCCAGTAATTATCCATTAATTACTCACTAAGTAATTAAACTACATTAATTACATTAAGTAATTATACTTAACCATCCTCAAGTAATTCTCTATAATTAATTAAACTTAATTAATTAACTAAAATTGACCACATTAACTTAATTAATTACACTGAGCAATTTATTCCTTTAAATTACTTCATTAAGTAATTACCTTTAATAATTCTTTAAATTAAGTAATTAACCTCTTAATTACTTATTGCTTAATTATTCCTTAATTTCTTACATAAAGTAATTACCCTTTTTAATTACTTTAGTAAACTAACATTTAAATCTTATATAATAACCTTTGGAATTAATTATAAATTACCAATTAACTTAAAACCTTTGAGTTAAATCATTCTTTAAAACATTTCATTTCTTAATTACCCACTAAATTTTCAATATTAAGTTTATTTAAAGTAAACTTTAAAATAAAGTTATATATATATTAAACGCTTTTAAACTCAAAATAATTTGTTTTAAAATCTTAATAAATCCCGAATTAAATCAACATTCATTATTCAAAAAGAAATGGGTAAGAAATTGTTTAAACTTGACCAAGTTTTTAAAATTTAAAACCTATTATTTACTAAATTTCCAGACCCGAGCAAAACCGCAGAAATTCCGAGCTTTACTTCGAGTTTTCCCTCGCCTCACTCGTCTTCGAGTCAACACACATATAACTTCGAGTTCAACCCGAGGAATATCCTTCTTCCAAATTCCACTCTAAACCCAGACACACATATACGAATGTGCACGATCACCAAACTGGTTTCCGACCATCGACGCTCCTTCCAGCAAGTCATCAACGACCTCTACCTTCGATTCGGCCACCCAGAAATGATGATCGAATCGAAAAACAAAATCGAGCTACCAGGCCAAAGCCTGGATTTCCACCATCATCGGAAATTCCAAATCGCCGACGATCCCATCATTGATGAACCCTGCCAACCTCACCAGAGAGTCGCCTCATCCTCCTACATCGATCCCCCACCATGCGATCCGACTCGATGCGCCCCAGTCGCCGTAACCACCTCGTCAAACCCAACCACCAAAATCACCAGAAAACCCTACTTTTCTCTGCTCCGGCCACCACGGCCATTATTAAATTCCCACGCCATTTTTCCAGAGATCACCAGGCCACCCGCTACCCCCAGCTCAAACCCCGACACTTATCACCTCGCCGATCGCCAGAAATCGAAGAAAAATCGATTTTCGTTCATCACAAAATTTCTCTTGATTAACAACCTTAAAAATCAAGATTTTATTTTTAAAAATCCTAGATTTCGACGACGAATCAGATTATATAACTGAAACTAACAATTATTATGATCGAAATTTCGATATGTTTTCAAAATCTATTGTTCTTCTTCCTTCTTGTTAAAACTAGTTTCAGATTTATCTTGAAAATATTTTTAAAATTGATCTCTTGTTATAACAAACCAATTTTGTTTATATATTGAAGTCTAACGAGATTCAGGGAAGAAGATCTTGAATTTTCTTCAAATTTTAAAACCTGAACAACAAGAACAGAACCAACAGTTTTGTATATAGACATACACATCCATATATTCAGATATATGTACATACAATTCATATCATGCAAACAATTATTACATCAGACTTCAAAGATTTATTTCATGCATCCAGATTTAAGACAGAATAAAGTTTGGTTTACTCACTTAATTTATGGAACAGAGAACCAATATCTGGAAGCTGCTAACTGCCTTTTGTCTTGGTTTGTTTTGATCTTCTTATTAGTTGAGTTGTTGATTAAGCTTCAGTTGTAAGATTATTATCTGATATACTTAGTTTTGATGAACGGAAATAGAATAAGAAGAATATGTATATAGGAAAGGTTTTACAGGGATAAGTATTGACTGGTACAAAACTTGGTCAGAGATTTTTCCTTGTTTTGGAGGCTGATATGATACATTTTGGGCTATCATTAATTACCATCGTTTGTTTTCTCAAGTCTACATACTTATCTTTATTTATTTGTTTGTACATACTTGAATATATTTCTTTCTTTTACAGGAGATATGTATTTTCTGGTGTAAACTTTTCTTCTTTGGTCAGATATTTGTTTTGACCAGCCAAGATTTTTATACAAACTGAAATGGTTTTGAACAATTCGAAATGACCTTGTTTAGTACTTGAATTGATAGCATACTTATCCTATATATTTGTATATCCATATATGTATTTTTCTTTCCTTGCATATACATGTATTTCCATAGGTTATATATTTCTAGAATTATCTTTAAGTGTCTACTATAAAGTGATTATAGTTATTGTTATAATTTTAACTTATGTACTTATTTCTATTCCTAACAATAAATGTTTATATTTAAATTCTATTTTAAGTTTAACTATCAAACACTTAATTTATATTCATCTATTTTTATACTTATGTTTAATATTGACAAAATTTATTTTATTTCAAGCATTATTATCTAGATTTCAACTATATATATATATATCCGTTTTTAAACTGAATAGTTTGTATTTCAATTTATCAGATTAAATTCTTATTAAAATAATATTGCCAAAATTCCGGGTCGTCACATTCCTCCCCCCTTTAGAACTTTTCATCCCCGAAAAGGAACGATGCAATAATATTAATTTACTATGTATTTTATTTAAGTTATTCCTTAAACATTTTTAACTCTTTTACCCCTTTTATATTAAAATTTAAAACACTTTAAAATCTCCATAATATTACGAAAATAGTTTTATACAAAAATACTTTTTATAACTCGATGTCTCAATAAGTCCATCCTCATTCTTATAGAAATTCGGTCATACGTTGATCAGGCGTAGGACTGAAAATCTATAAGTACTTGGTAAACCCGTTTCCAACACCCAGTGAAAATACTTGGAAAATAATTTTATTGAAAATATAGAAAACAGTTTTTGAAAATAGAGGAAATATCTTTGGTGAGAATGCTCTGGAAATCATCACCCCCATCCATGGTTGCAGTTACATCCTAGGTTACGTTGCCATCGCAGCAAAAGTCCATGTAACTGTAGGCACTCCGCGCCCCTCGATTACGCTATGGAACCCACAACAGATCGCAGTTACATTCTAGGGTTACATTGCCATCACAGCAAAAGTCCATGTAACTGTAGGCATCAGCGCCCTTGATTTTCGCTGTCAAAAATGAAACTTCTCCACTCTTACATAGGTCACAGTCTACCGATATAAAATCAAACGTAGACTGTTGGCTCTCAGTGGCACACACGACTTTCGCTATGTTACCATAGTGTCACAGTCTACCAATATAAAATCAAACGTAGACTGTTGGCTCTCAACGGCACACACGACTTTCGCTATGGTCTGCAGTAGATCGTAGTGACATCGAGTTACACTGTCGTCACAGCATAACCCAAATGCCTCTGTAGGCATCAGCGCCCTCGACTTTCGCTACCCAATAATCTTCAGGAACTAGTTTTGTCCGGACTCCTCACAGGATCAACTTTAGAACCTCCCCCTTTGAGGCTCAAGGCAGTACCAACCTATGGTACTCCTGAGAAGTTCATTTCAAGGGAGCGCCTTTTTCCCCAGATCCACTTCAAAACACTTTATACTATACACATATAGAACTTTTCAAATCATACACCTAGTATGAATTTCATATAAATCTCCTCTCTCAAAATCGATTTCCCAAAATCGATAATTCTCACATTAGGCTTTCCAAATTCCAATATTGATTTTTTTCCCAAAAATCAAAAGCCTTTTTAGAAATCCATAGGTTCCCAAAACATTTTTTTCAAAATCATTCTCATAAGATCCTTTACATATTTATATATATATATATATATATATAACTTTAAAAATCTTTGGATCACTTCAAACTTGTATAAATTCCCTCTTTATACTTCAAATACTTTCAAAAACCCTTTTCTTCTGGCAAAAGATTCAACCAGGGAAGTTTACCATATATAACAAAGATATATAACTTTGTTTATTCCAAATCAAATATTCAAATTTGGTTACTCTTTTATAAAGTCATTAACCCCATTACCTTTCTTCATAAAGTGAATCTTAAATCATAGAAATTTCCAATTTCCATTTTACCTCATCATATATTTCACGAAATATACCCTTCATTTCAAAGTCCATTTTATAATTCTTATCCATAAATTTCAATGCCAATTTCATTCAAACCCGTACGATGTCCACATATCATCTATACGCAATATCAATCTGATCGCTTACTCGATCACACAATTTCTCTTCCGAACTAGTATCGTCCACCCGACTACCTAGTGCGGACTCAGATTTGGTTTCTTGATCAGAAACCGTCATTCTCCTTGCATAGTCACAACTATGATAGAGAATATTCAGAACCAATCAAAAATCCATATCCAAGTTCGCCGTCGAAAATCGAGCGAAAAATCCCAACTCGAATCGATAATACTATCTCGAAATTCTATGCTCGAATCTGGATCAAATCACTATACGAATAGAATAATATACGTACATCCTACGTATTTATCTTCATTGATTATCAGCCAAGTCAATTTCCTTTCTATTCACATTCACTTTAATTTTCATTCACTTATTCACAATTGCTTCAATCCCATTTGGATTATCACTCAATTCTTATCTCAATTGGGTATTTAATCAATAACAGTTTGAACTCCGACCAGTTTATATTTAGAAAATAGCTTGAAAATTTTAAAAATAGATAAGTAGTTGAAAAATAATTATTAGTTTGTAAAATAGCTGTAAAAAGTTAAGTAATTGTAAGATAGTTGAAAAATAGTAAAATAATTACAAATAGTTGTAAAATGGTAACTAGTTATAAAGTAGCTAGAAAGATAGTAATTAGTTTATAAAATAGTTGTAAAATAGTTAAGTAGTTCCAAAAAAATTGTAAAATAAATATAAAATAGTTTGGCTTTTAAAAGAAAGATTGTATATAGTAAGTAGCTTGGAAAATAGATTTATAACAGTTTATATTAAAATAATTTATTTTGAAAATAGTCCAGAGTCAAACTGTTCAATTCCCCATCAATTCAATTTAAATTTCCACTTCCATTTAAATTGATCCAATTCTAATTTGAATAACTTCAATTACCTTTGAACTTGTTTTATTCCCAATTCAAGTTGAATTAACCTCAATTTCTTTCCAAATTCAAATCAAATTCCATTTGATTTTAAACATATCCACTTCAATTACAAATTTCAATTTATTCAAATTAACTTAGACTAATTTCAAATTGAATCCATTTCAATTTCAAATCATTTCAATTTCTATATGAATTAATCCCAATTCCCATTTGAATTTGAACTCATTCAATCTTCAATTTTATTTCAATTTAATCCAATTCAAATTTTCCATTTGAATTTTATACTTATCCATCTTCAATTCTAATTAATTCAAACTAAATTCAATTTGAACTAATAAAATCTGAATCTCAACTTTAAATCATCTCGAATTATATAAATTCGAGTTAAATTTTCAGAAGTTGATCAAATTAACCTTTAATTTTAAATCAATAATCCTAATCTTTAAAGAATTTAATTCTGAGTCCAATTCTCAAAATTCCATTTTAAGTTATCTTTACTTAACTTATTTCAATGTTCAAATAAGAGTTCAAAACAATTTTATCTTAAAAATTCAATTTATTACCCAATTTTATCTTCCAGTTTTGAAACGAGTTCTTAAACAATTTTTAATTTACAAATTCAATTATTCAAATTTTCAGTTCAAAGTAATTCCATATCCTTAATTTCAAAATCCATTTCAAAAGAAGGTGATTTTATTAGATCATACTGCCACAAAATATTTCATACATTGATAGACTGCACACTAGCAGTTCAACATTACATCCATTTATCACAATAATGGATATATTACCATACTTCATTCCTCATTCATTTAAACAAATCCAATTCACAATTTAAAGATTATTAATAACAATAGGATGACATCATCTAATTTATTCTAAAACATCCATCCATTTTCAATTTCCAGATCTCAAACCCATTTTGAGATCACACAAACTCCCAATTCAAATTAACCATTAAACTTCCCAAGTTAGATTCCAATTTCATCACAAAATTTCCAATTCAGGTTGCTTGTTAAATTATTTAACTCTCCCAAAGTTAAATTCAATTTACTTAATCCAGCCAACCTTACCCAAATTGGATTCCCATTTCAAATTTTAAACTTCACATTAATAATTTTATAAGTTCAAAAACTTATCACCTTGGGTATCACATCTCATTCCAAATTTAAAACTCAATATTTAGAGTTTATTTCAACCCATCTTTGATATTATGTATATTCCTCATATATACATATTATTTCCTTTACACACTAAGTTATCCTTAAATTTTAAATCAACTTTGGTTTTTAATTCAAAACAGTTTTCAAACAGCCCTTGTTTGCAACAAGTCCCTTTTATTCAAATAATACTTATTTATTATTTCTTTTAGCATTTTGACACAAATTCCAAATTTTCTGGCTTAGATTTAAAACTTCACAATCTAGATCATCTTCAGTTCCAATTTATAAGTCATGCTTATCTAAAACATTTCATTTTGCTTACTCCTTAATTCACATCTTATTTTTAAACACAACAATCATTTATGATAATAATCAAGATTATCATATCTGGAAACCAATTCATTGTTATCTTATTCTGAAACTTTTCCCCAAATTCACGATTAAATTTCAGTTTGAAACCATTTCAAACTTACCTTTATTTAATTTCAATTTGGTTGCATTTCTATTACCTCTTAATTTAGTTCCAAAAATTTTTAACAACCAATTACCTTAATATATTTTTTTAGATAGAAATATTGCTTTATATATATCAAAATATATTCTCATATAAAATCATTTAAAATCTTTATATAAGAAAATAACAAGTACGCTCTCATATATATATATATATACACACACACACACTCAACCCATCCTAGGGTACCGCTAACCCTATCCTTGATGAGTAAACCCTCCAGAGCCAAGGTTCTCGCTTAACCTTCCAGCTCTGATACCAAATGAAACGACCCGAAATTTTCGATCGTGAAAATTCCAGATAGTTAGGAAAAGAAGAAAGAGTAGAAGAAGAACAGAAACACAACACAGATTCTCACATTCGCAGCGGATCAAAATATAATATCAAATAAATAGCAGTTATACAAAGGAAAATTGTATCAGTTAATTTACATTTTTATACATCAGAGTTATACTCATACACAGCACTAGACATATACAAATCACATGTCTCAAATAAACAGAAATAATATCACAGCGGAAACACTTCCTACGTGCCTGCCATCCAGCTCGTTTCCTGAGCTCAGAACGTCCTTACCTGAAAATCTGTAATACTCGGACTGACCCGAGCATTACATCAAAGTAACACCCGGGTCAGGCTGGAAACCAGCGTGAGTAAACCCATCTAACATGAAATATTCAATATGAAACTTATTTAAAACCCGGGGTAACATGTTCATCACTACAAGTTCTCAACTTGCTATGGTCAACACTATTTTCAATTCCTAAGTACCTTTGCTTAGTTTTAAATGGCCTAGTCATTTAAATTATTCCATTCCTGCCTATTGATTTCACAAATCAATCTATAAAGAATCAATGTAGGTTACAAATCGAAGTGGGTTCGGGTATTTACTGATACCTGACCCCAGTCTCTTCGAATTCAATACCTTCTTAACCCAAGTTATTCAAGAGAAATACAATTCAACATTAAATACAAGATGTCATTTTTATACACAGCAATTCATCAACGATAGATAACGATCCTATTACTGTCTATCCAAACATATCATACCAGAAAACATTTCAGATCAGAGATATTGTAACGACCCTAGAATTTAAATTTATTTAAATTAATAATTTATTGAATTTTTGAATTAAATTGAGTAATTAAATAAATTTTGAATAAAAATTGTGAAATTAAATTGATTAAGTGATGCGAGTTTCCCCGAATCCCAATTTTATATTTGAACGATCATTTAAATTTAAATATTGTATATGTTGAATTTGAGTTTCAAGTAAATAGTTTAAGAATAATTATAAAATATAGAATGTCATTTATATTTCAAAATAAATAGAGTAAAATATAAAAACCATATCTCATCAACAAATAGATCTGCATAGTCGATCTAGACAACAACACTTAAATATAAATAAAACTAGCAGCCATCATTGTAAAACAAATATATACAAACAAATTGCGAAAGTCAATACAAAGTAACAAAACAAAACAAAAGAAAAGTAAAATCAAGTATAAGTATGAACTGTAAAACATGCAAGTAAGGTAAGTTGCAAGTGGTATACATATGAAGTAAGGTAAGTTGCAAGTAAGGTAAGTATCAAGCAGTAGAACAACAATACAACATGGAATACAAACAAATACAAATAAATATAAGCAAGCTTGAAGAATAAGATAAAGTAAATATACCTATAAGTAAGTATGCAGGCATGTCTTATAAAAGTGAAGAGTACAAAATAAATAAAGTGTGAATTAACTTGTAAATACCAACAAGAAAACAAGGCAACAAAGTATAAATAACCTCAGCCGAAATAAAACAAGACAAAGATAAAATAAAATACAATACCAAAACAAATCAACACAAACATGTACAGCCGAAAGTAAGGGAACAAATGACCATGGTAATTAATGCAACATGCTTCATGCATTTAATGCAAGCATACCAGCCATGTCCCTAGTACAAAACCAAACATCACCTTTACAACAAACATCACTTGTAGCTTCTTGTATATGTCAACCTCTTCATTTCATCTCAGTTTTTATTCATTCGAAACTAAAAAGAGAAACTGAAGTAAAACATCTCAAAGCTTAAAAACAATAAGAAGTATATCAAAGAAAAGGAATGCTGTTCAACATCATTTCCAGTTATAAACAAATATTATCAAAAGTGAAGCCTGAGAAGAAGGGAAGGTTTCCAGTCTCAAATTCAAAACCAGAAAAGAAAAATGTAGATATCATCATCTACAAACTCAAAACATCGTTTAGCTTAAAGAAAACAAAAACAGGGCTAAAGACTGATCAAAGCTGTAGTTTTCAAACAACAAAGCAGTTCTCTGTTCTTCTCTGCTTCAACAAAAACAGGTGAGCAACTTTAATTGTTCCTTTAGACCTCTTTATTCTTTTATCTGTGAGTAACACTTTTATCTAAAAGAAACTTAAGCATGTTTTGGTTGTTTGATCTCTTCTAGAAACAATATTGTCATGCGTATATTTACAAGTACATATATGTGAATAGATGAAAGGTTTTGTGCATATCTGTTACTGTGATGTGTCTGTTCTATTTCCAGACTCAAAAATTTGCAAAACAAAATACTATCTGATGATCTAATTATTTTTAAACTTAGGATTTAAAGTGGAAAGAAGTTTGTTTAGTATAAACAAAAGTTTAATAAATTATTCAAGTCGAAATAATTGGTAGTATGTCTGGGAACAAAGTTTACAGTGAGATTCTTTTTAAGTCAAAAATTAAAACATGTAGATTTCAGGATTATAATTCGAATACATTAACAAAACCATGATTTTTGAAACAAAAATTACAATTCTTAGTGGATGGGGTTAAGTGCAATTCGAAGTTGAACTGGGAATGGGATTTTATCGTTTTCTGACGATCGGTGGTCACTGAGTTCTCGCGGTTCCGTGGAGACGTGGAGGGATGAACGGAGAATCGAGGAAAAATGGTGGATGGGGGTGCAGTGCCTTGTGGAAGCGGCGGCGAGTAGATTTTCTCAGGTGACCTAGTTTTGGAGGGTCGACTATTTCGGGTTCACCCACCCAATTGGATGCATCGAGTTCGACGCAAGTTTGTGGGGAGGTAGAGGGGAGATAGGCGAAGAGATGGCCAGAGTTCGGTGGCGAACGGTGGTCGGAGGGACGAGTGCGACGTGTTGCCAGGTTTGGGTGAGTTCATGTCGTTGGGTTCCAGGTTAGGTAGTATACTCGTTTTCGATTTCGTGGTTATCTGATGGAGTTGGGTGGTTGCGACCGAAGCTGGAGATGGTTTGCGACTTGCTCGAAGTTTCGACGACGACCAGTGATGGTCGGAACTCCGGTGCACGTGCACGAGAATTTTCGTCTGCACTGGGAAATGGAGGTTTGGAGGAGAAAGGGGCGACTCGGGGACGTACTCGAAGTAAATGATGGATTGTCTCGAGGGGAGGAGTGTACGCGAGTGTCTTAGGGTTGAACTCGGGAAAAACGTGAAAATGCTCGGGTTTCACTCGAGTCTGTCTCGAGAATTGGTGTTTTGGGCTCGGAAACATTTTGTTCCTGTTTTAAACTTACCCAGATTTTAAACTAAATTGAATCGGGCTTCAAAATTCTTTTAAAATTCCTTTTATAAGGTATGTATTACTTTGACGAGTAATTACAAGGTTCACTAATTTGATTTAAGCTTATAAAATAAATTGGTATTTATTTTAAACCTTGAAAAGAAATTGGATTGAATATAAATGTTTTCAATATATCTATAAGTGATAATGAAATCATTGATGAAAATAAATTTATCTTAAGTAAATGAAAATTTGATGAATTGTAATTCATTTATTTGCTAAGATAGTTAATCATGATAATTAATGATTTGTATTAATTAAAGTAGTAATTGTAAGTTTAAAAATAATTAAGTAAAGTAAAGTTGATTTAATTAAGGCATAATTAATTGGTACTTATGAATCATAAACTAGACTTCTAATAAATGATTGAAATTAATTAATTGTAAATAAGAACTAATTAAGTTACAGTTAGTACTTAATAAACTAAATAATTAGGATGCATTAATTAAAGGTAAACCAATGGTTTAAAAGAGTAATTAATCAAATTGATTGGTAACTAATTAATAATTATAATGGAATTCATAAGTAATAGATCTGATTGGAATGAATCCGATAATTAACTGACCTTACTTGTGAATGTTTAGGTCCTATTGAATGATTGAATTACTTGATATCCCTGATATTTGATGCTTTGTGATATACCCTGATTTGTGTTTTAATCTGTGATGTATTTTATCACCTGTGATATTTATATATCTGTGATCTATGCCTAAACGATAAGCGATATAGTTTATATCAATTATCAACTATATCCTGTATTTTGATCTGTGATGATTCATTGTGTTGCACTATTGTGTGTGAAACCCCTGGACTACACTTTTACACACACAAATATGGATTTCACGTGGAAATCGGTTAAGTCACAGACAATTTAAATTTGATGTTTTTGAAATAGAAATTTTAATTTCAATTAATTTTGAAATTAGAAATTTGGGTTTATATGGGAAAGCTTTTGAAATAGAATTTCAAAGATAAAAGTTATTTTAGTAACTTAATCGAGTTTTGAAAATTTAAATAATTTGATTTAAATTTGAATTCAAGTTTGAAATTAAGCTATGATTTGGAAACTAGGGAGTAAAGATGATATAAATGTGTTTATATGAATTTAAACCATTTTAAAAGTATAATGTTGAGAATTTGAATTTAACCCAAGGATTTCAACTCGTATGAATGAATCAGATTTTCCGAAATGAAACTGTTTGTTTTCAAAATGATAAAAGCTTTCAGATAAGAAATGAAATTCCAGTTTAATTAAAGGAATTTCAAGATTAAATTGAAAATGGTTTTCCAAGTTATAAATGAATTCTTTTTGAAAGCTATGAATTGAATCTGTTTATTTTTAACAGATTTAAAGTGATGATTTGTTTAACCCATTTGAAATGGAATTGTTTTGAAAGCTATAAGTTAAATCTTTGATTTAAAGATTTAACGAATTAATTAAACTGAAATGGAAATCGATTTGGGAAATCTGTGAATGAATCTTTGTGAAATTAAGTGAACTTTGTGAATTAAATCTTTTTGTTTAAAAAGATTAAAATGGTAATCTGTTAAACCATTTGAAGAAAGATTTTGGGTAATAAGTTGTGACTTAATTGAATTCCCAATATCCATATATTTTTAAATATTACGCTCACTATTCGGGTTAGCCGGGAAAGGACCTTTGGGTCGTATAACTCATTCCGAATAGTGATACGTCGTATATGGATCGCATTTGAAGATCGGTGTTGAAGACCGGATATTTTCGAAAATGAAAGGACAACCTGTCGAATGTCTCTGCACTGGGTAGCTCCCGGTATAGAGATTTATATCACTCTTTTGTGATGGGAAGTCCGGACGTGATTGAGAATTATCCGGATTTGCAAGGGCTTCGTGAGAAGTGCCTTCGGTTCTGTTCGATCCCGGAACAGACTTGTATGGTTACATGTCTGACATTACACTTTGAGATATAAAGCCGATTTCTTTCAAATACATTTCTGTTGGTGGCGGAGAATTTATTCTTTTAGCTTAACACCCTTCTCTGAGACGTACGAGCTCAGAGGTTATGTAGTTGAAATTTATCAGCGATATATCCCAATTTGGTAATGTGGCATGCTGAGTGTTGCTGTGTGATGATCAGTGTTTGATCATTTGTGATATGATCATTTGTTTGATCATTTATCTTTGTGGTCATAGGTTGATCATCTGTTGACCCAAAGCGTGGCTTTTTGAAAAAGCGTAGCTTTGTGGACGAGACTTCGTCGAGCCTCACAACCCGATAATGGTCGAAACAGGAATGTTGCGGCAAGGTTTCAGGGGTAGCTCCCCTAGGGTATGACCATTCCTTCTGGAAAAGGGTAGTATCATGGTATGGAGCCCAGATACTTACTCATGTGGACACACTTTATTTATGACGTGTGATGTTGGATTAGAGGTACCTCGGTTAAAGGTCCCAAAGGACCGGGGGTGGCATATCTGAGGTTTCTTTTATCCCTTGGGAAAAGGGGTTGCCGGCCTTGTTTGGCAGAGAACGGTGTGGTTCTCGGAACGTCCCGCCAGAGGCGTTTCTTTCGTGGAATAGGAAGTTCCTTAGCCTGACCATTTGTTGGAAATCCAAACAAAACAATACGAGCCCTGTACGGTTTTAGTTGTATTACCTGCCATGGAATGTGGTGGTAACCTGCTATTGAACATGGTAGCTATAGTAGGCATAAGTGCGAAATGTCTATGCTGGCTAAGATTTATATTCTACTTTCGAAAATTTTTCTACACTATGCACTAATAATAATATCAAAAATGATTTGATTTTTGCGTAGTAAGCATCTTTGACTATCATAAGAAGAAATCTCCTCCAATTCTGCGTTTGCATTGTGTGTGTGGTGGGAGGTCTTATGGTAGTTTCATTTTCCAAAAGCATTGCGAATTGACTTTTAAATTCTCTTGCTATTTGTTTTAAAGATAAACTGTTTTGTTGCTCACACCAGTCCCATGACTGATCCGGAGTTTATTGTTTCTTTCCTAAACTCTGGATGCTCAAAATTTTCTACACGAGCAGTCTAGAGTTTGGTTTTTCAGATATTCAGATTTAGTAGATTATCTGGAGCTAGTTCAGTCTTTGGATCGGACTGCACTTGCTTATCTTTGTGCCTCGTTATTGGGAGTTCGAGCTATTTATGGATTGGCGCTTTGAAGATGGAGATTATTCGCTGCTGATGTTATCGTTTTCTTTTCCGCTGCTATTTGTTGTATTATATCTCTGATGTATATAGATATTCATTGTATCATCATTGTATCTGGATATTGCATCAGATATTGTATATCTATATTCTTTTATTTCCGCTGTGTTGTTTACTTAATGTTGTTATAAGCTCCGGCGACTCGGATTTGAACGGTCGAATCTACGGCATTAGAATACGATGTAAAGTATGGATGTCGATTTTCGAACGCGAAAATCTGGGACGTTACATTTGGTATCAGAGCTAAGGTTGAACTTTAGCTCAGGAGTATAACACATTAAGTAGCTCATTAGAGATAGAGTGAAGTAAACTCTAGAATGAGTATTTCTCAGATATCTGTTCGAACGTCTCAGTAAATTCTCTTGCTATCCACAGATAGTGAGTATGAGTGCAAGAAGAGGACGAGATAGGGGACATGGGAATACGACTATAAATGGTCAATACCCTGCAACAGTGGAAAAAATCTTTCTCTATCAATTTTCTTTGATTCGTTTCCAAATTCTTTTGATTGCTTCGTATCAGCTACAAGAAGAAGTTTCGGTGTGATGATGGCTCTACGAACCGTTGTAGGAGATTCTTATTTCATATCTTCATCGAATTCTTATCAGCTTATTGGATTTAAACCTTAATGAATTTGAAATTGAAATTTTAAATTGAGTTAAATCGATTAATAGAATATGAGGCTAAATTTGAATAGTATCGATAAAACGATTTCGTTTAAAATCAAATTTGAAATTCTATTGAAATTTCTTGTGAATATCGAAGTCCGAAGAGGGACAAATTGGTATGTATTCGGAGATATTCCGACTTGAGTTCGGAATCCGTGTCTTATGTTTGAGGAATTATAGGAGATTGAATCTGTCTATCTCTTTGTTGTTTTCGTGCCTGTGAATTTCGAGGACGAAATTCTTTTAAGGGGGGAAATTTGTAACGACCCTAGAATTTAAATTTATTTAAATTAATAATTTATTGAATTTTTGAATTAAATTGAGTAATTAAATAAATTTTGAATAAAAATTGTGAAATTAAATTGATTAAGTGATGCGAGTTTCCCCGAATCCCAATTTTATATTTGAACGATCATTTAAATTTAAATATTGTATATGTTGAATTTGAGTTTCAAGTAAATAGTTTAAGAATAATTATAAAATATAGAATGTCATTTATATTTCAAAATAAATAGAGTAAAATATAAAAACCATATCTCATCAACAAATAGATCTGCATAGTCGATCTAGACAACAACACTTAAATATAAATAAAACTAGCAGCCATCATTGTAAAACAAATATATACAAACAAATTGCGAAAGTCAATACAAAGTAACAAAACAAAACAAAAGAAAAGTAAAATCAAGTATAAGTATGAACTGTAAAACATGCAAGTAAGGTAAGTTGCAAGTGGTATACATATGAAGTAAGGTAAGTTGCAAGTAAGGTAAGTATCAAGCAGTAGAACAACAATACAACATGGAATACAAACAAATACAAATAAATATAAGCAAGCTTGAAGAATAAGATAAAGTAAATATACCTATAAGTAAGTATGCAGGCATGTCTTATAAAAGTGAAGAGTACAAAATAAATAAAGTGTGAATTAACTTGTAAATACCAACAAGAAAACAAGGCAACAAAGTATAAATAACCTCAGCCGAAATAAAACAAGACAAAGATAAAATAAAATACAATACCAAAACAAATCAACACAAACATGTACAGCCGAAAGTAAGGGAACAAAAGACCATGGTAATTAATGCAACATGCTTCATGCATTTAATGCAAGCATACCAGCCATGTCCCTAGTACAAAACCAAACATCACCTTTACAACAAACATCACTTGTAGCTTCTTGTATATGTCAACCTCTTCATTTCATCTCAGTTTTTATTCATTCGAAACTAAAAAGAGAAACTGAAGTAAAACATCTCAAAGCTTAAAAACAATAAGAAGTATATCAAAGAAAAGGAATGTTGTTCAACATCATTTCCAGTTATAAACAAATATTATCAAAAGTGAAGCCTGAGAAGAAGGGAAGGTTTCCAGTCTCAAATTCAAAACCAGAAAAGAAAAATGTAGATATCATCATCTACAAACTCAAAACATCGTTTAGCTTAAAGAAAACAAAAACAGGGCTAAAGACTGATCAAAGCTGTAGTTTTCAAACAACAAAGCAGTTCTCTGTTCTTCTCTGCTTCAACAAAAACAGGTGAGCAACTTTAATTGTTCCTTTAGACCTCTTTATTCTTTTATCTGTGAGTAACACTTTTATCTAAAAGAAACTTAAGCATGTTTTGGTTGTTTGATCTCTTCTAGAAACAATATTGTCATGCGTATATTTACAAGTACATATATGTGAATAGATGAAAGGTTTTGTGCATATCTGTTACTGTGATGTGTCTGTTCTATTTCCAGACTCAAAAATTTGCAAAACAAAATACTATCTGATGATCTAATTATTTTTAAACTTAGGATTTAAAGTGGAAAGAAGTTTGTTTAGTATAAACAAAAGTTTAATAAATTATTCAAGTCGAAATAATTGGTAGTATGTCTGGGAACAAAGTTTACAGTGAGATTCTTTTTAAGTCAAAAATTAAAACATGTAGATTTCAGTTTCCAGGATCTTAATTACCCACTAAATTTTCAATATTAAGTTTATTTAAAGTAAACTTTAAAATAAAGTTATATATATATATTAAATGCTTTTAAACTCAAAATAATTTGTTTTAAAATCTTAATAAATCCCGACTTAAATCAACATTCATTATTCAAAAAGAAATGGGTAAGAAATTGTTTAAACTTGACCAAGGTTTTAAAATTTAAAACCTGTTATTTACTAAATTCCCAGACCCAAGCAAAACCGCAAAAATTCCGAGCTTTACTTCAAGTTTTCCCTCGCCTCACTCGTCTTCGAGTTAACACACGTATAACTTCGAGTTCAACCCGAGGAATATCCTTCTTCCAAATTCCACTCTAAACCCAAACACACATATACGAATGTGCACGATCACCAAACTGGTTTCCGACCATCGACGCTCCTTCCAGCAAGTCATCAACGACCACTACCTTCGATTCGACCACCCAGAAATGAAGATAGAATCGAAAAACAAAATCGAGCTACCAGGCCAAAGCTTGGATTTCCACCATCATCGGAAATTCCAAATCGCCGACGATCCCATCATTGATGAACCCTGCCAACCCCACCAGAGAGTCGCCTCATCCTCCTACATCGATCCCCCACCATGCGATCCGACTCGATGCGCCCAGTCGCCGTAACCACCTCGTCAAACCCGACCACCAAAATCACCAGAAAACCCTACTTCTCTCTGCTCTGGCCACCACGACCATTATTAAATTCCCACACCATTTTTCTAGAGATCACCAGGCCACCCGCTACCCCCAGCTCAAACCCCGACACTTATCACCTCGCCGATCGCCAGAAATCGAAGAAAAATCGATTTTCGTTCATCACAAAATTTCTCTCGATTAACAACCTTAAAAATCAAGATTTTATTTTTAAAAATCCTAGATTTCGACGACGAATCGGATTATATAACTGAAACTAACAATTATTATGATCGAAATTTTGATATGTTTTCAAAATCTACTGTTCTTTTTCCTTAAAACTAGTTTCAGATTTATCTTGAAAATATTTTTAAAATTGATCTCTTGTTATAACAAACCAATTTTGTTTATATATTGAAGTCTAATGAGATTCAGGGAAGAAGATCTTGAATTTTCTTCAAATTTTAAAACCTCAACAACAAGAACAGAACCAACAGTTTTGTATATAGACATACACATCCATATATTCAGATATATGTACATACAATTCATATCATGCAAACAATTATTACATCAGACTTCAAAGATTTATTTCATGCATCCAGATTTAAGACAGAATAAAGTTTGGTTTACTCACTTAATTTATTGAACAGAGAACCAATATCTGGAAGCTGCTAACTGCCTTTTGTCTTGGTTTGTTTTGATCTTCTTGTTAGTTGAGTTGTTGATTAAGCTTCAGTTGTAAGATTATTATCTGGTATACTTAGTTTTGATGAACGAAAATAGAATAAGAAGAATATGTATATAGGAAAGGTTTTACAGGGATAAGTATTGACTGGTACAAAACTTGGTCAGAGATTTTTCCTTGTTTTGGAGGCTGATATGATACATTTTGGGCTATCATTAATTACCATTGTTTATTTTCTCAAGTCTACATACTTATCTTTATTTATTTGTTTGTACATACTTGAATATATTTCTTTCTTTTACAGGAGATAGGTATTTTCTGGTGTAAACTTTTCTTCTTTGGTCAGATATTTGTTTTGACTAGCCAAGATTTTTATACAAACTGAAATGGTTTTGAACAATTCGAAATGACCTTGTTTAGTACTTGAATTGATAGCATACTTATCATATATATTTGTATATCCATATATGTATTTTTCTTGCCTTGCATATACATGTATTTCCATAGGTTATATATTTCTAGAATTATCTTTAAGTGTCTACTATAAAGTGATTATAGTTATTGTTATAAATTTAACTTATGTATTTATTTCTATTCCTAACAATAAATGTTTATATTTAAATTCTATTTTAAGTTTAACTATCAAACACTTAATTTATATTCATCTATTTTTATACTTATGTTTAATATTGACAAAATTTATTTTATTTCAAGCATTATTATCTAGATTACAACTATATATATATCCGTTTTTAAATTGAATAGTCTGTATTTCAATTTATCAGATTAAATTATTATTAAAATAATATTGCCAAAATTCTGGGTCGTCACAAAAGATATCAAGATTCAAGACTCATGAGTATCAAGATTATCAAGAGTTCAAGATTTCAAGATTAGTAATTTAGTTAGGAATTTTGTTAAAACTCCTAGAAAAGCACTGACATCTTAAAATTCATTTTATTCGTGGAATGGAATCCACTTCGAGCCCGTTAAAGGGATGGAACCCTAAGTAGGATGGAACCTACGAAAAATCTAGTGGAACATTGTTTTGTATCCACTAACTTTTTATTCAAATGTTTTTACCAAAATTATATCTTGTTTTCAAAATGATTTCAAAATATTCCTTTTAAAATCCAAAACATCTATCCTGGTTTTTAAATATTTTAGCCTTAAAATAAAATTTATTTTCAATATCAAATCATCCTTCATTTTAAACTATCTTTTAACTATTATATATTTAACTTTTAATATTTATACTTAGATTTAAATATGAAATTATAGTAAAATTTTATATATATATCAAAATATTATTCTCTATACTTATTTATGTATTTGAACTATAGTAAAGTATATTTATAAAGTTTAAAATAGTTTTAATACAAGATAAAAGTTATTTAGAAAAACAAATTATCAAAAATTCCTTAGGCATGTCGACAACCCCTAGGGACCCTTGTCGACATGGTGTTAGTTAACTTCAAAAGTTGTAATTTCAAAAGAAGTGTCTATTCGTCATAACCTTTTACGAATGGACATGGCTGTTATTCTACTATAAATAGGGGATGTTTCAAACGAATTTATATTCATAATTTTCTGATTTCACTCCTCTTCTTCTTCCACATTTCTTTATATACATTTTTACTATTACTCTGCCAAAATCTCCATTGAATCTAACTAGATCAAATCTGGTTTGATTCTCTATCACTATCTCAACAAGATCCCAGTGCTATTTAGAGTTATAGGCTTCTTTGTAATCAATCGAGCGAGAAAAGGTGTGATTGTAGCCTGGAAAATCAATCAAGTGAGAAAAGGTGTGATTGTAGCCTAGGAAATCAATTGGGTGAACTTATTGCCCGTAAAATCAAGTATCTCTACCCAGAGGATTGTGAATCTGGAGTGGTGTACCTTGTGGCCTTGAAATCGACGGTGTAATTATAAGAATTGATTTTGAAAGGAAATCCGTACTTGTGTTGCGGGACTGGATGTAGGGTAACTCTGAACCAGTATAAAATCCGGTGTGTTCTTTCCTTTAATGCTTTTACTTTATATTTGCATCTATGTTTGATTCTATGATCATATATGTGTCTGAATATTGCATACATTTGTGTTCAAATTAATATAAACTCAAAAAGAATTAGTAATTCCTTAAAACACTATTCACCCCCCTCTAGTGTTAATTCTAGCCTTAAGATCCATAATCCGCATTTCTCACAGTTGTAAACGTATGAACTTGGTTCTCCCACTAGTTCACCCTTGGTGTTAACATCTTGGATCTTATCCAAGTCTACAACTTCGCTGTTAATTTCATTTGATAGAAATTCCTTTTCCAAAAAGATAGCATGCTGAACAATAACCTATTGTTCCTCGGTATTGTTGACCCTAGTCTTTGACATGCATTTCTCCTCCACCTGGGTATATATATCCCATTGGGTTTTTGAGATATCCTATAAATTAACACAATACCGATCTTACATCTAGTTTATTCGGACCAAAGTTCTAAACGTAGGCTGGAAAATTCCACACCTTCAAATATTTGAGTTGGGGTTTCTTACCATACCACATCTTATATCGTGTTTTAGGCACAGATTTAGCGGGCAACAAGTTCAATATATGCATTGTGGTTTCCAGCATATATCCCCAATAAGACAGAGGTAACTCAGCTTTATTCATCATAGAACAAACCATATTTAATCAGATTCAGTTCGTTTACTCCGACACACCATTGTATTGTAGAGATAGGGTATAATAACCTAAGGGATAATCATATTATCTTTTAAGTACTGTTGGAGTTCTTATCCAACATACTTAGCTCCTCGATCAGAACGAAGAATTTTAATCTTACGGTTTGTTTGGTTTTCTACTACATTCTTATACTCAACAAATTTCTCACAGACATCGTATTTATTCTTCATAAGATACATATATCATAGTCTTTAGAAAACATAGGTGAAGATAACAAAATAAGAACTATCATCTTTGGTGATTATAAACATCGGCCATAGCCATCACTATGTACTAACCCTAAGAGTTCATCAACTCTTTCATTGCTCCTACTGAAAGAGTTCTTGGTCATTTTACACTTGAGACATGACTCACACGTGTCAAATATTTCAGAATCAAGTGATGGGAGAAAACCTTCGGTACTCAGTTTGTGTAGTCTCACTACTATGACATATCCTACGATGTCAAAGATAACTATCATTTGTATTATTAGAAGAACTATTCGCAGAACACACATAATTGGTATTGATTACATTAATGTCATTTTTGAGTACACCATTGTAGACTTTATTTCCCTTCAAACTAATGTTCATAACATTATTTGCACAATGAAATACATATATATATACACACAATCTTACACAATCTAGAAAATACATAATTTCAAAAATAATATCTTTACAAATCAACAATTATTAACTATCAATATTACTCCACTATGCAAACATAAATGATAATCTCTTACCGTCGTTGCATCTACAATAGATCCATCAGAAACTTAAAGTCTCATCTCTCCATTTGCCACACGGCGCCAGTTCCTAAGCCCCTGTAACAAATTACATATATGAGTTCTAGATTCGGTGTTTAAAACCAAGACCCAATGACCATTTAATAGGGGGGAGGTAGACCCAATGACCCTTTAATAGCTCAACCCCAAAGCAGGCCCTCCGAAATGTAATCGATAGTCAACCGACCCTAGCTATGAAGGCCAATGTCCCCTAGGTACAGCTTTATAATTTAATTAGCCATATTACTAACGCATGTCACATAGTTATCTAAGGGTTAACTTTCCCACCTCCAACAAACAAACAATTAATTAAACTTTGAGCTCTTTGCGTATTCAGCCATATAGATTCTACACTAGTAGGAAGCAAAATCCATCAAGGCGTAACCCAAGTCTTTGCTAACGACCACTTAGGACCACGGGTAGTTAAGCATATACACCAGCCCTACTTCTAAATACCGATCCATCAACGATACTGGCATAGCTTACCGACCTCCACAATCTTGTTTAAACTTACATAATATAAGTCAAGAAAATGCCTTAATAGCTCTTGCTTAGAAATGATGCGGACCCCATTTCCAATTAGGCACCATCGTAGGTCATTTAAGACTTCTTAAATGAGGAGGAGGCAGACCCAATAACCATTTAATGCCTCAATCCTGAAATAAACCCCTTGATATCCCTACTATTACCAAGCCATTTATTACCCAAAATCAAGCGAACCCCTGGAATATTATCCCCAAACCTATACAAGAATGTATATCCCCCTACATAGGTCATGTAGTTAGAGATGTCCCACATCAACAATAAATATACACAACTGTTGGTAGCCTCTAGCAAAGAAAGGGCTTCTGTTGTGTAACTCTGCTACCTCGCACCCCAACCCATACTAAATCAAGCTATTTATAATTAACCTAAATATTAAGCTAGGCCCACTAAATCACACTATCATAAACGTGTTATTGAGGCCATATAATTTCCACTAAGGAAATTAATACATCTCCTAAGTTCATTTATTAGTATTTATTTATTTACTTGCTACGAACTTACTCTTATCCTATCGCTTATTTCCATTATTCTTTACTTCCATTTACGTGGCTTAAATATCATTTATTTCTTTATTTCCAATTAATTGTCCTTTATAAATGACCATCATTATTTATGTTGACAATCACTAGTGATGTTTATTTATTCATTTTGAATCTAACTTATTATGCCTACTCCGTTTTCTCCATAAATATCATGTTTAATTCTGTAGTTAATACCATTAAACATATTTATGTCCCCATATGATTTCTGTAACTCCCTATTAACTGTGAATTTCTTACCCATTAACATTGCAATACTTATTCATTAATGTTGGAGTTATTACCCCTTTTCACTACATCCTCTAAACCATATGATTTATTACATTACTAATATTTAAATGTTATAATTGTAACTAATATGAGTACCGATGTGTATTCATTTATTATGTTTTTTCCTTTACCTTATATATATATAGTAAGTGAAGTTATACATATATATACACTTATTTATTTTTAACTTTTAAATTTCTACATTAAGGAATCTCAAAATATACACTTATGTATAAATTTTAAAAGAATATTTATTTCTACATTTTAATATGTTGGAGCCATCCTTCCCTCAAAAAACATTATTACCGTTATAACTTTTCATAAACTACCTAAAAGTGAGACATTTACTCTGTTTTGAAATTTCAATTACCACTTTTCATTTCATTGAAACAGACCATGCATACTACAAAGAAGGATATCCATACTTTACACGTCTCTTTCATTTAGATATATTCCTTATTATTCCAAACAACATGCTTTTTATACATAGCTGTGAGGTTAGATAGTCTATGGAAATTTATATGGAGATAGGTATAACTAAATTGTACATTCAACGCTCCTAGTAAATTAAAATATAGAAATTTACATTCCAAGTCAAACTAGGGCATTCCTAATGAATGCTAAACAATTTACAACCCAATTAACGTAAATCTGGAATAAACTTCACAATCTTATCGACATCATACTATATAAATTTTATGGACTAATTTCCTAAAATTTCCAGATTAGGGTGTAGATGTCATTCCTTTACAATTACATAATTTACAAAATATATAGGAGAGATTTCAATTAAATACATTCATTATAAGCCTACAATTCAAAGGATCTTATGTAGGCATAATAATCAAATAAAATTCAATGTCATATATAAATCATATAATTTTCCACTCGCCTTTTTAATTTTCAAATATCCAAATTCTAATTCATTCCTCTTAATTGACTCCTTTTTCCTTTCCAATCCAAATATATATATATATATAAAGACACACACACACATACACACACCTATTAGAACTGTGGATTTGAGAGGAGATTTGATTTAAGTGGAATTTAGATTTATAATTATAGAGTTTACTTTTTTTGTAGAATTGATTCACTCTTTCTCTTCTCCTATTTTAATTTATTTCCTTCTCCAATATATATATATCCATATATATAATATTGTATTTTTATAATTTCTAGAAATAGCGAAGAAGGTAAAACGGAAGAGCTCCAGTGTTCTGCTCAGAAAATATGAGAAGAAAAGTGAGGGGTTAAGCATATATTTATAGACACTTGAGTCAATTATATCTGTTATTAATATTTATGAAATCCAGGCTGTTAGGCCAAGGTTCAATCCTAGCCAACACAATACAAGCCAGTCGACTGCTCCTCAAAACCGGTTGTCCGATCCAATGAGGCTGCCGATCGGTGATTGTCCACCATTAATTAATAATTATATACTTAATTCTTTTTTTATTATTTTTGATCCAAAAACTTCAAACGTTGTAAACTTATTCGTTTGAACTTTGATCACAAAACTTTATATATGAAAGTTGCTTAAAAAATCGCTACGAACACAATGGTATAAGTTTCATGATAAAATTCCGATGTTTGCTCAAATTTCATTTTTTAGCCTTATTTAATTATTTATTAATTAATTACTATTTATTTTATAGGGTGTTATAGATATAGACTTGGTCGAACTCAACATATTGAGGAGGTCCACGAGATTCACATTCAACTGGTTTATATTATAATTTAGTATGAACGGATCATACTGAGGTGTAAGAGAACCAAGGATCAAATCAATTTGTAACTAATTGTTTATCTGTACGTTATATTGTGAAAGTTTATCAATATAGCCCTTCATCATCGGTAAATAATCGTCCACTTTCCGTCCTTTAATCATTTTGGTATTGAACAACTTCTTCCTAAGCCTGTACATTGTGGATGACTATTCACCAAGCAGGGCCTTGAGACTATCAATATTTCATGGACAGACATGTTTTCATGTTGTCACTATACTACTTTTCTAATGTAGACATCATGAAAACATGGGTGATCTCTAGGTATAAAACCCATTTCTCATAAGAAAGTCTAAGTTCGGTGTCTGCATCATCAACGAGTTGTTCTTTACAATCACATGTAATGGACGACCAAAGACGCTCCTTAGTCAACGCTATCTTAATCATTCTTAGCTAATCAATATAGTTGGATCTGGTAAGCTTATCGCTTTCATAAATAGTTTTGGAGTTGACTTTTCTGCAAGTTTGAATTGATAGATTATTAAGACAATACCATTGTAGATGTTCTTATAATTTTAGTAAAGTTAAACTTTATGTTTTATTTACTAATAAGCTCCCACTAGTCTTTTATGTTTCACTAAACCCTAAGTCGAAAATAATAAGTCTTTCGACTTCTCTAGTAGATGTAGGGACTCGTCTACCTTGGAATTCTAACCTTGAGTTTGCTCAACAAGTCATAGCTCCACATAAGATGAATAACTCATTATCGGTTGTATCTTATACAACTCCTAACACATGGTACCTTGTTATAATTTCACCTCTACCTTGAGTTTTCTCAATAAATCGAAATGAAATTAATCACTCGTACCTACCATACCGCAGTGGCCTAAGTATAGTATATATACCTTGAGTTTACTCAATAAATACATAAAGTTATCTTACCTTATTTGTTCAATATATTGATAATACTATAGGTAACATCCCTAATTTGAGTTTGCTCAACAACTAAGGGGTATGCGAGCAATTTATTAATATATATATATATATATATACATATATGGTAGAAGACAACATTATAGTAAAGGTTCACAATCTTCAATATATTATATAGAGTGATAGTGACCTATGATATAATGTATTTCGAATGAAATGTTGGAGTCGGACCAGTCGGAAGAGGGTGAAATGGGTGGGTTTCAAAAAAAATTCTATTTGGATTTATTGGGCCTATGAAGTCTAAAGAGATTTTAGATCCAATCTACAAAGTGTTTTAAATAAAATCCTTTATCTTATTCGACTGGTTTGAAAGAGTTTATATTTGATATAAATTTAAATGTATGAGTGTATCAAATACACATATGTGTTAGTAGTTACTCATTATAATTAATTTGCGAATGAAACATTTAGTTTCATTCTCTAAAACAATGCAATCAATTAAGGAAAGAAATAGCTTTAATTCGAATGAGGAGCCTTTTATTTCTCTTTTTGATTAGATTAATGATTCTTTAAATGTCATTTATGATCAATTTAAACATGGCAGGAAATGTGAGTAAATCCAACTGTACTAACAGTATATATTGTGTAATTACAACATATGAAAAGTACGCATAGTTAATGGATACATCTGTAGGTGCTGAGATTTACATCACAAGGGACCCATTTCCCGTTTACATATGCTTTCATCATCCATGAGTTGGTTTAGAATATATGTGTGTGTATTAAAGTCATATTAGACAACTTTATATAACTAAAATCCAAAATTAACATTAATAAATGTGGTTTCTATTAAAAAAGTACTTGACATAAAAGGTTACATAATTATACAAGGTCTTATTTTCAGATTGAAATAATAAAAAGATAAATATTATTCCATGTATTTACGCAAATTTGAAATTTAACGTATTAGATTTAAAACAACATATATTTGTGAATATTATATTTATAAAATATACACAAACATATATAAACTTATTAAGTTAGATTTAAACGTAAATAGTTTAGTTATATTTAATTTGGAAAGGAAGCTATAATTTAGAAAAGTTTTTCTAAATGATAAATTTAGAATAGGAAAAAATATATTTAAAATTAGCATTAAATTCCACTTGTAAATTCTAAAGTAGAAAACTTTCATTCCTGCATGGATAATATTCAAATATTTTTATCCAAAAGTTGACCATATAATTGTAGAAATTAATCTTCAATGAAAAATAAATGGTTAGCATAAATGGTTCACTTTTAATTGTGTATATTAATTTTATAAAAGTATGAAATAGATCTAAATAAAAGTCAACTTTCAAATTATCTTTTTTTGAAACAAAAAGGTTAAAACAAAAGAAAAGGAACTAGACAAATTAGGCACATGTAAATTTTTTATAAGAGCAAACAGATATAAACATTACATAAAATAACAGCAAATAAGCAAAAGTGATGAAAAATCCAATCAAATCAATTTAACATGAAACATATATAATAGAGGGCTGAAGAACAAGTATGGATTTGAAATAAACCAATACAATTGTCATAGTAATCAATTGAGATAAAAGAGAATTTCAAAAGGATCAATTGAACATAAGGCAAATCTTACAAAATCCAAGCATATGAATGATAAAACATATATAAATTAATTAATTAATTAAAGAACCTTGGACATTTCATAAGAAACACATCTTGAAACGATGAATCAAAAATTCCTAGACTCCATTGAATCAATCTCTAGGTCTTGCAGGAATAAAGAGACAAAAACAACGTATTGTTGTGATTTTATTTAGTATTAATTTTGTAATTTTCAATACTTTTCCCCATGAAATTTCGGATGTGAAAAGATAGGAGGGGTAAAGAAAAAGTCTGATTGAAAAAATTGAACATAAAGTAGGCAAAAATAAAGATCATTAAAGATATGGTATCTTTTTATTTCTTTAATTTCTTCTTTGCCCCTTCATTTATAAAATTGAAAACTTCTTATCACCTATATTTTCGTTGGCCATATTAAGGAGGGAATGAGCCTCAAAAATATTTCCAAACTCGTTTAGTATTTAATCCATTTAAATCTTATTTAAATACTCTACTGTCATATATCGATACGTGCTATTGTAACTTTTATTTACGCACTTTATTAAATACTAATGGTATTCAAACAAATCAAATAAAATTTTAATAATTAATATTTCATAAATATTAGTTAATTTGAAACATAATTTTTTATTCTATTTAAATCCAACTTAAATATTCTACCGACATCGTATATCGATATGTATGTTTATAACTTTTATATACGTACTTTATTAAATACTAATGGTAATTAAAAAAATTTTAATAAATGTAATAATTAATATTTCATAAATATTAATTAATTTATAACAATTATAAATCAATTAAATTATGTGGTTCATTCAGAGTATTCACCATTTAGGTTGTGCAACTCAAATGTGTAAACTCAATCAGTGATTATTTATTTAACAATTCAAATATTAACGGTCACACGTCACCTTAGCAACTGGTGATACATTTTGGTTGAATTTATCATGTACACATCTGTCGGTAAAATTTAATTTAATTTAATATGAGTGATGGCTAGTAATAACGATTATTTACACCAATTTTCTTGGCCAACACTATATCACATTAGGACTTACGAAATTTGGTCTTGGTCAAAATTCCAACATCGTTCAAATTTAACTTTGTAATTCCAAACACAAAATCCTTGGTTCAACAATAACAATTATTATTAACCATGTTACTCTAGCCAGAGACTTTGATTTTGAGTTGACTATAACTGACCGTGATACTAACTCATACGACCGAGGAGACATAATTCTCTATTGAATAGTATTTTACTTCCAATGCTTCAACTCCATGATTTAACTATAATCAAAATGGAGTGTCGACATTGAAGTTCCACGGGGATGTGCACATAAAAGTGTATATTTTACTCCTATATTTAATCTTCTTTTATTAAAATAAGTGAGCATATTAGGGTATTTTACATGTTTAAACCAAAATCTAAATTGCTTTCAAATCATCATTCATTCATCTTCATTAGGGGGCAAAGTGGTGATTTTGTGTATGAACTAATTTCTGGAATGTTTATTTGCACATTTTTATTTTTATTTGTAGGAAATTGAGTGCAAATTGGATAGAGCTTCATGGATGTATGCATGCACATATGTTGAATGCAAATGAAGAAAGCAAATAAAAGAATTCACGCAACATGAAGGAGCCCACATGCCCACTAAGTAATGGTCCATAATTAAAAGCACATGCACATGATAATGGAGACTTAAAAGCATGTTAATGGGGAATAGTTAATTCCCTAATTATTACTTGGAGATTACATTATCTCAAGTCCTCTAAAATGAATTAGGGTTTTAAGCATGTATAAATACCCTTTAAATTTCATGTAACCATCTTCTTCTCTTTTATGCATGTTGTAGTGACAAAATCAACAATAAATAAAATGTCTTTTTAATGGCTTCTTAGCTTTCTTCTTATTTTCTTTTTTTTTACATGCTCTTTTCTCTTATGCTATTTAATTTCATGCTCTTTTATGTTAGTTCATATCTCTTTTACTTAATGTTAATAGCATAGATTTAATTCATGCAATCAGTTTAGATTTATTTTATGCAAGTAGTTTTATCTCTCTTTAATTAGTTTTCATTTTAATTATGTTTATGTTGAAATCATTTTATGTTAACATGTATTAAAATATGAGAAACTAAACCCCTTCATTTTAGTTATGATTATGTTGAAATCATTTTATTTTATATATATTCAAATATGAAGCTCTCGTGAAACATATTAAATTAACATAATGATTTCATTTATGATCTCTCTTTTGTGCTTAATGAAGATTATGAATGATGGTGGTTTATGTTTCTTTTTTTTTAGTGAATTTGATAGTCTATGTTGACATCTCAAATAGGCTATGCTTAATCAAATATAAACATAAACTATTTGATCATTTGCTTAAGTGATTTTGATGATGAAAGTCAAACTAGAATCAAAATTTGATGGTCTATGTTACTAATTCATGGTAAACAATTCATGCTTAAAATAGATTTTATTTTTAATTTCATGTCATTTTCATAAGAATTGACAAGTGGGTTTGAATGGTGTTTTAGAGTTTGATGGTTTAAGTTGTGCTAATTAATAACACAAATAAACCAAACTTATAATAAACACATCAATCATTTCTACTTAATATTTTAATGAGAGATTATAAATGAATTTTTTGTTGATTTATATGAATGATTGGAAGTTGATTTGCCTCTAAATTGCTCCTTAATCTCATAGTTTTATTTTCTTTTGCACTAGTTTATATTCTACAATTTTCTTAGTTTAAAACAATTTCAAAACTTTGGGCTAATTTGATTGAAAAATATTAAAATTTTTGTTTTCTCCGCGGGACCCATACTCGCATACGTACTATGGTTATACACTGTGCACTTGCGGTTTTATAACGATTATATTTTCGATAGTTTTATAATCGATATAAAATCCATCGATCAACACATGGTATTCCAAAGTCAAAGAAACCATGTAACATCATCACTTCAAGATTCTTTGTTTGACCTTAGTTATATCAACCAACAGAAGACTCTCGAGTGTGTCATTCCACGGTTATCCAATAACTATCGGTATGTAACCTCTTGGTGTTCCAATAGACATGAGTAATATACTACACAACAATTGGACACTACAACAAACACACCCTATTTCAATGTTAAAAAAACATTGTAATGTGTGTTTTCCAAATGTAGTATTCGACAAAGTTGTAATTGGGTCAGCGTCTGTTACAACGTTTTTCATATGTTTCAAAAAAAGTTGTAATAAAACTTACTACAAATGTTTTTAGATGTTGCGGTGTATTTTAAAAAAAAAATATTCTAAACGTTGTGATATACTTTTTAACAACATTTTTAAATGTTGTGATATATTTTTTACACATTTTTATAAATGTTGCGGTGTATTTTTTTACTTTTAAAAAATGATACATGGATATTTCAGGTTATTATTACTCTTAATTATAGTAATTTAGAAATTTCAATAATTAAAAGCTAATTCTATTCATACACCAATAATCTTTTAACATACACCATTAAATAGAATAAACTACTATACACCAAAAATTACTTTACATATTGTTGTGAAACGGTGGTCGGACTAAGCTCCCCATCTCCAACACATGGTGTATGCATATGGGTTGGCACACACTTTGTTGTAACAAAAGGAATCCCTAATGTTACTTGCCCACCAACCCATATTTATACACTATTTCTCCAATATATTTAGCGATACGGGACTATTCCAATTCCAAACTGTCGTTCCTCCTTATAACATGTGAGACAACCCTAATAGTCCCCCCTTTAACATGTCTCCGATACCATGTTCTGAAACGGCAGTCGGACCAAGTTCTCCATCTCCAACATGTGGCTTACGCATATGAGTTGACACACACTTTGTGTAACAAAAGGAATCCCTAATGTTACATACCTACCAACCCATATTTGTACACCACTTCTCTAAGAAATTCAGTGCTGTGAGACTATTCCAATTCAAAACTGTCATTCCTCCTTATAACATGCGAGACAACCCTAACACATATACCATATATATTACAAAATTAACCTTGTTTTCATCTTCATCATTTTACCTCATTACAACTTATAACTAATTTACATAGTATTAGAAAATTCTAACACTAAATTTAGTCAGAGTTCAGTAAACGAACTTTAAATTTTAGCACTATACTGTAACTTCTTGATTTTGAAAAAAAAACTTAATTTCATTAAAATCAACTTTAATTTTTAAAAAGATTAAATAATTCTACTAGGAGAAACTAGTTATGAAATTTGTCTAAATTGATATTTTATGTTTCATTAACTTCATAAAAGTATAGATTTAATCAAATAACATTAATTTTATTATTTTAGTTTGATGTGTTATAAGAAAAGGGCCAAATTTTGCAATTAAGAAGAAGAGTGGCTTACTCATTGATTTTCTTAGAAAAACTAATGGTGTATATTAGAACATTTTTGGTGTATGGATAGATTTTGTTATACTTAAATTTCAACGATACAAACTATAAGCAACACAAATCAAAATTGCTTCCATTCAAATTAAGTCAACAATTTATTAACACAAACAATATTTAACTAATTTCCAAGAAACATTCATATCAAAATTCAACATCCATATGAATCACCGAGCATGATAGGACTTCCTGAAACCGTGCAATTCTTCATGAATGAGTGCAAGCGATTTCTATAAGGATGGCAGAAGGGTGAGCCTTGTGCGGTACATGGTGAGATCACCTTGCATCTCTTTCCCATGGATGAATTGCCCATAGCAACACCACATTCTTTCCATAAAAATAAAAATAAAAGTCAGTACAATTTGCTTAAATATAACTATTACTGATAATTTCTGTTGTTAATAGTTTCATACCTTAAATCTTGAAAACTCGGCTTTCAAACATTTTACATGATCATCCTCCAACCTATCAAAATTTGCACTCACTCTAAAAAGTTCGCTATTTCCCCTTCTGAAAGAGCCTTCGTTTTAGGTTGTTGCCTGCACTGTGAAATCGTAGCTATTAGTTTTTTTTCTTCAACACCAAATCCTCCCAATTTCAATTATGGTAACAAACAAATGTTGTTTACAGTACAAAATCTACTGATACAAGTGGTGTTAAGACATCTGATTTTATAAATATTAAATATAATACATACACATGTAGAAAACCTAAATATGGTAAATAATATTTCAGAGTCTTGGACAAATCCAATTCCAACGAGTCCAAACTACCGGACAAAGGATAGTTTGATAATGGTTTGCATAATATTCATATGTATGTGTAGACACACACATGCATATATACATACATACATACATATATATATGAATGTATGTATGTACTTACATACATACATTCATATACATACAAATTGTATATATACATGCATACATACATATACGAATATTATTATGCTAGAACAAGGACCCCACATACTTTGTAACCTATAGGGTCTTAAGATTATATTACAAGGCTAGTAACTAAACCGATAAACCAATTTACTGAAGCAAGCAAATAACAATGCAATGTATAACCAATAATTATTTATTTTCCAAGGAAAATAAGGAGCTGGTGAAAGAAATTAGTGAACCACCAGTAGGCTCAAAAGACTTGCAATTTCTTGCACGCTATCCATGGGGAGGATTTGAAAAGTATAATGCATGCCTGTGGAAATAACATAATTCCTATTGATGAGTCCCATATATAATATAGTGTGGATTTTGTACATGATCATATCTGTTGTGTTTGGAGCAGCATTTTTGCAGCAAGGGAGGAAAATGTAGTTTGGCTCACATCCCTGTTAAGTTTCAAAATAGAGAAAACATCCTCCCCAAATAAACTTACGTTCTAGTTCCTATTTTCGAATCCACATGCGCCAAAAGACCCAAATACCCTTTACGTTTTTAGCAATTCAAACGTGCATAGCTTTCTGTAGAAACATCGAACCAGCATACCGTTTTCACCAAAAAATCATAAATTCTACAATCTTTAAAATGAGATCCATTGTTGATACCAAAAAATCATATTTGCAGTAAGGCTGCAACTATTCCATATATTTGCAGAGAATTATGCAATTTTTGAAAAACATCAATTTTTTTTTCGAATATCAGCAATTTTCCATATAATTGCATACTTTTCTGCAATTATTACATATAATTGCATATTTTTATGTAATTATATCAAATAATTGCAGAAAAGTGCAACTATACCATTTAATTGCAGACTTTTCTGCAATTATTGCATATAATTGCTGAATTATCTGCAATAACTTAGCATGTCGTTGTTTTACATATGCACAATGCCACTCATCAGAAAGATAATAAAATTTGTGATTTAATGATGAAAATGGTTTATTAATCTGTCGTTTTTACAAAAAATTATTGCGTTTTAAAGATTGATAATTAATGGGGTGCAAATTTTAATTAACGTGAGAATAACATCGACATATGAAGAACCAACGTTCAGTTATGGAGTAGAGAGGTATTTTAGGGAAGAAAATTGCAGTATTTGAAAATAGGCATGTAATTTATATCTTTTTTTATAAGGATGTTTTGTGTATTAAGTTTGATTTTAGGGACGTGTCCCTTATTTTCACTTATTTATAAACATTTAGTGTGAGTAATAGATAATTATTCCAAAATGTCAACAACATAGTAATAAAGCATAAAAACAAATAAGACAGGCACAACTTACCCTACAAAACACTACGTAGCTTACCCAATGATTAAAACTAGTCTCCAAAGTTAGCGTATCCAATGATAAATCGGTTAAATTCTATTGATATAGCACTACATAGCTTACCTCATTAACCAGTCCACCATTTCCAGATCTATGCAAATCGGCTACCAAATCACCACTGCATTTGACTCTCATTCCAAAGCTAGAGTATCCGCCTTCTTCACGGTGAAGACATCGAAGTCGTCTTCGAGCTGCAAATGACGGAGGTGATTTTGGGTCTGCAAACGACCGAGCTGCAAACAATAGAGGTGATTTTGGGTCTGTAAACGATGGAGATGCAAACGTCGAAGCTGTCTTCAAGCTGCAAACCACCAGATCTGAATATCGAGGTATGGCGATGCGACACTATGTGGAAGCGACAATGTAGGTGGGGGAGGAGTTGAAGTTCTACTATTATAGAAATGGTGGGAATCGGGAATTTATTCAAGAAATATTAGGTTTTCTTTTTGGAAAGTAGTAGGTGTGTAGAGGTTTTATTTTTAGGCAAATTCTATATAAACCCACCCATATACCGAGCAGCCCTCCAAATCTTGAAAAAACAAAAACACCCCTCATTTTGCTTTGTTGCCCCCTGTCCAAAAATTCCCCTTCACGTAGTGGCTCTCCATGGTGCCCTGAAGGCACCACGAAGAGCCACTGCATGGTACCTGAAGGCACCATGCAGAGCTGTTGCACTGTGCTTTTAGAGTACCATGCAGTTGCCCTGCGTGGTGCCATGAAGGCACCACGCAGATCCACTGCGTAGTGGACATAAAATTTGGGAAAAAAATAAAACATAAATTTAAATAAAAATATCAAGGGGCATTTTCCCTCCTTCAATTTTTTGTAAAAATAGGGGGGCAACTCAACAAGTTGCAGGGTTCAAATAGAATTTGCCTTATTTTTATAGGGAAGAAGAATGGTCATGGTTGGCAAAAATTGATGTGTTATTAAGTAAAAATTTGGGGTTAGAGCCAAAATTTGGGGTTTGGGACCAAAAATTGAAGTTAGATATGGAGCCAAAATAAAACTTCTACATGTAATAGAAGAGAGTTATGCCAATAAGTTCTGTAACACTCGTGTTATTGTAATTGTCGGCAGAGCCAAACCATGATAAGTATTAAGATTTGCAATATGATATTTATATTTTTTGAATTTTGAATTTTTTTAACATTTTCTAATTTTCTGAAATTTTGAATATTTTATAAAATTTCAAATTTGTTTAAAAATTTAATTTTTTTTAATCTTAGTTATTAATTATCAACTATTACTTCTTAATTATTTAGTGGTATTTATTAATTATTAAACCATCAATACACATTATTAAATTATTTTACAAAATTTCAAAATTTTGAACTTTTTTGAAATATTAAATATTAAATATAATGAATAATACTTCTTAATTGCTAAATATTAAATATTAGTCTTAATTATTAATTATTTAATAGTAACAATTCTAGTAATGTGTAAGTATTAATTATTAAATAGTACTTCTTATTTATTAGTTATTAATAATTAGTTTATTACTTATTTCTTCTTAATTATGACTGAATGTTAATTTGAATTCAAACAGAAACGAGATATACTGTTATTGGTTATAAATTATAAAAAACTACATATCTAAGTTTTCATTTACAAATTATTAATTATAAAATACCATTTATAAATTATTTAAGTAAGCATTAAGCATTTTTTATAAATTATAAAGTATTAATTATTATAATAGTTTAAGAAAATACACAAGTCAAAATATTGGATAACTAAGTTTATATTATGGCTTCCTCGTCCCCCATCCCCATTCCCCCACCACTTTCAACCCCGAACCTGCCCCCATCCTCATCCAGGTCCACCCCACCACAATCAGCGACACCCCGTGGAGCTGGGCCTACTAACAAACCTATTCATACCCCTCCTGCTGTTGCCGCCCCTCGCAAGCCAGTAAGTCATCCCCACAACCAGCCTGTTCGTCCTCAGACCGTCCCCACCAATAGATCAACTATGATTAAAACATACGCTCAGGTGACGGCCTCCACTCCCCGTCCTCCCCTGCTCCGAAACCCCCCCCCCCCCCCCCGCGATCAAGCGCCATCGTTACCTCCCCATTTTCAAATCAACCCACGCAACTCTTAATTTTTTGAAGGCCAAGGGTCGTTGTCTTCGGTGTGCGGGCAGCAACCACGTGGCAAAAAACTGTAGGGACGCAAAGATCTGTTTTTTTGTGGCTTCTATGGTCATTCACAATCGAATTATCCCAATAAAAAAGTCATAGAAATGCTTCGTTACCCGTGCACATAGTGCCAGCTCCCCAAAAAAATCATTTCGTTCAGTTTAAGCGGGCCCCAATATCTATTTCTACTGGTGAACAAAACATCACAATGCAAACCCATCTCCATACTCAACCATCTTCTCAAACCCCTCTCCCAAAATCCTTCTCTTCTCAACATTTCCCCATGGAAGATCCCTCAAAATACTTTACTGCCACCATTATTGATGGCTTCTAGACCATTGAGACCCTTTCCATCACTCTGACATCGCACCTCCAACTACATGAATGGCCTATGTGGATCCTCTCTGACAAATGCTTCCTTGTTTACTGCCCCTCCACGATTGTTCGAGAAACGGCGCTGCAACTCAGAACGATTTCCAAAGCAGGCAACTCCGACACAATCCCCATCCAGCCCTGGACGGATTTTGTGCCATCGACAGCACCAAACCTCGAACCTCCAACATGGGCTAGGGTGCATGGTTTTCCTGAACTTCTGCGAGAAAATCTGGAGGCGGTGCATGAAGCCTTAAGCCCCATTGGTCGGCCGGTGAGCCTAGATGACTGCGATTGGGCCCATTTTGATCATCGATATCTTTACCTGTGAATACAGTTCTTTGCCGGAATAGTTTCTCCATGTACTTTTGAATCTAGGCTTAACAATGCGGAACACATGCTTACTGTCAAGCGTTGGGATCACGAACATCCTAGAAGAAGGCCAGAGTCACTCATTCTAGGCACAGATTTCGAGCGAGATTGGAGATGTTTTAATGAACCCCTCAACAATCCCTCGGACCAGTCAGACTCAGATGCACGCTTTGACGCAATGAACTTTGAAGCCTCTATGTCCCCACCTAACCTTCCTATCGCCCCCAGCACATCATTCAAGATGACTCTATGGAAGTGGTGGGCCCACTCAAATGGGACGATGGGCCTCCTGCTGAGCCCCGTTATGACCCGCTTACAGACCTTAACCTCTCTGTTCCCATGCGTCTTCTGACCCCTCGCCTGCAAGATGTGCTACCTCCCCAGCTTGAAGCTCAATCATTAACCCAGGAACTACCTCCGGCTTCTCAACAATTAGCAACCCTCTCCCCAGCCCTTGTTCGCCGCAGCAACAGATTGAACGATGCAGACACTCTTCCTGGAAGCTCGGGTAGTTTTTTATAACCTGTTGTTTTTTCCTCTTCTAATTCTAAAATTAATAAGAAAATGGCACGTTGCAAGGGTATAAGTTTATCTGATCAACACTATACGGTCATGCAAACACTAGAATTTGAGCGTCTGTCCCTTTCCCAATGAAAATAGTCTCCTGGAATGTTTGGGGTTTGGGGGACCCCTCTAAATGTCATGCTATCAACCTTATTCTTGCCCCACAAAAAATAGACATCCTTTTAATCCAAGAATCTAAACTTTCGGACCCGTCCCCAGCTCATCTTAGACTATTAGGTGGCCCCCACCTGTCTGGCTGGGCCCACATAGATGCTATTGGTACAAGGGGTGGTATAATTACCGCTTGGAATGAACCGACATGGTCCCTTTGTCTAATCATTACTCATCCTGCTGCACTACATGTTATCCTTCGCCATCTTCACTCGGGTATACTCTACTTCTTTCCCAATGTTTATGGTCCTCAAAATATCCATGAGAGATCTGTCCTTTGGTCGAACTGCTTGGAATTTGCCTTGCATACCAATGGTCCTTGGGTTATTGGAGGGGATTTCAATATGACTAGATATCCTTCTGAAAGAAACTCCGGAAGTAGCTCACAAGGTTCTGATGCTTTTAATGACTTTATCAATTCTTGTGCCCTCATCGACCCGCCTATCAGCAACCGACTCTGTAACGATCCGGAATTTTAGACATTTGAAATTGGAATATTTAATTGATTTTAAATATTTAAAAGTTAATTTTTAACTTGAATTCAAAATGTAACCAATTTATTGGATAATTAAATTATTGAATTTAATAATTGGAAGTTGGGTAAAATATGAAATCGGTAGTTTTGAGCTTGTTAAAAATAATTTGAAGGCTTGTAAAATTTATATTGATAGTACTGAAGATAATAAAAGCTTTAAAATTGAATTTAAAAGTGTTTTGTTCAGTTTTAAAAATATATCGTTTAAATTAACATTTAAAAATAGCCTTCCGAGGCACAGTCTCGGAATTCGACGAAACTAGTTTCATTGGATCCGTAATATTGTATTATTATCGGATTTCAATTTTCGTAGCATTTGAAGTTGTCGTATGGCTGTACGGTATATAAACGCGCTGAAATCTATATCGAAAATTCAATATAATAACTAGGTCCAAAATGCTATCTTCTCCATACGATCGAATTATGACTCAAAACCTTTTCCATTGCGTTCGAAATAGGGGTATAACATTATGAATGCCTAGCGGCACGCCTCGAAAGGAGGTCAAGATTTTAAGTTGCACTTATTGAGACGATTAAATTTAAATATAATATTTATTGTTTGACTGGTCAAATTATTCATCGGCTAAAATTCTTTTCACATCATAACTTTTTGCCTTCAAATCACTGTAGCATCCTTTTCATACGCCAACATCTCTTTCTTTCCCCTCTTTCCAATTCACGTCGTTCCTTTCAAAATGAAAAGAAATATAAACATTCGAATATATATTGTCTACGCCTGCAAAAGAAATCTTCGACCTTCTTCATTTCTTCCCTTCCAGTTAAAATTTTATCCATGGCCGAACTAAATTAAGTACCAAAAAAAAATTATACCGAATGAAATTCGTTCGTTCAGCATTTACAAAACAGGATTCAAATCGCATTCCTATCCCTACCCTTTTCTATTGAACGAATTCGTTCTAAATCGAAATCAAGCAGAGGTTTTTTGTTTTTTACTTCTAGCTTCAGATGGAATCGAATTCGATTTTCATCAAAACTCTGGTGACACGTGCGGCGCTCGTGAGGAGAAGGGGGAGGCAGTCGGAATCTTGGTCGCGGTCGATTTTGGGGGTTTGGCAACATCGATCGTGGCATGGAATCGAGGGGTGTTAAGTCCGATACCGGAGAAGGGCTCGAGTCGAGCACGACGGTGCCATGAGGTCAGCAGGAGGGGGTGCTCTCGCGTGGAGGTAGGGCGTTGTTCGCGATCGAAGTGGTAGGCGCGAGGTGGATATCGAGTAGGAGCTCGTTGATTTTGGTTTCCTGTTTTTTGAGGTAGTTTTATTTTAAGCATTTTAATTTAAGTGTTTTCAAGTTTAAACTGGCAAAAACTATTTGTTTTAAGTTAACAGTTTGATGTAAAACAGTTTGATTATTATTATTTCACATATTAGATACTAACTGAGTTGATATATATATATATATATATGTATATATTAAGAGAAAAAAAAAAGAATACCTTAACTTACTGGAAAATTTCAACACACACATATATTAAGGTGATTTTAAACTGGGGTTATAAACTTGCTGTTTTAATTTTTTTTATAAAAAAAATATATTATTGTGATTAATTCATTTAATAAACTTATTTAATTATTTTATTACAAAAACTTATTTATAGGAAAATTGGTTTAAAAATTAAATTGTTAGTTAATTAAATTAATTAAAGGGTAACTTATCATTCGATTAGTTCAAATGTTAATTAAACGTATAATGTTTGTACAAGGTATAAAAATCGGGGAAGAGACAAGCCGGTTTGGATCGGATTGCAAGTTAAAAATCAAAGGTGAGTTAATCTCACTCGAATTGGATTACTATCTCATTTAATTAGTTAAAATTAAATTATTGGATTGATTGCTTGAATTGATCATTTATTATCAGTCTAGATGTGATATATTATATATAGTAGTATATATATATATTGGAGTGATTGATATTCCCGCATTATATAGCGGATGAGACCCTATGCGCCCCGCATAATAGCGGATGACCCTTTATACCGCGATATCCTCGAAGTGGGATTGGTATTTTTATATTGTGCTAACATCTGTGGATGTAGGGAAACAGGTTGGAGGGATCCAACTGGATTCCTCAAAAATGCTGGATTTATTTCATATTCAGTGATGTGATTTAATTGATAATTTGTGATAGGTTATATTGATTATACGAAGAATTGAAATAATTGAATGCTATGGTTTGACTGAATATATTTTGGGTATTTTAAGATATCAAAATATAAAGATTTGATTTTTTTAAAGGAAAATAAAAGTTGAAATTTTAAGTGAAATAATTACAGTAAATTTGGATAAATTAAAGGAATGAATTTGGAAAAGAATAAAAAGTTTGATTTTAGATCCTATTAAATAAATTCCGGGGTATGGGAAATAGAGATTTTAAATAAATGTAAATTAGTGAGTTTTAAAGACTTAAGTGATATTGCTTAAGGATAAAAGGATTTATTTTTAAAATTCAAGATTTAAAATGAGTTGGGAGAAAATGAAATGAGAATTTTGAAATAGAGTATGAAATTGATATTTCAGATTTAAATAAGATTTTAAATCATAATAAGGGAGTGAATCTAGAATTAATGGGTTTTGGAATAAATTTGGGTAAGTAAAGGAATTTATTTTAAATGGAGTAAATTTTGGAAATCGATTTGAAATCGATTAAGTGTTTGAAACTGTGATTTAAAGAGAATGAGGCAATGGATGTATAAACTGGGTTTATAAATAAAGTAAAACAAATATCAGTGGATATTTGAGATATTGAAATTCACGGTGGGAATTTATAAAATGGTAATTCGTTTAAAAATAAAAAGCTGGTTTTATTTTTAAAGGTGTGAAAAGAAAATTTACGGGATTGGGATGTAAATCAAATTAGGATAAATCGAGAAGGATTTATAAATGGTTAAATGGACTATATTGGAATGGAAAGTGTATTTTCCTGAAAAGTCAAGTGTGTTTTCAAAGAAAGATTTTTAAGTATAAATCAAAAGTTTAAAGTTGTTTTAAAGGAATGTTTCTAGAGAAAATTTATTTTTTATATTGTTTTAAAAATTTAAAGGTAAATATTTATTAGGTTAGTTATAGTAGTAATTATTTTAAAGGTTTAACTAGTATTATGATTTAAAAGATAGCTACTAAATAGTTATACCTTATATAAATTAACTTTTATTTTAAAGGTAGTTTTGGCTAGGTTGTACTTGGAAATTATTATGGAATTTCATAACTATTATTTAAAAAAAAGTCTTTTAAGTAGTTTATTTTAAATGCATAAGTGTAAATTTTGGATAAAGTGATTTAAATTATTTAAATCTAAATCAGTAAGGCTTGGTGCTTTTCAGTGGAAATAAAGCAATTGGTTGAATGATTGTTTAATTTGATAGTTAAATAACCAACTATCAATATTGGCCAATGCGCTAATCGTTTCGAAGGGATCGAGATCAGATTTAATTATCCGAAAACCACTTCGATCCGGTTTTGAACGTAGCGAATGAATACCGTGAAGATGATGAAGACGGTGATTCGGTTTGTCCAGACCCAGGGCAACTTGTATGGATGAATGCTATCAGACCATCGTCATTGGAGGGCGATGAGCATTCTAAGTGAATGTGTGCTAAAAAGGTAACGCATAGCCTCAAGCCTCATCAACCGGGAATGGCTAAAACAGGGGAGGTGCAGCAAGGCTAAGTGGCTAGCAACCAATTAGGGTAAGATTTCCCCTGTCTAGATGTCCCTTTTTTATTCGGCTTAGTGGGCGGTTGCTGATCCCAACCGCGGGGTGATCTTATTCGGACTATCCAGTAAGGGGTAGCTCCGGTCTTGTGTTGTAGGGGGTCGGGAGTGATCCTCGGTACTCTAATCTAGGCCAGGTACTGTGACGGGCGGTACCCCAGTAGCCCTGCCATTGTATGGAATCCAATCTCCAATATGCGCCCGTACGGTTTTGATTGTGCCCAACTATGCTGGAACGTGAGTTGCAAGCATTTAAGCTAGGTTCTATTTACTTTCTATAGACACTATTATAATATCAGACGAATTTGATAAAAATGTTTTGGTTATCGTAAGGTAAAAACCCGACATGTTTATTTGTGGCATGGTCTTACGAGATACCTTTGATTTCAAAGGATTTTGAAAACTTTAATAATTCAATTGAATGTGATTTTCTCACGCTGGTTTTCCAAACTGACTCGGGTGTTATTTTATTATAATGTTCGACCGAGTATTATAGATACAGGGTAGGATGCTATGGAGCTCAGAGGACGAGCTGGATGACGGAGACGTATATCACGTATCTGACTTATATTCTGCTGTGTATGGTATGTTGTATAGTCAGCTTTTGTGAGGACAAGTTATTATAACTGTCAAGTGTCGTGTTATTGTTTGGTGTGTACTCTGATGATGTAATTTATAAAACAATTATAGTTCCTTTTTATATAAAGGTCAAATTGTTATCTATTGTATTTTGTTCCGCTGCGATTGTGAGATTCTGATGTTGTTTTCTATTTTCTTCTTCTACCTCCTTTTTCTTTAACCCTTACGGTCTGGTGTTTCCGGCATTTGATTGTTCGACATGTAATACCATGAACGTATTGATGTCGATTTTCGAGGTCAAAAAACCGGGTCGTGACAGACTCTTTACCTGGTCAAACCGTAGATCTAAGCTAGCCTTAGCAAAATTGGACCGTTTTCTTTTCAACTCTGCCTGGGACGACCTTCACCCCTCTCTCTAGTTAATGGCCTCGCCACCACCTTCTCTGATCACTGTCCTTTGCTACTTGATTCAGGCACCGCACCAAACCCTAAGCGTCCATTCAGATTTGAGCGCCTTTGGCTCCTAGAACCATCGTTCGACGACTTTGTTAAACTAGCATGGACCCAACCCTCTCCGATTCAATCGACCGCTGCTCGAGTTGTCTTCAAAATCTGATCACTTAGAAAACTCATCAGACCTTGGGCCAAATCCATTTGGGGCTCGATCCGTTCCCGTATTGCGGCGACCCAAGATGACATTCTGCATCTCAACATACTGGAAGAATCTCGCCCCCTATCTGTCTCCGAATCTAATCGCCTGCGCGAGCTGGAGCTTGAATTGGGCAGACTTATCAAGCAGGAAGAGATTGGATGGAAACAATGCTCCAAAGCTAAATGGATTGACAAGGGAGACAAAAACACTACTTTCTTCCATCGCCTCGCCAATGGACATCGTAGATCCACCTTCATCTCTGAAATCTCTCATAACGATACCACCTTCTCTGACCAATTAGATATCCTTCGCCTATTCACTGATTTCAATAGCAATCTACTAGGTAAACCCTCTCCTCTGCTCCTGTGACGACCGCCCATGACCCCTGCACCGAATCTAAAGATAAAGCGCTGTAAAGTGTGCCAGGCGACCATGGACGATTGTCAAGGTAAGATTTAAAACAAAAGAATCTAACGTATTACTCACAGCGCATGGACAAAATACAATAGAACATATGTATAGTGAAGCTTTACAGAACAAAATGACATCATATAAAACTCCATAATAGTTGAATACAAGCATCCACATCGTCAATACATCAAGCCTCACTACATATCTCTCAGAGAATACAAAACAGCGGAATATCCAGTACATATAATAAGAAGATAATATGCAACCCTCCAGCTCGTCTTCGATATCAGCATCGTGAGAAGAGAACAGCACCTGTCACCTGCTACCTAGTCTGCCCGTCCCAAAATGGACGAACAGCCCAAGGCAATAAGAATTAAAACATAAAGCCTTGAGTCAGACAACAGTCTTAGTGAGCAGTAAATTAACTAACAACATACCAAAAGAACATAAAGGAAAAGGAATAGGAATACAACCCTCCCACTCCAACCTCATTCTACAGTGATAGCCCCCAGACACACACTAAGCAGAAGCAAACATAGCAGAGCATACAATTTAAAGTAAAACTACTATCACTCGAGTCAAGGGCGATGTTTTCCAAGTACCAAGGCCTAAATCAGATAAGCACCCAGAAAATGCCGCTCTTGAGTCCGAATGACGATACAACCAAACATCCATGACTCTGGCTATCACTGTTATCATTGCTTCGATATCACCGTTAATTGAATGACCGGCACATTCTTTCAGCCGTCCGTCAAGGGCTAATGGAAACCCCGGTTCTAGACATAACTCCCGCACGTCGTCGCAGCCCGTGCCTAGGACTATCGAATCTGCCCAGAGTACTCGACCATCAACAGTTGGCCGTTGGGACTATCGAATCTGCCCAAACGTACCCTTGCTTAGAGCATGCTAGAACCTTCAACAACGATGCTATCCAAGCCTCCTAGTCATCCTCCTCGACGACTATTCTCATATCCATTCATTATCCTCAACTCGAATCATATCACCGAGTTATCAACATGCTTGGAATGATCCCGTCTGGATTAGACCAAGTCTTCATCATATGATTGCTTCGCTTCATTACATCCTCGCAAAGCCTCATCTCATCATCACATCATCGAATCTATGCATAAGAGCTTCATCATCCCGCTACATATGCCACGAGCAGCTTTTCCAATTCAAGAGCCTTTCCCTTAGCTTTTGAATCATCTTCGATCTAATCTAATCATCAATCATCTAGTTCATAACAATCAATCAAATCAAACATCAATCCAAGCAATCAAGCATTCAAAAATGATCTAAGTAGACAATTATAACAATAATGGCATTTTCGTAATTAAAGAGTTGAAAGTCCAATAAGCATGAAAACATGGATTATATCTCTACAAACTTGATGAATGAACTTGCATAGGTTAACATATGATAAAATGGATGTAACATCATCATGAACAATGGATCTATATGGATCTACACATAGGATGAAGAAAATGCATGGAAATCTCTACTTTAACACCAAAACGAGCCAACAATCCGATATACTCCTTTGGATCCGTGTGAGAGATAATCACCACTCACCAAATCACCTAAACAATCCAAAAGATATCAACTTCAGATCTGGACAGCGAAGAACTAAGCTAGATCCGACAAGATCTCACTTCAAACGATGAAATCTCTCTTGAAAAGATGAAGATCTTCAATCCAAGCTCTTGAATCTTCAATCTTGATCTTCGATTTGGATGGATGGAAGCACTAGATTAGAGTGGAGAAAAGAAGTGAAGAAGTGTAGAAGTCGAGCTCTCAAAATGGCAGCACTTCGTCGCTTCAAAATCCGGATCCCAAAAAGTGAGAACAACCCCTCCTATTTATAGCTGAAAACTGCTCTAAGTCGTAACTCGGCTATCTCCCTAGGTCGTTTCCGACCTAAGCCTCTCCGACCTAACGACTTAGCCAGACCCAGCGACTCATCGCACGCGCGACCTAACCTCTTACGCGCTTAGCGACCTAACAGGCCTCCCCATCTTACGACCTAACGATGTTACGACCTAACACTTAACTCCTAGGTCGCTTTCGTCTTAAAGCATAGGCTACGACCTAACACTTAAACTATCTAAGCGACTTAACAACTCACGCGACCTACGACTCAGCAAACTCGCGACCTAACACACACGCGACCTAACCATCTTAGGTCGTCTACGACCTAACTCAACACAGATCTAACGACCTAACTACGCTAACACTTAGGTCGGTCAATCCCATAGGTCGCTAACTCTTATAGGTCGCAAACCGCTTATTCCCTAAGTCGTTAACTCTACTAGGTCGCTAACTCGAACTGCCGACCTAACACTTAGGTCGCTCACACATTTTCTTAGGTCGCCAGAACCTCTTAAGTCGGTCACGACTTAACCCCTTAGGTCGCCTACGACCTAACCAAAGCCAACAACTAGTCTTCCTTAAGTCGGTCAGTCTTTAGGTCGTTAACTCGCCCTGCCGACCTAATTACTTAACTAAATCCTAGGTTGCACAATTCTATAGGTCGCTCCAACTAACCCACGACCTAACACTAACTCGCCGAAGTCCTTAACTCGGTCACGACTTAGCTCTTAGGTCGTCCACGACCTAGGACTTAGACAAATTTCCACAAAAATCTGAAATGACTTAAAAATGCAAAAATTCCAGATTTTGACGAACTTGTCGATCCGTAAAAATACGGGTCGTTACATTCTCTCCCCCTTAGGAATTTCGCCCCCGAAATTCCAAGCAATCAAAACTATTCTGTACGCCTACCATCCATAGCAATCAACAAACCATGCATCCAATTCTAACTTAGCGTACAGAATTCTAAAATTAGAACAAGTTACAATATCGTGAGATGACACGACACCTTAGGGCCATACCTTGAAGAGTTCAGGATGAGCTGCTTTCATCCTCTCTTCCACCTCCCACGTACAGTCGTTATCATCTTCACTCCATTGTATCTTGAGCAACTTAACTACCTTCCTCCTAAGCTGTTTCGTGTCGGTTTCAACAACACGAAGCGGCTTACGAGGTCTTCTATCAACTGGATCAACTTCTAAGTCTTCACAGCTATCAGCAGAAACCACTGTTCTCGAGTCGTGCACATACTTCCGTAGATATGATACATGAAAAACATTGTGCACACTCGACATCTTCTCTGGTAACTCCAATCTGTAAGCGAGCTTTCCAATTCGCTCGATAATCGGGAATGGTCCAACAAATCTCGGAGTCAATTTTCCTTTCTTCCCGAATCGGATAACATTCTTCAGTGGAGAAATCTTCACAAAAACCATATCTCCTACGTCGAATTCCAAATCCTTTCGACGCTTATCAGCATAACTCTTCTGACGGTCTTGGGCTGCCTTCATTCGTTGCCGAATGATCTCTATGCAATCCGAAGTCTGTCGAATCATCTCTGGCCCAAGTATCAGCTTTTCTCCAGTTTCCAACCAACATGTCGGAGAGTTACACGGTCTTCCATACAACGCCTCATACGGTGCCATACCAATGCTTGACTGGTAACTGTTGTTGTACGCAAACTCCACCAAATGAAGGTGATCTTCCCATGATCCTCCGAAATCCAAAACACATGCTCTGAGGAGATCTTCCAAAACTCGGTTGACTCTCTCGGTCTGACCATCTGTTTGGGGATGATAAGCTGTACTCAAACACAACTCGGTTCCCAAAACTTCCTGGAAGCTCTTCCAAAATCCACTAGTGAACAATGGATCTCGATCGCTCACTATATTCTTCGGAATACCATGGAATCGAACTATCCACTTCACATACAACTCAGCCAACTTTGATGCAGTCCTAGTCGATCGAACAGGAATGAATCGTGCACTCTTAGTTAGACGATCCACAATGACCCAAATCCCTTCATTTCCCGTTCTGGTTCTAGGCAATCCATCGATGAAATCCATCGACACTTGTTCCCACTTCCATGTTGGAACTTCTAATGGCTGAAGCAATCCACTTGGCTTCTTCTGTTCAGCTTTAATCAACTGGCAGTTCATACACTTGGAAATAAAATTTCCAACATCCTTCTTCATACCTTCCCAATAGTAGGTTCTCTTCATATCCCGATACATCTTATTTCCACCTGGATGAATTGTCAACCTCGAGTGATGACTTTCCTTCAGAACTTCACTCCTCAACTCATCTATATCGGGAACAACTAGTCGTCCTTGCTTCCGAAGCCAACCCTCTCGATCGACCTCGAATCCTTTATCCTTTTCTGGATCCAATCCAGATTCCAACTCACGGATAATCTTGACAAGCTTATCATCTCGCTTTTGGCTCTCACCAATCCTTTCCACAAGAGTGGGTCTTATTGATAAGTTTGCCAACATTTCAGGTTCCAATTCGCATCTAGGCCTGAAGTCAAATCCAGCTAAATACTCGAGATTCTTCCATTCAGAAAACATGGCTCCCAATCCTGCATGTCTTCGACTTAACGCATCTGCCACTGCGTTACCTTTTCCCGGAGTATAAGCTATACCAAAATCATACGATGCCAAAAACTCTAACCAACGTTGCTGCCGAAGATTCAAATCCTTCTGGGAGAAAAGATACTTCAACGACTTATGATCCGTAAACAACTCGAATCGAACTCCCAACAGATAATGTCTCCACATCTTCAGAGCAAATACAATCGCCGCTAACTCCAAATCATGAGTCGGGTAATTCCTTTCATGCGGCTTTAGTTGTCGACTGGCATACGCAACAACTTTATCCCTCTGCATCAGCACTGCTCCAAGTCCAGTACCACATGCGTCGGTGTAAACTACCATCTCATCATTCCCACTTGGAATAGTCAAAACAGGAGCACTCGTCAGTCGCTCTTTCAGGGTTCCGAAAGCTTGCTCACACTTAGCATCCCAACTGAACACTTGGTTCTTCTTCGTTAATCCTGTTAACGGTGCAGCTACCTTGGAGAAGTCTTTGATAAACCGTCGATAATATCCTGCTAATCCAAGAAAACTTCTCACATCTGATGCATTCTTAGGTCTAACCCAATCCTGGATTGCTGCCACCTTAGCGGGATCAACCGCTATCCCATTTCCAGAAATCACATGGCCTAAGAACCTCACTTCACTCTTCCAGAAGTGACACTTCGAAAACTTAGCCTTCAGCTGATGTTTCCGTAAGATCTCCAAAACAATACGCAAGTGCGTCTTGTGCTCTTCTTCCGTTCTGGAATAAATCAGAATATCATCCACGAACACCAGTACGAACTTGTTCAACTGATCTCTGAACACTCTATTCATAAGATCCACAAAATATGCTGGCGCGTTAGTCAATCCAAACGGCATTACCAGCCACTCAAAGAACCCGGATGGTGTCCTAAAAGCAGTCTTCGGCACACTATCCTTAGCCACTCTCAACTGGTGAAATCCCGTTGCCAAATCCATCTGAGAAAACACCTTAGCTTCGTGAAGCTGATCAAACAAGTCGTCTATCCTTGGCAATGGATACTTGTTCTTCTTAGTCACCTTGTTCAGCTCACGATAATCGACACACAATCTCAATGATCCATCTGCCTTGGTTGCGAACACAACTGGTGCACCCCACTCGGACACACTACGCCGAATGAATCCTTTCTGTAAAAGGTCGTCAACTTGCACCCTCAACTCCTGCTGTTCCCTAGGCGCCATCCGCCTAAGAGGCATCACAACAGGTCTGGCTCCTTCAACTAGATCTATACGAAACTCGATCTCTCTATGCGGCGGCAACCCTTTGACTTCGTCAAAGACATCCTCGAATCTATTTGCGATTGGCACTAAAGACAGTCCATCCCGTGGAACAACTAGCGAATACATGAAGCTCATGAAGACGCCTTCCTCATGCTTACATCGTATCACAATCTTTCGCCCTTCCACATTCTCGACTGTCACCTCCAGCCTCTCACAGTCAACCTTAGCCGCATACTTCCTAAGCCAGTCCATACCCAAAATAATTCCGAACCCCGCAAAGTTCAGAACAAAGCAATCACAAACAAAAGAGCAACCATGACTCGATACAACTAGACCACGGCATAACATACACAAACAAGACGAACCCCCAACTGGATTAGTCACAACCAATGGCCTATCAACAATATCCGGCTTCAAATCTAACCGGCCTACTAGTTCATTACAAACAAACGAATGCGAAGCTCCAGTATCAAACAAAACTCTAACTGGAACACCACATAGGAAAAGAGTACCTTGAACAACCACACTCTTTCCCTTCTCTTCAACAGTAGGAGCTTTCGAAGACGACGGAACAGCCCCCAAAGCATAGGCTTGCACAATCTGCCTGTCCTTCCTCGGTTCTGGACAATTCTTCCTGAAATGCCCCGGCTTGTCACAGTTGTGACACTTCATCGGCGCCTTCGGATTCTTACAATCCTTAGAGAAATGGCCCTTCTGTTGACAATTGTAGCAAGTCACCTCGCCTTTCGGCTTCTTCTGGCCATCCTTACCTTTCTGCTGCTGCTGCTTCCTCTTCTGGTTTCCACCCTGCTGTGGTTTAGATTCTCCCTTGGTAACAGCAACAACAGGTCCTTCCTTAGGAAACAAACTCTCATGCCTAAGAGCTTTCTCCACAAGCTTCTCAAATGAATCGTCCAAATGATCCACCAATTGTCTCCCAAGATAACTATCCAAGCCGGTCACAAACTTCTCATTCTTCTGATAAGCAGATTCAATATACGACCGGGCATACTTGGACAAAGCTTCGAACTCAGAAACATACTCAAGAACTGATCTTCCACCTTGCTTGAGCTCCACAAACCTCTTGAACAGAACAGACTTCTGAGCTGTAGAAATGAACTTAGCTTCAAATCTAGCTTGGAATTGCTCCCAAGTAATCTCTTCTTCTGGAGTAGTGATGGTAATAGAGTTCCACCAATCAGAAGCTCTCCCTTGAAGCTGTCTCGATGCTAACTTCCTCTTAGTTGCATCATCAATTCCCAAATCACCAAAGATCCTTCTACAAGCATCTATCCACCTCTGGACTTCAATGGTAGATTCTGTTCCCAAGAAAACCTTCCCTCCAAGAGCAGTATAATCCTTGCACAGCTTAGCAAAATCCACTGGTTTCGGAGTTTGGACTTGAACTCCAACATCAACTGCCGCCCCCGGAACTGGTATCCTTCTCATGATCGAAGTCATCATAGCTTCGAACATGGCTGCATAATCAGCAGTCTCTTCAGTAGCGCGGCCTTCCCTAGCAGCTGGTCTCCCTCTTCGACTCATTCTCAATATCTATAAAAAGGAATGATTAGAACATCTAGAGAAACAACTGCATAAAGGACTCAAACTCTACCAAACTACTATATTATATATAGTAATCATCCATCAAAATACAATTACGTCTCTCATACGTAGTTACTTCAGCGAGCGTTGGGTAAAATCGATTAACCTCGCTCTGATACCAAATGTGACGACCGCCCATGACCCCTGCACCGAATCTAAAGATAAAGCGCTGTAAAGTGTGCCAGGCGACCATGGACGATTGTCAAGGTAAGATTTAAAACAAAAGAATCTAACGTATTACTCACAGCGCATGGACAAAATACAATAGAACATATGTATAGTGAAGCTTTACAGAACAAAATGACATCATATAAAACTCCATAATAGTTGAATACAAGCATCCACATCGTCAATACATCAAGCCTCACTACATATCTCTCAGAGAATACAAAACAGCGGAATATCCAGTACATATAATAAGAAGATAATATGCAACCCTCCAGCTCGTCTTCGATATCAGCATCGTGAGAAGAGAACAGCACCTGTCACCTGCTACCTAGTCTGCCCGTCCCAAAATGGACGAACAGCCCAAGGCAATAAGAATTAAAACATAAAGCCTTGAGTCAGACAACAGTCTTAGTGAGCAGTAAATTAACTAACAACATACCAAAAGAACATAAAGGAAAAGGAATAGGAATACAACCCTCCCACTCCAACCTCATTCTACAGTGATAGCCCCCAGACACACACTAAGCAGAAGCAAACATAGCAGAGCATACAATTTAAAGTAAAACTACTATCACTCGAGTCAAGGGCGATGTTTTCCAAGTACCAAGGCCTAAATCAGATAAGCACCCAGAAAATGCCGCTCTTGAGTCCGAATGACGATACAACCAAACATCCATGACTCTGGCTATCACTGTTATCATTGCTTCGATATCACCGTTAATTGAATGACCGGCACATTCTTTCAGCCGTCCGTCAAGGGCTAATGGAAACCCCGGTTCTAGACATAACTCCCGCACGTCGTCGCAGCCCGTGCCTAGGACTATCGAATCTGCCCAGAGTACTCGACCATCAACAGTTGGCCGTTGGGACTATCGAATCTGCCCAAACGTACCCTTGCTTAGAGCATGCTAGAACCTTCAACAACGATGCTATCCAAGCCTCCTAGTCATCCTCCTCGACGACTATTCTCATATCCATTCATTATCCTCAACTCGAATCATATCACCGAGTTATCAACATGCTTGGAATGATCCCGTCTGGATTAGACCAAGTCTTCATCATATGATTGCTTCGCTTCATTACATCCTCGCAAAGCCTCATCTCATCATCACATCATCGAATCTATGCATAAGAGCTTCATCATCCCGCTACATATGCCACGAGCAGCTTTTCCAATTCAAGAGCCTTTCCCTTAGCTTTTGAATCATCTTCGATCTAATCTAATCATCAATCATCTAGTTCATAACAATCAATCAAATCAAACATCAATCCAAGCAATCAAGCATTCAAAAATGATCTAAGTAGACAATTATAACAATAATGGCATTTTCGTAATTAAAGAGTTGAAAGTCCAATAAGCATGAAAACATGGATTATATCTCTACAAACTTGATGAATGAACTTGCATAGGTTAACATATGATAAAATGGATGTAACATCATCATGAACAATGGATCTATATGGATCTACACATAGGATGAAGAAAATGCATGGAAATCTCTACTTTAACACCAAAACGAGCCAACAATCCGATATACTCCTTTGGATCCGTGTGAGAGATAATCACCACTCACCAAATCACCTAAACAATCCAAAAGATATCAACTTCAGATCTGGACAGCGAAGAACTAAGCTAGATCCGACAAGATCTCACTTCAAACGATGAAATCTCTCTTGAAAAGATGAAGATCTTCAATCCAAGCTCTTGAATCTTCAATCTTGATCTTCGATTTGGATGGATGGAAGCACTAGATTAGAGTGGAGAAAAGAAGTGAAGAAGTGTAGAAGTCGAGCTCTCAAAATGGCAGCACTTCGTCGCTTCAAAATCCGGATCCCAAAAAGTGAGAACAACCCCTCCTATTTATAGCTGAAAACTGCTCTAAGTCGTAACTCGGCTATCTCCCTAGGTCGTTTCCGACCTAAGCCTCTCCGACCTAACGACTTAGCCAGACCCAGCGACTCATCGCACGCGCGACCTAACCTCTTACGCGCTTAGCGACCTAACAGGCCTCCCCATCTTACGACCTAACGATGTTACGACCTAACACTTAACTCCTAGGTCGCTTTCGTCTTAAAGCATAGGCTACGACCTAACACTTAAACTATCTAAGCGACTTAACAACTCACGCGACCTACGACTCAGCAAACTCGCGACCTAACACACACGCGACCTAACCATCTTAGGTCGTCTACGACCTAACTCAACACAGATCTAACGACCTAACTACGCTAACACTTAGGTCGGTCAATCCCATAGGTCGCTAACTCTTATAGGTCGCAAACCGCTTATTCCCTAAGTCGTTAACTCTACTAGGTCGCTAACTCGAACTGCCGACCTAACACTTAGGTCGCTCACACATTTTCTTAGGTCGCCAGAACCTCTTAAGTCGGTCACGACTTAACCCCTTAGGTCGCCTACGACCTAACCAAAGCCAACAACTAGTCTTCCTTAAGTCGGTCAGTCTTTAGGTCGTTAACTCGCCCTGCCGACCTAATTACTTAACTAAATCCTAGGTTGCACAATTCTATAGGTCGCTCCAACTAACCCACGACCTAACACTAACTCGCCGAAGTCCTTAACTCGGTCACGACTTAGCTCTTAGGTCGTCCACGACCTAGGACTTAGACAAATTTCCACAAAAATCTGAAATGACTTAAAAATGCAAAAATTCCAGATTTTGACGAACTTGTCGATCCGTAAAAATACGGGTCGTTACAGCTCCCGCCCATTGACTGGAATCTCCATTATCCCAACCCTTCTCTGATTTCCATTGACCATCCCTTCACTGAAGATGAAATTTGGTCGGCCCTGAAAGTTATGGCTGACGACAAATCCCCAGGTCTAGACGGCTTTGGTCCCTTATTTTTCAAACACTTCTGGGACACTGTTAAATCTGATATCATAGAGATGTGCTCCGAATTTCAATCTAACCCCTTGTCTGTTTCACGTTTGAATTACGCCAACATCATCCTTATCCCCAAATCCCCCGGTTCAATCACCCTGTCTTCCTTTCGACCCATTAGCCTCATTAACACCACCTTCAAAATCATCACTAAAACCCTTGCTAATCGTCTCCAAGGGGTTATTGGATCTCTGGTAGGGGTTTAACAATCGGCCTTCATCCTGGGCCGTAACATCCTTGATTGTGTGGCGGCCACACAGGAAGTCATCTCCTTCTGTCACCACTCTACCACTCCAGGAGCCCTACTCAAACTTGACTTCTCCAAAGCCTTTGATTCAGTCAACTGGAACTTTTTGCTCGATCTTATGAAGTACAGAGGTTTTTTTGATACATGGTGTAGTTGGATCAAGTGCATTCTCAGTACAAGTTTTTCATCAATTTCCATCAATGGCTCTCTAGGTGGGCATATAAAATCAGCTCGAGGTTTAATACAAGGCGACCCCCTATCACCACTCCTTTTTGTCCTCATTTCTGATGTGTTTAACCGCATGGTCAAGCTTGCAATATCCAACAACCTCCTTGCTGGCATTAAACTCCCCAACTCGGACTTATCAGTCTCTACCTCCAATTTGCGGATAACACCATCCTGTTGGTTTCCCCAAAACCTAATCATATTCATTGTCTTAAAGTTCTTTTATATGTCTTCGAACTCATCTCCGGCTTATCCATCAACTTTAACAAGAGCTCCATCATTATGTTAGGTGACTCCCACCACCTCGGCCCCTCTTCCGCCTCTCTTCTCAACTGTAAACTGGACCACTTCCCCATCACCTACCTTGGCGTCCCCCTTCACCCCACTAAACTCGCCCGTCTGGACTGGCTCCCGCTTATCTCCAAGATTGAATCTCGGCTTTCATCATGGAAGGCCAAATCCCTATCATCTGCAGGCCATCTCATCCTTGTCAAATCAGTCCTATCAGCCCTTCCTTCGTACTGGATGTCGTTTCATAAACTGCCGGATTGGGTTATAAAGAAAATTGACACTATTAGATGATCTTTTATCTGGAATGGCAATAAAGCAAAATGTTTGGTCAACTGGAAGTCTGTCTGTTTGCACCAAAATCATGGTGGCCTAGGAATAGTTAACCTCGGCTCTTTCAACATAGCTCTCCTATCCAAATGTCTTTGGTGTATCATCACACCGGGCAATTTCATCTGGAAAGAGTGGATAATTCAGCTTCATTATCACTCCAACCCTCACCTGGTCCTTCACTCCACCCCTCGTCTTAAACCTTCTCCCTTCTGGGTTGGCGTTTTATAATCCATACCCCGTGTCAAATCCCTATTCCATGTCTCCATTGGCAATGGTAGTAGCTGTCTTTTCTGGCTAGACATATGGCATGATCAAACACCCCTCGCCCGCTCGTTCTCTAACCTATTTTCCCAAACCTTCCACCATAACTCAACAGTTGGCGAGATTTCAACCATTGGCTCAGACTGCCTGTGTCCCCCAACTCTCTTTGACCTTAACACCTTGAATGATCTCACTTCAGCCACTAACCTGCTCCTTTCACTCCAGCTCTCTAACACAACAGACCATTATACCTGGGCCTTATCTCCTGAGAAAGGCTTTTTAGTCGCCTCATGCACTCATTCCTTAACCACCCAGGCAGATCATTCCCTTTCGCAAGAGTATGGAAATGCAGACTCCCTCCCCACATCCTTTTTTCCAATGGTGCCTCATCCATGCTCGTATCAACACCAAAGATAGACTTAGACGTATGAATATCCCTCTAGACCCTCTTTGTGCCTTGTGCTCTATGCAAGATGAATCCATTTCTCATCTCTTTTTTGCCTGTGATTTCTCCTACTACATTTGGGCCACGACCAGTGCTAATCTCATCGGCTACATCCCTGTCCTCCACTTGTTCTTTGACTACTGGCAGTATAACCTTCCGGATAGAAAAATCGACTCCTTCATTGCCATTTACAGTTGGTGCATCTGGAAAGAAAGAAATGCATACGTTTTCAACAAGCCCAAATGTAGTACTGAAGGAATATGTAACTGAATCTCTTACCTGTTTACGCTCTGGACAAGATCAACGCGTAGGATGCCTTTCACTCTGCGTCTCCCTCCCAGTGACAATCCTCCTGCTGACTAATTGGAAAGTACATGGGAAGTCTCTTCTTGTTGCCCCCTTTCTGACCCATATGTATGATCATCATCTTAATAGTCGGTAGTAGTAATGCTCTTACTTTGGCTTGGTACTTTTACACAATGTTGTTGTTTTTTGTATATATTTCTTTCTGTGTATGCTGAACTTGGGACCAGATTGGTACGTGAAACTTATTTTTTGGCTATCGATCAGGCCTGTTGGTCGACTACTACTTATTTTTATTAATATATAATCGGCTGTGTAGTCTCACGCTACACACACATTTCCCTAAAAAAATAGTTTAAGCAATACTAAACATGTTCAAAAAATTTAACGTAAACCTATGAGTAAAACTACTTTTAAAAAGTTATAGTTTATAAATCCTAGTTATAAAAACAATGTTTTTACAATCCTTTAAATTTGTTGTTAAAAGGGCACTCCGACAACTTTAAAAAAATTTGTAAAAATGTAGATTTTACAACGTTTTTGGAGGAAACGTTGTAAAAAGTCATGTCTTACAACGTTTCTTTAAAAATGTTGTAAAAAAGATGTTTTTTACAACATTTTCTAGAAAATATTGTAAAGGTATTTTTTACAATGTTTAGACACAAACGTTGTAAAATACAGGTTGTAATAAGCTGTATTTGTTGTAGTGGAAGAGCGTTACGTACTCTAGTCTCAATGGTGTTAAAACTAGGCCAGGCCGCAACGAATGGAATAGGTGAATTTCAATTTTTTTTTTACCATTTTGGATCTTTATTGGGCATATAAGGTCTAGTTTATTTAGAATATTTCTAAATTTTATTTACATAAAATCTTTTTTTAATTCATAATTTTATATTGTTCTATTTAACTTATGTTATGATACACACACACATACACACACTGTCATGGCCCGCAAATCCGTACCTCTTGATTAACCACTAATCTCCATTGATTAACTCAAAATGAACGGGAATACGAACTATGATGGGTTTTAAGAAGAAGAAAAAGTAGAAGAAGAAGAAGATAGAAGAAAAAGAGAAGAAAGAAAGAAGAACAACAGAACAACATCAGATACAGAAACAATATCAGAATCTCACATATCGCAGCGGAACAATATATAATAAATAAACACTAGTCTTTTAAAACAAAGAGCTATATCAGTTTATACATACATCAATCATCAGAGTCAATATACAACAATGGACAGTTTTATAAACTTGTCCTCATACAGAATACACAGCGGAATAAATACTATCAGATACAAATACTACGTCTCGTCATCCAGCTTATCTCCAAAGCTCCAGAATATCCTGATAATCTAACTCTAGACTGCCCGTGTGGAAAATTGGTGGGCACCCAGAGTTTAGAAGGGAAACAATAAACTCCGAGTCAGTCATGGTGACTGGTGTGAGATCGTAAAACAGTTATTCTTTAAAACAACAATAGGAAATTTTAAAGTCAATTCGAAATGCTTTTGGAAAATGAAACTACCATAAGACCTCCCACCACACACACAATGCAAACGCAGAATTGGAGGAGATTTCTTCTTATGATAGTCAAAGATGCTTACTACGCAAAATCAAATTCTTTTTGATATTATTATTAGTGCATAGTGTAGAAAACATTTCGAAAGTAGAATATTAAGCTTAGCCAGCATAGGTACCATTATATTATGCCTGCTATAGCTGCCTCCTGAGGAGACAGGTTATACAATTGAAATCGTAAAGGCTCGTATTGTTTCTTTGGATTTTCAACAAATGGTCAGGCTAAGGAACTTCCTATCCACGATGGGTACGTCCCTGGAATAGACGACCCGAGAACCTAACCGGATCTCTGCCAACACAAGGCCGGGTTACCTCTGCAAAAATAGGTAACTACTGACACGCGTATGCCATCCCCCGATCGTCACCGATCTTCCCGAGGATCCCCGATTCGCAACAACCACAAAGAAATAAATTTGCAGCAACCACAGAGGTTAAGTATCTGGGCTCCATACCATGATACCACCTTTATCCAGAAGGAATGACATACACTAAGGGGCGCTACTCCCTAGAACCTTGCCGCATCCTTCCTGTTTCGACCATTTCCGGGGTGTGAGGCTCGACGAAGTCTCGTCCACAAAGCTACGCTTTCTCAATAAGCCCTGGTTCGGGTCAAACAAAATGATCAACCTATGATCACAAAGATATAAGATCAAACAAATGATCATATCACAAATGATCAAACACTGATCATTTCACAGCAACACTCAGTATGCCACGTTACCAAATTGGGATATATCGCTGATAAATTTCAACTACATAACCTCTGAGCTCGTACGTCTCAGAGAAGGGTGTTAAGCTAAGAGAATAAATTCTCCGCCACCAACAGAAATGTATTTGAAAGAAATTAGCTTTATATCTCAAATTGTAACGTCAGACACACAATCCATACAAGTCTGTTCCGGGATCGAACAGAACCGAAGGCACTTCTCACGAAGCCCTTGCAAATCCGGATAATTTCCAATCACGTCAGGACTTCCCGTCACTAAGGGTGATAAAACCTCTAAACCGGAGATCAGCCGATGTAGAGTAACTCGACGGTAATCCTTCCGTTTTCAAAAATATCCGGTCTTCAACACCGGTCTTCGAATGCAATTCATAACGACGTATCACATATTCGGAATGGGTTATACGACCCCATGGTCCTTTCCCGGCTAACCCGAATAGTGAGCGATTATTCAAAAATAAGTGTGGCATTCAAATTCATCCAATTCACAACAAATACCTATCTAAAGGTAATTATTGATAGTCGGTTATTTAACTATCAATAAAGATGCGCAACATCATCAGATTCCAAATAATTTTCCAAATTATTTTATCTTCCAAAATATCTTTTACTAGATATAAAATTTCCACACTTCTAAAATAAATCGATATTTATTTTTAAACAGTCTCCCTTTTATAAATTCCATAGTGAATTTATATTTTCAAATATCTACAGATATACGATTTTCAAATCGATTTCAATATTCACTTTCAATTTATCTTTACAAAGATAAATCTCAAAAACATTTCATTTCATTTTGGAAAAGCATTTCCATACTTATTTAATAATAAGTATTTCACAAATCTATTTATTTTCAACATTTGAAAATATTCGATATACTTAAATCAAATTAAGTATATATTCATTCTTTAAGGAAATCATAAATTTTAACATCTATTTGAGTCAAAACGAATGTTGCGTAAAACATCGTTACGACGACTCAAAATCACTAGTATAGGGATTCGAAATTTTGATAGATATATAAATCCCAATACTATATAAAACATTTCCTTTCGGAAATCATTTACTATAACAACAGTGTTATAGTCCACCATTTCCTTATATTTCTCGAAAACGTCTATTTCAACAATAAATGTTGAAATCTATGATTTCGATTCATAATACATTTTAAAACATCTTTTAAAATGTTTACTTCATTTTAAATATCACTTCTTCAAAAATAAATCTATTTTATTTAATAATATATTCACTATCCAAAATCGTGAATATACTTCACTAACCATATTTTCAATAATCTCTACACATTTTATTTCGATAAAAATTCGCTATTCATAATCGCGAATATATCTTCTTCAATATTCTCCTATATTAAATTTATCAAACTTAATTGATTTCGAATTTATAAAACGACGTTTATAAATTCTATTTCTGTTTTATAACAACTTTGATTTATAAATCTTCTTTTATTAACTTCTATATTTTACTTATCAAAATAAGTGATTTCGGATTTATAAACAACTTTTATAAATTTCAATTCTATTTATAAAAACTTCAATACCAAATCAATTTCAATATTGATTTCTAAATTTATTTTCAATTTTAAATAAAATTTCCATACTGATTTCTCAAGAATTCATTTCCAAATATTAAATCAATTATAGATTGATTTCTAATTTTATTTATTACTACTAAATAAATTCCTTATTTTCCTTCAAATTTTTCAACATCCTGTTTTTAACAATGGATTCTTTAAATTGAAATCATTTTACATTGATTTCCCAAATCGTTTCAACTTACCAATTAAATTTCTAATTGGATTTCCAACTTATCTCCTTTTAAATAAATTCCTTTTAAAGAAAATATATTTCAATTGTTTCTTTCAGTCTATTTAAAAATCCAAATTCTTAAATTAAATTCTTCAATTTATAATCACTATTTTACGAAATCCATTTATTTAACATTTTCACTTGATTCTGGAATTAATTCGATAAGATTATAAAAATTTACTTTTTATACTTTAAAAATTCCTTTCTTCAAAATCTCTTCAATTTCAAAAATTGATTCACTAGAAAATTTCTACTTGAATTTCAAAAATTCAATTTCGTTTATCTTTGGAATCCAACGATGTCAAAACATCGTTCAGCTAAATTTTAGCTTTCAAACAATTTCCAGATATCAATATGATTAATAGCATCACTATAATCATTCACAGATTCATATCACCATAGAAATAAATTCAATCAATGTGAGGGGTCCAGTTGGATCCCTCCAACCTGTTTTCCTGCATCCACAGATGTTAGCACAATACCAATTCCGCTCCAGTACGGAATTATCGCGGTATATGGGTTTTATAAAAATCCGCTTACTAACGGCGCAATAGGGTCTCATCCGCTATACGAGGCGGGAAATCATCAATCCAATATATACATATGCCAATATGTATATATTGCTATATATATATAGATATATCCTACTATATCTAATATCACATCCAATAGCAAACATATCAATCAATAAATAACTGCAATACAGATTTAAATCTGAGTGAGGAGATCTCACCTTAGCTTTTTATTTTGCAATCCGTTTACTTTTCCAATCCAGTTTGTTTTTCTCGATTTTTTTAACCTTGTATAACATTTGATAATTGGTTAATATTCGAACCAACGAATAATTAAATTCGCTTTTAATTTAATTTAACTAACTAATAATTTGTATTTTTAAATCAACTCATAGATTCCAAAAATCAAATTTTCATATGAACTTCCATAAATTCAAAATTCCTATATTTCCAACCTTGAATATATATATATATATTTTGTTTACATATATGGGTATATCTGATTTAATTTAAACGAAACTGTTTTATACTTCGCTGTTAAATTTCGATAGGTGAATAATAAACAACAGTTTATTTACAAGTTTAAACTTAACTAATATTAAATCTAAAACGTTTTGAAATAAAATTACCTTAATCTGCTTGAACCCAAAGTCATCGATCTCTCCATTCAAACTATACGAGACTACCACCTTCACCTGCACGCGAATCTTGCTCGTCACCACGCGAGAGCGCCAGCTCCTCCTCCCAATCCTCGACTGCACTCGCGCATCGCCCCCACTTGAATCGCAATTACTTGCCTTGAACTCAATCCGAGTGTGACTCGAGCTAATGCTCGAATCTTTGTCGCTGACCTACTCGCGTGCGCTGCTACCCCTCAAAAGTCTCGATCGATTTGACCCACTCCCTCTCTGATTGACGAACGAACTCGAATGGAGTACATGATTGAAATCGTGCTCGCGAAACCCTCCAGTACGTTGTCTCCTTCCACCTCCACGCGACTACCCCCACCGCCGAAGAAGTTGCCACTGCGAAACCCCCTTCCTCCTCGCGCCGCCGCATCGAAGCCCTCCAACCTCTACCTCGTTGTCGTCCAGCCACACGCCGCTACGCTGAATCGCGCGCAGCCTCAGCCACGTGCTCGAGAACCCACGGCGTCGCGTGCGTCACTTCCCCCACCTAAATTGCGATCGCCTCAACCCTAGATCCCCCCTAAAACCACGCGCGCATCCAAAGACGTTTGCTCTGTGATTTCGATTTTGAAAAGATACACTGCCATTTATTTTTTTGTTTACGAGAGGGGAGTTTAATTCAAATAGGCTACGGCCATTTATTTTGATTTGAACGAGTGATAAAATTTCTTCCTTTGTTTCTGTTCGTAGTTAATGAGGAGGAAGAGGAGAGATTTTAAAATTGGTTAAGGCATGCTCTACACGATTTTGTATCGTGATTCCCTGCGCGAATTATGGCGTGTTTAAAGGAAAAATCGTGGTATATTAACTGATATAATTACAAATTTTAATTTGAATTCAATTTAATTTTTAACACATTTATGTGTCGTACGCTCACAAAATAACTCCGAAAATTACGAAAATTGAAATCCGGCAATAATTCAACGTCACGGATCCAATGAAACTGGTTTCGTCGTATTCCGAGACTGTGCCTCGGACGGCTATTTTTAAATTCGATACGAACGATATAGATTCAAACTGATCACATTTATTTTAAATTCGATTCTGAAGTTTTAATTATCTTCAGTAATATCAATACGAATTTTAAAAGCTTCCGAAATATTTTTCTTCAGCTTAAAATTGAAGATTTTAAATTTTAATTGAACTATCAACAGATTAAACTTTATAATTTATCGTCAATTTCAAAATTACATCGGGATTCAAATTAAATCGTCGTTCAAATATTTAAAATAAATTAAATATTCTCAATTTAATTTGTTCAAAATTCAGGGTCGTTACAGACTTCCCTCCTTAAAAGAATTTCGTCCCGAAATTACAAGTTAGGAAAAAAAAGTCCTTAACACGTCTACTATTTTTCACAATCCAATAGTTTTATCAAATTTATCAAAACAAATCTTCCTACTAAAGATTCGTTATCTATTCAACTAAATTTCCAACTTCAATCATAAGTTTAAACAACATTGTTTTCTTAACAATTCAAATTTAAATTTAAATTCAAATTTAAACTTTCAAAATTTCTCAAAAATTTTCTAACACTCGAGATTTTCGAAAAATTTCGCCAGCGTCTCCTTTGCGCGGCTAATACGGCACGACTACAAAACGTCCCTACGGACTCTCAGATTTCAAAAAGAAAAAGAAAAAGCCAAGCGGCTAGAGAAATAAGTCATCAAATCTCATATTGGAATTTAAATACATACCTTTTTCGAGCAATTCACTTTATCTTTGAAATCAAAATCCCAATTCATTTACACCTGTATATCCTACTAGCCATAATATCTAGTTACATATTCAATTATTTTGCCAATTCCATTACAAAATTTCCAATATATACTTCTTATATATTCTTTACTTCACTATTGAAGTTATAGATTCTTTTCATTCAATTTTACATTTCAATTCATTTGAATTTAATTCACAATTTCAATTCTATTTGGATTCAGTTTACTTTTGAATATTGAATTTATCAATTATCTTTCGTTCACAACTGCATTATTTTAGATTAGTTTCAATTACTAATTCATTACAAATTCCAATCCACTTACAAATTCAAATTCGTTTTCAACATTCAGTTTCAATTCCAGTTTTATTTTTTCGTTCATTCCCAAAATTTATTTTCAATTTTACATTTTGGTTTATAACCACTCATATTAAACTAGATTTCAATTCGAATTCAATTTACATTCATGTACTTGCAATTGCAAATTGATTCATTCATTCACAATTTATTTTCAAAATTATCTTTATATAGCATTCCGGAGTCTTTTTCAACCTTTTCAAGAATCATTTTTGAAAACAATTCAAATTTATCTTTTGAATTTTCTAGACAAAATCCAAATTTTCCAAACAACTTTCATTTAAAACAATCGGCAGCAATTCCTCTTTTGGAAACCCGAAAATGAATACCGGTGATGTCGCGATCATCATGGGAATTATTTTCCAGCGACCGGAAAGAGTTTAGAGCTTTTATCCTTCCAAAATGCTTTTCAAAACCTTTGAAATTCATTTCCAAATCCAAAAGATTTAAATTTTCCAAATTTCCAAAATTTACAAATTCTTTTCAAAACATTTCCAAAAACTTCTCTGGAATTCCATTTTAAATTACAATTCACATTTATAATTTACATTCTTTAAATTTCATTTGTATATGTGAATTTATTTCTTAACTTTGGAGTTATGCTTTCAATTTCTTATTCAATTCCAATGATAATAGTTTAATATTATCACTTCTAACAACCATGCAACCATATACTGTAATAATTTACAGAAAATCATTTCTTTTCTATACAAAAATAGTTTTGGGTAAAATTAATTCATTTACCCTATTCAAAACAATACTATGCCGAATTGTTCTATTCGAGCGTTTAGAAACCCCTTCGATACAGTTTTGCAAGACTGTGCCGACGAAGGTTCATATACCACTCAATAAACCAATCATCACAATACAAAACAATTTTATATTCAATAACAAATACGCGCTCGTATCTATTATTACACTCAACTCATTCTAGAGTACTACTGACTCTATCTCTAATGAGTAACACCCAACAGAGCAGGGTTGTCGCTTAACCATATGCTCTGATACCAAATGTCATGGCCCGCAAATCCGTACCTCTTGATTAACCACTAATCTCCATTGATTAACTCAAAATGAACGGGAATACGAACTATGATGGGTTTTAAGAAGAAGAAAAAGTAGAAGAAGAAGAAGAAGATAGAAGAAAAAGAGAAGAAAGAAAGAAGAACAACAGAACAACATCAGATACAGAAACAATATCAGAATCTCACATATCGCAGCGGAACAATATATAATAAATAAACACTAGTCTTTTAAAACAAAGAGCTATATCAGTTTATACATACATCAATCATTAGAGTCAATATACAACAATGGACAGTTTTATAAACTTGTCCTCATACAGAATACACAGCGGAATAAATACTATCAGATACAAATACTACATCTCGTCATCCAGCTTATCTCCAAAGCTCCAGAATATCCTGATAATCTAACTCTAGACTGCCCGTGTGGAAAATTGGTGGGCACCCAGAGTTTAGAAGGGAAACAATAAACTCCGAGTCAGTCATGGTGACTGGTGTGAGATCGTAAAACAGTTATTCTTTAAAACAACAATAGAAAATTTTAAAGTCAATTCGAAATGCTTTTGGAAAATGAAACTACCATAAGACCTCCCACCACACACACAATGCAAACGGAGAATTGGAGGAGATTTCTTCTTATGATAGTCAAAGATGCTTACTACGCAAAATCAAATTCTTTTTGATATTATTATTAGTGCATAGTGTAGAAAACATTTCGAAAGTAGAATATTAAGCTTAGCCAGCATAGGTACCATTATATTATGCCTGCTATAGCTGCCTCCTGAGGAGACAGGTTATACAATTGAAATCGTAAAGGCTCGTATTGTTTCTTTGGATTTCCAACAAATGGTCAGGCTAAGGAACTTCCTATCCACGATGGGTACGTCCCTGGAATAGACGACCCGAGAACCTAACCGGATCTCTGCCAACACAAGGCCGGGTTACCTCTGCAAAAATAGGTAACTACTGACACGCGTATGCCATCCCCTGATCGTCACCGATCTTCCCGAGGATCCCCGATTCGCAACAACCACAAAGAAATAAATTTGCAGCAACCACAGAGGTTAAGTATCTGGGCTCCATACCATGATACCACCTTTATCCAGAAGGAATGACATACACTAAGGGGCGCTACTCCCTAGAACCTTGCCGCATCCTTCCTGTTTCGACCATTTCCGGGGTGTGAGGCTCGACGAAGTCTCGTCCACAAAGCTACGCTTTCTCAATAAGCCCTGCTTCGGGTCAAACAAAATGATCAACCTATGATCACAAAGATATAAGATCAAACAAATGATCATATCACAAATGATCAAACACTGATCATTTCACAGCAACACTCAGTATGCCACGTTACCAAATTGGGATATATCGCTGATAAATTTCAACTACATAACCTCTGAGCTCGTACGTCTCAGAGAAGGGTGTTAAGCTAAGAGAATAAATTCTCCGCCACCAACAGAAATGTATTTGAAAGAAATCAGCTTTATATCTCAAATTGTAACGTCAGACACACAATCCATACAAGTCTGTTCCGGGATCGAACAGAACCGAAGGCACTTCTCACGAAGCCCTTGCAAATCCGGATAATTTCCAATCACGTCAGGACTTCCCGTCACTAAGGGTGATAAAACCTCTAAACCGGAGATCAGCCGATGTAGAGTAACTCGACGGTAATCCTTCCGTTTTCAAAAATATCTGGTCTTCAACACCGGTCTTCGAATGCAATTCATAACGACGTATCACATATTCGGAATGGGTTATACGACCCCATGGTCCTTTCCCGGCTAACCCGAATAGTGAGCGATTATTCAAAAATAAGTGTGGCATTCAAATTCATCCAATTCACAACAAATACCTATCTAAAGGTAATTATTGATAGTCGGTTATTTAACTATCAATAAAGATGCGCAACATCATCAGATTCCAAATAATTTTCCAAATTATTTTATCTTCCAAAATATCTTTTACTAGATATAAAATTTCCACACTTCTAAAATAAATCGATATTTATTTTTAAACAGTCTCCCTTTTATAAATTCCATAGTGAATTTATATTTTCAAATATCTACAGATATACGATTTTCAAATCGATTTCAATATTCACTTTCAATTTATCTTTACAAAGATAAATCTCAAAAACATTTCATTTCATTTTGGAAAAGCATTTCCATACTTATTTAATAATAAGTATTTCACAAATCTATTTATTTTCAACATTTGAAAATATTCGATATACTTAAATCAAATTAAGTATATATTCATTCTTTAAGGAAATCATAAATTTTAACATCTATTTGAGTCAAAACGAATGTTGCGTAAAACATCGTTACGACGACTCAAAATCACTAGTATAGGGATTCGAAATTTTGATAGATATATAAATCCCAATACTATATAAAACATTTCCTTTCGGAAATCATTTACTATAACAACAGTGTTATAGTCCACCATTTCCTTATATTTCTCGAAAACGTCTATTTCAACAATAAATGTTGAAATCTATGATTTCGATTCATAATACATTTTAAAACATCTTTTAAAATGTTTACTTCATTTTAAATATCACTTCTTCAAAAATAAATCTATTTTATTTAATAATATATTCACTATCCAAAATCGTGAATATACTTCACTAACCATATTTTCAATAATCTCTACACATTTTATTTTGATAAAAATTCGCTATTCATAATCGCGAATATATCTTCTTCAATATTCTCCTATATTAAATTTATCAAACTTAATTGATTTCGAATTTATAAAACGACGTTTATAAATTCTATTTCTGTTTTATAACAACTTTGATTTATAAATCTTTTTTTATTAACTTCTATATTTTACTTATCAAAATAAGTGATTTCGGATTTATAAACAACTTTTATAAATTTCAATTCTATTTATAAAAACTTCAATACCAAATCAATTTCAATATTGATTTCTAAATTTATCTTCAATTTTAAATAAAATTTCCATACTGATTTCTCAAGAATTCATTTCCAAATATTAAATCAATTATAGATTGATTTCTAATTTTATTTATTACTACTAAATAAATTCCTTATTTTCCTTCAAATTTTTCAACATCCTGTTTTTAACAATGGATTCTTTAAATTGAAATCATTTTACATTGATTTCCCAAATCGTTTCAACTTACCAATTAAATTTCTAATTGGATTTCCAACTTATCTCCTTTTAAATAAATTCCTTTTAAAGAAAATATATTTCAATTGTTTCTTTCAGTCTATTTAAAAATCCAAATTCTTAAATTAAATTCTTCAATTTATAATCACTATTTTACGAAATCCATTTATTTAACATTTTCACTTGATTCTGGAATTAATTCGATAAGATTATAAAAATTTACTTTTTATACTTTAAAAATTCCTTTCTTCAAAATCTCTTCAATTTCAAAAATTGATTCACTAGAAAATTTCTACTTGAATTTCAAAAATTCAATTTCGTTTATCTTTGGAATCCAACGATGTCAAAACATCGTTCAGCTAAATTTTAGCTTTCAAACAATTTCCAGATATCAATATGATTAATAGCATCACTATAATCATTCACAGATTCATATCACCATAGAAATAAATTCAATCAATGTGAGGGGTCCAGTTGGATCCCTCCAACCTGTTTCCCTGCATCCACAGATGTTAGCACAATACCAATTCCGCTCCAGTACGGAATTATCGCGGTATATGGGTTTTATAAAAATCCGCTTACTAACGGCGCAATAGGGTCTCATCCGCTATACGAGGCGGGAAATCATCAATCCAATATATACATATGCCAATATGTATATATTGCTATATATATATAGATATATCCTACTATATCTAATATCACATCCAATAGCAAACATATCAATCAATAAATAACTGCAATACAGATTTAAATCTGAGTGAGGAGATCTCACCTTAGCTTTTTATTTTGCAATCCGTTTACTTTTCCAATCCAGTTTGTTTTTCTCGATTTTTTTAACCTTGTATAACATTTGATAATTGGTTAATATTCGAACCAACGAATAATTAAATTCGCTTTTAATTTAATTTAACTAACTAATAATTTGTATTTTTAAATCAACTCATAGATTCCAAAAATCAAATTTTCATATGAACTTCCATAAATTCAAAATTCCTATATTTCCAACCTTGTATATATATATATATATATTTTGTTTACATATATGGGTATATCTGATTTAATTTAAACGAAACTGTTTTATACTTCGCTGTTAAATTCCGATAGGTGAATAATAAACAACAGTTTATTTACAAGTTTAAACTTAACTAATATTAAATCTAAAACGTTTTGAAATAAAATTACCTTAATCTGCTTGAACCCAAAGTCATCGATCTCTCCATTCAAACTATACGAGACTACCACCTTCACCTGCACGCGAATCTTGCTCGTCACCACGCGAGAGCGCCAGCTCCTCCTCCCAATCCTCGACTGCACTCGCGCGTCGCCCCCACTTGAATCGCAATTACTTGCCTTGAACTCAATCCGAGTGTGACTCGAGCTAATGCTCGAATCTTTGTCGCTGACCTACTCGCGTGCGCTGCTACCCCTCAAAAGTCTCGATCGATTTGACCCACTCCCTCTCTGCTTGATGAACGAACTCGAATGGGAGTACATGATTGAAATCGTGCTCGTGAAACCCTCCAGTACGTTGTCTCCTTCCACCTCCACGCGACTACCCCCACCGCCGAAGAAGTTGCCACTGCGAAACCCCCTTCCTCCTCGCGCCGCCGCATCGAAGCCCTCCAACCTCTACCTCGCTGTCGTCCAGCCACACGCCGCTACGCTGAATCGCGCGCAGCCTCAGCCACGTGCTCGAGAACCCACGGCGTCGCGTGCGTCACTTCCCCCACCTAAATCGCGATCGCCTCAACCCTAGATCCCCCCTAAAACCACGCACGCATCCAAAGACGTTTGCTCTGTGATTTTGATTTTGAAAAGATACACTGCCATTTATTTTTTTGTTTACGAGAGGGGAGTTTAATTCAAATAGGCTACGGCCATTTATTTTGATTTGAACGAGTGATAAAATTTCTTCCTTTGTTTCTGTTCGTAGTTAATGAGGAGGAAGAGGAGAGATTTTAAAATTGGTTAAGGCATGCTCTACACGATTTTGTATCGTGATTCCCTGCGCGAATTATGGCGTGTTTAAAGGAAAAATCGTGGTATATTAACTGATATAATTACAAATTTTAATTTGAATTCAATTTAATTTTTAACACATTTATGTGTCGTACGCTCACAAAATAACTCCGAAAATTACGAAAATTGAAATCCGGCAATAATTCAACGTCACGGATCCAATGAAACTGGTTTCGTCGTATTCCGAGACTGTGCCTCGGACGGCTATTTTTAAATTCGATACGAACGATGTAGATTCAAACTGATCACATTTATTTTAAATTCGATTCTGAAGTTTTAATTATCTTCAGTAATATCAATACGAATTTTAAAAGCTTCCGAAATATTTTTCTTCAGCTTAAAATCGAAGATTTTAAATTTTAATTCAACTATCAACAGATTAAACTTTATAATTTAATCGTCAATTTCAAAATTACATCGGGATTCAAATTAAATCGTCGTTCAAATATTTAAAATAAATTAAATATTCTCAATTTAATTTGTTCAAAATTCAGGGTCGTTACACACACATACATATCTGTGTGTGTGTGTGTGAGAGTGAGTGAGTGAGTGTGTGTGTATCATATACACATACATATATGTGTGTGCATGTGTAACATATCAATTCATACAAGGTATACATGCCCATGTATAGATGCTGATATTTACATTGCAACGAACATGTTAGCTCATCCAATATGCAAATTTATTGTCCAAATATATGTATGTTTAAATACATACTATTATATATATGTCATATTATATATATTTATATATATATATGTTAAATAATTTTATATAAGTATAAATATATATATATATATATATGTGTGTGTGTGTGTGTGTATGATTATATGAATAGAATTTAATATTGTATATACATATTATATAATGGACTTACTTAAATATAAATAAATTATATAAATGTTTATAAAAAAAATTATCAAACAACCATGAGTAATACACATGTATATATATAAATATATTAAAAACATTATGTTAAAAATATGTATATATAAATATTAAATAAATATATATATAAATATTGTTATCCAGCATTTTGACCTAACTACATCTGAACTGACTAGGAAAGTTAGACTCGACTGTCATCAAGGCCAATAGCCCAGAGCGATGATTGTGGGGTCCAAAAATCAAGCATAGACAATAACATGAAGCAAAAGCATAAAAGCTCACTACTCCCCGAAGATGGTCAGGTACGATCCGTATTCAACACTTTGGATCGTATCGTATCGATTCCACAGCTCAATTTCGCAGCAATGATCGGTCAATAACCCAAAATCTACACATGCTATCAACATGAAACTTGGAGTACAAGCTTACTACAACATGTGGAATACCCCTATGGATATCATTCCAATTGGAGGAAGTTGGAGGGATCGGCAGAAATCAGAAGTCAAGCAACACTACTTCATGGAAAATGTGATATCTCACAAACCGTACGTCGAAATTACACGAAATTTGGGGAGTAAGTAGCTAACATCATGGCATCCCTCATAGGGATCGCAGCTCATTTGGACACACTAATAGGGATCGGTACTGATCCCTATTTGTGGGCCCCGATGGGCTTGGAAATTTTGAGTGGCCTCGTCTTGGTCTCCCGAACCATCTACCAAAATTTAAGTCTGATCCGTGCATCTCTTCCCCTATAAATATAGCAGGCATGGCGCCAGAAAAGGGATCCTTCTTTCTGATGAAAAGGCTCTTCCATTTTTATTCTTTATCTTGTACTAATAAATCCTAGCGGATCTAAACATTCTTGTAATCATAATCAAGTGCAAGATTAATAAAAATATAAAGTGGATGTAAACTAAGATTGTCGACTCACTATAAAAATCTGCGTGTTCATTTATGATATTTGCTCTATTTTAATTTCATTCTTCATTTAATCACTACTGGATTCTATTGGGTGTTGATACCCATTTTTGGCATCAACATGTATATTAATAAAATATTTAAGAATATATTTTGATAAACATATTGGACTAAGTCTTGCTCATGATTTTGTAAATATAATTAATTTTCTTAATTTTAATATATGTTTTTTATTTAAATATCCATGCAAAAATATTAGAATATTAATTAAAAATATATTTGAAATTTTAAGTTTCAAGTAAATCCTAAAATATATTTTATACTTTGAAAAAAATTCATAATTTTTTGATTTAAAATTAATTTTAAAGTAATTTTTCTATTTTTGGCTACAATATGAAACTAATTTAAAAATTAAAAAAGTTTATTTTCTTTATTTACATTCACTTATTTACATTCACTTTACATTTGTTAACTTTACTTCCAATTCATGTTTAACAACATTTCATTATTCACTTAGTATAATTCGTTTAAATACTAATAACACTTAACAACTACTTTATTTCATTACTAAATTTACTTAAGTTTGCTTAAGCATTTTATACAACACTTATGTTTATTTTCACTTCCTTATTTAAGTTTATTTTCAATTTTATCAAACAACATTTCAACCTATATACTTAAGTTGAATTTCATTTATTAACTCAAGTTCATATTCATTTCAGTTTCTTTACTTAGCTCATTTAATTCATTTCATTTAACTTAAGTTAAACTTTATTTATTTAATTCATAACTTAAGTTACATTCTATTACTTCGATTCACTCATTTACTTTCGATATCAAATTTCAATTTAATTCTACATTACTTAAGTTAGATTTCTTTCCAAACATCATTTTGTATTACTTAAGTTTCATCTTACAATTCAAATTTGGATTTCCATGGCTTAACATTCATATTTTAAAATTTTCAAAATCTTATTTCTAACTTGTTATTACTAAATGTATAAGTTATATAAATTAGTTATTTATAATTTTAAATTCATGGTTATATAATCACTTTAAAGCTTAAGTGTATATTCATTCCAAATTCAATTCATTTAACTTTACTTAAGTTGAACTTCAGTTCATGTAATCCTTTTAATTCAATTCGCTAACTCCAATTTATTTCACGTAAGTTAAGCTCAATTTTATATCTTTATCTATGCCACTTTAAATTTGATAAGTTCAAAACTCATTTTCCTTTATTTATCAAACCATATTTGGATTTTAAATTTCAATTCTCGTTTGTCATAGCAAAACTTCAATATCAATTTACTAAGGTAGCAAATCCATCACACAGAAACTCAAAAATGATACTGATGATCCGGCCGTCATCATCCTTATTATTTCCCAGCAACTGTAGTGAATTCAGTGCTTTAAATACTTTTAAATTATTTTGAAAATCATTTCTAGTCAAAATACTTCTACATAATAATATAATATCTTTAGACTTTTGCAAAACAACTGTAAAAAACAACGGGATTCAAATTCTCAAATTCTTGGTTTAAATCCATTTTTATTTATAACTCGTATTTATAAATATACTCATGTAGTTTCAATTCTTATATATAAGATTACTTCACAATTGTAAATCATTTTAATTATAATTCCATACTTTATAATTCATTTCCTTATATAATGTATTATTTTACAATTGTTGCTTTTATTTAGATTATTCAAACAGCTTTTATTAACTTATATATAATTACATTTTCAAACAACCAAACAATCAATTTATATGCACTATAATAATTTCTGAAAAATTGTTCCTTTATATATAAAATATAATCGAGGTAAAATTATTTCATTTACCCCATTTTAAAACAATATTATGTCGACTTTCCCCGTTTAAGTGTTTAGAAACCCTTATCGATCACATGGCGTCCCACATACTGACCAAAATTAATAAACATCTCAACGGATAAGAAAACACATTATAAAACATTTTATAGTCACTAACAAATACGCGATCATATATATACTGCACTTAGACTCAATCTAGGGTGCTACTAACCCTATCTATACTGAGTACACATCAAAGCCTAGGAATATACTAAACCTAAGCTGTGATACCACATGTGACGACCCGCACCCGGTGCCCTCTGAATCCGACACTAAACCACACATGTCCGGCCCAAAGTGCACTGATTGCAAATAATCATGAGAAAGAAATAAGAGAGAAGAAGAGAAGAGAAGAAAGAGAGAAGAAGAAAACCAAACAAAATAATAACAACACAGAATCTCACATCGCAGCGGAATGACATATAATATAATATCAATGATCTTTACAAAAAGAGAAACTGTAATATCATACATCAGCCATATCATAGTACATGAAACAAAATCATCATCTGGACAGTTATAACCACATGTCCTCACAAATGCTGAATCATAAACAATCATGCAACGGAATCTAGACATACATGGGAATACGATCTGAAGACTTCTAGCTCATCCTCTAAAGCTCCAATGCATCAAATTTAAACCTGAAAATATACTCGGTCTGACCCGAGCATTTAAAGGGGAGAACGCCTGGATCAAACTGGTAAACTAGTGTGAGAAAACACATCTCTACTGAATTTATAAAGTTACCAAAACATTTCTTTTCAAAACAAAAGGTATCTCGTAAGACCAACGTCCACACATAAACACAGACGAGTTTTTGCCTTATGATACTCAAAAGACTTCATATCAAATCCTATTATATTATAATAGTGTCTATTTCAAAAATAATATCAAATATAGTCGAAATGCTTACCCATATTGCATTTCGGACCTAATCATTTAAGGCTTTACAAAACAAAATGACAGGCATGTATTGGAACTAGGTTTCCAACCAGATAGGGAACCAGTGTTAAGATCAATCTGTATCCACGGCTTACGTCCAAGAATCAGACGCCACTACACATCAACATATATGGCTAAAAAGAGAATACACTATGCGAATAACATCCAAGAACTCAGGCATCATTGTATCTCTACTATAAGGCCCATAACATCTGTAACCTATGGCCCATAACATCTGGTAACCTAAATCACTACTATCCAAAATGCGAGCATACATCTGACCACATAAGATCCCCTCAAAACCAAGGTGTGAGGCTCGCGAGGCTATGATTACCTTTCACATATCACATATCACATCTCTGAATGCCACATATCATTCCACGTCACTTGACTGATTTCTAGAAAAGTATAACTTCTTGAGCTCGTATGTCTCAGGAAAGGGTGTTAAGCTAAGAGAAGTTGCTTTCTCTGCCACCAACTGATATACGTTTATAGAAACAACTAAAATGTGATTTAGAATACAATGTCAGACAAACATCCATAACAAGTTCGTTCTGGGACTGAACGAAACCGAAGGCACTCTCCTACTGCCACTAGTAGCGAGTAGTCCTTGCAATCTGAAGATTTCCACAATAAGAAGACCACTGCTATAATAAATGTCTCTATAATGGGAGCGACCCAGAGAATGTAAACAAGCAGTCCTCACGCAATGAAGATCCTCGGTCTTCATAAATCATCATCAATAATCTGCACTTCCGAATGCATACATTGGTCCGGAGTGGTTTTCGGATGAATCTGATCCCGGTCTCTCCGCACCAATATCAAAAAGTGGCTCTTAACCTCATTCAGAAACTAAGTCTCGTAGACTTATCACGGTTCCAACTTTCAACTTGCTATCCTTTGGCCAAGTAGGAATCTCGGTAAATGGGAGTACAAAAGTATCTCCACACTACACGAATCATCTCTCTCAACAACAAACGATTACGTGCTATGTTCAAGACTAATTAGTTTCCACATCAAGTCAAGAAACCAAAACTTTGCCAATAGGTATAATTTAGTACTAAAGCAATTATCAGGCCCTTTTATAATTCTTATAAACCAAAACACTTTTCAAATATATATACTCCAAAATATCTTTAAAAAGATATATACTCAAAACTAATTCAACTATTCAATAATTGGAAAACATTTCCATATGCTAGATATATATTCAAAACTTCTCAAATATTTGATAATTGGAAAACATTTTCATATGCTTATCTCAACAGAATAAGCATATTCACAAATCATTCTATTTTCAACACTTAGAAAATAACATAATATACTTAGATAAAAAATAAGTATATACACAAACCATTTTAGGAAAGCTACAACATCTTCAAAACAATTTATACTTCACTTTTGAAAATATCATCTCAAAACTGTGACGACCTGCTTTTTTGGTCAGTCCAAGTCGACAATAAACCACTTGTGTCCGACCCGAATCGTTCAAAAAGACGAAATATCAAGGGGTTTTTACAAGAAAAGAAAAGAAGAAGAGAAAAGAACAATATATAGAATCTCACAGCGGAATGATAAAATATAATAATAACATAATTACAAAGCTATTTATCAATATACATTTGATTCCATTTCAATATTATCAGAGTTGTACATTTAACTGAACATACCAATATAATACCGCAGGTTAATAGTAGTAAGTACGGTCTTCTAATCTCCGTCTTCGTCTTCAAGTAACTAATATCTTCAAGAACTGAAACAACTCGGGCCGACCCAAGCGTAATGAAAAGACAACACACTCGAGTCAGGACTATATATTCTTATTTAAGTAAATTCAAATTAGGCAATATAGGTACAATAATTTAAGAGATTTAAACAAGTCGTATAAATTCTGTATGAACTAATCACATTACAAGTTTAGATTTAACTTTCACATTTCGATTTCTGCATTCGTATTAACCCTATTAGTAATATACCCATTTTCGTAAATAATCTCTTTGACCAAATCCCTGATTTAATTTCAAAAGAAACCATTTGAAATCAGTTTCAAATCCATTGGGATTTTAGTTCTCAAAATTCCCTTTATTCAATAAACACTTATATAAATCTTTATATAAAGTCACTTCCCAAAACTTATTAAAAAAATATTTATTTTCAAATATTATGTAAAACATTTAGACAATAAATTCTTTTATAAAAACCATCATTAAAATAACTTCGTCAAATTGAAGTTTAAACTTTAAATGTTAAATTATTTTAACTAATATAATAATTAAATAAACCAATATTATCGCTAATCACCTTATAGTCTAATTGTGTAATGCAATAAATCACAAGGTTTAGCCACAATTGTTTTTTTCCTCAACCCATGCTAAAAAGGTAATTGCTCATAAACTGGTCGAACACAATTCAGATATCCAAACAATTAACCAACAACAATATTAAATGCAAACACATCATTATAATCTATAAGTTTAGCGGAATGGGGAGTTATTCTGCTAATTGAATGTCACTAATTAATTTAATTACATAAACAGTAATTAAATTCGATCACTTACAATTTACCGATAATTTATTATTCACCAAATGTATCAAATAATTTTACTAGTGTGTTCTTTTCGTTAATACAAATCTAACGTCGAAAACCGCGGGTTCAACGGGTTTCGTGTGGGGGAGATAAACATTTTTAAAGTTAAACTTTCTTGATAACTAAAATCAAAACTATAATTATTCTCACCCACGAGGCAGCCTAAAGCCCAACACGTCACTTCTCAAACCTGAAGCCTGACAAACGACTTCTTCCAAATCTAATTAAACTTAACCGACAAAGTTTATTAAGTAAACTAATTTAATAACCCAAATTATTAACTTAACCATTAATTCATACCCACACAAACATTTCCGCAAGCCCGAACAAAATTTCCCAGGGCCAAATAAATCAAAAGTTGTTGCCTCTTTTTAGTTAACATACTAATTAATAAACAAAATAATCAATCAATTCTTACCCAAATGGCCCAAGGCCCAATACCCGTTTCCAATAGTGCATCTTCCTTAATTTCCCATCTGCATTTCCTGTACGTGAACAACCCAAAAACGTGTGCATGTGCACCTACTAACACAGAGCTACGGACCTTCAATCGACAAGCGGACATTACCAACATGTTTCTCCAAGCGAGGCCGACTCATCGACTCACCTACCATCGCCTCCGACCGCCTCAACCAAAATCCGACCACACTAATGAAAGCTACAAGAAATTGTCACACTCCACTTTACGGCACCGCATTAAACAAATTGCAGCCACAAGCTCACCTTCCCACCATGAGCTCAACGCCAGTCCATGTTTCCTCTAACTCTGCCTAGCTTGCCTCTAAACCTAAACCTTAGTTTCCAACCACCGTCTACGACCAAAAATACTACATCACTCCTCGATGTCAACGACGCAAATGATAATTCCAACATAATCAAGAGGAATTAATTTTTGAAGTTTTGATGCAAACTTTCCCACTTACTGTTATCCAGCAATTTCTCTCTCGTCTCATCTTGAGCGATCAATTTTTAAAAACAATATAGAGGATTGCGAACAACTTTCGTGTTGGAAGTTGGGGCTAATAGTGACTGGTTTGTGAGCTCTTGATTTTTGAAGATAGAAAAAGTGAAAGTTTTCATTTACTGGACCTAAAAAAAAGATAAAGATGATTTTCATGTGTTGGTTCCAGTGTAAACTTATGTCCAGTTTTCTTGCGTGTCTCCCTCCTGCGAAAAAATAAAATAAACATGGACAATCTTCCTATTTTTTCCCATGCGACTCATGTTCTTGTTCCTCCCCTTTCTTTTCCATACCCATGTTCACGCTTTTTATACACACTCCCACTCAAACACACACACACATATACTCAGCAAGTGCACACACTCTTGTACACAAGTTTATACTCATCTGTAGTGAGAAATGGAACCAAAACAAATGTGTAAATGAATTGTGAAAGTATAAATATATATATATGTTGCTTTGTTTATTTGGCAGAGATGAAAATGAGACATGCTAAGGATATTTTCTATGCCCGTACATGAATTGTGTGAAAACATGTCCAATGCCAATGTCAAATCCAATTTTCAAACATCAATCCAATAAATTTAAGTTGCATAAAAATATAAACGTTGTGAGTTATAACACCCACCTTTGCACGCGATGGAGAACTTGTGCGATATGGCTAAAGCGTTACGAATGACGGACACGAATGCGACACAGACATGTCCTCGTATACCCGTAAAACGCGGCTGCTCCAATAAGGCTGTGGCTAAATCTGTCCGACCAACTTCAGATTCTTGCTCTGGACTTGATTGCTGCAAACAGCGAACTAGAGCTTTGGCGGCTGCAGTGTTCTGATGAGGCAGTTCAGGCGCTAGAGCAGAGCCTTATAAGAAAATATAAACAACAACTAGTAAGTTCAAAAATTATGTCCATTTATCCACATAAAAAGTCTTACAAAAGATCATAAACCTTAAAAGCGAGATAAATGTTTGTATATACTAATAAATTGGAAAACGGTTTTAAAAGCGAGCTTTATATTTAAAATAGTATCGAAATCATTATAATGAAAGAGTTTTAGTATTTACTGCTAGTATCGAAACCTTTGTATTTTAAAGTGACAAATCACAAAATGATTGTAAAAACAATCAATCATCAAAATTTCACATACGACAATGTGAATTAAATCCATAAAAATCGATATCAACTCCATCAAATGGATATTCCAAAAAATCTAAAAAAAGAAGTCATCAAAGTTGATAATAAGTGATTACAACTAACCGGATCGACAAAAATCGATTAAAATTGAAACCCCACTAAAAAACAGCCAAAATAGGCAAAATGAACATTTACAAACGTCTGCGGGTTCATCGAGACGTGTGGATTTGGGTTTTGGAAATATTACAGAAACCTTTCAGACGTTTGAACTCTAACCAGACGTCTGAAAACTAACCAGACGTCTGGTAGGTTTCGACCAGACGTTTGGTCCAAGTCTTTGCCTTTTTTTTTTTCAACTGCTGCCCAAACCAGACGTCTAGACCTTCAAACCAAACGTCTGGTATTCTGGTTTGGGCAACAATTTGTTAGACCATGATGGCCAAAACGATTCGGGAGCGATCAGACGAGCAACGAAGGCTAGGGATTTATGCTAAGCGACAACCCAGCCTTATAGGCTCTTCGATACACCTCAAATATCATGCCCAAACATCCATAGTAGGATTTTCATAAAATTGGACTTCAAAAACCAAAAATTGGAAATTTTACCAAATTAATTCAATTCAAAAGCAAATGAACATGAATAAATGTTAGGAATTCATATCTAACAACAATGAAAGTTATAAACGTAGATGTGAGTTCAAAAACTCACCTTTAAACCCAAAGACAACGAATGAGAAGCTTAAAAACAAAGGAAAGATCAACTACTCTTCAACTTCAACTCTAGAAGCACCAATCTAAGATTGTAAGCAAATTTTTCCTAAGTTAGATTATAGGAAATTTCCGAAATTGGAGAGAGATTGAGATGGAGAAGATGAAGATGATGCTTACCTAAGCTTCTCTTTGATTTTGGACTTGAATTTGTATTTTCTAATCAAACTAGGATTTAGGAATTTTAATTTCTTATATTTTCCCCCATTTTTACTTTAGCTTGAGAGTGTTAGGAAATGAGGAGTAGAATGAATGAAGAGTAGAGGAGTTAGGGTATTAAGTTGGGTTAGTGGGCTGAAACCCAAAACCCAAAGCCAAAAATAGCAAAATTCTACTCAACTTCAATCATATCGATGTTTATACTCAAAAAAGTTGTAAACGCCATTTTGGACTCAATGGAGGTGGTCTCGAGTCACAATTCGACTGTTTACAAAAAGTAACATTTCGGACTTTAATCCGATTAACGATGCTATATTTAAATAAAACATTTAAATATACAATCGTAAAATATTCGGGTTGTTACAAGATCTTTCTCTAATCCATTTCTTTTATTCCATTCTTGCTTCTTCCCATGCCTTACGTGAAGCTTCTCTCCACTCCCTATTCCTTGCCTTCCATTCTTCTCCTTTTGCCATCTTTTACAAACTTGGACTAAGATTCTAACAGGACTTCCTAACATATAATTAAAATCTTGATTAGTTGAATTTCCAGTAATTACCCTTATTTCTAGGCATCTTCTTTATTTCAAAGTATTTTCAACCTTATATAAAAATTATTTTAAAACCGTTTATTCTTTAAAACTATTATATAAGAAAATAACAAGTACGCTCTCATATAAAATATACTCAATTCATTTTAGGGTATTACTAACCTTATTTTTAATGAGTTCACCCCAACAGACTTTGGTATTCGCTAAACCAATGTTATGATACCAAGTGTGACGACCCGCCTTTTGGGTCAATCCAAGTCGACAATAAACCACTCGTGTCCAACTCGAATAGTTCAAAAAGGCGAATTATCAACGGGTTTTTACAAGAAAAGAAAGAACAATATATAGAATCTCACAGCGGAATGATAAAATATAATAATAACATAATTACAAAGCTATTTATCAATATACATTTGGTTCCATTTCAATATTATCAGAGTTGTACATTTAACTGAACATACCAATATAATACCGTAGGATAATAGTAGTAAGTACGGTCTTCCAATCTCCGTCTTCGTCTTCAAGTAACTAATGTCTTCAAGAACTGAAACAACTTGGGTCGACCCGAGCGTAATGAAAAGACAATACACTCGAGTCAGGACTATATATTCTTATGTAAGTAAATTCAAATTAGGCAATATATGTACAATAATTTAAGAGATTTAAACAAGTCGTATCAATTATGTATGAATCAATCACATTACAAGTTTAGATTTAATTTTCACATTTCGACTTCCGAATTTGTATTAACCCTATTAGTAATATACCCATTTTCGTAAATAATCTCTTTGACCAAATCCCCGATTTAATTTCAAAAGAAACCATTTGAAATCAGTTTCAAGTCCATTGGGATTTAAGTTCTCGAAATTCCCTTATTCAATAAACACTTATACAAACCATTCTTTATACAAATCATTATATAAAGTTACTTCCCAATACTTATTAACAAAAATATTTATTTTCAAATATTACGTAAAACATTTCACAACAAATTCTTTTATAAAAACCATCATTAAAATAACTTCGTTAAATTGAATTTCAAACTTTAAATATTAAATTATTTTAACTAATATAATAACTAAATAAACCAATATTATCGCTAAACACCTTATAGTCTAATTGTGCAATGCAATAAATCACAAGGTTTAGCCACAATTGTTTTTTCCTCAACCCACGCTAAAAAGGTAATTGCTCATAAACTGGTCGAGCACAATTCAGACATCCAAACAATCAACCAACAATAATAATAAATGCGAACACATCGTTATAATCAATAAGTTTAGCGGAATGGGGAGTTATTCTACTAATTGAATGTCACTAACTAATTTAACTACACAAATAGTAATTAAATTCGATCATTTACAATTTACCGATAATTTATGATTCACCAAATGTATCAAATAATTTTACTAATGTGTTATATTCGTTGATACAAATCTAATGTCGAAAACCGCAGGTTAAACGAATTTCGTGTGGGGTAGATAAACATTTTTGAAGTTAAACTTTCTTAATAACTAAACTGACTTCTTCCAAATCTGAAGCCTGACAAACGACTTCTTCCAAATCTTATTAAACTAAACTGACTAAGTTCATTAAGTAAACTGATTTAATAACCTAAATTATTAGCTTAACCATTAATTCTTACTCACACAAACATTTCCGCAAGCCCGAACAAAATTTCCCAGAGCTAAATAAATCAAAAGCTGCTGCCTCTTTTTAGTTAACATGCTAATTAATAAACTAAATAATCAATCAATTCTTACCCAAATGGCCCAAGGCCAAATACCTATTTCCAACAGTGCATCTTCCCTAATTTTCCATCTCCATTTCCTATACGTGAACAACCCAAAAATGTGTGCGTGTGCACACACTAACACAGGACTCATCGACTCACCTACCATCGCCTCCGACCCCCTCAACCAAAATCCGACCACACTCATGAAAGCTACAAGAAATTGTCGCACTCCACTTTATGGCACTACACTTAACCAAATTGCAGCCGTAAGCTCACCTTCCCGCCATGAGCTCAATGCCAATCTCTGTTTCCTCTAACTCTGCCTGGATCGCCTCTAAACCTAAACCTTGGTTTCCGACCACCATCCACGACCATCACCAAACGCCATCGAAACTTCACCAAAAATACTACATCACTCCTCGATGTCAACGATGCAAATGACGTCGTCCAGTTCCAACTGAATCAAGAGGAATTAATTTTTGAAGTTTTGATGAAAACTTTCCCGCTTACTGTTATCCAGCAATTTCTCTCTCATCTCTTGACGAGATCTTGAGCGATCAATTTTTTAAACTACTAAATAGGATTGCGAACAACTTTCGTGTTGGAAGTTGGGGCTAATAGCTAATTGTTTGTGAGCTCTTGATTTTTGAAGATAGGAAAAGTGAAAGTTTTAATTTACCCGGAACTAAAAAAAAGATGATGATGATTTTCATGTGTTGGTTCCAGTGTAAACTTATATCCATTTTTCTTGCACGTCTCCCTCCTACAAAAAAATAAAATAAACAAGGACGGTCTCCCTCATTTTTTCCCATGCGCCTCCTGTTCCTATAACCTTCCTCCCCTTTCTTTTCCATACTCATGTTCACGCTTTTTACACACTCTCCCACTCAAACACACACACACTCAGCAAGTGCACACACTCTTGTACACAAGTTTATACTCATCTGTAGTGAGAAATGGAACCAAAACAAATGTGTAAATGAATTGTGAAAGTATAAATATATATATGTTGCTTTGTTTATTTGGCAGAGATGAAAATGAGACATGTTAAGGATATTTTCTGTGCCCATACATGAATTGTGTGAAAACATGTCCAATGCCAATGTCAAACCCAATTTTCAAACATCAATCCGATAAATTTAACTTGCATAAATATAAACGTCATGAGTTATAACACCCACCTTTGCACGGGACGGAGAATTTGTGCGATATGGCTAAAGCACTACGAATGAAAAACACGGATGCGACATGGACATGACCTCGTATACCCGTAAAACGCGGCTGCTCCGATAAGGCTGTAGCTAAACCTGTCCGACCAACTTCAGATTCTTGCTCCAGACTTGATGCCGCGGACAGCGAACTGGAGCTTTTGCGGCTGCAGTGTTCTGGTGAGGCAGTTTAGGCGCTAGAGCGGGTTGTGGTGGAGGAAGAGAGGGCGATGGAGAAGTAGTCTCGGCTGAAGCGAGGAGAGGAAAACAGGATGTGTACTTAATTACAGGCGAAGTGCAGGCAAATGGTGGAGCTTTGGAGATGTGGAGAGGCTGACGCAAGATGAGGGAGGTGTAGCAAAAAGTTGATGGAGCTGAAGCTTTCAATTTTTTTTCCTTTTTTGGCATGGAGGCAGAAATTTAAAGTGAAGAGAAGGATTAAAGAAGAAGAAAAACAGACTAACGAAAGATGGTTAAATGTTTGCTTATCTGAAAATATCGAATCTATCCCAAACATTATAACTCAACCACTTTACAATGCGAAACGATGCTTAAACATCGAAATAAATATACTTCAGGGATTAGCGAGACAAAACAAATCCAATTGAGCAATAAAACATGTGTTATGATAGCCGTGTAAAAAATTTAATGGCGTAGCTCACTATACCCATTCCAAAACGTACAACAAAATTATAATTAAAGTAAACGGAGCAAGAAAAATCGGAACTGAACGAAACGAACTTCGACGTCTTACCCAAAAGATCCTCTAGAAATTTTCTATGTAAAATATTTATATTTCGAAAAATGATATTTTTCACTTAAAATAGTAACTGGTTTCTAAATAGATTTGGGATGGAGTATAATTACGTAAAACGCAACTCAAATCATTTCATATTAGACATGTTCGAACGCGTTTGAATCATATAATGTTAATTTATTAAAATTTTGAGTTTACGTATTAAAATTAATTATGCATCGTTTACGGCTGTTATATAACGACCGTAAAATATTGTTTGCGAATTCAAATTTTCTCTTTTTATAAAATTATACTTACTTTTAGGATGAAAACGTATATTTAATTTTTCTCAAAATATTATTTTGATCTCCACAAAACGCTAATTCAATTTAGCGTAATAAGTAAACTTCTCTTATTTATACTCAACTTGATTTTAATTCTATCATTTAAGACTTTCGTTCAGGATCAAAATTGACATTAATTCATCAAAAGAAAATCATTTTAAATAAATTTATTAGAAAATTTCTATTTAATTTAATATTCTGAACTGATCGAAAACACGGGTCGTTACAAAGCCTATCGCCTGAAATATTATTCATTTCAAAACATGAATATACTTACTTTATAAAAACCATACTTATCAAAATAAATCATTTACATTTACAAACAATGTTTATAACTTTCAATTCTCCAAAGTCCATGTATAAAACCATTTCTAAATATCAATTTGCAAATCCCATTATTTTACAACTTATTCAGTTACAAATCCATTTACTTAAATATTAACAAAACTTCTTTTATATAAAATCCTTTTGTTTACAAAGTTTCATTTATAAGTCTATTCTTTTAAAATCTCATTATTTACCATCCGTTTATAAAACCATTTACAAATTTATCGATGTTAAACCCATTTATAAAACCATCCTTAAAATATCAATAGCAAATCAAATTTATAACTAACTTATAAAACCATTACACATCCCTTTATAAATCCATCATATAAAACGGTTAACACAAATATTGATTTCAAATCCATTTCTAATACATATAAAATTCCATTTAAAAATCTATTACTTATTCACAAAACGTTACTTATGAATCTTATGTATAAAAACTATTCAAAAACTTGATTTGAAAACATTCATAAAACTGTATATTTTAAATAACAAAACCTCATACTTTCATTTTTATTTAAAATAAACTCCTTTTCATAACTAAAAAATAATTATAAACAAAAATACTTCGAAATCACTTGGAATCATTTTTAAACCAAAATCACTTTGAAATCACTTATAAAACATTTCAAAAATACTAAAAACATGGCCCAATGTTGCTTAAGCACAAAACAAGGGAATAAACATCCAATTCACAAACATGGCATCCAAACATATCATATATCACATATATATGAAAAATAATCAACAATAATGAGGAATCCAGTTGGATCCCTCCATTCTGTTTCCCTGCATCACAAATCACATGTTACGACATATAAATAATTATGCGTACATAAATAATCTACAATGGTGAGGAAGCCTGTTGGATCCCTCCAACTTGTAACCTGCAACAAATACAGCATATGAGTGAAAATGTACAATGTTTGCTTCGAGGCAGACGCGTGCACAAATGATCATCTGCTCATACACGGGAACGTATAGGGTCTCATCCGCTCCAATCGGCGGGAATATATCCAAACCAACTAATTCATATATAATATATCATATGTCATCCAAACTAGCATCAATCATCATAAATAAATTATTCTCACTTATATAAACATATAAGCGAGCCAGAGTGAGTGAGTTTTACTAACTTTGGTTGCATTCGTCGCTGTAGCGTTTATTTCGATTAAAAATGAACAGGCGTTCGAATTTAACCAAAATTCTAGCCATCTCCAAATCCATCTAAAACAGCTCTAAAATGAAGTGTTCGACAATACGAATCCAATGCAATTCGTTTCGTGTGAATCCGACCTCGTATGTAAGAGTTATGGATTTAATTGCATTCGAGATAATTAATATATAATTAACTTAATTATAATTTAAAATTAAACCTCTCTGTTAATCTTCGTTCATTCCCTCCTCTACCCAAGCTTCCACGTGTGCTTCTCTTCCAGTTTTCTTTTATTTTTTTCGCATTCGAACCCTTCACCGAGCCACCCATGGTCGACGCCGAACATGCCGATGCTCCCTCCAGTGCCGCGCCTCTACCTCAGCTCGAACGCCAAAGTCGCGCCTACATGTGCCCCATCCATTGGCCACGCAATCCCAAATAGCTGGCCTTAAACGCGAGCAAATCCACGGCGATCAGTGAAGAGGTAGGAAAAATCGACCATTGGATTTGAATATCTCGTTACGCTCTACAACTTTGTAGTTGAAGGTTTCACCTAAATATCGATGGATTGGGAGATATTTGAGGGGAAAGGCCACGAAATTCTGGCCATTGAAATAAGAAGTGGCAGCTAGGGTATATGGTCTAGGATTTTTCAAGTTAGGGCCCTCTATTTATAGGCAATATAAATTACTATTCACTCAAAATAATTCCAAACTACAATCGAGGCGTGTCGCCTGGTGTTCCTAATATTCCGAGCAAAATGGAATATATATCGAAGGCCGATTCCATCATATACAGAAGATAGAGTTTCAAAATCGAATTATTTTAATTAAATTCCTTTAATTAATTTCTGTGCGTTTCGAACTCGCACGATCAAACGGTAAGTCCAATCGACACGAAATTTGGAATCCTATAATAACTCACTATTACGGATCCAATGAAACTAGTTTCGTAGACATCCGAGGTAGTGTCAAAAATAACTATTTTTACACGTTAATTAAATCAATTAATTTCCAATTTCTATTTTTTCACTTTTAAGTAAATTTAAAAGTTTTCTATCTTCATTCTAATTCAAATAGAATTTAAATCAACTTCCTAATTGATTTTTATTCTTATTAAATTCCAAGTTCAATTATTTAACTGGTTTAACATATAAAATTCACTTTTCAATATTTAAAATCAATTAAATAATCTATATTCGAACGACTGAAAAACTGGGTTGTTAAATACTTCCCCTTTAAAAGAATTTCATCACCGAAATTACTAAGTAGGAAAATGCCACAAAATCCATTAAATTTTCAAAAACAATTCGTTGAAATAGATTAACAATTTCATTTAACCATTTTAACATTTCGAAACCAATTAGTTAAACTTCTTATAAAGACTTTTCTAATTCTTCAAATCCATTCATAGTTATCTTTTCAAAACCAACTAATATCGTTTTATTCATAGTTATTAACTAATACTCTTTCAAAAATCAACTAATATTATTTCAACTTATAACTCAAATTCAAATTTTTAGTTATCAAAATTTTTAAAAAATTTCTAACGCCTTAAATTACGAAAATTTCGTCAGCATCTTCTTTGCGCGGTCCAATCGGCAAAATTCACAATATATATATATATATATATCACAAATATACATCTCATCTTCGAGGATGAGGCATCCCGAAGATAAAAAAAGTGTAAAAGTACGATATGTAATCCGAGATATATACCTTATATATATTTAGCAAGCATATATAAGCAATATGGCGTGAAAGCGAGCTCCAAATGAGAAGCAAATGCCATCCGCACCTACTAAACACTCAACAACCAAATGAGAACATGTATATAGCATAGAATATCAATGTATAACATATACAGTACAATAATCAAATGAAAATGAAACACATGCAACATAAGCAATCATCAAACAACTAACATCCAACAAATCAATTCATTCGTTTACTATTTAGTTTTCATCCAACTAATTCACGTTCAAGTTAACTAACAATCATTTTATTACATTCTTCTCATTTTACTATCATTTAATTCTCATCAGATTAGTTTGCATTCATCCCTTCAATTTGTTTACTAATATTCAATTAGTTTACATTTTACTAATTTACATTCATTCCAATTCAAATTTATTAACATTCATTTGCTAACATATACTTACTTTTAATTTATTAACATTCACTTCTTTACATTCACTTTACATTTGTTAACATTACTTCCAATTCATGTTTAACAACATTTCATTATTCACTTAGTATAATTTGTTTAAATACTAATAACACTTAAGAACTATTTTATTTCATTACTAAATTTACGTAAGTTTGCTTAAACATTTTATACAACACTTATGTTTATTTTCACTTCCTTATTTAAGTTTATTTCCAATTTTATCAAACAACATTTCAACCTATATACTTAAGTGAATTTCATTTATTAACTCAAGTTCATATTCATTTCAATTTCTTCACTTAGTTCATTTAATTCATTTCCTTTAACTTAAGTTAAACTGTATTTATTTAATTCAGAACTTAAGCTACATTATATTACTTCGATTCATTCATTTACTTTCGATATCAAATTTCAATTTAATTCTACATTACTTAAGTTAGATTCCTTTCCAAACTTCATTTTCTATTACTTAAGTTTCATCTTACAATTCAAATTTGGATTTCCATGGCTTAACATTCATATTTTAGCAATTTCAAAATCTTATTTCTAGCTTAGTATTACTAAATGTATAAGTTATATAACTTAGTTATTTACAATTTAATATTCATGGTTATATAATCAATTTAAAGCTTAAGTGTATATTCATTTCAAATTCAATTCATTTAACTTTACTTAAGTTGAAATTCAGTTCATGTAATCCTTTTAATTCAATTCGCTAACTCCAATTTATTTAACTTCACGTAAGTTAAACTCAAATTTAAATCTTTATCTATGCCACTTTAAATTTGATAAGTTCAAAACTCATTTTCCTTTATTTATCAAACCATATTTGGATTTTAAATTTCAATTCTCGTTTGTTATGGCAAAACTTCAATATAGATTTACTAAGGTAGCTAATCCATCACACAGAAACTCGAAAATGATACTGATGATGCGACCGTCATCATCCTTATTATTTCCTAGCAACTGTAGTGAATTCAGTGCTTTAAATTCTTTTAAATTATTTTTAAAATCATTTCTAGTCAAAATACTTCTACATAATAATATAATATCTTTAAACTTTTGCAAAACAATTGTAAAAAACAATGGGATTCAAATTCTCAAATTCTTAGTTTAAATCCATTTTTATTTATAACTCATATTTATAAATATACTCATGTAGTTTCATTTCTTATATATAAGATTATTTCACAATTGTAAATCATTTTAGTTATAATTCCATGCTTTATGATTCACTTTCTTATATAATTTATTCTTTAACAGTAGTTTTTATTTAGATTATTCAAATAGATTTTATTAACTTGTATATATTTACATTTTCAAACAACCAAACAATCAATTTATATACACTATAATAATTTCTGAAAAATTGTTCCTTTATATATAAAATATAATCAAGGTAAAATTATTTCATTTACCCCATTTGAAACAATATTATGTCGACTTGCCTTGTTTAAGTGTTTAGAAACCCATATCAATCACATGGCATCCCACATACCGACCAGAATTTATAAACAACTCAACGGATAAGTAAACACAATATAAAACATTTTATAGTTACTAACAAATACACGCTCATATATATAATACACTCAAACTCAATCTAGGGTGCTACCGACCCTATATATACTGACTACACATCAAAGCCTAGGAATATACTAAACCTAAGCTTTGATACAACGTGTGACGACCCGCACCCAACACCCTCTGAATCCGACACTAAACCACACATGTCCGACCCAATGTGCACCGATTGCAGATAATCATGAGAAAGAAAGAAGAGAGAAGAAGAGAAGAGAAGAAAGAGAGAAGAAGAAAACCAAACAGAACAATAACAACACAGAATCTCACATCGCAGCGGAATAACATATAATATAATATCAATGATCTTTACAAAAAGAGAAAGTGTAATATCATACATCAGTCATATCAGAGTACATGAAACAAAATCACCATCTAGACAGTTATAACAACCTGTTCTCACAAATGTTAAATCATAAACAATTATGCAACTGAATATAGACATATATAGGAATATGATCTAAAGACTTCCAGCTCGTATGCTGAAGCTCCAGTGCATCAAATCTGAACCTGAAAATATACCCGGTCTGACCCGAGCATTTATGTAACGGTCGGACGATTTTCGACCCTTGAAAATCGACACTAATACGTTCACTGTATAGAGTGCCGAGTAATCGAGTGCCGGAAATACCAGGCCGTTAGAGTTTTGAAGAAAAAGAGAGAATAAGAAAACAGAAACAGCAGCACAGAATCTCACAACCGCCGCGGCACAAAATATAATTTACAATAGCAGCATTTTATACAAAGAAAAGGTGTAACTGCTAAATATAAGCTAGTTATCAGAGTACAATCACCAACAATAATCTGGACATTTATAATAACATGTCCCTAAATGCCGACTATACAGTTTATAATACACAGCGGAATATAGTCGATACGTCCCTGCCATCCAGCTCGCCTCCTGAGCTCCACAGCATCCTAACCTGAAATTCTGTAATACTCGGTCTGACCCGGGCATTACAATAAAGTAACGCCCAAGTCAGGCTGGAAACCAGCGTGAGTAAACCAACTTAAATTTGAAATACTTAGGTTATAAAAACTTTTCTGGAACCAAGGTAACTCGTACAACACTACGAGTTTTTATCTTGTTATAACCAACACTTGTTACAGAAATCCATTGATATTAAAATAATATCTAAGTATAGTTACATATTTAAAATAGTCAGATTTACTTAATTTATTCAATTCGAGCCTATTAGACTCTATAATCAAACCTGTAAAGATTTGCTATTCTTATTAAATCGAAGTGGTTTCGGATATCACTGATATCCGACCCCGGCCTCTTCGAATCCAAGTAATAAATTTAAAAGGGTAAATTGTTTAAAATAAACAATTTATTATGCTGGGTGAAACTATTTAAATATGGAGAGACTTGTCTGACCACTTAATGGTACATACAAGAATAATTGAATTAACCCTCCAATAGGGTTAAGGCAAGATATAGATTGTTACCAATTTAACGATTGATAACAATTATCATACCAATCACACATTTGGATTTTATTACTTTGCTTAATCAATTTCGTTTATATTTTTATCCAAATTAATTACGAATTAAACAATTTATTAACTAAAAATAAGTTATAAATATCATGAATTTCCCATAAGTTTAAGTCAAATAATAATAATATAATTAATTACCATTATAAGATATCATTGAACTTTCAATTACGGATTTAAAATGAAAATAGATCTTTAGTTAAAGAAATAAAAAATATAAGTTATCATATAAATGTATATATACAATTTCCCTTTTTTCCTTTTTACTTTTATTTTCCTTTTATTTTCTTTTCCCTTTCTTTTACTTTTTATTTCTCTTCTTATTTCCTTTCTTTTATTTTTCCTTTTTCCTCTTTTTTTCTCTTTCTTCTCTTTATCTCTTCTTTTACTTTTTATTTTCTTTTATTCTTTTCTTGGCCTACCTATTTCTCTCCAGCCCACCTATTTCTTTTCTTCCCTTCTCCCCTTCTTTTCTTCCAGCTCTCTCTTTTCCTATATACTTGCACGCTACCCCTGCTGTGCACACGCACACGCCGACGGCACCTTGACGCTCACCTCCGGCCATCGTCCCAAACCATCTACGACCACCGAAACGTCCTGACAACCCCAAAATCTCATGGCAGACCCCAAATCAAAATCTGATATTCGAACCCAAACCCAGTGAAAGAACCCTCACCTTCCCCCACCTCGTCCAGCCACCTCCGACCACCGGAGACTCCCAAAATTCACCAGAACCTGCGCCCTGGCCTTCCCTTTCTTCCCCCCATACCACATCCTTCCAGTTGCCCCACGTCACTGCAGTTCACCAGGAACCGACCCCTTCCACAACAGGCCCCAAAACCCTACAATGACCTCCCCTCGATGCCATACACCAAGGAAAAACGTCGCTCCATTTTACCTATCTCCATCGTCACTCCAGCAACCTCCTCAACCAACGGCAAGACACCAAGTTGTCGTGGCCATCCCAATTCTGTCAAAAAGCAATTTATGTTCATCTCTCTTTATCACATCCAATACGCTCTTAAAAATCACTAGACCTTCTTTAAAAATCATCGTTTCCAATGGCGATCCAATTTTCATAAGTAAAAACATAAATCGTGATAATCGATTCTTTCAAATTTGGTTAACTTACTGTAAATTTTATTTGTATTCTTCTATACTTGATAAAAACTAATAAAACGAATTTTGGAACAAAGTATAGTAAAAAAAAAATGTTTTTATTTTTAACATCATAACCTAAATCTAATTAGGTGAGAGGTAGGAAATTTTGAAACCAAATATGACACTTCTTATATCCACACATAGAGGTGAAATATTGTACAGCCTTGGTTTCTGGTTATAACACAGAGTATACATCCATATATATGTGTGTGTATATTCCTGTTCCAAGTATACTTATCAAATAACACTTCTATGTACACATCCAACAAAATCATGGTTCACACTTCACAGTATAAATAAAAAAAATGGTTTTACTCACCTTTTTCCTAGACCAGTTCAGTGCTTTGAAAAAAATATGCCGCTTGCTTTGTTTTTGTGCTTCAGGCTTTTTAGTACTTGAGTTTGTTTAGTTTTGTTTTCTATAGCAATACTTTTTTTTGATGTGAACCCGAGAACAAATGAATACAGGCTGCCCTATATATAAATATGCAGGGGAGTGTACAGTGCAAGCCAAGGAAGGAGATGTAAACCTGTACAATCACCTTTTTCACAATTTATATTTTATTTTCATTCTTTTCTTTTGTTTATCTTGATTTGAAATATTTTCATGGATTTGATTTCCTTAATTCAAGCTTGACTTGATTTTTGCTTTTGACTTGATTAAATATAAAGTGGATTTGATTTTATATATGTGTGTGATGTTATGTTTTTAAGCTTGGATTTGATGTGTATCCATTTCAATGTCCCCTTGTGTGTACATATGTACATTTATATGAATAATATATGTATATATATCCTTATGTATATACATACTACATACATATGCTTACAAACATAGTCTTGTCTTGTTTTATATATATATATATATATATATTCATATACTAAACCTTGTCTCCTTGTATACATACATACATTCCTCACATATATACTTATATATATTTGTCATCAATATGTTTACACTTATTTATAATTACATGCTTATTTACATATTTCTTATTTAATATGAACATGTATGCATATATCATACTCAAATGTTTTGAAATCTGCCATTTATGAAGCTTGCATCTTTATGCATTTACACTTACTTACATATACAATATTTTCACAAACATGTATATTTACCTATTCACTATTTTATCTAACATATATATACATATGCATATGTATTTTTAATCCTTACATATGTATACATATTTATATATATTTACATATACAACATAAAATTTGTCTTTATCCTATATATATACACAAATATATGGAGATTTCATACACACTATTCTAGATGGTGAATTTTATTTATATTATAAAATTTATCATATCCAGACATTTATGTTTAAACTTTGAATGTTGTTTTCAACCAATTTTATATGTCCAGATATTCCTAAACATTAGAAAATTAATCTATTCGATGTATACAAATCAATAATAAAATCAGTTAATTACCCGATTAACAAACGTCAAAAATCCGGGTCGTTACATTCCTCCCCCTTTAGAACTTTTCGTCCTCAAAAAATTACGAAGCGAGAATTTTAATTTTGACGTGTATTATTTATTAATCCTCTTTAAACATTTTAACCACTAACTCTTTTATTATACAATTTTAAACACTTTAAAAATTACATAATATTACCAAACTAGCTTTATAAAAGTACTTTTCATAACTCGATGTCCATACCAGTCTATCCTTGTTCTCATAGAAATTTAGTCATACGTTGATCAGGCGTAGGACTGAAAATCTATAAGTACTTAGTAGACCCGTTTTCAACACCCAGTGAAAATACTTGAAATACCCTTTGCAAGAATGCTATGGAAATCATCACCCCCTCTATGGGTCACAGTTGCACGATAATTGTGTCGCCATCCCGGCGAAAACCATAAGAAAACTATAGGCATCCGCACCTCTCGACTTTCTCCATGGAAACTACACAGATCGCAGCTACACCTAGGGTTGCATTGCTATCGCAGCAAAACCTGTGTAACTATAGGCATCAGCGCCCCTTGAATAACGCTGCCAAACGAAACTTTACCACGTAGATCGCAGACTACACAAAGTGATGTCACTATTCCAGTGGAACCAGTGTAGACTGTAGGCACTCACTGCCACACGAATTTCGCTATGGAACCAAACCACATAGATCGCAATCTACCGATGTTACGTCGCTATCCCAGAGAAATCAAATGTAGATTGTAGGCAATCACTGCCACTCGACTTACGCTATGGAACGACAATAGATCGCAGTTACACTAGAGTTACATTGCCATCACAACATAACCCCAATGTAACTGTAGGCATCAGCGCCACTCGAATTACGCTTCCCCAAACACAATCCTCAGGAACTAAAGTTTTGTCCGGACGTCCTCTGGGATCCAAATTTAGAACCCCCCTTAGGGCTCAAGGCAGAACCACCCAATGGTTCTCCTACTATAAGTTTTAACTCTAAATGGGAGTGACTTTTTCTCCATACCATTCTCAAAACATTTCATACTATATACATATAGTACCTTTCAAATCACTCTTTATATGTATCAAATATAAACCTCATTTACACAAAATCGATATCTTCAAAATCGATAATTCTCAAATTTGGTTTACCAAATTTCCAAAATTTGCTTTTTGCCAAATCAAAAGCCTTTCAAAACAAATGAGTTACAAAACCTTTCCAGTTTCATTCTCATATACACATAAAATCATTCCTTCAACTCGAATAATTTTTAGATCAAATATTTCTGAGTCAACTTCATACTCATATAAACTCCATTTAGTATTCCAAATATCTTTCAAAGATCACTTCTTCTAGTTATAATTTCAATAAGGGAAGTTTTTAATATATAACAAATATATATAACCTCATTAATGCCAAATCAACTTTTTTTTCAAGTTCAATTTCCTTTTTCAAAGTCATTTGTAACATTACTTACTTCTTATAAAGTGAGTTTTCAGTTATAATTCTATCCAATTCCCATTTTAAAATCATCATATTTTCCTTAAAATATACTATTTTACTTCAAAATCATTTTTACCTTAATATTTTGATTCTGGTTCCAATTCAGAATTGCTTTGAATCCTATTTGGGTTATAACTTCAATTTCATCCCAGTTAGTATTTAAATCCATGATTTAAATAATTTCCACTCTGGCCAGTTTGAACTTAGAAAATAGCTTGAATAGTTTTTAAAATAGTTAAAAGATAGTTTGAGTTTTCAAAAAAAATGGTTTGTATAGTAAATAGCTTAGAAAAATCAAAATAATATGAATATTTAAGAAGATAGACTTAAACAGTTTATATTAAAATGATTTATTTGAAAATGGTCTCAAGGTCAAACTGATTCAGTTTCCATCTCCAATTCAAATCAGTTTTCAATTTCCATTTCCATTTATTCAATCCCGATTTCAAATTTGAATTAACTTCAATTCCCATTTTAATTCAAATCAATTTTCATTTCGACTTCGAACTAATTCAACTTCGATTTCAATTCCAATTAATTCAATTCAATTTCAATTTTTGAATTAATTCCAATTCCATTTTCAACCTTCAACCATTTTGATTTATATAAATTCTAGTTCAGCTTTTAAAATGTTGATTTAATCGCTTAAGTCAAATTAACCTCTAACATTTAATTTAACAACCCAAGTCTTTAAAATAACTCAATTCTGAGCCCAATTCCCATATATTCTTTTAAATTACTTCTACTTAAACTTATGTGAGGTTCGAGTAAGAGTCCAAATATTTTTAAACAAATCAATTCTCGGAATTCAATTTATTACCCAATTATACTTCACATTTTAAAACCCAATCCCTTTAAATAATTCTGGTTGATAAATTCATTTTTAATATTTCGAACTTAAGTTCAAAATGATTCCATTCCTATAAATTCAATTTCATTTCTAAGAATCAAAATTATTTAAATAAATTTCAGGATAAAGTTTACTTCTATTTAATTTCAGGAATCAATCCACTTATTTATTCATTCAAAATAATCCAATCTACAGTTTTATATACTGTAAATAACAAACAGGATGATAGTAGGATATGTCAAAGTAAATAAACATCCAAATTATCTAAACATCAATCAATAGCATTCATCACAAATTTTCAGAATTAGAAACTCGTTTTATTTCAAAATTCGTCTGAAATCATACATAACTTTTTATCAAATCCATACTCTTCTCTTTCACAATTCAATTTATTTAACTTCCATAAGTTAAATCTTAATTTCACCTTGAAATTTTCAATTCAGGTTATAAGTGCAAAACTTAATCAACTTGTCCTGAGTAAATTTCCAATCCATTCAATCCATTTAACCTTACTCAGTTTAAATTTCCCATTCCAAATCCAATTCTTATTAACAACACTTCCCATTTATAAGTTCAAAAACTTATTTTTCTTTGGGTTATACATCTCATTCTCACGGGGATTCCCAAATTTAAACATCAATATTTATTTCAAATCAACTTTGAAATCATACATATCCACATATATACATATTTATCCCATCAAGTCACACCTTTAAATTTTAAACCATCCTGGGTTTCTTTCCGAAACAAGTTCATCTTCAAACAACTCTAGTTTTTAAAACAAAGATCTCCATATTCAAAAATATTCTAAAAATATTACTTATTATTTCCTTAAAACTTTGAAACAATTCCAAAATTTCTCTGGGGCTTAGATTTAAAACTTCACAGTTTAAATCCATTTGATTTATAAGTCATACTCATATAAATTTTTACTTCCTTAAAACATTTCACTCTGCTTTATCGTTGCTATTCATAATAAACATCCTCTATTAAGACACAATACCTAATTTACGATAATTATCATATATAGAAATCGAACACACCCTATATTTCTTCATAACTTACTGGAAAGATATAATCAGGGTAACTTGCTTCAAATACTTGGAAAATTCTTTTAAATTTTCCGGAATTTAAATTCAGGTTCGAATCCATTTTTAACCTAACTTATTTGTATAGTTTATCCTTACCCAAATTCTATTTGGTTATATAAATTACCACTTAAATTTTATAATTTTATTTGATTATAATAATCATAGCCAATCACCTTGATATTTTATAATAATTCAGAAAAATTACTTCTTTATATATCAAAATATAGCCTTATATAAAAATTATTATTTATAAAACCATTTTAAATTCATTTTATAATAAAATAACAAGCACGCCCTCATATAATACTCTCAACTCATTCTAGGGTACTACTGACCCTATCTCTAATGAGTAATCCCCACCAGAGCCAAGGTTCTCGCTTAACCTTCAGCTCTGATACCAAATGTAACGGCCGGGCGATTTTCGACCCCCGAAAATCGACACTAATACGTTCACTGTATAGAGTGTCGAGAAATCGAGTGCCGGAAATACCAGGCCGTTAGGGTTTTGAAGAAAAAGAGAGAATAAGAAAACAGAAACAATAGCACATAATCTCACAACCGCCGCGACACAAAATATAATATACAATAGCAACATTTTATACAAAGAAAAGCTGTAACTACTAAATATAAGCTAGTTATCAGAGTACAATCACTAACAATAATCTGGACATTTATAATAACATGTCCCTAAATGCTGACTATACAGTTTATAATACACAGCGGAATATAGTCGATATCTCCCTGCCATCCAACTCGCCTCCTGAGCTCCATAGCATCCTAACATGAAATTCTGTAATACTCGGTCTGACCTGAGCATTACAATAAAGTAACACCCGATTCAGGCTGGAAACCAGCGTGAGTAAACCAACTTAAATTTGAAATACTTTGGTTATAAAAACTTCTCTGGAACCAAGGTAACTCGTACAACACTACGAGTTTTTATCTTGTTATAACCAACACTTGTTACAGAAATCCATTGATAATAAATAATATCTAAGTACAGTTACTTATTTAAAATAGTCAGATTTACATAATTTATTCAATTCCAGCCTATTAGACTCTATAATCAAACCCGTAAAGATTTTCAGTGCTTATTAAATCGAAGTGGTTCCGGATATCACTGATATCCGACCCCGGCCTCTTCGAATCCAAGTAATAAATTTAAAAGGGTAAATTGTTTAATATAAACAATTTATTATATTGGGTGACACTATTTAAATATAGGGAGACTTGTCTGACCACTCAATGGTACATACAAGAATAATTGAATTAACCCTCCAATAGGGTTATGGCAAGATATAGATTGTTACCAATTTAACGATTGATAACAATTATCATACCAATCGCACATTTGGATTTTATTATGTTGCTTAATCGATTTCATTTATATTTTTATCCAAATTAATTACGAATTAAACAATTTATTAACTAAAAATAAGTTATAAATATCATGAATTTCCCATAAGTTTAAGTCAAATAATAATAATATACTGAATTACCATTATAAGATATCATTGAACTTTCAATTATGGATTTAAAATGAAAATATATCTTTAGTTAAAGAAAGAAAAAATATAAGTTATCATATAAATGTATATATACAATTTCCCTTTTTTCCTTTTTACTTTTATTTCCTTTTATTTTCCTTTTATTTTTCTTTTCCCTTTCTTTTACTTTTTATTTCTCTTTTTATTTCCTTTCTTTTATTTTTCCTTTTCCTTTTTTCTCTTTTTTTCTCTTTCTTTTCTTTATCTCTTCTTTTACTATTTATTTTATTTTATTCTTTTCTTAGCCCACATATTTCTTTCTGGCCCACCTATTTCTTTCTAGCCCACCTATTTCTTTTCTTCCCTTCTCCCCTTCTTTTCTTCTAGCTCTCTCTTTTCCTACATACTTGCACGCTACCCCTGCCGTGCACATGCACACGCCGGCGGCACCTCGACACTCATCTCCGGCCACCGTCCCAAACCATCTCCGACCACCGAAACGTCCTGACCACCGCAAAATCTCCCGGCAAACCCCAAATCAAAATATGAAATTCGAACCCAAACGCAGTCAAAGAATCCTCACCTTCCCCCGCCTCGTCCAGCCACCTCCGACCACCGGAGACTCCCAAAATTCACCAACACCTACGCCATGGCCTTCCCTTTCTTTTCCCCCATACAGCATCCTTCCAGTTGCCCCACATCGCTGCAGTTCACTAGGAACCGACCCCTTCCACAACAGGCCCCAAAACACTACAACGGCCTCCCCTCGACGCCACACACAGGAAAAACGTCGCTCCATTTTTCCTATCTCCGCCGTCACTCCAGCAACCTCCTCAACCAACGCCAAGACCCCAAGTTGCCGTGGCCATCCCAATTCCATCAAAAAGAAATTTCCGTTCATCTCTCTTTATCACATCCAATACCCCTTTAAAAATCACCAGACCTTCTTTAAAAATCATTGTTTCCAATGGCGATCCAATTTTCATAAGTAAAAACATAAATCGTGATAATCGATTCTTCCCAAATTTTGGTTAATTTACTGTAAATTTTATTTTTATTCTTCTATACTTGATAAAAACTTATAAAACGAATTTTGGAACAAAGTATAGTCAAAAACAAATGTTTTTCTTTTTAACATCATAACCTAAATCTAGTTAGGTTGAGAGGTAGGAAATTTTGAAACCAAATATGACACTTCTTATATCCACAAACAAAGGTGAAATATTGTACAGGCTTGGTTTCTGGTTATAACACTGAGTATACATCCATATATATGTGTGTATATATTCCTGTTCCAAGTATACTTATCAAATAACACTTCTATGTACACATCCAACAAAATCATGGTTCACAGTATAAATAAAAAAAATACTTTTACTCACCTTTTTCCTAGAACAGAGCCGTGCTTTGAAAAAAATATGCTACTTGCTTTGTTTTTGTGCTTCAGGCTTTTTAGTACTTGAGTTTGTTTAGTTTTGTTTTCTATAGCAATACTTCTTCTTTTTTATGTAAACCCGAGAACAAATGAATACAGGCTGCCCTATATATAAATATGCAGGGGAGTGTACAGTGCAAGCCAAGGAAGGAGATGTAAACCTGTACAGTCACCTTTTTCACAATTTATATTTTATTTTCATTCTTTTCTTTTGTTTACCTTGATTTGAAATATTTTCATGGATTTGATTTCCTTAATTCAAGCTTGACTTGATTTTTGCTTTTGACTTGATTAAATATAAAGTGGATTTGATTTTATATATGTGTGTGATGTTATGTTTTGAAGCTTGGATTTGATGTGTATTCATTTCAATGTCCCCTGGTGTGTACATATGTACATTTATATTCATATACTTAACCTTGTCTCCTTGTATACGTACATACATACCTCACATATATACTTATATATATTTGTCATCAATATGTTTACACTTATTTATATTTACATGCTTATTTACATATTTCTTATTTAATATGAACATGTATGCATATATCATACTCAAATGTTTTGAAATCTACCATTTATGAAGCTTGTATCTTTATGCATTTACACTTACTTACATATACAATATTTTCACAAACATGTATATTTACCTATTCACTATTTTATTTAACATATATATATATACATATACTTATGTATTTATAATGCTCACATATTTATATATATTTACATTTAAACATCGTAAAATTTGTTTTTATCCTATATATATATATACACACACAAATATATGGAGATTTCATACACACTATTCTAGATGGTGGATTTTATTTATATTATAAAATTTATCATACCCAGACATATATGTTTAAACTTTGAATGTAGTTTCCATCAATTTTATATGTTCAGATATTCCTAAACATCGGAAAATTAATCTATTCGACGTATACAAATCAATAATAAAATCAGTTAATTACCCAATTAACAGACGTCAAAAATTCGGGTCGTTATAATTTAAGGTGGAGAACGCCCAGATCAGTCTGGTTAACCAGCGTGAGAAAACACATCTCTACTGAATTTATAAAGTTACCAAAACATTTCTTTTCAAAACAAAAGGTATCTCGTAAGACCAATGTCCACACATAGACACAGACGGGATTTTACCTTACGATGCCCAAAACACTTCATTTTAAATCCTATTATTTTATAATAGTGTCTATTTCACAAATAATATCAAATATAGCCGAAATGGTTACCCATATAACATTTCAAACTTAATCATTTAAGGCTCTACAAAAAAAATGGCAGGCACGTATTGGATATTTCCAACATGATAGGGAACTAGTGGAAGATCAATCTGTATATCCACGGCTTAGGTCCAAGACTCAGACAACGCTATACATCAACATATATGGCTAAAAAAAAGGATACCCTCTGCGAATAACATCCAAGGACTCAGACATGGTTGTATCTCTGCCATAAGGCCCAGAACATCTGGTAACCTATGGCCTAGAAAATCTGGTAACCCAAATCACTACTATCCAAATTGCAAGCATACATATGACCACATTGCATCCCATCAAAACCGAGGTGTGAGGCTTGCGAGTCTACGATTCCCTTTCACATATTACATGTCAATCTCTAAATGCCACAATGTCATTCCACGTCACATGACTGATTTCTACAAAAGTATAACTTCCTGAGCTCGTTTGTCTCAAGAAAGGCTGTTAAGCTAAGAGAAGTTGCCTTCTCCGCCACCAACTGATATACGTTTATAGAAACCACTCCAATGTGATTTAGAACACAATGTCAGACAAACATCCATAATAAGTTCATTCTAGGATTGAACGAAACCGAAGGCACTCTCCTACTGCCATTAGTAGCGAGTAGTCCTTGCAATCCGAAGATTTCCACAACGAGAAGACCACTTCTATAATAAATGTCTCTATAATGGGAGCGATCCAGAGAATGTCAACAAGCAGTCCTCATGCTATGAAGATCCTCGGTCTTCATAAATCATCATCATAATCTGCACTTCTGAGCGCATACATTGGTCCGGAGTGGTTTTCGGATGAATCTGATCCTAGTCTCTTCACACCAATATCGAAAGTGGCTCTTAACCTAATACATAAACTAAGTCTTATAGACTTATCACGGTTCCAACTTTCAACTTGCAATCCTTCGGCCAAGTAGGAAGCTTGGTAAACAGGAGTACAAAATTATCTCCACACTACATGAATCATCTCTCTCAACAACAAACGATAATCAAGCATACATAGCGGACTCCGTGCTAAGTGCACGACTAATCAGTTTCCACATCAAGTCAAGAAACCAAAACTTTGCCAATTGGCATAATTTAGTACTAAAGCAATTATTAGGCCCTTTTATAATTCTTATAAACCAAAACACTTTTCAAATATATACTTGAAAATATCTTTAAAAAGATATATACTCAAAACTAATTCAACTATTCAATAATTGGAAAACATTTCCATATACTAGGTATATATACAAAACTTCTCAAATATTTGATAATTGGAAAACATTTCCATATACTTATCTCAATATAATAAGCATATTCACAAATCATTCTATTTTCAATACTTAGAAAATAACATCATATACTTAAATAAAAAATAAGTATATACACAAACCATTTTTGGAAAGCTACAACAACTTTAAAACAATTTAACCTTCATTTTTGAAAATATCATTTCAAAACTATCGTCTTAAATATTATTCATTTCAAAACATGAACATACTTACTTTATAAAAACCATACTTACTTATCAAAATAAATCATTTACATTAGCAAACAATGTTTATAACTTTCATTCTCCAAAGTCTATGTATAAAACCATTTCTAAATATCAATTTGCAAATCCCATTATTTTACAACTTATTCGGTTACAAATCCATTTATTTAAAAATTTAAAAAACTTCTTTTATATAAAATCCTTTTGTTTACAAAGTTTATTTATAAATCTATTCTTTTAAAATCTCATTTTTACCAACATCCCTTTATAAAACAATTTACAAATTTATTTATGTTAAACCCATTTATAAAACCGTCCTTAAAATATCAATAGCAAATCCAATTTATAACTAACTTATAAAACCATTTCTATACACATCCCTTTATAAATCCATTATATAAAATGGTTTACACAAATATTGATTTCAAACCCATTTCTAATACTTATAAAATTCCATTTAAAAATCCATCACTTATTCACAAAACGTTACTTATAAATCTTATATATAAAAACTATTCAAAAACTTGATTTGAAAACATTCATAAAATTGTATATTTAAAATAACAAAACCCATACTTTCATTTTAATTTAATATAAACTCCTTTCCATAATTCAAAAATAATTATAAACAAAAATACTTCGAAATCACTTTTAAACCAAAATCACTTTGAAATCACTTTTAAAACATTTCAAAAATACTGAAAACATGGCCCAATGCTGCTTAAGCACTGACTAAGGGAATAAACATCCAATCATATCCAAACATATCATATATCACATATATATGAAAAATAATCAGCAATAATAAGGAATCCAGTTGGATCACTTTAATCTGTTTCCCTCCATCACAAATCACATGTTACGACATATAAATAAATATGCGTACATAAATAATCAACAATGGTGAGGAATCCTGTTGGATCCCTCTAGCTTGTAACCCGTAACAAATACAACATGTGAGTGAAAATGTACAATGTCTGCTTCGAGGCAGTCGCACATACAAAGGGTCCTCCACTCATACACAGGGACGTGTAGGGTCTCGTCTGCTCCAATCAGTGTGAATATATCCAAACCAACTAATATATATATATATATATATATAATGTCATATATATTCTGTAACGACCCCAAATTTTATAAGCATTTGAATTAATAATTAATTGAGTTTTTGAATTTAAAATTGTTAATTTATTTCATTCTGAATAAAAATAGTAAACAAATGGTTTAGAGATAAATGATAAATATATATATATATTTGAATTGATGGTTAAAGATGGTTTGAGTTTATAAAATAAATATAAGACAATAAATATTAAGTAAATAATGATAATTAATATTTGAACTAGAAATTGAAATTAATATAAGGTAAGTTTTAATAAAAATAGAAGTAGAATATTTGTTAAAATCTAACAACTTTTATAATATGTACATAAAGTAAAGAAGCCACCAGACTTTATCTCTAAGGCAAACAAAAGTATACCATAGCCTACAACACTTAGAAAACAAAAACAAATACAAGTATGCAAAACAATTAAATGCATGAATATAAACAAATACAAAACAAAGTTGAAAACAATCAACACTTAAATACAAAGCAATAAATGCTTGGATCTTTAGCCACCCTATAGAAATCCATCTCAGCCGAATTGAAGGAAAACAAATATACTTATATATTTGTTTGTACAGCAGCATTAAGGCATGCCACAGCTATATCTTTAGCCATGCTTATTTTTATACAAGCATTTATTACCCTGTACAACAAGCATCACTTGTAGCTTCTTATATGTCAACCTCTTCATTTCATTTCGTCCCTTGATACAAAACTGAGAAAAGAAAAAGAGAAAAAAAAAAGCTTCAGACTTAAAAACATTCATCAAGCAATGCAAAGATCATGCAAGTTTAAAAGCAAATCCAGTTTCCAGTTTCTCAGAGCACTTCCAGGCTTGTACTCTCTGTTTCAAACAAATAGGTGAGTAACAAATGTTTTTGTTAAATATAAGTATATAGTTGAATTACATGATCATTCTCCAGATATAAATATGCCTGTGAATATGTTTTATCTCTGTGAATATATGTATGTACATGCTTTGTGTATGGTCTGGATGTTCACTGTTTTTCAATTACAGGTCCTAAACCCATTTATAAATCAATTACCCATGATTCAATCTTCACTTCTACCTTAGTTTAGAACAATATAGGTTGTTATACCATGGACTTTAGATTACAAACTATTTTAAACTAAAACATCTTTGAGTTGCCTCTGAAAACAAAGAAAATACAGAGCACCACTAAACCAAGTCAAAATCCAACTGTCAAAACTCTTAGATTCAGATATACACATGGATTGCTTATACAAAAATAGGATTTTTAACACTAAAATCTAAATTTTTAGTGATTGAATTCGGGAGCAGTTTGGATTTGATCAGAAAAGTGTTGCGAGGAGATTTCTGATGATCTGTGAAGAGGTGGTGGTCGGGGTTCTGCATATCGATGGAGGGGTGATCGTATAACATAGGAAAAATACTGAATCGCGATGGAATTCGTCGTGGAAGACGTGGCGATGGTTTTCTTCCTGGAGCCCTAGTAATCTGGGTAACGAAAGTTCGATCACCATGGCCAGTGTAGGTGATCGAGCGCAACGAAACTCCGGGATATGGTGGCGGAGGAGTTCGTCGAGGTGTACACGAATTTTCATGTTATCTGATGGTCGGGATCGCCTGGACGAGGATGCTTTGGCCGGAGTTGTTTTACTAGGTGGAGTTCGAGAGTGCTCGATTTTGGTTGGAGCTTCGTGGTGCAGTTTCGTGGGGCGGAGTCGTCCTGGTGGTGGTTCGCCGAGGTGTCTGAAGGATCGTCAGGGGAAGCGGCGGCGAGAACGACTTGTGCACGTGCACAAGGATTGAACTGGCATCAGTTCGTATGATTGGGGAAGGAGAAGTTCGTTTCGAGAAATCTCGTGAAAACTGGGTTATGGGCTCGGGTAAATTGATAAATTTCACGAAGTAAAAGATAGGAGTCTCGGGTAGGACTGTTTTTTTTTTTTGACAATGCCCAGTTCTACTCGAGTTCGTACTCGGGTAAATTGCGCCCTGGCTCGGGAAATACCCTGTTTTTCTCGAAGTAAATTGCAGGGTGGCTCGGGTTAGAGTTTTGGTCCAGGTTTTGATACCTGAACTGTTTTTCTGTTTTAAATTAAATTTAAATTTTAATCAAGGTTTAAAACTGGAGTTAAAACAAAATGTAAATAAAGATTCCAGTTTGAAATAGAATTCAGTTTGGAAGATAAATAAAAAGTTTTAAATTTCATTTGTTTTAATAAAATAAAAGAAATTAAAGGTATGGGGAATTTGAATTTAAAATAGAATTGAAATTGAAAATGAAAATTTAAACAAGTTGAATTTAAAAGTAAAATCTGGAACTAATCTTAAATCAGATGTTAAAATTAAATATAAGAAATTTCTTTGGAAAGGTAATATAAGAAATTTAATAAAGATTATTAACTAAGATTTTATTTGAAAAATTAATTAATATGATAAATTTTAACAACAAATTTAGATTTGATAAATTTAATAAGAATCAATCGTGGAACTATCAAGTATAATTACTTAATAACAATAATTGTGAAATTTAATATTCGGTGTAATTTATGGAGGTAATCGAATTGTTCAAATTAAATTTCTTAAGTTAATTGATTCAGAAAAATCATTTGATAGTTTTGAAAAGTTAATTACTTAGAGAAGTAATGAATGAATAATTACTGAATGTAATTAATTAAATGATAATTTAAAATGTGAATTAATTATTTGTTAATAAATCAAAGGATTATTTAATAATGGTAATTAATTGAGATTAATTTAATAATTAAAGATTAATTGATTCATTGATTTAAGAACTGATTAGTTAATAATTAAGGGTTAACTAATAAATTTGAAAGAAAGATTTTCAAATAATTTGTAATTAAATTACGATAGTTAACCTGGATTAATAAATTGTTACATCTGATTTAAATTAATTAGTTGGTTAATAAATTCACTTGTGAATGTTTGGATTCTATTGGATGATTTAATTGTTTGATATCCCTGATATATGATGCTTTGTGATACACCCTGATTTATGTTGTGATCTGTAGTTTACTTACCTGTGATATATATCTGTGATCTGTGAATGAACGATAAGCGTATAGTTTATATCGCTTATCAACTATATTATGTATTTTGATCTGTGATGATTGATTGATGTTGCACTATTGTGTGAAATCCCTAGACTACACTTTACACACACAAATATGGATTTCACATGGAAATCGGTTAAGTCACAGATAATTTAAATTTGATGTTTTTGAAATTGAAAATTTAATTTCAATTGATTTTGAAATTAGAAATTTGGGGTTTAAAGTGAAAAGCTTTTGAAATGGAATTTCAAAGATAAAAGTTATTATGAATAACTTAACCGAGTTTTTGAAAATTTAAATAATTAGATTTAAATTTGAATCCAATATTTGAAATTAAATCTATGATTTGGAAACTAGGGATAAAAGATGATAAAAATGTGTTTGTATGAATTAAACCATTTTAAAAGTATTAATTTGGGAATTTGAATTTAAACCAAGGATTTCAACTCGTATAGATGAATCAAATTTCCAAATAAAAACTGTTTGTTTTAAAGGGATAAAAGCTTTTAGATAAGAAAAGAAATTCCAGTTTAAATTAAAGGAATTTCAAGTGAATTGAAAAATGGATTTTCCAAGATTATGAATGAATTCTTTTTGAAAGCTATGAATTAAATCTGTTTGTTTTTAACAGATTTAAAATGATGATTTATTTAAACCATTCGAAATGAAATTGTTTTGAAAACTATAAATTAAATCTTTGATTTAAAGATTTAACGAGTTAATTAAACTGAAATGGAAATCGATTTGGAAAATCTGTGAATGAATCTTTGTGAAATTAAGTGAACTTTATGAATTGAATCTTTTTGTTTAAAGGATTAAAATGGTAATTTGTTAAACCATTTGAAAAGAAAGTTTGGGTAATAAGTTGTGACTTAATTGAAATCCCATTATCCATTTGTTTTTGAATATTGCGCTCACTATTCGGGTTAGCCGGGAAAAGACAATTGTGTCATATAACCCATTCCGAATAATGATACGTCGTATATGGATAGCATTTGAAGACCGGTGTTGAAGACCGGATATTTTTCGAAAATGAAAGGACAACCTGTCGAATGTCTCTGCACTGAGTCGCGCCGGTATAGAGATTTATATCACTCTTTTGTGACGGGAAGTCCGGACGTGATTGAAAGTTATCCGGAATTGCAAGGGCTTCGTGAGAAGTGCCTTCGGTTCTGTTCGAACCCGGAACAGACTTGTATGGATACATGTCTGACATTGCACTTTGAGATATAAAGCTGATTTCTTTCAAATACATATCTGTTTGGTGGTGGAGAATTTATTCTCTTAGCTTAACACCCTTCTCTGAGACGTACGAGCTCAGAGGTTATGTAATTGAAATTTATCAGCGATATATCCCAATTTGGTAATGTGACATGCTGAGTGTTGCTGTGTGATGATCAGTGTTTGATCATTTGTGATATGATCATTTGTTGATCTTATATCTTTGTGATCATAGGTTGATCATTTGTTTGACCCGAAGCATGGCTTTGTGACAAAGCGTAGCTTTGTGGACGAGACTTCGTCGGACCTCACACCCCGGAAATGGTCAAAACAGGAAAGATGCGGCAAGGTTCTAGGGAGTAGCGCCCCTTAGTGTATGTCATTCCTTCTGGATAAAGGTGGTATCATGGTATGAAGCCCAGATACTTAACCTCTGTGGTTGCTGCAAGTTTATTACTTTGTGGTTGTTGGAAATCGGGGATCCTCGGGAAGATCGGTGACGATCGGGGGATGGCATACGCGTGTCAGTAGTTACCTATTTTTGCAGAGGTAACCCGGCCTTGTGTTGGCAGAGATCCGGTTAGGTTCTCGGGTCGTCTATTCCAGGGACGTACCCATCGTGGATAGGAAGTTCCTTAGCCTGACCATTTGTTGGAAAACCAAACTCCAATACGAACTTTGTACGGTATTAGTTGTAGAACCTGCCATTTACGTACGGTGGTCACCACTGTTTAGATGGTAGCTATAGTAGGCATACGATACTGGTCGTATGTTGGCTAAGATTAATATTATACTTTCGAAATGTTTTCTACACTATGCACTAATAATAATATCAAAAAGGATTTGATTTGCGTAGTAAGCATCTTTGACTATCATAAGAAGAAATCTCCTCCAATTCTGCGTTTGCATTGTGTGTGTGGTGGGAGGTCTTATGGTAGTTTCATTTTCGAAAAGCATTGCGGATTTCAATGTTAAAAATTCTTTTGCTATTTGTTTTTAAAGATAAACTGTTTTTGTTGCTCACACCAGTCTTGCTATATTACAGCATGATAGGGGATTCTCGCTTCGCAGTTTGGTGGCGAACGGGAGACTCTTACCCCTACATGTCCCTGAGAGGGATGGGTTGGTTAGGCAGAGGCCGTGACAGTCGAGAGGCTGGCCGTAAAAGCAAGTTTGGGGTATCACTGTCAGCCACGGTGGGGCTGGGATGGTTGAAAAGCCTACCGGTTGTGACCGCTTACTTCGGTACGGGTGCCGATTTTCGAAGGTCGATTTTTGGGTCTTGACAAGTGGTATCAGAGCTAAGGTTGAACTTTAGCTCAGGAGTATAACACATTAAGTAGCTCATTAGAGATAGAGTGAAGTAAACTCTAGAATGAGTAATCCCTAAGATATCAGTCTGAACGTCTCAGTAAATTCTCTTGCTATCCACTGATAGTGAGTATGAGTGCAAGAAGAAGACGAGATAGGGGACAAGGGAATACGACTATAAATGGTCAATACCCTGCAACAGTGGAAACAATCTTTCTCTATCAATTTTCTTTGATTCGTTTCTAAATTCTTTTGATTGCTTCGTGTCAGCTACAAGAAGAAGTTTCAGTATGATGATGGCCCTACGAATCGTTGTAGGAAATTCTTACTTCGTATCTTCATCGGTTTCTTATCAGCTCTTTGATTTAAACCTTAATGAATTTGAAACTGGAATTTTAAATTGAATTAAATTGACTAATAAAATATGAGGGTAAATTGAATTGAATCAATTAAAACGATTTCGTTTGAAACCAAATTTGAAATTCTATTGTAATTTCTTTTGAATATCAAAGTCCGAAGAGGGACGAATTGGTATGTATTCTGAGATATTCCGACTTGAGTTTGGAATTCATATCGTAAGTTGAGGAGTTATAGGAGATCGAATCTGTCTATCTCTGTTGTTTCGTGCCTGCGAATTTCGAGGACGAAATTCTTTTAAGGGGGGAAGTTTGTAACGACCCCAAATTTTATAAGCATTTGAATTAATAATTAATTGAGTTTTTGAATTTAAAATTGTTAATTTATTTCATTCTGAATAAAAATAGTAAACAAATGGTTTAGAGATAAATGATAAATATATATATATTTGAATTGATGGTTAAAGATGGTTTGAGTTTATAAAATAAATATAAGACAATAAATATTAAGTAAATAATGATAATTAATATTTGAACTAGAAATTGAAATTAATATAAGGTAAGTTTTAATAAAAATAGAAGTAGAATATTTGTTAAAATCTAACAACTTTTATAATATGTACATAAAGTAAAGAAGCCACCAGACTTTATCTCTAAGGCAAACAAAAGTATACCATAGCCTACAACACTTAGAAAACAAAAACAAATACAAGTATGCAAAACAATTAAATGCATGAATATAAACAAATACAAAACAAAGTTGAAAACAATCAACACTTAAATACAAAGCAATAAATGCTTGGATCTTTAGCCACCCTATAGAAATCCATCTCAGCCGAATTGAAGGAAAACAAATATACTTATATATTTGTTTGTACAGCAGCATTAAGGCATGCCACAGCTATATCTTTAGCCATGCTTATTTTTGTACAAGCATTTATTACCCTGTACAACAAGCATCACTTGTAGCTTCTTATATGTCAACCTCTTCATTTCATTTCGTCCCTTGATACAAAACTGAGAAAAGAAAAAGAGAAAAAAAAAAGCTTCAGACTTAAAAACATTCATCAAGCAATGCAAAGATCATGCAAGTTTAAAAGCAAATCCAGTTTCCAGTTTCTCAAAGCACTTCCAGGCTTGTACTCTCTGTTTCAAACAAATAGGTGAGTAACAAATGTTTCTGTTAAATATAAGTATATAGTTGAATTACATGATCATTCTCCAGATATAAATATGCCTGTGAATATGTTTTATCTCTGTGAATATATGTATGTACATGCTTTGTGTATGGTCTGGATGTTCACTATTTTTCAATTACAGGTCCTAAACCCATTTATAAATCAATTACCCATGATTCAATCTTCACTTCTACCTTAGTTTAGAACAATATAGGTTGTTATACCATGGACTTTAGATTACAAACTATTTTAAACTAAAACATCTTTGAGTTGCCTCTGAAAACAAAGAAAATACAGAGCACCACTAAACCAAGTCAAAATCCAACTGTCAAAACTCTTAGATTCAGATATACACATGGATTGCTTATACAAAAATAGGATTTTTAACACTAAAATCTAAATTTTTAGTGATTGAATTCGGGAGCAGTTTGGATTTGATCAGAAAAGTGTTGCGAGGAGATTTCTGATGATCTGTGAAGAGGTGGTGGTCGGGGTTCTGCATATCGATGGAGGGGTGATCGTATAACATAGGAAAACTATTGAATCGCGATGGAATTCGTCGTGGAAGACGTGGCGATGGTTTTCTTCCTGGAGCCATAGTAATCTGGGTAACGAAAGTTCGATCACCATGGCCAGTGTAGGTGATCGAGCGCAACGAAACTCCGGGATATGGTGGCGGAGGAGTTCGTCGAGGTGTACACGAATTTTCATGTTATCTGATGGTCGGGATCGCCTGGACGAGGATGCTTTGGCCGGAGTTGTTTTACTAGGTGGAGTTCGAGAGTGCTCGATTTTGGTTGGAGCTTCGTGGTGCAGTTTCGTGGGGCGGAGTCGTCCTGGTGGTGGTTCGCCGAGGTGTCTGAAGGATCGTCAGGGGAAGCGGCGGCGAGAACGACTTGTGCACGTGCACAAGGATTGAACTGGCATCAGTTCGTATGATTGGGGAAGGAGAAGTTCGTTTCGAGAAATCTCGTGAAAACTGGGTTATGGGCTCGGGTAAATTGATAAATTTCACGAAGTAAAAGATAGGAGTCTCGGGTAGGACTTTTTTTTTTTGACAATGCCCAGTTCTACTCGAGTTCGTACTCGGGTAAATTGCGCCCTGGCTCGGGAAATACCCTGTTTTTCTCGAAGTAAATTGCAGGGTGGCTCGGGTTAGAGTTTTGGTCCAGGTTTTGATACCTGAACTGTTTTTCTGTTTTAAATTAAATTTAAATTTTAATCAAGGTTTAAAACTGGAGTTAAAACAAAATGTAAATAAAGATTCCAGTTTGAAATAGAATTCAGTTTGGAAGATAAATAAAAAGTTTTAAATTTCATTTGTTTTAATAAAATAAAAGAAATTAAAGGTATGGGGAATTTGAATTTAAAATAGAATTGAAATTGAAAATGAAAATTTAAACAAGTTGAATTTAAAAGTAAAATCTGGAACTAATCTTAAATCAGATGTTAAAATTAAATATAAGAAATTTCTTTGGAAAGGTAATATAAGAAATTTAATAAAGATTATTAACTAAGATTTTATTTGAAAAATTAATTAATATGATAAATTTTAACAACAAATTTAGATTTGATAAATTTAATAAGAATCAATTGTGGAACTATCAAGTATAATTACTTAATAACAATAATTGTGAAATTTAATATTCGGTGTAATTTATGGAGGTAATCGAATTGTTCAAATTAAATTTCTTAAGTTAATTGATTCAGAAAAATCATTTGATAGTTTTGAAAAGTTAATTACTTAGAGAAGTAATGAATGAATAATTACTGAATGTAATTAATTAAATGATAATTTAAAATGTGAATTAATTATTTGTTAATAAATCAAAGGATTATTTAATAATGGTAATTAATTGAGATTAATTTAATAATTAAAGATTAATTGATTCATTGATTTAAGAACTGATTAGTTAATAATTAAGGGTTAACTAATAAATTTGAAAGAAAGATTTTCAAATAATTTGTAATTAAATTACGATAGTTAACCTGGATTAATAAATTGTTACATCTGATTTAAATTAATTAGTTGGTTAATAAATTCACTTGTGAATGTTTGGATTCTATTGGATGATTTAATTGTTTGATATCCCTGATATATGATGCTTTGTGATACACCCTGATTTATGTTGTGATCTGTAGTTTACTTACCTGTGATATATATCTGTGATCTGTGAATGAACGATAAGCGTATAGTTTATATCGCTTATCAACTATATTATGTATTTTGATCTGTGATGATTGATTGATGTTGCACTATTGTGTGAAATCCCTAGACTACACTTTACACACACAAATATGGATTTCACATGGAAATCGGTTAAGTCACAGATAATTTAAATTTGATGTTTTTGAAATTGAAAATTTAATTTCAATTGATTTTGAAATTAGAAATTTGGGGTTTAAAGTGAAAAGCTTTTGAAATGGAATTTCAAAGATAAAAGTTATTATGAATAACTTAACCGAGTTTTTGAAAATTTAAATAATTAGATTTAAATTTGAATCCAATATTTGAAATTAAATCTATGATTTGGAAACTAGGGATAAAAGATGATAAAAATGTGTTTGTATGAATTAAACCATTTTAAAAGTATTAATTTGGGAATTTGAATTTAAACCAAGGATTTCAACTCGTATAGATGAATCAAATTTCCAAATAAAAACTGTTTGTTTTAAAGGGATAAAAGCTTTTAGATAAGAAAAGAAATTCCAGTTTAAATTAAAGGAATTTCAAGTGAATTGAAAAATGGATTTTCCAAGGTATGAATGAATTCTTTTTGAAAGCTATGAATTAAATCTGTTTGTTTTTAACAGATTTAAAATGATGATTTATTTAAACCATTCGAAATGAAATTGTTTTGAAAACTATAAATTAAATCTTTGATTTAAAGATTTAACGAGTTAATTAAACTGAAATGGAAATCGATTTGGAAAATCTGTGAATGAATCTTTGTGAAATTAAGTGAACTTTATGAATTGAATCTTTTTGTTTAAAGGATTAAAATGGTAATTTGTTAAACCATTTGAAAAGAAAGTTTGGGTAATAAGTTGTGACTTAATTGAAATCCCATTATCCATTTGTTTTTGAATATTGCGCTCACTATTCGGGTTAGCCGGGAAAAGACAATTGTGTCATATAACCCATTCCGAATAATGATACGTCGTATATGGATAGCATTTGAAGACCGGTGTTGAAGACCGGATATTTTTCGAAAATGAAAGGACAACCTGTCGAATGTCTCTGCACTGAGTCGCGCCGGTATAGAGATTTATATCACTCTTTTGTGACGGGAAGTCCGGACGTGATTGAAAGTTATCCGGAATTGCAAGGGCTTCGTGAGAAGTGCCTTCGGTTCTGTTCGAACCCGGAACAGACTTGTATGGATACATGTCTGACATTGCACTTTGAGATATAAAGCTGATTTCTTTCAAATACATATCTGTTTGGTGGCGGAGAATTTATTCTCTTAGCTTAACACCCTTCTCTGAGACGTACGAGCTCAGAGGTTATGTAATTGAAATTTATCAGCGATATATCCCAATTTGGTAATGTGACATGCTGAGTGTTGCTGTGTGATGATCAGTGTTTGATCATTTGTGATATGATCATTTGTTGATCTTATATCTTTGTGATCATAGGTTGATCATTTGTTTGACCCGAAGCATGGCTTTGTGACAAAGCGTAGCTTTGTGGACGAGACTTCGTCGGACCTCACACCCCGGAAATGGTCAAAACAGGAAAGATGCAGCAAGGTTCTAGGGAGTAGCGCCCCTTAGTGTATGTCATTCCTTCTGGATAAAGGTGGTATCATGGTATGGAGCCCAGATACTTAACCTCTGTGGTTGCTGCAAGTTTATTACTTTGTGGTTGTTGGAAATCGGGGATCCTCGGGAAGATCGGTGACGATCGGGGGATGGCATACGCGTGTCAGTAGTTACCTATTTTTGCAGAGGTAACCCGGCCTTGTGTTGGCAGAGATCCGATTAGGTTCTCGGGTCGTCTATTCCAGGGACGTACCCATCGTGGATAGGAAGTTCCTTAGCCTGACCATTTGTTGGAAAACCAAACTCCAATACGAACTTTGTACGGTATTAGTTGTAGAACCTGCCATTTACGTACGGTGGTCACCACTGTTTAGATGGTAGCTATAGTAGGCATACGATACTGGTCGTATGTTGGCTAAGATTAATATTATACTTTCGAAATGTTTTCTACACTATGCACTAATAATAATATCAAAAAGGATTTGATTTGCGTAGTAAGCATCTTTGACTATCATAAGAAGAAATCTCCTCCAATTCTGCGTTTGCATTGTGTGTGTGGTGGGAGGTCTTATGGTAGTTTCATTTTAGAAAAGCATTGCGGATTTCAATGTTAAAAATTCTTTTGCTATTTGTTTTTAAAGATAAACTGTTTTTGTTGCTCACACCAGTCCCATGACTGATCCGGAGTTTATTGTTCCCTTCCTAAACTCTGGGTGCCCACTATTTTCCACACGGGCAGTCTAGAGTTGGGTTTTTCAGCTATTCAGGTTGAGTAGATTATCTGGAGCTAGTTCAGTTCTTGGAGTTCATGGACTGACGTTGCTTATCTTGGAGCATTCTATTGGAGACATTCTATCCGCTGTTGGTGTTATCTATTTTCTTTTCCGCTGCTATTTGTTGTATCATATCTCTGATGTATATAGATATTCATTGTATCATCATTGTATCTGGATATTGTATCAGATGTTGTATATCTGTATTATTCTTTTTCTTCCGCTGTGTTGTTATACTTAATGGTGTTATAAGCTCCCGAGAACCAGATTCGGCATTTGAATCTACGGCATTTTGAGTACAAGTGAAGTACGGGTGCCGATTTTCGAAGGTCAATTTTTGGGTCTTGACAAGATTCCAAACAAGCATCAATCATCATAAATAAATTATTCTCACTTATATAAAAATATAAGCGAGCCAAAGAGAGTGATATTTACTCACTTTGGTTGCATTCGTCGCTGCAGCGTTTATTCCAATTAAAAAAGAACAAGCATTCGAATTTAACCAAAATTATAGCCAGCTCCAAATCCATCCAAACCAGCTCTAAAATGAAGTGCTCGACAATACGAATCCAACGTAATTTGTTTCATGCGAATCCGACCTCGTATGTAAGAGTTATGGATTTAATTGCATTCGAGATAATTAATATATAATTAACTTAATTATAATTTAAAATTAAACCTCTCTATTAATCTTCGTTCGTTCCCTCCATTGCCCAGGCTTCCATGCACGTGTCTCTTCTGGGTTTTTTTTTGCGTTCGAACTCTTCGCCGCGACACCCATGGTTGACGCCGACTACGCCGATGCTCCCTCCAGTGCCGCGCCTCTGCCTCAGCTCGAAGGCTAGAACCACGCCTACACGCGCCCTATTCATCAGCCATACAACCCCAAACAGCCAGCCCCAAACATGAGCAGATCCACGGTGATCGGTGAAGAGGTAGGCCAAATCGACCGTTGGATTTGAAGATCTCGTTACGCTCTACAACTTTGTAGTTGAAGGTTTCACCTAAATGTTGATGGATTGGGGGATATTCGAGGGGAAAGGCAATGAAATTCTGGCCATTGAAATAAGAAGCGGCGGCTAGCGTATATGGTCTGGGATTTTGCAAGTTAGGGTTCTCTATTTATAGGCAATATAAATTACTATTCCTTCAAAATAACTCCGAACTCCAATCGAGGCGTGCCACTTGGCGTTCCAAACGTTTTACCCCTATTCCGAACACAATGGAATATATATCAGAGGCTAATTCCATCATATACAGAAGATAGAGTTTCAAAATCGAATTACTTTAACTAAATTCCTTTAATTAATTTCTGTGCATTTCGAACTCGCATGATCAACCGGTAAGTTCAATCGACACGAAATTTAGAATCCTATAATAACTCTCTATTACGGATCCAATGAAACTGTTTTCGTTGAAATCCGAGATAGTGTCAAAAATGACTATTTTTACACGTTAATTAAATCAATTAATTTCCCATTTCTATTTTTTCACTTTTAAATAAATTTAAAAGTTTCCTATTTTCATTCTAGTTCAAATAGAATTTAAATCAACTTCCTAATTCATTTTTATTCTTATTAAATTCCAGATTCAATTATTTAACTGATTTAACATATAAAATTCACTTTTCAAAATTTAAAATCAATTAAATATTCTAAATTCGAACGACTGAAAAACTAGGTCGTTAAATACTTCCTCCCTTAAAAGAATTTCATCCTAGAAATTACTAAGTAGGAAAATGCCACAAAATCCATTAACTTTTCGAAAACAATTCGTTGAAAAAGATTACCAAATTCAATTAACCCTTTTTACATTTTGAAACGAATTAGTTCAACTTCTTATAAAAACTTTTCAAAGTTTTCAAATCCATTCATAGTTATCTTTTCAAAACCAACTAATATAGTTTTATTTATAGTTATTAACTAATACTCTTTTAAAAATCAACTAATATAATTTCAACTTATAACTCAAAATCAAATTTTTAGTAATCAAATTTTTCAAAAAATTTCTAACGCCTTAAATTATGAAAATTTCGCTAGCATCTCCTTTGCGCGGTTCGATCGGAAAAATTCACAATATATAAATATCACAAATATACATCTCATCTTCAAGGATGAGGCATCCCAAAGGGAAAAAAGTGTAAAAGTACGATATTTAATCCGAGATATGTACCTTATATATATTTAACAAGCATATATAAGCAATATGGCGCGAAAGCGAGCTCCAAATGCGAAGCAAATGCCATCTGCACCTACTAAACACTCAACAACCAAATGAGAACATGTATATAGCATATAATATCAATGTATGACATATACTGTACAATAATCATATGAAAACGAAACACATGCAACATAAGCAATCATCAAACAACTAACATCCAACAAATCAATTCATTCGTTTACTATTTAGTTTTCATCCAACTAATTCACGTTCAAGTTAACTAACAATATTTTTATTACATTCTTCTCATTTTACTATCATTTGATTCTCATCAGATTAGTTTGCATTCATCCCTTCAATTTGTTTACTAATATTCAATTAGTTTACATTTTACTAATTTACATTCATTCCAATTCAAATTTATTAACATTCATTTGCTAACATATACTTACTTTTAATTTGTTAACATTCACTTATTTACATTCACTTTACATTTGTTAACTTTACTTCCAATTCATGTTTAACAACATTTCATTATTCACTTAGTATAATTCATTTAAATACTAATTACACTTAACAACTACTTTATTTCATTACTAAATTTACTTAAGTTTGCTTAAGCATTTTATACAACATTTATGTTTATTTTCACTTCCTTATTTAAGTTTATTTTCAATTTTATCAAACAACATATCAACCTATATACTTAAGTTGAATTTCATTTATTAACTCAAGTTCATATTCATTTCAGTTTCTTCACTTAGCTCATTTAATTCATTTCATTTAACTTAAGTTAAACTTTATTTATTTAATTTAGAACTTAAGTTACATTCTATTACTTCGATTCATTCATTTACTTTCGATATCAAATTTTAATTTAATTCTACATTAATTAAGTTAGATTTCTTTCCAAACATCATTTTGTATTACTTAAGTTTCATCTTACAATTCAAATTTGGATTTCCATTGCTTAACATTCATATTTTAACAATTTCAAAAATCTTATTTCTAACTTGTTATTACTAAATGTATAAGTTATATAACTTAGTTATTTACAATTTTAACTTCATGGTTATATAATCACTTTAAAGCTTAAGTGTATATTCATTTCAAATTCAATTCATTTAACTTTACTTAAGATGAACTTCAGTTCATGTAATCCTTTTAATTCAATTTGCTAACTCCAATTTATTTAACTTCACGTAAGTTAAACTCAATTTTATATCTTTATCTATGCCACTTTAAATTTTATAAGTTCAAAACCCATTTTCCTTTATTTATCATACCATATTTGGATTTTAAATTTCGATTCTCGTTTGTCATAGCAAAACTTCAATATCAATGTACTAAGGTAGCAAATCCATCACAAAGAAACTTGAAAATGATACTGATGATCCGGCCGTCATCATCCTTATTATTTCCCAGCAACTGTAGTGAATTCAGTGCTTTAAATTATTTTAAATTATTTTGAAAATCATTTCTAGTCAAAATACTTCTACATAATAATATAATATCTTTAGACTTTTGCAAAACAACTGTAAAAAACAACGGGATTCAAATTCTCAAATTCTTGGTATAAATCCATTTTTATTTATAACTCATATTTATAAATATAATGTAGTTTCAATTCTTATATATAAGATTGCTTCACAATTGTAAATCATTTTAATTATAATTTCGTACTTTATAATTCATTTGCTTATATAATTTATTATTTTACAATTGTTGTTTTTATTTAGATTATTCAAACAGCTTTTATTAACTTATATATAATTATGTTTTCAAACAACCAAACAATCAATTTATATGCACTATAATAATTTCTGAAAAATTGTTCCTTTATATATAAAATATAATCGAGCTAAAATTATTTCATTTACCCCATTTTAAAACAATATTATGTCGACTTGCCTCGTTTAAGTGTTTAGAAACCCTTATCGATCACATGGCGTCCCACATACCGACCAAAATTAATAAACATCTCAACGGATAAGAAAACACAATATAAAACATTTTATAGTCACTAACAAATACACGCTCATATATATACCGCACTTAGACTCAATGTAGGGTGCTACTAACCTATCTATACTGAGTACATATAAAAGCCTAGGAATATACTAAACTTAAGCTCTGATACCACATGTGACGACCCGCACCCGGTGCTCTCTGAATCCGACACTAAACCACACATGTCCGACCCAAAGTGCACTGATTGCAAATAATCATGAGAAAGAAAGAAGAGAGAAGAAGAGAAGAGAAGAAAGAGAGAAGAAGAAAACCAAACAAAATAATAACAACACAGAATCTCACATCGCAGCGGAATGACATATAATATAATATCAATGATCTTTACAAAAAGAGAAACTGTAATATCATACATCAGCCATACTAAAGTACATGAAACAAAATCATCATCTGGATAGTTATAACCACCTGTCCTCACAAATGCTAAATCATAAACAATCTTGCAGCGGAATATAGACATATATGGGAATACGATCTGAAGACTTCCAGCTCGTCTGCTGAAGCTCCAATGCATCAAATCTAAACCTGAAAAAATACTCGGTCTGACTCGAGCATTTAAAGGGGAGAATGCCCGGATCAGACTGGTAAACTAGTGCGAGAAAACACATCTCTACCGAATTTATAAAGTTACCAAAACATTTCTTTTCAAAACAAAAGGTATCTCGTAAGACCAACGTCCACACATAAACACAGACGAGTTTTTGCCTTACGATACTCAAAAGACTTCATATCAAATCCTATTATATTATAATAGTCTCTATTTCATAAATAATATCAAATATAGTCAAAATGGTTACCCATATTGCATTTCGGACCTAATCATCTAAGGCTCTACAAAACAAAATGGCAGGCATGTATTGGAACTAGGTTTCCAACCAGATAGGGAACTAGTGGAAAGATCAATCTGTATCCACGGCTTACGTCCAAGAATTAGACGTCGCTATACATCAACATATATAGCTAAAAAAAGAATACCCTCTGCGAATAAAATCCAAGGACTCAAACATCGATGTATCTTTAACATCTGTAACCTAGGGCCCGGAACATCTGGTAACCTAAACCACTACTATCCAAAATGCAAGCATACATCTAACCACATAGGATCCCCTCAAAACCAAGGTGTGAGGCTCGCGAGGCTATGATTACCTTTCACATATCACATATCTGAATGCCACACTATCATTCCACGTCACATGACTGGTTTCTAGAAAAGTATAACTTCCTGAGCTCGTATGTCTCAAGAAAGGGTGTTAAGCTAAGAGAAGTTGCTTTCTCTGCCACCAACTGATATACATTTATAGAAACAACTGAAATGTGATTTATAATACAATGTCAGACAAACATCCATAACAAGTTTGTTTTGGGACTGAATGAAACCGAAGGCACTCTCCTACTGCCACTAGTAGCGAGTAGTCCTTGCAATCTGAAGATTTCCACAACGAGAAGACCACTGCTATAATAAATGTCTCTAAAATAGGAGCAACCCAGAGAATGTCAACAAGCAGTCCTCACGCTATGAAGACCCTCGGTCTTCATAAATCATCATCAATAATCTGCACTTCTGAATGCATACATTGGTCCGGAGTGGTTTTCGGATGAATCTGATCCTGGTCTCTCCGCACCAATATCGAAAAGTGGCTCTTAACCTCATTTAGAAACTAAGTCTCGTAGACTTATCACGGTTCCAACTTTCAACTTGCTATCCTTTGGCCAAGTAGGAATCTCGGTAAATGGGAGTACAAAAGTATCTCCACACTACACGAATCATCTCTCTCAACAACAAACGATAATCAAGCCTACATAGCTGGCTCCGTGCTATGTGCACGACTAATTAGTTTCCACATCAAGTCAAGAAACCGAAACTTTGCCAATAGATATAATTTAGTACTAAAGCTATTATCAGGCCCTTTTATAATTCTTATAAACCAAAACACTTTTCAAATATATATATTCCAAAATATCTTTAAAATGATATATACTCAAAACTAATCACTATTCAATAATTTGAAAACATTTCCATATGCTAGATATATATTCAAAACTTCTCAAATATTTGATAATTGGAAAATATTTCCATATACTTATCTCAATAGAATAAGCATATCCACAAATCATTCTATTTTAAACACTTAGAAAATAATATCATATACTTAAATCAAAAATACGAACATACACAAACCATAATTGGAAAGTAACAACATCTTCAAAACATTTTAAACTTCATTTTTGAAAATTTCATTTCAAAACTATCGCCTTAAATATTATTCATTTCAAAACATGAATATACTTACTTTAAAAAAAACCATACTTGCTTATCAAAATAAATCATTTGCAAACAATGTTTATAACTTTCAAGTCTCCAAAGTCCATGTATAAAACCATTTCTAAATATCAATTTGCAAATCCCATTATTTCACAACTTATTTGGTTACAAATCCATTTATTTAAATATTTACAAAACTTCTTTTATATAAAATCCTTTTGTTTACAAAGTTTCATTTATAAATCTATTCTTTTAAAATCTCATTATTTACCAACATCCATTTATAAAACCATTTACAAATTTATTGATGCTAGTACAAAGGGTCATCCGCTCAAGCACATGAACTTATAGGGTCTCATCCGCTCCAATCGGCGGGAATATATCCAAACCAACTAATATATATAATATATCATATATCATCCAAACAAGCATCAATCATCATAAATAAATTATTTTCACTTATATAAAAATATAAGCGAGCCAGAGAGAGTGATTTTACTCACTTTGGTTGCATTCATCGCTGCAGCGTTTATTTCGATTAAAAAGGAACAAGTGCTCGAATTTAAACAAAATTCTAGCTAGCTCCAAATCCATCCAAACCAGCTCTAAAATGAAGTGCTCGACAATATGAATCCAATGCAATTCATTTCTTGCGAATTTGACCTTGTATGTAAGAGTTATGGATTTAATTGCATTCGAGAAAATTAATATATATTTAACTTAACTTAATTATAATTTAAAGTTAAACCTCTCTGTTAATCTTCGTTCGTTCCCTCCTCTACCCAGGCTTCCATGCACGCATCTCTTCCATTTTCTTTTTTTTTCACGTTTCAACCCTTCGCCGCGCTACCCACGGTCGACGCTGACCACGCTGATGCTCCCTCCAATGCAGCGCCTCTGCCTCAGCTCGAATGCCAGAGCCACGCCTACGTGCGCCCCATCCATCAGCCACGCAACCCCAAACAGCAGGCCCTAAATGAGAGCAGACCCACAGCGATCGGTGAAGAGGCAGGCCAAATCGACCGTTGGATTTGAAGATCTCGTTACGGTCTACAACTTTGTAGTTGAAGGTTTCATCTAAATGTTGATGGATTGTGAGACATTCGAGGGAAAAGGCCACGAAATTCTGGGCATTGAAATAAGAAGTGGCGGCTAGGGTATAAGGTATAGGGATTGCAACTTAGGGTCCTCTATTTATAGGCAATATAAATTACTTTTCACTCAAAATAATTCCGAACTCCAATCAAGGCGTTCCAAATGTTTTACCCCTATTCCGAACATAATGGAATATATATCGGAGGCCAATTCCATCATATACAAAAGATAGAGTTTCAAAATCGAATTATTTTAATTAAATTTCTTTAATTAATTTATGTGCATTTCGAACTCGCACGATCAAACGGTAAGTCCTATCGACACGAAATTTGGAATCCTATAATAACTCACTGTTACAGATCCAATGAAACTGGTTTCGTTGAAATTCGAGACAGTGTCAAAAATGACTATTTTTACACATTAATTCAATCAATTAATTTCCAATTTCTATTTTTTCACTTTTAAATAAATTTAAAAGTTTTCTATCTTCATTCTAATTCAAATAGTATTTCAATCAACTTCCTAATTCATTTTCATTCTTATTAAATTCCAGATTCAATTATTTAACTGATTTAACATATAAAATTCGCTTTTCAATATTTAAAATCAACTAAATATTCTAAATTCGAACGACTGAAAAACTGGGTTGTTACAATAGTCGAAAATTATCACAACCCCAATAATTTACAGATAAAATTATATGATCACATTTGATTAAAATATGATGTTGTAATTAATTATATACTATATATATATAAATTTTATATATTTATTTAATAAAACAAAAAATGTTTTTTGTATTAAAGCCATGTTAACTTGAGATATATTAGATAATAAAAAAATGTTGTTTTATTGTACATACGAATGACCAAACAACTTTGTGACAATATTAATGCATATCAGAATCGTTACGTAACCAACAATTTAAAATACAGGTATACAATAGAACATAATGATTGAGCATAAATAATTGAACTATATTAGAAATGTACAACACTCATAATTCCTTGAAGTACACCTTGAAATGATAATATCTACTCCTTGAAATAGTTTCTGATTCAAAAAAGTGCTAGTCCTCGAACTGTTTGCCACCACCTATCTGATAACATCTAATTTGATTTGATTTGAACTCTAGAAGGATGGAGAAGGGAGTGGGAGTTTTGGCTAGCAAGAGATTAGATGCGGAGGCTTAAAAAATCTCAGTCATATGGGGATAGAGATGCTTATATAGTGGGGGAAAGTAGAGAATCATGGATCTCATCTCTTATTCCTTCTCCTTTAGTCTCATCCATCCAAAATCAGGCCTCTTTCCCTATAATTTGAGCCACCCCTAAACTACGTTGCTGCAAAATTTACTAGCCCCTATGATGGGCCTTAAACCCATTTAAGCCCGATATAATATTATACAATTAAATCCAATTTAATCACTTATTGATATCGTATATCGATTGATATATTTATAACCATAAATATATCTAATTAATATTTACTCATCAAATCATAATCAAATTTTACAATTAACATTTAATAAATATTAATTAATTTACTTAATTTATAATAATTATGAATTTAATTAAATCGTTGGCCAAACAAGAATTCATCGTTTCGGTTGTGTGATTCGTTAGGTGTAATTCGGTCAGCGATTAATATCGAAATATTCGTATATTAACGTTCACACATTACTTTGCAGGTGGTGTGACATTTGACTAAATTTATCACTTAATTGGTTTCAGTAAAATCCAATTTTACTTTATTAAGCATTACTCGGTTGTGACTTTTATTTTACACCTATTCTCTTTGTCCAAACTGTATCACTTTGAACTTATGGAATTTGGTAATGGTCAAAATTCCAATATCATTCATATTAAACTCTATAGTCCAAACATTAAATTTTTGGTTTAATAATAACAATTATTATTAATACTAACCTCGTATAACTGAGGAGACGAATCCTCTCTTGAATAGTGCTTTACTTGGAATACTTCCACAACCTAATTACAGTCACTAGATGAACATCATGTCATGATTGACTATAATCAAAGCGGAGCTTTCATATTGAAGATTGACAGTATTCTCAAGTCGAGATAATTGTGTAAATTAGTCACATCGATATTTTTTGCTTGACCGTAGTTATATTAAGCAATATAAAACTATCAAGTGAGTCATTCAATAGTTATCTAGTAACTATCAGTACGTAACCCCTTGGTGTCTCCAGCGACCACGAGTGATATACTGCCGAACATTTGCAAAGCGTTACGTACCCCAGTTTCAACTGATGAATTGATATTCAGTCTCAATACATCTTGACTAAGAATATTTAGAATGGTTTATTTATTTTCATTGTGATAAATTACTAACTATTACAACACTTTGTAACTACTATCACAAAACATACATTTATGGATTTTCTATTAAATATACTTTTAATTAAATTTTTAATTAACATAACATATTGTATCAAGTATATAATAGAAAAAAAACCTTTTATTTTGAACAAGATTAGTTAACGAGTTAGATATATGTAACAAATTACATAATTGTCCTTGTGGAATACCCATAATTCTATCAATCTTCCACTTGCACTTGGGGTCAGTTATCGAATCCTATTCCACTTCTCCAATCAGTTTCTCAAAACCAATGTGGTCAGTACCTCAATGAATGAGTATGCTATTATGTTTCGGTTATCTACTCTGTCAGTCAATTCTCTCTGACGCTAATAAACTACCTTTATCATATGGAATGTTTCGGAGTATGTCTCTCAACTTGCAGTGAGCTCTATGTTCTGTTATGAACTATATTATGACATTATTATCATATAACAATGTTACTAGATTAACAACATTTGGAATAACCCTTGGCTCGGTTATAAATTTATGCATTTATATTTATATGCATTGCTTTTATTGCGGCGCTATCCAAGGAGATGTACTTAGCGTTTTCATTAAATAAGCCACAATCTCTTCTATTTGAAACATTTCCAACTTAAAGATTTACAACTTGAATTTATTATTGACATATTATACTCGATATTGCATATGAAGTTTGAGTCTGAACACTCCTTCATAAGGAGTTCGTTGTTTCTGTAAATAATTCTTCAATATTTCATAAATACACGAGAACATCACAAATAACCGTTCAGTTTTATTTATTTGTATTTGATATTTGCTTCATGTATCAAATACATAAAAAAATCAAGGTATCTAGACAACATGTATGATAATTCCTATTGCCAATGCATAAAGAATCCATCTTATATGTTTCATATTAAACATTTTAATAAGGTGTCCTTGCATATTGTTTTGGGCATTCCAAAAATCTTTTATACTTACTATAAAAGACATCATTTATAAATCCATCGTCTGTTATTAAAACAACTAAAGCTGATCTTAACATCAGCACATTATTTACAATCAGCAGTTTGTTGTTTATGGTTTAGAAATATCTATGTACATTTTTTAACTTTCTTATGAGCACACACTTTCTCCCCATTTTGATTGACAATCAAACTATTTGGTATTTCTATCAAAACACTTGTTCAATTTTGATGCTTGTCGAATGGCACTTTCAAATAAATTTTTGGATCATATCCAAAACTCATAAATTCAATATCGCTCTCACTATCTTCAAGACACTTTGGTTATTATGTGTAAATTATTTACTCCAACTCGTTATTTATAATTTTCTATTTTAACACATGTGCCAAAACAAAAAGTCGTACCATGCGATAATTTTATGACTAAAATCCAAACCAACTTGAGAACATCGAATGGAGAATCAGTTACGTTAATTTCAACAATTAAAATTCACGGTATTATATTGTCAATATGGCTCACTATATTCCACCTACATTTTTCTTTTTCTGAAAGGACATTTGTGGCCAATGGATCATATCCTTTGCAGATACAACTATCAAAATCATATTTTGATAATGTACTTGGAATCTATTTTATGAATTGCCATATATAAAACCGATTTTGCATTTGTTCACAATATACTTATGTTCACAACATAAATTAGTCATATAATGAATATCATTCCTAAAATTCTCTTTGGACAATTCATATAAGATCCCTTTTATATAATTATTACGTTCATTCTTTCGACACGCGCAACTTGCCAACTCATTGGCCTGGGATATATAGGGGTTTCCTATAAACCCATATCTTGTTTTGTTTTATAATCTATTCTTTGGATGATAATAATTTTAACCTTGTGTACTACTGTTAAGTACACGTCTTATAGAAAGAGTTTAACTCAACTTCACTCATCATTAATCGTGCTTTATCCAACCAAATTCGGTTACTCCTTTCAATACATCATTATCTATTGTAGGAAGGAGTGACCTTTGGGACCGAATCTTTATTCATATTAGGTACATACAGAACTATTTACAATATACTCGTCCATTCGATCAAATCGAATAATTTATGTTGCATGTTATATTATTTACTTTCATTTTATATCCTATGAGCTTATCATAGAATTATACATGCATATCAAATACATGTGTTCATGTCTATGATAACTCATCGATGAATATGCTGAAGAATATGGAACCGCTTTGATATTAATAGACTTACGATTGCATACATCTATATGTATCAATCCGAAGAGTTCATTAACTCTTATGATGCTCTTACTAAATGGGTACATAGCCTTTAATTTGTTTAAGATATAATTAACCACTATTATATGGTTCATAATCATACAATAAAAATTATTTCTCAAAACTACGGCTTAGTCTATATTTCTGAAATAATTACAAATAATTTTAGACACTTATGTATTTTTCCAATACATTACTTTTATTGTGATAACAAATACCATATTATATTTTTATTTTATGACGAATATTTATAATATTTACATTGAAATATAACTATATCTACTTTCAGTCGACACCCAAAATAGTTGTTATTTCATAAATAATGTTCGGTACGCTTTACAAAATATTTTTTTTCATAATTTGATGCAATTAATAAGTGTTGTAAGGCATGCTCCCACTATTTTCGCCATTACTATAATGGTGTAGTAAATTTGGAGGTCCATCATTCACTTAATATAGATTATTAATTTCATATACCACAACTAGTTTACAGCGGAGAGTTTTTTAATCAAATATCTTGAAATTAAAAAAATATCTCATAGAAAACAATATTCTATACTGAAATACATTTCGAAATAGAAATTGTATTTCTTATTCCAATGTTAAGTATCAACCATTATTATTACAATTCTATTTTCCATTGTTTCTTTATAAAGTGGAAGTGACTATTCACTCTCTTTATCCCAACTGTACCATAAATCACATCTATTCTTGTATGTTCGTCTTTCTTTCTAAACAGTCGAACCGTTCAAAAGAAATTCCTTGCAATAATTTCATAATGAACTCTTTACTAAATGCATTTGATCATTCTTAACATTTAAGGAAATCAAATATGTTGCACTTTGCATAAACTGATTAAAACAACATTTCAACGATTGAGTTCTTAGATCTATTTTGTAGTTTTGGTCTAGTGTTACATTTAACACAATATGATTTTTTTGTAATTAATAAAAATAGAATACTCGATCTCATAGTACGGTTTGTTGGCTTATTTCGATTGAGCTAAATTCATCGAAGTATCGTACATTACGAACTATGTTTGTATTCCACATAACATTTATATGTGATAGTATATGTATCAAATATCCATAGTCATGTATTGCTTTTAGAGTTTGAAACTCATATGATACAAAACACAGATTCGACCAAATAAACACGTAAGTGACCAAATTATGAATGTATTTAGTAGTTGTAAAATCAGGCTCTTGCATAGGTATTGAAACATTAACATGCAAGAGCACTTATTAGTAAGTATATGTTATATTTCTATTTGTCAATCTTCAATTCAGTTCATTTGTATATCTTAATTAATAAACATTTTATCAATCATATTAAATGCAAAAATTTATCAATGTAAATTATGATAACATTGTGTAGCATTTGTTCTTACAATATTAGAAATGTTAAATGTTATCATTTTGTTTTTTTAATATAGGTCTCACTAGTCTTTTATGTTTCACCAAACCCTAAGCAAAACATAGAAGTCTTTCGACTTCACTAGCAAGTTTTAGGACTCGAATGCCTTAGGATTCTAAACTTGAGGAAAGCTCAACAAATCATAGGTCCACATATGATGGATAGCTCCTTATCGGTTGTGTCACATACAACTCGTAACCCATGGTACCTTGTCCTAATCTTTCCTTTACCATGACAACTTATGAAATTTACACCAATTCTCTTCGTCAAATGAAATATATTTCTGGGTTATGCCGATTAATAATAATTTTTCTGGTACAATGAAATATATTCTATGGAAAAGGGAAAATGCATGCAAATTATTGAATAGAGTTATTGTTGATGGTAAGTAGACTTTACTATGGTTCGATCCTTGGATCAACCATAAGTCTTTGGTCGACATTATAGGCTGGAATAGAGTGCAATTATGTACCAGCGCTCATTGTACAGCAAGTGAAATTTTGTACAATAATGAATTGCATCCAGAAATTCTCCCCGAAGCTAGAGAGGTGTCTACAACTATTCATCAGATCAAAGTGGCAAATGATGATTGTCAAGACTACTGGAAGATCAGGAATAAAAGAAAATTTGTTTTCTCGAAGGTGTGGGATGGCATTAGGCATCATTCAACAGTAAATAATTATCGTAAATTGGGATGGCATAACCCAATCGCGAAGAAATTCTCATTTACAGCGTTTAAATCATGTTCACAATGACTACCCACAATGGATCATCTTACAAATTGGGAATTACCGTTTAACAGTAATTGCGAATTGTTCAAGAATTACCAAGAGGACCACAATCATCTATATAATAAATGAAACTACAGTACTTATCTGTGGGATCGAATGGCAACAAATCTAGAAATTCTTTCACAATTTGAGCCTCCAATATAAGATCGACCACATCATTGATGTTAGTGGTTCCAAAGGTGTATTACAAAATCTCATCTACACTACAGCAGCAATGATTATTCATCACTTTTGATTGGAAAGGAATAGAAGAAAGTTCCAACTTAAAGCCTACTCGATATCTCAATGATATAAACTTATGGAAATGACGTCAGATTGTAGATGAAATGAGAGCAACGCGGCGTTGGCCTTTCGGAGAGGTAGTGGATTTTGTTGAAGATATGGAGTATTAAGCTGAATAATGAAGGGTAGCGGTGGCATGTTTCTTTTAATGTAGGTTTTTCTGTATTGTTTTTGGGTCGGTTTGGTAGAAGTTAGAAAGCGGAGGCATTTTGATTGGGCTGCTTTTTATTTGGGGTGTATTTGTCTATATATATTTTTATTTTGGAGGAGTTGTAACATTGTACTTAATAGGGAATGCCATGCTCTTTTTCCTTACTACATCGGTATGGTTTTTTAAGGAGGCGAATTCTGCTATTGGTTTTAATTCTTTAATAAAGAACCCATTTTCAAATAAAAAATTGTACATGTATATATTTTAATTAATTAACTATTTGGTTAATTTATTTAATTATTAATCTTATTAATAAATATTAAAAATTTCAAAATATGATTATTATATTTTCAAAACACTTTTGCAAGCAAAAAAAGTATTATTATTTTGTACAGGCAAGTCGAATTACAGTGGTTGTACTACCACTATACAACAATATATCACGTGTGATGCATAGATACTTCAACAACCATGAAAAGAGAAAAAGAAGAAAACCTATTAAAAGTATAGGAGTTTGGTAGAATTCCCAAACTACTTACAATGACCATAACTAGTCTAACCTCCTCATCAGAGGAAGAGTCACTGGCTAACTCAGGGCTAATAACATGGATGAAATATGAAAATTACCCGGCCAAGTCAAGGTCATGTACAGATGACTTAAGGGAATAGATAAAGCTCCTGCACCAAGTGGCATCCTTATGAATATCCATGTTGTTTTCACCAAGTTCACCTTCAGTCGAGAGAATACACTCACTGTCGAAGATTTTGTAGTAAAGATATCATTCCTTACCTTCATTATCTATCATGTATTTGTAGTAGGATTGTTATTCAAGGAAATAATGCATTCACGAACAGCGATGCACCCAAGTCTTCTTCTTAGATAACCATATGATTTGAGGATGATGAGGCCTGGGCAATACAAGGATATGATCTGGGACTGTGCCAAAAACAGGACTGGTCTCAACTGACTTAACGATAGGAATAGCGAATCCATCTGCTATAACTAAATCATCAACTTTATTCTAATTGGGTAATAAAATGCACTTTAGTGGTCTTGGGAGGGGGGCCTTTTTAGGGATAATAATTTTGATATCAGACGCTGTCAAAGGATTAGGTGGTGGAGCTTCATAAGAGTGTTTGCAAAGCGAGGCTAAATGACCAAAGGAGTGACATGTAGTGCATATGGGAGGTTTCAGTTGTAAACATTTACAATAGCTACTTGGCCCAAAGCTAGCTGCACTGCAAGAAAAGTCGGTAGTAAATTATCTGGCTTGATCTCAATCAATGCTTTCGCATAACCCAACCTTTCCCTTTTGATAGTAGCTGAGTCAAAACAAACCAACTCTCCAATAAGGTTAGAAAGCCAATTAATACCAATCATGGACTTTAGTATCGAAGGAATTTTCGTGAAATGAACCTAAATAGGAATGAAAACAATATGTTCCTTAGTTGTGTCAATAGAAGGAGTCTATCTAGTAACTACAAAATGGTTTGCCTTGTATAATAACAGGCTCGGCCTCTGGAGTTCTTTGCCTATCCTCCAAAGAAGAGAATTCAAAATAGAATAAACTATTGTCATATTACATGGTTTTCTGACTCTTCACTTTCCAAACATGATTTTTAACAACCCAATAAGATAGGTTCTCATCTAAAAAGAAATCTACTAGATGGTCCTACCAATAAGGAACCAGCGTCTATAATTTCCACAGGGTGAATCATCACTCCATTAACATAATTGATCTCAAAAGCTCTTGGGGTATACACACCGTCATTACAGGGTTTGTTGGAGAAAAGAGAGGACCACATCATTGTACCGGACTCCTTAGGAATACCGACATTTTTGGCAGACTTTGAAGCATTCCCAGATTCTATAATAGATTCATTAACCAATCTCAATTTATCAAAAATGTGCATTTTCAACCGAACGACCAACAGTCTCCAAACTGTCTAATGCACTACCAAGATTCCTAGCGAAATTCACTGTTCCAGGCAATAAGCTAACAGGTAAAGAATTACCTGTAACCGGAACAGGTACCTCAAGAGGAGGCAAAAGATGCACAGCAGCATCGAAAACAATAACAAACTCATTTGAAACAGGCACTGCATCGAATAGAGTGGCAAGTAACTGCGATACACCTGGAGAGGCTACTGTAGACGATAAGGTCTAAGCGATAAAGAATTGTAAAGGGGGACACTATGTGTATAAGAGAAGTACCCTCCATCAATGGAAGTCAAATGATTGAATCGCGTCTTATTCTTGTGATCTTCGTCATATAAGAATCGGTAGATCATCAAATTAGGGTAAAGGAAGAGGAGCAAAGAGCGAAAGGGAGGGGCAAGAAGAAGGCGTGGAGCGATGTTGTAAGGCATAATGATATGTAAACCTAATTTGGCGATTTGGGATTTAATATAAACGAAGAGGAGGCCATTTTTATGATAAAGTTATGAAGGTTAAACATTGTTTTTTCAAAACACTTTTGAAAACTATATTATAACATTTATAATATTCATTGTTTTCAAAGCCAACTTTAAAAATCAAATTATAACATTTATAATGTACTACTTATTTAAAATTAAAAAATTTTAGTTTAAAATCTTATTTTAATTTGAAAACAATTTCGAAATCACGCTATAACATTTATATCATATTTCTTATTTTAGATTTAACTTTAAAATTCAAAATTTCGTTTTAGTTTTCAAAACAAGTTTGACAATTGGCCCAAGGCCCGGTTCAAATTAGGCATTTTCTATTAAGGGCAAACTTTGGGCTCACTTTACTTTTTGGGCAAGGCCGGTAGCTAGGGAGGGCATAGTACTTGATTATCGTAACCCAACCCTAAACACTACTTTTCTAGACACCCTACTAAATTGGTAAACTAAATTGATTTTCCATAACATGGCTAATTTAGATCGCATAAACTATATGGCTCTGATACCATTGTTAGCACCGGACCAGTTGAAAGCAGTTGAAATGGGTATATTACAAAAAAAAATTTAGATCTATTAGGCATATGAAGTCTAAAGAGATTTTAGATCCAATCTAAAAAGGTGTTTTAAATAAAATCCTTTATTTTGTCAACTAGTTTGAAAGAGTTTCAATTTGATATAAATTTAAATGTATGAGTGTATCAAATACATCCATGTGTGGTAGTTACTCAATAAAATCAATTTGAGAAGGAAATCTTTCGTTTTCCTTCTCTAAAACATGTGCAATCAATTATGTGAAGAAATAGCTTTAATTGGAGAAATGAAGCATTCTTTTCTCTCTTTGATTAGGTTAATGAATCAGTAAATCTCATTGACGATCATTTCAAACATGGCACGACATGTAGGTAAATCCCACTATACTAGCATATATTATGTAAGTGCAACCTATAAGAAGTGTGCATAGTTAATAGATATACAAGTAGGTGTTGGGGTTTCCCCCACAATGGACCCATTTCTGGTTTACATATTCCTTTGTCGTCCATGATTTTGGTTTTAAAATATGTGTGTATGTCTGTTTAAAGTAATATTAGACAACTTTATGTAATTGAAATCTAAAGTTGATATTTATAAATTTGGTTTCAATTAGAGAAAGGTTTAAGATAAAAGGTTATATATTTATTCAAGATCTTATTTTTATATTGAAATAAACAACATATGTATAATTCCATGTATTTATGCAAAATTGCAATTTATCATATAAGATTTAAAACAACATATATTTGTGGATATTGTATTTTTATATTATATATACATATATACACACACATATATTTATGTAAGTTAGATTTAAAAGTAAAAAACTTATGACAAGTTTTAATTTAGAAATAAAACTAGAGTTTAGGAAAGTTTTTTTAAACAATAAATTTAGAAAAGGAAAAAAAATTTAAAATTTGCACAAAAGTCCACTTGAAAATTCTAGACCAAAATTTTTCATTCTTGCATGAATAATATTCAAATGTTTGTATCCAAAAGTTAACTCGATAATTATAGAAATTAATCTTCAATGAATAATAAATAGTTACCATAAGTGATTCATTTACAATTGTGTGTACAACGTTTATAAAAGTATGAAATAGATCTAAATCAAAATTAACTTTCAAAATTCCTTTTTTTAAAACAAAAATACCAAAGTAAAAGAAAAGGAATTGGACGAATTAGGCATATGTAAATTCATTATAAGAGAAAACAGATCTAAACATTACATAGAATAACAACAAATAAGCAAAGGTGATGAAGAATCCGATCAAATAATTTTGGAATAAAAATATATAATAGAAGAACGAAGAACAAATGTGGATCTAAAACAATTATCACATAATCAATAGAGATGAAAGAGAATTTCAAAAGGATCAATTGAACGTAAGGCAAATCTTACGAAATCCAAGCATATGAATGATAAAACATATAAAAATAGATTAATTGAAGAATTACCTTGGACATTGCAAAAGAAACACATCTTGAAACAATGAATCAAAAATTCCTAGACTCCATTGAACCAATCTCCGGATCTTGCAGGAATCAAGAGATAAGAACCACGTATTGTTATGACTATATTTGGTATTTAATTTTTGAATTTTCTATCCTTTTCCCCCATGAAATTTTGGACGTGACAATATAGGAGAGGTAAATAAAAAGTTTGGTTGAAAAAAATTGACATAAAGGAGGCAAAAATAAAGATCATTAAAGATATGGTATCCTTTTATTTCTTTAGTTTCTTCTTTGCCCCTTCATTTTAAAAATTGAAATCTTCTCCTCTCCCTTATATTCACTAGCCATATCAAGGAGGGAATGGGCCTTAAAAAAAATTCCATACTCGTTTAGTATTTAATCCATTTAAATCTAATTTAAACACTCTACCGATATCGTATATCGATATGCGCATTTATAACTTTTATTTATGCACTTTATTAATACTAATAGTATTCAAAAAAATAAAATAAAATTTTAATAATGAATATTTCATAAATATTAATTAATTTAAAAATACACTTATTTATTCTATTTAAATCAAATTTAAATATTCTACCGACATCGTATATCGATACGTATGTTTATTACTTTTATATGCGTACTTTATAGTTAAATACTATACTTTATAATTAAATACTAATGGTATTCAAACAAATCAAATAAACTTAATAATTAATATTTTATAAATATTAATTAATTTAAAATAATTATAAATTAATTAAATTGTGTGGTTCATTCACAGTATTCATCATTTTGATTGTATTACTCAATGTGTATATTTAATCAGCGATTAATTATTTAGCAATTCGAATATTAACGTTCACATGTCACCTTAGCAAGTGGTGTGACATTTTGGTTGAATTTATCGTTTACACATCTTTCGATAAAATCCAATTTTATTTATTGTGAGCGATAGCTGACAGTAATGATTATTTACACTAATTCTCTTCATCAACACTATATCACATTAGGACTTATGAAATTTGGTTTTGGTAAAAAATTCCAACATCATCCATACTTAACTTTGTAACACAAAATCATTGGTTCAATAATACAATTATTATTAACCATACTGCTTTGGTCAAAGACTTTGATTTTGAGTTGACTGTGATATTAACCCTATATAACCGAGGAGACGTATTCCCTATTGAATAATATTTCACTTCTAATGCTTCAACTCAGACCCAACTATAGTCGTTCGATGGAAGCCATGTCACGATCTAACTATATCAAAATGGAGTGACTACATTGAAGTTCCATAGTATTCTCTAGTCAAGGAAACCACGTAACATCATCACTTCGGGATTCTCTGTTTGACTTTAGTTATATCAATCAACAGAAAACTCTCGAGTAGGACATCCATAGTTATCCATTAACTATTAGTATGTAACCTCTTCGTGTTCCAATAGTCATGAGTAATACACTGCCTGGCAATGGGAGAGCGTTACGCAGTCTGGTCTGAATGGTATTGGAACTGGGTTAGCTCGTAGTGGATGTAATGGATGAATTTCAAAATTTTTTGCCATTTTTGGATCTTTATTGGGCCTATAAAGTCTAGTTTATTTAGAACATGTCTAAAATTTATTTACACAGAAATTTTTTTAATTCATGAATTGATATAGTTTTATTTAACTTATATTATGATATATATATATATATATATATATATATATCTTTGTGCGTGTGAGTGTATCATATACACATATATATGTGCGTGCATATGTAACATCTCTATCCATGCATGGTATACAACGTCCGTGTATAATGCTGTAATTTACATCACAATGAACATGTTAGCTTATCCAATATGCAAATATATTTTCCAAATATATGTATGTATAAATACATACTATTATTTATATGTAATATTATATATATATATATATATATATGTAACAACCCTGGGATTGCAATTACCGAATGATGGAGTAAAATTATGATTTTAAGTTAAAAAGGGGCTAAACAAATTTTTGGGAAGTTAAATTTACAATTGTTTGCAAATTAAAATATTTTGGGTTGAAATGAGGAATTTTTAAATAAAAAGTGATTATAGGCTAATGGGCTAAATAAGACAATTATAAGGTTTTAATTAAAAATAGAATGCTTCTTAGGATTTTGGTTCACATGATAACATTAGAAAATAAACTAAGTCCTAATGGGTTTCTAAAACCCCTTACCATTACCCATTAGCCTAACCCACTCCTTTATAATATCTCAAACCCATCCAAACCCTAACCCTCCTCTTCATAACTTCAAAACCTAGATCTAAACAAAATTAATGGCCTCCATTTAGAAGCTCCATCTCCTTCTCTTCATAAATTAGTTTAATCCTAGAAAAAAAGAAAGGTAATGCAGTCTCTCCTATTATCTAATCCTCCTTCTTAACCCATATTTATCTCAACCTTCATGTTGTAATTATTGTTTTATTTTTTTGTTGATTTTGGGTCCTTGAAGTCTCTTGATCTTTGCTTGGAGGTTGAGGCTTTTGGCTTGCTTGATTCTGCATAAATACTATTTGTTCTTTTGCCTCATTAAGGTAATTACTATTGATTAGTAATTAATGCTAGTTGTAATATTGGTAATTACTATTGATTAGTAATTAATGCTAGTTGTATGATTGGTAATCACTATTTATTAGTAATTATTGCTAGCATAATTTTGATGAAAATTTTGATGCCCAAAATTGAAAAAAACACTCCAAAATGTCAAAAAACACCAAAAACTATTGGCTGGAAATGTGCTGCAGGCTGAAACAAGGGTCTGGTTGCACCCAGGCTATGCCCAGGTGAGGCTAGCCCAGCTGTAACGAACCGACTTTCCAGACCCGGAAAATCGAACCATTTTAGTTAAGAAGAAGAGGTAGAAGAAGAAAAATAGAAAACAACATCAGAATCTAACCATCGCAGCGGAATAAAATATAATATATATATCAACGGATCTTTACACAAATCAAAAACTATATCTGTTTATACAATTCATCATCAGAATACATCATCAGAGTACATCAACATCCATAACATACAACTGAATACACAGCGAAAAAAATATATAGCAAGTACGAGAGTACGTATCGTCATCCAGCTCGTCTCCTGAGCTCCACAACATCATATCCTGAACCTGTTTATCTCGGTCTGACCCGAGCATCATATAAAACAATACCCGAGTCAGTCTGGAATACCAGCGTGAGAAAATCACACTCAAATTGATTATTAAAGTTTCAAAATCCTTTGAAAACAAAAGCATCTCGTAAGACCACGCCACAAATAAACATGTCGGGTTTTTACCTTACGATAGCTAAAACACTTTTTATAAAATCCTCTGATATTATAATAGTGTCTATTCACAAATACTTATTAAAATAGATGAAATTGTTACATGATTAAATTCCAGCATACTAGGTATACAAACAAATACCGTACAAGGCACGTAGGGAGAATGGATTTCCAACGAATGACTAGGCACTGGGGTACCACCTGTCACAGTACGTGGCCTAGATCACGGTACCGAGGAGTACGCCCGCTCCCCTGCAACACAAGACCGGAATCATCCCTTATTGGATAATTCCAAATAAAATCACCCCACGGTTGGGATCAGCAACCGCAACACTAAGCCGAAATAAAAAGGGACATCTAGACAGGGATGACCTTACTCTCAAGTGGGAGCTACCCACGAAGCCTTGCTGCATAACCCCTGATTTTCAGTCATTCCCGGTTGATGAGGCTCGAGGCTAAACGATACCTTTATAGCACATATCCCTTAGAATGCCCATCGTCCACCTGACGATGTCACGAAAGCATTCGTCCATACAAGTCCGTCCCGGGTTCGAACGGAACCGAAGGCACTATTCCTACTACATCCATTTTGGAAATATCCTCAGGATTAGTAGCGACTAGCCCTTGCACTTCACTGCTCCATCTTCGACTCCGAACACGTTACACGAAACGTACAAACCGAATCGAAGTGGTATTCGAGTCTCCAGACCTAGAATCCCGGTATACGGAAACTCGATCCCGGTCTCTCCGAAACGATCAGCGCATTTGGCCAATATTGATAATCGGTTATTTAACTATCAATTAACATCCACAAGCAACCATCATACAATAAATAATTTCCCACATTATTTATTTGCCCAAATATCTTTCCAAGATATATTTCCAAATTTTCAAAGCTCATTTGAAAACAATTTCAAACAGTTTCCGCTTACGGAATACATTTCCAAATATTTATTTCCTCTGAAACACCAAGTACAAAACACTTTTAGATTTTAAAATAATTTAAAAACACTTTATTTTAAATATATCTTATAACATTGAAATCAAACTACTTTAATACTTTATTAAAAATATATACTTTAAAATAAACCACTTTATAATATAAACTAAATTTCTCCTTTTAAAACATAATAGCAAATCACTTTTATATAATTACTACAATAATAGATTTTGAAAATCTTACTTTAAAGTTTAAACATTTAAAAAGAATAGATTTTTCCAAACATACTTACTTAGGAAATTAACATTTAGAAATAATCAATTTTCTAAAACATGCTTTTAAAAACACAATTAGAACTTTTAACTTATATTAAAAATTTCTTTGAAAATGTACTTGGCTATCCAGAGAAATGCACTTCTCATTTCCATCTTTTAAAAATAAATCAACATTTATTTTTAAACCAATTCATATTCCTTTATAAATTCCCACCTTGAATTTATATTTCAAATATCCACTGATATTCCATTTCACTTTATAAACCCAGTTTATCTCTCCAAAATCTCATTTCTCTTTAAATTTCAAATCCCAAAGTATTTAAATCAATTTATAATTGATTTCCCAATTTATTTTACTTTGAAATAAATTTCCTTACTTAATCCATTTATTTCCAAATTCATTAACTTCCAGATTTTATTACTCATTATGATTTAAAATCTTTAAATTGAAACACAAGTTTCAGATTTCCCAAATTCCTTCTTTCTTTTTAATTACATTTAAACATTGAATTAAAATAAATTATTTATCCCTTTAAAAAAACATCACATAAGTTTCTTTAAATTCAATATTTCTCTGTTTATTCGAAATTCCTCTTTTCCATATTTAATTTATTCGAATTCACTAGAATTACTTAACTTAAATTTTACTCTTTTATTTCTTTCCAAAAATCTAATTCAATTGCTTTTGGTAACTCATTATACTGGGAAATTCAATCCAACCAGATTATCCAATATAAATCATCACAGGATATCAACAATCATATCACAGAATATTTAAACAAAATTAAATATTTTGAGGAATCCAGTTGGATCCCTCCAACCTGTTTCCCTGCATCCACAGATGTTAGCACAATACCAATTCCACTTCGAGGTGGAATATCGCGGTATATGGGTTTTATAAAATATCATCCGCTATTATGCGGCGCATAGGGTCTCATCCGCTATATAATGCGGGAATATCAACTCCAATATATACATATGCCAATATATATATATTGGTATATACTACTATATATATCACATCAATCAAATCAACCATCAAATAAATTATTTAAATTTAGCCATTTAAATTTAAATTTAACTGAGTGAGATTAACTCACCTTTGCATTTGCCATCCACTTTAATATTCTCTTAGTTTTCTCGCCGTTTGTACCTTGAATCAATATTAAATTTGTTTTGTTAATATTCAAATGAATCGAATAAATAATTTCCATTTGTTAAATTTAATTTAATTACAAATGATTTTATTTAACCCAGTTTAATAAATTCGATTTAAAACTTGAATTTATCATAGTACTAAAATTCCAAATTTTACTTTACTGTTAAATCCCTAGTAACAAATTAAATGAATAGTTTCTACCAACAGATTTAAAATATCCAAAATAATTTAACCCTCGGATAACACTCATGGATTTGTAAATACTTGATTGTAATAGGCTTTACAATGTTTTATCTCATCATACTGTCTACTTAAAATTTAACAGTAAGATTTAAAAATGTGTACACAATCATTATATTTTCTCAACTATATATATATACCCTTAAAACTATATATTGAAAACTGCATATATAAAATTAATTCATAGATGTCAAAATCTAATTTATATAAACTAAACGTATCATTTAAATTTGTAAACAGATCTTCACAAATATATTTTCTAAAAGAAATAAATATTTATACCTTACAGTAAAATCCATCACAGCCTTCCCCCCCAAATCTGCACTGAGTACTCAACCACGATTGAAAACTGCCTTCCACACTCGTCCTCGCGAGAACTACCCAAGTCGAACGAAACCCTAGACTAAACGCCCTGTGCTCGCCTGCTAGAGCTTCATCGCGAAAAATCGCGACCCAGTCTGGCCTCGCGAATTGCCGTCGCTCGAACGCCACCACAGGAGCGCCTCTCCCCTCTCGATTGAACGAAGTTGCCAACCCAGTCATCGCCGCGTCCCACTTCCCTTCGCTCGCGACTCAACATTCGATATCCCCTCCATTACTTCGACAGTCGACCTTAAGGCCATCGTTTCCACCCACGAACTCGAGACTGTAGCAGAACTTCAAATCGGCAGTAGAAATATCGCGTAGGAGGCAAGGATGAGCCGCGATGGCTGTTGGAATAGCTGAGTGTGTAGCGATGATTATTATGAAGGCGTTGATTTTCGAAACCCTAGTTTCTCTCGGGTTCAAGCCTCGCGATATGGAGATTGATATTGAACTGTAACTTTTGAGTAAACAGATTTTTTCTTGTCTGCGATTTGAAAGAAGGAAAAGGAAAAGGATATGATGTTACGTTGGCGTATGGGAGAAGCTAACCCTTTTATTTTATTTTATTATTATTTTCTTTTCAGATCGGTTAATGCTAGTCTAAGCGTTTATATATCACACGCTCACATAACAACTCCGATTGATACGGAAATTAAAATCTGGCAATAATACAATATTACGAATTCAATGGAACTGGTTTCGTCGAATTCTGAGACTGTGCCTCAGACGGCTATTTTTAAATTCAATTTAAACGATATATTTTTAAAACTGAACAAAATACTTTGAAATCAAATTTTGAAAGTTCTATTATCTTCAGTATTATTAATATGAATCTTACGAGCTTTCAAAATATTTTTAATTAGCTTAGAATACCAGATTTACTATTTTATCCAACTTCGAATAAATTAAATTTAATAATTAAATTACTCAATAAACAGCGATATTTGAAATTTAAGTTTATATTTAATCTCTGAATATTTAAAATTAATTAAATATTCCAATTTCAAATGCTCAAAAATTCCGGGTCGTCACATTCCTCCCCCCTTAAAAGAATTTCGTCCTCGAAATTACCAGTTAGGAAGAATGATTCAATCCCCGTTTACTATTTTCTCAAATCCAAATAGTTTCAACAACCCCAAGACAATCTTTTATTAATGATACACTAATCATCTTTTAACTTTCCAAACTTATTCATAAGTTCAACCCAAAACACTTACTTATCAATTCAAATCTAAATTTAATTCAAATTTTAAATTATCAAAATTTTCTCAAAATTTTTCTAACTTCCTAAATTTCCGAAAAATTTCGCCAGCGTCTCCTTTGCGCGGCTAGCTCGGTACAACTACAAAATGGCTCTACGGCCTCCCAATCTCAAAAAGAAAACAAAAGGCCAAGTGGCTAGATCAAAACCCAATCAAATTTCATATAGAAATTCAAATACATACCTTTTGTCGGGCCATTAAATTTTATCTTCTAAAATTAAAAATCCCAATTTATCCATTGCTTTTATACACCTGTATATCCTACTAAGCAATAATATTCAATCACAACTCCAAAGTCATTTTATACTTTCCTTTACAAATTTTCAATATTTGCTTTACTTAAGCCCGTACGATGCACATATATCATCCGTACGCAAAATCACATTAGATCGCTCAATCGATCACACAATTTCACTTCCGAACTAGTATCGTCCACCCGACTTCCTAGTGCGGACTCAGATCTGGTTTCTTGATCAGAAACCGTCATTCTCCTTGCATAGTCACAAACTATGATAGAGAATATCCAGAATTAATCAACAATCCATATCCAGGTTCGCCGTCGAAAATCGAGTGAAAAATTCCAACTCGGATCGATATATCTATCTTGAAATTCTGTGTTCGACATCTGGACCAAATAGCTATGCGAATAAAATAATATACGTACATCTTACGTATAAATTTCAATTGATTACCAATTACATCAATTCTCTTTTATTCACATTCATTTTGATTGTTATCCCCTTATTCACAACTATCCCATTTCACAACTTCAATTTTAGTCTTCATTCAACTATTCACTTAGTATATATATATATATATTTTTCCCAAAATTACTAAGTATATTTCTATTACAAATATTCTTAAGAATTTCATTCTTCAATTCTTAAGTTCATATAAATTTTCTTATATTTATTTACTACTTCACCACTGAAGTGTATATATTCAAATTGAACTCCCATTTCATATGAATTCCAACTTACTTCAATTTACTACTTCATTTCCAATTTTTTCCTTAAATTCAATTCATCTCCAACTTCTGAATATTGAATTTTATTTAGCTCGAAAACAATCCAAGTTAATTCATTTAATAACCATTCCTCAACTTATTTAAACCACTCTTCTGTTTGAGTTCAGTTTCCATTCAACATTTACTTAAGTCAATAACTTAAGTTTATTTTCCATTTAACCAACCTTTTAAAGTTTTATTTCCATCTTTCATTTGATTATTATTTAATCAAATTCCATCCATTTATTTATTTAATATAATTGGTTTATTCACTCAATCATTATGAATTTTATTTTCCATACTCAATTCATCTGGAATTATTTTATTAATAACCAGGCCATTTCCAATTTATTTTTACTTATTTGGATTTCATTCGCAATTCAAACCATCACTATTTTAATCCAATTTCATTAACTCACAATTCAATTTCATTAACTAATTTATTATCTAATTAGTTCCTCTGCTGGTTAAAATTAAATACTTGCTTTTTAATTCCAAATATCACTTCACTTAATTATCTTAAGTTCAATTTATTTTATAATTCAAGTTTGGATTTATTTAAAAATTAAGATTGCTCATCTTAGTCATTTCCATTTGATAATTACAATTTCAAATTATAACTCTTAATGGTTCAAAGAAATGAATTCCCATTTATGACTTACAATTTCATTTCTATTCATAAGTTTTAACTTACTTACTTAAGATCTAGGACTATTCATTTAAGTCCATTTCCATCTTTCATTTCAAATTTCAAATTATTACACTTAAGAACCTAAGAATATGAATTTCTTTACACAATTATAAGCATTTTACATTACCTTTATATCCAATTCAATTCGACTTCAACTTATTTACATTTAATTTAATTCCAGTTCTCAATTTTATTTAACTTATCTTAAGTTAAATTCAAATATATTTTATTCACCTTCATATACTCGAATTAAATTTTAATTCTAGGATACAAGTTTTACAATTCATTCACCTTCAAGCTCTCTAACTCTTTTATCTACCAACTTATATTACACATTTAGTTATTTTCATCTCATAATTATAATCCCAGAATTAAACTTTCATTCCCTTCTTATTTCAATCAACTTCATTCTATATTTTATATTGTTGATTCATTTAAATTTCCACATTATATTTTAAATAGAATTCCCAGAATTCAATTGCCCGTTTTATTTCAAAACCATTTTGAATCCATGAATAACTCATACTCATCTGGTATATCACATCAAATCCCAATTTCCAAAACAATCTGCTTTTACCAAACAATTTTCCCTTTGAATTTCAAAACCAACCCAGTTCACAATCACTTCCAATTTAAAACAGTTTGGTAGCAATTTCTCTTTGGAAACTCGAAAATAGACATCGATGATGCTGCAGTCGTCACCGAAATTATTTTCCAGCGACCGAAAGAGAATTTAATGCTTTTATCACTTGGAAACATTTCAAACATTTTTAAATCCCAAATCCCACCAGATTTCACTTTAATTTCAAAAATATTCATGAAATAATGTCACCATTATTTCCCCAAAACCTTTAAAAACTATTTTTAAATCCAAAGGAATTAAAACCTTTCCCAAAACTTCAAATTCAAAATCCATTCAATTTTATATCCAAACATTATTCTGAAATTCTATCACATTTTATTTCAAGTTATAAGTCACATTTACAATTTACATTTACAAATTTCATTTGTTTACGAATTTATCTCATTTGATTATAAATCACATTTGTAATTCACATTTGTATATAAAGTTTATTTCAATTTATAAATTGCATTTATAATCTACATTCTCAAATTCCATTTGTTATATAAATTTATTCTTTCACCTTTGGTTATACTTTTCCAATTCCTGATTCAATTTTTACACAATGATGATAATAATTTAATATCATCGCTTTCTAACAACCAAGCAACCAAATATATAATTTACAAAAGTTATCCTTTTATATATAAAAATAATTTGGGCAAAATTATTTCATTCACCCTATTTAAAACAATACTGTGTCGAACTGTTCTATTTAAGTGTTTAGAAACCCCTTCGATACAGTTGTCCAGACTGTGCCGACGAAGGTTCATATGCCACTCAATAAATCAACCAACACAATATAAAACCATTTTATATTCACTAACAAATACGCGCTCATATATATTAATACTCTCAAAATTCCCACCAGAGCCAAGGTTATCGCCAACCTTCGCTCTGATACCAAATGTAACGACCCGACTTTCCAGACCCGGAAAATCGAACCATTTTAGTTAAGAAGAAGAGGTAGAAGAAGAAAAATAGAAAACAACATCAGAATCTAACCATCGCAGCGGAATAAAATATAATCTATATATCAACGGATCTTTACACAAATCAAAAACTATATCTGTTTATACAATTCATCATCAGAATACATCATCAGAGTACATCAACATCCATAACATACAACTGAATACACAGCGAAAAAATAATAATAGCAAGTACGAGAGTACGTATCGTCATCCAGCTCGTCTCCTGAGCTCCACAACATCATATCCTGAACCTGTTTATCTCGGTCTGACCCGAGCATCATATAAAACAATACCCGAGTCAGTCTGGAATACCAGCGTGAGAAAATCACACTCAAATTGATTATTAAAGTTTCAAAATCCTTTGAAAACAAAAGCATCTCGTAAGACCACGCCACAAATAAACATGTCGGGTTTTTACCTTACGATAGCTAAAACACTTTTTATAAAATCCTCTGATATTATAATAGTGTCTATTCACAAATACTTATTAAAATAGCTGAAATTGTTACATGATTAAATTCCAGCATACTAGGTATACAAACAAATACCATACAAGGCACGTAGGGAGAATGGATTTCCAACGAATGACTAGGCACTGGGGTACCACCTGTCACAGTACGTGGCCTAGATCACAGTACCGAGGAGTACGCCCGCTCCCCTGCAACACAAGACCGGAATCATCCCTTATTGGATAATTCCAAATAAAATCACCCCACGGTTGGGATCAGCAACCGCAACACTAAGCCAAAATAAAAAGGGACATCTAGACAGGGATGACCTTACTCTCAAGTGGGAGCTACCCACGAAGCCTTGCTGCATAACCCCTGATTTTCAGTCATTCCCGATTGATGAGGCTCGAGGCTAAACGATACCTTTATAGCACATATCCCTTAGAATGCCCATCGTCCACCTGACGATGTCACGAAAGCATTCGTCCATACAAGTCCGTCCCGGGTTCGAACGGAACCGAAGGCACTATTCCTACTACATCCATTTTGGAAATATCCTCAGGATTAGTAGCGACTAGCCCTTGCACTTCACTGCTCCATCTTCGACTCCGAACATGTTACACGAAACGTACAAACCGAATTGAAGTGGTATTCGAGTCTCCAGACCTAGAATCCCGGTATACGGAAACTCGATCCCGGTCTTTCCGAAACGATCAGCGCATTTGGCCAATATTGATAGTCGGTTATTTAACTATCAATTAACATCCATAAGCAACCATCACACAATAAATAATTTCCCACATTATTTATTTGCCCAAATATCTTTCCAAGATATATTTCCAAATTTTCAAAGCTCATTTGAAAACAATTTCAAATAGTTTCCGCATACGGAATACATTTCCAAATATTTATTTCTTCTGAAACACCAAGTACAAAACACTTTTAGATTTTAAAATAATTTAAAAGCATTTTATTTTAAATATATCTTATAACATTGAAATCAAACTACTTTAATACTTTATTAAAAATATATACTTTAAAATAAACCACTTTAGAATATAAACTAAATTTCTCCTTTTAAAACATAATAGCAAATCACTTTTATATAATTACTACAATAATAGATTTTGAAAATCTTACTTTAAAGTTTAAACATTTAAAAAGAATAGATTTTTCCAAACATACTTACTTAGGAAATTAACATTTAGAAATAATCAATTTTCTAAAACATGCTTTTAAAAACACAATTAGAACTTTTAACTTATATTAAAAATTTCTTTGAAAATGTACTTGGCTATCCAGAGAAATGCACTTCTCATTTCCATCTTTTAAAAATAAATCAACATTTATTTTTAAACCAATTCATATTCCTTTATAAATTCCCACCTTGAATTTATATTTCAAATATCCACTGATATTCCATTTCACTTTATAAACCCAGTTTATCTCTCCAAAATCTCATTTCTCTTTAAATTTCAAATCCCAAAGTATTTAAATCAATTTATAATTGATTTCCCAATTTATTTTACTTTGAAATAAATTTCCTTACTTAATCCATTTATTTCCAAATTCATTAACTTCCAGATTTTATTACTCATTATGATTTAAAATCTTTAAATTGAAACACAAGTTTCAGATTTCCCGAATTCCTTCTTTCTTTTTAATTACATTTAAACATTGAATTAAAATAAATTATTTATCCCTTTAGAAAAACATCACATAAGTTTCTTTAAATTCAATATTTCTCTGTTTATTCGAAATTCCTCTTTTCCATATTTAATTTATTCGAATTCACTAGAATTACTTAACTTAAATTTTACTCTTTTATTTCTTTCCAAAAATCCAATTCAATTGCTTTTGGTAACTCATTATACTGGGAAATTCAATCCAACCAGATTATCCAATATAAATCATCATAGGATATCAACAATCATATCACAGAATATTTAAACAAAATTAAATATTTTGAGGAATCCAGTTGGATCCCTCCAACCTGTTTCCCTGCATCCACAGATGTTAGCACAATACCAATTCCACTTCGAGGTGGAATATCGTGGTATATGGGTTTTATAAAATATCATCCGCTATTATGCGGCGCATAGGGTCTCATCCGCTATATAATGCGGGAATATCAACTCCAATATATACATATGCCAATATATATATATTGGTATATACTACTATATATATCACATCAATCAAATATAACATCAAATAAATTATTTAAATTTAGCCATTTAAATTTAAATTTAACTGAGTGAGATTAACTCACCTTTGCATTTGCCATCCACTTTAATATTCTCTTAGTTTTCTCGCCGTTTGTACCTTGAATCAATATTAAATTTGTTTTGTTAATATTCAAATGAATCGAATAAATAATTTCCATTTGTTAAATTTAATTTAATTACAAATGATTTTATTTAACCCAGTTTAATAAATTCGATTTAAAACTTGAATTTATCATATTACTAAAATTCCAAATTTTACTTTACTGTTAAATCCCTAGTAACAAATTAAATGAATAGTTTCTACCAACAGATTTAAAATATCCAAAATAATTTAACCCTCGGATAACACTCATGGATTTGTAAATACTTGATTGTAATAGGCTTTACAATGTTTTTTCTCATCATACTGTCTACTTAAAATTTAACAGTAAGATTTAAAAATGTGTACACAATCATTATATTTTCTCAACTATATATATATACCCTTAAAACTATATATTGAAAACTGTATATATAAAATTAATTCATAGATGTCAAAATCTAATTTATATAAACTAAACGTATCATTAAAATTTGTAAACAGATCTTCACAAATATATTTTCTAAAAGAAATAAATATTTATACCATACAGTAAAATCCATCACAGCCTTCCCCTCCAAATCTGCACCGAGTACTCAACCACGATCGAAAACTGCCTTCCACACTCGTCCTCGCGAGAACTACCCAAGTCGAACGAAACCCTAGACTAATCGCCCTGTGCTCGCCTACTAGAGCTTCATCGCGAAAAATCGCGACCCAGTCTAGCCTCGCGAATTGCCGTCGCTCGAACGCCACCACAGGAGCGCCTCTCCCCTCTCGATTGAACGAAGTCGCCAACCCAGTCGTCGCCGCGTCCCACTTCCCTTCGCTCGCGACTCAACATTCGATATCCCCTCCATTACTTCGACAGTCGACCTTAAGGCCATCGTTTCCACCCACGAACTCGAGACTGTAGCAGAACTTCAAATCGGCAGTAGAAATATCGCGTAGGAGGCAAGGATGAGCCGCGATGGCTGATGGAATAGCTGAGTGTGTAGCGATGATTATTATGAAGGCGTTGATTTTCGAAACCCTAGTTTCTCTCGGGTTCAAGCCTGGCGATATGGAGATTGATATTGAACTGTAACTTTTGAGTAAACAGATTTTTTCTTGTCTGCGATTTGAAAGAAGGAAAAGGAAAAGGATATGATGTTACGTTGGCGTATGGGAGAAGCTAACCCTTTTATTTTATTTTATTATTATTTTCTTTTCAGATCGGTTAATGCTAGTCTAAGCGTTTATATATCACACGCTCACATAACAACTCCGATTGATACGAAAATTAAAATCTGGCAATAATACAATATTACGAATTCAATGGAACTGCTTTCGTCGAATTCCGAGACTGTGCCTCAGACGGCTATTTTTAAATTCAATTTAAACGATATATTTTTAAAACTGAACAAAATACTTTGAAATCAAATTTTGAAAGTTCTATTATCTTCAGTATTATTAATATGAATCTTACGAGCTTTCAAAATATTTTTAATTAGCTTAGAATACTAGATTTACTATTTTATCCAACTTCGAATAAATTAAATTTAATAATTAAATTACTCAATAAACAACGATATTTGAAATTTAAGTTTATAATTAATCTCTGAATATTTAAAATTAATTAAATATTCCAATTTCAAATGCTCAAAAATTCCGGGTCGACACACCAGCTGGGCTAGCCCAAAGCAGGCCAGCCCCCTAAGGGGCTGGCCACATGCATTGAACCCCAGCCCAGGCGGGCTGGGGCATTACTGCACCCAGCCCACGTGGGATGGGGCAGATCAGCACCCAGCCCGCGTGGGCTGGGTGCCTCCCAGCCCGCATGGGCTGGGTAGAAAACACCCAGCCCGCGTGGGCTGGGTGCTCCCCAGCCCAGGCGGGCTGGGGCTGCTGCTCACCCAGCCCGTCTGGGCTGGGGCAGGCTGACGCAGGCCGGGCCCGCGTAAATAAAAAAAAAATTCAAATCACTTCTGTATTTTTCCAGCTTTTGAGCTCCACTTCGGGATGCCACCACGATCGCATCCGAAGTCATAATTTGACGTTTTTGGTCTCGTTGGGAAGGAGGTGTTCCGAACTCCATCTCTGGAAAATTTGGGCAACATTGGAGTTCGTTTGATACTTCGATTTTCGTGCCAAAGTTAGACTCCGATCGTTGTTGGAAAATAGTATGAATCTTTCTCTGGGTTCAACTTTGAGACGTCGCTGCTACTTCGTCTCAACTCGGAATCCAGAAATTCTTTTTGCATCTTAAAATAGGGATGTTGGACTACATGCCTACCAGTTTTCATGCCATTTGGACACAGTTTGCTGGTCCAAATAAATTGCCGAACTTGGGTTCGTAGCAGTTTTTGAATGGTTTCAAACACTTGGAAATTTTTTGATGATTGTCTGGTTTTCGTCGATTTTTTTGAGATTTGTCTCTGGATTTCGTGCATGGGCTTTATAAAGGGTTTTAAAAGGATTTTTCACTCCAAAATGGCTTTTGAAAATTATTATATAATATTATTTTTAATTATTTAATTAATTACTCCATAATAGGAGACTTTTCAAAAGACCGTTTTAAAGATGATTTCAAAATCAATTATAAATCCATTTTACACCAATATTTTTTATAATAAAAATCTCACACTCACTTTTAGCACGTCGAGCGAAGTGGAAAGGTGCTTAAACGGTTAAGAAATCTCCGGCCTATGGAATCGTGTGTATTTTCTTTCCGGTTAATCCCCGACCTATTCGATTGATCGTTCTGACCTTTGGGTCTAGTTCACCGATGATACGAGGTGGACTTTTTATTGTTTGGAGTGTGAGCTTGCTATTGGTTAGGAAACCGTTTAGTGCGAACGTGGGGTATGGGACTCATTGTTAACACTTTACGGGTTCCTCTCCAAGGAGTTAGTGACACATTTGCCTCTGGGCGGCCAGTACTGGACCTCTGGGTCAGCATGACTCTGGGCAACCGTCTCTGGACACCTGCTCTATGGAGCAATTTACTTTTCGGTGTGTGCCTCTGGGCCTTTATCCTTCTGGGAAGGATTTCGCCATTTCGCGCGTTCCGCATCTGTGCGAGTGATCGATCACAACTTTACAGTACTTGGCAACAACGACTCTGGTCGGTGCACGTGCAAAACTTGTATTATCTGATGATTTTTATATCCATTCGAGTACCGCCATTCGGTGTTGGTTTTATGGAACCATACGATGTAAGTGCGATTACCTTGTGGATTCACAGTGTCTCTGGACACTGCTTTTCAGTGTTTGATTTCATTGACTTTTCAGTATATCCCCATTGCTCTTTGGAGCATCGATCTCTGCTTGGGCATTGATTACAGACTCTAGTCACTCTTGGGATTATTGCCTATGGGCATCTTTTTATAGCTTTGGCTACGCCGATGATATGAGGCGATTTTATTTATTCTACACTTTGGTGTTGATTTCTCTTTGGAGATTTTTATCGTTTATTGATGATTAGGGATCATCATTTTATTCATGTGGTTCATAATATACTTCTCTTTGGATAAGTACTGTTTTATTTATGTACCACATTATTATATATCTCAGGTATTACTGATTGTTTAGCTAGCCTGACCCGAGTGTTTTCGCTCGGGTCAGACCGAGTTGTTTCAGGTTAGGTCTCTGGACTTAGCTTCTGTGCTTCCACTTTGGACTTACCTGCTATGCTTTTGAGATAGCTTATCTTAGTGTCCGCCTTATGTTATTATTCAGACTTTGATATGTACATATTTTTGACTCACATGTCTGAGCAGTGGCTTTGTACCCACTTATAGTATTTGGATTTGTATTGATGCTGTATTGTTCTGGGATTTTATATCTGTGATGTGATGCTGTTCTGTGATGTTTTATCATGTATTACTATGCTTATTCTGATAGATCTTTAGCCATTTGTAATTTCGTTATAAGTATTTACCGAATATGTCGAACCACCTGATTGAGAAAATTTAAATAGATTCCACCTTTCGACGTATTCAATAGATAGTTATAGCTTGATTACAAATGGTCGCTTCCACTATACTCTATTCTCCGCTTTAACAGATAGTATTACTTCCGTAATACTCTTTGTTATAGTGGGTCTCGGAGTGGGGCGTTACAGCTTGGTATCAGAGCCTGGTTTCAGGAATAAGCATAATAAACACAGAACAGATACACTTAGTACAATACATCTTAATTAGATCCGAATTAAATCAAATCCCTTCCTTATGTTTATTGATAGATAAGTTAGGAATATGTATAGGAATCCGTTATATTCCGTAGTATTCCTTAATTAATTATCTATACGTAGCATGGATTGGCTCGCTCAGTACGATGCCAAAATCATTTGTTTGGAGCGGATATTATTTCTTCGTCACCCTGACTCGTCCTCTCCGTTAGCTATTGTTCTTCAAGATGTTGGGCTTTCTGATGTTACTTTATTTTCTCTCAATTCACGAGATGAGGATTTGAACTTATCTCGTATTCCTGTTGTTCGGGATTTCCCCGACGTATTCGAGCCAGTATCCGGACTGCCGCCAAAGCATGCTATTGAGTTCCGCATCGATCTCATTCCAGGCTCTCATCCAGTTGGGCGTCCTCCCACGAGAATGTCCACTAAGGAGAATGAGGAACTCAGGAAGCAGTTAGTTGAGCTTGAAGCGAAGCAGTTCATTCGTTCCAGTTCTTCGCCATGGGGTGCTGCTGTGGTCTTCGTTAAGAAGGCTGATGGCTCTCTTAGGCTTTGCATTGACTATTGCAAGCTCAATGAGTTGACCATCAGAAATCGCTACCCACTTCCTCGGATAGACGACATGTTTGACCAATTGAGCGGTGCGAAGGTCTTCTCTCGGCTCGAGCTCGCCACCGGATTCCATCAGCTACGAGTCGCAGAAGACAGCATTCATCTTACAGCATTTCGCACTCGTTGTGGTTCTTTTGAGTGGTTGGTCATGCCGTTCAGCTTGATGAACGCTCCGGCTTTCTTCGTCGATCTCATGAATCGAGTATTCCGGGAATACATCGATAGATTCGTTCTGGTTTTCATCAACGATATTCTTGTTTATTCTAGATCTGAGGCAGAGCATGCTCATCATCTGCGGATCATCTTGGATACTCTTTGTCAGCATCAGCTTAGGGCCAAGCTCTCCAAGTGCCATTTCTGGGAAAGCAAGGTCAAGTTCTTGGGTCATATTGTTTCTTCTGAGGGTATTTCTGTTGATCCTGTCAAGATTGAAGGAACTTCTCACTCATGCTCCTATCCTTGTGGTTCCTGAGAGTAACCAGGATCTTGTTGTTTACACCAACGCTTGTGGTAGCGGCCTCGGTGCTGTGCTTATGCAGAAGGATCGGGTAGTTGCTTATGCTTCTAGGCAGCTACGTCCGAATGAGGTTCTCTATCCGACTCATGATCTTGAGTTGGAAGCTATCGTCTTTGCTTTGAAGACGTGGCGTCACTTTCTATTAGGCGAACGCTTCATTCTTTACACCGATCACAAGTCGCTGAAGTATCTATTCAGTCAGAGGGATCTCAATATGAGGCAGCAGCGATGGCTTGAGTTTCTCGCCTCATATGATTTAGATATTCAGTATACCCCTGGCAAGGGTAATCGTGTGGCTGATGCACTCAGTCGCAAACACTCGGCGGTAGTTTCTATGATGATAGCTGAGTGGGATATTCTTAAGACCCTATCTTTGTGTGATATTCATGATCGAGCTCCATCTTTGGATTCTCAGATCTTGTTATTCAGCTTGGAAAGTCGACCTATTCTATTGGATCGCATTGCCCATGCTCAGCGGCAGGATCCAGACTTGTCGCGATATATTCATCTCCTTGAGTCGGGATCCAGTGATGAGACATTGTTAGATTATTCTATTGATTCTCATCGGTGTCTTCGCAGGAAGAACCGTATTTTGATACCATCTGATTTATCACTTAGGCATGACATCCTAGACGAGTGTCATCGCACTAAGTACACCATCCATCCCGGCTCGAGCAAGATGTATGCCGATATGTGTCGGGTATATTATTGGGAAGGGTTGAAGAAAGATGTTGCAAGTTATGTGAGCGGTTGCATGACATGTCAACAGATCAAGGCCGAACATCAGCGTCCATCTGGTCTTCTTCAGCCGCTAGAGATTCCATTGTGGAAATGGGATCAGATATCCATGGATTTTATTGACGGTCTGCCTCGATCGAGGTCGGGCCATACTTCTATTTGGGTCATCGTCGATCGCTTGACCAAATCAGCTCATTTCATTCCTATTAAGTCCACTCGGACTGCTCCTCAGCTGGCCAAGCTATATGTGAAGGAAGTCGTTCGACTTCATGGCATTCCTAGCTACATCGTCTGTGATCGAGACACTATCTTTACTAGTCACTTCTGGAAGTGCCTACAGTCAGCTTTGGGCTCAAAGCTTAATTTCTCGACTGCTTATCATCCTCAGACCAACGGTCAGACGGAGAGGGTGAATCGTGTTTTAGAGGATCTTTTGCGTTGTTGTATTCTGGATTTCGGTGGTAGTTGGGAGGATCACTTACCGCTTGTAGAGTTCTCCTACAACAACAGCTTTCAGTCTAGTATTGGCATGGCTCCTTTCGAGGCTCTTTACAGAAGGCCATGTCGCTCTCCTGCTTGTTGGTTAGAATCTGGTGAGAAGCACCTTCTTGGTCCAGATTCAGTTCGGGAATCTTCTGAGAAGATTATTCTTATCCATCAGAGAATGAAAGAGGCACATGACCGCCAGAAATCCTACGTGGACAACCGTAGGAAGCCTCTTGAGTTCTCCATTGGTGATCATGTCTTTATTCGGATATCTCCTATGAAAGGGGTTGTGTGTTTCAGTTCTACAGGAAAATTAGCCCCTCGCTATATTGGACCGTTTCCTATCACGGAACGCATTGGCCTCGTCGCTTATCGTGTGGCTCTACCTGCTCATTTCTCTGGAATACATGATGTGTTCCATGTTTCTCAGCTTCGCAAGTGTGTGCGCGACCCTGATTCTATTATCGAGCCTCATATCGTGCCCGATTTGGAGATCTCACCCAATCTATCTATAGAGCAGCAACCTCTTCGTGTGCTTGATTCGGAGATCAGACGTCTTCGAAACAAAGAGGTTCCGCTTGTGAAGATTCAATGGTCGTCTAATCCTAAGGACTGCACTTGGGAGACCAGAGAATTTATCGAGCGTACTTATCCTGGTTTTCTTTCATCTTCCGGCACGGGTGAGCATCTATATTTTATCTTCTGAATTCCTTTTGTGGATTAGATGTTATAGACGACTCCTATATTTAAGGAATTGCGAGGACGCAATTTTCTTAAGGGGGGGAGTCTGTAACAACCCTGAGATTGCAATTACCGAATGATGGAGTAAAATTATGATTTTAAGTTAAAAAGGGGCTAAACAAATTTTTGGGAAGTTAAATTTACAATTGTTCGCAAATTAAAATATTTTGGGTTGAAATGAGGAATTTTTAAATAAAAAGTGATTATAGGCTAATGGGCTAAATAAGACAATTATAAGGTTTTAATTAAAAATAGAATGCTTCTTAGGATTTTGGTTCACATGATAACATTAGAAAATAAACTAAGTCCTAATGGGTTTCTAAAACCCCTTACCATTACCCATTAGCCTAACCCACTCCTTTATAATATCTCAAACCCATCCAAACCCTAACCCTCCTCTTCATAACTTCAAAACCTAGATCTAAACAAAATTAATGGCCTCCATTTAGAAGCTCCATCTCCATCTCTTCATAAATTAGTTTAATCCTAGAAAAAAAGAAAGGTAATGCAATCTCTCCTATTATCTAATCCTCCTTCTTAACCCATATTTATCTCAACCTTCATGTTGTAATTATTGTTTTATTTTTTTGTTGATTTTGGGTCCTTGAAGTCTCTTGATCTTTGCTTGGAGGTTGAGGCTTTTGGCTTGCTTGATTGTGCATAAATACTATTTGTTCTTTTGCCTCATTAAGGTAATTACTATTGATTAGTAATTAATGCTAGTTGTAATATTGGTAATTACTATTGATTAGTAATGAATGCTAGTTGTATTATTGGTAATCACTATTTATTAGTAATTATTGCTAGCATAATTTTGATGAAAATTTTGATGCCCAAAATTGAAAAAAACACTCCAAAATGTCAAAAAACACCAAAAACTATTGGCTGGAAATGTGCTGCAGGCTGAAACAAGGGTCTGGTTGCACCCAGGCTATGCCCAGGTGAGGCTAGCCCAGCTGGGCTAGCCCAGAGCAGGCCAGCCCCCTAAGGGGCTGGCCACATGTATTGAACCCCAGCCCAGGCGGGCTGGGGCATTACTGCACCCAGCCCGCGTGGGCTGGGGCAGATCAGCACCCAGCCCGCGTGGGCTGGGTGCTCCCCAGCCCGCGTGGGCAGGGTGGTGTAACATCCAGCCCGCGTGGGCTGGGTGCCTCCCAGCCCGCGTGGGTTGGGTGCTCCCCAGCCCAGGCGGGCTGGGGCATTACTGCACCCAGCCCGCCTGGGCTGGGGCTGCTGCTCACCCAGCCCGCCTGGGCTGGGGTAGGCTGACGCGGGCCGGGCCCGCGAAAATTAAAAAAAAAATCAAATCACCTCTGTATTTTTCCAGCTTTTGAGCTCCACTTCGGAATGCCACCACGATCGCATCCGAAGTCGGAATTCGACGTTTTTGGTCTCGTTGGGAAGGTGGTGTTCCGAACTCCGTCTCTGGAAAATTTGGGCAACATTGGAATTCGTTTGATACTTCGATTTTCGTGCCAAAGTTAGACTCCGGTCGCTGTTGGAAAATAGTATGAATCTTTCTCTGGGTTCAACTTTGAGACGTCGCTGCTACTTCGTTTCAACTCGGAATCCAGAAATTCTTTTTGCATCTTAAAGTAGGGATGTTGGACTACATGCCTACCAGTTTTCATGCCATTTGGACACAGTTTGCTGGTCCAAATAAATTGCCGAACTTGGGTTCGCAGCAGTTTTTGAATGGTTTCAAACACTTGGAAAATTTTTGATGATTGTCTGGTTTTCGTCGATTTCTTTGAGATTTGTCTCTGGATTTCGTGCACGGGCTTTATAAAGGGTTTTAAAAGGATTTTTCACTCCAAAATGGCTTTTGGAAATTATTATATAATATTATTTTTAATTATTAAATTAATTACTCCATAATAGGAGACTTTTCAAAAGACCGTTTTAAAGATGATTTCAAAATCAATTATAAATCCGTTTTACACCAATATTTTCTATAATAAAAATCTCACACTCACTTTTAGCACGTCGAGCGAAGTGGAAAGGTGCTTAAACGGTTAGGAAATCTCCGGCCTATGGAACCGTGTGTATTTTCTTTCCGGTTAATCCCCGACCTATTCGATTGATCGTTTTGACCTTTGGGTCTAGTTCACCGATGATACGAGGTGGACTTTTTATTGTTTGGAGTGTGAGCTTTCTATTGGTTAGGAAACCGTTTAGTGCGAACGTGGGGTATGGGACTCATTGTTAACACTTTACGGGTTCCTCTCCAAGAAGTTAGTGACACATTTGCCTCTGGGCGGCCAGTACTGGACCTCTGGGTCACCATGCCTCTGGGCAACCGTCTCTGGACACCTGCTCTATGGAGCAGTTTACTTTTCGGCTTGTGCCTCTGGGCCTTTATCCTTCTGGGAAGGATTTTGCCGTTTCGCGCGTTCCGCATCTGTGCGAGTGATCGATCACAACTTTACAGTACTTGGCAACAACGACTCTGGTCGGTGCACGTGCAAAACTTGTATTATCTGATGATTTTTATATCCATTCGAGTACCGCCATTCGGTGTTGGTTTTATGGAACCATACGATGTAAGTGCGATTACCTTGTGGATTCACAGTGTCTCTGGACACTGCTTTTCAGTGTTTGATTTCATTGACTTTTCAGTATATCCCCATTGCTCTATGGAGCATCGATCTCTGCTTGGGCATTGATTACAGACTCTGCTCACTCTTGGGATTATTGCCTATGGGCATCTTTTTATAGCTTTGGCTACGCCGATGATATGAGGCGATTTTATTTATTCTACACTTTGGTGTTGATTTCTCTTTGGAGATTTTTATCGTTTATTGATGATTAGGGATCATCATTTTATTCATGTGGTTCATAATATACTTCTCTTTGGATAAGTACTGTTTTATTTATGGACCGCATTATTATATATCTCAGTTATTACTGATTGTTTAACTAGCCTGACCCGAGTGTTTTCGCTCGGGTCAGACGGAGTTGTTTCAGGTTAGGTCTCTGGACTTAGCTTCTGTGCTTCCGCTTTGGACTTATCTGCTATGCTTTTGAGATAGCTTATCTTAGTGTCCGCCTTATGTTATTATTCAGACTTTGATATGTACATATTTTTGACTCACATGTGTGAGCAGTGGCTTTGTACCCACTTATAGTATTTGGATCTGTATTGATGTTGTATTGTTCTGGGATTTTATATCTGTGATGTGATGCTGTTCTGTGATTTTTTATCATGTATTACTATGCTTATTCTGATAGATCTTTAGCCATTTGTAATTTCATTATAAGTATTTACCGAATATGTCGAACCACCTGATTGAGAAAATTTAAATAGATTCCACCTTTCGACGTATTCGATAGATAGTTATAGCTTGATTACAAATGGTCGCTTCCACTATACTCTATTCTCCGCTTTAACAGATAGTATTACTTCCGTAATACTCTTTGTTATAGTGGGTCTCGGAGTGGGGCGTTACAATATATATTATAGCTCTAGTCAAATAATTTTATATAATAATAAATACGCATATATATAGTTATATGAATAAAATATTAAAATTACAAATACATATTATATAATAGAATTATTTAAGTATAAAGAAATTATTTATAAATGTTTATAAAAAACTTTTATCAAAAACTATGAGTAATACACATGTGTATAAATATTAAAAAAATTACGTTAAATATTTACATACATAAATATATGCATAATATATATATACATATATATATATATATCAATAAAATATTCAGAAATATTTTTTTATAAATATAACGGACTATGTATTTTTCACGACTGCGTAAATATAATTAATTTTTTTAATTTTAATATATATATTTAAATATCCATGCAAAAATATTATAATATTAAACAAAAATAAATTTCGAATTTACATTTCAAATTTTAAATTTCTAGCGAATCCTAAAATATATTTTATACTTTGAAAAAAAGTTCACAACTTTTCGGTTTAAAATAAATTTTAAAATGATTTTTCTATTTTTGGCTAAAATATGAAAATTAATTTGAAATGTAAAAAAAATTATTTTTTTAATTTTTTAGAGACTTTCTTTACTGCTAAAATTATTTTATAACATATAAAATATAATTCTCATAATATATTTGAATTAATATTTTCAATTTATGTTATAAATTGAATTTAAATAATAAAAAAAAAATTATCATGGCCAAAAACTACCATGGCCCTAATACTTTACAGAAAAAAATTATATAATCATATTTGATTAGAATATGATATTTTAATTAATATACTATGTATATCTATTTAAAAACTATATATTAATTTAATAAAACAAAAAAAAATGTTTTTTGTATTACAAAGCCATATTGACTTAAGACATATTAGATAAATAAAAAGTTTTTTTTATTATACATACATATAACCTAACAACTTTGTGACAATATCAATACATATCAGAATCATTACCTAACTAACTATATAATAAAACTTAATAATTATGCATAAATATTTGAATTATAATCAAAAATGTACCTCACACTCAATTGTTTTAAGTATGCCTTGAAATAATGATATCTACCCCTTGAAATAGTTTCCGATTCAATAGAGTGCTAGTCTTGAACCATTGACCACCAGCTATTGGATAGCAGCTAACTTGATTTGAACTCTAGAAGGATGGAGAAGGGAGTGGGAGTTTTGGTCAAAAATAGAACATATATGGAGGCTTTAAAAAACCTCAATCATATGAGGATAGAGATGCTTATATAGTGGGTAGAAAGGAGAGAAGTATGGATCTCATCTCTTACTCCTCCTTTAATCGCATCCATCCAAAATCAAGCCTCTTTCCCCATGATTTGAGTTGCCCCTAACCCATGTTGCTGCTGAATTCTAGCCTCTATGAGGGGCTTAAAACCCATTTTAGCCCAAATAAAATATTATATAATTAAATCCAACTTAATCACTTATTTGATCATATATCGATTAATATATTTATATCTATTATAAATATATCTAATGATATCACTCTTGAAATCATAATCAAATTTTACAATTAATATTTCATAAATATAAATTAATTTAATTAATTTATAACAATTACAAATTAATTAAATTGTTTGGTCAAAGGAGAATCCATTGTTCGTCAGGTGTAATTCGGTCAACGATTAATATTGAACTATTCGATTATTAACGTTCACACGTTATTTAGCAGGTGGTGTGATATTTTGGCTAGATTTATCACTTACTAAATTTCATTGAAATCCAATTTTACTTTATTAAGCGTTACCCGGCTGTGACTTTTATTTTACACCAATTCTCTTCATCAAAACTATATCACTTTGAACTTATGGAATTTGGTAACGGTCAAAATTCTAATATTGTTCACATTCAACTCTATAGTCCAAATACTTCGTTCAATAATAACAATTATTATTAACCAAAATTCTTTTTCCAGATACTTTGACTTTGAGTTGACCGTGATGCTAACCTCATGTAACTGAGGAGACAAATCCTCCCTTGAATAGTGCTTCAGTTCCAATACTTCCATAGCTAAATTATAGTCACTCGATGGATGTTGTGCCATGATTTGACTATAATCAAAGCGTTGAAGATGATAATATTCTCAAGTTGAGAGAATTGTGTAAATTAGTCACATCGATATTTTTTGTTTGACCTTAGTTATATTAACCAATAGAAAACTATTGAGTGTGTTGTTCCATAGTTATCCCATAATTATCAGTACGTAACCCCTTGGTGCCTCCAGCAATCTCTTCTATTTGAAACATTTCCAACTTAAAGGTTTCCAACTTGAATTTATTATTGTCGTATTATACTCAATATTGCTTATGAAATTTGAGTCTGAATACTCCTTCATAAGGAGTTCATTGTTTCTGTAAACAATTCTCATGTATTTCATAAATACACAAGAACACCTCAGACAACCATTTAGTGATATCTATTTGGATTTAATATTTGCTCCATGTATCAAATACAAAAAAAATCAAGATATCTTAGACAACTTGTATGATAATTCTTATTTCCAATGCTTTAGGACTCCATCTTCCATGTTCCACATTAAACATTTTAATAAGGTGTCATTTTATATAGTTTGGGATATTCCCAACATTTTTTATACTTGCTATAAAAGACATCATTTATAAATATAACGTCGAGTATTAAAACTACTAAAGCTGATTTTAACACAAATAGATCATTAACAATCAACAGTTTATTTTTTATGGTTTAGAAATATCTATATACCTTTTTTTTACTTTTTTTCTTATGATCACACACTTCCTCGGCAATTTGATTGATAGTTAAGCTATTTGATATTTCTATCAATACACTTGTTCAATTTTGATACTTGTCAGACGACACTTTCGTATCAGTTTTTGGATCATATCCAAAACTCACAAACTCAATATCGCTCTCACTAACTTTGAGACACTTCGGTCATTATGTGTAAACAGTTTACTCTAAATCGTTATTTGGAATTTTGTGTTTTAATGCATATGTACCAAAACACAAAGTCATACCATGCGATAATTTTGTGAGTAAAATCCAAACCAACTTGAGTACATTGAATGGCGAATCTGTTACGTTAATTTCAATAATTTAAATTCATGGTATTATCCATATCAATATGGCTCACTATATTACAACTGCATTTGTCTTTCTATGGAAGGCACATTTGGGGTCAATTGATTATATCGTTTACGGATACAACTATCAAAATAATATTTAAATAATGAACTTGGAATCTATTTTGGATTTGCGCATCGTACTATATCATAGAGTCAATACTCTTAATGATTTAATTAAATAACCGAGGATTATTTATTCTTGACATTAGTATGAAATTTATAGTTTCTCTTTAATGTACAAGAATACTCATTAGACGTTCTAATATAATATGTTCATCTAGGTTCGGCCAATTTCATTTCATCATAGCAATCAGTTTCATCCTTGGATCATAACCAAATATATTTTATACCAATAATTTCTTAAAGAAATTCCTTCGTAACGGAATTGGTATTTCTTGAAATAGTAGACATTTCTCAGTGCAATGGAACGGGAATTTATAAACATTTTATGAATTGCCTTGTATAAAACAAATTTTGCATTAACTCATAATATATTTATGTTCACAACATAACTTAGTCATCTAATGACTATCTTTTCCAAAGTTCTCTTGGGATGATTCATACAAGATCCCTTACGTACAATTATCATGTGCATCATTTCGACTCACACAACCTGCCAACTCTTTGGCCTAAGATATTGTAACGATCCGGAAATTTTAACGATTTAAATAATGTAATTAACCGAATTTTTCTTGAAAATAAATAATTAAAATTTTGCAATGGAAATTTGATATTTGTTACGTCTATTGAAACATAGCAAATGGAAGATTTTCATCTGAAAATATGAAAGTTAGTTCTGTTGTGTAATTTTCAATTTCAATTTAAAATCAGTTAATTTGATGAAAATAAAATGTTTTCGAAATCTAAATATTTTTATATAATAAAAATGTAAATCATTTACTGAATGAGACGTCATATTCCGTTTTGCCAAATTTGGACTGCTGTAGCTCCGTTTATCTTATTTTCGGCGAATTTACAGTAGTTTGGCAGTGAAATATCGACTTTTGATAGGATGATCGTATCGTTGATATCTGTATACCATTCTGTTCATCTCATCATGCTGATCTCCATAGTATATTCATCTGTGTAATTCGGCATCCGGTACGTGGCGAAATCAGTAAAACGATCAGGCGTATCGGTACCCATTTTGAGCCTTTTTGGTTCCCTTGTGATCATTCATTATCCATCGTGTAAATTGTATAGCCTTTAGCTTTTATTATTTCCTAGAAATCAATGTCTAACTTTTGCTATTTCCCATATTTCAATATATGCGTTGTTTGGTTTTATTCTCTGGTTCACTTTCTTTGATCTCTGCGTTCTAGAGTATTCATTAGAAAAAAAATATAATAAATATATATGGTTGCATTTAATTTTCTATCCACCTCTACCTGCCCACACCATTCTCCTTTGCAACCGTTCCTCTCCTTTCTTATGCCTTTCACCTTTTTTGAAAATTATATATGTATAAGTTATATAATAAAGTTATATTGAAGCCTGTTCATCTTTTCTTTCCACCTAGACCTGCTCATAACTCACGCATGTCCTCTCCACGACCCATCACCTCATCCTCACTCAGTTCGTCTACCCACATAACCGCCCGCCCTTGCTCCTGCCGCCACAAACAACAGCCCTCGCCTAAGCAACCGAACCTCCCACTGACTTTCCCTTGCTTCCACATCCATGCAACGAAACCCGCCCTCTACTCCGCTTCTCCTCATTCGCCTCAAGCTCGCTGACCCCACAAACGACAGCCATATCTAGCAATGCCACACCTTCTCCAACACGAACAACCACCTAGATCCGGTCACCAGCCCTATGACAGCCACCTCCACAACTTTGCCAAACCCATGCGAGCTTCTCATTTAAAAAAACAAAAATAAATTTAAAGTTCTTATATATAAAAGCTTACATGTTTGGTCTGAGAAGCCTGACCCTACCCTCCTCCTTCAGTCCAGGTCTTTGAGTCCATTCCATTCACTGCATGACAACCATACCTCCACTCACGACCTGCCTCGTCTCACAACCACACACCACGCTCACCACTCCACCTTCATAACAGTCTGTTGCTGCCTTCACATGATTTGTACCTGACAGTTCGTATAAGCCTCCCCCTAACAGCATGCGCTGACCATCATCACCTGAGCTGCTTCTGTATATATATATTCATTGTGTTTGAGGTATTTACTTTGTTCAAAGTGTTTAAGTATTTATTCAATGTGATTAAATATATTTTTTAATTTATGTTAATATTTGTAATATCGGCTGTGTAATAACTTTTATATATATCTATGTTTATGATAGTAATTTATAATAATTATAATTAAGTCAGTTACATACATATGTTTCCAAAGTATTTCGAATAATGGCTGTGTCATGTTTTATATTTATATATATTAATAATGATGATGATGATAATAATAATAATAAAGTAATTATATATATATATATTATGTTTAAAATATTTACTAAAATTTATGTTTATATATTTAAATAGATTTTTGTAATAGCTTAAATATAGATATATTGTTAAATATTCATTTGAAAATTTTTAGGTAATATATGGTTTTCAATAAATAATAAATAAATATATATATATATAGCTTATGTATATATATATATATATAAGTTCACTAAAATAATTGATTTTCGTCGAATCCGGTTCATCGTGCTTTGCTTTTATCTCGCCGCTGTCCAAAATTGGTCGCAACAACAGTTTCTAGCTTTGTGTTGTTCCGCATGTCGACCCATGCTTATATGTGTCTGTTTGCATCTTATTCTTATTTTTCTCTAGCCTCAAAAGGTGAGCAATCACTCATGATTAACATTCTTATATTTAGTAAATTTAATTCACATGAAATGACGATTGAAATAGGTTGTTAAATTTGAATTGTTAAGTTATTTAATTGTTAAATATGATATGCCATTATCTGCAATCGTTCACCGATGACGTATGACACCATAACATGTTGTATATATTATATTTAAATTTGTAACTGGTGATATATGCATGTTGTTGATATGTTATATTATTATCATATTTGTTCTCACTCTGCAAGTTCCCTATTAGTTTAGAAATCCCTATGGATTGAAATGATACATACCCGAACGATATTTTAGATTAGGGAAAAATCGTTATGGGTTGTAATGATAAACCCAAGCGATTTTTATTGAACTTGAAATTTTGGGATGCAGGTTGAAATGATATATACCCTAAAATATTAAATTTAAATTGCGGATTGAAATGATAAATATCCGTATCACTTGACCATAGGATAGAAAATTAAATAAGGACACCGTTAGTCTATATTTTGAAAATGATTTCCAAAGCTTGAAAGGAAATATATGGGTTTTATTAAATATTGATTTTAAATATAATAGAAAGTTTTAATTTTAATATATGTGTAAAAGTAAGATTTTTAAAAGTTATATGTTTTGGATATTTTAAAATTATAAGTTAAGTTTTAAAATGAAAATTTAAGATTTTTACTTTTATTTTTTTATTTTTAATATATAAAATAAGATTTAAATTAGATTTAATAATAAGATTTAATTAAATAATAATTTAATATAATATAATATAATTTAATTTAATTTAATTTAATTTAAAAAAAAATTAATTTAATTAATATATATAATATGTTTAAAATATTTATTTAAAATTTATATTAATATTTTAGGATAGATTTTGTAATAACTTTAAATAAATGGAAGTTGGAAAGGTAAATTAAATAAGAATTGATTTGTAATTGAATTTGTTAAGAATTGAATTTAAATAAGAATTGATTTATAATCGAATTTGTTTAAAACTGAATTTAAATAAAATTTGATTTGAAACTTATTAATTTGATATTTTAACAGGTATGGTTTTATAACTTGATTTGATAAAGGTGATTAAATGGATATTTTCAACTTTAAATAAAACTGAAATTGAATATTTGATATTAAATAAATTGTAATGTGAGATTTTATTTAAATATTAATAAAGATGATTAAGTAAATATTTTGAAAATTTAAAAAAATTAAAGTTGAAATTTTGAAATCTAAATGGAATTTATCAAATTGAGTTATGGTAAATTGTTTGAATATTTAAACTTCAAAACCTATTGAATTTGAAATGGTTTAAATTTGTAGTTCAAATCTGGATTTGAAATCGATAAACCAAAATGGTTTTGATGAGAATTTGAATTGAGATTGAATTAAATTGAATTTGGAACTAAAAGTTGATTTGTATTTGATTTGTGAAATTTGGAAGAAATAATTCTAATTATAAACTATCTTTAATATATAAACTATTTTTAATAAATAAACCATTATAAATCTATAACCTATTTTCAATATATAACTATTTTAATTTATAACTATTTTTAATATATATATATATACACACACTATTTCAATATTTAAACTATTTAAGTAGGAAAGTGAATATGATTTCGAGAGAGATACGATTTTGAAATGGATATGATATTTTAATATGAAGTATTAACTGTTAAAATATAAAATGACCACGGTGTGAAATAAGCGTTTGGTTGTTGAAGAGACTGGCATCAGATATTGTCATACTCTCTGCCAATACCCAAAACCACTTTAACAACTGTGTATGTAGTGGAGATTCCAAAACGAAGTAGGATGGTTTGGCGACGATTCTATATGAGGTATTTACATAGCTCTGACTCCCGCGAGTCAGCTTGATGTGGCTAAAACAAGAGCCATGCCAGGCCAAGTGAGGTCGCTCCTCCTATCGGGCACATTTCTTCGATACCATTCTATTACTTTGTGATTTGATTGGGTGCACCTTCGATTGATTTTGGGAGTGTGTCTTGAGGTGGGTGGTGGTAGCTGCTATGCGTTACCACCAGTCTGAATCCGCAAAACGGTAGAATCATACCCTGGGCATTGCCTCGCGTGCCTTGTCACATGCCCTATCGCGCCTTCTGCAAGTTTGGTTTTTACCATACCTATGGAGTGCCCTCTAATAGCCCTCCAGTTTACGGAGGAATTACGGTATTGTATAGACTATGGGAATATATAAAATGTGTTAAGGGGGATATGGGTAACGCTTTAACGCTATTTTAATAGTTTACTTTAATATAGACATTATATATGCAGCGTATTGTACTACGTATGTAGATAGTTTTACGGATCCTTAGAGGATGGGAATCCCAAACATCCTTTAAGTTATTTTGTATTTTAGTTGACATTTCACTTGAATTGATTTAGTGGTATAAGAATGTTAATCCTGACTCGAGTGTTTTATGTTTTGCTTTATGTTCGGGTCAGACTGAGTGTCACAGCATTTGATACTCACCTTTGGAGCTTAGAGCTTTGCTTGAAGATTGATCTTTATCTATTCAGCTTTCTAGTTACTTCAGTTTATTTCAGTTGTTTGTCCAGACTTGTCATTTGCATTTGTATTAGCAACTTCTGTGTATTCGAGATATCTGTTGTATTTTACTTTAAACTCTGATGTTTATATAATAGCTTCATGAACTGCTATTTATCTATTCCGCTGCTTATTGTTGTATTACTCTGTTCTGTGATTCCGCGATTGATTTATTTACTATATATGCTGAGTTTTGCCAAATATAAATTAACCATCTGCTGTTTTGAGCAATTCAAGTCTGACATGTGTGGATGATTATCGATTTAAACAGCTCGAAATAGCGGGTCGTTACAGATATGTAGGGGTTTCCTATAAACCCTTATCTTTTATGGTTTTGTAATATATTATTTGGATGATATTAATTTTAACCTTGTGTACTTCTCTTATGTTCACACCTTATAGAAAAAGTTTAGCTCGACTTCACTCATCATTTATAGTGCTTTGTCCAACCAACTTCGATTACTCCTTATTAATAGATCATTATATATTGTAGGAATAAGTGACCTTTGGGACCGAATCTTTATTCATATTAGATACATATGGAGCTAATTACAATATAATCACCCATTTGATCAAATCAAATCATTTATGTTGTATGTTATATTATTTACTTTCGTTCTATATTATATGAGCTTATCATAGACTTATACATGCATACCAAATACACATACTCATGTCTGTGATAACTCATCGGTGAATATAACGAAGAATGTGGATCCGCTTTGATATTAATAGACTTACAATTACATATATCTATATGTGTCAATCAGAAGAGTTCATCAACTCTTATGATGCCCCACAAAATAGGTACAAAGCCCTTAATTTGTTTGAGATATAATTAACATATCATATGATTCATAATCATAAAAACTATTTCTCAAAATTACGCCTTAGTCCATATTTCCAAAATAATTGTATATAATTTTAGACATTTTTGTATTTTCCAATGCATCACTTTTGTTGTGAAAACAAATACCACATTATAGTTTTATTTCATAACGAATATTCATAATATTCATATTGAAATATAACTATATCTATTTTTCAATCGACACAGAAAATAGTCGTTATTTCATAAATAATGTTTGGTATGTTTTGCGAACAATTTTCGTAGTTTGATGCAATCAATAAGTGAAATATAGCATGCTCCTACTATTTTCGTCATTATTATAAAGGTGTACTAAATTTGGAGGTCCATCATTCACTTAATATAGATTATTTATTTCATATAATGCAACTAGTTTACAACACAGAGTTCTTTGATCAAATATCTTGAACTCAAAGAAATAAATCTCATAGAAAACAATTTTCTATATTAAAATACATTTCGAAACAGATTTCATATTTCTCATTCCAATGTTAAGTATCAATCATTGTTATTACAATTCTCGTTTCCATTGTTTCTTTATAAAGCAGAAGTGACTATCCACTCTCTTTATACCAACTATGTCATAAATCACATCTACTCTTGTATATTCGTTTTTCTTTCTAGTTGGTCGAATTATTCAAAAGAAATCCCTTGCTACAATATCATAACAAACTCTTTTCTAAATGCATTTGATCATCATTAACATTTAAGGATATCAAATATGTTGCACTTTGCATAAACGATCAAAATGACATTTCAGCAATCGAGTTCTTGGATCTATTTTGTACTTTTGGTCTAGTGTTGCATTTAACATAATACAATCATTTTTTGTAATAAATCAAATTGTATACTTGATATCACAATACGGTTTTTTGGCTTATTTCAAGTGAACTAACTTCATCGAAGTATCGTACATTAGGAACTGTGTTTGTTTCCCATATAACATTTATAGGCGATAGTATACAGATCAAATATCCATAGTCTTGTATTGCTTTTAGATTTCAAAACTTATATAATGCAATACATGGACTCGACCAAATAAACATGTAAACGACCAAATTACGAACGAATTAATAGTGTAAAATTAGGCTCTTGCATGGGTGTTGAAACATTAATATGCAAGAAGCAATTATTAGTAAGTATATGTTATTTCTGTTAGCTAATCTTCAATTCAGCTCATTGGTATATCTTATTTGATAAACATTTTATCAATCATATTAAATACAAAAAATTATCGATATAGATTATTACAACATTGTATAGCATATGTTCATACAATATTAGAAAGGTTAAATGTTATCATTTTGTTTTTCTAATAATGCTCCTACTAGTCTTTTATGTTTCATCAAACCCTAAACGAAACATAGAAGTCTTTCGACTTCACTAGCGAGTGTTAGGAATCTTATGCCTTGGGATTCCGACCTTAAGGAAAGCTCAAAAAATCATAGGCCTGCATAGGATGGATAACTCCTTATTGGTTGTATTACATACAACTCGTAACCCATGGTACCTTGTCCTAATCTCGCCTTTACCTTAAGGAAAGCTTGATAAGTATAGTAGGATTATTCATTCGGGACCTATCATTTCATGGCAGCCTAAGTATAATGCATGTACCTTGAGGAAAGCTTAGCAAACACATGTAGTTATCTTAAATTATCTATTAAATATGTTAATAGTACTACAAATAACATCTATAACTTGAGGAAAGCTCAACAACTAATGAATATGCAAGTAATCTATTAATATATAAATGATAGAGGACAACTTTATATTAAATATTCATAATCTTTAATATTTTATATCGAGTGATATCGACTTATGGAACAATGTATTTCTTATGAAATACACTTGTAATTCAGGTGTCGACAAATCAGAAATCACGGTATACATACATTCACTATGTATTTACCCTTAAGTCTACTTAGGGTTTCTTTATGTCCACTTTTAGTTTATACATTCATATTCAGGCTTTTAAATCTCCCCGAGATGGCCGAGATGAAAAATCCGAGATATCAGCTAAAATCCGAAATTTGGCAGCCTATTTAGTTATAAGTGTTTTAAATATCGCCCGAGATAGCCGAGATATTTTCCCGAGATACTAGCCAAAATCCGAGATTTAAAACACTGTTCATATTACATAAGTTCTATTATCATATAACTTTTATATTTTATATTACTTATACAGTAGGCTTTGTATATATTATATTAATTAAATCTTATTTAATTAATCTTAATTAATTAACATTTTAATTAATTTTATATTAATTTTATATAACATCTATATTTAATAATTATTATATACTATAACCTTTGTAGTGTTACCCGAATGTTTGACCCGATTACATGATGCTGATCATATAGGCTTTGGTGGTTTGGCCCAAAATAAGAAGATTGAATGTCGCTCGGCTTAGGATGGAAGTGCACCGTTCGGCCTAGGCGCGTCGTTCGGGACGCAAGTGCTGTTCGGCCTAAGTCCATCGCTCGACACTCTCTGCTCAAACGCCATTGCCCGACATCCTTCATTCGAACAACATCGCTCGGCTTCCTCCGTTCGGCCTGAATATGTGGTTCGGCCTACACTGCTAAGCGACCATCGCTCGACATGACCTCGTTTCGAGTCAACTACCCAAAGTTCATTGATCAGTCAATTACCGCTCGGTGTAGAATTGTTCCAGCCTTAGAAGCGCAAACACCTCAGCCATCGCCGCTCTGCATCTATCGTTCGTCCAATACCGTTCAGCATCCTTGTTCGACAACATCATTTGGCAAAGTCACTCGGCAGCTGCCGTTCGGCATCCCTGGCTCGGTGCGCAGAAGTCACTTACTACAGGCCGAAGTATTTTGCTCTTGGGCTCGTGAAGGAAGTCCAACCTATCTTCGCCTATAAATAGAGGGCAGGGGCACAGTGAAAAGGGACCTTTTTTCGAGAACTCCGGGAAGACTCTGCCATTTTCAAGACTCGTTTATTTTCTGTTCAAACTTGTATTCAAGTTGTTGGTGTACGGATTGTATCTGTATTCAATTATTTGAAAAACCAATAAATATTAAACTCAAAGTGGACGTAGGAAGTTACGCCGAACCATTATAATTCCGGTGTTCTCGTTTTCTACATTTAGTTTTGCATACATTCCTCTATTTTAATTTTCTATCTTCATTAATCTCTCTATGCAAATCTTTCTTTGGGTGTTAGTGACCAATTTTGGTGATAACATTTTTGTGCTTTCACTGAGAACTCATTCTCAGGTTATTAGGATCTACTTTATAGCTACTGGATTGAAGAAATCCCCCAAAGGAGATCCAAGTCATTCGTAGGAAGTCCGTTGATTCTATTCAGAGTTTCTACCAATAACTCTACAATGGAAAGACCACGTACCAGATCAGCTTCGCACAACGTGGACGTAAACGAGACTGCTAGCGTATAGGAAATAGGACCCAACAATCAACAGGTTAATCCGGGCGTAGGGACTATCACCGCCCAAAACCAAATGGAAGCTGTCACTAGGACAGAGTTCAACGAGCTAATGAGAGAACTCATGGAAAGCAGGAGACAACTTAGCGAATAGATCCAAGCTAATGCCAACCTTATGACTCAGCTTACTCAACAACAGCATCAAAATGCTGGAGGAAGCCCCGCTCCTTACTCCTTATCCGACTACTCTTCTTCGCTTGATGAACCTCCCAAGCGTAGACGTCGCAGAACAGAAACAACGCAAGCATGTGCTGTTGATCGATCAACCAGGGATGGTCCAGGTTCCCTACCTGGAGCAATGGCCCCTTACTTACACCAAGGAAATCACACTCAAGCTGGAATGGGAAACTTAGGATCTGGAGTACGAGTGGAAGCTGGATAGCTGGCACGCCAAGGTCCTAATGATGCTAGTCCCCAGGATACACACTTGGTAGATCGCCAACAGAGGAGACACTGACCAGAACGGTCTCGTAGGACAGACACCAACCTTCCATCTTCCATACAAACCCCAGACCTATCAGCTATGGTCAGACAGCTGATGAGAGAGAATCAAGGCTTATCAAATGATGATTGGGGGATATCCAGGAGTCATACTCTGTTCACAGATGCTATCTTACAGGCTGAGTACCCCAGGAAGTTTAACATGCCGGCTATTCCGGCCTATGAAGGAAAGACTGATCCCCGTCAGCATGTGATGAGATATGAATGGATGATGGACTCAGCTAGAGCAAACGATGCAACTAAATGTCGATGCTTCCCAATAAATTTATCTGGAATCGCTACCATGTGGTTCACCCGACTTCCTCCACGGACTATCTCCAATTTTGATGAGTTAGCGACAAAATTTGTGAAACAATTCAGGATTCATGCCACCCGTCCCAAGGACGTGATGTCCTTTTCCAGTGTGATTCAAAATCCAGGGGAGTCATTAAAAGAGTACTTACAAAGATTCCACGTTGCTGCAACTGAAGTTAGCAACCCCAACGACCATGCTATTTTAATGGCCGTGATGCGAGGAGTAAATCCGAATTCGGAATTTGGTGATTGGCTGGCTGGAAAGCCTCCTACTACGCTGGAACGTTTTTATTCAAAGCCACACCAATTTATAAGAAGGGAGGAAGCTAGGTGGACGAGGCGAGATAATGCACCAGTACTTGGCAAGGAGACTGTGCAGTGAAACATTGCTGTAAAACAATCCGGTGACAACTCTGGAAAAGTACAAGCCAATGTTCAAAGCAAGACTGAACAATCTAAAGGATCTGGTGGGGGAAATTCGGAAAGAAGAGGGAAGCTGGAAAGTGGAAATCAAGAATCCCAACTTACAACAAATACACTCCTCTGAACGCATCCCTGGAGAATATTTACCTGTCGACTTGTAATACTTTCCAATATCAAAAGCCACGACCAAAAGAGTCCACCGAGGAGCAAAAGCGGACTGGTTAGTATTGCTTCTTTCATGAGACTTACGGGCACAATACCGAGGAGTGTAGGCACCTCCACGACGCTATAGAAAAGCTGATTCGACAGAAGAAGTTGCAGGAATTTGTCAAGAGTCCGTTGGAGGGTGGACAAGGAGCATCAGACCCCGGTCGTGGGCATGCTCCATGCCGCCCTGAGGAACCAGCTCGGACCATAGGAAGACTAATCATAAACACGATAGTCGGAGGGCCTCACCCGGCAGACAAGAGATGGAAAGAGATGGAACGTTATGCTAGTTCCCTAAAACATGCAGATTTCGAATGTTGTTCAATCACGGAAGATGGTACCCCAGCTAAACAGCACCGAATGATGACGGATGATATAGTGTTAAGAGGTAGAGATGCCAATCAGGTGGAGGCACCTACCATTGACCCGATGGTAATCTCGGCCACTATCGGGCCAGCGCTTGTGAGAAGGATACTAATTGGCTGTGGAAGTTCTGTTAATATCATCTTCAAAAGGGCATATGATCAGATGAAGATGGAGACAAAGGACCTGAAACCATCTAAAGCCCGTATTCATGGCTTTAATGGTGCGGCTACCGATGCGGTGGGCTTTGTTGAATTGCCGGTTGAACTTGGGGAAGGTGAACGTGGGAGGGTGCGGATCCTATCGTTCATAATTTTGGATGTCGACTCCGCATATAATGTGTTCTTGGGCCGACCGGCCCTGGCAGAGTTTAGGGCAGCTTTGGCCCCATGGTGTTTAACTCTAAAATTTCCGACAGAAAGTGGAGTTGGTGTAGTGCATGGCGATCAAGCGACTAGTCGTGCATGTTATGTGGCTGAGCTGAGAGAGGCTCAGTGAAGAGAGAATGGAAAGGTTGTGGACAGCTCCGTCCGCGTTGCAGAAGATTGACAAGTAGTGCCCGAGCCTTGACTCGGGCAACTTGATCGGATCTATAAGGACATAGATCTGAGTGATGACGATAAAGAACCCAAGGAGGCAAAAGCTGCACCGACTGAACTGATAATTGACATTCCAGTCAGCCATGATGATCCATCGCGAGTACTTAAGATTGGATCACAACTTGACCCCTCGATGATCGAGGATCTTACTTATTTCCTCCGAGCGAATCTGGATGTTTTTGCTTGGACACATTCTGATATGTGCGGGATTTCTCCCGCTATTGCAAGTCATATGTTGAACATAGACCCAAAATACGTGCCACTAAAGCAAAAAAGGAGAGGGATGGACCCGGAGAGGTCTACCGCTCTCAAAGAGGAGGTGGACAAACTCAAAGCCAATGGGTTCGTCTGTGACGCCCTCTACCCTGAATGGGTATCTAACCCCATTCTAGTGAGAAAAGCGAATGTGAAATGGAGGACCTGTGTTGACTACTCAGACTTGAACAAGGCTTGCCCTAAGGATAGTTTCCCTTTACCCAGAATTGACCAGCTGGTCGATTCAACTGCCGGACATGAGTTATTATCATTTATGGACGCGTACTTGGGATACAATCAAATCCCAATGCACGTTCCAGATCATGAGCACACTAGCTTTGTCATGGATTATGGACTGTATTGTTATGTGGTGATGCCTTTTGGGCTTAAGAATGCAGGAGCAACTTATCAGCGCTTGGTGAATCGGATGTTTAAAGACCAAATCGGTAGAACAATGGAAGTCTATGTGGATGACAAGCTCGTGAAGTCACAACAGTCAAACGACCATATTCGAGACTTGGCGGAAATGTTTGATATACTCAAATGCTATGGGATGAAGATCAGTCCATTAAAATGTTCCTTTGGCATTGCGTCAGGAAAGTTCTTGGGTTTCATTGTTAACGCACGAGAAATTGAAGCTAACCCGGAAATGATTCAAGCTATTCGGGACATACAGATACCAAGAACTATAAAGCAAGTGCAGAGTCTGAACGGAAAAGTGGTCGCATTAAGCCGATTCATATCCAAAGCGACAAACAAGCGTATTCCCTTCTTCGATGTGATAAAGAAGGGGAAGAGAAACTTTGATTGGACGCCCGACTGTGAGGATGCATTTCGAGCTCTGGTAAGACATCTGGAAAGTCCCCTGGTGCTGTCAAAGCATATAGATCACGAAGTGTTGTATGTATACTTGGTCGTATCTCAACATGCCATCAGTACAGCATTGGTTCGTGAGGATGACCGAGTTCAAAAGCCGGTGTACTATGTCAATAAACGTTTAACGGGGGTAGAAAGAAATTATCCTAAAATTGAGAAGCTAGCCTACTACTTGGTGATTGCATCATGCAAGCTTCACCCGTACTTTCAGGCACACCCGATCAGTGTTTATACCGATCAACCTCTACGACAGGTGCTCCAGCGACTAGAAACCTCTAGAAGGTTGCTAAAGTGGAACATCGAGTTAAGTCAATTCGATATCACCTACCTGCCGTGGAGAGCTATCCAAGGACAGGCGTTAGTAGACTTTATTGCAGAATTCACTTTACCTGTCGAGCAAAGTAGTGAAGACATTATTCCCCTCATTCGATGGAAGTTATTCACCGATGGGGCGTCAAATGACCGTTGTTCCGGGGCCGGAGTTATTCTTGTGAGTCTCGAAAACTGATCGATTTGTTATGCTTTGAAGCTCAATTTTCCGGCCACGAACAACGAAGCCGAGTATGAAGCATTGATTGCTGGCTTAAAACTCACCATTGAACTTGGAATAAAATCGATCGAGATCTTTTATGACTCACAATTGGTGGTGTACCAAGTTCGTGGAGACTATTAAGCGAAGAGGCAGAGGCTTGCTCCATACCTCGCTCATGTTCAAGAACTTTTGGCAGACCTTGAATATTACGATATTTCGCATGTCCCGCGTGAACAAAACAGGGAAGCCGATTCATTAGCAAAATTCGCAAGTACTGGCGATGCACAACAAATGGGCTTGGTTCCTGTTGAAATTTTGCAATTTCCAAGTATAAACGATATGGAAATAGACTTTTTGCTAGAAGCAGAAATTGAAAAGGAGTCATGGATAACCCCACTCAAACAGTACCTGTTACACGGAGCTTTGCCTGGAAAGAAGAACGAAAGACGGCAAGTCATTCGCAAAGCCTCAAGATATGTGATGCAGGATGGAATAATGTATCGAAAAGGGTTCTCAGTTCCATTAATTCATTACATCGCTCACGACGAGATAAAACGGGTCTTAAAAGAAGTTCACGAGGGCGAATGCAGCAACCATACTGGGGGCAGACATTGGCAAAAAAGATCCTCCGCTATGGATACTATTGGCCCACTGTAAATCGGGATGCTGCAGACTACGTAAGAAAATGTGACAAATGTCAAAAGTTTCCAAAAATCCCGAGAGCTCTGCCAGTGGAACTCTCATAAATGGTTAGTCCCTGGCCATTTGCGATTTAGGGGATCGATATAATTAGTTCCTTACCAATATCCAAAGGTGGTGCAAAATATGCAATTGTTGCAGTCGATTACTTTACTAAATGGGCGGAAGCGGAGCCTCTAGCCACGATCACCACCAAAAAAGTAATTAATTTCGTTGTACGAAACATTATATGCCGTTTTGGCCTCCCACGAACTATCATCACAGACAATGGAACCCAATTTGAAAGTAGAGAGTTCAAAGAATTTTGCCAAAAGTATCACATTGAGAAAAGGTTTTCGGCGGTCGCTCACCCTAAAGCGAATGGACAAGTGGAAGCCGTAAATAAAATAATCAAGTTAATATTAAAGAAGCGATTGGAGAAGGCTAGAGGCAAGTGGGTGGATGAGCTTCCGACGGTGCTCTGGGCTTACAGAACCACCCATAAGTCCGCGACTGGCCATACTCCATTCACCTTGGCATACAGCACCGAAGCTGTGATACCCGTGGAACTTGAAGTTCCTTCTCATCAGGTAACTTATTATGATCCCAAGACGAATCAGAATCTCCTATTGGATTCATTGGACTTTGTTGACGAAAACGTGAAGAAGCTGATTTAAGAGCAGCTGCACGTAGGCACCGAGTTGCTCGATATTATAATGAAAATTTTCGACCGAGAATTTTCAATGTGGGTGATCTCGTTTTGAAGCGAGTTTTTCCTACTCCATCACATCTGAATCCCACATGGGAAGGTCCATATGTCATCGAACAGAGGCTTGGAGAAGGAACTTTCAAGCTAGCGACCGTAGATGGCGTGACACTTCCTCCTGCATGGAATAACGAGCATTTGCGTCGTTATTACACCTAGTCTATTTCCTTTCGCATTGTAGTTGCAATTATTTCCAGTGTATGTTCATTTTATTGTTTTTTAGTTTTTGACATGTAATAAGACAATTCGGTTAGTTTCCATCTACTATGATCAATAAAGGCTTGAAGCCGTCTTTTCTATAAACTATTGATGTTTCCATATGATACAATTCTGTGACAAAAATTAAATTACATTGCTCTGTCTAGCGTATAAACGACTTGAAAAATCTCTAAGTCCCTAGAGTGCGGACTAGAGAACTCTGAGTCCCCAGAGTGCGGACTAGAGTATAAACGACTTGAAAAATCTCTAAGTCCCTAGAGTGCGGACTAGAGTACTCTGACTCCCCAGAGTGCGAACTAGAGTATAAACGACTTGAAAAATCGCTAAGTCCCTAGAGTGCGGACTAGAGTACTCTGAGTCCCCAGAGTGCGGACTGGAGTATAAACGACTTGAAAAATCTCTTATTCCCCAGTGTGTGGACTAGAGTACTCTGAGTCCCCAGAGTGTGGACTAGAGTATAAACGACTTGAAAAATCTCTAAGTCCCCAAAGTGCGGACTAGAGTACTCTGAGTCCCCAGAGTGCGGACTAGAGTATAAACGACTTGAAAACTCTCTAAGTCGCCAGAGTGCGGACTAGAGTACTCTGAGTCCCCAAAGTGCGGACTAGAGCATGACCGACTTCGAAAATCTCTAAGTCCCCAGAGTGTGGACTAGAGTACTCTGAGTCCCCAGAGTGCGGACTAGAGTATAAACGACTTAAAAAATCTATAAGTCCCCAGAGTGCGGAATAGAGTACTCTGAGTCCCCAGAGTGCGGGCTAGAGTATAAATGACTTAAAAAATCTCCAAGTCCCCTGAGCGCGGACTGGAGTACTCTGAGTCCCCAAAGTGCGGACTAGAGCATGACCGACTTCGAAAATCTCTAAGTCCCCAGAGTGCGGACTAGAGTACTCTGATTCCTTGGAGTGCAGATTAGAGTATAAGCGATCTAAAAAATCCTTGAATCTCCGGAGTGCGAACTAAGAATACCTAAGTACCCGAAGCGAGGAATTGAGGATCTACGGTTCCAAAAAGTCTCCGAGTCATGTGGAAGTAAACTAGGTCCTGTGTAACTCACAAGATTTTGAATTTCGACTACAAGTTATACAGTAAGCTGAACAACAAAAGTCATTTGAAAGACAAAGAACAAAGTTTTATTCAGCAATCCAAAATGAAGTTCCACTAAAACTTCTCCCGCATTCGGGGCAAAATTCTACCTACAACGGCTATGAAAATAAATAAAGATAATTACATAATCCAGGCTGATTCTCGTTGAACGAGCACGATAGCTACTTCTTTGGCTTTTTCTCCTTCTTCGGTTTCTTAGACGACTCCTCCCCCACGTGTTTTCTCTTGGACGTTTTTCTTGCTAGAGAAGGAGTGTCAGAGGAAGGAGGAGGAACTTCTAACAGCCTGGTCCCACCTGGAAGTATAACCTTCAAGGGTCTGTTCAATGGATCATGGAGTTCCACCACCTGAGGCTCAACCTTAATCTCAGCCTTCTTTTTCTTTTCTTCTATAATTTGCTCCGCCATACTCGATTTTGAAGTATGTCCATAGGCGCCTGTGATTTCGACTTCATAATGTTCTTCTGAAGGAGAAGGGTTTTCAGATTTGTCTTCATCAAGCGCCTCGATCACTTGAGCGCCAGGTCCAGGAGTCTCTTCGGTTTGAAAAGCCTCTCCCATTTTCTCCTCTCTCTCCATGGCGACATCGCTCCTTGGAGTAGGTTCGGGATCAGGGTGGCCTACGAAAATTTATAAGAAACAAATGTTAGAATACATTTATCACTCGCTGAAAATGAGAACCCTTTGAACTTTGGAGGAAATGTTATGTACCAGTCTCTGGTTGACTCTCAACTGTTCGGGGAGTTTTGCCTTCTGGAATAGGAGATAGAACGTGAATACTAAGTCCAGGGCCCTCTGAATCATAGCCAATATGTTGCTCGAAGGGGTCAAGTGGTGGACGACTGGACGACAAAGTAGGGGGAGGAACCGGAGACTCGGTTCCGGATGGACTGGCAATGGCATCTTTTCCTTTTGATAAGGGGGAGTCTCTGCTGTAAAGAGCCTTCGCCGCAGACAAGTCCAAAGGCTCATTCACCCGAAGAAATTCCTTCACTAAAGCATATTCGTCAATATCTTCCGTTCCCAGCTCAACCTTTTTTTATTTTGATTAAAGTGTCCCATGCTTTGGCCAAAGATTCGAGGTAACCCTCGCCAAGAAATGTTAAGTCGCAATGCATGAGAACTTGAGCATTATATTCGGCTATGAGCGGATCAAACATGCACTTGATTTCCTCCTTACTAGCCTCAGTAGCCGCCTCAAGGTGAGAGTCAATTCCAGAGAGGCTATTCTTTTACCCTCCTCATAGGCTTTGTCTTTCAACGATTTGACTTTGGGGAGTTCCTCATCGAGCTTTGTTTTCAGGAGTCGTGCAGCAACAATTTTGTCGCAATATCGTTGCGACTCCTCCTGAGCAGCGATTTTTTTTTCCTTCTCTTTGAGTAGTAGCTCTTCCAACTCTTTGACTCATTGAGCGAATGCATTTCTCTCCTTTTGAACGGAGTCTTTCTCTAAAGCTAAAGCGCAACATCGTTGGACAGCTTCATCGATCTCCTTTTTGTGTGTGGCCTCCAGGCGGCTGACTGCCTCTATAGTATCTGTAGCGTTCCTCTGGGCGGCCTTAAGTTGAGATTTATACATGGAAAGCTCTTTATCTTAGGCCCTAATGATGTCTTTGTCATGGATGGCCTCAACCTTCAGACGATCAATTTCATGTTGGCGTTCCATAGAAACTTCAGAATCTTTTTCTGCCAAGTGAACAAATGCGTCGTGCTGGATGTAAACATCATTGGTGCAAGCAAGGGCACTCTGTTTAACATTCCCTGGAATAGGATGGATGGCTGGAAGAAATTTTAGTCCGTCAAAGCATATTTTTGGGAATGTCGCTTTAAGCTCGGCAAGTTTCTCCGCTATCGACGGATCAGGTGCAGGAGTAGAGGAGGTTTTCTTTGTTGAAACTACGGACTTCTTATGAACCTCCCGAGATTGCCTAGTACTTGAGGAACCCGAGTGTTGGTCGTGAGGAGATTCAGATTGTGGTCCCCTTTGACCTGATTTCTCCCTGCCTTGTTCCGGTGGAGGTGGTGTATCGTTGGAGTACGATGAATGACTATGAATTTTCCTCCGAGAAGATGAATCTCAGGAGCGATAATCTCTATCGTTGTCGTCACCTCTATCTCGGCGTTTGCCATATCCAGACTCTCGGCTGGAAGGATGGAAAATGGAAGAGCCGTGAAGATGGTCAAATCCATGTGAGCATCCTATATCACCTACACAGAAGTTAAGTGATGACAAGTTTGCAAAAATGGCATGACGGCTGATGTTTAAGTGCAAGGTGAAGTGTGATTGTTCGTGTGTGTCCTAGTGTTTCCCCCAAATGGACCAGTTTCTTTAGCTTTACTTATCGGAGTTTTTTCTCCTTGGTGATGGGCTTGAACGCCTTTACCGCCTCTCGCCGGCGAATGAAGTTTTATGGCTTCTGGGTCGACGAAACCATAGTTGAGCAAATCATCAGGAATTGTAAGGTCAGAAAAGCCTTTCAATGAACTCTCTAAGTGTTATGGAGACGGCTCTTTATCCATCGGAGTAATTTTCACTTTCGAAGTTCCGCCCACTACCTTCTTCCTCAACTTGTAAGCTAGTTTCTTTTTTCCTTTTGAAGGGGGAGGTGGTTCATCAGTGCTATGTGCTTCAAGTGCTAGTTCCGAAGCAGGACTTACACCCTCACCCGGACCTTCAGCCTCCTTTATTTCACCTTCCTCGGATACATCAGGAGCCTCTCTTGTCGAAGGCACCGAAGGCCCAGCTTGCCTTTTGCCTTTATCCAAGGTGGGTCCGGTTGTGGTGGCACTGTGAGAAAGACTTATCCGGCGACCTTTCGCCAACAATCCAAATCTCGAAAGCGATTCATTGGAAATGAGGAATTTGATGTTCCGGTCTCCCGCGGGAACAGCTCGAATAGCTTCGATGGCCTCTGAGTACCCAGAGCCTTAGGGACGTGGGCTAATACCTGTAGAAATCGAAAAAAGGTTAAAAAAGAATTCACTTTCTGCCGCGTACAACTATTGATCTAGAAAAGGAACTTACTCCCTTCCAACCATCTCCTTGCAAAGCCAGGAGGCAGCGCACATAAAACCATTCCTACTTGTATAGAGAAAATTTTCTCCACGCCCCTATTAAGATTTAGCACTTGGAGTGTGGCTCGAAGAATATGAAGGATGGGCTATCGGACCGTCTCTTGAAACGATAGATATATTGGATATCCCCGGGTGTGGGTAGTCTGAACAGAACACTCATAAAAAGAATACACGTGCCATAAAGGAACGCATGACTATTGTGATGTAATTGTGCTGGGGCGATCTCCATATACTGCAACACATCATGAAGGAAGGAGCTGAAAGGTGGCACACTACCAACCCAACACATGAATTTGTTGCAAGCCGTATACCCGGCTGGGGGCAGATGGGGACGATCCAGTCCCGATGGAACCAGCACATCATCAAAAGGGATTCCGTGGATTGAGCATAGTTGGCGAAGAGCGTTTTCGTTGATTCTCGAAGCTTGAGAATCGACCGAATTGTCGAGGATAATGGCTGCATCTATGGCATTAGGAGCTAAGTCAATAGTCGCAGTCGTTGGACCTGGGATATTTTATGCGGGAGTCGTCGATGGATTCGAAGTTTCCACTACTTCCTGTCGAGAACTTGGCCCGGGTTTATCTGAAACTGTGGCGGAGCTCGATTTTCTAGACATCCTCGACAAACGCCGAATTTGAGTAAACACCTATTTGAACTATACTTGAAAGACAATCGATATTAGATATAATGACAAAAGAACTCCCCCCGTGTGGTGTGTGGACTAGTGCAATCGTTCAAACATAAGTGTAAAAGAATTAAAAGCTTTAAAAACCGATGGAGTGTGGTTGAGTGTTAAGTTATCATCTTCGAAGACCGTCATCGCTGACAATCTCCGAGAGCTAGTCTTATGATTCAGAAGTATAAGTCTTGAAGTCGAACATTGGCATTGTATGTTAAGGGCTGTCATTTGCTTTTGTTAAGTTGAACTTGAGTCTACAGTCCTTAAAACTATGAGGCCATTAGTCAAAATAGTTCCATATGCACATGTGCTTAAGTCGTTGTCATTTTCCCTCTTATTATGGTTCGGCGTGGAAATATGGGATATTAACATATGCGATATTTAAGTGGATGTAATCTTGGTTGCCAATGCCGACTCCAAAGACCGAAGTCGGTCGCCTTCTTGGACCAACGGACCAAACCATCTATCTACGAGCTACTGAGTGGCCCGCTAGACTACCAACACCGACCCACTCCCTCTCTTCACAGTTGCTCTCTCGACACCAGGCCACTATCCTTGACCCTGAAACTATCCATACCGACCGACACACACACTCCTTATCTTTCTCTAATAACCTAACGACCCACTAGGTCTATGCCGGCCTACTTTCCTAGTTCCCTACCGTCCCATGCTTTTCCTCAAGACCGAACGGTACCATCGCTCAGGATACCGAACCACTTCTCTGGACACTGACCGAACAACAACATCACAACTGACTACCAAACAACACTCTCATTCCACTTAGCGTGTCCAACTTGCATTCATTCTCACACCTTTGCACTATTTTGTCCCTTTTGAGTCCTTCACCGAGCAACGCTTTCCTTCATCGTCCTAAGCCCTAACTTTTGAATTTTAAGGGCAGCAACTATTTAAAGACTATCGCCAACAACCAACGAGGATTGAAGCCTTAGCCTAAAGCCTAGCCCTTCTCTTGATTCAACTTTTCCCCTCTTTCCAATTATCCCCTACCTATTCTTACAACCAAAGAATAGAGGAAACCGCCCACTCGAGCACTCGGACTTAAGTACATGATTCCGAATTTGAAAGGAAATTCGTACCTATGGTGAAACTTAGGGCTTGCCGAAACTTCGAGTTATTAGGTTGATGAGTTAGTAAGATTCGAGGGTGATTGGAGTTGCAGAGAGAGAGGTACGGTGCTATATTAGGGGCAGATTAACAAGTTTGCGAGAATAAGAAGGTATAGGGCTTGTGAGAATGAAGTTAAAGTCAGAAGAAGAATAAGGAACAAGGGGTGAAGTTTTTATATGGTAAGGAAGGAAGTTGAACAGGTCATACCCAGTGAAACCGGTCAAGGTACCTCAGTGGCATAGTGAGCAGTCATACCAAGCGATAGTTAACCTGCCAAAAGAGTGGTTCGGCACACAAACATCGACCGACCTGCATCTAAGTCATGGCACGGTGAAAAACTCAAATGTGGTTCGGCATTCAGGAGATCACGAGAATCAATTGATGAGGCATCAGAGCAAGGTTTTGGAGAGAAACGTGGGTTGCTCATGGTTCAAAGCGCATCATGTTGGCTCACATGATATGCTTTGGGGGCAAGTGTTACCCAGATGTTTGACCCGGTTACAGGATGCTGATCATATAGGCTTTGGTGGTTCGGCCCAAAATAAAAAGATTGAATGTCGCATGGCTTAGGATGGAAGTGCACCGTTCGGCCTAGGCGCGTCGTTCAGTACGCAAGTGCCATTCGGCCTAAGTCCATCACTCGACACTCTCTGCTCAAACGCCATTGCTGGCATCCTTCGTTCGAACAGCATCGCTCGGCTACCTCCGTTCGGCCTGAATATATGGTTCGGCCTACACTGCTAAGCGACCATCGCTCGGCATGACCTCGTTTCGAGTCATTTACCTAAAGTTCATTGATCAGTCAATTACCGCTCGGTGTAGAATTGTTCCAGCCTTAGAAACGCAAACACCTCAGCCATCGCCGCTCGGCATCTATCGTTCGACCAATACCGTTCAGCATCCTTGTTCGGTAGCATCATTTGGAAAAGTCGCTTGACAGCTGCCGTTCGGCATCCCTGGCTCGGTGCGTAGAAGTCACTTACTACGGGCCAAAGTATTTTGCTCTTGGGTTCATGAAGGAAGTCCAACCTATCTTCGCCTATAAATAGAGGGCAGGGGCACAGTGAAAAGGGGCCTTTTTTCGAGAACTTCGTGAAGACTCTGCCGTTTTCAAGACTCATTTATTTTCTATTCAAACTTGTATACAAGTTGTTGGTGTACGGATTGTATCTGTATTCAATTATTTGAAAAAGTAATAAAGATTAAACTCAAAGTGGACGTAGGCAGTTACGCCGAACCACTATAATTCCGGTGTTCTCGTTTTCTACATTTAGTTTTGCATACATTCCTCTATTTTAATTTTCTATCTTCATTAATCTCTCTACGCAAATCTTTCTTTGGGTGTTAGTGACCAATTTTGGTGCTAACATGTAGTATAACACATATATCTAATATATGTGTATTTTTATTTAATTATTTACCTTTAAATTATTTATTTATTTAATTAACCTTTAATTGATTTGTTTAATTGATTAACCTTTATTTAATTTATTTAATCAAACAATTTTAATTAAATTATACTAATTTTGAAGAATCGTATTATATATACATGTACACATATGATACCTTAGACATTTTAAAATATCATAACATATATCAAAATATATATACATGTATATATTTTTCATTAATTAACTCATTTAATTAGTTAACTTATTTTATTAATCTTATTAATCGATTTAAAATTTGAAACTAGTTTATATTAATTTTAAAATGTTTGAAAAAATTTATTATATTATAACCTTTATAATACATGAATATCTTATTTTAAATTTAAAATCTTATATTTCAATTTTCAAACAATTTTGAAAACAAGCCCAAGGTCCAATTCAAATTTGAGCATTTTCTATTAGGGACAACCTTTAGGCATTGAGCTTAATAGTTAACCCTAAAATGACTAGCTTAGACCGCATGGACTATTGAACTATGATACCATTGTTGGAACTGGGCCGGTATTTAGTTGAAGTAGTAGGAGAGTTTCAATTTTTTTATCATTTTAGACCTTTATTGGGTCAATGAAGTCTAGTTTATTTAGAACATTTCTAAATTTTATTTAAATGGAATCTTTTTTCTGAATTCATAAATTTATATAGTTTTATTTAATTTATGTTATGACATATATATATATATATATATATATCTGTGTGTATGTGTGTGCATGTGTGTGTATCATATACACATATATCTATGTGTATGCATGTGTAATATATCGATTCTTGCAATGTATAACATGCCCGTATATAGATGTTGGGATTTAATCGCAACGAACATGTTAGCTCATCCAATATGCAAATACATTTTCCAAATATATGTATGTATAAATACATACTATTATTTACATGTAAATATTATATTATATATATATATATTATAGTTTTGCATAAATGTTTTTATATAAGTGTGTATATATATAATTATATGAATGGAATATTAATATTGTATATACATATTATATAATAGACTTATATAAATATAAAGAAATCATTAATAAATGTTTATAAATTTTTTTTATTAAAAACAGTGAATAATACACATGTTTATATATAAATATATTTAAAATAAGTTATGTTAAATGTTTATATCTATAAATATACGCATAATAAATATATATATATTAATAAAATACTCAAAATATTTTTTTATAAATACAATAGACTATAAGTATTGCTTATGACTATGTAAATATAATTAAAAAAATTTAAATTTAATGTATATTGTTTATTTAAATATCCATGCGAAAATATTAAAATACTAATTATAGATAAATTTCAAATTCAAAACTTTCAATAAATCCTAAAAGATATTTTATACTTTGAAATTTTTTCCCGTAATTTTTTGGTTTAAAATTACTTTAAAATGATTTTTCTATTTTTGGCTACAATATGAAAATTAATTTAAAAATTGAAAAAAGGTTTTTTTAATTTTTTAAGACTTTCTTTACTACTAAAATTATTTTATAAAATATAAGAAATCATTTTCTTAATATATTTGAATTAATATAATTTATTTATGTAATAAATTAAATTTTTAGTAATCAAATAATAATAAAATATTAAAAATATTTATCATAGGTGAAAATTATCACAACCCTAATAATTCACATATAAAATTATATGATCATATTAGATTAAAGTATGATGTTGTAATTAATTATAACAAATATGTGTGTGTGTCTATTTAAATATATATTAGTTCAATAAAGTAAATAAATGTTTTTTTATTACAGAACCATGCTGACCTGAGACATATTAGATAACAAAAAAATATTATTTTTAATCATACATACATACAACCAAACAACTTTACGACAATATCAATGCATATCAGAATCATCACCTGACCAACAATTTAAAATACATATATATAATAAGACATAATAATTGAGCATAAATAATTAAATTACAATCAAAAATGTACCTCACTCCAAATGCCTTGAAGTTCACCCCTTGGAACAGTTTTCGATTCAACAAAGTGCTAGTCTTTGAACCATTGACCACCACCAATCGGATAGCAATCGACTTGATTTGATTTGAACTCTAGAAGGATGGATAAGGGAGTGGGAGTTTAGGTTGGCAAGAGATCGGATGTGGAGGCTCAAAAAAACTCAACCATACGAGGATAGAGATGCTTACATAGTGGGTGGAAAGGAGAGAAGTATGGATCTCATCTCTTACCCCTTCTCCTTTAATCTCATCCATCCAAAACCAGGCCTCTTCCCTTATAATTTGAGCCACCCCTAATCTATGTTTTTGGAAAATTTACTAGCCCCAATAATCGGCTTTAGACCCATTTAAGACCAAATAAAATATTTTATAATTAAATCCAATTTAATCGATTTATCGATATCGTATATCGATTGGTATGTTTATAACTATTATAAATATATCTATATTTACTCATCAAATCATAATTAGATTTTACAATTAATATTTCATAAATATTAATTAGTTTATAACAACAATAAATTAATTAAATCATTTGATCAAAGGAGAATTCATCGTTTCAGTTGTGTGACTCGTTAGGTGTAAACTCAGTCAGTGATTAATATCGAACTATTCGAATATTAACGTTTACACTTCACTTAGCAGATGGCTTGACATTTTGGACAAATTTATTGCTTGCTTAATTTCGGTGAAATCCAATTTTACTTTATTAAGCGTTACCCGGTTGTGACTTTTATTTTACACTAATTCTCTTCATCAAATCTATATCACTTTGAATGTAACATCCTATAATTTAGCGTGAGTTATTTAATTATTTAGTAAATTAATTTAGCTTCAAAATGGGAATTTTTCAAATGATGGAATTTTATCATGAAACTTGCATCATTGTGTTCATAGCAAAATTTTGAGCAACTTTCATATTTGGAGTTTTGCAATTGGAGTCCAAATGAGGAAATTACAGATGAAAAACGATTTCGGAACGAAAATAACTAAAATAAGAAAATTAACTAAAATTGCCTGGGCCTACAGGTCAACCACCATGTATAAGCGATCGACCCATCTCTATGTGGCGGCTATAGTAACCCTAGGCCATATATGGTCCAGATTAAATATTTAAATCGTGCAGTTCTGGTTGATTCCAACGTCTATAAATTCAGGCCTAGCCCTCTCTTCTCTTCTCATATTTTTCTGAATAGAGCAATGAAGCTCTGCCATTTCTTCTTCTCCACTTTCTAAATTATAAAATTAAGATATTTGTATCTATATTCATACAAATTAGAGAAGAATAATAGAAATTTAATAAATAAGAGAAGAGAAGAAAATCAACTATACACGTATTTGAGGTGATTTATATATATTTATATATTTGTATCTATTTTCTCTCCCAATCCCAAATCTTTTCTCAGATTTGTAATTCTAATATATGTATATACCATTTTTATACATATTTTTGGATTAAAAAGGATTTGGAGATGAATCAAAAGTTCTACTTCAGATATGGAGATTTGGATCGCTTTTAAATGGTGAGTGGGAAATTTTATATATTGTTTATGATTTTAAATTTATTCCGTTGGTATACATTTGATTGTTATGCCAATAAATCAATTTTATTTGTGAATTGTAGGCTTAATTAGTGTAGAAAATTATTGCCTGCATATTCTTGTTTTAGATCCAATTTGAAATAGGTTTACATCAAGATCTGGAAACCAGTCCAAAAGATTTTAGAATTTGAATTTTGTATATTTTTATTTTAGATCCGTGCTTGGGTGTAAAATAGGGTTTTTGGATTATTTCCCAATTTATGCTATGTTGTAGATTTCCATAGTTTAATTTGTGGGAAGAACAACCATTCATTTTTTATAAATTTGTTTGCTTTTTTCACTTTTCATTTAAAAGGACGACGTTTGATTTAATAAGGAATACCCATAAACAAAAAAGGAAGAGATGAGTAAAGAATAGATTTATTCTCTGTAGTTTACTGTCGCTAATTAAAAAGAAATTATCCATTCCTTGTAATTTCAAATGTAGTAAATCTTTTCTTTTTGTGTTAAACCAAGTTATGGAAATCATAGCGGAAAATCTTTTTAAGGAATTTAATTCCAGCAAATTAAATATGGAAAGCATATTCTAGTTACATATTTGTGATTGGAATATATTTGGTTACGAATAGGTAGTTTTATTAGGCAGTTTATACATATTTATTGCGTAATAAAGAAGAACAATGTTTATTTGTGTGTATTTATGCATAATGTTCATTAATTATTATTATATATAGAAAAGAGAATGGTTAGAATTAGAAAAGGTAATAATTCATATTAATAGGAAATAAATTAGGAATTCCTATTAATAAACTAATAGAAAATGAAAGATTGTAATCTAAATTAGTAGGCAATTAATGATAGGTATCATAAATGGATAAATGGGACTGATAAAAATGGAATGGATATAAAAAGGTTATTGATTTGAAATTAGTAATCATACATACATGTCTTAGGAAATGCCCATTAGGATTTTATGGACAAACTGACATTTATGAGTTAAAAGGAGATTTATGGGTAGATAAGCATTTAAGGTAAATCTTATTGCCTTAAATAGAAAGGGAATTAGTAAGTTAAGTCCAATGTCAACCTATGATAGTATAAGTTAAGACTTAGGATGGTTAATTGGACTCGGTAGGTTAGTGCTGCGAGATCGGTAGAGTCATTCGACAAAAGATTGTCCTTCACTTTGAGGCTACCAGCAGTCGGGTGCACTTACTACTGATGTGAGATATCACTAATCCTAGGACCCATGACGACGTGAGAGATTGGATTTTCTTTCTTAATTAGAAAGTATTAAATGGTCTAAATTTGGAATTAGGGGGGGTGACGGATATCTCTAAAAGGTTTACTTCAGTGTTGTGGAATTAATTGTCTATCTTAGGGCCCGCCTCCCTGCCGAAAGAAGTAATCTAATGAGATTCCATATTTATAAGAGTGATAATTGATATCTCGGGAGAGGTTCGCTTCAGGTCCTCCTCATTCCTATAAAAGAAGTATTAAGTAGCCCAATGAGATTTCCAAGCAATTTCAACTAGATAGTACCAGTGAGGAGTCCGCTTTGATGTTAGGTATTAAATGGCAAAGGCCTACCTATAAATAGATGTTAAATGTTCATAGGCCTGCCTAGTCCTTATTAATGAGGTGTCAAGTGGCTTAGTTATAGTCTCGCACATAGCTAAGACTTTAATATCTATAGATGCGCTAGTGGTATGACTATTATAAATTATAAGGCCATATATATTGGTCAAAGGTCTCTGTATTTAGGACCAATAGACCAATAATTACAATGCTAGAAGTCCACCTTGGGAATAAGTCTTAAATGACAGAGTCTACCATGATTGAGGTCTCAAGTGGCAAAGCCTGCCTATTTCTCTTTTAAAAGTATTATGTGGCAATAGTAGAAGCCCGCTTCATATTTAGAAGTATCAAGTGGCTAATGGACTTGGAAGTTTTGGGTGGTTGATAAGGCCTCTTCAATATTTCATACCTTGGAAATGGGTAGGTAAGTAATTATGTGTGCAGTGCAAGGTTAGATTAGAATTGCTAATCTTAATAGACATAACAATTAAATGGAGACTAATCGGTATAAATTTATGTTATGGATAGTTTATACATTTTCCAATCACTAGAACATTTTTCTAACCCCCTCCTCATTACAACCCTAGGAAAGATTTAGAGGAACATGTCACTAGAGTTGGACGTGTTTATTTGTTGGAGAAGCCTTTATTTCTCTCATGCTCGATGCTGATGTGACAATCCGCTATCCAAGGAATACCATTAATTCTAAGGTCGTAGTCATTTAGGCCCAAATCTCTGATAATGCTTATGCTTATTTGTAGGTACCAAATCCAATGATCTATGCTTTGATGGACTTGTGTTTAGATTTTTATCGAAATTTAGGCCCATTAAGGTATAGGTTGTTACATTTGGTATCAGAGCATAGATTAGTAGATCAGAGGAATTAGGATAAACTGAGAGAATGCATTCGTACTTTCCTTTCTAGTATTATTATATTTTATGTTAGATTCTAAGAATTTCGGTTATAGAAGTAGTTGTAGTTCCACTTCAAAGGAATGGGTAAAGCAACTATAGATTGGAAATATCTTAGAGTTAAGATTTTCACGCCCACTTTGAAGTACCACATGGAGTGTTAGCGATGCGTAAGGCACTATTGATAAATAGGATGAGTATGACATATGGCTGAAACCCCAAAGACTGGGAGTGTTCGACTTGATTGTTGAGATCTAGCAACCGTGTGATTTTGGATTTTGACGATGAGTTCCAATCAAAGACACTCATTTATTCCAGATGGACGAAAATTTTGAGTTTGTATGTCATAATTGTCCGAAGGTGAGTTTTTGCTAGGGTGCATTCATTGATCACCTCTTTGATAGCAAACTGGATTTTTATTTGATTAATTAATTTTAATTCCTTAGTCTAAAACTTATGTGAGAATTTTTATAAAATATGTTTTTGAAATGTCTCAGATTTTGAATAAAGGGTTTTGAAAACTTTTCTTTTTCCAAGGATTTATTTTGGAAATTTTGTTTTAAGAAAGTTTTAAAATTTTAATTTTTAAAGAAACATGTATACTACTTTGTTGGTCGTATTAAGAAATTTTTAGTTTATGAAAGATTAATTTTTGAAATCGTTAAATATTTATATGTATATATATCAGTAAAGGCTTAACTTTGATTTTTGGTAAGGAAGTTGTTTTTCAATTCGGGAAATTTTTGTTTTTATAAAAAAAAGAGGTTTACGGAAACCCAGAAATATTTACACACATATATATACATATATAAGTTTAATTTTTAAGGGAAGTTTTGATATGAATTAGTTTCTATTATTTAGAAACAAGTATAAAGGAACATATATTTAGCTCAATGATTTTTTGTTTATAAAATTGAGGTTTTAACATCTTCTCTCTTTAAGGTATAGACAAAAAAGGAATGACATATAATTTTACTAGGGTATGTAGTTTGAAGTGTTGTTGTACCGCCAGCCATCGGTAGAAATATTTCCGTACGAAGTAGGTAGGAAATAGTAGCTGGAATATTTTTGGGTTTTTGGAATTGTTGTTGGTCGCAGCAGTTTTTTTGGAACTATTGTGAATTGCTGGAGCATGGTTTGGCACTAGGCAGTAGGCTTTGACACTGCCGTGATGAGGACGTGAACTTTTCAGATCATGTCAAATCAAAAGGGACGGTGCAAAATGATTATTATTATTTAATCTGACCCAAATTTAGTCTAGGTTCAATTAGCACCCAAAGCCCGTCTAGCGGTTGACCACCTAGTGGTAAACCTAGAGTGGTCTACTAGTTAAGGAGTTTTGATTAACTTAAACATGGAACGGGACTATAAAAGTTGCATCCGAATTCCCCCAATTGCCTTCTTTTGTTCCTCTTTCCTCAACAAGCCAAACCCAATCTCCATCCTCCTCCACCTCCAAGTATCAGTCCCTCTCTTCCATTCCTCCCCTAGGCGATGTCGTTTTTTCCCTAGAAGAAGCTGCCTCGCCTCCCCCTCATGCTGGTTTTGCACATTATATCTCGCCCCACCACCACTCCAGATCTAAACCTATTTCCTCCCAACAACTACTTCTTAGTCCAAGACAGCTTTTCCTAATTCCAGTTTTTTCTCGCACCATTATGGGCTCAACCTTCAAGAGGCCACTTGGCTGGACCGGAATGAGAAGAAGGTTTCGCCGCTTTTAGGCTGGAAGAGCTATTCATCGCGGCAGGATTTGCACCAATCCTCCACTTCAAGACCTTTTGAGTGGGAATGTTACCCATGTTGCATCTACCTGTTCGATGTCCTGTTGGTGCAGAATTTCGATGAAGGTAACGATTTGATTCGTTTGAAGGTGAAAGGTGGCTTGATTGAGCTAACTAATGATGATCTCGTTGAGATTTTGGAGGTCTCCGCAAAGGTCGTAGACTTGGATGATTATGAAGTGGCCGGCTCAAAAATTTTGCAGCAGACCTATTCCCAGGATGTAGGTATTTGGAAGACGAATAATCCACGTGTAACATCCCATTAGGTTGTGTGCATCATTCATCATAACATCCTCCTTAAGATAGGAAGTTACGACTAGATTTATCCCATGGTGCGGAAGACCACCTATGCTAGTATTGACAACATCGCCGTCAATTGGACTTGTATCCTTATGATGAACTTTGTTAATCAAGGATTAGCACTCCATAGAGTCACTTTCCGTATTTTCACCTATCCACTCTCGTTTTTAGGTATACGGGTGAACCTTCGTGGAAAGGCAGTTTTGTAGAAGGTTCCTTTTGCCATCATTATATCCTTCGTTAAGAAGATGACAATTTCGAAGTCATCAACAACACCAGTAGCGCTAGCGGCACAAGATTGGGTGTATAGCCCCCATTATACAACCATTCAAAGGTTGTAACAATGGATTTAGCTCTTGCAGCGGAGCAAGACATGTAGTCTGTAGGCATTATTTTAGGATTCATGGTGGTGTTGTCTTTTCGCTTCTAGCATTTGTTCTTTTCTTTTAGGTCGTTTGGTTGTTATTGTTAGTTATCTCCTGTAAAAGGCACACACGACATTATGAGTTCCTATTTATTTACTGTATTTTTGTTTCTGGACATGCAAACTGATCTTATATATGCGTAGTGAAGAAGTGGTATAAATATGGAAAACTCATAAAAGACACTTAACTAACAGTAAATGCAATATAAGACTAGAAGTTTAGAATAGTTGGAAATTTTTAGCGAAGGACGTGATAAAGTTGTTTTGGTATCATGGGTCATTGCTCATGTTCTTTAAAAGCTAAAAAATTTGGGTAATTGAATAGGACGGCATTTTCAAATAAAATGTCATGTGTTATGGGTAAAGGTTAGTTGTAGAATTTTAGAACTTGGTTTATGCGTTTAGCGCATAACCGACTTCCGACTACTCTGAAATTGTAGCTTAATTTATCAAATATTTTAAAAAGGAAATATTTTGAAAAACTTCTCATTTGAAAAAAAAAATTTGTTTTGGTTATTTTTGACTCTTAAATTATTTTTAGAGTTTTTATTCAAAATTTTATTTCAAGGGAAAATGTACGTCTAAACATTTTTGGAAAGGCAAATAGAGTTAGAATTTGCGAATTTAGCGGTGCAGTAGAATCGATGATGTGATAAATGCAAGTGATAATAATGGAAAAGCTGCTTTAGCCTTGGAATTTCAATTTCCATACCTTGTTGACGACGCGGGTGAATATATTTTTAGACTCAATTCCGTTTTAGAGCTTGAAAATAAGCCTTCTTATGCGTTTTGTATGTGGAAAATTTAGCATAAATTTGGGGTAGCAAGGAAATTTCCACTGTACTACGGGAATAGGAAGATTATAGAGTGGTAAGAATGTTAAATTCTCCACCTAAATTCCTTTTTTGGCATAGGAGTAAAGTTTAGGAAGCAATTTTTTGACGCTTTAATTTTTTGAATGGTAGTAATTGGATGCAAAATTGGTTGCTTCATACTTCTATTCGTAGGAGTATGGGGGTTTTGGTTGAAAGATCTTTCAAAAAGCTGTATACATATAGAACTACAGTATATATATATATATAGGTTTCTTGCATCATGTTTTCAGAAAAGTTTTCAAAAGAAATGCATTCGTATAAGAGGATCCGATTTAGAATCATTATGCATACATATTTTCTATGTGGTGATACAGTAATACACTATGCACTTGTGCATGTTTGATTACAAAATTGGTTGTACACTCATTGATTGTGTAGTTTAAGATAATTAGTAGCCAAAACCATGACTTAGTCACTAGTGAAATTTCGGGGACGAAATTCGTTTTGAGGGGGAAATGTAACACCCTGTAATTTGGCGTTAGTTATATAATTAGTTATTTAATTAATTTAGCTCGAAAAATGAAAATTTTCCAACGATGGAATTTTCACACGAAACTTGCACCATTGCATTCGTGGCAAAACTCCGAGCAACTTTCATATTTGGAGTTTTGCGATCGAAGTCCAAACAAAAAAGTTACGGACGACAAACGAATTAGGAAAGAAAATAATTAAAATAAGAAAATTAACTAAAATTGCCTGTGCCCACAGTTCGACCGTCTTGTATGAGCGATCGACAAAGGGTAGTAGAACCCTAGGTAGGGGCGGTTGACCTGCCTCTATGTGGCGACTATAGTAACCCTAGGCCATATATGGCCCGGATTGAATATTTTAAATCGTGCAGTTCTAGTTGATTGTAGCACCTATAAATTTATGCCTAACCCTCTCTTCTCTTCTCATATTTTTTTGAATAGGGCAACGAGCTCTGCCATTTCTTCTTCTCCATTTTTTTACTAAATTATAAAAATAAGATATATGTATCTATATTCATACAAGTTGGAGTAGAATAGAAATTGAATAAAAAGGAGAGGAGAAGAGAATCAACTATACGCGTATTTGAGGTAATTTATATATATTTGTATATTTGTATCTATTTTCTCTTTCAATCCCAAGTCTCCTCTCAGGTCTGTAATTCTAATATATGTATATGCCATTTTTATACATATTTCTTGGATTAAAAGGGATTTGGAGATGAATCAAAGGTTCTACTTCATATTTGGAGATTTGGATTGCTTTTAAAAGGTAAGTGGAAATTTTATATAAGAAAACAGTTAGAATTAGAAAAAGTATTAATTCATATTAATGGAAAATCAATTATGAATTCTTATTAATTAATTAATTAATAGGAAATGAAAGATTGTAACCTAAACTAATGGGCAATTAATAAGAAATAAGGTATAGTATTAAATTAAGGGTTACGATTAATAGAGACAAATGGATTAATGGGACTAATTAAAATGGAATGGATATAAAAAGGTTACTAATTTGAAATTATTAGTCATAAATAAATGTCTTAGGAAATGTTCGTTACAATTTTATGGAAAAATTGATATTTATGAGCATTAAAGGAATATTTATGGGTACATAAGTATTTAAGGTAAATCTTATTGCCTTAAATAAAAAGGGAATTAGTAAGCTAAGTCCAATGTCAACCTAAGATACTATAAGTAAATACTTAGGATGGTTAATTGGACTTAGTAGGTTAGTGATGCGAGGTCAACAAAGTCACTCGACGGAAGACTACCCTTCACTTTAAGGCTAGCAGCAGTCGTGTGTACTTACTATTGATGTGACATATCACTAATTTTAGGACCCATGACAACGTTAGAGATTGGACTTGCTTTCTTAATTGGAAAGTATTAAATGGTCCAAATTTGGAATAAGGAGCGGTGAGGGATATCCCTAAAAAGATTTACTTCGGTGTTGAGGTATGAAGTGGCTATCTTAGGGCTCGCCTCCCTACCGGAAGAAGTAATCTAATGAGATTCCAATTTATATAGTGATACTTGATATCTTGGGAGAGGATTGCTTCAGGTTTGAGCTATTAAGCGGCTGTAAGGTCTGTCTCTTTCCTATAAAAGAAGTATTAATTAGCCCAATGAGATTTACAAGCAATGTCAGCTAGATAGTACTAGTGAGGGTCCACCTTGGGGTTAGGTATTAAATGGAAAAGGCCTACCTATAAATAGATGTTAAATGTTCAGAGGCTGCCTAGTCCTTATTAATGAGTTATTGACGCGGCGAATATTACAAAACAATGTAGATCGTTGAATGTAGTAATCGGTGAATTGGAAGATACTGAAATGCCCAAATTCGTTGATCCGAAGATACCGAATTCTAGCTATCCCGAACTCGTTGATCGCGCACGATACCGGGTTCAAAGATCTTCAATTCTTCAAGCGTTGATCAAGCGCACTTGATTCCGCGAATCGGCTTCTACAATCGTTGAATCGAGCGCACTCGATTAACCGAAAGAGGAGATAGGAGATTACACTCAACTACCAATTTAGATGAAAGCACACAGCAATCAAAAGAGAATTTTATTCAAAAATAAACAACCTTTACAAATGAGACTCACGGCCTATTTATAGGCGAACAACTTTACAACAGAAATTTCACTAACTCCTAAGTCGTTTCCGACTTAACAAAGTCTCCGACTCAACATAAGTCGTACACGACTTACGACTCAACAGAATACAGACACCATACGACTTACAACAGACGACATATGAAAACAGACGACTTACGACTTATAACAGAAGCGACTCAACATATATGTAGTACAAACTACTCACGACTTATAAAAGTTGCGACCTACGACTTAGTATAAGTCGTACACGACTTATCAATAGATTCAGCTTCCATCAGCGGCAGAGATTATCTCGGTCTAAGAATCAACGGCATCCAGCTGTAATGACTTAAAGATAAGACCTTGCGACTTAAGAATCATAACTTCGCGACCTAAGACCACATCATCTTCACTCGACTTAAGAAAATCAATGGTAGAGATTAACTCGGCAGAAAGATCCTCGGTTCTGGGCTTCAGTGACTTAAAACTTCGGGCGACTTAAAGAAATCGTAACTCGGTGCCGACCTATCACCTTCCTTAAGTCGTATCCCAGCACTCTTCCTTATTTCGTTAGGTCGTACTCGATCAAATACTTCATCAGTTTGCTCAGCCTTCTTACTGCATAACTCGGTAGGTCGTTCTGGTGACTTAAGATATTCGATAACTCGCACATCTTCATGAGTTAGGTCTTCCACTCTGTTAAGTCGGTCACGACTTATGTTTTCACCTCCGTTGAGTCGGTCACGACTCATGCCTTTGTCTCCCTTAAGTCGGTCACGACTTTGGTCCTTAGCTTTACTAAGTCGGTCACGACTTATACCCATGATGTGAAGTCGGTCACGACTTAAATTTCAATTTCCTTAAGTCGGTTACGACTTAATACTTGGCCTGCATCATCCTCCCCAGGTTGAGAAAAATTCGTCCTCGAATTTGCACTTTCCTCCCCCGCAATACTTTCATCCCCGTTATATGGTACGAGATGCTTAACATTGAATACGTCAGACGTATACACATCATCTGGTAGCTTCAACTTGTAAGCATTTTTATTAATTTGTTTCACGATTTCTACAGGACCAATTTTTCTGGGTTTCAACTTGTTATACGCACCTACTGGAAAACGGTCCTTTGTTAACACAGCATACACCATATCCCCTTCATGAAATTCAACATTCCTTCGTTTCAAATCTGCAGAATGTTTATACTTCTCATTTTCTTTCTCCAATCGTTCCTGAACGATTTTATGACATTCTGCTAATCCATCAACCAAATCAGCAGCTTTCTTAACGGTCTTCTTTGATTGTGGCACTACCGTTAAATCCAACGGTCCCTTTGGTAAGCTTGAATATACTATCTGGAATGGACTGAACCCTGTGCTACGATTTACCGCATGATTATGAGCAAATTCTGCTTGGCATAACTTCACATCCCAACTCTTCAGATTATCTTGTACAAGACACCTCAGCAAATTCCCCAATGATCTGTTCACAACCTCGGTCTGTCCATCCGTTTGCGGATGATAAGCACTACTAAACTTCAGCTTCGTTCCCACCATTTTCCACAAACTTAGCCAAAAATGACTCAGGAAACGTGTATCCCTGTCTGACACAATCGATTCTGGCAATCCATGAAGTCGATATATCTCTTTGAAAAACAACTGAGCAACATGAACAGCATCCGCCGTCTTCTTACAAGCGATAAAATGTGCCATTTTCGAGAATCGATCAACCACCACATAAATGGAATCGTTACCACGCTGTGTCCTCGGTAATCCCAACACGAAGTCCATACTCACATCAACCCATGGTTTAATTGGTACAGGTAACGGCATATATAACCCAGCATTAGTTGCAGTTCCTTTCGAAACCTGACAAATATGACAACGCTCCACAAACCTCTCTACTTCTTTCCTCATCGATGGCCAAAAGTAAGATTGTGACATCAACTGTAATGTATGGTCTCTCCCAACATGTCCTTCGTCATGTAGCTCCTTCACAATTTTCATTCTCAAACTGCAATCAGGTATGCACAATCGATTTCCCTTGAACAGAAAACCATCTACCATCACGAACTCATTCGTCTCCCTATTCTTGACTTTATCAACAAACTTCATAAAGTAAGGATCTTCCACAAATAGTTCCGGTAAAATGTCAAACCCCATCACCTCAACCTTCATTGTTGTCAACAAATGATTCCTCCTACTCAAAGCATCAGCCACACGATTCGTCACTCCCGATTTGTGCTTCACAACAAAAGTAAATTGTTGCAGATATGCAATCCACGATGCATGTCTCGCTGAAATCTTGTCTTGCCCTTGTAAATGCTTCAACGCCTCATGATCAGTGTAAAGAACAAACTCCTTCTGAAATAGATAGTGTCTCCAGTGTTTAATAGATTGCACAACAGCATAAAATTCGACATCATATGTACTGTATCTCATCTTCGCTCCTGATAACTTCTCGCTGAAATATGCAATCGGACATCCCCTCTGACTCAATACTCCTCCAATTCCAACCTTGGATGCATCAGTATGTAGTTCAAACACTAACTGAAAATCTGGTAATATTAGAATTGGTGCAGACGTCAAAAGTTCTTTGATTCGTTCAAAAGCAACCACGGCTTCCTCCGTCCATGCAAACTGTTTACCCTTCATGCAATCAGTAACAGGTGCCATCACACTACTAAAGTGTGGTATAAACCTTCGATAGAATGAAGCCAACCCGTGAAAACTACGAACTTCCGTTATCGTCTTGGGCTGCGGCCAATCTCTGATCGCCTCAACTTTACTCTGGTCCACCTGTATACCTTCCTTCGAGACAACATACCCTAGAAATAAAACGATATGCGTCATGAACACGCATTTCTTCGTTGCAGCATAGAATTGTTCTTGTCGCAATACCATCAGTACTTCCCTCAGATGATTCAAATGTTCCTCAGGACTTCCACTATATATCAAAATATCATCGAAATACACCACCACAAACTTCCCAATGAATGGTCTAAAAATCTGATTCATCACCCGCATGAATGTACTTGGTGCATTTGATAAGCCAAATGGCATTACCAACCATTCATACAAGCCTTCCCTCGTCTTGAATGCTGTCTTCCATTCGGCCCCTGGTCTAATGCGAATCTAATGATAACTGCTCTTCAAGTCAATCTTAGAAAAGATTACGGACCCACTGATCTTATCCAATAAATCATCAAGCCTCGGCATCGGAAATCTGTATCTAACTGTGATCTTATTCAATGCTCTACTATCTGTGCACATCCTCCACGTTCCATCCTTTTTGGGTACCAATAAAGCTGGTACAGCACAAGGACTTAAACTCTCCTGCACACGCCCCTGTTCAAGCAATTCCTCTACCTGCCTCCACAACTCTTCATGTTCCTTCGGACTCATTCGATAATGTGGTCTGTGTGGTAACACAGCACCTGGAACAAGATCTATTTGATGTTGTATATCCCTCAACGGTGGCAACTCCGTTGGTAACTCCTTTGGAAATACATCGTCAAATTCTTTCAAAACTGGCTTTGCTTCTTCCGGAATTTCAACCTCTTCTCTGTTCTCACGCCCAATCAATAAAAATACTTCAGGCTCCTCCTCTACTTCCTTCACAAACTCCTTCAAAGATAACAAAGTTTTGAGCTCTTCAATCTCCTCCAACTTGTTTTCCTCCTGTTGTCGCTTCTTTGGAACTAGAGTAATCTTTGTGCCTTCAAACATGAAACTGTAACTGTTGGTACGCCCATCATGTTGTACTGCTCTATCATACTGCCACGGTCTTCCCAGCAACAAATGACAAACGTCCATATCTACCACATCGCACCAGATTTCATCTTTGTATTTCTTTCCAATTGAAAAATTCACACGAGCCCTTCGTCCAACCTTCACCTCCCCGCCTTTCCTCAACCAAGCTAGCTTGTATGGCTTCGAATGTTTCTCAGTCTTCAATGCCAACTTCCTCACAGCTTCAGAAGAAATTATATTATCACAGCTTCCAGCATCAATAACAAATTTGCAAACTTTCCCCAGAATAGTACATGTTGACTGAAAAATATTACTCCTCAACCAACTACAATCCTCCTCTTGCTTTGGTGTTAAACAGGACCTCTTCATCATGAGATTATAACCTTCGTCTCCCGACACTTCTTCTTCCTCCTCATCAGGTGGTGAATTGGAACATTCAGCTTCTTCATCCTCATCCTCAACCTCTACTATCATAGCTATCTTCTTCGGCTTTGGACATTCGCTACTTTTGTGGCCCATTTCTTGGCAATTATAACATTTGAAACCGTTGTTAACCTTTGTCTTCTCGGCCTCCTTCACTACTGGTCTACTGATAGGTTTAGAAACATTAGAACTCCCACTAACTCCCTTCACTGGATTGTTGGAATTAGTAAACACACCACTTCCTCGTCGTCCCTGTTTCTCCCAAGCCAACGCTTTCTGATGTGCTTCCGCTACAGATCTGGGATCAAACATGTTAACCATATCCTGAATCTACATCCGCAATCCCCCAATGAATCTAGATGTCAATTGTTCTTCTGTCTCCATAATATCATTCCTTGCTATCAGTTGATAAAATTCGTCAGCATAGTCATTCACAGATTTCGTTCCTTGTCCCAAGTTTTGCAACCTCTAATACATAAGCGATTGATAATTATAAGGTAAGAATGTGGCTTTCATCATTTTCTTCATCTTCTCCCAAGATTCAATCTTTGACTTCCCCATCCGTTCACGTGTAAGTTTGGTTTGCTCCCACCATGCCAAAGCTCTACCCCTCAGCCTCGTAGCAACCAACTTCACTCTACGATGTTCTGGAACTTCTTTGAAGTCAAAAATCTCTTCAACATTAGCCACCCAATCTAGAAACTCCTCCGCTTGCATACCACCTTTGAATTCAGGAATTTCAGTCTTCATCCCCGTCTCCCACTTGTGATCATACTCAGAGTAATTTCTTCCTTGTCCTCGTCCTTGTCCTCGAACACTACCACCATCATACTCCTCTTCAAAATCAGATGTATATCGTTGTCTCTCTCGTCCACCCACATCTCTACTACCATCACGCCTACCACCATCATCCCTTCTATCTACATTCCTCTGTTCACGATCATTCACGTTCCTCCCACGCCCTTGATCATTTTCAACACTTCTGTCTCGATTGGAATGTGGCGAGACTCTACTACCCCCATGGTTAGATTCAGGTGAAACCCTTCTCCAATTTTGATTCATCTCTGTCACAAGCTTCTCTAACCGGCCAATTCCTTCGTTAAGCTTTTCACTAAAGTTTTCATTGATTCTTTGCTCCATCTCATCAGCCTCTTCTCTTCGATACAAAGCTTCAACGTTTTGATGTCGATTGGCTCTCCTTGGTGGCATGATTGAAATCTTCACAATTTCTTCAACACTTTAAAATTCAAACACTTTTCGAACTTTGATCCAAAATGAAACGGATCGAAAACTTCCACTTTGTTGCAAATCGCGATGAACACGATGGACAAAGTTTCGGCCTCCCACTCAAATCCGATCAAACAACTTCGAACAATGATGAACACACTTCTCCAAACTTCAAATAAATCGGCTCCAAGACTCGATTTAGCTATGATTGGCTAAAACAAACTCTGATACCAAAATGACGCAGCGGATATTACAAAACAATGTAGATCGTTGAATGTAGTAATCGGTGAATTGGAAGATACTGAAATGCCCAAATTCGTTGATCCGAAGATACCGAATTCTAGCTATCCCGAACTCGTTGATCGCGCACGATACCGGGTTCAAAGATCTTCAATTCTTCAAGTGTTGATCAAGCGCACTTGATTCCGCGAATCGGCTTCTACAATCGTTGAATCGAGCGCACTCGATTAACCGAAAGAGGAGATAGGAGATTACACTCAACTACCAATTTAGATGAAAGCACACAGCAATCAAAAGAGAATTTTATTCAAAAATCAACAACCTTTACAAATGAGACTCACGGCCTATTTATAGGCGAACAACTTTACAATAGAAATTTCACTAACTCCTAAGTCGTTTCCGACTTAACAAAGTCTCCGACTCAACATAAGTCGTACACGACTTATGACTCAACAGAATACAGACACCATACGACTTACAACAGATGACATATGAAAACAGACGACTTACGACTTATAACAGAAGCGACTCAACATATATGTAGTACAAACTACTCACGACTTATAAAAGTTGCGACCTACGACTTAGTATAAGTCGTACACAACTTATCAATAGATTCAGCTTCCATCAGCGGCAGAGATTATCTCGGTCTAAGAATCAACGGCATCCAGCTGTAATGACTTAAAGATAAGACCTTGCAACTTAAGAATCATAACTTCGCGACCTAAGACCACAGCATCTTCACGCGACTTAAGAAAATCAATGGTAGAGATTAACTCGGCAGAAAGATCCTCGGTTCTGGGCTTCAGCGACTTAAAACTTCGGGCGACTTAAAGAAATCGTAACTCGGTGCCGACCTATCACCTTCCTTAAGTCGTATCCCAGCACTCTTCCTTATTTCGTTAGGTCGTACTCGATCTAATACTTCATCAGTTTGCTCAGCCTTCTTACTGCATAACTCGGTAGGTCGTTCTGGTGACTTAAGATATTCGATAACTCGCACATCTTCATGAGTTAGGTCTTCCACTCTGTTAAGTCGGTCACGACTTATGTTTTCACCTCCGTTGAGTCGGTCACGACTCATGCCTTTGTCTCCCTTAAGTCGGTCACGACTTTGGTCCTTAGCTTTACTAAGTCGGTCACGACTTATACCCATGATGTTAAGTCGGTCACGACTTAAAGTTTCAATTTCCTTAAGTCGGTTACGACTTAATACTTGGCCTGCATCAGTTATCAAGTGGCTTAGGTATAGTCTCTCACATTGTTAAGACATTAATAACTATAGATGCGCTAGAGGTATGGCTATTATAAATTATAAGGCCATATATATTGGTTAAAGATCTCTGTATTTAGGACCAATAGATCAATAATAACAATGCTAGAAGTCCACCTTGGGAATAAGTCTTAAATGACGGAGTCTACCATGATTGAGGTCTTAAATGGCAAAGCCTGCCTTCTTCTCTTTTAAAATTATTATGTGGCAATAGTACAAGACCGCTTCATATTTAGAAGTATCAAGTGGCTAATGGACTTGGAAGTATTGGGTGGTTGATAAGGCTTCTTCAGTATTTCATATCTTGGTAATGGGTAGGTAAGTAATCGTGTGTGCAATGTAAGGTTAGATTAGAATTGCTAATCTTAATAGACGTAACAATTAAATGGAAACCAATCGATATAAATTTAAGTTATGGATAGTTTATAGATTTTCCAATCACCAAAATGTTGTTCTGACCCCCTCCTCATTACCACCACGGAATAGATTTAGAGGAACATGTCATTGGAGCTAGACGTGTTTAGTTATTGGAGAAGCCTTCTTTTCTCTCATGCTCCATGCTGATGTGACAATCTTCTATCCAAGGAATACCATTAATTCCAAGATAGTAGTCATAATCAATATTCTTATCCTATTATTGTTTTTACTGTGAGTTTAGATTTCTATCGATCTTCGATAATGCACATGCTTATTTGCAGGTACCAAATTCGACGATCTGTGCTTTAATGGACTTGGGTTTCTATTTTGTCAAAATTTAGGCTTATTAAGGTACGTATTGTTACATTGAATTTGTGAAATTTAGTAATGGTCTACATTCCAATATCGTTCATATTCAACTCTATAGTCCAAACACAAAGTCTTGGTTTAATAACAACAATTATTATTAATCGAAATGATCTAGCCAGAAACTTTGACTTTGAGTTGAATGTGATACTAACCCCATATAACCGTGGGGACGAATCCTCTCTTGAATAGTGCTTGACTTCCAATACTTCCACTCAATTCAACTATAGTCACTCGATGGACACCGAGCCATGACTTGACTACAATCAAAGTGGAGCTTTCATATTGAAGATCGATGGTATTCTTAAGTCAAGAGAACTGTGTGAATTAATCACATCGATATTTTTTGTTTAACATTAGGTATATTAACCAACATAAAACTATCAAGTAAGTCATTTCATAGTTATCCAATAACTATCAGTAGATAAACCCTTGGTATCCCCAACAGCCATAAGTGATACACTGCTTAACATTTGGAGAGTGTTAGGTACTCTAGCATCAACGGATGTATTGATATCCAATCTCAATACATCTTAACTTGAAATACTTAAAATGGTATATTTATTTTCATTATGATAAATTACTCACGGTAACAACACTTTGTAACTACTATCATAAAACATACCATTTATGGATTTTTTTTAATTAAAATATTTTAACTAAATTAATTAATATATATAACGCTATATAAAGTATACAATAGAAAGAAAACACTTTTTATTCTGAACAAGATTGGTTATAGAGTTAGATATATGTAACAACTTAAATAATTGCCCCTATGACATACCGCTAACTTTATCATATAGATGTATCGATATCTAGTCACGATACATCTTGACTAGGAATATTTGAAATGGTATGTTATTTTATTATGATAAATCACTCAAGATTACGACACATAGTAACTACTATAAAATGGCGGACCATTTATGGAGTTTTTATACTAAATATACTTTGAATTAAATAAATAATTAATATAACACATAATATCAAACACCTATTATTTTGAACAAGATTGGCTATCGAGTTAGATATATGTAACAAATTACATAATTTCTCATAGGACATACTTCTAACTTTATCATGAAATACACTCATGATTCAAGTGTTGGACCTATCAAGAATCATGGTATATGTACATTTACGTATGTATTTATTTCTTAAGTCTGTTTAGGGTTTCTATAATGTTCCACCTTTAGTTTATACATTCATATTATATAACTTTCATTATTATATAACTTTTATATTTTAATTAGCTTTATAATAATCTTATGTATAACATTATATTAGTTAAATCATATTTCATTAACTTTAATTAGTTTTCTTTTTAATTAAATCTTTATTATTCAATTTTAACATATTATATTGAATATATAAATGCTATAACTTTATAGTAACACACATATATCATATACATATGTATTTTAATTTGTTGATTAACTTTTAATTAATCTAATTAATTAAATTTGATTAATTTCAAAAGTTATTTTATATACAGACATATATACTTATATTGTCTTAAACATTTCAAGACAACATAACATATATCACTATATATTATACATATTTTTTGTGTGTGAATGTATGTGTATATATATATTATTTAATTGACTCATTTAATTAATTGAATTCTTTTATTAATATTTTCAATACATTTAATTTCAAACATCTTGAAAATTTCATTATATTATATATATATATATATATTATTTTAAATTTAAATTTTAGATTTGTGTTTTTAATTTTCTAACAATTTTTGAAATTAGCCAAAGACCCCATTCAAATTGGGTCTTCTCTGCTAAGGGCAACCTTGTAGTCTCACATATCTATTCGGGCCACACCAGTAGTCAGGTTGGGCGGAGTACTTGATTACCCAAACTCAATCCTTCGACACTACCTTTCTTGACTCCCTACTATTTGGGCTATGAGCTTAATTAGTTAACCCTAACATAACTAAGTTAGACCACATAGGCTATTGGGCTCTGATATCATTGCTCGAACTAGCCAACCCGCAGCGGAGTAACTAGATAAATTTCAAAAGACTTTCATTTTTGGATCTTTAATGGTGTAACGACCCGGATTTTCAATCGTCTGATTTTGAACATTTAATTTATTTTAAATATTGGATTCAGAATATAATTTGATTTTTGAATATAAAGATTTTGGTTGGAATTATAAAATAAATTTAAATTTCAAATATAACGATTTATCGTAATACGAAAATGGTGATAATTGAAATTTGAATTGAATATGAATCAAAATGATTTCTAACGTTGATATAAATTCTATTTGAATTAGAAATTGGATAGTAATTTTTTAAAACTGAAATTTCAAGTGATTTCGTAAAATTTTGAAATTGTCAATTTAGTCGACGCGTTAAAATAGCGATATGGGGTACAGTCACGGAATTCGATGAAACTAGTTCCATTGAATCCGTAATAGTGTTATCGAATTTCAAATTTTGTAGCATTTTGAGTTAACGTTTGGTCATACGGAATAGAAACGCGTTGAAATTTATATCAAATTTTAATATAATAATTGGGTTCAAAAAGCTATCTTCTCCATCCGATCGAATTGGGACACGAGGCTTGTTCCATTACGTTCGAAATAAGGGTATAACATTAGTAATGCTATGCGGCATGCTTCGATAGGTGTTCGGGGTTTCGAGATATGCTAAGCGAGATATTTTGAAAATTAAATAAGATTATTAAAATTTAAAAGTCAAACCCTATTTTATCTCAACCACCCTACATGGGCTGCCTACCTCTGAACGCGCAAACCTATTCCCCTTCTTGTTTATAATCGACTATGCCAACTTCTCTTTCTTTTCCATAATAAAATCAGTTCGACTCTACGAATTAAAAAAATCAAAATCACAACAAGCATCGCGATAGTCGAGGGCTGGGGAGCGAACGAGCATGAGCACGCTGGTGGAGGCCGTGGGCTGTCATGGTCGAGTTTGGGATGTTCAATATGGCTAGGCAGTTCGACGTAGGATTGGTGATTTGTGGGCGATGGGTTGTCGAGTGGTGAACTGGAGGGTGGAAGTGAGGTCGCAGTGGACCCCGATGGGTCGGAGCAACGACAATGGTGAGGGGAAGTGGAGCATTTCATTGGCAGGGACTGGGCAATGTCGTGCTTTGAGAAAGGGGATGAAGTACGATGATGGTGGAGTTGTTCTGGGAACGAGTGGTTGTTGGCATTTGGATGAGGCAGTGGAATTTCTTAGTTTTGTTGGTCGATTATGTTTTGTGGATGTTGGTGGTTTGAGGGGTTCTCGGTTGGTGTGATGCGGTGCTCGGGCTGTTGTGGTGTGGATTTGGGGACGACAAGTTGGGGCGTGCTGATGCGATGTAGTAGCTTGGGTAGTGATTGTGTGTGAAGCGGGCTCGATTAGGCAGAGCTTGGCTATTTTGGGGAAGGTGAGATTATTTGGGTAATTAAAATTTTAATTTTTGTAATTAGCAATGAGAATTTAAATTAAATTCGTTAATTTATAAAAATTCATAACCCTTTTATACGAGGTCCAAAATTAACGTAACGAGTCACGTTGGATTCACAGCGGCAAATACTACGAAATGGAATAAATTTGGAATTGGAACGATTAACAATATCAGAAAATCAAGGTGAGTAAATCTCACTCATTTGGATTGTAGGTATTAATTTTAAAATAGTTAAAATTATTTAGTGGATGATTGGCTGAATTGATATATTATTATCAGTTGAATGTTATATTATATATATTAGTATATATATTAGTAGTTGGATATATTTCCCGCCGTTGAGCGGATGAAACCCTATGCGCCCCGCATAATAGTGGATGACCCTATATTACCACGATATCCCGCTTCGAAGCGGGATTGGTATTTTATGTTATATAACATCTGTGGATGCAGGGAAACAGGTTGGAGGGATCCAACTGGATTCCCCAAAATTATATTGATTGTTGTTCATATATAGTGTAACATCCTAAAATTTTCAACCATTCGCATCCATACATGTCGGATTTGAATTGCTTAAAATATCAGATTGTTAATTTAAAATTTGGCAAAACTCAACATATACGGTAAATAAATAATCACAGAATCACAGACACAGAGTAATATAACAATAATGCAGCGGAAACAAAGAATAGTAGTTCATGAAGCTACTATATATAATATAATAGAGTTAAACAAGATACAACAGAAATCACGAATACAAAGATGTCTAAATATAATAGTCAAATACAAGATCTGAATACATCACTGGAATCAACTGAATGACTGAAAGCAGAATCAATAGATGAATCCAAGAGAAGCTCCAACTCCAAAGGTGAGTCTCGAATACTGGTACAACTCAGTCTAACCCGAGCGTAAAGCAAAACACAAAACACTCGAGTCAGGACATACATACTTATACAATGTAAACCAACTCAAGTGAACTATAATAGAATGCTCAGGTAACTTAAAGGATGCTTGGGATCGCCCATCCTTTAAGGATCCGTTAAACTATTTACTACGTAGTAATATACGCTATTATAATAATATCTAAAGTAAAGTAAACTTACTTAAAAATAGCGTTAAGGCTTTACATTTTCCACCTTAACACATATATAGTGCCAATAGTCTATACAGTACCATAGTCCATCCTGATCGGGAAGCCACCAGAGGATACTCCATAGGTACGACACAAATCAAACTCATAGTAAAGCACGCTAGGGTAGGTGACACGACACAACTAGGCAATGCTAGGGTATATATACCAATTATGCATCCGGGCTGGTGGTAACGCATAACCGCAGCTACCGCCCACCTCGAGCCACACTCCCAAAATATCAAAGTTGCGCACCAAATAAATCACAAAGTAATAGAATGGCATATGATGGAGTCTATCCGATAAGAGGACCTACCTCATTAGCCCATCAATCGCTCCTGTTTTAGCCACCTTATGCCAACTCACAGGAGTCGGGTCCACGTATATACCTCAATAGGATCGTCGCCACCATCCTACTTCATTCTGGGATCTCCAACGCGTACACGGTTGTTAAAGTGGTTTTCGGTATCGACAGAGAGTATGTCCATATCTGATCACGGTCTCTTTAACAACCAATCGTTATTATAACCCGTTGTTATAAATTTCAAAATGGTTTATATTTCAAATCAAAACATATTCATTTAAACCATTTAAATCCAATGTCAATATCTTTCAAAATAATATTCATTTCTAAAGTTGTAGCATTTCTAAGTTCATTCATTCAATTATAACAATTTCAAAAACATTGTATTTTAGCATTCGTAGCACTTGGAAAATGTGATAATACATATAGTAGCAGTTCGAAAATATTATCCTTTCAGAAAAATTGTCTTTTCAGAAACAGCAGCACTTATAAAATGTTACAGTTGGTATAATAGTAATTCAGAAATAAAGTTCATTTCAGAAACAGCAGCACTTATAAAATGTTGCAGTAGGTATAATAGTAATTCAGAATTCAGTTCATTTCAGAAACAGCAGCACTTATAAAATGTTACAGTAGGTATAATAGTAATTCAAAAATACAGTATATTTCAGAAACAGCAGCACTTAGAAAATGTTACTTTAAAACCACAGCATTTTGAAAATGCTGCCTATACAAATCTAACATTTCAGAAACATTAAAATTTCAGTTTCACCATTTTTAACATATAAAACATATCTCACTTTTCAGAAATATTTATTTGGATATCATTCAACATATGATTTAAATAAAATAAAATTTTATAAATAAAATATCCAAATTTAACCAAAATTCATTTATTAAGTCAAAGTTTGACCAAAGTTGACCAAAATATAAAATTTTCAAAAATCATTATTTTATTATATTTGGAAAATAAATAATAAACAAAATCCAAAATTTCATTGGAAAATTATTAAATTTCAATTTAAAATGATTTAAAAATCAAAGTTTTCAAATAAATTCTATTTTAAAATAATTGATAAAAATATGGGTTGTTACACTCTCCCCCACTCAAAACTTTTCATCCTCGAAAAGGAACGAGACACGGAAGGACAAAGAAAAATAAGATAGAACAGCGAATAATACCTGAAACAACCAATTCCGTATTCGAAGCACGTATGCTCTCCTCCGTCTCCCAGGTACAATCCCGATCATCAGTACTCCACTGTACTTTGACCAGGTTGACAGATTTCCTTCTCAGCTGCTTCGTACCTCTAACGACAATACGAAGTGGCTTCCTCTTGACAGTAAGGTTTGGCTCAATATCCAAACTCTCGAGAGCAGAAGGTTGGACAATAAGAGATGGATCATGAAGATACCGACGAAGATGCGAAACATGGAATACATTATGCATCCTAGACAACTTCTCAGGCAAATCCAGGCGATAAGCTAAAGAATCAATCCTTTCTAAGATGCAGAAAGGACCAACGAACCAGCCGATTACCGAATTCAATCCAGCAAAATGGAGATCTGCATGGTCGTCCGTAAGGGCAGCAAACTGAGACATTGCAATACTAGCTAGAACATAAAAGATAAAATGAGGTAGATAAAGGATTAAGACAAGATAAAATAGAAGATTGAAATTATACCTAATAACGGTTGTTATAGGTAAATTCGATGAGATGGAGATGATCTTCCCAAGATCCTCCATAATCAAGAACACAAGTACGAGGAAGATCTTCCAGAATCCGATTCACTCTTTTTGTTTGACCGTCGGTCTGTGGATGGTAAGCAGTGCTCAGATTCAGGTGAGTACCCAAAGATTCTAGAAAGACTCTCCAAAACTGATTGGTGAACATGGGATCTCTATCATGAACAATACTGATAGGAACACCATGAAGACGAACAATCTCCCTCACATAGATCTCAGCCAAACAGGAAGCAAAGCGAATAGACTTGACCGGAATGAAATTAGCGGACTTGGTCAATCTATCCACCATAACCCAAATACTCTCGTAAAACTTAACATTCTTACGAGTCAAAGCAGGAAAAGTGCAGCAATCCGAGCAAAATTCTTAATGAACTTCCGATAATAACCGGCAAGTCCCAAAAAACTACGAATATCAAAAAGGGGTCCTAGGAGTTTTCCAATCCTGTACAGAATAGGGAGAGATATAAGGACAACAGAAAGGATAGAATGATTGAATGATAAAGAGAAAATGAAGGAAAAGAAAGACTTACATTGATCGCAACGATCTTAACTGGATCAATAGAAACTCCATTACCAGAAACAATATGCCCAAGAAATCGGACTTCATCCTTCCAGAAATGGCATTTCGAGAATTTAGCTTTCAACTGATGACTCCTAAGAGTCTCCAGAATAAAGCTCAAATAAGATTTATGCTCCTCCTCAGACTTAGAGAAGACGAGAATATCATAAACAAAGACTAGATCAAATTTGTTAAGCACATCACGGCAGACATGCATGATTCATAAGATCAACAAAGAAAGCAGAATCATTAGTCAAACCAAAAGGCATGACTAACCATTCTCAGTACGGAAAGCAATCTTGGGAATACTTTCCTCAGCAACTCTGAGCTGGTGAAAGTTTGAGGCAAGATCAAGCTGAGAGAAAACAATAGTTCCATAGGGCTAATCAACATATCATTGATACGAGGCATAGGATATCTGTTTTTCATAGTGAGCTTGTTCAGCTCCCTATAATCAACAAACATCCTCAAAGAACCATCGGACTTGGTGATGGAAACACCGTCGCTCCCATTCGGAATGGCTAGGTCTGATCAGACCCTTGGAGAACAAGTCCTCAATTTGCTTCCTCAACTCAACCTTCTCACGGGGTGCCATTCTTCTAAAAGGAAGAATTACAGGTCGAGCTCCAGGAATAAGATCGATACAAAATTCGATTTCCCGCTTAGGAAGTAAAGCAGTGACTTCACCAAATACATCGGGATAGAGTTTGACCACAGGAGTCGAATAAAGATCACCAGGAGAAGAATCAAAAGAATAAATAAAGCTGCTAGCAAAATCCTAAGGCATACGGCACTGAATAACCAAAGAATTACCAAAATCATCATCAAGAGAAACAGTTCGGGTTTTACAGGAGATAACGGCTTCATGCCTCTTCAGCCAATCACCTCCAAGCAACAAATCAAAAGCGTCGAACCCCAGAACAAAGAAATTACTAGAACATACTCAGGAGAAAGGGAATGTTCAAACTTATCACAAAGATCTACAGATCTAAAACTATGGAAAGCTCCACTATCAAATAAAACATGAACAGGATGATGAAATAAAGAAAAGATGCCCGGAAGGGTACCTTAGGTATCACTAGGAGCGGGAGCAGAAGGAGGAACAACAGTACCAACTGAAGTAGGGCAACTATTAGCATAGTGTCCCTTTTGATCATACTCATTATAATCACTCAAATTATTTAAAATTTCTTTATCATCATTTTATATTGTATAAAATTTCATTACATAGTTAACCTTTGAATAATTAAGGTAAGTTATATTAGAATGCAATAGAGGATTATACAAGAAATTTTTTCCCAATTCAATTATTTATACTTAAATATTTATTCAAAAATATATGATTTATCTATAATTAAAATCATCCTTTAATATAAATTAAAGAATTAAATTTCCGATTCATTTCAAACCATTTAGAGATAAATGTATATACCATATATATCAAATCAAATCATATTTAAAATAATATACCTATATATATAAATCAAATCATACTTAAGAAATTTAAATCAATTAAATTTCCAAAACAAAACTGTAGCAAAGCTACTGAATGGTCTCTCTACTTCGAAACTCGAAAATGAATGTCGATGATGCGGCCGTCATCACCGAAATTATTTTCCAGCGACAAAAGAAGAGAGTACTGACCTGAAATGATTTCTATTCGAAAATACTTTAAATAATATACATTTTAAAACTTTAAAACTAGAGTTTGAAATTATCGAAAATTAAATTCTCAAATTCTAGATTTAAATTCATTAAACTTTCAAATCACTTTATAAACCATGTTTATAAATTCATTTATAGAACAATAAATGAAAATCAAATATTATCATTTTAAACAACCAATTTAATTAACTTATTAAATTCCAAAATTTTTACTTATATATTTACAATATAAACATACAATTTCATTTATCAAATTTGAATATAATATTGTGTCAGTTTGCTCTGTTCAAGTGTTTTGGAAATCCCATCGATAGCGTTGATCAGACGAATCGATCGAAAATCCAAACCAACATCAACAACTCAAACAACATAATATATAAAACATTTTAATATTAATAACAAGATACAAAATACAAAATACACTCCCTCTTCCGATGATTCAAGGATGGTTTTCAAATCAAGGATAGAGATTCAAATATAGAGGGATCCTAACCAAAAGAATTCAACTAGAAGGTAGGCTCGATATGAAGATAAATAGATTTCAAAGAGAGAAGAAAAAATGGTTAGACTTATATAAATCACGGGCAACCTTAACCGGTCAACCATGACTTCAAAATAAGATCGAGGTAGAATTCGGAGGCAAATCGACATTCGATCTCAAAAGATAGAATTTCGAGTATGGCAAGAGATAGCAGCATTGTTAACCGAGGATACAGAAATCTCCGATGAATCAATGCCTATTGTAGGGAGTTTCACTTCCTTACAAATCATATAGTGGGGCTATAGGATACTCAAAAATCCAAATGAATACGAATAATGAAAGACAAGAAGGGATTTTTTTTTGAGACTGAGGGAACATTCCAAAAATTCAAAGAAAACCGGATCGAAGAAGAAGGAATTCAAGCTCGAACGAAAGTGATTCTGTAATTTAATATACTCTACATACTGAGTTTTGCCTAAAACCTCGCTCTGATACAAACTATAACATCCTGAAATTTTCAACCATTCGCATCCATACATGTCGGATTTGAATTGCTCAAAATATCATATTGTTAATTTAAAATTTGGCGAAACTCAACATATACAGTAAATAAATAATCACAGAATCACAAACACAGAGTAATATAACAATAATGCAGCGGAAACAAAGAATAGTAGTTCATGAAGCTACTATATATAATATAACAGAGTTAAACAAGATACAACAGAAATCACGAATACAAATATGTCTAAATACAATAGTCAAATACAAGATCTGAATACATCACTGGAATCAACTGAATGACTGAAAGCAGAATCAATAGATTGATCCAAGCGAAGCTCCAACTCCAAAGGTGAGTCTCAAATACTGGCACAACTCAGTTTGACCCGATCGTAAAGAAAAACACAAAACACTCGAGTCGGGACATACATACTTATACAATGTAAACCAACTCAAGTGAACTGTAATAGAAATGCTCAGGTAACTTAAAGGATGCTAGGGATCGCCCATCCTTTAAGGATCCGTTAAACTATTTACTATGTAGTAATATACACTATTATAATAATGTCTAAAGTAAAGTAAACTTACTTAAAAATAGCGTTAAGGCTTTACATTTTCCACCTTAACACATATATAGTGCCAATATTCTATACAGTACCGTAGTCCCTCATGATCAGGAAGCCACTAGAGGATACTCCATAGGTATGACACAAATCAAACTCATAGTAAAGCACGCTAGGGTAGGTGACACGGCACAACTAGGCAATGCCAGGGTAGATATACCAATTACGCATCCGGGCTGGTGGTAACGCATAACCGCAGCTACCGCCTACCTCGAGCCACTCTCCCAAAATATCAAAGGTGCGCACCAAATAAATCACAAAGTAATAGAATGGAATACGATGGAGTGTGTCCGATAAGAGGAGCTACCTCATTAGCCTATCAATCACTCCTGTTTTAGCCACCTTATGCCAACTCACGGGAGTCGGGTCCACGTATATACCTTAATAGGATTGTCGCCACCATCCTACTTCATTCTGGAATCTCCACCGCGTATACGATTGTTAAAGTGGTTTTCGGTATCGACAAAGAGTATGTCCATATCCGATCCCGGTCTCTTTAACAACTAATCGTTATTATAACCCTTGGTTATAAATTTCAAAATGGTTTATATTTCAAATCAAAACATATTCATTTAAACCATTTAAATCCAATGTCAATATATTTCAAAATAATATTCATTTCCAAAGTTGTAGCATTTCTAAGTTCATTCATTCAATCATAACAATTTCAAAAACATTGTATTTTAGCATTCGTAGCACTTGGAAATGTGATAATACATATAGTAGCAGTTCGAAAATATTATCCTTTCAGAAATATTGTCTTTTCAGAAACAGCAGCACTTATAAAATGTTACAGTAGGTATAATAGTAATTCAGAAATACAGTTCATTTCAAAAACAGCAGCACTTATAAAATGTTGTAGTAGGTATAATAGTAATTCGGAAATACAGTTCATTTCAGAAACAGCAGCACTTATAAAATGTTATAGTAGGTATAATAGTAATTCAAAATTACAGTATATTTCAGAAACAGCAGCACATAGAAAGTGCTACTTTAAAACCACAGCATTTTGGAAATGCTGCCTATACAAATCTAACATTTATTATAACATTTCAGAAACATTAAAATTTCAGTTTTCACCATTTTTAACATATAAAACATATCTCACTTTTCAGAAATTTTTATTTGGATATCATTCAACATATGATTTAAATAAAATAAAATTTTATAAATAAAATATCCAAATTTAACCAAAATTCATTTATTAAGTCAAAATTACTTTTATATTGCTTAACTTTACTTTAACAAATAACTTGATACTTTATTTACTTTTAAAGATATCCATTCCATAAATAAAATATTTTAATTTAAAAAAAATCCAACCAAATTAAATCAAATTAAATTATTAAGTTAAATTAAATTTTAAATAGTTTCTTATGTTACAAATTAAAACCATTTATCATCTTATAAAATTTTAACTTATAAAACAAATTTATATTTATATTTCAATCACTTAAATCAACCTTAAATTTTTAAAATTATTAAGTTAGATTAATTTTAAATAAAATCATAGGTTGTAAAATAAAACATTTATAAGCTATAAATTTTTAACTTATAGAAACAATACTATACATTTATTTAAACCATTTAAATCAACTTAAGTTCAAATCTACATATAACTAAATTTCAAAATACTTAATTAATTTTAGTAAACTGTTATTTAAAAATTAACCACGGGTCTGTATAATATTTTCTAACCTAGGTCAAGTGATACGGATGTATATCATTTCAATCCGTCAAATAAAAATCCCGGGTTCTATCATTTCAAACCCGCAATCCCAAGTCAAATAATAATAAAAATCGCTTGAGCCTATCATTTCAGCTCATAACGATTTTTCCCTATTCTAAAGACCGTTCGAGTAAGTATCATTTCAACCCAAAGTGAGGGAACTTGCAGAGTGAGAAACAGAATATAAAACAAACAGTAGCATATCATATCAGGTGATGTAACATGTATAAAAATCAGGTTATAATATCATTTAATCATATCACAGGCATATATGAGCTTATATCAACATAGCATATCAACTACTACATATTCACTTGTCATCGTTTCACAAATATATAAGTACGAATGTCGAGAGTGATAACTCATCTTTTAAAACTAGAGACGACAGTTTCGAGACACACAACTAAACTCCGAAAAGCACGACAAAGCACGACTAGATTCGAGTAGATGGAGAGTCAAGATCCAGGTCTTGTAAACAACCAATATTCAACACATATAAGTATATGATTGTATAAAAGAATTTAGACTTAAACAAAATCAAAATATGAACAAAGTGAAGCAAGAGGACTTAACCAAATCAAGTGGGCTCTGCCACTTTGCAAATTGACTAGCCATCATCAAAGCATGGTTCAGCCATGATTGATTTAAGGCACACATGCTCGGCCATGGTCACCATAAGGCACGGCTATGGGCTAGAATGCGAAGAGATAGGGTTATGGAATGCAAAAGGCAAGGCAAGTGAAAGGTCAAGAGGCTAATTGGGTTCGACCCTAGGCAAATGGGCTCGGTCTGGGTTCATGGTTCAGGTCAGGTCTGGTCACAGCCTAGAAATGGATCTGGTCATGGCAAAGCAAGGCAAAGGAGGTAGAGGAATTGGTGGTGGCCGGGGCTAGCAAATAGGAAAGGGATGATGTGGTGATCAAGGAAAGCTCGGCTAGGGTTTCTAGCAAGGAGATATGGTGATTGTTTGGATCAAGGTGGTCACGGCCTGATTGGGATGGTGATGGTGGATGAAGTCTGGTCATCATGGTGGTGATGGAGTGGAGATGAGGTCGGCAAAGGGAATGGTTAGGGATGAACTATGCTTGAAACAAAAGAGAAAAGAAAATGATAAAGAGGAAGAAGGAAGAAAGGATTTACTGAAAATCTCTTTGTCAGGAAATGAAAATGAGAGGAGAGATGAGAAACAAAAATTTTAAACGGCTATGGGAATGAAATTAACGGCTAAGGAAATGTAAAGGCACCACTTCATATTAAATAAAGGAACTCATGCCTCTTGAATTTCCTAAGCCCACTTACAAAGCCCATCAAAATAAACAAGCCAAAAATCCAATAGAAAATCAAAGCCCAAACCAAAATAAAATAGAAAATGAAAATAGAAATTAGATAAATGAAACATAGGAAATAATTGTGTGTAAAACGCTGAATTCTATCAGATTTAAAAAGTATAAAACAGAATTTGACGAAACGAAAAGCAGAACGAAAATCAAAATCAAGTATAGCTTAAAAGAAAAGGATTGGAAATTTAAAATTCAAATTTAAAAATTTGAACTGAAAGTCAAAGTTTGACCAAAGTTGACCAAAATATAAAATTTTCAGAAAATCATTATTTTATTATATTTGGGAAATAAATTATAAACAAAATCCAAAATTTCATTGGAAAATTCCAAAATTTCAATTTAAAACGATTTAAAAATCAAAGTTTTCAAATCAATTCTATTTTAAAATAATTGTTAATAATATGGGTTGTTACATATAGTGATATGTAATGAAATTGAACAATCTGTTACGGATTATTGTGTGATTTGATTGTTTGGATGCTATAGTAGCACTGGCCTTGATTTTTGGTATTTTAAATACCATAAATAATATTTTTGAATTTTAAAAAGGAATTCAAAGGTGACTTTGCAAAAAAAATTATTTATATAGAGATTAAAATATTGAATAAGGAATTGTTTAGATTAAATAAAAGATTTGATTTTTGAAACATACTTAACTAATTCGTAAGGTGTTTCAAAAATAAATATATTTTTGAAATTTATATATATAGAAGAAAATTGAAAACAAAAGATTTTAATAATATTTCTTAAATTATAATTAGAAGTTGAATTCGAGTTTTTGAAGAGATTTGGAATTATTTAAAAAGGAAATTGGGTTGGATAAAATAAATAAATAATTTAATTTTGGATTATAATTGGAACTTGTTAAGGAATAGAATTCCAAATGGAATTTTAAATAGAAATCGATTTATAAATGGATTTTAGCAATATAAATCTATTATAAACTGGAAATGAGTTTATAAAAATTTAAAATCGATGTTTATAAATAAAGTGAAGTGACTATCATTTGATAAATTGGGAATATAAATTCACATTGTGATTTTATAATGAGATATAGAATTGGTTTAGAAGGAAATAGTGGAATCTATTTTGGATTTTGGAAATAGTTGTGGAATAGCAAATGTAAATCGATTTGTGATTAATCGAGAGAGATTTATAAATACAAAATTTGGTTATATTGGAATTTTAAAAATATATTTTTATCGAGAGTTAAGTTGTTTTAAAAAGGAATTGTTATTTATTAAATTATATAGTTTAAACTGTTTAAGTATTAAAATATTTCATAAGTTGTTTTTTTTCAAATATTTAATATTAATTGAAATAAATTCTAATTTTTATAATAAGCTTTGTAAAATCGATTAGTATTATTTAAAAATGAATTGGAAACGAGTTATCATTGATTATTTAAAAGTGTTTGATATTTTAAATAATTATCTAAACGTTTTTTGAAAATTAATTATTATACTTTAAAAATTACTTATCATATATATAGTTTTAAAAATGATTGAAATGGGTTTATAAATACTCTCGAGATTTGTAAACCAAGTTATTTAATGGAAAAGATTTATAAGAGGAATCTTAAAATGAATTCTGGGACTTAAGAAAATGTTCCCAAGTGTTCGATACGTGAACTCCGAAAAATGAATCGGAATTCATAAAGAAGTTATAAATTGTTAGATGGGAATTTAAATAAGTAAAATCGATTTTGGAAATTATAAAAAGGATTTATTAAAAATTCTAGAGATTTATGGAACGAGTTATAATGAGTGGGGATTTTACAAAAGAGGTTGTAAATGTTTTATAAGTTGGTAATAAGGGAAATTTCCTTGCTTGGGAATATAACCATAAAATCATTATAAGTTTATGAATATTTCCTAAGTGTTGAGAAGTAAGTGATTTTGAAAAATATATTTATAAATATTTTCCTAAGTGATGAGTTATAAAGAGGATTTTAAAATATTTCAAAGTGCTGAGATGGTTTGAAAAATATCCTGTTATGGATTAAAGTATTCGAAATTGTTTCCAAATATTGAAATGTTGAAAGAAAATTTGAATATATATATATATATATCTTTGTAAAGATATTTTTGAAATAAATATTTTTGAAAATTTATAATATAGGCCTAGTGACTGCTTATGTGTGTAATTTGATAGTTAAATAACCGACTATCAAATCTGGCCAAATTTGTTAATCGTTTCGAAGAGACCGGGATCAGATTTAATTATCCAAAAACCACTTCGATCTGATTTGTGCGTTACGAATTGTGATATCTCAAAGATAATGGAGATGGTGATCTAGAAGATTAGGTTTGTTCAGACCTGGAACAACTTGTATGGATTAATGCTATCATTGCAATATTTCCTGGAAGGCAGTGTTAGCATTCCAAGTATGGATGCTATTCTTAAGGTAAACGTAGCCTCAAGCCTCATCAACCGGGAAATGACAAAAACAGGGTATGCGGCAAGGCCAAGTGGGTCGCTCCCATTAGGGTATGATTATCACTCATCTAGAGTGAACATTCATCATCGTCACTATCTATCATTTGTTGCGTTTTAGAGCCTATTAGTGGTGATCATATTCGGTACTAGTAGCCAAGTGCTATGCAAGTCTTGTGTGGCAGGGGTACAAGATGTTCTTGTCAGACCCCGGTGCATTTTATCTAAAGATGCACCATCGGAAGGTAGTTCCTTACCTTGTCATAATATGGAATCCATTCTACAATAAGCGCCATACGGTTTTGATTGTGCCGAACTATGCTGAAACGTGAGATGCAAGAATTTCAGCTATTTTGTAGTTTATTTTCTATAGACACTATTATAATATCAGATGATTTTGATATAAAATGTTTTGGTTATCGTAAGGTAAAAACCCATCGTATTTATGCATGGTGTGATCTTACGAGATACTTTTGTTTTCAAAGGATTTTGATAGTAGTAATAATCCAAATTGAGTGTGTTTTCTCACGCTGGTTTTCCAGACTAACTCGGGTGTTATTTTAATATAATGCTCGGGTCAGACCGAGTATTACAGGTTCAGGTTGGGATGCTATGGAGCTTAGAAGACGATCTGGAGGATCCTTAGGCGTATTATACGTACTTGGTTATTTTCGCTGTGTGAGTCAATGTTGTATATTCAGTATTTGTGAGGAAAATTTATTATAACTGTCCAGATTGATTGTTGATTGTTATACTCTAATGATTGTGTGTATATTAACAGCTACAAATTCTTTTGTATAAATTTTTTGTTAATATATATTATATTTTGTTCAGCTGCGATTGTGAGATTCTGTGTTGTTGTTTATGTTTGTTTCTATCTCTTCTTTTTCTTCACCCTTGGTTATTCGCCCTTACGTACAATTTGGGTTAGGCAAATGTGGTTTATTATCAACTCAAAGGGTATGGAACGGCAGGTCGCTACATTTGGTATCAGAGCGTAAGGTTAAGCGAGAACCCTAGCTTCGGTGGGGATTACTCATTAGAGATAGGATCAGTAGTACCCTAGAATGAGTTTGAGTGTATTAATAGATATGAGCATGTATTTGTTAGTGAATATAAAATGTCTTATATTGTGTTGACTTAGCAGTTGAGTGTTTATGAATTCTGGTCAGCACAGTCTGGACAACTGTATCGATAGGGGTCTCTAAACTCTTAAACTAGGCAAACCGACACAGTATTGTTTTGAAATGGGGTAAATGAAATAATTTTACCCAAATTATATTTTGATATAAAAGAAATAATTTTCTGAAATTATTATAGAATATGGATGTGTGTGGTTGTTGTTATTATAATCAAAACAATATTATAAATTGGAATGGTTTATATAACCAAATAAAAATTGTATAAATATGATTTATACAAACGAGCTAAACTAAAAATGGATAAAACCAGAATTTGGAGATTTAAATCCTTGAAATTTCGAAAATGTTTTCCAAATTGATTTGAAATGAATAATAGTAATATTATTTGGAATATTTCTGAATGGAAATTGTTTTAAATGGATTTTGAAGGCAATAAAAGCACTGAACTCACTTCAGTCGCTGGAAAATAATTCCAATGATGATCGCGACACCATCGGTGTTCATTTTCGAGTTTCTAAGTGATGGATTTCTACCGTAGTAATTTGATATGGATATTTTTGTTGAAAAACAAATGTTGTTTTAGAAATTCCAAGGGAATTTATTTTGGATAAAGCCAAGTTTAGGTTTAAAATTCGAAGGAAATGGTTTGTTAAAACAAAAAGAGTTATATATATATATATATATATATATTAGTGAATATTAGGCTCAGGTCCCTAGTAAGTTTCAAAATACACAAAAACCCCAGTAAAAAAAGTGTGTAAATTAGGTCCCTAGAATTAAGTTACTAAGTAATTGCATATAGTTATGCAATTTTTTTGGTGAATAATTGCGGAATTTTCCGCAAATTTTTGAAAAAATTGCGTAAATTTCCGCAATTTTTTGGGTGAATAATTGCGGAATTTTCCGCAATTTTTTGAAAAAATTGTATAAATTTCCGCAATTTTTTGGATGAATAATTGCGGAATTTTCCGCAATTTTTTGATATAATTGCATAAATGCCTGCAATTATTCACTGAATAATTGCATAAGTGTATGTCATTATTCAGTAACTTAATTCTAGGGACCTAATTTACAAACTTTATTTTACTGAGGTTTTTGTGTATTTTGAAACTTATTAGGGACCTGTGCCAAACTGTCCCTATATATTATTTCAAAATGATTTGAAATAAAAACGGGTGTTTGAATTCTAGAATTTCCATTTAAATAATTAGTGAAACCGAAAGAAGGCAAGTTTTTGAACTTATAACCAGGAAATGTGAATTTCGACATGAAATTAAAATTTTAACTTAAGCTAGTTAAATGGATTGAGCTAGTAAATGGATGGAATGAATTAAAATTTAACTTAAGCTAAGTTAAATAAAATTGGATTGGCTTTGAAATCATATCGAATTGAATTGAATATTAAATTTGGGTTGTAAAATGATTATATAACTATAAGTTACAAAATTTTGAATGGAATAAACTCAAAAATATCAAATTTATGAAATTGTTAATAATAAGTGGTACAACTTATTAAATTTAGAAATGGAATGGAAAACCAAAATGAAAATGAATTGATATTGTTGTTCATATATAGTGATATATAATGAATTGAATAATCTGTTTTGGATTGTTGTGTGATTTGATTGTTTGGATGATATAGTAGCACTGACCTTGATTTTTTGTATATTAAATACCATAAATAATATTTTTGAATTTTAAAAAGGAATTCAAATGTGATTTTGGAAGTAAAATTATTTATATGGAGATTGGAATATTGAATAAGGAATTGTTTGGATTAAATAAAAGATTTGATTTTTGAAATATACTTAACTATTTCGTAAGGGGTTTCAAAAATAAATATATTTTTGAAATTTATATATATACAAGGAAATTGAAAACAAAGGATTTTAATAATATTTCTTAAATTATAATTAGGAGTTGAATTCGAGTTTTTGAAGGGATTTGGAATTATTTAAAAAGGAAATTGGGTTGGATAAAATAAATAAATTAATTAATTTTGGATTATAATTGGAACTTGTCAAGGAATAGATTTCCAAATGGAATTTTAAATAGAAATCGATTTATAAATGGATTTTAGCAATATAAATCTGTTATAAACTAGAAATGAGTTTATAAAAATTTATAAACGATGTTTATAAATAAAGTGAAGTGACTATCATTTGATAAATTGGGAATATAAATTCACCGTGCGATTCATAATGAGATATAGAATCGGTTTAGAAGGAAATAGTGGAATCTATTTTGGATTTTGGAAATTGTTGTGGAATAAGAAATGTAAATCGATTTGTGAAGAATCGAGAGAGATTTATAAATATAAAATTTGGTTATATTGGAATTTTAAAAATATATTTTTATCGAGGAGTTAAGTTGTTTTAAAAAGGAACTATTATTTATTAAATTATATAGTTTAAACTGTTTAAGTATTAAAAGTTGTTTTTTTCAAATATTTAATATTAATTAAAATAAATTCTAATTTTTATAATAAGCTTTGTAAAATCGATTAGTATTATTTAAAAATTAATTGGAAACGAGTTATAATTGATTATTTAAAAGTGTTTGATATTTTAATAATTATCTGAATGTGTTTTGAAAATAAATTACTATACTTTAAAAATTACTTATCAGATATATAGTGTTTTAAAAATGATTGAAATAGGTTTGTAAATACTCTCGAGATTTGTAAACCAAGTTATTTAATGGAAATGTGTAACGATCACGTTTTTAAGCCAATTTTAATTTTGTAATTAGTACAATTTTTGAATTAAATTGTGAATTTATTGAGAACTAATTTGAGATTTGGAAATAAATATATAAGTAGATTTTAAATAGAATTTTAATTTGAAATTCAGAATAAATATTTATTTTAAAGTATGATAGTTTGAAATAAGAATTGAATAAAAGGTTTATATACTTTCTTTTAAAATTATATATGAATAAATATAATTTGTATATATATATAAACATTTAAAAATATAATAAAAACATAAGTAAAGGGTTTAAACATAAAAATACATGTTTATGACATTTGTAAGGTAACAATTAAGAGTTTAAAACATTTGTAAGCCTGTAGCATGAAAATTAACAAGTGGCAATTTTGTTTCTTTAACATTTAATTTATAAATATAGTGTTAGAATGAAACCAGGCTAATACTTATTCTTCACAATCTTTTCTCTCTCGTCTTCTAAAAAAACAAAACCAGAGAAGATTTAAAATCAAATTAAACAACAATCAAACTTTAAGTTCAACCCAACTAAACAAAGATCAGATCAACTCAGTTAAACAAAGCAGATCAAAGCATTTCCAGATCAAAATAAAAGATCAAACATGTTCTCTGTCTTTTTAAAACTGTGAGTAAACATCCTCTTAAAGCTTAAAATTATTTGAAAATCTAGATGCATGTGAATAATTTTTGAAATAATGTGGTGATAGATGTTTGTATGAATGTATATTAAGCTTGCATATATATAAATATGCAGTTGTTTGAGAATGAATGCATGTACATATGTATATACTCCTCTATTCATACATTATAGTTTTTAAAACTTGTTTAAAAATTCATATCATCCCAAAGAATCAATATTAGGCTTTGATCTCTAAATAAAATCTGATTGTAAGACTATAACATCAATTGTAAAAATGGTTTCAAGAATTTATATTAAGTAACTATTTCAAAAATGATGAATTATAGTAGAAATCAAACATAAGTCAAAATTCGATGTTCATAAATTCGTGTTTGGATTTCATAACCAGATTCAAATTTGCAAATGATGATTTTAGATAAAGGTTTCATGATTTTTAAGCAAGTAGATGTTGAGAAATTTCGAGTTGAACGGTTTTCGATTTTCCGTCGATTCACGGCGATCAACGATGAGCTGGGTGGCGTGCTTGTTCCTGAAGGAAGCTGGCGTGATGGAGAACACAGGAAAAATGATCGAAGTATTTTTTGATCATCAGAGTGGAGGCACGGCGACATTCTAGGGCTTTAGGTGCTGTTTGGGTCGATGATGAAGTCGAGGCGATAGCTTGGTCGTGGGTGAATTCGAGACAATCGGTGGTGGGGGAATCGGAGCATGGGTCTTCGATGAAGCTTTGGGCGCAGCGGCGAGGTCTCTGGTGGTCGAGATCGTCGGCGCGTGGCGATTTGGTTGATCGAGTTGGGTTCCAGGAAGAGGTCGATAGCTCGTTTTTGATTTCCTCGCGAATTCGTCGATCTGGTTAGTCGAGTTCTTCGGCGAAGTCGTCAATGACTTGTTGAAGATGGCGAGGATGGTCGGAGGTGGTCGTGGCGGTGTGCACGGTGCACAGGTGCATGTTGTATCTGTTGGTTGCTGTTGGATTTGGGGAAGAAGCATTTTCCTCGGGTTTGGCTCGAAGAAGTTCGTGCGTTGTCTCGAGGAAGGTAAGATTGTGAGTTGCTCGAGTGATTTCTCGGGATTTTGGTTGTTTATCTCGGGTTGTTTATTTTGTTTCCAAGTTTAAAACTTAAATAAAGAAGAAAACCAAAGTTTCAAAGCAAAAGGAAATACAAGTTGAAAACAAAATGTTTAAACAAGGTTTTCAAAGACAAATAACAAGTTTTCAAAAGTAAGTATTTAACCAAGTTTAAAGTTTAAATAAGTAAATAAGTTTTCAAAGGAATATAAACCAAGTTTCAAAGATTTAATTTTAAAGATTAAATTGTTTTTTTAATTGTTTTGGTTTTTATAATTATGCATTAGGTTAATTATCTATTAAATCTCTGATTATTTTCAAATAATAAAATGATGAAATCAAGAAGTGATTAAGATAAATGTATTAAACTTTAATTAATCAATGTTCTTGTATAAAATTATTTCAAGCATTTAAATTAAATAGATTCAAATGATGTGATTAAGTAATTGATTAAGATAAATGGTCTATCTTAAATAATGTTTTAATTTGTTAATTAACTTAAAAGTCTTAAGTTAATTCATATGTTAATGATAAATTATTTCAAAGGGTTATTAAAGATTTAAATGATAATTAAAGTAATTAATTAATTAAGATAAATGGTTTATCTTTTAATTAATTAAAGTCTTAAGTAATTAAAGAATAATTAATTAATGAAAGTAATTAAAGGATAATTACTTAAAGGATAATTAATTAATGTGATTAATTAATTAATGTGATTAATTAAAGGTTAATTTGTTAATGTGATTAATTAAAAGATAATTAATCAGTGTAATTAAATTAAAGGATTAATTACTTTATGTAATTAATTTAAAGGATAATTAATTAATGGATAATTAATCAATGTAATTAATTAAGGATCATTAATTAATGTAATTAATTATTAATGTGAGTAATTAAAGGTTAATTAATGAATGTAAATGGTTTAAGGATTGATTAATTTATTTCATTAATTAATTATAATAATTACAAATGGTTTGTAATTAATTAATGTTAATTAGGCAGGATCATAAGAGATTAATTTATTTGGTTTAAATTAAATTAATTATAGATTATGTGATTAATTAATCTTGATTATGGATGATTGGATTATGTTGAATGCCTTGAATTGTTTGATATCTCTGATCTGTAATGTTTTGTGATATGAATTACTTTGGATTGAGCTGTGATAAATGTAATTTATTTATCTATGATGAATTTACATGTTTATCTGTGAATGAAAGATAAGCGTTATAGGATTATACCGCTTATTGATATTGTTGTGCTTGATGATGGTTGTGATATTTTATTGTTGCCTGTAAAACCCCTGGACAACACACACACGCACAAATATGGATTTCAGGGGAAATTGGTTAAGTCATGGGTATTTTGAATTTAATATTATTTTATTCAAAATGGTGAAAAGATTTTAAGGTTGAATTTTGAATCAAAATGGTTTGGAAATGAAATTGGGTTAAATATGAAAAACTTTTGAAAAGGAAGTTTTGAAATAAAAATTACTTTGAATATAATACGGCTTGTTAAAGTTTTGAAATTCAAATGATTTAATTTGAATTTAAATTCAAAATTTGAAGTTGAATTATATATATGTTTAATTTAAATTTTGGAATTTCTTCCAACATTCTTATTTATGGTTAAATCTGATTTCTGGGAATTTTGGAACTTAAAGATAAATTTTGAAAATAAAAATATATTTTTGAACTATGGTTTAAAAAGGGTTATACAGGTTATATAATGTATATATGTATGGATTTAAACCATTTTTTTAAGTATTCCAAATAAATTATTTTGGGAATTCGAATTTAACTCAAAATAGAGCTTGCCAAGGATGCGGCAGTTCGCTAGTTTTCTGATGTATACTTTTAAAAGGCTATAACTTGAGCAAATTTAATCAGATTGTTCCGAAACGAAAACCCTTTTTTTCAAATGAAAATAGCTTTCTTATAAAGAAAGAACTTCCAGTTTTTTTTTGAAAGGATTTTCAAGTTATGGTAAATCAAATTTGAAATGGAAATAGTTTTGAAAGCTATGAATGAATCTTTGTTAAAGATTTGGTAAACCTTATTTCAAAACTGAAGAGGATCTTTAAGGTGAATCTTTTGGTTAAAAGATTAAAAATGGAAATTTGTTTAAACCATTCAAAAGGAAAAGGTTTTGGGAAATATGTTATGACTTAACTAATATCCGAATGTATCCATATGATTTTAAAAGTAAGCGCTCATTATTCGGATTAGCCGGGAGAGGACATTATGTCATAAAACCCATTCGGAATAATGGTACGACGAAATGGAAATGCATTTGAAGACGGTGGTTGAAGACTAGGTATTTTCAAAAACGAAAGGATTACCTGTTGATTGTCTCTGCACCGAATGGCCCCGGTATAGAGATTATCCAAAGTGATGGGGAGTCCAGACGTGATTAGGGGATATCCGGATTTGCAAGGACTTCTTTGAAGTGCCTTCGGTTCCATTCAGACCCAGGATGGACTTGTATGGATGTATGTCTAACGTTACACTTTGAGATATAAAGATGGTTTCTATTAAATACATTTCTGTTGGTGGCGGAGAATTTATTCTCTTAGCTTAACACCCTTCTCTGAGACGTACGAGCTCAGAGGTTATGTAGTTGATTGTTACTAGTGATATATTCCCAATTTGGTAATGTGGCATGCTAAGTGCTGATCATTGGTTGATCAAAGCATGGCTTTTGTGAAAAGCGTAGCTTTGTAGGACGAGGCTTCATCGAACCTCACACCCCGGAAATGGTCGAAACAGGAAGGATGCGGCAAGGTTATGGGGGTCGCGTCCCTCAGGATATGTACATTGCCTTCTGGATAAAAAGTGGTATCATGGTATGGAGCCCAGATATTTTACTTATGTAGATAATAAAAAGTGGTATTCTGGTATGGAGCCCAGTTATTTACTTATGTGGTTGTTGGTTGTTGAGGCGCCTCGGTAAAGGTCGGTTACGACCGGGGAATGGCATACTCATGACAGTTAGTTACCTAGTTACAGAGGTAACCCGGCCTTGTATTGGTAGAGATCCGGTTAGGTGCTCGGGACGTCCCTCCAGAGGCATACCCATTCGGAAAGGAAGTTCCTTAGCCTTGGCCATTTGTTGGAAATCCAATCACTCAATACGAGCCCTTTACGATTTCAGTTGTATAACCTGCCATTTTTAAATGGTAGCTATAGTAGGCATACTATAATGGTACGTATGCTGGCTAAGATTAATATTATACTTTCGAAATGTTTTCCACACTATGCACTAATAATAATATCAAAAGGATTTTCGCGTATCAAGCATGTTTGACTACTATAAGGAGAATCTCCCCCAAGTGTGCGATTGCATTGTGTGTGTGCCGGGAGGCCTTCTGGTAGTTTCATTTTCCAAAAAGCATAACGGATTTCTTATTATTTCTTTTTTGTTCAATCAAATGTTTTATGTTTGCTCACACCAGTCCCATGACTGACCTGGAGTTTATTGTTCCCTTTTCTAAACTTTGGGTGCCTATAATTTTCCATACAAGCAGCCTAGAGTCAGGTTATCAACATTCAGATAGTAGATGTGGATCTAGAAATCTTTGGGTTGATATCGAATTTGCTACAAGTTCAGCATGATAGGGGGTTTGAGCTATCTTTGGTTTGGAGCTTTGGATATGAAGATGCAGTTTTGTGGAGCTCTTTTGGAAGACCATGTTGGTGTTGTATTCTGTTGTTGGTGTTATCTTTCCGCTGTTATATTCCGCTGTTGTAACGATCCAGAATTTCTGTTCTAAATTTGTATATTTAATTGATTTTAAATATTAACAAGTGAAATTTGTAAGTCGAATAAATTTAATTTCGAATATAGAGATTTAACTGGATAATTAAATCGACAATTTAATATTTGAAATTGCGTAAATAATTGGAAATTGAATTGAATGTGTATAAAAATGATTTATAAAGTTATATTACATCATATTGGAGTTAGAATGATGTTGGTAAACTTTTAAAATTGAATTAAAGTTAATTTGTGAAAATTGAATATTTTAATATTTAATTGACGACTAAAAATAGTCATTTTTCAAACAGTCTTGGATTTCGACGAAACTAGTTTCATCGGATCCGTAATGTTATATTATTGTAATATTTCAAATTTCGTGTCAATCGGACTTACGGTTTGTCCGGGGCAAGCCAAAATGCATAGAAATCATTTTAATCGATTTAATTTTAAATTGATCGTTTAATTCCGTAACACGCACATACGATCAAATTAGCTCCCAAAACACATTCCATTGTGTCCAGAATGCGGATAAAACCTTACGAACGCCAGGCGGCATGCGTTGTTTGGAGTTCGTTTGAAAAAGTCGTTTTAAAATGAATTTAATATTATTATATACGTATATATATATATATATATATATGCGTTAAGAGGTGAAACCCTAGCTTATTTCTCAGGTCGCCAGTTTTACATTTCAATGGCTGAAATCACTCGATTCATTTTCCTTTAATCTCTTCCAATCCACGCATTGTTTCGAAAAATTATCAACTAGAGTGTTGTAGAGAGTGATGAGAACTTCACATCCATATGGTGATGATGGGTTTTCGAGTATTGTATGAGTAGGATTTGGCTTGCGTTCGTTCTTCGTTCTTACACGTTTTACGAGAGGGAGATGCGATCGGAATTCATGGCGTTTGGGGTGGTGGCACTTGGCGGCGGGGGCGTTCGAACGGCGAAGTTCGATCGTTGTCTCGATCGAAGGAATGGTCGCGAAAATTCGAGCAAGAAGGCGGTCGAGATGGGTTCTTCGTTCATTCGAACCTGGGTGTTATTCGCGTGGGGAAGAAGATGATTTGGGTGGCCAGATTCTCATCAAGGCAAACGAACGGCCTGGATGTAAACTAGGTCAAAATAAAAACAAAATTTGTGAAATTTATATATATTTAATTCGTACAATGTTTAAAAATGTATATCTTGTTCATACGAGGTTGAAAATTGACAAAACGAATTGCATTGGTACCGTACCGACGATCTCTACGCAATGGAACAGGTTTGGAGTCGATTGGAGCTAGTTTGAATTTTGGGTAAAATTTAACGTGCGTTTAATTTTATTCGAAATAAAATACTACAACTGTTTTTGAAAGCAAGTTGAGAACTTCTCACTCAATCGAATTGTGTTTCGATTTAAATTTTAAATAGTTATATTTAAAATTATTGATTGTGTTGATTGTGTGCTTGAATGATAGTATATATGGTATTAGTATATAGCAATATATATATATATATTGGATATATATATATTGGTGTTGATTTCCCACATTATATAGTGGATGAGACCCTATGCGCCGCATAATAGCGGATGATATTTTATAAATCCCATATACCGTGATATTCCACCTCGAAGTGGAATTGGTATTGTGCTAACATCTGTGGATGCAGGGAAACAGGTTGGAGGGATCCAACTGGATTCCTAAAATTATATGAATTTGTTTCATATGTTGTAAGAATTTGTTTCATATGTTGTGTGATGATTTATTGATAATCTGTGAATGATTATATTATGATTGAATTTGTTAAAGGCTATAATTTAGCCGAATGTATTTTTGGTATCGTTGGATACCGAAAATAAATAAAATTGGGTTTTTGAAATTTAAGTTGGAAATTTTAAGTGAATTCTTTTGAAAGAATTAAGTGAATTTAAAAGAAGGAATTTAAAGGCATAAAATTGATTTTTGTAATCTTATCGAATTATTTCCAAAAATATGGGAAAAGTTATTAATAAATGGGTTTTGAGTAGTATTGTTTAAAAGTTGAAGAATTTATTTAAAATGGAATTTTAAATGGTTTGGAAGAGATAAAGGAATTTATTTTAAAAGGTGATGAATTTCTAGAAATCAAATTGATAATTGATTTGGTATTGGAAAATAAATCTTTGGGAAATCGATATGAAAATTTATTTGGTGTTGAATTAAAATGGATTTTGTGTTGAAATAAATTTGGAAATCGATTTGTAAAATGATTTGGTATTGAAATAAATTTAGAAATCAATTTGTAATTGATTTGGTGTTTGAAAGTGAATATTTGGACAACGACATGAAAATCGTGTATAAGTGAATATTTGGAGATTTAAATTCACAATGGAATTTATAAAGGAAAGGGAAATTTGTTTTAAAAATAAACATTGGTTTATTTTTTAAGTGTGGAAATAAATTTACAGATTTGGAATGTAAATTTGAAATAAATCGATAAGGATTTATTTAATTGGTTTAAATGGACCATTTTGAAATGGAAGTGTATTTTCTTTGAAAAGCCGAGTATATTTTCAAAGTAGTTTTAAATTATAAATGAAGAAATTCTGAAATTGGATTTTAAGGAATATTTTGGAAATAAAGTATTTGAACTCGGTAAATTTCCAGTGGAAATGAATAAATATTTGGAAATACATCCCGTGTAGGGAAATTGACTAGAAATTTGTTTTCAAAAGTTGAAGGTGAAATATGATTTGAAATTTGTTTTCAAAAGTTGAAAGAGGAAATATGATTAGAAATTTGTTTTCAAAGTGATGAAGTGTGGAAAATTATATATCTTGTGAAGATATTTTGAAAATAAATAATTTAGGAAAATTAGTTAAATCTGATGATTGTTGTGAATGTTGTTTGATAGTTAAATCCCCGACTATCAATATTTTCCTTTGAAGTGGCACTTGAATTTGTTTTTAAAACAAACGCTCATTATTCGGTTAAGCCGGGAGAGGACTTTGTGTCATATAACCCATTCCGAAAAATGATACGACATTATGAATTGCAATTGAAGACCGGTGTGAAGACCGGGTATTTTTGAAAATGAAAGGACAACCTGTCGAATGTCTCTGCACCGAGTGGCTCCGGTATGGAGATTTATATCACTCTTCTTGTGACGAGAAGTCCGGACGTGAATAGTGAATATCCGGATTGCAAGGGCTTCTTTGGAAGTGCCTTCGGTTCTGTTCGATCTCGGAACGGACTTGTATGGATGTGTGTCTGACGTTACACTTTGAGATGTAAAGCTGGTTTCTATCAAATACATTTCTGTTGGTGGTGGAGAATTTATTCTCTTAGCTTAACACCCTTCTCTGAGATGTACGAGCTTGGAGGTTATGTAGTTGATGGTTACTGGTGATACATTCCCAATTTGGTAATGTGGCATACGAAGTGATGTTTATCATTTGTTGATCAAAGCGTGGCTTTGTGAAAAAGCGTGGCTTTGTGAAAAAGCGTAGCTTTGTGGACGAGACTTCGTCGAGCCTCACAACTCGGTAATGGTCGAAACAGGAATGTTGCGGCAAGGTTTTTAGGGGTCGCGCCCCTAGGGTATGTCATTTCCTTCTGGATAAAAGGTGATATCATGGTATGGAGCCCATATACTTTACCTATGTTGATGCTGCAAATTTATTATACTTTGTGGTTGTTGCTTTATGGTTGAGGATCCTTGGATAAAGGTCGGTAACGACCGGGGGATGGCATATTTGTGTGTTAGTTACCTATTTCACACACCAGTCCCATGACTGACCTGGAGTTTATTGTTCCCTTCCTAAACTCTGGGTTCCCATCATTTTCCACACGTGCAGCCTAGAATCAGGTTATCAGGTCATTTTGGATTTCAGGAGATGCTGTGGAGCTCAGTGGCGAGCTGGATGGCGAGGCGTATCACTTGTATATGATATTATTATTCCGCTGTGTATTCTATATGAGGAGAAGTTTGTATAACTGTCCATTGATGTATTGTATGTATATTGACTTTGATGATGTAGTGTATAAAATGATATAGTTCTTGATTTAAAGATTATTCATTTATCTATTATATGTTGTTCCGCTGCGATATGTGAGATTCTGATATTGTTTCTGTCGTTTCTTCTTTCTTTTTTTCTGTCTTCTTCTACCTCTTCTTTTTAACCATAACAATTTGGTTTTCCGGCATTCGATTACTCGGCAGTTGATATAGTGGACGGATTAATGTCGATTTTCGGAAGTCGTAAATTCCGGATGTTACAATGTGGTATCAGAGCTGTTGGTTAAGCGACAACCCTGGCTCTGTTGGGTGTTACTCATTAGAGATAGAGTCAGTAGTACTCTAGAAGGAGTTGAGTGTAATAATAGATATGAGCGCGTATTTGTTAGTGAATATGAAATTGTTTTGTATTGTGTTGACTTATCGGTTGATTGTTTATGGATTCTGGTCGGTGCAGTCTAGCTAACTGTAATCGATAGAGGTTTCTAAACTCTTAAACGAGATAAACCGACACAGTATCATTTTAAATTGGGTAAATGAAATAATTTTACCTCGATTATATTTTGTATATAAAGAAATAATTTTTCAGAAATTGTTGAAGTGTATATAATTAATTGTTGGTTGTTGAAAATGTAAGAATATATATGAGTTAATAAAATTTGTTTGAATAATCTAAATAAAAACAACAATTGTAAAAGAATGAAGTATATAAGCAAATGAATTATTAAGTATGGAATTATAATTAAAATGATTTACAATTGTGAAATAATCTTGCATAAGTAAAGTAAAATAGTGAAATTATATGAGGAAAAGATTTATAAATGTGATTTATAAATAAAAGGAAATTTTGAAAGAATTTTAAGCACTGAATTCACTACTGTCACTGGAAAATAATAAGGGTGATGACTGCAGCATCATCAGTATCATTTTCGAGTTTCTGTGTGATGGATTTGCTACCATAGTAAATTGAAAATTGAAGTTTTGTTGTGATAAACAGATTTGAAATTAAAATCCAAGTTGAAATTGATGAATATAAGTGAAACGAGCTTTAGACTTATAAGATGAAATAAAGATTTTAGCTTTGGTAAAGTTAAAGAATTTGAGTTAGCATAGTAAATATATGATTTGGAATTTAACTAAAGGAAGGGTAAATAAATTGAATTGGATTTATAAGTGGAAATTTAAGTTAAGTTAAACAAATGATGTTTAATTGGAATATAACTTAAGTAATGTTGAATGAAGTTGATTTTGGTATCGAAGTAAATGAATAAGTGAATTAAATAGATGTGAACTTGAGTTATATAAATGAAATTCAACTTTATTTGTAAAATGAATTAGCAATTGAATTAATAAAAGTACTGAATGTTAATCAATCTAATGTAAATAAATTGATATGGAATAATGAATGTAAGTGTTAATTCATTAAAAAGCTAATGAATGAGAATTGAATAATTGAAGGGAAGTCAATTTAATATCAACCAATTGAAATTAAAAGTGTTGGACCAAATTGAATGTGAAGTAAAGTAAATTGAATGAATTTGGTTATGTTGATTATGATTTGGTTGTTATATGATTGTTGGTTGATTGTATATAATTCATTAATTGTTAATGAAATTGAATTAGTGAAATGGAAAGCTATGTAATTGGATTTGAATTGAAAGTGAACCAACTTGAATTTAAATTAGTGAATGTAAGCTAATTGAAAATGAATAATTGAATGTCGTTGTATATGAATTGGTTGTAAACAATTACAAGTGATGTCGAAATTATATAAGTTGCTTATAAACCTTGTTTAGTATGCATTTCTTTTAATATGCTTGTGTTGTAGTTGTTTGAAAGAGTAAATTGTTAATAACTTTATATATATGTCACTTACGTGTTTAAATTGAGTAAGTACATGTGTCGTGGTTGCCGTTCGGCTGGTTGGGTCGCGCTAAAATGCTTAATAAATAACTGCTTATCTTAAAAATGATAAAAATGTACGCCTACGCAATAAAAATAGGAAATATGAACTATTTTTCTGCTTTTCCGACCGTGTGGGTCGATGTATATATATTTATGTCTATTATGATCCTACTACGATTGAACTGCGCAAAAGTGGCTATGGCGAATTTTTTTGAAAATTTAAGGCGTTAGAAAATTTTCGGGAAATTTTGGAAAATTTGTGAAAACTAAATTTTGGATTTGGAGTTAAAAGTAAAACGATGTAGTTTGTTTTGAAAAGTATAACTAAGTATAGATTTGAAAAACTTAGTAAAGTTTTTGAAAGAGTTTAACTATTGGATTTTGGGGAAGTTGTACACTTAAGTGATTTTGAAATCTAATTTGAACGAATTGTTTGAAAAGTTAATGGATTTGGGCATTTTTCTTACTTTGCAATTTCGAGGATGAAATTCTTTTAAGGGGGGAAGTTTGTAATGACCTAGAATTTCTGTCATTCGAAATTCGTATACTTAATTGATTTTAAATATTAACAAGTGAAATTTGTAAGTCGAATAAATTTAATTTCGAATATAAAGATTTAATTGGATAATTAAATCGACAATTTAATATTTGAAATTGCGTAAATAATTGGAAATTGAATTGAATGTGTATAAAAATGATTTATAAAGTTATATTAAATCATATTGGAGTTAGAATGATGTTTGTAAACTTTTAAAATTGAATTAAAAGTTAATTTGTGAAAATTGAATATTTTAATATTTAATTGACGACTAAAAATAGTCATTTTTCAAACAGCCTTGGATTTCGACGAAACCAGTTTCGTCGGATCTGTAATGTTATACTATTGTAAGATTTCAAATTTCGTGTCAATCAGACTTACGGTTTGTCCGGGGCAAGCCAAAACGCATAGAAATCGTTTTAATCGATTTAATTTTAAATTGATCGTTTAATCCCGTAACTCGCACATACTATCAAATTAGCTCCCGAAACACGTTCCATTGTGTCCGGAACGCGGGTAAAACCTTACGAACGCCAGGCGGTATGCGTTGTTTGGAGTTCGTTTGAAAAAGTCGTTTTAAAATGAATTTAATATTATTATATACGTATATATATATATATATATATATATATGCGTTAAGAGGTGAAACCCTAGCTTATTTCTCAGGCCACCAGTTTTACATTTCAATGGCCGAAATCACTCGATTCGTTTTCCTTTAATCTCTTCCAATCCACGCATTGTTTCGAAAAATTATCAACTAGAGTGTTGTAGAGAGTGATGAGAACTTCACATCCATATGGTGATGATGGGTTTTCGAGTATTGTAGGAGTAGGATTTGGCTTGCGTTCGTTTGTCATGAAAGAGTCTATGCGGTAGGATCGTATAATATGGAATAGTAAAATGCTCTAGGTAGATAGTAATAAGTAGTAAGTAAAATAGACACCAAGACTTTATACTGGTTCGGACCTCTTGTCCTACGTCCAGTCCCTAAGCTCCTCTTAGGAATTCAACTAACCAACAACCCTCACTTAACCCGGAGGAATAGGTTTACAACTTACCCGAACAACCGAACGGGATTTCTTGCCTCAACTACCGAAGAGGACTTCAACTTGGATACAAAAAGTATTTCTGACTTGTTGTGTTCTTGATAACACTAATGAGTCAATTTAGTACAACTTTCCTATAATCTTATCCTCGAGAGTATACAAAGTGTTTATGAAGATTTAGGAAATATGAATTGCTATGAATCAAGATATGTTATAGTTAAAACAGAGATTCAAGCAATTGGTTTGCTTTTGAAAACTTAAAAGAATCTGAAAGTATGTTCAAGTAAGTAGAGAGATTAAAGCAAGTAGAATTGGTGATTTGTAATTGTTAAAACAATGTATTTATACTTGTAGAAGAGTTGCATTTGTTTGCTAGAGATGCAGGGAAGAGATGCTTCTGTTTCCATTAGAGAATGGTTGCAACTCTTGGGAGGAAGAAGGTGTCTATTCATAGAAAATTCGCAGTTACAGATTCAGTCGACTGAGCAGGAGATCCAGTCGACTGAAAATATAAAGGAAAATTTTCAGATCTGTGTTCAGTCGACTGTTCAGGGAGTTCAGTCGATTGAAACTGTGTATGTTTTTATTTCTGTGCCAGTTTCAGTCGGCTGGCCATGCCTGTTCAGTCGACTGAACTGTGAAAATTTGCACACTAAAAGTATTTATAAAAATGAAGTTTAAAGGAAATGTTTTAGTGTTCGTGCAAATCGCTTGAGGATAGATTTTAACAAATAATCTAGACTTGGATCCATAAAAATCATACTCATGTTTTCACTTTGGTCTTCATTAATCTTCCTCTGATTTTAAATGTATTTCTTCCTTTTTGTTGAAGCTCATTGTCATTGATCAAAATCTTCGTGTATCAACATTCTCCCCCTTTTTGATTGATGACAACATTAATGTGTTACAGAGATGTATTTGCTATTTTTCTCCCCCTGAATGAATGCACCTATCTTTCCTACAAAACAGAGTTAGCTACACAGATTCCTCCCCCTTTGTCATCGACAAAAAGGAAGTCATAATTTGTAGAAGTATATAATTGTCAAACAAAGCAATCACTATCCAAAATCCATTTTCTTTTCTTGAGTGGGACCTGCAAAAAATAAATACAATATTGGTACCTACTTTTCAATAGGGTCCTAAAAGTTAGAACTTAGGAAACCAAACCCAATTTGGTTCAGTATCCTTTTTATAAATATAATTTTTATTATTATGAACACTATCCATAAATGCTTTAATATATTTATTCCTAATTAAAATATTGTTAGTCTTTGGAACCCAAATTTTAACTATCTTAGTTTCTTCTTTTGTTCTAATAGGTTCTCTTAATAATATTTGTTGTTTTGAATCAATATTCCTCTTAAAATTTGTATTTTTCTTTTTAGGAATTTTTGACTCTTTTATATATCCTAATCCATGTTTATTTGAGGAGGATTGAGAATTTTCTAAAATCTTAGATAAATTTTCTCTTCCTTTGTTAAAATTAGAGACATTTTTAGTGATGTTATCTAATCTAACTTGAAGACTATTATTTTCTAACTCAACTTGTCTAATCTTAGTTTTTAACTCATGATTTTTAGAGACAATTATATCATTCTTTGTCTTTTGAGTTTCAATTTCTTGACTTAAAAGTGATAATTGAGTTTCCGAATTTGAAAGAGACTCTTGAACTTTTTCAAGTTCTTCTTCTAGAATTTTCTTTTCATCTTTTAACATATCTCTTTCAAATTCAGCTTTGTTTTGATTTTCACGAGTTTTCTTGAGTTTCTTTTTAAGAGTTTTTATTGTGCTCAAAAGTTCTGTGTTTACATCAATTAAATCGTCGAAAGTTAAATTACTAACCTCAGATTCTTGAGCCATAAAGCATACATTCGCTTGTTCATTGTTGCTATTATTATCACTTTCAGATGAAGATGAATCTGAATCGTCCCATGTTACAGAGAATGCCTTCTTTTTACATTTGTCTTTCTTATTCTTGTTGTTGAAGTTTTTCTGATTCTCCTTCTTTAGCTCCGGACAGTCTTTTATCATATGACCTTTCTTGTGACAATTAAAACATTCCATATTTGAGGATGAAGGTTTGTTCAAGAAATTCTTTTTGAAACCGTTTTCATTTCCTTTTCTATATTTTAAGAATTTTTTGAAATTTTTGGCAATAAATTCTAGATCCTCATTTTCAGACTCTGATTCTTCCTTTTCTGCGTGAAAAGCCACATTTTTTCTTTCCTTTGTTTGATCTTTCTTAGCTTGCATGTTAACTTCATAAGACATAAGGTTTCCAATTAATTCTTCTGGTTTCATTGTAGATAGATCGTTTGCTTCCTCGATTGCTAAGACTTTTCTCTCCCATTCATCAGTGAGTGAATTTAGGACCTTAGATACAATATCAAAATACGTATATTTTTCTCCTAATCCTATTAAGGCATGATGAATGTCTTGAAATCTCGAGTACATGTCATTGATGGATTCATTCTGTCGCATTCTAAAGTTTTGGAACTGGTTCTTTAGCATGGATATCTTTGTTTGTTTAACCTTGTTTGTGCCTTCATGTATGGTTTTAAGTGTACTCCATATCTGATGTGCAGTAGTACAGATGCTTACACGGTTGAACTCATTTCTATCCAAAGCGCAAAATAGCATATTCATAGCTGTAACGACCCGATATTTTGGACCATTCGCATCCATTATAAGTGTATAGGTAGACACTCATGCCGGAATTGAATTGCTCAAAATACCGCGTTGTTATTTAAATTTGGCAAAACTGAACATATACAGTAAATAGATATAATCACAGATCACAGACACAGAGTAATAAATGCAGCGGAAATAAAAGAGATAGTAGTTCATGAAGCTACTATATGAATATATAAAATACATCAGAGTTTACAACAGAAGAGTAATACGATACATCAGATACAAATCAGAATACATCACTGGAATCATCGAATACTGAAAGCAGAATAGATGGCTGGATCTTCAAACAAAGCTCCAACTCCAATGGTGAGTCTTGAATACTGGATCACTCAGTCTGACCCGAGCGTAAAGCAAAAACACAAAACACTCGAGTCAGGATTAACATTCTTATATTAATAAATCCAACTCAAGTGAAATAGCAATTGAAATACAAGTAACTCAAAGGATGTTTGGAATAACCATCCTTTAAGGATCCGTTAAACTATCTACTAGGTAGTAATATACGCTAAGTAGATAATGTCTATCAGTAATAATAAGATATCAAAATAGCGTTAAGTCATGGCCCATTCCACCCTTAACACATTTTTATTCCCAAAAGCATATACAAGACCGTAGTTTCCCCAAAACCGGAAGTCACCAGAGGGCAATCCATATACTAAAGGTACAAATCAAAATCGTAGTGGTCGCGCATAGGATAATCAGTATGACAAGGTACATGAGGCGATACCAACTAGGATACTAGTAGTTGCCTGATCCGGACTGATGTTGGGCATAGTAGCTACTACCCCAACACCGCGAAACAACACTCCCATAATCGAGGGGTGCACCCAAATCAAATCACAAAAGTAATAGATATGGTATCGAAGAAGTGTGTCCGCTAGAGATGGCGATCCTCAATGGCCCGGCGCGGCTCCTGTTTTAGTCATGTCAAGGGTCATCCAAAATCGTTCTCTTTCTTCAGTCAACGCGTTCATCAAAACCATCCACTTCATTCTGGATCAACACTCCGCGTATAGTTATTAAAGTGGTTTCGGTTCAGATAGAGAGTATATCCATTACCGATCCCGGTCTCTTTAATAACTTTCGTAATTATTACACCGATTGGTCGTTTATATATTTCAAAAACCAAATCAATTTCAATTTCAAATAGAATTCGTAAATCAACATTTCAATTGTCTTTCTAAAACAATTTCCAAATTTTCGTTTCAAAACTTCCAATTTTCCGTTTCAAAATCTTATAATTCAATTTCAATTTCTATTTAAAACAATTCAAATATTGATTCAAGTTCGTATATAAGTTTCATTCCGAAATCATTTAAATAAATTCTATTTAACATTCAAATCAATTTAAACTCATTTATCGATTTCATTCAATATTCGTTAAGTTACTTTATCATTCAAAACAATTTCTATTAAGTTTCCAATTCATTTAATCAATTCTTAAGTTCAACTTCATTAAAACAAAACTTACAATTTTGAATTAAACTAAATTCGTCGAATCAATTCTCCAATTACAAGTCTTACATTAATTCCAAAAATATCACATTTCATTTTTGTTAAAGAAATCCAATTTCACTTATTTACTTCCTTAAATAATTTTCCAAACTTAATTAATAAAGAAACTCAATTTCAATTCTTTACGAAGTAAAATTCACTTATTCAAAAGTTCAATTTTTCTTATTAAAGAATTTCAATTCAATTTAATAATTTAATAGTTCATTATTAAATAGTTCAAAACTTAATTATTAAATAATTTCAAAGTTTAATAATTTCAAACTTAATTATAATTTCAAACTTAATTATTAAATCATTTCAAACTTAATTCAATCATTTCTCAAATTAAACAACATTCTTTCATTGATTACATTGTTAATCTTTTGTTTCAGATTATTAAATATTACCATTTTCCTTTCATCAAAAATTCAAATTTCAACCTCATTTCAAAACCATATTCTTTATTCAAATAAAATCTTCGTTTATTTTCAAATCAAATTATTGACCAATCGGGTTTTTATTTAATTTTCTATCCTAAGTCAAAGTTCAATTTGGGTATTTATCATTTCAACACGATTCCAATTCAATTCAAAATCAAAACATATCAAAGGGAACTTGCAGTGTGATAACTGGGATGGTGTCAAAGTAAATAAACAAGCAATACAACAATCAATAACAATCCAATAATCAATTCAAATAATCTCGAAATAACCCTATTAATTCGCATTGTTATTTGTACGAATTAATATAATTATTTCTAGAATCTACACTATCATTTCATGTAGATTAAAGATTATTACATTACAGTTTTTCACTTGTCATCTATTACGATTACATACATCATCAGTTTAAACAACATACAATTCAATGGTTCAAGGTATAGTTAACACTATTCTACGTGTCAATTTATTTAACATTTAAGGGGGTCATACTATACAAATGTTAGTTAATCAAATTTAACATTCAATTATCCTATATCAAGTTCAATTTCATACTGTTTATCATTTTAACATCAACAATTTAACGTCCAATATAAACATCAACAATCAATCAATTATCAGCCAAACTGTATTATCATCGCATAAATAATTAACAAATAATGGTGTCAGATGTCACAGGTGAACTGATACAGGTAATAGCATATATAACAGTGTAATTAACTAATAGTTGCATATTTCAATTGTCGTTTCAATTGAAATCAAATCTAATAAATAAAAGAACGTTAATCGTGAGTGAGTGCTCACCTTTCGAGGCTAGAGAGAACAGGAGATGACACAGATACGCACACAGATATGGACACTGAAATTGAGTTACGAAATCCAGGCACGAGTCCAAAACAACAAGGTTGGTAAGATTTCGACGGAACGAGCTGATTACAGAAAACGATGAGAACAAATCAAAATCAGTTTGATATCACCGAAACGAAATGTACACTATATTGTTTTTGTAATTTTCAAATTAATATTAATTTAAACACATATTAAATTAAATATATATGTAATCCAAAATCATTGTTTTAAATAAAACACATAAAATAAACAAACATATCTACCCAAAATTTGAATATAATTACACATATATATATATTTAAAGATGCAAAATACTTACGTATATAAAGTATGCTCAATTTGCCATTATCTAAACCTATATATAAAATCAAACATACCTATAACAGACAAAATATATATAGGTACCACTGTAAAATATATATAAGTATATCCTGTCTATTGCAAAACGAAACTGGTACACCATACCATAAAAAGAAGCTGGAAGCTGCCAACATTTTATACTAGAACCAGTATTATATTTAAGGTACTTTAAAATAGTATTATCTTACTTGCTAAACTGTTACCAAAAGCTATTACATAAATGTGAATACATACAAAAAAAAAATTAAGCTGTAAGCGAAAGTATAAAAAGAAGATCAAAACCCCATATATATTTATATATAAGCTAACCAAAAACAAATATGTAGATTCGATATTCATACAACATTTGTAGACTTATAGGTGAAATACAACTAAACATGCATATAAGATAAAATACGTACTTAAGATCACAGTATATATATACAGCACTTAAATGATTAAAACAGTACTTTAAACTTACTATATAACATAACATAAGTAATATATATAACTAGTTATAACTATAACAATATTTATATACCTCGGTAAAAATATGTAAGCTGACATAGCTAGAGAGAGAAGGAGGAGCTTCGGCTGTGAATGGGTTGCCGAGGTTGCGGATCTAGAATCGAGGGGAGGTGGAAGAAGTGGCGGTGCTTGATGGGATCCAGTCGCGGGCCTTGGCCGATGGTGGCAGCAGGCGGGAAGGAAAGAGATGATGGGTAGGCACGGTGGATGATGGAGGTGGTAGACTACAACAAGGTGGAGCGGTCAGTGGAGGCTGAGGTGGGTGAACGTGGGGATGCGGGGGGACAGTTGGAGGGTGATGACGTGCTGTCGGTGGTGGGGCGGAGCCGAGGGGAGGAAGAAAGGGTAGAGCGTTTTTCTGCTCTCGGCCTGGAGGATGGAGGTTGATGAACGTGGAGCCTGGGTTTGTCGGAGCGTTGGTGGTCTTCAAATAACAGGGTTTATCAGTTGATATCGCAAGTGCATATCACATTCGAAGTAGGAGTTCATCACAAAGGCAAAGCACGCCCTGGGAAAAAGAACGTTGGTTGCGGGCCAGTTAGATGGAAGGAAGTGAGGGAGTGGAGATTGCGTGAAGGAGGGGCTGCTTGGCCATGGGAGAAAAATAAAACAAAGGAACCGGTTTGAACAAAAGATGAACCGGTATGAAGAGCAATAAAGCAAATGTAAATGGTAAGTTGGGAATGATAAAGGTCAGGCACAAGAATCTAAATAAATATAAATGTAAACAGCTGTTGGTATTGTGCGGTGAACAATGAAAAGTCACAATAACCAACAAACACAAAACCAGTACCGATACGGATACCGTTTCCGCGCATTCCGCTGCGTACCGGACTTCAAAACACAGAATTGAATATACCGTAGAGGTTAACACGATGAGACGATCAAAACGGTATACAGATATCAGTGGTATGATTGAATTATAAAAATTCGAAATTTCAACCAGCGAAAAATGCAAGAAAAACACTGAAAAATAAGATCGATGGAGCCAAAGATGTCCGAATTTGGAAAAACGACAAACTGACATCTTGCTCAGAAGATGGTTTAGAATTTTTCTATGTAAAAATATTTAGGTTTAGAAAACATTTTATTTTCACTGCTTTTTTAACTGATTAAATCGAAGTGAATTTACGCGCGAAATAAACTTTCATATTTTCGGACGAAAATTTACCAGTTGCTATGTTTAACTAGACGTATTCCAGATATAAAATTTTTATTTCAAAATTTTATCCTTTAAAATTTCAGTAAATTTCAACTAATTACGTTATTAAAACGGTTGAAATTTACGGGTCGTTACACTCTTCCCCACTCAAAACTTTTCGTCCCCGAAAAGGAACGAGGTAGGAGAATAGAAACAACCAGAAAGAAAGACAGATTTTGAAATACAAAATAACAATTAATTTAAACCATATAAATTCAAATTTAAATTAACTGATATTCAATAATTGATTTAATCCATTTGATTTTACTAAAATCAGTCTCAACTATTACTAAATTCACTATCTTATTATCCCATTTTCTTACATTTACAACTTCTAAAACCATAAATTTGAATAGTCTTTTATTATAATCATATTTTATTCAACCAGTTTAAATTCTTCTTTATTCCAAATTACTATTAAATTGATTCTACTTAATATATCTACTCACATATATTTAACCCATATAAATTAATTTAAACCATAAAAGTTTCGATTTAAATTAATTTATACTTACTAATTGCTTTTAAATTCAAGGTATTTTCATAAGTTGATCAAATTTCAATTTATTAATTCTTTCAAAACAAATTTATTAATTCTTCAAAACAATTTTATTAATTCTTTCAAAACAAATTTATTTCATTATTAACCGAGTTTACTTATTATCCTATCTAACTCTACTAACATCTTTATAATCCAAATTTAGTGTATAACATTTATTACAACACTCAAATTTTATTTATAAATTCAATTTATCTTATATATTATCCAATTACATATTCAACTTCTAAATGGTTTAGGTAAGTTGTATTAGAATGCAGTTGAACAATATACAAATAAAATTTTCCCAATTCAATTATTCAAGTTAAATATTTATTCCAAATTTTGGTTTTATTTATAATTAAAATCATTCTTTAACAAAATTTAAGAATTAGCTTTCCGATTAACTTTAAACAATTTAGAGATATATATAATATATTTATATCAGATCAAATTAAATTTTAAAATAAGATACCTATATATATATAAATCAAATTTTATACTGAAGAAATTCAAATCAAAATATTTTTTTTTCAAAACAAAACCGTAGCAAATCTACAGAATAGTATCTCCACTTCGAAACTCGAAAATGAATGTCGATGATGCGGCCGCCATCACCGAAATTATTTTCCAGCGACAAAGAGAAGAGCACTGATTTCAACATTTTAAAATTCTTTGAAAACGGTTTCTATTTGAAAAAAAAATACCTTAAATAATATACATTAGAATTCTTTGGAAACAAATTATAGTCAAAATACCTTTAAATAATGTGCATTTTAAACCTTTAAAACCATAGTTCGAAAATCATTGGAAATTAAATTCTCAAATTTCTGAATTAAATTCATTTCAAATTCCAAATCAATTTATAAACCATAATTATAAATTCATTTAGAATAATAATTGATAATCAAATATTATCATTTTAAACAACCAATTTAATTAACTTATTAAATTTCAGAAAATTTTACTTATATTTTTACAATATCGTCAAACAAATTTGAAAACAATATTGTGTCAGTTTGCTCTGCTCAAGTGTTTTGGAAATCCTATCGATAGCGTTGATCAGACGAATCGATCGAAAACCCAAATCAACATTAGCAACTCAAACAACACAATATATAAAACATTTTAAAATTAATTTACAATACACTTCCTCACTTAACGATACAATAATGGATTTCAAAGCCAGGATAGGGATTCAAATTTTTGATAGACTCAAATCAAAGAGAATTTCGATTCGAAGATAGGTTTGAACAAAGACAAGATGATTAAATAACAAAATAAGGCGATGGATAAGTTTATATAAATCGCGGGCAACCTTAACCAGGTCGACCGTGACTTCAAAAATAAGATTGGTGTAGAATTCCGAGGTAAATCGACATTCGGTCTCAAGAAATAGAATTCAGGTATAGCAGGAGATAGATAGCATCGTAAACCGAGGATACAGAAATCTCTGGTAAATCGATGCCTATTATAAAGGAGTTTCACCCCTTTTATAAATCAATTTGAGATTGGCGAGACCGCCGACTCATTATAAGGATCATTCGATATGGAGTTATGGGATACTCCAGAATTGAAAGAAGACGAATAGTGAGGGACACAAGTGAAATTTGGAACCGTAGGGAACGTTCCAAAAATTCAAAGGAATTGAGTTAGAGGAAGAGATTGAAACTCGAATGAGAGTGATTCTGTAAATACATTTACCCTATATGTTGTGTTTTGCCTAGAGCTACCAAAGCTCTGATACCAACTGTAACGACCTGATATTTTGGACCATTCGCATCCATTATAAGTGTATAGGTAGACACTCATGCCGGAATTGAATTGCTCAAAATACCGCGTTGTTATTTAAATTTGGCAAAACTGAACATATACAGTAAATAGATATAATCACAGATCACAGACACAGAGTAATAAATGCAGCGGAAATAAAAGAGATAGTAGTTCATGAAGCTACTATATGAATATATAAAATACATCAGAGTTTACAACAGAAGAGTAATACGATACATCAGATACAAATCAGAATACATCACTGGAATCATCGAATACTGAAAGCAGAATAGATGGCTGGATCTTCAAACAAAGCTCCAACTCCAATGGTGAGTCTCGAATACTGGATCACTCAGTCTGACCCGAGCGTAAAGCAAAAACACAAAACACTCGAGTCAGGATTAACATTCTTATATTAATAAATCCAACTCAAGTGAAATAGCAATTGAAATACAAGTAACTCAAAGGATGTTTGGAATAACCATCCTTTAAGGATCCGTTAAACTATCTACTAGGTAGTAATATACGCTAAGTAGATAATGTCTATCAGTAATAATAAGATATCAAAATAGCGTTAAGTCATGGCCCATTCCACCCTTAACACATTTTTATTCCCAAAAGCATATAAAAGACCGTAGTTTCCCTAAAACCGAAAGTCACCAGAGGGCAATCCATATACTAAAGGTACAAATCAAAATCGTAGTGGTCGCGCATAGGATAATCAGTATGACAAGGTACATGAGGCGATACCAACTAGGATACTAGTAGTTGCCTGATCCGGACTGATGTTGGGCATAGCAGCTACTACCCCAACACCGCGAAACAACACTCCCATAATCGAGGGGTGCACCCAAATCGAATCACAAAAGTAATAGATATGGTATCGAAGAAGTGTGTCCGCTAGAGATGGCGATCCTCAATGGCCCGGCGCGGCTCCTGTTTTAGTCATGTCAAGGGTCATCCAAAATCGTTCTCTTTCTTCAGTCAACGCGTTCATCAAAACCATCCACTTCGTTCTGGATCAACACTCCGCGTATAGTTATTAAAGTGGTTTCGGTTCAGATAGAGAGTATATCCATTACCGATCCCGGTCTCTTTAATAACTTTCGTAATTATTACACCGATTGGTCGTTTATATATTTCAAAAACCAAATCAATTTCAATTTCAAATAGAATTCGTAAATCAACATTTCAATTGTCTTTCTAAAACAATTTCCAAATTTTCGTTTCAAAACTTCCAATTTTCCGTTTCAAAATCTTATAATTCAATTTCAATTTCTATTTAAAACAATTCAAATATTGATTCAAGTTCGTATATAAGTTTCATTCCGAAATCACTTAAATAAATTCTATTTAACATTCAAATCAATTTAAACTCATTTATCGATTTCATTCAATATTCGTTAAGTTACTTTATCATTCAAAACAATTTCTATTAAATTTCCAATTCATTTAATCAATTCTTAAGTTCAACTTCATTAAAACAAAACTTACAATTTTGAATTAAACTAAATTCGTCGAATCAATTCTCCAATTACAAGTCTTACATTAATTCCAAAAATATCACATTTCATTTTTGTTAAAGAAATCCAATTTCACTTATTTACTTCCTTAAATAATTTTCCAAACTTAATTAATAAAGAAACTCAATTTCAATTCTTTACGAAGTAAAATTCACTTATTCAAAAGTTCAATTTTTCTTATTAAAGAATTTCAATTCAATTTAATCATTTAATAGTTCATTATTAAATAGTTCAAAACTTAATTATTAAATAATTTCAAAGTTTAATAATTTCAAACTTAATTATAATTTCAAACTTAATTATTAAATCATTTCAAACTTAATTCAATCATTTCTCAAATTAAACAACATTCTTTCATTGATTACATTGTTAATCTTTTGTTTCAGATTATTAAATATTACCATTTTCCTTTCATCAAAAATTCAAATTTCAACCTCATTTCAAAACCATATTCTTTATTCAAATAAAATCTTTGTTTATTTTCAAATCAAATTATTGACCAATCGGGTTTTTATTTAATTTTCTATCCTAAGTCAAAGTTCAATTTGGGTATTTATCATTTCAACCCGATTCCAATTCAATTCAAAATCAAAACATATCAAAGGGAACTTGCAGTGTGATAACTGGGATGGTGTCAAAGTAAATAAACAAGCAATACAACAATCAATAACAATCCAATAATCAATTCAAATAATCTCGAAATAACCCTATTAATTCGCATTGTTATTTGTACGAATTAATATAATTATTTCTAGAATCTACACTATCATTTCATGTAGATTAAAGATTATTACATTACAGTTTTTCACTTGTCATCTATTACGATTACATACATCATCAGTTTAAACAACATACAATTCAATGGTTCAAGGTATAGTTAACACTATTCTACGTGTCAATTTATTTAACATTTAAGTGGGTCATACTATACAAATGTCAGTTAATCAAATTTAACATTCAATTATCCTATATCAAGTTCAATTTCATACTGTTTATCATTTTAACATCAACAATTTAACGTCCAATATAAACATCAACAATCAATCAATTATCAGCCAAACTGTATTATCATCGCATAAATAATTAACAGATAATGGTGTCAGATGTCACAGGTGAACTGATACAGGTAATAGCATATATAACAGTGTAATTAACTAACAGTTGCATATTTCAATTGTCGTTTCAATTGAAATCAAATCTAATAAATAAAAGAACGTTAATCGTGAGTGAGTGCTCACCTTTCGAGGCTAGAGAGAACAGGAGATGACACAGATACGCACACAGATATGGACACTGAAATTGAGTTACGAAATCCAGGCACGAGTCCAAAACAACAAGGTTGGTAAGATTTCGACGGAACGAGCTGATTACAGAAAACGATGAGAACAAATCAAAATTGGTTTGATATCACCGAAACGAAATGTACACTATATTGTTTTTGTAATTTTCAAATTAATATTAATTTAAACACATATTAAATTAAATATATATGTAATCCAAAATCATTGTTTTAAATAAAACACATAAAATAAACAAACATATCTACCCAAAATTTGAATATAATTACACATATATATATATTTAAAGATGCAAAATACTTACGTATATAAAGTATGCTCAATTTGCCATTATCTAAACCTATATATAAAATCAAACATACCTATAACAGACAAAATATATATAGGTACCACTGTAAAATATATATAAGTATATCCTGTCTATTGCAAAACGAAACTGGTACACCATACCATAAAAAGAAGCTGGAAGCTGCCAACATTTTATACTAGAACCGGTATTATATTTAAGGTACTTTAAAATAGTATTATCTTACTTGCTAAACTGTTACCAAAAGCTATTACATAAATGTGAATACATACAAAAAAAAAATTTAAACTGTAAGCGAAAGTATAAAAAGAAGATCAAAACCCCATATATATTTATATATAAGCTAACCAAAAACAAATATGTAGATTCAATATTCATACAACATTTGTAGACTTATAGGTGAAATACAACTAAACATGCATATAAGATAAAATACGTACTTAAGATCACAGTATATATATACAGCACTTAAATGATTAAAACAGTACTTTAAACGCACTATATAACATAACATAAGTAATATATATAACTAGTTATAACTATAACAATATTTATATACCTCGGTAAAAATATGTAAGCTGACATAGCTAGAGAGAGAAGGAGGAGCTTCGGCTGTGAATGGGTTGCCGAGGTTGCGGATCTAGAATCGAGGGGAGGTGGAAGAAGTGGCGGTGCTTGATGGGATCCAGTCGCGAGCCTTGGCCGATGGTGGCAGCAGGCGGGAAGGAAAGAGATGATGGGTAGGCACGGTGGATGATGGAGGTGGTAGACTACAACAAGGTGGAGCGGTCAGTGGAGGCTGAGGTGGGTGAACGTGGGGATGCGGGCGGACAGTAGGAGGGTGATGACGTGCTGTCGGTGGTGGGGCGGAGCCGAGGGGAGGAAGAAAGGGTAGAGCATTTTTCTGCTCTGGGCCTGGAGGATGGAGGTTGATGAACGTGGAGCCTGGGTTTGTCGGAGCGTTGGTGGTCTTCAAATAACAGGGTTTATCAGTTGATATCGCAAGTGCATATCACATTCGAAGTAGGAGTTCATCACAAAGGCAAAGCACGCCCTGGGAAAAAGAACGTTGGTTGCGGGCCAGTTAGATGGAAGGAAGTGAGGGAGTGGAGATTGCGTGAAGGAGGGGCTGCTTGGCCATGGGAGAAAAATAAAACAAAGGAACCGGTTTGAACAAAAGATGAACCGGTATGAAGAGCAATAAAGCAAATGTAAATGGTAAGTTGGGAATGATAAAGGTCAGGCACAAGAATCTAAATAAATATAAATGTAAACAGCTGTTGGTATTGTGCGGTGAACAATGAAAAGTCACAATAACCAACAAACACAAAACCAGTACCGATACGGATACCGTTTCCGCGCATTCCGCTGCGTACCGGACTTCAAAACACAGAATTGAATATACCGTAGAGGTCAACACGATGAGACGATCAAAACGGTATACAGATATCAGTGGTATGATTGAATTATAAAAATTCGAAATTTCAACCAGCGAAAAATGCAAGAAAAACACTGAAAAATAAGATCGATGGAGCCAAAGATGTCCGAATTTGGAAAAACGACAAACTGACATCTTGCTCAGAAGATGTTTTAGAATTTTTCTATGTAAAAATATTTAGGTTTAGAAAACATTTTATTTTCACTGCTTTTTAACTGATTAAATCGAAGTGAATTTACGCGCAAAATAAACTTTCATATTTTCGGACGAAAATTTACCAGTTGCTATGTTTAACTAGACGTATTCCAGAAATAAAATTTTTATTTCAAAATTTTATCGTTTAAAATTTCAGTAAATTTCAACTAATTACGTTATTAAAACGGTTGAAATTTACGGGTCGTTACAATAGCTTTGGCATTTGCACTAACTTCATTCTTCTGAGCTTGCGTCCATGTAGAATAATCCGTTGTTGGTACAATGAGCTCTGCTTGAGTTGCATTCCAGGCTTCAAAACTTGTTGCTTGCATATAAATCCTCATCCTTGTAGCCCACTAATTATAGTTTAGTCCATTGAATAGAGGAGGTCTTTGAGTAGATTGTCCTTCCGCAAATGTAGAGTTGTATGTAGATGTTGTGCTTGTGTTGTTTTCCATATTATCAATATGTCAAATAACGGTGTTATGGTTATAGGACGTCCTTGATCTGATACCAATTGAAAGAGTCTATGCGGTAGGATCGTATAATATGGAATAGTAAAATGCTCTAGGTAGATAGTAATAAGTAGTAAGTAAAGTAGACACCAAGACTTTATACTGGTTCGGACCTGTTGTCCTACGTCCAGTCCCTAAGCTCCTCTTAGGAATTCAACTAACCAACAACCCTCACTTAACCCGGAGGAATAGGTTTACAACTTACCCGAACAACCGAACGGGATTTCTTGCCTCAACTACCGAAGAGGACTTCAACTTGGATACAAAAAGTATTTCTGACTTGTTGTGTTCTTGATAACACTAATGAGTCAATTTAGTACAACTTTCCTATAATCTTATCCTCGAGAGTATACAAAGTGTTTGTGAAGATTTAGGAAATATGAATTGCTATGAATCAAGATATGTTATAGTTAAAACAGAGATTCAAGCAATTGGTTTGCTTTTGAAAACTTAAAAGAATCTGAAAGTATGTTCAAGTAAGTAGAGAGATTAAAGCAAGTAGAATTGGTGATTTGTAATTGTTAAAACAATGTATTTATACTTGTAGAAGAGTTGCATTTGTTTGCTAGAGATGCAGGGAAGAGATGCTTCTGTTTCCATTGGAGAATGGTTGCAACTCTTGGGAGGAAGAAGGTGTCTATTCATAGAAAATTCATAGTTACAGATTCAGTCGATTGAGCAGGAGATCCAGTCGACTGAAAATATAAAGGAAAATTTTCAGGTCTGTGTTCAGTCGACTGTTCAGGGAGTTCAGTCGACTGAAACTGCGTATGTTTTTATTTCTGAGCCAGTTTCAGTCGACTGGCCATGCCTGTTCAGTCGACTGAACTGTGAAAATTTGCACACTAAAAGTATTTATAAAAATGAAGTTTAAAGGAAGTGTTTTAGTGTTCGTGCAAATCTCTTGAGGATAGATTTTAACAAATAATCTAGACTTGGACCCATAAAAATCATACTCATGTTTTCACTTTGGTCTTCATTGATCTTCCTCTGATTTTAAATGTATTTCTTCCTTTTTGTTGAAGCTCGTTGTCATTGATCAAAATCTTCATGTATCAACACGTCATTCTTACATGTTTTACGAGAGGGAGATGCGATCAGAATTCATGGCGTTTGGGGAGGTGGCACTTGGCGGCGGGGGCGTTCGAACGGCGAAGTTCAATCGTTGTCTCGATCGAAGGAATGGTCGCGAAAATTCGAGCAAGAAGGCGGCCGAGATGGGTTCTTCGTTCGTTCGAACTTGGGTGTTATTTGCGTAGGGAAGAAGATGATTTGGGTGGCCAGATTCTCATCAAGGCAAACGAACGGCCTGGATGTAAACTAGGTCAAAATAAAAACAAAATTTGTGAAATTTATATATATTTAATTCGTACAATGTTTAAAAATGTATATCTTGTTCATACGAGGTCGAAAATTGACGAAACGAATTGAGTTGGAACCGTATCGATGAGCTCTACGCAATGGAACTGGTTTGGAGTTGATTGGAGCTAGTTTGAATTTTGGGTAAAATTAAACGTGCGTTTAATTTTATTCGAAATAAAATACTACAACTGTTTTTGGAATCAAGGTGAGAACTTCTCACTCAATCGAATTGTGTTTCGATTTAAATTTTAAATAGATATATTTAAAATTATTGATTGTGTTGATTGTGTGCTTGAATGATAGTATATATGATATTAGTGTATTGCAATATATATATATATATATATTGGAATATATATATATATATATTGGTGTTGATTTCCCACATTATATAGTGGATGAGACCCTATGCGCCGCATAATAGCGGATGATATTTTATAAATCCCATATACCGCGATATTCCACCTCGAAGTGGAATTGGTATTGTGCTAACATCTGTGGATGCAGGGAAACAGATTGGAGGGATCCAACTGGATTCCTCAAATTATATGAATTTGCTTCATATGTTGTATGAATTTGTTTCATACGCTGTGTGATGATTTATTGATAATCTGTGAATGATTATATTGTGATTGAATTTGTTAAAGGCTATAATTTAGCCGAATGTATTTTTGGTATCGTTGGATACCGAAAATAAATAAAATTGGGTTTTTGAAATTTAAGTTGGAAATTTTAAGTGAATTCTTTTGAAAGAATTGAGTGAATTTAAAAGAAGGAATTTAAAGGCATAAAATTGATTTTTGTAATCTTATCGAATTATTTCCAAAAATATGGGAAAAGTTATTAATAAATGGGTTTTGAGTAGTATTGTTTAAAAGTTGAAGAATTTATTTAAAATGGAATTTTAAATGGTTTGGAAGAGATAAAGGAATTTATTTTAAAAGGTGATGAATTTCTAGAAATCAAATTGATAATTGATTTGGTATTGGAAAATAAATCTTTGGGAAATCGATAGGAAAATTTATTTGGTGTTGAATTAAAATGGATTTTGTGTTGAAATAAATTTGGAAATCGATTTGTAAAATGATTTGGTATTGAAATAAATTTAAAAATCAATTTGTAATTGATTTGGTGTTTGAAAGTGAATATTTGGAAAACGACTTGAAAATCGTGTATAAGTGAATATTTGGAGATTTAAATTCGCAATAGAATTTATAAAGAAAAGGGAAATTTGTTTTAAAAATAAACATTGATTTATTTTTTAAGTGTGGAAATAAATTTACAGATTTGGAATGTAAATTTGAAATAAATCGATAAGGATTTATTTAATTGGTTTAAATGGACCATTTTGAAATGGAAGTGTATTTTCTTTGAAAAGCCGAGTATATTTCCAAAATAGTTTTAAATCATAAATGAAGAAATTCTGAAATTGGATTTTAAGGAATATTTTGGAAATAAAGTATTTGAACTCGGTAAATTTCCAATGGAAATGAATAAATATTTGGAAATACATCCTGTGTAGGGAAATTGATTTGAAATTTGTTTTCAAAAGTTGAAAGGTGAAATATGATTTGAAATTTGTTTTCAAAAGTTGAAAGGTGAAATATGATTTGAAATTTGTTTTCAAAGTGATGAAGTATGGAAAAATATATATCTTGTGAAGATATTTTGAAAATAAATAATTTGGGAAAATTATTTAAATCTGATGATTGTTGTGAATGTTGTTTGATAGTTAAATCACCGACTATCAATATTTGCCTTTGAAGTGGCACTTGAATTTGTTTTTAAAACAAGCGCTCATTATTCGGTTAAGCCGGGAGAGGACTTTGTGTCATATAACCCATTCCGAATAATGATACGACGTTATGAATTGCAATTGAAGACCGGTGTGAAGACCGGGTATTTTCGAAAATGAAAGGACAACCTGTCGAATGTTTCTGCACCGAGTGGCTCCGGTATGGAGATTTATATCACTCTTCTTATGACGGGAAGTCCGGACATGATTAGTGAATATCCGGATTGCAAGGGCTTCTTTGGAAGTGCCTTCGGTTCTATTCGATCCCGGAACGGACTTGTATGGATGTGTGTTTTACGTTACACTTTGAGATGTAAAGCTGGTTTCTATCAAATACATTTCAGTTGGTGGTGGATAATTTATTCTCTTAGCTTAACACCCTTCTCTGAGACGTACGAGCTCAAAGGTTATGTAGTTGATGGTTACTAGTGATACATTCCCAATTTGGTAATGTGGCATACGAAGTGCTGTTGATCATTTGTTGATCAAAGCATGGCTTTGTGAAAAAGCGTAGCTTTGTGGACGAGACTTCGTCGAGCCTCACAACCCGGTAATGGTCGAAACAGGAATGTTGCGGCAAGGTTTTTAGGGGTCGCGCCCCTAGGGTATGTCATTTCCTTCTGGATAAAAGGTGATATCATGGTATGGAGCCCAGATAGTTTACCTATGTTGATGCTGCAAATTTATTGTACTTTGTGGTTGTTGCTTTGTGGTTGTTGCTTTGTGGTTGAGGATCCTCGGATAAAGGTCGGTAATGACCGGGGGATGGCATAGTTGTGTGTTAGTTACCCTAGTTACAGCTGTACAATGTGAGGTAGCGTCAGTGTGTTAGTTACCTAGTACAGCCGTACAGCGTGAGGTAGCGTCGGCCTTGTGTTTGCAGAGATCCGGTTAGGATCTTGGGGACGTCCTTTCAGAGGCGTTCCATTTCGGTGTAAGGAAGTTCCTTTGCCTGACCATTTATTGGAAATCCAAAGAAACAATACGAACCTTGTACGGTTTTAGTTGTATAACCTGCTATGGAATGTGGCGGTAACCTGCTATTGAACATAGTAGCTATAGTAGGCATACAATAATGGTTGTATGTTGGCTAAGATTAATATTATACTTTCGAAATGTTTTCCACTATGCACTAGTAATAATATCGAATGATTTTGCATAGTAAGCATGTTTGACTATCATAAGAAGAAATCTCCTCCAATTCTGCGTTTGCATTGTGTGTGTGGTGGGAGGTCTTATGGTAGTTTCATTTCCAAAAAAAACATCGCGGATGTCTTTTACTTCCTTTGTTGTTGTTTTAAAGATAGATAAACTGTTTTAGTTCTCACACCAGTCTCATGACTGACTTGGAGTTTATTGTTCCCTTCCTAAACTCTGGGTGCCCATCATTTTCCACACGGGCAGCCTAGAGTCAGGTTATCAGGTCATTCTGGATTTCAGGAGATGCTGTGGAGCTCAGTGGCGAGCTGGATGGCGAGGCGTATCACTTGTATATGATATTATTATTCCGCTGTGTATTCTATATGAGGACAAGTTTGTATAACTGTCCATTGATGTATTGTATGTATATTGACTCTGATGATGTAATGTATAAAATGATATAGTTCTTGATTTAAAGATTATTCATTTATCTATTATATGTTGTTCCGCTGCGATATGTGAGATTCTGATATTGTTTCTGTCGTTTCTTCTTTCTTTCTTTCTGTCTTCTTCTACCTCTTCTTTTTAACCATAACAATTCGGTTTTCCGGCATTCGATTGCTCGGCAGTTAATACAGTGGACGGATTAATGTCGATTTTCGGAAGTCGTAAATTCCGAATGTTACAGCTGTGGTGTTGTATTTTGCTCTGATGGTGATGGGCAGTTGTTGTAGAATGTTGTAATTCATGTTGTATCAATGATATTCATTTATGTTTCCACTGTGTTGTTATTACCTAATGTGTTATAAGCTCCGGCATACTGGACTCCAACATTTGAATCTCCGGCATTCGAATACGGGTGATGTATTAGATGCCGATTTTCGAGCGTCGAATCCGGGTCGTCACAAAATGATTTATAAGAGGAATCTTAAAATGAATTCTAGGACTTATGAAAATGTTCCCAAGTGTTCGATATGTGAACTTCGAAAAATGAAACGGAATTCATAAAGAAGTTATAAATTTTTGGATGGGATTTTAAATAAGTAAAATCGATTTTGGAAATTGTAAAAGGGATTTATTAAAAATTCCAGAGATTTATTGAACGAGTTATAATGAGTGGGGATTTTACAAATGAGGTTGTAAATGTTTTATAAGTTGGGAATAAGGGAAATTTCCTTGTTTGGTAATATAACCATAAAATCGTTATAAGTTTATGAATATTTCCTAAGTGTTGAGAAGTAAGTGATTTTGAAAATTATATTTATAAATATTTTCCTAAGTAATGAATTATAAAGAGGATTTTGAAATATTTCAAAGTGCTGAGATGGTTTGAAAAATATCCTGTTATGGATTAAAGTATTCGAAATTGTTTCCAAATATTGAAATGTTGAAAGAAAATTTGAATATATATATATATATCTTTGTAAAGATATTTTTGAAATCAATATATTGGAAAAGTTATAATATGTGCCTAGTGATTGTTTATGTGTGTAATTTGATAGTTAAATAACCGACTATCAAATCTGGCCAAATTGAATACATTTTATTCATTAATAAAATGATGGAGGTTAAAAGTATAAAATAAAATGATGTAAAAGGTGACCTATAAAAAGGATGTCAAGAGAGTGAAAAGTGGATCTCGTCCAAATATCCCTCTCTTACCATTTATGTGCATTTAACCATTCAAAATCCTCCTATCTGTCATTATATGGCCAGCATAAACATGTCCCTTTACAACTGAAATAGCATGTTCATATGGTGTAACAACCCGAAATTTAACCTGTAATAATTAAATCGTTAATTAACTAAATAATAAAATAACTTTGTGAAATTATCAGAATTGAGCCATGGGAGTTGCACCATTGTGTCCATGGTAATTTTCTGGTCAATTTCCATATATAGAACGTCAGAAACCGAGCTAATATGAACAAGTTATAAGATAAACAAAAACAAAATCTAAAAAAACATATATATATATATACACACACATATTGGCTAGGTCGACCTAACCTCTCCCTAGGTCGATCGATCGGTCGACCTGGGTATAGGGGCGGTGGACCCTCCTTAGAAATTAGACGAAGGAAAATTCCTTCGTCCAGTAACGTTTATTAGCCTATTTTTTATGTGTTTTGCATTCTTTAACTCAATCTGGTCCTTCCATTCTTGCATCTGATGGCTCCTATTCAGCCTATGACGTGGTTGCATCCTATTCAATTCCCAAATCCAACGGTCCGAGATCCACTTCTACCCCTATAAATAGAACCCTAGGCCTAACACTTTTTCTCATTTTTGATTTTCTCCGCTTGGGTTCACCTTTTCAGGAAGGACCCTAAAAGAAATAATTTTCCAAGGAGAGAATCTTTTTAATAAAAATATTTTAACAACCCCAAGTGGGGCCTAAAGGGAAGAGCTAGGGACCGGAGGTGAGTGATTGTAATTATTTTAAGGTTTCTTTAAGTAATTTAAAATAATATGGTTTCCAATAGTTGTAGTGTTACTACGATTTTTGGAATATCCATTTTAGCAGTTTTATTTACAGTTTTTAGAATTATTTTCAGTCTATTTCTTTCTAGCTATTCTTTTCAATCAATTTTAGTTATTTCTGTTACTTATAGCTTTTCCATTTATTTACAGTTTATTTACAGTATTTTAATTTATTTACTGTTATTTATGCGTTATTTACATCTTCTTCCTACGCCTTGGATTTTCTTCTATTTTCAGTTTTCTTTTATTTTTTCTTCTTCTTCGCGTATGGATTAGAATAGAATTAACGCAAAATTGGATTAAATTATAAGAATGCTGAAATAACGAAAGAGAAGATGTAAATTATAAAGACTGTAATAAAATGGAATTAAGACTGAAATTATGACTAATTATGATATTAATAGAACCGAATTAAAGAGATTGGCCTAAGGTATAACTTAGGATTATAACTAAAAAGTGTAAAAGATGAAAGAAGCTTATTTTCACACTTAGACTTTGGGTTAAGTAATAAGCATTATTATAACGTAGGTTATAATAAGAAAAAGAACATAATAAGGCTTATTTTAAGACTTAGGAGAAATTAATAAGCATAGATAGTAGAGAAAAATGTAAAGACTTATTTAAATAATTTACCTAAGTTAATAAGCAAAGATGATAGTAGGACCTGTACCAAATAGCATTCCCTATTAGACAAAACGGTGAGCCTAGGGCACGCTTATGCTAGGAATGGTAGTAATTGGACAAATAGAAGTCCAAATCACGGGGGATTTGGATAAGAGGCGCAACTAGCTATTATTTGGATGAAGGGCCAGTACCAACAACATTTCCCCTATAGATTTTATGGACACATGGTGATCTCACGTTAGCCTGAAGTGGGATGAGGGGCACGCTTATGCTAGAGTTGGAGGTAAAAAGAAGACCCAATAGGTGGAGCAGAAGGTAGCATGGGCATGGTGGCAGTTACGCATGCGACTTCCATTTGGGTGCTCAGTAACAGCTATGAGTTCCAAGTGCCTAGTATGAGTGTCTTCGTAGACACCATTGCTTTCTGTGTAGAGAGCTGTATATTTCGTCTGGATCCACAGTGGTTGCTCTGTGCTTCTTTCGTATATCATTGGTTGATGTGTAGGGAGTTATATAGCGGCTGGTCCGTAGTAAGGTCTATGGAGTAGTAGTGTAACAACCCAGAGTTTTGCACAGATTTATTATCGTCAAATGACGATTAATAATTGTTGTTAATTGCTAATTGAAGTTTTTAGATTGAGATTGCAATTCATTGATAAAAATTTGTTAATCGTTGTTTGGAATTTTTAAAGCAACTGTTATTCTTTTAAACGTTATGTTGAATATGTGTGGGCTTTACACTTTGAATTTATACCCACGTTTTGCCGTGATAACTAGAAAAGCAACCCGTTCCCCAAATTATCATTTTTCATAACCCTAATTAAAACAAATAAGCGAAACAAATGGCGGCCTCGTCTTCTCCAAATTAGGGCTTTGATTTTTCTCTGGCAATTCTGGATTGGGGCTTGTATTCGAAGATGCCGACTTTAGACTGGTCGATCGTGTTTGACTTTGAACTTCGTTGCTTTGTCGATCGATTGATTCTTTGTTTCGCACACGGCTATTCCTTGATTGCTGATCGAATTCGACTCGTGACTTTGGTCTTGCTCGTCTTCTCCAAATTGTGGCTCCGATCGACTCGTGGTGCCACAGCTTCGCGCGCTCGAGCTAACGAAGGTTTCTTTTTCGAGCGTCTTCTATCTCTCGACTGATCAAAGGTGAGTTTACTCACATCTATTTCATACTCGTATGATGCTTCTGTAGTTTCAATTTTCCTTGCTTCCTTGTTGCTTTGTCTCAGCCAGTTGTTTTCGTTCGTCTGGAATTGTTTTTTTTTTGTTTGTTTCTCGCGGCCTTTGGTTTTGGATCAATTTGCCGATGATGTATGTTGTGGTGTATATAGGGTTTGTAACCCTTGAATTCTCGAGATTATTCCTGCCTTCGGCTTCGACCTTTTTCGATGATGTCGATTCCGTTGTGACCTTGCTTTGTTCACCGTGACTTTGGGTTCTTGATAGTGTTTGAACTTATTTTTAGTTGGCTTCGACATTTGAACTATTTTAATTGGTACTGTCTCGTTTTGAACCTGCTGCTTCGATTTTTCTCTGTAGCATAGTATGGCATTATTTCATATATATATATATATATACACATGTATTAGTGTGTGTATATATGTGACTGTTGGCACACTATTTCATGGTTCTCTGATCATGGAAGTGTTGTATTGTTTAGTTGTATAAGTTGGCCTTAGGAGTTTGGTCTTTTGCACTGATTTTGGTCGAGACATATTTTTGTTGTTTGCATTTTTGGTTTTCTTGGCTATTCGATTTTGTATGGATGATTTTGATGATTCCTGACTAGTTCGTAATCGTATATACTTGAAATGCTCGGTCAACTTGATTTGTAATTCTCGGCTCTGAATTTTGAGATGTTTTGATTTCCACCAGCTTTGAATTTCTTTTTGCTCTGACCATTTCATAGATAGGAACTTGATTTCTTTTTCCTGAATTTGAAGTCTACGTCTCTGGCATTTGCATTTTATTCCTTGACTTCAAATATATGTTCATCTCTGTGACTTGTTCATGTGATTTGGTCGATGTTGATTTTTTATGATGACCACGGCTTGACTTGGTTTTGTGATGATTTTACTTTGTCTTCGGCTTGAACCCGCTGCTTCAATTCACTCTGTAGCATACTGTACCATTGTTGAACAGAAATGGACTTGAAACTTGCTTTGATCTGGTTGTATACGTTGACATTTCTGGTTGGTCACTATCTTCGGTCTTAGTTGCATTCCTCTGGTCTCTTCATTTTTTTTGACACTGTTTTGTCACTGATGTTGTTTCATTTTAGTTGTAGCTTGGTCTGATGAACTTGAATTAGTAGTCTACACTTGTTGTTTCACTATTTCTTGGTTTGCAGTCTTCCATACTGCTATGTTGTTTGCATTGACTTCATTCTTCAGTCTGCATTGGCTTGTACTTCGAGTTTATTTCTTTTTTACTATGGTATTGCTCCCTTGCATTCATATTCTTGCTGTATAAATTTTGTATGCTGGCTTGAGTTTCACTGAGCTTTGGCATTTGGTTGTTTGTTCATGTCGGTATCCATTTGCTCGACCTGATGCATTTGGACTTTGAGCATACTTGATGTACTTTACCTGAGTTAGGATTCAGATTTGCCCTTTTGCTTATCTAATGAGTTCGTTGGTACTGGTCATTTGAGCTTGGTGTGGTATTTTCCACTGTCCATAGCATATTGGACTGTGAAGTATTGTATTAGGATTTTCTTTTGAGTTTGAACAGTTTGGTTGTTCACTGGTAATCGAGGGTAGATGCATTCATGTGTACATCACTTGTTGCTGTTACATATGTGTGGTTCCCGACCTATTGCAGTGTATTCTTCATGTGTATATTTTTGGAGCTGCACTGTTCTGTTTCACAGTTGCATGATTATATGCCTTTCTTTGGTAGGTTAACCTTTGGGTTGTAAATTCTGATTCATTTTGGTTGCAGTAGTGTTGAGTCACGATTGTCGTGACTTGACCTCTGTAGTTTCGTTTTGATGATTTACATTTGGTGATGTGATGATTTTATATTCTGTTGTGGCGAGGCAGTACACGCGTGCGTGTACTGCAGCCACACAGGTTTAACATTTTAATGTGGCAAGGCAGTACACGCGAGCGTGTACTGCAGCCCAATCAGATTTGACAATTTAAATTGTTATTTCAATTGTTTGAATTAATTTGGTTTAATTTGATGATTTTGTTGTTCATTGCCGTTTTTGGCAATTCGGATGTTTTCTAAATTATCTTTATTGATAATCATTTCATCTATCTTTGTTGATATTTTGAATCTGCTGATTTGTCGTTTAACACTGTTAGGTGTTAGATTTACCGTTATCCGATTCTCTTATTGAAGAGTTGGATATACGAGATTTCTGTGACTGTCGTCTATTTGATATTTGATTTTATTGCTACTGTGCATTAATAGCTGAGTTTGAATTAGACTGACCCGTGTATTATTTTCTTTTGAATTTAATACTCAGGTCAGACCCGAGTTATTTCAGGTTGTAGATTTCCTGCTTTGAGTTGCTGTTCGGGCTATGAAGACTTTTTATATCTTCTGAAGTAGTTCTCGTCGTTTTGTAGAAGTTGTGTCATTGTATAGGATGATATGTATTCATGTATATTAGTTGATAATGTACTTGCATATATAACTTCCAGAGTCGACAGTTGTAGTTGTATCATATGTATTGTGTCAACTATATTGTAACTAACATCAGTTATATATATATGAGACTTTTGTTTTATTTGTGTTCCACATTTATATTATCTGTGTTATCATTATATCTAATGTCCTAAACTATTGTGAACCATCGAAGGATGTGTTATATTGGTAATTGGGTATGTCGATGGGAGTAAATAAATAAGAGATGAAAATTGAAAAAGTATATACCACTCCTATCGAGGTAACCAATATTAGTGTAAGGCCAACTACGGATGGCCGCTCCTATCTAGCCTTATTCTTCATAATAATAGACAGTATTTCTTTTAATACTCTTTGTTATTATGAGCATAGAGGTGGGACGTTACAAGTAGGCCGATCAAAAAGGGTAGAATTAGGGTTACATCCTAATTACAGGATTATGAATTCATCCTAACCAAAGCAGAAATCAAGGACAAGTGCAAGATATCAAAGTTAACCTATCTTATAAATTGAACAAAATTTAATTGTACTTATTTTCAGTTTATCTCTTTCATATTTCCTTTATTATCCTTATTTATGCTAGAACTGTTGTAGAGTCTATTACTTTTACTTTGCTTAAAGACTCTAGTAATTACTATCATTCACCAGACTTTTAGTCTGACCCACTCCTCTATTTTCCCCTTTTCCCTCCATAGGCAATCAAGGGAGAAGTCAGTAGATTGCTATTGCTTAGAGTTTTCTTAGAGGAGATTTCTACTATTTATTTCTTTTATTTTCAGCTTTTGTTCTTTCTATGTACTGGCTTATTATGAGGGATATTATGTACTCAGATTTTTGAGACTATGAATTTTTATTTCATAAGACATGATGGGTTTTGAGATATGGATGTTGCATTTAGTATTTGACTTATCCATATGAAGCAATTATGAAAGTTTTATTTTAAATAAGTTATTACTTTAGTTTTCGCTGGTTTTACCTATTTTTGTCTTGTAAATCTTAGTCTTTGTTAGTTTTATTTATACCTACAACGTACCACGCCTTTAATGTGTCCTTTTGGGTATATTAAGGGGTGTGAGGTGTTTCATATGGGCCTCAAATCTAGTCCATTCATTGTAATTTAATATTGTTAAATATATTTATTACTATTATAAATACACTGTTTAATATTGTTCAATATACATCAAATAAAATTTTATAATTAATATTTCAAAAATATTAATTAATTTATAACAATTTACAAATTAATCAAATCACGTGGTAAAAAGAGTTTTCAACGTTTCGGTTGTGTGACTCTTAGGTGAAAATTTGGTCAACGGTTAACATTGAACAATTCAAATATTAACGTTCACACGTCACTTGGTAGATGGTATGACGTTATGGCCAAATTTATTGCTTACTTCATTTCGGTAAAATCCGATTTTACTTTATTAAGCGTCACCCTATAGTGACAATTATTTATACTAATTTTATTCATCAAAACTATATCACTTGGACTTATGGAATTTGGTAATGGTGATATTCCAATATCTACCATATTCAACTCTATGGTCCAAACACAAAGTCCTTGGTTTAAAAGTAATAATTACTTTTAACCGAACTACTCTGCCTAAATTTTTACTTTTGGTTGACTTCGGTTGACTGTAATACTAACCTCATGTGAGTAAGGAGACAAATCATTTCTTAAATAATGTTTCACTTTCAATACTTCCACTCAACCCAAACATAGTCATTCGATGGATGTCATGCCATGATTTGACTATAACCATAGTGGAGTGTTTATATTGAAGCTCGACAGTATTCTCAAGTCAAGAGAACTTTTTAAATTAGTCATATTGATAATTCCTATTTGACCTTAGTTATATTAACCAATAGAAAACTGTCAACCGGGTCATTCCGTAGTTATCCAAAAGCTATCAATATGTAACCCCTTGGTACCCCCAGGAGTCATGAGTAATACACTATCCAACATTTGGAGAGCATTACATACTCTAGTCTCAACGAATGCATCAATATCCAGTTTTGAAGTACCTTGACTAAAAATATTTGAAATAATGTGTTTATTATATTATGATACAATACTCATAACTAAAACTATTTGTAATTATTATCACAAACATATCATTTATGGATTTCAGTTAAATATATTTTAGTTAAGCATTTAAGTATTTATAACACATTATAACAAACATGTAATAGAAAGAAAATACTTTTATTATGAACAAGAATTGATTACAGAGTTAATAATTTATAATAAATTATTGAATTGCCTCAAAGGCATACTCCTAACTCTACTAGTAAAAACATTTGAACATGTAAATTATAATTTTACTAAGCATATTCAACCATCAAGGAGGACATTGAGACCATTGACTTGAAATAATTGTGTATTGTAGTCACGTATAGAAAATGTGGTGATGAATAGGCATGTAATATGTAACATAGAGAAGCAAATCTAGAAGAAAGATAAATAACATACCAAGTCAGGCCCTTTTGAACAAATGATTAAAGCCTTGCACAACCAAACTTTAATGCAAACTCCCAACCGTATAGCTTTACTCCACTGATACACAGATGATATTACATATTCTTTATGTACTTTATGTAAAACACGGAAAATGAAATGTGGCAACAAGACAAAAAAATCACTTGACACAACTGTCTGTAAATAAGTGAAAACTCCTATTTGAAATTTCCTAAACATCCAGCAAACTCATACTATAATTTTCCATATCCACCATTATATCCAGGTTCATGTTCTACTTGAGAAAAAATAAGATTTCTCATAAGACTATAGGAAAATTGAAATATGCAAGTACCAATTTAATTTAATGGAGAAAATTTCATCAAATACCCAAATTAAAATACAAAACTACGTATTTTCATTGCAAAATTTAGATTTTAACCGTTTACCAATTTAGCCATGAAATTTATTTCACTGTTAGAAATGTATAAATTAATAATCTATACCATGTACAATATGAATGCATATTTAATTATCATAGTCATGTCCAGCATAACACATATAAAAATTATTAAACTATGGAGACTAAGATTTAGATCTCATCATACTACCTTGAAAAATAAAACATAAAATAACCCACAATCGAGTCAATATATATAATCATTTTACCATGGAAACCGACATAGCTAAAAGAAACAAAATGCAATAAAGGTTAATAAACATTCAAAAGCGGGATGATAAAACATATTGATCATAGTTCATGGTGTAAAAGGATCAGTTCAAAATTGTATTACTAACATAAAATATTGAACACATTAACCAAATTGTATGTTATCTAAAATTCATTTTAAAATCGCGTGAAGCAAATAAACCATTTAGCTTAAGGGAGTATGCTAAATTATCATATTTTACCTCTAGTATGTTATTTTGCTTCTTTGATCAAAAGGTTGTGGATCTTGTCTAGTTATGTACTTTTTTATTGTAAGGGGAGGGGTGGAGGCTGCACACTGAAGACATGTTTCTCTACCTCTCCAAATTTTTATTTCAACCTATAAAGAAACGAAAAGCTGAAAACTTTAATACATAATTTGTACCTTTTTTAGGAGGGGAGGGCTGCACACTAAAAACATGTTTTTCTACATCTCCAAATTTTAATTTTCAATCTGTGCAAAAATAAAAAGTTGAAAATTTTAAGATACCGCTAAAGACATGTTTTTACTTAATTTACCTACTACTATAATCATGTATTCATGTTGTAAATTCAAGCAATGGTTATGTGATACTTATTTTGGCTTCCTTGCAATTATTTGTGTTGAATTATGAGAGGTATTTTGTTTGTATTGATATCACAATTATCATCAACCTACACAAGCCTAGCTTTAAAACCACTATATTTCAATGGAGAAAAAACACATTAGCTATATCACATAACATATCATATTATTCTTGTAGTGGCGGGGGTGGGAAGATGAACATACAGTGTCTTACTAATACAACCCAACATAAAATCCAAAAAAGAATTTCTTTCATATGTATCATAATCTATCGTTTACGCTCATGGAGTTATCATTTGCATATATCCACTAATGTGAATAAAATTATATTTTAACTTTTCCATCACATCTAATTCAAGTACCTCTTCTTTTATCAACTGCAGGTAAACATATGTGTGTGTTTGTGTGTATTTATGTATATATATATGTGTGTGTGTGTGTGTCATTGTTAATAATCTACTTGGATGCTTAACTTGTATATGTTGGAACTCTGTTTGTATGATTGTTTTAATGATGGCAATTATATAAATATTTCTTGTAGCATCTCTTATGCAATACATTAAAATCAGCACTGATTCAAAAAGACAAGAAGTAAAAGGAAGAAGAAATATATGTCTATAAATAAAATGTATGTTTTAATCCTTAGAAAATATTTACAAAATCTCCTAGATGATTCTTATGCATATACATATAGCACTAGAACATAAGATTTCCAATACAAAATACAAAAGCAGTTACAAATAAACTTTACAAGGTTTGCATATATAAAAATCAATTTACAAGGGCTCAGACGACTGGATACAAATTCAGTCGATAGAGTGCAGTCGATTGAATTTGCATTCAGTCGACTTAAGCCGGTCAACTAATTGTACACTTCAGTCTTTTATTTTTTGTCTTCCTCTCTGCAATATTTGATACTCATATTCGGTAGACTTGTGACCATTTCCAGTTAACTGAATAATCAGTCATGGCTATATTTTCCGAACAACACTTCGAAACATTATGACTGTTCAATTCTTCTTCTTCAAAGAGGAATGACTTTCTAAAAGAATACAACTTTTCTAAAGTAACTATTGATTACTATAAATAGAGCCTAAGTCTAGATGTTTATTATTATCTTGCTATCTTTATCTTGATACTTTCTTGAATCTATTTCCTTCCAAACAAAATATTGATCATTCACTCAAAGGTCATTTCTTGCACTTCCTTAATCACATTGCACACATCGTTGAATCATCAAAGGAGATTATAGGAAGCTTTTTAATAGATGTCAAAATTCTTGTTGATAGATCACAACTTTGTTAAGTCAGTAAACTCATGCAATGTCTATTCCTCCCGGCTAAGTGAGGGTGTTTAATTAGTGGAAATCCGAAGGGGTGCCTTGGGACTGGACATAAAATGGGAGGTTCGAACCAGTATATAAACTCTGGTCTGATCGTTTTTATTTACTTTACTTTAAGTTGTTCGTATTTAGTTTGACTATAGTTATTTCCACATTTACAATAGCTAGCCATATTAGAGATCCTGTGGACTTTCGATATAGAGTGGAAACAATACGCAAAAGCAATTACATGAAAAAGGGGAACAAAGGTTGTGTTATCTAAATGTATCCCATGACCCCAGATATGAATGAAATAAGATAGATGGTGGTAATGACATAAACCATAAAAAATTTATAATACAAAAATATCAATTTAAAAGTGACATTGTATAACACCCCTAATTTTTTATAACGTTATTCAGAAGATTTAATTAGGTAAATTAAATAGAATAATGTAAGAATTAGAATGATAAGGGGACTGAGATTTGAAAATATAAATTAAGGCCATGCTTAATAATAAGATAAATGGGCTAAAATGGCTTTAAGCTAATTAATTTAAACATGGGCATATTAGTAAATAGCCGTTTATACACAGCTATGCATTGTCAATTGCCCAGTCACATTTTACTTTCTAATTTTTCACGTTCATAACAATCTAAAAATGCAAAGTATTATAGAGGAGCCGGCCATAATCAAATAGAAAAGAGGAGAATCTCAATTTGAAGCAAAGGATTAAAGCTAAGAAGAATTAATCTTCAATAAATCTCAAAGTCCTTATCATTTTAAGGTGAATAATAATTCATTCCATCTCTATTTTGTTTTTATAACCATATGTTTTTGGATTTAAGATTAAATTTGTTTTTATGATGTTTTGGACGATGATATGCTTGAGCTATTATATGTTTGATTTAAACCAATTCATTTACATATGAATTTGCACGATTTTAGGGAAAAACCGATAGTCATTGATATTAGAATGCCATGGAAAATTTATTTGTTAGGTAAAACATGATTTTAGAGATGGGTTTCAATTTTCATAATTTTCCAAGCTATGGAAAACTTATTATGAATTTCTAAAAGAAAATATGATATATCTGGGTTTAATTTTTTTCAATTATTTCAGGAAGAAATTGGGTCTGAAATTTTAATATGTTAAATAACATGATAGAAGTGAATTTCAATGATTTTTGGAAATTTTTCCTAATTGATTTGCTATGTAAAATAGATTATTTCAAAAGAAGGACTTATTTACAAATATTGATTTTGCTTGATGAAAGGGCTTAAACGTTAATTATTTCCCTTGATTCTGATCTGATATATGTGGCAATTATTTTGTAAAGTATTTGAAAAGTTTAAGGCAACCAATCAAAGGATTACAAATAGGTAGGTAGTTATAAAGAAATTACTAAAGGTAGCATAATTTCAACTTTCATTTAGAAAAGTTGATTTCGCCTCCTATAGTAGTGCCTTTTGACTCCAATGCTTCCGCTCCGACTTAGTTGAAACCAAGCTAGTCGAAACCCACCTAGTCGAAACCAATACACAAGGTATCACTTAGATGGTACGTAGTGGATTGAAGGAAAGGCGGAAGCCATGGCGTCGAAAGCAATGCTTTCGATGGGGTTGAAACCTTAGTTTTGTTTTCAAATGTTAAGTGCCTGCTTTGTTGTAATTGAAGCTCTCGATGTAGTCGAAGCATATGTTTTTGAAAGGGCTTTTTCTAAATAGCTTTCAAAGGAGGTTGCTATTTTATGTTTTAAAGGTACAGGCTTTTGAAGGGGTTACTTTATTTATAAAGGAATGCTTTCGAAAGTAGTGGTTCCGACCCAGTCGAAACCCAGCCGCTTTTCTTTTACCTTTCGAGTATATTGAAGTCATCAATACTTTCAAAGGGTGCTTTTGTTTTAAACTTATGTTAAGCTACTTCCTAAATGCTTTCGAAAGGGGTCATGGTTTTCGAAGGCAATGGTGTCGAAAGGGGGTTTCGACGCTATCCTTCTAAGTTTTACTCAAAGGTTTTGAGCTTTCGAATAGATGGTTCCGACACCATCAAAATTCTCCCCAAAACAATTTTATTAATGGTTTCGAAGGAGTTTCTTTTGCCTATATTCACTTTGACCCAAAAGATGTTTTAAAGGTAAAACCCAATACTTTCGAAAGAGGTACTTTCATTGGTTTCGAAGCTATGTTTTAAAGTAATGTTTTGATATCATCAAAAGGTATATTTGGTTTCGAAAAAGAATATTTAACAAGTTTTCGAAAGGTATATTCATTGTGTTTTGAAAAGGAGTTTTCTTTGCTTTCGAAGGAGGTTATCCAGGAGTTTCGAAAGAGTTGTTTTAAGGTTTTCAAAACAGTGAACCCATTCTCATTTTAAAAGGAAACACCATAATATGAACAAAGAGTTTTGAAATGAAGTTTTTGAAGAAGTTTGCCTTGATTAACAAGTTAAAGGGTTTAACCAAGATTTATATAAAATGATTTCAAGGATATTAAACCATATGTGTTGGTATTAGTTTATTGTTATGATTGCTTCTTCATATATTTATTCACATTGTAATTAACCCATGACGGCACTTTGGGGAAGGGCAGAATAACTAGCTAGGTTAACCTAGTAGTGAATATAACTTAAGAAATGTTAAAATCTTTATTAAAGATATTGGCAGGGGCCAATAGGTTCACGGTAAGCCTATGAAAACTATGTATAGCAAAAGATATTGGCAGGGGCCAATAGGTTCATAGTCAGCCCATAAAAACTATGATTTGATATTGGCAGGGGCCAATAGGTTTATATTTAGTCCATGAAAACTATATCCGGATTAAGATATTGATAGTTAGTCAATAGGTACCTAGTCAGCTCATGAAAACTAGGATAAGGAAAAAGATATTGGAGTTACCAATAGGTTCATAGTAAGCCCGTGTAAACTATAAAATAGGACAGGGAGTCCATAAACATTTAACTGGTTATTAGTGATCCTATGAAAACTACTAGGTTAATAGTAACCCTAGAAACTATAATTGAGATAGATAATCAGAATGAAGGAGGATGGGTAATCCAGAATTAACTTACTTGTTTTCATATCATCATATTATTTTGAATTGTTTTAACCATTGTGAAAGCAGGAGCACAGTATATGGTTTGATACTAGTGAGGGGAAAATACATTCCGCTAAGCGGCGTGGTCTCACTAGATATCTAAATGATTTGAAATGGTATATTATCATTCATACCGGGCTTTATATCTGACTCGAAGTTTTTGTTTTCCCCTTAAACTCTCGGGTGCTTAATTGATTTTGAGTAGTTTGAGGGTTAAGGTTTCCAGATTTCTTTAGACGAATAAAGCTTCCGAAGACGTGCAGGAGGCAAGAAAATTAATAAGAGTTCTTTTTATTCCGCTGTGTTTTGGATGTAAATGCAAACTTGTTTTATTGCCTTATTATATACTCTTATCAACCAATAGGGCATCTTCATATGTCGCTCTTGGCGTATGTTGTATTTATATTTTCTTTGAACGTGGTTACAGTATTAGGATTATGTAATGAACATGAAATGTTTGAAATGGAATGTTGAATTTGTTTTGATGTTTTAAATTTTTTCCATATTTATATGTTTCCGTGTATCAATGTATCTAACAATGCCGCATTTGTTTGCCAAGGATTAATAACTATGGATGACTGTAGCATCCGTAGCCGTTAGTTTTGGGCCTTCAAGTAGAGGAATGTTACATATTGTAGGAATAAGGTGACCAAAACCATTGCGTTTTCACTACGATAGACATGGATCATAGTCCATAGACAATCTTCATAAATATTTATTCTAAGAGAAGATTGAAAATAGTATTGGAGAGTCTACCACTACATCTTTCCAAAATGAAAATTTTGAGCTAGGTCCTTTCAAGTGTTTGGTTTGTGTAAGTCACATGCCCTACAAGTTATTACAATGACAAATTCATGATAAAAGTTTACTTTTTTACTTTATGTAAGTGATACTACCAAGTTCAAAGTTCTTTCTCTATAACTTCTTATGGATCTTGATATTTCTATAATAGAAGTATCTTTCATTGATTGTTTTCAACTTCTAACATCGAATAAAATAAGCATTCCATAATATTTCACACAAATAGCTAAAAGAAGTTAAGCATCATAAGTTAGTATCTATAGAAAATTGTGACATCTAACATCTTAATCATCTTTAGGGTAATTGCAAACTAATTTCTAATTAGGTGTTTCAAACACATATATTCTCAATATGAATTGCACAAAATAAATTACAAGTGTGGTTAATCAATAATTATCAAGCTTTGTAAAGTAATCTAAGAAGTCCACCCACTTTTATAAAACAACGTAATGGTAAAATAAATACCAATAAGAGCATGGTTCAGGAACTTTCAAAACCTAACTAAGAGTAAATAGTAAATTGCTGAATAACTATAAAATTAGCATAAGGGTAGTGCATGGTGCTATGGTAGTTGATATTAAACACGTAAATAAAGTGCTTAAGTAAATTAAACATAATTAATGAGTAGTTTAAGATTTTTAACCAAATCCTCAATTAATACAGTAGAATGATGTCGTTGTTGCATGCCATGAAGTTACGATGTCAATTAATCATCCATTCACAATGTTAGCAAGATGTAGTAGAAAAGGAAGAGAACAACTACATGATATGAAATTAGTGGGAAAATGTTAAAACATTAGCCTTGGTAATGAAGAAGGAAGAAATAAATTAGCGGAGGAAGAGAAGAGGGAAACTTTTGCATTCGATCGACTTAAGCCAGTCAACTAAATTTACACTTCAGTCTTCTATTTTTGTCTTCCTCTCTGCAATATTTCATACTCGTACTCAGTAAACTTATGACCATTCCCAGTCGACAGAATAAGCAGTAACGACTATATTTTCTGAAACAACACTTTAAAAAGTTACGACTGTACAATGCTTCTTCTTCAAAGAGGAATGACTTTCTGAAAGAATACAACTTTTCTAAAGCAACTGTTGATTACTATAAATAGAGCCTAAGTCTAGAAGTTTATTATTATCTTGCTACCTTGAATTTTATACCTTCTTGAATCTATTTACTTCCAAAAAGATATTGAACATTCACTCAAAGAACATTTCTTGCACTTCTTTAATCATATTGCATGCATCATTGAATCACCAAAGCAGATTATAGGAAACTTTGTAACAGAAGTCAAAATTCATGTTGATAGAAGTAACTTTATCAAGTCAGCAAACTCGTGTAACACCTATTCCTTCAGGCTAAGTGAGGGTATTTCATTAGTGGAAATTCGAAGGGGAGCTTTCATCCGAACGAATATAAAAATTCTTCTATGATCATTTTTATTTTCATTACTTTACCTTACTTGTATTTAGCTTAATCATAGTTATTTGCACATTTATAATAGTTAGCCATGCTAGAGATCCTGTGCATTTTCATTTGGTATCAAAGAAAGAACTCACTAACCGTAACAACATTTTTGAAAAATTTAATAATATGGCAAGCGCATTTTTAGAAGTTAATCAACTGCATGACCTCCACTTTTCACCGGGTCAAATTATGCATATTGGTTTACACGAATGAGAATTTTAATTGAAGTTAATGCTCTTGAGATTTGGCAAGCTACTCAAAATAAGTACAAAGTACCAATACTGAAATGAGTACTTCGTCGGAAGCTTAGAAAACCATAAAAGCCAATAATGCAAAAGCTATGAATGTTTTATTTTGTTATTTTAATAAAAATGAATTTCCTAGAGTTATGCTTTGCAAAATCACGTATGATATTTGGCATACACTTCAAATTACATGTGAAGGGACAAACAAAGTTAAACAAACTAAAATCTCCATTGTTTAAAATTAATTTCAACCATTTAAAATGAAAACTAATGAATCTCTTATAGGTGTGTATGCAAGATTCCAAACCATACACCATCATCTCATGACATTAGAAGTTACATTTACTGAATTTGACCTTGTTGCATGTATTTTAAATTTTTTAACAATTGAGTGGGAAAGAAAAGTTCTTTCAATTGAAGAAGCCAACGATCTTTCCCAACTCAAAGTTGAAGAATTAATTCGAAATTTGGTATCGTATAAAGCTAACTTGTAGGCTAGGAAGGTACAAACTCTAGAGAAAAAGAGCATTGCAATTCAAGCAATCAATGATTGCTCTGATTTAGATGAAGAAGAAATTGTATTTATTGCCAAGAACTACAACAAGTTCAAAACATTCAGGAAAACGACGAAGGCACAAAATTTTGGAAATTCAACTTCAATCAAATGCTACGAATGTGATAAATTTGATCATATGAAGAAGGATTGCGCATAGGTTAATAAGGACAAGAAGAAAGACAAAGGGAAATTTGGAAAATTCAAAAAGGCATTTCAAGTTACTTGGGATGATTCAGACTCTTCTTCATCAGATAGTGACAGTGATAGTGACATGGAACAAGCTAATGTTTATTTCATGGCCTGTAATGAGGTAAATTCTTATCTTTCTTATGATGATCATCTTGAAATTAGCATATAACTTGATGATAAATTTAGAAATTTAAAGAAATTTTGCAAATAAACAATTGGTAAGTTGAAAAGGGCCAAATTATAAATTAAAATGCTACAAGATGAAAAATGTATTTTAGAAGAAGAGGTAGAAAATTCACAAAATTCTTATGAAACATTAACCTCTTAAAATACGGATTTACTTAAAACAATTATGACATGTAAAGATAAGAGTGCTAAATTTTCGAAAGAGGTTTGTGAATTCAAAATTAACTTGGATTCTAACAAAAATGAAGTGATTTAGTTAACACGAAAGTTAGAACAAATCACTAACAATGTTTTAAAATTTAATAAAGGAAAGCAAAAGTCTAGAAAATCTAACTAAAATTTTAAAACATCTAATAATAAAAGTGGACCTGGCTTTAAAAGTCAGGTCAAATAAAAAATAATAATGCTAAAAATTATAGCACCATATACACAAAATTTAGGAAAAAAATATTAGCAAAACAAACAAATTCCAAAAATATTAAAATTTGAATTCCTAAAACAAATAAAATTTAATTAGACAAAAATATATAGATAGTTTTCTAAAAAATGTAGTTCATACCAGCAATTATATTTCTAAAGGTCTCAAACCCTTATGGGCATTGCTACCTTTTCCTACTAACACATAGGACCATAACATAGGAATTGGGTATCAATAAAATATTTTTCATATTTTTTTGCAGGTACTCAAAAACAAAAAGGAGAAATAGATACTCGATAATGGATGTTCCTAGCATATGTTGGGCAGTACAAATATATTGTCTAATATAACATATATAGATGAAGGAACCATTACATTTGGAGATAACTCAAAATGATTCGTGGTTGGAATTGGAAACATCATCAATGTTGGTATACCTAACTCTCATTTGATTACAAATGTTTTACTTGTATAACATTCATAATCTTTTGGGTATTAGTCTTTTATATGATATAGGTTTTTAAATTGATTTTGAAAAAGATAAATGCAATAACTTTGATCAAAATAAAAATCTTATTTTTAAAAGTTTAAGAAAACAAAATATCTATGTTTTAAATATGAATTTTAAGCATGATTACGATATGTGCTTAGCTGCGAACCATAACGATTTGTGATTCTGACACAAACTATTTTGTCATATTAGTTTTAAGTATATTCATAAACTTGCTAAAAATATTTAGTAAGACGTTTAGCCAACGTAAATTTTAATGTTAATAATCTGTGTGATGTATGTCAATATGGAAAATAAAAGAAAACGTTATTTAGGTCTAAAAAGAAAATATCAACAAAACGACCACTTGAATTATTACACTTAGATTTATTCGGTCCTACTCAAGCAAGATCAATAAATCATAACAAATACGTTTTTGTGATTGTTGATGATTATTCTAGATTTACTTGGACTTTATTTTTAAAACACAAAAGTGATACTTTTGAAATTTTTAGAATTTTTGCTAAAAGAATTCAAAATTTTAAAATTTTAAAATAAAAAATATTAGAATCGATCATGAAGAAGAATTTGAAAATGAACTTTTTTATAATTTTTATATTAAGAAGGGTATTAGTCATAGTTTTTCCTTTCCATGAACACTATAGCAAAATGGTGTAGGAGAAAGAAAAATTCGTACCTTATAAGAGTATGCAAGAACATTGCTAAGTAGTAGCAATATACCAAAAAATAATTTGGCCTGAAGTCTTCGCTACCGCTTGCTATGTATTTAATCGTGCCTCATTAAGGCCAATGACTAAGAACACTCCTTATAAAATGTTTTATGGAAAAAAACCAAAACTTTCGAGTTCTTTTGGTTTCAAAATAAATTTTGACTTTTTCATTTTCAATTCGTACTTCAAACGGCGTGGAAGAAAATGCGACACGGAGAGAAGAAAAAGGGAAAGGAGAGGATGAAGAACTAGTTTTTGAAAATAAAATTATCATCTTATTCGCTTTTGAGGATATGGAAAATCTCGTTCTCAATCTCTTCCACCTCCCCTCATTTCCCATCATACTTGTAATGCAAATTAAAAAAATGAAAACTAAACTTCATTTTAAGCCAAACGGGACATTCATATTTTTCATATTTTTGGGTTAAAATGTTTTATTTTAAATACAAAAGAAAATTTAGGCAAATTTGATCTAAAAGCCGATGAATGCATTTTTATTGGTTATTCAGAACAAAGTAAGGCCTATAAATTTTCAATAAATGTACTAACACAATTGAAGAAAGTCTACATGTTTCTTTTGATGAAAATTTTCCAAATAAAAATGATGATGAAGAAACTTTTTAACATAGCAACCTTATGTTCCAGAAAATAATACCAATAATGGAAACGGAAATGAAAATAAAACGGACTCTAGCTATAATAACAATAATACCTTAAGGTCTCCTCCTAGAATTTTAGAAGACTATCCCCTAGATAATATAATTGAGGATGTAAACACTAGAGTCACAAATAGAAGTAAATTAAATAAAATGGGTCATGTAGCTTTTATTGCAAACTAAAAATTATAAAGAAGCCGCTAAAGATGATTTATGGATATTAGCAATGCAAGAAGAAATTAATCAATATGAGAGAAATTATGTTTGGGAACATGTACCAAAACCTAGTGATCAATTCGTTATTGGAAAAAATGAGTATTTAAAACCAAAGCCGATGAAAATGGTAATGTAATTCGTAATAAAGTTAGATTAGTTGCTCAAGGGTATAACCAAGAGAAAGGAATAGACCACGAAGAAACATTTGCATATTATGGCATGACTAGAAGCAATTCGAATATTACTTGCTTTTGCATGCCATCACAAATCTAAATTATATCAAATGGATGTCAAAAATGCTTACTTAAACGATTTTATTAAACAAATGGATATGTTGAACATCCACCTTTATTCACTCATGAAAATTTTCCAAATCATTTTTTCAAACTTAAAAAGGCACTTTATGGTCTTAAACAAGCACCTCATGTTTGGTATGATAGACTCAAAAGCCATATAATAAGTTTTGTTTTTCAAATTGGTGACTCTACTCTATCTGTCAAAAAGGAAAATTATGATATTTTAATCGTTCCAACTTATGTTGATGGTGTAATATTTGGATCTACGAATGAAAATTTGTGTAATAATTTTGTAACTATTATGAAAAATGAATTTGAAATGTCTTATATGGGAGAATTAAATTTATTTTTGGGATTACGAATTAAATAATTAGAAAATGGAATTTTTATTTACCAAAAAAATTGTAAAGAATTACTAAAGCATTTTGGAGTGGATAACACTTCAAGTAAACCCACTCCAATGAGTACTTGTTTACATTTAGACAAAGATGAGAATGATAAGGATTTTGATCAAAAACTATATAGAAGTATGATATGTTCCTTATTATATCTTACTGCTAGTGGACCTGATATTATGATGAGTGTTTGTTTATGTACATGATTTCATGCACATCCCAAGGAATCACATCATCGAGCCATAAAATGAATTTTGAGATATTTAACAAACACCAAAGATAATGGACTCTTTTATCTGAAAGGTTGCTCTTTGGAATTCGTTTCATATAGCCATGCTGATTTAGAGGTTGCAAGACGGATCGAAAGAGGACTGGTGGAACTTGTCACTTTATCGGTCAATCCTTAGTTACGTGGTTTAGTAAGAAACAAAATTATGTTTTATTACCGACATATGAGGATAAGTATATCTCGACCACTTTGGCATGTGCTGAAGTTATATATATGTAACAAACACTTCGCGATTTTGGGAATAATATTAAGAAATCTCATATACATTATGATAATATGAGTGCAATCAATCTAAAATCCTATCAGTCATTTTACAACAAATCATATTGATATACGTCATCATTTTCTAAGAAATAACGTTAAAAAAGAAATTATTTCATTAATACAGAAAATCAGATAGTAGATGTTTTCACTAAGCCATTATGCAAAAACCTTTTTGAAATTACATAGAGAATAAGGTATCTGTTCTTTAAGTAAGCTAATTGAATAGCTTTTACATATAAAAGAATTAATTGATTAAAATATTTTCATTCTTAGGATAGTTTTTCCTTATTATAGACTATTTTCATCTACCGGTTAAATTAATTCCTACCTTAAAATAGTAATTTGCTTAGTTGGTCTAGGATAAATTAAAAGTCTCTATCATTTAAATAATTTTTCTATTTTAGGTAATTTATTAGTATTTAGACATCTCTTTTGTAAGATAAGAAATTTACATGTTAACATGTCAACCTTTGAAAATAATTCCTCATCTTATGTTAAGATTACCTCTCCTCCTTCAGAGAAAACTGGTTTTTCTCCTAAAGGAAGAAAATTAGACAATCAATTAAATTTGAAAGTCACTTAACTACCACTTAAGATGATTGTATTAATAGTATGGCTCGTTATCAAGAAGAAGTAATGAGATTGAAAAAAAGAAATATATTAGGAGCAACATCGACAGGATGAACATTCGAATTTTATAGAAAGGACTATAATGACCTTTGTGGAAAATCGCAAAAAAAACTACATCTGTTCCAATGGAAGTCCGTCAATACAACCACCAATAGCTATTCAAATATATGAGCCAAAATAGGATAGCATTTGGAAATAGGAACCATCTGAAGAAGAAATCGAGCCATCAAAAAATTAAAAAAAAACAATTAATGTTATATTAGTTTCTCTTTGATTATATAATTTGTAAATTTGATATATATCTATAATAATATAATAAAACAAGTGTTATTTACCTTCATATTCCTTAAAAATATCTACTACTACATACAGAAGGAAAATAGTTTATTGATACATACACACACACACACGTGTATATATATAAGGCTAATTTTTTTCCATTTTTTTAAAATTTAGTCGACTAAACTATGATCTTAGTCGGCCGAAACCTATAGTTTATATAAAAGTAATTAAAAATAAATTTAGTGGACTAAAGAATGGTCATTTGTAACAACACGAGATTTTATCACTATTATTTTCGAAATATTTAATTAATTTTAAATATTCGATTAATGGTTTTAAATAAAAGAAAATCAATTTGGTAATAAAATGAATTTATATGATTTGTCCGTATTTTTTAGTTCAAAAATTATTTAAATTTTTGTTTGACATATTACGACAAATGTTGGTATTTTTGAAATTTAATAGAATTTGATAACCAATCTATTTTATAATTGTTTTGTGATCGTGCCGCATTATTGTGCACGACCGTATTTTTATTTCCATCGTTCGCAGTTCATATGCGAATGGGCTATTGTGAAGTGGAATATCGCAAATCTTCTTTTCAAAACTTTTCCAAATAAAATCAAAATTTGAATTTTTCAACTTGCCTTAATGTGATTTGACTTGGAGATGATGAGTAGGGTGGAGTGTAAATTTCGGTTAGCTTGAGTTGGAAGCAAGGTTATTGGTTGGGTTATAAATTTACATCAACATATCATCACTTCACCTCCTTTTCTTCTCTTTCTCTATTTCTTCTACTTCTTTTTATTTTTCACTTCCCTGTACAAAGAAAAACAAAGCCTTCTCAATTCAAAAATCCGCATTTCAAAAACTGTTCAAAATTAGTCAAAGTGTTCATCAAAGTTGTTCATTTCCACCCCTAGTATTTTATAAAAATAGTTGCTCTATTGTTTTTTCGATCAGAGTGGCGGATGTCTCCCAAAATAGTGGATGTCAAGAAGCATTGGAATTTCGATGAACACCAAATGGAGATCGGAGGGGATGATGGTGTTCGTATCAACAAGTTGAGATTTTTACGGTTAATCATAGATTTTTTTTGGAGCCTAGGTTGGTCGTGGTGGAAAGATGATCGTTTTCCGGTCATCTATTAATTTCCGACTAGGGATGAATTTGGGCATTTATTTGTATGCCCATTAAACAATATTGGAAAAGTGATGTGTTAGCTATTGATTGATAGTTATGGATTTTGTTTAAATATATGTTTGCTTATGGATTTAAATTAACTTCAATTTTATAACAATTTGAGGTTAAGTTTTTATTTAATTATAAATGATTTTAATTATTTTATAAATGATGGTTTAAAAGTTAATTAATTATTTTATTAATGATGTTTTTAAGTTAATTAATTATTTTATTAATGATGGTTTAAAGTTAATTAATTATTTTGTTACTGATGGTTTAAAGTTAATTAATTATTTTATTAATGATTTTTTTAAAATTAATTATTTTATTAATGATGGTTTAAAGTTAATTAGTTATTTATTTTTTATGTTTAAAGGTAATTAATTAATTTAATAAAGGTGAATATAAATAATAAATTGTTTTATATAAAGAATTTTACTTAATAAAAAGGATTTATTAAAGGAGTTTATGAATTTGAAAAGAGATCTTGGAAACTTTAAAAGAGTATTTTAAGGATTTAAACTGGAACTTTAAAGAGACCATAATATGCTAATTATAGTAGAAGGTTTTGGAAAGTGATAAAAGAAGTTTGGTATATAACACTTTATTTTAAATGAATAGTATATGGAAATTTATTAGTCCAATACTTGGTGCTAAAAGTCGATGAGTAGACCGATCCTCTATCTGTGAGATCTAGAATCGGTGTTTCTAGGCGAGGAATAGGGTAAGTCAAAATATCAGAAACGTGTCAAGTAAAGGAGTTCTATAAATAGATTTTTAGAGGATATTTATAAAAGACACTTTATAAATAATTTTAGAGATTTATAAAAGAAGTTTTATAAATTAATTTAGAGATTTATAAAAGGATGTGTAAATATCTAATGGGTTTATAAAAAGGGAATTTTATAAAAGGAGTAAGATTTTATTTTGATAAATAATCCTTCTTAATTATGGTGGTATGGAAGCATTCTTTTCATACTTAACTCCAAAATAAAAGCGGTCTGGGTTTAGAGCAAGCAATGTTTTAAATGATATTTTTGCCATTTAATTATGTATTTGGAAGAAAAGGAAATCTTTCTTTAGATTTGTTAATATACTTATACCGTTGAGATAAGTATATGGATATTTTTCCGAGTATTAAAAGAGTATAGATGAACAGTGATTGAATATTATACATATGTATATTTTTGTAAAAGTATTTAACATAAGTATTTATAAAGTGATTTTAAATTAATGGAATGATTAACTAAAGAGGCTTAGTGGTTTCCAATTAAAATTAAATCTATGTTTGATTGGTTATTTATTTGATAGTTAAATAACTGACTATTAAATCTTGACCAAATATAACTCTAGAAATATCGAGAAGAAACACGGGAATTATATGGTATAGTTATCTTCGGTAATACTATACTGTACGTATAAACCCGTTGTGTTCTTCTAGAATAAATGATAAGAAACTCTAACCACTTAAATGGTAAGAGGGTGTTCTTCGCTCTTATGAATTGTCTGTTTATTTCCAGAAGAACTGGAGTTGAATTTACCAGAATCTATCGATTGGTTTTGGGGCGACCGGTAAGTGGGGGGTGTCCTTATATGAGATGACTCAAAACCATAATCACTCCAAAACCATATGCACGTTCTATGTTTAGGAAGAGGTTTGAGACTGGTTGGAGATGATGAAATCGAAGATGAAGTTCTTTGAAGTACAATGGCTACTTGCTACTAATCCTGAGAGTGATTCCAAAATGGATGTAGTAGAAGTAGTGCCTTCGTTTTGTTTATATTTTGAGAAACTTATATAGATGAATGCTAGCATTGCATTATTTCCTGGAGGGCAGTGTTAGCATTCCAAGTGGGAATTTCTAGGAGGGAAAAGGGAAAAGTGAAACGTCACAAGCCTCACAACCTGGTAATGGCTAAAATAGGGGATGCTCGCAGAGCTATGTAGTGAGCTACCATTAGGGGCATCATTCCTCAATCTAGATTCGATTTTATAGATTTTGGTGTGCGCACGAGGCGACCGTGGGGTAATATTTGTAGCCTCGGTGCCTAAGGGATGATGTAATCTGGTATGTCATGTTAAAAGGCAGCAGGCTCTGTAGGAGGTCCATGTGTGGCCCTCGGGTACATTTTATCTAGAGGTGTAGTATACGAAAGGTGGTCCCTTACCTTTTCATGTTGGAATCCATTTTCCAATACGTGGCTTATGGGTTTAGTTGTAGAAATAGTACCGTCGAATATAATTCCGGGTAATCATTCCAGATATTTTATGTATTTTTTTCAACCCCTAGACATTATTATATTATCACTGGATTTTATAATAAAAATGATTTGGTTATCGTAACGTAAAAACCCGTCCGTGTTTATGTGCGACGTGGTCTTAAGAGATACCTTTATTTCTGAAAGGTTTTATAACATTCGGTAATGCAAATGATTTGATTTTTCTCACGCTGGTTTACCTGACTGATCCGGGGGTTATTTTCTTATAATGCTCGGTTCAGGCCGAGCATATTTTCCAGATTTGGCTGGACACTTTGAAGCTTGAGGAGATGAATTGGATACCTCTGAGACGTACTTAAGTATTTTATCTTCATTTGTTTTATTCTTGTTTGTATTTAGCAGCATTTGTAAGGATAGGCTATTATAACTATCAAAACTAATGATAGGTTAGTTACTCTGATTGTTGTTGTATTTCACAGTTTTCTTTTTATAAAGATCTGTTTTATATTATATATTACTCGTTGGGTTATGAGATTCTGTTTTATATTTATTTTCTTTCACCCCGAATATCTATTTTTAGAAACTTGAAGGTTCGGCACGTGAATACCATGGATGTATTAGTGTTGACTTTTGAGGATCAAAAAGGCGGGTCATTACCCGTTGTATCAGAGCTTAGGTTGAGCGAACAACTATGGGTTGGTCTAGTAAACTCATTAGAGATGGGTTGGTAATGCCCTAGAACGAGTAACTTGTTAGAGATAGGATTAGTAATATCCTAGAATGAGTTGGAGTGTACATATATAAGAGCGAGCATTTGTTATTTTTATAAAATTGTTTTATGTTGTGTTGATTGATCTGATGGGCGGTTTATGGATTCTGGTCAATACGAGTAGCTAACATTATCGATAGGGATCTCTAAATCCTTGAACAAGGCCAACCGACACAGTATTGTTTTTAAATCGGTAAATGAAATAATTTTACCTAGGAGTATATTTTATATATATAACGAATTTTTTTAAAATTAATATAGTTATTTTTGAAGTGCTTGTTGGTTATAATATAGTAATATTCAATTATTATCACTCAGGGTTTGGTTAGTCAAGCTCGTCCACTTTTGGGAGCATTGACTATTGTTTGTTGATTTATCAGTAATTTTCCTTTTTAAAGCATGGATTGGGTAAATAGAAATAGGAAAAACATTAAAATTAACACCTTGTAAATTAAGTTTCATAATTGGACTATAAGGCATTCGATGTTAATGTGGGTTAATAGTTGGATTTTAATAAAGATGTTTATTAAAAGAAGGCTGGAGTATTTTGAAATAAATATGTGAGAAATGATTTTATAGAAGAAGTTGATTTTATAAAATTGATTTATAAACATGTGGCTTATATATAAAACAGATTTAAGTAAAAGAAAATTGAGGACCTAAATTTCGGTGCTTTTGAAAAATGGTTTTCGGGGTTTTAGAAAAAAAATATAGTATTATTTGGAAGTGTTTTTGAATAGAAATATTTCTAAGGGATTTTAATAGAGATAGAAAGCACTGAACTCACTCCTGTCGTGGGAAAATAATTCTAGTCTTTAGCTTAATTGGTGTTCATTTTTGAGTTTCGAAAGGGGAAACTGCTACCGTAGCTATTTGCTATATAATTGTTTTAATAAAACAAATTTTGATTTGATCCCAAAAGCATGATTTGACTTACAAATGGAAACGTGTATATTATTATTTCAAATGACTTTTGGAAAAAGTAATAATAGTATTACTTGAAAGTTTTACACGTATAAATATTTTGGAAAGAGAATTTTAAGTAAGGAGTATTTTCTTTGGATTGGTTTGGGGAATGAGTCTCGATTTGTTTTATGATGACATAAATAATCTTCTAAGTGACAATCGGATGTTTGCTTAGGCGAACGTTGTAGGGCATTTAGTAAATTATTCTTTTGATCATTATACGATTGAAATGAGTTCAAATCTAAATGAACCCAAAGCAAGTTGGCAATCGATATTCTGTTAAAACTATTTATATGGAAATAAATGCAATATTGTTTCAAAAAGGGAATTTTGAAATAGAAGAAGTATTTTTATGTTAGCTAATTCGAGTGGCTTAAAAAGAACCAAAAATGGGAAAGAGATGTGTTCGAATGGTAAGCACTTCTCTTAAGTATTACCTTTCTTGGTAAGAGAATGTATGGTACTATTCCGCAGTACCCAGTTCCTGAGTATCATTTTGGGTTACTTGGGCTATATGTATATTTTCTATGGTTAAAATATATAGTATCATTTCAGAAAGGGCTTTGAAATAAAACTGGGTATTTAGATTTTGAGTTTACATAAGGAAATAAATTCAAAATAGAAAGGTCTGAATTAGATGTGGTATATACCCTTTGGAGGTAGTAGGGTATTATACAAGTTTTTAAACTTAAATTGTGTTGTATGAAAATGTTTTCACAAATAGTCATGGAAGGTAAAAAAGGTTAAGTTTTTGTGTTAGCTGGTTTCCTTCTTTGTTTGATTTAGATGAAATTTCGGGATCGAAATTCATTTAAGGGGGGCGAATGTAACGACCCAGAATTTTATCACTTTGATTTTGGGAATATTTAATTAATTTTAATTATTCAACTAATGGTATGTAATAAAAGAAAACTAATCTGGTAATAAATTGAATTTATATGATTTTTCCATAATTTTTAATTTGAAAATTATTTAAATTTTCGTTTGACAGGTTAGATGGCAAACGTTGGTATTTTTGAGATTTAACTGAATTTGCTAAGCAGTATATTTTATAATTATTTTGTACTCATGCCGCATTTTTGTGCGCGATCATATTTTTTTCCTATTGTTCACAGTCCGTACGCGAACGGGATATTATGTAGCGGAATACGTAAATCTTCTTTTCAAAACCTATTTAAAGCAAATCAAAATTTTAATTTTTCAACTTGTCTTAATGTGATTTGACTTAGAGGTAATGGGTAGGGTGGAGTGTAAATTTTGGTTAGCTTGGGTTAGAAGCAAGGTTATTGGTTGGGTTATAAGTATACATCAGCATATCATCACTTCACCTCACTTCCATTTGTACTTCACCTCGTTTTATTTTGTCTCTCTCTTTTTCTTCTTCTTCTTTTTATTTTTCACTCCCTTAACAAAGAAAAACAAAGCCCTCTACAATTTAAAAATCCACATCTTTCAAACAAATCAAAATTTACCAAAACGTTCGACATCAAAGTTGTTCATTTCCACCCCTTGTATTTTATAAAAATGGTCACTCATTATCTTGTCGAGCAGAGTGGCGGATATCGCCCATAAATAATGGATGTCGAGAAGCATTGGAATTTCGACGAACATAAAATGGAGAATGGAGAGGATGATGGTGTTCGTATCGATGAATTGATGTTTTTAGAGTTGATCATAGATTTTTTTTGGGGCCTAGGTTGGTCGTGGCAGAAAGACGATCATTTTGCATCATCTATTGATTTCCGGTGAGGTGGTAGACTAGGGAAAGAGTAGTGATGTTTAGAGCGGAATCCGGTGATGATGGAGGTGTTGTAATTGGTCGTAGCTCCTCCGATGGTCGGAGGTTTTGGGAAGAGTTCGGTTTAGGGTTTTATCGCTTTGGTTAGTGGCGTGTGTCTTTGAGATTTAAGGTGGCAAGGGGATGCACCGAGTTCAACGTGGGCTAGGGCGAAGGTGCAGAGGTGGATGGCGGTCGCAATGGCGTAGATGGGGGTGGTCATTGAGGTCGAGGCAGTGGGTGGTAGCTCCATTTTCGTGCTCAAGTTGAAGGTCTGGACGCATTTTTAAGTAGGAAAGGCATGGTCTGAATTTAATCTAAGGCACCAAAGTACGGTTCGTTGGGTCCATTGTGTCGAGCTCGAGGGGTAAAGTGTGCCTCGAGGAGTAAAATGTGCTGGTGGCCCCTGGTTCGTCATTTGGTGTGGGATATGGCATGTCGCGTGCAAATGTGCACGCTGTGCACATACAGGAAATGGCGAATTGAATTGGGGAAATTCGATTTGGGGATAGAGGCACTGTATATGCGGGTAGAGTAGGGTTGTTGGGCTTGGCTTGTTTGCTTTTGGTGAGAAATCTATATTTGTTTGTTTTTTAATTAATTAAGTTGTTAAGTTTGGAAATTAATACCTTGCTCGGTTCAAATTCGTGATTAAACCAATGGTTTTTACGTTAGACTTGTATTGACGATTACAATGCTTTGGTATAACTAGTTGTCGATTTTATTGTAGTATAATTTAATGATAAAATGATGCTAACTAAATATTATTATGTCGATTTACGTTGTTTTAGTTAATAATATAAATAAGCAATTATAACCTATTGATGACACATGTTTAGCAGAATAAATCACAGTTCTGCTATATTTAAATTAAATAGATTATTTTGGACATTTGTTTACAAAATAAATCCCTGTTCTGCTAACATGTAAATTTGGACATTTATTTATATGTCTGCTAATTAATATTGAAAAAGTGATGTGTTAGCTATTGATTGATAATTATGGATTGTATTTACATATATTTTTGCTTATGTAAATACCAGTGATATGACATGGAACGTTTGAACTAAAAATAAGTGGCGGCTTGTTCAAGTACCATTGGGATCGCTAAGCCTCTTTCCGAATCTGAAAGTATATGGATTTATATTAACTTCAATTTTATAATAATTTGAGGTTAAGTGTTTATTTAATTATAAATGATTTAATTATTTTATAAACGATGGTTTAAGTTTATTAATTATGTTGTTAATGATATTTTTAAATTAATTTATTATATTATTTTTATGGTTTAAAGTTAATTAATTATTTTATTAATGACGGTTTAAAGTTAATTAATTATTTTTTTAAAAGTTAATTAGTTATTTTATTAATGATGGTTTAAAGTTATTTATTTATTTATGATGTTTAAAAGTAATTAATTAATTTAATACAGGTGATTATAAATAATAAATTATTTTATAAAAGGAATTTTACTTAATAAAAAGGATTTATTAAAGGAGTTTATAAATTTGAAATAAGATCTTGGAAACTTTAAAAGTGCATTTTAAGGATTTTAATGTGGAATTTTAAAGAGACTATAATATTCTAATTATAGTGAAAGATTTTGGAAAGTGATAAAAGAAGTTTGGTATATAACACTTTGTTTTAAATAAATAGTATATGGAAATTTAGTAGTCCAATACTTGGTACTAAAAACCGATGAGTAGACTGATCCTCTGTTTGTGAGATCCAAAACCAGAGTTTCTAGGCAAGACATAGAGTAACTCGAAATATCGAAAATGCAACAAGTAAAGGAGTTTTATAAATAGATTTTTAGAAGAGATTTATAAAAGGAATTTTATAAATTATTTTAGAGATTTATAAAAGAAGTTTTATAAATTAATTTGGAGATTTATAAAAGAATTTGTAGATATGGAATGAGTTTATAAAAAAGGAATTTTATAAAAGGAACGAGATTCGATTTTGACAAATAATCCTTCGTAATTATGGTGGTATGGAAGCATTTTTTCCATACTTAACACCGAAGGAAAAGTGGTTTGGGTTTAGAGTAAGCAATGTTTTAAATGATATTTTTTCTTAGCCATTTAATTATGAATTTGGAAAAAGGAAACTGTCCTTAAGATTTGTTACTGTACTTGTACCATTGAGATAAGTATATGGATATTTTTTCAAGTATTGAAAGAGTATAAATGAACAGTAACTGGGTAGTATACATATGTATATTTTTGTAAAAGTGTTTAATATAAGTATTTACAAAGTGATTTTAAATTAATGGAAGGATTAATTAAAGAGGTTTAGTGGTTTTCAATTAAAATTAAATCTATGTTTGATTGATTGTTTATTTGATAATTAAATAACCGACTATCAAATCTTAACCAAATATAACTCTGGAAATATCTACAAGAAACATAGGAATTATATGGTATAGTTATCTTCGGTGATGTTATACTGTACATATAAACCTATCGTGTTGTTCTTGGACAAATGATAAGGCAATATATTCGCTTAAACGGTTAGAGGGTGATCTCCGCTATTATGAATTATCTATTTTTTTTCAAAAGAACTGGAGTTGAGTTTATCGGAATCTATCCGGTTTTGGAGTGACCTGTAAGCGAGGGAGTATACTTATATGAGATGACTCGAAACCGTAACCACTCCAAAACTGTATGAACGTTCTACGTTTTGGAAGAGGTTAGAGACTGGTTCGAGATGATGGAATCGAAGACAGAGTTCTCTGATGTGCAAGGGCTACTTGCTATTAATCCTAAGGATGATTCCAAAATGGATGTAGTAAAAGTAATGCCTTCGATTTATTCATATCCTGAACAACTTGTATGGATGAATGCAAGCATTGCACTATTTCCTGGAGGCAATATTAGCATTCAAAATGGGAAATTCTAGGAAGAAAAAGGTAAAATTGTATCCTCACAAGCCTCACAACCTGGTAATGGCTAAAATAAGGGATGCTCGTAGAGCTATGAGGTGAGTTGCCATTAGGAGCATCATTCCTTTATCTAGTTTTGATTTTATGGATTTTGGTGTGCACACAGGGTGACCATGGTGCAATGTTTACAGCCTCGGTGCCCGAGGGATGATTAACAACCCGCATATTTTTACGATTGTATATTTAAATATTTATTTAAAGATGGCATCGTTAGTCGGATTAAAGTCCGAAAAGCTACTTTTTGCAAATAGTCGAATTAGGTCTCGAGACCACTTCCATTGAGTCCAAAATGGTGTTTGCGACCTTTTTGAGTATAAGCATCGATATGTTTGGAGTAAGTTGATTTTTGCTATTTTCTGTTGGGCTTTTGGGTTTGGGTTCCACCCCAACTCACTCTATAACCTAGTTCAGCCACTCTCCTCTCCTTTTCACTTCATTTCTATTTTCTTAAACACTCAAGCAACTGAAAATAGGGAGAGGAATAGGAAATTAGAGATCCAAAACACTAGTTTCCTTAGCAAATACAATTCTTGCTCCAAAATTCAAAGAGAAGCTAAGGTAAGCATCTCCATCTTCTTCTCCAACTCATTCTCCCTTTAATTTCAGTTATTTCCTAAACCTAACTTGGGAAATGTTCTTCTTTTGAGCTTAGATTCAAGCTTCTAGAGTTGAGATTGAAGTGTGCTTGATCCTCCTTTGTTTTCAAGCTTCTTCTTCCTTGTTTTTGTGTAAAAGGTGAGATTTTTATCTCACATCTATGTTTATATCTATCTCTGTTGTTTGGTATGAATTCCTAACATTTATTCATGATCATTTGCTTACGATCTGAATTGATACGGTTGATTAACAATTTTTGAATTTGAAGTCCAATTTTTGAGAAAATCCTACAATGGATGTTTGGATATGTGTTTGGGGTGTATCGAAGAGCTTATAATGCCGGGTTGTCATTTGGCGTAAATCCTTAGTTGTCGTTGCTTGCTCGATCGCTCCCGAATCGATTTGGCCATTAAGGCCTAGGCAAATTGTTGCCTTTACCCGAAGTTCAGACGTTTGGATGCCAATGCCAGACGTCTGGTTTTGCCTCCTAGAGAAAAATAATACACGGCAGAAAAATAAAAAGGGCAGTGACAAATTTCAGACGTTTGAATTATCATTCCAGACGTCTGAAAGGATGTCAGACGTCTGATTTGTGATTTCAGACGTCTGGTTGGTTTTCTGGAATATTTAAAAAAACAAAACAAGACGTTTGGATCTACCCCAGATGTCTGAAAGGATTTCAGACGTCTGATTGGCTTCAGACGTCTGGATGGTTTTCTGGAATATTTCCAGAAACCAAATCCAGACGTCTGGAACAACCCCTCAGACGTCTGGAAATTCCCAGTTTTTCCTATTTGCCTAATTTTGAGTAAAATTCCAATGTTAATCGATTTTTGCCGATCCGATTAGTTGTTATCACTATTATCGTCTTTGATGACTTCTTTTTCGGGATTTTTGGGAATGTCCATTTTGATGGATTTGGTATCGATTTCTTTGGATTTAATTCACATCTTCAAACGTGAAATTTTGGTGATTGATTGTTCTTACAATCATTTTTATGGTTTGCCACTTTAAAACGCAAAGGTTTCTATACTAGTAGTAAATACTCAAACTCTTTCATCAAAACGATTTCAACACTACTTTTAAATACAAAACTCGTTTTAAAACCGTTTTCCAATCTATTAGTATATATAAACCTTTACCTCATTCGTATGAGAAATCTAATTAAACGGCTTAGTAAAACAAGTGGTATGAAACGCTTGCGTTTACTTCGTCGGTTAATTTTTGGACTTGTTCGATTGAAACTCTTGTGACAATTTTCGAGTGGAAATCTACAATCTGTTCGTAAATATTTGAGTTAAGCAAGTGGTTATGGGACATGAAGCCAAACTCTTATATTTACTAGCTTAGTGTAATCGACACTTCTTGATGATCGATGATGATCATTTTATGGTTTAGACTAGCAATGTGCGATGTCTCTTTGTCTACGTGAGGGGACTGTACCTCGTTTTATTGAGTTTCGTCTCATTCTTTTATGGGCTAGTGACCTATGTTCTTTATTATGTTCGGTTCATCGGATGTACCGTTATTGTACTACATCGATGTCCCGACTTTTTGGTTCATCGGACGTACCGTTATTGTACTGCGTCGTTGTTCCGAAGTTATGGTTAGCGACCATGGAATAGCGTTCCATTTGTGATACACGTGCTGGTGAGTCTTCATGCTCCCGTTTGTGATAGGCTTCCCCCCCCCCCTTTTGTGATTCCTGGATTTCTATTGATGATTTCTAGAATTTGTGTTTCTCTGACAATTATGACTTGGCGAATAAAAATAAAGAATATGATATTCATTTTTCTTCATCTTTGAGAAGATTCTTGTGATACTGAATGATTAATAGTTGATTTTCAAATATATATTATCTCAGTATGGCATTATTGTTATCACATGTTTTTGTCATACCTCTTACTCTATCTCATTTTGCATGATAATTATAGCTAGACTGATCCGTTTATTATTTTCTTATTAAATAATACTCGGGTCAGACCGAGATATTAGAGGTGCTCCTGCTTAACTCCTCATCTGGGACCATCTTCTAACTTTTGTCTAAGTACGTTATATTTGTAGTTTTTGTTGTTATACATTTGAGAAATAGACTCCATGATGTAAACTTGTTCTTTTGCCTAGCACTTGTATCTATTCTTTTGTGATATAGTGGACCTTGATTGACCACTACTCTGTTGAACACTTTTATGTGTTATATTCATATCTGTTTCCGCCTTTGAGATATGAACCTCTATGACTGATTTATGTTATGCTTATTCCTATATATGTTTTCGAAGGCCTCATAGCCACTGTGTCGTAGCTTCGAGTTTGTATTTGGTATGTTGGATTTCCTCTTGAGATGAAATGTAAGTTATTTTATCTGACATATCGGTACTCGCCCAAAGCAATTACACAGATGGTCACTCCTCAACAGCCTTATTCTTCATGCTAGTCGACGGCATTACCCAGTAGTGTCCTTAGCTAGCGTGAGTATAGAGGTGGGGCCTCACAGCTTGTATCGGAGCCAAACTTCGGAACAATGTAGAATAATCTACCAAGGATCATTGTCCTAAGTCTTTCTTAGGAATCGTGCCATAGGGTTTAATTCGGGTCTTCGTACCGTTCTATCCTATCTCCTTTTGTGATGCTTTGTTTTATCAATCAAGATTGTTTGATATTCATTTTGAGAATAACTTTTTTCCTCTTCTTTCTTTCTTTCTTAGAGAAGAGAAACTGTTAGACCTGGCCGTCCCAGCGCCGGTCAATCTAGTGCTACTCCTCAGGATGGAGTATTTATGTCAGCTCAACAACTTTTAGATCTTGTGAACAATGCCTAAGCTGCCAGACCCGTTCCAGCGCCAACTCACCCTAAATCCGGGTTTGCACGCTTGTGCAGAGATTATACCGCTTTGGGTGGAAGGCCATTCAAGGGATCCAAAAACGTTATAGAAATCCAAGCTTGGCTTAGATCATGCGATCTCATCTTTTCCCGCATGGATCTTATTGATTCACTTCGAGTCCAAGTGGCTTCTAGCATGCTCCATAAAAGAGCATATTGGTATGAGCTTTTGATTTCTGAAATTATCGAAGCGAATCTTACTTGGGAGCAATTCCGGGAAAGATTCGAATTGAAGTTTGTGCCGGAGGCTGAAAAGGTAACTTTAGCCCAACGCTTTATTGACCTTGTTCAAGGTGAATCTTCTGTGACGGATTACGTCGCATCTTTTGAATCTCTCTCTAAATATGGGGTCGAGTATATTAATACCCCATTGAAGAAAAATCAGAGGTTCGTCTATGGGTTGAATAAGAACCTTAAAAAGCCTTTGCTTCTGAAACTAGAAGTTTCTTTTGATCAGCTTGTTGATATCGCTCTTCGACTTGAAGATGCCGATAATGAAAGTAATGTTGAAGTTGTGGGTGCCAAACAGAACTTCAACAATAACACGAAGAGGTCTATTAAGTTCAAAGGCCCCCATCCTGACAAGAAAGGGAAGCAAGAAACTTCTGTAGCAAAGACTCCTACCTCTAGTCGTGGTCAATGCTACAATTGTGGCTCTATGGACAACTATGCAAGCGAGTGTCCGCAACCCCTTTATTGTCGCTATTGCAAAAGTTTGAGTCATCATATAACTGCGTGTCCCATACTTCAAGCAAGAAGGAGGGAAAGCAAAATGTTGTGCAAGCCTCTACTAGCACTTCTCTTGGTCAAGGTATTTCTCATTCTATCCTTGACAATATTTGTTTTGTGATTATCTTATTCAAGTTCTTTTTTTATTTGGGTTCATCTCATTATTTTATATCAAAAGAACTTGATGATTCTTTCTCTTTTAATTTTTTGGGGCTTGATGACTTCTTTGAGACTTGCGAATCTGATTGATGGATCCACAACGTTCATTTTGTTTCTTTTAAAGATGTTAAGATTATTTTATGTGATTATTCTTTTCGAGCCAATTTGCATGTTATGCGTTACTTAGGCTTCAGCATTAGTTTTCTTTTTGGATTGGCTTAATCATTATGAAAGCTGTATCCTATGTCCAATGTGGACTATTCATCTTCGACATCTTCAATATGTTAAGCAGATTTCTTTTGTCCTTAATGATTTTGATTTCCAAAATTCGGTGATATCATTTTAATTCTTTAAACTCACTTGATGAGGGAAGTGTTATTTCTCTCATTCAAGTAGTTTGTGAATTTTCCAATATTTTTTATATTTGTCTTAGAATTATCACCTAAGCAATCTTTTGAGTGGTGCTAAGGTCTTTTCAGCTCGACCTTGCCATCGGTTTTCATCAGCTACAAGTTGCGGAAGGTAGCATCCTCTTACCGCGTTCTGCACTCGTTGTGATTTTTGTGTTTGGTTTGTTATGTCATTCAGTATGACGGTCCTTCTACCTTATTTCGTCCATTTTGTGAATCGAGTATTCTACGAATATCTCGATTAGTTTATCCTTATATTTATTGATTATGGATGAAAATAAAAAATTTAAAATTTGCAAATCTTTTGAAAAAGATATTTATAAGTTGATTGGGTTTTGTTCTTAAAATGAGCAAAGAATATTTGTAAAAATTTTAAGAGACATGTTTATCATATAGAAGATGATTTTGTGTTGTTTTGCCCATTGAGTGCTTTAAGAATTCTGGTCGATGCGCTTGATCAACGTTATCGATAGGAATCTCCTAAACGCTATGATGAGACAGTCAGACGCAATAAATTGATTTGTAATAAGTAGATTTTTCTAAAAAGAAGATTACATAAAGTTAATGGAATTTTTGAATGTCTTAGCTTTTCGGGAAAGAGGATGAGAACTCTTTTCCGATGTTTTTATTCTTGCGATTCCCGAAAGGAATAAAGACTTTAATGTTTATACCGATACTAGTCGTATTGGTTTTGGGTGCCATTCTCTTGCTAAGGCAATGTGTTATCATATATGCTTCTTGACAATTAAAGCTTGTCGAGACTAGATATGCCGCTCATGATCTAGAGTTCGCGGCTTTGTTCTCGCTCTTAGAATTTGGCGACATTATCTTTTGGGAGAGAAACTTATTCTCTACACTAATCATAAAATTTTAAAGTATTTATTTTCTCAAAAGGAACATTATTTGCATCAACAATGTTGGCTCGAGTTCCTTGCATCTTATGACCTTGATCTTCTTTGTACTCCGGAAATGGGTAATCGTGTTGCCGATGCCCTTAGCCGAAATCAACAAGCAGTTGTTTCAATGATGATATCCGAAAGGAATGATCTCGAGACTTTATCCACTTGTGAGATTCGAGATCGTGAATCCGATTCATGTTCATCTCTTGATTTGTGTAGCCTTGAGGCTCGTCCTTCTCTTTTGGACTATTCCTCTTTTGGCTAAACTCTATGTCAAAGAAATTGTTAAATTGCATGAAGTTCTTACTTCTATTGTTAGCAATCGCGATCCATTATTTTTCTAGTGGATTTTTGTTGGGTCTTCCAAAGCTTTGGGAACAAAGCTTACTTTTTAGCACCGCTTATCGTCCTCAATCCGATGGACAAATAGAGCGTGTGAATCAAACTCTTGAAGATCTTCTCCATGCAAGTTTTCTTGATTTTGGTGGAAGTTGGGAAGATCATAATCTTTTTTGAGTTTTCTTCCAATAATAGCTTCCAATCTTATATTGGTATGGCACCTTTCGAGGCACTCTACGGAAGGCTATGCCGATTTCCTTCGTGTTGGCTTAAAGCCGGTGAGAAGTTGGTTTTAGGTCCAGATTTTATTGGTGTTAATTTGTGTTTCACCTATGATAGGTGTTGTGCGTTTCAGTCGATCGGGAAAGTTAGCACCTCGATATGTTGGTCCCTTTCCCATCACCGAACATATTGGTTCCGTGGCTTATCACCTTTTTATTACCGGCTCAATTTTCTGCTATTCATGACGTATTCCACGTCTCTCAACTACGGAAATGCCTTCAAGACTCCAATTCTGTTCTTGAGCCTGGTGTTATTGAAGAAATTGAAGTTTCGCCAAATTTAACCTATGAGCAACATCCTATTCGTATTATTGCTTCGGAGGATAAACGCCTTCGAAATAAAAATGTTCCTCTTGTGAAAGTTCAATGGTCTTCAAATCCTAAGGATTGCTCTTGGGAATCCAGAGAATTCATCGAGCGAACACATCCGGACTTACTCTCTCGTGCTCTTTAAAGGTGAACTTTTTATTTCAAATTTCTTCTTTTTATTGATATGCCTTTATTGTTGTTACTTCTTATTTATTTCTTAAAGATTGCGAGGACGCAATTTCTTTAAGGAGGGGAGTCTGTAACAACCCACATATTTTTACGATTGTATATTTAAATAATTTATTTAAAGATAGCATCGTTAGTCGGATTAAAGTCCAAAAATCTACTTTTTGAAAACAGTCGAATTAGGTCTCGAGACCACTTCCATTGAGTCCAAAATGGTGTTTGCGACCTTTTTGAGTATAAGCATCGATATGTTTGGAGTAAGTTGATTTTTGCTATTTTCTGTTGGGCTTTTGGGTTTGGGTTCCACCCCAACTCACTCTATAACCTAGTTCAGCCCCTCTCCTCTCCTCTTCACTTCATTTCTATTTTCTTAAACACTCAAGCAACTGAAAATGGGGAGAGGAATGGGAAATTAGAAATCCAAAACCCTAGTTTCCTTAGCAAATACAATTCTTGCTCCAAAATTCAAAGAGAAGCTAAGGTAAGCATCTCCATCTTCTTGATCTCCAACTCATTCTCCCTTTAATTTTAGTTATTTCCTAAACCTAACTTGGGAAATGTTCTTCTTTTGAGCTTAGATTCAAGCTTTTAGAGTTGAGATTGAAGTGTGGTTGATCCTCCTTTGTTCTCAAGCTTCTTCTTCCTTGTTTTTGTGTAAAAGGTGAGATTTTTATCTCACATCTATGTCTATATCTATCTCTGTTTTTAGGTATGAATTCCTAACATTTATTCATGATCATTTGCTTACGATCTGAATTGATACGGTTGATTACCAATTTTTGAATTTGAAGTCTAATTTTTGAGAAAATCCAACAATGGATGTTTGGATATGTGTTTGGGGTGTATCAAAGAGCTTATAAGGCCGGGTTGTCGTTTGGCGTAAATCCTTAGTCGTCGTTGCTTTCTCGATCGCTCCCGAATCGATTTGGCCATTATGGCCTAGGCAAATTGTTGCCTTTACCAGGAGTTCAGACGTCTGGATACTAATGCCAGACGTTTGGTTTTGCCTCCTAGAGAAAAATAATACACCACAGAAAAATAAAACGGGTAGTGACAAATTTCAAACGTCTGAATTATCATTCCAGACGTCTGAAAGGATGTCAAACGTCTAATTTGTGATTTCAGACGTCTGGTTGGTTTACTGGAATATTTCCAGAAACCAAAACCAGACGTCTGGATCTACCCCAGAAGTCTGAAAGGATTTCAGACGTCTGATTTTAGGCTTCAGACGTCTGGATGGTTTTCTGGAATATTTCCAAAAACCAAATCCAGACATCTGGAACAACCCCTCAGACGTTTGGAAATTCCCAGTTTTGCCTATTTGCCTAATTTTGAGTAAAATTCCAATGTTAATCGATTTTTGTCGATCCGATTAGTTGTTATCACTATTATCGTCTTTGATGACTTCTTTTTCGGGATTTTTGGGAATGTCCATTTTGATGGATTTGGTATCGATTTCTTTGGATTTAATTCACATCTTCGAATGTGAAATTTTGGTGATTGATTGTTCTTACAATCATTTTTATGGTTTGTCACTTTAAAACGCAAAGGTTTCTATACTAGTAGTAAATACTCAAACTCTTTCATCAAAACGATTTCAACACTACTTTTAAATACAAAACTCGTTTTAAAACCATTTTCCAATCTATTAGTATATATAAACCTTTACCTCATTCGTATGAGAAATCTAATTAAACGGCTTAGTAAAACAAGTGGTATGAAACGCTTGCGTTTACTTCGTTGGTTAATTTTTGGACTTGTTTGATTGAAACTCTTATGACAATTTTCGAGTGGAAATCTACAATCTGTTCGTAAATATTTGAGTTAAGCAAGTGGTTATGGGACATGAAGCTAAACTCTTATATTTACTAGCTTAGTGTAATCGACACTTCTTGATGATCGATGATGATCATTTTATGGTTTAGACTAGCAATGTGCGATGTCTCTTTGTCCACGTGAGGGGACTGTACCTCGTTTTATTGAGTTTCGTCTCATTCTTTTATGGGCTAGCAACCCATGTACTTTATTATGTTCGGTTCATCGGATGTACCGTTATTGTACTACATCGATGTCCCAACTTTTTGGTTCATCGGACGTACCGTTATTGTACTGCGTCGTTGTTCCGAAGTTATGGTTAGCGACCATGGAATAGCGTTCCATTTGTGATACACGTGCTGGTGAGTTTTCATGCTCCCGTTTGTGATAGGCTCCCCCCCTTTTTTGTGATTCTGGATTTCTATTGATGATTTCTAGAATTTGTGTTTCTCCAACATTTAAGACTTGGCGAATAAAAATAAAGAATATGATATTCATTTTTCTTGATCTTTGAGAAGATTCTTGTGATATTGAATGATTAATAGTTGATTTTCAAATATATATTATCTCAGTATGGCATTATTGTTATCACATGTTTTTGTCATACCTCTTACTCTATCTCATTTTGCATGATAATTATAGCTAGACTGATCCGTTTATTATTTTCTTATTAAATAATACTCGGGTCAGACCGAGATATTACAGGTGCGCCTGCTTAACTCCTCATCTGGGACCATCTTCTGACTTTTTTCTAACTACATTATATTTGTAGTTTTTGTTGTTATACATTTGAGAAATAGACTCCATGATGTAAACTTATTCTTTTTCCTAGCACTTGTATCTATTCTTTTGTGATATAGTGGACCTTGATTGACCACTACTCTGTTGAACACTTTTATGTGTTATATTCATATCTGTTTCCGCCTTTGAGATATGAACCTCTGTGACTGATTTATGTTATGCTTATTCCTATATATGTTTTCGAAGGCCTCATAGCCACTGTGTGGTAGCTTCGAGTTTGTATTTGATATGTTGGATTTCCTCTTGAGATGGAATGTAAGTTATTTTATCTGACATATCGATACTCGCCCAAAGCAATTACACAGATGGTCGCTCCTCAACAGCCTTATTCTTCATGCTAGTCGACGGCATTACCCAGTAGTGTCCTTGGCTAGCGTGAGTATAGAGGTGGGGCGTCACAGATGATGTAGGATGATGTAATCTGATATGTCATGTTAAAGGGGCAACCGACTATGTGTTTGCAGGGGGGCTATGTTTGGCCCTCAGGTACATTTTAACTAGAGGTGTACTGTACGGAAGGTAGTCTATTATCTTGTCATGTTGGAATCCATTCTCTAATATGTGCCTTACGGTTTTAGTTATAGAACTAGTACTGTTAAATGTACCTATGGGTAACCAATCCATATATTTTATATATTTATTTTCAACCCCTAGACATTATTATAATATCACTAGATTTTATAATAAAAATGATTTGTTTATCATAAGGTAAAAACCTATCCGTGTTTATGTACGATGTGGTCTTATGAGATACCTTTATTTCTGAAAGGTTTATAACATTAAGTAATCCAAATGATTTGAGTTTTCTCACGCTGGTTTACAAGACTGATCTGAGCGTCATTTTCTTATAATGGTCGGGTCGGCCCATGCATATTTTCCAAATTTAGCTGGACACTTTGGAGCTTCAGGAGACGAGCTGAATACCTACAAGACGTACTCACGTATTTTATCTTCCGTTGTTTTGTTCTGGTTTGTATTTATCAGCACTTACAAGGATAAACTGTTATAACTGTCCAAGTTGATGATGAGTTAGTTACTTTGATTTATGTTGTATATCATGGTTTTTCTTTTGTAAAGATCTGTTTTATGTTATATATTACTCATCATATTAGGATATTATGTTATGTCTTTAATTTTCTTTCACCTCAACAATTTGTCTTTCTGGCACTTGGAGGTTCGGCACATGTATACTATGGATATATTAGTGCCGACTTCCAATGACCAAAAGGCGGGTCTTTACATCATTTCTCAGGAAGGAATTTTTATTCACTTCAATCGACTGCACCCTTCTTCCAGTCGACTAAACTTTGAGTATTAGTTGACTAAAAAAATTAGTTTTAGCTGACTATATTAAATATTACACTCGGGAATAAAATTCTTTTGCATTTAGTTGATTGAATTCCTACCTCAATCGACTTAATCTCAGTTACCTATTTTTATAACTCATGCCCTTTCATAAAAAAAAGGGTTCTCTTCCCTTTCTTTTCATTATTCCATTTTCAAACTCAAAAACTAGATCTAAAACTTCAAAAACTTCTATGGCTCCAATATAAAAATTTGTTGCAAAAAGAAGAAGCTTTCGTTCAAAGAAAAAAGGCTTCTTCCTTAACTCCATCACATCCGGAGTTTGCTTCTGATGAACAAATTGTTAAATGGATGGGTAATAGCAAAGCAGCGTTGAAGAGATTCAATGAACTAAATGACTAAAGGATTTTTTAAGAAACCTTCTATAAGATGACGGATTTTTCTAACTTTAGGATAGAGGAGATAGCACGAGAAATGAGTTCTTATCTCTAATTGACAGTAACCGAAATCAGGTGAAAATTTATTCCTTCCTTGTTCGGATGTTCTATGCAAACCTTTGTGGAAGTTAGTATAAACCTAAAAATGAAGAATATTTACTTTGGAGACGAGTCTTAGGTGTCGATGTTCGACTTTTTGTTAAGGACTTTGGTATAATATTGGGTTGTTCTTCATCAGGAGATGATCTAGATGATATAGACCACGATGATTTCCTATACTTCAACTATTTACCTATTTCGGATGGAACGAACAAACAACATTTCTGTTAACCTTCGTCCTTAAGCTAGAATTATTAATAAGATGGTTCTCCATACTATTCTTTGTAGGACGGATAACTATGAAAAGATGTATGACAATTATTATAAATTCTTATACGGAATTAACTCGAAAGGAAAATTAAATTGGGCAAAAATCATACATGATAAGATTAAAAGTTTCAATGCTTGATCTCGACAAACAATGTTCTATGGTTTTTTTCTAACCAAGGTCTTTGTTTACAATGGAATAAATGTTCCTTACTCCCAAAATTATGGATCAAATGTCAAAACCATTAATGAAACTTCCTTCAACCATGAAGCCGCTTCTTTTTTACAATGCATATCTTATGAAAATAGTGCGTGAGAATATTAGGCAATGTCATCTCAGCCACAACCTTCATCACATCCATCGTCTCATCAAGAAATTAAAGATGAATCTTTGTCAACGGATAGTGATAAGGACATTTCTTTGGTTCAACCATCAAAGAATATTTCCACTCAAGCTGCCATTCTTCAAAACTAGGAAATTCTTTTTAAACAACAGAAAAGGCTTGGCAAGAGGTTGAAAACTTTTGAGGAATCCCCCATGGACCTTCTTGAGAAAATTTGGCAGAAAATATCTTCTTATTCTAGGTCTCCTTCATCTTGCTCTCATGCTACTTTGGAAATGAGTAGGATTGAGAAATCTTTTTATGCTACTATCTATCTGCTTATTTTTACAATTTATCGCTTTCAAAACATTGCATTTGGTTTGTATATTTAAAATTCAGTAATTTGTGTACTATTGTTGTCTTTGCACTTTCATAGTGCATCCTGTGTTTTGTGTTATCTTATATGAGTTACTTGTGTCCATATTTTTTCTCACTTTTATACCACTTTTACTTCTTTTTGCTAATGATAAAGGGGGAGAAAGTACGATGAAGGGGGAGCATTTACTAAGGGAGAGATTTTATACACACGCACACATATAGTTGTCATCATCAAACAAAAAGGAAGGGAATGTTAGGACTCCATTTGTATGATAATTTTAATGATGACAACAATATAAATGTCTCTTATAACATCTCTTAGCAGGACCTTAAAAGCAGCAATGATTCAAAGAGACAAGAAGTAAAAGGAAGACGAAATAGTTGTCTACAAATAGAAAGTATGTTTTTATCCTTAAAAAATATTTGTAAAATCTCCATGATGATTCATATGCATGTACACATAACACTGGAACACGATATTTCCAATACAAAAGCCAAAAAGCAGTTACAAATAAACTTTTACAGGGTAGCATATATAAAAATCAATTTATAAGGGCCAAGTCGACCGAATACAATCAGTCGACTTAAGCCAGTCAACAAAATGTATACTTCATTCTTCTATTTTTTGGCTTCCTCTCTGCAATATTTGATAATTATATTTAGTAGACAAATGACCATTCCCAATCGACTGAATAAGCAGTAATGACTATATTTTCTGAAACAACACTTCGAAAAGTTACGATTGTTCGATGCTTCTTCTTCAAAGAGGAATGACTTTCTGAAAGAATACAACTTTTCTAAAGTAACTATTGATTATTATAAATAGAGCCTAAGCTTAGAAGTTTATTATTATCTTACTACCTTGAATTCTATACTTTCTTGAATCTATTTGCTTCCAAACAAAATATTAGTTGTTTGCCCCAAAATTGGCCACAAACACCCAATAGAGTTTTAGTAGAGAAATAAATGAAGAAATCAAAATGAAAATTGAGGAAACAAGCAGAAGCCAAGTAAAAAATGATAATAAATAGATTTATAGTGGTTTGGAGTTGAGTGTCTACATCCACTTTTAAGAAATAAATTTATTAATGACTTGAATTCCAAAGTACAAGCGGGATCGAATCGAAATCCGTAATTACAATGGAGTACAAAGAAAATAACAACGTAAGAATCCTTCAAATGAACTGTGAATCCTATATTTATAGGCATAGATAACCATATATCTTCTTAAAAATTCATCGGTAAAATCCCCAGATGTATAAGAGGTTACCCAGAAAATTTCGAGGCTTAGTTTCCCCTAATGAGTGAACAGGGATGATCGGTCTTTCTGGCGACGTGGCAAGCTGTGATCGGTCAGGTGGGTCCCCCTCTGTGATAGTTTCATATTTTCAAAGTTGTTTGCGTTGTTACTTTCATGTTTCAAGAGATATCGATTAATTCCCATTGAGTTGAACTACCGATCCAAGTTGTTCATAGCCATAGTGATCCGATCTGATCCCCTGTCTAGGGGAAGCACTATCCCATACTTAATGTTCTGTAGAGTCTATCTCCTGGCTTCGTTTGATCATTACTTCACGTTGTCATTTGTACTTGATCCCTGGACTCTGCGATAACCTCTCTGAATTGCTTTCCTTTTCTATCATTAAGTCTACAGTCAGCCATGAAATAGCTGGGTCAAAGGCCGGATAACACTTGCTCCCCAAAGTACGTCATGTTACGAACATGACTGCTTTGAATCGAAGCAAGTTAGAGTCGTCGGGAGGAATTTCATTCAGTCTCCTGAACAGTCGTTATCCTTTTGTTGAATTATCTTGCTGAAGAGTCGTATCTCTCTCCATTCATCACGGCACTTGGTCGATGTCTAACAATATAATATTAGATTGTAACTTGTCGACAACATTCCCTGCTTGGTTCCATTAAGCTAATCAGTCGAGCTAGTAGGCTTTGGTTATCGAGAATGACATATTTTTGCAATATCCAGGTAATAATCCAATCTCTATCAATTCAAGAAATTGGATGTTGGGTACACACATGCACATTTATTCATGTATGCACTTTTATCACGGGCTCCCAATCATGCTTACACATTCATGGGTCATTATCGATATCACATAGTTAAAGTAAATAGCATTTTTCTATTTTCTTTTCTCTTTTTTTATCTGGTGGGGGATTGGTACAAATCCCCTAGGTGGGGGCTAGTACCCGATCCCTCTACCTACGCGGAGTTAACCAATTTTGGGCTTCAAGAGAAGCAGGCCATATATACTATCACCTACTTGAGTATATAGGCTATGGACTTTGCTTATTATATATGTATATGTATATGTATATGTATATGTATATGTATATGTATATGTATATGTATATGTATATGTATATGTGCGTGTGTATATTTTAACATTAGCAAGGGTTATTCGGTACCAATCCCCAGAGCATGGGATCGGTACCGATCCCTTAGTCTAGGAAGTCCTAAATAAATTTTGAGCCTAAGTAAGCAGTTCGCGTTTTCATGTATTAGCTAAACACTTAACTTTTCTTCTTCACTTTACTTTATTTGTTTAGGAACCGAACTGATCCCCTTTCCTCTTTAACAATCGCCACTAAAAGTGTGCGAATCCAACCCTCACATCCAATCTTTTGTCAATCCACTCAATCCCCAAGGCGAACCCATCCTCCATCTTGCTAGAAGCTTCCGCCATCACTCCAAACCTAACTCCCCTTCATCCCATCGATCCAATTTTGAAATTCAACCCGTGCCCGAATCTCTTATGCTCTTCATAAGTCGATTCAACTTTCAATCCTTGAATCTGATTTTACACATACAAGTAGGTATAAGTCTAAAGCACACGAACTTGAATCATGACAAGTCGATGGGGTTAACCAAGTTGGTGGTTGTAGGCTTAGGGTTCAATGACAATGTATGATCAGTGATGATCATTTGGCATTGAGATAGGTTAAATTATGGCAGGATCGGTCGTGTAGCAGAGAAGATGAAGTGGAACGGTGGAGTGAAGCGATCGGTAATGGATGGATCGGTTTTGCATATAACTTGGAGAAGGCGGTGTGTAGAAACAATAAGGTGATGAGGAGGGATAGGTGATGATATGTGATCATTGATATGGATGGATATAAAGTGAAGGGGTTGGTCATGCTTCGGGTTTAATTATGGAGCAGTCGGTTGTGGTATTGGGATCGGTGTAAGGCGATCGGTTGGAGGGATCGGTTACAAGCTCCTAAGGCTTGAATTTTGACAAGGTAAAATTGGCAAGGGAAGGGATCGGTCATGATCCCTTGCCTATGGGAACTTAGTCGTTTTTGTCCTATTGAACTTGTATACAACTCGATTGATTAATGAACATAAGCATTTGCCTTGAGCTCGACCATGACTTGGAGACATGACTTCGAACTTGAATGTTTGGACCTTTGCACTCGAACTTATACGATTTAAACACATATGACTTGATCATCAAAATTTGAACTTGAATAAGAATAACATAAAGTCTCGAATGAACTTGGATGTAGATTTTGTACTCCAATATGCCGATGACTGATCCCAGAGCTTAGATGAATTCCACAATTGATCGACATGAAAATCGGTTGGGATAGTCAGTGATGACAGTCACTCCAACCGAATCCTAGAGCATTGTCATAACTGTCATTTTAATTCCAAACTGTTTATCACTGCACAACACTACACCACACCACACTAGCTTACACTTAGCATGGGGGAACAGGTTTATTTTCCTGATAATTACTATCTACAAAGTTTGATAGCTACGAGTTTTAGATGCTTGGAGCATGTAGCTACTAAGGGAACTAAACAATCTTCTTTTCATGACAATCCCGACACTAAATCAAGCTCAGCAATGCCATCTGTTCGAAACTCTCCAGGCCAGCAATCTGAATAGCCCGAAAGTTCTCATTAAGTGCCTGAAATTCCTTTGAATCCTGAAGCAGAAATCAAGCCAGCTCCCAACACGTTAGAAGATGCCATATTTTTGAATGATCTGGAGGATTCGGTTGCTTTAAAGGTTGATGAGGCCTCTCTCCAAAGGCTATGCATTCAACACAGGATTCCATACGAAGATGTGTGAGTGCAGTCTTGTAACGATAGGGCTCACTTGCCCCCGGAGGGTTATACTGCATGCAACAAGTTCATGTGCTGGGCTGGCTACGTTCCTCCTTTCAATCCATTCATTCGGAAAATGTTGCATTATTTAAGATTAGCACTGGCTCAACTGCATCCGAACAACTACACATTTCTACATAGTATGTACATGATATTCCTCGAGTTCTTATATCACGAACCGACTCCAGAAGACATTAGATTCATTTTGAACCTCAAACGGCAAAGTGGAAGCCTCTCATAAACTTTCCTTGAGTCAGTCACAAACTGTCAGGTCGTAACCGATGCTTGGAACAAACTGAGTGCTTTCAAGAATGAATGGTTCTATGTGCATTGCCTATCTGGTTTTGTAGGACGGTGGTTGGAAGGATGCAAGTATCGGTTCAAACTTAACTTTAAGTGCTTTTATTCAAGTCGTATCCTTAATTAAGCAGTTTCTCATTGAACATTGCAGGTAGCCATCCACATCCCATCGAGGACATATGCTTGAAGGCGGTTTCAGCGCTTAAAAACATACTAGTGGCAGATAGAGACATCAGATCTCTTCTCATCAATGAGTGCCTTTTTGTCTTCGTCTTACTAGAAGAAGGTCGCAGCACGGGACTGCCTAGAAACACCAAAGAGGAAGTTGTAGAGAGAAAAAGTGCCATTGGACAAGGAGATTACGACGTTGATCCTATCGTGCCCCAGTCGAAGAGGCTTCGGATGTCGCTATGGAAGGCGAGGTAAGGGGTGATGCTAATGAGCCCGGTCGTGACATTGTGAGCCCAAGCCACAAGCCTACAGTTGGATCCTCCCAAGGCCCACGGCTTCTTGCCTCGGAAAAGAGAAAAGGAAAAAGGCTCATTTATAAGCTTCACAGAGGGTAGGTCTGCATAAAACTCAAATCAACCTCTGTTGTTACTAACCAATCTAGCTCTTTGCCTCTAGAAAGTCTATCTGAGGGGTTGTTTGACATCCTGGTCCCAGACGATGCCGGAAACTATGATTTTTCCAACTTAATCCTCAGGGGGTCTAAATATGCTATTCGATTTAGCGCTGACATCCTCCCTACTAACATCGGAGAGATTACTCTAGTGAGCAAAGCTCCAACAACTGATCTGTTGGGGGGACACTATGACACTCATGATCATGTGCACTGCACCGCAAGACACGTATCCACCTTTAACTCCAGTGATTCTTATACACTTTTATTTTATTTGCAGGGTCGATGGGACACCCATGTAACTATGATTGCTTAAAGGGATCAATGTACTCTCAGCCATCTTATTTTAGGCCCAGTCGAGGTCCGGACACTGGTTGAGATAGGGAAGGTCGTGAAAAGAGAGAAGACCGAGACCAAAGCTATCAAATTGAGGACTCATCGTCCAGGCATAAGTCAAAATCTCAATCTTATCATAACAAGGGTGTTGGTCAACGCCCTGATACATAGTAGCAGCAAGTCGCTGCCTCATGCCCCATCTTCAGCCACTGCGCTAGAGCAACATTTGGGTTCTTCCGGTGCTCGTCGATCTTCAGATCGCCAGTCCGGCGCAGAAGGCCTTGATCTCTCATCCCGCAAGCACAATAGACGGGCCCTCTCAGCCCTTACTACACTTGATGCCACTACTGTTGAGAAGATGGCTAAGCTCAAGGCCACATTTCCTAAGTTATGCTTTGAGGAGTTCAAATTTGCTCCCGCTTTGCATTCAATTCCTCCTTAAGCCAAGGATATAGTACTCTCCTATGTTAATGATGTTTATGTCCAGCACGGTACAACTCTCCATGTTGCTGAAAGAATTTTTGAGGTATCGATGGAGAGGAAACATGAAAACGATCGCTTAACTCTTGAGGCAATCCACGACAAAGACATCATTAAGAGCTTGGACAAGGAGGTCAAGCAGTTGGGTACGAAGCTGGCCGATGTTGAGAAAAAGCCAGCGAATCTTCAGAAGTTGTCGAGTGTTTAATGAAATTGCACCAAGCTGAATTGGATATTGTCATTCATCATAGTGGTACTTTAGCCCTCGAAAAAGACGTTTACAGAAGGAGAAGGAGGTGCTGAAAAAGGACAATGATGTTATGGCCCTTCGTATCAAACAGCTTGAGGAAGAGCTCGAGAAGGAAAAATAGGAGAAACTTGAGGCTCAGCTAGAGCCCTAGCGATATTGCAAGGAGATTTTCGAAGCTCACGGAGCTAAAATAGAGGTCGATAGACAACTCTTGCAGATAGAGGCCCTCAAGGAAGAGGCTAGAGAGGCAGGCTGGACAGAGATAAAGGGCGAGTTTTATTCGTTACTGATATATTATAATGCATGTATCCTAATGAATCGCAACCTCCGTTTCCTTGGAAAGGGTATCCCGAGTCGCTCGTCGAAGCTTGGGACCATATTGTAGATTTGAAAAGGAAGTCCCTTGGTAGTGCTGAAATGGATGAAGAGCAACTCATGCGTGAAATTTTGCACGATGAAGGGCCCGATGTGCTCAAGGCTGCTCGGCTCATTTTACTCAATGATCCAACAATCACCGAAAGTGGAAAGATGGCGGCGAAGCTTTGGGATCTGGTTCCTAAGTCCCCCTACTACTCAACTAGGTGGTGCTTTAATTTCTCATGCCCCAAAAAAGGATGTGGGCTATGGTCCAGATCATCAAGGGATACACACATCTTTTTGGCTATCTCCGATTTTGGAAGGAGGCACTCCAGCCACGATCGAAGGCCAATCTAGTGAAAGTGTATCTCTTACTTCTCCAACATTCGAGAAAGTTTACATCTCACGCCCTATAGTCATGGGATTACCCATTGGTCTTCATGAAATTGTAGGTCTGTCTGCATCTGTCCATGTTCCCAACAGTGATGTTTCCCTAGGAAAGCAGGTGCAAACCGCTAGGCCTACTATAGTCGTCACTGTACAGGTGGTCCTACCGATCAACCTACTGAAACTCCAGGCCTAGATGTTAAAGTCATAAGAGATCTGCATGAAGAAAAAACTGACGACCAGCTAGGCCAGGATGAAGCAGAGGACGTCGTAGTGATCCATGCCTTCGAACACAGTGGTAAACTTAGCATGAAGGAGCACATTGAAAAGGAGGAGCTGGAGTTGCAAGCCAAGAAAGAGAGTGCCGAAGTGGATATCACTCTGCTTCAAGTTATACTACCGCGTGATGTCAGTTCTGAGGAGGTCGGTCCTTCTATATCCTAAAACGAGACTACCTCTGTCTCTAAAAGCATCTCCTTAAGGGTAGCAAAGGAAAAAAAGGGTCGAAGAGGAGAGGACGAGGCGGTAGCTCTGGAGAATCCATGCCGAAGAAGCTAGAATAGGAAAAAATAGCCGCTGAACTGGCTTAGGTAGTAAGTAATTAGGTAGGTAGCTAGCTTCTTTTTGTTGGTCGGAATTGTGCGGGTATGACCCCCGTTTTTGTTTTTTAGTTTCCAAAATAAACTTGCACTTAGTTTCTAAGTTCCAGTATATAAATAAAGATTCTTTCATTTATGTTCATCTTTTGTACAAAATTTGTCCAAGTGTTCAAGCTATCATGTTTCTCATTCAATGTGCTTGTAATTCATCGCTTGTCGTTCAAGTTTGACGTTTTTTGGTTGCTCGTTGCTTCGGGTGTCGATCCGACAAATCCACCTCAAGGCCTCCTTACGGTCGCGGCCTTAAGTTGTATCAAACACTAGGTGCGAGCCATAGTGTTACGCTATCGTATTCAGTGATTATACTCTTGCCCCCAGTCTTAGGTTGGTGGAGTTAGTATGCGGATGGTCGGGTCCCATCCATAATGAGTTTATACTTCTTCTATCGGGTTCAGGCGAGAGTTGGAGAATAAATGGTCCAACCGCATTCATTCATTTTGTTTATGCTCCTATCCGCACTCTAGGGATCAGAGTTATTCTGGGCAGTTAATCACATCTATACGATGTTCATAATCTAGCCCACACTTTGGGGACTAAAGTTGTTCTAGGAAATAGTTGAATCACATTTCCTTTGATTAATTCCCTTGCCCCCAAGTCCGGGGCAAAGTCGAAGAGTAGTCGATTGTATCATGACCACTTTTACTTCATACTCATCACGTCGAATTGGGAGACGGAGTTACGGGTGGTCGAGTCCCACCCATTCTCTACTTTATACTCAGCCAATTAGATCGCAGGTGAGAGTTAATAGACGAACGGTCGAGTTACGTTCATTTTGTTTAATTCAAGTATGCACCCAAGTATTTGGTTGGCACAAATCTCTGGATACTTGTTGGTTCATGTTATGCATATGTGGATGTAAGTTGGTCGTATATCACAACTATTATATTATGCATAATAATACATAGATATGGAAGGAACTTCAGATTTTGTTGCAAACTAAAAAAAAGCGACAGAATTCTATCTTATTACATGGCTTTGTATTCAACTTCAAAAGAAAATTCTAAATGAAATACAAATAAATAAAACAAAACTAAGTGAAATAGAATCGTAAATGCTTGTTATTTCATGCTCTAGGAAGTGTGATGCCATTGACAGTCGCTAGCTTGAAAGTTCCATCTCCAAGCTTCTAATTTATGACATACGGTCCTTTCCATTTCAGACCCATGTTTATGGGGCTAGGAAAGATCTGTTTCAGGACAAGATCGCCAATTTCAAAGGTCCTATGTCGGACTTTAACATTGTAGTACCAGGCGATTCAACATCGATGTGCAGCTACCCTCAAATCAGCTTCTACACGCTTCTCGTCGACCATATCCAGAGATTCCAAAAGAAGATCTTTGTTAGTTCTGGGGTCATAATAAGTAACTCGATGAGAAAGGACATCAAGTTCTACAAGAATCACAGCTTCGGAACCGTAAGCAAGGGTGAATGGAGTGTAGCCAGTAGCAGACTTGTGGGTAGTTCTCTATGCCCACAATGCTGACGAGAGATCATTAATCCACTTGCCTCTAGCCATTTCCAAACGCTTCTTTAGAATGGATTTTATGATTTTATTGACAGCTTTGACCTATCTATTAGCTTGAGGGTGAGAAATAGCCATAAATATTTTCTCGATATGATATCAGCGACAGAAGTCTTTGAACTCAAAGATATGGAATTGGGTCCCGTTGTCGGTTATGATTATTCGGGGGAGACAAAAATGATAGATGATATTTCAAACAACAAAATTTATTACTTCCTTCATAGCGATCGTGATCAAATGTTCGGCTTTAGCCAATTTAGTGAAGTAATGAACTGCTATAATGGCATACTTCGCACCACCTTTGAAAATCGGCAAAGAGCCAATACCCATGTAGCAAATAGCATGGGCTAACCATTTGAGTGATCTCCGTTGACGGGGCTCTCTAAATTTCTACAAACATCTAGCACTTGTCGCATCTTCTAGCCTAATCAGCTGCGTCTCGATTGATAGTTGGCCAGAAATAACCATAGCGGAGAGTCTTCTTTGACAGGGTTTCTCCTCCGGTGTGATCACCACATTCTCCTTCAATGACTTCTCTTAATACTCGCTTAATTTCATCGTTGGCGACACACTGAAGCAGGGGGATGGAGAAACCCTTCTTATACATGACTCCTTCTTAGAGGATGTATCGTGATGCTTTATGAAGGATCTGTCGTTTTTCATTCCCTCGCTCAGGAAGGATTCCCCTTTGCAAATGATCTTTAATCGGAGTCACTCATGACTCCTTCTCGGGCTCCATTTCTAAGACCCAATCAATCTTCATTTGGTCAATGATCAGAGACTGAGTATTTCAACTGGAACCAAGCCCATTTGTTGTGCATCCCCAGAACTAGCCAACTGGGCCAGCGAGTCGGCTTTCTCATTCTGTTCTCTAGGGATGTGTGTAATGGTGTGAGCTCGAAATTGGTTAGCAGCTCTTAGACCCAGTTGAAGTAAGGAGAAAGTTGTGTTCCTTTGGTATGATATTGTCCCTTGACTTGATGCACTACTAACTGGAAATCATAGAAAATTTGCAAAGCTTTCACTCCCAGCTCTCTAGCCAGTTTAAGCCAAGCTATCAAGGTTTCGTATTCAACTTCACTATTTGTTGCAGGGAAGTCAAGTTTCAAGGCATAGCAGATCGATCCTTCCTCGAGAGTTACCAGTATGACTTCGGTGCCATAACATCGATTGTTGGATGCTCCATCCATGTACATCTTCCATTGGATGGTGGGTTCTTTATTGTTCTATGGAGGATCATCCTGTATAGTGAATTCAGCTATGAAGTCCGCCAGTGCTAGTCCCTGGATGGCTCTCCGAGGGAGATAAGTAATATCGAACCGGCTTAATTCAATGTTCCATATAAGTAACCATCCAGACTCTCATATCATTGTAGGACCTGTCATAACATTTGGTCGGTGAAGAAATTGATAGGATGAGCCTAGAAATAAGGATGGAGTTTTCTTGATGAAATCAATAGATAATACATGAGCTTTTCTAACTTCAGATAGTTCCTTTCAGCACCTGTCAATCACTTGCTAACATAATGCACTGGCCTTTGGATTCAATTCTCTTTGTGCAGCAGTGTGGCACTTATGTCGTGTATCGACACTGCTAAATAGATGTACATGTCTTCATAATCTAGTGATTTGGACAAGATGGAGGGTCTCTCCAAGTGATGTACCAGAGCTTGAAATGCATCAATACAATCCTGCATCTATTCAAAGTTTCTCTTCCCTCTCCTGATCAAGTCGAAGAAAGGAATGCACTTGTCGACGGCTCTAGAAATGAACCTGCTCAGGGCGACGACCTTTCGATTTAGACTTTGCAACTGTTTGATTATCTTTGGCACCTGGATATTCCTTATAGCCTAAATCTTCTTGAGATGGGCTTCAATTCCACGAGATTTGACGATGAAACCCAAGAATTTTTCTAACGCAACGCCGAAAGAGCATTTGAAGGGATTAAGTTTCATTCCATATTTTCGAAGAACACTGACATCTCTGCAAAGTCATCGATGTTGACATTTGATTGCCATGACGTTATGAGCATATCATCCATATATACTTCCATCGATCGCCCGATCTGGTCGTTGAACATCTAGTTGAACAGTCTTTGGTAAGTTGCTCCAGTGTTCTTTAGTCTAAAAGGCATCGCAATGTAGCAACATAATCCTAGGTCGGTAATGAAGCTAGTGTGTTCCTGGTCTGGGACGTGCATCAGAATCTGATTATGTCCTAAGTATGCGTCCACAAATGAAAGCAACCCATGTCCAGCAGTTGAGTCTACCAGCTGGTCAATCCTCGGTAGTGGAAAGCTGTCTTTTAGGCATGCTTTGTTTAGGTCTAAGTAATCAACACTGGTCCACCACTTCCTATTAGCCTTTCTCACAAGAACTAGATTGGATACCCATTTCAGGTAGAGGATGTCACAGATAAAGTCATTGTTTTTTAGTTTATCCACCTCCTCTTTGAGTGCAGCAAATCTCTCCGGATCCATGCCGCGTCGCTTTTGTTCCACCGAGACATTCCTCGGGTCGATATTCAATGTATGGCTCACGATGGTCGACGAGATTCCACACATGTGAGAATGAGTCCAAGCGAACACATCAAGATTTGCTCGAAGAAAGCTAGCTAATTCCTTCGTCATCGTTGCACTAAGCTGTGATCCGATCTTCAGGACCCGTGATGGGTCATCGTGGCTGATTGTGATGTCAATCGTCTGCGGTGCAACCTTGGTTTCTTTGGGCTCCTCTTCTTCATCTCTGGGATCCATAATCTTATAGAACCAATTATGGTGCCCAAGCCAAGGCTCGAACGTTGATTGCTAAGCTTTATTGGTTTTGATGCAGAGAGGTTTCTCCGCATCCTTTTGTTTCTCCCTTCGTTGAGCGTCTCTCAACTCAGCCACATAACAGGTAGGTCCAATCGCCTGATCTCCTGCATAATTTCCACGCCATTCTCTATTGGGAATTCTAGTGTTAAGCACTAAAAGGCGATGACTGTCCTGAATTCTGCAAGGGCTGGTTGGCACAGAAAGGCATTGTACGGAGATTTCACATCCATCATAACAAACCGCAGCACTCGCACTCTCCTTCGTCTACTGTCACCCAACTCCACCGTTTGCTCAACATAGCCTACCGCTTCTATTGCAATACCGTTAAAGCCATGAATACGAGCTTTGCACGGTTTCAGATCTTTGATTTTCGGTAACATCTGGTTGTATGCCTTCTTGAAAATGATGTACACAGAACTTCCACAATAAATTAGAATCTTTCTCACCAAGACGGGGCTAATCATGGCCGAGATCGCTATTAGTTCAATCGTAGGGGCCTCCACCTTGTCCACGTCTTTACTTCGAAATATGATATCGTCTATCAATGTTCAATGCTGCTTCGCCAGAGTACCATCCTCCATGTTCGAGTAACAGTCAATATTAACATGTCTGATAGCGTTCATGTAACGCTCTATCTCATCCCATCCTTTATCGGTTGGATGTGGTCCTCCGACAATGGTATTAATAACTAATCTCCCTGTTGTCTGCCAAGGTTCCTCAGCATTGGGCGGAGCTTATCCTCGATTGGGGCCGGTCGGATGTCCCCTGCCCACCATCCTATGGGGCTTTAACAAACTGCTGCAACTTTCTTTTTCAAATTAGCTTCTTAATAACATCATGGAGGTGGCGACACTCATTTGAGGTATGTCCATAACTCTCATAAAATCTACAGTACTTTCCGGACTGTCTCTGCTTCTACATTGGTTCCTTCGAAGGTGGTTTGCTTTACTGCATGGTGTTACAGGTCGATAAATAAACATTCTTTAGCGACATATTCAATGGCGTGTATGTATCCAAAGATGGGATCCTCTGCTTCCCTCTCCTAGAATCCCATCTTTGGTCGCGGCTTCTAGCACTGCCATTCTTCTACTTATTTGGTATGTTTTGAACATTGATCTAAACTTTTTCGGAACTATCACTGGACTGCTTTACCACTACATTACTTTGTACTCCCTCGACGCTTGGGCCTGCAACATCTCTCTTCCTAATTCACTTTGCCTCCTCATTTCTAAAAAACTGAGGCGCCTTTGCAAAGAAATGATCCAATGTAGAAGGAGGCTTTCCTGCTAACCAATTGCTAAACTCGAAATCGTGGTCGACTCCCCTACTTAGTGCATTCAGTATTGCATCATCATTCGAATTACCGACTTCTGTAATAACCGTATTAAACCTTCCTAAAAAATCTTTCAATGACCCCCCGGTGCTTGGACCAAGCTGGAGAGTGACATTACATCCTTGGACGAGTCATGTGCATGTGGAATTGCTCCAGGAACTTCTTTGTTAACTATTAAATGAAGAGATTGACCGCGGTGGTAACTTGGTGAACCACATGGTCGCAATATCTTCTAGAAAAATGAGAAAACACCTTGCACTTGACTACATCAATGGATCGGGTGGAGTCAATATGTCATTCGTACTTCAAAAGATGCTGCATTAGGTTGGTTTTTCCCGCATAGGCAGGCATCGCAGGCATATGGAACCTCCATGGATATTCTACATGTAGATTGTTATCGGTGAATGGAGTATGATTTCTGGAGAGTCCCCAATCATCGCTTGTCAAGTCCTGACTTTCTTTCACTAGTTGCCTCATCATAGCTGTTAAGTTCGGTGTTTGGAAAGTTGGAGCAAGGCGGTAGTCGTGCTCCACCTCACGTGCCCTCTTGCTCTTGATCCATTTCCTGAGTAGCGGTTCTATCGTCTTCTCTTAGGTGCGGTTCAACCACGTTTGCTTGAGCTCCAACATTTTGATTGATCGTGGCACCTCCAGAGTAAGAACCTCTACCTACATACTGATCCCCCCTTGATTAGGGGGTTCATTGTAGACCCCCTTGAGGGGTTTGGCACCGATCAGTGTCGATCAGCCTTAGCTGATCACCTGATCTCATCCTGATGTTCCAGGTGCATACGGATTAGTTCTGTGGCGTCTGCTTCGGTGATAGTCGTCAGATGAGGAGGAATTTTCCAATCCTAAATATGGAATAGAATCCCTACTTTTCTTTCCATGTTGGTCTTTTAACTGGTTCATCAGGTCGATATTAGCCTAAATTTGATGATTGAGCTGCTGACGGCTATCCATTAGTTCCTTCACTAGGACTTCAAAATAAACTATAGTGATGTATTCAGTTGGATTTTAGGCATCGACAGCCATCGGTTGTACATTTTGATTGAACACAAGCACCATCATTTCCTTCAACAAAATGGGAAGTGGTAGACTTTCCTTTGGCCATGGCTAATAGCTTCCTTCTAGATCTTCTCAAAATTCGAGTAGTCAAACTTGTTGGCAGAAAACTAGATCTATTTTTCGGATATGGGAATCCACTAGTAGATGATGAGATCCAATCAGAATAAGAATTCCCTCTCAATGAAAGCACCAAAATAACTGCACCAAACTTACAAATGCCCAATAGAGTTTTAGTTGAAAAATAAATGAAGAAATCAAAATGAAAACCGATGAAACAAGAAGAAGACAAGTAAAAAACGATAACAAACAGATTTATAGTGGTTCGACATTGAGTGCCTACATCCACTTTAAGAAATAACTTTAACGATGACTTGAATTTCTGAGTACAAGAGAGATCGCATCAGAATCCGTAATTGTAACGGAGTACAAAGAAAACAACAGTGCAAGGATCCTTCAAATGAACTGTGAACTCTGTATTTATAGGCGTAGATGATCGAATATCTTTCTGAAAATTCGCCCGCAAAATCTCCAAATGTAGACGAGGTCACCCAGAAATTTTGAGGCTCAATACCCCATTATGAGTGATCGGGACTGATCAGTCTTCTTGGCCACATGGAAAGCCGCGATCGGTCAGGTGGATCCCCCTCTATGCTAGCTTTATGTTTTCAAATTTGTTTGTATAGTTGCTTTCATGTTTTAAAAGATATCGTTTGATTCCCGTTGAGTTGAACTACTGATCCAAGTTGTTTATAGCCACGGTGATCCGATATGATCCCTTGTCTAGGGGAAGCACTCTTCCATACCTAGAATGTTCTGTAGAGTATATCTCTTGGCTTCGTTTGACAATTACTTCATATTGTCTCTATGCTTGATCTCTAGACTCTGCGATTATATCTCTGAACTGCTTTCCTTGTCTATCATCGGGTCTAACTTGTCTAGTCAGCTTGGATATAGCTGGGTCAAAAATCCGGATAACACTAATCATTCATTCAAAGATCATTTCTTGCACCTTCTTAATCACATTGCATGCATCGTTGAATCATCAAATAAGATTATAGGAAGCTTTGTAATCGAAGTCAAAATTCGGGTTGACAGAACACAACTTTGTCAAGTCAGCAAACTCTTGTAACGCCTATTCCTCCAGGCTAAGTGAGGGTGTTTGATTAGTGAAAATCCGAAAGGGGGCTTTGGGACTGGACGTAAGACGGGATATCTGAAGATTCTGAACAAGTATAAAAACTCTGACGTAATCGTTTTTATTTACTTTACTTTACCTTATTTGTATTTAGCTTCATTATTGTTATTTGCACATTTATAATAGTTAGTCATATTAGAGATCCTGTGCACTTTCAATATAGAGTGGAATCAATATAGAGTGGAAACAGTATGCGAAGTAATTACATGAAAAAAGGGAACAAAGGTTGTGTTTTCTAAGTGTATATGAGCTATGAATGAAACAAGCCAGATGGCGGTAATGACATAACCATAAACAAAACTATAATACAAAAATGCTTATTTACAAGTGACGCCGTTGGAATAAGGCGACCAAAACCGTTGTGTTTTCACTATGATAGACATGGATCATAGTCCATAGACATATCTTCATTAGTATTTATTTTAAGAGAAGATTGAAAATATTATTGCAGAGTCTACGCGTTGCATCTTTCCAAAATGATTTTTTTAAGGAAGGTCCTTTTAGGTGTGTGGTTTGTGTAAGTCACATGCCCTACAAGTTATTAAATGATAAATGAATGATAAAAGTTTACTTTTTAATTTATGTAAGTGATATTGCCAAGTTTAAAGTTCTTTCTCTGTAACTTCCTATGGATTTTGATATTTCTACAATAAAAGTCTTTCTTTAATTGTTTTCAACTTCTAACATCGGATAAGATAAGTATTGCATAATATTTCACACAAATGGTTAAAAAAAGTTAAGCATCATGAGTCAGTATCTACAACAAATTGTAATAGCTAACATCTTAATCATGTTTAGGGTAACTGCAAATTAGTTTCGAATTGGCGCCTCAAACACATATATTCTCAACATGGATTGCGCAAAATAAATTACAAGGTGGATAATCAATAATTATTAAGCTTTGTGAAGTAATCTAAGAAGTCCACCCACTTTTATAAAACAATGTAATGATAAATATAAATACTAATAAGAGCATACTTTAGGAAATTTTAGAACCTAACAAAGAGCAAACAATAAATTACTGAATAATTATAAAATCGGTATAAGGATAGTGCTTGGTGCTACGGTAGTTGATTTTAAACACATGAAGAAATTGGTTAAGTAAATTAAACATAATTAATGAGCAGGTTAATACTTTTAACCAAATCCTCAGGTAATACGGTAGAACGAAATCGTTGTTGCATGCACATGAAGTTACGATGATAATTAATCCTCCATTCACAACGTTAGCAAGCTATAACGGAGAAGGAAGAGAACAACAATAGGATATTTAATTGGTGAGAAATTGTTAGAACATTAGCTTTGGTAATGAGGAAGGAAGAAATAAATTAGCGGAGGCAAAGAAGAGAAATTTTTTTAGAGGAGGCGAATCTTAGGAGAAAATGATTTTTAGGGTAAAAACGCATGGGTTGTGGTTAATTTGAGGAAAATGAGTAGTTTATGGGGAAAATTATGTGCATTATACAACTTAGGTGGGCAGAAAAGTGGATAGATCAGCCCCTTGTTTTTACTACTTAAAAAACCTTTCCCATAAGCAAATTTCACAAAACGACCATGTAAACATTGTCAGCGAAAATGTATATTTTAGTCTGCAAATATATATAGTTTAAAATGCACATATTTGTAAAAACAAATATATCCAGTGTGGACTGTAAATGTTTTAAGTAGATAATGTACATTCTTATAGTGTATTCTTATAATGTAGAACGCAAGTGTTCATTTTACAATATTGTACGGTTAGGACTGCAAATATTTGCAAACATGTGAATATTTGCAATTCTAACTGCAATTATATGCAGTGTAAATTACTTATTTTGATTGTAAACATTGACATGAGTTTTTCGTAAAACCGGTTTTAAAGGAGGCAGCGGTGGATTTTAAACATTTTAAATGGTGTTGGAGAAAATGTTGCCTAAGAAAAGTTAGAAATGCAAGGAAGCAGTATTTTGAATTTAGGAACCAAAGATATTTCTTTTACTGGAAAGTTCTTTAAAGAACAAAAGATTCTGCAAATTGTGAATGAAAATTGGAAGGCCTCTGAATTTCCAAATTTACTCTGTGAAAACAGTTTATTTCTGTCATTTTAAGATTCAGTGATCGTAAAACAACTATTTGAAATGAGGTTTTGCACGGAAGGTCCATATTTCTGATATTGTTACAAGAAAAGTTCTTGTGGCAAATAATACGCAAAGTAGGTTCCTATATTTTTTTAAATCAGAAAGCGCAATTCAACTTGATCTTTTCAAGAAATTTAAAATTTTCAAAAATTTCAAAATCGGAAAGTGCAAACAAATTTGCGATTTCTTGATAGAAAACGCAAGTTAACTTATATTTTTAAAAAATTTCAAAATTTAAAAAAAAAAAACAAAATCAGAAAGCCCAAACTAGCTTGTGTTTTCCTAATAGAAAACACATGTTAACTTACACTTATCAAAATTTTCAAAAGTTAAATATTTTCAAAAATTTCAAAATTAGGAAAATGTAAGGTAAGTGCAAATTCTGTCAGAAAAGGGTAACGCATTTTGCGTTTTTTATTTTTAGAAATAGAGATCAAATTTACATATTAGTTTCCGCATGGACTTTTCTTATAACAACATCAAAAACAAAGAGCCGTGACTCTTTTTTTTATTTGAAATATTGGAAGCTGCCTAGACCATTTTTGTTTTTGTTTTCTTGTTTAGATAATAGGTAAATATACAGATATGCTACACATTTTACAAGTCACGTGTCTATTCCATAAACACGTGTTACTTGGTTATAGCATAACAACAATGGTCGCTGCTTTAACTCCATTGGAAACGGTGCGCGTTTAAATATACGGGGGCGGGTCTGGAAAACAACGACGAATATCGGGGGTTAATCCAATCACACGCCGCATAGTGTGCTATGTCTTTCATGCGGTTGAAGTAGAATTATCGCTCCATTGGAACCTAAATGTACTGCCTTGGGCCTGAGGATTCTCAAGGCCGGCCTTATATATATTAAGGTCAAATAGAGCCCAAATGAGTAGGCTAGCCCAATAGAGTATAAAATTTATTTAGGCAACCTAAAAGTCCACGAGTCACAACGTTGTATATAATATGCTGTAAAATTAAAGTCTAACGAATCCAAGTCTGATACAGTCAAATCAATCCCTAATAAACCAAATACCTATAAAGTTGCGTTCATAAATGCGTTTGAGAAAGAAACATGCACTTGCATTTCACGTGTGTTTGGTTTCTTATATTTATATTTTATCGTATATGCAGTTTTTGACATGGTGACAAATCAACCTCGTTATTTCATTTACTGTTCACCATTTTTATCGTTTAAGGATTGCATCGTACCATATCTCAATGTCATCCAATTGTGCCCCATCCTTAAGATTTTAGACCGTCTCTTAACGGCCTTGCATTAAGGCTTTATATTCAGCAACAAGAAACAAAAAGGACACCCACCATAAACGAGTGCAGTCTTAGCAGACAAATTTAGAATCCTGAATTATCTATGTGTTTAATTAATAGTCGTCTAAACAGAAATATAAAGCTCAAGCGTATTAAACAGACGTGCATTTAATAGACGTTTGAATAGAAATATAGAATGCTCACACGTATATTGATTAAACGTTACGTTTAATTCTAATGTGATTATTAAACATGTGTCTGGACGAGGACGATCGACGTTTATAGTTAGAATGTTGTCAATTTTCAGTAAAATTCAAGATTTAACACATGTTGAATACTAAGGCCGTGTTGGAGTTGCTCTTCCTTCTTCATACAACTATGTTTAACTACACTAATTTTTTTGTGGGTTTTAGATAAGCCAGCACTACGTTGTAGTTTGGAATTTAATGGTTTTCTATGTTGCTTTGGTTGAATTTTCAAACTTCATGTCCCAAGTCTATCAATGTGCCATGTGGTCTACGTATACATATTGAATTTGATAGCCAAATATGGATTTTAATGCATTTTATATTCCCCAACTGGTTACATATATCCAAATAAATTGGATGGTGTCAAGTTATTTGGATATATGTCAGAAAATATGCATTCTCGTAGTATATGCTTTGATTAATTGACTGAAATTTTTATCGTTATCCTTGATATTTTATTAGTGTATATTTGATTGTTCTATTACACGTGTAGTTTCTCGGATGAGTTATGGTAAAGCGTGAATTTAATTGAAAAAGCGTGAATTTGAAAAATATGGACAAAAATTGATGTTACAATGGATGTCTAATCATACAAATAAAATTAGGTGAAGTTAAATCAAATTAGGTGAAGTTACTGTGTTTGTTAAACCTGTTTGAAGGTCATTATTGCTCCTTGAGCTTAAAAGTCAAAATTCTTTGTAGGCTTTACTCAACCATAATATTTTGTAGCCTTTACTCAACCATAATTTTTCCAAATTATTGGTTTAGAACTTTGATTTTAATTTTAAGCAAACCAAAATTTCATTTACAATAGTAACCTTATCCTACTTCGCATATTAGTTAAAATTAGAATGGTACTATTTATCTTTTCCGCCAATGATGAACCTAAGAACATGAATAAATTTTTTGATCAAAATACAATTTTCTAATCTCATTGAAGTATGAAAATAAACAAATATGATTAATAAATAGTTTTGAACAATTAATATAAATATAATTTGAACTATTAACTTAATAAAACAATAAATACACATTATTTATTATACTAAAATATGCATAATATAAACTATAACATTGACACGAAATGATAATTTTCGAAGGCGGATACCGACATATATATTCTTTTTTCCGATAATGGATATTAATCTATTTTTTTGAATACGAATGCAGAAGGATTTTGAGTTTTTGAATATCCGTCGAAACACTTAGGGTCCGTTTGGTTTCATTTTGTATTTTGAGTTTTGTGTTTTCAATTTGTACTAAGAAATAGCAAAAAATAAGAGAAGAAGATTTATAATTCTTAGCCGTTGGAACGACCAACGGACAACGAAAGAGTTTATTGTTCTCCGTGCTTTTGTTATCTCTCGAAACACGAAAAATAAAATAAACTTGTTTTCTATTTTATATGTTAATTTCATTTTTCAAAATTGTTTGTTTTTCAACTATACATACAACGGACGCATTTTTTTATAGACGAAAACACAAAATTAAAAATGACAAGCCAAACGGGGCCTTAATTATTTATAGTCCCAAGAACTATTAATAATATATAAAAAATGAGATGAACAAAGCAAGTAAAAATATTTTATTAATTTTGGATCAGAAATTGATGAGTTAAGATAGTTAATTGCATTTAGAACACACATATAATCAATATTTTTGTATGTTCGATAACTTTCTAGAAAAATAAAAATGATATTATAATAATTAACTAATTTGGTTATATCACATTATTTTATATTACAAGTGGCTTCATCGTTTTTTATTGGAACGACAACAAAACTAATAATGATTGGATATTTTCGATCGAAGTAGCAACGATGGTTCTTTACTATGTTTTATTTCAACATCAAATCAGTATTGCAAATTATTTTTTTACTATATTTGTTGGCACCACAATTGGTCACTAACACCCTTGAATAGAATTGTGTACAGAGATTAATGAAGAAAGTAAATTAAAACAGAGGAATATCACAGTAGAATGCAAAAACAACAACAGAAACAAGAACACCAGATTTATAGTGGTTCGGCGTAATTGCCTACGTCCACTTTGAATGTGATTTTATTACTTTCCAAACATTTGAGTACAAATACAATCCGTAAACAAACAACTCGAATAAAAGTTTGAACTGAAAGAAGCGAGTACAAAAAATGGCAGAGTATCCCCGGAGTTCTCCCAAAAAAAGGTCCATTCAACTGTACCCCCTGCCCCTCTATTTATAGACGAAGACAGGCTAGATCCCTGCATAAGTCCACGACCTAGACAACTCGGCCCACAAGTGATGCCCCAGGTCAACCGACCGAGGTACACCGAGCCACTCTTGGCCGAACCATGGGTCCCCTGAGGATGACTCGAAGCATCTTCTTAAATGACTCGAAGCAAGTGGTGATGTGACTCGAAGCATAGAAGCGTCGACCGTACCCCTCGTGGTAACTCGTTGTCTTCTCTGATGCATACCAAACCAAGTATGCCGAACCACGTACGACCAATCCACATTAGCTCTCTCACCATGACCGATCGACGCATGCCGAACCACGTGCGACCGGTCCACATTAGCTCTCCAAGGCCGAACCACTAAAAGCCGACCCACATGAACCGATTCCTCAGAGGTTGATCCCAAATGACCGAACCATCAACACTGATCTTATCCAGACCGAACCATCAAGGCCGATCCCAACCTAGTTCACCGAAAAGGATCCACTCTGTCAACCCCACATTCTCTTGTATGATTGTAAACGACCGATCGTATATGACCGACAGTGAATATCTGATCCTCACTTCAAGTGCTGACCCATGATTTTTTGGTGACTCCATCACCCAATACCGACCCATCATCCATCACACATCGACTCTTGTTCATCGAGGCCGACTCAGAGTAGTTGCCAACATGACTTGGAGTGGACCAACCCTTGACGTTATGCCCACTTACGTTCAATTATAACTTCTGCAGCCTCCGTTTTGTAGCTGGGCCCAGGTGTCGGGTAACATTTGCCCCCCAAAGTGTGCCTTGTGAATCAATATGACGCGCTTTGAATCAGCAAGTAATCCCCATTTCCAGAGGCTAGCTCGTTCAAAATGAACTGACCGTCGCTCTTTTATTGGTCTTCGACAAAGCTTCGCGTCGTCTGAACGTATTGGTTCAGCCCCAAAGTGATCCTGAAATCCTGCCTTAACTTTTCAAAAGTCGAACATATACAACCTTTTGAAGGCTGAATCACACTGGGTTTTCCAAACCCATGCTTCTCCACCAATCGGGTGAAATCCATCTTTCCATTGCACTAGATTCCTCGATTATCATTACATGCATATATATATATACACACACATTTTCTTTTAATGTCATTTTCATTTATTTATTATTTCATTTTATTATTTTATTATTATTATTATTTAACAAGGAACAAGTGAGCGATCGGCATACGATGGCTGATCCACTCGATCAGTTTGCCCTGGCCGGGTCGACATATCGACTTGCCGAACCACATGAAACATGGTGACCAGGTCATTAGGATAATATCGGTTCACCTTCCACTCTCCATATAAAAGCCCATGCCCAATCTTCTTCTTCTCACACCCACTTCATAATTCATCTTCTCTGGTTCTACTCAAAACCCAAGTCCCCTCTCTCCACCGAACTGCTATCCTTTTTTACTCAACCAGCTTTTAAACGTGCTCCCCCATCATCCCCGACTTCAAGCCCAAAGAATCACTCGCCCTAGATCCTAATTATCGTATAGGTAAGGACCCATACTTCGCTTAAAACTATTAGGTCACGCCCTCTTGAACTCGAACTATGCTTGAATCGCATATGCATACAGATCTTCATGATGAGTGGGAGAGGAGAGAAACGTGGCGAGTGAGTGTATAGGGCAAAGATAGTGGAGAGCTTCTTGGCATGGATTTCCACTGATTCGAAAGATTTTATAAATGGAGGTCGACGTGTTATAGGGTCAGAGGTATAAGTTTCATGCCCAGTATTCCAAACAAAGGAGAGGGGTCGGCAAGTTTCTAGTGGAAGAGCGGGTCGGTAGGGTTCTAGCAGTTGAGTTAGTGGGTCGGTATGATCCTAGCGGTAGAGTGGGTCGGTACTCCGAGAGGGAGTGATATATGTTGTGGTGAGGCCAGGTCGGTGATTTGAGAGAGAGAGTGGGTTGGTCGCTTTAAAAGGAAATGGGTCAATCATTTTAGATTAGGGGAGCGACCGATATGTGGATCGGTTGTCTATGTTTAGAGGGTCGGTCGGTGTAGACGGTTTTAGGAGTTAGGGATAGTAGCTTGGTATAGACTGAGAAAGGTGGTCCGGTGATCAGAGAGAGAGAAGAGTGGACGATTCGGTCATCCTATAGGGCAGTGGGTCGGTATGTCTGGGTCGGCATTGGCAACCAAGACTATTCTAACCCGAACATAACATACATTTGGATAAATTACCTCCACAACCAAGCATAACATAATGGACAATGACAAGTAACAAAGCACATAAGCCCAAGGACCTAATTTGTAATAACTACCCCATAGTTTGAACAATCTTAAATGCAAACTTAATCCAACAAATGTGAATAACAGCCTTCACACTCTATCATGCCAATGTTTGATTCCAAGACTTCTACTACCGGTCATATGATAAGCTGATGGAGACGGTCAGCGATGACGGTCTCTAAGGATAGCAGCTTAAAGTTCCATCACACTATATTATTCTTTGGGACTTTAACTTATCTGTACCCTTTGCCTAAATCGTTGCACTAGTTCACACACAACACGGAGGAATACTTTGTTGTTATATCTGATATATATTATTTTTCAGGTATAGCTTAAACAGGTATCTATTCACGCCAATCGCTCGCTGACGATGTCCAAAAAAATCAAGTTCTGCTATCGTTTCCGACAGGCCCGAGCCAAGTTCTCGGCAGGAGGCAGTGGGGACTCTGAACCCATCGTCAGCCTCCACACCTAGCATTCTGGACCCATCTGTCACGGTTGTAGGTTCGGCTTCCGATGTTATAGACGGAACTGTTATTCTGGATAACCCCATTGATTCACAAGCCTCAAAAATTGGCGAAGTCGCTCTTCGTCGGTTGTGCTCAATTCATGGAATCCCCTTTGATGATGTTTTGGTTCCGTCAGGACAAGATCGGCCTCACCTGTCCCCAACCGGATGTACTACGTGCAACAAATTTATGTGTTGGGTCGGAAGTGTGCCACCTTTCAATTCATCCTCCGTGAAGTGTTGCGGTATATTGGGATTGCTCCGGAACAGCTACACCCTAATAGCCACGCGTTTATTCATGGTACCTACATCCTCTTTATAAGCACCTTATTCAGACTCCCTACTCCCGAGGATATCCGTTATATTTACCGCTTCAAGAGACGTTCCAACAGTCCATCCTTCGTATTTCTCGAGCCATGCTCCAAATGCCAAATCCTGACGGGTGCGTGGAGTAAATTTTCCCAGTATAAACAAGAGTGGTTTTACGTACGTTGCCCCTGGTTTTGCGAGAAGATGGCTAGAAGGGAGTAAGTTTCATTTTTAGACTAATATTTGTCTAAGGCTCGAAGTGCATCCTTTCTAAACTTCTTTCGACTCTTATAGGTATCCACCCATGACCTGAAGGCGCTGGGTTTTTTGAGGCCGTCGAGGCCATTCGAGCTATTCCCGTGAGAGACCAGGATATTAAGTCTGTTATTTCCAATGAACTGCTTTCGAAGTTCAGATTACTGGAGGAGGGCCGTCGAACTAGCCTTCCAATCGGCGCCACTACAACCGGATCCACTACGGAGAAAGGCAAAGAGCAAGCCGGACCTTTGGTGCCCCCTATAGGATGGGCCCCCGATACAACTGAGGAAGGTGAAATCAAAGAAACCGAGGTGCCATAGGCGATCGATGAAAACATAGATTCCGGCCAAGTGCCAGTGTCCGATGCACCCGGTGCTGATGAACTACTGCCTCCTTCGAAGAAGAAAAAGTGTCTAGCTTACAAGTTGAAAAAGAAAAAGCTTGGCGGAACTTCAAAGGTTACGATAACTACGATCGAAAATAAATCGTCTTCCTAAAATTTAGAAGGCTCATTAAAAGGCCTATCTGACTTGACCATTCCCGATGACATATTGAATTATGGTTTCAATAACCCTGGGGCTATGGGATTCAATTCGCCCGTGAGAACCGATGAAGGCATTCCGACTGACCATCAAGGAGAGAAAACTCCAATAAGTAAAGCAAAAAACACTGGTCCGTCGAGGGGAAACACTAGGACACACACAAAAACTTACACTCCACCCTGCACTTGAATTTCACTCGTCATGTGTTTTCTACTAACTCGCCCTCATTTGGTTTCGTGTGCAGGTGATATGGGGTGTACACACGGCATTGACCGCCTTCGTGGATCCTCTATCTACTACCATTCTAGTCGAGATTCTGGATCCGTCAAACGACGAGACAGGGACGATAGTGGTGACAAAGATTATTGTCCCAGAGATTCATCGTCTTCCAAAAGGAGAACTTATAGCCATTCTTCATATCCAAACGACCCTCCCTCTCACTCGGAGCATAGTAGGGAGAATTCAGCTCAAATGGGATCCCAGTTCGAAGTTCCTCGTGACCAACATTCTGGCTCATCGAGTACCAAGTAGTCCCGCGAACCTTATAAGAAATCTGTGACTTCGGTTAGGCAGACCCCTCCAGCCTCAACACACGATCCGTCGACAGTAGAAAAATTGGCTGAGCTCAAGTCTACATTCTTGAAGATATGTTTTGATGGCTTGAAATTTCTTCCCGTGATTCATCATATCCCCGGACATGTTAAATAGAGCGCCATTGCTTGCAACAACGACGTTTATTTTCAGCACGATGCGTTCGTACACTTGGTAGAAAAAGTTTCAGAGGTTTCCATCGAACGCCAACACGAGATTCATCGCCTCAAACTCGAAGCTATTCATGACAAAGACATCATTAAGGGTCAAGATGAGGAACTATCCTCATATAAATCTCAGCTCGAGACTGCCTAGAAAAATGCTAAGGAGACAGCCGAAGCAGTTAGTTGCTTGGAGGTTGCTTACAAGAAAGAACTTAATGAGGCAGTCCAACGCAGCGGCGCTTTGGCTTTGGAGAAAGACTCTATCCAAAAGGAAAAAGACATTCTCGATCGACGGGTCAAAGAACTAGAGGAACTGCTTTCTAAAGAGAGAGAAGAGAAAATTGCAGCGCAGGAAGAGTCGCAAAGATACTGCGATGAAATCATTGAAACACGGCTTCTAAAGACAAAACTTGACGAAGATCTATCCAAGGTTGAAGCACTAAAAGAAGTAGCTTGTGAAGAGGGCAAGGAGATAGTGCTCATAGAGGCCAGCTCTCAGCTTGAGGCAGCTACTGAGGCCGGCAGAGAAGAAATTAAGTGCTTATTTGATCCGCTCATTGCCGAGTACAATGCACGAGTTCTCATGCACCGTGGCCTATCTTTTCTAGGCGATGGTTATCTCGAATCACTGGCCGAAGCATGGGATACTTTGATAAAGATTAAACGAGTTGAGCTGGGCATCGAAGAGGTTGATGAAGAAGCTCTTGTGAGAGAAGTGCTTCGAGGAGACGAGCCTTCATACTTATCCACGACAAAAGCCCTCTTCGGAAGAGACTCCTTGTCATCAAAGGGTAAGGACGATATTGTTGGTCCGTCCGGCACTGAGTCTCCAGTTCCTCCTCCCGTTCACCCAGCCGATAGCTCGTCTCTTGGGCTTCCCGAGCAGCATGTTGGTTATGACCCGGAGAAGCCTGGGTTTGGTGTTCACATTTTATCCCCTATTCTGGAGGGTGACACTCCCAAGATGGCTGAGAGTCAACTGGAAGACGGTATGTAGTTTTTCCTTCTAGAGTTCAGGAAACCATCGCTTTTGGTGAGTAACAGATGTATTCTAACATTTGCCTTTTATGACTTCATGTAGGTCATTCTGATCCCGAACCACTTCCAAGGAGCGATGTTGCCACGGAGCGGGAAGAGAAAGTGGTTGAGGCACTTCACACTGGGGATACCCCTGGACCCGATGCTCAAGTGATCGGGCACTAGATGAGGATAAACTTGAGAATCCCTTGCCTGTAGATGAACACGACGAGGTCGAAATCATAGGCGCTTCCAAACATACTTCGAAGCTTAGCATGAAGGAGAAAATCGAGGAAGAGGAGAAAAAGAAAGCGAAGTTAAAATAGAACCTCAGATGGTGGAACTCGATGACCCCTTAAATAGACCCCTAAAGGTTATTCTCCCCGGTGGGACCATACCTCTGGAGGTCCTTCTTCCTTCCTCGGATACCACATCGCTGGGAAGCAAGGGGTCTAGGATAAAACGTTCAGCTGAGGAGACTTTGGAGAAGCCGAAGAAGGAGAAAAAGTCAAAGAAGTAGCTATCATCTGGTCATGCCTCGTTCAACTTAAATAAGCCAAAATCATGTAGTTGTTTATTTTCTTTTTTATAGTCGTCGTAGATAGACTTTGGCTCCGGACTTCGGAGAAGTTGCAATGGAACTTAATTTTTGATTGGTAAATAAAATTTTGTTTCTTTTTATTCCATGACTCTCATTGTTTAGCTTATCACCTAACTTGTAATTGAAATCCAGAGTCTTGTGGGTTACGTAATCTCCAGTCCGCTCTCACATGACTTGGAGTTTTTTGAATCGTTTATACTCTAGTCCGCACTCCGGGGACTCAGAGTACTCTAGTCCGCACTCTAGGGACTTAGAGATTTTTGAATCGTTTATACTCTAGTCCGCACTTCGGGGACTCGGAGTACTCTAGTCCGCGCTCTGGAAATTAGAGATTTTTGAATCGTTTATACTCTAGTCCGCACTCCAGGGACTCAGAGTACTCTAGTCCGCGCTCTGGGACTTAGAGGTCCGCACTCCGGGGACTCAGAGTATTCTAGTCCGCGCTCTGGGGACTTAGAGACTTTTTTTTGAATCGTTAGTCGATCGAATTTTAGTTTTGTGCATGCGTTCATACGCCAGACAGATTAATGCAATTTTATTTTGCCATGATATCACAAAACACAAAACAATAATAGTACATAGAAAAACAGCTTCAAGCCTTTATTGATGGTAGAAAATAAGGACAAACTGAATCGTCTTATTACATGTCAAAAACAAAGAACAACAAAGGAAACGTATTCTGGAAACAATTGCTACTAAAATGCAAAAAAAATAAACTAAGTGTAATAATGACGCAAATGCTCGCTATTCCATGCTTTGGGGAGCGTCACGCCATCAACAGTCGATAGCTTGAAGGTTCCTTCTCCAAGCTTCTGTTCGATGACGTATGGACCTTCCCTAGTGGGATTCATATGCGACGGGACTGGAAAAACTCGCTTCAAAACAAGGTCGCCCACATCGAAAATTCTTGGTCGAACTTTTTCATTATAATATCGGGCGACTCGGTGCCAATATGCGGCTGCCCTTAAATCAGCTTCTTCACGCTTCTCGTCGATAAAGTCCAATGATTCCAGTAAAAGATCTTGATTCGTCCTAGGATCATAATAGGTCACCCGGTGAGAGGGAACTTCAAGTTCCACGGGTATGACAGCTTCAGTGCCGTATGTCAAGGTGAATGGAGTGTGGCCAGTCGCGAACTTGTGGGTGGTTCTGTAGGCCCAGAGTGCTGTTTGAAGCTCATCCACCCACTTGCCTCTAGCCTTCTCCAAATGCTTTTTCAATATGGACTTGATTATCTTATTTACGGCTTCAACTTGTCCATTGGCTTTAGGGCGAGCGACTGCCGCAAACCTTTTCTCAATGTAATATTTTTGGCAGAATTCTTTGAACTCCCTACTCTCAAATTGAGTTCCATTGTCAGTAATGATAGTTCGTGGGAGGCCAAAACGGCATATAATGTTTCACACAACAAAATTAATGACCTTTTTGGTGGTGATCGTAGCTAAAGGCTCCGCTTCTACCCACGTGGTGAAATAATCGACTGCGACAATTGTGTATTTCGCACCACTTTTGGAGTTTGGCAAGGAACTGATTATATCGATTCCTCGTATTGCAAATGGCCATGGACTAACCGTTTGTGCGAGTTCCGTCGATGGCGCTCTCGGGATCTTTGCGTACTTTTGACATTTGCCGCATCTCCTTACGTAATCCGCGACGTCCCGATTCACGGTCGACCAATAGTATCCATAGCGGAGGATCTTTTTGGCTAGCGTCTGCCCCCCAGTATGGTCACTGCATTCTCCTTCGTGAACTTCTTTTAAGACCCGCTTTATCTCATCGTGGGCGATGCACCTAAGTAAGGGAATTGAGAATCCTCTCCGATACATTATTCCATCCTGAACCACATACCACGAGGCCTTGCGAACGACTTGTCATCTCTCGTTCTTTCTCTCAGGCAAGGTTCCATATAGCAAGTATCCTTTGAACAGGGTCAACCACGACTCCCTTTCAATTTCCGTCCCTAACACAAAATCTACTTCCATTTCATTTATACTCCGGACATGTAAGGTTTTCGACGGGAACCAAGCCCATCTATTGTGCATCACCAGTACTTGCGAATTTTGCCAACGAGTCGGCTTCCCCATTTTGTTCACGTGGAATGTGCGAAATATCGCAGTATTCAAGGTTTGCCAATAATTCTTGAACCCGAGCGAGGTATGGGGCAAGCCTTTGCCCCTTCGCCTGATAGTCTCCCCGTACTTGGTACACCACCAACTGTGAGTCACAGAAGATTTCAATCGATTTCACTCCAAGTTCTTTGGTGAGCTTCAATCCCGCAATCAATGCTTCATACTCAGCTTCGTTATTCGTAGCGGGGAAATCGAGTTTCAAAGCAGAAAAAATTGATCGGTTCTCGGGAGTTACAAGAATAACACCAGCCCCAGAACAACGGTCGTTGGATGCCCCATCAGTATATAGCTTCCATCGAACAGCGGGGAATACATCACTACTGCTTGACTCGTCTGACATGGTGAATTCTACAATGAAGTCTGCTAGCGCTTTCCCTTGGATAGCCCTCCGTGGCAGGTAAGTGATATTAAACTGACTCGGCTCAATGTTCCATTTGAGTAGCCTTCCAGAGGTTTCTGGTCATTGGAGCACCTGCCGCAGAGGTTGATCGGTATAAACACTGACCAGTGTGCCTGAAAATACGGACAGAGCTTGCGTGATGTGATCACCAAGCAGTAGGCTAGCTTCTCAATATTAGGATATTTTCTCTCTGCCCCCATTAAACGCTTACTAACATAGTACACTGGCTTTTGGATTCGATCCTCTTCGCGAATCAAAGCTGCGCTGATGGCATGCTGAGATACAGCCAAGTAAACATACAACTCATCATGGTCTACAGGCTTCGACAGAATCGGGGGCCTCTCCAAGTATCTCACCAGAGCTCGGAATTCATCCTCACAGTCCGACGTCCATTCAAAATTTCTCTTCCCTTTTCTTATCACATCAAAGAAAGGAATACACTTGTCGATCGCTCTGGATATAAATTGACTCAACGCGGCAACTTTTTCCATTTAGGCTTTGTACTTGCTTTATAGTCCTGGGTGCTTGTATGTCTCGAATAGCTTGAATCTTTTCTGGGTTGGCTTCGATTCCTCGTGCACTGACAATAAAACTCAAAAAATTTCCTGACGCAACACCAAAGGAACATTTCAGTAGATTGATTTTCATTCCGTAATACCTGAGTATATCAAACATCTCTGCTAAGTCTCAAATGTGGTCGTTTGACTGTCGTGACTTCACGAGCATATCATCCATATAGACTTCCATCGTTCTACCAATCTGGTCTTTAAACATCTGATTCACCAAACGCTGATAAGTTGCCCCTGCGTTCTTCAATCCGAAAGGCATCACTACATAACAGAACATTCCAACGTCCGTGATAAAACTGGTATGCTTCTGATTTGGAATGTGCATCAGGATCCGGTTGTATCCCGAATATGCATCCATAAATGACAATAATTCATGTCCTACTATCGAGTCGACCAATTGATCAATCCTGGGCAAAGGAAAACTATCCTTAGGGCACGCCTTGTTCAGATCTGAGTAATCAACACAGGTCCTCCACTTCCCGTTAGCCTTCCTCACCAGTACGGGATTAGATACCCATTCAGGATAGAGGGAGCCACGGACGAACCCATTGGCCTTGAGTTTATCCACCTCCTCTCTGAGAGCAGCGGATCTCTCTGGGTCCATGCCTCTCCTTTTTTGCTTCACTGGTACATACTTTGGGTCAATGTTCAACATATGACTTGCGATGGCGGGGGAAATCCCACACATATCGGAATGGGTCCAAGCAAAAACATCTAGATTCGCTCGGAGGAAATCGATAAGATCCTCTATCATCGAGGGATTGAGCTGTGATCCAATCTTAAGCACCCGTGACGGGTCATCATGGCTGGTTGGAATGTCAATCGTCAGTTCAGCCGGTGCTGCCTTAGCCTCCTTGGGTTCTTCATCATCATCTCTCGGATCTATGTCTCTGTAGATCCGACCCTGTTGCCCAAGCCAAGGCTCGGGCATTACTTGTCAATTTTCTCCAACACGGATGCGGACAGAGTTGTCTGTACCCTTGCCCTTCTCTCTTCGCTGGGCCTCTCTCAGCTCAGCCACATAACATGCACGACCAGTCGCTTGATCGCCATGCACTGCACCAACTCCTTTGTCCATTGGAAATTTCAAAGTCAAACACCACGGGGCCAAAGCTGCCTTAAATTTCGCCAGAGCCGGTCGGCCCAGAAAAAAATTATACGGGGAATCAACATCCAAAACAATGAACGGTAGGATATGTACCTTCCCCTAGCTCAACTGGCAATTCAACAAAACCCACTGCATCAGTAGCCGCACCATTAAAGCCATGAATGCGGGCTTTAGATGGGTTTAGATCCTTCGTCTCCATCATTATTTGGTCATATGCCTTTTTGAAGATAATATTAAAAGAACTCCCACAATCAATCAGTATCCTTCTCACAAGTGCTGGCCCAATCAAGGCTGAGATGACCATCGGGTCAATGGTAGGTGCCTCCACCCAATCGCCATCCCTGCTCCTAAACACTATATCATTCGTCATCATTCGCTGCTGTTTTGCCGGAGTCCCGTCTTCTGTATTTGAGTAGCACTCGAAATCCGCATGCCTCAAGGAACTAGCATAGCGTTCCATTTCTTGCCAACTCTTGTCTGCCGGGTGAGGTCCACCAATTATCGTGTTTATGACCAGCCTTCCTCCGATCCGAGCGGGCTCCTCAGGTCGGTATAAAGCCTGCTCGCGATTGGGGTCGGATGTCCCATGTCCACCTTCCTGCGGGTTCCTAACAAACTGCTGTAACTTTTTCTGACGAATCAGCTTTTCTATAGCATCATGGAGGTGTCAACACTCCTTAGTATTGTGCCCGTAGGTCTCGTGGAACCGACAGTACTTTCCAGTCTGCTTTTGTTCCTTAGTGGATTCCTTTGGGCGCGGCTTTCGATACTGGAACGTATTACAAGTTGATAAATAAATATTCTCCAGAGATGTGTTCAGAGGAGTGTGTTCGCCATAGGTTAGGATTCTTGGTTTCCACTTTCCTGCTTCTCTCTACCTTTTGGAATTTCCTCCTCCGGATCCTTTAGACTGCTCTGGCTTATTTTGAACATTGACTTGGACCTTGCCAAAGTTTTTTCCAAATTGCTTTACTGCAACATTGCTTTGCACCGCTTCCTTGCTAGGCCCTGGCGCATTGCTTCGTCTTGACCACCTGACATCTTCCCTTCTCATGAATTGGTTCGCCTTCGAATAAAAGCGTTCCAGGGTAGTCGGTGGTTTTCTTGCCAACCAATCAACAAACTTTGAGTCTAGATCTACTCCTCGCATCATGGCCATAAGGATAGCATGGTTATTCGGCTTGCTAACTTCGGTAGCTGCAACATGAAATCTTTGCAAATAATCCTTTAATGACTCCCCCGGAGCTTGGATCACACTGGACAAAGACATCACGTCCTTTGGACGAGTGGCATGGACCCTAAACTGCTCCACAATTTTTACCGCTAGCTCATCAAACCTGGAGATTGATTGTGGGGGAAGTCTGGTGAACCACATGGTAGCGATTCCGGATAAGGTTATTGGGAAGCATCTACATTTGGTTGCATCATTTGCCCGAGCCGAGTCCATCATCCACTCGTATCTCATTATATGTTGTCGGAGATCAGTCTTCCCTTCATAAGCTGGAATGGTAGGCATACTGAACTTCCGAGGGTACTCGGCCTATAGGATAGTATCTGTGAACGGAGTATGGCTCCTAGATACACCCCAATCATCGTTGGATAAGCCCTGATTCTCCCTCATCAGTTTCCTGACCATAGCTGATAAATCCGGGGTCTAGATGGGTGGTGCCAAGTTGGTATCCGTCCTGCGTGATCGGTCTGGCTGGTGCCTCCTCGGCAGGCAATCATCTAAGTGCACATCCCGAGGACCTGCTTCATTATGACCCTGGCGAGGCAGTGGGCCAGCCCCCAAGCATGCTCCAGATCCTAAGTTTTCCCCTCCAGGTTGGGGACGACTCCCCAGGTGAAAATAAGGAGCCACGGTTCCATGTAGGGAATCAGACCATTTCAGTTGGTTTGCCCTTGGCGAGTCATCACCAATTGCTCGGTTGCACCAGTTTGTGCCGTTTCGATCCTACAACGTCTACGCCTGTGGTGTTCATCTGACAAAGCGGAGCTGTCGGATGATGAGTAGGAAGCTGGGCTTCCTCCAGCGTTCTGACGATGCTGCTGAGCGATCTGGGTCATCAGGTTGGCATTCGTTTGAATCCGCTCATTGAGTTGTCTCCTGCTTTCCAAGAGCTCCTTCATCAGCTCATTGAACTCTGCCCTGGTGACGGCTTCTGGTTGGTTTGGGATGGTGGTGGGCTCTGCACCTACATTAGCTTGCTGATTGCTAGGTCCCACTTGTTGGACGCTGGCGGTCTCATTTACATCTGCGTTGTGAGAGGCAAATCTGGTACATGGTCTTGCCATCTTAGAGTTATCTGTGAGAATTCTGAGTAGTATCTATGAACTCTTGAGAACGAACTTGGATCTCCTTCGGGAGATTTCCTCAATCCAGTAGCAATAAAGCAAATCCTAGCAGCTTGAGAAAGTAAGAATTTCCAGTGAAAGCTCCAAAATGTTAGCACCAGAATTGGTCACTAACACCCTTGAATAGAATTGTGTAGAGAGATTAATGAAGAAAGTAAATTAAAATAGAGGAATATCACAGTAGAATGCAAAAAAAACAATAGAAACAAGAACACCAGATTTCTAGTGGTTCGGCGTAACTGCCTATGTCCACTTTGAATGTGATCTTTATTACTTTTCCAATCACTTGAGTACATATACAATCCGTAAACAAAAAACTCGAATAAAAGTTTGAACTGAAAGAAGCGAGTACAAAAAATGGCAGAGTATCCCTAGAGTTCTCCCAAAAAAAGGTCCCTTCAACTGTACCTCAGCCCCTGTATTTATAGACGAAGACAAGCCATATACCTGCATAAGCCCACGACCTAGAATAACTCGGCCCACGAGTGATGCCCCAGGTCAACCGACCGAGGTACACCGAGCCACTCTTGGCCGAACCATGGGTCCCTTGAGGATGACTCAAAGCATCTTCTCAAATGACTCGAAGCAATTGGTGATGTGACTCGAAGCATAGAAGCGTCGACCGTACCCCTTTTGGTAACTCGTTGTCTTCTCCGATGCATACCGAACCAAGTATGTCGAACCACGTACGACCGATCCACATTAGCTCTCTCACCATGACCGATCGACGCATGCCGAACCATGTGCGACCGGTCCACATTAGCTCTCCAAGGCCGAACCACTAAAAGCCGATCCACATGAACCGATTCCTCAGAGGTCGATCCTAAATGACCGAACCATCAACACCGATCTTATCCAGGCCGAACCATCAAGGCCGATCCCAAATGACCGAACCATATGACCAAACCAAGTTTGCCGACCTAACCTAGTTCACCGTAAACGATCCACTCTGCCGATCCCACATTCTCTTGAATGATTGTAAATGACCGATCGTATATGACCGACCGTGAATATGTGATCTTCACTTCAAGTGCTGACCCACAGTTTTTTGGTGACTCCATCACCCAATACCGACCCATCATCCATCACACATCGACTCATATTCATCGAGGCCAACTCAGAGTAGACGCCAACATGATTTGGAGTGGACCAACCCTTGACGTTACGCCCACTTACGTTCAATTATAACTTCTGCAGCCTCCATTTTGTAGCCGGGCCCAGGTGCCGGGTAACAATATTAATTTCAGTTTGGGTTACGCAATTTACAAAAAATGAAAGATATATTTACAATTAAAGTTAGTAACAGTTTAGTCACAACGAAATTAGTTGATTCATGTGTATCGATGAAACATTATATGAAAAATGAACAACCGTGAGATGAAAACGTGGATATGGAAGGATGATCCATGATAGCAGTATTTGAGCGGATCATAAAATAAATGGATGAGAGATGTTTAGAGGGATATAAACAATATCACCTTGCGATTATTTCATAATTGCAAAATCATTTTAAAATGTCAAAAGAAACCTAAAGTTTTTGTAAAATTCAAGAGATTATGCGATATTGATGTTTTAGTTAATATGTCATAACCTATAATTTTGGGGAGAGAACTCTTTTTACAAATAAATAAAATAGGTGTTAACCCGCCTTTTGGCAAGGCCGTGGACAGGAGGATTTAACTAAATCGACTACTCGTTCGTCGAGACTGGAATACGATGGGTTTGAGTCAACTGGATGGATAAACGATCAATCACGGATGATAAATATGATTACGAAGCCGAGGTTCGACATAACATGGATCGGTCAGCAGCGTTCGGTCATTGGAGTTCGGCCCTGTGGGTGGTCGTTCGATCAAGGTGGCTCGGTCGTGCATGGTTCGGTCAAGGAGAGGGGATCATGCATTGTTCGGTCATGGTGCTTAAGCCAAGGTGGCCCGGTGCGACTGGCTCGGTGGGTATGGCTCAGTACATGTGGGTCAGTCGTTCGGAGTCGGTGCAACTTGATTGGATCGACAATAGGTGGTTCGGTATGCTTGAGAGGTATTAGAGTTGGGAGTGGCTCGATGTTGGAGTGTGGATATGGTTCGGCCAAGGTAGATCGGCATAAGTCGATCGACATGTGTGGATCGGCATCTCGTTTTGGGTTCGACAAGCATTTAGAGACAGGAGCGGTAGTTTGGTTTTGGGTCGGTGGGAAGGTGGATCGGTCAAGTTGGAGCGGATCGGTAGGAAGTTGGGTCAGCCACATTCGAGTAGGTCGGCATTGGATAGGATCGACAGTGGAGTGGATCGGTCAGGGAAGATGAGGCGAAGTGGCTCGGTATGGATGGGTTCGGCCTCAAGGGAATTGGAGCGAGTGGGTGGGCCCTACGTAGTTCGACATATGTGGGTCGGTGGTTGTGGATCGGCTTGTCTGGGTCGGTCAACTTAAATTAACATTTGTGGGCTGAGCTACCTTGGTCATGGGCCTACACGGGGGACCAACTTATCTTCGTCTATAAATACACCATGTGGGGCTTCAGAAAAGGGGATCTTCATTTTTTTTCTCTTCGTCTTCTATACTAAGGCTGCTCTGCCATTGTTGTTCTAAAAACTCTGGATTGTAACTGTAATTGATTCTGACATCAATAAAAAGGAAATTTCTAAAGCGGACGTAGGCCGGAGTCAGCCGAACCACTGTAAATCCTCTGTTATTATTGCTTTCCTTTTAATTTCTACTGTTCTTTATATTTAAACTCTCTACATACATTCTATCTGTTATTTGTGACGGTTGGTTGGTGCTTTCATCTGGATTTGGGTGTTAGTGATCAATTTTGACGCTAACAATAGGTTTTGTTAGATAAAATTTAAAATTGCAGGGTAAGGTTTTTTCTTTTTCTTTCCTATGCATTCTACGGGACACGTTGGAAACATAAAAATACAAGACTAGTTCTAAAAGCAAACAGCACGCAAATTTTAATCATATTGAAAATCTAGATAATAATCTATTGTAACAAGTTATAAGTGAAGCTACACCCAAACGGTGGCCTTTGTAACAGTCTTCCTTACTAATAATTTATAAAGGGAAAATTCTAATATTGCTTCAAATCTAAAGTTGAAAAAACATGCCTGAAAATCCAAAGAAATATCCTATCAACTTACATTTATTTCAAATATTTCACCGTATGCCTTTTCAGTGCCATCACAGATTCAGGTTCAGAGTCACTGCTCAATTTCGAAACAACTACTTCAAACCAGAAACACAATAAAAATGTGTTCATATCCACAGTCAATTCTTGTATTTGTTTATTTCTAATAGTAAATTTATGACCACCACGTAATTAATTCGGTGCATGAATCGTGTTAACATAGTCATAAATTACGCACTTCATATTTAATTTTCATGTCAGTTGCTTTTGCTTGGACGTCTCAACTTTCAATTTAATATAAGATATTTACTTAATTCGTTCCATTTAAAGTAAAAGGTATAAGCTCCATTTAATTGCATAGATTTATTAATTTGACTTATAGGGAATGGATTTTTCTTTATTCAAAGTTAAGTTATATAGCGTAGGCATTAATTGCTCTTCGTTTGTCCACCACTTAAATGTCAAGCTTCATTCAAACAACCCTCTTTAATGCCTCATTATTATTATTATTTTCCTTTTCCCACCTAATAATTGTTTTTCCTATATCTAACTACATAATTATTTTTACTATAAAATTCAGTTTTTTGCACATAAATCGTTTAATTTTAATTTGTATATAGTTCTAGTACACATAAATCGAAAAATACTGATACAAAGAATGCAGAAATTTCGCTAAATTCGAACTTATCATTTTATTTATATACAATAATATTCAACTGTATATAAAAGTATTGTTGCTGAGTTTGTAAATTAGCCACGTGACCTGTGTGCATTAATGTTGTTAAAATCCAAAATGCACTTATGATAAATCATTATTCATTGAACGTTCAAGAAAACCGTAATGTGAACAGTTAAATGAAATGGACAATTCATTTCTCTACATCTTCATTGTAGGAACGTCGATTTCGCATTTGCTTTTGTGGTTTTATGCATGTAACAATACAGTATTTTATTTATTTGTTTGTTTTTCCTATTAACTGATGATTAATAGTATTTAAATGAAATGTTTTATATATATATAATAACATTTCATTTAAATACCATAAAACATCAGTTAATACGAAGAGAAAATTGAGCATTGAAGTCAATAGTTATAAATTAATTAGTACATAAATGCTTGCATAAGGCAATGGGTTGTGAACTTGGAACTGCAACCACAAGTCATCAAAGAAATGTTAATAAGCTATTAAATGTGTCATTAAATGAATGCTGCTGTTTTTAAATAAATAGACAACGAGGTCTCGCTTTCAATTAATTGCATCGGTACGTATTACAGATCGAACAAATAAGTTGGACTGTATTTATGCGTGTGGCCCATCTGCATGATTTTAATAAATGATAAATAGCCTAAGTCTACCAAACTTGGTTGTATAATATCTACTTGAGTCTCTAGAATTAAAAGTCTGAAACAATTACCGAGGAGAGGGTTGAACCCTAGTCTAAAAAAATTAGAGCATTTCATTATACACGTACTTATCCACAAAACCAATTAGAATAGCCTCCAATATTTAACAAAAACTATATAGATACGAATACAAAGACACTCATATCTGAATAATATCAATTCGGTTTTATAATGATTATAGTTTATTTTATGTGTATTTTAGCAAAATAAAATATATTTATCTATTAAATTAATAGTCTATAGTATATGCATTAAATAATAGTTATATAAACTGCTCAAAACTATTTTTTATTATTGCACCGGTTAATTTTGCATTATTTTAAAATCAATAGGATTGAAAAAAGATTTATATTAAATTAAAACTTTCTATTTATATTTTTTGATTTATGAATCGTTGGTGGATAACGTAAATATCTGATATCCGTTTGTATCCGCAAATACGGACGTCCGATATCTAAAAATGATTTCGAACACTATCCGCTAATAAGCATGCTACAAATCTTCAATTTAGTTGCGCTTGGGTAATGAATAATACTATAATAATCCAACTAAGCTCATTCAAAAACGATCCAATCCTAATAATTTTATCCTTGTCCACGGTGGTTTGAGTGGACCCAATTCGATCTTTAATGCTTCGGTTTAGGTTAAACATCCATGGTTGGATTCGATAACATCCAATCCATTTACACTTAAAATCCATTGGATTTGACTTGATAGGTCTAACTACACATCTCTATTATTAATAAAAAGAATTCAATAAACATGATTTTCAGACATTCGATAAGCACTCTTCATCTATTAACGGAATCCCATCATTGTTTGCAACCTCAACCATCCTGTTGTTGTAATTAGCAAAACTTTTACATTTATATTACACATCCGTTCATTAATCTTTTATTAATAAAAATGAAATATTTCTGAACGTCAGTCCAAATAAAGTAGATTTCGAACTTTAACTTATTATTGAAATTGATTATTTATATCTATAAAAAGCAAATAAGCTAGCGTGCATGCCCAAATTTAAATAAGTGAAAAGAGACAAAAGGTTTACTTTTACATTATCGTAATATTTCTGTCGAATAATCTTAAAGAGCCAGAGAAAACTTCCATTAAACGCAATTTAATCAATTCAACATCACGCCAATAATGACTAACCAAAAAGAGGTGTGGCAATTAAGTACATTAATGAGTTAGATTTGCGAAAACTGTCGTATGCCACGTGTAGTTTTCTAATTGGATCTCATTGTAAAATCTCTCTAGCTTGGAAGTTGGAAAAACCTTTACATACGTAATTAATTAAACGACCCTTATTAATCACTGATTAAAGTTTGTAGATAAACAGTTTATGTTTCTCTCAAATTAATTGACAATTGATTATCGAACGAGTACTAATTCAAATCTTAATTACTAGCCACACGCGGAACTATCCGCGTTTAATTTAATGTACTTCAAACTGAAAATTAAAACGAAATAATAAAAAAAAAAAAAAGAAAGAAAAGAAGCCTGAAACGAATTAAATTTACGACAGTAATGGTTACCTTAACGAAATCAACTTCACAGTAGCATACAGCAACAAAGCAGATAAAATTCTGACACAGTCAGTCTTTACAGAAAACCCCTCAATCAAACAATTATTAAACTCTGTTGCACACGATCAACCCTTATCGTCCTGCACACAAATAAACATATAATCAGGGACCACAAAATATCGCCATTTATATTAATAAATGCACCCTCCCATTTCCAACTCACACCATTAACTACTTATTAATTACATATCACCCCCTTTTTCATTAACTGCAACGCTACATATCTATTTATATTCGCAGCCTGTCTCTATATAAATATACACGCACTCTCCCTCCCTCATCGTCATCAATTTAATTTTCATTAAAATATATACACATATATCTAATTCAATGGCGGCAGACGTAGGAAGACATTTCAGAAGCACCAAACGCAATCTGGTCACCCGTGACTTTCTAAGCTGTGCGGTTACCGGATCCAAAGAGCTCGATCTCGACCGTTCAATCCCCTTCGGTTGGGAGCGCCACCTTAATTTATCGGTATTTTCCTTTTCATTCGATATCTGCATTATTAAATGTATAATTTTCAATTTGTTTGGTGCTGATATGCAAAAGTTTCAGTCAGGGGAGACGACGTACACCGAGCGCAGCAAATCGAAAAGGAAGCTGGAGGATTTAAACCTAGCACACCCACCAAAAGACGAATCTACCCTCGAGGTTAAGGCTTTATTACCATCGCGCCACCGGTCGGAGTACCAAAGCGTGTGCACGTTGGACAAGGTGAAGTACGCGTTGGAGCGCGCGAAGCGGGAAACGGAAAACGCAACGGGAAAATCGGACGGCTCGGATTCGAAGTCTTGCAGCGATGAGCTGATGGACGGTTCGAATTCGCGGATGAAAATGGTAGTGGCGGGGTGCCCTAGTTGCTTGATGTATGTTTTGGTATCGAAGGAGAGTCCGAAGTGTCCTAAGTGCGACTCGGAGGTGCCTAATGATATTTTTGAGAAGAAGAAGAGACCGAGGATTGACCTTAATTTTTAGGGTAGTTTGATGAGTAATGTTATTTTTTTTTTGATTGGATTAGTAGTTTTTTTTATATTGTAAATGGACATTTGGTATAGAAAAAGTTTAATTTATTTTATTTTAAAAAATGGAAATTAGCTACATGGATTTTATGGTTATACTTCGATTTTGAATTCAAGTACACGATAGAAACGTATAATTGTAATTGTCTATGCTTTACCTTTGAAAATTCTTTACGCCAGAGTATATGTCTTGTGATATTTGAAGGGAAGAAAAGTCTATTTCAACATATAATAATGCCATGCACAAAAATTTACAGTCATGTGTTTCTCTGCTCCTATGTCAAAATATGAAATATGCGATTATGGACCACACGTGCACTTACGGTGACAAGAAGCTTATCGACAGCTTGGGACTGTTCCGGCCACCTAGTTAATATGCCTAGTGGTGCCTAATCAACCATCTTACGTGAAATTTTTTTATAGAAATATTATATACATGAACCGTTTTCACCATTAAATTACAAATTTTATTATCTTTTAAATTATAGGTATTGTGCATATGCAAATAATCTAGTAGTTGAATTTTTTGTGTGAAAACTTGTAATTTCTCCATATAAATAACATATTTAAAACTGCATCATTCAAAATGCAACTGCAATTGCATCATTCAAATCACAAGTTTCAATAATAATAAATGTGCAAAGTTATAACTGCATTATATTAATGCAGTTTTAAATACATTTTCTTAATGCAGCTAAATTTTGCATTCAAATATAACTACATTTCCTAAATGCAGTTAATTTTAAAGTACTTTAATATTATATAAAATTATCAAATGCAATCAAAATTATTGCTGTATCACATAAGTGCAGTTAAATTAATTCAAAAAATATTGTTATATTATAATTGCATTTTCTTCGAACATTTAAATTTAACAACATTTTCTTAATGGGATTATAATATAACTGTATTAAAATTGAATAAAATTATTAAATGCTGCCTAAATTTTGTACATCACATAAATACAGTTAAATTAATTCAAAAATATGTTGTTAAAAATGTAATCGCACTTTCTTAAAGCATTTAAACATAACTGCATTTTCTTAATGCGGTTAATTTACAAAGTGCATCAAGATCGGATAAAATTATCAAACGCAGCAAAAATTATTAGTACATCACATAAATGTAATTAAATTTATTAAAAAACGCATCATCGTTATACTGCATTTTCTTAATCAAATGCAATCATTCATTACTCCATCTTCATTTAAATAAAAATTTACTTTTACAAACTAGATTAATTAAAAACAAAATAATGCATTTAAATTTAATTACATTTTTTTAACACGGTTAAATTATAGCTGTATACATGAAACGGTTTAATTAAAAACAAAAACATGCATTTAAATTAACTGCATTTTCTTAATGCAAATAAATTATAACTGTATCAAATAAAATTATAAAATGAAAGCCAAAAATGTTACTACATTACATAAGTGCAATTAAATTAATACAAATATGATGTTAAAATATAATTGCATTTTACTAAAGAATTTAAATATAACAGCGTTTTTAATGCAGTTAAATTATAAAGTGCATTAAGAATGAATAAAATTATCAAATACAACCACAATTATTACTACATCATATGAATGCAGTTAAAAAATTCAAACCAATCGTTACTGCATAATTTAAAAACAAATTCTTTTCAATTAGGTTAAAAGATAATAACTGCATTATCTTAATGCAGTTAAAAACAACTATGTAAAGATATATCATCCAAAATAATTACAGTCACATAAATGCACTTAAACGAATGGGTAGTATAAACAACTGCATTACATAAATGTAGTTAAAACTGCAATGTGAAATTATGATTTTTAAAATTTTATTTTTAGGTATCTACAATGAATATCATTGGAAAGATTATTAAATTTGTGATTTATTGGTAAAAACGATTCTTAAATTAATATACAAAAAGTTACCATATTTTAAAGATTGAAATAAATGAGATAACGACTACTGTTAATTGTCGGGTGTGATACTATAGAATTATGGACGTAATGTACTAAAAATTAGTTATATGGACCCGCTTTACATTTCAAATAAGAAATAGGGACCCAAAATTAATATTCAGATAAGAAAAACCTAAATTGATGCCCTAGGTATCCTAAAAGAAAACCCAACGTAAGTTTTTAAATGCCTATATGTCTTCAATTGTTGCTAGGTGGTGGTATATATAGAGATCTTTGCAATCCAGATGAGTTAAAACAACTTTTGTGCATAAACGACAAATTGTCTTCTTATCAATAAAGCTTTGAAGGTGAACTATGTTTTTGAACCAATCTTCAATAATTTTGTTATTTTCTAAAAATCAAGAATCTGGAATAAGCACAATAAAATTACAAAGTAATACAGCCTTATGAATATTAAAATTGGTAAATAAGCAGTGTAAAATATACACAATTTGATGTTCATCAAATACGCCAACGCTAGAATTTTTATTCATCCTCGAATAAACCTAACTGAATTTATTAACCATACTTTCATAGGGAAATACGATTGCATTTAGTGTATGCAATAAATCTTTAAACCTCTAGAAGTACCTAGCGTTGGAATTGGGCCAGCCCAGCGAAAGTTATTGGTGAATTTCATTTTTTTTACATATTGGATCTTTATTAGGTCTATAATGTCTAGTTTATTATATAATATTTCAAAATTTTATTTAAAAAAAGGCATTTATTTTATTTAAATTTATAAAATGATATAGTATTATTTAATTTATGTTATATTACATATGTACGTATCATATAGACATATATAGTTGTGTGCATGTGTAACATATAAATTCGTGCAAGGTATAACATGTGTGTATAGATGTTGGGGTTTATATCGCAACGGACACGTCTGCTCATCCGTATGCAAATGTATTATCCAAATTTATGTTTATACATACATTTAATGCTTTTATAAATAAAATATTACAATATATATGTGTGCGTGCGTGCATTATCCCACCTTTTGACTAGGCATAATCCAAACAAACTGCACAGATAGATCTTGAAGTTATCAATAGGGAAAGTCCGAATAGATAGCCCATGAGTTCAGAAACCAAGCATAGACAAAGTCAAAGCCAAAACCATCAGAAACAACAAAACCGTGGGATCCTAAGTTGGGGATCGGTTCCCTACATAGGGATCGGTACCGACTCCCAAATTCAACTTGGGTGGACCTCATCTTCTGCCTACAATTCAATGCGATTTTCCATCGATCTCCACGAACACTTGTATCAACAACTTTGTTCTTCTACTACTCCACCATTTGGACTTTGAAATAAGCTAATATTGATGCAAACAACCATGGAATCACGAAGCTAACTACAAGACGATCCGGGGTGGAGAGTTGAAGACACCAAATTTGGTCGTCTTGAGGATCGGTATCGACTCCTAACTTCCCGCTGATGTGGCATCCTACTTCTATGGAGAATGTGTCCAATTCTTGTGCGACGACTAGAAGGTATTTGGTGTGGGATTCTAGGCACCATACTTCTATAAATAGGAAGGTTTGACTCATTTTTCAGGATCTTTTGCGGGGCTCTAGATCTATTATTTCTTATATTCTTGCAACTCCGAAATCCTAAGTTTTGGAATTGTACCGAGTCCTAAGAACTTCTGCCACCAAGTCATAAATAAACAATAAAATCATTGAGTGGACGTAGGTCAGAGTATGCCGAACCACTATAAAACTTTGTGTGTTCATTTTTATTTGTTTTACATTTACTTTCGTCCCTTTTATTTCTCTACTATTACTTCTGGGTGTTTGGCCATTTTTGGTTCAAACATTATATATATAAACTTAAATTTTATTTATATTTAATTTTGTAAAATTATAAAAATATTTATATATAAATAAATATAAAATATTAAGAATATGTATAAATTTATAACTATATGTGTGTGTATGTGTGTTTAAATCAGTTATAAAATATATAATTTTTTTTTGCTATAATGCCGAAAACAATCCATGTGTGTATATATATAAATGTATATATTAAATAATTATATATATGTAAAATAATAATAAATATATAATAATACAAATAAAAATCTTAAATATAATTTATACTAAATATATATCCAGACTGGTCTTGTGCATGGCTTAATATATTTTTTTCTAATTTTAAATTTTAATATATATACACACACACATTAATAAAACCGTACAAAATTATTAAAAATTAATAAAAAATTAATTTTTTGAAATAAATTTGAAATTTGAATTTCCAGTAAATTTTAGATGAAAATTCTATAATTTTAAAATTTATTATATAGTTTTATAATTTAAAAAAGTTAAAAATCTATTTTCTTATTTTTGGTTTATATTTAAAAATTTAAAAATATTAACATAAATGTTTTTTATTTTATTTTCAACCGACAATATAATATGTATTGATATAGTTTTATAAAATATAAAACACATTTATATAATTATTTATATGATTAGTTGATTTAATATTATTTAAAATAATATATATATATATAATAATTTTTTCCTGTTGAAAATATTATGATTATTAAACATTATGTAGAAAATTATATTTCTATAGTTTACCTAAGTATATAGTAGTATTTAAATTTTAAACTGTATATATATATTAAATTATTTAAATTAAAAAAAGTTTTTTTTAAATATTAAACCGTGCTGCATAAGGATATGTTAACTCAAAAAAAATTATTTTTTAACGTATATATACATATACATACAACCAATCAAAATTGTGATAATATATTTATATGTTGGAATCTTCGCCTAACTAACAATATAATATAACAAATAAACATTATAAATGTAAATTAATATTTACGAACATGTTAGAAATATACCTTATAGCCAAAGCCTGTAAGCACATCTTGTAACAATGAAGTTTGATCCTTGAAATAGTTCTAATCAAGCAGATTGCTAGTCTCTTAACCGTTGACCGATAATTATCGATTAGCACTGTATCTGATTTAATTTCAACTAGATATGAAAGAGGGATTGGAGGGAGAGTTCGATGGTAATGGTTTAAAATGAGGCTACAAAAAAGCTTTAGACAAATGTGGGTAGAGATCTTTATATATAAGAAAAAAATGAGAGAAGTCTGAATTTTATCCTTTACTCAATCTCCTTCCATCTTATCCATCCATTTCAAAGCTTTTTAACCCCATCATTAGGCCACCTATAGCCTCGTATTACAACCAAATTTACCAGCCCCTTTCATGGGCTTTAAACTTATTTAAGTTCTGAATCAATAATTTTGCAATTAAATCCAATTTAATAGCTATTATAAATTTAATAATATTTGTTCATCAAATCAAAATCAATTTTTATAATTAATATTCTATAAATATTAATTAATTTAATTAGTTTATAACAATCAAAAATTAATTAAATCATTTGGTCAAAGGAATATTCATCGTTTTGGTTATGCAGACTCGTCAGGTATAAATTTGGTCAGCGATTAATATTGAGCTATTCGAATATTAATGTTCAAACATCACTTAGCAGGTAGTGCGACATTTTGGCCAAATTCATCGCTTGCTTGGCTTCGGTAAAATCCAATTTGATTTTGTTAAGCGTTACCGGGTTGTGACTTTTATTTACATCAATTCTCTTCATCAAAACTATATCACTTTAGACTTGTGAAATTTGGTAATATTCAGAATTCCAATGTCGTCCATATTCAACTCTATTTTCTAAACACAAAGTTCTTAATTCAATAATAATTATTATTATCAACTAAAATGCTCTGGCCAGAAACTTTGACCTTGAATTGACTTATGTTGACAGTGATACTAACCTCATATAACTGAAAAAACGAATCCTCCCTTGAACACCGTTTCACTTATAATTCTTCCACTCGACCTAACTATAGTCGTTCGATGAAGTTCGTGCCATGATTTAACAATAATCAAAGCGGAGCTTTAACTTTGTAGATCAATAGTATTCTCAAGTCAAGAAAACTGTGTAATTTTTTCACATCGATATTTTCTGTTTGACCTAGTTATATTAACCAACAGAAAACTACCGAGTGAGTCATTCCATAGTTATCTAATATCTATCAGTACGTAAACTCTTGGTGCCTCCAGTAATATGAGTAATACACTGCCCAACATTTAGAGAGCGTTAAGTACTCTAGTCTCAACAGATGTATCGATATCCAGTCTTAATATATCTCAACTAAGAATATTAAAAATGGTATATTGATTTTCATTGTGATAAATTACTCACAGTTACAACACTTTGTAACTACTATCACAAAACATACCATTTATGGATTTTCTATTAAATATACTTTTAATTTAATTAATTAGTTAATATAAAACATTGTATCAAGTATATAATAAAAAGAAAACACCTTTTATATTGAACAAGGTTGGTTACCATGTTAGATATATGTAACATATTACATAATTGCCCCTAGGACATACCTCTAACTCTATCAATCTACCACTTGCACTTAGGGTCATTTACGGAATCTTATTCCAACTTCTCCAATCGGTTTCCTCAAAACCAATCGGGCCAGTACCTCAGTGAATGGGTATGCTATTATGCTTTAATTATCAACTCTATCAATCATCTCTTCTCGACGCATATAAACTATTTTATTATATGGAACAATTCAGAGCATGTCTCTCGACTTCTTTTGAGCTCTATGTTCTGTTATGAACAAAATCGCGACGTTGTTTTCATATCACAATGTTATGAGATTCTCAACATTTGAAATTATGCTCGGCTCAGTTATAAATTTGTACGTTTATTATATATACATTATTATTATTGTGCCATTATTCAAGTCAATGTTATTAGCCTTTTCATTGAATCGTCCACAATCTGAACATTTCTAACTTAAAGATTGTTAACTTGAATTTATTATTCACATATTATACTCAATATCACTTATGATGTTTGAGTCCTAACACTCCTTTATAAGGAATTCATTGTTTCTATAAATAATTCTTTAGTATCTCACAAATACATAATAACACCTCAAACAACCATTTAGTGATATCTATTTGGACTTATATTTGCCTCATGTATCAAATACATAAACAAATCATGATAACGTAGACAACATAACATGTATGATAATTCTTATTGCCAATCCATAAGGAATCCATCTTAAATGTTCCGTATTGAACATTTAATAGGGTGTCCTTACATATCATTTGGGACATTCTTGATATCATTTATACTTACCATAAAAGACATCATTCACAAATCCAACGTCGAATATTAAAATAGCTAAAGCCAATTCTAACACAAGTACATCATTAACAATCAACGGTGTGTTGTTTACTTATGGTATAGAAATATCTATGTACCTTTTAATGTTTTTAGTGAAAATTTTCATTTCACAACATTCAACTTGGTCATGGATTAATCAATGGTGATGATTACTTTCACGAATTTGAATCTAGAAACTTTAAGTTATATTAAGCTTACCTTTTGGTCAAATCCTTCTTATAATTTTTTTTCTTAATACAAGTTTTTATGGGGCATTCCCCATACCATACAATACTCTTTCTTGGTTTTTGCATCTTAGAGAAATAGATTGATTGGGCCAAAAAATCCTTTTCCCATCTTTCGGTCTCTTCTATTTATAGTGTAGAAGATGGATTGCAGGTTACCACAATTTCCCCATATTCGCTGTTTCTATTTCTGCTCTTTGATCCTGCCACTTGTCATTTATCTATACTGTAATTTAATGTGCCCGAATTGCTGGCGTGTCTTTGGCAGGAAGTCATGATCTGGACGGTTGAACAATTAGTCATTGACGGGAAATAGTGATTTGGGAGGGAACTCCTGAAATTGAAACGGGGATCGTGGATCTGAGCAGGTCGCATTTCTTTGAAGAAGCGGAGGGTTGGCATAACGATTTAGGGCATTAGGAGTTACTTCTTAGTTTTGGGGTATGGCCGACATATTTGGAGTGAGGTTGCAGTAATTGATATGCAATCTTTGCATGATACTACGATGCTCATATCTCGGTTTTTTATCTGATTTGTACTTGTTTGTTTGGCATCGTATCGGGGTGAGGTTGCACTACCTTGCTTTAGCTTGGGTGCTAGTTTGCTATGCTTGCGGCCATGACTTGAGCTAGCTGTGGTTCAGTTTGACCTCGTTGCTGATGTGCATAAGTCGTTGATGAAGGAGGAGGGGTCGGTATCTCTGCTGTATGCATGTGAGTGTGGATCTGCGTTGGAGCGCTGTTTAAGTGGCCATGTGTGTAACCCTTTGGAATGTTTTTTGACACTTTACGGTGCTGCTTAGGTTTTCCTCAACATGTGCAGTATAGATCCATTCTCGAAGGTGTTAGCAAAGTATGAGTTTTGTTGACAGCGCAGTTTGGTTACCCGTGTTCTTTGGCTTGTGTATGCAATGTATCATTACTTAGCTCATTTTCAACATAGCTTGAGGAATACGGGTGTAACACTTTCCCCCCATGTCTACAGTGATCGCAGATTGATGTAGACTTGTCTATAGTTCACTCCAGATCTTTGTATCCCCGAGAGCTATTTTCCGTACTTTCTTTCGTGTGAGCTTTTCGTTTATGAGTAGCATACGGTCCTTTGTTCTTATTCAGGTGGACTTGTTTGCTCTCTCGATCTTTACACCTGCTTATATATATACATATAACATCACGGTTCTCATCTTTGAGATTGTTGTTGTCGTTCACATGCTGCATTGTCAGTATACCTATCGAACGATGGCAGTAAGTTGTGAAAAGTTGCTTGTTCATGCGCTTGGCACGGTCTGCCCCATTGTTTGGGGAGAATCGAGGTTGAATTTAGCATCACCGTTATCATTTTAGACATTGTTGTTTGTCGTTTATATACTACACTATCAACGCAGTTGTTGAACGACCACGGTAATCTGTGAAAATTGTTCTTTTCAGTGTAGGCTTGTTAATACTCACATCTTTTAATTTCTTATCGTCTGTGGAAGAAGTCTTATCGGTTACTTTTTCATTTAATGCTCCTGTCCACGTGTCATCTCCCTATTGGGCCGTAGTCTGGACCGTTGCTAAATTAAACCTTTTGTTTTTCTATGTAAATCTGTGTCAATCTTTGTGGTTATTATCTTGGTAATTCGATCGACGTTTTACAAATTTCTTCATCATTACAATCGTATTGACATTATTAGGGTATGTATATTTTTCTTTTGTCTTCTCCTTATTTCCTTTTTTTATTCTTGTTCAAGAAAAGGGAAACGAGAGGGAAAGAAATTTCAAAATCGATCATATTCCCATATTCAGATATCTTTTTAGATAGAAGTAAGAAATTGGTTTTTCATTTTAATTTCTGTCAGATTTCTTTAAGTTGGCACTTTTTTCTTCTGATTAATCTTGAGATTTAGATATGACTTCTTCCTTATCTTCCCCTTTACTTCCGCCTTCTAAAATTACTCGAATGGAAGAAGTCAAGGGTGTTTTAACATGTACAGTTAATGCCCCAATATTACCCCGCTATAACCCGGCTATATCTCATAGTGGATTTCTACCACTACGATTTTTCCATATAGCCCCAAATATAGCCTTTCCGCTTTAAGCACCGCTATTTCCGCTATATCTCGTTATTCCCGCTATATTCTGCTATTTCCGCTATATCTTTTTTAAAAGAAATAAATTGAAAAATGACATTTATACATTATAAAAGTTATGAAATTAATTTATTTAATTGAATTTTTAATATATTTTTAGAAATGAAAATACTCTAGTATTCTACTAAATTCAAATATGTTATATAACAGTTTTACGTTTATTTACAATATATTCGCACATGTTTTTATTTAAAATTATTTATGTATTAATTATAATTCAATTGAATGTTAAATTTTCATTTAATTACCATTTATATATTTGTAAAAACATTAAGTACGAGTTTTATATACTATTTTAGAGTCATTCGCTATATCCCGCTATATCCTCGCTGTATCCCCACTATGACTTTTTGCACCTCCGCCGCGTTGAATCTGCTGAGCCTTTAACTGCATAGATTTTAACTCAACTTGGGTTTTCGGGTTACGACGCTAGGGCTCCTGAACCCTATGAGCATTTCAAAACTCCCCGGTTGGGTTCATTCCCATTACCCCCGAACATATATGTCGTGGACTCAGACGGCCCCCTCTCTTACACTCTTGTGATAGCCACTTTTATTCTTTATGCTGAAAATGATTACACTCTTACTTATGAAGAACTTCAGTTTCTTTTTGATATTAAGAAAAGTCCCTGAAAGGGAGGTACTGGCTTTTTCTATGCTCAAGCCAAAAAATCGACTTTTTCGAAAGTCCCCCGAAGACCCAGCCATGGGCCGATTTACATTTTATTATTTCGAATTTAGATGGTTGCCCCCTCTTTTCTCCATCATCCTACTCAGGTTGTTTTCTCTAAGAAGGGCATCAAATTATATGTGTCACATAGAACTCGTATTCTAGAATTGGATGCAGGAGCGAGGAAAATAGATAATTTCTTTAACCTGGAAAAGCCAAAGAAGTATAACTTATGCCCTACCCATGCATCTTCTCGTGACATTTTTAAACCCTCTGCCGAGGCTGGGGGTATATCCCGCTGATGATGAATTATAGATTTATTGTTTTCATGATTTTGTTCTCCATTGGTAATTTATCCTGGTTTAAGCATTTCTCATTTATGTAGGTACAATGGATGCGGCTCTTCTTGACTCAGCCTACCAATCGGTAAAACCTACAAAATTGTCTTCTCGAAAGTTGGCACATGACATGGTTTCCGACTCTGGTCAGGACTCTAGAAAGACGGTTTCTTCTCTCTTTCATTCTCCTCCAGGCGTTCCTTTCCCTTCTAACTTAATTCCACCGCCTATTCCTCCTTTGCTAAGTGATCCTGCCCCCCATGTCTACCATTCGCTACTCGAGGGAGCCATATCTGATCTTGTAGAAAGAATGGGGAAGACTGCTTGGAATTCGTTACTTCGCATTGCATCATCTTCTCCACCTTCTCTCCTTCCTCTTCCATTCCCCAAGCTATCCCTTTTCGAGCTAATGTCTGAGCTAGAGAAGTCCTGGTCTTACGTATGAACTTTTCCCTTTGTTTTGTTTTGTTTTGTGCTAGACACATTTGTTATCTTTATTACATATATGCGATGGTTTTTTTAGCATGATGCCCTAATGATAGAAGCACGAGAACATGAAAGTAAATAGGCTGCTGCTCTTAATCGGGTAGCTAAGCTTGAAGCCGACCTCGCTACTTATACTTCTGAGAGAACAGACCTTGTTTTCGCAAAGGCCAGGGCCGAGGAGGTGGCCGTGACTACGATGGAAGCCTTGACCTTGGAAAACGTAAATTGTTGGAGGTCAGGGAGGAGTTGTCCAAAGTGGGAAAAGTGATAGCCGATTCAAGAGAAAAGTTTAGGATAGACACCTCCAACTGATTTACAATCTATACGTCTAAGCTAAGCGTGATTTCAGAAAAGTGATCAGCCTTGAATTTTTGGATGTGCAGTATTCGATTGACGCAGTTTACAAGTATTGCCATGATAAGTGGGACAAAGGGTATGCCGAGTAAGTTGCTTTTCCCAATTGTTCACCACACATGGTTGCAGATGAGAAAATGGGATAGGAACACAAAGACCCGCCACCTGATGATGCTGAGGGAAAAAGTGAAATTGATGTTAATTCAAATCCTCATGTAGATATTTAAGATCTTTTGTATTAACACTTAGACATGTGACCACATGGGACTTGTTTCAAGATTTTGTTTTGAACAGTTTGTTGTAGTTGCTTTAATGTGTTATTGCTTAACAAATGATTGGGTCATTCTTTTATTTGCTTTAGTGTTCTAAAGTAGCCTTGTTTGATAAGCTTCTGATGGAATGTGAGGACATGCTCAAAAACTAAACTTAGTCTTAGTGCTACAACCATCAGTAAGTGCGAGAGAGAATTATATGAGTCGTATATCATTCTTAATAATGAAACCCAAGGGTTGCTTTCGAGGATCGATCAAGTAGTTAAAGAAAAAGAGGCGCTTAGTGACTTTGTACTACGCCAGTGGCGATATACCCTAGAAAACCACTCTATTTCGCCTGATAACCCCCAACTTAAGTTTAGGAGTTTGCATGAGGGTTGAATTCTGTTTTACTTTTGATGCTTTTCTGTATATGGTTTTGTTGAATTGATGTAGTTAATAAGAGAAATTTTATATTAGACCTTTGTTTGGTATCTTTTAAATGTCTTTGAGGTTATATATTCCTCTAGTTTTTATTAATTAGGCTGGCTCCTATGAAACTATGCCCGTGCTCCATGAAGTTTCCACACATGACCCTCTTTCAGTGTCTATCATTCCTAAGTCGGCCGAGATGGGCTTGTCTGAAGGATTGAGGTGAAGGGCCCCTCTGCCGGTATTGAGGTAGAAGTTAGTTACCTCCAAGCTGAGAATGTTGAACTTGGAAGGGAGTTAGAGCACGTTCGTAGGGAGCTTAAAGAAATCAAAGATGCGCTTGCCCGTCGGTATGAGCAGAACATTTGGTTGCGTACTAGGCTTGATGCTGCTTAATTAAAGTTAAATGAGATGTAGCAAATAGTGAATGATATGGAGAGCCTTTATGGAACTGTTCTGCATAAGGAAATTGAGTAGCAAAAGAATACTATTGAGGATATGTCTGTGGAGATTGCTCGTTTAATCGGAGAGGTAGAGGCTGCTAAAGGCAAAGAAGCGGTTGTGGTACATCACTTAGATATGGTTCCAATCTATCCTGCGGGTACTAAGCCTCCTCAGGCGATGGGTCTACGAGGGCAGTGGAACCAAGAGCATCTTCCTGCTCACTGAATGACGAATGGAAACTTGAATCCAATAAGTACTTTAGTGGTTTTGCTAGGAATACCAAGAAAACCAGAGTGTAGTTAATTGATACCTTAAAAAACACAGGGAGAGAGGCTGTATTCAAATTCATAAACTTAGGGACTATTTGGATAAGGCTTAAGGTAGAATCACCTCCCTTTCAAGAAGACTTGAATTGAAGAGAATCGAAAGCAAAAAAGGCAGATGCTCTTGCAGCATGCAAAGGACGTTCTTGAATTTTTCTATCCTTTGCTTGATTAGAATTTCCTATGTATTGTTGCGGGTTTCGAGATAACCATAGAAGGACTAGCAAACCCTTAGATAGGAGCTTGTTATGATTCCTGAAGGACTTCCTCTGTTAGCTCAGCCCTACCTTTAGCTACAATGCCTTAGGTTCTTTAGGATAGTGTTGTGGGGACCCACGTTAAAGAATGATTTTATGACTTTACATCACATTCGGGGTTGTATATATATTATGTGAATTGATATTTCTTAGTGAAGCTTGCAATTTTCCTATACTTATTTAACTTATTTTTACTTTCTTTTAATTTTATTTTGTGCGGGCTTATTAGATTTTCAGCCTGCTTGCTTTAACCGTGATTCGGAGATGGTTAATCTAAAAGAGAGGCTTGATTTTTCCTTGGACAGAGTCGCGGGACTAGAAAGCTTATTGAAAGATGACAAAAGTATATATGGGGTTGTATATGAAAATGAATGAAGGTTTTGAGATGTAAGGTTAAAGAATTGGATGGGGAGATTTCTAGGTGTTAACCCACCTTTTGCTAAGGCAATATACATGCGAATTTAACCCAATAGACTTCACAATTATTAAGGCAGATAAGTCCAAAGCGATGATTGTAGGGCCCAAAAATAAGTATAGATAATACTATCAAGTCGAATTTGAATGGAATTGTTAGATATGTCATGCAGAATGTTTGAAGTATGGAATATGGCTCAATGTATAAGAGGGATCGGCGTAGATTGGCTCCAACAACAGGGATCGACATACTTCAGAGTACAAAGGCATCTTGTGGAAAACAATCAAAATCTCATGGTATACAAGTCCAACACATATGAAATTTTGTGAGAATGATGTGGGGACCCTAGGGATTGTATATCATTTGGATGAAGTAAGAGGTAATGTTACCTATCCCTCATAGGGGTTGGCTAAACCCAATTTCATAGTGAAGATCGATCAATATCTCAACATCTACATAATAAATTGACATGAAACTTGGAGGACAAACTTATTAGAACATGTGGAACACCCCATAGGGATCACATATCATTTGGAGCAAGTTGGAGGGATCGATACATATCCCTCCATAGGGATCAGCTATAATCAGCCTTAACACCATATTACAAAAAAGATCGGTCAATAACTCGAGTTCTACTAATCCAATTGGCATGAAACTTGAAGGCTATACATAATACAACATGGAGAAGCTCCCTTAGGGATCGCACAGTATTTGGGAAAAGTTGGAGGGATCGGTACCTATCCCTCTAGGGGGGATCGCAGAAATCAGAATTCAATCAATACTACTTCACGAAAAATGCGATATCTCATAAACTATACGTCGGAATTGCATGAAATTTGGGGAGCAAGTTGCTAACACCATGGGTAATCATCTAGAGGGATAGAACACCATTTAGACACCAAAATAGGGATCGGCACCGAACCTTGTTGTGGGATCCAATGGGCCTGGAAATGTTTGGATGGACTCATCTTGGTCTCCCGAACCTTCTGCCAAAATTTTAGCACGATCCGTGCACGTTTTCCCCTATAAATACAGCAAGTATGACGTCAGAAAAGGGATCTTCTTTCTGCTTCCTTTTATCTTCAACCTAGGCTATACTCTGTCAATTTTATTCTTGGATTTCAGATTGTAACTGTAGACAAAATTTAATATAATAAAAAAGATTATTTGGGAGTGGACGTAGGCCAGAGTTAGTCGAACCACTATAAATCTTGTCTCTGTTTATTTGCTTTCTAATTGTTTTCATTATGTTCTTCATTTATTTCTCTTCATATTTTTGTGATTGGATTGGATATTGGAGCTTTTGCATAATTGAGTGTTGGTGGCCAATTTTGACCCTAACATTTTGATGCTTTCACTGAGAAGACTTGCACCTGCGAATTTGGAAGCTAGGAGCCTAGATTTTGAAGCTTGGATACTTGGATATAGGAAGTAATGGCAAGGCAATAAACAAGGAGAGCGCTACCAGAAAGGAGCCACCACAGAGGGAGTAAGGAGGCTTCCCCAGGAGCTGGAGCTAATCAAGCATCTATATACATCACCAGGGATGAGATGGAAATGATGATAGATGCTATGCATGAGAGGATACTGAAAAGACAGGCGGAGATGATGCATAATTTGCTCCAATAGATCGGACCAGCTGGCGCACATCATCAAGGAGTTGAAGCAGCAGGAATTGCTGGAAATCAAAACCGGGAACATGAAAATGGAGCCAATAGACAAAGGAATAGAACAGAGCAGCCGGGGGCAGTCCCTTGCCATTTTAAAGGGATCAGAAATGATCCCTCCAGAGGGAACGGTACGATCCCCAAAGGCTAGGGGGCATGCCCCCGGATCTAGTTGATTGTGATGCCAAAGGACCCGCGATCGATCCCATAGAGCTTGGTGCGAATTGGAATTTAGATGCTCGTCCGGAGGAATACATTCCAGAGTTCCCTTGTAGACTCGGGGGGAAGCTTGGACATGATGATAGGATACTACCATTGGAAGACAATGACAGGTTTGCAGAGATGATAAGGCGAGCTATGCATGGAGGATTGGTGAACAGGGATCTGAAGGATGTAAATAGAAGTCCATTCACTCCTAATATCAGGAATGCTAGGAATCCACCAGAATTCAAACTACCAATAGTGGAAGCTTGTAACGGAAAGTCAGATCCAACTATGCATATGATGAGGTATATACAACACATGGAAGTACTGGAGGCATCGGAAGAAGTCTTGGCACGGCGCTTCCACTTGTACTTAACGGATGTAGCTACGCTATGGTTCAGACAATTAGAGAGCGGTTCTATTTGCACATAGACGTAATTGGTCGAAAGATTTATGAAGCAGTCTCGGGTTTACATTACGAGACCCAAGAATGTGATGACGTTGACATCAGTAAAGCAGTAGGCATGAGAATCACTCAAGAATTTCTTAACCAGGTTCAATGCTGCAATTGTTTCGGTGGATCGACCGAATCCATCGATGGTTTTAATGGCGGTAGTGTTAGAAGTTGTAGATAATTCAGATCTTAAGATATTGCTGATACAGGATCCACTGATGGATCTCGTGGAATTCTACCATGAAGCAGAAAGGTTTCTAAGACAAGAAGATGCGAAATCTGATAAATATATAACAGAAGTTAATATGGTACGAGGTGGAGAACCACCTGGTGAAAGCTCAGGAAAGGATAAGGGAAAATGGAATATGGATAATAGCTTCGATGGATCAAAGCGACAGAGGAGGGAACCCAAATTCTCTTCTTACTCGGAATTGAATGAAACCCTAGAACAAATATATCTGGATACTCGAGGGCACCTTCCATATCGGAAGCCGGCAAGGAGGGAAGCCTCCGAACGCGAACGGACATCAGGAAAGCACCGCCTATTCCATGAGCTGGATGGGCACAATACAAATGACTGTAGGCATTTGAAGGATATCACTGAGAAACAGTTGAGGAATGGTCAGCTACAACAATACGTAAGGACTTGGGCTGCAGCGGTGGAACATGAGCAGCCACCATCCCCCTCGAATGAAAATGGTACTAGATCAAGGCATCATCATCCACTTGTCATCAATTGATCGGGATGGCATGGAATAAGAAGCAAACTCCACAGTAAGATGACTAAGTACTTACACATGTAGACGGTCCCGAGGCATGCTCTAAGATGATGATAAACCGTAATGCTAGGGTTTGTGAAATTTTTTTTTCTTCTTGTTTGCTTCAAACTCATGTTTTTCTAGTTTTATTTGAACTCTGGTTTATTGGTTGTATGGAATCTTATTTTATAGACTTAGGAATGTTTAAATTTGGATCAGTGTAATGGATAATGCAGGTCGTCGGGTATGGACTATGCCTGGCAAGGGGTAGGCCACTTCGCTCGAATGCAATGGATTGATCTACTCAGGCCATCGAGTATGGATTGTGATCGGTAAGAATCCGAAGAGATCAAGGTCATCGGGTATGGACTATGCCTGGTAAGGGGTAGGTCGTTTCACTCGAACGCGCTGGATTGACCTACTCAGATCGTAGAGTATGGATTGTGCTCGACAAGGATCCGGAGAGATCAAGGTCATCATGTATGGACTATGCCTGGTAAGGGGTAGGTCTCTACGTTCGAACGCGATGGATCAGCATTATCGAGTATGGATTGTGCTCGGCAAGGATCCAGTAAAATCGAGGATTTGAATTAGGATAGCAACCCAAAGAGGTTATAAATTTGAATATCAGCTTTGAAAAGCTATGGATTTGGATATGGGCCCGAAGCGGTCTAGGCTTTGGCTAACAATCCAGAGTGATCGCGGGTTCAGAATTGGATAACGACTCGGAATGGTCATGGATTGCACTAACGATCCGGAGAGATCATGGAATCGGATTGGCAAAGGATTGGATAATATGGCTATCGATGGATTATGGACTTCGGATTTTTTATTTATGCGATTCAAAATACGCCTTCCCATCGCAAGGCATGTTTTGGAGGGTAAAGTGTTAACGCACCATTTGCCAAGGCAGTATACAAGCAGATTTAACCCAATAGACTTCACAATTATTAAGGCCGATAAGTCCAGAGCGATGATTGTAGGGACCAGAAATCAAGTACAGATAATAATATCAAGTCAAATTTGAATGGAATTAATAGATATGCCAGGCAGAATGTTTGAAGTATGGAGTATGGCTTAATGTATAAGAGGGATCAACATAGATTGGCTTCAACAACAGGGATCATCATACTTCAAAGTACAAAGGCATTCTTGTGGAAAACAATCAATATCTCACGATCTACAAATCCAGCACATATGAAATTTTGTGAGCAAGACGTGGGGACTCTAGGGATCCTACCCTAGGGATTGCATATCATTTGGATGAAGTAAGAGGGATCGGTGCCTATCCCTCTTAGGGGTCGACTAAACCCAATTTCATAGCGAAGATCGATCAATGTATCTCAACATCTACACACTCAATTTACATGATACTTGAAGGACAAGCTAATTAGAGCATGTGGAACATCGCATAGGGATCGCATAGAATTTGGAGCAAGTTGGAGGGATTGGTACCTATCCCTCCATAGGGATTGGCTATAATCGGCCTTAACACCATATTGCAAAAAAGATCGATCAATAACTCGAGGTCTACTAATCCAATTGGCATGAAACTTTAAGGCTATATATAATACAACATGAAGAAACTCCCCTAGGGATCGCATGGCATTTGGGGAAAGTTGGAGGGATCAGTACCTATCCCTCTAGGGGGATCGGTAGAAATCGGGATTCAATCAATACTACTTTACAGAAAATGCAATATCTCACAAACCGTACGTCGGAAATGCATGAAATTTAGGGAGCAATTAGCTAACACTATGGGGAACCACCTAGAGTGATCACACCCCATTTGGAAACCAAAATAGGGATCGGTACCGATCCCTATTGTGGGCCCCAATGTACTTGGAAATTTTTGGGTGGCCTCGTCTTGGTCTCCCGAACCTTCTGTCAAAATTTCAGCCTGATCCGTGCACGTCTTCCCCTATAAATACAGCAAGCATGACGTTAGAAAAGGGATCTTCTTTCTACTTCCTTTTGTCTTCAACTTAGGCTACACTCTATCAATTTTATTTTTGGACTTCGGATTGTAACTGTAGACAAACTTCAGTATAATAAAAAGGATTATTTGGAAGTGGACGTAGGCCAGAGTTAGCCGAACCACTATAAATATTGTCTCCTTTTACTTGCTTTCTAATTGTTTTCATGTGACTGGACTGGATATTGAAGCTTTTGCATAAGTGGGTGTTGGTGGCCAAGTTTGACCCCTAACGTTAGACGACTTAGCATTGAAGACACCCCTTCTACAACACTAACCGTGGGTACTTCCTCTAAACCAGATATTTCTCCCATTTTCCTTCCCGGGACTGATCCAACTGAAGTCCTTAAGTGGAAGAATAACTAGAAAAAATATTATGAAGCTAAGCTCAATGAGTTGGAAGACCACTATAAGAAAGAACTAGGTGCACTGGATACTTGGATTTCACCCTTCTGTTTTACTGAGGATGAGCTCTTTGGCCCCTTTCCTAGGAATACCGAAAAACAAGGGATCACCTTTTAGGTGAGATTTAAAGAACTAGGAAGCTTGCTATATGGCATGTGAACGCCCAAGAAAACATGATATTCAACTTGGAATGCGAAGCCCGCTTGGATACCATTGCCTTTTCTTGAGGTGGGTGGATAGGGCCTCCTTATTAGAACAACTTCATGATGAGAAGGTAAAGAAGGTAACTGAAGAGATTGGAAGGAGGCATGCAATTGACATTTTTGAATTCTTTCCACCTGGTCTTAACCTATCTTTTTTATACAACCGTGCAGATTATGAATTTGATCCACATGATCGTGGCGACCATTGGGTTGGTGCCAATTATGACCCACATATGACTTACCATAGTACTGCTCATAGTCTTACTGCTCCCATTCACACATCAATCATCATTAATGAATTGGATGATTCGCTTTCTATTTTCTCCTTGATGGGCCGTTCTTCTTTACATTCAAAGTCACACCGTTGAAAATCATCCTACCATAAAAAGATCGTGTCTAGCTCTTCTTCTCAGATTAAATCAGACTCTTAGCATAGCTTTTCGTTTTGCTATGAAGTGTAACTCTGGGAACTTAGTGTTATTCATGTTGTGATTTTTTATCCATTTTCGCTTGTGAAGTAAGCGTAGGCATGTTGAATTATACATAAAAACTTTGGCAAGTAGAAATAGATCTAAGTTAACTTGAGTAAGATTTTAGTTTGTGATTTTTACCTGACGAGCTTTAATTTCTGGAATTGCACCTGATTTTGAGCCGTGGTACATTCCATGCATCATTTTTCCTTATTGTTTCTAACTTGATTTCTTGTGCAGTTCATGAATGTTGAACTGAGATTATAACATGCATATACTGCCGCATATGGGGCATGACCTGGCCTCCTATTAAGAGGCGGGTTCACATTTGTGCGCTTGGCACAATCTTCCCTGCTAGTCGGCGAAATAAAGATATTTGACTGTGAATTCAGGTCGCATGTTTACAACCTTCGTATGCACATGATTTTTTGTACTGGTGCTATGTTAGCGGTACTAATATAGAGGGGTTTTGATAATAGTCCGAGCCGTCTAATATCCCTATGATTAGTTTGGCTGAGTTGCTAAGCTAAGTTATAAGCAGCTCCGTTTTGACTTGTTCAAGCAGTATGATATCCCTACATCAAGTTTGGGCTGAGAAGCCAATCTGAGTTGAGCAGCATTTTTGATGGCTGGTTTGGGTCGTCTAACATCCCTACGTCCATCATGACTATTAAGCTATGTGGAAAGAATTAACACAGAGGTATTTTATACTAGTTCGGACAGTCTAATATCCCTACATCCAGTTCATTGCATTACTTTTTCATAATAATTACAATGCTTATTACATAAGTAATGTAGAATATCCTGATTTGGGCCTGAGCTTTACAGCGATTAATGGGCACTTTAATTGTATGTAGCCCCAATCACCTTGGCTCGTTGCTTGGCCATGACGATAGTTAATGTTGGGGATCTAAGAACTAAATTCCTTGGTCTCTAAATGAGAAGTGCAAATGCCCATATTAACCCGACCATAGTAATGTTTTCCAAAATCCTCCTGTCCCTTCCGTGGAATCGCTGTCTAAGTCAACAAATTCCTGCATATTTTAGTGGTCATTGGTTGGTAAAGGAGGATAGCCGAGAGAGGTAGAGGTGGAAATTAAGGAAGAAGAAAAGTTTAAAGGCGCCGAGGGTCTATAGTAACCATGGTTATTCCTTCCTTGTTGCACTGTTATCCAAAGGACACGTGGGGCTATCAGAATTGCTGAGCCTTCACTACTTGTTTGCTTTCTCTCTTTTGGCTAGTAGGAAACTCTATATCATGGATACTCTAGGGATTTCTCTGCTAGGGTGAGCGACAACAACGCCATCCTTGAGGGTAGGTTGAGTCCGTTTATCTAGTAGTGTTGGGCTAATAATAGATGACCTGGCAATGACTCATGGACCAGCCTTACCATTCTCATTTCTGAGAATGTCGTTATCACTCACCTGTTGTATAGTCAACATAATTGGTGAGTGATGACGGTGGACTGTGGATGGCAGCATTTCGAGTCACCGTCCCATTTAACCTTTTAAATCATGGATCTGACTGGTTAGAGGAGGTTTGAGCAGTGGCTTGGATGGGATTTATAGGAGTTTTAGGAACTATGAATGACCACTTTCGAGTGAAGGGGATGGATAGACCATATGAATTCATGGTTTGTAGAGGAGTGTTGGTAGGCTCAACGGAAATAGAGAACTGGGAATAGAGTGATGGATTCACTAGGGATTTAGAAAAGAGGAACGGAGGTTTAAGCCTTCCTTCTAGTGCCAAAAATATTGGTCAAAATTTTCATTTCACAACATTCAACTTGGTTGTGGCTTAACCAATGGTGATGATTACTTCCACAAATTTGAATCAACAAACTTAAGTTATATTAAGCTTGCTTTTGGGTGGTGATTATGCCACTGGACGCTTACATAACCTAGTAGTTGCATTCTAACTGTGTGTTAGAATGTCAAATCCAATTCTTATTTAATAATGATCTACAACAATATTTACCAATAGTAAACAAAAAGGTAAAGAGATATAGAAATTTTGTACGTGGTTTGAATTTGGAAAATCCTACATCCACGGGCCAAATCCTTCTTATATACTTCTTCTTCTTCTTCTTCTTAATACAAGTTTTTCTAGGCCATTCCCCTATACCATACAATACTCTTTCTTAGTATTTTCTTCTTAGAGAAATAGAATGATTATGCCAAAACGATCCTTTGCCAATCTCCAATCTCTTCTATTTATAATGTATAAGATGGGTTGCAAGTTACCACAATTGCCCCTTATTCCTGTTTCAATTTCCGCCCTTCGATCCTACCACTCTTCCTTTATCTATATTGTAATTTAATGTTCCCGAATTTCTAATATGTCTTTGGATGGAAATCATGATTTGGGCGGTTGAATAATTAGCCTTTGGCAAGAAACAGTGATATGGGCGGGAACTCCTGAAATTGAAGTGCGAATCTTGGACCTAAGCGAGTCGCATTTCTTTGAAGCGGATGGTTGGCATAACGCCTTAGGGCATTAGGAGTTACTACTTAGTTTTGGGGTGCGGCCAATATATATGGAGTGAGGTTGCAGTAATTGATATGCGATCTTTGCATGACACTACGGTGCTCATATCATGGTTGTTTATCTGTTTTGTATTATTTGTTTGACATCGTATTGGGGTGAGGTTGCACTACTTTGCTTTAGCTTGGGCGCTAGTTTGTTACTTGCGACCGTAACCTAAACTAGATGTGATTTAGGTTGACCTCATTGCTAATGTGCATAGGTCGTTGATGAAGGAGGAGGGATCGATATCTCTGCAGTATGCCTGTGAATGTGGATATGCCACGGAGCGCTGTTTTAGTGGCCCTGTGCATAGTCATTTAGAATGTGTTGGTGAACTTTTTCATCATCCAACTCCACAATTAAGTACAAAGTAATTAATCTACTAATTAATCCATTGATTTGAATTAGCAAAAATAAGTAGTCTTAATTTTTACCGTGAAGTGGTGATTATGCCACTGAATGCTTACACAATCAAGCAGTTGCACTTTAACCGTTCGTTAAAGTGTCAAATCCAATTAATATTAATCGAAGTACAAATAACATGAAATATAGTACTAAATACTTTTAGGAATATAACAAAAACAAAGAAATAGTAAAGCACACGGGGAATTTACGTGGTTAGGATTTTAAGGAATCTTACGTCCACGGGGAAAGTTTCTCTTTCTTCCTTTATCATTGATTTGGTACATAATTTCATGGTAGAAGGTACAATTAAACCTTAAAGGTTTAGAAAAGATAAAATCATCAAAAGTCCCCCAAAAAAGTCCCTTTCATGCTATAGTGCCTTTTCTATTTATAGTCTTAAGACGTACGCGGACTGCTGGAATACTTTTCTCACCATCATCTATCAGCCATGGATTCTACCAGATGTCATCTATCGGTGTTGTCTATTTGATGTGCATGGATTGCTGAGGTGCCTTTGGTGGGAAGTTTGAATGAAAGTGTGAGTTCCCAAAAATTATAGTGAATGTTTGAAACTCTGGCGGGAGGATCCAAATTTGAATTAATCTTGCATATGGGCCTTTGGAGGGACATTAGGCGTCACTCATTGGCCTCGAAGTACTGCCATCGTGCCTATGCTGACCAGTGTATGATTCTCGCATGATGTTGTGGTACTGATTTGTGCTTGCTCATTTGACATCACACTAGGGTGAAGCCTTACTGTCCTGCCCTATTTCATTCTGAGGGTTGACTTAACAAGCACTTGGTATGTATTCGGGGCTAGTCATAATCTGAACTGGGGGAATTTGAGTTGCCCTCGTCGCTCGTATGCTCGGGATGCTGGTAAGGAAAAGGAGGAGTTCCATATTTTTGTCGCTACCTAAGTGGTTCTGTATTGAAGCATATCTTGAGTGGCCATGTATGCAGTCTTTTAGGGTGCTTTTGATCCCTTATGGTACTGTCTAGATTGCCCCCAGTATATGCTGGTGTAGACCTGTTCTTGTAGGTGTTGAAAAAGTATGAGTTTTGGAGATGCGGTCAGCTCAGTTCAGCATGTACTCCGTGCTAGGTTTCGGTGCAGTATCCTCTTTCCCAATATGTGCAAAATTTGCCTTTTACCGTGATTCTCTTCACTGTGGGCTTTGGGTTGAGTTAGGTTGCATGGTCTCAAGATGGCTCCCTGTGCAGTATGAGTTCGATTGATTCACTTCCTTCTTCCTCTCCGTCTACTTTTCTAGGGTGGGTTTCTTGGTCTCATGTCCTGCCCTATTTTCCTTCTTTCATGGTAAGAATGGGTGTAACACTTGCCTTCCAAGTCTGCTACGACCGAGGATCATAGTAGACTTTTCGTCTTAAGTGCCCGGTCTGCGGATCTTGTCCTTTCCGCCTGATTTCCCTATCTTTCCAGCTATTTAGGATGCGGGAATGTTGTGCTCTAACCTATATTTGTGTATTACATTTGATTTTGCACCAGCATCCTCATTTCTGAGACTACGGTTGACACTCATATGTTTTGTTGGTAATACCTCTATCGAGTGACGGTGGTGGGTTAGGTGTTTGACATGAACTTCCCTCTTATTTGAGGGTGTAACGTCCTTGGTTGCATGCTTGGTATGACCTGCCTCATTTATTCGGGGGCAATGTCAAATGTGTGCTTAGCCGAATCTTTGTATAGCACCACCATTTTCATTTCTGAGATTACCGTTGTCGTTCGTAGATTGCATTGCAACTGTAGAACGACGTTGGTAAGCTATAAGAAATTTGTTCGTTTGCTTGGAACGATCCTCTCCGCTATTTGGGTGGCGACTAAGTGAAGATTTGACTGTGAAGTCAGATCATGCATATACAATCCTTTTCACATGTGCATGGTTTTTTAGTACTGGTTCTGGCTATCTAATATCCATACATCCAGTGTGCTATGTTGAATTAGCTAACATAGAGGGTTATTTATACTGGTTCGGACTGTCCAGTATCCCTACGACCAATTTGACTACGATATGGTTGTTATCATAAAAATATTTATACTGGGGTAGGGAATTCTAATATTCCCATGTCCAATGCAATAATTTGGTAGAAGAGTTGGATTGCATTGATGCAAGCCCAAACGTGTAGGTTCGGTCTCATCGTTCTCAGTGTTGAGAGTGCCATCTTCCTCTACTGACCGAGCGTATTGCTAAATCAGTGACTATTGGCGGTGAACTATGAACTGTGAATTGTACATTTAATTTTACCAAAGATAATACCAAGATTTTTATACTGGTTCAGGCTGTATAATATCCCTACGTCTAGTTTATAATATTGTTACTTCTTTTTAGTACTACAATGTACATCACATAAGCAATGTAAATTAGACAAAGTAAGTTCTGAGATGCTCTAAGTTTCAAGTTCTTGGAACTAGGTTGCCATCAGGTCTAGATAACCACTATGCCCCGTCCTCTAAAACCTCTGCTATGACTACTGGACCTTCCCAGTTTGGTCCAAATGCTATATCTGCTGGATCCTTTGTGTTGGCCATTACTCTCCACAGTGACCAAGTCCCTTTTGCAAAAGTTTCTTTCTTTGAGTCTTGCATTATAATTCTTTGCCATCCCTTGTCGATATGTGGTCGCTACTACTGCAGCTTCATCCCTTCTTTCTTGGATGAGATCCAAGGCAGCTTCTTTCAATTTCTTATTCTTTTCTATGATATATGATATTCTTAATGTGATGGGACTTCAACTTCAACGGGTAACATGGCCTCATATCCGTCGGCCAGCGAAAAAGGAGTGTGGCCTGTAGGAGATCTAGTTGAAGTTCGGTAGGCCCATAATACTAGATAGAGTTCTTTTACCCATTTTCCTTTAGCTTTCTACAGCCTTTTCTTGAGCAGTTTTTTGATTGTTTTGTTCACAGCTTCAACATATCTGTCTTCCAGTGGGTGAGCGACTGAGGAGAAACTTTTTATTATGTCATTCTTCTTGGGAAGCTCCATGAATTCTTTGCTTTCAAACTGGGTGCCATTGTCGAAAATAATTTTTTGAGGTATCCTATATTTGGTAATTATGTTCCTTACTACAAAAGTGAGCACCTTCTTTGTAGTAATCAAGGCTAGGGGTTCCGCCTCTACCCATTTGGTGAAGTAATCTATGGCCACTATGGCGTATTTAGCTCATCCTTTAGACATCAGAAGTGGTCCTATCAAATCTATTCCCCATATGTCGAATGGCCATGGGCTTGCTAGTGGGATGAGTTTATGGGATGGTTGTCTGGGGATACTAATGAATCATTGACATCTATCGCTCTTCCTCATGAATTCTTTTGCATCTTGGAGCATAGTAGGCCAATAATAGCCATGTCTTAGCACCTTTTTTGCCAGTTTGTTTCCCCTAGAGTGATCTTCGCATTGACCCTCATGTACTTCCCTCATACCCGTACCCCTTCTTCCTTGGAAATGCACCTAAGATAAGGGGTAGAATACCCGATCTTGTATAATGTGCCATCAAAGAAGGAGTAATACGTGGCCTAATATCTTATCCTTTGAGCCTCATTTCTATTTGGGGGGTAAGATTCCATTTAGAAGGAATTGCTTGTTAGGAATCATCCAGTTATTTTCCTCTATTTGTAAAAGCGTGAACTCAACGACAGGTTGCCCTTGGCTCTCCATTGACTCTTGATTTTGTGTGCCTTAAATGGCGGCCTGCTGGGCTCGGGTTAGAACCAGTGTTTGATTCGATTATGTTATACTTGGATCTGCTTAATGCCCAATTGGTACTGCCTTCATTTCATTAGCCACTTTGGTACTAGGTAGTTTTGCTAAAGAGTCGGTGGATGAGTTGCTCTCACGGGGGATTTATTCTATCTCAGATTGTTCGAACTACCCTAGTAATTTCTTAGATAGTTCCACATATTTGGCCAAGGTCGGTACCTTTACTTGGTAATTGCCTTGCCCTTGATTCATAATTAACCGAGAATAACTATGAACTTTAATGTGCCTTACCTTCGTTCCTAAGCCATTCGTAGGCCTACGAGAAGAACCTCATATTCTTCCATATTGTTGGTTGCTTTGAAAGCGGGTTACACTACTCCTACAGCTTTTGTCCATTCGAGGTGATCAATACATATCCAATTCCTACCCCCTATTCATTTGATGCTCCATCTACGAACAAGCGCCAGAACCATGGGATTTGTTTCTTCCTCTAAATGGGGTTCAGCTGGTAAGTTGCATTCTGCAATAAAATCTGTAAGTGCTTAACCTTTGATTTCCTTCCTGGGGAAGTAGGTAATGTCGTATTGGCTACGCTCCATTTCCCATTTTAATAGGCAGCCGATGTCTCTGGCTTCTGCAGTATGTGCCTAAGAGGTTTGTCTATGAGGACTTTGATGGGATGAGCTTGGAAGTAGGACCACCGTTTTCTTGATATAAGAAGCAGACTGTATGCAAGCTTTTCAAAAACTACATAGTTTAGCTCTGCTCCTGATAGTCGCTTGCTTGTGAATAGATGGGCCTTTGTGTCTCTTTATCTTCTCGTACCACTGCAACACTAATAGCTTGATTAGTTATAGCAAAGTAAATATATATTACTGGTTTTGATAATATAGGAGTATTAACCAAATAATCTTTCATATTTCGGAATGCTGCATCGCACTCCTTAGTCCAGTCGAAGTTTCGCACCTTCTTCACTTGGTCGAAGAACGGGATGCACTTGTCTGTGGCCTTGGATATGAATCTGCTTAGGGTTACTACTCTACCATTTAGACTCATCAGATCCTTTGGCTTCTTTAAGATCCCCATTCCTCTTATGACATCAATCTTTTTAGGGTTTTCTTCGATACCATGTGCACTCACTATATACCTTAGGAACTTGCCTGATTGGATAGCAAAGGTGCATTTTAGAGGATTTAGCTTCATATGGTATTTCCCTAGGATTGCGAAGATCTGCTCCAAGTCTTTTACATGGTCCGGTGCTGCCTTTGATTTTACTAGCATGTCGTCCACACATACCTCCATATTCTTTCTAATTTGTTCAGTAAACCATCATGTTGACTAACATTTGGTAGGTTGCCTCTACATTCTTAAGTCCAAACAGCATGACCTTATAGCAGTATAACCCTTTGTTTGTCACAAAAATAGTGTGTTTTTGATCTGGTTCAAACATAGCTATCTGATTATACCTTGAATATGCGTCCATGAATTTAGAGTAATTCATGCCCACTAGCCGCATCTACTATCTAGTCAATCCTTGGTAAGGGAAAGCTATCTTTCGCGCAAGCCTGTTTAGATCAGTGAAGTCTATGCATCTTCTCCATTTCCCATTGGGCTTTTTTACCAGTATTGGATTGCCAATCAACTTTGGATAACATACCTCCCAAATGAACCCATTCTCCTTTAACTTCTTTACCTCTTCATGTAGAGCATTGTATCTTTCCTGATCTAGAGTTCTGTTCTTTTGTCTGACTGGGTGCGCATCTGGGTCGATATTCAGTGCATGGCAAATGACGGTCGAGTCTATTCCTACCATATCTGAATGAGGCCAGACAAATACATCTACTGACCTTTTTAGGAAGTCTATCAGTTTATCCCGTTCCTCTGCACTAAGGTTCTTTCCTATTTAGAGCACCTTTGCAGGGTCCTTTGGATCTATTTGTATGTATTCGATATCATCTTCCGGCTTTAATTCTTTCTTTGTCGCCCTTAACCTTGGATCTATCTCACTTTTTGGCCCCTCTTTTGGTGGTGAGTTCACAGAACATGCCTGTTTCTGGGCATCCTCGGAGAAATACTATGTATAAACTAAATTATATTCGTCAGTGTCAATCATGTGCATATACGTTCTCTTCTCTTTTTTTAAGTTTCGAAGGCGCAGGATTACTCGCCTCAATATCAGTTTGAGTACCCGATACTGCCGCAGTTTTATGTTCGGATTTAACTTCATTCTTATCATTATGAATATCAAAAAAGATAATAGAATAGTTTGGAATAATTTTATTGCTAGAGTTAAGAGTTACATTGTACAGTTCCCTAGCTAAAAATTGTTCCCCTCATACTAATCCTACGCTAGCTGGAGTACTAAACTTTATGAGTAGGTCCTTTTAAGAGATGACTACCCCCAGGTTAACTAGAGTAGTTTTTTCTAAGAAAGCATTGTAGGGTGAGGGTTGATCATTAAGAAACTTGCATAAAATGACTTATGTAACATGCCACTTCTAGTCGTAATAAGCAGACGGGCTGACCTCACTGGAACAGTAGCAGTGTTGTTGAAACCAAAAATTGGTTCAAGACGTGGTTTTAGGATTTCTGAAGGTAATTTCATTTGATAAGCAGATTTGAAAATGACATTGGCTGAGCTTTCCGAATTGACAAAGATTTTGTTCATGGTATAATTTGAAACTTGCACTGTAATGATATGTGGGTCTTGATGTGGGAATACAACTCCTACCGCATCGGCCACCGTGAAGGTTATTTCTACTACGGGTTTTTGTTTGACATGGAAGATCACCCTTTGGGTTTTATCCTCCAACATGTATCTCTCCTGTGCTTTTGCTTGCACTAACGAGGTGTGGTCCTCCATGAAATGAAGCTATCAGGTTTGAAGGATCGCCATCTTGATGTTTACTAGGATATGGAGTTTGATTGCCAGTCCTATTTTTCCCATTTTCCTTCTAGAAGCTACCCAAATAACCCTTCTCGATTAGCCTCTATATCTCCTTATTCATGTGTCAGCAGCTATCAGTATGATGATCGTTCGCTTTGTGGAAGCAGCAATATGCTCCACCCTTGTTCTGTTCTTGTCTGTTTCCTTTGTGCGGCAAGTTGTAAGCTAGGTCATCTCATATATCTGCCCAAGGGAATGGGTGAGGGGGGATTTTTTTAGTGAGGTTAACTTATTTTGCTGCTTTGTGGGTAGGTGATATCCGTCTGCCCCCTTTTCCTGTCATAATTGTGGGCAAAAATCCCATGAGATTGTGATATGGACTCAGCTTCCTCTATCCTGATGTAACCAATTTCCCTTTTATAAAAGGCTTTCATACTGTGGTAGGATTTCCTACTACTTTTGTCTCACATAGTAGTTCTTCTCTTAATCCCGGCATGAGCCACCATTAGTAATGCTTCTTCACTAGTCGTCCCAATCTGTAGGCTTTCGTTCTCCCCTTTCTTCATACATGACATGGTATAGACATATGGAGAGGATTCTTTTCCCAAATTTAATAATATCTGGAAATCAGCTGATAATTGCCTCCAAGACCAGACTTCTCCTGCTCTGTATCTTCTGAACCACCATGAAGTTGCACAAGATAAGTATACAGTAAACAATTTGCACCCGGCCATCCTTCCAACCTTCAAGATGTCCATTTAGTATCGAAGGTGTAACAAACGTTCTTTCTTATGAAAACATACTTCCTCTGCATTTTGATTGATAATCAAACTATTTGATATTTCTATCAAAATGCTTGTTCAATTTTGATGCTTTTCAAAATGATACTTTCGTATCCATTCGCGAATAATATCCAAAGACTCATAAACTCAATATCGCTCCAACTAACTTCGAAACGTTTTGGTTATTATGTGTAAACATTTTAATCTAAATCATTATTTAGAATTTTCTATTTTAATACATACGTACGAAAATATAAAGTCATACCGTGCGATAATTTTGTGAGTTAAATCCGAATCAGCTTGAGCACATCCAATAATGAATCTGCTAAGTTAATTTCAAGAATTGAAATTCACAATATTATTCTAATCAATATGGCTAGCTATATTCCAACTGCATTTGCTTTTCTCTTAAGGCACATTTGCGGCCAATGAATCATATCCCTTCGGATACAACTATCAAAATCATATTTTGATAATGTACTTGGAATCTATTTTGGATTTGTGCATCATACCATATTATAGAGTCAATTATAACAACCTGCTCCAAAATGGGCCTAAATTTCAAAAAAAATTGAAACCCAAGTCCATCAAAGCACAGATCATGGGATTTGGTACCTGCAAACAAGCAAGAGCATTATTAGAGATTGATAGAAAACTAACCTCATGGCGGAAACAATCATAGGATAAGAATACTGACTATGACTACTACCTTGGAGTTAATGGTATTCCATGGATAGCAGATTGTCACATTAGCATCGAGCATGAGAGAAAGAAGACTCCAATAACAAAGCACATCCAGCTCCAGTGACCTATTTCTATAAATCTATCATGTGGGTTGTAATGAGGGGGGGAGGGGGGGGGGGGTCCGAACAACGTTTTAGTGACTGTAAAAATATAAATTATCCATAACGTAAGCTTGTACTGATAGGTTTTCATTTAATTGTTATGCCCATTTAGGTAAGCAATTCTAATCTAACCTTGCATTGCACACATGATTACATACTTACTCCTTCCCAAAGTACGAAATGCTAATAAAGCCATATCAACCACCCAATACTTACAAACCCATTAGCCACTTAGCACTTCTAAATATGAAGCGGGCTTCTATAATACTTTTCAAAGAGAACTGGGCAGACTCTATCATTTACGACCTTAATTGAGGTAGATCCCATCAATTGAGACCTATTCCCAAGGTGGTTTAATAACAATGTTGTCAATGTTCAACGAGTCCTAGCTAAAAGACTTATAACCACTATTTAAGGCTTTTGACATTTAATCCAACTATTACTGCATCAACCGCCGATAAAATCGTAATCATGTAATAAACAGTACCCAAGCCACTTAATACCTTTTTATTAGGAAATAGGCAGACTCTGGTCCTTTAAGATCTTAACCAAGGAAGACTTCATCATTTAAGACCTATCCCCAAGGCATGCTCCTAAACGGTACTATTATTATTACGGCTTTAGCAATGTAAGAGATTATAACCAAGCCACTTAATACTTCCAATGGAAAATAGGTAGATCCCGTCATTTATGACCTACTTTCAAAAGCGTGCTCCTCAATGGTACTATCTAGCCGTTATTGCTTGGAAATGTCATTGGGTAACTTAATACTTCTTTTATAGGAAAGAGAAGGACTTTATAGTCACTTAAGACCCCAAACCTAAAGCGAACTCTTTTCGAGATATCCACTCTTACTCTTTAATTATAAATATGGAATCTCATTAGGTCACTTCTTTCGGTAGGGAGGCAGACCCTTCAGCTACTTAAGACCTCAACGCTGAAGTAACCCCTTTTTAGAGACCTCTTTATTTATTTATTTGGAATCTCACTAGGTTACTTAGTACTTCCATTTAAGAGAGAGGCAGACCCTTCAGTCACTTAAGACCTCAAACTAGAAGCGAAGCCCTATGGAGATGTCCCTCACCGCTCCTAATTCCAAATTTGGACCATTTAATATTTCTAATTAATAAAGCAAGCCCAATCTCTCATGTCGTCATGGGTCGTTGGATTAGTGATATCTCACATCAGTAGTAAGTACACCCGACCGCTGGTAGGCTCAAAGTGAAGGGAAGTCTTCCGTCGAGTGACTCTATTGACCTCGCATCACTAACCCACTAAGTCCAATTAACCATCCTAAGTCTTTATTTATATTACCTTAGGTAATCATTGGACTTAGCTTAATAATTCCCTTTTTATTTAAGGCAATAAGATTTACCTTAAATATTTATCTACCCATAAATCCTCGTTTAATGCTCACAAATATCAATCTGTCCATAAAATCCTAATGGACATTTCCTAAGATATTTATGTATGATTACTAATTTCAAATTAGTAACCTTTTATATCTATTCCATTTTTATCAATTCAACTTCTTTATTTATTAGTCCCATCAATCCATTTAGCCTATCAAATTATTGCAACTTCCATATTTATTACCATTTATTGGAGCTACTACCTTTTAAATTCTTTTCTCATTAGTTAATTATCCTAAACGTGAATATTACGCGCAAGCATAGTTATTGGCTTTTTATTTAATTATTATAAGCATGGTGATTACGTATAATATTTACTTTTATCAAACATGTTCTAACTATATACCTTTTCTAGAATATACTTTTCCATATTAAATTATTGGAATCATATCTAAAAATATTATCCATTATAATTTCCATAAATTAGTCCAAAATAAAAGATTTAACTTTAAAATATAAAATATTACATCGTTTGAAATTACAAGGAATAATCATTTCTTTTATTATTGAAATAGATAGCGTAAATTACAATAAATTCATACTTTACACATCTCTTTCTCATTCTATTTGCATCTATTCCTTGTTAGACCAAACCCTATATCTTTCTAAAAGGAAAAGAAATCAAACTAATTTACAAATATTAAATGGATCTAAATTTCAACAATTCCAAATATAGAAAAGTTTATATTCTAACAAGATTAGGTGAATAATCCAAATTTATAACATTATTATACAACCTATATTAGATCTAGGATAAATTTCACTCCAACTAATATTCTAAATTCATACTTTTTGGGACTGATTTTCCGATCGGGTTGTATATAATGCTAAATCAATTCATAAACAAGAATATGCAGGCAATATTTGTTATATTCAGATCGTATCCAATTCTTTGCCTATAACTCATAAATAATTATCCAATTAGGCATAAAAATCAAATAAACAACAATGGGATAGTTTTTATATTATAAAAATCTATAAAAATTTCCCACTCACTTTTTAAAAGCGATCTAAATATCCAGATCTAAAGTAGAACCTTTGATTCATCTCCAAATCCTTTTTAATCCAAGAGATATGTATAAAAAGGTATATACATAAATTTGAATTATAGATTCGAGAAGAGATTTGGGATTGGGAGAGAAAATAGATACAAATATGTATAAATATAAATTACCTCAAATACGCATATGGTTGATTCTCTTCTCTTCTCCTTTTTATTAGATTTCTACTCTTCTCCGATTTGTATAAATATAGATACAAATATCATATCTTTTATAATCTAGAAAAAAGTTGAGAAGAAGAAATGACAGAGTTTCGCTGCTACCTCCATAAAAATATGAGAAGAGAAGGGAGGGTTAGGACAGAATTTATAGGCGTTAGAATAAACCAGAACCATTCGATCAAAATATATTAAATTCGGGCCGTTGCGGCCTAGGTTTACTGGATCCACAAGGTCGCCATCAGTCGACCGCCCCTGGGTGACCGGTCGACCGCTAAGGGTCTACCATCCCCAATGATAGGTCGACCCGTGGGCTTAGTTAATTAATATAAATACGTTAATTATTTCTAATTTAACTATTTTCGTTTCGAATTCTTTTTTTTTCCGTAACTTATTCGTTTAGAATCCGATCGCAAAACTCCAAATATGAAAGTTGCTTAGAATTTCACCATGGCCACAATTGTGTAAGTTTCGTGGTCAAATACCATCGTTTGCACAAATTCCATTTGCAGAGCCTAATTTATTTACTAAGTCAAGGTTTTGGCTCCTAATTATTCTAAATTACACAACCAACGAGTGTACGACAAATTTTGCAACCAAACGTGCATAAGTGCATAGTGTATTATTGTATCACCACATAGAAAATATGTATGCACAACCATTCTAAATAGAATCCTCCTATATGAATGCATTTCTGTTGAAAACATTTTTGAAAATATGATGCGAACAACCTACATATATACTGACAGTTCTACATGTGTGCAGCTTTTTGAAAACTCTTTTCAACCAAAACTGCCATACTCCTATAAATAGAAGTATGAAGGAACCAATTTTGCGTCCACTTCCTATCATCCAATAATCTAACGCATTGAAAAATTGCTTCCTAAACTTCACTCCTATGCCATAAAAAGTATTTATGCGGAGAATTTAACATTCTTACCGCATAATAATATTCCTAGTCTCATAGTATAGTGGAAATTTCTTTGCTGCCTCAGATTCACTGCAAATTTTCCACGTACAAAGTGCATAAGGTGGCTTATTATCAAGATCTAAAACGGAATTAAATCTAAAAATAGACTTGCGTGCGTCGTCGACAAGGTATGGAAATAGAAATTCCAAGACTAAAACGGTTTTTCCCTTGTTATTTCTTGCATTTATCGCATCGTCGATCCTAATGCATCGCTAAATTTGCAAATTCTAACTTTATCTGCCTTCCCAACGCCTAACATGTGGCCATCAAAATCAAAGTTTTCACAAAAATCTTTCTCACTTTTCAAATTTGTACGTCAGTTGGAAAATAAAATCCTAAAATATTTAGACGCACATTTTCCGTTGAAATAAAATTTTAAACAAAACTCTAAGAATAATTAAAGAGTCAAAAATAATTAAAACACAAAACTTTTTTTCCAAAAGGAAACCTAATATTTTCAATTTTTTTGATAAATCGAGCCACACTTTCAGCATAGTCGGAAGTCGATTATGCGCTAGGCGCATAAACCAAATTCCAAAATTCTACAACTAAACTTTACCCAAAAATTTAACATTTTATTTAAAAATGTCAACACATCTATTATTCAAAAAAATTAGCTTTTAAGGAACATGAGCAATGACCCGCGATATCAAAACAACTTTATAATATCTTTCGCTAAGATTTTCAACTATACTAAACTTCCAGTTTTACATTGCATTTACTGTTAGTTAAGTGTCTTTATGAGATTCCCATATTTATATTATTTCTCCACTATGCACACATATATAAGAGCGGTTCGCATATCTAGAAAAAATAACACAGAAAATGAATAGAAACTCATAATATCGTGCGTGCCTTTTATAAGAGACAACTAACAGTTTTACAACCCAATAACCCAAAAGAAAAGAACAAATGATGGAAAAAGATACAATAATCCTAAATAACACACCGCCTAAGAACTATGAGAAGGTCTCGTTCCATGGCTGGAGCTCGAGCCATTGCTGCGACCGCGGAATGGTTGTAGCATGGCGACCATGCACCCAATCTCATGCCCTTTGCGCTGCTGCTCTATCCTAATCTCTCGAAGCTCTGCCTGAACCTGACAGGTAGCAGCATGCTCAGGACTTATGTATCCCTCGATGCCTTGCGCCATCCCCAATTGCTGGTGCTGTAGCTCAGGTGGCAGTACAGGTGGTGCGGCAGGTGGCAAGGGAATATTCATCCTCTTAATGGTGGTCCGATCGTTGGCGGGAGGGACCTTCCTTACTATTGGCTCTCCGCTCAAATTTACCCCGTAATGCCTAAACACTCTAGTGAGCAAGTGGTAATATGGAAAGTGATTCCTCGGGGTACCAACTCCCTGATCAACCATATGGAGCATCAAGACACGAGTCCAATTGACGGCTACCCAGCTAATTATAGCATAGGCAGCCTTCCGCACTGAAGTATATACCCGGTCAAGGCTCCCCATCTTCGGAATAATGCTGTGCCGAATGATGCGTACAACGAGATGGGTCACCAATCGCAAATTGTCCATCCTCCAATCACCGACATTCCTAGAAAATATTCGTTGTAGAATCTCAGGATCAAATATCGTCCAAATCTATGCCTACTGCAGATATCTCTAAAATCCCAACAAGATCATCATCTGACATCCCAATCCAAGCTCCCTTCACCTCAGACTCAATCTAGTTGTTGGCATTATCGAAATTCTACGCCGTCTGTGCATCGAAAAGACGGACGCAACATGGGTAATATTCCAGCTCATAAGTATCGAAGTAGAGGATCGGTGCAAGTCCTACCATGATGAAAAGCTTTTCAAGCCCGAGAGCGGCAAAATCTCTGAACTTCACTGGTCGTCCGTGAAGGAAATCAATGTTTTCCATTCCAAGATAGGTAGTGATCTTCCGCTCGCTTTAATCAAGCCAAACGGCTTCTTACGGAGTGAGGCCGGGATGACGATAGGAAGAGCCGTCGGTACTTGGAAGTGCTAAGGGCTGAGAGGCGGTTGGAAAAGGGAGAAAAAGGTTTAGATCTGGAGTAGTGGTAGGGCAAGATTTGACGCACAAGGATTTTGGCGTTGATTGGTGGAGGAATGGAGGAAAGAGGCTTTGGTTAAGCGGAGGAAGGGGGAGGTGGAATTGCTTCGGCTAAAAAAATTGAAGAGGAGAAAGAGAGTAAAGGGGTGCGACGGCTGAAATTTTGGACGTGACTTATAGTCGCGTTCTAGGTTCGGGTTCGACCCGAATCCACCTAGCGGTTGACCGCTATTAGATCAACCGGCCGACCGCTAGCCTAGCTTTAGGCACGGCCTGAACCTGGACCCAATAGGCTGGTTAAATTAACTAATATTCTAACGACTGTTCCACACACCATCTTTAGCTTAATCTAACCCAAAAAATTCTGCCTTCCACACGACGGTATCCACCTTACCGTGTAGACCCTTCCTTGACAAGATTGCAATAGCCTCAGCAAAACTATTGTGACTAACAACACTTCCAAAAACCCAAAAATATTCCACCTGTTATTTCTTTTTTCTTTTTTTTGGCAAAGCCAGCGGGGTTAACTGGTCCCCTACCAGTTTATTGCAAATACAATAAAAAGACTCAAAACAGACTTTGAGTCAAAAGAGAAAGTACAGGGAAAAACAAAGAAAACAACAAAATAACATGGAACAGAAACAAAAATTACTTCCAGCATTCAATCATGATGCCAGGGATATGGCACTCCTTTCTTTTCAGATGCATGTAAATTCTATTCTTTACTTCAGACCCTAGCGAACTACTGCTTTTCCTTTTATTTTCAAAGACTATAGTGTTTCTCTCCTTCCATATCACATCCATATAAATTTTAATGCATATGAACAAAACTCTGCTACCACTATTCTTCCACTTCGTAGCCATCAGAATAATATTCCAATCAATTGATGAGAAGGGAACAGCAACAGATCTCTGAAGACAACTCACAATCATTACAAGCAGGTCATTTAATCTTGGGCATTCGAAGAAAATATGTTCAACTGTTTCATCATGTTGCTCACAAAATACACATTCAGGGATACTACTTATACCATACCTGTTTAAAACATGTCTGGTAAGGAGTGCATTGCTAACAACCTTCCAGAACATTAGATTTTCTCTCGGCAGGGAATCATTGTTCCAAAGCACAGTGCACCATTTAGCAGCAGGGTAGACATTGTCATTGCTTAAGAGTTTGTAAACTCACTTAACACAATGGGGTTTTTTATTCCATGTCACAAAGGAATGATGGTCAGGGCTAAAACTAATGCTCTGGATTGTGTTCCACAGTTGCCTAACAACTTGGCTACTATTGTAAGGAAGAATGATTCTTCCAACATTAAGATACTCATTGACTTTTGCTTCACGATTAACGCCAGATTGAACTATCATTGCATGATCAAAGTATGAGGATAGAATCATACCCGGTCTAACCCAGGGTTCATCCCAAAAACTTGTTTCAGTGTTTTCGCGGACATGGTACTGAATCATTGGCAGAAACACTTCCCTATGCTTAAGGATATTCCTCCATGTCCAACTACTGTTTTGAGGAATATCCATCACCCAAAACTTCCTATGCTTGATATTGTAAGTCCATGTCCAATTGACCCAAAGACTGTTTTTCTTGGATATTACATCCTGGAAATGTTTACTAAAAGTAGCTCTGTTCCAATTCTTAGCGTTTATAATGCCCAGGCCTCCTAACTGAAGCGTAGTTTCACAATTTGCAAATGAGCAGGGCAGAAGTTTCTTATTGAAAATGGAGCCTGTCCAGAAAAATCTGATCATAGCAGAGCGAACAAGTCCAAGCAGCTTGCTTGGAAGAATAACAGTACGAGCCCAGTATACCAAGGAAGGGAAAACAACAGCTTTAATAAGCACAAGCCTTGCACTTTGGGACAGTCTACGATTTTCCCATGCATACATAACAGAAGTAATTTTATTATAAAGAGGTATACAGTCTACTATGGAAATTCTTTTAGTAATGATAGGTAGGCCAAGGTACTTCATGTCAGTATGCATACTAGAGAATCCACTTTGCTGATACAAGCTAGCTGCTTGAACATCATTGATACCTGCAAAAAGCAAGGAGGACTTGGTTTTGTTGATGGACAAACCAGTCATAAGGTAAAAGGAATGGAAAGCACACAGGATTTCACTTATAGAGGAAGCTTCCGGTTTCGAAAAGATCATCACATCATCAGCAAACATAATGGAAGATAGGTTGAGCAGTGAACACTTCGGGTGGTACTTTATGAGTCTTTGAGAGTATTTGTTCTGCAGTAAAACATTGAGCACTTCCATTACTAAAAGAAAAATATAAGATGAAATTGGGTCACCCTGCCTTATTCCTTTTTGGCTACCAAAATAGCCAACAGGCCTCCCATTGACCATAACAGAGAAAGTAGAGGATGAAATACAGGTATATATCCAAGACACAAAGATTTTGGGGAACCCCATCATCGCCATAATCCTAACAATTGATTCCCAGAAAATGGAATCATAAGCTTTTGATATGTCGATTTTAAGCACAGCAGCAGGAGTGGCATTACAATTACCATAACTTTTCATTAGTTCATGTGCAATTAGAACATTGTCGAGGATGTTCCTAGATGGAATGAAAGCTGCTTGGTTGTGTGACACAATTGTAGGGAGTACACAGACTAACCTAGTAGCAAGAATTTTTGAAATACATTTGTATAGAACATTGCAACACGATATTGGCCTAAAAGATGAAACTTTGTCTGGAGGAGTAACTTTAGGGATTAAGGCAATATTCGTAGCATTGATCTCTCTCAGCATTTTGCATTTATTAAAAAAATTGTGGATGGCAGTACAAAAGTCTTGACCAATCACGGACCATGTTGCAATAAAGAAGGTAACATTAAGACCATCGGGTCCAGCAGAAGAGTGTTGGTTCATGGAGAAGAGGGAAGACTTAATTTCTTCATCCGTAACAGGTTTTATTAGATCTTCAGACTGGAGAAAAGTAATACACGGCAGCGTGAGTGAAGAGATAAGGCTAAGGTCAGGAGTGAAATTCAAGGAATTGCTAAAAATTTTACTGAAATAATCAACAAAAGCTTTATCAACAGTTTCAGGGGAAGAGAATTCATTACCATGTTCATCCATTATTTTGTATATGTTTTCTCTGGAATGCTTGACCCTAAGGGAGTCATGGAAAAATTTTGTGTTTTTATCACCTTCAACAAACCATTTGTTGCGAAGTTGCTGGCTTTTCATACTTGCTTCCAGCTGCAGGGCTTTATTCACTTCCAGGAATAACCGACTTTCTTCATTTGCAGCATTGATGTCATCAGGAAATTCCATCATGTGTTCCTGTAGAGCCTTGAGTTGTCCAATGAGAGTAGTTGAGAGCAGACTACCATGTCCGAAGGTGGAGGAAGCCCATGTTTTGAGAGTTAGCTTTATACTTTTCAATTTCCTGCAAAACTTGTACATTGGATTACCAAAACAGCAGTATGTATTGTGGACATTTGTTATTAAATCAAGAAAGTCAACGTGTTTTGCCCAAGCATTAAAAAATTTAAAACTTCTTTTGTCTCTTCTTAAATGGGGATCAAGTGATAGGATAAGAGGTGAGTGGTCTGACATAATAAGGTGAGGAAGAAAAACAGTTAAGGAAGGCCATTGTTGTAAGGAAGGAATATTACAGAAAGCATGATCGATAGTAGTGAAAGTACGTACTCCACTACGGCTTCGATTGTTCCAGGAGAATTTAGCACCAGTTTTGTTAACTAAGATCAGGTCAGAGTCAGAAATTGCAAGATTGATTGGGGCAATGTCATTAGGAAGAAGGGGAGTTCCTCCTAATTTATCATCAATGCTGAAACAAGAGTTAAAATCACCGAGAACAACCCAGGGATGAGTGTTCTGACGTAGAGGAGGAAGGGAGTTGAAAAGAGAGTTTCTGGAGAGGGATGAATTGTCAGCATAAACTATGGTTAGGTAGAAAGAAGTTTGATTTTGAGAGAGGAGGACATGGTAATGGATAGATTGTCTAGAGGCGAAGATAGGAGATAAGGATAAGACAGCAGGGTCATATACAACTAGTATTCGACCATAGGTTGCTGAGTCAAGGTTATGGTGGTAATCCCACGTAGGATTTATGTAATTAGCAGCTTTTATAGATAAAGGCAGGTTGAGCTTGGTTTCTAGTATTGCAAATAGACAAATATCATGCATGTTGATAAGGCTTTTAACTTGGTCAAGTTTCAATGTAGAATGAGCACCCCTCACATTCCAGGAAGCTAGTTTTTTATACATTGACGGATTAAAGGGATTGAAGTGTTCTGTTTCCTCTCTTTGCTGAAAGAGATCTTGTGACAATTCCTGAGTTGGATTTAGAGGGGTGGGATGATGTTTCAGGGGTTTTGTGAACTTTGGTGGGAGGACCTGGTGATGCAAGTTGAACAGTATTGAGAACACTGTCAGGCCAACCAGGTAAATCAATATTAAAATTGTAACCAGGGTGTCCTATGGGGGGGGGTTTCCACAATAGATTGGTGCTTGCTTAGGATTATTTGCTTTATAAGTTGCTCAAAGGAATGACACCAGATTTTGTCAATGTCTGTTTCACCTGTGTGCACGTGCACAGTTTGCTCAGGAGACACAGTTTCCACACCACTTTTACTTGCAATTTCCTTTGTACTAATAGATGTATGTTGTTCCATCCCATCTTTTGTCTGACATAATTCAATGTTTTTTACAGCATTACTTTCAACCAAATTTCCATTACACAAAGACAGGGCTACGTCAGTTTCTAAGGAGATGTCATCTTTATTTATCTCTCCTTCCTCAACCTCCACTATCTCAATTAAGCCTTGGTCATTTTCATTGTCTTGGAGCAGACTATACCTGTTGTTGTTGGTACATTGGGTTAAATCCTTGATACCATCACTGCAAGGCATTTTAACAACTAAAGAAGAAATATTTTCTTCCTTGTCCAGGTTAGATAGAAGCATCCCTTTTCCACTGGACTTATTCATTGTTTTTGATTTGTCATCCACAGTTTCATTTCTTTTTTTCCCTCTGTTATTTATCACTTTTTGCCATACTTGCTTCACTTTATTTTCCTTCTCCAACTTTTTCCCTTGTGGTTCCTTTCTCTGAATATGCTCGCTGTGTATTTGTTCACCATCACTTCCCCTCCTATTGGTTATCACTTCACTTTCTATTTCCATTTTATTGCATCCAGATATCATATGACCAAACTCTTTACAGTTAGAACAGATAGCAGGTCTCCACAAATATTCCACTTCAACTATTTGCTCAGTACCATCAAGAAGCTTGACAGCAAAGGAATCAGGAAGTTCAGAAAGAGGGGATACCTCAACCATACATTTAGCATACGAGATTCTTTCAAAATTTTCAGTTGAAGCATCCAGACATAAGAGTTTCCCCACCCTGGAAGCAAGCCAGTTGATCCCTACTGCGGACCATGCAAACAAAGGAATTTTGGATAGTTTGATCCAAACAGGAACAGCTTTAATAGTAATACAGGAGTTTCCAACATTCTCGTCCCACGGTTTCACAATAAATAATTTATTCTTCATGACAATTGGGTCAGACTCAGCAATTCTTTTCTTATCTTCATCATTAGAAAACTTGAATAAGAAAAGAAAGCCATCAGATTTCACACTAATAGTTCCCTGCAATTTCCAAGCTCTCTTGAGATGATAAAGGACAGCATTATAAGGCAGTGGGTTATCAAGAAAAAAACCAACAAGAAAATCTTTCCACTTCAAATTGCCAGCCTGTAAAACTTCAGGTGGGGGGACAATAGCATCACCATCATACACTAACTTGATAGAACGCGGAACATACTTACCAGCGTTGTTAGGTCTGGACTTAAACAGGGAGGACCAGGCAACTGGAGGGGAAGGAGGAGACGGTAGGATGTGGGACGAGTGAGGAGTAGGGGCTACTGTAGGTTGAATCGGGGATGATAGGACATGGGTTTGAAAAGACGCCAAGGAAGACACTGAAGAAGATGGATCAGGAATAGATGATGGAATGGGTGAGGAAGATGATTGTAAGGACGATGGGTCAAATGGAAGTAAGGTTGACGATGAAGGAACTGCAGGAGAAGGTACAAGAGTAGGGGATAAAGGACGGGACTGATAAGAAGTGGAAGGAAAAGATGGTTTGGCGGGAGGAAAAATTGAAGGGGGAATGGTCCCCATTAAAGAAGAAATCTTTTGTTATGAAAACTTTGGGGCCTAAAACTTTGGGGCCATGGATACTTTGTATTCCATAGCCTTTGGTTAAGCCGGTTTTATAAGTGGCCGTGCACTATGTCTCATTATTGTGGCCGCTGGGTATCGAACCGGTGCCACTACAACACAATGTAGCAACTCCACTATGTCTTAACCACTGGACCACTAGAACTTGACATTCCACCTGTTATTTCATGCCTACTTCGCATGAAAATATTTCTTCCAATAGCTGGTGGGTTTGACAATATTTCAAACTACATACCCTAAATAAGTTGAATGTCCTTCCTATTTTGTTCGTAACTTAAAGAGCGAAAATATAAAATCTATCGATTTTATAAATTAAATAATAAAAACCATTTCATACCAAAACTTCCTTTAAAAGTCAAACTTATATATAAAAATTTTAGAATTTAAAGAATTAATCTTTTATAAACCAAAATTTGTTAACACGACCAATCTAGTGGTATACGTGTTCCTTTGAAAATTAGAATTTCAAAACTTTCCCAAAACAAAATTTCCAAAATAAATCCTTTTGAAAAGGAACCCTTTGAAAATCCCTTTTCAAAAATGTAAGGCATTTTCAAAATATACTTTATAAAAGTTCTCTCACAGGTTTTAGACTATGGAATTGACATTAATTATTCAAATAAAAATATGGTTTGCATCAAAGAGGTAACCAATGAATGCACCCTAGCAAAGACTTGCTTCTGGACAATTGCGTGTCTCTGACTAGAACTCAAAATCCAAAATCATAAGGTAGCTAGAATCTCTACCGTCAAGTCAAACATTTCCAGTCTTTGGGATTCAGCCATATGTCATACTCATGTCTTCATCAACAACCCTTTACGCATCGCTAGCACTCCGTGGGGTACTTCGAAGTCGAACTGAAAAACTAAGCTCTAAGATATTTCCAACTCATAGTTGTTTTGCCCATTCCTTCGAAGTTGAACTACAACTACTTCTATAGTCGGAACTCTTAGAATCTAGTGTAAGATATAATATTACTATATAGAAAAATACGAATACGTTCTCTCAATTTACCCTAATCCCTCTGATCTACTAACCTAGAGTTCTGATACCAAATGTAACAACCCGCACCTTAATGGGCCTAAATTTCGACAAAAATTGAAAACCAAGTCCATCAAAGCATAGATCGTTGGATTTGGTACCTACAAGCAAGCATGAGCATTATTAGAAATTGATAGAAATCTAAACTCACAGCGAAAACAATAATAGGATATGAATACTTACTATGACTGCTACCTTGGAATTAATGGTATTCCTTGGATAGCAGATTGTCACATCAGCATCGAGCATGAGAAAAAGAAGACTCTACAACAACAAAGCACATCCAGCTCCAGTGACCTATTCCTCTAAATCTATCTTGTGGGTTGTAATCAGGAGGGAGGTCAGAACAACGTTCTGATGACTAGTGTTACCCGGCTATTTGGCCCGGCAACGAAAGGCTCAGCACAGAGCACCGTTCGGCGTCCAAACCTCGTTCGGCATTCGAGCCTCGTTCGGCATCAGAGCACCGCTCGGCATTCGAGACTCACTCGGCATCCAAGTCTCGCTCGGCATTCGAGCCCCGTTCGGCATCAGAGCACCGCTCGGCATTCGAGCCCCGCTCGGCATCCAAGTCTCGCTCGGCATTCGAGCCCCGTTCGGCATCAGAGCACCGCTCGGAATTCGAGCCCCGCTCGGCATTCGAGCCTCGTTCGGCATATCTTCCTCGCTCGGTATACGAATGCCGTTCGACCCGGATATGTGGTTCGGCAATTGCCGTTCGGCAATTATGGCTCCGCATACAGAAGTCGTTTACTACGGGCTGAGGCATCTCACTCCTAGGCCCATGAGGGAAGTCCAACCCATCTTCGTCTATAAATAGAGGGGCAGGGGCACAGTGAAATGGACCTTTTTTCGAGGACACTGGGGAGACTCTGCCGCTTTCAAGACTCACCCTTTTCAGTTCAAACTTGTACTCAAGACATTATTGTACGGATTGTATCTGTATTTTACTACTTGGGAAAGCAATAAAGATTACAATTCAAAGTGGATGTAGGCAGTTACGCCGAACCACTATAAATCTGGTGTTCTAGATTTCTGTAGTTAATTTAGTCCATATCTCTCAGTTTTAATTTATCTTCTTCATTTATCTCTCTACACAATCTTTCTAAAGGGGGTTAGTGCCCAATTTTGGTGCTAACACTTTGGTGCTTTCATTGAGAATCGAATTCAAGAGCCACAAGGATCTGCTTTGTAGCTACTGGATTGAATAAATCCCCCGAAGGAGATCCAAGTCATTCATAAGACGTCCGTTGATTCTACTCAGAGTTCTTACCAATAACTCTACAATGGGAAGACCACGTACCAGATCAACCTCTCATTATACGGACGTCAATGAGACTGCCAGCGTACAAAAAATAGGACCTAGCAATCAGCAAGCAAATCTGGGTGCAGGAACTACCACCCAAGATTGAATGTAAGTTGTCACCAGAACAGAATTCAACGACTTGATGAGGGAACTTATAGAAAGCAGGAGACAACTTGGAGAACAGATTCAAGCTAATGCCAACCTTGTAGCTCAGCTCACTCAACAACAGCATCAGAATGCTGGGGGTAGTCCAGCTCCTTACTCTTCATCTGATAGCTCGACTTCGTCCGATGAACCTCCCAGGCGTAGACGCCGCAAGACTGAAACTACGCAGGCAGGTGTTGCTGATCGATCAACTAGGGATCACTTACACCTCGGAGACCGCAACCAAGCAGGAACGGGAAACATAGGATCTGGAGCACGTGTGGAATCTGGACACCTGGCTCACCAAGACGCCAACGATGCTGAACCTCAAGATACACGTTTGGCAGGACGCCAGCAGAGGAGGCATCAACCTGACCAATCCCGTAGAACAGACTTCAACCTTCCATCTTCCATACATATCCCAGACCTATCGGCTATGGTCAGACAACCGATGAGAGAAAATCAAGGCCTGACCAATGAAGATTGGGGGATATGCAAGAGTCATACTCCATTCACAGACACTGTTCTACAGGCCGAGTACCCCAGGAAGTTTAGCATGCCCACTATCCCGGCCTACGAAGGAAAGACCGATCCCCAACAACATGAGATGAGATATGAATGGATGATGGATTCAGCTAGAGCGAATGATGCAACTAAAGTTACCATGTGGTTCACCCGACTTCCTCCGCGGTCCGTATCCAGTTTCGAGGAGTTGGCAACGAAATTTATAGAACAGTTCAGAATACATGCTACTCGTCCAAAGGATGTGATGTCTCTATCAAGTGTAATCCAAGCTCCAGGGGAGTCGTTGAAGGAGTATTTACAGAGATTCCATGTTGCGGCTACTGAAGTTAGCAATCCTAATGATCACGCAATTCTTATGGCTGTGATGCGAGGTGTGGATTCGGATTCAGAGTTTGGAGATTGGTTAGCGGGAAAACCTCCAACTACGCTAGAGCATTTTTACTCAAAGGCTCATCAATTCATAAGAAGGGAGGAAGCCAGGTGGACAAGGCGAGATAAGGCACCGGGGCCTGTTCAAGAGATCGTAAAAAGCAACATCGCTGTAAAGCAATCCGGAGACAACTCGGGGAAAGTTCAGGTCAATTTCCAGAACAAGCTCGGGCAATCCAAGGAGTCCGGAGGAGGAAATCAGGGGAAGAAAAGAGAAGCAGGGAAATGGAAGCCGAGAATTCCAACCTACAACGAATACACCCCACTAAATGTATCTCTTGAGAATATTTACCTATCGACTTGTAATACCTTCCAATACCGAAAGTCGCACCCAAAGGAGTCAACCGAGGAGCAAAAGCGGACTGGGAAGTATTGCCGCTTCCATGATACTTATGGGCACAATACTGAAGAGTGTAGGCACCTACATGACGCTATAGAAAAGTTGATTAGACAGAAAAAGTTGAGTCCTCAAGAGGGTGGACAGGGAACGTCCAATCCTGTCACGCACCAGCTCCATGTCACTCTGAGGAGCCTGCTCGAACTGTAGGTAGACTGGTCATAAACACGATAGTTGGCGGACCTCAACCTGCAGATAAGAATTGGCAGGAAATGGAACGATACGCTAACTCCCAGAGGCATGCAGATTTTGAGTGTTGTTCAAATACCGAGGATGGGTCCCCAGCTAAACAGCAGCGGACAATGACAGATGATATAGTATTCAGGAGCCGAGATGCCGACCAGGTGGAGGCTCCTACCATTGACCCGATGGTCATATCCACGACTATCGGGCCAGCACTAGTGAAGAGAATTTTGATTGATTGTGGAAGTTCTATTAACATCATCTTCAAAAAGGCGTACGACCAAATGAAGATGGAGGCGAAGGATTTAAAGCCGTCTAAAGCTCGTATTCATGGCTTTAGCGACTGATGCGGTGGAGTATGTTGAGTTACCAGTTGAACCGGGACAAGGTGAACGCAGGAGGGTACGGATCCTACCCTTCATAGTATTGGATGTGGATTCTCCATACAATGTATTTCTGGGTCGACCGGCCCTGGCTGAATTCAGGGCACCATTGGCCTCGTGGTGTTTGACTTTAAAATTTTCGACTGACAAAGGAGTAGGTGTTGTGCATGGCGACTAGGCGACCGGTCGTGCATGTTATATGGCTGAGCTTCGAGAGTTTCAGCGGAGGGAGAAAGGAAAGGTTGCGGACAACTCCGTCCGCTTTCAGAATACTGACATTTGACAAGTAATGCCCGAGCCCTGGCTCGAGCAACATTCTCGGATCTATAAAGACATAGATCCGAGAGAAGATGATGAGGAACCCAGGGAAGAAAAAGCAGCACCGACTGAACTGACGATTGACATTTCAGTAATCCGAGACGATCCGTTGCGAGTACTGAAGATTGGATCACAACTCAGCCACTCGATGACCGAGGACCTTAATGATTTCCTCCAAGCGAATCTCAATGTTTTTGCTTGGACACATTCCGACATGTGCAGGATTTCTCCCGCTATTACGAGTCATATGTTGAAAATAGACCCGAGGTATGTCCTAGTTAAACAAAAAAGGAGAGGAATGGACCCGGAGAGGTCCGCTGCTCTCAAAGAGGAGGTGGACAAGCTCAAAGCCAGTGGGTTCGTCCGTGACGCCCTCTATGCTGAATGGGTGTCAAACCCCATGCTAGTGAGAAAAGCAAATGGGAAGTGGAGAACTTGCGTAGATTACTCTGATTTAAACAAAGCATGTCCGAAGGACAGTTTCGCATTACCTAGAATTGATCAGTTGGTTGACTCCACTGCAGGACACGAGTTATTGCCACTCATGGATGCGTACTTGGGATACAATCAGATCTCGATGCACATTCCGGACCAGGAACGCACCAGTTTCGTCACATACGTTGGGCTATATTGCTATGTAGTGATGCCTTTCGGATTGAAAAACGCGGGAGCGACTTACCAGCGTTTGGTGAATCGAATGTTTAAAGACCAGATTGGTAGAACAATGGAAGTCTATGTGGATGACATGCTCGTGAAGTCACGGCAGTCAAACGACCACATTAGAGACTTAGCGGAGATGTTTGGCATACTCAGATACTATGGGATGAAGATCAACCCTCTGAAGTGTTCCTTCGGCGTTGCGTCAGGGAAATTTTTGGGATTCATTATTAATGCCTGGGGAATCGAAGCTAACCCGGAAAAGATTCAAGCTATTCAAGACATACAAGTGCTCAGGACTATAAAACAGGTACAAAGCTTGAATGGAAAAGTGGCTGGGCTGAGTCGATTCATATCCAAAGCCACAGACAAGTGTATTCCCTTCTTCGATATAATAAAGAAAGGAAAGAGGAATTTTGAATGGACATCCAACTGTGAGGAAGCGTTCCGAGCTCTGGTAAGGCATTTAGAAAATCCTCCAGTGCTGTCAAAACCAGTAAACCATGAAATGTTGTACGTATACTTGGCCGTATCCCCACATGCTATAAGTGCGGCTTTGGTCCGCGAGGAGGACCGAGTTCAAAAGCCGGTGTATTACGTTAGTAAACGTTTAACGGGGGAAAGAAATTATCCTAAATTGAGAAATTGGCCTATTGCTTGGTGATTGCATCGCGTAAGCTGCGTCCATACTTTCAAGCACACTCAGTCAGTATTTATACCGATCAGCCCTTGCGACAGGTACTCCAACGACTAGAAACGTCTGGAAGGATGTTAAAATGGAATATCGAGTTGAGTCAGTTCGATATTACCTACCTTCCACGAAGAGCCATACAAGGGCAAGCATTAGCAGACTTCATCGCTGAGTTTACTGTATCAGACGAACCAGGTAGTCACAGTGTCATTCCCCCCATTCCATGGAAATTGTACACCGATAGGGCGTCAAACGACCATTGCTCTAGGGCTGGTGTAGTTCTTGTGACTCCAGAAAATCGATCGATTTGTTATGCTTTGAAGCTCAATTTCCCGGCTACGAATAATGAAGCAGAATATGAAGCATTGATTGCTGGTTTAAAGCTTATTGGAGAACTCAGGGTAAAACCAGTTGAAGTTTTTTATGACTCGCAGTTGGTGGTGTACCAAGTGCAAGGAGATTACCAAGCAAGGGGATAAAAGCTTGCTCCGTACCTTGCTCTGGTTCAGGAACTATTGGCGAACTTTGAACATTATGACATCTCACATGTCCCGCGTGAACAGAACAAGGAAGCCGACTCGCTGGCCAAATTCGCAAGTACCAGCAATGCACAGCAAATGGGATTAGTTCCCGTCAAAACCTTACATGCTCCAAGCATAGATGTGATGGTGGTCGATTTCGTGTTGGAAATGGAAATCGAGAAGAAGTCATGGATAACCCCATTCAAACAATACATGCTAAACAGGACTTTGCCCGAAAGAAGAAGCGAAAGACGATAGGTCATTCGCAAAGCCACGCGATATGTGATGCAGGGCAGAGTAATGTATTGGAGGGGGTTCTCGGCCCCCTTACTACGATGCATTGCCCATGATGAGACAAAGTGGGTCTTGAAGGAAGTTCACGAAGGAGAATGTGGCGACCATACTGGGGGGCAGACATTAGCAAAAAAGATCCTTCGCTACGGATACTATTGGCCAACTGTGAATCGGGATGCAGCAGATTATGTAAGAAAATGTGATAAGTGTCAAAGATACGTGAAAATCCCAAGAGCTCCACCGACGGAACTCACGCAAATGGTTAGTCCCTGGCCGTTTGCAATCTGGGGAATCGACATAGTCGGTTCTTTGCCTATATCCAAAGGTGGTGCAAAATATGCAAAAGTTGGGGTCGACTACTTCACCAAATGGGCCGAGGTAGAGCCTTTAGCCATAATCACCTCCAAGAAGGTCATTAATTTCGTTGTGCGGAACATTATATGCCGATTTGGCCTACCGCGAACCATCATTACAGACAACGGAACTCAATTCGAAAGTAGGGAATTCAAAGATTTCTGTTTAAAGTACGGCATTGAGAAAAAATTCACCGCAGTTGCTCATCCTAAGGCTAATGGGCAAGTTGAGGCCGTGAACAAAATAATCAAGTCCATATTGATGAAGCGTTTGGAAAAGGCTGGAGGTAAATGGGTAGATGAACTTCCAACAGCGCTATGGGCTTATAGAACTACCCACAAGCCCGCGACTGGCCACACTCCATTCGCATTGGCATATGGCACGGAGGCTGTTATACCCGTGGAGCTTGAAGTTCCATCACATCGGGTGACACATTATGATCCTAGGACGAATCAGGATCTCTTGTCGGAATCACTGGACTTCGTTGATGAAAAACGTGAAGAAGCTGAGTTAAGGGCGGCAGCATATAGGCACCGAGTTAAGCGATATTATAATGAAAAAGTCCGCCCGAGAATCTTTGATGTGGGTGATCTCATTTTGAAACGAGTATTTCCGGTACCGTCATGTATGAATCCTAACTGGGAAGGTCCATATGTCGTTGACCGGAAGCTTGGGGAGGGAACTTTCAAGCTAGCGACCGTTGATGGCATGACACTCCCCCGAGCATGGAATAGTGAGCATTTGCGATGTTATTATATTTAGCCTGTTTCTTTCGTGTTTTAGGTGGAATTATTTCCCGTATGTTTTTGTTCCATTGATTCTTAGTTTCTTTTTAAGCATGTAATCGGACAATTAAGTTTGTTTTCATTAATAAAGGCTTGAAGCCGTCTTTGCCATGGATTACTGATGTTTCTGTGCCTTATAATTCGATGGAAAAACAACTAGATTTACATTATTCCGTCTGACGTACGAACGCGCATAAACGACTTAAATCTCCAAATCCCCTGAGTGTGGACTGGAGTACTCTGAGTCCCCGGAGTGCGGACTAGAGTATAAACGACTTAAATCTCCAAGTCCCCTGAGTGCGGACTGGAGTACTCTAAGTCCCCAGAGTGCGGGCTAGAGTATAAACGACTTAAAATCTCCAAATCCCCTGAGTGCGAACTGGAGTACTCTGAGTCTCCGGAGTGCAGACTAGAGTATAAACGACTTAAATCTCCAAGTCCCCTGAGTGCGGACTGGAGTACTCTGAGTCCCCAGAGTGCGGACTAGAGTATAAACGACTTAAATCTTCAAATCCCATGAGTGCGGACCGGAGTACTCTGAGTCCCCAGAGTGTGGATTATAGTATAAACGACTTAAATCTCCAAGCCCCCTAAGTGCGGACTGGAGTACTTTGAGTCCCCAGAGTGCGGACTAGAGTATAACCGACTTAAATCTCCAAGTCCCCTGTGTGCGGACTGGAGTACTCCGAGTCCCAAGAGTGAGGACCAGTGTATAAACGATTAAAAATCTCTAAGTCCCTAGAATGCGGACTAGATTACAAATGACTTGAAGGCAACAAGTCCCCTGAGTACAGACTAAAAATTATTCTAAGTACCTGAAGTGTGGAATAAAGGATGTACAACCCCAACGAATTTCCAAGTTATATGAAAATGGATTGGGAGTTTATATAACTCACGATAGTTCAGGTTTCGACCACAGTTATACAGAAAGCTGAAAAACAAAAGTCATTTAAAAGACAAAGAAACTAAACTTTATTTATTAATCTGAAATGAAGTTCTACTACCACTCCTCCAAAACTTGGAGTCAAAAGTCAATCTACATTGACTATGAAAATAAATAAATAAAAATATTTACATGATCTAAGCTAACTCTCGTTGAACGAGTGTAGTGGCTACTTCTTCGATTTCTTTGGCTTCTTTTCCTCCTTTGTTTTCTCAGACGACTCCTCCCCCACGCGTTTTCTCTTCGACGTTTTGCTCGCTAGAGAAACGGTGTCAGAAGTGGGAGGAGGAACATCCAGTGATTTGGTTCTGCCAGGAAAAACGACTTTTAGAGGCATGTTCAACGGGTCGTCAAGTTCTACTACTTGAGACTCGACCTTGATCTCCACTTTCCTTTTCCTCTCTTCCTCGAAACGCTCCTTCATGCTCAGCCCTGAGGTATGATCAGAAGCACCGGTAATCTCAATTTCATAACTTTCTTTGACAGGGACGAAGTTTCGGACTTATCCTCGTCGAGCGCCTCAATCACCTGAGCATCAGGACCAGGGGTCACTCCCGCGTGGGTAGCCTCGCTCGCTTTCCCCTTTTCCTCCTTGGCATCAGCACTCCTTGGAGTCGGATCAGGATCAGAATGGCCTGCGAAAAATCACAAGAGACGAACGTTAGAATACAATAGCCTCTCATCAAAAACGACAGTTCTTTGAACTTTAAGAAGAAGTTCTATATACCGGTTTCTTGCTGGCTTTCGACCGTCCGAGGAGTCTCACCCTCTAGAATGGGAGATAGCACATAAATGCCGAGGCCAGGGTCTTCTAGGTCATAACCAGCGTGTTGCTCGAATAGATCAAGTACTACCCGATCAGCCGATTGAGTAGGAGGAGGAGCTGGAGACTCGGTTCCAGACGGACCAACGATGTCATTTTTTTCCTTTGATGAAGACGAGCCTTTTCCAAAAAGATCCATTGCTGCAGATAAGTCTGAAGGCTCGTTCCCCCTAAGAAACTCCTTTACTAAAGCATCCTCGTCAACCTCCTCGGTACCCGACTCAACCTTCTTAATCTTTATCAAAGTTTCCCATGCCTCAGCTAGAGATTCAAGGTAACCCTCGCCAAGAAAAGTTAAGTCCCGATGCATGAGAACACGGGCGTTGTATTCAGCTATCAGCGGGTCGAACAAGCATTTGATCTCCTCTCTGCCAGCCTCTGTAGCCGCCTCAAGGCGAGAGTCAATCTCCGCGGATGCTATTCTTTTGCCCTCTTCACGGGCTTCATCCTTCAACATCCCGACTTTAGAGAGCTCGTCGTCAAGCTGTGCCTTCAAGAGTCGCGTAGCAACAATCTCATCGCAATATCGTTGCGACTCTTCCTGGGCAGCCGATTTTTCTTCTCTCTCTTTGGAGAGTAGTTCTTTCAACTCTTTAACTTGCAGGGCGAAAGCATCCCTTTCTTTTTGAACATAGTCTTTTTCTAAAGCCAGGCCCCCGCATCGTTGGACCGCTTCGTCAATTTCCTTCTTATGAGTTATCTCCAGACGAGTGACGACCTCCGCAGTATCTTTAGCACTTTGTTGGGTGGCCTCGAGTTGGGACTTGTATGAAGAGAGCTCTTCATCCTGAGTTTTGATAATGTCTTTATCAAAAATGGCTTCAAGCTTCAGGCGGTCGATTTCATGTTGACGCTCAACAGTGACTTCCGAGACTTTTTCAGCTAGATGAACAAATGCGTCATGTTGAACATAAACGTCGTTGTTGCAAGTGATGGCGCTCTGTTTGACATGCCCCGGAATATGATAGATTGCCGGAAGGAACTTTAGACCATCGAAGCAGATTTTGGGGAACTTAACTTTAAGCTCGGCTAGCTTCTCCGATATCGTCATGTCTGTTGCGGGAACATGGGGAGATGGCTTTGAAAGTTCCGTTCTCTTACGATGTTCCCGAGACTGCCGTGTGCTAGATGAACCGGAGTGTTGATCACGGGGGACATCAGATTGGGACCCCTTATGCATAGACTTCTCTTTGCCTTGCTCTGATTGAGAAGGAAGATCGCGAGAATATGAAGACTGGCTGTATGATTTCCTTCGATAAGTTGATTCTCGAGGGTGATAGTCTCGGTCTCCAGAGTCATCTCTTTCTCGACGCTTGCCGGTGCTGGAATCTTGGCTAGAATGATGAAAAATAAATGACCCGCGAAGACGATCGAGTCCTTGAGTGCGTCCCATGTCACCTGCTCAGAATGAGAATAACGACAAGTTCGAAAAGAACAGAGTGATGGCTAAAATTGAAGTGCACATGTCTGTGTGTGTCCTAGTGTTCCCCCCGACAGACCAGTTTCTTTATCTTTACTAATAGGAGTTTTTCTCCATGGATTTGGGCCTGAGCGCCTGTATTGCCTCTCGCGGGCGAATGGAGTTTAAGAGCTTCAGAATCATCGAAGCCATAGTTGAGCAAATCATCGAGAATAGTGAGATCCGACAAGCCTTTCAACGAGCTCTCTAAGTGTTGAGAAGATGGCTCTTTTTCTGCTGGAGTGAGGGTGACCTTAGAGGTTCCACCCACCGTCTTCTTCCTCAATTTGTAGGTCAACTTCTTCTTTCCCTTCGAAGGGGAAGGCGTCGTTTCGATATCATGAACCTCGACTACCGGGTCCTGATCAGGGTTAATATTTTCACCCGGTACTTCGGGCGTCTTGCCTTCTCTAATCTCTCCCTCCTCTGGTTCGTCGGGGCATTGTGTGCTGAAGGACCAGTCTGCTTTTTTCCTTTGCCCAATGCGGGCCCGGATATGGTGACGCCTTAAGGAAGGCTTATTCGGCGGCCTTCCGCCAACAGCCCAAACCTCGAGAGTGATTCGTTTGAAATTAGAGATCTGATGTCCCGATCTCTAACGGGGATAGCTCGAATAGCTTCAACGGCTTCAGAATACCAAGAGCCTTCGGGACGTGGGCTGATGACTGTTAAAATAGAGAAGGGGTTAGAAAAGGTGCTATCTTCGCCAAATGCGAGTATTGATCCAGAAAGAAGACTTACTCCCTTCCACCCATCTCCTTGCGAAGCCGGGAGGACAACGCACGTAGAACCATTCTTGTTTGTACTGGGCGAATTTGCTCCATGCCCCGGTCAGAATTTGACACTTGTTGTGCGGCTCTAGAAATATGAAAGATGGGCTGTCAGATCGCCTCTTGAAACGATAAATATAATGGATGTCACCGGGAGTCGGGAGCCTGAATAGGATACTCATAAAGAGAATGCACGTGCCATATAAAAATGCGTGGCTGTTGGGATGTAACTGTGAAGGGGCGATCTCCATGTATTGCAATACATCGCATAGGAAGGAATTGAATGGCGGTACGCTACCAACCCAGCACATGAATTTGTTGCAGGCGGTATATCCGGTTGGGGGCAGATGGGGACGATCTTGTCCCGATGGAACTAACATGTCATCGCAAGGGATTCCGTGAACTGAGCATATACGACGAAGCGTGCTTTCGCTGACTCTTGAGGCTTAGGAGTCGATCAGATCGTCTAAAAAGATCGCTGCTTCTAGGGCATCGGGAGCCAGGTCAGCAGCTGCAACTGTAGGACTTGGAATATTTTGTACAGGAGTAGTCGATGGATTTGAAGTTCCAACTACTTCCCGTCATGAAGTTTGCTCAGGCCTATCTGAGACTGTGGCAGAGCTGGATTTCTTAGACATCTCTAGTGAAGATTGAATCTGAGGAGACACCTGTTTGAACTATACTTGAGAAAAATCGACATTAGACTTAATAACAAAAATACTCCCCCCGTGTGATGTGTGAACTAGTGCAATCGTTCAAGTATGAGTGCCAAGGAATTAAAAGTCACAGATTTGATGAAATAAAGTTAGGCTTTAGACTATCATCTTCGGAGACCGTCATCGCTGACCGTCTACGAGAACTTGTCGTATGATGGTTACTATTTTGAACTCAGTTTCGACGCTGTATGCAAAAGGTTATTATCTGTTAAAAACAAGTTAAGTTCAGATTTATAGTTGCCAAAAAAAGGGTGTTATCAGTCTGGATTGTCCGATATGCTTAATTGTTTAAGTCCTCATACTTGTTCATTGTCATACGATCGAGCATAAAAAATAGGTTGAGTCAACTGTGCATTATGTTCGACTAGTGTTGCTGTTGTACACAACTCTCCTACCACACATCTCTACCGTTCGGCATGCGGCAAGACAAGCCAAACCGCAATCATATCAGACCGCAGACATACCGAGCCACATCGCTCGGCACTTTGCCCTCAATGCCAACTTCTTTCCTACACATCCTCTCTACCGCTCGGCACAGTCCAAAGTTCAAGGCCAGGCGACACTCGAAACACGCGGCTTAAATGCCACTCGGCCTGAATGCCGTTCGGCATAAGTCCATCACTCGTCATTTTCTGGATTCGACCGTCTAAACCAGATACGCCGGTTCACTCAAACTACGCCGAGCCGCTTACTTCCTACCTCCATAACTCCACCCTCACAGGAAGACTACCGAGCCGCTTACTTCGTAGTTGACCGATCTCCATTCAAGATACGAGTGCCGAGCGACTTTGGACAAAAGTCTCGTTCCACCTCAACATCCTAACCCCAGTGCTCGGTGATCCAACAGGAACCTACAACTTGGAAACAGCCGGTATCCTTTTCCCTTCTCCTCTCCATTCCACCAGCCTTGAAATAGACTAAAGTCATACTAAGTTCTAGCCCTAGGATATGTCCAAACCTCGATTCGTCTCCCTCATCTACACGCCTCCTACTGTCCACAGTCTTTCGAAGGTTCGCGAATTTGAATTTCGTGCTATACTTCCTAGTTTGAAAAGACGTTTTGAACAAGAGATTCTTACCTAAGAGAATGGTCGAAGCTTAGGGATCTGATAGGCTTGGGATTGAAAGTCGTTCAGACTCAAATTGGGGAGGAGCTGTAGAGAGAGCCTACTAGATTCAGGGTAGGAGGGTAAGATTAGAGAGGTAGCAGAGGTTTGAGGGAAGGTAAGTTATGAGTTCTTGTAAAGTTGAGGTAAAAGTAATGGGGAGAAGGAGAAGAAGTATCCGCTTATATATAAGAAGAGGGGGAAGTTGAACAAGCATCGACCGGTGGGCTAGGTCAAGGTACGTTAATGGTTCGGCAGGAATTATGCCGAACAACCTTCGGATTTGGTAATCGAATGGTCAGGCACACGAGTAAACCGAGCCGTAAAGAACAGAAGGAGTGATAAAAGAGGAGTAAGGATAGATGTGTTATGGTTCAAAGCATACCATGATTGACTCTCATGATATGATTTGGGGGGCAAAGTGTTACCCGGCTATTTGGCCCGGTAACGAAAGGCTCAGCACAGAGCACCGTTCGACGTCAAAACCTCGTTCGGCATTCGAGCCTCGTTCAGCATCAGAGCACCGCTCTGCATTCGAGACTCGCTCGGCATCCAAGTCTCGATCGGCATTCGAGCCCCGTTCGGCAACAGAGCACCGCTCGGCATTCGAGCCTTGCTTGGCATTCGAGCCCCGCTCGGCATCAGAGCCCCGCTCGGCATCAGAGCACCGCTCGGCATTCGAGCCTCGCTCGGCATATCTTCCTCACTCAGTATACGAATGACGTTCGACCCGGATATGTGGTTCGGCAATTGACGTTCGGCAATTATGGCTCGGCATATAGAAGTCGTTTACTACGGGCCGAGGCATCTCACTCCTAGGCCCATGAGGGAAGTCCAACCCATCTTCGTCTATAAATAGAGGGGCAGGGGCACAGTGAAATGGACCTTTTTTCGAGGACACTGAGGAGACTCTACCGCTTTCAAGGCTCACTCTTTTCCGTTAAAACTTGTACTCAAGACATTATTGTACGGATTGTATCTGTATTTAACTACTTGGGAAAGCAATAAAGATTACAATTCAAAGTGGACGTAGGCAGTTAAGCCGAATCACTATAAATCTGGTGTTCTAGATTTATGTAGTTAATTTAGTCCATATATCTCAGTTTTAATTTATCTTCTTCATTTATCTCTCTACAAAATCTTTCTAAAGGGGGTTAGTGCCCACTTTTGGTGCTAACAACTGGAAAAATATAAGTTGTCCATAACATAAAAATTAATTATAAATACTTCTTTTATAGGAAAGAGGAGGACTTTATAGTCACCTAAGACCCCAAACCTGAAGCGAACCCTTCCCAAGATATGCACTCTCACTCTTTAATAATAAATATGACATCTTATTAGGTTACTTCTTTCAGTAGGAAGGCGGACCCGACAACCACTTAAGACCTCAACACCGAAGTAAACCCTTTTTAGAGACATCTTTATTTATTTTTTATTTTGAATCTCACTAGGTAACTTAATACTTCCATTTTGGAGAAATGCGGACCCTTCAGCCACTTAAGACCTCAAACCAAAAGCGAACCCCTATGGAGATATCCCTCACCGCTCCTAACTCCAAATTTGGACCATTTAATACTTTTCAATTAAGAAAGCAAGCCCAATCTCTCACGTCGTCATGGGTCGTTGGATTAGTGAAATCTCACATCAGTAGTAAGTACACCCAACTGCTGGTAGCCTCAAAGTGAAGGGCAGGCTTTCGTCGAGTGACTCTACTGACCTCGCATCACTAACCCACCCAGTCCAATTAACCATCCTAAGTCTTTATTTATATTGTCTTAGGTAGACATTGGACTTAGCTTATTAATTCCCTTTTTATTTAAGGCAATAAGATTTACCTTAAATATTTATCTACCCATAAATCCCCGTTTATTGCTCATAAATGTCAGTCTATCCATAAAATTCTAATGGACATTTCCTAAAACATTTATGTATGATTACTAATTCAAATTATTAACCTTTTATATCTATTCCATTTTTATCAATTCAACTTCTTTATTTATCAGTCCCATCAATCCATTTACCCCATCAAATTATTGCAACTCCCATATTTATTACCATTTATTGGAGCTACAACCTTATAAATTCTTTTCCCATTAGTTAATTATCCTAAATGCGAATATTATGTGCAAGCGTCATTATTGGCTTTATATTTAATTATTATAAGCGTGGTGATTACGTACAATATTTACTTTTATCAAACATGTTCTAGTTATATACCTTTACTAGAATATACTTTTCCATGTTAAATTATTGGAATCATATCTAAAAAGATTATCTGTTATAATTCCCATAAATTAGTACAAAATAGAAGATTTTACTTTAAAATATGAAAGATTGCATCGTTTGAAATTACAAGGAATAATCATTTCTATTCATTATAAAAATAGACATTGTAAATTACAATGAATTCATACTTTACACATCTCTTTCTATTTCTATTTGCATCTATTCCTTGTAGATTAAACGTTGTATCTTTCTAGAAGGAAAAGAAATCAAACTAATTTACAAATATTAAACGAATCTAAATTCCTACAATTCCATATATAGAAAAGTCTATATTCTAACAAGATCAGCGTAATAATCCGAATTTATAACATTATTATAAACCTATTTCAGATCTGGGATAAATTTCATTCAAATTAATATTCTAAATTCATACTTTTGGGATTGATTTCCAGATCAGCTGTATACAATGCTAAATTAATTCATAAACAAGAATATGTAGCGATATTTGTTATATTCAAATTGTATACAATTCGTTGCCTACAACTCATATATAATTATTCAATTAGGCATAAAAATCAAATAAACACCAAGGGATAATTTTCATATTATAACAATCTATAAAAATTTATCACTCACCTTTTAAAAGCAATCTAGATCTCCAGATCTGGATTAGAACCTTTGATTCATCTTCAAATCCATTTTAATCCAAGAGATATGTATAAAAGGGTATATACTTACATTAGAATTATAGATCTGAGAAGAGATTTGGGATTGGGAGAGAAAATAGATACAAATATATACACATATATATATATATATATATAAGTTACCTCAAATACGCATATGGTTGATTCTCTTCTCTTCTCCTTTTTATTAGATTTCTACCGTTCTCCGATTTGTATGAATATATATACAAATAGTTTATCTTTTATAATTTAAAAAGAAAGTGGAGAAGAAGAAATGATAAAGCTTCGCTACTGCCCCCATAAAAATATGAGAAGAGAAGGGAGGGTTAGACTTGAATTTATAGGTGCTAGAATCAACCAGAACCGTTCGGTCGAAATTTATTAAATCCGAGTCGTTGCGGCCTAGGTTTACTGGAGCCGCTAGGTCGCAACTCGTCGACCGCCCTTGGGTAACCGGTCGACGGCTAGGGTCGACCGTCCCCAATGATGGGTCGGCCTATGGGCCCGGTTAATTAATATAAAAACGTTAATTATTTCTTATTTAACTATTTTCGTTTCGAATTCGTTTTTTTGTAACTTCTTCGTTTGGACTCCGATCGCAAAACTCTAAATACGAAAGTTGCTCAGAATTTCACCACGGATGCAATGGTCCAAGTCTCATGGTCAAATTCCATCGTTTGCACAAATTCCATTTTCGAAGCATAATTAATTTACTAACTAAATAATTAAATAACTAACGCCAAATTGTAGGGTGTTACAATCAATACTCTTAGTGGTTTAATTAAACAACAAGAATTATTTATTCTAGACACTGACAAGAAGCTCATAGTTTCTCTTTAATGTACAAGAGTATTCATTAGACGTTCTAATGTGTTTGTGTTCATTTAGGTTTGGGCAATTTTATTTCATCCCTTATAATTAATTTTATACTTAAATCATATCCAAATTCATTTTAACCAATAATTTATTAAGGAAATTACTTCACTACAAAGTTGGTATTTCTTGAAATAACATTAGTTCCTTGATGCAACAGAATGGGCAATCATAAACATTTTATGAACTGCTTTATAAAACTGATTTTGCATTAGTTCACAATATATTTATGTTCACAACATTAGTGATCTAACGACTATGGTTCCCGAAACACTCTTAGAACGATTCATACAAGGTCCCCTACGTGCAATTATTACGTACAGCCTTTTGACTTACACAACCTGCCAATTCCATGACCTAGGATACTATGGGTTTCTTATAAACCCTCATCTCGTATGGGTTTGTAAACTATTCTTTGGATGATATTAATTTTATCCTTGTGTACTATTTTAAGTACACAACTTAAGAGTTTAATCTCATTTTCACTCATCATTAATCGTGATTTGTTCAACAAAGTTCGATTACTTCTCATCAGTACATCATTATGTGTTATAAGGAAGAGTGAGCTACGAGACTGAATCTTTATTCATATTAGGTACATACGGTACTCTTTCCAATATACTCACACATTCGATCAAATCAAATCACTTATGTTGCATGTTATGTTGTTTACTTTCGTTTTATATTCTATGAGCCTATCATAGACTTATACATGCGTATCAAATTCACATGTTTATGTCTGTGATAACTCGTCGGTGAATATGATGAAGTGTGTGGAACCGTTTGGCATCAATCTGCAGAGTTCATCAACTCTTATGATGCTCTCACTAAATGGGTGCATTACCCTTAATTATTTCAGATATAATTAACTAGTAGCATATGATTCATAATCATATAATAAAAATTATTTCTCAAAACTACGGCTTAGTCTATAATTCCAAAATAGTTGTAAACAATTTTAGATACTTCTGTATTTTCCAATGCATCACTTTTGTTGTGAAAACAAATAACATATTATAGTTTTATTTCATAATGAATATTCAAAATATTCACATTAAAATATAACTATGTTGATTTTTCAATCAATACCAAAAGATAGTCATTATTTCATAAATAATATATGGTACATTTTACGAAAACAATTTTCGTAAATTGATGCAATAAATAAGTGTTATGTGGCACACTCCTACTATTTCCGCTATTACTATAATAGCTTATTGAATTCAGAGGTCCATCATTAACTTAATATAGGTTATTTATTTCATATACTGCAACTAGTTTACAGTGGATTGTTCTTTGACCAAATATCTTGAATTCAAAGAAATAAATATCATAGAAAATAATTTTCTATACGAAAATACATTTTTAAATAGAAATTATATTTCTCATTCCAATGTTAAGTATCATTTACTATATTACAATTCTAATTTTCGATGTTTCTTTATGAAGCAGTAGTGACTATTCACTCTCTTTATCCCAACTGTAGCTTATCACATCTACTCTTGTATATTCGTTATTCTTTCTAGATGGTCGAACCATTCTAAAAGAATCCCACTACAATATTATAACGAACTCTTTACAAAAACGCATTTGATTATCCTTAACATTTAGGGACATCAAATATGATGCACCTTATGTAAACTGATCAAACTGACATTTTAGCAATCAAGTTCTTAGATCTATATTGTAGTTTTGGTCTTGTATTACATTTAACATAATATAATCTTTTATTGTAATCATTCAAATTGAACACTCAATCTCGCATTGTGGTTTGTTTTCTTATTTTGGACGAACTAATTTCATCGAAATATTGTACGTTACAAAGTGTTACAATTCACTATATAACATTTATATGTGATTGTATATGGATCAAATATCCATAGTATTATGTTGCTTTTGAGTTTGGAACTCATAGAATGTAGTACACAGTCTTGACCAAATAGACATGTAAGCGACCAAACTACGAATGTATTTAGTAGTTGTAGGATCAGGCGCTTGCATGGGTGTTGAAACGTTAACATGCAATAAGAATTTATTAGTAAGTATATGTTATATTTCTATTTGTCAATCTTTAATTCAGTTCATTTGTATAGCTTAATTGGTAAATGTTTTATCAATCATATTAAATGCAAAAATTCGTCAATGTATATTACTATAACATTATATAGCATATGTTCTTACAATATTAGAAATGTTAAATGTTATCATTTCATTTTCCTAATAAGGGTATTTTATATTTCACCAAACCCTAAGTTGAAACATAGAAGTCTTTCGACTTCACTAGTGGGTGCTAGGACTCATACGTCTTGGAATTCTAACTTTGGGTTTACTCAACAAGTTATAGCTCCATGGACGATTGATAACTCCCTATTGGTTGTACCGTATAAAACTCCTAACCATTAATACCTTATCCTATTTTCACTTCGACCTTGAGTTCACTTAACAAATCGAAATGAAATTATTCACTCGTACCTACCATATTGCGACGACCTAAGTATAGTATAGGTACTTTGAGTTTGCTCAACAAATACGTATAGTTATCTTACCTCATCTATTCAGTATATTGATACTACTACACATAACATCCCTAGCTTGAGTTTGCTTGAAACCTATGGAGTATGCAAGTAAGTAATTATATATATATATATGGTAGATGACAACATTATATTGAAGATTCATAATCTTCAATATATTTTATCGACTTATGGAATAATGTATTTCTTATGAAATACCCTCATGATTTAAGTGTCAGACACATCATAAATCATGGTATACATACATTTACATATGTATTTGTTCCTTGACTCTATTTAGGGTTTCGTAATGTTCCACCTTTACTTTGTACATTCATATTATATAAATTTTATTATTATACAACTTTATATTTCATATTACTTACATAATAGTCTTATGTATAATATTATATTAATTAAATCTTATATAAATTTTAATTAATTAACATTTAAATTAATTTCATATCATCATAATATAACATTTATATTAAACATTTGTTATATATTATAACCTTCATATTATCACATGTATATCTTATATATACACATATGTGTATGTATGTATGTATATAGATATATATATGTATGTATATGTGTATATGTACGTATTATTTAATTAATTAACCTGTTAATTAATTTATTTAATTTAATAATTGTAATTAAATTTATATTAATTTCAAAGTTCATTTTATATACATACATGTATACTTATGATATCTTAAACGTTTTCAAATATCATAACATATATCAAAATATAAAATACATGTATATTTTTCATTAATTTACTTTTTAATTAATTTATATTTTTATTAATCTTATTAATAAATTTATATTTTTGAAATTAATTTATAACATTTTCAAACATTTTGAAAAATTAGATTATAGCATTTATAATATGCGTTTTATTTTAAATATAACTTTTAAATTTAAAATTTTAATTTTCAAAAAAATTTGAAAATCTATATTGTAATATTTGTAATATACTTTTTATTCTAAATTTAACTTTTAAATTTAAAGCTTTTATTTTAAATTTCAAAACAATTTTGAAATTAGCCCAAGGCCTAGTTCAAATTGACCCTTTTTCTATTAGGGATAACTTTTTAGGTTTACTTCATCATTTCGACCCAGGTTAGTAGCTAGGTAGGACAAATTACTTGACTACTCAAACCCAAGCTTAAAGCACAACCAACAATGGCTTGTTTAGTAGAAAAACTGAGCTGAACAAGCCACAGTGCAACCAGGTATGACTTGTTCAATTGTTTGTGGCTGGTTCAATTCAACTCTGTTGCTAGTGAAGTGAACAGAAACCAGTGGATAAAATGGTAAAGATTTTGCCACTTTATTGCAAAATAGGTTAAAATGGCAAAGTTTTTGCCATTTTATTTAATATTTGCAATAAAATGACAAAGTGTTTACCTTTTTATTTATTTGTTATTTTTTTTAAACTGGTCCGTGGTTGATTTTCACTTTTCTCAAAGCTCGTTCGTTCAGTGTAAAAGTAAGAGAGTGGGTAAGTGAATAGGTTTTTTTATTGTTAATGATCTTAGATATTGCTTTTCTAGACAACCTACTACATGGGTAGGCTTGAATAAGCTAGCCCTAATACGACTAATATAGACCGTATAGGCTATTGGGCTCTGATGCCATTGTTGGAATTGGGCGAGCTCGCGGTGGAAGTTATAGGTGAATTTCAATTTTTATTACCATATTGGATCTTTATTGGGCCTATGATGTCTAGTTTATTTAGAACATTTCTAAATTTTATTTAAATAAAATCTTTTGATTTATTTAAATTTATGAAATTATATAATATTATTTAATTTATGTTATATTATACACACACACACACATATACACGTGTGTCATATATACATATATATATATGCGTACATGTGTACCATATCAATCCGTGTAAGGTATAACCTGCATGTATATAGAGGATGCGATTTACATTGTAACAGACACGTTAGCTCATCCAATATGCAAATGTATTGCCCAAACGTATGTTTATATATATACTTTTGCTTTTGTAAATAAAATATTACAATATATATATATAAAGTAAAATTTTATATATATATAATTTTTTATAAATATGTAAATATTTATATATAAACATAAACATAAAATATTGACAATATGTATATATTTATAATCATATATACATGTTTAAATCATTTATAAAATATATTAAATAATTTTTTTACTTTTTATGCCAAAAATAGTACATGTATAAATATTTTTAATATATATATATATATAAATGTACATATTTAATACTTATATATATGTATAATAATAAATATATATTAATATAATTAAAAATAAATAAAAAATTTAAATATTTATCCACCCAGTCTTCCGTATGGCCCAAGGTAATTTTTTCTAATTTCAAAATTTTAAAAACATAAATATTAATAAAACCATACAAAACTATTAAAAATTAAAAAAAAATTAATTTTTTGCAATAAACTTGAATTTTAAATTTCCTGTAAAATTTTAGATGAATTTTTTTTAATTTTTTAATTTGAAAATTTATCATATAATTTTATAATTTAAAAAAATTTAAAAATCTGTTTTCTTATTTTCGTTTTATATTTATATATTTAGAAATATAGAAAATGTTTTATTTTATTTTCAACCGAGAATATACTATGTATTGATATAATTTTATCAACATAAAACATATTTTATAATATATATATATATGTGATTTTATATAATTATTTATATGATTAATTGATTTAAATATTATTTAAAATAATATATAAATATAAATATTTAATTATTTTTTCTTCTGAAAATATTATGATCATTAAACATTACGTATAAAATTATATTTCCATATTTTACATATGTATATAGCTGTGCAGTTAAAGAGCTCAGTGGATTCAATGCGGTAGAGGTGCAAAAAGTCATAGCGGGGATGTAGCGAAGATATAGCGGGATATATCGGATTACTCTAAAATATCATATAAATCCCATACTTGTTGTTTTTACAAATATATAGATAGTAATTATGTGAAAAATTAACATTCAATTGAATTATAATTAATACAAAAATAGTTTTAAATAAAAATATGTGCAAATGTATTGTAAATAAACGTAAAACTGTTATATAACTTAATTTAATTTAGTAGAATATTAGAGTATTATCATTTCTAAACATATATAAAAAATTCAATGAAATTAATTAATTTCATAATTTTTATAGCGTATAAATATCATTTTTCAATCCAATTTTTTATAGAAGATATAGCGGAAATAGCGGAAATAACGGGATATAGTGGAAATAGCGGGGATTAAAGCGGAAAGGCTATATGTTGGGGATATATGGAAAAATCGTAGCGACAGGAATCCGCTATAAGATATATCGGAGTTATAGCGGGGATATAGCGGGGCATTAACTGCACAGGTATATAGTAAGATTTTTTTTATTTTTTTTTATCAAAGCTAGCTGTGTTGACTGGGCCCTTTTATGATTTATTAGAAAGAAAAAAATAGGTATAAACAAGCTTATACCTAGGGAAAAAAAGAATAAACAAACAACAAGAAAGATCATTAGGAAATTACATCCCAAACAGACAAGTCTACCTCATCAAGCACTAAATTAGAGTTAGCCAGATTCATTCTTACTTCTTTCAAGATACGTTGAACCAACTCAGCTCTAGACCTAACAGTTTTCTCAAACAACATGGTGTTCCTCTCACGCCAAATTTCATAAATGAGGTCTCCAATAATATCAACATCACATACAATTTTTTTTACTTCTGCATCTTGTTGCATGGAATAAGAAGTTCCATTCATAATTACTATTTCTGCTCAGTCTATGCATCCTTCCTTTAGCCAATATCCGGGACCAAACTTCATATACAACCGAAAATTGGAAATAAATATGCATATGGATTAGAGAGAGAGAGAGTTTGGTCGAGAATGGATTAAGATAGAGGCTCCAAAAAAATTTGATATGAACTAGATATGGCAGATGGATTAGAGAGAGAGAGTTTGGTCGAGAATGGATTAAGATAGAGGCTCCAAAATAATTTCTAAACAAATGTAGGTAGAGATCATTATATAGAGGGAGAAAAGGAGGGAAGTTTGGATCTACTCCTTTATTCATTCTCCTTCCATCTTAGCCAACCATTTCAAAGCCCTCTAACCCCGTCACTAGGCCGCCTATAACCCCATATTGTTGCTGAATTAACTAGCCCCTTTCATGGGCTTTAAACTCATTTAAGGCTCGAATAAATAATTTTGCAATTAAATCCAATTTAACGTTTATCGATATCATATATCAATTAATATATTTATAACTATTATAAATATATTTAATAATAATTTTTATCAAATCAAAACAAAATTTTACAATTAATATTTTATAAATATTAATTAATTTATAATATTATAAATTAATTGAATTATTTGGTCAAAGAAATATTCATTATTTCAATTGTGTGACTCGTTAGGTCTAAATTTGGTTAGCGCTTAATATCAAACTATTCGAATATTAATGTTCTCATATTAGTTAGTGGTAGTATGACATTTTGTAATTGACCAAACAATTGGACCCAAGCAATAGTTCGATATTAATCGCTGACTAAATTTACATCTAACGATTCACACAATCGAAACAATGAATTCTCCTTCGACCAAACAGTTTAATTAATTTGTAACTTTTATAAATTAATTAAACTATTAATACTTGTGAAATATTAATTATAAAATTTGATTTTGATTTGATGAATAAATATTATTAAATATATTTATAACAGTTATAAATATTTTAATTGATATACGATATCGATACCCGTTAAATTGGATTTGATTGCATATTATTTTATTTGGGTTCTAAATGGGCTTAAAGCCCATTAAGGGGCTTGGCTAGATCGATCATAATAAGGGTAATAGGTGGCTATGTGATGGTGTAAAAGATGCACTGAAATGGAGGGCTAAGATGGAAGAGAATCGGTAAGAGATGATGTAGGATATTGATTGTTTGCACTAAAAATTGGCACAAACACCCAATAGAGAGTTTGTAGAGAAATAAATGAAGAATGTAAAATGAAAACAGAGAAAACAAGCAAATAAATAACAGAAAATTGAAGCACTAATAGGAACATAATCATTTATAGTGGTTCGGAGTTGTTTGCCTACGTCCACTTTGAATAGATGACTTTATTAATTAATTTGTAAACAGAGTACAATAGGGATCAAATGAAAATACTTAGTTACAATAGAGTACAAAGCAACTAGCAGCATAAAGTCTCAAATATGAACAACTAAGCCTGCATTTATAAAGGAAGATGGCGAAATATCTCCCTGAAAATTCGGCAGAAGGATCTCTAAAACCATATGGACCCATTAGAGGGGTCACATGGCCCAAATCCCAAGGAATAGGGATCGGTGCCGATCCCTATTTTGGAGGAATTTGGGGGTGCAATCCCTATGGTAGCTTCTCCATGTTGTAATATGCTTAGCCTCCAAATTTCATGCCAATTGGATTAGTAGAACTTGAGTTATTGCTCAATCTTTACTGCAATGTGAGTTGATTCCTGATTCTTGTCGATCCCTATTGAGGGAAGAAAGCCGATCCCACTTGCTTCATCCTTTTGATGTGCGATCCCTAGGGTAGGCTCCCTAGGGTCCGCATATCTTTCCTACAAAATTACATATGCATTGGACTTATGGATTTTGAGATATTGATTGTTTCCTATGTACTTGCACTTGTTTAGCTAAAATATGTCGATCCCTATGATTGAGAAGGATTATAGCCGATCCCTTTCCTATGTTTAACTATATTCCATACTTTGAACATTTTGCATTGCATATCTCTCAATTCTATTCAACCACGGCTTCATACTAGCATCTGTACTTGACTTCTGGACCTCACAATCATCGCTCTGGACTTACTGGCATTGACGATAGTCGAATTTGAGTTGTCCAATTAGCTCGGACATAGTTGGGTCAAAATGCCGGATAACACTTGCCCCCAAAAGTACATTTTGTGCTGAACATGATGTGATTTGAATCTAAGCAAGTTAGAATCGTCAGAAAGAAATCCTTCCAGTTTTCTGAATAGTCGTTATCCTTGTCAAATTATTTTCCCAAAGTGTCGTATCTCTCTTTGATCATCATGACGCTTGGTTGATTTCCGAAAGCATAAATTTAGGATCATATTTCATAAGTTGTTATCTACGTTCAGTTTTACGAGACTAATAAGTTTTGGCTAACTAATCCGGTCTCGACCTTGAAAGCTTAAGGTTTGAATTCAATTTTTGTCGATTTCAAAAGTGGAACTTTTGACTATGCACGTGTACGTTCAGATACAAATTTTTGTCGTTGGCTCCCCGGTGCGTTTATATGCTCATGGGTCGTCGCCAATTTTCATTGAACTGATGCAAATTCATTGTATTTAATATATATATATATATATGTACTTTATATAATTTTTATGTCCATGTTTGCATGCATATAGGGTTCGTAACCGATCCCTTTTTTTCTTTCCTTTCTGTATGTAGGGATCGGCATTCGTTTAGCCGATTCCCCCTTTTCTCTCTCTTTCTTTCTCTACTTATCCCCACTTTCTTCTTCTTTTTTTAGTGCTGATAGGGATCAAATGGATCCCCAAGTCAAGGGATCATACTCGATCCCTCCTCATGTTGGGAACTCAACTCTTTTGGCTTCGTGGAGAATTAAAAGGCAAGCGAGCCCTCAAACTTCATATATAAGCCAACAATCTCCTTTCCTTACCTCAATTTACTTCATTTCGTTTTTATTTCATTTTCTTCAAGCTCGGTTCCGAACCGTCCCCCTCTAGTTTGCTTACTCACCTTTGAATCTAAATCAATCATACCCAACGTACTTCTATAAATCCGATCCCTCTTCCCTTTAATCTTGACCATCTCCAAATCATTCACCATCACCACTGTTCTCTTCGTTTATCATCGCCAACACATATACATAGGTAGGTTTTTAGTTTGCATATGACTTCGATTTGTAACAAGATAATGGGTTTCGTTTACGTTAACCATGGGTTAAATTTGGAGGAGATGACTTGGACGACGGCGATGCAAGGTTCGGCAAAGTAGTAGTGGAGGAGAAAGAAAAGGGTGAAGGATGAAGGAAGCGTAGGGATCGGTCGTGCATTATGTGTGAAGCATGGAGGGATCTATTGGAATGTAGGTGAAAGTGAGGGATCGGAGTGAATGTTTAAGGGAAGCGTGAAAACGTTGAAGTAGAGGGATCAGTATTGAAGTTCGAAGAGGGATGGATTATTTTGGGTTAGGCATAGGGGTCAGTTGCATTGCTAAGTCGAGGGATTGGTTATTCATGAAGTAAAGAGGGGTTGGCTATTTGCTTTAAGAGGAGCGCGAATGCAGCTAAGTTAAAGGGTCGGTGGTTTTGTGTATGAGGATGGATCGGTTGTGATAAGAGAAAGAGATCAGTACAAATAAGGGTCAGTTGTTTTATGATATAGGGATCGGCTATGGGTACTCAGTCGATTCTAAGCTTTGAATTGAACTTGAAAACCAATCCATACTCACTTGCATGAACAATTAGGACCAATCCCATCTCAATAAAATTGAACATATGATGATAACAGTCACGGTCCTCACAAAAGCTATAGAAGAAGAAAATAGAAATAACAACATAGAATTTCACAATCGCAGCGGAGCAATATATAATAGATAACAACATATCTTTATACAAAAAAGAACTATAACTGTTTATACATTATATCATCAGAGTACAACACAATAAATAGCACAATACTGGACAGTTATAATAACTTGTCCTCACAAAAGCTAAATATATAACGTACCTTACACAGCGGAATATAAATCAGATACGTGATATACGTCTTCGTAACCCAGCTCGTCTCCTGTGCTCTATAGCATCCTATCCTGTAATACTCGATATGACCCGAGCATTATAATAAAATAACACCCGAGTCATTCTGGAAAACCAGCGTGAGTAAACACACTCAATTTGAATTATTAAAGTTTCAAATCCTTTTGAAAATCAAAGGTATCTCGTAAGACCACGCCACAAATAAACACGACGGGTTTTTACCTTACGATAACCAAAACATTTCATATCAAAATCCTCTGATATTATAATAATGTCTAAGTACAAATATTTATTCAAATAGCTAAAATTGTTACATTAATTAAATTCCAGCATTACTAGGCTCTGCAATCAAAACTGTAAAGGCACGTATGGAGAATGGATTCCAACTGAATGACTAGGCACTGGGGTACCACCTGTCATGGTACCTGTCTAGAAACACCGTACCGAGGACCACTCCAGGGTCCCCTGCAACACAAGACCGGACTACCCAGCCAAATAAAAGAAAAGGTACTCTGGATAGGGGTAACCTTACCCTACTTGGGTGCAACCTACTTAGCCTTGCTGCATCTCCTTTGATTTTCAGTCATTCTCAGTTGATGAGGCTCGAGGCTAAGCGTTACCTTTTAGAATTATTCACTTAGAATGCTCATTGTCTTCCAATGACAATGTACTGATAGCATTCATCCATACAAGTATGTTCCCAGTCCGAACGGAACCGAAGGCACTATTCCTACTACATCCATTTTGGAATCACCCTTAGGATTAGTAGCGATTAGCCCTTGCACTTCACTGCTCCATCTTCGACTCCTAGCTCTTATCTTCATCTCGAAAACGTACTCGTTGGATCGAAGTGGTTTTCGGATCACAAATCCGATCCCGGTCTCTTCGAAACAGCGTCCGCTATTTCCCGGTAAACTCAACCCTGGTTATTTAGGAAATAAACAGACGGAAATAAGTCGGAGATCACCTCCTAATCGTTAGTGGATGGATTTCCATATAAATGTCCTAGATGAACGAAACGAGTTTATACGTACAGTATAACACCTCAAAAGGTAACTGTACCATATAATTCCCGTACTTCTTCAAGATATTTCCAAAGTAATATTTGGGTCCAGATTTGATAGTCGGTTATTTAACTATCAAATAAACAATCAATTCACCCAAACACTTCATTTTCCACTGAAAACTCCAAATCTCTTTTTAATTTAATTTTAATAAATTAAATCTCTTTATCCAAAATATAGACTTATCTTATCGAGTTAAGTAAATTCACCAAAGCTATATTTTTCAAAGATATTTGGAGAACCCTTAAAATAATTTTGGAAAGTACCACTGTGGTATCAAACCATGGATCACAGCTCAATGGTTACGTCTCTATCACAGAGAAATTCAAGACTTAGCTGCAAGCACTCACTGCCTCCGATTTACGCCACGTGAGTATACCAATACTTTTCCCAAAACTTTATTTAATAACTTCCAAAATAATACATACGAAATTTCTATAATAATTTTCCAAGTTACTTTAGACAAAACTACTTTTAAATAAAAGCTATTATATAAAATATAAATATTGAATAATTATCCTTTTTAAAATAAAAATACTGATTTAACCTTAAATAATAATTAACTACTATAACTAACTTAATTAATATTCACTTTAAAAATTTTAAACAATAAATAATAATTTTTTTTCTAAAACATTCCTTTAAACACCTTTAATTTTCTAATTAATACTTAAAATCTTCCTTTTAAAATAAACTTAACTTTTTCCGAAAAATATAATTCAACTCCAATATAGCCAGTCCAATTATTTATAAATCCCTCTCAATTTATTCCCAGCTTAATTTACGTCCAATTTCGTAAATTGCCTTTTCACATTAAAAAATAAAATAAAACTACTATTTATTTTTAAAAACGATTTACCCATCTCCTTATAAATTCCCACCGTGAATTTATAATTCCAAATTATCCACTGATAATTTACTTCACTTTATATTATAAACTTCATTTCTAGTTTCCATAATCTCATTTCCCGTCTCAACACTGTTTCACCACACCTAATCGATTTTTAAATCGATTTTCAAAATTAAACTCCATTTTAGATAAATTTCCCAATACATTCCAAAATCCACTAATTCCAGATCTCACTTCCTTTTTATGATTTAAAAACCTTATTTAAATCTGAAACATTAACTTCATATTTTATTTTCAAATTCCCTCTTTATTTTTCTCAAATCTATTTTAAATCTCGGATTTAAAAATAAATACTTTTATACTTAAACAAATCGCTTAAGTTTTATTCTTAAAACCCTTTAATTCACGTTTATTCAAAAATCCCTATTTTTCCATACTCCGGAATTATTAACAGGATTTTAAAAACCAACTATTTATTTTTCCCAAATTTATTAATTTTAATTTATCCATCTTTACTATAAATATTTTTACTTTAAATTCTTCGTTTTATTTTCCTTTGAAAATTCAATATTAATATTTTTGATACTATAAAATACCAAAATATATCCAGCAATACTATAGCATCCAAATAAATTCAAAACACGCTATAATCTACCATAGATTATCCAATATATCATATGACTGAATATGGAAATAAATTCAACATTTTTGAGGAATCCAGTTGGATCCCTCCAACTTGTTTCCCTGCATCCACAGATATTAGCACAATATAAAAATACCAATCCCACTTCGAGGCTTATATCGCGGTATATAGGATCATCCGCTATTATGCGGGGCACATATGGTCTCATCCGCTATATAATGCAGGAATATCAATCACTCCAATATATATATATATATATATATAATATCACATCCACCGATAACAATTTATCTAATCAATCGATCAATAATTAATTAAACTATTTAAAATTAATTGTGGAAATCCAAAGTTGAGTGAGATTAACTCACCTTTATTTTTGTTTGTAATTCACTTCAATCTCGACTTGATTTTCATCATTTTTGACCTCGCATATACAATTTACGAATTCGTAAATATACGATTTATAATATGATCTATATATCCTAATTACCATTATATATATTTTAAAATAACTAGTAAGTTAAAGTACGTATATTTTTTTTCTCTTAATATATATATATATTAAATTTAGAAATAGAACTGTTTTTATGCCTTGCTGTTAAATTTCCAGATAAACAAAATAAAAATCAGCTGATTAAATTAAAAGTTTTAAAATTGAGTAACCTTGAATTTAAAATGTTTAAAAATTTAAATTACCTTAAACAAAACTCGTTCGCGATCAGGAACCAAACCGTCCCTCTCCCTTCAATTTCGAACACTGCGCAGCCAAGCACCTTACTCCTGCCACGTGACCAAACGCCCCATCTTCCAATGTATATATATATATATATCCATATATATTATTATTACAAACGAATCGATTCGTTCAAGAAGAAGCGAAGGGGAAAAGAGAGAGGAAATAGATTTCGGTCTTCGTTTCAGAAAAAAGGAGAAGCATCGAACAATCATTTGTTATTTAACTGAATGAAATTTTGTTTGTTTTCATTCTTTTGAATTCTTGAAGAAGAAAGGTATACGGGGTGTTTTAAAAAGGAGGAAATATTACACGATTTCACTTTGAACTGATAGAATGAAGAAGAAAGTGAAAATGTGTACGTGCTAATATAGTACACACGGATCGTGTAATATGATGTATAACCCAAATATATGTCTAATCACAGATAATAGAAAATTCAGCAAAATAGAAAAATCACACCAGAGATTTTTATACTGGTTCGAAGCACCGTCCTACATCCAGTCCTAGACTTCTATCTGGATTTTCACTACCAACTACCTCGCTTCACCCGGAGGAACAGGTTTACAACACCCGAGCAGACAAACGGGATTTCACGCCTCTAATACACCGAGGACTTCAACACTTGCCTCTTACAACACTGAGGACTTCAACAAAGATGAATATAATTGTTTGTTGACGGTATGTGTTCTTGCTAACACAATTTTGTCACTTGTAGTACAAACTTCCTATAATCTTATCCTTAAATAGAATATTTGTATATATGAAGATTTGGAAGTGGATATCGTATTGAATCAAAAGAATGTTAAATAAATTCTAGGATTCAAAATGATATATGATAGAATATGAGCAATTCGAGCGCTTGAGAGTTCAAGATAGAGATCAATAGAATAGAGATTAGAATAATAGAATTGGTCTATTTGGAATAATGATTTCATGATGTTTATATAAGAAATAAACAGTTGTAACCCTTTGTGAAAAGGTACAAACAAAGGTCATGATCATTGGTGAAGAGAAAGAGAAGCAACCGTTGAAGAAAAGGAAGTGTCTATACGAAAGGTTGCTTTCTGTTTGAAAACGGTCGATAGTTCAAAATGGACCAGTAGACAGGAATTTGAATATATATACGTTATGTACACTTGTGCACGTTATCTGTGCATTCTGGGCAGAAACAGTCGACCGCCTAGTTTTAACCGGTCGACCGGTTTAGCCCAGATTGCACAGTTAATGTGCACTCATACATATATATATATATATATATTCAAAGATTGAAGGTATGAGATTATTTGAGGATAGATTTTAACATAAATAACACTACTAACATACCAAATAATCAACCTCTAACGTATGTAGCTCTTTGTGTCTCTTTAAAACAATGAATAACTTCTTTTTGTCGATCATGGCTTATCCCTTTTTTCAGAAATCAAAACTCTATAAAAATCTTGACTCAACATTCTCCCCCTTTTTGATTGATGACAACATAGTTATGAATCTCCCCCCGTATATGATCTCCCCCTGAGATTGTGCCTATAAATCTATATTTTCCTACATATATACTGTTAGCACAATTTTCTCCCCCTTTGTCATCGACGAAAAGGATTTGTTAAATAGAGGATGTAAATGTTATAAGCCAGATTATAAGCAACATAAAACTACTACCATAGATCAAGAGTTAAGATTCACACAATATGATAATACTTGTCAATAAGCTCTTGTCTCCAGTCATGTGCTTCGAGCAACCACTGTCCAATATCCACTTTCCTCTTTTCTTAAGTGGGACCTACAAAAAATAAAATTAAGTCCATAGTACCCACTTTTTATGGGGTCCTAAGAGTTAGGTCTTAGGAGTCCAAACCCATACGGGTCCGGTATCCCCTTTATATATATAATTAGTATTAAAATGCACAGTATTCATGAAATTCTGAATATATTTGTTCCTAATCAAATTGTTATTTGTTTTAGGAACCCATATTTTGATAGTCTTGACATTTTTCTTCTGAAATTTCACAACTGGTTTTGGTTTGGAATATAATAAACTAAGATTTTTCTTAGCTTCAGTCTTTTGTACTTTCTTCTTTCTTTCATTACCAAGTTGTTTCTTGGTTTCTTGTTTCTTATATCCCAAACCTTGTTTATTTGAAACAGATTGTGAACTTTTAATGATTTTTGTCAAATTTTCTCGACCTTTGTTAAAGTTAGAAACATTTTGAGTAATGTCATCTAACTTAGTTTGTAAACTACCCTTTTCTAGGTCCAGAATTTTGACTTTTGCTTTAAGCTCATGATTTTCAGTAGTGAGAGCATCATTTTTCTCTTTTTCAGTTTCAATTTCTGGACTCAAAAGAGATAATTGAGAGTCAACATTAGATGATGATTCTTGAAGTTTTTCAAGTTCTTCTTCTAATATTTTCTTCTCGTCTTTTAACATATCTCGTTCAAATTCTGCTCTACTTAAATCTGCTTTGGCTTCTTTTAATTGTCGTTTTATGTCTTTATATTTGACTATCAATTCAGCATTAATATCAAGTACTTCATCAAATGTAGGAATTTGTACCTCATCTTCTGTTGCCATGAAACAGACATTTGCTTGTTCATCTTCCGTATCACTATCACTTTCTGATGAGTCTGTATCATCCCATGTTACCGAGAATGCTCGTTTCTTTGATTTTTCCTTCTTATATTTTAATTTGTCATTTTCTGACTTCTTCTTTTGCTCCGGACAATCCTTGTGCATGTGCCCCTTTTTGTGACAGTTGAAGCATTCTATAGCGGATGATGTTGGTTTATTTGATCCAGATTTCTTTCTGTTATAACGACTGGCTTTTCGCTGTTTTAGGAATTTTTTGAAACCTTTTGCAATGAATGCCAGATCTTCATCTTCAGACTCTGATTCATTTTCGTCTTTTTCAGCATGGAATGCCACGTTTTTCTTTTCTTCTTTTTGTTCCTTTCTAGTCTGCTAGTTAGCTTCATTGGACATTAGATTTCCTATCAATTCATCTAGCTTCATGATGGAAAGGTCATTAGCTTCTTCAATTGCTAATACTTTTCCTTCCCATTCACTAGTCAGAGAATGTAGGACTGTTGAAACAACATCAAAATCAAAATACTTTTGTCCTAAGCCAATAAGTGCATGGTGGATAGTTTGAAACCGTGAATACATATCATTGATTGTCTCATTCGATTTCATTTTGAAATTTTGAAACTGACTTTTCAGCATGGCTATTTTGGCTTGTTTAACCTTGTTAGTACCTTCATGAGTGATTTTCAGCGTTTGCCAAATTTGATAGGCAATAGTGCAGATACTAACACGGTTATATTCATTTTGGTCTAATGCACAAAACAACATATTTATTGCTTTTGCATTTACGGCTGCTGCCGTTTTCTCAGCCGCTGTCCATTCTGAATAATCAGTTGTTGGATTCACTATTTCTTTTTGAGTAGCATTCCAGGCATTATAACTATTTGATTGCATAAAGAATGACATACGTGTTGCCCAATAGCTATAGTTAAGACCATTGAAAAATGGAGGTCTTTGTGTCGATTGACCTTCCGTGTAAGTGGTGTTTTGAGTGCTAGTGCTTGCGTTATTTGCCATATTACAAGAATATATCAAATAACTATGTTACGGTTATATGATGACCATGCTCTGATACCAAATGAAAATGTGTACGTGCTAATATAGTACACACGGATCGTGTAATATGATGTATAACACAAATATATGTCTAATCACAGATAATAGAAAATTCAGTAAAATAGAAAAATCACACCAGAGATTTTTATACTGGTTCGGAGCACCGTCCTACGTCCAGTCCCAGACTTCTATCTGGATTTTCACTACCAACTACCTCGCTTCACCCGGAGGAACAGGTTTACAACACCCGAGCAAACGAACGGGATTTCACGCCTCTAATACACTGAGGACTTCAACACTTGCCTCTTACAACACTGAGGACTTCAACAAAGATGAATATAATTGTTTGTTGACGGTATGTGTTCTTGCTAACACAATTTTGTCACTTGTAGTACAAACTTCCTATAATCTTATCCTCAAATAGAATATTTGCATATATGAAGATTTGGAAGTGGATATCGTATTGAATCAAAAGAATGTTAAATAAATTCTAGGATTCAAAACGATATATGATAGAATATGAGCAATTCGAGCGCTTGAGAGTTCAAGATAGAGATCAATAGAATAGAGATTAGAATAATAGAATTGGTCTATTTGGAATAATGATTTCATGATGTTTATATAAGAAATAAACAGTTGTAACCCTTTGTGAAAAGGTACAAACAAAGGTCATGATCATTGGTGAAGAGAAAGAGAAGCAACCGTTGAAGAAAAGGAAGTGTCTATACAAAAGGTTGCTTTCTGTTTGAAAATGGTCGACAGTTCAAAATGGACCAGTAGACAGGAATTTGAATATATATACGTTATGTACACTTGTGCACGTTATCTGTGCATTCTGGGCAGAAACGGTCGACCGCCTGGTTTTAACCGGTCGACCGGTTTAGCCCAGATTGCACAGTTAATGTGCACTCATACATATATATATATATATATATATATATATATATATATTCAAAGATTGGAGGTATGAGATTATTTGAGGATAGATTTTAACATAAATAACACTACTAACATACCAAATAATCAACCTCTAAGGTATGTAGCTCTTTGTGTCTCTTTAAAACAATGAATAACTTCTTTTTGTCGATCACGGCTTATCCCTTTGTCAGAAATCAATACTCTATAAAAATCTTGACTCAACAGAAAGACGTGATGTTGAGATAAGAAGGATAGCGTGTTGCCTGCTGGCTATAGTGTTATGAAGGAAAGGAAAAGTTCTGATGTGGATTATTTGTTAATCAATATAATATATATATTTATTTAAATTTACATCGTCTCGAATCCGTAGCTTAAAATCTCAAACTCCCCTCGAGGCGTGCCGCTAGGCTCTTATAATGTTACACCCTTATTCCGAATGCAATGGAAATGGTTTCGAGTCCTAATTCGATCGTATGTAGCCCCAATCACCTTGGCTCGTTGCTTGGCCATGACGATAGTTAATGTTGGGGATCTAACAACTAAATTCCATAGACTCTGAATGAGAAGTGCAAACTCCCATATTGACCCGACCGTAGTAATGTTTTCCAAAATCCTCCTGTCCCTTCCGTGGAATCGCTGTCTAAGTCAACAAATTCCTGCACATTTTAGTGGTCATTGGTTGGTAAAAGAGGATAGCTGAGGGAGGTAGAGGTGGAAATTAAGGAAGAAGAAAAGTTTAAAGGCACCGAGGGTCTGTAGCAACCATGGTTATTCCTTCCTTGTTGCATTGTTATCCAAAGGACACATGGGGCTATCAGAATTGCTGAGCCTTCACTACTTGTTTGCTTTCTCTCTTTTGGCTAGTAGGAAACTCTATATCACGGATACTCTAGGGATTTCTCTGCTAGGGTGAGCGACAACATCGCCATCCTTGAGGGTAGGTTGAGTCCGTTTATCTAGTAGTGTTGGGCTAATAATAGATGACCTGGCAATGACTCATGGACCAGCCTTACCATTCTCATTTCTGAGAATGTCGTTATCACTCACCTGTTGTATAGTCAACATAATTGGTGAGTGATGATGGTGGACTGTGGACGGCCGAATAGCAGCATTTCGAGTCACCGTCCCATTTAACCTTTTAAATCATGGATCTGACTGGTTAGAGGATGTTTGAGCAGTGGCTTGGATGGGATTTATAGGAGTTTCAGGAACTATGAACGACCACTTTCGAGTGAAGGGGATGGATAAACCATATGAATTCATGGTTTGTAGAGGAGTGTTGGTAGGCTCAACAGAAAAAGAGAACTGGGAATAGAGTGATGGATTCACTAGGGATTTAGAAAAGAGGAACGGAGGTTCAAGCCTTCCTTCTAGTGCCAAAAATATTGGTCAAAATTTTCATTTCACAACATTCAACTTGGTCGTGGATTAACCAATGGCGATGATTACTTCCACGAATTTGAATCAACAAACTTAAGTTATATTAAGCTTGCTTTTGGGTGGTGATTATGCCATTGGACGCTTACATAACCTAGTAGTTGCATTCTAACTGTGTGTTAGAATGTCAAATCCAATTCTTATTTAATAATGATCTACAACAATATTTACCAATAGCAAACAAAAAGGTAAAGAGATATAGAAATTTTGTACGTGGTTTGAATTTGGAAAATCCTACATCCACGGGCCAAATCCTTCTTATATACTTCTTCTTCTTATTCTTAATACAAGTTTTTCTAGGCCATTCCCCTATACCATACAATACTCTTTCTTAGTATTTTCTTCTTAGAGAAATAGAATGATTATGCCAAAACGATCCTTTGCCCATCTCCAATCTCTTCTATTTATAATGTATAAGATGGGTTGCAAGTTACCATAATTGCCCCTTATTCCTGTTTCAATTTCCGCCCTTCGATCCTACCACTCTTCATTTATCTATATTGTAATTTAATGTTCCCAAATTTCTAATATGTCTTTGAATGGAATTCATGATTTGGGCGGTTGAATAATTAGCCTTTGGCAAGAAACAGTGATATGGGTGGGAACTCCTGAAATTGAAGTGCGAATCTTGGACCTAAGCGAGTCGCATTTCTTTGAAGCGGACGGTTGGCATAACGCCTTAGGGCATTAGGAGTTACTACTTAGTTTTGGGGTGCGGCCAATATATATGGAGTGAGGTTGCAGTAATTGATATGCGATCTTTGCATGACACTACGTTGCTCATATCATGGTTGTTTATCTGATTTGTATTGTTTGTTTGACATCGTATTGGGGAGAGGTTGCACTACTTTGCTTTAGCTTGGGCGCTAGTTTGTTACTTGCGACCGTAACCTAAACTAGGTGTGATTTAGGTTGACCTCATTGCTAATGTGCATAGGTCATTGATGAAGGAGGAGGGATCGATATCTGTGCTGTATGCCTGTGAATGTGGATCTGCCATGGAGCGCTGTTTTAGTGGCCCTGTGCATAGTCATTTAGAATGTGTTGGTGAACTTTTTCATCATCCAACTCCACAATTAAGTACAAAGTAATTAATCTACTAATTAATCCATTGATTTGAATTAGCAAAAATAAGTAATCTTAATTTTTACCGTGAAGTGGTGATTATGCCACTGAATGCTTACACAATCAAGTAGTTGCACTTTAACCGTTCGTTAAAGTGTCAAATCCAATTAATATTAATCGAAGTACAAATAAGATGAAATATAGTACTAAAAACTTTTAGGAATATAACAAAAACAAAGAAATGGTAAAGGACACGGGGAATTTACGTGGTTAGGATTTTAAGGAATCTTACGTCCACGGGGAAAGTTTCTCTTTCTTCATTTATCATTGATTTGGTACATAATTTCATGGCAGAAAGTACAATTAAACCTTAAAGGTTTAGAAAAGATAAAAACATCAAAAGTCCCCCAAAAAAGTTCCTTTCATGCTATAGTGCCTTTTCTATTTATAGTCTTAAGACGTACGCGGACTGGTGGAATACTTTTCCCACCATCATCTATCAGCCTTGGATTCTACCAGATGTCATCTATCTGTGTTGTCTATTTTATGTGCATGGATTGCTGAGGTGCCTTTGGTGGGAAGTTTGAATGAAAGTGCGAGTTCCCAAAAATTATAGTGAATGTTTGAAACTCTGGCGGGAGGATCCAAATTTGAATTAATCTTGCATATGGGCCTTTGGAGGGACATTAGGCGTCACTCATTGGCCTCGAAGTACTGCCATCGTGCCTATGCTGAACAGTGTATGATTCTCGCATGATGTTGTGGTGATGATTTGTGCTTGCTCATTTGACATCACACTGGGGTGAAGCCTTACTGTCCTGCCCTATTTCATTCTGAGGCTTGACTTAATAAGCACTTGGTATGTATTTGGGGTTAGTCATAATCTGAACTGGTGGAATTTGAGTTGACCTCGTCGCTCGTATGCTCGGGATGCTGGTAAGGAAAAGGAGGAGTTCCGTATTTTTGTCGCTACCTAAGTGGTTCTGTATTGAAGCATATCTTGAGTGGCCCTGTATGCAGTCTTTTAGGGTGCTTTTGATCCCTTATGGTACTGTCTAGATTGCCCCGGTATATGCTGGTGTAGACCTGTTCTTGTAGGTGTTGACAAAGTATGAGTTTTGGAGATGCGGTCAGCTCAGTTCAACATGTACTCCCTGCTAGGTTTCGGTGCAGTATCCTCTTTCCCAATACGTGCAACATTTGCCTTTTACTGTGATTCTCTTGACTGTGGGCTTCGAGTTGAGTTAGGTTGCGTGGTCTCAAGATGGCTCGCAGTGCAGTATGAGTTCGATTGATTCACTTCCTTCTTCCTCTCCGTCTACTTTTCTAGGGTGGGTTTCTTGGTCTCATGTCCTGCCCTATTTTCCTTCTTTCATGGTAAGAATGGGTGTAACACTTGCCTTCCAAGTCTGCTACGACCGAGGATTGTAGTAGACTTGTCATCTTAAGTGCCCGGTCTGCGGATCTTGTCATTTCTGCCTGATTTCCCTATCTTTCCATCTATTTGGGATGCGGGCATGTTGTGCTCTAACCTATATTTGTGTATTACATTTGATTTTGCACCAGTGTCCTCATTTCTGAGACTACGGTTGACACTCATATGTTTTGTTGGTAATACCTCTATTGAGTGACGGTGGTGGGTTGTGTGTTTGGCATGACCTGCCCTCTTATTTGAGGGTGTAACGTCCTTGGTTGCATGCTTGGTATCACCTGCCTCATTTTTTCGAGGGAATAATGTCAAACTTGTTCTTAGCCGAATCTTTGTATAGCACCACCATTTTCATTTCTGAGATTACCATTGTCGTTCGTAGATTGCATTGCAACTGTAGAACGACGTTGGTAAGCTATAAGAAATTTGTTCGTTCGCTTGGAACGATCCTCTCCACTATTTGGGTGGCGACTAAGTGAAGATTTGACTGTGAAGTCAGATCATGCATATACAATCCATTTCGCATGCGCATGGTTTTTTAGTACTGGTTCTGGCTATCTAATATCCATAGATCCAGTGTGCTATGTTGAATTAGCTAACATAGAGGGTTTTTTTTATACTGGTTCGGACTGTCCAGTATCCCTACGACCAATTTGACTACGATATGATTGTTATCATAAAAATATTTATACTGGGGCAGGGCATTCTAATATTCCCATGTCCAATGCAATAATATGGTAGAAGAGTTGGATTGCATTGATGCAAGCCCAAACGTGTAGGTTCGGTCTCATCGTTCTCAGTGTTGAGAGTGCCATCTTCCTCTACTGAACGAGCGTATTGATAAATCAGTGACTATTGGCGGTGAACTATGAACTGTGAATTGTACATTTAATTTTACCAAAGATAATACCAAGATTTTTATACTGGTTCAGGCTGTATAATATCCCTACGTCTAGTTTATAATATTGTTACTTCTTTTTAGTACTACAATGTACATCACATAAGCAATGTAAATTAGACAAAGTAAGTTCTGAGATGCTCTGAGTTTCAAGTTCTTGGAACTAGGTTGCCATCAGGTCTAGATAACCACTATGCCCCATCCTCTAAAACCTCTGCTGTGACTACTGGACCTTCCCAGTTTGGTCCTAATGCTTTATCTGCTAGATCCTTTGCGTTGGCCATTACTCTCCACAGTACCAAGTCCCCTTTGAAAAAGTCTCTTTCTTTGAGTCTTGCATTATAATTCTTTGCCATCCCTTGTCGATATGTTGTCGCTACTACTGCAGCTTCATCCCTTCTCTCCTGGATGAGATCCAAGGCAGCTTCTTTCAATTTCTTATTCTTTTCTATGGTATATGATATTATTTATGTGATGGGACTTCAACTTCAACGGGTAACATGGCCTCATATCCATCGGCCAGCGAAAAAGGAGTGTGGCCTGTAGGAGATCTAGTTGAAGTTCGGTAGGCCCATAATACTAGATAGAGTTCTTCTACCCATTTTCCTTTAGCTTTCTACAGCCTTTTCTTGAGCAGTTTTTATTGTTTTGTTCACAGCTTCAACATATCTGTCTTCCAGTGGGTGAGCGACTGCGGAGAAACTTTTTATTATGTCATTCTTCTTGGAAAGCTCCGTGAATTCTTTGCTTTCAAACTGGGTGCCATTGTCGAAAATAATTTTTTGAGGTATCCTATATTTGGTAATCATGTTCCTTACTACAAAAGTGAGCACCTTCTTCGTAGTATTCATGGCTAGGGGTTCCGCCTCTACCCATTTGGTGAAGTAATCTATGGCCACTATGGCGTATTTAGCGCATCCTTTAGACATCAGAAGTGGTCCTATCAAATCTATTCCCCATATGTTGAATGGCCATGGGCTTGCTAGTGGGATGAGTTTATGGGATGGTTGTCTGGGGATACTAATGAATCATTGACATCTATCGCACTTCATCATGAATTCTTTTGCATCTTGGAGCATAGTAGGCCAATAATAGCCATGTCTTAGCACCTTTTTTGCCAGTTTGTTTCCCCTAGAGTGATCTTCGCACTGACCCTCATGTACTTCCCTCATACCCGTACCCCTTCTTCCTTGGAAATGCACCTAAGATAAGGGGTAGAATACCCGATCTTGTATAATGTTCCATCAAAGAAGGAGTAATACGTGGCCTAATATCTTATCCTTTGAGCCTCATTTCTATTCAGGGGTAAGATTCCGTTTAGAAGGAATTGCTTGTTAGGAATCATCTAGTTATTTTCCTCTATTTGTAAAAGCGTGAACTCAGCGACAGGTTGCCCTTGGCTCTCCGTTGACTCTTGATTTTGTGTGCCTTAAATGGCGGCCTGCTGGGCTCGGGTTAGAACCAGTGTTTGATTCGATGATGTTATACTTGGATCTGCTTGATGCCCAATTGGTACTGCCTTCATTTCATTAGCCACTTTGGTACTAGGTAGTTTTGCTAAAGAGTCGGCGGATGAGTTGCTCTCACAGGGGATTTGTTCTATCTCAGATTGTTCGAACTGCCCTAGTAATTTCTTAGATAGTTCCACATATTTGGCCAAGGTAGATACCTTCACTTGGTAATTGCCATGCCCTTGATTCATAATTAACCGAGAATAACTATGAACTTTTATGTGCGTTACCTTCGTTACCTGGGCCATTCGTAGGCCTGCGAGAAGAGCCTCATATTCTTCCATATTGTTGGTTGCTTTGAAAGCGAGTTACACTACTCCTGCAGCTTTTGTCCATCCGGGGTGATCAATATATATCCAATTCCTACCCCATATTCATTTGATGCTCCATCTACGAACAAGCTCCAGAACCGTGGGATTTTGTTTCTTCCTCTAAATGGGGTTCAGCTGGTAAGTTGCATTCTGCAATAAAATCTACAAGTGCTTAACCTTTGATTGCCTTCCTGGGGAAGTATGTTTGGTCTCATCGTTCTCAGTGTTGAGAGTGTCATCTACCTCTACTGAACGAGCGTATTGCTAAATCAGTGACTATTGGCGGTGAACTATGAACTGTGAGTTGTACATTTAATTTTACCAAAGATAGTACCAAGATTTTTATACTGGTTCAGGCTGTATAATATCCCTACGTCTAGTTTATAATATTGTTACTTCTTTTTAGTACTACAATGTACATCACATAAGTAATGTAAATTAGACAAAGTAAGTTCTGAGATGCTCTGAGTTTCAAGTTCTTGGAACTAGGTTGCCATCAGGTCTAGATAACCACTATGCCCTGTCCTCTAAAACCTCTGCTGTGACTACTGGACCTTCCCAATTTGGTCCTAATGCTCTATCCGCTGGATCCTTTGCGTTAGCCATTACTCTCCACAGTACCAAGTCCCCTTAGCAAAAGTTTCTTTCTTTGAGTCTTGCATTATAATTCTTTGCCATCCCTTGTCGATATGTTGTCTCTACTACTGCAGCTTCATCCCTTCTCTCCTGGATGAGATCCAAGGCAGCTTCTTTCAATTTCTTATTCTTTTCTATGGTATATGATATTCTTTATGTGATGGGACTTCAACTTCAACTTCAATGGGTAACATGGCCTCATATCCGTCGGCCAGCAAAAAAGGAGTGTGGCCTGTAGGAGATCTAGTTAAATTCGATAGGCCCATAATACTAGATAGAGTTCTTTTACCCATTTTCCTTTAGCTTTCTGCAGCCTTTTCTTGAGCAGTTTTTTATTGTTTTGTTCACAGCTTCAACATATCTATCTTCCAGTGGGTGAGCGACTGAGGAGAAACTTTTTATTATGTCATTCTTCTTGGAAAGATCCGTGAATTCTTTGCTTTCAAACTGGGTGCCATTGTCGAAAATAATTTTTTGAGGTATCCTATATTTGGTAATCATGTTCCTTACTACAAAAGTGAGAACCTTCTTCGTAGTATTCATGGCTAAGGGTTCCGCCTCTACCCATTTGGTGAAGTAATCTATGGCCACTATGGCTTATTTAGCTCATCCTTTAGACATCAGAAGTGGTCCTATCAAATCTATTCCCCATATGTTGAATGGCCATGGGCTTGCTAGTGGGATGAGTTTATGGGATGGTTGTCTGGGGATACTAATGAATCATTGACATCTATCGCACTTCATCATGAATTCTTTTGCATCTTGGAGCATAGTAGGCCAATAATAGCCATGTCTTAGCACCTTTTTCGCCAGTTTGTTTCCCCTAGAGTGATCTTCGCATTGACCCTCATGTACTTCCCTCATACCCGTACCCCTTCTTCCTTGGAAATGCACCTAAGATAAGGGGTAGAATACCCAATCTTGTATAATGTGCCATCAAAGAAGGAGTAATACGTGGCCTAATATCTTATCCTTTGAGCCTCATTTCTATTCAGGGGTAAGATTCCGTTTTGAAGGAATTGCTTGTTAGGGATCATCTAGTTATTTTCCTCTATTTGTAAAAGCGTGAACTCAGCGACATGTTGCCCTTGGCTCTCCGTTGACTCTTGATTTTGTGTGCCTTAAATGGCGGCCTGCTGGGCTCGGGTTAGAACCAGTGTTTGATTCGATGATGTTATACTTGGATCTGCTTGATGCCCAATTGGTACTGCGTTCATTTCATTAGCCACTTTGGTACTAGGTAGTTTTGCTAAAGAGTCGGTGGATGAGTTGCTCTCACGGGGGATTTGTTCTATCTCAGATTGTTCGAACTGCCCTAGTAATTTCTTAGATAGTTCCACATATTTGGCCAAGGTCGGTACCTTCACTTGGTAATTGCCCTGCCCTTGATTCATAATTAACCGAGAATAACTATGACCTTTAATGTGCGTTACCTTCATTACCTGGGCCATTCGTAGGCCTGCGAGAAGAGCCTCATATTCTTCCATATTGTTGGTTTCTTTGAAAGCGAGTTACACAACTCCTGCAGCTTTTGTCCATTCGGGGTGATCAATATATATCCAATTCCTACCCCTTATTCATTTGATGCTCCATCTACGAACAAGCGCCAGAACCGTGGGATTTTGTTTCTTCCTCTAAATGGGGTTCAGCTGGTAAGTTGCATTATGCAATAAAATCTGCAAGTGCTTAACCTTTGATTGCCTTCCTGGGGAAGTAGGTAATGTCATATTGGCTACGCCCCATTGCCCATTTTAATAGGCAGCCGATGTCTCTGGCTTCTGCAGTATGTGCCTAAGAGGTTTGTCTATGAGGACTTTGATGGGATTAGCTTGGAAGTAGGACCACAGGTTTCTTGATATAAGAAGCAGACTGTATGCAAGCTTTTCAAAAACTACGTAGTTTAGCTCTGCTCCTGATAGTCGCTTGCTTGTGAATTGATGGTCCTTTGTGTCCCTTTATCTTCTCGTACCACTGCAACACTGATAGATTGATTAGTTATAGCAAAGTAAATATATAAGTTCTCACCTATTACTGGTTTTGATAATATAGGAGTATTAACCAAATAATCTTTCATATTTCAGAATGCTGCATCGCACTCCTCAGTCCAGTCGAAGTTTCGCACCTTCTTCACTTGGTCGAAGAACGGGATGCACTTGTCTGTGGCCTTGGATATGAATCTGCTTAGGGTTACTACTCTACCATTTAGACTCATCAGATCCTTTAGCTTCTTTAAGATCCCCATTCCTCTTATGACATCAATCTTTTTAGGGTTTTCTTCGATACCATGTGCACTCACTATATACCTTAGGAACTTGCCTGATTGGATAGCAAAGGTGCATTTTAGAGGATTTAGCTTCATATGGTATTTCCCTAGGATTGCGAAGATCTGCTCCAAGTCTTTTACATGGTCCGGTGCTGCCTTTGATTTTACTAGCATGTCGTCCACACATTCCTCCATATTCTTTCTAATTTGTTCATGAGTAAACCTTCATGTTGACTAACATTTGGTAGGTTGCCTCTACATTCTTAAGTCCAAACAGCATGACCTTATAGCAGTATAACCCTTTGTTTGTCACAAAAATAGTGTGTTTTTGATCTGGTTCAAACATAGCTATCTGATTATACCTTGAATATGCATCCATGAATGAGAGTAATTCATGCCCACTAGCCGCATCTACTATCTAGTCAATCCTTGGTAAGGGAAAGCTATCTTTCACGCAAGCCTGTTTAGATCAGTTGAGTCTATGCATCTTCTCCATTTCCCATTGGGCTTTCTTACCAGTATTGGATTGCCAATCAACTTTGGATAACATACCTCCCAAATGAACCCATTCTCCTTTAACTTATTTACCTCTGCATGTAGAGCGTTGTATCTTTCCTGATCTAGAGTTCTGTGCTTCTGTCTGACTGGGTGCTCATCTGGGTCGATATTCAGTTCGTGGCAAATGACGGTCGGGTCTAATCCTACAATATCTGAATGAGGTCGGGCAAATACATTATCTGACCTTTTTAGGAAGTCTATAAGTTTATCCCATTCCTCTACACTATGGTTCTTTCCTATTTTGAGCACGTTTGCAGGGTCCTTTGGATCTATTTGTATGTCTTCGATATCATCTACCGGCTTTAATTCTTTCTTTGTTGCCCTTAACCTTGGATCTATCTCACTTTTTGGCCCCTCTTCTGGTGGTGAGTTCACAGAACATGCCTGTTTCTGGGCATCCTCGGAGAAATACTATGCATAAACTAAATTATATTCGTCAGTGTCAATCATGTGCATATATGTTCTCTTATCTTTTTTTAAGTTTCGAAGGCGCAGGATTACTCGCCTCAATATCAGTTTGAGTACCCGATACTGCCGCAGTTTTATGTTCGGATTTAACTTCATTCTCATCATTATGAATATAAAAAAAGATAATAGAATAGTTTGGAATAATTTTATTGCTAGCGTACTAAACTTTATGAGTAGGTCCTTTTAAGAGATGACTACCCCCAGGTTAACTAGAGTAGTTCTTTCTAAGAAAGCATTGTATGGTGAGGGTTGATCATTAAGAAACTTGCATAAAATGACTTATGTAACAGGCCACTTCTAGTCGTAATGAGCATACGCGCTGACCCCACTAGAACAGTAGCAGTGTTGTTGAAACCAAAAATTAGTTCAAGACCGGGTTTCAGGATTTCTGAAGGTAATTTCATTTGATCATAAGAAGATTTGAAATGACATGGCTGAGCTTTCCGAATTGACAAAGATTTTCTTCATGGTATAATTTGAAACTTGCACTGTAATGATATGAGGGTCTTGATGTGGGAATACAAGTCCTACCGCATCGGTCATCGTGAAGGTTATTTCTACTGCAGGTTTTTGTTTAACATGGAAGATCGCCCTTTGGGTTTTATCCTCCTACATGTATCTCTCCTGTGCCTTTTTGCTTGCACTAACGAGGTGTGGTCCTCTATGAATTGAAGCTATCAGGTTTGAAGGATCGCCATCTTGATGTTTACTAGGATATGGAGTTTGATTGCCGGTCCTATTTTTCCCATTTTCCTTCTAGAAGCTACCCAAATAACCCTTCTCGATTAGCCTCTCTATCTCCTTATTAATGTGTCAGCAGCTATCAGTATGATGATCGTTCGCTTTGTGGAAGCGGCAATATGCTCCACCCTTGTTCTGTTCTTGTCTATTTCCTTTGTGCGGCAAGTTGTAAGCTAGGTCATCTCGTATATCTGCCCAAGGGAAAGGGTGAGGGGGTTTTTTTTAGTGAGGTTAACTTATTTTGCTGCTTTGTGGGTATGTGATATCCGGCTGCCCCCTTTCCCTGTCATAATTGTGGGCAAAAATCCCATTAGATTGTGATATGGACTCAGCTTCCTCTATCCTGTTGTAACCAATTTCCCTTTTATAAAAGGCTTTCATACTATGGTAGGATTTCCTACTACTTTTGTCTCACATAGTAGTTATTCTCTTAATCCCGGCATGAGCCACCATTAGTAACGCTTCTTCGCTAGTCGCCCCAATCCGTAGGCTTTCGTTCTCCCCTTTCTTCATACATGACATGGTATAAACATATGGAGAGGATTATTTTCCCAAATGTAATAATCTCAGGAAATCAGCTGATAATTGCCTCCAAGACCAGACTTCTCCTGCTCTGTATCTTCTGAACCACCATGAAGTTGCACAAGATAAGTATACAATAAACAATTTGCACCGGGCCATCCTTCCAACCTTCAAGATGTCCATTAAGTATCGAAGGTACTGAGGTGATCTTTGTGGTTGGTGGTTCCATCAAACTTGTCAATTATAGGGGCTTTGAAGTTATCAAGGAAATTGGCTTCGATAGCAGTCTCATAGAAATGGGAGCAAATTACTCCCTCTATTTTTCTCCGTTATTCTACTGGAAGATCTTTGCTATTTGTTCTACCCAAGTTTTGAGCTGGTGGATCTCATATTCTCTTAGGTCAAGCTAGGATGAGTTATTTTTAGATGTGGTGTCTCATCATTTTTTAGCAGATCGGGTTGGTTTTTCCAGCACCAGGGCATTTATATTGGCCGGTTTGGTTTTGATCCCAGGGTTAGCCTGGATTTGGCCCTTCGACTTGGTGTTAGATTTTACTCCAGCATCACTGTTATCATTAATGGGAGTGTCATTATCGTTCCCTTATTGAATGTTCAGTGTAGTAGTGGGATGATGGCTGTGAGTTGTAGAGTGAGGAGGTGAAGATGGCCTATGAATGACATGTTGGATCATTGTTTTCTCTAATCCCTCCTTACGCTGATTTATTTGGTATGAGAAAGATTAGAATGTGGCCAGGATGGGATCTACGGGGGCCTTAGCTAGAGTTCCCACATCGTCTGAAAGTATAAGTGATTTGGGGGCAGTCTTTGTTGCCAAATGTGATGATTCTTGGATTGGAACAATGGGTGAATAGGTAGGATTCATGGTTCGTGGTGTACAGTATTACTGGGCATGGGAAATAAATGGAGGTTGGGGCCCTCCTTTTAGCCCCAAGAGACATTGATGAACTTTTGCATCCTCCAACTCCTCAATTAAATAAAAATAATTAATCTGCTAATTACTCTGTTGATTTATATTAGCAAAACTATGTAGTCTTAATTTTGCCGTGAAGTGGCGATTATGCCGCTAAATGCTTACATAATTAAGTAGTTTCACTTTAATTGCTCGTTAAAATGTCAAATCCAATCAATGTTTAATTGGAGTACAAAAAAGATTAAATATAGTACCGAACACTGTCAGGAATATACACAAAGCAAAGAAATAGTAAAGGATACAGGGAATTTATGTGATTCGAATTTTAAGGAATCCTATGTCTACAGGGAAAGTTTCTCTTTCTTCCTTTATCTATTTGTTATAGAATCTCATGGCAGAAGGTACAATTAAACCTTAAAGGTTTAGAAAAGAGAAAAATGTCAGAAGCCCTCCCAAAAAAGGTCCCTTTCATACTATAGTGCCTTTTCTAATTGCCTTGATACATACACTGATTGTTGGAATACTTTTCTCACCATCATTTGTCAGCCCTTGAATTCTGCCACATGCCATCTATTTGTGCTGTCTATTTGATGTGCATGAATTGCTGAGGTGCCTCTGGCGGAAAGTTTGAATGAAGGTGGGAATTCCTAAAAATTAGAGTGGGAATGTTTGAAATTGTGGTAGGGGGATTCAAATTTGAATTGACCTTGCATATGGGTTTCTAGAGGGACATTAGTAGTCACTCATTAGCCTCGAAGTACTACCAGCATGTCTGTATTGATCGGTGTACGGTTCTCACATGATGTTGTGGTGTTGATTTGTGCTTACTCATTTGACATTACACTGGGGTGAAGCCTTACTACCCTGCCCTACCCTGTTTCATTCTGAGGGTTGACTTGACATGCATAAGGTGTGCATTCGAGGATGGTCATAATATGAACTAGTGGCAATTTGAGTTGCCCTCATCGCTCGTATGCTCGGGATGCTGGTGAGGAAGACGGGGAGTTCCATATTTCTATCGCTACCTGAGCGGTTCTGCATTGAAGCGTATCCCGAGTGGCCCTGTATGCAGTCCTTTGGAGTGCTTTTGATCCCTTATGGTACTTTCTAGATTGCCCCCAGTATATGCTGGTGCAGACCTGTTCTTGTAGGTGTTGAAAAAGTATGGGTTTTGGAGATGCGATCAGTTCAGTTCAGCATGTACTCCCTGCTAGGTTTCGATGCAGTATCCTCTTTCCCAATAAGTGCAGCATTTTCCTTTTACCGTGATTCTCTTGATTGTGGGCTTCGGGTCGAGTTAGGTAGCGTGGCCTCAAGATGGCTCCCTATGCAGTATGAGTTCGATCGATTCACTTCCTTCTTCCTCTCCGTCTACTTTTCTAGGGTGGGTTTCTTGGTCTCGTGTCCTGCCCTATTTTCCTTCAAAGTAGTTCACGATGAGAATGGGTGTAACATAATGCTTTTTGACTCCTTATGGTACTGCATAGGTTGCCCTCAAAATGTGCGGTGCTGACCCATTCTTGAAGGCATTGATAATTATGAGCTTTGTTGACAGTGCAGTTTGGTTACCCACGTTCTTTGGCCGGTGTGTGCATTATATCATCGCTCATGTGCAGCCTTGTTTGACCGAGATGCGTTGTATTTCCAAAATGGTTGATTGCGTTGCTACGTAGTATCTATGTTTTGCTTCGGCTTTGTGCATTACCATCGCCTCTTCCTCCATCTTTGAGGCTAGTCTCTATAGCACGGTATTTCATTCTCTTTCTGTCTTTTGGCTATGGTTCCATCAGTTAATATTAAGTGCAGTGAATGAAGGCTAGTTCTTTGTGCAACATCATTTTGATCGCTTTGACTCCGGCTCTTTCTCTTTTTGTCTTGGTTTTTTATTTCGGGAGCAGCTCTCCTAGATTTATTCATTTTTAGCCCATTTCAACATAATACAGTGTAACAAACATTCTTTCTTATGAAAACACACTTCCTCTGCATTTTGATTGATAATCAAACTATTTGATATTTTTATCAAAACGCTTGTTCAATTTTGATGCATTTCAAAATGATACTTTCGTATCCATTCATGAATAATATCCAAAGACTCATAAACTCAATATCGGTCCAACTAACTTCGAAACGTTTTGGTTATTATGTGTAAACAGTTTAATCTAAATCATCATTTAGAATTTTCTGTTTTAATACATACGTACGAAAATATAAAGTCATACCGTGCGATAATTTTGTGAGTTAAATCCGAATCAGCTTGAGCACATCCAATAATGAATCTGCTAAGTTAATTTCAACAATTGAAATTCACAATATTATTCTAATCAATATGGCTAGCTATATTCCAACTGCAGTTGCTTTTCTCTTAAGGCACATTTGCGGCCAATGGATCATATCCCTTCGGATACAACTATCAAAATCATATTTTGATAATGTACTTGGAATCTATTTTGGATTTGTGCATCATACCATATTATAGAGCCAATTATAACAACCCGCTCCAAAATGGGCCTAAATTTCGAAAAAAATTGAAACCCAAGTCCATCAAAGCACAGATCACGGGATTTGGTACCTGCAAACAAGCAAGAGCATTATTAGAGATTGATAGAAATCTAACCTCACGGCGGAAACAATCATAGGATAAGAATACTGATTATGACTACTACCTTGGAGTTAATGGTATTCCATGGATAGCAGATTGTCACATTAGCATCGAGCATGAGAGAAAGAAGACTCTCCAATAACAAAGCACATCCATCTCCAGTGACCTGTTTCTATAAATCTATCATGTGGGTTGTAATGAGGGGGGGAGGGGGGGGTCAGAACAACGTTTTAGTGACTGGAAAAATATAAATTGTCCATAACGTAAACTTGTACTGATAGGTTTTCATTTAATTGTTCTGCCCATTTAGGTTAGCAATTCTAATCTAACCTTGCATTGCACACATGATTACATACTTACTCCTTCCCAAAGTACGAAATACTAATGAAGTCATATCAACCACCCAATACTTCCAAACCCATTAGCCACTTAGCACCTTTAAATATGAAGCGGGCTTCTATAATACTTTTCAAAGAGAACTGGGCAGACTCTATCATTTACGACCTTAATTGAGGTAGATCCCATCAATTAAGACCTATTCCCAAGGTGGTTTCGTAACAATGTTGTCAATGTTCAACGAGTCCTATCTACAAGACCTCTAACCACTATTTAAAGCTTCTCACATTTAATCCAACTATTACTGCATCAACCGCCGATAAAATCGTAATCATGTAATAAACAATACCCAAGCCACTTAATACCTTTTTATTAGGAAATAAGCAGACTCTGGTCCTTTAAGATCTTAACCAAGGAAGACTTCATCATTTAAGACCTATTCCCAAGGCATGCTCCTAAACGGTACTATTATTAATACGGCTTTAGTAATGTAAGAGATTATAACCAAGCCACTTAATACTTCCAGTGGAAAATAGGTAGATCCCGTCATTTATGACCTACTTTCAAAAGCGTGCTCCTCAATGGTACTATCTAGCCGTTATTGCTTGGAAATGTCATTGGGTAACTTAATACTTCTTTTAGAGGAAAGAGAAGGACTTTATAGTCACTTAAGACCCCAAACCTAAAGCGAACTCTTTTCGAGATATCCACTCTTACTCTTTAATTATAAATATGGCATCTCATTAGGTCACTTCTTTCGGTAGGGAGGCGGACCCTTCAGCTACTTAAGACCTCAACACTGAAGTAACCACTTTTTAGAGACCTCTTTATTTATTTACTTGGAATCTCACTAGGTTACTTAGTACTTCCATTTAGGAGAGAGGCGGACCCTTCAACCACTTAAGACCTCAAACTAGAAGCGAAGACCTATGGAGATGTCCCTCACCGCTCCTAATTCCAAATTTGGACCATTTAATATTTCTAATTAAGAAAGCAAGCCCAATCTCTCATGTCGTCACAGGTCGTTGGATTAGTGATATCTCACATCAGTAGTAAGTACACCCGACCGCTGGTAGGCTCAAAGTGAAGGGCAGTCTTCCGTCGAGTGACTCTATTGACCTCACATCACTAACCCACTAAGTCCAATTAACCATCCTAAGTTTTTATTTATATTACCTTAGGTAAACATTGGACTTAGCTTAATAATTCCCTTTTTATTTAAGGCAATAAGATTTACCTTAAATATTTATCTACCCATAAATCCCCGTTTAATGCTCACAAATATCAATCTGTCTAAAATCTTAATAGACATTTCCTAAGATATTTATGTATGATTACTAATTTCAAATTAGTAACCTTTTATATCTATTCCATTTTTATTAATTCAACTTCTTTATTTATTAGTCCCATCAATCCTTTTACCCTATCAAATTATTGCAACTTCCATATTTATTACCATTTATTCGAGCTACTACCTTTTAAATTCTTTTCTCATTAGTTAATTATCCTAAACGTGAATATTACGTGCAAGCATAGTTATTGGCTTTTTATTTAGTTATTATAAGCATAGTGATTACGTACAATATTTACTTTTATCAAACATGTTCTAACTATATACCTTTTCTAGAATATACTTTTCCATATTAAATTATAGGAATCATATCTAAAAATATTATCCATTATAATTTCCATAAATTAGTCCAAAATAGATATTAACCTTAAAATATAAAAGATTACATCGTTTGAAATTACAAGGAATAATCATTTCTTTTATTATTGAAATAGATAGAGTAAATTACAATAAATTCATACTTTACACATCTCTTTCTCTTTCTATTTGCATCTATTCCTTGGTAGACCAAACCCTATATCTTTCTAAAAGGAAAAGAAATCAAACTAATTTACAAATATTAAATAGATCTAAATTTCAACAATTCCAAATATAGAAAAGTTTATATTCTAACAAGATTAGGTGAATAATCCAAATTTATAACATTATTATATAACCTATTTTAGATCTAGGTTAAATTTCACTCAAACTAATATTCTAAATTCATACTTTTTGGGACTGATTTTCCGATCGGGTTGTATACAATGCTAAATCAATTCATAAACAAGAATATGCAGGCAATATTTGTTATATTCAGATCGTATCCAATTCTTTGCCTATAACTCATAAATAATTATCCAATTAGGCATAAAAATCAAATAAACAACAATGGGATAGTTTTTATATTATAAAAATCTATAAAAATTTCCCACTCACTTTTTAAAAGCGATCCAAATATCCAGATCTAAAGTAGAACCATTGATTCATCTCCAAATCCTTTTTAATCCAAGAGATATGTATAAAAAGGTATATACATAAATTTGAATTATAGATTCGAGAAGAGATTTGGGATTGGGAGAGAAAATAGATACAAATATGTATAAATATAAATTACCTCAAATACGCATATGGTTAATTCTCTTCTCTTCTCCTTTTTATTAGATTTCTACTCTTCTCCGATTTGTATAAATATAGATACAAATATCATATCTTTTATAATCTAGAAAAAAGTTGAGAAGAAGAAATGATAGAGTTTCGCTGCTACCTCCATAAAAATATGAGAAGAGAAGGGAGGGTTAGGACAGAATTTATAGGCGTTAGAATCAACCAGAACCATTCGATCAAAATATATTAAATTTGGGCCGTTGCGGCCTAGGTTTACTGGATCCACAAGGTCGCCATCGGTCGACCGCCCCTGGGTGACCGATCGACCGCCCCTGGGTGACCGATCGACCGCTAAGGGTCTACCATCCCCAATGATAGGTCGGCCTGTGGGCTCAGTTAATTAATATAAATACATTAATTATTTCTAATTTAACTATTTTCGTTTTGAATTCTTTTTTTTCCGTAACTTATTCGTTTGGAATCCGATCGCAAAACTCCAAATATGAAAGTTGCTCAGAATTTCACTATGGCTACAATTGTGTAAGTTTCGTGCATGGTCAAATACCATCGTTTGCACAAATTCCATTTGCAGAGTCTAATTTATTCACTAACTAATTAAATAACTAATGCTAAATTAGCAAGTGCTACATTATCTCCCCCTTAAAAAGAATTTCATCCTCGAAATTTCACCAATGACTAAGTCAAGGTTTTGGCTCCTAATTATTCTAAATTACACAACCAACGAGTGTACGACAAATTTTGCAACCAAACGTGCATAAGTGCATAGTGTATTATTGTATCACCACATAGAAAATATGTATGCACAACCATTCTAAATAGAATCCTCCTATATGAATGCATTTCTTTTCAAAACATTTTTGAAAATATGATGCGAACAACCTACATATATACTGACAGTTCTACATATGTGCAGCTTTTTGAAAAATCTTTTCAACCAAAACTGCCATACTCCTATAAATAGAAGTATGAAGCAACCAATTTTGCGTCTACTTTCTATCATCCAATAATCTAACGCATTGAAAAATTGCTTCCTAAACTTCACTCCTATCCAGAACAAAAATTTAGGTGGAGAATTTAACATTCTTACCGCATAATAATATTCCCAGTCTCATAGTATAGTGGAAATTTCTTTGCTGCCTCAAATTCACTGTAAATTTTCCATGTACAAAGTGCATAAGGAGGCTTATTATCAAGCTCTAAAACAGAATTAAGTCTAAAAATAGACTTGCGTGCGTCGTCGACAAGGTATGGAAATAGAAATTCCAAGATTAAAACCGTTTTTATCTTGTTATTTCTTGCATTTATCGCATCGTCGATCCTAATGCATCGCTAAATTTGCAAATTCTAACTCTGTCTGCCTTCCCAACGCCTAACATATGGTCATCAAAATCAAAGTTTTCACAAAAATCTTTCTCACTTTTCAAATTTGTACGTCATTTGGAAAATAAAATCCTAAAATATTTAGACGCACATTTTCCGTTGAAATAAAATTTTAAACAAAACTCTAAGAATAATTTAAGAGTCAAAAATAATTAAAACACAAAACTTTTTTTTCAAAAGGAAACCTAATATTTTCAATCTCAAATTTTTTCATAAATCGAGCCACACTTTCAGCATAGTCGGAGTCGGTTATGTGCTAGGCGCATAAACCAAATTCCAAAATTCTACAACTAAACTTTACCCAAAAATTTAACATTTTATTTAAAAATGTCAACACATCTATTATTCAAAAAATTTAGCTTTTAAGGAATATAAGCAATGACCCACGATATCAAAAAAACTTTATAATATCCTTCGCTAAGATTTTCAACTATTCTAAACTTCCAGTCTTACATTGCATTTACTGTTAGTTAAGTGTCTTTATGAGATTCCCATATTTATATTGTTTCTCCACTATGCACACCCATTTAGGAGCGGTTCGCATATCTAGAAAAAATAACACAAAAAATGAATAGAAACTCATAGTATCGTGCGTGCCTTTTATAAGAGACAACTAACAGTTTTACAACCCAACAACCCAAAAGAAAAGAACAAATGATGGAAAAAGATACAATAATCCTAAATAACACACCGCCTAAGAACTATGGGAAGGTCTCGTTCCACGGCTGGAGCTCGAGCCATTGCTGCGACCGTGGAATGGTTATAGCATGGCGCCTATGCACCCAATCTCATACCCTTTGCGCTGCTGCTCTATCGAAATCTCTCAAAGCTGTGCCTGAACCTAACGGATAGCAGCATGCTCAGGACTTATGTATCCCTCGATGCCTTGCGCCATCCCCTATTGCTAGTGCTGTAGCTCAGGTGGCAGTACAAGTGGTGCGGCAGGTGGCAAGGGAATATTCATCCTCTTAATGGTGGTCCGGTCATTGGCGGGAGGGACCTTCCTTACTATTGGCTCTCCGCTCAAATTTACCCCGTAATACCCAAACACTCTAGTGAGCAAGTGGTAATATGGAAAGTGATTCCTCGGGGTACCAACTCCCTGATCAACCATATGGAGCATCAAGACACAAGCCCAATTGACGGCTACCCAGCTAATTATAGCATAGGCAACCTTCCGCACTGAAGTGTATATCCGGTCAAGGATCCCCATCTTCGGAATAATGTTGTGCCGAATGATGCGTACAACGAGATGGGTCACCAATCGCAAATTGTCCATCCTCCAATCACTGACATTCCTAGAAAAGATTCATTGTAGAATCTCAGGATCAAATATCATCCAAATCTGTGCCTACTACAGATATCTCTAAAATCCCAACAAGATCATCATCTGACATCCCAATCAAAGCTCCCTTCACCTTAGACTCAATCTAGTTGTTAGCATCATTCTACGCCGTTTGTGCATCGAAAAGACGGACGCAACATGGGTAATATTCTAGCTCATAAGTCTTGAAGTAGAGGATCGGTGCAAGTCCTGGCATGATGAAAAGCTTTTCAAGCCTGAGAGCGGCAAAATCTCTGAACTTCACTGGTCGTCCGTGAAGGAAATCAACGTTTTCCGTTCCAAGATAGGTAGTGATCTTCCGCTCGCTCTAATCTAGCCAAACGGCTTCTTACGGAGTGAGGCCGGGATGACGATAGGAAGAGCCGTCGGTACTTGGCAGTGCCAAGGGCTGAGAGGCGGTTGGAAAAGGGAGAATAAGGTTTAGATCCGGAGTAGTGGTAGGGCAATATTTGACGCACAAGAATTTTGGCCTTGATTTGTGGAGGAATGGAGGAAAGAGGCTTTAGTTAAGCGGAGGAAAGGGGAGGTGGAATTGCTTTGGCTAAAAAAATTGAAGAGGAGGAAGAGAGTAAAGGGGTGCGATGGCTGAAATTTTGGACGTGACTTATAATCACGTTCTAGGTTCGGGTTCGACCCGAATCCACCTAGCGGTCGACCGCTATTAGGTCAACCGGCCGACCGCTAGCCTAGATTTAGGCACGGCTTGAACCTGGAACCAATAGGCTGGTTAAATTAACTAATATTCTAACGACTGTTCCACACACCATCTTCAGCTTAATCTAACCAAAAATATTCTGCCTTCCACACGACGGTATCCACCTTACTGTGTAGACCCTTCCTTGACAAGATTGCAATAGCCTCAGCAAAACTATTGTGACCAACAACACTTCCAAAAACCCAAAAATATTCCAGCTGTTATTGCATGCCTACTTCGCATGAAAATATTTCTTCCAATAGCTGCTGGGTTTGACAACATTTCAAACTACATACCCTAAAAAAAGTTGAATGTCCTTCCTATTTTGTCCGTAACTTAAAGAGCGAAAATATAAAATCTATCGATTTTATAAATCAAAAATCACTAAGATAAGAATATTCTTCTTTATACTTGTTTTTAAATAATAGAAACCATTTCATAGCAAAACTTCCTTTAAAAGTCAAACTTATATATAAAAAATTTAGAATTTAAAGAATTAATCTTTTATAAACCAAAATTTGTTGACACGACCAATCTAGTGGTTTACGTGTTCCTTTGAAAATTAAAATTTCAAAACTTTCCCAAAACAAAATTTCCAAAATAAATCCTGAGGAAAAGGATCCCTTTGAAAATCCCTTTTCAAAAATGTAAGGCATTTTCAAAATATACTTTATAAAAATTCTCTCACAGGTTTTAGACTATGGAATTGACATTAATTATTCAAATAAACTGGTTTGCGTCAAAGAGGTAATCAATGAATGCACCCTAGCAAAGACTTGCTTACGGACAATTGCGTGTCTCCGACTAGAACTCAAAATCCAAAATCATAAGGTAGCTAGAATCTCAACCGTCAAGTCAAACATTTCCAGTCTTTGGGATTTGGCTGTATGTCGTACTCATGTCTTCATCAACAACCCTTTACGCATCGCCAACACTCCGTGGAGTACTTCGAAGTTGACCTGAAAAACTAAGCTCTAAGATATTTCCAACTCATAGTTGCTTTGCCCATTCCTTCGAAGTGGAACTACAACTACTTCTATGTCGGAACTCTTAGAATCTAGTGTAAGATATAATATTACTAGATAGAAAAATACGAATATGTTCTCTCAATTTACCCTAATCCCTCTGATCTACTAACCTAGAGCTCTGATACCAAATGCAACAACCCGCACCTTAATAGGCCTAAATTTCGACAAAAATTGAAAACCAAGTCCATCAAAGCATAGGTCGTTGGATTTGGTACCTACAAACAAGCATGAGAATGATCAGAAATTGATAGAAATCTAAACTCACAGCGAAAACAATAATAGGATACGAATACTGACTATGACTGCTACCTTGGAATTAATGGTATTCCTTGGATAGCAGATTGTCACATCAGCATCGAGCATGAGAAAAAGAAGACTCTCTAACAACAAAGCACATCCAGCTCCAGTGACCTATTCCTCTAAATCTATCTTGTGGGTTGTAATCAGGAGGGAGGTCAGAACAACGTTCTGATGACTAGTGTTACCCGGCTATTTGGCACGGCAACGAAAGGCTCAGCACAGAGCACCGTTCGGCGTCCAAACCTCGTTCGGCATTCAAGCCTCGTTCGGCATCAGAGCACCGCTCGGCATTCGAGACTCGCTCGGCATCCAAGTCTCGATCGGCATTCGAGCCCCGTTCGACATCAGAGCACCGCTCGGCATTCGAGCCTCTCTCGGCATTCGAGCCCATCTCGGCATCCGAGTCTCGCTCGGCATTCGAGCCCCGTTCGGCATTCGAGCCCCGCTCGGCATTTGAGCCCCGCTCGGCATTCGAGCCTCACTCGGCATTTGAGCCCTACTCGGCATATCTTCCTCGCTCGGTATACGAATGCCGTTTGACCGGGATATGTGGTTCAGCAATTACCGTTCGGCAATTATGGCTCGGCATACAGAAGTCGTTTACTATGGGCCGAGGCATCTCACTCCTAGGCCCATGAGGGAAGTCCAACCCATCTTCGTCTATAAATAGAGGGGCAGGGCCACAATGAAATGGACCTTTTTTCGAGGACACTGGGGAGACTCTGCCGCTTTCAAGACTCACTCTTTTCAGTTCAAACTTGTACTCAAGACATTATTGTACGGATTGTATCTGTATTTAACTACTTGGGAAAGCAATTAAGATTACAATTCAAAGTGGATGTAGGCAGTTACGCCGAACCGCTATAAATCTGGTGTTCTAGATTTCTGTAGTTAATTTAGTCCATATCTCTCAGTTTTAATTTATCTTCTTCATTTATCTCTCTACACAATCTTTCTAAAGGGGGTTAGTGCCCAATTTTGGTGCTAACACTTTGGTGCTTTCACTGAGAATCGAATTCAAGAGCCACAAGGATCTGCTTTGTAGCTACTGGATTGAATAAATCCCCCGAAGGAGATCCATGTCATTCATAAGATGTCCGTTGATTCTACTCAGAGTTCTTACAAATAACTCTACAATGGGAAGACCACGTACCAGATCAGCCTCTCATAATGCAAACGTCAATGAGACTGCTAGCGTACAACAAATAGGACCTAGCAATCAGCAAGCAAATCTAGGTGCAGGAACTACCACCCAAGATCGAATGGAAGTTGTCACCAGAACAGAATTCAACGACTTGATGAGGGAACTCATGGAAAGCAGGAGACAACTTGGAGAACAGATTCAAGCTAACGCCAACCTTATGGCTTAGCTCACTCAGCAACAGCATTAGAATGCTGGTGGTAGTCCAGCTCCTTACTCTTCATTGGATAGCTCGACTTCGTCCGATGAACCTCCCAAGCGTAGACGCCGCATGACTGAAACTACGCAGGCAGGTGCTGCTGATCGATCAACTAGGGATCACTTACACCTCGGAGACCACAACCAAGCAGGAACCGGAAACTTAGGATCTGGAGCGCGTGTGGAAGCTGGACGCCTGGCTCACTAAGACGCCAATGATGCTGAACCTCAAGATACACGTTTGGCAGGTCACTAGTAGAGGAGGCATCATCCTGACCGATCCCGTAGAACAGACTCCAACCTTCCATCTTCCATACGAACCCAGACCTATCGGCTATGGTCAGACAACTGATGAGAGAAAATCAAGGCCTGACCAATGAAGATTAGGGGATATCCTAGAGTCATACTCCATTCACAGACACTGTTCTACAGTCCGACTACCCCAGGAAGTTTAGCATGCCCACTATCCCGACCTACGAAGGAAAGACCGATCCCCGACAGCATGTGATGAGATATAAATGGATGATGGATTTAGCTAGAGCGAATGATCCAACCAAGTGTAGATGCTTCCCGATAACCCTATCTGGGATCGCTACCATGTGGTTCACCCGACTTCCTCCGCGGTCCGTATCCAGTTTCGAGGAGTTGGCAACGAAATTTATAGAACAGTTCAGAATACATGCTACTCGTCCAAAGGACGTGATGTCTCTATCAAGTGTAATCCAAGCTCCAGGGGAGTCGTTGAAGGAGTATTTACAGAGATTCCATGTTGCGGCTACTAAAGTTAGCAATCCTAATGATCATGCAATTCTTATGACTATGATGCGAGGTGTGGATCCGGATTCAGAGTTTGGAGATTGGTTAGCAGGAAAACCTCCAACTACGCTAGAGCGTTTTTACTCAAAGGCTCATCAATTTATAAGAAGGGAGGAAGCCAGGTGGACAAGGCGAGATAAGGCACCAGGGCCTGTTCAGGAGACCGTAAAAAGCAACATCGCTGTAAAGCAATCCGGAGACAACTTGGGGAAAGTTCAGGTCAATGTCCAAAACAAGCCCGGGCAATCCAAGGAGTCCGGAGGAGGAAATCAGGGGAAGAAAAAAGAAGCAGGGAAATGGAAGCCGAGAATTCCAACCTACAACGAATACACCCCACTAAATGCATCTCTTGAGAATATTTACCTATCGACTTGTAATACCTTCCAATACCGAAAGCCGCGCCCAAAGGAGTCAACCGAGGAGCAAAAGCAAACTGGGAAGTATTACTGCTTCTATGAGACTTATGGGCACAATACTAAAGAGTGTAGGCACCTACATGACGCGGTAGAATAGTTGATTAGACAGAAAAAGTTGCAGGAGTTTGTAAAGAGTCCTCAAGAGGGTGGATAGGGAACGTCCAATCCTGGTCACGCACCAGCTCCACGTCACCCTGAGGAGCCTGCTCGAACTGTAGGTAGACTGGTCATAAACATGATAGTTATCGGATCTCATCCTGCAGATAAGAATTGGCAGGAAATGGAACGATACGCTAACTCCCTGAGGCATGCAGATTTTGAGTGTTGTTCAAATACTGAGGATGGGTCCCTAGCTAAACAGCAGCGACAATGACAGATGATATAGTATTCAGGAGCCGAGATGCCGACCAGGTAGAGGCTCCTACCCTTGACCCGATGGTCATATCCGCGACTATCGGGCCAGCACTAGTGAAGAGAATTTTGATTGATTGTGGAAGCTCTATTAACATCATATTCAAAAAGGCATACGACTAAATGAAGATGGAGGCGAAGGATTTAAAGCCGTCTAAAGCTCGTATTCATGGCTTTAACGGTGCAACGACTGATGCAGTGGGGTATGTTGAGTTACCAGTTGAACCGGGACAAGGTGAACGCAGGAGGGTACGGATCCTACCCTTCATAGTCTTGGATGTAGATTCTCCATACAATGTATTTCTGGGTCGACCGGCCCTGGCTAAATTCAGGGCATCATTGGCCTCGTGGTGTTTGACTTTAAAATTTCCGACTGACAAAGGAGTAGGTGTTGTGCATGGCGACCAGGCGACTGGTCGTGCATGTTATGTGAGTACTGAAGATTGGATTACAACTCAGCCCCTCGATGACCGAGGACCTTAGTGATTTCCTCCGAGCGAATCTCAATGTTTTCACTTGGACACATTCCGACATGTGCGGGATTTCTCCCGCTATTACGAGTCATATGTTGAACATAGACCCGAGGTACGTTCCAATTAAAAAAAAAGGATAGGAATGGACCTGGAAAGGTCCGCTGCTCTCAGAGAGGAGGTGACAAGTTCAAAGCCAATGGGTTCGTCCGCGACGCCCTCTACCCTGAATGGGTGTCAAACCCCATGCTAGTGAGAAAAGCAAATGGAAAGTGGAGAACTTGCGTAGATTACTCTGATTTAAACAAAGCATGTCCGAAGGACAGTTTCCCATTACCTAGAATTGATCAGTTGGTTGACTCCACTGCAGGACATGAGTTATTGTCATTCATGGATGCGTACTCGGGATACAATCAGATCCTGATGCATATTCCGGACTAGGAACACACCAGTTTCGTCACATACCACTACACCAAATAAGTAGTTTTGCAACATTTTATATTTGTCAATTTATAACACTTATAAATGTTACAAACTACCAACAGTTGAAAAGTGTTAGAATAACTAGAAAAGTGTTAGTAAAAATAAATAATCTTTAAAATAAACTTCGCAACACAAATAAGTGTTACAACAGTTGGTAAATTGGTAAATAATTTATTAACAAGGGGAGTTTTATGTAATTTATGTGTAGATGCTTTTTCCTCACGCTTAACCATTTCCAATCACATTTCGGCCGCGTAACTTTTAATTCAGTTTAGGGTTTTCTTCTACTCAACAAAGTCAATGTCGTCTTCAACCACTTCAACATCGATGCCGACTTCAACCACTTCGATGATGGCAGGTTGGTTCTCGATTTGGGATTATTGGCGATGGTTTTCAGGCGTTGCACGATTTGATGGCGCGAGGTGGTTCGTATGGAAGGTCGATGTGTTCGTTGAGGCAAGGTTGTGATGATTGTCTCGTTGTTTTTTGTTGAAGGGTATTTTCGAGAGGTCGCGTGGTTTCGTGATGATAGTGTGTGGAATTGCTGAAGTCGCGGTGGTCTGGTGGATTTCGTGGAGGGTGGTTCGAAGTGGTTTCGGTGTCAGGACAGGCGATTGCAGCGATGGCAGAGGGAAGCAGGGAGTTTATGGTTGATGACGAGGAATGTAATGGTGAACTGAGAGGTTGTGAGTGTATGACAGGCAATACACTGTGAATAGGAAAGGCTTTGTTGATATGATGTAGAGTGGATGATGTAAAAATTGTGATGAACAAAGTTGTTTGAGTTTTTGATGACAGTAATATGGTGGTGCAGGCAATGAATTTGTGCAACAGTGGCTATTGCGGCTTCTGGCAATTTTGTAATTGGCAGAGGAGATGTCTGGTTCGTAGCAGTATGTACTGCAGAGATGGGTGAAATGTTGGATGGAAGACAGTGAATGGAATGGTGAATGCCAATCAACGGTGGACGATAGAGCAGAGGTATGTATGTATTGAAGAGAATTTTTTTTCTGGTGTGGCTGTTGGGATATTTATAGTTTGAACAAAGAATGGCAAGACTGGGGTGAAGTGCTGTTAGTTTGATCAATTCAGGTTTGCGGCAGCTCTATGCTTGGTGGTTGATGTATAAGGTTGTTTGATTTGCTGTGAGAAGGAGATGGTCGAAGCATTCGAATCAAAGGTTGTGGGAGGTTGTGTAATGGATGATGGTTAGTGGTGTGGCAGTGGGAAGTTGTTGTAGTAGTTCAATGATTGAAACTCAGATGGTTTGTGCAGATATTCACAGTGAAAATGTGGAAAGCAGAATGTTGACAGAGAGGACTGGTTGAAGTTTGAAATGTAGAGGAGTGAAGTGGTAAGGCAAGTGATGGGCAGATGTGGGGTCAATTATTTGGTGTGTTGTATATGGTGGCAAGCTATGGGGTTAATAGATTATACTAAAGGTAAAGGGTGTGTTATGTGCTTGTAAAGCTGAACTATGGATTTGAGAATAACTTTCCTGTTTAAACAATTCAAACTATGGATTTAATAGATTATACTAATGTGTGTGTTATGTGCTTGTAAAGCTAAACTTTCCACTGTCCTTGACTTTTTTCTGACAAATTATGCTTGACGTCCACTAATTATCATCTAAACTGTTCTTCCAAGGCTTATTAGCAATGATAAACCATTTCTTACATATTTCAGGACCCTGATGCATCAATACGTAAAAGAGCCCTCGAACTTGTTTTTCTTTTAGTTAGTGACACAAATGTGAAGCAGCTAACGAAAGATCTAATTGATTATTTGGAAGTAAGCGATCAAGAATTCAAAGAAGAGCTTAGTGCAAAAATTTGTTCCATTGCGGAAAAGTAAGTTGAACTCATGTCTCTTATTTGCTCGTGTTTTGCATTCTTTCCATATATGCTCTATTACCATCAGTAGCAGTGCATGCACTGATATTAGCTTAATTCTCAGATTAATTGTTTGTACCTTCTCTCATGACACGGACATAGTCTTTGTAAGAATATGTATATGCGTTGTATAGTTCTCTGTTTTTTGTGAAATTCATCACTGATGTCCTACTCGAAATAGGGATAAAAGAGCTATGGCAAGATATTAGGTAGACAAGCGAGTGGGAACAGTTATATTTTCATTTTTATAACCAGGAAATGCAAAATCACAGCTGTAATCTATTGAAATCCACAGCAGCAAATTCGTGGATTGAAGGTGGCCGGTCAGTGGTAAGGAGGCGATTCCAGAGGTTGTGGGTTCGTTGAAATCCACAGTTATTTGCATTCAACATCCGAACTTTTGATTTTTCTTATTTAGTATTTTTCTCAATTAAGTACAGTTATTTAATAGCAGTTACCTATTTTATTATTATCATTGAATAACTATGAAAGTGTATATGTCCCTTTCTTTCTTTGTTAACGTATACGAATTATTGAAATTCAAATGAAGTTCAATTTTATTTGCATTCAACATACGACAAGTAATTTTTTAATTTTTTTCAGCATTTTTGTTGGTTGTACTAACTTTCCTTCTATTTATTTGTTTTCACTTCATTCTAAGGTTGCAGCTTTTCTATCCAGCTTAGTATGAATTTTGCAACTGGGGATGTATAGTCTCAAGCTGGGAAAAAAATTACAACCTGTGTCTGCAACAAACAAGTAGCAGCGTGACAGAGTGGGAACTGCCTACAAGGACAATAGGTGCTACAAATACTAAGCTGGGTTGTTAATACTTGCTAAGCTAGATTGAATCCAAAAGGTATTAGTTTCTTGATTCATTTATATTTTCTGTAAACAGTATTAGTTTCAGAATTCGAGCATTATCTTTTAATTTGTTTAAAAGTTCAAATCCGGAATGTATTATTGTTAATTCATAGGTTGGATCAGTTTTTTTTTGAATGAAAATGTCTTTCCTACTGACCAACTAAATTCAGCTATTTGGTACCAAACATTTACTAGAGTTCTAAATATTCGAGTAAGATTATTTATTTCTTCTAGAAAAAACTCAGTAGAGTTTCAAATTCCCCAGTAAGTCTTTAAACTCTGATTAGTCATTTTCTAAAGTTCTTTTTACCAAACACGTGTTTGGGCTTAATAGTTGTTCCGAGTAAGAGTAACAAACCAATTAAAAGAAAACCACGTTAATTATTTAAAATTGGCTATTTAACATTGGTACCAAATGCACTAGTATTGAAGTTATTTACTTGGTCATGGCATGGACCTCTGGGGTCATAGTAGTTTTTATTGATAATGATAGGTTGCTTTGCTGTTTTGGGACTTTCTATATAACCAGTTCTCTCTCCCAAAATTTCCGTATCTTTCTGCATTGCTTTTAAATGGTTTCTAGAAAATTACAAAAAACTTCAGAACAAAAAAAAACTGCCAACTAAACTGGAAATAACAACCTGCTCTTTAGTATCACACAACAACAAACAATGTAGGTGTGTGGGAATAGTATGTGCTGGCACATAGAAAATATTCTTCTAAAAGGAGAGTTCGCTATAATAGACGTCGAACTTGACGGCTTAGCCTATTAATATAAGCAGAATTTTATAGTGAAAGATAACTTTATAGTGCACCGTACTCTTTTCATAGCTATACTGTGATTGTAAATAAAAGAAAAGCATGTCAAGATGATAAGAGTAGTGGAAGGAAAAGGTTTTGGAGCATCATATTTCATTATGCGCTTACAGAAATCTGAGTGCATAGTTTGCAGTCTGAGTGTGCATATTTAATAGAGAAATAGAAAGTAGTGAAAAATTAATGTTTATGATGCCAAATAAATCAGAGCAGCAAGGGTCTAAGTTCTAAATAGTTTATTAGCTATATGTCATATCTGCGTTTGGCTATGAAATACTTTCTAGCATTTTTATAACTAGAAATGATGATTCCTGTAGCTATATTTGCATGTATTAGGTAAAATTCTGGGCGGATGAATCAAAGTGGAGAAAGGAAGCTTATAGAAGGATCTCCTTTTCTTTTCACATTGTACCTAAGGTATGGAAGTCTATTGTATTGTTAACTTTAATACTTTTTTCTGAAAGAATATGACATGCTCAATAAGTTATTTTTCTAATGCCCTGTTTTTTGTTTAACTTTTATTCCAACCAGTTTCCATTATAAGTATCTAATTTCAAGTTGTTGCCTTTATATATATATAATTTTATAATATAAAATTTCACTAGCAGGTTATAGTTTTTGTGACCATGTATGGTAGGATCTATATTGGTCATATTTCTGTAATTGTGTTTTCAAATATTGTGAATGTATTTCAATTAACAACTTTCATCAAATATTGAAAACTTCTTTATAACAATGTTATTATGATAAGTTCAGTTTATGTTAAGAAAATCAAATTTATTGAAAATATTTCTTTCACTAGCGAACGACTTCAAATTTATTTAAAAACTCAACAAATATTTGCTAGATACTTTAAATATAAACTATGTTCAACGAAGTAAGCTTTTCTATTACTAACATTCAAAAGAGAAATCAGCCCTTTGACGTGACCTATTATGTTTTTATTTCCATCTTTCTAATTTTTATGATTTTTCTTGACTTGAAAAATTAACTTTCAATTTGAATATACAAAATCATAAGTTCAATATGAAAACTTCAAAGTAAGGAAAGTTAAAACTCTAGAATTTCAATTTTATAAATTGTAATTAAGAAGGTTCTAATTCATTAAAACTAAAAGTTAGTTAAATTACTTTAAATGACTCAATATGATTATGTACTTAAAATTTAAAATTAAAATAAAAAGTTAAACATTCATACTTTAAAAGATTTGTAGGTTGGAAGTAATGGACAAGATTTCTCTATCACATTGTGCTTTACTTAAATATAAATATATGCATGTCTTTGATGGATACAGAATTTGGGTGTGGGAAATTATTAGTTCAAGGGAGAAAATTAAAGGGACATGTGGGAAAGTTGAAATGATTGGGTAATATTTGGTAATATTTGTTTTTGTATCTATTCAAGTGAAAGGATTGTCTGGATGGTTTGTTGGTGGCTGAAGTATTGTTTGAGGTGGCAGATGTAAGGAGGAATGGTACTGTTTGGAGTGGTGGTATTGAACTGTGAAGTATGGTGATGTTTTTTTTGTATGTATCGAGGCAATAGGGTGCCTGAAAGTTTTGTAGTGATGGTTGGCTTGAAGTTTTGAGGAGGAAGGATATGGTGTTGTCAGAGATTGGAGGAGGAATGTTATTCTTGTGATGTTGAACGGGACAGTTGACAATTTGTGGTTTGTGGTTGAAGTGGCAGGGATTTGAAGTTGTAGTGTTGATGGTGGTTTAAGGAGTGGTAGTGGGCAGAAGTAAGAGGATGGTAATGACTGTGTGCAACTGTGAGTTTGTAGAAACGATGCAAGTGGGTTGTGTGAGAGTAATGAAAGCAGAGGTGAGACAATTGCGAAACAGGGATGGTACCAGTGAAAATGAAGTGGATGGTTGAGGAATGTAGGAGATGTCGGAATGTTGATGACAAGGCAGTAGTTCTGTTGCAATTATGTAACGAAAGGGGATACAGTTGATCTCTGTTGATCAGGTGCTTGTATGTGCAGAGAGTTGTAGCTAGATAGCAGGGGAGTGGAGAAGATGTTGATGTGCATAGTTTTATGGAGGTGGTTGGGTGACTGCAGTAGAAGTATGGGAATGGTTTGCAGAGGTGCGAGTATACGATGTTGAAGTTCTGGCTGTTTAGCATTGTGATTAACATGTATTTTGAAAGAAAAAAATTGAAGCTTATGTTGTAATAATATCTGAATATATGACATTGTGGTATTTTAGATATGTAAAGAATTGTTTATGATATATTATACTACATTTGCAGAGCGTTTAAACTTTGCATTGAATATGTATGATGAATTATTTGTGATATGGAAATCATTATTTGCAGAGTGTTTATATTTAAACATTGCGTTTAAGTTATATATATATATGTTACTAAATAATCATTTTCCAACACTTATAAGCGTTACCGTATATTTCGTTACCAACACTTATAAGTGTTACCGTATATTTCTGTACCAACACTTATAAGTGTTATCGTATATTTCGTTCCCAACACTTATAAGTGTTACCGTATATTTTTGTACCAACACTTATAAGTGTTACCGTATATTTCGTTACCAACACTTATAAGCGTTACCATATATTTAGGTACCAACACTTATAAGTGTTAGTAATACGTATGTTTGTAACACTTATATGTGTTACAAATTTGGCCGCTCCATTCCTCACAGTCCATTAGTAACACTTAAAAAGTGTTACTGAAATTATTTGTAACACTTATAAATGTTAGAATTTGCCTGTTTTGGTGTAGTGTACGTTGGGCTATATTGCTATGTAGTGATGCCTTTTGGATTGAAAAACGCGGGAGCGACTTACCAGCGTTTGGTGAATCGAATGTTTAAAGACCAGATTGGTAGAACGATGGAAGTCTATGTGGATGACATGCTCGTGAAGTCACGACAGTCAAACAACCACATTAGAGACTTAGCAGAGATGTTTGGCATACTCAGATGCTATGGGATGAAGATCAACCCTCTGAAGTGTTCCTTCGGCGTTGCGTCGGAAATTTTTTTGGGATTCATTGTTAATGCCCAGGGAATTGAGGCTAACCCAGAAAAGATTCAAGCTATTCGAGGCATACAAGTGCCCAGGACTATAAAACAGGTACAAAGCTTGAATGGAAAAGTGGCTGCGCTGAGTCGATTAATATCCAGAGCCACAGACAATTGTATTCCCTTCTTCGATATAATAAAGAAATGAAAGCGGAATTTCGAATGGACATCTAACTGTGAGGAAGCGTTCCGAACTCTGGTAAGGCATTTAGAAATTCTTCCAGTGCTGTCAAAACTAGTAAACCATGAAATGTTGTATGTATACTTGGCCGTATCCCCACATGCTATAAGTGCGGCTTTGGTCCACGAGGAGGACCGAGTTCAAAAGCCAGTGTATTACGTTAGTAAACGTTTAACGGGGGCATAAAGAAATTATCCTAAAATTGAGAAATTGGCCTATTGCTTGGTAATTGCATCCCATAAGCTGCGTCCATACTTTCAAGTACACTCGGCCAGTATTTATACCGATCAACCCTTGTGATAGGTACTCCAACGACCAGAAACTTCTGGAAGGATGTTAAAATGGAATATCGAGTTGAGTCAGTTCGATATTACCTACCTGCCACGAAGAGCCATACAAGGGCAAGCATTAGCAGACTTCATCGCTGATTTTACTATATCAGACGAACCGGATAGTCACAGTGTCATTCCCCCCATTCGATGGAAATTGTACATCGATGGGGCGTCAAACGACCGTTGCTCTGTGGCTAGTGTAGTTCTTGTGACTCCAGAAAATCGATCGATTTGTTATGCTTTGAAGCTCAATTTCCCGGCTATGAATAATGAAGCAGAATATGAAGCATTGATTGCTGGTTTAAAGCTTATTGGAGAACTCGGGGTAAAATCAGTTGAAATCTTTTGTGACTCGCAGTTGGTGGTGTACCAAGTGCGAGGAGATTACCAAGCAAGGAGACAAAAGCTTGCTCCGTACCTTGCTCTGGTTCAGGAACTATTGGCAAACTTTGAACATTATGACATCTCGCATGTCCCGCGTGAACAGAACAAGGAAGCCGACTCAATGGCCAAATTCGCAAGTACCGGCGATGCACAACAAATGGGATTAGTTCCCATCGAAACCTTACATGCTCCAAGCATAGATGTGATGGAGGTCGATTTCGTGTTGGAAACGGAAATCGAGAAGTAGTCATGGATAACCCCATTCAAACAATACCTACTAAACGTGACTTTGCCCAAAAGAAGAAGCGAAAGACGACAGGTCATTCGCAAAGCCACACAATATGTGATGCAGGACGGAGTAATGTATCGGAGGGGGTTCTCGGTCCCCTTACTACGATGCATTGCCCATGATGAGACAAAGCGGGTCTTGAAGGAAGTTCACGAAGGAGAATTTTGCGACCATACTGGGGGACAGACATTAGCAAAAAAGATCCTTCGCTACGGATACTATTGGCCAACTGTGAATCAGGATGCTGTAGATTATGTAAGAAAATGTGATAAGTGTCAAAGATACGCGAAAATCCCGAGAGCTCCGCCGACGGAACTCATGCAAATGGTTAGTCCCTGGCCGTTTGCAATCTGGGGAATCGACATAGTCGGTTCTTTTCCTATATCCAAAGGTGGTGCAAAATATGCAATAGTTGCGGTCGACTACTTCACCAAATGGGCCGAGGCAGAGCCTTTAGCCACAATCACCTCCAAGAAGGTCATTAATTTCGTTGTGCGGAACATTATATGCCGCTTTGGCCTACCGTGAACCAATATTACAGACAACGGAACTCAGTTCGAAAGTAGGGAATTCAAAGATTTCTGTTTAAAGTACGGCATTGAGAAATAATTCACCGCAGTTGCTCATCCTAAGGCTAATGGACAAGTTGAGGCCGTGAACTAAATAATCAAGTCCATATTGAAGAAGCGTTTGGAAAAGGCTGGAGGCAAATGGGTAGATGAACTTCCAACATCGCTATGGGCTTATAGAACTACCCACAAGTCCGCGACTGGCCACACTCCATTCGCATTGGCCTATGGCACGTAGGCTGTTATACCCGTGGAGCTTGAAGTTCCATCACATCGGTTGACACATTATGATCCTAGGGCGAATCAGGATCTCTTTTCAGAATCACTGGACTTCGTTGATGAAAAACGTGAAGAAGCTGAGTTAAGGGCGGCAGCATTTAGGCACAGAGTTAGACGATATTATAACGAAAAAGTCCGCCCGAGAATCTTTGATGTGGGTGATCTCGTTTTGAAACGAGTTTTTTCGGTACCGTCACGTATGAATCCCAACTGGGAAGGTCCATATGTCGTTGAACGAAAGCTTGGAGAGGGAACTTTCAAGCTAGCGACCGTTGATGGCATGACACTCCCCCGAGCATGGAATAGTGAGCATTTGCGACGTTATTATATTTAGCCTGTTTCTTTCATGTTTTAGGTGCAATTATTTCCCGTATGTTTTTGTTCCATTGATTCTTAGTTTCTTCTTAAGCATGTAATCGGACGATTTAGTTTGTTTTCATTAATAAAGGCTTGAAGCCTTCTTTTCCATGGATTACTGATGTTTCTGTGCCTTATAATCCGATGGAAAAACAACTAGAGTTACATTATTCTGTCTGACGTACGAATGCGCATAAACGACTTAAATCTCCAAATCCCTTGAGTGAGGACTGGAGTACTCTGAGTCCCCGGAGTGCAGACTAGAGTATAAACGACTTAAATCTCCAAGTCCCCTGAGTACGGACTAGAGTATAAACGACTTAAATCTCTAAGTCCCCTGAGTGCAGACTGGAGTACTCTGAGTCCCCAGAGTGCGGGCTAGAGTATAAACGACTTAAATCTCCAAATCCCTAGAGTGCGGGCTAGAGTATAAACGACTTAAATCTCCAAATCACTTATGTTGCATGTTATGTTATTACGTTCGTTTTATATTCTATGAGCCTATCATAGACATATACATGCGTATCAAATTCACATGTTTATGTCTGTGATAACTCGTCGGTGAATATGACGAAGTGTGTGGAACCGTTTTGGCATCAATCTGCAGAGTTCATCAACTCTTATGATGCTCTCACTAAATGGGTGCATTACCCTTAATTATTTCAGATATAATTAACTAGTCGCATATGATTCATAATCATATAATAAAAATTATTTCTCAAAACTATGGCTTCGTCTATAATTCCAAAATAGTTGTAAACAATTTTAGATACTTCTGTATTTTCCAATGCATCACTTTTGTTGTGAAAACAAATAACATATTATAGTTTTATTTCATAATGAATATTCAAAATATTCACATTAAAATATAACTATGTTGATTTTTCAATCAATACCAAAAGATAGTCATTATTTCATAAATAATATGTGGTACATTTTACGAAAACAATTTTCATAAATTGATGCAATAAATAAGTGTTATATGGCACACTCCTACTATTTCCGCTATTACTATAATAGCTTATTGAATTCAGAGGTCCATCATTGACTTAATATAGGTTATTTATTTCATATACTGCAACTAGTTTACATTGGATTGTTCTTTGACCAAATATCTTGAATTCAAAGAAATAAATATCATAGAAAATAATTTTCTATACGAAAATACATTTTGAAATAGAAATTATATTTCTCATTCCAATGTTAAGTATCATTTACTATATTACAATTCTAATTTTCGATGTTTCTTTATGAAGCCGTAGTGACTATTCACTCTCTTTATCCCAACTGTAGCTTATCACATCACTCTTGTATATTCGTTATTCTTTCTAGATGGTCGAACCATTCTAAAAGAATCCCTTACTACAATATTATAACGAACTCTTTACAAAAACGCATTTGATTATCCTTAACATTTAGGGACATCAAATATGATGCACCTTACGTAAACTGATCAAACTGACATCTTAGCAATCGAGTTCTTAAATCTATATTGTAGTTTTGGTCTTGTATTACATTTAACATAATATAATCTTTTATTGTAATCATTCAAATTGAACACTCAATCTCGCATTGTGGTTTGTTTTCTTATTTTGGATGAACTAATTTCATCGAAATATTGTACGTTACAAAGTGTTACAATTCACCATATAACATTTATATGCGATTGTATATGGATCAAATATCTATAGTATTATGTAGCTTTCGAGTTTGGAATTCATAGAATATAGTACACGGTCTTGACCAAATAGACATGTAAGCGACCAAACTATGAATGTAATTAGTAGTTGTAGGATCAGGCGCTTGCATGGGTGTTGAAACATTAACATGCAATAAGAATTTATTAGTAAGTATATGTTATATTTCTATTTGTTCTTTAATTCAGTTCATTTGTATATCTTAATTGGTAAATGTTTTATCAATCATATTAAATGCAAAAATTCGTCAATGTATATTATTATAACATTATATAGAATATGTTCTTACAATATTAGAAATGTTAAATGTTATCATTTCATTTTCCTAATAAGGGTATTTTATATTTCACCAAACCCTAAGTTGAAACATAGAAGTCTTTCGACTTCACTAGTGGGTGCTAGGACTCATCCGTCTTGGAATTCTAACTTTGGGTTTACTCAACAAGTTATAGCTCCATGGACGATTGATAACTCCTTATTGGTTGTACCGTATAGAACTCCTAACCATTAATACCTTATCCTATTTTCACTACGACCTTGAGTTCACTTAACAAATCGAAATGAAATTATTCACTCGTACCAACCATATTGCGACAACCTAAGTATAGTATAGGTACTTTGAGTTTGCTCAACAAATACATATAGTTATCTTACCTCATCTATTCAATATATTGATACTACTACACATAACATCCCTAGCTTGAGTTTGCTTAAAACCTATGGAGTATGCAAGTAAGTAATTAATATATATATATATATGGTAGATGACAACATTATATTAAAGATTCATAATCTTGAATATATTTTATCGACTTATGGAATAATGTATTTCTTATGAAATACCCTCGTGATTTAAGTGTCAGACACATCATAAATCATGGTATACATACATTTACATATGTATTTGTTCCTTGACTCTATTTAGGGTTTCGTAATGTTCCACCTTTACTTTGTACATTCATATTATATAAAGTTTATTATTATACAACATTATATTTCATATTACTTACATAATAGTCTTATGTATAATATTATATTAATTAAATCTTATATAATTAATTTTAATTAATTAACATTTAAATTAATTAATTTCATATCATCATAATATAACATTTATATTAAACATTTGTTATATATTATAACCTTCATAGTATCACATGTATATCATAGATATATACATATGTGTATGTATGTATGTATATATATATGTATGTATGTGTGTGTATATACATATTATTTAATTAATTAACCTGTTAATTAATTTATTTAATTTAATAATTGTAATTAAATTTATATTAATTTCAAAGTTCATTTTATATACATACATGTATACTTATGATATCTTAAACGTTTTCAAATATCATAACATATATCAAAATATAAAACACATGTATATTTTTCATTAATTTACTTGTTTAATTAATTTATATTTTTATTAATCTTATTAATAAATTTATATTTTTGAAATTAATTTATAACATTTTCAAACACTTTGAAAAATTAGATTATAGCATTTATAATATGCGTTTTATTTTAAATATAACTTTTAAATTTAAAACTTTTATTTTAATTTTCAAAACAATTTGAAAATCTATATTATAATATTTGTAATATATTTTTTATTCTAAATTTAACTTTTAAATTTAAAGCTTTTATTTTAAATTTCAAAGCAATTTTGAAATTAGCCCAAGGCTCAGTTCAAATTCACCCTTTTTCTATTAGGGATAACCTTTTAGGCTTACTTCATCATTTCGACCCAGGTTAGTAGCTAGGTAGGACAAATAACTTGACTACTCAAACCCAAGCTTAAAGCACAACCAACAATGGCTTGTTTAGTAGAAAAACCGAGCTGAACAAGCCACAGTGCAACTAGGTATGACTTGTTCAATTGTTTGTGGCTGGTTTAATTCAACTCTGTTGCTAATGAACTGAACAGAAACCAGTGGATAAAACGGTAAAGATTTTGCCACTTTATTGCCAAATAGGTTAAAATGGCAAAGTTTTTGCCATTTTATTTAATATTTGCAATAAAATGACAAAGTCTTTACCTTTTTATTTATTTGTTAATTTTTTTTAAACTGGTCCGTGGTTGATTTTCTCTTTTCTCAAAACTCGTTCGTTCAGTGTAAAAGTAAGGGAGAGGGTAAGTGAACAGGTTTTTTATTGGTAATGGTCTTAGATATTGCTTTTCTAGACAACCTACTATATGGGTAGGCTTGAATAAGCTAGCCCTAATACGACTAATATAGACCGTATAGGCTATTGGGCTCTGATGCCATTGTTGGAATTGGGTGAGCTCGCAGTGGAAGTTATATGTGAATTTCAATTTTTTTACCATATTGGATCTTTATTGGGCCTATGATGTCTAGTTTATTTAGAACATTTCTAAATTTTATTTAAATAAAATCTTTTAATTTATTTAAAAATTTGAAATTATATAATATTATTTAATTTATGTTATATTATACACACACACATACACGTGTGTCATATATACGTATATATGTGCGTACATGTGTACCATATCAATCCGTGTAAGGTATAACCTGCATGTATATAGAGGCTGCGATTTACATTGTAACAGACATGTTAGCTCATCCAATATGCAAATGTATTGTCCAAACGTATGTTTATATATATACTTTTGCTTTTGTAAATAAAATATTAGAATATATATATAAACTAAATATATATATATATAATTTTGTATAAATATGTAAATATTTATATATAAACATAAACATAAAATATTGACAATATGTATATATTTATAATCATATATACATGTTTAAATCATTTATAAAATATATTAAATAATTTTTTTACTATAATGCCAAAAATAGTACATGTATAAATATTTTTAATATATATATATATATATATATAAATGTACATATTTAATACTTATATATATGTATAATAATAAATATATATTAATATAATTAAAAATAAAAAAAAATTAAATATTTATCCACCCAGTCTTCCGTATGGCCCAAGGTATTTGTTTTCTAATTTCAAAAATTTAAAAACATAAATATTAATAAAACCATACAGAACCATTAAAAATTAAAAAAAAAATTAATTTTTTGAAATAAACTTGAATTTTAAATTTCCAGTAAAATTTTAGATGAAAATTTTTTAATTTGAAAATTTATTATATAATTTTATAATTTAAAACAATTTAAAAATCTGTTTTCTTATTTTCGGTTTATATTTATATATTTAGAAATATAGAAAATGTTTTCTTTAATTTTATTTTCAATCGAGAATATAATATGTATTGATATAATTTTATCAACATAAAACATATTTTATAATATATATATGTGTGTGATTTTATATGATTATTTATATGATTAATTGATTTAAATATTATTTAAAATAATATATAAATATAAATATTTAATTATTTTTTCTTCTGAAAATATTATGATCATTAAACATTATGTATAAAATTATATTTCCATATTTTACATTTGTATATAGTAAGATTTTTTTTATTTTTTTTATCAAAGCTAGCTGTGTTGACTAGGCCCTTTCATGATTTATTAGAAAGAAAAAAATAGGTATAAACAAGCTTATACCTAGGGAAAAAAAAGAATAAACAAACAACAAGAAAGATCATTAGGAAATTACATCCCAAACAGACAAGTCTACCTCATCAAGCTCTAAATTAGAGTTAGTCAGATTCATTCTTACTTCATACAAGATACGTTGAACCAACTCAACTCTAGACCTAACAGTTTTCTCAAACAACCTGGTGTTCCTCTCACGCCAAATTTCATAAATGAGGTCTCCAATAATATCAACATCACGTACAATTTTTTTTTACTTCTGCATCTCGTTGCATGGAATAAGAAGTTCCATTCATAATTACTATTTCTGCTCAGTCTATGCATCCTTCCTTTAGCCAATATCCGGGACCAAACTTCATATACAACCGAAAATTGGAAATAAATATGCATATGGATTAGAGAGAGAGAGAGAGTTTGGTCGAGAATGGATTAAGATAGAGGCTCCAAAAAAATTTGATATGAACTAGATATGGCAGATGGATTAGAGAGAGAGAGTTTGGTCGAGAATGGATTAAGATAGAGGCTCCAAAATAATTTCTAAACAAATGTAGGTAGAGATCATTATATAGAGGGAGAAAAGGAGGGAAGTTTGGATCTACTCCTTTATTCATTCTCCTTCCATCTTAGCCAACCATTTCAAAGCCCTCTAACCCCGTCACTAGGCCGCCTATAACCCCATATTGTTGCTGAATTAACCAGCCCCTTTCATGGGCTTTAAACTCATTTAAGGCTCGAATAAATAATTTTGCAATTAAATCCAATTTAACGTTTATCGATATCATATATCAATTAATATATTTATAACTATTATAAATATATTTGTTGGGGATATATGGAAATATCGTAGCGGCAGGAATCCGCTATAAGATATATCGGAGTTATAGCGAGGATATAGCGGGGCATTAACTGCACAGGTATATAGTAAGATTTTTTTTATTTTTTTTTATCAAAGCTAGCTGTGTTGACTGGGCCCTTTTATGATTTATTAGAAAGAAAAAAATAGGTATAAACAAGCTTATACCTAGGGAAAAAAAGAATAAACAAACAACAAGAAAGATCATTAGGAAATTACATCCCAAACAGACAAGTCTACCTCATCAAGCACTAAATTAGAGTTAGCCAGATTCATTCTTGCTTCTTTCAAGATACGTTGAACCAACTCAGCTCTAGACCTAACAGTTTTCTCAAACAACCTGGTGTTCCTCTCACGCCAAATTTCATAAATGAGGTCTCCAATAATATCAACATCACATACAATTTTTTTTTACTTCTGCATCTCGTTGCATGGAATAAGAAGTTCCATTCATAATTACTATTTCTGCTCAGTCTGTGCATCCTTCCTTTATCAAATATCCGGGACCAAACTTCATATACAATCGAAAATTGGAAATAAATATGCAGATTATTCTCAATATCAGATTTGCAAAAGAAACACTCATTCACAACTTGGATACCTCTCTTATGCAGGCTGGACAATGTGTGGAGACCATTCCTCAAAATTTTCCAAAGAAAGAAATTAAGCTTGAGGGGACTAAAACAATTCCATACTCTAGAGTTCCAACATAAAGGCCTGTCTCCAACTCTCTTGATTAATTCCTCATAACCATGGAAATGGTGTGACCTATATATAGTATTATTTAAATTATAATATACACACATATATATGTATGTATGTATGTTATATATTAAATAATTTAAATAACAATTTTTTTTAATATTGAGCTATGCTGCATATAGATGTGTTAACATAATTTTTTTTATATTTTTTTAACATATATATACATATACATACAACTAATTGAAATTGTGACGATATATTTACAAGTTGGAATCGTCACCTGATTAACAATATAATATATTAAATAAATAATATAAATGTAAATTAATATTTATGAACATGTTAGAAATATACCTTATAGCCAAAGCCCTTAAGCACACCTTGAACGATAAAGTTTGATCCTTAAACAAACTCCTATCCAACAAATTGCTAGTCTCTGAACCATTGACCACTAGTTATCGATTAATACTAAATCTGATTTGATATGAACTAGATATGGGAGATGGATTAAAGAGAGAGTTTGGTTGAGAATGGATTAAGATAGAGGCTCCAAAAAAATTTCTAAACAAATGTAGATAGAGATCATTATATAGAGGGAGAAAAGGAGGGAAGTTTGGATCTACTCCTTTATTTATTCTCCTTCCATCTTAGCCAACCATTTCAAAGCCCTCTAAACCCATCACTAGGCCGCCTATAACCCCATATTGTTGCTGAATTAACCAGCCCCTTTCATGGGCTTTAAACTCATTTAAGGCTCGAATAAATAATTTTGCAATTAAATCCAATTTAACGTTTATCGATATCATATATCGATTAATATATTTATAACTATTATAAATATATTTAATAATAATTTTATCAAATCAAAACAAAATTTTACAATTAATATTTTATAAATATTAATTAATTTATAATAATTATAAATTAATTGAATTATTTGGTCAAAGAAATATTCGTTATTTCAATTGTGTGACTCGTTAGGTCTAAATTTGGTTAGCGCTTAATATCAAACTATTCGAATATTAATGTTCTCATATTAGTTAGTAGGTAGTATGACATTTTGTAATTGACCAAACAATTGGACCCAACCAATAGTTCGATATTAATCGCTGACTAAATTTACACATAACGATTCACATAATCAAAACAATGAATTCTCCTTTGACCAAACAATTAAATTAATTTGTAACTTTTATAAATTAATTAAACTATTAATACTTGTGAAATATTAATTATAAAATTTGATTTTGATTTGATGAATAAATATTGTTAAATATATTTATAACAGTTATAAATATTTTAATTGATATACGATATCGATACGCGTTAAATTGGATTTGATTGCATATTATTTTATTTGGGCTCTAAATGGACTTAAAGCCCATTAAGAGGCTTGGCTAGATCGATCATAATAAGGGTAATAGGTGGGTATGTGATGGTGTAAAAGATGCACTGAATTGGAGGGCTAAGATGGAAGAGAATTGGTAAGAGATGATGTAGGATATTGATTGTTTGCACTAAAAATTGGTACAAACATCCAATAGAGAGTTTGTAGAGAAATAAATGAAGAATGTAAAATGAAAACAGAGAAAACAAGCAAATAAATAACACAAAATTGAAGCACTAATAGGAACACAATAATTTATAGTGGTTCGGCGTTGTTTGCCTACGTCCACTTTGAATAGATGACTTTATTAATTAATTTGTAAACCGAGTACAATAAGGATCAAATGAAAATACTTAGTTACAATAGAGTACAAAGCAACTAGCATCGTAAAGTCTCAAATATGAAAAACTAAGCCTGCATTTATAAAGGAAGATGGCGAAATATCTCCCTGAAAATTCGACAGAAGGATCTCTAAAACCATATGGACCCATTAGAGGGTTCACATGGCCCAAATCCTAAGGAATAGGGATCAGTGCCGATCCCTATTTTGGAGGAATTTGGGGGTGCGATCTCTATGGTAGCTTCTCCATGTTGTAATATGCTTAGCATCCAAATTTCATGCCAATTGGATTAGTAGAACTAGAGTTATTGCTCGATCTTTACTGCAATGTGAGTTGTTTCCTGATTCTTATCGATCCCTATTGAGGGAAGAAAGCCGATCCCACTTGCTTCATCCTTTTGATGTGCGATCCCTAGGGTAGGCTCCCTAGGGCCCGCATATCTTTCTCACAAAATTACATATGCATTGGACTTATGAATTTTGAGATATTGATTGTTTCCCATGGACTTGCACTTGTTTAGCTGAAATATGTCGATCCCTATGATTGAGAAGGATTATAGCCGATCCCTTTCCTATGTTTAACTAAATTCCATACTTTGAACATTTTGCATTGCATATCTCTCAATTCTATTCAACCACGGCTTCATACTAGCATATGTACTTGACTTCTGGACCTCACAATCATCGCTCTGGACTTACTGGCATTAACTATAGTCAAATTTGACTTGTCCAATCAACTCGGACATAGCCGGGTCAAAATGCCGGATAACACTTGCCCCCAAAAGTACATTTTGTGCTGAACATGACGTGCTTTGAATCGAAGCAAGTTAGAATCGTCAGAAAGAAATCCTTCCAGTTTTCTAAATAGTCGCTATCCTTGACAAATTATTTTCCCAAAGTGTCGTATTTCTCTTTGATCATCATGACGCTTGGTCGAATCTGATAGCATAAGTTTAGGATCATATTTCATCAATTGTTATCTACGTTCGGTTTTACGAGACTAATAAGTTTTGGCTAACTGATCCGGTCTCTACCTTGAAATCTTAAGGTTTGAATTCAATTTCCGTCGATTTCAAAAGTGGAACTTTTGACTATACACGTGTACGTTCAGATACAAATTCTTGTCGTTGGCTCCCCGGTGCGTTTATATGCTCATGGGTCGTCGCCAATTTTCATTGAACTAGATGCAAATTCATTGCATTATATATATATATGTACTTTATATAATTTTTATGTCCATGTTTGCATGCATATAGGGTTCGTAACCGGTCCCTTTTTTTCTTTCCTTTCTGTATGTAGGGATCGGCATTCGTTTAGCCGATTCCCCCTTTTCTCTCTCTTTCTTTCTCTCCTTGTCCCCACTTTCTTCTTTTTTTTAGTGCTGATAGGGATCAAATGGATCCCCAAGTCAAGGGATCATACTCGATCCCTCCTCATGTTGGGAACTCAACTCTTTTGGCTTCGTGGAGAATTAAAAGGCAAGCGAGCCCTCAACCTTCATATATAAGCCAACACTCTCCTTTCCTTACCTCAATTTACTTCATTTCGTTTTTATTTCATTTTCTTCAAGCTCGGTTCCGAACCCTCCCCCTCCAGTTTGCATCCTCACCTTTGAATCTAAATCAATCGTAACCAACATACTTCTATAAAACTGATCCCTCTTCCCTTTAATCTTGACCATCTCCAAATCATTCACCATCACCACTGTTCTCTTCGTTTATCATCGCCAACACATATACATAGGTGGGTTTTTAGTTTGCATATGACTTTGATTTGTGACGAGATAACGGGTTTCATTTACGTTAAACATGGGTTAAATTTGGAGGAGATGACTTGGACGACGACGATGCAAGGTTCGGCAAAGTAGTAGTGGAGGAGAAAGAAAAGGGTGAAGGATGAAGGAAGCGTAGGGATCGGTCGTGCATTATGTGTGAAGCATGGAGGGATCTGTTGGAATGTAGGTGAAAGTGAGGGATCGGAGTGGATGTTTAAGGGAAGCGTGAAAACGTTGAAGTAGAGGGATCAGTACTGAAGTTCGAAGAGGGATGGATTATTTTGGGTTAGGCATTGGGGTTAGTTGCATTGCTAAGTCGAGGGATTGGTTATTCGTGAAGTAAAGAGGGGTCGGCTATTTTCTTTAAGAGGAGCGCGAATGCAGCTAATTAAAGGGGTCGGTGGTTTTGTGTATGAGGATGGATCAGTTGTGATAAGAGAAAGATATCAGTATAAATAAGGGTCGGTTGTTTTATGATATAGGGATCAGCTATGGGTACTAAGTCGATTCTAAGCTTTGAATTAAACTTGAAAACCAATCCATACCCACTTGCATGAACAATTAGGATTAATCCCATCTCAATAAACTTGAACATATGATGATAACTGTCACGGTCCAAATTTTTCGACATCCGAAAATCAACATCAATACATCTACTGTATTCCATGCCGAAAAACCGAATGCCGAAAATACCAGATCATTAGGGATAGAAGAAAGAGGTAGAAGAAGAAAATAGAAATAACAACATAGAATTTCACAATCGCAGCGGAGCAATATATAATAGATAACAACATATCTTTATACAAAAAAGAAATATAACTGTTTATACATTATATCATCAGAGTACAACACAATAAATAGCACAATACTGGACAGTTATAATTACTTGTCCTCACAAAAGCTGAATATATAACGTACCTTACACAGCGGAATATAAATCAGATACGTGATATACGTCTTCGTCACCCAGCTCGTCTCCTGAGCTCCATAGCATCCTATCCTGTAATACTTGGTATGACCCGAGCATTATAATAAAATAACACCCGAGTCATTCTGGAAAACCAACGTGAGGAAACACACTCAATTTGAATTATTAAAGTTTCAAATCCTTTTGAAAATCAAAGGTATCTCGTAAGACCACGCCACAAATAAACACGACGGGTTTTTACCTTACGATAACCAAAACATTTCATATCAAAATTCTCTGATATTATAATAATGTCTAAGTACAAATATTTATTCAAATAGCTAAAATTGTTACATTAATTAAATTCCAGCATTACTAGGCTCTGCAATCAAAACTGTAAAGGTACGTATGGAGAATGGATTCCAACTGAATGACTAGGCACTTGGGTACCACCTGTCACGGTACCAGTCTAGAAACACCGAACCGAGGACCACTCCAGGGTCCCCTGCAACACAAGATCGGACTACCCCTTATACTGGATAGCCCGAATAAGATTACCCTGTGGTTGGGATCAGCAACCGCACCACACAGCCGAATAAAAGAAAAGGTACTCTAGATAGGGGTAACCTTACCCTACTTGGGTGCAACCTACTTAGCCTTGCTGCATCTCCCGTGATTTTCAGTCATTCTTAGTTGATGAGGCTCGAGGCTAAGCGTTACCTTTAAGAATTATTAACTTAGAATGCTCATTGTCTTCCAATGACAATGTACTAATATCATTCATCCATATAAGTATGTTCCCAGTCCGAACGGAACCGAAGGCACTATTCCTACTACATCCATTTTGGAATCACCCTCAGGATTTGTAGGGATTAGCCCTTGCACTTCACTGCTCCATCTTCGACTCCAAGCTCTTATCTTCATCCCGAAAATGTACTCGTTGGATCGAAGTGGTTTTCGGATCACAAATCCGATCTCGATCTCGATCTCTTCGAAACAACGTCCGCCATTTCCCGGTAAACTCAACCCCGGTTCTTTAGGAAATAAACAGACGGAAATAAGTCGGAGATCACCTCCTAATCGTTAGTGGATGGATTTCCATATAAATGTCCTAGAAGAACGAAACGAGTTTATACGTACAGTATAACACCTCGAACGGTAACTGTACCATATAATTCCCGTACTTCTTCAAGATATTTCCAAAGTAATATTTGGGTCCAGAATTGATGGTCGGTTATTTAACTATCAAATAAACAATCAATTCACCCAAACACTTCATTTTCCACTGAAAACTCAAAATCTCTTTTTAATTTAATTTTAATAAATTAAATCTCTTTATCCAAAATATAGACTTATCTTATCGAGTAAAGTAAATTCACCAAAGCTATATTTTTCAAAGATATTTGGAAAACCCTTAAAATAATTTTGGAAAGTACCACTGCGGTATCAAACTATGGATCACAGCTCAATGGTTACGTCTCTATCACAGAGAAATTCAAGACTTAGCTGCATGCACTCACTGCCTCCGATTTACGCCACGCGAGTATACCAATACTTTTCCCAAAACTTTATTTAATAACTTCCAAAATAATACATACGAAATTTCTATAATAATTTTCCAAGTTACTTTAGGCAAAACTACTTTTAAATAAAAGCTATTATATAAAATATAAATATTGAATAATTATCCTTTTTAAAATAAAAATACCGATTTAACATAATAATTAACTACTATAACTAACTTAATTAATATTCACTTTAAAAATTGTAAACAATAAATAATAATTTTTTTTCTAAAACATTCCTTTAAACACCTTCAATTTTCTAATTAATACGTAAAATCTTCCTTTTAAAATAAACTTAACTTTTTCCGGAAAATATAATTCAACTCCAATATAGCCAGTCCAATTATTTATAAATCCCTCTCGATTTATTCCCAGCTTAATTTACGTCCAATTTCGTAAATTGCCTTTTCACATTTAAAAATATATAAAACTACTATTTATTTTTAAAAATGATTTACCCATCTCCTTATAAATTCCCACCGTGAATTTATAATTCCAAATTATCCACTGATAATTTACTTCACTTTATATTATAAACTTCGTTTCTAGTTTCCATAATCTCATTTCCCGTCTCAACACTGTTTCACCACACCTAATCGATTTTTAAATCGAGTTTCAAAATTAAACTCCATTTTAGATAAATTTCCCAATACATTCCCAAATCCACTAATTCCAGATCTCACTTCCTTTTTATGATTTAAAAACCTTATTTAAATCTGAAACATTAACTTCATATTTTATTTTCAAATTCCCTCTTTATTTTTCTCAAATCTATTTTAAATCTCGGATTTAAAAATAAATACTTTTATACTTAAACAAATCGCTTAAGTTTTATTCTTAAAACCCTTTAATTCACGTTTATTCAAATATCCCTATTTTTCCATACTCCAGAATTATTAACAGGATTGTAAAAACCAACTATTTATTTTTCCCAAATTTATTAATTTTAATTTATCCATCTTTACTATAAATATTTTTACTTTAAATTCTTTGTTTTATTTTCCTTTAAAAATTCAATATTCATATTTTTGATACTTTAAAATACCAAAAAATATCCAACAATACTATAACATCCAAATAAATTCAAAACACGCTATAATCTACTATAGATTATCCAATATATCATATGACTGAATATGGAAATAAATTCAACATTTTTGAGGAATCCAGTTGGATCCCTCCAACTTGTTTCCCTGCATCCACAGATATTAGCACAATATAAAAATACCAATCCCACTTCGAGGCTGATATCGCGGTATATAGGATCATCCGCTATTATGCGGGGCACATATGGTCTCATCGGCTATATAATGCAGGAATATCAATCACTCCAATATATATATATATAATATCACATCCACCGATAACAATTTATCTAATCAATCGATCAATAATTAATTAAACTATTTAAAATTAATTGCGGAAATCCAAAGTTGAGTGAGAATAACTCACATTTATTTTTGTTTGTAATCCACTTCAATCTCGACTTGATTTTCATCATTTTTGACCTCGCATAAACAATTTACGAATTCATAAATATACGATTTATAATATGATTTATATATCCTAATTACCATTATATATATTTTAAAATTAACCAGTAAGTTAAAGTACTTATTTTTTTTCTCTTAATATATATATATATATGTTAAATTAAATTTAGAAATAGAACTGTTTTTATGCCTTGCTGTTAAATTTCCAGATAAACGAAATAAAAATCAGCTGCTTAAATTAAAAGTTTTAAACTTGAGTAACCTTGAATTTAAAATGTTTAAAAATTTAAATTACCTTAAACAAAACTCGTTCGCGATCAGGAACCAGACCGTCCCTCTCTCTTCAATTTCGAACACTGCCCAGCCAAGCACTTGACTCCTACCACGTGACCAAACACCCCATCTTCCAATATATATATATTTATATCCATATATATTATTATTACAAATGAATCGATTCGTTCAAGAAGAAGCGAAGGGGAAAAGAGAGATGGGAAATAGATTTCGGTCTTCGTTTAAGAAAAAAGGAGAAGCATCGAACAATCATTTTTTATTTAACTGAACGAAATTTTGTTTGTTTTCATTCTTTTGAATTCTTGAAGAAGAAAGGTATACGTGGTGTTTTAAAAAGGAGGAAATAGTACACGATTTCACTTTGAACTGATAGAATGAAGAAGAAAGACGTGATGTTGAGATAAGAAGGATAGCGTGTTGCCTACTGGCTACAGTTTTTATGAAGGAAAGGAAAAGTTCTGATGTGGATTATTTGTTAATCAATATAATATATATATATTTATTTAAATTTACATCGTCTCGAATCCGTAGCTTAAAATCTCAAACTCCTCTCGAGGTGTGCCGCTAGGCTCTTATAATGTTATACCCCTATTCCGAATGCAATGGAAACGGTTTCGAGTCCTAATTCGATCGTATGTAGCCCCAATCACCTTAGCTCGTTGCTTGGCCATGACGATAGTTAATGTTGGGGATCTAACAACTAAATTCCTTGGTCTCTGAATGAGATGTGCAAACGCCCATATTGACCCAACCGTAGTAATGTTTTCCAAAATCCTCCGGTCCCTTCCGTGGAATCGCTGTCTAAGTCAACAAATTCCTGCACATTTTAGTGGTCATTGGTTGGTAGAAGAGGATAGCTGAGGGAGGTAGAGGTGGAAATTAAGGAAGAAGAATAGTTAAAGGCGTCAAGGGTCTATAGCAACCATGGTTATTCCTTCCTTGTTGCACTGTTATCCAAAGGTCACGTGGGGCTATCAGAATTGCCGAGCCTTCACTACTTGTTTGCTTTCTCTCTTTTGGCTAGTAGGAAACTCTATATCACGGATACTCTAGGGATTTCTCTACTAGGGTGAGCGACAACATCGCCATCCTTGAGGGTAGGTTGAGTCCGTTTATCTAGTAGTGTTGGGCTAATAATAAATGACCTGGAAATGACTCATGGACCAGCCTTACCATTCTCATTTTGAGAATGTCGTTATCACGCACCTGTTATATAGTCAACATAATTGGTGAGTGATGATGGTGGACTGTGGATGGCCGAATAGCAGCATTTCGAGTCACCGCCCATTTAACCTTTTAAATCATGGATCTGACTGGTTAGAGGAGGTTTGAGCAGTGGCTTGGATGGGATTTATAGGAGTTTTAGGAACTATGAACGACCACTTTCGAGTGAAGGGGATGGATAGACCATATGAATTCATGGTTTGTAGAGGAGTGTTGGTAGGCTCAACAGAAATAGAGAACTGGGAATAGAGTGATGGATTCACTAGGGATTTAGAAAAGAGGAACGGAGGTTCAAGCCTTTCTTATAGTGCCAAAAATATTGGTCAAAATTTTCATTTCACAACATTCAACTTGGTCGTGGATTAACCAATGGCGATGATTACTTCCACGAATTTGAATCAACAAACTTAAGTTATATTAAGCTTGCTTTTGGGTGGTGATTATGCCACTGGACGCTTACATAACCTAGTAGTTGCATTCTAACTGTGTGTTAGAATGTCAAATCCAATTCTTATTTAATAATGATCTACAACAATATTTACCAATAGCAAACAAAAAGGTAAAGAGATATAGAAATTTTGTACGTGGTTTGAATTTGGAAAATCCTACATCCACGGGCCAAATCCTTCTCATATACTTCTTTTTCTTATTCTTAATACAAGTTTTTCTGGGCCATTCCCCTATACCATACAATACTCTTTCTTAGTATTTTCTTCTTAGAGAAATAGAATGATTATGCCAAAACGACCCTTTGCCCATCTCCAATCTCTTCTATTTATAATGTATAAGATGGGTTGCAAGTTACCACAATTGCCCCTTATTCCTGTTTCAATTTCCACCCTTCGATCCTACCACTCTTCATTTATCTATATTGTAATTTAATGTTCCTGAATTTCTAATATGTCTTTGGATGGAAGCCATGATTTGGGCGGTTGAATAATTAGCCTTTGGCAAGAAACAGTGATATGGGTGGGAACTCCTGAAATTGAAGTGCGAAATTTGAAGCGGACGGTTGGCATAACGCCATAGGGCATTAGGAGTTACTACTTAGTTTTGGGGTGTGGCCAATATATATGGAGTGAGGTTGCAGTAATTGATATGCGATCTCTGCATGACACTACGGTGCTCATATCATGGTTGTTTATCTGATTTGTATTGTTTGTTTGACATCGTATTGGGGTGAGGTTGCACTACTTTGCTTTAGCTTGGGCGCTAGTTTGTTACTTGCGACTGTAACCTAAACTAGATGTGATTTAGGTTGACCTCATTGCTAATGTGCATAGGTCGTTGATGAAGGAGGAGGGATCGATATCTCTGCAGTATGCCTGTGAATGTGGATCTGCCACGGAGCGCTGTTTTAGTAGCCCTATGCATAGTCATTTAGAATGTGTTGGTGAACTTTTTCATCATCCAACTCCACAATTAAGTACAAAGTAATTAATCTACTAATGAATACATTGATTTGAATTAGCAAAAATAAGTAGTCTTAATATTTACCGTGAAGTGGTGATTATGCCACTGAATGCTTACACAATCAAGTAGTTGCACTTTAACCGCTCGTTAAAGTGTCAAATCCAATTAATATTAATCGAAGTACAAATAAGATGAAATATAGTACTAAAAACTTTTAGGAATATAACAATAACAAAGAAATGGTAAAGGACATGGGGAATTTACGTGGTTAGGATTTTAAGGAATCTTACGTCCACGGGGAAAGTTTCTCTTTCTTCCTTTATCATTGATTTGGTACATAATTTCATGGCAGAAAGTACAATTAAACCTTAAAGGTTTAGAAAAGATAAAAACATCAAAAGTCCCCCAAAAAAGTCCCTTTCATGCTATAATGCCTTTTCTATTTATAGTCTTAAGACGTACGCGGACTGCTGGAATACTTTTATCACCATCATCTATCAGCCTTGGATTCTACCAGATGTCATCTATCTGTGTTGTCTATTTGATGTGCATGGATTGCTGAGGTGCCTTTGGTGGGAATTTTGAATGAAAGTGCGAGTTCCCAAAAATTATAGTGAATGTTTGAAACTCTGGCGGGAGGATCCAAATTTGAATTAATCTTGCATATGGGCCTTTGGAGGGACATTAGGCGTCACTCATTGGCCTCGAAGTACTGCCATCGTGCCTATGCTGACCAGTGTATGATTCTCGCATGATGTTGTGGTGATGATTTGTGCTTGCTCATTTGACATCACACTGGGGTGAAGCCTTACTGTCCTGCCCTATTTCATTCTGAGGCTTGACTTAACAAGCACTTGGTATGTATTCGGGGCTAGTCATAATCTGAACTGGTGGAATTTGAGTTGCCCTCATCGCTCGTATGCTCGGGATGCTGGTAAGGAAAAGGAGGAGTTCCGTATTTTTGTCGCTACCTAAGTGGTTCTGTATTGAAGCATATCTTGAGTGGCCCTGTATGCAGTCTTTTAGGGTGCTTTTGATCCCTTATGGTACTGTCTAGATTGCCCCGGTATATGCTGGTGTAGACATGTTCTTGTAGGTGTTGACAAAGTATGAGTTTTGGAGATGCGGTCAGCTCAGTTCAGCATGTACTCCCTGCTAGGTTTCGGTGCAGTATCCTCTTTCCCAATACGTGCAACATTTGCCTTTTATTCCGATTCTCTTGACTGTGGGCTTCGGGTTGAGTTAGGTTGTGTGGTCTCAAGATGGCTCCTTGTGCAGTATGAGTTCGATTGATTCACTTCCTTCTTCCTCTCCGTCTACTTTTCTAGGGTGGGTTTCTTGGTCTCATGTCCTGCCCTATTTTCCTTCTTTCATGGTAAGAATGGGTGTAACACTTGCCTTCCAAGTCTGCTACGACCGAGGATTGTAGTAGACTTGTTGTCTTAAGTGCCCGATTTGCAGATCTTGTCATTTCTGCCTGATTTCCCTATCTTTCCATCTATTTGGGATGTGGGCATGTTGTGCTCTAACCTATATTTGTGTATTACATTTGATTTTGCACCAGCATCCTCATTTCTGAGACTACGGTTGACACTCATATGTTTTGTTGGTAATACCTCTATTGAGTGACGGTGGTGGGTTGTGTGTTTGGCATGACCTGCCCTCTTATTTGAGGGTGTAACGTCCTTGGTTGCATGCTTGGTATGACCTGCCTCATTTTTTCGCGGGCATAATGTCAAACGTGTGCTTAGCCGAATCTTTGTATAGCACCACCATTTTCATTTCTGAGATTACCGTTGTCGTTCGTAGATTGCTTTGCAACTGTAGAACGACGTTGGTAAGCTATAAGAAATTTGTTCGTTCGCTTAGAACGATCCTCTCCGCTATTTGGGTGGCGACTAAGTGAAGTTTTGACTATGAAGTCAGATCATGCATATACAATCCTTTTCGCATGCGCATGGTTTTTTAGTACTGGTTCTGGCTATCTAATATCCATACATCCAGTGTGCTATGTTGAATTAGCTAACATAGAGGGTTTTTTTATACTGGTTCGGACTGTCTAGTATCCCTACGACCAATTTGACTACGATATGATTGTTATCATAAAAATATTTATACTGGGGCAGGGCATTCTAATATTCCCATGTCCAATGCAATAATTTGGTAGAAGAGTTGGATTGCATTAATGCAAGCCCAAACGTGTAGGTTCGGTCTCATCGTTCTCAGTGTTGAGAGTGCCATCTTCCTCTACTGAATGAGCGTATTGCAAAATCAGTGACTATTGGCGGTGAACTATGAACTGTGAATTGTACATTTAATTTTACCAAAGATAATACCAAGATTTTTATACTGGTTCAGGCTGTATAATATCCCTACGTCTAGTTTATAATATTGTTACTTCTTTTTAGTACTACAATGTACATCACATAAACAATGTAAATTAGACAAAGTAAGTTCTGAGACGCTCTGAGTTTCAAGTTCTTGGAACTAGGTTGCCATCAGGTCTAGATAACCATTATGCCTCGTCCTCTAAAACCTATGCTGTGACTACTGGACCTTCCCAGTTTGGTCCTAATGCTCTATCCGTTGGATCCTTTGTGTGACGCCCCACCTCTATGCTCGCGCTAGCCAAGGACACTATGGTGTAATGCTGTCGACTAGCACGAAGAATAGGGCTGTTGAGGAGCGACCATCCATGTAATTGTCATGTGCGAGCACCGGTATGTCAGATAAAAATATAACTTTTAATCTCAAGAGGAAATCTGACACACCGATTCAAACTCAAAGCTACCACACAGTGGCTAAGTGGACCTTGGAAACAAATATAGAAATAAACATAACACAAATCAGTCACAGACATTCATATCACAAAGGCGGAATAAGATATGAATATATCACATGAAAGTGTACAACAAAGTTGTGGTCAAACAAGATCCACTACATCACAAAAGAATAGGTACAAGTGCTAGAAAAAAGAATAATTATACATCAAGGAGTCTATAGCTCAAATGTATAATAACAAAAACTACTAATCTAAAGTAGTTAGCCAAAAGTCAGACAATACTCCCGGATGAGAGGTCAAGCAGAAGCACCTGTAGCATTTCGGTCTGACCCGAGTATTATTTAATAAGAAAATAATAAACGGATCAGTCTAACTATAAATATCAGGTTAAAATGAGATAGAATATGAGATATGACAAAAGACGTATGATAACTTTAATGCCATACTATAACTAGTATGCATATAAAACAACAAAATCATACAATACCTCAAGAAATCTCAAAACACAGAAAAGAATGTCATATTCTTTTTCACTTTCACAAATAGGAAATATTGTCAGTTATATCAATGCCAATCATAAAATGTTAATGACACACAAATTCACCAATGCACAAATATTGATAAAACTTATCAAATCAAATCACGAAAATTGGTGAAACACAAATTCTAGAAGTCGTCAATTAGAAATCCAGAAATCACAAAAAGAGAGGGGGAGGCCTATCACAAAACGAGAGCATGAAAACTCACAACACGTGTATCACAAAACGGAACGCTATTCCATGGTTGCTAACCAATAATTTTGAGCCGAAGCTCCACTAAAACAGTCCGAAGACCTTTCAGCCGAAACTCCACTAAAACGGTCCGAAGACCTTTGAGCCGAAACTCCACTTAAATGGTCCGAAGACCATGGGTTGCTACCCCACAAATTTGAGCCGAAGCTCCACAAGACGAGGTACAGTCCCCAATGCGGACAAAGAGACATCGCACATCGCTAGTCTAATTCACAAAAATGATCATCATCGATCATCAAGAAGTGTCAATTACACTAAGCTAGTAAATATATGAGTTAGCTTCATGTCCCATAACCACTAGCTTAACTTAAATATTTACGAACAGATTGTAGATTTTCACTCGAAAATTGTCACAAGAGATTCAATCGAACAAGTCCATAAATTAACCGGCGAAGTAAACGCAAGCGTTTTATACCACTTGTTTTGCTAAGCCGTTTAATTAGATTTTCTCGTACGAATGAGTTAAAGGTTTGTATATACTAATAGATTAGAAAACGGTTTTATAAACAAACTTTGGTATTAAAAATAGTGTTGAAATCATTTTAGTAAAAGAGTTTGAATATTTACTACTAGTATAAAAACCTTTGTATTTTAAAGTGACAAAACACAGAAATGATTGTAGAAACAATCAATCATCAAAAATTCACATCCAAAGACGTTAATCTATTCCAACGAAATCGATACCAAATCCATCAAAAATGGATAACCACAAAAACCCTGAAAAAGAAGTCATCACGGTAGAAAATAAAAGATAACAACAAATCGGATAACCTTGAATCGATAAAGGCTGGAAATCAAAACAAAATAATTAGGTAGGTTGAGATGAGCAGGTCGGTCGACTGGACCAGGTGGTCGGTCGACCGATACAGACCCAGGCAATTTCCTGGGTCTGGTTCGATCGACTGAACCACTGGTTCGGTCGACCGAACCTGCTTCCGAGAGATTCTGATTTTCTGTTCGGTCGGCTGAACCCCTGGTTCAGTCGACCGAACCTGCTCCAGAAGCATTTTCAGTGTAGTCCCCTTTGGGGCAAATTCCAATCAAACGGCGATCGGACGAGCAACGGGCGCTAAGGGTTTACGCCAATCGGCAACCCAGTCCTATAGGCTCTTCGATGCTTCACCGAAAACATGTTCAAACATCCATAAAAGGATTTTCCCCAAAATTGGACTTTAAAACCAAAAATTGGAATATTCACCAAATCAATCCAAATCAAAATCAAATGAACATGTAAAGGTGTTAGGAATTCATACCTAACATTAATGATAGAAATAGACATAGATGTGAGATAAAAATCTCACCTTTAAACCCGAAAACGATGATGGAGAAGTTTGAATGCAAAGGAAGATCAACCAATCAACCACTTTAACTCTAGAAGCTTGAATCTTAAGCTCAAAAGAAGAACATTTCCTAAGTTAGGTTTAGGAAATTTCTGAAATCAAAGAGAGAATGAGATGGAGAAGAAGGAGGAGATGCTTACCAAAGCTTCACCTTGAATTTGGAGCAAGAATTTAAGTTTGCAAGAGGAACTAGGGCTTGGCAATTTCTATTTCCCATTCTCTTCCCCCATTTTCAGTTTTGCTTGAGAGTGTTAGGAAAAATGAGAGTGAATGGAGAGGAGGGGGCTGAGTTAGGGTAATAGAATGAGTTGGGTGAAACCCAATCCCAAAAGCCCACTAAGAAAATAGCAAAATTCAACTTTCTCCAAACGTATCGAAGCTTATACTCAAAAAAGTCGCAAATGCCATTTTGGACTCAATGGAAGTGGTCTCGAGTCCCAATTCGACTGTTTGCAAAAGGTAGCTTTTTGGACTTTAAATCCTACTAACTACGCTATATTTAAATATACAATCGTAAAATATTAGGGTTGTTACAGACTCTCCTCCTTAAATATATTGCGTCCTCGCAATAATTAAGACAACCATAAAAGCATATTAACACAAAAGAAAATTTGAAATAAGAAGTTCACCATAAAGAGCACGAAAAAGTAAGTTCGGATGTGTTTGCTCGATGAATTTTCAAGATTCCCAAGAGAAATTCTTAGGATTTGAGGACCATTGAACTTTCACAAGAAGAATATCTTTATTTCAAAGGCGTTTAATCTCCGAAGTAATGATACAAATAGAATGTTGCTCATAAGTCAAATTTGGTGAAACTTGAATTTCTTCAACAACACCGGGCTCAAGAATAAAAATCGGAATTCCAAGGTATTTCCACAGTAAAGAGACATGGAAAACGTCATAAATAGAAAAAGATTGAGCCGGTACTAAAAAGGCGATAAGCCATGAAACAAATACGTTTGGCGATGGGAAATGGACCAACATATCGAGGTGCTAACTTTCCCGATCGACTGAAATGCACAACACCCATCCTAGGTGACTCACAAAAGAATACCAATAAAGTTTGGACCTAAAACCAGCTTCTCACCAGCTTCAAGCCAACACGAAGGAAATCGGCACGGCCTTTCGTAGAGTGCCTCAAAAGATGCCATACCAATTCAAGATTGGAAGCTATTATAGGAAGAAAACTCAATAAGAGAAACATGATTTTCCCAACTTCCACAAAAATCAAGAACACATGCACGAAAGAGATCTTCAAGAGTTTGATTCACACGCTCGGTTTTTCCATCGGACAAAGATGATAAGCGGTGCTAAAAATTAAGCTTTGTTCCCAAAGCTTTTGAAGATCTTACCAAAGTCCACTAGTAAAATATTGGATCACGATTGCTAATCAACAGAAGTAGGAACTCCATGCAATTTAACTAGCCATAGAGTTTAGTAAAAAGAGGTACGATCCGATTGGACCGAACGGGAAGAAAATGGGCGGATTTTGTAAGTTTATCTACAATCTCCCATAAATTGTCATGACCCGAACGAGAATGGGAAAGACCGTCAATAAAGTCCATGGAAATATGATACCACTTCCAAATTGGAATGTCCAAAGGTTGCAATAACCCACCGGGCCTTTGATGCTTGGCCTTTATGAGTTGGTAAGTCATGCAACGCTTAATGAAGTTAGCAATATCAGTTTTCATTCCATCCCAATAATAAAGTCGCTTCTATTACCGGGATGAAAGGTAAATTTAGAATGATGAGAATTTTCTAAAATCTCTTTACGAAGATCAATAATATTTGGCACAATAAGTCTACCAAATTTTCGAATACCGCCACGAGCATCGATTTCAAAACCTTTCAAACCATCAACCTTATTTGGATCCCTACAACTTTGTCTAAGAAAAGCCAATTCGGGATCTTAATATTGAGCTTCAAGGATGCGGTTCAAAAGAGGAGGATGAGCCTCGAGGCTACACAAAACAAGAGATGAACATGAATTGGATTCACGATCTCGAATCTCACAAGTGGATAAAGTCTCGAGATCATTCCATTCAGATATCATCAACGAAACAACTGCTTGTTGCTTACAACTAAGGGCATCGGCAACCCGATTTTCCTTTTCCGGAGTACAAAGAATATCAAGATCATAAGATGCAAGGAACTCGAGCCAACGTTGTTGACACAAATTAAGTTCCTTTTGAGAAAATAAATATTTCAAAGATTTATGATCGAAGTAGAGAACAAATTTCTCTCCCAAAAGATAATGAGCCAAATTCTAAGAGCGAATACAATAGCCGCGAGCACTAGATCATGAATGGTATATCTAGTCTCGACAAGCTTTATTGATTTAAAAGCAAAAGTGATAGCACGTTCTCTTTTGCAAGAGAATGTCACCCAAACCAATACGACTAGCATCGGTATAAACAACAAAGTCTTGGTTCCCTTTGGGAATCACAAGAATAAGAGTATCGGAAAAGAGTTCTTTTAAATAATCTTCTTTCCCGAAAAGCTAAAACTTTCAAAATTACAATTATCTTTACATAATAATCTTTTCAGAAAAAATTACATTTTACAAGTCAATTTACTGTGTCTAATTGTCTCATCATAGCGTTTAGGAGATTCCTATCGATAACGTTGATCAAGCGCATCGACCAGAATTCTTAAAGCACTCAATGGGCAATACAATCACAAAATCATCTTTTATGATAAAAATGTCACTAAAAAAAACTCTTAAGAATATTCTTTGTTCGTTTTAAGAACAAAAAAAATCCAATTATACTTATAAATAAATCTTATGAAAAAGATTTGCAAAATTTTAAATTGCTATTTTCATCCAAAATCAATAAATACAAAAATGGAGTCATCGAGATATTCGTAGAATACTCGATTCATAAAATGGATGAAATAAGCCTTACAAACTGAATGACATAATAAGTCATTTATAAGAACCATAACGAGTGCGGAATGCAGAAAGTGGAATGCTAACTTTCGCAACTCGTAGCTAATGGAAACCGGTGTCAAGGTCGAGCTAAAAAGACCTTAACACCGCTCAAAAGATTGCTTTGGTGATAATCCTAAGACAAGCTCAAAAATACCGGAAAATTTCACAAACTCCATGAATGAGAGAAATAAAACTTTCCTCATCATGAGGGCTTAAAGAATAAAAATGATGTCATCAAATTGGAATCAAAATCATGAAGAAAAATAAAAATCTGCTTAACAGATAGAGAATGTCGAAGATAAAAAGTCCACTCGGGAAATAGGATATGGGCTTCACAATGATTAAGCCAATCCTTTCACAAAAAATCGGTCTTTGAAGCCTAAGTAACGCATAACATGCAAATCGGTTTGGAAAGAATAATCTCATAAAATAATCTTGACAACTTTAAAAGAAACAAACCGAGTGTTGCGGATCCACCAACCGGATTCGCAATTCTCAAAGAAGACATCAAGCACAAAATGTTTAAAGAAAAAGAATCAACAAGTTCTTTTGATATAAAATAATAAGATGAACCCATATCAAAAAGAACTCGAATAGGAAGATCACAAAACAAATGTGATCAAGGATTGAATAAAAAATACCTTGACCAAGAGAAGAGTTGCTAGGGGCTTGCACAACGTTCAGCTTTCCCTCTCTCTTGCTTGGAAGTTTGGGACACGAAGATAAAAGATGACCCGAACTTTTGCAATAACGACAAAAGTGAGGTTTCAGACATCTATTCGCATAGTGGTCGGTAGAACCACAATTGTAGCATTGTCCACGATTAGGGATTGGAGTCTCTGCTACCGGAGTTTCTTGTTTTCCTTTCTTACCTTGAAGTTTGGGACAAGAAGATAAAAGATGACCCAAACTTTTGCAATAACGACAAGTAAGGGGTTTCAAACACTCATTTGCATAGTGGTCCATGGAATTACAATTGTAGCATCCTCCACGATTAGGGATGGGAGTCTTTGTTACCAAAATTATTTGCTTCCCTTTCTTATTGGGATAAGGGCTTTTGAACTTAATATGCCTCTTCTTAGAAATCCCAATATCATTATCACTTCCTTTATCAACCTCTCCATGTCGAAGAGTGATATCCATAAGCTGATTGAAAGGAACTTCAAGTTTCAAAGGTAAAACCTTTTCGGGGTTCTTTCTCAAGGCACAGATAAACATTTGATTCTTTACAAGATCCAAAAGTTGTTGGGCAGATATGAACACGCCATCCAGAGAAGGACTACTGGATTGACGAGCGCTAGGACTGCCTGATCTAACCATTTCTCTTCTTTAAGAAAGAAAGAAGAGGAAAAAGGTTATTCTCAAAATGAATATCAAAGAACCTTGATTGATAAAACAAGGAATCACAAAAGGAAATAGGATAGAATGGTACGAAGACTCGAATTAAATCCTATAGCACGATTCCCAAGAAAGACTTAGGACAATGATCCTTGCTAGATTATTCTATATAGTTCCGAAGTTTGGCTCTGATACCAAGCTGTGACGCCCCACCTCTATGCTCGCGCTAGCCAAGGACACTACGGTGTAATGTTGTCGACTAGCACGAAGAATAAGGCTGTTGAGGAGCGACCATCCATGTAATTTCCTTGTGCGAGCACCGGTATGTCAGATAAAAATATAACTTTTAATCTCAAGAGGAAATCCGACACACCGATTCAAACTCAAAGCTACCACACAGTGGCTAAGTGGACCTCGGAAACAAATATAGAAATAAACATAACACAAATCAGTCACAGACATTCATATCACAAAGGCGGAATAAGATATGAATATATCACATGAAAGTGTACATCAAAGTAGTGGTCAAACAAGATCCACTACATCACAAAAGAATAGGTACAAGTGCTAGACAAAAGAATAATTATACATCAAGGAGTCTATAGCTCAAATGTATAATAACAAAAACTACTAATCTAAAGTAGTCAGACAATACTCCCGGATGAGAGGTCAAGCAGAAGCACCTGTAGCATTTCGGTCTGACTCGAGTATTATTTAATAAGAAAATAATAAACGGATCAGTCTAACTATAAATATCAATTTAAAATGAGATAGAATATGAGATATGACAAAAGACGTATGATAACTTTAATGCCATACTATAACTAGTATGCATATATAACACCAAAATCATACAATACCTCAAGAAATCTCAAAACACAGAAAAGAATGTCATATTCTTTTTCACTTTCACAAACATGAAATATTGTCAGTTATATCAATGCCAATCACAAAATGTTAATGACACACAAATTCACCAATGCACAAATATTGATAAAACTTATCAAATCAAATCACGAAAATTGGTGAAACACAAATTCTAGAAGTCGTCAATTAGAAATCCAGAAATCACAAAAAGAGAGGGGGAGGCCTATCACAAAACGAGAGCATGAAAACTCACAACACGTGTATCAAAAAATGGAACGCTATTCCATGGTTGCTAACCATTAATTTTGAGCCGAAGCTCCACTAAAACGGTCCGAAGACCTTTGAGTCGAAACTCCACTAAAACGGTCCGAAGACCATGGGTCGCTACCCCACAAATTTAAGCCGAAGCTCCACAAGACGAGGTACAGTCCCCCACGCGGACAAAGAGACATCGCACATCGCTAGTCTAATTCACAAAAATGATCATCATCGATCATCAAGAAGTGTCAATTACACTAAGCTAGTAAATATATGAGTTTAGCTTCATGTCCCATAACCACTAGCTTAACTTAAATATTTACGAACAGATTGTAGATTTTCACTCGAAAATTGTCACAAGAGATTCAATCGAACAAGTCCATAAATTAACCGGCGAAATAAACGCAAGCGTTTCATACCACTTGTTTTGCTAAGCCGTTTAATTAGATTTTCTCGTACGAATGAGTTAAAGGTTTGTATATACTAATAGATTAGAAAATGGTTTTATAAACAAACTTTGGTATTAAAAATAGAGTTGAAATCATTTTAGTAAAAGAGTTTGAATATTTACTACTAGTATAAAAACCTTTGTATTTTAAAGTGACAAAACACAGAAATGATTGTAGAAACAATCAATCATCAAAAATTCACATCCGAAGACGTGAATCTATTCCAACGAAATCGATACCAAATCCATCAAAAATGGATAACCACAAAAATCCCGAAAAAGAAGTCATCACGGTAGAAAATAAAAGATAACAACAAATCGGATAACCTTGAATCGATAAAGGCTGGAAATCAAAATAAAATAATTAGGTAGGTTGAGATGAGCAGGTCGGTCGACTGGACCAGGTGGTCGATCGATCGATACAGACCCAGGCAATTTCCTGGGTCTGGTTTGGTCGACTGAACCACTGGTTCAGTCAACCGAACTTGCTCCAGAAGCTTTTTCAGTGTAGTCCCCTTTGGGGCAAATTCCAATCAAATGGCGATCGGAAGAGCAACGGGTGCTAAGGTTTTACGCCAATCGGCAACCCAGCCCTATAGGCCCTTCGATGCTTCACCGAAAACATGTTCAAACATCCATAAAAGGATTTTCCCCAAAATTGGACTTTAAAACCAAATATTGGAATATTCACCAAATCAAATGAACATGTAAAGGTGTTAGGAATTCATACCTAACATTAATGATAGAAATTGACATAGATGTGAGATAAAAATCTCACCTTTAAACCCGAAAACGATGATGGAGAAGTTTGAATGCAAAGGAAGGTCAACCAATCAACCACTTCAACTCTAGAAGCTTGAATCTTAAGCTCAAAAGAAGAACATTTCCTAAGTTAGGTTTAGAAAATTTCTGAAATCAAAGAGAGAATGAGTTGGAGAAGAAGGAGGAGATGCTTACCAAAGCTACACCTTGAATTTGGAGCAAGAATTTAAGTTTGCAAGAGGAACTAGGGCTTGGTAATTTCTATTTCCCATTCTCTTCCCCCATTTTCAGTTTTGCTTGAGAGTGTTAGGAAAAATGAGAGTGAATGGAGAGGAGGGGGCTGAGTTAGGGTAATAGAATGAGTTGGGTGAAACCCAAACCTAAAAGCCCACTAAGAAAATAGCAAAATTCAACTTTCTCCAAACATATCGAAGCTTATACTCAAAAAAGTTGCAAACGCCATTTTGGACTCAATGGAAGTGGTCTCGAGTCTCAATTCGACTGTTTGCAAAAAGTATCTTTTCGGACTTTAAATCCGACTAACGACGCTATATTTAAATAAAATATTTAAATATACAATCGTAAAATATGCGGGTTGTTACACTTTGTGTTGGCCATTACTCTCCACAATACCAAGTCCCCTTTGCAAAAGTTTCTTTCTTTGAGTCTTGCATTATAATTCTTTGCCATCCCTTGTCGATATGTTGTCGCTACTACTGCAGGTTCATCCCTTCTCTCCTGGATGAGATCCAAGGCAGCTTCTTTCAATTTCTTATTCTTTTCTATGGTATATGATATTCTTTATGTGATGGGACTTCAACTTCAACGGGTAACATGGCCTCATATCCGTCGGCCAGCGAAAAAGGAGTGTGGCCTGTAGGAGATCTAGTTGAAGTTTGGTAGGCCCATAATACTAGATAGAGTTCTTCTACCCATTTTCCTTTAGCTTTCTACAGGCTTTTCTTGAGCAGTTTTTTATTGTTTTGTTCACAGCTTCAACATATCTGTCGTCCAGTGGGTGAGCGACTGAGGAGAAACTTTTTATTATGTCATTCTTCTTGGAAAGCTCCGTGAATTCTTTGCTTTCAAACTGGGTGCCATTGTCGAAAATAATTTTTTGAGGTATCCTATATTTGGTAATTATGTTCCTTACTACAAAAGTGAGCACCTTCTTCGTAGTATTCATGGCTACGGGTTCCGCCTCTACCCATTTGGTGAAGTAATCTATGGCCACTATGGTGTATTGAGCTCATCCTTTAGACATCAGAAGTGGTCCTATCAAATCTATTCCCCATAGGTTGAATGGCCATGGGCTTGCTAGTGGGATGAGTATGGGATGGTTGTCTGGGGATACTAATGAATCATTGACATCTATCGCACTTCCTCATGAATTCTTTTGCATCTTGGAGCATAGTAGGCCAATAATAGCCATGTCTTAGCACCTTTTTTGCCAGTTTGTTTCCCCTAGAGTGATCTTCGCACTGACCCTCATGTACTTCCCTCATACCCGTACCCCTTCTTCCTTGGAAATGCACCTAAGATAAGGGGTAGAATACCCGATCTTGTATAATGTGCCATCAAAGAAGGAGTAATACGTGGCCTAATATCTTATCCTTTGAGCCTCATTTCTATTCAAGGGTAAGATTCCGTTTAGAAAGAATTGCTTGTTAGGAATCATCTAGTTATTTTCCTCTATTTGTAAAAGCGTAAACTCAGCGACAGGTTGCCCTTGGCTCGTCGTTGAATCTTGATTTTGTGTGCCTTAAATGGCGGCCTGCTGGGCTCGGGTTGGAACCAGTGTTTGATTCGATTATGTTATACTTGGATCTGCTTGATGCCCAATTGGTACTGCCTTCATTTCATTAGCCACTTTGGTACTAGGTAGTTTTGCTAACGAGTCGGCGGATGAGTTGCTCTCACGGGGGATTTGTTCTATCTCAGATTGTCTGAACTGCCCTAGTAATTTCTTAGATAGTTCCACATATTTGGCCAAGGTCGGTACCTTCACTTGGTAATTGCGCTGCCCTTGATTCATAATTAACCGAGAATAAATATGAACTTTAATGTGCGTTACCTTCGTTACCTGGGCCATTCATAGGCCTGCGAGAAGAGCCTCATATTCTTCCATATTGTTGGTTGCTTTGAAAGTGAGTTACACTACTCCTACAGCTTTTGTCCATTCGGGGTGATCAATATATATCCAATTCCTACCCTCTATTCATTTGATGCTCCATCTAAGAACAAGCGCCAGAACCGTGGGATTTTGTTTCTTCCTCTAAATGGGGTTCGGCTGGTAAGTTGCATTCTGCAATAAAATCAGCAAGTGCTTAACCTTTGATTGCCTTCCTGGGGAAGTAGGTAATGTCATATTGGCTACGCTCTATTGCCCATTTTAATAGGCAGCCGATGTCTCTGGCTTCTACAGTATGTGACTAAGAGGTTTGTCTATGAGGACTTTGATGGGATGAGCTTGGAAGTAGGACCACAGTTTTCTTGATATAAGAAGCAGACTGTATGCAAGCTTTTCAAAAACTACGTAGTTTAGCTCTGCTCCTGATAGTCGCTTGCTTGTGAATAGATGGGCCTTTGTGTCCCTTTATCTTCTCGTACCACCGCAACACTGATAGATTGATTAGTTATAGAAAAGTAAATATATAAGTTCTCACCTATTACTGGTTTTGATAATTTAGGAGTATTAACCAAATAATCTTTCATATTTCGGAATGCTGCATCGCACTGCTCAGTCCAGTCGAAGTTTCGCACTTTCTTCACTTGGTCGAAGAACGGGGTGCTCTTGTCTGCAGCCTTGGATATGAATCTGCTTAGGGTTACTACTCTACCATTTAGACTCATTAGATCCTTTGGCTTCTTTAAGATCCCCATTCCTCTTATGGCATCAATCTTTTCAGGGTTTTCTTCGATACCATGTGCACTCACTATATACCTTAGGAACTTGCCTGATTGGATAGCAAAGGTGCATTTTAAAGGATTTAGCTTCATATGGTATTGCCCTAGGATTGCGAAGATCTGCTCCAAGTCTTTTACATGGTCCGGTGCTGCCTTTGATTTTACTAGCATGTTGTCCACACATTCCTCCATATTCTTTCTAATTTGTTCAGTAAACCATCATGTTGACTAACATTTGGTAGGTTGCCTCTACATTCTTAAGTCCAAAGGGCATGACCTTATAGCAGTATAACCGTTGGTTTGTCACAAAAATAGTGTTTTTTGATCTGGTTCAAACATAGCTATTTGATTATACCTTGAATATGCGTCCATGAATGAGAGTATTTCATGCCCACTAGCCGCATCTACTATCTAGTCAATTCTTGGTAAGGGAAAGCTATCTTTCACGCAAGCCTGTTTAGATCAGTTGAGTCTATGCATCTTCTCCATTTCCCATTGGGCTTTCTTACCAGTATTGGATTGCCAATCAACTTTGGATAACATACCTCCCAAATGAGCATTATAATAAAATAACACCCGAGTCATTCTGGAAAACCAACGTGAGGAAACACACTAAATTTGAATTATTAAAGTTTCAGATCCTTTTGAAAATCAAAGGTATCTCGTAAGACCATGCCACAAATAAACACGACGGGTTTTTACCTTACGATAACCAAAACATTTCAAATCAAAATCCTCTGATATTATAATAATGTCTAAGTACAAATACTTATTCAAATAGCTAAAATTGTTACATTAATTAAATTCCATCATTACTAGGCTCTGCAATCAAAACCGTAAAGGCACGTATGGAGAATGGATTCCAACTGAATGACTAGGCACTGGTGTACCACCTGTCTAGAAACACCATACCGAGGACCACTCCGGGGTCCCCTGCAACACAAGACCGGACTACCCCTTATACTGGATAGCCCGAATAAGATTACCCCGTGGTTGGGATCAGCAACCGCACCACACAGCCGAATAAAAGAAAAGGTACTCTAGATAGGGGTAACCTTACCCTACTTGGGTGCAACCTACTTAGCCTTGCTGCATCTCCCCTGATTTTCAGTCATTCTCAGTTGATGAGGCTCGAGGCTAAGCGTTACCTTTTAGAATTATTCACTTAGAATGCTCATTGTCTTCCAATGACAATGTACTGATAGCATTCATCCATACAAGTATGTCCCCGGTCCGAACGGAACCGAAGGCACTATTCCTACTACATCCATTTTGGAATCACCCTCAGGATTAGTAGCGATTAGCCCTTGCACTTCACTGCTCCATCTTCGACTCCAAGCTCTTATCTTCATCCCGAAAACATACTCGTTGGATCGAAGTGGTTTTCGGATCACAAATCTGATCCCGGTCTCTTCGAAACAACGTCCGCCATTTCCCGGTAAACTCAACCCCGGTTCTTTAGGAAATAAACAGATGGAAATAAGTCGGAGATCACCTCCTAATCGTTAGTGGATGGATTTCCATACAAATGTCCTAGAAGAACGAAACGAGTTTATACGTACAGTATAATACCTCGAACGGTAACTGTACCATATAATTCCCGTACTTCTTCTAGATATTTCCAAAGTTATATTTGGGTCCAGATTTGATAGTCGGTTATATAACTATCAAATAAACAATCAATTCACCCAAACACTTCATTTTCCACTGAAAACTCCAAATCTCTTTTTAATTTAATTTTAATAAATTAAATCTCTTTATCCAAAATATAGACTTATCTTATCTAGTTAAGTAAATTCACCAAAGCTATATTTTTCAAAGATATTTGGAAAACCCTTAAAATAATTTTGGAAAGTACCACTGCGGTATCAAACCATGGATCACAGCTCAATGGTCACGTCTCTATCATAGAGAAATTCAAGACTTAACTGCAGGCACTCACTGCCTCCGATTTACGCCACGCGAGTATACCAATACTTTTCCCAAAACTTTATTTAATAACTTCCAAAATAATACATACGAAATTTCTGTAATAATTTTCCAAGTTACTTTAGACAAAACTACTTTTAAATAAAAGCTATTATATAAAATATAAATATTTAATAATTATCATTTTTAAAATAAAAATACCGATTTAACCTTAAATAATAATTAACTACTATAACTAACTTAATTAATATTCACTTTAAAAATTTTAAACAATACATAATAATTTTTTTTTCTAAAACATTCCTTTAAACACCTTTAATTTTCTAATTAATACTTAAAATCTTCCTTTTAAAATAAACTTAACTTTTTCCAGAAAATATAATTCAACTCCAATATAGCCAGTCCAATTATTTATAAATCCCTCTCGATTTATTCCCAGCTTAATTTACGTCCAATTTCGTAAATTCCCTTTTCACATTTAAAAAAAAAATAAAACTACTATTTATTTTTGAAAAAGATTTACCCACCTCCTTATAAATTCCCACCGTGAATTTATAATTCCAAATTATCCACTGATAATTTACTTCACTTTATATTATAAATTTCGTTTCTAGTTTCCATAATCTCATTTCCCGTCTCAACACTATTTCACCACACCTAATCGATTTTTAAATCGATTTTCAAAATTAAACTCCATTTTAGATAAATTTCCCAATACATTCCAAAATCCACTATTTCCAGATCTCTCTTCCTTTTTATGATTTAAAAACCTTATTTAAATCTGAAACATTAACTTCATATTTTATTTTTCAAATTCCCTCTTTATTTTTCTCAAATATATTTTACATCACGGATTTAAAAATAAATACTTTTATACTTAAACAAATCGCTTAAGTTTTATTCTTAAAACCCTTTAATTCATGTTTATTCAAAAATCCCTATTTTTCCATACTCCGGAATTATTAACAGGATTTTAAAAACGAACTATTTATTTTTCCCAAATTTATTAATTTTAATTTATCCATCTTTACTATAAATATTTTTACTTTAAATTCTTCGTTTTATTTTCCTTTAAAAATTCAATATTCATATTTTTGATACTTTAAAACACCAAAATATATCCAGCAATACTATAGCATCCAAATAAATTCAAAACACGCTATAATCTACCATAGATTATCCAATATATCATATTACTGAATATGGAAATAAATTCAACATTTTTGAGGAATCCAGTTGGATCCCTCCAACTTGTTTCCCTGCATCCACAGATATTAGCACAATATAAAAATACCAATCCCACTTCGAGGCTGATATCGCGGTATATAGGGTCATCCGCTATTATGCGGGGCACATATGGTCTCATCCGCTATATAATGCAGGAATATCAATCACTCCAATATATATATATATATATATATATAATATCACATCCATTGATAAAAATTTATCTAATCAATCGATCAATAATTAATTAAAATATTTAAAATTAATTGCGTAAATCCAAAGTTGAGTGAGATTAACTCACCTTTATTTTTGTTTGTAATCCACTTCAATCTCGACTTGATTTTCATAATTTTGACCTCGCATAAACAATTTACGAATTCGTAAATATACGATTTATAATATGATTTATATATCATAATTACCGTTATATATATTTTAAAATTAACCAGTAAGTTAAAGTACATATATTATTGTTTCTCTTAATATATATATATATATATTAAATTAAATTTAGAAATAGAACTGTTTTTATGCCTTGTTGTTAAATTTCCATATAAACGAAATAAAAATCAGCTGATTAAATTAAAAGTTTTAAACTTGAGTAACCTTGAATTTAAAATGTTTAAAAATTTAAATTACCTTAAACAAAACTCGTTCGCGATCAGGAACCAGACCGTCCCTCTCCCTTCAATTTCGAACACTGCCCAGCCAAGCACTTGACTCCTGCCACGTGACCAAACGCCCCATCTTCCAATGTCAACTATCGCGTGAGCACAGCATGCCACCGTAGTCCCCTGTCACGACCGACAATACCCCATCCTGCCAAAACAAGTCGCGACATCAGGCATCTAGCAAACACCACCTCCGACCTTCGTGTACACCTATCAACGCGAACTGCGGCGCCCACGCATGCACCAGACGACGCGATCTCCTCTGCCCTAAATCGCGACTTCGGTTGCGACAGATATATATATATATATATATATATATATATATCCATATATATTATTTTTACAAACGAATTGATTCGTTCAAGAAGAAGCGAAGGGGAAAAGAGAGAGAGGAAATAGATTTCGGTCTTCGTTTCAGAAAAAAGGAGAAGCATCGAACAATCATTTTTTATTTAACTGAACGAAATTTTGTTTGTTTTCGTTCTTTTGAATTCTTGAAGAAGAAAGGTATAGAGGGTGTTTTAAAAAGGAGGAAATAGTACACTATTTCACTTTGAACTGATAGAATGAAGAAGAAAGACGTGATGTTGAGATAAAAAGGATAGCTTGTTGCCTGCTGGCTACAGTGTTATGAAGGAAAGGAAAAGTTCTGATGTGGATTATTTTGTCAATCAATATAATATATTTATTTATTTAAATTTACATCGTCTCGAATCCGTAGCTTAAAATCTCAAACTCCTCTCGAGGCATGCTGCTAGTCTCATATAATGTTATACCCTATTCCGAATGCAATGGAAAAGGTTTCGAGTCCTAATTCGATCGTATGGAGAAGATAGCTTTTGGGACCCAGTTATTATATTGAATTTTCGATATATATTTCAGTGCGTTTATATTTCGTACGATCAAACGATAACTCCAAACGCTACGAAATTTGAAATACGATAATAATACACTATTACGGATCCAATGGAACTGGCTTCGTCGAAATCCAAGACTGTGCCCCGGAAGGCTATTTTTAAATGTCAATTTAAACAATATATTTTTAAAACTGAACAAACCACTTTTAAATTCACTTTTAAAACTTTTATTATTTTCAGTATTATCAATATAAATTTTACAAGCCTTCAAATTATTTTTAACAAGCTTAAAACTCAGAATTCAATATTTTACCCAATTTCCAATTATTAAATTCAATAATCTAATTATCCAATATATGGCAATAATTCAAAAATTACCCTTTTAAATATTTAAAGCTAATTAAATATTCCAATTCAAATAACCAAAATTCTGGATCGTTACATTCCTCCCCTTATAAGAATTTCATCCTCGAAATTGCTAGGTAAGAAGAATGGTCCAATACCCGTTTACTATTTTCTCAAAACCACCCAGTTTCAACAACTTCCCAAAAACAATCTTTTATTTAAGACACACAATCACTGTTACTAACTTCCCAAACTCATCCACAGCACCCAATCAATATTATTTACTCAACCATTCAAATTATAATTTAAAACCAAATTTTAAATTATCAAAATCTTCTCAAAATTTTCTAACTCCTTAAATTTTTGAAAAATTTCGCCAGCGTCCCCTTTGCACGGCTAGATCGGAACAACTATAAAACTGCCTCCACGACCCCAAATTTTCAAAAGAAAACAAAAGCCAAGTGGCTAGATCAGAAAATATCAATTCCATATGGTAATTTAAATACATACCTTTTGTCGGGCAATCAAATTTATCTTCTGGAATCGAAAACATCAATTTTTCCTTTTGCTTTTAAATACCTGCATCTTACTTACCAATCATACCTGATCATCCAATTCAAAATCATTTTTATTTATTTCCTTTCAAAATTTTCAATATTTGCTTTACTTATGTCGTACAATGTACATATATCATCCGTACGCAATATCAAATCCGATCGCTCACTCGATCACACAATTTCACTTCCGAACTAGTATCGTTCACATGACTCTCTAGTGCGGACTCAAATCTGGTTTCTTGGTCAGAAACTGTCATTGTCCTTGCATAGCTGTATACTATGATAGAGAATTCCTAAATCAATCAAAAATCCATATCTAGGGTTCGCCGTCGAAAATCGAGTGAAAAATCCCAACTCGGACCGATATTACTATCTTGAAATTCTGTACTCGAATCTGGACCAAATCGTTATGCGAATAAATAATATACGTACAACTTACGTATTTATTTCCAATTGATTATTAGCTATATCAAATCCTTCTATTCTTACCCATTTCATTACTATCAATTATTTACAATTATTCTTTTACACAACTTTATTTAACCTTCATTCAAATATTAACTTAGTATATTTTCCCAACACCAAATTTACTTAAGAATTCATCATTTACTTTCTTAAGTCTATTATAAATATTTTATACACTTCTTATATTTATTCTCACTTCACCACCTAGGCTTTTATATCTATTTTCATTCCAGTTGTATTTTCAATTCCATTTGAATTCAATTTACCTTTCAATTTTTAATATTGAATTTTACCGACTACATCTCAAACCATATTTAATTAACCAATCCCTTTAATTAGTTCCATTCTCTAATTTATTTATATCTCAATCAATTTTTTTTTTCAAATTTTTTATTTTATTTAGCCCACTCGAACTAGTTTTCCAATTCCACTTCATTTAACACAATTTAAATTAAATATCATTCCAATATTCAATTTTAAATTTTATTTACTTACAAATCAAATCAATTGGTTCATTCACTAATTTATTTTCCAACTTAATAAATTTTATTTCAATGACCATTCCATTTAGCCTATTTAGACTTATTTCCTCAAAATTCACTTTTATTTAACTTAATTCAGTTACATTCCAATTCAATTCATATTTTAAACTTCTATAAATTTTCCACCTTATTTACATTCCATTCACTAATCTCTTTTAATTTACTTCATTTAATTGGTTTACTTTACCACTCTATTTTATTATCACAATTACTTTTGTTTAACTCTTTTCAAGTTAAATTCCATTCCAAATAAATTTCAAATTCTTAGACGTTATCAAACCATTTTATCATATCTCCAAATAACAATTTAGACCAAACCCGGAGTTTTTAACAATTTCTCAATATTTCAAAATCATTTTTGAAAACATATATATCCAAAGTCCTTTGGTATATCAAATTATTCTCTGAATTTCAAATCAAATCCGTTGTGCACCTAAATTCCAATTCAAAATATTCAGGTAGCAATTCCTCTCTCGGAAACTCGAAAATGAACACCGATGATGTCGCGATCATCATCGGAATTATTTTCCAGCGACCGAAGCGAGTTTAATGCTTTTATCTCTTTTAAAAAAAATATTTAAATATTTTTAATTCCAAATCCCACTGGATTTCATATCCAATTCAAAAATATTTCTAAATAATGTCACTATATTCCTCCAAAGCTTTTGAAAATCATTTTCAAACTCAAAGGGAATTAAATTCCCCAAATTTTCGAATTCCAAATCCTTTCAATCTATATTCAAATATTACTATGGAATTTTATCCCATTTCAAATTATAAATCACGTTTATAACTCACATTTACAAATTCCATTTTGTTATATAAATTTATTTCTTAATCTTTGGTTATAATATCATCTTTTATTCAATTTCCACAACAACACTGATAATAATTTAATATTATCATTTCCTAACAACCAAGCAAACCATATTTAACTATAATAATTTACAAAAATTATTACTTTTATAAACAAAAATATAATTTGGGTAAAATTATTTCATTTACCCCATTTTAAACAATACTGTGTCGGATTGTTCTGTTCGAGTGTTTAGAGATCCCTATCAATAACGTTAATTACTCGTATTGACCAGAATCCATAAACCACTCAACAAACCAATCAACATAATATAAAACAATTTTATATTCACTAACAAATATGTGCTCATACCTACACTCAAACTCATTCTAGGGCGCTACTGACCCTATCTCTAATGAGTAATCCCCACAAGAGCCAAGGTTCTCGCTTAACCTTCAGCTCTGATACAAAGTATCACGGTCCAGTAGGCTTTTCGACCATCCCAGACAGCGGCCACTATCCGCCGTGGCTGACACTGGTACCTCAAATTTTCTTTTACGGCCAGCCTCTCGACTGCAACCAACCACTCCAGGACATGTAGGGGTAAGAGTCTCCTGATTGCCACCAAACATGAAGCGAGAACCCCTTATCATGTTGTAATGAAGCAAACCCGATCCCGGTCTCTTCGAAACAACGTCCTCCATTTCTCGGTAAACTCAACCCCGGTTCTTTAGGAAATAAACATACGGAAATAAGATCAGAGATCACCTCCTAATCATTAGTGGACGGATTTCCTTATAAATGTCCTAGAAGAACGAAACGAGTTTATACGTACAGTATAGCACCTCGAACGGTAACTGTACCATATAATTCCTGTTGAGTAAGTTTCGACCGGGCCAACCCACCGAACTGCACCACCAAACCAGATCCCACCTACACGCTCCTACCACCAAACCAAAATCTCACCAAACCAACTCCTTCCCCTGCCTACCGAACCAAAGCCGCTCCACCTATTACCGAACCAATACCCTAGTATTAACCTCCACCGAACCAAGTCCTCACCGAACCAATACCCCAGTACCAGCCTCCACCGAATCAACCTCCACCGAACCAAGGTCCCACCGAACCAAACTCCATCCACTCACAACCGGACCAAGGCGTAACGGATCAACACTGCCAGGCCAGATCGCATCAGCCCAGGCCCACCAGCAGCTATATACATCCAAGACCCCTGCCCCTGGCCTCACTCTATAAATAGAGGGGCAGGGGTACAACAATGGGGGAAAGTTTGAGAGCTCAACCACAGATAGAACTTTCAAACGACTTTCATATACTTGTATCAAAGCTTTGTACTTGTAATCGGAACAAGAAAGGAGAAATAATATATAAAGTGGACGTAGGCACATTCTGGCTGAACCACTATAAATCTGTGTGTCTTTTACAGTTTAGTCCCTGCTCTTTACATATCTGCGTAAATCACCCAGATCACTAAAAACAACATAAAATCAACTAAATCATACGACTTGGAGGTGTTTGCCCATTTTTTTGTGCAAACATTTTTGGTGCTTTCATTGTGAACTGAACCCCGGACTTCAGCTTCTCCCACTTAACTTTCTTCCTAACAGCATCGCTCATTGCTTGGAAGACATGCCTCCCAAGTAGAAGAAAGATGTTAACAAAGGAAAAAACATCGCAACCAGCAGTATTCCAGATCCAATGATCACAGATCAAGTAAATCGTCCCATTCCAACAGTAGTACCAAATGAAGGCCAGGCAAATCCGACAACCCCTGCCACGGGACAGCCGGTAGCAATTACTAGGGCAAATCTAGACAGGGTTGTGGCTGAAGTGACTAACCGCTTCACATCCCAGCAGGAAGCCTTGGTGGACCAACTCATGTCATGCTTAAGGGATGCTGAAGAGTCCAACCGCAACACCGAATCATGGGGTGAGTCCCAGTCTGGAGGATCTCAGAGGAAACAAAGATCTTCCTTCTTCGAAAGAGCTAACGACAGAAGCGGCCATGGTAGGAGCCGAGACCGAGCTCAGCCCGAAGTTGGACCTGAGGAAACGCTTGGGACCGAACCCAACGGGGGAGGTACCAGGCGGGGGTCAACTGTAGCCGAGCCTGTGATACTGCTTAACCACGGAAATACCAACGAACAGGGCCGAGCTAGAGTCCAGCCCGAAGTTGGACCCAAGGAAGTGCTTAGATCAGAACCCATCAGGGGAAGATCAAGGCAAGGGCCAACTGTAGCTGACCCTAGCATGCTCCCAGAAGACCGAAGACAGCCACTAGAAAATATTAGGAATGATAGACGGTACCATCCCTACATGTCATCTGGACGGAATCAATCCCACAGAGCAGAACCGAACTCATTTCTATCTGCTCCAAATTCTGATGAAAGGATGGCACGCTTGTTCAGAGAGTGCGTCCAACGGGATCAAAGAGATCGAGGGATAGGTGCTAGGGTAACCAGCCCTTTCGCTCGCAATATCGAAATTGCCATCACCCCTCGAGAATGGAAAATGCCTACAATGGAACCTTACAAGGGAACCTCTGACCCCATTGTACACTTACAGAGATACACACAACATATGCTCATGAGTGGAGCAACAGAAGGAGTGCTGTGCAAATGCTTTCCACTATTCTTATCGGATCTAGCTACCTCCTGGTTCTGCCATCTACCCCAAGGATCCATCAGCTCATGGGAGATGTTGAAAGAAAAGTTCATCAGCCAGTTCCGCATTCATGTGGAGCAACCCAAGGACGCTTATTCCTTATCCAGTATCAAACAGAAACCTGGAGAGAAGCTGCAGCAATATCTAACCCGATTCAATGCCACAGCAGCCGCAGTCCAAGATGCCGATGAGAAGCTTATCTTAATGGCCCTCTGTAGTGGTGTGCAACCGAATACTAAATTTGCTAGAAGATTGACAAAAGAAAAACCAGCTACTTTACCCGATTTCTTCCATGAAGCCGGGAAATATATGAGACTTGAAGACGCTGCCACTGAGGGGTAGTCAGGGCAACAAAATAAGGCAGCTCACGGTAACACGCCCGTTGTAGCAAAGGACGTTCGAAGATATAACTCTAGGGATAATGCTGGGGGCAAGAAGGGAGAAAAGCGTCTATATCGGCTAGGACCGAGATTTGACGCTTACACCCCATTGAATGAAACGATCGAAAACATCTTCCTGGCCACTCAAGACGAAGTTAAATACAAACGCCCCCCGCACAAGAAAGAATCAAATAACGCAATAAAGTCTAGAAAATTCTGCCGCTTCCACGAATCCCATGGGCATGATACCAACAAATGCTATCATCTCCGGGACTTGATTGAAGAGCACATCAGAAGAAGAAGACTAGAACGCTATGTAAAAGGCCAGAACAGGACTCCAGTTCCTGCCAATGAGAACCCAAGGCTACCCTCCCCAAAAATAGGCAGAGGAAATCGCAACACCAACAGCTCCAGTCAAGAGAAGATAGTGGTCCATACCATCTCGGGAGGGCCACACATCGCCGACGGATGGTGGGCAGAGATGGAAAGGTATGGAAAGTCACTTAGAAACAATGAAGAATGCGTCAATTCTATTATAGAAGAACGCCACCCGAAGCGGATAGAGAATGGTGGCATCACATTCAGTAGGCGTGACCTGGAGGGAAGGCAACACCCTCAAACGGATCCCATGGTTATCTCTGCCCGGCTCGGTCCAACCGAAGTTTTCCGAATTCTAGTAGACACTGGAAGCACAATAAATATCCTATTCAAGCATGCCTTTGAAAAAATGAAACTGTCATTAAAGGATGTTCTTCCCTGCAATAAACCACTACACGGTTTCACAGGAAATGCGAAGATGCCCCTCGGACGACTGGACCTCTTTGTTGAAATTGGAAGTCATCCCCGCTCCGTTGTGCGGAAACAAACATTTGTGCTAATAGAAAACCACCCGGCCTACAATGCCTTCTTAGGAAGGCCAGCCTTGTCTGACTTCCAAATTGTCCTGGCCCTATGGTGCCTGAAGATGAAATTTCCAACGGACAATGGAATAGGGGAAGTAGAAGGAGACCAAGACATAGCTCGGGATTGCTATGTAAATGAACTTCGCAATAACCAAAGGAAGGATAAAGGGAAGAGTGTAGAGATCGCCCTCTGCACAAAAAGTTTGGAAGCATAGCAACTAAAGAAAGCCCCTCCTCTTCGATATACCAGCGACCCTTTCAATGAGTTAGACCCCAGGGACAAAGAGGAGGAGGCCTCCGCCGAGCTTGTAGAGGCTATGGAATTTGTATCCGTAGACAGACATGACTCGAGTAGACTATTGAAAGTCGGGTCCTAACTAAAAGCAGAGTTGAAGGAACAACTCATTGACTTTCTCCGCCACAACTTGGATGTATTTGCATGGTCACACGCTGACATGACCGGAATCTCCCCTGACATAGCATGCCACGTACTAAACATTGATCCTACCAAGGCGCCGGTAAAGCAGAAAAAGAGAAGTATGGGGGCAGAACGATCGGCATCCCTCGATGAAGAAGTAAAGAACCTACTTTCCAATGACTTCATACGAGAAGCCATCTACCCAGAGTGGATCGCCAACCCGGTGCTGGTAAAGAAGGCTAATGGGAAGTGGCGAACATGCATTGACTTCTCCAACTTAAATGATGCCTGCCCGAAGGATTGCTTCCCACTTCCCCGAATCGATCAGCTTGTAGATAGCACAGCCGGGCACGAACTCTTATCTTTTATGGACGCATACTCAGGATATAACCAAATTCCTATGCATGCTCCCGATCAAGACCACACTAGTTTCATCACTGACCGGGGATTGTACTGCTACAAGGTAATGCCTTTCGGACTTAAAAACGCAGGAGCCACCTATCAGCGCCTCGTCAACAAGATGTTTGCGGGGCTAATAGGACAAACTATGGAAGTTTATGTGGATGACATGATGGTAAAGTCAAGGGAAGCCGACGATCACGTAAGCCACCTGGATGAAATGTTTCAAGTACTTCCCCAATATGGAATGAAGCTGAATCCTTTAAAGTGCTCCTTCGGAGTATCATCAGGAAAGTTTCTAGGATTCATCATCCATGCCAGAGGAATTGAAGCAAACCCTGAACAAGTCCGAGCTCTGAAAGATATCAGGATACCTTCTACCCAAAAGGAAATGCAAAACCTAAATGGGAAGGTGGCCGCCCTGAGCAGATTCATCTCTAAAGCGACTGACAAATGCATCCCCTTCTTCGAAGCTCTAAAGAAAGAGAGAGGAAAATTCGAATGGACTGACGAATGCTTAACAGCTTTCCTTAACTTAATCGAACACCTCCAGAGACCACCAGTACTCTCAACTCGAACAAAGGCGAAGAGCTATACCTGTACCTTGCTGTGTCATCTCATGCTCTAAGCGCCGCATTGGTGAGAGAAGACAAACGCACGCAGCGGCCAGTATACTTTATAAGCAAGAGGTTTACAGGGGCGGAAGCCAGATATCCTAAACTTGAGAAACTAGCGTACCGTTTACTAATCACATCACAGAAAACGCATCACTATTTCCATTCCCATTCCATCAGAGTTCTGACCGACCAACCACTAAGGCAGGTACTCCATCGTCCCGACACTTCTGGGCGACTACTTAAATGGTGCATTGAACTAAGTCAATATGATATCACCTACCATCCTCGCACCGCCATCAAGGGACAAGCCATGGACGATTTCATTGCCGAATTCACTACCAACGAAGGTAAGGAGCAACCGGAAATAGCAGAAGACATCAAGTGGAATCTCTTTGTGGATGGTGCGTCAAACGAACAAGGCTCGGGGGGCAGGTGTGGTAAAAATCACTCCCAGGGGAAATAAGCTACACTATGCTATAAGGTTGGAATTCGCTGCCACCAACAACGATGCAGAGTATGAAGCAGTGATAGCTGGATTAGAACTTGCCTTAGAAATCGGAGCCAATTCTTTGTGTCTTCATAGCGACTCTCAACTTATTGTAAATCAAATACTAGGAGAATTCCAGGCTCGAGAAGAATGACTCATAGCATATTTAAAGAAGACCAAGTTGCTTCTCAATCGATTGGATCACTATTTAATCAAGCACATCCCTCGGGAAGAGAACCAAGAGGCCGACGAATTGGCGAAGCAAGCTAGCATGAAAGACGACACTATTTCCGGAGCAGTAGCCATCTCAAAGCTACTGACCCCAAGTTTTGAGCAAGTGAATCTGATAGCTGCAACCGAAGAAGCAACTTGGATGACTCCCATCCGAGACTACTTACAAAGTGGCACACTGCCCAACGGGCGTAACGAAGTCAAGAAAATCTTGAGGAAAGCTTCCCGCTACACAATACAAGAGGGCACCCTCTATCGGCGCGGCTTCTCTAACCCCTTATTAAAGTGTGTTGCTGGAAGGGAAGCCAAGGAAATCTTATCCAACATCCATTAAGGAAGCTGCGGAGATCATACTGGAGGGCAGACTTTGGCAAAAAAGATACTCCGGTATGGATATTTCTGGCCCACCTTAAGCAAGGAAGCCTTAGATTTCGTCAAAAAATGTGACAGATGTCAGAAGTTTGCTAAGATTTCGCGGCTACCAACAACTGAGATTACTCAAATGACCAGCCCTTGGCCCTTTGCAGTATGGGGAATTGACTTGATTGGCGAACTGCCAATGGGCCGAGGCGGGGCCAAATATGCTATAGTGGCAGTCGACTATTTCACCAAATGGGTGGAAGCAGAACCCCTAAATAAAGTATCTTCAGCAAAAGTTATTAACTACTTGATCAAAAATGTTCTATGCAGGTACGGAGTCCCATTAAAAATCGTATCGGACAATGGACTTCAGTTTGACAGCGAGGAATTCGCCAACTGGTGCCAAGAGCACGGGATTCACAAGAGCTTCTCGTCCGTAGCTTATCCCCAGGCAAACGGACAAGTCGAAGCCGTCAACAAAATTCTCAAAACTCTAATAAAAAAGAAACTCGAGAAGTCAAAAGGCGCTTGGGTGGATGAACTTCCTACGGCACTGTGGGCCTATCGCACATCTTTCAGAACGTCAATGGGGCATACTCCTTTCTCTTTGGCATACAGATCGGAGGCTATGCTCCCAGTTGAAACTATAGTGCCTTCCCACCGTAGGATCCACTATAACCTAGAAGAGAACGAAGAGCTCCTCCACATGTCTTTGGATCTAATTGAGGAAAGAAGAAATGATGCAGCCCTCAAAGCAGCAGCTCACAAGCAAAAAGTGGCAACGCAATACAACTCCAAAGTCAAGCATCGTAGCTTACAAAAAGGAGATCTTGTCCTCAAGCGAATCTTCCCGCGTCCCGGAGCGCTAGATCCAATCTGGGACGGACCATATGTAATTCATAAAGATCTCCACAATGGAGCTTATATTTTGTCAACAGTGGACGGGGAGGTGTTCTAGAGGGCATGGAACATCCAACACCTTCATCGATACTTTTCTTAACTTGTACTGCCCATATGAAGTGAATTAACAAAGAGAATCAGTGGACGTAGGTATTTTCGTGCCGAACCACTTTAAAAAACTTGTCTCTTTTTAACTTGTTCCTTTATATCTTGGCTGCTGGTTAACTTTATCCTTTTCTATTGAACAAAATCCTATGTAATGACATCCCCATTCAAGACACATCACGGCGCAACCTCACCTGGAAAAGACCTAACAGGTACTATGCGAATCTATGCCCTCGCCGATGAGACACTTTTGCTCCAGCATCCCTCTGCTGCGGGTTAACTCATTGCTCGCGACGGCCCTTAAAGCCAACTGTAATGAGCCGATTATAAGCCACCGAGAAGGCCGACTATAGCCGAGGCAGCTCATTACGGCGTTCGGCTCGCCGGCAGCCGTGAACCTACTTTAAGCCCCAACATAAGGTGTGGCCAGCCAGGGGTAGTTCACGGTTGACGATTGGCACCCACGCTAGCCGGCCACGGTAAATCGAATAATACCCACGATTATGGGCCATAATGGCCCGGGTAGTTACTGTGCGCGATCTCGGCTTCGATGTGTCTTAAGTACGGTTGTGGTAAAAAAGATAAACTCCCCGCGGAGGCATAAGATGGGTGACAAATGTCTCCAAGACCCACAGCTAGGGAAAGTGACTACAAAACCCGTTTGCCACGAACTTAAGCACATCGAAGGCCTTCCGTGATTGGAAGTTTTACTGTTTCTCATATGTCAATTTTATTTAAAGAACTTTCCTCCTATTCTCTATAACGATCCCTAAAGTACAGGACACGGAATAGGAGACACTCGCTAATGGGAATAGGAGCTCACAACTGGACACTCAGCTGCATTCCATACTCGGTCACACAAGACATTTAGTGCTGCCATCTACAACTAAAACACGAAGGGCGGTACTTCCTTCTTCGTGTATAAATACGTAGCTATAATTTATTCACACATCACACTAACATTGCAAGATATGAAATTACGTTTTAAGCAAGAACTTGACATCAAACCCGATAGAATCACAGGCATATGCACAGCTATACTTCTTATGCAACACATCAAAAATAACGAAAGCGTTCAAACACGACAGAATCAGCTTAAGTTAAAAAATTACACGTCAAGAATAATGTTGTTTATTACAAGTAACATAATTACAACCTAAAAGTTACGTTACTGTTTTGAGACTAACATATACAACAATGTCAAGTCAACAAAAAGATATCCAGGTCAAGTCAAGGAGCCGGCTGTATCGGAGCTTTACCCTTGTCCTGTTGCCCACCTGTCCGGTCAAAGAAAGAATTCATTAGTGATAAACAACCAAGTTAACGGAAGGAATAGAAGGGAAGACTTACCAGCGCTTGCTTCCTGACCATCCTGATCATCGTCCTCTACTTGCACACCTGCCTCCTCAGCAGCAAGCAGCCGCATACCCTCCTTCACCGCTACCTTCTCCTCCTTGGTAAACTGGGCAGTGACCACATCCATTCTGAAGACCGCGCCACGCTCTTTATCCGCATCAGCCCTAGCCTCCTCCAGAGCCGTGAGATAAATCCTGGCCATAACTCGGGGGTAGTCAGCCATCCATGATAAGTTACCCTGTTTCCAAGTGCGGAAATACATATCCTGGAGCATCTCATCCATCATCCCCTCGTTTTCCTCAAGCTCCCTCATTCGGGCCTCAGAAGCACGCAGCCTTGCAACGACAGCATCCCTCTCCGATCGATATCGTGAGCGATCAGCCTGAAGGGATATCCTCATCGCCTCCATCTCCTCCTTCAACCTGGACTGAGCAAGCTCCGCGGCCTCAAGTCTCCCCGATAATTCCTGTACCCGCTCGAGGTCCGCTTGTCGAACCTCATCCACCATCGCAATGGCCATGTCAATCCGCTCCTTGCAGGCGGCCTCCATTTTCGCAACTCTGCCCTGCTGGCCTCTTCCATAGTCTTCTTCAGTTGCCTGGATGTGGCCTCGTGCTGAGAAATTTGAATGGCTTGATCGGCAAGTTGCTTAGCCTGGTCGGAAACCATTAACCATAACCGAATGTTGGCACTCCCAATTTCCTCCCCGGCCTTGACTAGTTGGGCATGATGCCCCATCAATTTCCTGGTCTCCTCGGCAACCCGATCGATGTTCTCCTTAGCTTCATCCCCCAGAGTTACAACCCGGGTGGTAAGCAAATCAAGGTCCAGGGACTTAGCTTCGTCAAGCACCCGTACCATAGGATTGCGAGGGAGAAGGTGCTCACCAGTAGCCTCATCGAAGGAGATGTCATGAGAGGCCGGGTCCAGGTCTGGATGACCCGCAAATGGATTACGAACCAAGCCAGGGTGATCTATCGGGGTGACGGTTGGATTCTCAGACGGATGTGGGGAAGGCATAAACTCAGTATCCTCCTCCGTAATATCGTGAATAGGCTGGAGTGGGGCCGGAGGGCCAGGAGGATATTCAAACGAAGATCAACTCTTCTTCCTCTTTTGTATATCTTCTTCAATAACCCCAAGAAGAGGATGATAGCCGACTACGTCTCCAGGGCGGTTAGTAGGAGGCTTCGGTTTGGCAGAAGCTTTGAGAAGTCTGTATTGTTCAAGCCTGTGCCGAAGATCTAAGGTCTTGGCCGTTTTTCCCGCTCCTGGAATGAAAACCAAGTGTCACCAGCATGCATTGAGCCATCATTCAAGAATTAAAAATAATAAAGAGAAATTCACCTTGAATCGCAGAAGTTGCCTCAGTAGAAGCACTCCCGGAAGATAATTCGACGCCAGTCCCGGCCTTACCAGCTTTCTTGGGCTTCTCCGCCAAGTCCGGTCCTTCCTCCAATTCTTCTAAGGCTTGGCGGAGAGCGTCATCTATCCACTCTTGAATCACGCCTGCCTGCCCAGGAGGTAAAGCCCCGGTGACATCACCGCCCTGTCCTTCGCCACCATCATCTCCGTGACGATCACCGTCACCTTCTTTACCACTTCCACTCTCCGCCTCACCACCTTCATCTCCGCCTCTTTCCTCCTCCACATTTTCCTCCTCCGGAACATCTAGACATGTGCTGGGGGAGGGTCCATCGGACTTCCTGAGTTTCTTCCCCCCAGCGACTGGATGTATCGAGAAGGGTCTCCTTTTGCTGCTCTTTGCCGTGGCCCCTCATGTAGCTTTGGCAACCCTCTCCTCCGCCGTGTCTCTCTGCTTGACCACGGACTGATGTGGTAGAATCAGGTTGTGCCCCAAAAGTGTAGCGTTCCTTATCAAGTAAGAAGCCGACCTATCCCTTCCCGAAATGGCTTCTATTTCCACAGCCATCTGAACTAGGCGATCATTCTCTACGACCGCAAAGCCACCTGTCGCTAGCAAGAAATAAAAACACATAAGAAGAAGCATTGTAGTCAGAACGGAAATTATAAATAAGCTTCAACTTACAGCCGGAGCTGAAGCAACGAATAGAGACAGAGTCATCCTTGACGAAAAACCATTCTTTCTTGAACATGCTGAACTTCGAATATAAGTCCAGGACCGGCTTGAAAGATACGGCTGATTCCAAGCTGATGTATGGAGACCCCTTCTTATAGCCTCTCAAATTGTACAAATACCGGATCTCCCGGTTGGAGGGAGGACGCCCGTATCTCCTCTGGAAAATGACAAACAGGCTCACCAGGATGGCGTAGGAGTTAGGCTGAAGCTGAAATGGAGCCACCTTCAAGTAGGTGGTGAAGCTGATTATCCAAGCATTGATCGGGGGAATGGCCCCACACATACAATGGTACCTACTATAGGCGAAATATCCTTCGGGGGGATTATATGGCATCACTCCCTCCCCCGGTAATAGCATGCGCACTCTGTCAATCCCAAAGGAGAGAGAAATAACATCAAGCTGCTCGCCTTTGAGAGAGCTAGGGAAATAGTCAGGAGGTGAGTTCAGAAGCTCCTGTGGGCCATACCCATCTACTAGTGACCTTGGGGTGGGCCCATGATATCCCGGTCCTGACTGAGCTGGGGGCACTGCGGAAGGATCTTCTCTGTCCTGGGATCTCTTCTTTTCTGATCGGGTTTCAACTTTATGAGACATTTATCTGCAACATAAGAAAGTATGAGAGTATGTAGTCTGGAACTTCACTCGTAATTCTAAACACAAAAGGTCATTCGGCACTCATGCTCCCAAATTAATTCGGTAAAGCAAGGCAAAGGGTCATTCAGCCTTATACTCCCAAGATCATTCGGTAAGTTCATTCGGTACTCAAAGTCCCCGAGCCCCTTCGGTAAAACATTTGAGTTCGTTCGATGGGTCAGTCATAAAAAATCATTCGGCAAAGGAAGACTCACCTGGTCCGGTAGATGAGTTGGTTCGGTAATTGACTGGTCCGGTTATTTCAAGCAATCAAGTCTGGTTCGGTATTCAGTTGATTCGGCTGTCTCAAATGGTGAAGGGTGAACATAGATGCGAGGTCCATACTTATAGGCAAATACTAACGACCGGACCAATTGGTTCGGCACACAGGGCCGGATGAGGATATCAAAGCTAAAATAAAGCACGCCATGTGCATACACACATGCCCTACTTTGGGGGGCAAGTGTTGAGTAAGTTTCGACCGGGCCAGCCCACCGAACTGCACCACCAGACCAGATCCCACCTACACGCTCCTACCACCAAACCAGAATCTCACCAAACCAACTCCTTCCCCTGCCTGCCGAACCAAAGCCGCTCCACCTATTACCTAACCAATACCCCAGTATCAACCTCCACCGAATCAACCTCCACTGAACCAAGTCCTCACCGAACCAATACCCCAGTATCAACCTCCACCGAACCAAGTCCTCACCGAACCAATACCCCAGTACCAGCCTCCATCGAATCAACCTCCACCGAACCAAGGTCCCACCGAACCAAACTCTATCCACTCACAACCGGACCAAGGCGTACCGGATCAACACTGCTAGGCCAGATCGCATCAGCCCAGGCCCACCAGCAACTATATACATCCAAGACCCCTGCCCCCGGCCTCACTCTATAAATAGAGGGGCAGGGGTACAACAATGAGGGAAAGTTTGAGAGCTCAAGCATGGATAGAACTTTCAAACAACTTTCATATACTTGTATCAAAGCTTTGTACTTGTAATCGGAACAAGAGAAGAGAAATAATATATAAAGTGGACGTAGGCACATTCTGGCTGAACCACTATAAATCTGTGTGTCTTTTACAGTTTAGTCCCTGCTCTTTACATATCTGCGTAAATCACCCAGATCACTAAAAACAACATAAAATCAACTAAATCATACGACTTGGAGGTGTTTGCCCATTTTTTGTGCAAACAATTCTCGTACTTCTTCTAGATATTTCCAAAGTTATATTTGGGTCCAGATTTGATAGTCGGTTATTTAACTATTAAATAAACAATCGATTCACCCAAACACTTCATTTTCCACTGAAAACTCCAAATCTCTTTCTAATTTAATTTTAATAAATTAAATCTCTTTATCCAAAATATAGACTTATCTTATCGAGTTAAGTAAATTCACCAATGCTATATTTTTCAAAGATATTTAGAAACCCCTTAAAATAATTTTGGAAAGTACCACTGCGGTATCAAACCATGGATCACAACTCAATGGTTACGTCTCTATCACAGAGAAATTCAAGACTTAGCTGCAGGCACTCACTGCCTCCGATTTACGCCACACGAGTATACCAATACTTTTTCCAAAACTTTATTTAATAACTTCCAAAATAATACCTACGAAATTTCTATAATAATTTTCCAAGTTACTTTAGACAAAAACTACTTTTAAATAAAAGCTATTATATAAAATATAAATATTGAATAATTATCCTTTTTAAAATAAAAATACTGATTTAACCTTTAATAATAATTAACTACTATAACTAACTTAATTAATATTCAATTTAAAATTTTTAAACAATAAATAATAATTTTTTCTAAAACATTCCTTTAAACACCTTTAATTTTCTAATTAATACTTAAAATCTTCCTTTTAAAATAAACTTAACTTTTTTCGAAAAATATAATTCAACTCCAATATAGCCAGTCCAATTATTTATAAATCCCTCTCGATTTGTTCTCAACTTAAATTACGTCCGTAAACTCCCCTTTCACATTTAAAAAAAATAAAACTACTATTTATTTTTAAAAATGATTTACCCATCTCCTTATAAATTCCCACCGTGAATTTATAATTCCAAATTATCCACTGATAATTTACTTCACTTTATATTATAAACTTCATTTCTAGTTTCCATAATCTCATTTCCCGTCTCAACACTGTTTCACCACACCTAATCGATTTTTAAATCGATTTTCAAAATTAAACTCCATTTTAGATTTTCCCAATACATTCAAAAATCCACTAATTCCAGATCTCACTTCCTTTTTATGATTTAAAAACCTTATTTAAATCTGAAACATTAACTTCATATTTTATTTTTCAAATTCCATCTTTATTTTTCTCAAATCTATTTTAAATCTCGGATTTAAAAATAAATACTTTTATACTTAAACAAATCGCTTAAGTTTTATTCTTTAAACCCTTTAATTCACATTTATTCAAAAATCCCTATTTTTCCTACTCCGAAATTATTAACAGGATTTTAATAACCAACTATTTATTTTTCCCAAATTTATTACTTTTAATTTATCCATCTTTACTGTAAATATTTTTACTTTAAATTCTTCTTTTTATTTTCCTTTAAAAATTCAATATTCATATTTTTGATACTTTAAAATACCAAAATATATTCAGCAATACCATAGCATCCAAATAAATTCAAAACACGCTATAATCTACCACGGATTATCCAGTATATCATATTATTGAATATGGAAATAAATTCAACATTTTTGAGGAATCCAGTTGGATCCCTCCAACCTGTTTCCCTGCATCCACAGATGTCAGCACAATATAAAAATAACAATCCCACTTCGAGGGGGATATCGTGGTATATATGGTCATCCGCTATTATGCGGAGCGCATAGGGTCTCATCCACTATATAATGCGGGAATATCAATCACTCCAATATATATATATATATATATATAATATCACATCCATTGATAACAATTTATCTAATCAATTGATCAATAATTAATTTAAACTATTTAAAATTAATTGCGGAAATCCAAAGTTGTGTGAGATTAACTCACTTTTATTTTTGTTTGCAATCCACTTCAATCTCGACTTGATTTTCACGATTTTTGACCTCGCATAAACAATTTATGAATTCGTAAATATACGATTTATAATATGATTTATATATTCTAATTACCATTATATATATTTTAAAATAAACCAGTAAGTTAAAGTATGTATATTTTTTTCTCTTAATATATATATAATTAAATTTAGAAACAAAACTATTTTTATACCTTACTGTTAAATTTCCTTATAAACGAAATAAAAATAAGCTGATTAAATTAAAAGTTTTAAACTTGAGTAACCTTGAATTTAAAATGTTTAAAAATTTAAATTACCTTAACCAAAACTCGTTCGCGATCAGGAACCAGACCGTCCCTCTCCTTTCAATTTCGAACACTGCCCAACCAAGAACTTGACTCCTGCCACACGACCAGACGCCCCATCTTCCAATGCCGACTATCGCGTGAGCACAACACGCCACCGCAGCCCCCTGTCACGATCGACAATACCCCATCCTTCCAAAACAAATCGCGACTTCGGGCAGCTAGAAAACCTCACCTCCGACCTTCGTGTTCAACTATCATCGCTAATTGCGGTGCCCATGCGCGCGCCAGACGATGCGATCTCCTCTGCCCTAAATCGCGACTTCGGTTGCGACATATATATATTCATTATTACGAACGAATCGATTCGTTCAAGAAGAAGCGAAGGGGAAAAAAGAGAGAGGAAATAGATATCGGTCTTCGTTTCAAAAAAAGGAAAAGCATCGAACAACCATTTTTTATATTTAACTGAATGAAATTTATTTCGTTTTTGTTCTTTTGAATTCTTGAAGAAGGAAGGTATACGGGGTGTTTTAAAAAGGAGGAAATAGTACGCGATTTCACTTTGAACTGATAGAATGAAGGAGAAAGACGTGATGTTGAGATAAGAAGAATAGCGTGTTGCCTGCTGGCTACAATGTTATGAAGGGAAAGGAAAAGTTCTGATGTGGATTATTTTGTCAAACAATATAATATATATTTATTTTAATTTCATCGTCTCAAATCCGTAGCTTAAAATCTCAAACTCCTCTCGAGGCGTACCGCTAGGCATTCAATGTTATACCCATATTTCGAATGCAATGAAAAAGGTTTCAAGTCCTAATTCGACCGTATGGAGAAGATAGCTTTTTAGCCCCAGTTATTATATTGAAATTTCGATATAAATTTCAGTGCGTTTATATTTCATACGATCAAACGATAACTCCAAATGCTATGAAATTTGAAATTCGATAATAATACACCATTACGGATCCAATGGAACTGGTTTCGTCAAAATCTGAGATTGTGCCCCGGAAGGCTATTTTTAAATGTCAATTTAAACAATATATTTTTAAAACTGAACAAACCACTTTTAAAACTTTTATTATCTTCATTATTATCAATATAAATTTTACAAGCTTTCAAATTATTTTTAACAAGCTTAAAACTCAGAATTCAATATTTTTTACCCAATTTCCAATTATCAAATTCAATAATCTAATTATCCAATAAATGGCAATAATTCAAAAATTACCCTTTTAAATATTTAAAGCTAATTAAATATTCTAATTCAAATAACCAAAATTCCGGGTCGTTACAATAATGAACAACATGACTTGCATATCCAATATCGAACTTGAAATTGAATGACCAAACTCCTGGGACTTAGAATATGAACTAATATTTAACATATGGACTTTAATAATGGATTTCATACTTCGATATGCTGATGGTCGATCCCAATGCTTACACAACCGATCAATCTAAACGCCAGTTGAGACGTTCAGCGATGTCGGTCACTCTGGTCAGAACCCAAAGTCTCGTCACTTACTTTTGCTTTTAATTTTGAACTATTTATCTCTGCATTGCACAACACTGCACCACACTAACTTACACTTAGCACGGGGGGATAGGTAAAATTTTCTAATCTCGATTATCTAATGAGTTTAGGTTATATGGGCTTCAGACGTTCACAGCGTTTAGCTGCAATGCCTTCTAGACAACCTTCACAACTTAGCAATCTCGGAGCCAACTCAAGTTCTGCAACTATTTTTGACAGACTTTCCCCGGATTGTCAGATCGAGCAATCAGAGGTTTCTAGCCCATTGGCCGACCTTTTCCCTGACGTTTCCGTCCTTCCAGTAGAAAATATAAGTCCTGCCCCCGACACCATAGAATGTGCTATATTTCTAGATAACTCAATGGATTCCCCAGCCTCCAGAATTAGCGAGCCCGCTCTTTGCAGACTATACTCTAAACATGGGATTCTTTTTGAAGATGTTCTAGTCCCTTGAGTGAGTGACAGGGCTCATTTTCCCTAAGAGGGATATACGATATCCAATAAATTCATATGCTGGGCTGGATGCGTGCCGCCTTTCAATTCTTTCATCCGAGAAATGCTAAATTATTTAAGAATAGCTCCTCTGCATCCAAACAGCTATGCTTTTCTTTATGGCACTTTCTTGCTATTCATGGATGTTCAGTTCCGCCTGTTATCTCCTTAGGACATCAGGTTTATTTACAATTTCAAATGATGGACAGAAAGCCTTTCTTACACTTTTCTTGAGCCTTCACCCAACTGTCAAGTTCTAATTGGCCCTTGGAACAAGCTCAGAATCTTTAGACACCAATGGTTTTACGTTCGTTGTCTACCTGGCTTCGTGAGGTGATGGCTAGCAGGACGTAAGTGTTGTCTTCACTTTATTCTTAAATTCTTTAGCCCAAGTTGTATCCTAAATTAGCTAATACGTTGAAATTTTTTAAGTGTCCATCCATGTCCAGAAGGCGATAGTTTCTCAAGGGCGGTTTCTACAATCCGTGCCACCCTAGTTGAGGACAGGGACATCAGATCCCTCATGACCGATGAATGGTTATCTCCTTTTGGGCTGTTAGAAGAAGGTCACAGTATCGGGCTTCCAGGAGGAAATGCATCACCAAGGAATGTTGCAGAACTAGAAGGTGGTATCAATAGCCTTGTTTTTCCCTCAGTCAAGAGGGCTTAGGACGACACCGAAAAGGGCAAAAATAGAGGTGTCGAAACCAACAAGCCTGGCGATGCTGATGCAGGCCCGGGCAATGCGCCTGTGGTCGAACCGTCACAATGTGCACAACCTCACATGCCAACAAGGAAAAGAAAAGGCTTACATGTAAACTCCGTAGGAGAAAAACTGCTAAATAGCCTGAGTTTATTATCACCTCCATTGAAGAAGAGTCTTCCTCTTAACATTTAGAAAGCTCAATAGAATGGTTCTCGAATCTCCCGATCCTAGATGATATCATGACTTATGACTTCCCCAACATTAGTATTGAGGGGCTCAATTCTCCCAACATAAGTGGTGGCGACATTCCACCTACTAGCAAAGGGGAGAACACTACTATGAGCAAGGCTGCAGCAACTGGTCCGTCGGGGGGACACTAGGACACTCACAATCACGCGCACTTCACTGCATGATTTTTGTCTACTTTTATTAGATGGTCACTTATACACTCTTGTTTGGTTTGTAGGTGCAATGTCTCAATCCCGTGCCTTCGATTGCTTGAGGAGCTCGTTAATACAGTATGGATCCAATTGCAGCCCGGATTCGGTTAGGCGTCGAGAAAGAGACGACAACCATCAAAAAAGTCGTCGTTCGAGGGAGTCTTCATCTTCTAAACATAAGTCCCAATCTCAATCATCTCATCTGGAAGTTCATCCCAATCTTCCTGTATATAGCGGCGATCAAACTTCTTTCCATGCTGCTCAAATTGCTGTGCCGCTCGAGTAGTATTCTGGTTCATCTGGTTCCAGACAGTCCTGCGACCGTAGGTCGAGCAAATGCCCAATTGTTACTTCTGATCCAGCTTTGCCTACTACAGTTCCTAAGGCTTCCACGGTAGAAAAATTGGCCGAACTTAAGGCCAATTTTTCAAAAATTTGCTTCGATGGACTTAAGTTCCTTCCTTCCATGCATACCATTCCGGGGAGTGCTAAAGCTAGTTCCCTTACATGCGCCAATGACATTTTTTTCCAGCATGAAGCATTCCAGCATTTAGCCAAAAAGATCTCTGAGGTGTCTATCGAGAGACAACATGAAATCTATCGTCTCAATTTAAAGGTGATATATGATAAAGACATAATTAAACATTAACACAATGAGATTTTAGAGTTGAAAGTGAAGCCAGCCGTGATAGAAAATAGTGCCAAAGAAACAGCCGAGGTGGTTAGTCGTCTGGAAATGAGTCATAAAAAGGAGCTGGACATTGCCCTCAACTACTATAGTGTGCTTGCTTTGGAAAAAGAAACACTGCAAAAAGAGAAAAACATTCTGGTATGTCGTGCTGAGGAACTTAAAGAACTCCTCAAAAAAAAGGAAGAAAAACTAGAAGCTCAGGAGGAGTCACAAAGATGTTGCAAAGAGGCCATCAAAGCCTGGGGACTAAAAATTAAACTTGATTAGCAACTCGCTCAAATTGAAGTCCCCAAGGAAGAGGTAAGAGAAGTGGGCCACAATGAGGTTAGATAGTAGATCGAGGCCTGGTTAGGAGATGCCAAAAAAGTCGGTCGGAATGAGATTAAGGACATGTTCGACCCTTTAATTGTTGAATATAATGCTAAAGTCCTAATCCATCGCAATTTGATTTTTCTTGGAGATAGCTATCTTGAATCGCTTGCTAAGGCTTAGGATATATTGTTGAAATGAAGAAGAAAGTTCTCGGTGAAGCTGATTTAGATGAAGAGAAGCTGGCATGGGAGATTCTTCACGGGATGAACCTTTAGACCTTGCTACTGCGAGACTCCGATACTAAGATATTTTGGCACCTTCCGGCAAAGGGAAAAACATTGGTGAGTCTTCAGAGTCCGAACCCAAAGGTCCCCTTTCGCTTCAAATAGCCGAAGCATTAGTTTCTCTTGGCCTGGGATAGGATCTGAGCTATGATCCGGACAAACCAGGCTATCAATCAAAGGTGCTTACTCCTATTCTAGAAGGGAGCACTCCGATGACAACTGAAAGTCAGCCGGATACAAGTATCCTACTATATTTTCCATTATTCAAGAAATTTCGTTCCTCATGTCCAAAAGTCATGGGCTTATTTTCTTGTTTTCGTGAATCTGCAGGTCTTCTGGGTCGCATCCAAACTCCAAGAAGCAGTGCCGTCGTGGAGCAACAATTGACATCTACTGAAATTCTGGCGGCCACTCATATTCCAGGACCAGACGCTCAAGTTATCGAAGCACTTGATGATGAAAAAGCTGACGACCAGCTGCTGCTAGATGAATCAGATGACGTTGTGATCACTGGTGCCATCGAACATACTGATGAGCTCAGCTCAAAAAAGCGCATTGAGAGAGAGGAGTTATTGAAGAAAAATGCAAAGGCTGAACCCGCTGACGTGGATGTCGACGATCTAAATATCGTTTGACTATAGTCATTCCACCCGATGGATCATTTCCCAAAGAACTATGTGACGCCCCACCTCTATACTCACACTAGCCAAGGACACTACGGGGTAATGCCGTCGACTAGCATGAAGAATAAGGCTGTTGAGGAGCGACCATCTGTGTAATTGCTTTGTGCGAGTACTGATATGTCAGATAATATAACTTACATTTCGTTTCAAGAGGAAATCTGACATATCAAATACAAACTCAAAGCTACCACACAGTGACTATGTGGCCTTCGAAAACAAATAAAGAAATAAGCATAACACAAATCAGTCACAGATATTCATATCACAAAGGCGGAAACAGATATGAATATAACATATAGAAGTGTACATCAAAGTAGTGGTCATACAAGATCCACTACATCAAAAAAGAATATGTACAAGTGCTAGACAAAAGAATATATATACATCAAGGAGTCTCTATCTCGAATGTATAATAACAAAAACTACTGAGCTAAAGTACTTAGCCAAAAGTCAGGTGACGGACCCTGATAAGAAGTCAAGCAGATGCACCTGAAATACCTCGGTCTGACCCGAGTATTATTTAAGAAGAAAATAATAAACGGATCAGTGTAGCTATAAATATCATATGAAATGAGATAGGATAAGAGATATCACAAAAAACGTATGATAACAATATTGCCATACCGTGACAAGTATACATCAGATAACAACAAAAATCATACAATATCTCAAATATTCTCAAACACCAAAAAGAATGTCATATTCTTTAAATTATTCACCAAAACACAAATATTGACAAAACATATCAATGCCAATCGCACAAATTGGTGAAACACAAATTCTAGAAATCATCAACCAGAAATCCAGAAATCACGAAATTGGGAAGGCCTATCACAAACGGGAGCATGAAAACTCTCCAACACGTGTATCACAAATGAGCCGGAGCTCCTCCAAACAGGGTATAGTCCCCCTTTGCGGACTATGAGCCAAAGCTCCTCCTATGAGCCGAAGCTCATCCAAACAGGGTATAGTCCCCCCTTGCGGACTATAAGCTAAAGCTCCTCCTATGAGCCGAAGCTCCTCCAAACAGGGTATTGTCCCCCCTTGCGGACTATGAGTCAAAGCTCCTCCTATGAGCCGAAGCTCCTCCTATGAGCCGAAGCTCCTCCAAACTGGGTATAGTCCCCCCTTGCGGACTATGAGCCAAAGCTCCTCCAAACAGGGTATTGTCCCCCCTTGCGGACTATGAGCCAAAGCTCCTCCTATGAGCCGAAGCTCCTCCAAACAGGGTATAGTCCCTCTTTGCGGACTATGAGTCGAAACTCCTCCAAATGGGGTACAGTCCCCCCCCACGCGGACAAAGAGACATCGCACATCGCTAGTCTAAATCACCAAAGGATCATCATTGATCGATAAGTGTAAATTACACTAAGCTAGTAGATAAATGAGTTTAGCTTTATGTCCCATAACCACTAGCTTAACTTAAATATTTACAAACAAATTGTTGGTTTCCACTCGAAAATTGTCACAAGGGTTCAATCGAACAAGTCCAAGAATTAACCGATGAAGTAAACGCAAGCATTTCATACCACTTGTTTTGCTAAACCGTTTAATTAGATTTCTCATATGAATGAGGTAAAGGTTTGTATATACTAATAGATTGGAAGACAGTTTTAAAAGCAAGTTTTGTATTAAAAATGGTATTGAAATCGTTTTTGTGAAAGAGTTTAAGTATTTACTACTAGTATAGAAACCTTTGTATTTTAAAGTGACAAACCACAGAAATGATTGTAGAAACAATCAAGCACCAAAAATTCACATACGAAATTGTGAATTAAATCCATAAAAATCGATATCAAATCCATCAAACGGATATTCCCAAAAATCCAAAGAAAGAAGTCATCAAAGTCGATAATAATTGATAACAACTAACCGGATCGACAAAAATCGATCAAAATTGGAAATTCATCCGAAAAATAGGCAAATAGGCAAAACTGGACAGTTCCAGACGTCTAGTTTAGAATCTAGACATCTGGATTTGTTCTTTGGAAATAATCCAGAATGCTTCCAGACGTCTGAAATTACAAGGCAGACGTCGGAACCCTAACCGGACGTCTGAACCAGTAAATCAGACGTCTGAACTGAGGTACTGGAAATTCTATTCCAGATCACCCAAACGTTTGGGAAGTAAGATCAGACGTCTGGATCTCCCAGACGTTTGGAAAGCAAGGTCAGACGTCTGAGCTGAACGTCTGGAATATTTATTCCTTAGTCTGAGACGTCTGATCCTTATACCTGACGTTTGAGCTGAAGCTCAGGCAAATATTGAACCTAGGCCAATGATGGCCAATTTACGTCGAAAGCGATCAAATGAGCGACGATGGCTAGGGATTTATGCCAAGCGACAACCCAGCCCTATAGATTTGTCAATACTCTCCGAACACATGTCCAAACATCTATATAAGGATTTTCATAGATTTTGAATCAAAACACCAAAATTTGGAAAATTTACCAAATCAATTCAAATAAAAAGCAAATGAACATGCACAAATGTTAGTAATTCATACCTAACAACAATGAAAGTTATAGACGTAGATGTGACTTAAAGAACTCACCTTTAAAACTCAAAGACATGAATGAGAAGCTGTAAAACAAAGGAAAGGCCAATTCCTCTTCAACTTCAACTCAAGAAGCTCCAACCTAAGCTCATAAGAAAATATTTCCTAAGTTAGGGTTTAGGAATTTCTGAAATTGAAGAGAGATAGAGATGGTGAAGATGAAGAGGATGCTTACCTAAGCTTCTCCTTGATTTTGGACTTGAATTTGAGTTTCCTAAACAAAACTAGGGTTTAGGAATTTCCATTTCCCTTTCTTTCCCCCATTTTTACTTTGAGCTTGAGTGTTAGGAAATAGAATGAGTGAATGGATAAAGAGTAGAGGAGTTAGGATATTATGATGGGTTAGTGGGCTGAAACCCAAATCCAAAGCCTAAATAGAAAAATAGCAAAATTCTACTCAACTCCAAACATATCGATGTCTATACTCAAAAACGTTGTAAACGCCATTTTGGACTCAATGGAAGTGGTCTCGAGTCCCAATTCGACTATTTACAAAAAGTAACATTTCGGACCTTAATCCGATTAACGATGCTATATTTAAATAAAACATTTAAATATACAATCATAAAATATGCGGGTTGTTACAAACGGGTTGTTACAAACTCCCTCCAACCTCTGAAAGCTCTCTTACCAAGGGTGGCAAAGGATCGAAAAGAAGAACAGGCGAAAGCTCGGGTGGCGCCACTCCCAAAAAATCCAAAAAGGAAAAAGGGTAAAAGAAATAGCCGTCACTTTGGATTAGTTTGTACATAGCTTGTATAACTGCTCTTCTCTTTTTATTTGCCGTGACTGTGCGGGTAAGCCTCCCACTTTTGAATAAACTTGTACCACAATTTTCAAGTGTAATATGTAAATAAAAGTTCTTTGTTTTCTGTCGAACTCTTATGTGAATTTTTTCTAAGTAGTCGTGCTATTACTTTTCCATTCAATGTACTTATAATTCATTGCTTATTAATTCAGACAATCTCCCATTAATTTCCACTCAAGGCCTCTATGTGGTCATGGCCTCAAGTTTTATCAAACACTGGGCCCAAGCCCTAGTGTTACGCCATCAGATTCAACGATTTAAGTGATTATACTCCTGTCCCCGGTCTCGGGTTAGCGGAGTTATATAGTGGATGGCCAAACTCCATCCTTAGAGAGTTTATGCTCCTCATGTTGGTTTTCGGCTGGAGTTTATGGAATAGTTAGCGGTCGAACCGCACTCATCTATTTATTTATACTCATATCCACACTCTGGGAATAAGAGTTAGTTGGCGGGTGGTCGAATCGCACCCAACTTGTGTTTATACTCTAGTCCACACTCTAGGGACTTAGAGTTATTCTAGAAAATAGTCAGACCATACTTTCCTTAATTAATTGATTTACCCCAAAGTCTGGGATGACTTAGCGAGCGATCGGTAGTATCATGATCGGTTTTGACTTATGTTTGTCTCATCGCTCAATAGGATTAACTTGGTTATCGGATGGTTGAGTCACATTCATCCCTCGTTAGGTATTCCGTCCATCGAGTTGTGAGCAAGAATCATCAAATGAATGGCCGTACCATTCTTATTTTGTTTAGTTCAATCATGAACTCATGCAATCAGCTAGCCCCAAACTTTGGAAACCTGCTCGGACATATCAATATTAGCTAGTTGGGTATCGTAACTAATATGCAATGCTACAACAATCACAAATATGAAGGAAATTTCAAACTTTATTCTCCAAATGGAAAGAAATGACATAATTTGTCTTATTACATATCTGGAAAATCAAACGCTAAAGAAAATTTGGAAATTGAATGCTACTAGATGAAAAAGAATAAACTAAGTGAAATAGCATCGTAAGTGCTGGCTCTATGGTCTTGCGAGTGTGACGCCATCAATAGTCGATAACTTGAAAGTTCCCTCTCCAAGTCTCTATTCAATGACATATGGTCCTTTCCAAATAGGATTCATGTGTGATGGGGTAGAAAAAACCCGTTTCAAGACTAGATCACCGATTTCAAAGGTTCTAGGTTGGACTTTAGTGTTTTAATATCGGGCGATTCGATGTCGATGTGCAGCTGCCCTCAAATCAGCTTTTTCATGCTTCTCATCTACAAAGTCTAGAGATTCTAAGAGGAGATATCTATTCATTCTGGGATCATAGTAGGTCACTCGATGAGAAGGGTCTTCGAGTTTGAAAGGAATAACATATTTGGAGCCGTAAGCAAAGGCGAATGGAGTATGGCCAGTCGCGGACTTGTGGGCGGTTCTGTAAACCCATAATGCTGTTGGGAGTTCATCCACCCACTTGCCTCCAGCCTTTCTTAAACGCTTCTTCAGAATGGACTTTATGATTTTGTTCATAGTTTCAACTTGCCCATTTGCTTGAGGCCGAGTAACTGCCGCAAATCTCTTTTCAATATGACGCTGACGACAAATATCTTCGAATTCAGCGCTATCGAATTAAGTCCTATTATCAGTTACAATGGTTCAAGAAAGGCCAAAATGACAGATGATGTTCCGGACAATGAAGTTGATTACATTCTTTGTCATGATCGTGGCTAAAGGTTCCGCTTTGACCCATTTGGTGAAGTAATCAACTGCGACGATTGCATACTTTGCACCACCTTTAGAGATCAGTAAGGAACCGATAATATCTAATCCCCATATAGCAAACGGCTATGGACTGTCCATTTATGTGAATTCTGTCAGCGGAGCTCTCAGAACGTTTACATAAATTTGGCATTTGTCATATCGCCTAGCATAATTAGCAACATCTTGGTTGACAATCGGCCAATAATACCCATAACGAAGTATTTTCTTTCCTAGGGTTTGCCCCCCAATTGTGATTGCCACATTACCCTTCACAAACTTCCTTTAAGACTTGTTTTACTTCATCATGAGTGATACACCGGAGCAGTGGAATAGAGAAACCCTTTTTATACATGACTTCTTCTTGAATGATATACCATGAAGCTTTGAGGAGGACTTGTCGCCTTTCATTCCTCCGTTCGGGAAAGACTCCTTGTAGCAAATAGTCTTTAATCGGAGTCATCCACGACTCCTCATGCTTCTTCTCTAGTATCCAGTCGATTTCCATCTAGTTTATGCTTGGAGCCTCTAGTACTTCGACTGGAACTAAGCCCATCTGTTGTGCATCCCCAATGCTAGCAAACTTTACCACGGCCTCTTTGTTTTGATCTCGTGGAATGTGCACGATGTCATAATACTCAAAGCCAGTCAATAGCTCTTGGACTTGGACAAGGTATGGGGCGAGTTGTTGTCCTTTAGCTTGGTTATCTCCTCTGACTTGGTATACTACCAACTGTGAGTCGTAAAAGATTTCAAGAGATTTTATTTCCAGTTCTCTGGCAAGTTTGAGTCCAGCAATCAGAGCTTGATACTCAGCTTCCTTGTTCGTTGCCAGGAAGTCAGGCTTCAAAGCGTAGCAAATCGATCGATCTTCCAGAGTTACTAACACGATTCTAGCTCCAGAACAATGATCATTGGATGCTCCATCCGTATACATTCTCCATCGAATGGTAGGGGCTCCATTGCTCTCTGGGAGATCATCCGGTGAAGTGAATACTGAAATAAAGTCCGCCAGTGCATGTCCTTGGATGGCTCTTCGAGGAAGACAAGTGATGATGAATTGGCTCAGTTCGATGTTACACTTGAGTAACCTCCCAGACTTCTCAGGTCACTGTATAACCGGTCGTAATGGATGATCGGTGTAAACGTTGATAGGATATGCCTGAAAATAGGGGCAGAGCTTTCATAAATAATCAACAAGAAGTGCGCCAATTTTTCTATCTTTGGGTAGTTCCTTTCAGCTCTTGTTAATTGCTTGCTAACATAATAGACTGGTCTCTAGATCTAATTCTCCTCGCAAAGCAGTGCGACACTTATAGCATGTATTGACACGGCCAAGTAGATATACGAGTCTTTATGATCCACCGGCTTTGACATGATGGGAGGCCTCTCTAAGTGGTTCACCAAAGCTTTGAATATGTCTTCACAATCCTACGTCCATTCAAAGTTCCTTTTCCCTCTTCTAATCAAATCGAAGTAAGGAATGAATTTATCGATGGCTCTGGAAATAAATCGACTTAGGACAACAACCTTCCTATTTAGACTCTGTACTTGCTTGATGGTCTTCGGCACTTGGATGTTGCGAACTGCTTGAATCTTCTTGAGATTAGCTTCAATTCTGCGAGCATTGATGATGATACCCAAGAACTTTCCCGAAGCCACGCCAAAAGAACATTTCAGAGGATTATTTCATTTTGTAATATCGAAGGATATCGAACATTTTTTCAAAGTCTTTACTGTGGTTGTTTGATCGTCGTGAGAGCATATCATCAACATATACCTCCATTGTCTTACCAGTTTGATCTTTAAACATTCTGTTGACTAGGAGCTGATAAGTTGCTTTAGCATTCTTCAGTCAAAATGGCATTACCACATAGCAATACAATCCAATGTCATTAATGAAGCTGGTATGCTCCTGACTAGGAATGTGCATTGGGATTTGGTTATATCCAGAGTACGCATCCATGAAAGATAGCAATTCGTATCCTGCGGTTGAGTCTACTAACTGGTCGATCCATGGAAGGGGAAAGCTGTCTTTTGGACATGCCTCTTGTGAGTCGGAGTAATCAACGCACATCCTTCATTTTCCATTCGCCTTACTCATAAGTACAGGATTGGATACCCATTTAAGGTAGAGGGTGTCGCGAATTAACCCATTGCCTTTGAGTCTATCCACCTCCTCTTAAAGGCAGCAGATCTCTCCAGATCCATGCCGTGCCTTTTCTGTTTCACCGGGACATGCCACGGGTCGATATTTAATGCGTGGCTCGCAATAGTAAGCGAGATCCCACACATGTCAGAGTGAGTCTAAGCGAACACGTCAATATTCGCTTAGAGAAAACCAGCAAGTTCTTTCATCATCGGGCGGCTGAGTTGTGATCCGATCTTTAGGACCCATGACGGGTCATCGTGGCTACCGTGATGTCTGTCAGCTCAATTGGTGTAGCCTTGGTCTCTTTAGGCTCCTCGTTGTCATCCTTCGGATCTATATCTTTATAGAACCGACTGTGGCACCCGAGCCAAGGTCCAGGCGTTGGTTGTCAATCTTCGACAGTTTGGATGTGGAGACACTTGTCCACACCCTTACCTTTCTCCTTTCGTTGAGCATCTCTCAATTTAGCTACATAGTAGGCACGTCTAATCGCCTGATCACCATGCACAACTCCAACACCGTTATCAGTTGGGAACTTCTAACAATATGGGACAAGAGCTGCACAAAATGCAGCTAGGGCTAGTCGGCCCAGAAAAGCATGTATGGTGAATCAACATTCCAGACAACAAATGACAACATCCGCACTCTCCTGCGATCACCTTCTCCTAACTCCATGAGCAATCTGACATAGCCAATAGCTTCGGTCGCAGCATTGTTAAAGCCATGGATGCGGGCTTTAGACAGTTTCAATTCCTAGGCTTCCATCCTATGTGATCGTAAGCCTTTTGAAAATTATATTTATGGAACTTCCACAATCAACCAAAATCCTCCTTACTAAGGCAGGGCCGATCATGACCGAAATGACCATTAGATCAATCGTCGATACCTCCACCTTGTCTGGATCTCTGTTTCTGAATACAATGTCGTCTGCTATTGTACATTGCTATTTTGTCGGAGCTCCACCTTATGTACTCAAACAACATTCAAAATGCATATGCTTGATTGCATAAGCATAGCGTTCCATCTCATGCCAACTCTTATATGCTGGATGCTATCCTCTTACTATTGTATTGATCACTAACATTCCACCAGTCCACGCAGGCTCCTCAGCCTTGTGTGGTGCTTGTCCTCGGTTAGGGTCGAATGTCCCCTGCCCGCCATCCTACGAGGCTTTAACAAAATGCTGTAACTTTCTTTCTCAAATCAGTTTCTCGATAATATTCTAGAGATGCCTACACTCATTCATGTTATAACCACAACATTCATGGAACCGGCAATATTTTCTAGTTTGTTTCTATTTCTTCGTCGATTCTTTCGAAGATAGCTTCTTGTATGGCATGTTGACAAGTAAACATTCTCTAAAGATGTATTCAGTGGTGTGTAGGTATTATACATTGGAATCCTATAATTTTCACTTCCAGAATCCCTCTTTCGCTCACGGTTTCGATCGCCGCCTTTCTTTTGCTGGTTCAGTTTATTTTGGACATTTACTTGAACTTTCCTAGAACTCTCCCCAGACTATTTCATTTCAATGTTACTATGCACTCCCTCTCTCCACTTGATCCCACAACATTCTTCCTCCTAGAGCATCTAGCTTCCTCTTTCCTTAAATACCAAGCTACTTTTTCATAGAATCGTTTTAATGTTGTGGTAGTTTGCCAGCTGACCAATCGCTAAAGTCAAACTCTGGGTCAATCCCTTTCGTTACCACGATCAATATTGAATGGTTATCGGATTACCGACTTCTGTGACGGCCGTATGATATCTCTCCAAATAATCTCTCGGCAATTCTCTTGGAGCCTGATCACACTGATAGGGAGATTGCATCTTTGGGGTGAGTTGTGTGCATAAAGAATTGCTTTACAAACTTTGTTGCTAAATCATCAAATCTAGAGATTGACCATGGGTGTAATCTCGTAAACTACATTGTTGCTATGCCAGAGAAAGTGATAGAAAAACCTCTACACTTTGTTGCATCATCAGCTCATGCGAAATCCATCAGCCATTCATATCTCATGATGTGTTGCCTCGGGTCGGTTTTCCCTCGTAAGCAAGCATCGATGGCATACTGAATCTTCTTGGATACCCGGCATGTAAGATACTATCAGTGAATAGGGTATGGCTTCTCAATATCCCCCAATCATCATTGGTCAAGCCTTGGCTCTCCCTCACTAGCTGTTTGACCATAGCCGACAAGTCCAGCGTTCAAATAGTTGGAGCCTAGTGGTGGTTGTGCTCCATCTCACGTGAATGGTCCGGTCAATGTCTAAGGGCCGTTCCACGCCTCCTTGGCTCAACATCCACTTGATGTATATCACATACGTTCACTTCATCATCATTTCAGGGAGGTAATTGTTTTGCATCCATCTAAACGCCAGCATCCAAATCAATCACAGCATCTCCAGCCTCCAACATGAAAAGGCAAGCTTCCTCCTCTAGAGGAGGGATCGGCCGCGATCCCTATAGTGGGATCAGTACCGATCGGTCTTGGCAAGCCTGGTTGGTTTACCTGCTGATGTCCAGAAGCTACTGCGGGATATCCATCAGTTATGTGATGTCTACGTCTGTGATAATCATCTGATGAACTAGAACTCTCCGATGTAGAATATGGGGTTGGCTCCCTCCTAGCTTTCCCACGCTGTTACTGCATGAGTTGGTTCATTGGATCGATATTGGCTTGAATATGCCGATTCAACTGTCGGCGGCTATCCACTAGCTCTCTCATTAGATTCTGGAATTCAGCTCTTGTGATGGAATCAACGGATTCTCGACATCAGCTGGGTTGGTAGCATTCACATCTACTAGTGGATTACTCGAGCCTCCTTGCTAAATGTTAGCATTCTCATTTCCTTCTGCATTTTGAGATGTAGATCTGGTGTTCCTAACCATTGTTGATAGTTTTCCTTAGACTTTTTCAAATCTGAATAGAATGAACAAGCTTCTTGAAGATAACTCCAGATCTCTTAGGGGTATTTATGTAATACAGTAGCAACAAAAGGATCCATGCAGGGCTAAAAATCTATTTCTCAATGAAAGCACCAAAATGTTGGCACCAAAAATTGGCACAAACACCTAATAGAGAGTTTATAGAGAAATAAATGAAGAATGTAAAATGAAAATAGCGGAAACAAGCAATTAAATAACAGAAAATTAAAGCACTAATAGGAAGACAATGATTTACAGTGGTTCGGCGTTGTTTGCCTACGTCCACTTTGAATAGATGGCTTTATTAATCACTTTGTAAACTAAGTTCAATAGGGATCAGATGAAAATCCTTTGTTACAATAGAGTACAAAGCAAATTGCAGTGCAAAAGTCCCGAAAATGAACAACCAATCCTGTATTTATAGAGGAAGATGCTGAAATATCACCCTAAAAATTCGGTAGTAGAATCTCCAAACCATATAGACTCATCAGTGGGGTCGCATGGCCTAAATCCCAAGGAATAGGGATCAATGCCGATACCTATTTCGGAGGAATTTGGGTGTGCGATCTTTATGGTAGCTTCCCCATGTTGTAATATGCTTATCCTCCAAGTTTCATGCCAATTGGATTAGTAGAACTTGAGTTATTGCTCGATCTTTGCTACAATGTGAGTTGTTTTTTGATTCTAGCCAATCCTTATTGAGGGAAGAGGGCCGATCCTTCTTCCTTTATCCTTTTGAGGTGCGATCCCTAGGGTAGGCTCTCTAGGGTCCCCGCATCTTTCTCATAAAATTTCATATGCATTGGACTTATGGATTTTGATATAGTGATTATTTCCCATTATTTTGCACTTGCTTAGCTGAAATATGTCGACCCTTATGATTGAGAGGGATTATAGCTGATCCCTTTCCTATGTTTAACAAAATTCCATACTTTGAACAATTTGCATTGCATATCTCTCAATTCTGTTCAACCACGACTACATATTACCATATTTACTTGACTTTTGGACCCCACAATTATAGCTTTGGTCTTACTGGCCTTGATGACAGACGAATTTAACTTATCCAATCAGCTCGAACATAGCCGGGTCAAAATGCCGGATAATATCGATCCTAAAATATCTCTTAATTCTCCTATATGTAGGTATTTCCACTCTCATTTATTTGAGTTCTTTTTTTAGCCTCCACATCATTCTAGATCCGGCTAAACTCACCCTTTCCCTCTCTCTCTCTAATTTTTTAAGTTCAAATCAAATCAATTCTAGTGTTATTCGATAGCCAGTGGTCAGTAGTCCAAGGGCTAGCATTTTTTGGATTGAAACCGTTTCAAGGAGTTTATATCATCATTTCAAGGTATGCTTTCAGGCATTGGTTATAGGCATGGCTCTAACTTATACATAATCATTGACTTAAAATATAATGTTATGTTTGTATATATAAATATATATTGTTAGTTAGGTGATTGTGATATACAAATGTATTATCACAATTAAATTAGTTGTGTGTTTGCATATACTTATAAAAATGATTTCATGTATACAATATATCAACGTGGCTAAACGATTAAAAAAACCTTTTTTTTTCATTTTAAAAATACAATATTTAGTAATTAAATATATGTGTGTAGTTTAAAATTTAAATATAACATCGTATAATAAACAAATATGGTTATAAATTTTTATGTGTAAAGTATTAAGGACGTAATATATTCGGCAATGGTAAAATAATTTTTTAATATATATTAATATTATTTAAGTCAACTAATTACATAAATTAGATATATTAATATATATATATATATATATTAAAAACTATGATTTATATTTTATAAATAAGTTTAGCATAAAATACACTAACGGTGAGAAAAGCATTTCTTTATTTTTTAAGATATTTTACTTGAAAACCGAGAATTAAAAATTAAGTTTTAAATTATTTTTTAATTATAAAATTATGTAATAAATGTTCAAAGTATAAAAAATATCAATTAGGATTTATAGGAAATTTAAAATTGAAAATAAAATTTTCGAAAATGGTTTTATCGATATTTTTATTACTTTTCCATATGAATAATTTAAATAAATCATGTATAAAATTTAAATAAATTTTATTGTACAGAGCCGTATGAAAGACCCGGTCATACATATTTATTAAAATATATTTTTATATAGTTTACATATTAATCCATATTAATTATTATATATTATACAAAATTTATATATAGATATTTAATATACATACATACATACATACATACATACATATATATATATATATATTATATACATATCTACATGTATTGTTTTCGACTTTATAAAAACATTAATATATTTTATAACTAATTCAAATATATTCATATTGTTATACATATTTACAGTGTTACTTTTATACATATGTTTATACAAATATATTTATAATTTTATATAAAATAATTTCAATAAAATATTGTTTACATACATGTTTAAAATGTTTAACATATGTATAAATAAAACTATGAAACACACATTTGGACAATATATATGTATATTGGATGAGCTAACATGTCCGTTGCGGTGTAAATACCAGCATTTATACACGGACATGTTATACCTTGCACGGATTGATATGATACACATGCACAAAAACATATATGTGTATATATTACATGTATATATACATTATGACATAAATTAAATAATCCTATATCATTTTATAAATTTAAATATAAAAAAATTTATTTGAATAAAATTTAGAAATGTTCTAAATGAACTAGACTTGATAGGCCCAACAAATATCCAATAGGGTATTTTTTTTGAAATTCACTCATAACTTCACTACACACTAGTCCAATTCTAAAAATACAATGGATGTCTTTGTGGACGATATCCTGGTGCAGTCACAATAATCGGCGAACGACATGAAAGTCCTATCAAATATGTTTGATTTGCTTCAAAGGCATGGAATGAAGCTTAATCCACTAAATTGTTCCTTTGGAGTCGCATTAAGTAAATTTTTAGGTTTTATGGTGAACTCAAGGGACATAAGCCAATCCAGGACAAATTAAGGTACTAAGAGATGTCAAAGCCCTAACGATAAGGAAGGATATGCAAAGCCTGAGTGGGAAGGTAGCAACGCTGAGTAGGTTCATCTCAAATGCTGCAGATAAATGTGTGACATTCTTTGATGCCCTCAAAAAAGAGAATGGAACGTTTGTCTGGACATAGGAGTGTGAGGATGCTTTCCAGGCCCTACTTGATCATATGGAGAGATCACCGGTACTATCGAAGCCTTTGAAAGGAGAGAACTTATGTATTTATTTATTTGGTGGTATATGTTCATGCTCTAAGTGCTTCCTTGGTACAAGAAGAATCTAGATTCCAAAGGTCGATGTATTACATCAGCATGTGGTTCACTGGAGCAGGGAGAGATTATCTGAAGTTAGTGAAACTAGTTTATTGCTTGTTGATTGCATTGAGGAAGCTACGTCCCTACTTTCAAGCTTATCCAATTAAAGTGCCGACTGATCAACCCTTTAGATAGATGCTGCAACGACCCAAGATTTTAGGATGGTTGCTGAAGTGGAACATCGAATCGGGTCAGTATAATATATCCTATCATCCTAGGACAGAGATCTGAGGACATACTTTGGTTGATTTCATCGCCCAATTTACCACCCAAGATGAAGAAAAAGAGGAGGACATGGAGCAGAGCGCTGAATGGAAATTATATACAGATGGAGCATCCAATGAACATTAATCTAGGGCAGGAATAATCTTAATAAACCTTAAGGAATGAGAAATTTTTTATGCCATGAAACTTGAGTTCCCCGTAGTAAATAACAAAGTTGAATACAAAGCATAATCGTGGGACTCAAGATAGAGAAGGATTTGGGAGTCAAAATATTACATATATATAGCGACTCTTAATTGGTAGTTTCCCATATGAAGAAAGAGTTTCAAGCTAAGGGAGAGAACTAGCCCTTACTTGATGAAGGTTTCGGAACTGCTGAATGACATCAATTACTATACGATAATGCAGATTCCTAAGGAGGAGATCACGAAGGCTGATTCGTTAGCCAAGCTGGCTAACTTTAGGGATGTGCTACTCATGACATTGATTCTAGTGGAGATATTATCGGCTCCAAGCATCGACCGGATGGATGTCGTTTGGATTTTGGAGGCCGAAATGGAAAAGGAATCATGGATGACTCCGATCAAGGAGTAATACTTAAAGGAAGTCTCCCGAGCGGAAGGAATGAACGAAGAAAACTTCTATGCAAAGTTCCATAATTTATTGTTTAGGAAAGAGTATTATATAAGAGTGGATTCATAGCTCCCATAATGTGGTGTGTCACTAGAGAAGAAGTTAGAAGGTCCTTGTGGATGTGCACGAAGGAGCTTGCGGCGATCACATCGGGGTACTGACTTTGGCAAGGAAGATTCTTCGCTATGGATATTTTTGACCAATGATCAACCGGGATTTGGGTGATTACACCAGGAGGTGTGATAGATGCCAAAGATTTGCAAAGATGCCTAAAGCCCTATCTACAGAGATCATACAAATGGTCAGTCTAAGGCCATTTGTAGTTTGGGGAATTGATATCATCGGTGTGCTACCACTGTCAAAAGGCAAGGTGAAATATGTTATTATTGTAGTAGATTACTTTACGAAATGGGCCAAAGTGGAACCAAGTTCCACGATCACCATGAAGAAAGTGATCAATTTTGTAATGAAGAACATTATCCATTGATTTGGGATTCTATAAACCATCATTTCCGATAATGGGACCCAATTCAACGGTGCTAAATTTAAGAATTTCTATAAAAGAATACCTAATTGAGAACAGATTTGCAACGGTAGCACATCCATATGTGAATGGACTGGTGGAGGCTGTGAATAAAATCATCAAGTCCATAAATGACCGATGAAGGCCATAGGCAAGTGGATCGGTGAATTACCCTTAGCATTACAGGTTACAGAACAACTCACAAGTCCCTGATCGGTCATACTCCATTCGCTTTGGCTTACAGATTAGTGGCCATGATTCCAATTGAATTATAAGTGCCCTCTCAATGGAAGGTTCGTTTTGATCGCAAAACAAATGAGTAACTACTGCTCGAGTTCCTTGATATGGTCAATGAGAAGTGCGAAGAAGCTGATTTTAGGGTTGGTGCTCACCAGAAATGAGTAGTGTGGCAATTCAGTGCAAAGGTCAAGAGTTGGACCGTGATCTCACTCTCAATCGAATCTTTTCTAGTCCAGTGAACGTGGGTCTGAACTAGGAAGGTCCGTACACCATTGAGCATAAGCTTGGAGATGGAACGACCAAGGGTTCCTCTTCTTCCTCCTCTTCTTATCCTTCTTCTCCCCGGAAGAATGTGTAATATGCCTCTTCCCGGACTTTCCATCTTTTTCTCCCTCAAATAGATAGCAATTAGGGCCTGTCTTCCAATCATATCTCCCTAAAGACTCGGGTGCATCAGCTTGGATGCTAGCAAAGGCAGGAGCGGAAGTAAGGGTGTCATGGGTGGTATAGGCAATGAGATCGAAGGGGAGGAGTAATGTTATCCATATTTTCGTTCTTAGTATCTCTAAGCTTTATAGTTTGCAATTTCTTATCCTTCTGCATCGAAGGCTCAGATGTATGCTAGTTACCCCAGTGATGACTATGTCTTCATCCCCTTATGTCATGTTAGGCTCATTCATGGCCTCTTCATCCAAAGCATGTATCATTTCAGCATTGGGACTAGGAGTAGGACTTGCTAAAGAGGCTAGAATCGAAATAGGGGTATACATGATAAATGATTTGATTGCTGGGGCTTTTGTGCCCAAAGATAAGTCTCCTTCAAGTGAGGGGCATGAGCAGGTGGACCTGAAACTAGAAAAATAAGAAGTAGAGCTTAAGGACATCAACTGGAGTCATGTGAGCCATTCGAATATAGACGAAGTTAATGATGTACCTCCAAGAGATGGAGATGTCACATGTGATGGAGTCCCTGCTGAAGTTCCCTCCATAATAGGATATAAGATAGGTAGCTTCGAAAATGACTCTGACTCGGTATAGCTAAGTTGTTCGAGATTATATTATACGCCAGCTGAAGAAGCTAAAGTAGTTGAAATGCCTATAACCAAAGTGGAAGTCATAGAAGTACCAGAGGGAGGAATAACAGGCTCAGCGGTCAGCGGCCAGCGGCCCCGATGTGGAAGAGGTAGGGGCACCAGATATATCCGCCATTTGCATGGAAGATTTTGCTACAGGTTTCTCGGGAACAGAAGTGGAACTCTCATCCAAATCTTTTGAGCTAGGTTCGACTAGGCCTCGGTAGGCATATTAGTTCAGGGAACAACCTCAGACATTTGGAGTATGTTAGCCTAGAGCGCGTCTATATCTTCATCTTCCAAAATGTCAAGCTTTAACTCCTCTTCAGCAATCTCAGCTCCATTGGAATTCTCTCATTCATGATTCGATATTTCTTCCCAGGCCATGGATAAATCCCTGGGATACCCCTTGTATAGCCACCTCAAGTTCTCAAACTCGATAATTTTCACATTAAATCGAACGAGAATAGGCTTGATCTCAGACTTGACCCGATCCTCAACTGCCTTGACCCGGTCATCAACTATCTTCACCCGGTCCTCAGCTTCCTCTTTCACTAATCGGCCATCTGGTAGCTCATTGCAATATTCCCAGGCAGGAGTAAGAGCGTCATCTTTTTTGTCCTTCTCCACCTCTAGCACATCTTTTAACTTCTGAATTTCAAAGGCTACTCATCCACAGTCTTTCGAAGCTGTTCATTTTCTAGTGTAAGATTATGGCTCTTAGGATATGCAGCTTCAACCAGGTTCTGCTGCATCTTGGTCTGCACCTCGAAACACTTTGTTTTTTCTTCTCATCATATACTAATGAGGCTATGAGCCCTTTAACTTCTTTATTGATATTTTCGATGATGCTCTTATTGTTCTTTTCAATTGGCTCTTTTGCTTAAAGAGCTACCATTTTGTTTTGATTTACTTCGATGATGGTCTTTGCAAGCCTTTTCCCCTGATAGAATCGATCGTATATGTCGCCCACATTAGTCAAGACTTCAAGCCGAATATGATGAGGAATCTCTTTTAGGTAAGGGACGAACTTGACCACATCAAAGTAAATATTCAAAAAGGATTTTTTCATAGTGGCCAGATGTGGTGTAATAATTCGCACTTTAATGAGCCAAAATTTTGACAAGAATCGAAATCCAAGTCCATCAAAGCATAGACCGTTGGATTTGGTCCCTGAAAATAAGCATGAGCATATCGGAGATTGATAAAATTTAAACTCACAGTAGAAACAATAATAGGATATAAACACTGACTATGGCTACCACTATGGAATTAATGGTATTTCTTGGTTTTCAGATTGCCACATCAACATTGAACATGAAAGAAAAGAAGACTTCTCCAACAACCAATCACCTCTAACTCCATAGACTCGTTCCTCTATGTCTATCCTATGGGTTGTAATGATGAGGGCGTCAAAACAACGTTCTGATGATGGTAAATCTATACAGTATCCATAACATAAATTTATACTGATTGGTTTGCATTTAATTGTTATGTCTACTATTCTAAGGCTATTAACCTAATATTGCACACATGATAATCTTACCTAGCACAATTCATTTACCTACCCTTCCCAAGGGACAAAATACCGACGTAAGTCTATCAACCACTTAATGCTTCCAGAATATGAAGTGGGCTCCTAACGTCATTGTTGGTCTATTGGTCCTATCTATAGAGACCTTTGACCACTATTTATGGCTTTTTTATACATAATAGCCATATTACTAACACATCTATTGTCATTAAACTCTTAGCCATGTAAGAGACAGTACCCAAGCCGCTTAATACCTTATTAATAAGGACTAGGCAGACCCTTGATTATTTAATGCCTATATTCTAGGTAGGCCTTTGTTATTTAATACCAAACCCCAAGGCAGACTCCTCACTGATAGTATCTAGCTAACATTGCTTGGAATTTCACTCGGACACTCAATACTTCTTTATAGGAGAGAGGCGAACCCTATATCAGTCACTTAATATTTCAAACCCAAAGTGAAACCTTCTCAAGATATCCACTACCGATCCTAGCTATTAATTCGGACCATTTAATACTTTTTAATTAGGAAAGAGGTGGGCCCTCAAACAACCACTTAATACCACTAATCCCTTAGCAAATCCTATTATTCCCATAATTGTTTCCCACGAGTCCTATGATTAGCGATGTCCCACATCAGTAATAAGTGTACACAACTACTGGTAGCCTCTGAGTGAAGGGAAGACTTCCATTGTGTAACTCTACTGACCTCGCATCACAATCTTCTAAGCTCAATTATTTTATAGGTCCCACCCTTAAAGATGTCTCACATCGGTAGGAAGTATACACAACCGCTGGTAGCCTCAAAGTGTAGGGCATGCTTCTGTTATGTAACTCTATGGACCTCGCATCCCAACCTACTAAGTCCAATTAATTATTCTATGCTTTACTAACTTAAGCAATATTATCCTAGGCTTTACTATCACTAAGCTTTATCATCCTAAATTGGATATTGGACTTAGCTTACTAACCTTCTTTTATTTATTTAGGCTAAATAAATTAACTTAAATATGCAGTTACCCATAAATCCCCTTTATTTACTTCTTCCATAAGTTTCAATTTGTCCATGATAAAAGAATATCATCCTAACGGATATTTCCTAAGACATTTATGTATATTTACTAATTTCCGATTAGTAATCTCTTCTAACTATTCCATAATTATTAATCTAATTTCTTTATTTATCAGTCCCTTTAATCCATTTATCCTATCAATTATTTGTAACTCCCAAATTCATTCCACATTTATTACCCATTGATTGGAGTTACAACCTTTCCAAACTTTCCTTCCGTTTCCTATTCTGAAGTCAACATTATTACTACATACGTATAACTAATATCATAAGTGAACGTTACACATAAATCATCATATTTTTTAGCACGTATAAGTACGTAAAAATACCTAGTTCTGTCAAATATATTTTAGTCATAAATCTTTAACTATAATATTCTTTTCCATATTTAATTCGCTGAAATTACATTTCTTAGGAAGATTCTCCATTGTAATTTCTACAAATTTGTTTAAAATAAAAGATCAAGAATAAAAGGAAAGATTTGTCTCGTTTGAAATGACAAGGAATGATTATTTTCTTTTTATTAGAACAGACAGTGTAAATCACGGTGAATAAATTTGTACTTTACACATCTCTTCCTTTTCATTTGCATATATTCCTTGTTAAATCAAACACGCACTTTCTATGAAATTTGGAAGCACAAACAAATTTATAAAAATCAAACGGACGCTCTTTCCATAAATTAAACGATGGAAAATTCTCAATTCAACATAATTAGCGTAATAATCAAAATCGTACTAATAATTTATAACCCAATTTTAGATTTGGAATAAATTTCATATCTAATCAATATTTATATCTATAACTTTTGAGACTGAATCTAGAGTGTAACAATAATTCCTATCAGATCTAAAATGAGAATATGTATCTAATAGTTTTCTATGCTAATTTTAGCCTATAATTCATAAATATTATTGATTTAGACATAAAAATCAAGCGTATGCCAACGACATAGATTCAAAATCATAAACAATATATAAATTTCCCATCCACCTTCTAAAAGATTTCCAAATCTCCAGATCTGAAGTAAAACCTATGATTCAACTCCATTTTCTTCTTATTCCAACAAATATGTATAAAAATGGTATATACATATATTAGAATTATAGCACTAAGAAGAGAACTGGGCTGAAGGGATATATATATATATATATATATATATATATATAACCTCATTATAGCGCAGTGTGGATTCACTTCACTTCTTCTCTTTTTTTATTTCTATTCTTCTTCTCTTTGTATATATACAAATATGAATATAATATTTTATAATTTTGAAAATAGTAGAGAGGAGAAAATGGTAGAGCTTTGCTATTGCTTTTAGAAAAAATATGAGAGAAGAGAAGAAAGGGTTCGACCTTGATTTATTGGCACTCGAATAAACTACATTTGTTAGATTTAATTTATATTAAATCCGAGTCGTTGGGCTAAATGAAATCCTAATTTTTATGCCCGAAGCTGTCGACCGCCCCTATCATAGGGGTCAATCACCCTAGGTCGACCAGCCAATAGATGGGTCGATCTGTGGGTCCCTCGAATGTTAATATAAACATTAATTTTTCTATTCTAATTATTTCCATTTCGAATTTGTTTTTCGTCTGCAACTTTTTCGAAAACTCTAAATATGAAAGTTGCTTAGAATTTCACCACGAACGCAATGGTGAAAGTCTCATGATCAAATTCTATCGTTTGCACAAATTCAATTTTTGGAGCCTAATTAACTGTCTAACTAATTAAATAACTAATCCAAATTTACGGGGTGCTACATGTGTGTTCAAGACACTTTCGGTCTCTATAACCGAAGTAGAAATGGGAAGCTACTCTTTACTGTGCCTTTATCTGCAAAGGTCAGAAGACACAAGCCTAAATGGCTATTCTGCTTGTCTAGTTGCATAGGAAGACGCTATTAGTTGTGTTATAGGTGGAACTGAAGATGCAACAGTAGGGAGTTGAATCAAGGGGACAAGATCATGCCTCACCTAGTGTCTATCCATACTCTATGGTAGTGGAGAGCAAGATCTATGGTGTGAAGGAGAAGTCCTACCAGACCCTCCGTGGTCGTCATCACGATGCTTGTAATCTCTATCCTACCTTCCATATTCCCTTATATGATGCCTGCTTGAGTCAGACTCGTAAGACGATTCACGATGATGGCACGACACGTTAAGCCTCTTGTATTTGCTTCCATAGCTTTGAAACTCATAAAAATGATGTTGGCGATTTATGGAACCTGAAAGTAAAGCACACAACCAAGTTAATACCAGGAAGACCGAAAGACAACACATGTATTGTGAACGTATAGTGATTTGAAGTGTTATGAAGTGCTAATGTGTCCGCGTTCCCCCATGGACTGTGGTCTTGAAGCTTGCTCACATGGGTTATCTCCCTTGCATCGGTAGCAGGTACATCAGCGGGCAAGCAAATAGGAGAGTCGATGTCACTGATGGTGATGCTATCGAAATCGAAAGAACCTATTTTATCTGGTATACTCCCAAACGATCCATATATATCTCCAGTTGGAGGGATCAATGACTTTTCTGCTACGAAAGCTGATAGTGGCTGTGGAACTGAGCGAGATGAGATAATTTTTAGCATTGGCCTTCGAAGAATAAGTGGCACTAGATCATCACCACCTGTATCACTAGCTGATTCATGGCTAAGAACTATTTCCACGTCACACCCTCGTCTTTATTGTTACCATTATCTTCTTCCACATCGATATCCACGTCTCTTTCTCCTCCCATTCTCTTCAAGATTGACTTAGGGATCTTGGACGAGGGGAACATCTACGTTTTTGTTAACTCCAACAGCATGCTAGGCACCTTAATGAACTTTCGATGCGTGGTCCAAACTTCGATTGTGATCAAGAAGGTTAAACTATCGCATTCTCTCATCAGTCAATAAGAATCTCATCTCCCTTTCTCCTATAGGGATGGTAAGCAAACGTCGAAGGGTACCTGCCACGGTTGAGCTGCCATGACTTCTTGGGATATCTAAAAATCCATTAAAATAAAAAGATTAACAATCCATTAGAATGTCAGAGTGTATTTAGTGTGATCGTTATCTGAAAACGCCCAAATTAATCACAACTATCAACCGCTACTCGACCAAAGTTGCATTTGAACTTCATCTCACCTCCTTATTCGACTTAGAAAAGTTTTTGACCAAAATATTTTGAAAACTCATGGCCACATAACAAAAATCAAGAGAAGCCCAGGCCTAACTCGAAGTCGACTTAGAGCAGATCACATGAAGCGAGACTTAAGTCACACCTAGGAAAATCTCAAAGCCACTTTGGGTTTGTCCTGAGTCCATCAAATACAAGGCCAACTCCCATATTTTATTAAAATTTTGAAAAAAATTCTAAGTGTTGGTTCGACCATCGATCCAAGGAAGAGGAACTTGAATTTCCGGCGGTGGTTGAGCATAATCAACATCAAACCACCGGTGAACTATTAAAAGCCAAGCCGCCACCTATCTTGTTTGAGATAGTTAGCTCAAAGTTTGTCGAGATCTGAAGCTTAAATTAGGTTAAAGGATGGTATCTTTTATGCCAGACCTGAATATGAGAGCTTAGTGGCGATAACACCAGTAGGTGGAGCCATCACAGGCAGTGTTGATGGTTTGAAGTCAAGCAAAAGTTGGTAATGGCAGACAATGAGTTCTACTTCAGCTAACAAAAGTGAATAAGTGAAGAAAAGGGAAGGGCTCGGTTCGCTTAAGTATAAAGCGACCTAGAAAATAGGATAAATTTTGGGTACCGATTCAGGGAGCACAGATCGATACTAATCCCAAAATAGATAATAAAAGGAGAAACGTGTGATGCACAGCAAGGGAGAATTCTCGATGACGAAGTCCTACATGACCAATTCAATGAAAAATCCTTCAAAGGCTTTCCAAATGCCGAATGGCGAACTTCAATAACATATTTTGGCTTTTATACTACCCAAAATATGTGAAGCCATACTTATTCAAAACTATATGGTGATTCAGAGAAGGCATATCACTTTTATGAAAGAAATTTAGGAGACAGAGTTATCAATTTAGATCAGTGATTTGAAATCGATAGCTTCTCTCGGTCCAAAGCATACTTTTTTGACAACAAGGTATACTTTGGGGGGCAAGTGTTATTCTGCCTTTGCACCATGCCATATCTAGACAAGTCAAAACTGTCAAACAGTCGGATAGTAAAACAGAAAAACCAAAATTATAACTCGAAAAATCAGAATTCACCTATGGTACAATGAGAAATTTGAATTCTTGTTTATAACTTAAAGAGAGCTAACCTTATTCTAGAAGAAGCAAGTGAAATAGAAGAAATTCACAAAAAATGGCACAAGTGCCAACTCGGTACCGAGTTGAGCTAGAGAACTCGATACCAATCCCTACATGCAAGCCCAACAACCAATTTAAAGATGACCAAAAGAGAAACCATGAACAATGCATCACATGAAGTAAAGGAAGATTGGCTATGATCTTTCTATCAAAGGAAACAAGAGATCAAAGACTAAGTCCAAAAATGAAAAAGTGACAACTCAGAGCTGAGTTGTAAAGCCCTACTTGGTACCGAGTTAACTATTGGATTGTGAACGTGCCCACGATCTTCTCCCTAAACCTCCTTCTGAACGTGGAGAACGTGGATAGCAAATATCAAAGCCTAATTTACTGATCAATGTCTATAAATAGGAGAAGAGGAGCATAGTTTCGAGATTTTTTTCTATTTCTGAATTCTCTAATTTAACTCTGTCACTCTATTGGATTCTCATCGAGTTGTAAGAACATGGTTTGTAAAATCTTTGAAAATCATTAACGAAATTCAAGTAGACATTAGCCAGAATTTATCCAAACTTCTATTAATTGTTGTGTGTGATTCACTTTGTTTTCCATTTAATTTCTTCATTTTATTCTCTACTAAATTCTAATCGGGTGTTTTTTCAACTTCTGGCACAAACAATACCCTTATTTACTATTATTATCACTAATATTTTTATAAGAGAGAGAGTAATGCAAAATAATCTTAGCACCTCGTAATTATAAAGATCTAAAAATATTAGCACATGTACTTTAGACTTACCACTTTTGAACTATGACAACAAATTTTAACAAAATTCATAGTCGTCACCTTTGAGTCAATCAATATACTAGCTTTGCTATTATTGTTTGTAATATAAATATTTCATTATATTTTCCATTTGAAACTAGTGATTCACAAAATTTCCCTTAAATAACTAACATAGTGCACCTACTCTGTCATTCCCGTCCAAAATAAACCGATTTAACCTAATTTAAGAAAAATATATAGAAAAAATGTTGTGTCCTAAATGGATATGCCTCAAAGAAATGCGAATCTACATGCATAATTAATGCAGTTTTTGAAAAAAAATGCAAATTTTAAAAAATGTGAAATTTTGGAAAAAGAATGTGCAAATTTTAAAAATAAAATAAATGCTACATGAGTCGCCCTTACATTTAAATTTGACAGTGTTAGTATGTTTCCTATATGTAAGGGAACCTACAAATTGATGTGATGCAAAATGACCTATAATATTTAACACAATTTAATAATATCCTGTAATGAATTATATATGAAACAATATATATGCTTACCATGAATATGATGTAGAGGATGCCACCATTCTTTTCTTCTGCCTTTGGTTTTAATTTTAGGTCCTTCCCCCCAACATTATGCATTGGTATTATTCCTAAATAAGAAAATTCCATTTACCAACATTTCATCTTTATATCCAGATTTATAGTCAGTTAAGTTGATCTCCTGATATCTTGTAAGTGAAATTTTTTCCATCCATTTTTTTTGCATGATGTGATTCATACACTCGATAAATTTATCGGTGTAATTCTTCAAAAATAAGTGATCGTGCACTGTTATAATCAAAATAGTAGAATCAACGTGTTGAGTGCCTACTAACAAATTGTTTCGCTTAGGTTCTTTCTTTGCAATATGCAGTTCAAGCTTATGTTCAATATCAGCGGTGTCGTTAGTTGACATTTCTACATTTTCGTTAAGTTCTGAATCAAGCTTGGTTTACATTCACCACTAGTTTTGTTAATTGACATTTCATTTTCTCCAACAAAAGTTTCAAGTTTTTCATCAGTGGAAATTTATCCAAAATTAGATTGGTGATTTAAATTTAACTCATCCTTGTGTGATAACTCATTCTAGAACAGTCCAAATAATTCATATTCTTTAATCGAGTCATTAACATCTTTATTATCTTTGTAATTTCAACGTCAAAATTGTTGTTTCTAGCTTGTCCATGTCAGGCAAAAGAAAATTGAAATTCGAACTTAAATCATTTTCTTTAAAAGAATTAAACTCCAATTCAATTCATGAATTTTGAACAACTTCGTTATGGTTATTGTTTTCAATTTCAAAAGTTGTTATTTGGAAATTATAAAAGTGAGTACAATTTGGATTATCTTTCGATTCATTGCATTTTGGATTTCAATTTTTTTCTTGTTTTATTTCATGAGAATTTCAACTAATTTTATGCATTCACCGTACTGTTTGCTCAACTATCTTATACTTGTAAAAATCACATTCATGATTTTCAATTTCAACGTTTTCTATACAATTTCCTTTGTAAGAGCTATTTTCAAAATTATAATCCAAGTCATTTTTATGTTTAAAACTATTTCCAAATTGATTTTAATTTTCATATTCTTGAAAATATTATTGATCGGGGTAATCATTTTGCCAACGAAAATCCATTTGATAATGAAAATCAATTTTACATTGAGAATAATTTCGTCGCCAAATCTGTTAAAGTTGGAAGAAAATTATAATTTTCGCAATTTTAAATTGGATTATTTTCAAAATATTGTTCATACTTGAAATTATTTTCAAAATTATTTTCATACCCATATAGATTTGGAATTTTTTTTGATTAGTTGGATATGATGGTTTTTATTCCTTTCTCAATAAATTCATGACAGGTTTTCAACAAAAGTTATATATAATTTTTATCATCATTTCTCATTCTTCTTATTAAAAACTTTTTGATTGCTTTTTATGATATAAATTATTCTCAAAACTATGCTCTAACTCATCCCAATGATAAAAATTATTTCCATATGGATTTTCATAAAAAATATATCAACATTGAAAATCGTTTTGAAAATGAAAATTATTCTGATAATGAAAAGCATTTAATGGTGATAATTGGGTTCATTACCAAAATTGTTGAAATTGGACCAAAAATTAAAATTTTTGTCATTTTTATAATTTTGACTTGGATTATTCAGAATATTGTATCCGCTTTGAAAACTGTTTATACTATAATCAAAGTCGTTTCTACTATCAAAATTATTTTCAAAATGATTTTCATACATGTACTATGTTAGATCTGAGCCAACACGCAACGGGTTAAATGAGTCAATTTCAAAAGATTTATTCCATTTTTGATCTTATTGGGCCGATGAAATCTAAATTTATTTAGATCTAATCTAAATTAATTTGGAATAAATTAAATATTTTATTTATTTGTAATAATATTTTACTTTAATGTTATATTTATATTATATTAGATAACATGCGTATCATATACACATATGTGTGTACCTACACGTGCAATATATACACTTTACTTGATTTAACATGTCCATATATAAGTATTGGGATCTACACTACGGTGGACATATTAGCCCCTTCATATACATACGTGATGTGTGTGTGTTTATATATGTGTATGTATATATATATATATATATGTATGTATATATGTTTGTATATATGTATGTATGTATATAGTTTAATATGATTTGAAATTACAGTTAGAAATTGTACAATTTGTATAAACATAATGTATATATAATTATGTATAATGTAAATATGTATATATATGTAAATATGTGTGTATATATATATATGTATATACACACACACATAGTAAATTGATATTAAAAGAAATGTCAAATGATATAAATATACATGCATACATATGTGCACACATTCAACTATAATACTTTTAAAACTTACGGTTTTAATTTATTTAACATAATATTTTTTTATTTAAAAATTTCCATATAGAAAATGTTAAAAACATTATATAAAGTTTTTTTGGAAGTTAAATTTTACAAAATTTAAACTTTTATATTTATTTAATACATACACCTATATATACACATTAGAAAATATGTATATACATATATATCAAAATATGTATGACATATTATTATATATATATACACACACACACACACACATACATACGGTTTTATAAATATAAATATAAAAAAATGTTTTTTTATTCGAATGTAATTATTTACATATTTAAAAAAAATATGAAATACACACACACTATAAATAAAACTTTTAAAAAAAAATCTTTTTTTCATGGCAGCCGATTCCTGTCTTGTCCCCCTTCCTCCCATCTTACCTACCCCCATACCTTCCGCTGTTCCATCCCTGTCGACCTTGTCCCATCCCCTGCTCCCGCCTGATCCTGTTCCCCTTCCTCCGGTACCCCCCGACCATTTTCGTCCTTCTCCAGTTGTCCTAGCTCATCCTTCTCCCTCCCTTCCTCTTTGGAACTCGCTCTTCAAATCCAAACCAAGAAATGCCGGCTCCTATGTTCCTACTCACCTCCCTATTTTGTTTGAGGGTGATGTCCTCGTTCCTCCGCCTGAAGTCATCCATGCCGGCAACGTGGTGTGGGGTGGGCATCTCGTAGGGTTCTTCCTTGACAAGCCACTTTCTTACACCTCTGTCATCATGCACTTGAAAAAAGTATGGAAACTAAAAGGCTCCATCACAGTTAAATCTGATGGCACCCTGTTCCTTTTCAATCTATCATCTGCGGAAGATAAAAGGAAAATCATTGAAGCAGATCCTTTGATAATTCAGAACAAGTTGTTCATTGTGAAGCCTTGGGATCCGATGATTGGGAATAGCTGTAGCACAATTAAGGCTGTTCCCATATGGTTAAAACTATCTAACATTCCCATGTTCGCTTGGTCTCACATTGGGATTAATTGGCTATTTTCCAGAATTGGAAAATTATTATGCCTTGATGAATCAACTGAAAAGATGCAGCGAATTGGGTTTGCAAAATGCATGGTTGAAGTTACCGCTCAACAAAGCCTTCCTGATGAATTTCCTGTTCATATGCTAGATGGGAGCATCCAATACGTCAAAGTGAGTTACCTCTGGAAGCCCTCTATTTGCTCCATTTGCAAAGAATTTGGGCATGATAGCACCAGTTGTTCGAGGGAGAAGCATGAAGAATTTGTTCCACCTGATAATGATGGTAATGTTGCGTCCGACATAAGTAAAAAACCATCCCTTAAGGTCAATATTAAAGGTGTAGCAAATCAGAGAAGTAGGTGGCAAAAAACAAGGAATTTTAAAACAAAAGGTAGTAATAGGAAGCATCTTGCTTATGAACTGAATAATTCTGCTAAAAATATTGTTGACACAGAAAAGATTAGCCCACTAATCAAACTTCAGCCCTTGCTTGACATAGTGGATTCAGTAACTAGTAATAAGTTCGCCATTCTTTCTGACGTGAATGAAATACAAGTTGAAGATTGTGGCAACAATCTAAATCAGGAAACAGTTGAGGAAGGAGAAATTGCTCCAAATTGTACTGGTATTATGCTTCAAGACAGCGAATTATCCCTAGCATATATTTCTGTTTCTTCTGGAGGGTATGAGGTGCCTTCCAGCAGTGAAAATGTTCTTCATGCTAATGATATCCCTGCTGTTGATGTTAGTAGTGAGTTTGAGAATGATGCTACCCCTCAACCTGAAGTTTTTTTAAAATCTACAGAGGCAACCATTAGTGGTGGTGAACAGGAAAGGAGCCATCTCTTTGCTCATTATGGTGATATCGGTGCTAGTAGTGATCTAGTTGTAAATGAAAAATGCAAAACTCATGAAAGCGCTTCTCCTATCACTAACTCACAAGTGAACAATCATAACGAGCTCCACATCGCAGCTAATCTGCTGCAGTCTACAACATTAAATTATGTGCACGTGCACAATGATCCTGTGCACATCAATTCCCCTCTCTGCATATCATCCCTAACTATCCCCTCCTCCGCAACCATTTCCAAACCCACTTCTTCTTCCTTCACCGATCTGCCCTCTTCCAACTCATTCCCTGATCAAATTCATTCGTCTCCTTCTCCTTATGTTTTTGTTGGAAAACTTCCTGGGTGGAAAGACAAGTTATCTATTCCTGTAACTACCTCATGCTTCACTAACCCCGCTAATCCTAATCCTTCTACCATTCAAATCGGGCCCAGTTTCATAGACGAAAGATTATCTAAAGGCTCTCCTTCAACAAGGAGCAAGCAAGGAACGATTCATGTCTCTCTTAACCCCAAATGAATACACACCACTTAGCTTCATGGAATATTCGCGGAGCTCATAGCAAGGAAAAATTGGATCACATTAAATCACTTATTCAAAATCACAATCTGGACTTGGTAGCAATTCTTGAAACCAAACTAAATTTGCAACTTACCTTATCAGCTAGCAACTACATTAATAAGAACTAGGTTTTGCATCATAATCTTCACGAAGCCCCGTATGGGAGAATCATGGTGATCTCCAATCCCCTAATATTCTCTCTTTCTCCTATCCTTTCCTCCCCTCAATACATTCATTTCCATGCTTCTTTCATCCCTAATTCCATTTCCTTCTACCTCACCATTGTCTATGCTTCGAACTCTCCCTCCATCAGGCAGTCCCTCCTTCATCAAATTCCTGCTTTCAGACAATAATCTCATCCCTGGCTAATCCTCGGTGATTTTAACTGTGGTTTGAACCTTAACGACAAAGTGGGTGGTTTGTCTCTAACTCCTAAAGATATTCAACCCCTTAATACTGCCATTGAGGATGCCAATCTGATCTCAATAAAAAAATCTGGTTCTAAATATTCCTGGAACAACCGTAGTCGATCAGGGCACAGAATCATGTCCACCATTGATCACTCATTTTGCAACTTCAAATCATTTTCCTTCTGGCCTTCCCTTTCCGCCCATCTTCCTTTACCTGTCCTTTCTGACCATTCCCCCATCATCTTATCCTCTGGTCCCCCTGCTGTGTATGAGAAAAGAAGTTTTAAATATTATAATATCTCGGCTAATGAACCAGGGTATTCTGATATTATCAATGTTGCTTGGTCCACCATTTGTTACGGTAACCCCACATTTAAATTTTGCAGGAAATTAAAGCATGTCAAACACTCTCTGAGAAGCTGGTCTAAGAGCAATTTTGGTAATGGTACTTTGAAGTCGGAGATTATCAAGAAACAATTAGAAGAAATTCAAATTCAAATGTAGAATAATCCAACCGATGACGATATTGCGGCCCAGGAAAGTGTTCTTTTTTTTATCTCTTTCTGATGCTTTAAGGATGGAATGCTCTATGAGGAGACAACAACTTCATAATAAATGGATGACTGACGGAGACAGCAATACTGCCTATTTCCACGTGACGATTAAGGAAAAGCAAGTTCATGATCAGATATATCGAATTCACGACATCAATAGAGACATGCTTACCTCTCCTTCTGACATTGACAATGCCTTGATTAGATACTTCTCTTGCCTCCTCAGAAATTCGGATAACTTTTCTCCTAAACTTCAACTCATTGATAGTACTGACCTCCCATCCATTAATCAGTCTCCAGCTGATCTCCTAATCTCTATTGTCACCGATGATGAAATAAAACTCTCTCTCTTTAGTATGAATAAGAATTCTAGCGGAGGTCCTGATGGATTCAACGTCCAGTTCTTCACTCATAACTGGGAAATTATTAAAACTGATTTCTGTCTTGCAATTCACAACTTCTTTTCTAAATTCAAGCTCCTAAAAGAAGTCAATGCAACTAATTTGGTTCTCATTCCCAAAACTCGACCTCCTACTGATGTCTCATCGTTCAGGCCCATTGCTTGCTGTAACGTGTTCTACAAATACATAGCAAAGATTATTGCCTCCAAACTAAAATCTGTGCCGCCTGACCTCATATCCTCTAATCAGGCTGCTTTCTTGCCTGGAAGAAACTCCTTAGATAATGTGATGATGGCGCACGAGCTTCTAAAGGGATACGGTCGTGCTAATACAACCCCGAGTGCCATGCTAAAACTTGATCTCTCCAAGGCCTATGACTCTGTCCAATGGTCTTCTATCGTCAGAGTTATGGCACAGATGGGCTTCCCCAAACCATTTGTTGCTTGGATTTACATCTGCATATCCTCTCCTTCCTTCTCCCTTAATTTTAATGGTAAGGTCGCAGGGTACTTCAAAAGTAAACAAGGCATACGTCAAGGCGATCCTTTATCATCTTACATTTTTCTCCTAATAATGGAAATTTTAACTAGAATGCTAAATGCTAGATTTCTTGCTAAAGAGATAAAGCTCCATCCTAAGTGTAAACGACCTCTGATTACTTCCCTTCTCTTTGCGGATGACATAATGATCTTCACTTCCCCTGTTCAAGAATCCATAGATAAAATTAAGGAAACCCTCGACATCTTCTATTCCTGCACTGGTCTAAAGCTCAACCTTTCCAAATCATCTATCTTGTTCGGTGGTATTCCTCACTCCTTATCTACTGCGTTGACAAATTACTCTGGTTTCCAGCCCATGCAAAGTGACATGGTCTACCTGGGCATCCCTCTTTGCTCATCTAGAGTCACGTTTTCCAATTGTAGTACGCTCTACAACAAAATCACTAGAATGCTCACTAGTTGGGCCAATCGATTTCTATCTCAGGCCGGTAGACTCGTCTTGATCAAATCTCTATGTTTTTCCATAATTGTCTACTGGGCTAGAACTTATCTGTTACCCAAAAAACTGCTCCGTCTTGTCAGACGTGCCATGCTTCGGTTCTTCTGGACTGGTAGCATTCACAATAGGAAACCTATTCCAATCTCTTTTGACAGCATTGAGCAACCTTTATCGTGCGGTGGCTTGGGAATATTAAATATTGAATGATGGAATGTTGCTGCTATCAGTCACCATTTTGACTCTATTCTCTCAAACAAAAACAGCCTTTGGGTTCAATGGACTGTCACTCACAATTTAAGAAATAGAAGCATTTGGTCTTTTGACCCCCCTTGTGGTTGTAGCTGGATTTGGCGCAAGATTCTTTCCTTGCGTTCTGTCTTCCTTCCCTATCTCCAATTCTCTCTCTCTCTCTCTGGTCAAAGCTCTAAAAACTTCTGGAATGATCCATGGTTAAGTAAGGGTCTCATTCTATCTGCCATTTTATCTCCTCGGCAAATTTATCAATCTGGCATAAGTAGAAATGCGAACGCTGTTGACTACATTGTGGACAGTAAATTATCCCTTCCGTATTCTAGCAACCATAACTTGAGAGTTTTCTGGGCTACTTTTAGTAGTTTTCACAATTCTTTCCCTGAAACAGATGTGTTATCCTGGGATGGTAAGCCTCACTCTATAAATCATGTATATCACTTACTATCTAATACTCGATTTAAACCTAAGTTCCCTTGGCATAAAGTTATCTGGAATAAGCTCTCCACTCCCTCTGACAATCTCTTGCTATGGAAAGTTCTATCAAATGCTATCATGACCAAAGACAGGTTGACATGGTTCGCTTCTGTTTCTGATCACCTGTGTGTCTTCTGCAAAAGTGAAATTGATAGTAATAAGCACTTGTACTTTGATTGCAGCTATCTGCATCGAATTTGGGAGAGGTTAATGGTCAAGCTTGGATGGCCCGGTTTGCCTATTCAGTCTTCTTTTCAGTGGGACCTAATTCTTAAAGCAACTCGTAAGAAGGATAAGGCAGGTGATCTCCTTAGCTTCTGTCTCAAGAAATATGTTCGAATAATTTGGAACGATAGGAATCAGAGATGTTTTAATAACGTCGAACAATCACAACTTCAGCTATGGTTAGTCTTGAAACACTCTATCATTACAGAGTTACAGGAACGCAAGTCCATTCTAACTTCTCTTCTTAGGGATTGGTAAGTCTTGTTACTATGGTGGCTCGGGGATCTCTTCTGTTCCCTTCTGTTGTTCTTCGTGTCATTCCTACCGTGGTAGTTTCTTGGTGGCTTTGGGTTTCTCTTCGGGTTTTTCTCGTCTTTTGTCATCTTTTGCTTGTAGTCCTCCCGCTGCTAGTGTCCTATTTCTTGGTTTTGTTTAGCTCTTTTTAATTTTCTTTTTGTTCTCTCTTCCCTTTTGTTCTTCCTTGCTCAAAGCATGTTTTGAGTAGGCTTTTTTCTTTTCTTTTAATAAAATCTGGTAGGGGACCAGCCAACCCTGCTAGCATTGTTAAAAAAACACTTTTTTTAAAAGCATTTGTAGTTATAATTTAATTTGAGTTTTTTAATTTTTCTTCTATGGCCCTGAGTTATATACATTTATATATACATACAATTTTTTTTACATACATATATATACACTTGTACAAAATATGCCTATTGCCTCGCATTATTTGCTACAGTTGTGCTCATAACCGAAGCAAATAGTATCATTTGCTTCGGTTGTGTTGACAACCGAAGCAAAGAGTGTTATTTGCTTCAGTTGTGCTCAAACCTGAAGCAAACAGTATCATTTGCTTTTGGTTGTCTTAACTACCGACGCAAATGCACCAAAGCAAAAAGTGTTATTTTCCTCGGTTTTCCTTACAACCGAAGCAAATAGTGTTATTTGCATTGGTTCCTTAGGAACCGAAGCAAATGCACTGAAGCAAATAATGGTATTTGCATCGGTTCCATAGGAACCAAAGCGAATGCATCGAAGTAACTGCAAATTATTTTAATCGGAGCAAATGCACATATCAGTAATCATAAACAACAACTTACATATGTCGTTATTTATAATTTATTATAATTAATGATTATAAATAAATAATTCATAGTTATAGATTATTATAAATAATCAATAATTATATTTTATATTTATAATATTATAGTTAATTATTAATAATTAGTAAAGTATAGCTAATATTTATTAATTACATTTAATAATTAATAATAAAATTAATAATTAATATTAAATAATTAATGATTGATAATCAATATTTAATAATTAATGTTTATAATATTTAATTAACAAGTAATATTTCATAATTAAGATGTAACATTTAATAATTAATTTTTAATAATTATTAATTAATAATTACTATAAATAATTAATTATTTATAATTATATAATAATTAAGACTAATATTTAATAATTTATAATTAATAATAAAATTTAATACTTTTGAAGTGATATTTAGTATTTAATAGTTAATTTTAAATAATTATTAATTAACAATGACTATTAAAAAATTAATAAATAATCAATAATAAAGAAAAATATTTAATAATTCATAATTAATAAGAAAATTGGTAATTGAGAAGTGATATTTAGAATTTAACTCTATATAATTATAATAAATAATTTTTTTAATATTTAATATTTAAAAAAATTAAAATTTTGAAAATAATAAATAATAATTTCTATTTAATAATTAATCATTTTCAATAATTAATGATTTGTAATTAGTAATTTGCAAAAACCAACGTCAACTAATTGTTCTTTTGGAACTTTTACCCTAAACATTGTAAATATTAGTTTATTATAATAAAAGTTGTTTCACTCATATGTTGTAAAAATCTTTAAGGAAACGATAACTATAGGAAAAAGCTGAATTAATGTGACCAATAAACGTTTTTTATAGTAAATTACCACTAATATCTATTTACATTTAACAATTAATAAATGTAATTAATACTAAATAATTAATATTATATAATTAACAATTAATACGAAATAATACTATTAAATAATTAATAGTTAACGCTTAGTAACTAATATTTAATTATTAATGTTTAATATTTAACATTTTATTTATTTATTATAGTTTAATATTTAATAAATAATAATAATATTTAATTTAATATCTAATACTATATTTAATAATTGATAATTAATACTTTTTACTAATAATTGATAATTACTGATATTCACATAATAATTAGTATTTAATAACTAATATTTAATTATACTTGAGAAGTAATTTATATTAAATTCCAAATCAACCACTAATTCCTCTCTTTCCTACCATCTTATTCTCATTTCCCGCTTCCCTTCTTTCCTTAAACCTAAATTCCAAATCCAGCCACCGCTAATTTATACTTTTCATTTCCCTTTCTCCCATTTTCACCATTATTGAAACGTCAACAACCTCCTTCCCTAAATTCCTAATCCAACCACTAGATTTTTTCTATCATCCCCTTGTATTCAAAATGTCAATAGCCTCCTTCCCTAATAATCTATTGCCACCCTTCCATCTTGATGAACCAGCCATCGGTAGCCCCCTTTAATTAGGGCCTCCCGATTTAGCACTCAACCCACCATATTAGCTTTCCTGACATTAGAAAATCAGATGCCGCAAGAAAGCATTGGACTAACACTTTGATTATCACCACACTTCCCTTTTATTTTTGAGATGACGAATCTCCGCTTCATGCCACCATCTAAAATTGTTGTAATTATTTTCCTTGATGTTATTTATTCTTCCAAATTTATGTATATTTTTTGAGAGTTCCATTTTAATTGTTTCGATGATGGTGTAAGATTGTTGATTGAGACATTCTTGACGTCCATCTGAGTTCGACATAGCTTGGCCTTCCACTTTCAGCAGTGAGGTAGAGTCCGATATGAAGAAGTTCCTTTTTTAACTTTCTTATATACTACTTTAACAAGGTTAGCAATATGATTGTTAAGGCTAAGTTGTATTTGTATGTAAACCGCAGGAGAATAATAATGAAAAGAACAAGTAAAATTTGCAGCAGTACCGATAAACTTGGTGCTAATCGGATATGATAAATGATAACGGGTTTCAAAGTCTGTACTACCATTCTGGTTTATTAAACCCTATCCTATCATGGAAGAGGGTAAGTCTTCTCATCTGTTGCTCTCTTGTGTCAAATTTTGAGTCGCTGCCTTTAGTTCTATAGAAAGGTCACGTAGAATAATGACACTAGTCTCGAGACGAAGATCAGAGATGTATGTTGAGATGCTAATTAGTTTTTCTATTGCTAAATCGAAATGTTTGAATATGTATAGTGTTGTCGAGTTTGGCTGTAGTTGTTGTGACGACCCAGATTTTTACGTCTGTTAATTGGGAAATTAACTGATTCAAACTATTGGAATATTAATTTTGATTAGTCGGATAGATAAATTTCTGATGGTTAAAATATCTGGATATATAAGTTAAATTACTGGATATAACAAATATTATAGAAGTGTGAATATAAATTCCACCATTTAAAATTTAGATATAATATTCAGTGATGTATATACAAAAATGTACAAAGCTTTATGATGCTAGACAATATATATATATATATATATAAGTATATAAATATGCAAGTATTTGAATGTATACTGTATGAAGCAATATATATGAAAATTTGTATAATTGTGAATATATATATATATATATATATATATATATATATAATATCAAAAAATAATATACATAAGCAATGTATATGAGAAAATGTATGAGTAGAAATGTGTGTAATATGGTGACAAATACAAGAAATGTATGTGTACATATTAAATAGTGAAAAATGTAAGCATATATAATGACAACAACATATATGTATAGATATATGTATATGTTTATAAGAGTATTGTATGGGTGAATATGTGTATATATGTTATTGAAACCTTGCATATGGTCTAAGTGGTAGAAATTGTATATAAAGGGAATATATATGGATAAGCACATAAGGGGACATAGAAATTAATGCACGTTCATTTCAAGCATACAAAACAATGTCAGCTGCAAAAACATAAAATCAGGTCAAAATAAAATCAAATCAGGTCAAGAAAAATCTCCGAGCAAGGAAAAATAAAATAAAAAGCCTGTAGAGGAGTGTACCCTTAGGCTTGTACAGCACGCTTCACTTCTCTGAATAAATATTCACTGCCTATACTTTCACATATACACTTTGGCTCACAAAAAAAGAGAGGATATCAGGCTTCAGATCAAACTTTGGAAATCAAGTTCCAAACCAAAACTGTTCTCTGTTTCTTCAAATAACAGTGAGTAAACCTTTATAAAATCTGGGTTTTGATATGTTGTTTGAAATCATGCCTGAAATAAATTGGAAAATTACTTGCATGTGTATAAATTTGTGTATATATGTATGGATATAGCTTTGCATGTCTGAGAACAGACATTAGCCTCTGTTCTAAACATTACAGGGATGCAAACCTGTTTAAAATTTGATTTCTCTTTCCCTGACCATTGTTAGACTTTAAAATTTAAACAAAAGTTGTTTGTTTAAACATGTTCTAAGTTTTAAAAATAATTTTAAGCAAAATTAATTAAAGCTTTTTATGGAAAATGAAAGAATACAGGAAAACCCAATGTCTGTTAAAAATTCAAGTCTTCAACTTTCAAAACTGTTTCAAAAAGGCTCTCTGTTTCCCTCATAAGTAGGTGAGTAAACATTTAAATTTGAAAAACAGCTTTAATCAATGATTCTAGAAATGAATGTGATGATTTGCATAGGAAGATTGTAATATGTTTTGCATGTTGGTTTTATCTGGATAAATGTTTGAATATCTCTGTTTAAATGTATATATATCTGTGTATATATATAAAAACTATTCTGTATGTGCACAGGCCCAAACAAACTGGAAGAAAAAACTAAATTGCCTCATATAATTATAATTTAGCCATGATTCCTGGATAAAAGATGTTTATAACAACATAACAAAAATTCTAAAAATGGATTCAACATTTTTATTTTAGTACTTAATCAATAATCAAGAAATACAGTGGTGAGCCAGCTTGGGTCAAAATTAAATCATTATAATTTCATGTTTGGATTATATAGGATGATCAGTGGTTAAAAGTTAAGAATTTTGATATGAAAATTGTGATTTTTAAGGTTGTATTCATGAGTATAGATCGAGTTGATCAGAATTGGGTCTATCATCAATTTCTGATGATCAAGGTGATTATCATTGTCGGGATTTCCAGGGAAGATAGTAGGAAGGCTGTCGATCTTGGAATAATTGTGCATAACATTTACCGATGGATGTGGTGGTCGGGAATCTGGGAAGTAGGGTTTTATTGTCGAAGTGGGAAGGCTATTTATTCGAGCAAATGGCGACGGCCACGGGTAATGAGAGGCGATCGCGACGTGAGGATTAGGCGCGAGAAGCCATGGCGAAGGTCTGGTGATATAGTCGAGGAAAGTCGTGGTTGAGATCGATGGCAGTGGTCGATTTTCCGACGAGCTTGTTTTTCCAGATTTTGGTCGAAGGTCGATTTTTCGATTAGGCCCTCGTTTTTTTTTTGGGTTGTCACGCTGAAGGACGAGGTCGTAGGTGATGCTTTGGAGCCGGCGGCGATGATCGGAGGTGGTTTAGATGGTTGTGCACGTGCACGATGCATCTTTGGTATCTGGATATGTTTCGTTGGGGAAGAAGCATATCACTCGGGTCGTTCTCGAGTAGAACAGCGGTGTGACTTGAAGGAAGTAGAGAAGCGAGTGACATGGGTGCGAGCTCGGGTTTACATTCGAGTTTTTGTAGCTATGGCTTGGGTTATTTTCCAAGTGGATCGGGCGTTAGATGTGATTCCCAGGCCTATATTTTTATAAGTAAACTTTATCAGTTTTTACAAGTATAGAGATAGTGTAAGGTTTTAAAACCAATGAAAACAGGTTTTTATATTTTGAAGTATGATTTAAGTTCCATAGCAAGGCATTTAAACAAGTTTAAAGATTTTGAAATAATTCATTTTCAAGAGGAAAGATTAATCAAGTTTTAAATAGTTTTAAATTTGAATAAGTTTTAAAAAGGGTGATGATAATGAAGTTTTCAAAGAATTAAGATTTTATTTAATTTATTAAATAAAATTGAACAAGTTTCGAGAATTTTAAATGATAAAATTTAATGTTTAAATGTTTTATTTATAAACAAGTTATATTTTTATAATTGATTTTCTAAAAAGTTAATGATGTAATTAAGTTATATATTTACATTCCATTAATTAGGGTTGTAACTAATTGAAGATGATTAATTAAGTATAATTAACTTAAAGGTAACTACTTATTGAGATTTTTCTTTAAGGATAAATTTCTTAACGTAATAATAAGGGTATAATTACTTAATATAAGCAATTAGAGTATGGTTAATGATTTTAATTAATTCAGGATTTAAAGAATAATTAATCAAGGAGGATTAATTAAGATGGATGATTATAGTATGATAAATTAATTAGTTTGTAATTAATTAATAAGCAGGATTAAAGTAATTGATTTAATTCAATTGTGGTTAATTAAATTAATTAGAGATAATATGGTTGATTAATCTTGCTGTGAATGATTGAATGATATCGCGTGCCTTAGATTAGTTGATATCTCCGGTATGTGATGTGTGATGCTATGTGGTATAATACATTGGGTTAAAACAGTGACATCCTGTATTTTAAGTTTGAATTGTATATCATTTGAATAACTTGGGTTAAGATGACATGGAATTCGAAGAGACCGGAGTCGGGCATTTGCAAATACCCGAAACCACTTCGATTTGAAATTTGCACTAATTCTTTATATGTAATATAAATAGGCTGTAATGGAATAATGTGGACCCTTGAAACTAAGTAAAAATACTTAGAGGTTGATTTGTGAAATTGGTATTGACTATAACAGGTAATGAACTCAAAGTGAAGTACGAGTTACCCGGGTTTCTTTTATGATTTGAACTTAGTATTTCAAATTATATGGTTTTACTCATGCTGGTTTCCAGCCTGACCCGGGTGTTACTTTGATGTAATGCTCGGGTCAGACCGAGTATTACAGATTTTCAGGTAAGGATGTTCTGGATCTCAGGAGGCGAGCTGGATGGCAGGAATGTATGGAGTGTTACCGCTGTGATATTATTTCCGTTTATCTGAGACGTGTGATTTGTATATGTCCAGTGTTTGTGTATGAGAGTAACTCTGATGTATTAAAATGTAATTGACAGGTATAACATTCTTTTGTATAACTGTTATTATTTGATATTTTATTTCATCCGCTACGAATGTGAGATTCTGTGACTTGTTTTCTGTTTCTTCTTCTATCTCTTTTCTTCTTTTCCTAACTATCTGGAATTTTCGGGATCGAAAATTCCGGGTCATTACAGTTGTGATGTATGAAGTGTTTGCATAAGAGTGGATGATATCAAATTGCAGTTAGCTTATTGCCTCGTTGGTGGAATCCAATGTTGTGTTGATTGCTGCTTGGGTCACCGGTTACATCCCAGAAAGTTAAACTGTTGTATGGAGTTATTGGTAGTTCGTTGTTTGAGAAGCATGACAAAGGCAGGTCTTTAATGATAGGGTTATGTTGCAACTACATCGTGGTTTATAAGTGTCGATGTTTGCTCAGATCTATTTGATGACGTTATGTTTGGAGACTGTAGTTTGAATCTGTAGGTCGAAGGTTGAGTTTTGAGGTTGTTGCGTCAATTTTCCATGGACTGCTATTTAATCTGAGTTGTTGCTGTGCTTGAAGATGGAACGGTGATGTCTAGAGTGCGTTCAACTTAGTTCTGCATCACTACAAGATTGTTGTGTGCCTGAAATCTAAAACTAGATGCTCATGGTCAACTATGCTAAAGATATTTACTTTTGGCTCCAAAGGTAAAATTGAAGCTGAAGATATTAACTTCGATGGATAAATTGCTTGGGAAGACTATGCTGAATGAAATTGTCACCAGTTTATGCAGTGTATTCAAGTGACATAAATGAAAGGTTTGAATTTTCATTTCACACATTCACTTGTCTATATTATGTTTATAAACAATGGAAAAGTATGAAAATCAGTTAAAAGTTTTTATTATTATTGGTAGACCTAATAAATTAATGCTTTTTTATGTTAATGTAGCTTAATATTTGGTTTTGGTATATTAGAATTATCTTCACTATGCTCTAGGACTTTACATATGTTTACAACATGCATATGTGAATTTCTCTTTGGATTTTTTTTCTTTTTTTCTTTTTTTATCTTTTCCCTTTCATTTTTCTTTTTTCCTTATTTCTTTTAAGAATTGTATTGGTGTTTGATTGTGTGCTATCAAAACAGAAGCACATCTTATCAAAAAATATTTTTTAATTTACAATTATTGGTTAGTTGTTTAGATATATGTGAAACAGTAGTTTTGAAAACTTTGCAGCAACTTCACAAATTTTCTCTTTAGCCTTTGATTTATTTGTAGTAGTGGCAAAGTCAGCTTATTTGTTAGAGCAATTGAACTCATTCGTAGTAGTTACTCAGAAGCTTGAGATTACCTGTGTATGTGGCATATCCATTTGAATTTATGGATTATTTACCTGACTAGAATTAGCTTTATCTTAAATGCTTGTACTAATGTATTAAATTTTTTGGGTTATATTATAGCTATTTAACATGAAATTATTTTTCTGATTTGATACCATTTCAGGTTTTAAAACCTGAAACGATCTCGATTTTTTTTGCTTCAGTCGTTTAAACCCTGTTGCTTTGGTTCAAGATCGAACCAAATGAAGACGATGCAAAATAATAACGTTTATTAATGACGTCTTTTGCTTAGGTCGTTTGGGAGCAACCAAAGCAAAAGAGCATCATTTACTTCGGTCTTTTCAGAATAACCAAAGAAAAATAATGTCATTTGGTTCGGTCGTTACCAAATGATTGAAGCGGAAGATGTCATTTGCTTTGGTTCAACAACCGAAGCAACGGATGATAGTCTTTTGCATCGTCTTCATTTGCTTCGGTCGTTGAACCGAAGCAACATAGGTTAAACGACCTAGGCAAATGAATTGTTTTGTACTAATGATATACATTACACACACATACATACACACACATTCAATATCGATAGCACATGTATATATGGAATCATGATAATGTGCGTCAATCCAATAACACAGAATTGACATGAAAAACACACACACACACATAAAATGTAAACAATGTTATTACCTTGACCATAGCCTAGTTGTTACATGTTTAAATGTACTCCTTGAATCTGTATCCAAAACTTCCAAAGAGAGCTATCAAATCGAAAACACCAACAACCGATGTACTGTTTTTATTTAAATTTTTGTTTCAATTGCTTGAAATTATGGAGGAGGGTAGATAGTATGGCTGACCATAAATAAGAGAGGATAGAGAAAAAGATTAGGGATGGAAAAGTGAGGTTAGAGGCATTTAAATAGTGGAGAGAGAGGAGCTAAAAGTGGGTCCAGATCTACTATTCTCTCTTGTTATTTCAAAACCTTTTTGAATCAAATGCAACCCTATTTCCACCCATCATGGCCGACCGCATCAGATCCCTTTATGGGCCTCCCTATCACATCAAGCTCGATCAAATAAAATACATTTAACTCTAATTTAAACGTACATCGATATAGTATATCGATACGTGTGTATATAACTTTTATATACACACTATTTTCAATACAAATCAAATAAAATTTTGTAATTAATATTTCATAAGTATTAATTATTTATAAAAATTATAATTAATTAAATCAAGTGGTAGTCGGTGTATTCAACATTTCTGTTGTCCGACTCTTAGATGTAAATTTGGTCAAGGATTAATATCAAACAATTCGAATATTAATGTTCACACGTCACCTTAGCTAGTAGTGTGACATTATGAACATATTTATCGCTTATATAGCTTCAGTAAATCTAATTTCACTTATTTTAAGTGTTACCCAGTAGCGACAATTATTTACATCAATTCTCATTATCAAAATTATATCACTTATGGATTTATGAAATTTGGTAATCGTCAAAATTTCAGTATCGTCCATATTCAACTTAATAGGCAAAATACGAAGTCTTAGATTCAATAATAAGAGTTATTATTGACCAAACTGCTCTGGCCAAAACTTTGGCTTTGAGCTGATTTTGGTTGATTGTGATACTAACCTCATAAAACTTAAGAGACTAATTCTCTATCAATTAGTGTTTAACTTCCATTTTTGCACTCGACCCAATTTTAGTCGTTCGATGGACATCGTGCAATGATTTAAGTATAATCAAAAGTGGAATTTTCACATTGAAGCTTAACAGTATTATCAAGTCTAGAGAATTGTGTAATATTATCACATTGATATTTTCTGTTTGGCCTTAGTTATATTAACCAACAAAAACTATCGAGTGAGTCATTCCATAGTCATCCAATAACTATCAACATGTAACCCCTTGTGACCCTCCCAGCCAAGAGTAATACACTGTCCAACATTTGGAGAACACTACGTACTCTAGTCTCAACGAATGCATCGATATCCAGTCTCAATACATCTTGACTGGGAACATTTAAAACAATGTGTTTATTATATATGATAAATTGCTCATAATTACAACACCTTGTAATTACTGTCAAAAGACACATGATTCTTGGATTTTCCATTAAATTACATAATTAATTAATTATAACACGTTATAAGAAGTATATAATAGAAAGAAATACACATTTAATTTCGAACGAGATTTTATTATAGAGTCAATAATTTATTGTAAACAACAGAATTATCCCTAGGGCATACCCCTATCTCTATCGTATTAGTTTTGAGAAAAATTATTTCTTGATTCAAAATTATGTTGACGTTGATTAGACGCATATTCAAAATTTAATAAAATATGTAATTTGGATTATATTTAAAATTTCGAATTTGGTTATTTCCATAAAGTAACTACCTTAAAGGTGTTTTTTCCTTTTCTTAGATAATCGTTTGACCAGAATTCATTACACTGATTTTTAAATATTTTTTCAAAGCATAATATAAAACAAACACATAAATATAAATATAAATGAAATAAAAGAGAAGACTTACGAAATTAGATTGTTGTCCCATGTTGCTTAGATTGTTCGATATTGAACGTTTGTTGATGTCGCTCCCAATTACGGTGCTCACGGTCCACCCTCCATTGGCTCTGAAAGATGCCCCTTATGTTATATTTTTTCTTTCATTCTTTTTCCCCCTTTTTCCTTTACTTTGGGTTATTGTCTTCTTTTCTTTCTGTATGAGTTGGGTCAACCTTTAAACGAACTCGACCTGCACTATACTAGAAAGAGATTAAAATAGTATGCTACTGTTGGCACCTAGTTTTTTTCTTTTGGCCACCATTATGATTTTAGTAGACATAAATATTTTTTATATACTTTGGGCCACCATATTCCATTATTTCTCTAAGCCTTACAAAGCAATACCTCTCATCCCTTTTCAACAAATCTTGCATGTTTCATAAAAGTTCGAAACATTAAACCTAAAAAGAAAACTTTTTTGGCCTAATAGAAGATGGAAGGTGAAGATTTAGCAGATAGTCTCAATTATGATGATCACAAAAATGTTAGTTTTCTTTTCATGTGTTAAACTCTTTTTTATTTAACAAACAAATTATAAATACGTTGTTTATAGTTTTTTGATTCCTCGACAAATCAATCAATCGCGATCACAACCACGATTTGAAAATCCAGGGTTTCATAAAAAACTCGGAGAAGGAATGCTTACTTGATAACTTCGTAGGTTGTTGAGAGTCTGTGAGCTTTTGACTTGTGGACAAACGACTTGACATCTTCATTTTTTTCCTTCCGACGAAGGCGTTCATTCTGGAAGAAAGAGAGAAATAAACATTTTGAATTTTGGGTGTCTGTTTACATGAAGAAAATAGTGATTGGTGTTAGGAAGAGAGAAATGTAATTGTTTAAGGTGGTCTTCAGTTTTAGTGGGGAGAAGAAAAAACTTGGATGCCAATAGTAACACGCTTAAAATAATAAACATTGGCCCTTCTTGCTTCATTTATTTATAAATCCTGATACCTTAACTCCTCAGCAAAATCACTTTATTCCCCTTTTTTGTCGATTTTGTGAATCGTGTAAAATCTGACTAAGGTTAAATTGAAGATGGATTGAGTGCAGTGCGTCTTGGTTTTGCATTTCGGTGTAAGGTGGTAGGTCTTGGTCGTGATGGCGAGGTTGACGGTTGATGCGGCCGAATTAGGAAGTTTGCGTGTAGAGATAGGGATATGGGAGGTTGTGTTCTACGCGAAGGGAATTGGGATGCAATTGAAGTTATGGAAGAAGATGGTCTGGATTTGTGTGCACTTCCGGGTAAGGGTGGTCCGGGGTTGTTGTGATGTTGAATATTGGTTGTCAGCGAGATTTGGGTGAGGTTCTGATGTGGGGTTGTTGGTCTGATTAAGAAGGTGACGATGCATGTTGCCTATTAGGTTGAAATCTGGGTTGGTGGCAATTGCTGATGGTGTTCAAGGCATCTGGGTGATGTTGTGGCAGATTGTGGAGTTCGGGCTTGGAGTGGCTGTGTGATGGAGTTTGGAATCATGAGTAGCGATCGAGGTGAAAAGGTCATTGCAATTTTGGGATAGTGATGGAAAACTGGTCGAAGCGGTGGAGTGATTGGTAGTTGTGAAGATTGATAGTTGAAGCTGTATAGCTCGGTGGAGAAGGTATCGATGGCATGTTGCATTGTTGGTTTGAGTTTGGGAGAAGTGAAGAGGGTTGGGAGATGGGGATGTTTAAAATGGTTGACTATGTTGTGCCAATGGTGGAGGATGATGGGTTTTGTGTTCTCAAACTCGTGTTTCAGTTGAAAAGGAAGAAGAAAAAGTTGATTTTAAGGAAAATGTAAAAAAAAGGACATTACTATCTACAAATACCTAATTAACACTCTACACCCATTTATCTTCCCATCCAACCAAACATTCCACCACCTACCTACACCAACCTAATTTGTTTTAACTTCTTTTCCCCATGCATACATTAATTTGTTATCTCTTCCAAAAAAAATAGTAAACAGATATCAAACCCACTTTCTTTGTAATCACATCTTTTATTTTAATACCTTAAAAATCTTCTACGCATTCATTCCATTCATTTTCAAAATCATCACAGCAAACTACCGAATTGAAGCACCCAATATCATCTACAATATGTGCATTAACTAAGAAGAAATATAATAATAGCATGTAATTTGCAAAAAAATTCAAAAATAAGATGGATTCATGAACCAACAAATTCAAAAAAAGACAAAAAATGGAAAAAAAAAATTTGAACAATTATGTAAACAACCACGACCGTCAAATTTACGAGCTTACAAACCTGAAATCGTGATTTTTGATCAAAAATTAATTTTAAGACTTATTTGTTGTATGAACCAAAAATTAAATTGAAATTAACTACCATCTTGAATCAAAATAGCAACAACTAATAAAATAAACAGGAAATTATTGTCAAGGACAAAAAATTTCAGTATTTTTGCCTCAAGGACATGCCTACAATATTTTATCCTAAAGGACAACTTTCTTTAGGTATCAGTTTTTACTCATTGATAGTATCAGTTTGTAGTTATCGGTAGCAGTTTTTAGGTATCAGTTTTTAGCTTGGTAGCAGTTTTGTTGTCCTTATGAATAATTTTGAAAAATATTTGTCCTTATGAATAATTTTTAGAAGAATGTTTGTCCTTATGTTAAAAATATTGAGGTTATGTCCTTGAGGCAAAAAATATACAAATTTTTGTCCTTTAAATTAATTTCCCCTAAAATAAATCCATTCTTCAAATTAATGAGATTACAACACATATAAATTCCATTCATAATATGATAGGAACAAAAAACCCTACTTTTAATTCTAGGTATTTCTAAAAAATATTGAAATAGGTCTTCTTTGTATTGTTAATTTGGATAAGCTTTGCTGTTAATTAATGATATGATAAGCTATTGTTAATTTTGATAATTAGGGTTTAATTGCTTTTATTATCTTTGGTTGGTTAAGCAAACCTTTGGTTGTTTCTTTACTTAATTTTGCATAACCGGACAAAGTGGGTTTCTGCAATGGTTTTACTGAATTAATTTTAATATCTCTTTAAGTGGTGTTAGGAATAGTTTAAGTGTGTGTAGATAATAACACAAAAAAAGAAAGAATTGAGAAAAAAAAATTCCCTTTCTTTGAGTATGTACTAGAATGGTTAGGTGTAATAGGAATATAAAGTGATTTACCAAATCTAGGATTCAAAAATTTTATTTTATTATATAGATGTGGGAAGAAAATAAAAAACTATAGTGGTTATTTTATCATAGTTCAAATAATCAAGATGTAGATCTATAATGGAGATTAAGGTTTCTGCCTCCATTTTCCCTCCCTGGATCTAAATCATCGTCTTTTCATCTCTAACCTCTTCACAATTATATTTGTCCTCCACTTCTCTCTCTTTCCATCCACCTTTGCTTTTTCATTTTCTAGTTACTTCTAACTTCCCTAGGTCCCGTTATTCTTCCTATGCCCTTTGCCTCAGCCTCCGTTGCCTACCAATATCCTCTTCGCCCTTACCAGCTTTGCCTTTACTTCAGCCTCTCACTTTCCTCTTCCACTCTTCCTGCTCTTCTTACATTCTCAAGCCCCTATGCCTCTCTTTCTCCATCGTTGATCTTCTTACTTGTCTTCTTTGACCCCTTTTCCCCTCTTAAAAGCAAAGCCAATCCTTTCCTTTTGCTACACCTTGCATTACTGAAATTACTACGAGTTTGGTGTTTGTTTTTGGTACAAGCTCTGCTCGTCATGCTTGGTGGTCGATTAGGGTTGTTTTTGAGGTCCTTTTGGGTTTTTCTCTTGGTGGTTGTTGGGTTTCCGGCTTTGGTTTGTGCTTGGTGGTTTTCAAGTAGGAGTTGATGCTTGGGCTTTTTTCTGATGCTGATTGTTTTTAGTGTGTTGCATTTTGCTGAAGATAGTGGTTGTGTTTGGTTGGTGCATGTTGGCTTATGGTATGTAATTGCAGGTTTGGTTGCATTGTAACAAGTCTCTAGTTCGGGTTGGTTTGTATTGAAGCTTTGCTTCTTTTTGGAATTGGTTTTGTGAATCTTTCTACATTCATATCATTATGTCCTTTGCTTTGTGAGTTGTTTGGGACTTCCTTGTGCAGCTAGCTAGTGAAAGAAGCACCCTGTGTGGTGCTTGTTTTAGTCGTATAGTTTTAGAAACCAATGTGTGAAGTTTTTGTGTGAGTTGTAGTTGGTAGTTGCTGAGGTTCATAGCGTCACTCCTGTATCAAATTTCTTTATAAAATGGGCGGTCTACTTTAAAAATCGACATAGCCGCTGAGAGATTTTTCCTTCACCACTGTAATAATTTTCAAAAGTGGTACAACCACTATAATCCGACTTGCTTGTGCAAAATAATAATACTTTGTTTTGCTTGAAAAAAAACTTTAAATTTGAGTTGAACAAGAAAACAAAGCAAAATACAGAACTAACACGAATCAAATTCAAATAAACACTAGAAATTGATTAAACTTTCGGCAGTGGCGTCGAAATCTTGATTGATAATTTTTGGTATGAACAAAAATCATGATTTTATTTTATCGCAAGCGCACGATGTCAGTTGTGTTAAATGTGGGAGTATGGGTCGAATTCGTAGGGAGTTTATTATTTATTAATGTTTACTTAAATTGTCACGACCCAACTTTTCGACCCTCGAATATCAACACTAAATACATCCGCGATATTCATGCTGAACACCCAAGTGCCGGAAAGATAAAAATCCAGGGTAAAATAAAAAGAAAAATAGAACAAGAAAAAGAGAATACAACATCAGTATCTCACAATGGAACGGTAATATATAACATTAAGAGAACAATATAAAGGGTTACTCTAAGTATAGAATTTTCAAAGTTACTAAAACCTAAGTACTATTACCAGTCTGGACAGTTATAACCGTCTGTCCTCACAATGCTGATATATACAATACAGTGGTGCAGCGGAAATAACAATTCTACGGTAGGTAAACTTCCAGCTCATCTCCATAATGTCCAAAGCGTTCAAAGATAATATCCAGATCAGTCTAGTAAACTAGCGTGAAAACTCAAGAAATAAGAGTGACACATAATAACATCTTTTTGAGACCGTACAAATTACCGTAATAGTTTTCCCGTCAAATAAAACCAACTATTCATTAAGTTTAACATATAGTAATATGATAGATGATGTCTAGTGTTTAGTATATAAATCATATCAAATAATTGCTGTGTGGATGCCACAACAATAATAGGTATACAATCAATACCGCTAAGGTGCGTTCGCATAATAGATTTTCCATGGAGATCTCCTCGAATCAAGCTGAATTTGAACTCCTGCAAAAGGATCAAAGATATCCTTTGGAGCAACGTACATCTCTAGGGAATGTACTATAGGAAATACATAACTGGCCCATCCCCAAACACTCGTGGTTCTGAATGCATCGCTCCTGCCTGCATGTCCGTAAGTAATACTAGATCGAGTCACCTGCACCCTTGGGATTGCTAAAATGCTATGTTCCCTTTGACTATGCATCCTATCACTAGTTTTAGCCATCTCCGATATCAAGGCTATGTTTATCTCTCACCCGAGTCTTCAATACTCGAACAGAACACGAATCCCCAAATGGATTCCACATCTCGAATAGATCACCAATTACTACATGGATTCGAGCACCTCGAATGGATCTAGAATCTCCACATAGATTCCTACATAAGTCTTCTAACGAATGCTAACACTATCTTCTCTCTTGGAATACTCCTCAAGATAGACAATCCCACACGATAACATCGTTCGAAATTTTAACGCCGACCTCTCCCTTAGACTTAACCTTAGGATAAACAGTTCAATTTTATAACATTTCACTTTATAATCTCTATCATAAATAAGAAATCGTATACTAGTTTTGAAGTGACATTTGATAAGTAAAACACTAACCGATCCAAGTCTTTTCAAAACTAATCGATGAATTTCCAGTAAACTTAATTCGAGTTCTTTCAAAAGTAAGCGAAAGCTAAAGACATTTCATACTAATGCTCCTCCCCAGGGGTTCTCATTGGTATGAAATCGTTAAACTTTTTTATACTTCCTAAGTTAACAAGTTTAATAATCGACTAATCGATTATCAATTCAAAATAATTGCTTATACAAATCAATATTCATATACTTGACTCGTTTCCAACATTCCAACTTAACTATTCCTCATCCAAGAGTGAAACCAGGTAAGTTAGAGCACCGGTTGCATCAAAGCCTTGCTTAGACACTTCATTCTTGAATCTCATAAACAGAAAAGTCTAGCTCATCGACTTTTAATGTTAAGTATAGCATTAATAATTTTCACAAACAAGTAAGAAATTAACACGATTAACACATTTTCAACTTACTATTCCTCGATCAAGAGGGAAGCCGGTAGGTTAGAGGTCAATTGCTCCATCCCTACTCCAACATCAATCTTAACTCTCACAAATAGATAACCTTACTTCGTCGGCTTCTAGTGTTAAACATAATTAATTACTTTTCAAACAAGTGATTAAACAATTAATCATTTGGCCATTAAGCAATTCTAACCCCTTTCTAAACATTTTTTTTATACTTTTAAAACCCTATTTAAAATGATATATATATATATAGTAATTTATTTACCAAAACTTGATATGTAAATAAACAAGTCAAAAGATATTTTATTCCATAAGATATGAAATAGTCAACATATTTTCTAAATACTATATATGCTTAAAAATGCTTTTAAAATACTTTATTTTACTTATAATAGGTTTTAAAACATTTATCCAAAACATTACTTGAAAATAACAACTTTATAATTTCCTTAAAAACATGAAAAAACAAGTTTTTATTATAAAATTCTCTTCTTTGAAAATTCACAGCTAATTCTTATAAATTCATAAATATCTCAAACCACTTTTGAAATACTCTAATATGATTTAGTAAACACTTGTAAAAATAATGAAATAAGATACTTAAATTTAAATATTTTTTCAAATCTTTAAAATCCAAAAATGAAGGCTAAATGGGGCAGTTTTGCACAAGTGAAGTTTTGGCTAGTTTTCGAGATGTTACTCAACTATTTACTCTCCAAGATTTTAATAGTAACAAAAGTATGTATAAAACATTATAAATATGGCGATAAACTCATAAGGATCTCTCTACAATGTTCCATAGAAATAGCTAAATACAAGGCAGTTCCAAACTACATCTATAGCGATTATCGCTATAAGTGAACTTTCAAATCCAAAGTCCAATCTAAACCAAAATCCATCTACAACCTATGTGATTTGTTTCAAGGTCACAAGTAATACAAGTCCATTTAAGTCCATTCCAAGTCCATAGACACAGATCACATATGCTTTTTGTTTTTAAAACAAAAACCAAACCAATGTTTTCAACAATGTCAATAACAATGTAACAACATACCCACAATCAAAATATAAAATATATACTTTATATTTTCCATTCAAAGAGGCATGTTAACTCACCTTTAATCCACCACCAAGATCCAAGCTAAAAAAGTCCAAACCCAACCTTGCAACACCTTCTTCTTCGTTCCTTCCTTCCTTGCCTTTGACTTGAATTTGCCCTCCTCCCCTCACTTATTTGTTCACAGCCGAAGCTTCCATGGGAAGTTTGGCTTTACTTGTTAAACTTCTAACTTGGTGGAAAATGTTATAATATTCCCTCAAGGCTTCACTCCAAATTTGAGTTGATTTGGATAAGATTTTCAAAAACTTCATTTAGAACATAAGAGAAAAAAGAAGATATGGAAGTAGCTTGCTTTAAGCTTTGAAAATTAGTGATTTATTTCTAAGGTATGCCTCTCCTTATATAGGCTTCAAGATGGTGTTTCTTAGCCTTTCTCTCACCCCCACCATGCCATGGAAGCTTTATCTCCCATCAATTCTCCTTTACATCACTTCTCCTCTATGCTTATTACACTTATAACCTTCTCATGATAATATCCCTTATCTTAATGGAAGCTTCTAGAATGTTCCATCCTACATAAATAGGTGTTGTGTTAATTAGTTTATAATGTGTCCATTTGATCATTAGACAAGCGCATAAGAGTTCGAACAACTCATATTGATTGAAAAGTTGTTTATTGATAAACCGATTTTTGGTCACATTATCAGTTTTCCATCCAAGAATATATTTTTCTAAACAATTTTCAAAAACAGGTTTTGTATCATTATTCATTAATTAAATGATGTCTAACAAGGTTATAAAATCATATTTATAACACTTAATTATATTTCAAAATGTTTCGATATTTGAAGACGAAGTGTTCGAATTTCAGGGTCGCTACATAAATTCTAAGCGAGTTAAACAAAATTGAGATTGAGAGGCCATTAAGCTAAAACATGAAATTACTAAAATTGAAGGAAAATGAAATTTCCAGAAATAAGCAAAGAAATAGTTGAACAATTCAACGAAATAAAATTTCAAAAAAAATATGGAGTAGCGATGATTAACTAATTGATTAACAAAATATATATGAAATATCAAAGAGATTTATTGGCCTTATGGCAAACCAATAGATCCAAAATATGACTGAAATGAAAAAAACCAAAAGCAAAATAAAAAAATGTAACGATGAATTGAACAAAATAAAACAAAGATTTTATTGCTGAAGTAAAAATCTGATTAAATGAAAATAAACTAAAGAGAAAATAAGGAAAACTTAAATTGATACCCTAATGGAATCAAAAAAAAAAAAACCTAACATAAGTTCCTAAATATCAAGACATCTTCAATTGTTGCTAGGTGGAGGTATTTATAAAGATCTTTGCAATGCAGATTTAGGCTGTGTAAAAAGTCAAAAATTTCAAGAGTTGTTAGACTTGGTCTTGCTTTGGAAATATCTTGCATATCCAAGTAGAAATAGGTCTGGGAAGGTATTCTTCCATATATTCTAAAAGTTTCTTGAGTGCTTTGGAAATTTTTTCTCTAAAATAATTTAGAAGCTTCTTGACCTTCCCAAAGATTCTTGATTTGGTATGTTTTAGAAGGCTCTTGATATTGCTTTAGAGAATGTACTCGGTTTGTTTAAAATATGTGCATAGTAGGATAAGAGCCAATACCTTCTAGTGAATGCCCATCTTTAAAATTGGATGAGCTATAACAACTTTTGTGCATAAATGGGAAATTGTCCTCTTACCAACAGAGTTTTGAAGGTGAATTACATTTTTGAACTAATTCTTCAATAATTTCGTCATTTTCTAAAAATCAAGGGTATGAAATAAACACAACAAAAATATAGAGTAATACCCCCTTATGAATATTAAAATTTGTAAATAAGCAGTGTAAAATATACATAACTTGATGTTAATCAGTACCAGAACAACTAGATTTACTAATTTTACTAAACCAAAGGATTCATCAAGCAAAGGGTTTAGGATTACCCACACTAGTCGCAGCCTATTTGATTATCTGCAACTGATTGGCGCAAGTGGTAAGCACTGTTTTAATACTTGTTCATCTTACTCAAGATCTCACTCAAGGTCCTATTTTTCGAACTTGAGCGAGATGAAATTTAGCAAAACGAGACATAAAATTTTGTTTCTATTATTTAACACCCATCTCGTCAAAGATATTAAAATCTCAGACGGAATTTCATGTAGATCTCAATAGAAGATCTCAATAGAAGATCTTAATAGAAGATCTCATAAGAAGATGTTTTTTCATTTACATTTTTCTTTAACATTTTGTGTTTGTCCAAAAGAACTTGCACTCCAACAATTTTTTACTAGCCCTCTAACTCTATTTTTTATTTTTAACGAGGGACAATCATTAGTTGACTTTTTGTTTATTTTTTATTTTTAATGTTGAAATGAGTATAATCCATTTGATCAAATACCCAACCAATCATGTAACCACTCTCCTCTAAAAATAAAATTTAATATTATTGATTTTTTTTAAATTATGTACGTTAATAATTTTAATTTTAGATAAGAATTAACGTAAAAAGCTTTAAAATGTAAATTTTAGATGCTTAAGTTACTCTGAAATTGTCCCAAATTGGACATTAAAATCCGAGATGCCAATCCGAGATGTACACACGAGATACACACCCGATATCTCCTTCGATATGAGATATTATGTATAGAATTCTCGAGATAAAACGCGATCGAAATCTATGATTTAAAACCTTGGTGGTAAGATATCTAAATTGTGATTTTAGAGTTCTTGGATTTGATTTATCTAAACACCAAAATGAGTGCTCTACTTAAACTAATTATCACTCTTGTTTTGAAAAAAAAGAAATATGCGATTATAAAAGTAATTATATTATGACTTACAAAGAAAAACTGACATGCATTTGAATTTATTTTAATCAATATCTTGCAAACGTAAACTGAAACTGAGTTGGTTTAGTGTGAAATGTACGTAGTAGTTGATGTAAGGCCCATTCCTTATTCTAAAACCCAAAGAGAGGACACCAATGAGCTGTAGTCACCTTAGACATATCTTTTGGCGACACGATGGTTTCAGTAATGTATAATCAGTTTAAGTAAACAGAGCAGCTAATAGATTCATTACCTATATTTTTAGCAATAATCTCAAACGTGTTCGTGCAGGAGTTAAAATATAATACAATATAGATGATAATGTTATGCCCAACAGATGAAAACATTTCTGATTTAGCATTTGGTGTAGTTACATTCGACGAATATGTTACGTCAGCGTTTGTACTAAAAGCGTTTTCCCACTCCAAAATGTAGCAACATGGCAGAATGTAAAGTTTGCGTCAGATGTAAATGATCCAACACAACCTATTGCCTCTTACAAATCTAGAATTCGACTCCATAGTTTATTCACACATTCCATTCTGGTATATGCTTCTTAACTTTTATATTACAGTGACTTCCACTACCGCCGGTCCGAGTAATAAGCATAAGTTTACTAGATGTCGAACTATCAACTCTATTCGCAAAGATATGTATGGAAGAATTCATAGCAAATTAGAAAAAGACTAAAACAAGAGTCTATAAGAAGATTGTTGATATGTTTAACTGTATAAGAAAATATCTCAATTGTCGAACCGTAAAGACTTCATCGAGTGGGAAAAGTTACGAAGCAAGACTGGAGCAGGCTTGGATGACCTGAGAAACACTGCTGTTAGCAATGACGACTGGTAGGCGGATAGGGCAAAGGTATTCAACAATTTTTTTACAATTTTCGATAGTTTCCTATCATTTTCTCTACCGGTTGTTTAAATTTTGTTTTTAGGACATATATGGTATAGTTTTAAAATGGAGAGATGCTCATATAATAGAACTTGAATATTTGAAGTAAATATTCTAAAATGTCGTTATTGGAAAATTTGTCATCCTCTCCACTCAGGTTGGATTGTCTACTACCGAAACCAAAGATGAAGTACAAACTAATTTTCACACTATGACTTTAAATTCAACTCATAAAATCCTTGGAAAGACAAGCCCATACCTTCAGAATGGAATGATACTGTGGGATCATAGCACTTTCAACCCTGTAATCTATATGAATTTGCCCACCACAATTCAACATTGATCCTGATGTTGTTGTTGATAGTCACTCTTTAGTTCATTGTTCTATAACCGCTCATTCTACTGCTCGTTCTAACCGTAGGCACTCATAATAGACCTTTTATGGCGATAGCCACAAAATGGTGGAAATGATGAAAAGAAGGACACGCTTTAGGTCGTCAAGTTCTTTTTAAGGCACCAAAGTTCCACAATAAACATATTGTAAATTGGCTAAAACTTTAGCATGCCATGAATAGTGCATGAAGTTAGGTTGCATATTATCTCTCGTTAGGAATTTTGGATTTTGATGATGCTGCATGTGAGGGGATTGAAACAAAGTTGTATGTATTGCGAGAACGACATTATATTTGAACTTGAAGTCTATGTTTTTATTTAAAATTGAAGTGTTTGATTTTGTAGTTTGTTTGAATTTGTAGGTTGTTTAAATTTGTAGCAGAAGTAGAAGTATAATTTTAATTTTAATTTGAATTTGCATTAGTACTTTTGAAATATTAACTATTATATAATAATTAATAATTATTAGCTATTAATTATTTTAAATTAAAGATCAATAAAAAAATTTAATTATTTATTATCAAATAAAAATTAAACTACTTTTACATTACTTCCTTCTCAATTTTTAACCAATCTCAAATCAAACTTTTGTCCATAAACGAAACAACCTCTAATCAAAAATTTCTACAAACACACTAATCCACTGAAATTATTCTTTGAGGAGTTAACTTGATGATTACGTAAATTTATACCAAATAGAAAATTGACGTTCGATGGAAAACTAAATTATTTATATTTTTCATGCAAATGCATGATTTTAATTTGGATCTTATTGCATTAACCGAGGATTTGGAGAGTGGAATCATGCGGCTTGAAATTGTTTGTCAGAATAATCCACAAAGGTTTCGTTCACTTTCTTTATATTGGATTTTTTAACTAACTAGAAATATGTTGTTTTAGCATTTTTATTTTCATTTTAAGCGGTTCAATACCTATTGCTCCAAATAAACGACCGTTTCCACTTTGAAAATTGACGCTTGTCATTACATTAGTACATACAAATATTATGGTTATAATAGATGAAGTTGAATTTTTATATATAATTAGCAATTCAGTATAAGGTGCCTTAGAAAACAAGCCAAATGCTGGTAGGATTATATAATTACAATGGGAAAGTGCTAAGTTAAATAATCTTTTTTACGTTCAGGTTAAAAGATATCCTACCTTGGTAAATGATCTCCTACCATTTTGCAAAAGTGCTTAAAACACAACACTAAGACTACTAGATTATAAGTGCAACAACTCATATGCTACAACTTATGTATAATTAGTGTCAATCCAAAAAATTAGTTTAACATCTTGTAGTGATCATATAGGGTCGGTGGTTCTGAATATAATCGCTGATTGTGCTTGTCTGTCAATTGAAAATATCTAATGAATAATTTGAATTCAACTTAATTTGAATCTCATATCACAAAGAAATAATAATATCAAAAACAATTTGAAAAGAGGTATGCCTAAAGGTTTATGATGGTTCGCTTATGTCTGCATTCATTTAAAGTGATTCTTATTTCTTATTTTAGTTTTTACAAAAAGGTTACAAGGGACTTAATTTGAATCATAGAGAAAATAAATTGGAAATTTGGTAGAGTCTTCCCTTAAGTGAAAAAGAATCGACCCCTTTCTCTAAGTTGATAGTGGTATTTATAGTTGTAGTCGAGGCTGCCATGAGCATTGATTCATGCAAAACATCTCTAGAAATTTGGTAGAGAAAGAACTAATCTATATACGTGAAGACAGGGAAAAGAATAGATAAAACTTAAATCAGCTTGTATGATTGAGTTCGTATTGATTGGTATGCATGCCGCCTAAAAGTGCCATGGCACGAATTCTTCACACAAAATGGAAGTTCTTGTCTAGATGGCCCATGTAAAAATTCTTTTCCCAATAATAGGAAAAGCCATTAGTCTGGCCTAACAATAAGCCCAAATGTTTCACAATCCTCCTCGAGGACCCCATCTAAATATCACAGCCTCATCTATGTCAAAACCAAACCTTCCTACTATGCAAAATAGATCAACCACAGTGCCTATACGAGCCCGCTCATGTTCCAGCCTCAGTTTTGATTAAGTCCTCTGGCCTCCAACAGGGAAATCTATGCAACCATCAATGACCTAGCAGTCTTTGTCAACATAGCTATGTCCAATTCACCATTACGCATACCATAACAGGGCGAAACATTTAGCAATTTGGTTCAGGCTCAGTAGAGTGTCTCATAGGCTTGTGGTCATACAATTTGTCACACTTGATTGAAACAATGTTTGCGGCCTAGACAACTAAGACAACTTTGACATTTGTAGCCTGATGACAGCATGTTGTCGGGGACAATGATCTACGTTAATACCATATAAATACTGATGTTAACATTTCTTCAAGTTAAATGCCCGATATGATATATCTTGAAATTATTCTCTCATTTAACTCTATTTTAATTCTCAACATCTTCATATAAACATACAATTTTATTTTTGTAGAACTCAATATTTGAGTTTCTGAAAAAGAAAACTAGAATTGTAGTATATTGACATACTCCTGTGGTCTATGTTGACATGTAGACATATATGTCGACATGTCCCCTATGACCATGTCAACATTGTAATAACCTAGATTTTTGGACCAATCAAAATCACTGAAATCCTATCGTTCTAAAATAAAAAATGGCAACTACCGACTTAATACACATCATCATCTGGTAAATATACAACACTACTAAATGCATAGGACATAATTTCAATAATACAACTTATCATAGTAATCATTTATTCTACTGGGTTTACTTTAATACATACCAAACTCAAATACTATAAATCTACCATTGCACAACTCTGATGTAAGAGATAGCGATATCCAATCCTACAAACTCAATAAACATGTCAATGTGGAATAAAATGGTAAGGCAGAAAAATACATCAACACATGATAAATAGAAAACACTAAACAGAAAAATGTTTCCTAATTATTTAGGGCTGCATCACTACCACTTGTGATTGCCTACATACCCCTATCTAATTGGGTATCCAATTAGATACAGGATCCAGCCAACGTAGTTCTCCTACCACAAATATGACTCAAGGAGCCGACGATGTACAAACATATATATAGTTCCCAACTACATAACATATAACGTGCAAATGTAGCTTCCAAATCTAGGCTTATTTCCTTTCATTCATATTTATGTAATCTAATTAACTTTATTATTTTCAGAATATAATCCTTTTCAAAAATTATCTCTTCAAACTAAATTCCCAGTTTTATTTTAAATCCTTTTGAAATAATAATATATAGCTTTCGTATCAAATCACACTTTTCATCGAGATTTAAAACAAATCATTTTTGGAAACGGTATTGAATACTCTGTATAATAATATAGTGTTGTATTTGATATAATTATTAGGAAATTCCAAATACTATACTATAAAAGCATATCAAATATATGCAACTAAATCGGGAGGTGTTCTCCCATAATTAGGTAATTTGGGTTCACAGCCCTTCCAAAATCAATAAGTATATCTCTCTATACCAAGAATGGACTATACGGAGGGTTACATAAACCCTTCGCCCACATTTTAGTTATGGGTTACCCGAACATCGATAACATAATAAATCATTTTGTTTTCCGAAGTGACAAATCATTTTACACTAATATTCACAAATACTTTCAAAACACATTATTGTTTATTTCCTTAAAATCTTTGGAAAGCCATTTTGAAACCACGGGGGTTTTAGTCCTCGAAATTCCCCTTTCATTTATAAAACACATTTTTTATAAATATCTTTATATAAATCACTTTTATATAAAATCACTTCAAAATTATTTATTTCTAAATAGTTCTACTTCTTTAAAGGAAAACATTTCATTTCAAAAGACAAGTATCATTTTCCTTTAAAATTATAATAAACATCTCTTGTTGTAACTATTTCCTTTACAAATATTTTTATTGAACATGTTATAGTCAAACTGTGAAATTCTATTCACATGATGTTTGTATTCAATATATTCTAAAACTTTATGTCTACTCAACCCATGCATAAGAAAAAGATTATTGCTCATAAACTGGTTGAGCACATATCAAACAATCAATCATCGGGATAAATACATCAATAAATGACAATCAACACTTCATTTTACAAAACATTCATAAACTAAGTATATACCATTTCACTTGTTATAAAAGGTGTACAAGTGAGGTGTTTTACATGTTTAATAAAGCTAAGGGGTCCAAAGTTAAACATATTAGCTAGTTAAGGTTACATACCATAACTTGCATATATATCTTTATATGATTCTATAAAATTGTAGAGATCTCATCAACGCCTAGCCAAGCCTAAAATCCATGGCCAAGACAACCTAAGCCAAACAAAAAACCTAGGACCTTCTTACCATCACCAAAAACAAAACAACTAAGTCAAGCTCCAACCTTCACTCTCATGCTCTCGGCCATCCTCCTTGCTTCCCCTTCTTCTCCAACTTTTTCCAAAGTAAAAAAAGTAGCTTTGTTTACTTTATTTTGTACCTATATTACTTGTTATTATATGTATATGTGTGTGTTAAAAATGTGCGTATATGTGTGCAGCAACTTTCGTTCGATAAAAAGTCAAAAATTTGGAAACCGAACATCGAACTATTTATTTATGTAAACAAACAAATGAGTTCACTATCATTATTAAATAATAATAAATTATTTATTTAAGCTTTTAAAATCCATTAATTGAATATTTAAAATTAATTAAGTACAAACAATTGAAGCGATAAAATTTCCGATTTACAAACATAGGGGCATGTATGTCGACATATTCATCAACCATATGCTGACATACTAGCCATTGGGGAGTTTTTCTAGTTTATATGAATGGACACTTCTCTTTATCCTTTCACTAAAAGTCTTATTTCTTCATTTTCTATATAAAGGTCGTGGAAAATGAATTTTAACAACTAATTCTCTCGTTATCTCTTACTCTTTCATTTCTATACTTTATAAGAAAGATCCATTTATATACTTCCACTCTCTTTACACATTCATACGCATTCTCACTAATTCTTTAAGGATTTGCAAACCACAAAAGGTCAAAGACCATGTGTTTAAATTCTCAATCATTATATTTTTAGTCTTATCCTATTCCTCATTGATTTCAAAGATATATTACTATTGAAGCTCCATATGATCATTGTATCTAATCTGCAAGAATTTATATTGAAGATATATCTACTTGTCATAGTTTACTATTGATTATAAAGAGAAAGATGTTCCTACCATCCGAGAAAAGTCAAGAGGAAAGGTGTACGTTGCCACCCACGAAATTGCGAGATTATAAAGGTGTACTTGTCATCCATGGAAAACAAATTATGACATTGGAAATTCCATATGAGGAGTACATGACTGGACGTAGGACTGGAAATTCAAATCAATATAAAAATTCCAGTTATCATAGACTATATTGCTTTTAATTTACTTTATAATCATTCTCGGATTATCTACTTTGTTTGTGTTATTATTATTTATCTGAGTAAATAAAACTTTAATTTCATAAATTAACTTTTAAACAATTGTTAAAACTATTCACCCCTGCTCTAGAGTAATAATAGCCTTAATATCCATTCCACATAAGTATATTAAATGACTTTCATTTGGTATCAGAGCTTGGTGTTCTATCGATCGTAAAAACAACCTAAAACAATTACCAAAACATGATCTGGTCAAGATTGAAAAAAAGAGCATTGCTATTATCGAACCAATTATAAACTACAATATGGTACTTTTTAATTCATACGATCAATTATCTAATTAATAGGGTAGATTATCCGATAAATTTGAAAAATTATAAAAACCTAATTTTATTATATTAAAAAGGTTAAAAGCTTATGAAATCAAGATTATAGAACTAGAAAAGAAAATTTTTAAATTGAAAATAATGCTTTGATACTTAATGATTTATTAATGAAAAAGATTAAGAGGTTAGTGATTTAAAATATCAAAATGATAAATTGTAAATTTCTTTAAATAATTTAAATACTCAAATTTTGTTTCTTAAATATGAGTTATGCTTTAAAAGATGAGAAATTTGATTTAGCGAAAGTAACTAGTACTTTGAAAAATGGCAAAGAATATTTTAGAAAGGAAAATTGTGATTATAAAATTAAACTCGATGAGCTTAAGGAAAAAGATAAAAAATTTAACAAAGGTTAAAATGGTTTAAATTCAATTTTATCAAATTATAGAACTTTAAATAATAAAAGTGGTTTACGATACAATAAAACTAATTATAGAAATAGTACAAAAATATGCTTTCATGTATATTAAAAATGTTAATGCTTGTACTAGATTTTGAGTAAAATCTAAACCCACCCTTTGTAGAAATTCAAGTACTTCTGTAAGCTATAATGTTTCTAATAACTATAGAAGTATAAAACTAGTAACATGCAACATAAATAAAAATTGTCTAAAATTTTGGGTTCCTGTTAGTTAGAAGAACCGAGAAAAATATATTAATGATTTAATTAATGAAATTCATTTACCTGATGATTATATTATTAAACGGTATTCAAACTCTTCATGAGTTTGGATTCCCAAAACTTAACCATATGGACCCAAAATAAAACAAGTCCTGGTACACATATTTTTGTTTTCCATGTACCTAATAATGAAATAAAGAAGGAGAAGTGGATACTGGACAACATATATTCAAATGCATATGACATGAAAATCAATAGTTAGGTAGCAATATCATATACAATGGTGGAATCGTGACTTTTGGAGATAATTCAAAAGGATATGTTATTGGCATCCACAATGACGGTAACCCTATACCTCTTCTTATTTTTAATATTGTGTTTTTAATTTTTTAATTTTATACTGATATTGATTACCTTGGTACTAGTTGGTTAAACATATTCTTACACAACTCTATAGAAAACTCTATACATATTATCTAGTCGTGCTTAAACGGTACTTTTCTGCCCATTTTTGGTGATGACAAAGGAGGAGAAAATGTATAAATATACTAGAAAAAATAATAGGGTAAGGGCATAGAGTCAGAGGAAGTCAAATATAAAAATATTATATTTTATCTTTCAAGTATTTGTATGGTTGTCATCATAAAAAATGGGGAGATTTTTAATACCCTGAGTGTTTATCTGGAACCCTAGATGTCATCAACCATTTAAGTACTACTAACATTTCTCCAAGTTATGAAACATTTTCTGATATATTATGCAGATATTATATAGAGATAAAAAATAAAACTCAATGCAAGCAAATGAGTTATATATATGACGATTAATAAGAGCAAATGAAAGAACTAATTAGACTTAAGATGGATATAACACAAGCATTTAATTGATAAGATATTTGATGTATTCACCGAGTCAGTTTGAGTCTTAGAATTATGTTAAAGGCCCCATAACATATATTCTTGAGATTCTTCTTTCATTTAACTCTATTTTAATTCCTAACATGATCATATAAATAAACAATTTTTTTTATAACATGGAAGTCTCTATTTGAATTCCAGAGAAGGAAAACCAAAATTGTACTAAGTATGTTGACACACTTACGTGGTCTAAGTAGACAAATAGACTATATGTCGATGTATCCCCTGTGACTATGTCGACATATAGGTGATTTTTTATTAATAAGAAAATCTGTATTCTTGTAATAAATTAGCCGCAAGTGCACAACGTACAATTGTAGTACGTTTGCACGTGCTGGTTGATCCATAAACAAAATGTTAATTTCAATATAACTAGTAAGATTTGACTAGGATTTTGAGGTTGAACAGAAAAACAAAGAAATTGAGATAGATAAATAATTGAATAAAGAATAATCCAAAGGTAGCATTCACTACACGGTTAGTATAATTTCCCAATTTGTAATTTTGATTTCTTAAAAGGGTTTGATAATCAAATTCATAAAAGTAATTAATTAATTTAATTGAAAGTTGATACAGGTATAGCCTATTTACGATTAACAGTTAGAAAAGATAGGAAAGTTGATACAGATATAGCCTATTTACGATTAACAATTAGAAAAGATAGGCCATTAACTTCAATTCCAAATCAAACTTTAATTTTGATCTGGACGAAAAGTTGAATATTATTGACATGGGAAAAAATTATTAGAGATTATTAATATAAGTTATCAAATTCAACAAAAACTTCATATTATCCAGATCTAAAATAAAGGTATCATGTAAGACTATGCCATACATAAATACAGATAGGTTTTTACCTTACTATAACCAAACCATTTTTATTAGAAAATCCAGTGATGTTATAATTATGTGTAGGGTTTAAAATAAATATATAACATAGCTGAAATGATTGCATCTCACATTCCAACATATCTGTATGCAACTAAGTCTGTAAGGCACGTATTGGATAATGTATTCCATTAATGAAGAGGCTACTGGGTAACACCTACATAGTATAGCTCTAGAAAAATACACCGAGGGCCACAGATGGACCCCTGCCAATACAGGACCGACCTGTCCCTTCCTGTATAGTACCGAATATAATCATTCCTCGGTTGAAACCAAAATCGCATTGGGCCCGAAGCATACGTCCGAAAATAATATCGATGTAGATCAGGGTTGATCATACCCTAATGGTAGCGAACCACATAGCCATATCGCATATCCTCTGTTTTAGCCATTACCGGGTGTGAGGCTTGGCGTTATGTTTTACCCTTTTGGCAAATCCCACCTTAGAATGCTGACACGACCCTCCAAGCAATAATGCAATGCCAGTATTCATCCATATAAGTTGTTCAGGATATGAACAAACCAAAGGCACTACTTTTACTACATCCTCAAGATTAGTAGCAAGTAGCCCTTGCATTTCGAAGAACTTCGTCTTCAATTCCATCATCTTCAATATATCTTTAATTCGAACACTTATGTCGGTTCGAAGTCATTTTCAGACAACTTATCAGATCCCGGTCTCTCCGAACCAATAGCCGATAGTTTTAAAACTGGCCAAGATTTGATAGTCGGTTATTTAACTATCAATTAAGAAGACAACCAAATCAGAGACTTTATTTCATATGGAAACCAAACACGGTTAGGCACATAAGCAATCACTAAGCCTCTTTAATTAATCCTTTCATTAAGTATAATCACTATGCAAATACTTGTATGAAAAAGCCTTTACAAAAGATATACATTGGAATATTACTCATTCACTATTCGTTTATACTCTTTCAATGCTTGGAAAAATGTCCATATACTTATCTCATCGGTATAAATATATTCACAAAACACTACACTTACAATACTTAGAAAATATAACCATGTACATATATCAATGGTATAAGTATATTCACAAAACACTACACTTACAATACTTTGAAATTGTAACAATATACTTATCTTAACAGTATAAGTATATTCACAAAACACTTATGAAAGATTATATATTTCAAAAGTATACTTAAATGGGCCAAAACCAATGTCATTTAAAACATTGTTTACTATAAAGCCAAACCACATTCCTTTTGGTGTAAGCAAATGGATCATATGGAAATTTGACCAAATATGCTTACCACCACTTTTCGATTTCAAACTTGCACTATCCCTCGATTAACAATGCAGTTGGATAAGCTAGCGTACTATCATTGCCTCGACATTCATTCTTAATTCTCATAGATAGTGATGGGAATCCTTATCTCGAAATTTAGTGTTAAGTTTGAAAAGAGTACTTTCCATACCACCGTAATTTAAAATGATCATTTATAGAAATCAGATCTTATTCCTTTTATAAAACTTCTTTAATTATAAATCTTCTTTCTATTTATAAAACCCCTTTTAATAAATCTCCTTTCTATTAATAAAACTCCTTTTAATAAGTCTCCTTTCTATTATAAAACTCCTTTTAATAAATCTAATTTTTGAAATTAAAATTTGAAACCAAGTGTTTTCAAAAGGAAATCAAAACCATAAGAAATAAATTTTCAAACAACGAAAAGTGGCTTAGCGACTACTCTAGCACATCATCAAGTGCTACAAATTACTTCTACATCAAAAAAGAAGTCAACTTCTAAGTTATAACATGATCATTTACATAAATAAGAATATATGCAAACAAAAAATCAACAAAGCAAGTAACTCTTGTGAGTCCCTATACAAAAGTCCCCTATGAATCTCAAATATCTCGAAGTGTTCCGTAGCGACCTATTCGCTACAAAGATACTTCGATTTCTTTCTTTTGTCTCTTGCAAAAAAATGGTTACTTATGTCATCCTCTTATAAAGCGGAGACTTAACAAAACCAACCAAAGAAATCATTCAAGCATATAAACAATAATTTATATCAACACATATATAATATACTGTTCAATCAAAGGTGAGTTAACTCATCAAAATTCTAGCCAATGCTTATGCATTCCTTCTCAATCTAAAATCGAATGACGTTCGATTTTAGCTCAAAATACTACTTTCTCCAAACTTAACGAAAAGCTCCAATGCGCAGATAATACTCTTACTAATGCAACACAATAGACCGCGTTTTGATTGGAACTCGTATGCAAAAGTTATGGATTTTATAAGATTTCGGATTAACTAAATTATTAAATAACTTAGTTAATTTACTAATCCCCTTCATTACCTAAATCCTCCTTCTTCCCCAAATAATCGCCTGCTCATGTACACACATAAGCATGCATGAACCCATATATGCAACCATTCCTCTTCGATTTCTCCTGCCTCACTTGACAATTCGATGAGCGGTCACCACCGACGAACTCCCCTTCACAAGCTCTTCGCTCCTGCCCTAAAAATATCAAACTTGACACCCTCCCCTTTATCATGACTTGATGGACTCCCCCCACGAACCCTAAAGTCATGAATTTCTTGACTTGATTAGACCTACTCCGACCATCGCCATTCTGCTCCACTTCGTACCAATTTTGCAACGACGGCATCTGTTTCCCCTCCCATGGCCTGTAGCTCCGTCATCTCCTTCACCCACACATGCCCATGAATTGTTGCATACCCCCAAACACCACCACATTCGCCAAACCTACAATGTTTTTAAACCCTCCCTTCCTTAAGTTCAACGAATCCGAAGTTGACAATTTTCCTTAACCGTAGATCAAGATTTAATTAAGGAAAGGGAGGTGGCTATATTTCTTTTACAGGAGAGGGAAAAATAAAAGAGAAAGAAGGAAAGTGAGAGAGAGAAAGGAGAGAGAGGGTTAATTATAATATTTTTTATATTATTATTTAATTCTTTAATTAAATCGTTACACGTTTCGAGCTCGCACGATCACACCGCACGTTCGATCACCATGAAATTCATCGACTTACATCACCTTATTGTTCTATTTCTGATGGCACTAGTTTCATTAAAATCTAAGATAGTGCCCCAGGATTATAATTCCATACGTTTTGAGACCGTTTATCGATGAAACGATTTTCAATCTCATTATCGATATTTATTCGAACTATTAATTTTTGTAAATAAATTTTTGAAAACAAATTTCTTATCATTAGTTATTTTTTAAATGAGGGTTCTTAAGCTTTTAAAATCAATTATTAAATATTCACAATCAAAACGATAAAATTCCTTATCGTTACATGTCTTGTTTGGACCGAGAAGTGGGTGTTTTAAGTAATTAAATAACTCATGATGTCCACAAATCATGGGTTAGAGGATACATAAAATAGTATTTTACCCAATTTCATCAATGGGTAGAGAAGATGGAGCATTTGAAAGATGAGATCAGTGACGATCGATGACATTAGCGGATCCTTTTTTGTCTTTAATCGTGAGATCAAATTCTTAGAGTAAAAGGATCTATTGAATGAGACATGTGTTAGGATCCTTTTTAACAAAAAGGTATCTAAGCACAGAGTGATCGATGTAAACTGTGATGCATAAGCCTACTAAATTAAGTCTGAATTTTTTTAGTGCGAAAACCACCGCTCGAAGTTCTTTTTCGGTGGTTGTGTAATTGATTTGAGCATCATTCAGAGTTTTTCTAGCATACTAAATAACATGAAAAATTATATTAGTGTGTTGTCCTAAGATGGCACTGTAACGACCCAGAATTTATATTAATTAAAACTTGAATATTTAATTAATTTTAAATATTAATAAGCAGAATTAATAAGTAAAATAATTTAAAATTTGAATAACTGGATTTAATTGGATAATTAAATTGATAATTTAATAGTTGAAATTCCAGAAATAATTGAAATCTGAATTAAATGTGATTAAAAATGATTTATAAAGTTATATTAAATCATATTGAAGTTATAGAGATGTTATAGAACTTTTAAATTTGAATTAAAAGTTAATCTGTGGAAATTGAATATTTTGATATTTAATCGACTAGTGAAATTAGCCATTTTTGAACAGTCTCAGAATTGGACGAAACTAGTTCCATTGGATCCATAATAGTTTGTTATTATCGGATTTCAATTTTTGTAGCAATCGGAGTTGTCGTTTGACCGTGGCAGCTCGAAACGCATCGAATTTGTTTTAATATTAATTTGGCGAGTTAAAATAGTCATTTTTCAAAAAAGTCTCGGATTTCGACGAAACTTGTTTCATCGGATCCGTAATATGATATTACTGTATGGTTTCAAATTTCGTGTCAATCGGATGTACCGTTTGTCCGGGGCAAGCCAAAACGCATCGAAATCGGTTTATTTTAAAACAGATCGTTTAATTCCGTAACTCGCTCAGATGATCGAATTAGCTCCCGAAACATGTTCCATTGTGTCCGAAACGCAGGATAAACCCTAGAAACGCCGGTCGCCGCGCGTAAATCGGAGTCCGGAAAATCGGATGAATAGTAAAATTAAAAAATATTTTCTATAAAAGCACCATCTTCTTCACTCTATTATCAAAACCCTAGCCCTAAGTGTCCAGCCGCCACCATCAAAATGAAAGGCCAGAAATCGTCCATCTTCCTCCCTCAATTTCTTCAAATCCGCTAATCAAATCGAGAATCTTTCAACTGGACAATTGTAGAGCACATCGAGAGCTAGCTATTCAACGGTTATGATCAAAAATCTCATGACGGATCGATGGGAAATCGAGTTTGAATGCACACGTTTGTTCACGTTTTTCCACACATAGGGGCAACCGAGTTTAACCAACTTGTGGCCGTTTGTAGCTTGCGTGTGGGGCTTCATGATGGAGATGGTTGATCGATGTTGAAGTGGACGTGGTGGTTGCGAAATTTGATGGAAAGAGGCGGCCAAAATGGGTTCGATCGCGTCTTCATTTACCTGGGAGCAAGCGTGAGCGGGAAGGAGGGAGAAGATGCATGCACATCCCACATCTGGGTTTGAAAATTTGAACGGCCTGGATCAAAGTTAGGGTTTAAAAAATTGAAATAAATTTGTAAATTAATTTATATAAAAAATCGTATTAACTTTGTAATGCCATAACTCTTTCATACGAGATCGAAAATTGACGAAACAAGCGGCATTGGCTTCGTTTTGTCGAGCACTACGCTATGGAGCTGGTTTGGAGTCGTTTCGAGCTAGCGAAAATTTCGGGTAAAATTAAACGTCCGTTTAATTTTATTCGAAATAAAACGCTACGAATTGCTATCGGAAATTCAAGGTGAGAACTTCTCACTCAATCGAATGTTTTGTTTCGATTTAAATTTTAAATTGTTAGATTTAAAATTGTTGATAGTGTTGATTGTGATGATTGAATGATGATTGCTATTTATTGTGTTAAATAGACATTATACGCCGTTATTAAGCGGAGGTTATTTATTAAAAACATATACTGCGATAATTTCACATTGAAGTGAAATTGGTATTATATATGTATATAGCAATATATATATTGGAATATGTATATATTGGAGTTGATTTCCCACATTGTATAGCGGATGAGACCCTATTGCGCCGCATAATAGCGGATAATATTTATTAAACCCATATACCGCGATATTCCGTACTGGAGCGGAATTGGTATTGTGCTAACATCTGTGGATGCAGGGAAACAGGTTGGAGGGATCCGACTGGATTCCTCAACTGTATTGATTTATTTACAGATATTGTTATATATTCTGTTGTCATATGATGATATATGATGTTTTGATTGTTGTGATTGATGATTGGTGTTGTTGCATCATCGGATCCATTTTTGAAGTTTAAAAATAACGATATTATTTTTAAAGGGATTTTAAAGTGATTTTTGAAAGTATACGTTTTATTGAATTTTGGAATTGTTTCATTTTAATTAAATAAATGTTATAATTTTCATGTTATGAAAATTATGAGATTTGTGGAATATAAGCGAAAAGTAGTTTTTGAAATAAAAAGTTGATTAATTTGTAAAATGGCTTAAATTGGGATTTTGGCATTTAAATGAGATATGAATGGAATTTGTTAATAATGAGATTTATAAGTTGAAGTTTTATAGATAGAAATGGAATTTATAAACGTTGTTTTATAAAATCCGAAATCAATTGAATTTGATAAATTAAACATAGAAGTTTATAAAAGGAGATATATTCGCGATTTTGGATAGCGAATTGTCAATTATATGATAGGTGTAGTAATGAAGAGTTTGGATGGGAATTTTATTCACGATTTTGGACAGTGGATAATTCTTTAAAATAAAATGTGTAGAAATGTTAAAATTGGATAACGAAGTATATTCACGATTTTGGACAGTGAATATATTATTAAATAAAATGGATATGTCTTGGAGAAGTGATATTACGAAATGAAGTAATTGTTTTAAAAGATGTTTTAAAACGTGTTAAGTATCAAATGCATAGATTTCAACATTCATTGTTGAAATAGACGTTTTCGAGAAATAAGGAAATGGTGGACTATAACACTGTTGTTATAGTAAATGGTTTCCGAAAGGAAATATTTTGTGTAGTATTAGGATTTATATATCTATCTAAATTTCGAATCCCTATACTAGTGATTTTGAGTCGTCGTAACGATGTTTTACGTAACATTTGTTTTGACTCAAATAAAATTTGTGAAAGAGAATGATTTCCTTAAAGAATGAAATATATACTTAATTTTGATTTAAGTATATTGGATATTTTCCAAGTGTTGAAAATAAGAGATTTGTGAATTACTTATTATTAAATAAGTATGGAAATGCTTTTCCAATATGAAATGAAAGGTTTGAAATTTTATCTTTTAAAGATAAATTGAAAAGCAAATATTTGAAATTTGTTTCAAATGGTTAAGTGTGGAAAATTATATATCTTGTAAAGATATTTTTGGAAATTAAATAATTTGGAAAATTATTTGGAATCTGATGATGTTGCGCATCTTTATTGATAGTTAAATAACCGACTATCAATATTTACCCTTGAATGGGTATTTGTTGTGAATTGGATGAATTTGAATGCTACACTTATTTTTGAATAAGCGCTCACTATTCGGGTTAGCCGGGAAAGGACCTTTGGGTCGTATAACCCATTCCGAATATGTGATATGTCGTAATGGATTGCATTTGATGACCGGTGTTGAAGACCGAATATTTTGAAAACGGAAGGATTACCGTCGAGTTACTCTGCATCGGCTGATCGCCGATATAGAGATTTTATCACCCTTAGTGACGGGAAGTCCGAACGTGATTAGAAATTATCTAGATTGCAAGGACTTCTTTGGAAGTGCCTTCGGTTCCGTTCGATCCCGGAACGGACTTGTATGGATGTGTGTCTGACGTTGCACTTTGAGATGTAAAGCTGGTTTCTATCAAATACATTTCTGTTGGTGGCGGAGAATTTATTCTGTTAGCTTAACGCCCTTCTCTGAGATGTACGAGCTCAGAGGTTATGTAGTTGATGGTTACTAGTGATACGTTCCCAATTTGGTAATGTGGCATACGAAGTGCTGTTGATCATTTGTTTTGATCAAAGCATTGCTTTCTGAAAAAGCGTTGCTTTGTGAAAAAGCGTAGTTTTGTGGACGAGACTTCGTCGAGCCTCACAACCCGGTAATGGTCGAAACAGGAATGTTGCGGCAAAGGTTTGTAGGGGTAGCGCCCCTAGGGTATGTCATTTCCTTCTGGATAAAAGGTGATATCATGGTATGGAGCCCAGATATTTTACCTATGTTGATTATACTTTGTAGTTGTTGCTTTGTGATTGAGGATCCTCGGATAAAGGTCGGTGACGACCGGGGGATGACATAGCTCGTGTGTTAGTTACCTAGTTACAGCTCGGTTAGAGCGTGAGGTAGCGTCGGCCTTGTGTTTGCAGAGATCCGGTTAGGTTCTCGGGGCGTCTTTCCAGAGGCGTTTCTATTTCGGAGTAAGGAAGTTCCTTTGCCTGACCATTTGTTGGAAATCCAAAGAAACAATACGAACCCTGTACGATTTTTAGTTGTATTACCTGCTATGGAATGTGGCGGTAACCTGCTACTAAACGTACTAGCTATAGTAGACATACAACAATGGTTGTATGTTGGCTAAGATTGATATTATACTTTCGAAATGTTTTCCACTAGACATTAATAATAATATCAACTGATTTTGCGTAGTAAGCATTTTTGACTATCATAAGGAGAAATCTCCTCCAATTCTACGTTTGCATTGTGTGTGTGGTGGGAGGCCTTATGGTAGTTTCATTTTCCAAAAGCATTGCGAAAATGTTTTATTTTCTTTGAGATAAACTGTTTTAGTTCTCACACCAGTCACCATGACTGACCTGGAGTTTATTGTTTCCTTCCTAAACTCTGGGTGCCCACCAATTTCCACACGGGCAGTCTAGAGTCAGGTTATCAGGTCATTCTGGATTCGGGATGCTGTGGAGCTTAGTGGCGAGCTGAATGGCGAGACGTACCACTTGTATATGATATTATTTATTCCGCTGTGTATTCTATATGAGGACAAGTTATATAACTGTCCATTGTTGTATTGTTGTTGTAAACTCTGATGATGATGTAATGTATAAAATGATATAGTTCTTTGATTTAAAGATTATTCATTTATCTATTATATGTTGTTCCGCTGCGAATGTGAGATTCTGATATTGTTTCTGTTTCTGATGTTGTTCTGTTGTTCTTCTTTCTTTTTCTTCTATCTTTTCTTCTACCTCTTCTTTCTTAAACCCTAAGAATTTGGTTTTCCGACATTCGATGGCTCGACAGTCGATACAGTGGACGTATTGATGTCGATATTCGGAAGTCGATGAATCGGGTCCTTACAGGCACCAACAACAAAACTCGAAGCATCACACATGATTTCGAAAGGTAGATCCCAATTAGAAGAGCAAAATATGGGTGTGGAAACAGGTTCATTTTTATGACGTTTAAAAAATATGAGACAATCTGAATTGAATTCAAAAGGAACTTATATTCCTAAGAGAATGGTTAAGAGCCTAGCAATTTTGTAAAATCCTTAATGAAGCGTAGATAGGTACCAACATGTCCTAGAAATGACCTTATATCCTTAATGGTTTTAGGAATAGAGAAGTTTGAAATTAATTCAACTTTAGCTTTGTCTATCTCATTAGAAATGATATATCTCAAGACTATACCTTGTTCAACTATGAAATGATATTTTCCCCAATTTAGAGTATAGTGTTTTTCTTTAAAATGATTAAGGACTAATTCGAGATTGTGTACCGAATATGAATGTCCAAAGATATAGAAGTCAACCTTAAAAATTTCTAAAAAAACATCCGATCATGTTAGAAAATATGCTCAGCATACATTCTTGGAAAGTTGCAAGAGCATTGCATAGTTCGAAAAGGAATTTGACAATATGCAAAGGTACCAAAAGGACAAATGAAAGTCATTTATTATTGATCCTTGTAGATGATAGGAATTTGGTTACAACCCGAGTAACCAACATATAAACAATAAAATTCACGACTAGCGAGTCTTTTTAACATTTGGTCAATGAATAGAAGAGGGAAATGATCTTTACGAGTTGCAACATTGAGTTTCCTATAATTATACAAACGCATTAGCCCGATTAAGTACGAGTTAGGATGAGTTCACTTACATTATTATTGATTACAGTAGTACTTGATTCATTTGACATGACATGAATTGGACTGACCCAAGGAATGTTAGAGATTGGGTAGACGATAGCGTTATCAAGGCCTCTGAGAATTTTTCTCAGACACTTTCTCTCATGATTGGGTTAAGCCTTCTTTATGGGTCCTAAGTAGCTTGGGATTCATCTATTAAGTGGCTTCGATGTCGGACAATCAAAGTTCTAATCCCTATCAATTGACCACCTAATTGCTTCTTTGTTTTTCTTAAGGATTGAAAAAAGTGGTTTCCTATTCAAGAGAAATGTCGGTAGAAATAACGACTTGAAAGTTCTCATTTCACCAAAGAATGCATACTTAAGGTGACATGGAAGAAGTTTAAACTCCAACTTAGGCAATACCTCAACTGAAATGATTGGTTGAGTTTCGGACTCAATCGTGGGAGGTTTAAAAGGTGTGTCTAAAACCTAATTTGACACATCTAAAAACAATTGTTCATAATTTGAAACATTTCGCTATTAAGGTCAACTGTTTTAGTTTTGAAGTTTACATGAGCTATACTAATTTCAGAACATTGGTCTTTTAGATTAGCTAGTTAGTCTCTATCTTAAAGATGTTAAGATCTATGGTCATGTTATCAAAAGTTATTTTCATCGAACCATTTCGGTAGTTAATTAATGCATTGGAGGTGGCAAAGAAAGGTCATCCAAGAATTAATGGAATTTACTTGGAGGATTATGTAAGTGTTGTGTTTCTTATATAATGAAATCAATAGGAAATATGAATTTTCCTACTTTGATTAACATATTCTTAATTTCTCATATTGGTTATTTTACAGAATGCCCGTTAATTGAATAGTGACCTTTGTGGGTTTAAGCTCGCATAATCCTATTTGTTGGTTCATTGAGTATGGAAGCAAGTTTAAATTTGCACCTAAGTCTAACAGACATCTATTGATTTTCTTTTCTCCTATTATACATGAAATTATAGGATAGCCAGGGTCTTTGTATTTCACTGGCGTGGACTGAGACATAACCTCACTAAAACCGACTGCTAAAAAGACTTTTTGGGTACATGAGTGTGTCTTTTTTAGTACACGAGTCTTTCAAGCACTTTGCGTAAGTTGGAACTTGTTGTATGATATCTAAGAGAGAAATGTTAACCTTTACCCGCTTGAAATTTTCTAAAATCTTTTCCATTTACTTCGAATGTTTTGTAGATCGAAGATGATGTGGAAACGAGGCTCTGAACTAAGCAGGTCGGTCTACTAGGGTTGGAATAGGATTTGACTCAAACTTTGACTCGACGTTATGCTAAGTTTTATTTGAGATATTTGAAGTGTTGGAAGGAATTTATGGTAAGCCATTAAGGTTGACAACTTGATTATCTATTTTCTTCCCAGATTATAAGGTGGTGTTTGCATTCAATTAACTGACATTTTTATCTTGAACAACACACTCGAACAAGAATTTTGACCCATGGGATTTTGAATAGGCTGACTTAGAAATGTTCATCTTTCCCTTTAACTTACAGTTGTGGCTAACAGGCTCATTTGCATTTCAAGGGCTCGTCCTTTCCATGTATGTACTCATAAGATTTTGCAAAATTTCATTCGACCGAGCATTTTCAATGGTTACTTTAGCCAAAGATTCAAGAGCTTTTCAAGTGATGACATGCATGTATCGTCTTAAGGTGTGAAATTTTGTTGCGTTTGGTTTTTGAAGTGGTTGCATAAATTTTAATTGATATGGTTGAAAGGAAGGATTTGCTGTATTGTTCGGAAATGATTTTGGTTCCAAGCGAAGTTAGCATGATTTCTCCAATCGGTATAGAATTGGGTAGAATCGAACAATCCTAACTTTAAAAGCATTCACTAGTTCTAATGAGGATGGACATTGGTCGTTGATGTTGTTTGGATCATTACATTTATAACACAAAGCTTGAGAAGCTTGATTCAATTGATTAGATGCAAGAACATTGTCAAGTTTGTTTATCATCGCATCGATTTTCATTTCTAAGGCCAAAGATGGATCTACCTAATGTGCACTCGATCTTGAATAAATTGAGTTCTTATTTGATCATTTCCATCATGTAGATTTTTTAGCTACATTGTCAAGAAATTACCCATTGGTGTCATGAAGTGGTGCTAAAAAGTTTCCTAGACATGTTGATTCTAGAATTGTTCGAGAAGTATTTTCAATCCCATCATCTAAAATTGGCAAAGTGTCCATTTTTCAAAGTTGTATTATAGAAATTTTATCTTAAGTTCCTAAATCTTTCAGAGTATTTTCTAAAAGATTCACCCCTAAATTGATGAAGATTTACAATTTCATTTCAGATTTTTGTTAATTTTCCCGAAGGGAAATTTACTTTAGAAAACTTTTTCAAATTCTTCCCAAGTTTTAGTTTGATTTAAAGGCAATCTATATAACCATTTTTCGATGTTGTCGGTGAGTGTGAATGGAATTTACCTAAGTTTTATTCCATCATCACATAATCGTTTAATTTTATAGTTGCACAAACTTGTTTAAATTTTGTTGAAAAGACATAAGGATCATCATGTTTAGGATTGCCAAATTTTGGAAGTGTGTTTATATGACTTGAATGAATTTTGAAATGGAAAACCAAGGGGGTAGGTAAGGTGAAGCAAGAAGAAACAAAAACTCAATCGGTAAAGATTTTATCCGTGAGAGTCTGTGGAACATTTTCTTTAGCCATCTTGGAACGAATGTTTATTCTAAGTTTCTAACTAAATGATGACTAGGATTATCACGAGTCCAAACGCTCATGCACTAAGGAGAAGACTGTGGGGATAGAGAATAAAAGAAAGAGTAACAATGTTTTTGTTTTTGTTTTTTATAAATTCATCAACTAATGCAACTAAATAAATGTTGGGACTTAATTACAATTTTTTAAGTGGCTCATAAGCCAAAACTGTAAAATGACTATTTGACCTAATTAACAAAAAATTCTTGACCAGGTACGGACGGGATTCATCCATGCACCACCGTAGCAATGCAGCTGAAGGTTTTGTTTGTACCAAAAATGGGCACAACACTCTTCGGGAGTTGTTTGAAGAGATAAAATGAAGATTATAAATGTAAAATAGAGATTATCTAACAAAAACTCCAACAAACAGGAATGTAAAATGCACAGACAAGCAGTTTAGAGTGGTTCGGCGTATAGCCTACGTCCACTATGAAGTTTTGACGATTTTTATTGATTCTCTTTCAATGATTACAAGCGTTTACAGCAATGAACAGCGGATTATAGTTTAGAATTCGAAATTGACAGCAAAAGTAGGATGCAAATCTCAATCCGGCAGAGTCTGGACGCTTCAGAGAAAAAGAGATCCTTTTTTCTGTTGATTCTGGGGCTCTATTTATAGGCGCAGGAGGCTCAGAATTCGCTCAAACTCCGGGAGACTAGGTCTGGCACGTGAGGGGGCCCACGCGACCGTTTCCAGAAAGTTTGGAGTCAATCTGCGATCGACACGAAGTCATTTCGTATCAATCAAGATTACCTCCAATTGAGCTCAAATTTGGTGGAGATGTTCCTCGTTATGCGTGCAACCTTTGGTTAAAATTTCATGGTATTTGGATCAGTGGATTGAGAGATATTGTCGATACGAGATGAAGTTCTTCGCTAGGCTATCTGGTTCGAATCCATCTCTCCGAGCTGTGGGCTTCGAATCGATGGTGTCACGCGCCTCTGTGAAGACGTGGAACGCGCGCTTCGCCTCGATCCGGTCTTTACTCCGAGTCGACCGTGTCGACTCCATATATCTCGGCGCATTCGCATCGAGGGATGACGTGGTGCGCGCGCGTTTCGCCTCGATCCGGTTTTCGCGCCGTATGGACTATTTCGACTCCACATATCTTGCCTTGTTTTACTTCGATGGAAGACACGTCTTTCTGGTCAGTCGACTCGTTGGATACGAACAAGTCATTGGGCATGGATTCGAAGTAAGGTCCTCTGATGGATACGAAGAGCACTGGTCCGATGGTTGCGAAGTAAACACTGACTGATGGATACCTAGCAAGCACTGAATGATGGATACGAAGCAGACGTTGGCTGAAGGATACGAAGTGCTTCAATTGCTGGTGTGTACGAAGTCCATCGATACGAGCTCGATGGATACGAAGGACGTCGAGTCGAACCTGGGCACTTCGATGGATCCAGAGCTGATTGGTACGAACCTTGATCGATTCGAACTAGGGCTTCAGTGATGGATACGAAATCGTCAAGAGTGATGGATACGAAGTCATCTAGAGTGATGGATACGAAGTCATCTAGAGTGATGGATACGAAACCATCGTTTTTCCCTTCAATTTGAATCATTCATATCTTGGGTGTGTGAACCCGGATTGGCTTGGAACTTGGAAGTGTCAGCCCTCTTCTCTCTACTGTTTTCTAGCTGATTCCTTGGTGTCCTGGCCTTGCCAAAAGGCGGGATAACATTTGCCCCCCAAAGTACGTTTTGTGAAAACATGACGTGCTTTGAGAAAAGTCGCAAACTTGCATCTCATCATTGGTCTTAGGTCGTTGTTGAATTTTGCAATGATTCTTTCAAATTAGTACGAAACTTTATGCTGAAACGATGCCTCATGACCACCTTTAGCCAACCTCTTGTGTCGATCCTCTATTGAGTTGATGCCAAAAGTTGGGAAGCTTTTCTTCGTATCGATGCGGTTAGACTTGATGGATACGAAATGACTATTTGTACCGATGTATTTTAATAGATACGAATTATCTGATCGTATCGGTAAGCCTGCCTCGTTGTGGATTGATGGGTCATCAAACAAATGCTTCGAATCGATGGGGTCCATCGCCTCCAGGTGGCTTCTCTGCGCATCTCGAATCGAGGAGGTTCGGTGGGTTCGAAACGGGCCTTCGCTTCGACGCGTTGTTAGACCGGTTGCGACCGGTCAGGCTGACTGGGAGTCGAATCGACTCGGTTCTACCCTAGACTTCATATAAATACCTGGGACTTAGCCCATTTTTTCACTTTTACTTTTTACTGTTGTCCTCTGCTCTCTTTGCATTCGATTCAAGGAGAAAAAACATTTCCTCACCTTCGACTCGATCAAAATCATTTCTCCGGATCTTCGAATCCCAATTCTTAGGTAAGCGACTACGAATCTAACTGATAGAGCCGTCAAAAAATCCACTCTTTCTCCATCAATCTTCTCTTCTGGCAACTGGTAAAACCAGATCTGGTTCAAATATGTGGCGGCCATGGTGATCTCAGCAGATTGGAGAAGAAAGGGTGGAAAGGGCTACTTCGATTCGATCATGAAGGCCGTGTTCGTATTGATGAGATCAATGGCGTTTTTCTGGATCTCGTATCGATTCTTGAGATACTTCAGTGGAGATGATGCGATTTCGAGTTGATAGTTGTGGTGATGGGTCGTGTCGACACGAAGTAACTGACAACCAGTCAATTATTGTCCTGAAGCCCCTAGCTTTAGATCGATACGATTTTCGCCACCGCGATCGATACAAAAAGGATCGACTCGAGCGTCATCGATACAGAGCTAAGGTCCTTCTGCTCGATACGAACCAGGCCACCAGTGATCGACACGAAATCGCACCTGTTGTGATCGATACGAACCATGCTACCAATGATCGACTCGAAGAATGACGCTTGATATCGATTCGAACTCATAGCCGGATGGACACGAAATCCTACGCACTTGAAAACTTGATCCTGATAAACTTCATTCTTGCACATCTTGACTTGATAATAAAACTACACACCTGATTCCTACAAGCTTCCGCATTGCATAATCGAACTTGATCATAACACTGCATATCTGATTGCCCTTTGAAGCTCGTAGATGGAACCGTAATCCAGCAAAATATAACGAATTGCTAATTTAAATCGAATGACAGTCTCCGGAAGGCGCGGTCGTGACGGTCAGCGATGACGGTCATCTTCGTTTTAACTTCCAAAGCCACGCATAACATTCGCACTGCACAACACATTCACACACTTTACACTGGGGAATGCACGGGCTTTTTATCGTCTAATGGTGATTTCTCGTGAGTTAGCTAGCCATGGAACCGTCAAGTTCACAGCAGCAAGAAACTCAGAACCCTATCCTTCCCAGAATTGAGATTCCGGTCATCGAGACCGAAGCTATTGGTCCAGCTCCGGACGAGTTGCCCGATGCGTCCTTCATTAACAGTCCACCTGATTCTGTCCCGTCCAATATTTCTGAAGACATGCTAGGGAGAATATGCTTAAGGCATGGCTTATCTTTGGATGAGGTATTGTTGCCTGGACCGGATGATAGGCCACATAACCCCCCGGAGGGGTATACTGCTTTTAACCGGCATGCGTGCGCAGCCGGCACACTTCCTCCATTCAACGACTATATAAGAGAAGTGTTGGCTTATCTGGACATCGCTCCGTCTCAGTTGCATCCAAACGGATATGCCTCACTCAACAGCTTGTTCATTGTATTCATGGAGTACCTCCATCGTCCTCCCCGTATGACCGACATAAGATACTTGTTTAATTTCAAGAGTCGGACTGACAGCCCATCTTATACGTTCTTGGAGTCTGTAAGGAACTGCCAAGTTGTCGCGGGGTCGTGGACTAGGCTAAGCTATTTTAAGTCGGAGTGGTTCTATGTCCGATGCCCTCCGGGGTTTGCCAGAAGATGGCTGTTCAGACGTGAGCATTGTCTTTTTTTCCAATTAATTGACAGGGCAATTTTCGGAGTGAAATTAAACTTACGTCTTCTTCTCTTTTTCTTTCAGCTATCATCCAGCGGCCTGAGGGTGGCTACTATAAAGAGATAGTTCGGGTCCTCCAAGAGATTCCTAGCGAAGAAAGGAATATTGAACTGTTATTGACAGATCAGAATCTTAGAGTCCTTGGGCTGATCGGCCGGAGGCAGAGCATAAGACTCGATGGTGCACTAAAGACCGTCTCCAGGAAAAAGGTCAAACGGATGAAGCCCAGGGTTGTGATAATCGAGGAACCTGATTCCGAGAAAAATCATACTGACGAGGAACCGTTGGTCGGACCTGCTAATGCAACCCCGGAGTCCGATGCAAAGAGGAAAGGCAAAGCAGTGGCCTCGAAACAGCCTAAGTCTGGGAGGCGGAAGTCTGTGGTTTTGCACCGTCCTTTGCCAGGAGTTAAGATTACGGAGGCATCTTCCCTGCAAGCTGAAGATCAACTCGAAGGGCCTGCTGACCCTCCAATCCCGGACATCGAGCCGGAGCAACACGATGTTGGGTCGGGTGGACCGCGACATATCGTCGATGTTAGCGAGTCTGAGCTTGCCAGTGCGATTGACACTTCTGGTTGGTCCGGGGGGTTACACATTCACACACTCTTCACGGCACAACACACTTTCCTAACCATAAACAGCACATCGCGAACGGTTACTGATTCTTTGTGGTTTTCTTTTCCGGTACGATGTCTGGGCAAGGTTCTGTGCTTGGCAGTTTGCGCAATAAGCGCTGTTATCATGAGCCACGCAGGAGAGAGGGCGAGAGGGATTATGACACGGGACACTCTGGTCAGGAGAAGTCTGACAGAGATAGGGGATATGTTCGCCGATCCCGATCTCGCTCTCCTCCCCCCAGGACCTCTGCACCTCCTACGGCCGCAGTTACTCGTCCTCCCGAAACTTCACGGCCTAGGCCGCCTTCTCAAGCTTTGAGGTCCGATCCTCCGCACAGGACCGCATTAGCCACCTCTTCGGCTACTGTGCCGGTCCCGACCGAGGCGTCTAGCGAAGGAGCGCTTAAATTGGCACAGATGAGGAAGGAATTTCCTGACATCTGTTTTGATGGGTATGTCTTCCCTCCGCACCTGAAGAGAATCCCGCCAACCGCGGAAACCACTATCTATGATTATGTTGCGGACATCTTTTTCCAGTATAGGGAGTGGGGACGGGCCGCGAGGAAGGCGTCTAAAGTGGCATTCGAGCGGGGCGTCACCATCGAGAAGCTCGAGAAGGAGCTGGGTCGCAACGACCAAATCATAAAAGCGCTCAACTCGGAGGCTGAGTCTTCCCGTAAGTCTGAAATGGAGGCTTTAAAGAAAGTTGATGAAGTGAACGCTGTCATGGCCAGGATGAAGCAAGAGCACTATACTGCCATCGAGGACATGGGTCACAGGAACACTTCCATTACCGCCGAGAGGGATGCCGCTCTGAAAGAGCTTAATGAGCTGAAATCAAAGTTTTCAGAGATGGCGAAGGAAAAAGACGCAGCTAATGTCTCTGCGCAGGAAGCCTGTGACCAGGCAGTGACACTCCGAAAGGAGAAGGAAGCGGCTATACAACAAGCCCATGAAGCTGAGGCTGGGGTTGACGAGAAGGTACGGCAGGCGGAGGCCAGGATTGAGGCCGAGGTGGAGGAGCTACTCGTCACTTATAACGCCAACGTGCTAAGGCACCGAGACTTGACATGGCTTGACGATTACCCTACGCATCTCTATAACGCCTGGAACTTACTGGTTGATGAGGAGAGATCTGGGCACCCTGATGAAGCCGTTGATGAGTTCGAGCTGGAGAACCGCATCCTTAATGATGACGAAAAGAAGGTTCTTCATGACTCCATGATTTCCCATGACAAGGTGAGGCTTGGTGCCCAGATCCAGGAAGTCGGAGAGAGCTCTGGTGCAGAACACCATGTTACGAGTTCTGAGATAGTCGTGTCATCTCAGTCTGAGCCAACTCCGATGATCTACTCCCAGCCTATCCCGGCATATGACCCAGATCAACCGCATTTATCTCCTATTAAGGAACATCCTTCTGAAGTAGTTCAGACGACCTCGAGCCAAACCGAGGAAGGTACTTTGAACTAACTTCTAGTATATTTGGATTGAAGAACCCGTGTTGAAATGTTGCTAATGACATGCCTTTTCCTTTGATCAGTGACAGGGGTTGTACCAGCCGCGCCTCTTACCATCCAAGAATCAGGTCAAGCACCAGGAGCCATCATCTCTGAGGCGACCTCCGTCGCGGCACTGGCACCAGTTGGAGTGACGCAGGGGAGCTCACTTTCTTTCGACGAGCAGATGATAAACGAGCTCCTTGGCCGTCAAAGTGATCCTTTTGCGGACTTGCCATTTGGCTTGGGTGGATTCACGGCTACTTCTGACACCTTGTCCCAGACTACTATGGCCCCTAGCGAGGCCAGGGCACGGCGGGAAGCGGCGATGTTGGCCGAAATTAACGCCGAGATGGCGGCCGCGGCGCATGGTGGTGAAGCTGATGGCGGAGCAGCAGCCCAGTGCCCTACTCCTCTTATGACTGTGTCTCCTGGGGGCACACTTTCTGATACTAATGTGCCAGTCCCTCCTCCAGCTGCCGAGTCTGTTCCTCCCACTCCTCCTTCGGGAAGTATCCCTATAGAGTCCATCTCAGACGAGGATGTTGACATTATGCCTCCACCCGAAGGGAGCTTGCCTAAGGAGAAAGGCTCCAAGCGAAAGGGCACTGGTGGCTCCAGTAGCTCCTCGAGGAAGAAGAAGCTGAGGAAACAGAAGGATTAGACACTCTTTTCATAGGCAGTTAGGGACTTTTGTTATTTTTTCTGCTTTTCCCTTTTGTAGGCTGTGTTTAGATGCAGGTTCGGCCCCTGCTAGTAGGAATATTTTGGAAAAAGCTCATGTATGAACCATTGTTCTTGAGTTAGTTGGAATAAAATGTTGTTTTCTAGCTTCAGCTTGTGTTCCTTTCTATGCTTGAATACTGCAGTGTTCGGACTTTGGTCCAGTGTACTTGCATTACCTGATTGCTTTGAGAATAGCTCATTTTGCTTGTTAAGTGCGGAAATCTCGGACTTGAGTTGTGATAGGGGATCGTATCAGAGCTGAGCATCGCATAGTTTCGGGTAATGACTAACATTCACCTCTGCCCCCAGTTCCAGGGTCAAGTTGTGATGATCAGCTTGTGATGACACCAAGCGAGGACTTAGTGGTCGAACTACGCTTGTTCTCTTATGAATCGTTCCATCCACACTCCGGGGATAGGCGTCATCTCGTAAGCGGTTGTTCGTACTTAGGGAATATGGAGTTGACCGTTTATACTCTGCATCACACTCTGGGAATGCGGAGTTGAATGTTTATACTCCATTTCGCACTCTGGGAATATGGAGTTGAATGTTTATACTCCGCTTCGCACTCTGGGAATGCGGAGTTGAATGTTTATACTCCATTTCGCACTCTGGGAATATGGAGTTGACTGTTTATACTCCGCTTCGCACTCTGGGAATGCGGAGTTGAATGTTTATACTCCATTTCGCACTCTGGGAATATGGAGTTGAATGTTTATACTCTGCATCACACTCTGGGAATGCGGAGTTGAATGTTTATACTCCATTTCGCACTCTGGGAATATGGAGTTGAATGTTTATACTCCGCTTCGCACTCTGGGAATGCGGAGTTGAATGTTTATACTCCATTTCGCACTCTGGGAATATGGAGTTGACTGTTTATACTCCGCTTCGCACTCTGGGAATGCGGAGTTGAATGTTTATACTCCATTTCGCACTCTGGGAATATGGAGTTGAATGTTTATACTCCATTTCGCACTCTGGGAATATGGAGTTAAATGTTTATACTCCACTTCGCACTCTGGGAATGTGGAGTTGAATGTTTATACTCCATTTCGCACTCTGGGAATATGGAGTTAAATGTTTATACTCCACTTCGCACTCTGGGAATGTGGAGTTGAATGTTTATACTCCACTTCGCACTCTGGGAATATGGAGTTGATTTGTAGGATTGTCGTGTGTCAACCCTACTAATATCGGTGTCATGGCTTGTCCCCGAGCTCGGGTTTCACCTAGTGAGTGGCCGGTTGTATCACAGCCACTCTCTATTTGAATAAGTCCCATTGCATGACGGGATTCAGCTCTTCGTGCGTCGTGATGTTGTATATCGTACATAATGAATCACAGCTCCGGCTCGAAGAAGTGGCATTTTATTGCTGAAATAAGAAAATGCGGCAAAGTCAGTTGCCTTATTACAAAATTCAAATTTCGAAATGCAGAAACAAATTGCTAAATAGAATGAAATAAATAGAGCCTGTCATATGTAGTAGCGGCGGAGGCTTTCGCTGTTCCAAGCCCTTGGTAAATCGAGACCGTCAACAGTCGACAGCTTGAATGTACCATCTCCGAGCTTTCGTGTAATTACATACGGTCCTCCCCAGTTCGGTTTCATGTGTGAAGGAACTGGGTAGATTCTCTTGAGCACGAGGTCGCCGAGTTCAAAGGTTCGAGGTCGAACTCTGGTGTTGTACAATCGGGCGACCCGGCTTCGATGTGCGGCTGCTCTCAAATCAGCCTCTTCCTGTTTCTCATCCAATAGATCCAAAGACTCGGCTAGGAGTATAGCGTTTGTTTTTGGATCATAATAAGTCACGCGATGAGAGAGCACTTCTGTCTCGACCGGAATAACGGCCTCTGAGCCATAAGATAGGGAAAACGGAGTGTGTCCGGTCGCGGTTTTGTGGGTCGTTCGATAGGCCCATAATGCCATAGGAAGTTCATCGACCCACTTGCCCCCAGCCTTCTCCAATCGTTTCTTCAGGATCAATTTTATAACTTTGTTGACAGCTTCAACCTGTCCATTCGCTTGGGGGTGTGCGACAGCCGAGAACTTTTTGCGGATATGAAACCGTTGACAGAAGTTCTTGAATTCCGCACTCTCGAATTGGGCTCCGTTATCAGTGATGATAGTATGCGGGAGTCCAAATCGACAAATGATGTTGCGAACCACGAAATTTATCACTTTCTTTGTCGTAATGGTTGCAAGGGCTTTGGCCTCAGCCCACTTTGTGAAGTAATCAACGGCGACGATGGCGTATTTCGCACCGCCTTTTGCCAAAGGTAAAGCGCCGATGATGTCAATGCCCCACATTGCGAATGGCCAGGGACTGACCATTTGGGTTATTTCAGTTGGCGGAGCTCTCGGAATTCGGGCATGTATTTGGCATTTATCGCACTTCCGGGCATAGTTTGCCGCATCTCGGTTCACTGTCGGCCAGTAGTACCCATATCGGAGTATCTTCTTAGCGAGAGCTTGCCCTCCGGTATGATCACCGCACTCTCCTTCGTGCACGTCATGTAACACTCGTTTGATTTCCTCGTGGGCAATACACCTGAGGAGAGGAACGGAATAACCTCTCCTGTACATGACTCCATTTTGGATGACGAATCGCGAAGCTTTTCGCTGAATTTGCCTCTTCTCATTTCTAGGTTCAGGCAGCACCCCATTCTCAATGTAATTCCGATACGGAGTCATCCAAGATTCCCTACTAGGAGCGGTTTTAAATACAGAGTTCATTTCTATCCGATCGATGCTCGGAGTGGTCAAAGTTTCGACGGGGACAAGTCCCATTTGTTGCGCTTCATCTGTGCTGGCTAACTTTGCCAGTGAATCGGCTTTCTGATTGCGCTCCCGAGGCACATAATAGATGGCATAATAATCAAACTGGTTTAGTATTTCCTGAACTCGTGCCAAGTAAGCGGCCAGTCTTCGGTCTCTTGCCTGGTATTCTCCTCGCACTTGGCATACCACTAACTGCGAATCGCAATAAATTTCTACAGCGATAATTCTCAAATCTCTGGCAAGTCTTAGGCCGGTTAGGAGGGCTTCATATTCGGCTTCATTATTAGTTGCACGAAAGTCGAACTTAAGAGCATAACATATGGATCGGCCCTCGGGAGTCTCAAGTACAACCCCAGCGCCCGAACACCGGTCATTTGACGCACCATCAGTATACAGCTTCCAGATGTATTCGGGGGATTCACTGGTCTCGGGTAAGTCTTCTGGGATGGTGAATTCGGCTATGAAATCAGCCAGGACTTGTCCTTGAATGGCCCTCCGCGGAGTGTATGCGATATCAAATTGACTTAGCTCAATGTTCCACTTGAGTAACCTACCGGACGTCTCAGGCCGCGTAAGGACCTGTCGTAACGGCTGGTCGGTGTACACAGTAAGCGGATGAGCTTGGAAGTAAGGACGGAGCTTCCTTGAGGCAATGACCAAACAATAAGCCAGTTTCTCCAGCCTCGGATAATTTCTTTCAGCTCCTGTTAGTCGCTTACTAACATAGTAGACCGGGTTTTGGACTTTGTCTTCTTCCCGGACTAGAGCAGCACTGATCGCATGTTCTGATACTGCCAGGTAGAGATATAGTTGCTCATGGTCAACCGGTTTTGACAAGATTGGAGGTGTGGAGAGATGTTGAACTAATGATCGGAACGCGCCTTCACACTCCGTGGTCCATTCAAAGTTTCGTTTGCCCTTCCGGATCAGGTCGAAGAAAGGAATGCATTTATCGGTGGATTTTGAAATGAATCTGCTCAATGCTGCGACCTTCCCGTTAAGACTCTGGACTTGTTTTATAGTTCTAGGGGTTTGCAAATTTCTAATAGCCCAGATCTTCTCAGGATTCGCCTCTATTCCTCGCGCGTTGACAATGAACCCAAGGAATTTTCCGGATGCAACGCCAAAGTGACATTTGAGTGGGTTGAGCTTCATTCCGTACTCCCGGAGGATGCTGAACATTGAATTCAAATCTCTGACGTGATCGGTGGAGAATCGGGACTTCACCAGCATGTCATCCACGTAGACCTCCATGGTCTTCCCAATCTGATCAGCGAACATTCGGTTGACCAAGCGTTGGTATGTTGCTCCAGCGTTCTTTAGACCAAACGGCATGACTTTGTAACAATAGAGTCCCAGGTCGGTCACGAAGCTGGTATGTTCCTGATCAGGTAAATGCATGGGTATCTGATTGTAGCCGGAGTAAGCGTCCATAAAGGATAGTAGTTCGTGTCCGGCCGTCGAATCTACGAGTTGATCGATTCGTGGAAGTGGGAAGCTATCTTTCGGGCAGGCCTTGTTTAGGTCAGAGTAATCAACACAGGTTCTCCACTTCCCGTTTGGTTTCCGAACTAGTACGGGGTTGGACACCCATTCTGGATACAAGGCATCTCGAATGAACCCATTCGATTGTAGTTTATCAACTTCCTCCTTAAGGGCGGCAGATCTCTCTGGATCCATACCGCGCCTTTTCTGCTTCACTGGGACATGTCGCGGATCTATATTCAGGGAGTGACTTGCAATGCTCGGCGAGATCTCGCACATGTCAGAGTGTGTCCAGGCGAAGACGTCGAGATTCGCCCGAAGAAATTCGACCAACTCCTGCTGTGTCTGCTTGTTTAGTTGGGACCCAACTTTCAGCATTTTTGAATCATCGTCCTCACTGATTGGGACGTCCACAGTCAGTTCGGCTGGAGAAGCTTGACTCTCCGTTGATTCGTCTTTATCCTCGTTGTCCCTAGGGTCCAGGTCTTTCAAGAATTGGTCGTGGTGCCCGGGCCGAGGCCCAGGCATCAATTGTCAATTATCGATAGAACGGACGCAGAGAGATTCCTCTACGCCCTTCCCCTTCTCTTTACGTTGCGCCCCGCGCAGCTCAGCAACATAACAGGCCCTTCCTGAGGCCTGATCTCCTTGAACAACTCCAATCCCATGATCAGTGGGAAACTTCAGAGTCAGACACCATGGGGCGATCGCTGCCCTGAACTCGGCTAAAGCTGGTCGACCCAGAAACGCATTGTATGGCGAATCGATTTCTAGCACAACAAATTGTAACATTCGGACCCTCCGGCGTTCTCCAACGCCTAACTCGACTGGGAGTTCAGTTATTCCGATGGGTATCGTGGCACTTCCGTTGAAACCATGGATTCTGGATAAACAGGGTTTCAAATCCTTTGTCTCCATCTTCATTAGATCGTAAGCCCGTTTGAGCAAGATGTTCACAGAGCTCCCACTGTCAACCAGGATCCTCTTCATCCAAGCAGGACCTACCTGGGCAGATATGACTAGTGGGTCGATAGTAGGGGCTTCGACTTTATCGGCGTCTCGGCTCCTAAACACGATATCATCGGACATTATCTTTTGTTGCTTTGCCGGGGTTCCATCCTCGCAATTACTATAACACTCGAAGTCCGCATGCCTGATAGAACTGGCATACGACTCCATTTCCCCCCAGCTTCTGTCTGCCGGATGGGGGCCACCACTTATTGTGTTGATAACTAATCTCCCGCCCGCACGAGCGGGTTCATCCTCTCTTTCCTGATTTTGTGAACGATTTTGATTCGAGGGGCCCGCTCCGCCAGGCTGCGGCGCCCGTACAAACTGATCTAGCTTCCTCTCTCTAATCAGCTTTTCGATGAGGTCCTGTAAGTGCCGACACTCATTGGTATTATGTCCATAGCTCTCATGGAACCTACAGAATTTCCCTGTCTGAATTTGTCTCTCCGATGAGGGCTTCGGAGCAGGCTTCTTATACTGTACAGTGTTGCAAGTCTGTAAGTATACGTTTTCCAATGACGTGTTTAGCGGTGTATAACTGTCAAACATCTGAGCTCTACGTCGTGGACCTCGGTTTTCGTCTCTCTTCTTATTCTGGCCATTGTTTCCTCTCTGCTGGGTTTGCTTGTTTTGTATATTCAGCTGAACTTTCCCGGAACTCTCGCCGGACTGTTTAACTGCCACATTGCTCTGTATTCCCTCAATGCTGGGCCTCGCATCGTCCTGCTTCCTAGACTGTTTTGCATCCTCCTGCCGCAGGAATTGGGCGGCCTTAGAGTAAAAACGGTCCAACGACGCGGGCGGTTTTCCAGCTAGCCAGTTTCCGAATTCGGAATCAGGATCAATCCCCTTGGTCAGAGCCATTAAGATTGAATTATCGTTGGGATTGGTGATCTCGACGCATGCTGCGTGGAACCTCTCCAAGTAATGCCTGAGTGTTTCTCCAGGAGCTTGAGTGACGCTGGACAAGGTGTTGACGTCTTTTGGCCTAGCAACATGCATCCGGAATTACTCCACAAACTTCTTGGCCAATTGATCGAACGAAGAAATTGATCTAGGTGGTAGGCGGGTAAACCACATTGTCGCGATTCCTCCCAGAGAGATGGGGAAACTCCGACACTTCACTGCATCATCGGCCCTTGCAGCGCTCATCGACCATTCATACTTCAGAATATGCTGGTTGGGGTCACTATTCCCTTCATACATCGGGAGAGTCGGCATTCTGAATCGCCTAGGGGGTTCGGCATGTAACACTTCGTCTGTGAAAGGGGTATGACTACGGGAAATCCCCCAGTCATCATTAGTGAGCCCCTGACTCTCGTGGATCATTTGACGTATCATGGTTGATATATCCAAAACGGGCAGATTCGGAGCGTGATGAGCTAAGGCGTGGTCGGGTTCCACGGTGCGAGTAGGGATCGGGCGCTGTCGACGATCCGTATTTCGCCTCCTTGGCTCAACGTCTTCTGGGACATAAGGTTCAGGAGTATGTCCTCGCTGCTGATTGATCGGCTCTGATTGATTTCGGGTATCGACCCTTGTCTCTGCTGCGGCGGTTGTGGCGCGGTTATCCGTGGTGTACTGTGGGGCCGTACCTCCTCGCGTTGAGGGACCCGTCTGGAAGCTGGTCGATGGTCCTACCCTCAGTTGCCCAACAGTTAAGGCGGGCTGATATTCAGTAGCTTGAGCGCGACTCCCCTCTAGTCGAGGACGGGTAGTTCGGTGGTGATAATCAGATGAAGCTGAGCTTTCGGTAGACGCTCTGGAGACATCATCTCTCCTGGACCTTCTGTGCCCCCGGCGGTTTAGCTGGTTGGTCAGCTCGATATTGGCGCGTAACTGTTCCGCCAACTGCTGACGGCTTTGGGTCAGCTCTTGGAGCAATACCTGAAACTCCTGTCGGGTGACTAGCCCCGTTGAGTCTGAGTGAGTGGTATTGTCTTGATTGGAAGAAGGCGGCTGTGTGGGATTCTGCCTATCTCTGCCTTCTTGCTCTGCAGCGGTAGCGCCAGTTCTTGTGCTGACCATTCTCGGTGGTGGAGTCCTTTCCTAGATTTTGAGCAAATCTGAATAGAATGGAAGGATTCCGGACTGGATATCTGGATCTTCCTCTTGGATTTGTGCAATCCGGTATCGACGGCAGATCCAATGGGCAGGAGAAAAAGCTGGTTTTCTCAGTGAAAGCACCAAAGTGTTTGTACCAAAAATGGGCACAACACTCTTCGGGAGTTGTTTGAAGAGATAAAATGAAGATTATAAATGTAAAACAGAGATTATCTAACAAAAACTCCAACAAACAGGAATGTAAAATGCACAGACAAGTAGTTTAGAGTGGTTCGGCGTATAGCCTACGTCCACTATGAAGTTTTGACGATTTTTATTGATTCTCTTTCAATGATTACAAGCGTTTACAGCAATGAACAGTGGATTATAGTTTAGAATTCGAAATTGACAGCAAAAGTAGGATGCAAATCTCAATCCGGCAGAGTCTGGACGCTTCAGAGAAAAAGAGATCCTTTTTTCTGTTGATTCTGGGGCTCTATTTATAGGCGCAGGAGGCTCAGAATTCGCTCAAACTCCGGGAGACTAGGTCTGGCACGTGAGGGGGCCCACGCGACCGTTTCCAGAAAGTTTGGAGTCAATCTGCGATCGACACGAAGTCATTTCGTATCGATCAAGATTACCTCCAATTGAGCTCAAATTTGGTGGAGATGTTCCTCGTTATGCGTGCAACCTTTGGTTAAAATTTCATGGTATTTGGATCAGTGGATTGAGAGATATTGTCGATACGAGATGAAGTTCTTCGCTAGGCTGTCTGGTTCGAATCCATCTCTCCGAGCTGTGGGCTTCGAATCGATGGTGTCACGCGCCTCTGTGAAGACGTGGAACGCGCGCTTCGCCTCGATCCGGTCTTTACTCCGAGTCGACCGTGTCGACTCCATATATCTCGGCGCATTCGCATCGAGGGATGACGTGGTGCGCGCGCGTTTCGCCTCGATCCGGTTTTCGCGCCGTATGGACTATTTCGACTCCACATATCTTGCCTTGTTTTACTTCGATGGAAGACACGTCTTTCTGGTCAGTCGACTCGTTGGATACGAACAAGTCATTGGGCATGGATTCGAAGTAAGGTCCTCTGATGGATACGAAGAGCACTGGTCCGATGGTTGCGAAGTAAACACTGACTGATGGATACCTAGCAAGCACTGAATGATGGATACGAAGCAGACGTTGGCTGAAGGATACGAAGTGCTTCAATTGCTGGTGTGTACGAAGTCCATCGATACGAGCTCGATGGATACGAAGGACGTCGAGTCGAACCTGGGCACTTCGATGGATCCAGAGCTGATTGGTACGAACCTTGATCGATTCGAACTAGGGCTTCAGTGATGGATACGAAATCGTCAAGAGTGATGGATACGAAGTCATCTAGAGTGATGGATACGAAGTCATCTAGAGTGATGGATACGAAACCATCGTTTTTCCCTTCAATTTGAATCATTCATATCTTGGGTGTGTGAACCCGGATTGGCTTGGAACTTGGAAGTGTCAGCCCTCTTCTCTCTACTGTTTTCTAGCTGATTCCTTGGTGTCCTGGCCTTGCCAAAAGGCGGGATAACAGGTTTAACCACCTTTAGAGAAATGATCAAATATAATTTTCCATGAATTGCTACAATTTTTGTGATAATTATAAATTACGAGACTCTGTTGTTTCTTTAGACACCAAGAGATAATTCTATTAAATTGTAGCAATACCAAAATATACAACTTTGCCCTATGTGAGCAGATGACGTCCTAAGTCCAACGTCTATTTTTATTTAATGCTATTTTTTATACAATGTATGCAATTTTTAGGCCAAGGAAGGGTGATGAAATCCCCACCTTACGTGAATTTGGGAAGCACCCTTACAAAAAAAAGAAATGATGCAAACGAAATGAAATGTGCATTAACAATGCAACTACAAATGGTATTTTATATTTTTTGTATAAAATGCAAGCAACCAACTATGCAAAATAAGATAATAAAAAGGAATAAGAAGGCAATATCAATGCCTAGAGAATTCATTTCAATAAATTTTTAAGCAAGGTAAAGTATGCACAATTTGAGAATGCAATTCCAAAGTTCTTTGCTTGTCTTCAATTTGCGCCTAAGAAGAAGGCTTGAAAAAGTTAATAAAATGTTTAAGATGAAATTTTTTGAACAAAAAATGACAGCAAAGAGAAGTAAGCAAAAGAAAAAAACAAATAAGACCAAAATTTTTAAAAAAGTAAAGAGAAGTAAGCAAAAGAACAATTTTTCTAAATTAAACAAAATGGATATCCTTAAAAGTATTAATGAAAGGTCAAAATGTTCCTTTTTTTATAAAGTTCCTTCAATTAAATAAGGAATGAAAATATTTTTTTTATGGAGTTTTTTTCCTTAACAAAAAGTAGAAAAAAATGAAACACGTTATTTTATGGTTGTTGTTTTAAGAGGTAGGCAGATGGGTGTTTGTTTGTCTATCGGGGGTGTGTGGTGAAGGCTGAATGGAGGTGGTGGCATTAAAGCTTCGGGGAGGTCGGATGAAGAAGAAAAACTAATGATTTTCTTTGTTGTAAAAGAGAAAATGTAAATAACTAAGAATAAGAAATAAAAAGACTTTTTTGTATTCTTGTTCTAAAAAAGACTTTTTTGTATTCTAGCTCTAAAAATGGCGATGTCCAATACTGATAGAATTGATTTACCATTAACTAGTCAAGAATGATTTTTTAATAAAAAAAATGTCTAAATATTAAACTAAATTAAATCGTTGTCCTCAGCAATGGCGTCAAAAAATAAATAGCATTTTTATCAATTAGAAAATTGCTATTATTGTAATAAATTAACCCCAATGCACGACACATAATTGTAGTACGTTTGCAAGTACAAGTTGATTAGCAATGAAAACATTAATTTAGACTCAATTAACCTGATTAAACCTAGATTTTTAGGTTGAACAAACAAAATAAACAAAGAAATTAAGATAGAAAAATATCAGAATGAAGAACAATTTAGGGGTAGAATTTACTACACAATTGATATAATTTCACAGGTGGAAATTTTGATTTCTTAAAAGGTTTATAATCAAATTCATAAAAATAACTAATTTATTGAATTAAAATTTGATACAAGTATATCCTATTTATGATTAACAATCAGGAAACATAGGTTATCAACTTCAATTCCAAATCAAAAGTTAATTTTGATTCTTTTAGATCTGGATGAAAAGTTAAAGATTATTGGCACAATCATAACTTATTTAAGATTATGTATATAAGTTATAAAATTTAACAAAAACTTCATATTATCTAGATTTAAATAAAAATACCCAAAAGAAATCAAAGAATTCAATTTAAATTTAGAAAAACTATTGTAGATTCATCACCCTAGTTTGTATAAGATTAGCTGCTCATAATAAAAAAATAATTTAAACAAAACTGAATTTTATTAACATTGGGGGCATAGTACAGGAAAATAAAACCTAAAGCTATGAAAAAGAAGGATAAGCAGTAGAATAGAATTAGAAAAACCTTAAAATAAACATATACACGCGTATTTATAGGTTTGAATGTACTTAATCTAGCCTCATGTTTTCTAAGGTTTGAATTATGCTTCTCATGTTTTATAGTTCTGTGTTATACCGGTTGAGCTACACACATTTTCATTTTATTTTAAGCAAATTGGGCTTTTCTTTAAAATTGATTCAGATGCTAGCTTTGTTTTAAAAACGTTGGTGCAAGAGTGGAACAAACTTTCCTTTTAGCGAAGACTCCTTTGTTCTGCAGACTTGTAAAAGCACTCTAAAATACCAGTGTATTATTTATTTTATATGAAATAAAGATAAATATGAGCATAAAAATAAACACTTTAACATATTTATCAAGCAACATGTATATTGACATATCCATCAACCATATGTCGACATACTAGCCGTCGGAGAGTTTTTAAAATTTAAATGAATGGACACTTCTCTTTATCCTTTCATCAAAAGTCATGTCTCTTCATTCTCTGTATAAACACTTTGGGAAATGAATTTTAACAACTAATTTTCTCATTTTCTCGGACTCTTTCATTTGTATACTTTGTGAGATAGATCCAATAATAATTTTCCATTCACTTTGCAAATTCATGCACATTCACTCCAATTCTTTAAGGATTTGCAAAACACACAAGATCAGAGAGTTTGTACTTGAATTCTTAATCATTTCTCCCGAATCTCATCCTATTCCTAATTGATTTCAAAGATGAATTGCTTTACAAGGTTGATAGGATCATTGTAAAATCTGCAAGAACTTGTATTGAAGATACAACTACTTTCCTTAGTGTATTATTTATTGTAAAGAGAAAAGATGTTTTCACCACTTAATGAAAGTTAAGACGAAAGGGATGTCTTGCCACCCGAGGAATTACGAGATTGTAAGGGTATACTTTTCACTTATGGAAAGCAGGTTGTGATAATGGAAACTTTGTACGGAGAGTGACAAAGTTAGAAGTATGCCCAAGGAAAAATTCTGTAATTTATTGTAAATTATTAACCGTGTAATAAAATCTCGTCTAAAATAAATGGTGGTATTCTTTCTGTTATATACTTGTCATACCATGTTATATTAGTTACTATTTTATTTTAGTATATTCAATAGAAAATTATTAAATAATATGTTATGTAATAGTAATTACAGTGTGTTGTAATCATTAGAAATTTGTCGCATTAAAAATAAAATATAGTTTCAAATAGTTATAGTCAAGATGTTTCGAGATAAGGTATCGATGCATCCTGTAACACCCCTAATTTTGATTAACATTATTTAGGAAATTTAATTAGATAAATTAAATAGATTAATGTATTAAGATAAGGAGAATGATATTTGATTATTAGAATTTGTCAAGCCTTAAGCTTGAACTAATAAGATTGTTTATAACATAAATAAGTATGAGGATTTATGAGAAGGGAAAAGTAGGAATACGTCTAATTGCCTAACATAAACTCATCCTCTCTTGTTATCCTCATTCACGTTTTACTTCATATAACCTAAGATAACTCAAGGTTGGCCATTGCTAAGAAAACTAAGGAGAAAAGCTTAGGAAATCAAAGATAAAGCTAAGGAAAATCAAACCAATACACTCAATCTCTGTCTCTTTATCCAATCAAGGTGAATAATAGTTATCCATCTCACTTTTGCTTGTTTATTTCAGTTTTATGATTAAACCTTAATTAGATGATGATATTATGGCAAGTTATGAATTATTATTGCATTGTATGCTTGTTTGATGTTTTATTGGATTTATTATGGAACTATTAATTTAGTTTTAAGTGTATAAACCTAGTCTATGACATCTAATTGACTTGAAATTAAGATATGATGTTTAAAACATTAATTTGGAAGTGGTTTCTTAATTTCATAATTTTTCAAGCATGTATGAATATATTACAAATTTTCTAATTATGGAAAATGATTTATTTCAGGGTTTAGTTATTAAAAATAATTGAATAATGTTTTTGGTCCTGAAATTTTGATATGTTAAAGAATAGATTGACTCTGATTTTTACATACATTTGGGGATTTTTCACTAGTGCTTTTGATTTATTTTGAATTTATTAAGCTAGAAGGTCATTGGAAAGAAGAATATCGGGTATTTAAATTGTGACTAGACAGTGCATTGCAAGAAACAGTGCAGAGAACCAACTAAGGTTGAGAAAGGAAAAGTGTTTGCTTTGGAACCATCTACCTTGAGACCAACAACAGAGGAGAAGGGAAAGGCTGTGATGGGAGGTACACTTTCGATTCATGGCATACCTATTAGTGTTATTTGATACTGGTGCGTCACATTGTTTTATCTCTCATTATTTGGTAGATAAGCTTAGGTTAGAACCATCATACCTTGTTACTTCCTTAAGGGTTACGAATCCGATAGGAGGGTATGCAACTTTTGGGATGAGATGTGACCAATTAGAGTTTGACTTATTAGATCGTATATTTGCCTGCAGTTTGCATGTGTTTGATTTTGTGGGATTTGGAATTATATTGTCTATGGATTGGTTATGCAAATATGATGCTATGATATTTTGCCAAGATAGAAAATTATCACTAAGACACCCTGATAGTAGCGATCGAATTATATACTCGGTAGAGAACTAAAATTTTGATGTTTGTGCTTTCTTAGGTGCAATGGAGGAAGGCGAGTTGAATCGAGTTTTTATCATTAGAAAGCTTGCATATGTCATGTTTGGTAGAAAGAAGTAAAGTTCCTTGGTTATGTAGTCTCAGAAAAAGGGTTGTTGGTAGATCCAGCTAAGGTTGAAGCTGTTAATAATTTGAAGAAGCCCGAGACGGTGACCAAGATAAAGAGTTTTCTTAGATTATCTGGCTATTACCGAAGATTCATCAAGGATTTCTCCCGTATAGAAGTACCAATGACCAAACTAACATTGAAGGATGTAAAGTATGTTTTGGACCAATAAATGTGAAGGGGCATTCCTGAAGCTGAAACATTTATAAACGAATGGGCCCATGTTAGTTGTTCCAGATAAGGATCAAGATTTGGTGGTGTATACTGATACATGCGGAACCGGATTAGAAGCTATGTTAATGCAGAGGGTTAAAGTGATAACCTATGTTTCTCTAGATCTTAGACTGCATGAAGTTAGATATCCAACCTATGATTTGAAGTTGGCAGTTGTAATCTTTGCTTTGATGGTATAGAGACACTATCTTATGAGAAAAAGATTCGAGTTGTTTACGGATCACAAGTCTTTGAGATAAATATTCTTTCAGAAGGAGTTAAATATGAGACAACATAGATGGTTAGAATTCTTAGTTGGGGATCATGTTTTTGTTATAGTATCACCAATGAAGGGTGTAATCCGATTTGGAAAGTCAGTGAAACTGGCACCTAGATTTGTTGGACCATTCCCTATTATAGAAAAGATCGAGAAACTCCCATATAGGATAGAGTTACCAAGCAGTTTGGATGGAATCCACAACTTTTTTATATTTCTCATCTTAGGAAGCATGTTCGTGATCCAGAGACTACTATCACTTCGATTGTAGTGGAAGATTTAATGGTGAAATCGGACATGACTATTGTTAGGCAACCAGTTCGTATTGTGGCAAGGGATGTTGCACATCCGTTGAGACCAGAGTACGTAATGCCCTCCAAATATTGGTCAGTCTAATATTTATGGCTACTTCAAGCACTAGGGAGTTAAGTGTTGATAGTTGTTATATAACTATAGAATGACTCACTCGAGAGTTTTCTACTGATTAATATAACTAAGGTAAAATAGAGACTCTCGAAATGATGATATTACGCAGCCTTCTTGACTTGAGAATCCCATTGTACTTCAATGTAGATACTCCACTTTGTTTATACTTAAATCATGGTACGATATCAATCGAACGACTATAGTTGGGCCTGATTGAAGCATTGGATGTAAAACACTATTAAAAAGAGAATTTATCTCCTTAGTTATATGAGGTTAGTTTCACGGTCAACTGTAGTCAACCAAAATTAAACTCTCTGGCTAGAGCGGTTCGGTTAATAATGATTATTCTTATTAAAACAAGGACTTTGTGTTTGGACTAAAAAATTGAATGCAGAAGACACTAAAATTTTGACCAAAACCAAATTCCGCAAGTTCTAATGTGATATAGTTTTGACATAGAAAGTTGATATAAATAATCGTTACTACCATGTATTGCTTAAAATAATGAATAGGATTCTATCGAAAAATATATAAGCAATAAGTCCAGCCAAACTGTCACACCATTAGCCAAGGTGACATATAAATGTTTATGTTCGAATTGTTCGATATTAATCGCTGATTGAAATTTTACACTTTTGAGTCATACAATCATAACGTTAAATATTCTGAAATATGATTTAATTATGTTATAGTTATTACAAATTGATTAAATTAATTAATATTTGTGAAATATTAATTACTATTTTTTTGATTTATTTGAATTATTTGAATCAATAGTTGATAAAGTACATACGTAAAAGTTATATATGCACATATCAATATACGATATCGATGAATATTTATATTTGATTTAAAATAAATAAATACCAATTGGATTTGAAATTTCTATGAGTCCATTAGGCCCATATAATGGCCGACTGTACTTAGGAGGCAGAGAGTTGATTTTCGTTTGAAAGAATTTGGTTTTGAATTGGTAAAGTGATGAATAAGGAGATCTGGATCTCCACCTTTTACGCTTTTCTGTGGCCTATATAAACCACACATCCTCTCTCCTTTTTAGTTTAGAATTTTCCTCCCTTCTACCTTACCTTTGACCACAATTTCAAGGGCACTTCCCCCTTCGTCTTCAAATCAAATTCAAGACAAACAAATTTTATTCTAGTTAGTGGTAATCTCTTCTAGTCAACTGCACTTTCTAATGGAGTATAGATCAGATCCATAAGGAATTTGATTCAATATTCAACGTGTTAATCATAGGCTTCATCTACCAGTAAATTCAATACTATTTTCATTTGTATATATCAGTATGCATCACGTTCGATGGACATGAGCATAGTAAAATGTGTTCAAATTTGAAAATGAGTGTTAAATTGGATGGCCTCTGCCTTATGTTTGGTTTGTTGCTTGTGATAACCCTGATTTTGTGAGCAATTTCATGATTTAAATTAGTATATGTTTGTTTAAAAATTGCATTGAGAAAAATAGAAATGGAAACTGATTGCAAATGTATGGTTTAAGCATGTACATGTGCACAAGACAGTGCACACACATGCACACATTTTTTTGTATAATGAAATAGGCAGAAATCAATTTATAAATTAGAATAAATAATTTAGAAATACATATGTATGAAAATAGGATTATGTCTTTAATAAATCTGGCACAAAGAAAATAAAAGCTAGGGAGAAATAAACTTAAAAATTATTTAAAGAAAGAAAATAAGGACTTAGGAAAAAATAGGCATACATATACATGTGCACAAGCAAACACTTGCTGGAAGAAAACAAAAATTGCATGGAAATGGCATGAACCCTTAAGCAAACACTTTATCCATTTCCAGTAATTTCTTTAATTTGGAAAATGAGAGTCATGCATATAACATGACCGGGGTAAAGGGATAAGGCTTATTCCTGAAAATAAAAACAAGGACCACATACCCTTTTTCTCTTGAATCAAATGAGAGGCAGACCATGTTTTGTATAGGGTAAAAATGACATTGGGTAATTTTGTTAAACCCTAGTAGCAGTCAGGGTTTTGTATAAGGAGGCTCAGGGTAGTGAGGCCTGTCACATTGCTCCTCATCACTTAAAGAAAAATAAAACATAAACCAGAGAAAAATAGAAGAAGGCAGAAGACTAAAAGGGTTCATAAAGCTTAGGAAAAAGAAGGGTTAAGGTGAGTAACCTCACTGGAAACTGTGGCAATAAGTCCTGAATATTGAGGCAGCCTAATTAAATTTATATTTCACTTTTGCAAGCTATGTTCATTTTATGATTTGATAACTTAGGCTTGTCATTGATCTGCTCAAGTGTAAATCCCTTTACAGTGACATATTTAGTATAAAAGAGTCATGGATTTCTTGTTTAAATATGGTGATCTGTGTTGTGGTTTAACTTTGAGATGAAGTAGATTTTTATGGGTTTTCTTTATACATATATTTATTTAAAACTCAGGATTCATGTTGTAGATATATGGCCTAAAAATGAAAGAAAATGTGGGCTGCAACATTGTGTTGTTGCTTATGTCTCACATCAACTAAAATAAAGATAAATGTAGAGGTGCAATGTTATACATGTGTTGAGCTTCTATGTTTTATGAACCCTCCAAATCAAAGCATATACTTGTGGTTTAGCCAGATTTTAAATTAACAAAGGTCTGATTAAACCAGAGGTAAGAGAGGACAACTAGAAAACTATCTATGGCCATATGTTTGTAACTTGATCCATTGAAACCCATAGACAAAATAATATGCTTAGAAATCACATCTGATTGCATGTTTAAAATGTTTGTTTATGAGAACATGACTTACCTATCTCTGGATGAATACATGTTGGCTGAATGTTTATTTCTCTTATTGAAATATGATATACAGAAGGGATTAGCATAGGAATGTGGAAAGGAAAATAACACTTAGTAATTTAACTAAGGACTTTTGGATCTTAGGGCTACAAAATATGGCTTGGCAAGGTGAACATTGCAAGCTCACACATGGTATGTTTATACCCAAGGGCCTGAGTGTGCTAGGTTAACAGTGATATGTCCCAGGCAGTGTGTGGTTTAACAAGAGAAAGTAGCTAAAGATCATAACATACTTGATAGTGAACAATAGAAATAGGTTCATGAGAGGGCTTGGGTAAAATCCCTGATGGCCAGTAATCTGGTAGAAAAGACTTGATGATTGGATTGATGAATATGTTGATTGGTTTATAATGTTTTATGGATGAATCTTATGATTGCAATCATTGAACTAAACCATTGAATCACATATAATCTGTTATGCACTGATGTATATATACATGTATCACAGAAACATGCACAAGAATGGTACTGAGTTCCTTTATCCATTTTGAAGTTATATGAATATGAATAAGTGTCATAAAAATCATGTTTTCAGTTAGATTACTCATACCAGACTTTAGTCTGACCCTTGTGTGTTTTATGCACCATTGGGTGTCTCATGTTTATATGTGGCAGTTCATGGTGATTTTGCAGGAAAGTAGGAATGATTTGATCAGGCTTTGGATGTTTAACTGCATAAGGAATTGGATGCTATATTTAAAGATTTGCTGAAGTTAAAATAGATGTTTATGCTGAATTTTGTTAAGTTGTTTTGTTTAAATTTGATTAGAAAACTACTGTATTGTTAGAACCATTGTTTTGCAAATGTTGAGCCTATATGTGTAACGGCTGGAACTTATGTGTTTTGTTTTGCAAAATGTTTTGCTAAGAAATGGAATTTTAAGCTTTAAGAACAGTTAGGCTATAATGGTAGAAAATCTGAGATTAAAGGATTTATGGATTGAATATACAATCAAGTGTTTGACATAGAAAAATTCATGTTCAAGTTGATATAAAATCTGGCAGAAAAGGTTTTGAGTTGCTTTGAAAAGAAAACAGATTGACATGTATTTTTGCCTAAGAATAAGTGCAAGTGAACATCGCTAACTTGACCACTTCACAGAGCCTGGGTTAAGCCAGCACTAAAAAAAAAGTTTTAAGCTAAATTTCCAGTAAAACTTTACAACCCAAATATAGGGTAGATTCGGTCACTTTTGATTACAAGAAGAAGTAAAAATTAAACACTTAAAGCTTCCTCTGACACACACATGCACAGGAACATACACACACATGCATAAGCAAGAGCACAGTTCATACAGTAACAAAATTATGGAAATACATGCAAAATGCTAAGTCTTGAGACATGAAACCAACAGATATGCAATGATCTAAGCATACTTGGAAAATCTGGTTTTTAGGAACACCATTGCTATGTAGGGATTATTTCTTTTAAATAATTCCCAAATAGATTTTACTTCCAAACTTTTATACTCTGATTTAAGTAGAAAGTAGCTTATATATCTTCATATATGTAAGTTTAAAATGATCTAAGCAAACCAATATTTTTATTGGCATAAAGATCCTGGACAGAAGAAAATATTATAATGTAAGATTTTCTTGATTAAATGGCCACTGTAAAAAAAAGTAGGAAATGAAAGGTGGGTCATTTCATTTGGTATCAGAGCTATGTTGTTTAATAACTTAGCAAAATTTTGTATGAACTTGTTTGCATTGGATGTATCGAAGTGTTGACTGCCTTGGATGCTTTTTTTGTTAGTGCTTATACTACTAATGTCTATTATAACTGAATAGGGATAGATTGAAATGAATTAATCTATAGAGTATCAGGCAAAATGGACTAACCTAAGTGTTATATCCATAGAGTAATGGTAGGACCCTGACATCAAAATGTAGGAACAAGTGAACCACCCATGGTGAATGTGCAAGAATTCATGAGGGCCATAAGGGATGGAGTAGGCAATAGGCAGGAAAATCCACATGAGGAGCTTTCCAAACTACTCAAGACTTTTACCAACCTTGGAGGCAAAACTTTTGATGGCATGGAAGGAGTTATGGGAGTTCAAAATTGGCTCAGGATTTTGGAAAGGATCTTTGCAGACATGCAAGTTGAAGACCAAAGGAAGAGGCAAATTGCATCCAGACTATTGAGAGGAGCAGCTTTGGTTTGGTGGGAGGTTATCATAGCTGGAAGACCTGAAGGAGAAGTGACATGGGATCAATTTAAAGCAATACTGGAAGGTAGGTTTGTCCCTGCATCAGCCAAGGAGTCTTTGCTAGAGGAATTTATCAAATTAAGGCAAGGGACTATGAGTGTCACTGAGTACACTCAGAGGTTTGAATCATTGGCAAAGTATGGTGCTGTACTCATCACCACTGAGGAGGCTAAGAATGGCAGATATATTCAAGGCTAAACCCTAGCCTTAGTAGAGCCATGCTACCATACAAGGATAGGACATTTGATCAAGTTTTGGACTTGACTTTGAGCATTGAACAACATGATGAGGCTAGAGAGAATTTCAGGGCATTCAAGAATGGCCAAAACAAGAAAGGAAAGGGCAAATTTCACCCTTATGATAAGAGGAAAGTAAACATAGCTTCCACCAAGAAACCAGAAGAAGCCAGTGCTGCTGAAATTAAGAAGAAGATTACTTGTTATAACTGTGGCCAAGAAGGGCATATGAAGAACAGGTGCACAAATGTTAGGCCAGCATCCTTCAAATGTCACCATTGTGGGAAGGAAGGTCACATAAAGAGGAATTGTCCAGATTTTAAGCCTGGAAAATTAGGGGCTTTGGAAGGAAAAGGCATGACAACTGAGGGATCAAATGTTGAGAAACATGGCCAAATTGAAGGTACTTTGTTTATTCATTCAATACCTTTTGCAGTAGTGTATGATACTGGGGCTACACACTCATTGATGTAACGACCCATATTTTTACGAATCGAAAAATCTGGTATTATTAGAGTCGATAAGTCGTTATAAAGTTTGGGCAGAATTCGTGCAAGTCTTAGGTCGTGAACGACCTAGGGTATGTCGTAAGTCGTGTGCGACTTAGAATGTTTCAGCTCCGACTTACTAGTAGCATTGCATCTTGACATCAAAATAGTAGAAGTGATAAGTCGGGGACGACTTAAGGAGGTTTTATGACCTAAGAAGTAAGCGACTTAAGAATTAGGGCGACCTAAGAAAATGGACGAGTTAAGAGTTAGGTCGTGGATGGGTTAAGTGTTAGGTCGTTTGAGCGACTTAAGGATTTTTAGGTCGTAAGTTGTTAGGTCGTGAAGCGATAGGTCGTAGGTCGCTTATAGGTGTTATGTCGTATATAGTTTAGGTCGTGTCTGTGTTAAGTCGCGCATGAGTTAGGTCGCGCCTGCGTTAGGTCGGAGACCCTATTAAGTCGTGCATCTAAGTTAAGCCGCAACCCTGTTAAGTCGTGTGGGTTTTTAGGTCGGCAAAGCTGTTAAGTCGTAGGAGGTGTTGAGTTGCTAAGTCGTAAGTCGCGCATTGTTTTTAGGTCGGAGGACTGTTAGGTCGTAGGTCGGAAGGGTTAGGTCGGCGACGACTCAAGAAAACAGCCTATAAATAGGCGGGTACTCCTTCACTTTTTGGGATCCGGATTTCGAAGCGACGAAGTGCTGCCATTTTTAGAGCTCGACTTCTACACTTCTTCACTTCTTTTCTCCACTCTAATCTAGTGATTCCTTCCATCCAAATCGAAGATCCAAGAGCTTAGATTGAAGATCTTCATCCATCGAAGAGAGATTTCATCGTTTGAAGCGGATTGGTGATAGATCGAGTTAGATCCTTCGCTGTCCAGATCTGAAGTGTGTTGCTTTTGGGTTGTTTAGGTGATTTGGTGAGTGGTGATTATCTCTCACACGGATCCAAAGGAGTATATCGGATCGTTGGCTTGATTTTGTGCTAAAGTAGTGATTTCCATGCATTTTCCTAATCCTAAGTATAGATCCATATAGATCCGTTGTTCATAATGATTTGGCATCCATTTTACTACATGTTAACCTATGCAAGTTCATTCATCAAGATTATAGAGATATTGCTCATGTTTTCATGCTTGTTAGACTTTTGACTCTTTAATTACGAAATTGCCATTATTGTTATAATTGTCTATTTAGATCATATTTGAATGCTTGTTTACTTGGATTAATGTTTGACTTGATTGATTGCTATGAATTAGATGATTGATGATTTGATTTAGACAGAAGATGATTCAAAAGCTAAGGGAAAGGCTCTTGAATTGGGAAAGCTGCTTGTGGCATATGTGGCGGATGAGGAAGCTCATATGGATAGATTTGATGATGATGTTGAGATGAAGCTTTGCTATGATGATGATGAGGCGAAGCATGATATGAGATAGTCTTGGTCTAATCCAGACGGGATCATTCCAAGCAGATTGATAACTCGGTGAAATGGTTCGAGTTTGAGGATAATGGTTTGCTCGAGAGGCGCTTGAGCTAGTATGGAAATAGTCGTCGAGGAGGATGACTAGAAGGCTGAGATCTCATCGTTGTTGAAGGTTCTAGCATGCTCAAAGCAAGAGTACGTTGGGCAGATTCGATAGTCCCTGAAGGCTACTGATGGTAGTCAAGTACTCTGGGCAGATTCGATAGTCCTAGGCACGGGTCACGATGACGTGCGGAGTTATGTCTAGAACTGGGGTTTCCATTAGCCCTTAACGGACGGATGAAAGAATGAGCCGGTCATTCAATTAACGATGAAATCGAAGCAATGATAACAGTGATAGCCAGAGTCATGGATGTTTGGTTGTATCGTCATTCGGTCTCAAGAGCAGTGTTTTCTGGGTGCTTATCTGATCTTGGTTTAGGCCTTGGGGGTTTGTGCTTGGAAAACATCGCCCTTGACTCGAGTGATAATTGCTTTACTTTAAATTGTATGCTTTACTATGTTTGCTCTGCTTAGTGTGTGTCTGGGGGCTATCACTGTAGAAAGAGGTGGAGTGGGAGGGTTGTATTCCTATTCCTTTTCCTTTGTGCTCTTTTGTTATGTTTTTAGTTAATTTACCGCTCACTAAGACTGTTGTCTGACTCAAGGCTTTATGTTTTAATTCTTATTGCCTTGGGTTGTTCGTCCATTTTGGGACGGGCAGACTAGGTAGCAGGTGACAGGTGCTGTTCTTGCTTTCTACGATGCTGATGTCGAAGACGAGCTGGAGGCTTGCATATTACCTTCTTACTATATGTACTAGATGTTCCGCTGCTTGTATATTCTCTGAGAGTTATGTAGTGAGGCTGGATGTATTGACTGTTCAGATGTTTGTATTCAACTATTATGAAGTTTTATTAATGAGATTCTATTATGTGAAGCTTCACTATATATATTCTATTGTATTTTGTCCATGCGCTGTGAGTAATACGATAGATTCTGTTGTTTAAATTTACCCTGGCAATCGTCCATGGCTTCTTGGCACACTTTACAGCGCACTATCTCTAGGTTCGGTGCAGGGGTCATGGGCGGTCGTCACATTTGGTATCAGAGCTTTGGTTAATCGATTTTACCCAACGCTCGCTGACATAATTACGTATGAGAGACATAATTGTATTTTGATGGATGACTACTATATATAATATAGTAGATTAGAAAAGTTTGAATTCCTTATGCAGTTGTTTCTCAAGGTGTATTAATCATTCCTTTTTATAGATACTGAGAATGAGTCGAAGGGGGAGACCAGCTGCTAGGGAAGGTCGTGCTACTGAAGGGGCTGTTGATTATGCTGCTATGTTCGAAGCTATGATGACTTCGATCATGAGAAGGATGCCAGCTCCGGGGCCATCGGTGGATGTTGGAGTTCAAGTTCAAACTCCAAAACCGGTGGATTTTGCTAAGTTGTGTAAGGACTATACTACTCTTGGAGAAAAGGATTTCTTAGGAACAGAACCAACCATTGAAGTCCAAAGATGGATGGATGCTTGTAGAAGGATTTTTGGTGATTTGGGAATCGATGATGCAACTAAAAGGAAGCTTGCATCAAGACAGCTTCAAGGGAGAGCTTCTGATTGGTTGAGTTATCAAGAACCAACCATTGAAGTCTGTTCTGTTCAAGAAGTTTGTGGAGCTCAAGCAGGGAGAAAGACCAGTTCTTGAGTATGTTTCTGAGTTTGAAGCTTTGTCCAAGTATGCCCGGTCGTATATTGAATCTTCGTACCAAAAGAATGAGAAGTTTGTGACAGGCTTGGACAGTTATCTTGGGAGGCAGTTGGTGGATCATTTGGACGATCCATTTGAGAAGCTTGTAGAGAAGGCTCTCAGGCATGAGAATCAGTTTCCTAAAGAGGGATCTGTTGTTGCTGTGACCAAGGAGGAGTCTAGACCACAGTAGGGTGGAAACAAGAAGAGGAACCTGCAGCAACAAAAAGGTAAGGATGGCCAGAAGAAGCCGAAAGGCGAAGTGACTTGCTTCAATTGTCAGCAGAAGGGCCATTTCTCCAGGGATTGCAAGAATCCGAAGGTGCCAGTGAAGTGCCACAACTGTGACAAGCTGGGACATGTTAAAAGGAATTGTCCAGAACCGAGGAGGGACAAGCAGATTGTGCAAGCTTATGCTTTGGGAGCTGTTCCATCGTCTTCGAAAGCTCCTACCGCTGAAGAGAAAGGAAAGAGTGTAGTGGTTCAAGGTACTCTTTCCATATGTGGTGTTCCAGTTAGAGTTCTATTTGATACTAGGGCGTCGCATTCTTTTGTTTGTAATGAACTTGTAGGCCGGTTGGGTTTAGAACCGGATATTGTTGATATGCCATTGGTTGTGACTAATCCAGTTGGGGGTTCGTCTTGTTTGTGTATGCTATGTCGTGGTCTGATTGTATCGAGTCATGATTGCTCTTTTGTTTGTGATTGTTTTGTTCTGAACTTTGCGGGGTTCGGAATTATTTTGGGTATGGACTGGCTTAGGAAGTATGTGGCAAAGGTTGATTGTGAAAGGTTGGAGGCGACAGTCGAGAATGTGGAGGGGCGAACGATTGTGATACGATGTAAGCATGAAGAAGGCGTCTTCATGAGCTTCATGTATTCGCTGGTTGTTCCACGGAATGGACTGTCATCGTTGCCAATCGCTAATGGATTTGAGGATGTCTTTGACGAGGTCAAAGGGTTACCGCCGCATAGAGAGATCGAGTTTCGTATAGATCTAGTTAAAGGAGCCAGACCTGTTGTGATGCCTCTTAGGCGAATGGAGCCTAGGGAACAGCAAGAGTTGAAGGTGCAGGTTGATGACCTTTTACAGAAAGGATTCATTCGGCGTAGTGTGTCCGAATGGGGTGCACCAGTTGTGTTCCCAACCAAAGCGGATGGGTCGTTGAGGTTGTGTGTGGATTATCGTGAGCTGAATAAAGTGACTAAGAAGAACAAGTAGCCGAGAATAGATGACTTGTTTGATCAGCTTCACGAAGCTAAGGTGTTTTCCCAGATGGATTTGGCAACGGGATTTCACCAGTTGAGAGTGGCTAAGGATAGTGTGCCGAAGACTGCTTTTAGGACACCATCCGGTTTCTTTGAGTGGCTGGTAATGCCGTTTGGATTGACTAATGCGCCAGCATATTTTGTGGATCTTATGAATAGAGTGTTCAGAGATCAGTTGAACAAGTTCGTGCTAGTGTTCGTGGATGATATTTTGATTTATTCCAGAACTGAAGAAGAGCACAAGACGCACTTGCGTATTGTTTTGGAAATCTTACGGAAACATCAGCTGAAGGCTAAGTTTTCGAAGTGTCAGTTCTGGAAGAGTGAAGTGAGGTTCTTAGGTCATGTTATCTCTGGAAATGGAATAACGGTTGATCCCGCTAAGGTGGCAGCAATTCAGGATTGGGTTAGACCTAAGAATGCATCAGATGTGAGAAGTTTTCTTGGATCAGCAGGATATTATCGACGGTTTATCAAAGACTTCTCCAAGGTAGCTGCACCGTTAACAGGATTGACGAAAAAGAACCAAGTGTTCAAGTGGGAAGATAAGTGTGAGCAGGCTTTCAGAATCCTGAAAGAGAGATTAACAAGTGCTCCTGTTTTGACTATTCCAAGTGGGAATGATGAGATGGTGGTTTACACCGATGCATGTGGTACTAGACTTGGAGCAGTGCTGATGCAGAGGGATAAAGTTGTTGCATATAACAGTCGACAACTGAAGCCGCATGAAAGGAATATCTGACTCATGATTTGGAATTAGCGGCGATTGTTTTTGCTCTGAAGATATGGAGACATTATCTATTGGGAGTTCGATTCGAGTTGTTTACAGATCATAAGTCGTTGAAGTATCTTTTCTCCCAAAAGGATTTGAATCTTCGGCAGCAACGGTGGCTAGAGTTTTTAGCATCATATGATTTTGGTATAGCTTATACTCTGGGAAAGGGCAACGCAGTGGCAGATGCGTTAAGTCGAAGACATGCAGGATTGGGAGCCATGTTTTCAGAATGGAAGAGTCTCGAGTATTTAGCTAGATTTGACTTCAGGCCTAGATGTGAATTGGAACCTGAGATGTTGGCAAACTTATCGATAAGACCTACTCTTGTGGAAAGGATTGGCGAGAGCCAAAAGCGAGATGATAAGCTTGTCAAGATTATCCGTGATTTGGAATCTGGATTGGAACCAGAAAAGGATAAAGGATTCGAGGTCGATCGAGAGGGTTGGCTTCGGAAGCAAGGATGACTAGTTGTTCCCGATATAGATGAATTGAGAAATGAAGTTCTGAAGGAAAGTCATCACTCGAAGTTGACAATTCATCCAGGTGGTAATAAGATGTATCGGGATATGAAGAGAACCTATTATTGGGAAGGTATGAAGAAGGATGTTGGAAATTTTATTTCCAAGTGTATGAACTGCCAGTTAGTAAAAGCCGAACAGAAGAAGCCAAGTGGATTGCTTCAGCCATTAGAAGTTCCTACATGGAAGTGGGAGCAAATATCGATGGATTTTATTGATGGACTACCTAGAACAAGAACGGGAAATGAAGGGATTTGGGTCATTGTAGATAGTCTGACTAAGAGTGCAAGATTCATTCCTGTTCGATCGACTAGGACTGCATCAAAGTTGGCAGAGTTGTATGTTAAGTGGATAGTTCGATTCGATTCCATGGTATTCCGAAGAGTATAGTGAGCGATCGAGACCCATTGTTCACTAGTGGATTTTGGAAGAGCTTCCAGGAAGTTTTGGGAACCGAGTTGTGTTTGAGTACAGCTTATCACCCTCAAACAGATGGTCAGACCGAGAGAGTCAACCGAGTTTTGGTAGATCTCCTTAGAGCTTGTGTTTTAGATTTCGGAGGATCATGGGAAGATCACCTTCATTTGGTGGAATTTGCATATAACAACAGTTACCAGTCAAGCATTAGTATGGCACCGTATGAGGCATTGTATGGAAGACCGTGTAACTCTCCGACATGTTGGTTGGAGATAGGAGAAAAGCTGATACTTGGGCCAGAGATGATTCGACAGACTTCGGATTGTATAGAGATCATTCGGCAACGAATGAAGGCAGCCCAAGACCAACAGAAAAGTTATGCCGATAAGCGTCGTAAGGATTTGGAATTCGACGTAGGTGATATGGTTTTTGTGAAGATTTCTCCTTTGAAGAATGTTATTCGATTCGGGAAGAAAGGAAAATTGACTCCGAGATTCGTTGGACCATTCCCGATCACCGAGCGAATTGGAAAGCTCGCCTACAGATTGGAGTTACCAGAGAAGATGTCGGGTGTGCACAATGTTTTTCACGTATCGTATCTATGGAAGTATGTGCATGACTCGAATACAGTGATTTCTGCTGATAGCTGTGAAGATTTCGAAGTTGATCCAATCGATAGGAGACCTCGTAAGCTGCTTCGTGTTGTGGAAACCGACACGAAACAGCTTAGGAGGAAGATAGTTAAGTTGCTCAAGATACAATGGAGTGATGATGATAACGACTGTACATGGGAGGTGGAAGAGAGGATGAAAGTAGCTCATCCTGAACTCTTCAAGGTATGGCCCTAAGGTGTCGTGTCATCTAACGACATTGTAACTTGTTCTAGTTTTAGAATTCTGCATGCTAAGCTAGAATTGGATACATGGTTTGTTGGTTTCTATGGATGGTAGGCATGCAGAATAGTCTTTGATTGCTCTGTTTGTTTGGAATTTCGGGGGCGAAATTCCTAAGGGGGAGAGAATGTAACGACCCGTATTTTTACGGATCGAAAAATCCGGTATTATTAGAGTCGATAAGTCGTTATAAAGTTTGGGCAGAATTCGTGCAAGTCTTAGGTCGTGAACGACCTAGGGTATGTCGTAAGTCGTGTGCGACTTAGAATGTTTCAGCTCCGACTTACTAGTAGCATTGCATCTTGACATCAAAATAGTAGAAGTGATAAGTCGGGGACGACTTAAGGAGGTTTTATGACCTAAGAAGTAAGCGACTTAAGAATTAGGGCGACCTAAGAAAATGGACGAGTTAAGAGTTAGGTCGTGGATGGGTTAAGTGTTAGGTCGTTTGAACGACTTAAGGATTTTTAGGTCGTAAGTTGTTAGGTCGTGAAGCGATAGGTTGTAGGTCGCTTATAGGTGTTAAGTCGTATATAGTTTAGGTCGTGTCTGTGTTAAGTCGCGCATGAGTTAGGTCGCGCCTGCTTTAGGTCGAAGACCCTGTTAAGTCGCGCATCTAAGTTAAGCCGCAACCCTGTTAAGTCGTGTGGGTTTTTAGGTCGGCAAAGCTGTTAAGTCGTAGGAGGTGTTGAGTTGCTAAGTCGTAAGTCGCGCATTGTTTTTGGGTCGGAGGACTGTTAGGTCGTAGGTCGGAAGGGTTATGTCGGCGACGACTCAAGAAAACAGCCTATAAATAGGCGGGTACTCCTTCACTTTTTGGGATCCGGATTTCGAAGCGACGAAGTGCTGCCATTTTTAGAGCTCGACTTCTACACTTCTTCACTTCTTTTCTCCACTCTAATCTAGTGATTCCTTCCATCCAAATCGAAGATCCAAGAGCTTAGATTGAAGATCTTCATCCATCGAAGAGAGATTTCATCGTTTGAAGCGGATTGGTGATAGATCGAGTTAGATCCTTCGCTGTCCAGATCTGAAGTGTGTTGCTTTTGGGTTGTTTAGGTGATTTGGTGAGTGGTGATTATCTCTCACACGGATCCAAAGGAGTATATCGGATCGTTGGCTTGATTTTGTGCTAAAGTAGTGATTTCCATGCATTTTCCTAATCCTAAGTATAGATCCATATAGATCTGTTGTTCATAATGATTTGGCATCCATTTTACTACATGTTAACCTATGCAAGTTCATTCATCAAGATTATAGAGATATTGCTCATGTTTTCATGCTTGTTAGACTTTTGACTCTTTAATTACGAAATTGCCATTATTGTTATAATTGTCTATTTAGATCATATTTGAATGCTTGTTTACTTGGATTAATGTTTGACTTGATTGATTGCTATGAATTAGATGATTGATGATTTGATTTAGACAGAAGACGATTCAAAAGCTAAGGGAAAGGCTCTTGAATTGGGAAAGCTGCTTGTGGCATATGTGGCGGATGAGGAAGCTCATATGGATAGATTTGATGATGATGTTGAGATGAAGCTTTGCTATGATGATGATGAGGCGAAGCATGATATGAGATAGTCTTGGTCTAATCCAGACGGGATCATTCCAAGCAGATTGATAACTCGGTGAAATGGTTCGAGTTTGAGGATAATGGTTTGCTCGAGAGGCGCTTGAGCTAGTATGGAAATAGTCGTCGAGGAGGATGACTAGAAGGCTGAGATCTCATCGTTGTTGAAGGTTCTAGCATGCTCAAAGCAAGAGTACGTTGGGCAGATTCGATAGTCCCTGAAGGCTACTGATGGTAGTCAAGTACTCTGGGCAGATTCGATAGTCCTAGGCACGGGTCACGATGACGTGCGGAGTTATGTCTAGAACTGGGGTTTCCATTAGCCCTTAACGGACGGATGAAAGAATGAGCCGGTCATTCAATTAACGATGAAATCGAAGCAATGATAACAGTGATAGCCAGAGTCATGGATGTTTGGTTGTATCGTCATTCGGTCTCAAGAGCAGTGTTTTCTGGGTGCTTATCTGATCTTGGTTTAGGCCTTGGGGGTTTGTGCTTGGAAAACATCGCCCTTGACTCGAGTGATAATTGCTTTACTTTAAATTGTATGCTTTACTATGTTTGCTCTGCTTAGTGTGTGTCTGGGGGCTATCACTGTAGAAAGAGGTGGAGTGGGAGGGTTGTATTCCTATTCCTTTTCCTTTGTGCTCTTTTGGTATGTTGTTAGTTAATTTACCGCTCACTAAGACTGTTGTCTGACTCAAGGCTTTATGTTTTAATTCTTATTGCCTTGGGCTGTTCGTCCATTTTGGGACGGGCAGACTAGGTAGCAGGTGACAAGTGCTGTTCTTGCTTTCTACGATGCTGATGTCGAAGACGAGCTGGAGGCTTGCATATTACCTTCTTACTATATGTACTAGATGTTCCGCTGCTTGTATATTCTCTGAGAGTTATGTAGTGAGGCTGGATGTATTGACTGTTCAGATGTTTGTATTCAACTATTATGAAGTTTTATTGATGAGATTCTATTCTGTGAAGCTTCACTATATATATATTCTATTGTATTTTGTCCATGCGCTGTGAGTAATACGATAGATTCTGTTGTTTAAATTTACCCTGGCAATCGTCCATGGCTGCCTGGCACACTTTACAGTGCACTATCACTAGGTTCGGTGCACTGGTCATGGGCGGTCGTCACAATTGATTTCCCATGATATTGCACAACAATTAAAATTGAATTGTATGATTGTTGATAAGACACTGTTTATTAGAATCCCTATAGGTAGCTCATGTGTTATGGGTATGATGTGTATGCAACTAGGGTTAGATATAGGGGGATATGTGTTTAACTCAGACCTATATGTGTTGCAATATCCGGGCATTGGGGTTATTCTAGGAGTTTATTGGTTGAGTAAATATAAGGCTATCATAAATATGGAGACATCCACCATATCATTGAAAATTTCTAATGGACAAAGGGTAGTTGTTCTTTGTGAGGCATACAAGAATAGAAATATAGCCAACCTTTTTGCATTATCTAGCGAAAAACCCATGCCTGCATTAGAAGAAATCCCCATAGTGAATCAATATACAGATGTGTTTGGTGAAGTTAGGGGAGTTCCAAACCACAGACCAGTTGAGTTTTCAATCAGAATAATTCCAGGAGCTAGCCCAGTGGTTAAAAGACCAACCAGAATGGGGCCTAAAGAGTTGATAGAATTAAAAAAGCAATTGGTTGAATTAGAAGAAAGAGGCTTTATTAGACCCAGTAGCTCATTATGGGGAGCACCAGTAGTCTTTGTTAAGAAACAAGATGGATCCCTTAGGTTATGTATTGACTATAGGGAATTAAATAAAGTCACAATTAAAATAAATATCCTTTACCAAGAATCGATTATCTCTTTGATCAATTGAGTGGTGCAAAAATATTTTCTAGGCTTTATTTAGCTTCAGGCTTTCATCAGATGAAAGTAGAAGAGGAAAGCATTATGTACACAACCTTTAACACAAGATATGGACTTTATGAATTTTTAGTAATGCCATTTGGCTTGACAAATGCTCCTTCCTATTTTGTTGATTTGATGAAAAGAATTTTTAGAGAATACTTGGATAAATTTGTATTGATATTTATTGATGACATACTAATTTATTCTAAGTCAATTAGAGAGCATGAAAATCATTTGCATATGGTATTTGAGAAATTGAGGCAGGAAGACTTGAAAGCAAAGTTTTCAAAATGCACTTTTTGGCAAAATGAAGTAAATTTTCTAGGCCATATTATATTAGAAAAAGGAATATCTGTGGATCCCAATAAGGTCATTGCAGTGCAAGCTTGGAAAAGGCCTACCAATGTCACCGAGGTCAGATCATTCATGGGAATGGCTGGTTACTATAGAAGGTTTATAAAAGATTTTGCAAAAATTTCAATCCCATTAACCAGATTGACTAGGAAAAATCAAGTGTTTACTTGGACTGAAGAGTGTGAGAAAGCCTTTGGGAATTTAAAGGAAGCACTAGTGCAAGCTCCAATCCTCAAAGTACCTGAAGGGAATGAAAACTTGGTGGTATATACTGATGCAAGTGGACAAGGGCTTGGGGTAGTATTGATGCAACAACATCAAGTGATAGCTTATGCTTCTAGGCAATTGAAACCAAGTGAGGTAAGATATGCTACTCATGACCTTGAATTAGCTGCTATAGTGTATGCTCTTAAGCTATGGAGACACTACTTGTTAGGGGCAAGGTTTGAAGTATACACAGACCATAAGTCACTTAAATATTTATTTTCACAAAGAGAATTGAATATAAGGCAGCAAAGGTGGATTGAACTCCTAGCCTCATATGACTTTGAAATATTATATACCCCTGGTAAGGCTAATAAAGTAGCAGATGCCCTAAGTAGACAACATGCTAAAGTGGCTAGATTAATGATGGAAGAGTTTAACACTTTATCATTGTTAACTGATTTATAAATAGAAAGTGATAATGTAGAAAATATGAGCCTATGCAGTGAGCATGTAGAAATGGGAAAGTTAAGCTTTATCACTCTGGAGTCACTATTGAAAAACAAAGTTGTAAATTTGCAAGACCAAGATCCATTTTTATTTGAAAAGAAAACTCAGATATTAAATGGTGAAGCAGTGGAAGGTTTTCAGTTGAATGATCAAGGCCATTTGAAGAAAGGAAAAAGAATATGTGTTCCAGCAATTGATGAGTTGAAGCAAGAAATCTTGGATGCTTACCACAAAAGCAAATACACTATACACCCAGGAAGCACAAGGATGTATCACAACCTCAAGAGGGATTATAGGTGGAGTGGTATGAAGAGTGCAGTGGCAACCTATGTATCTAAATGTATGGTTTGCCAACAAGTGAAGGCTGAGTATCAAAAGCCCTCAGGAATGCTTCAATCTTTGCAAATACCATAGTGGAAATGGGAGGATATATCAATGGATTTCATTGATGGTTTGCCTAGAACTAGGAGGGGAAATGATAGCATTTGGGTAGTGGTTGATAGGTTAACCAAGTCAGCCCACTTTAGACCAGTAAAGTCAGAAAGAAATGCAAGTACACTAGCTCAGTTGTTTATCAAGGAAGTGGTTAGGCTACATGGTATACCAAAGACTATAGTAAGTGACAAAGATACCATCTTCATTTCAAATTTTTGGTAGAGTTTTCACAAGGCAATGTGGACTGATTTATGCTTAAGCACAGCATACCATCCTCAATCTGATGGTCAAACAGAAATTGTGAACAAATTGCTTGAAGACATGCTGTGAACTTGTGTGTTGGATTGGGGAGGAAGTTGGGAGGATCATATCTTTTTAGCTGAATTTGCATATAACAATAGCCATCATAGTAGCATAGGCATGGCACCCTTTGAAGCTCTCTATGGGAGACCATGTTTATCACCCTCAAGTTGGCTTGAACCTGGGGAAAAAGTGGTCTCAGGGCCAGAGAGTGTGAAGGAAACTTCAGAGAAAATAGCTTTGATCAGGAAAAGAATTGCTTCTGTCCAGGATAGGCAAAAGAAATATGCAGATCAAAGAAGGAAGGCAGTATAATATGGTGTTGGGGATTATGTATTTATCAAAATATCACCCATGAAGAAGGTTCTAAGGTTTGGGAAACAAGGAAAGTTGATTCCTAAATACATAGGGCCATATAAAGTTCTAGAGAGAATAGGAACTGTAGCCTATAAACTGGAATTGCCAGAAGAAATGAGAGCAATGCATGATGTTTTTCATGTGTCTCAACTAAGAAGATGGGTTCATGATAAGGAGGCAATCCTAGAATCCCATAAGGATGTGCAAATTGACCCCAGGATGATCTATGAAAAGGAGCCAGTAGGCATAGTTGCTAGAGAAACCAAGAAATTGAGAAATAAAGAAATTAAACTAGTGAAAGTGCAATGGAGTCTTGACCCAAATGATTGCACAAGGGAAGTGGAGGATAAAATCAGAAATGATTATCCACAACTGTTTGATTGAATGAAAGGTAAATTTATATATACTGATGAATGTTTTGATTGAATATGCATTATGATTTTTGTTTTAATATGCATAGAGTTTAATCAAGTGATTGGCTTGAGAATGGTTTGAGATCAAAAAAGTTGATTTTTCTGAATTAATGATACTTAAGTTAAAGTATGAGAGAATTGTGGGACACAATCCCTAAAAGGAGGGGTATATGTGATAACCCTGATTTTGTGAGCAATTTCATGATTTAAATTAGTATATGTTTGTTTAAAAATTGCATTGAGAAAAATAGAAATGGAAACTGATTGCAAATGTATGGTTTAAGCATGTACATATGCACAAGACCGTGCACACACATGCACACATTTTTCTGTATAATGAAATAGGCAGAAATCAATTTATAAATTAGAATAAATAATTTAGAAATACATATGTATGAAAATAGGATTATGTCTTTAATAAATCTGGCACAAAGAAAATAAAAGCTAGGCAGAAATAAACTTAAAAATTATATAAAGAAAGAAAATAAGGACTTAGGCAAAAATAGGCATACATATACATGTGCACAAGCAAACACTTGCTGGAAGAAAACAAAAATTGCATGGAAATGGCATGAACCCTTAAGCAAACACTTTATCCATTTCCAGTAATTTCTTTAATTTGGAAAATGAGAGTCATGCATATAACATGACCTGGGTAAAGGGATAAGGCTTATTCCTGAAAATAAAAACAAGGACCACATACCCTTTTTCTCTTGAATCAAATGAGAGGCAGACCATGTTTTGTATAGGGTAAAAATGACATAGGGTAATTTTGTTAAACCCTAGTAGCAGTCAGGGTTTTGTATAAGGAGGCTCAGGGTAGTGAGGCCTCTCACATTGCTCCTCATCACTTAAAGAAAAATAAAACATAAACCAGAGAAAAATAGAAGAAGGCAGAAGACTAAAAGGGTTCATAAAGCTTAGGAAAAAGAAGGGTTAAGGTGAGTAACCTCACTGGAAACTGTGGCAATAAGTCCTGAATATTGAGGCAGCCTAATTAAATTTATATTTCACTTTTGCAAGCTATGTTTATTTTATGATTTGATAACTTAGGCTTGTCATTGATATGCTCAAGTGTAAATCCCTTTACAGTGACATATTTAGTATAAAAGAGTCATGGATTTCTTGTTTAAATATGGGGATCTGTGTTGTGGTTTAACTTTGAGATGAAGTAGATTTTTATGGATTTTCTTTATACATATATTTATTTAAACTCAGGATTCATGTTGTAGATATATGGCCTAAAAATGAAAGAAAATGTGGGCTGCAACATTGTGTTGTTGCTTATGTCTGACATCAACTAAAATAAAGATAAATGTAGAAGTGCAATGTTATACATGTGCTGAGCTTCTATGTTTTATGAACCCTCCAAATCAAAGCATATACTTGTGGTTTAGCCAGATTTCAAATTAACAAAGGTCTGATTAAACCAGAGGTAAGAGAGGACAACCAGAAAACTATCTATGGCCATATGTTTGTAACTTGATCCATTGAAACCCATAGACAAAATAATATGTTTAGAAATCACATCTGATTGCATGTTTAAAATGTTTGTTTATGAGAACATGACTTACCTATCTCTGGATGAATACATGTTGGCTGAATGTTTATTTCTCTGATTGAAATATGATATACAGAAGGGATTAGCATAGGAATGTGGAAAGGAAAATAACACTTAGTAATTTAACTAAGGACTTTTGGATCTTAGGGCTACAAAATATGGCTTGGCAAGGTGAACATTCCAAGCTCACACATGGTATGTTTATACCCAGGGGCCTGAGTGTGCTGGGTTAATAGTGATATGTCCTAGGCAGTGTGTGGTTTAACAAGAGAAAGTAGCTAAAGATCATAAAATACTTGATAGTGAACAATAGAAATAGGTTCATGAGAGGGCTTGGGTAAAATCCCTGATGGCCAGTAATCTGGTAGAAAAGACTTGATGATTGGATTGATGAATATGTTGATTGGTTTATAATGTTTTATGGATGAATCTTATGATTGCAATCACTGAACTAAACCATTGAATCACATATAATCCGTTGTGCACTGATGTATATATACATGTATCACAGAAACATGCACAAGAATGGTACTGAGTTCCTTTATCCATTTTGAAGTTATATGAATATGAATAAGTGTCATAAAAATCATGTTTTCAGTTAGATTACTCATACCAGACTTTAGTATGACCCTTGTGTGTTTTATGCACCATTGGGTGTCTCATGTTTATATGGGGCAGTTCATGGTGATTTTGCAGGAAAGTAGGAATGATTTGATTAGGCTTTGGATGTTTAACTGCATAAGGAATTGGATGCTATATTTAAAGATTTGATGAAGTTAAAATAGATGTTTATGCTGAATTTTGTTAAGTTGTTTTGTTTAAATTTGATTAGAAAACTACTGTATTGTTAGAACCATTGTTTTGCAAATGTTGAGCCTATATGTGTAGCAGTTGGAACTTATGTGTTTTGTTTTGCAAAATGCTTTGCTAAGAAATGGAATTTTAAGCTTTAAGAATAGTTAGGCTATAATGGTAGAAAATCTGAGATTAAAGGATTTATGGATTGAATATACAATCAAGTGTTTGACATAGAAAAATTCATGTTCAAGTTGATATAAAATCTGGCAGAAAAGGTTTTGAGTTGCTTTGAAAAGAAAACAGATTGACATGTATTTTTGCCTAAGAATAAGTGCAAGTGAACATGGATAACTTGACCACTTCACAGAGCCTGGGTTAAGCCAGCACTAAAAAAAAGTTTTAAGCTAAATTTCCAGTAAAACTTTACAACCCAAATATAGGGTAGATTCAGTCACTTTTGATAACAAGAAGAAGTAAAAATTAAACACTTAAAGCTTCCTCTAACACACACATGCACAGGAACATACACACACATGCACAAGCAAGAGCACAGTTCATACAGTAACAAAATTATGGAAATACATGCAAAATGCTAAGTCTTGAGACATGAAACCAACAGATATGCAATGATCTAAGCATACTTGGAAAATCTGGTTTTTAGGAACACCATTGCTATGTAGGGATTATTTCTTTTAAATAATTCCCAAACAGATTTTACTTCCAAACTTTTATACTCTGATTCAAGTAGAAAGTAGCTTATATATCTTCATATATGTAGGTTTAAAATGATCTAAGCAAACCAATATTTTTATTGGCATAAAGATCCTGGACATAAGAAAATATTAGAATGTAATATTTTCTTGATTAAATGGCCACTGTAAAATAAAAATTTGAATTAATTGTGAAGCATTTTAGTATATGTAATATGTAATAACCCTGGTTTTTGATTACCGTCGAAATAAAAATTTAGAATAGAAATTTTAATCGAAATTTGAGAAAAAATATAAAAATAAGTGCAATTCAATTGCTAAGTCATTGAACTCATCTAAGTGGTTGCATGTTTGAAATGAGGGGCAAATTGCCTTTCACGCGTAAATAAAAAATAGGTCCATTTATAAACAAACTTGAACACTTTTGGCTGCCATCATTATTTTTATACAGCCGTGTAGTTTCTTCCTCTTGTGCACGTTTCTACCTTAAATGCTAGTGTAGCATAAGACTTGCCAGCACATCTTTTATTTGACTTATACACAATATTGGAAAAGAAAGTGAGCTGCATCATTCTTTTGTTCAAATTTCCAAAAGCTCTGAGAAAATATTAATGGCGTTTTCAAAATTCTAGCTCCTTTTGGATCCTAGTTGCTAACTGGTTCTGAAATAAATTAGAGGTGAGTGAAAACTCACACTTCTAATTTAAAAACTATGCTGCCAGTATGTTTATTTCATTATTTCATTACTGCGTGCAAAATTATGGTGCTTAGGCCTTTCTTTAAAGTTGTTACATGCGTGCGAAATTTTATTGCCAGGTCAATCATTTTCGTTAACTTCATCACTGCGTGCAAAAATTTATATTGCCGAGCCATTCTTTTTATCATACAATTGTTTTATGCGTGCGTGAAATGCACAGAACAAGCCCAGGTCATTTTATTTTTGTTACGTGTGTGGGTTGGATGCATTACACGTAAAGTGAGTTCTGTTGCACTTCACAAAAATAAGTTCCAGGTATTTTGTTTCATTCTTGCGTGCGTGAAAATTTTAATGCCAGGTCATTTACTTTGAATATTTCACCTCGTATGTGCATGGAAGAATTGCACAAGCTATTTTTATATTTTTTGTTACGTGTGTGCTATCTATGGCCAGGTTATTGTTTTAGCTATCTACTATTTACTTATGTACAAGTTCATATTGCACGGAAAAAGGGGGGGCCAGGTCATTGTACCTGTTGTAATGTGTTACGTGGTGCAAATTAAGTATTGCACCAAAGAAAATATAGTCCAAGTTATTTTATTCTTTTGCATTTTGACGTGACCACATGTAATATATAGCCCAGCCATCCTTTGTATTCATTCCATGCACATTTTATTTCATGTACCCCAGACCATCATTTTATTTCATGCATGCATGAAGTATTAAGTGTATTCCACAAAATGTGTCCAGGTCATTAGTATTACGTGTGTACATGTATAGCTTTGCCCAGGTTTTTGTTTCATATATGCGTGCACCGGGCGAGTAATCTCAATTGCAAAAGCCAATATCTTTTCGTATTCTAGGTTCAGACCATTTTATTTTATTAACCTCATTCTTGCGTGGAAAGTATATAAAATTATGGCCGGGTCATATTATATTTTGTCTATAATTGTTACTTGCATGCAAACATGAGTAGTACAAAGGCTAAGTCCATTTCCAGATTTACTTTATTTATATTGGTTATGCGCGTGCAAATTTGAGTTGCACGTTACTAAGTCCAGGCAGTACTATATTGGATGAATATATAGTAGTGCAGTCTAGTGGTTAATTTACTATTGAACCGGGGTTTTGTTTTGAACGTATTTGGTTGTCGTTATTTTTATAACGGGATTTTTACCCCGGTGTTTATTTTTGAAGCGTGTTGTTTTGATGGGATTTTTGAGGAATAAAATTACTGTTGTTTTGACCTCAGTAACCGTCAATTTAAAGTGAATTTTCAAGCGGCTATCTCGCAACCAAGAAAACCCGCAACGCTGATTTTATATCCGTTTTTATGGTGTTTTGTGAAGCACAATTTCCTTGTCGAAATTGCTATAGAAGTTGCTATTTTAATCACGTGTTTTTAAATCGTTTTAAAATATAATTGTTTCCAAAAATTTCACAGTTTACGCTTTCAAAGGAATGAGAAATCGATTTAAATGCTTCAGCAAAATTAAGGACTATGAACCCTTACTTTTACTGATTCGCTTAATTCCGAACTTGTCCATTTGAGAACGTAAGAATTATTTATATAAATACACAATTTTGCACTTTCAAGGAAACGATGATGAGATTTAAACGACTTAGCAAAAGTGCGGAATATGGAACCACGCTTTTACTAATTCGGTCAATTCCGGACTCGTTAACTGAAATATTTGCCGTGGAATTGCTATTTGAAAATTTTGATGATTTTGGTTGGGCTTTCGAGCCACTATGCTGGACCTTCGGGTCAATTACCAGTACTAGGCCTTCGGGTCCTTTGTTGGACCTTCGGGCCATTCGTTGGGCGCCAAATATTATGCTGATAGTACTTGGTAGGCTTCGGCCATTTGAGATGCACGTGCGGCGTAGCTTAGACTCGCTATATGCTAGGATCGATCCACTTTTATGCTGATTTTCTAGTTACCTTATTTTGATTTCTAGATTTTGGTGTATTGCTGTTTTGAATTCAATTATGAATTTGGGAGATGATTTTGATGGCGTTTAATGAGATTTCTTCATTTAAACTATGTTGATTATTTATGCTGAATAGTCTCATTCAAGATTATGATTAACTTGCTTTAGTGTTGTTTATCATACACTTATTTCTAAGTTTAAATTAGACTGATCCATTTATTATTTTCTTTTAAATAATACTCAGGTCAGACCGAGTTATTTCAGGATAATCGCTATCTCTGATTCATTTGCTGCTTCAGCTTTTGGGATTTCACCTCATCTTTTGTTTAGGCTTCGGGGTGTTACTTTTGGGTGTATTGACTCTCATCTCATGTATGTTATGATGACTATGTATATGTACATTTGGTTCATGAGAACCATCGTGTGTTGTAGCATGTATCCAGACTTACCTTCCGCTATGTATGATATTTCTGTTCTGATGGGATTATACTTATCTGTGTTGTTGCTATTATGAGTTGTTCTGAATTTTTCATAAACCACCGTGGTTTCGCTTTAGATTTGAATTGAATATATCGTTGGGAGTAATTACAAATTTTTTTTACACAACTCCTATCGATGTACTCAATACTCGTCTAAGGCATAACTTACAGACGGTCGCCTCTAACAAGCCTTATTCTTCGCAATAGCAGACGTTATTACCTTATAATAACCTTTGTTATTGTGAGCATAGAGGTGGGGCGCCACAGTTGGTATCAGAGCTGAGATTCAGAACAAATTATAATAAACATGGAACAGAAGTAGAACGAAACATGTGTTACAACTATTCGAGGGTTTTATTCGTGCCTTTCTAATATATTCCTTCATTGTTCTTAAACGTTTATCCACTCTAACATGTTGGAATATGTCTAGGAATAAATCTCATATTTCCATAGTATTCCATTTGTTAAATTCCTTATCAATCTTGTATAGTTTTAACTAATCCTTATCTTCTCTTGTTCTCTCAGCCTATGGCTGGAAGAAGTAGAGGGAAGCGTTCTACTGCAGGTCCGTCTAGTGGTTCTCATCCGAACGGAGTCTATATGTCAGCTGATCAGTTCATGGAGCTATTTCGGGGTACTCAACCTTCTGTTGCTACTCCCGCAGCTCCTACTCACAAGTCTGCCTTCACCCGCATGTGTAGTGACTATTCCCACCTTGGAGGCAAGCATTTCAAGGGATCGGAAAGTGTATTGGAGGTTCAGACTTGGTTGCGCGCTTGTGAGCGCATATTTTCTCGGATGGATCTTTCAGATCATCATCGCGTTCTCGTGGCATCTAGCATGTTGCAAGAACGTGCACTTGATTGGTATGAGCTTTTGATTGCAGAAGTTGATGAGTCCTCTCTCTCGTGGAATCAGTTTAAGGAACGATTCAAACTTAAGTTCATTCCTGAATCAGAAAAGGCCAATCTTGCTCGTAGTTTCCTTGAGTTAAAACAAGGAAAGTCCTCTATTTCTGATTATGTTTCATCTTTCGAGGCCTTATCCAAATACGGAGTTGAGTTCATTAACACTCCGCGTAAGAAGAATCTTAGATTTGTCGAAGGTTTGAAGAAGTATTTGAAGAAAGTCCTTTTGCTTCAGCTTAAGTTTCCTTTTGAGGAACTTGTTGATTCGGCACTTTGCCTTGAAGCTGTCGAAAAGGAACATGATAGTAGTGATGAGGTTGAGGTTTCTAAGAACCCCAACAAGAAGAGGTTTCCCTTTCATAATCCTAATCCTTATTCCAACAAGAAGAAGAAGAAGCAAGCTACCTCTAGTTCTCAGCCTAGTAGTACACCTTCTAATCAGAGGGCGTGCTATAATTGTGGTTCTCTGGATCATCTTCTCCGTAGTTGTCCTAAGCCTCGCATCTGCCGGTATTGCAAGAAAGAAGGTCATTGGGTTTCTGATTTTCCTACTACTCCTAAGGGTTTCAAATCTGCGAAGCTTAATGTTGCTAAAGCTTCTGGTGATTCTTCTCAGCCCAAAGGTATTCCTCCTTCTGTTTTGAAAGGTTTTATTTTATTTCATGGCCGTTGTATTAGAGTTCTTTTCAATACAGAAGCATCACATTCATTCGTGTCAAAGGAACTTGTTGATGTTATTCCTTTGGATGTTGTTAGTCTTTTCGACCTTTTGAGGATTGTAAATCCTATTGGCGGATCCGCTACTCTTGGTTTGTTATGTGTTGATGTTGAGATTATTCTATGTGGTTTTTCCTTTCATGTGAATCTGCATGTTATGGATCATCTTGGTTTTGATATGATTTTGGGAATGGATTGGCTCGTCCATTATGAAGTTCAAATCCTATGTCCCAAAAGAACTTTTTATCTCAAGCATCCCAATGCTATCGAGCAGTTATCTATTGTATTTCGAGACATAGACCATGCTTCGAATGCTCTCATTTCTTCCTTCGAATCGGAGGATGTCATAGCTAATATTCCGGTTGTTTGTGATTTTTCTGATGTCTTCAAGCCTATATTGAGTTTGCCACTGAAGAGGGCAATTGAGTTCCGTATTGATCTTATCTCTGGTGCTCATCTTGTCAGTCGTCCTCCCACGAGGATGTCTACCAAGGAAAATGAGGAACTCAAGGAACAATTTTCTGAATTGGAAGCCAAGCAATTTATTCGTTCTAGCTCATCTCCTTGGGGCGCTGCCGTTGTCTTTGTTAAAAAGCCAGATGGTACTCTTAGGCTTTGCATTGATTATTGCAAGCTTAACGAGCTCGCTATCAAAAATAGGTATCCATTACCTAGGATCGACGACATGTTCGATCAATTAAGTGGCGCTAAGCTTTTCTCCCAACTCGATCTTGCTACCGGTTTTCATCAGTTACGAGTTGCGGAAGATAGCATCCCTCTTACCGCATTCCGTACTCGTTATGGTTCTTACGAATGGCTTGTTATGCTGTTCGGTTTGACGAACGCTCCAGCGTATTTTGTTGATCTTATGAATCGGATATTCCGGGAATATCTCGATAAGTTCGTCTTGGTTTTCATAGATGATATTCTTATTTATTCCAAATCTAAAGCCGATCATATTCAGCATTTGGAGATTGTTTTGAGCACTCTTCGTCAGCATCAACTTTATGCCAAATTCTCCAAGTGTCACTTCTAGGAGAATAAGGTGAAGTTTCTCGGTCATATTGTTTCTTCTGATGGTATCTCTGTCGATCCTTCCAAGATCGAATCTATTCAGAATTGGAAGAGGCCCGAGACCATTACTGAGATCCGTAGTTTCCTTGGATTGGCGGGTTATTATCGCCGGTTCATTGAGGACTTTTCTCGTATTGCTTTACTGCTTACCACTCTCACGACAAAAGCTGTTCCTTTTATTTGGTCTGATAAGTGTGAGTTTTCTTTCATGAAATTAAAAGATCTCCTTACTCATGCTCCTATCTTAGTGGTTCCCGAAGGGAATCATGGTCTTGTTGTTTATACCGATGCCAGTGGTTATGGACTCGGTGCTGTTCTCATGCAAAAGGATAGAGTAGTTGCCTATGCTTCTAGACAGCTAAAGCCTAACGAGATTCGTTATGCTACCCATGATTTGGAGTTAGCCGCTATAGTCTTTGCTCTAAAGATTTGGCGACATTATTTGTTGGGCGAGCGTTTTGTTCTCTTCACTGATCACAAATCTTTGAAATTTCTCTTCACTCAGAAGGAACTTAATATGAGGCAACAGCGTTGGCTCGAATTTCTTGCTTCATATGATTTCGATATTCAGTATACCCCTGGTAAGGGTAATCGAGTTACTGATGCGCTTATTCGCAAGGAGCAAGTTGTTGTTTCCATGATGCTAGCAGAGTGGGATATGTTGGAAGGTTTATCTCATTGTGATATTAGAGACCGTCCTTCAGTTTCTGATTCTCCCGTACTTTTATTTAGCATGGGAGCTCGTCCTAGTTTGTTGGATCGTATTGCCGATGACCAGAAATAAGATCCAGATCTCTCTTATCTTATTCAGAGTTGTAAATCGGAACCCCGAAGTGATAATCTAAAGGATTTCGATATTGATATTAATGGTTGTATTCGAAAGAAGGGAAGGTTGATCGTGCCTAATGTTCCTAATCTTAGAAATGACATTCTTGAGGACTGTCATCGTTCTAAGTAAACTATCCATCCAGGCAGCAGTAAGATGTATGCCGACATGAAACGCTTATACTTTTGGGAAGGTATGAAGCGGGATGTTGCAAGTTATGTGAGTCGTTGCATGACTTGTCAACTTATTAAAGCGGAACACCAGCGTCCTAGTCGTCTTTTTCAACCACTTGAGATTCCATTATGGAAATGGGATCAAATTTCTATGGACTTCATTGATGGTCTACCTCGTTCGAGGACGGGCCATACTAGTGTTTGGGTGATTGTTGATCGATTGACTAAATCAGCCCATTTTATTCCTATCAAGTCCAATCAGACTGCTCCTTTGTTGGCTAAGATTTTTATTAAAAAAGTCGTTCGACTTCATGGAGTTCCTAGTTCCATTGTTTGAGACAGAGATCCGCTTTTTACTAGTGGTTTCTGGTGGAGCCTTCAAAAAGATTTGGGTACTAAGCTCAATCTCAGTACAACTTATAATCCACAGAACAATGGTCAGACTGAAAGGGTGAATCAAGTATTAGAAGATCTCCTTCGCGCTTGTATTCTTGACTTCGGAGGTAGTTGGGAAGACCACTTATCTCTTGTTGAATTTTCTTATAACAACAGTTTCCAATCCAGTATCGGTATGGCTCCTTTCGAAGCCCTTTACGGAAGGCCGTGTCGATCACCATCTTGTTGGTTGGAATCCGAGGAAAAGTTTGTTCTCGGCCCCGACCATATTCGTGAATCTTCTGAGAAGATTGATATTATTAGACAGAGAATGAAAGAGGCTCAGAATAGGCAGAAATCTTATGCCGATCATCGTAGGAAGCCTTTGGAATTTTCTGTAGGCGATCGCGTGTTCATTCATGTTTCTCCGATGAAGGGGGTGGTGCGCTTTAGTAGCTCCGAGAAATTGGCTCCTCGATATGTTGGACCATTTCCTATTACGGAACGCATTGGCCCTGTTGCTTATCGTGTATCGCTACCTATTCAGTTTTCGGGAATTCATGACGTATTTCATGTATCCCAGCTTCGTCGATGCCTTTGAGATTCAGATTCTTTTATTGATCCTCATGTGTTGCAAGATCTTGAGATCTCACCCGACTTGTCTATGGTGCAAAATCCTATTCGTGTGCTAGCTTCGGAGGTTAAACGCCTTCGGAATAAAGAAGTCCTGCTTGTGAAAATTTAATGGTCCGCAAACCCCAAAGATTGCACTTGGGAAACCAAAGAATTCATCGAGCGTTCTTATCCCGGTTTTCTCTCTTCTTCGGGTGGGGGTGAGCATTCTTATTTCATCTTTTCTATTTAAATCTTTGCTGTGATGAATAAATTTTGTTATAAACAACTTTTAGTATGAAATTGCGGGGACGCAATTTTTATAAGGGGGAGTTTGTAACAACCATAGTTTTTTATTACCGTCGAAATAAAAATTTAGAATAGAAATTTTAAATCGAAATTTGAGAAAATAAAATAAAAATAAGTGCAATTCAATTGCTAAGTCAGTTGAACTCATCTAAGTGGTTTCATGTTTGAAATGAGTGGCAAATTGCCTTTCACGCGTAAATAAAAAATAGATCCATATATAAACAAACTTGAACACTTTTGGCTGCCATCATTATTTTTATACAGCTGTGTACTTTCTTCCTCTTGTACACGTTTCTACCTTAAATGCTAGTGTACCATAAGCCTTGCCAGCACATCTTTTATTTGACTTATACACAATATTGGAAAAGAAAGTGAGTTGCATCATTCTTTTGTTCAAATTTCCAAAAGCTTTGAGAAAATATTAATGGCGTTTTCAAAATTCTAGCTCCTTTTGGATCCTAGTTGCTAACTGGTTCTGAAATAAATTAGAGGTGAGTGAAAACTCACACTTCTAATTTAAAAACTATGCTGCCAGTATGTTTATTTCATTATTTCATTACTGCGTGCAAAATTATGGTGCTCAGGCCTTTCTTTAAAGTTGTTACGTGCGTGCGAAATTTTATTGCCAGGTCAATCATTTTCGTTAACTTCATCACTGCGTGCAAAAATTTATATTGCCGAGCCATTCTTTTTATCATACAATTGTTTTATGCGTGCGTGAAATGCACAGAACAAGCCCAGGTCATTTTATTTTTGTTACGTGTGTGGGTTGGATGCATTACACGTAAGGTGAGTTCTGTTGCACTTCACAAAAATGAGTTCCAAGTATTTTGTTTCATTCTTGCACGCGTGAAAATTTTAATGTCAGGTCATTTACTTTGCATATTTCACCTCGTATGTGCATGGAAGAATTGCACAAGATATTTATATAATATTTGTTACGTGTGTGCTATCTATGGCCAGGTTATTGTTTTAGCTATCTACTATTTACTTATGTACAAGTTCATATTGCACGGAAAAAAAGGGGGGGGCAGGTCATTGTACCTGTTTTAATGTGTTATGTGGTACCAATTTAGTATTGCACCAAAGAAAATATAGTCCAAGTTATTTTATTCTTTTGCATTTTGACGTGACTGCATGTAATATATAGCCTAGCCATCCTTTGTATTCATTCCATGCACATTTTATTTCATGTAGCTCAGACCATCATTTTATTTCATGCGTGCATGAAGTATTAAGTGTATTCCACAAAATGTGTCCAGGTCATTAGTATTACGTGTGTACATGTATAGCTTTGCCCAGGTTTTTGTTTCATATATGCGTGCACCAGGCGAGTAATCTGAATTGCAAAAGCCAATATATTTTCGTATTCTAGGTTCAGACCATTTTATTTTATTAACCTCATTCTTGTGTGCAAAGTATATAAAATTATGGCCGGGTCATATTATATTTTGTCTATAATTGTTACTTGCATGCAAACATGAGTAGTACAAAGGCTAAGTCCATTTCCAGATTTACTTTATTTATATTGGTTATGCACGTGCAAATTTGAGTTGCACGTTACTAAGTCCAGGCAGTACTATATTGGTGAATATATAGTAGTGCAGTCTAGTGGTTAATTTACTATTGAACCGGGGTTTTGTTTTGAACGTATTTGGTTGCCGTTATTTTTATAACGGGATTTTTACCCCGGTGTTTATTTTTGAAGCGTGTTGTTTTGATGGGATTTTTAAGGAATAAAATTACCGTTGTTTTGACATTAGTAACCGTCAATTTAAAGTGAATTTTCAAGCGGCTATCTCGCAACCAAGAAAACTCGCAACGCTGATTTTATATCCGTTTTTACGGTGTTTTGTGAAGCGCAATTTCCTTGTCGAAATTGCTATAGAAGTTGCTGTTTTAATCACGTGTTTTTAAATCGTTTTAAAATATAATTGTTTCCAAAAATTTCACAGTTTACGCTTTCAAAGGAATGAGAAATCGATTTAAACGCTTCAGCAAAATTAAGGACTATGAACCCTTACTTTTACTGATTTGCTTAATTCCGGACTTGTCCATTTGAGAACGTAAGAATTATTTATATAAAATACACAATTTTGCACTTTCAAGGAAACGATGATGAGATTTAAACGACTTAGCAAAAGTGCGGAATATGGAACCACGCTTTTACTAATTCGGTTAATTCCGGACTCGTTAATTGAAATATTTGCCGTGGAATTGCTGTTTGAAAATTTTGATGATTTTGGTTGGGCTTTCGAGCCACTATGCTGGACCTTCGGGTCAATTACCAGTACTAGGCATTCGGGTCATTTGTTGGACCTTCGGGTCATTCGTTGGGCACCAAATATTATGCTGATAGTACTTGGTTGGCTTCGGCCATTTGAGATGCACGTGCGGCGTAGCTTAGACTCGCTATATGCTGGGATCGATCCACTTTTATGCTGATTTTCTAGTAACCTTATTTTGATTTCTAGATTTTGGTGTATTGCTGTTTTGAATTCAATTATGAATTTAGGAGATGATTTTGATGGCGTTTAATGAGATTTATTCATTTAAACTATGTTGTTTATTTATGCTGAATAGTCTCATTCGAGATTAAGATTAACTTGCTTTAGTGTTGTTTATCATACACTTATTTCTAAGTTTAAATTAGACTGATTCGTTTATTATTTTCTTTAAAATAATACTCGGGTCAGACTGAGTTATTTCAGGATAATCGCTATCTCTGATTCAGTTGCTGCTTTAGCTTTTGGGATTTCACCTCATCTTTTGTTTAGGCTTCGGGGTGTTACTTTTGGGTGTATTGACTCTCATCTCATGTATGTTATGATGACTATGTATATGTACATTTGGTTCATGAGAACCATCGAGTGTTGTAGCATGTATCCAGACTTACCTTCCGCTATGTATGATACTTCTGTTCTGATGTGATTATACTTATCTGTGTTGTTGCTATTATGAGTTGTTATGAATTTTTCATAAGCCATCGTGGTTTCGCTTTAGATTTGAATTGAATATATCGTTGGGAGTAATTTTAAAAAAAAAATTTGCACAACTCCTATCGATGTAATCAATACTCGTCTAAGGCATAACTTACGGACGGTCGCCTCTAACAAGCCTTATTCTTCGCAATAGCAGACGTTATTACCTTATAATAACCTTTGTTATTGTGAGCATAGAGGTGGGGCGTCACATAATAGGTGGCTTGCTCATGTAAGCAAAGTTAGATACATTGTTTTGTACTATCAGGTGATACCTAAATTGCTCTTGCAATCTATACTCATGATTAGCAGTGATTTGAATCTAAAAATAAATTTAGTTATTGAGAATTCTTGTGTTGGTTGATCTCCAATACCAACTAACAGAAATATAAAGTGAACGTTTAACAATTTTGGTGTCTTCCCTTCTAAAAATAATGTCCAAATTGTTGTTAAAAGCTATTATTAGATGGCCTAACAATTATAATGGCAATAACAATATACTATATGCGGGCAACTATTCTGTCTCATTATTTATAAACTTAGTAATTAAACATCAACATGACCAATTGTGTGCAAAATACAAATATGTAATATACAAAGCATAATCCACATACATAATGGAGAATAAAACTAAACTCCAAATCATTCTTTTTTCAGTTTACATTTATATTTTATGATATGTCATGTTTATGTTTATGTATTCACATATCAATTCACACATATCGAACTAAAGATAGGAGAAAATCAGTTGTACAAAAATGTACCTTTGATATTTTGTATTAGATTTTCATAACTTAAAATCTCTTGGCAAATGTAGTGATCTGAAACTTTTAATATTTCGAATTTGAATATTTAATTTATTTAAATATACGAATTTGATTCAAATATAATAAATAATAAGAAAATAAATTTTGATAAAACAGCTTGATTTTTAATAAGGTATTTTTAAAATAATTTATAAAAAAATTTCATAAATTTTAAGTTGAAAAATATTTAAAATTTTCGTTTGATGTATTTTACGGCAAACGATGTTATTTTTGAAATTTAATAGAATTTGATAATCAGTGTATTTTATAATTGTTTTGGGATCGTGTTACATTTCCATGCGTAATGGTATTTATATTTCTGCCATTCGTGGTCCATATGCGAACATAATATTGTGTAGTGGGATGCCTGTTTGATGGTTGCTTAGCATAGAAGCTTTGAGTTGTCTTGGTTATTGCACCATGTCACTTCACCATAAAATTCCCTTCATTTCACCAACATTACACTCCAACATCACTTCATCTTCACCTCGGCGGTTTGGCAGACTTTGGCGAAGCTTATGGTGGTGGGGGCATAGGCTAAGAATGGGTGAGGCGACGGTGAACGACAGTTGGACGAGTGTAGTTTTGGGTTTTATTTCGTAGCAGGAACATGATTTGAAGCTTGAAGGGAGCACTTTAACAAATGGAGGCGGGTCGAGTTTGTGATGTTGATGGGCTAGGCTGAAGAGTTTGGGTGTGGAATTTTAATACGGTTAAATTTATTTGTTTAAACTATTAACCAACTGTGTTAAATTTTAAAAAGCCATAATTTGTTTGTTTTGAATCTGATTAACCTACGGATTTTTGCTTTAGACTCGTATTGACGAGTACAACGTTATAGTATATAACTTGTTGGTAGTTTTAACGAACTATAAATTTATGATTAAATAATGGTGATTGAATTTAATTACATTGTTTTAAATAATCACATAGCTAAATTAATTATACTTCATTGGTGTTATCTATTTGGCCAAATAAAATATCGGTTTGTTTAATTAAATTGAATAGATTATTTTGGACATCTATTAAGCATCAATGCCAATTTTCTATAATTAAATTGAATAGATTATTATTGACATCTGTTTAGTAAAATAAATCTCTGTTCTGCTATTATGTTAATTTGGACATTTATTCATATGCCTATTAATTAATATGTGGATTAATTAATATTGGATAAGTGATGGATTAGCTATGATTGTAAATTATTGGTTTTATCTACATATATACTTGCTTATGAAATACTAATGATATGACTTGGAAAGTTGAATTAAAGTAAATGGTAGCTTGACTAAGTACCATTATGGTCGCTGAGCCTTTTTCCAAATTTAAAAAACTATGGATTTAAAGTAACTTCTATTTTATAAAAAAGTTGAAATAAAGTGCTTACTATTATATTAATGATGTTGAAGTTTATTATTTTATTATTTTATTAATAATGTTTAAATTAATTAATTAGTTTATTAACGATGTTTAAGTCATTTAATTATATTATTAATATTGTTTAAAGATATCTAATTATATTATTAATGAGGTTAAAGTTAATTTATTATTTAATGGAGTTTAAGTTAATTAAATTATTTTGATTAATGATCGTTTTAAGTTAATTGATTATTTTATTAATGATATTTAAAGTTAATTAATTAATTATTTACTAATGATATTCTTAAGTTAATTAATTATTTAATTAATAGTCTTTTAAAGTTAATTATTCGATGTAATTAATGATGTTTAAAGTTAGTTAACTAATTTGATTAATTATGTTTAAGTAGTGATTTATTAAAGGTGTTCATAAATAATAATAGAGTTATTGAAGGAATTTCACTTTATAAAAGATATTTTGTAAAGAAGATTTACAAATGATATTTTGTAAAGGAGATTATAAAACGATACTTTATAAAGGAGTTTTATAGGTGATATTTTGCAGGAGAGTTTTATAAATGGTATTTTATCAATAAAAGAGAGATTTACAAATGGTAATTTATAAATTAAGAAGGGATTTATAAGTGTTATTTTATAGATAACAAAGATTTGTTTTAAATATATAAGATTTATAAAAATAGGTTTTGGATTTATAAAAGAATTTTTATAAAGGATTTTTATAAAGGAGTTTATAAAGGAAGAAATAGAAAAGAATTTTCTTAATAGAAAAGAATTTTATTAATAGAAAAGAGTTTTATTAATAGAAAGAAATTTTATAAATAATTTTAGAGATTTATAAAAGAAGCTTTATAAATTAGTTGGGAGATTAACAAAGGATTTGTTAATATGGAATGGGTTTATAAAAATGGAACAGGTATTGAGATTTGATTTTTGGTATATAATCCTTCTTAAATACGGTGGTATGGAAACATTCTTTCCATACTTAGCACTGAAGGGAGAGTGGTTTGGGTTTAAAATAAGTATTGTTTTAAATGATATTTTTTACCCCATTTAAATATAAATTTGGAAAGGAGGAAATCTACCTTATGTTTTGTTAATATACGTATACCGGTGAGATAAGTATATGAATATTTTTCCAAGTATTGAAAGGAGTACAAGGGGTTTGTGAATATATCTTTTCTGAAGGTATTTTGAATCAAATAATTGGAAAGAGATTTAATTGATGGAAGATTAATTAATAGTGGCTTAGTGAATTCCACATGGAATTAATCTATATTTGATTATTTATTTATTTGACAGTGAAATGACCAACTATCAAATCTTGATAAAAATATAACTCTGGTAATATCTAGGAGAAACATGAGAGTTATATGGCATATACATCGTCGATGATGTTGTATTGTGCATATAAATCTCATTTTGTTATTGTAGGGCAAATGATAAGGAAATCCATCCACATAAAAGGTTAGGAGGCGATCTTCGTTGTTATGCATTGTCTAATTATTTTCAAAAAAATCGGAGTTGAGTTTACCATAAATTTTGATTTGGTTTTGGAGCGACCAAGGGAGTGTACTTATATGAGATTACTCGAAACCGTAACCACCCCAAAAACCATATGTGCGTTCAACGCTTGGGAAGAGATTCAAGATTAATTCGAGATACTGGAATCGAAGATGAAGCTCTTTGAAGTGCAAGGGCTACTTACTACTAATTCTAAGGTGATTCCAAAATGAATGTAGTAGAAGTAGTGCCTTTGGTTTGTTCATATCTGTAACAACCCTAATTTTAATTAACATTATTTAGGATATTTAATTAGATAAATTAAATAAATAATGTAAAGGGGATAAGGAGATTGAAATTTGATAGTTAATATGGGTCGAGTCTTAATTAATGAACTAACAAGGTTGACTAGAACACTAATAGGACAGAGGATATATGAGGAGGGAAAAATAGGAAAAGAGTAAATTTCCTTAATACATACTCTCTCATTCTCATTTCCTTCTTCGCTTCATTTATACAAACGAAAACTAAAAGAGTTAAAGCCGACCATTAACAATGGATTCAAGAGAAAAATAAATTGGAATCAAGAGTAAAGCTTAGTGAAAACCAATCAACACTCAAATCTCAACTTTCTTTAACCATTCAAGGTGAATAATAGCTATGCATCTCAAGTTTTAATTAGTATTTTTGGTTTTAAGTATAAAACCCGAATCTTTTGCTTGTACTATGCCATATTAGGATAGTGTGAATGATTATATGCTTATTGGTGAATATTTGGATTTATTATGAAATTAGTTAATAGGCTTAGGTGAGAAAACCTATCTTATGATACCCATATAACTTGAAATTTTTCTATCATCTTAAAAACATTATCTTAGATGTGGGTTCTTAATTTCATAATTTTTCAAGCAAGTATGAATTTATTATGAATTTTCTAAGTGAAGAAAATGGTTTATTTTAAGGTTTAATTATAAAAAATAATTATATAATGTTTTTGGTCCTGAAATTTTTATATGCTTAAGGATATATAAAAATATGAATTATTGTGATTTTTGGGGATTTTTCCCAAATGTATACGTTGTTATGAATTATTGGATTACAAAAGCCTAATTATTATATTAAAATATTAATATAAAAGATATGGTTTGTAAATGTTTTGGGAATGAAAAATTCGGGCAAATGGCAGATTTCTTAAATGGCTTTGATAAAGAAAATTGTTATCCAATAAGATTTTGACAGATACTAAGGGTTGGTGAAAAAGAACTTTATTTTATTAGCATATTAGTAGTTTTAATGGTAATTGCGTCTTTGCAACGCCGAGACTTAGGATGTCATACTTCATCATACCGCCTCCATGGACTTCGACGTCAATCAGGTGTGATGCATAGGACATCAACTACATTTGATATGGAACGGATCGGCTTGGTTGAAGTGAGAAGCGTAGTATTGAAGTCGACATCATGGACTTGAACAAGGGTGATGCCGCATGTTTTCAAATATAGGTGTTGATCTTGACGCCGCGTTTTATATAAAATGGCATGGTGGCACTTATTTCTATAAAGACGCCAACCCTATTGCTTTCGAAGTAACGTATAACGGTGGTAATGGCGCCGCCTTTATTCGACTTTGCATGTTTTCAAAGAAGGTGGTGACAACACTTATTTTCTATTTGGCTCTAATAAGGTTGCGTTTCTGCAATGGCTATAGTGGCGCCGCCTATTATCTTTAAGGCATTGATGCCCGTACTCAACAATGTTGATACTGATCTTTTAAGGCTTTAAACTCTGTAAACCAAGTTTTACACTTTATGATTTCGACACTCTGTGAAGTGTGATATGTATGCTATCGGATTGATTGCCTTATGTTTTATAAGTTTAAGACTTTAACATGATTTTTGATAATGAAGAAGGGAGATGGCCCTTAGTGGCCAAGTGGATGCCGGGTTTATCAATTTAATAGTTTTATTAAATTTGGCTACATAGCCTATGTTTTGAGGCGTTAGGACCTCTAAGTGTTTTCGAGATTCATCAATGATATTTTATAAAGGAATATATCATGGCTTAAATATTTTGAATAAAGTAAAGGGCTATAATTTTCCTTATTTTGAAAGTATGATTTCAAGGGTTAAATCATTTATAAATCATTGTGTTTTCAAGGAAATAAAAAAGGTACTTAGTCCAGGATTTTACTAAAGTGACTACCGTTTTTATCACCTTTGGATAAATTATGATAGGATGAATTGACTCAAAGGTTAGAAAGCCAGATAGGACTAGAGAAGAGTAGCGCCATATACTTCAGCTGTTAGCCCCTAGCTGAGATAAGTCCAAAATTCCAGTTCGTAGGGATTCGTCATGGGTAAGACTAGAAGTAGGTTTACGCATAGAAAGGAATACACTAAGATGAGATAGGTTATTGGTGAGCCCGCAAAACCATTAGGATCAGATTGACCCTAGGAATAGTTAGTTTCGAACAAACCGTCCAGTTGTCTGCTAACAATATGTTAGAGAATTTGATATATCTAGTAGACCCGAATCTGCCATAGGTTTGTAGTTACCCTGAGAAAACTATGTTATTGGAAAGATAGGCCATTGATTTAGACAGATTGGTCATGATTACCCATGTTGCATGCATGCATAATTGTGGTTGCAGGAGTTAAATTGCAAAAGATATATTTTAAAAGGGATATTAGTGAAGGGAAAACCCATTTCACTCAGCAGCGTGGTCTCACTGAATATCTATAAACCGAGATGGCATATTATTATTCACACCAGGCTTTTTGTCTGACTCAAAGTTTATGTTTTCCTTATAAAATCTTGGGTGCTCAAAATTTAATTTGAGTAGGTTAGGAGTAAGGGTTTTTTAGGTTAAGTAGTTTTAGACAAATAAAGCTTCTAGAGATGTGCAAAAGGAAGATCTAGCTATGTAGGAACTTATCTATATATTATCCGCTGTGTTGAAATTTCATAATGTGGAATGTATGTAATGTCAGATGTTATAACTGCCCAGTAGTAAACTCAGATCAACCAAGGGGGCATCTTCATACTTCGCTCTTGGAGTATTTTGTAACAACTATATTTTATCTAAACCTGGGCAACATATGAGATTATGTAATGACTATAATATATTAAATGAAACGTGAAAGTTTGTTTGAAATTATGTTTAAAATATTCCATATTCTTGTGCTTTGATGTTGTTGATACAATTAACATATTCACATTTTATCACCAGAAATTAATACCATAGATGACTATAACATCTGTAGCGGTTACTTTCGGGCCTCAAAATGGGGGGATGTTACAATATCATAAACAATTTGTATGAATAATTGCTAACATTGCATTATTGCCCAGAGGACAGTGTTAGCATTCCAAGTGGAAATTACTAGGAGGAAAATGAAAACGCATAACCTCACAAGCCTCACAACCCAGTAATGGCTAAAACAAGGGATGCCCACGGAGTTTTGTGGTTAGCTACCATTAGGAGCAGTCATTCCTCGATCTAGATGAAATTTCAGATTTGGTGTGCACGTGGGACGACCGTGGGGCAATGTTTGCAGCCCAGTACCCAAGGGTTGATATAAACTGGTTTGTCATTTTAATGGGGTAGGTTCCGACTCTACTTTATAGGGGGTCCATATATGGCCCTCGGGTACATTTAATCTAGAGGTGTACTGTACAGAAGTTAGTCCCTTACCTTGCCATGTTGGAATCCAATCTCTAGTACGTGGCTTTATAAACTTAGTTGTATACCTATTATGTTGGATGTAATTAATGTAACTATTTCAGCTATGATTAATATTCATTTTAAACCCTAGACATTATTATAATATCACAAGACTTCTTTTAAAATGGTATGGTTATCGTAAGGTAAAAACCCGTCTGTGTTTATTTGCAGCATGGTCTTACAAGATACTTTTGTTTTGAAAGGTTTTTATAAAATATGAAAATCCATTCGATTGTGTTTCTCATGCTAGTTTTACCAAATTGATCCCGATGTTATTTTTCTTATAATGCTTAGGTCAGCCCGAGCATATTCTTCAGATTTACCTGGACACTTTGGAGTTCAAAAGAGGAGCTTGATCCTCCAAGATGTATTCCCGCATTTTATCTTCCACGGTTTGTTCTTATCTGTATTTATCAACAATCATAAGGACAGGGTGTTATAACTATCCAAGCTGATGATATGTTAGATTTACTCAGATGATAGTATGTATATTAAAGTTCTTTTCTTCTTGTAAAAATTTGTTGTATATTATATATTACTCATTATGTTGTGAGATTCTATTCTGTTTTTTCTTTCTTTTCCCCAACAATCTGTCTTTCCGACACTTGAGTGTTCGGCACGTGAATATGGTGGATGTATTAGTGTTGACTTTTAAGGTTCGAAATGGCAGGTCGTTACTCGTGGTATCAGAGCTTAGGTGGAGCAAACACCTAGGCTTTGGTGGGGTAAACCCATTAGAGATATGGTAAGTGACATTCTAGAATGAGTTTGAGTGTATTATGTAAGAGTGCGCATTTGTTAGCGCTATAAAATTGTTTTATACTATGTTGATTGTTCTGGTAACGAACACGAATTTTTCGCGCTCGAAAATCGACATCCATACTTTACATCGTACTCGAATGCCACAGATTCGACCGTTCAAATCCGAGTCGCTGGAGCTTATAACACAATTAAGTATAACAACACAGCGGAAGAAATGAATAATACATTGATATACAACACTGATACAATATCTGATACAACAGAATGATAAAATGAATATCAATATACATCAGAGATATGATACAGCAAATAGCAGCGGAAAAGAAAACGATAACACCAGCAGTGGATAATCTCCATCTCCAAAGCACCAATCCAGAAATAGCTCGAACTCCCAATAACGATACACCAAGATAAGCAAGTGCAGTCCGATCCAAAAACTGAACTAGCCCCAGAAAATCTACTAATCCTGACTATCTGAAAATCCCAACTCTAGACTGCCCGTGTAGAAAATTTTGAGCACCCAGAGTTTAGGAAAGAAACAATAAACTCCGGATCAGTCATGGGACTGGTGTGAGCAACAAAAACGGTTTATCTTTAAAAACGAACAACAAAAGAATTTAAAGTCAATTCACAATGCTTTTGGAAAATGAAACTACCATAAGACCTCCCGCCACACACACAATGCAAACGCAGAATTGGAGGAGATTTCTTATTATGATAGTCAAACATTCTTGATACGCAGATTCTTTTCAATATTATTTTTATAAGTGCAAAGTGCAGAAACTTTTCGAAAGTATAATATAAATCTTAGCCAGCATAGACATTCCGAACTATGCCTACTATAGCTACCATCTAAACAGTGGTGACCACCATAAGTAAATGGCAGGTTCTACAACTAATACCGTACACAGTTCGTATTGGAAGATGGATTCCCAACAAATGGTCAGGCCATGGAACTTCCCATTGCCACATGGAAACGCCTCTGGAAGGACGTCCCGAGAACCTAACCGGATCTTTGCCAACACAAGGCCGGGTTACCCCTAACTGGGTAACTACTGACACGAGTATGCCATCCCCCGGTTGTAACCAACCTTTATCCGGGATCCCGTCAACCAACAACCACAAAGAAATAAATTTGCAGCAACCACATAGGTTAAGTACCTGGGCTCCATACCATGATACCACCTCTATCCAGAAGGAATGTACATACCCTAAGGGGCGCTACCCCCAATAACCTTACCGCATCTTTCCTGTTTTGACCATTCCGGGGTGTGAGGTTCGATGAAGTCTCGTCCACAAAGCTACACTTTGGCACAAAGCCATGCTTTGGGTCAACAGATGATCAAAGTAATGATCACAAAGATAAATGATCAAACAAATGATCATATCACAAATGATCAAACGATGATCATCACACAGCAACACTCAGCATGTCACATTACCAAATTGGGAATATATCGCTGATAACCTTCGACTACATAACCTCTGAGCTCGTACGTCTCAGAGAAGGGTGTTAAGCTAAGAGAATAAATTCTCCGCAACCAACAGAAATGTATTTGAAAGAAATCAGCTTTATATCTCAAAGTGTAATGTTAGACATGTAACCATACAAGTCTGTTCTGGGTTCGAACAGAACCGAAGGCACTTCCAAAGAAGCCCTTGCAATCCGGGTATTCACAATCCCGATCAGACTTCCCATCACTTAGGAAATCTCTATACCGTAGCTACTCGGTGCAGAGACAATCAATAAGTTATCCTATCGTTTTCATAAATACCCGGTCTTCATCACCGGTCTTCAAATGCCATCCATATATGACGTATCACTATTCGGAATGGGTTATATGACACAAAGGTCTTTTCCTGGCTAACCCGAATAGTGAGCGCAATATTTAAAAATATATGGATATTGAGATTTAAGTTAAGTCACAACTTAAACCCAACTTTCTCTTCAAATGGTTTAACAAATTACCATTTTCAAATCTTTAAACAAAAAGATTCCGTGATCACCCTGATTTGTGAAGTAATTTCATGATTTTATTTAGTTTGTATTTGTTTGAAATTGCATTGAAAAGATAGAGATAGGAAACTGATTTGCAGATGCATAGTTTAAAAAAACATGTACATGTGCACAGGACAGTGCACAAACATGCACACAGTTTTCTGTGTGATAAAATAGGCAACAGTTAATAAAAATGATAGGATAGATAAATTACAAATATATATATGTAGGCAGAAATGATCAAGTCTTGAAAAAAAAGAGAAAAACTTAGGCCAGGATAAGCATACATGTATTATACATGTGCACAAAACAAATGCTTGCTGAAATAAAAATTAACATTGCATGAAAATGGTATGAGCTTTTGAACAAACACTTTATCCATTTTTAGCAATTCCTTTTGCTTTAGAAAACAGAAATCATGCAAATGACATGACCGGGGCAATGAGGTATATTTTTTGGAATGAAAATGCCAGGACTACTTACCCATTTTCTCTAAAAAGTAGAATGAGAGGTAGATCATAGTTGGTGGGGTAAAATTGACATTGGGTAATTTCCTTAAACCCTAGTAGCAGCCAAATTTTATATAAGAAGACCTGGTGTAGTAAGGTTTTTTTATTATTATTGCTCTGCCTCATAAAAGAAAAATATATATATATATATAGATAAAAGAAGTTAGAAAAGAAATGTGGAACACCAGTCATTAGAGTAGGAAGAAGGCAGAAGATCAAAGGAAGAAAAAGAAAAGGGGACTAAGGTGAGTAATCTCACTGGAAATATGGGCAATAAGTCCTGAATATTGAGGCAGCCCAACTAAAATTCATATTTCATTTGTTTGCAAGCTAGATTCATTTTTATGATTTAGTAACTTTGACTTGTTTTATGATCTGCTTTAATGGAAACCTCTTTATATTGATTCACTCAGTATGAAAGAGCCATGAATCTAATGTTTAAATAGGTTTTTGTGTGTCATAATATAACTTTGAGGTGAAGCAGTTAATATGGGTTTTCTTTATACATTTATTAGTTTAAAACCCAGGATGCTTAATATGGATATATGGTCTAAAAATGAGAAAGGATATGGGGCTGCAACATGGTGTGTTTGCTTAAGTCTCATCTTAACAGAAAAGAACTTATATAAAAAGGAAAAATATAGAGGTGCAATGTATACATGTGTTGAGCCTCTACATTTATGAACTATCCAGTAAATCTTATACTTGTGATTTAGTCAGATTTGAAGATCTACATGGATCTGACTGAATCAGAGGTAGAAAAAGAAAAGAAAAACAAACAGAAAATCATTTATGACCATATGTTTGTATTAGGATCTATTGAAGCCCATAGAAAAATAAGAAATCACCTCTATTGTTATGATGAAGTGCTTGTTCATGAAAATATGTCTTGTTAATCTTTGGATGTATGCCTATGACTGAATGTTTTATTCACTGCTTTAAACATGAGATGCAGAGAGGAAATTAACACTAAAAGGTAGTGACACTTAGTAATTCAACTAAGGATTTTGGATCTTAGGGCTACAAGATATAGCTTGGCAAGAGGAATATTGCAAGCTCACACATGGTATGTTTATACCCAGGGGCCTGAGTGTGCTGGGTTAACAGAGAAATGTCCCAGGCAGTGTGTGTTTAAAAAGAGAAAGTAGCTAAATACCATAACATATTTGATATTGAACATTAGAAATAGGTTCATATGAAGGCTTGGGAAAAATCCCTGAAGGCTAGAAAAATCTATGGATGAGGAATGATGATTTAATTGATGATTGTGTTGACTGATTTAGGATCTTATATGGATGAATTCTATGTTTGTTTTCTCTGCAAGAAATCATTGAATTATGTATCATTTTGTTGTGCATGCCCAGGTTGCACAGAAATGGGTATAAGAGTAATATTGCATTCCTTTATTTATCTTAAAGTTATTGGAATATGAATAAAAAAAACTATATGAAAATTATGTTTCCAATTAGATTACTCATACCAGACCAAGTCTGACCCATGTGTGTTGATGCACTATTGGGTGTCTCATATTTAATGAGGCAGCCCATAGTGATTATGCAGGTAAATAGGCATTTCATTGATCAAGCTTTGGATGGATTGGCTGCTTAAGGAATTGGATGCAATAGTTACAAATTTACTGAAGTTAAATAGATGTTTATGCCAAATTTATGTTAAGCTATGTTGTTTAAGTTGCTTAGAAAAACCAATGTATTGTTATTTACTGTTTTGTAAGCATTGGACTTAAGTAGGTGTTTCATCTGAAACTTATGGATTTCATTTTGAAAATGTTTTACTAAGTAATGAAGTTTTTAGGCTCTTTGATTAATTAATTGATGATGATAGGAAACCTGAGATTGTGAGGATTTATAAACTAAAAGAACAACTAGATACTTGACATGAGAAATTCATGTTTAAGTTAAAGAAAAATCTGGCAGAAAGATTTTGAGTTGCCTCGATAAGATAGAACAAAATAACATGTGTTTTGAGAGGAAACAGTTCAAAGTGAATATGGCTAACATAACCATTTTCTTGAGCCTGGGTTAAGCCAGCACTAAAGTTTTTCTAAACTAAACTTTCAGTTATGATGTTACAACCCAAGTACAAGGTAGACTCAGACCTTTTTATTAACAAGAAAAGAAAGAAATTAGGCACATGTAAGAGCACAGGAACATGCACACACACATGCACGGGCAAAAGCCCAGTTCATACAGTAATACAATTATGGGAAATACATACATAGTGTTAAATCTATAAGTCATGAAATCAATAGTTATGAAGAAATAGACATGACTTGAAAATTTGAAAAATACTTTTGCTATGTGGAGAATCACTTAAAAATCCCCAAATAGATTCTCTGCTTCCAAACCTCTATACTCTGACATAAAAACAGAAAGTATTATATATATATATATTTTCATATATGAAGGTTTAAGATAATTTGAACACAACAATATTTTTATATTGGTTTTAAGATCCTGGTTAGAAGGTGAACCAGAGAATGATATTCTCTTGACTAGGTGACCACTGGGATTAATTGTAAAAAAAAATTCTGAATTTTAGGTAAAAGAAAGTGGGTCATCTCATTTGGTATCAGAGCTATGTTGTTAAATAACATAGCAAAATGTTGTATGAACTTGTTTGCATTGGATGTATGGTGTGTTGACTGCTTTAGATGCCTTGTTTTAATTGATACTTATACTAATAATAATTACTAGGATTGGATAGAGATAAATTAAATGAGTTAATTTATAGAAAATAAACAAAAATGGACTAACCCAAGTGTCATATCCATAGAATCATGGTAAGACCCAGACAACAAGAGGTAGGATCAAGTGAACCACCAATGGTGAATATGCAAGATTTCATGAGAGCTATAAGGGAAGGGGTAGGCAATAGGCAAGAAAATCCACATGAGGAGCTTTCCAAAATACTCAAGACCTTTACCAATCTTGGAGGCAAAAATTTTGATGGAACAGAAGGGATCATGGGAGTTCAAAATTGGCTCAGAATTTTGGACAGGATTTTTACAGATATGCAAGTTGAAGACCAAAAGAAAAGGCAAATAGCATCCAGACAATTGAGAGGAGCAGCTTTGGACTGGTGGGAGGTTATCATAGCTGGAAGACCTGAAGGAGAAGTGACATGGGATCAATTTAAGGCAATGTTAGAAGGTAGATTTGTCCCAGCATCAGCCAAGGAATCTTTGCTAGAAGAATTTATTAAATTAAGGCAAGGGGCTATGAGTGTTACTGAGTATACACAGAAGTTTGAATCACTAGCCAAGTATGGTGCAGTACTTATCACAACTCAAGAAGCTAAAAATGGCAGATACATTCAAGGACTGAATGCCAGCCTTAGTAGAGCTATGCTGCCATATAAGGACAAGACATTTGATCAAGTTTTGGATCTGACTTTGAGCTTTGAACAGCATGATAAAGCCAGAGAAAATTTTAGAGCATTCAAGAATAATCAAAATAAGAAAGGAAAGGGTAAGTTTCATCCTTATGATAAAAATAAACCAGATGTAGCTTCCACCAAGAAACCAGAAGAAGCCAAGACTGCTGAAGTTAAGAAGAAGATCACTTGTTACAACTGTGGCCAAGAGGGGCATATGAAGAATAAGTGCACCAATCCTAGACCAACATCCTTCAAGTGTCACCAGTGTGGAAAGGAGGGTCACATAAGGAGGAACTGTCCAGATTTTAAGCAAGGAAAAGTAGGAACCTTGGAAGGGAAAGGTAAAGCAACTGAGGGACCAAATGTTGAGAACCATGGCCAAGTTGAAGGTACTTTGCTCATTCACTCAATACCTTTTTTAGTAGTGTATGATACTGGGGCTACACACTCCTTGATTTCCCATGATATTGTACAACAACTAAAATTGAATTGCATGATTGTTGATAAGCCATTGCTTATTAGAAGTCCTTTAGGTAGTTCCTGTGTTTTGGGTATGATGTGTATGCAACTGGGATTAAATATGGGGGATGTGTGTTTAGTGCAGACCTATATGTGTTGCAATACCCGGGCATGGGAGTTATTCTAGGAGTTGATTGGTTGAGGAAATATACGGCTATTATAAATATGGAAACATCTACCATATCACTAAAAATTTCTGATGGAAAAAGGTAAGTTGTTCTGTGTGAGGCAAACAAGAGCAGAAATATAGCTACTCTTGTTACTTTGTCTAGTGAGAAGCCCATGCCCACATTAGAAGAAATCTTCATAGTAAATCAATATACTGATGTGTTTGGTGAGGTTAGGGGAATTCCAAACCATAGGCCAGTAGAGTTTTCAATTAAACTAATTCCAGAGGCTAGCCCAGTAGTTAAGAGGCCAACTAGAATGGGGCCTAAGGAATTGATAGAGCTGAAAAAGTAACTGGTCGAACTAGAAGAAAAAGGCTTCATCAGACCCAGTAGCTCATCATGGGGAGCACCAGTGGTTTTTGTTAAGAAACAAGATGGATCTCTCAGATTATGTATTGATTATAGGGAGTTAAATAAAATCACAGTTAAAAACAAATACCCCTTACCAAGAATTGATGATCTCTTTGATCAATTGAGTGGTGAAAAATATTCTCTAGACTTGATTTAGCTTCAGGATTCCATCAAATGAAAGTAGAAGAGGAAAGCATTAAATACACAGCTTTCAACACTAGATATGGACTTTATGAATTTTTAGTAATGCCATTTGGTTTGACAAATGCTCCCTCTTACTTTGTTGATTTGATGAATAGAATTTTTAGAAAATACCTGGATAAATTTGTATTGATATTTATTGATGATATACTAATTTATTCTAAGTCAGTTGAGGAGCATGAGAATCATTTGCATATAGTACTTCATCAACTGAGGCAAGAAAATTTGAAGGCAAAATTTTCAAAATGCACTTTTTGGCAGAAGGAAGTAAATTTTTTAGGACATGTGGTATTAGAAGAAGGTATATCTGTAGATCCCAATAAAGTAATTGCAGTTCAAGCTTGGAAAAGGCCTACTAATGTCACAGAGGTTAGGTCATTTATGGGAATGGCTGGGTACTACAGAAGGTTTATAAAAGATTTTTCAAGGATTTCAATCCCATTAACCAGATTGACTAGGAAGAATCAGGTATTTGCTTGGACTGAGGAGTGTGAGAAAGCTTTTGGGAGGTTAAAAGAAGCATTGATACAAGCTCCTATACTGAAAGTAACTGAGGGGAATGAAAATTTAGTGATGTATACTGATGCAAGTGGACAAGGGCTTGGGGCAGTATTGATGCAACAACACCAAGTGATAGCTTATGCCTCTAGACAGTTGAAACCCAGTGAGGTAAGGTATTGTGATAACCCAGAATTTCAGGGAATTTAAAATGTAATAATATTCTTTATAAATCAATTAATAATCTAAAATTTATTCTTTTTCCTAAGAAAATAGAATAAGTATTAATTTGAATATATATGAGTAAAATTTAAAAAGGATTTGAATTTGAAATTCAAATGTAAATAATCTTAAAAAAAATAAATTGAGTTTAAAATAATAAGTGTATATGATTTTTATTAGCATATGATTGATTGTCTTTAAAATTTTATATAGATAAGTGTAAGAGAAATTTAAATATCAAATACTTAAGACATTTATATATATATATATATAACTAAAATTAGAAATATAATAAATACATATTAAAATCATGGAAATTACAAATGTAAATAATGTGTGAACATAATCACAAATGTAAGCAAAAGAAATGTGTTTAATGAAAAGTGTTATCAAAATTGTACAAGTGTCCTTAATCTTTCTATTTTTCAAAATAACTAATAAATGAGAAAACTAAGTTATATAAACATCTCCATATTCCTCTTTCATTTTCTTTGATCAGAAAATTTCTAAAACAAATACAAAACAAGCTAAAGTCTGAAAATTTAAACCAGAGAAAAATTTAGAAACCTGTAAATAAAAGGTTAGCAAACCAGAAATATCAAGCAACAACTTTTCAACTAGATCAATCAAACAAGATCAGGGGCAAATTGAAGCAGAACAAAGATCAACTCAGTTTTTAAATTAAAAGCTAGCAGAATTCGAACTCAACCTAAAACAATCATCACAAGACAAGCATCAACCTGTAATCAAAAGCCCAGATCATCTCAGTTTTCAAGCAATTCAAGTTTTCAAATTTCAAAACTGCTTCAAAAGCTCTCTGTACATCAACAGGTGAGTAAACAAACTATCACTTATTTTAAACTAGTTGCATGTGATGAATAATTATATAATGATGTGGAAATTGTTTGCATGAGTGGAAATTTGGCTTGCATGTTGATAAATATGGGAATGTTTAGTGTGCATGTCTGTATACGTATGTATACCTCTGTTTTTTTTTATTTCAAGCTTCTGTTTGATTTAAAAACCATTATCTCTTGATTTAATCATTATTAGGATTTAGTATTTAAACAAAATCTGTTAGAAATAACAAGATAAAGATTTTAAAAATATTATTAAGTATATTGATAAATAGGATTACTGGAAATAAGAGATAACAGTAGAAATCAAATTATAAGTCAAAAATCGAAGTTCATAAATTCGAGTTTGGATTTCATAAATAGAATCATATTGTAAAATGAGGAATTTAGATAACAATTTCAAGATTTTTAAGTTAGAGTTTGGGGAGATTTTGCGAGTTGACCGGAAGTTGTTTTTCATCAATTTCTGGCGATCGGAAAAACATTGGATGGTGTGATCGAGGTGGAAGGAGGCTGGACGTTAGGTGATCATCAGAAAAATACTCACCTAAATTCTAGATGACCATGGTGGCTGAACGATGATGATCTAGGGTTGAGTGTACAGTTTTGGTTTGCCATGTTCTCGAGGCATTTACGTCAACGTGGAAGCATCGGAGATGATCGGACAGGGGGGGATCGTCGCTTGGGTTCGTGGCGCGCCTCTGGGTGGAACAGCGATATTTCTGGTGACCGGATTTGGGTGGCGCAAGGCAATTTTCAGTGGATGGTTTGGGTTCCAGTTAAATCGAGTTGCTCTATTTCGTTTCCTCGCGAGTTCGTCTGTGCTGAAGGGTCAGAGCATTCGTATACGTGGTCGTCGACTTGCTGAGGTTCTCGGCGAGGTGTCGAAGTTGATCAGACCAACGCGCATGTGCACGCGTGCACGTTTGTGTCTGGTGAAGGATTAGTTCAGGAAGATGATGGTTTTCTTGGCGTTAGGCTCGAGTTGTTTTGAGGATTTTCTCGAAGTAGAGTGTGATCGAGGGATGTTCGGGTCTGGTTCGTAGTTTTCTTGTGAGTGCTTGGGGTTTTAGACTGTTAACTGGTTTTAAATTTGTGAAATGAATTTAAGATTTCAAGTTTAAAAGAAGGTACAAAATTTAAAGGCAAAGTAAATAAGTTTCAAAGTTAAAGTGTTTGCTAAAGTTTCCAAAAGTAAAATGTTTAACAAGTTTCTTTTAAAAAAAGGTTATTATTAGTTTTAAAAAAAATGTATGTTAGGCCAAGTTTAGAAATATATTTAAAGGATTGGAGTTAATTAAGTTTGATTATACTTTAGAAATGCAATGAAGAATTAATTACTTGGTATAAGTGATTAAAGAAAATAACTGAATGTAATTAATAAAATGGATAATTAATTAATAAAGTAATTAGAGGATCAATTAATTAATATAATTAATGGAATTAATCAAGGTTGTGAATAATTAGGGATGATTAATAAATTTTATTAAAAGATAATTACTTAATGAATTAATGAGGGTAAATAAATTAATGATAATAATAAAAAGGGGTTAATACTTAATGAAGGTAATTTAGGGATAATTATTGATTGTAATTAAGAAAAGAGGAAATTACTTATGGAAGTAATTAAATGGAAGTGATTAAGGGTCAATCACTTGATGATATTAATTAAAGGATAATTAATATAATTGAATTGAAGTTAATTAATTAAAGATTAATTAATTAAAGGATTAAGGTTAATTAATAATGTGATTAATTACTAGTTAAGGTAATTAATTAAAAGAGAGATTAATTAAGGAAGATCATTAAGAGATAATTTATTTATTTGTAATTAATTAGGATTAAGGTAATCCAAGTAATTAAAGGATAGTAATTAATTTAATTAAAGGTTAATTAAATTGATTAAGAGTTTATCAAACGTGCTTATGGATGATTGATTGATATTAATACTGGATGATTTGGGTATGATATCTATGATATATGCTGCTTTGTGAGATGAATGTTTGATATGAATTATTTATTGTGATATTGTGATTTATCTATCTGTTTATATCATCCTGAATATAAGTTTAAATGTTTAAACCCTTAAACAACTTGGACATTTAAAATGATGACACTTGAAGTCGAAGAGACCGGGGTCGGGTATTAGTAAATACCCGAAACCACTTCGATTTGAAATCTTCCATAATTCTTTATAGATTGATATGTGAAATCAATAGACCGGTTGGGGATAATATGGACCATTTAAACTAAGTTGGATACTTAGATATTGTTTTGTGAAAATAAGTGTTGACTATATAAGTTGTTTACTTATAGTAAAGTACGAGTTACCCCGGGTTTAAATAAGTTCTATGGATTGGAATTTCTTGTTAGATGAGTTTACTCACGCTGGTTTCCAGCCTGACCCGGGTGTTACTTTGATGTAATGCTCGGGTCAGACCGAGTATTACAGATTTTCAGGTAAGGACGTTCTGGAGCTCAGGAGACGAGCTGGATGGCAGGAACGTATGGAGTATATTCCGCTGTGATATTATAGTTGTCTGAGACATGTTAATTTTAACTGTCTAGTACATTTGTGAATGTTGTAAATCTGATGTATTAAAATGTAATTAACAAATACAGTTTTCTTTGTATAACTGATATTATTATTTGTTATTATATTTAATCCGCTGCGAATGTGAGATGTTGTGTTCTCTGTTCTCCTTTCTTCTTTCTGTTTCTTTCTTCTATCTCTTTCTTTTTCTTCTAACTATCTGGAATTTTCGGGTTCGAAAATTCCGGGTCGTTACAGTTGGTATCAGAGCTGAAGGTTAAGCGAGAACCTTGGCTCTATTGGGATTACTCATTTAGGATAGGGTCAATAGTACCCTAGAATGAGTTGAGTGTATATATATATATATGAGAGCGTACTTGTTATTTTCTTATATAAAGGTTTTAAAATGGTTTTAAAAATAAATGGTTTTTATATAAGTTTATCTTTTGATATATATAGAAATAATTTTCTAATTATTAAATATATTAAAGAAATTGGTTGTTAAATTAATTGGAATTAAATAAGATAATGAGAATTAAGTAGTAATGGTAATACAACCAAATTAAAATTGAATGAAGATAAGTTTGAAATGGATCCAAACTGAAATAAAAAAAAATCCAATTAGAATTGAAGATGATTTAAAATTGTGAAATTTTAAATCTAAATCCAGAAAACTTGAAATTATTTTAAAGGAATTTGTTTTAAATTAAACCAAAGGTGGTTTAAAATTTTAAGGTATAACTTGGTGTGTAAAGGAAATGAATATGTATAAATGAGGATATACATTATATTAAAGATGATTTGAAATAAACTCTAAGTATTGAGTTTTAAATTTTTCCTTGGAATGTGATGTGAAAACTCAAAGTGAATAAGTTTTTAAACTTAAGTGGGAAGATTTTTAATAAGAAGTTTAAAATTTGAATGGGAATTCAATTTGGGTAAAGATAAATTGAATTTAACTTAAGGAAAGTTAAATGAGTTTAGAATGAACAACTTGAATTAGAAATTTCAAGATGAAATTAAAATTTAACTTGGGAAGTTAAATGGTTGATTAAAATGGGAGTTATGAGTGATCTCAAAATGGGTTTGAGATTTGGAAATTGAAAATAGATAATAAATTATAATATGAAATTTAATTGTTTTTAAATTCTTATTTGAACTTTATAATAAGTTAAGTAAAGATAATCTTAAAAATGGAATTTTGAAATTTGGATCCAGAATTAAATGGTTTAAAGATTTAAGTTGTTAAATTATTGATTAAGGTTGATTTGATTTAAAAGTAAAGGTTAATTTGATTTAAAGGATTAAATCAACATTTAAAATTTAACTCGAATTTATATAATTCGAGATAGTTTAAAATTGAGATTTAAATTGAATTAGTTCAAACTGAAATTGATTTAAATAAATGGGAATTGTGATTTAAGATGAATAAGTTTAAGATTCAAATGGAAAGTTTGAATTGAATTAATTTGAAATAAAAATTGAAGATTGAATGAGTTCAAATTCAAATGGGAAATTGGGATTAATTCACATAGAAATTGAAATGATTTGAAATTGAAGTGGATTCAATTTGAAATTAGTTTGAATAATTTGAAATTGTAATTAAAGTGAATATGTTTAAAATCAAATGGAATTTGATTTGAATTTGGAAAGGAACTAAGATTAATTCAACTTGAATTAGGATTGAATTAAATTCAATGGAAATTGAAGTATTGAGTCAATTTAAATGGAAGTAGAAATTTAAATTGAATTGATGGGGAATTGAACGGTTTGACTCTGGACTATTTTCAAAGTAAATTGTTTTAATATAAACCTATTTTTTTTTCCAAACTATTTATTATACAATCTTTCTTCTTAAACCCCAAACTATCTTATACTTATTTTACAATTATTTTGGAACCATTTAACTATTTTGAAACTGTCTTATAAACTAATTATTATTTTTCAGTTACTTATATCTAATCACTATTTTAAAAAACTATTTTGTAATCATCTAACTATTTTATACATACTTAACTATTTTACAGCTATTTTACAAACTAATAAATATCTTTTCAACTACTTATCTATTTTAAATATTTTTCAAGCTATTTTTAAATTTAAATTGGTCAGAATTCAAACTGTTTATAATTGAAGTATTAACTCAATTGTAAATGGAAGCAATTGAGAATAAGAGAATAGAATTAAAGGAAATGTGAATAGAAAAGAGAATTGATTTGGCTAATAACCAATAAAGATAAATACGTAGGATATACGTATATTATTCTATTCGCATAGTGATTTGATCCAGATTCGAACACAGAATTTCGAGATAGTATTATCGATCCGAGTTAGGATTTTTCGCTCGATTTTCGACGGCGAACCTGGATATGGATTGTTGATTGGTTCTGGATATTCTCTATCATAGTTGTGACTATGCAAGGAGAATGACGGTTTCTGATCAGGAAACCAGATCTGAGTCCGCACTAGGAAGCCGGGTGGACAATACTAGTTCGGAAGTGAAATTGTGTGATCGAGTGAGCGATCAGATTGATATTGCGTACGGATGATATGTGTACATCGTACGGGTTTGAATGAAATTGATATTGAAGTTTGTGGATAAAGATTGTAAAATGATCTTTGAAATAAAAAGTATGTTTGTGAAATATAATGGAATTGGATATTTCTTTGGTTGAAATTTACTTTATGGAGATAAGTAAATGGTAAATTACTTTATAAAGAAATCAAACTTGAATATTTGATTTGGCAATAAATAAAGTTATATTTTATAATATGATAAACTTCCCTTATTGAATCTAGCCAGAATAAAAGGGTTTTTGGAAATATTTGAAGTATAAAAAGAGGTTTTATACAAGTTTGAAGTGATCCAAAGATTTTTTTTAGTATATATATCTATATATATAAAGAGGATCTTATGAGAATGATTTTGAAAAAGGTTTTGAGAACCTATGAATTTGGAAATGGCTTTTGATTTTTGGGAAAATCAATTTTGGGAATTTGGAAAGCCTAGTTTGAGAATTATCGATTTTGGTAATCGATTTTGAGTAAATGAGATTTCGATATAAATCATAAAGGATATGATTTGAAGATACTATAAGAGTATAGTATAAAATGTTTTATGAATAGCTCTGGGGAAAAAGGCACTTCCTTGAAATGAACTTCTCAGGAGTGCTACTGGGTGGTACTGCCTTGAGCCCCAAGGGGGGTTTCTAAAGTTGATCCTGTGAGGAGTCCGGACAAACTAGTTCCTGAGGATTATTTGTGTAGCGAAAGTCGAGGGGCTGGTGCTCACAGAGGCATTTGGGTTATGCTGTGACGACAGTTTAACTCGATGTCACTGCGATCTACTGCAGACCATAGCGAAAGTCATGTGTGCCGCTGAGAGCCAACTGTCTACGTTTGATTTTATATCGGTAGACTGTGACACTATGGTAACATAGCGAAAGTCGTTTGTGCCGCTGAGAGCCAACAGTCTGCGTTTGATTTTATATCGGTAGACTGCGACCTATGTGGGAGAAGTTTCATTATTTGGCAGCGAAATTCGGTGGCGCTGATGCCTACAGTTATATGGGTTTGTGATGTGCTAGCAACGTAAGGCCCGGGTATAACTGCGATCTGTAGCGGGTTCCATGGCGTAATCGAGGAGCGCGGAGACCTACAGTTATCTGTGGATTTTGCCGGGACGGCAACGTAACCATCGGGTTAACTGCGACCATGGATGGGAGTGATGATTTCCAGAGCATTCTCACTAAAGATATTTCCTCTATTTTCAAAACTGTTTTCTATATTTTCAATAAAATTATTTTCCAAAATATTTTCACTGGGTGTTGAAAATGGGTCTGCTAAGTACTTATAGATTTTCAGTCTTATGCCTGATCAACGTATGACCGAATTTCTGTGAGAACGAGAATGGACTTGTTGAAACATCGAGTTATAAAAGTATTTTTATAAAAACTAATTTAGTAATATTATAAAGATTTTTAAAGTGTTTTAAAATATGTTCAAAAGAAAATTTTATCTGATAATAAGTAAATAAGTAAATTCTGGTTTCGTTCCTTTTCGAGGACGAAAAGATTCTAAGGGGGGGAGGAATGTGATAACCCAGAATTTCAGGGAATTTAAAATGTAATAATCTTCTTTATAAATCAATTAATAATCTAAAATTTATTCTTTTTCCTAAGAAAATAGAATAAGTATTAATTTGAATATATATGAGTAAAATTGAAAAAGGATTTGAATTTGAAATTCAAATGTAAATAATCTTAAAAAAAATAAATTGAGTTTAAAATAATAAGTGTATATGATTTTTATTAGCATATGATTGATTGTCTTTAAAATTTTATATAGATAAGTGTAAGAGAAATTTAAATATCAAATACTTAAGACATTTATATATATATATATAACTAAAATTAGAAATATAATAAATACATATTAAAATCATGGAAATTACAAATGTAAATAATGTGTCAACATAATCACAAATGTAAGCAAAAGAAATGTGTTTAATGACAAGTGTTATCAAAATTGTACAAGTGTCCTTAATCTTTCTATTTTTCAAAATAACTAATAAATGAGAAAACTAAGTTATATAAACATCTCCATATTCCTCTTTCATTTTCTTTGATCAGAAAATTTCTAAAACAAATACAAAACAAGCTAAAGTCTGAAAATTTAAACCAGAGAAAAATTTAGAAACCTGTAAATAAAAGGTTAGCAAACCAGAAATATCAAGCAACAACTTTTCAACTAGATCAATCAAACAAGATCAGGGGCAAATTGAAGCAGAACAAAGATCAACTCAGTTTTTAAATTAAAAGCTAGCAGAATTCGAACTCAACCTAAAACAATCATCACAAGACAAGCATCAACCTGTAATCAAAAGCCCAGATCATCTCAGTTTTCAAGCAATTCAAGTTTTCAAATTTCAAAACTGCTTCAAAAGCTCTCTGTACATCAACAGGTGAGTAAACAAACTATCACTTGTTTTAAACTAGTTGCATGTGATGAATAATTATATAATGATGTGGAAATTGTTTGCATGAGTGGAAATTTGGCTTGCATGTTGATAAATATGGGAATGTTTAGTGTGCATGTCTGTATACGTATGTATACCTCTGTTTTTTTTTATTTCAAGCTTCTGTTTGATTTAAAAACCATTATCTCTTGATTTAATCATTATTAGGATTTAGTATTTAAACAAAATCTGTTAGAAATAACAAGATAAAGATTTTAAAAATATTATTAAGTATATTGATAAATAGGATTACTGGAAATAAGAGATAACAGTAGAAATCAAATTATAAGTCAAAAATCGAAGTTCATAAATTCGAGTTTGGATTTCATAAATAGAATCATATTGTAAAATGAGGAATTTAGATAACAATTTCAAGATTTTTAAGTTAGAGTTTGGGGAGATTTTGCGAGTTGACCGGAAGTTGTTTTTCATCAATTTCTGGCGATCGGAAAAACATTGGATGGTGTGATCGAGGTGGAAGGAGGCTGGAGGTTAGGTGATCATCAGAAAAATACTCACCTAAATTCTAGATGACCATGGTGGCTGAACGACGATGATCTAGGGTTGAGTGTACAATTTTGGTTTGCCGTGTTCTCGAGGCATTTACGTCAACGTGGAAGCATCGGAGATGTTCGGACAGGGGGGGATCGTCGCTTGGGTTCGTGGAGCGCCTCTGGGTGGAACAGCGATATTTCTGGTGACCGGATTTGGGTGGCGCGAGGCAATTTTCAGTGGATGGTTTGGGTTCCAGTTAAATCGAGTTGCTCGATTTCGTTTCCTCGCGAGTTCGTCGGTGCTGAAGGGTCAGAGCATTCGTATACGTGGTCGTCGACTTGCTGAGGTTCTCGGCGAGGTGTCGAAGTTGATCAGACCAACGTGCATGTGCACGCGTGCACGTTTGTGTCTGGTGAAGGATTAGTTCAGGAAGATGATGGTTTTCTTGGCGTTAGGCTCGAGTTGTTTTGAGGATTTTCTCGAAGTAGAGTGTGATCGAGGGATGTTCGGGTCTGGTTCGTAGTTTTCTCGTGAGTGCTTGGGGTTTTAGACTGTTAACTGGTTTTAAATTTGTGAAATGAATTTAAGATTTCAAGTTTAAAAGAAGGTACAAAATTTAAAGGCAAAGTAAATAAGTTTCAAAGTTAAAGTGTTTGCTAAAGTTTCTAAAAGTAAAATGTTTAACAAGTTTCTTTTAAAAAAAGGTTATTATTAGTTTTAAAAAAAATGTATGTTAGGCCAAGTTTAGAAATATATTTAAAGGATTGGAGTTAATTAAGTTTGATTATACTTTAGAAATGCAATGAAGAATTAATTACTTGGTATAAGTGATTAAAGAAAATAACTGAATGTAATTAATAAAATGGATAATTAATTAATAAAGTAATTAGAGGATCAATTAATTAATATAATTAATGGAATTAATCAAGGTTGTGAATAATTAGGGATGATTAATAAATTTTATTAAAAGATAATTACTTAATGAATTAATAAGGGTAAATAAATTAATGATAATAATAAAAAGGGGTTAATACTTAATGAAGGTAATTTAGGGATAATTATTAATTGTAATTAAGAAAAGAGGAAATTACTTATGGAAGTAATTAAATGGAAGTGATTAAGGGTCAATCACTTGATGATATTAATTAAAGGATAATTAATATAATTGAATTGAAGTTAATTAATTAAAGATTAATTAATTAAAGGATTAAGGTTAATTAATAATGTGATTAATTACTAGTTAAGGTAATTAATTAAAAGAGAGATTAATTAAGGAAGATCATTAAGAGATAATTTATTTATTTGTAATTAATTAGGATTAAGGTAATCCAAGTAATTAAAGGATAGTAATTAATTTAATTAAAGGTTAATTAAATTGATTAAGAGTTTATCAAACGTGCTTATGGATGATTGATTGATATTAATACTGGATGATTTGGGTATGATATCTATGATATATGCTGCTTTGTGAGATGAATGTTTGATATGAATTATTTATTGTGATATTGTGATTTATCTATCTGTTTATATCATCCTGAATATAAGTTTAAATGTTTAAACCCTTAAACAACTTGGACATTTAAAATGATGACACTTGAAGTCGAAGAGACCGGGGTCGGGTATTAGTAAATACCCGAAACCACTTCGATTTGAAATCTTCCATAATTCTTTATAGATTGATATGTGAAATCAATAGACCGGTTGGGGATAATATGGACCATTTAAACTAAGTTGGATACTTAGATATTGTTTTGTGAAAATAAGTGTTGACTATATAAGTTGTTTACTTATAGTAAAGTACGAGTTACCCCGGGTTTAAATAAGTTCTATGGATTGGAATTTCTTGTTAGATGAGTTTACTCACGCTGGTTTCCAGCCTGACCCGGGTGTTACTTTGATGTAATGCTCGGGTCAGACCGAGTATTACAGATTTTCAGGTAAGGACGTTCTGGAGCTCAGGAGACGAGCTGGATGGCAGGAACGTATGGAGTATATTCCGCTGTGATATTATAGTTGTCTGAGACATGTTAATTTTAACTGTCTAGTACATTTGTGAATGTTGTAAATCTGATGTATTAAAATGTAATTAACAAATACAGTTTTCTTTGTATAACTGATATTATTATTTGTTATTATATTTAATCCGCTGCGAATGTGAGATGTTGTGTTCTCTGTTCTCCTTTCTTCTTTCTGTTTCTTTCTTCTATCTCTTTCTTTTTCTTCTAACTATCTGGAATTTTCGGGTTCGAAAATTCCGGGTCGTTACAGGTATGCTACACATGACCTTGAATTGGCTGCTATAGTGTATGCTCTTAAATTATGGAGACACTATTTGTTGGGGGCAAAGTTTGAAGTTTACACTGACCATAAGTCACTTAAGTATTTGTTTTCACAAAAAGAATTAAACATGAGGCAGCAAAGGTGGATTGAACTCCTAGCCTCATATGATTTTGAAATATTGTACACCACTAGCAAAGCTAATAAAGTAGCAGATGCTTTAAGTAGACGGCATGCTAATGTAGCTAGGTTAATGATAGAAGAGTTTAACACTTTATCACTATTGATTGACTCAGAGGTAGAAAGTGAAAGTGTAGAAAATATGAGTATATGCAATGAGAATGTAGAAATGGGAAAGTTAAGTTTTGTTACTTTGGGGTCAGAATTAAAGAATAAGTGGAAGGCTTACAAGACCAAGATCCATTTTTATTTGAGAAGAAAACTCAGATATTAAATGGAGAAGCAGTGGAAGGCTTTCTGTTGAATGAACAAGGCCAATTGGAGAAAAGAAAAAGAATATGTGTCCCTGCTATTGATGAGTTGAAGCAAGAAATCTTAGATGCTTATCACAAAAACAAATATACCATACACCCAGGAAGCACAAGAATGTATCACAACCTTAAAAGAGATTATTGGTGGAGTGGTATGAAGAGTGCAGTGGCATCTTTTGTATCTAAGTGCATGGTTTGTCAACAGATAAAGGCTGAATATCAAAAACCCTCCGGAATGCTTCAACCTTTACCAATACCACAGTGGAAATGGGAAGACATATCAATGGATTTCATTGATGGTTTGCCTAGAACTAGGAGGGGAAATGATAGTATTTGGGTTGTAGTTGATAGGCTAACCAAATCAGCCCATTTTATACATGTGAAGTCAGAAAGAAATGCATGCACATTAGCTCAGTTATTTATTAAGGAAATAATCAGACTACATGGAATACCAAAGACTATAGTAGGTGATAGAGACACCATCTTCACTTCAAAATTTTGGCAAAATTTTCACAAGGCAATGGGGACTGATTTATGCTTAAGCACAGCATATCACCCTCAATCAGATGGCCAAACAGAAATTGTAAACAAATTGCTTGAAGACATGTTGAGAGCATGTGTATTGGATTGGGGAGGAAGCTGGGAGGATTATATATATCTAGCTGAATTTGCATACAGTAACACCCATCACAGTAGCATAGGCATTGCCCCCTTTGAAGCTCTTTATGGAAGGCCATGTTTATCACCCTCAAGTTGGCATGAATCTGGAGAAAAGGTGGTCTTAGGACCAGAAAATGTAAAAGAAACTTCTGAAAAGATAGCTTTGATTAGAAAAAGAATTGCTTCTGCCCAAGATAGGCAAAAGAAATATGCAGATCAAAAGAGAAAGGAAGTACATTATGATGTTGGGGATTTTGTATTTATTAAAATATCACCCATGAAAAAGGTTCTAAGGTTTGGGAAACAAGGAAAGTTGATTCCTAGATATATAGGGCCATATAAAGTTTTATAAAGAATAGGAAATGTGGCCTATAGGTTAGAGTTGCCAGAGGAAATGAGAGCAATGCATGATGTTTTTCATGTATCACAGTTAAGAAGATGGGTTCATGACAAGGAAACAATTCTAAAATCTCCTAAGGATGTACAAATTGATTCTAGATTGGTGTATGAAAAAGAGCCAGTGGGCATAGTTGCCAGAGAAATCAAGAAATTAAGGAGCAAAGAAATAAAATTAGTGAAAGTGCAATGGAGTCTTGATCCAAATGATTGCACATGGGAGGTGGAAGATAAAATCAGAATTGATTATCCACAACTGTTTGATTGACTGAAAGGTAAATTTATATATATATACTGATGAATGTTTTGACTGAATTGCATTGTGATTTTTTGTTGTTGTTGTTTTGATATGCCTAGAGTTTAATCAAATGATTGATTTGAGAATGATTTGAGTTCAGAAATTGATTTTCTGAAGTAAGTATACTTAAGTTAAGTATGAAAGAATTGTGGGGCACAATTCCTAAAAGGAGGGGTATATGTGATAACCCTGATTTGTGATGTAATTTCATGATTTTATTTAGTTTGTATTTGTTTGAAATTGCATTGAAAAGATAGAGATAGGAAACTGATTTGCAGATGCATAGTTTAAAAAAACATGTACATGTGCACAGGACAGTGCACAAACATGCACACAGTTTTCTGTGTGATAAAATAGGCAACAGTTAATAAAAATGATAGGATAGATAAATTACAAATCTATATATGTAGGCAGAAATGATCAAGTCTTGAAAAAAAAAGAGAAAAACTTAGGCCAGGATAGGCATACATGTATTATACATGTGCACAAAACAAATGCTTGCTGAAATAAAAATTAACATTGCATGAAAATGGTATGAGCTTTTGAATAAACACTTTATCCATTTTTAGCAATTCCTTTTGCTTTAGAAAACAGAAATCATGCAAATGACATGACCGGGGCAATGAGGTATATTTTCTGGAAAGAAAATGCCAGGACTACTTACCCATTTTCTATAAAAAGTAGAATGAGAGGTAGATCATAGTTGGTGGGGTAAAATTGACATTGGGTAATTTCCTTAAACCCTAGTAGCAGCCAGAGTTTATATAAGAAGACCTAGTGTCGTAAGGTTTTTTTTTAATTATTTCTCTGCCTCATAAAAGAAAAAAAATATAGATAACAGAAGTTAGAAAAGAAATGTGGAACACCAGTCATTAGAGTAGGAAGAAGGCAGAAGATCAAAGGAAGAAAAAGAAAAGCTTAGGAAAAAGAAAAGGGGACTAAGGTGAGTAATCTCACTGGAAATATAGGCAATAAGTCCTGAATATTGAGGCAGCCCAACTAAAATTCATATTTCATTTGTTTGCAAGCTAGATTCATTTTTATGATTTAGTAACTTTGACTTGTTTTATGATCTGCTTTAATAGAAACCTCTTTATTTAGTAACTTTGCAAGCTAGATTCATTTTCAAATCGATTTCCATTTCAAATTTGATTAACTCGTTAAATCTTTAAAACAAAGATTTAACCGATAGCTTTCAAAACAATTCCATTTCAAATGGTTTAAACAAATCACCATTTTAAATCTGTTAAAAATAAACAGATTCAATTCATAGCTTTCAAAAAGAATTCATTCATAACTTGGAAAAAATCATTTTCCAATTCAAACTTGAAATTCCTTTAATTTAAATTGGGATTTCATTTCTTGTATGAAAGCTTTTATTCTTTGAAAACAAATAATTTTCATTTCGGAAATCTGATTCATTTATACGAGTTAAGGTTCTTGGGTTAATTCAAATTCTCAAAATTATACTTTTAAAATGGTTTAACTTTATATAAACACACTTATAACATCTTTAACCGAAATTTCCAAACATGGAATTCAATTCCAAATTCTGAATTCAAATTCAAATTAAATTTTTTAAATTGGAAAACTTTATCAAGTTATTCAAAATAACTTTTATCAAAAAACTCCTTTTCAAATGCTTTAACATTTAACCCAAATTCATTTCCAAAATCAGTTGAAATTAAAATTTCAATTTCAAAATATTATATTTAAATTATCTGTGACTTAACCGATTTCCTCGTGAAATCCATATTGGTGTGTGTAAAGGTGTAGTCCAAGGGTTTTACACAATAGTGCAACATCATCAATCATCACAGATCAGAATACAGAAATGTAGTTGATAAGCGATATAACTATAACGCTTATCTTTTATTCACAGATCACAGATATATAAATATTTGACGCAGCGGATTAATCAAAAATGTGTAGTTCAATGAATGTAGTGGTTGATGGATTGAAAGATACTGAAATGCCCAAATTCATTGATCCGAAGATACCGAATTCTAGCTATCTCTGACACGTTGATCGCGCACGATACCGTAAGGAGAGATCTTCAATTCTTCGAGTGTTGATCAAGCGCACTTGATTCCGCGAATCGGCTTCTGCAATCGTTGAATCGAGCGCACTCGATTAACCGAAAGAGGAGATAGGAGATTACACTCAACTACCAATTTAAATTGAAAGCACAAAGCTAACAAAAGAGAATTTTATTCAAAAATCAACAACCGATTACAAATGACTTACATGGCCTATTTATAGGCATTTGACTTTACAACAGAAATTTCATCATCTCCTAAGTCGGTTCCGACTTATAACAAACGACTCAAAATAGCCGACCTACCATACGTCGTTTACGACTTAACAGTTTACAACACAACCCGCCTCAGCCGACTTAACAAACACGACTCACGACTTACAAACAGCATACGACTTATGAGTTACAATACAGAAACACAAGTCTACGATCTTATGACTTAAGTACAAACGACATACGACTTAAAGAAATACAACATAATACCATACAACGACTCAACATTTAAGTCGTAGACGACTTAACGACTTAACCCAGTTCACGATTCATCCATAGTAGCGACTTAAGAAACAGCGGTTTAGATTAACTCGGCATAAGATTCAACGGCATCCAGAGCTTTAGCGACTTAACTCTTGACTCGTTAGGTCGTTCACGACCTAACACTTCACCAATTTGCTCTTCCTTTTCTCTACGTGACTCGATAGGTCGTTCAGGCGACTCAACTAAGTCATAACTCGGCAACGACTTATTCCCTGCTTCGTTAAGTCGTACACTCACCAAAACACTTCCCTTAAGTCGTTGCCGACTTAAACCTTCGCATTTTTCAACTTGTGTTGCTCTTCCTGTAGTCTTAGGTCGTAACCCAGCACGTCCCTTAAGTCGTTGAAGACTCATAGCTCCTTCCTTAAGTCGGTCACGACTTATACCTTCGACAAATGTAGGCTGCGCTGCATCATCCTCCCCAGGTTGAGAAAAATTCGACCTCGAATTTGTAAACTCTTCCACATCAGCTCGTTCGTCCCCATGATATGGTACGAGATGTTTAACATTGAACACATCAGAAGTGTACACATCTTCTGGCAGCTTCAACTTATAAGCATTTTCATTAATCCGTTTCACGACTTCTACAGGACCAATTTTCCTAGCTTTTAACTTGTTATAAGCACCCACTGGAAAACGATCCTTTGTTAACACTGCATAAACCCAATCACCTTCATTAAATTCAACATTTCTTCGTTTCAAATCTGCAGATCGTTTGTATTTCTCATTTGCCTTCTCCAATCGTTTTTGAACGATCCTATGATACTCTGTCAATCCTTCAACAAAATCAGCAGCTCGCTTGACTGTCTTCTTTGGTTGTGGTATGACCGTTAAATCCAACGGTCCCTTCGGTAAGCTTGAATATACTATCTGAAATGGACTGAAACCTGTACTACGGTTTACTGCATGATTATGAGCAAACTCTGCCTGACATAACTTCATGTCCCAACTCTTCATATTATCTTGCACAAGACACCTCAACAAATTTCCCAACGATCTGTTAACAACCTCGGTCTGTCCATCCGTCTGCGGATGATAAGCACTACTGAATTTCAATTTCGTTCCCACCATCTTCCACAAACTTAGCCAGAAATGACTTAGAAATCTAGTATCCATGTCTGAAACAATCGATTCAGGCAATCCATGAAGTCGATAGATTTCTTTGAAAAATAACTGAGCAACATGAACAGCATCCGCCGTCTTCTTACAAGCAATAAAATGTGCCATTTTCGAAAACCGATCAACCACCACATAAATGGAATCATTACCACGCTGTGTTCTCGGCAACCCCAACACAAAGTCCATACTCACATCAACACATGGTTTAGTTGGTACAGGTAACGGCATATATAACCCAGCATTAGTTGCAGTTCCTTTCGAAACCTGACAGATATGACATCGTTCCACAAACCTCTCCACTTCTTTCCTCATCGATGGCCAAAAGTAAGATTGTGAAATCAACTGTAATATACGGTCTCTCCCAACATGTCCTTCTTCATGTAGCTCTTTTACAATCTTCATTCTCAAACTAAAATCAGGTATGCACAATCGATTTCCTTTGAATAGAAAACCATCCACCATCACGAACTCATCCGTCTACCCATTCTTGACTTTATCGACAAACTTCATAAAGTAAGGATCTTCGTCAAATAATTCTGGCAACACATCGAATCCCGTTACTTCAACCTTCAATGTAGTTAACAAGTGATTTCTTCTACTCAACGCATCAGCCACACGATTCGTCACCCCTGACTTGTGTTTGACAACAAAAGTAAACTGTTGCAGATATGCAATCCACGATGCATGTCTCGCTGAAATCTTGTCTTGCCCTTGTAAATGCTTCAACGCCTCATGATCGGTGTAAAGAACAAACTCTTTCTGAAATAGATAGTGTCTCCAGTGTTTAATAGATTGCACAACAGCATAGAATTCCACATCATATGTACTGTATCTCATCTTTGCTCCTGATAACTTCTCGCTAAAGTATGCAATCGGACGTCCCCTATGACTCAACACTCCTCCAATCCCAACCTTGGATGCATCAGTATGTAGTTCAAATACTAGCTAAAAATCTGGTAATATTAGAATTGGTGCAGACGTCAAGAGTTCTTTGATTCGATCAAAAGTAACCCCGGCTTCCTTCGTCCATGCAAACTGTTTACCCTTCATACAATCAGTCACAGGTGCCATCACACTACTAAAGTGTGGAATAAACCTTCGATAAAATGAAGCCAACCCGTGAAAACTACGAACTTCCGTTATCGTCTTGGGCTGCGGCCAATCTCTGATAGCTTCGACTTTACTTTGGTCAACCTGTATTCCTTCTTCCGACACAACATACCCCAGAAATAAAACACTCCTCGCCATAAAAACACACTTCTTTGTAGCCGCATAGAATTGTTCTTCACGAAGAATAATTAACACTTTCTTCAAATGTTGAACATGCTCTTCTGTACTAGCACTGTAGATTAGAATATCATCAAAGTAAACCACCACAAATTTTCCAATGTATGGCCTGAAAATTTGGTTCATCACCCTCATGAATGTACTTGGTGCATTTGATAGACCAAACGGCATTACCAGCCATTCATACAATCCTTCCCTCGTCTTGAATGCCGTCTTCCATTCGTCCCCTGGCCTAATGCGAATCTGATGATAACCGCTCTTCAAGTCAATCTTAGAAAAGATTACGGATCCACTGATTTGATCCAATAAATCATCAAGCCTCGGCATCGGAAATCTGTATCTGACTGTGAGCTTATTCAATGCTCTACTATCTGTGCACATCCTCCACGTTCCATCCTTTTTGGCTACCAATAAAGCTGGTACAGCACAAGGACTTAAACTCTCCTGCACACGCCCCTGTTCAAGCAATTCTTCCACTTGCCTCCTCAATTCTTCATGTTACTTTGGACTCATTCGATAATGTGGTCTGTGTGGCAATACAACACCTGGAACAAGATCTATCTGATGTTGTATATCCCTCAACGGTGGCAACTCCGTTGGTAACTCCTCTGGAAATACATTGTCAAATTCTTTTAAAACTGGCTTCGCTTCCTCCGGAATTTCAACCTCTTCACTGCTCTCTCGCCCAATCAACAAAAACACTTCAGGCTCCTCCTCTACTTCCTTCACAAACTCCTTCAAAGATAACAAAGCTTTAAGCTCTTCAATCTCCTCCAACTTGTTTTCCTCCTGTTGTCGCTTCTTTGGAACTAGAGTAATCTTTGTGCCTTCAAACATGAAACTGTAACTGTTGGTACGCCCATCATGTTGCACCGCCCTATCATACTGCCACGGTCTCCCTAGCAACAAATGACAGACATCCATATCTACCACATCGCACCAGATTTCATCCTTGTATTTCTTTCCAATTGAAAACTTCACACAAGCCCTTCGTCCAACCTTCACCTCCCCGCCTTTCCTCAACCAAGCTAGCTTGTACGGTTTTGGATGTTTCTCAGTCTTCAACGCCAACTTCCTCATAGCTTCTGAAGAAATTATATTATCACAGCTTCCAGCATCAATAACAAATTTGCAAACCTTCCCCAAAATAGTACATGTTGACTGAAAAATATTGCTCCTCAACCAACTACAATCCTCCTCTTGCTTTGGTGTTAAACAGGACCTCTTCATCATTAGATTGTAACCTTCGTCTCCCGACACTTCTTCTTCCTCCTCATCAGGTGGTGAATTGGAACATTCAGCTTCTTCATCCTCATCCTCAACCTCCGCTATCATAGTTCTCTTCTTCGACTTTGGACATTCGCTACTTTTGTGACCCAATTCCTGACAATTGTAACATATGAAACCGTTGTTAACCTTTGTCTTCTCAGCCTCCTTCACTACGGGTCTACTGATAGTTTTAGAAATATTAGAACTCCCACCAACACCATTCACTTGATTGTTGGAATTAGTAAACACACCACTTCCTCGTCTACCCTGTTTTTCCCAAGCCAACGCCTTATGATGAGCTTCCGCTACAGATCTGGGATCAAACATGTTAACCATATCCTGAATCGGCATTCGCAATCCCCCAATGAATCTAGATGTCAGCTGCTCTTCCGTTTCCATAATATCATTCCTCGCAATAAGTTGATAGAATTCATCTGTGTAATCATTAACATTCTTTGTGCCCTGTCTCAAATTCTGCAAACGTTGATACATCAAAGATTGATAATTGTAAGGTAAGAATGTTGCTTTCATCAATTTCTTCATCTTCTCCCAAGATTCAACTTTTGACTTCCCCATTCGTTCACGTGTAAGTTTGGTTTGCTGCCACCATGCCAAAGCTCTACCCCTCAACCTTGTAGCAACCAACTTCACTCGACGATGTTCTGGAACTTCTTTGAAGTCAATAATCTCTTCAACATTAGCCTCCCAATCCAGAAACTCCTCTGCTTGCATACCACCTTTGAACTCAGGAATTTCAGTCTTCATTCCCGACTCCCACTTGTGATCATATTCAGAGTAATTTCTTCCTTGTCCTCATCCTTGTCCTCGAACACTACCACCATCATACTCCTCTTCAAAATCAGATGTATATCGTTGTATATCTCGTCCACCCACATCTCTACTACCATCACGTCTTCCACCATCATCCCTTCTATCTACATTCCTCCGTTCACGATCATCCACGTTCCTCCCACGCCTTTGATCATTGTCAACACTTCTTTCTCGATTGGATTGTGGTGAGACTCTACTTCCCCCATGGTTAGATTCAGGTGATACCCTTCTCCTATTCTGATTCATCTCTAACATCATCTACTCTAACCGACCAATTCCTTCGTTAAGCTTTTCACTAAAGTTTTCATTTATTCTTTGCTCCATCTCATCAGCCTCTTCTCTTCGATATAAAGCTTCTACGTTTTGGTGGCGATTAGCTCTCCTTGGTGGCATACTTGAAAAATTCACAAAACTCTTCAACACTTCAAAATTCAAACACCTTTCGGACTTTGATCCAAAATGAAATGGATCGAAAACTCCCACTTTGTTGCAACTTCGCGATGAACACGATGAACACAACTTCTCGAATTGAGACAAGTTTGATCTCCAACACTTCTACTAAGCTCGGCATCTCTTCAAACTTCAAATTCTCGGCTCCAAGTCTCGATTTAGCTATGATTGGCTAAAACAAGCTCTGATACCAAAACTGACGCAGCGGATTAATCAAAAATGTGTAGTTCGATGAATGTAGTGGTCGATGGATTGAAAGATACTGAAATTCCCAAATTCGTTGATCCGAAGATACCGAATTCTAGCTATCTCTGACACGTTGATCGCGCACGATACCGTGAGGAGAGATCTTCAATTCTTCAAGCGTTGATCAAGCGCACTTGATTCCGCGAATCGGCTTCTGCAATCGTTGAATCGAGCGCACTCGATTAACCGAAAGAGGAGATAGGAGATTACACTCAACTACCAATTTAAATTGAAAGCACAAAGCTAACAAAAGAGAATTTTATTCAAAAATCAACAATCGATTACAAATGACTTACATGGCCTATTTATAGGCATTTGACTTTACAACAGAAATTTCATCATCTCCTAAGTCGGTTCCGACTTATAACAAACGACTCAAAATAGCCGACCTACCATACGTCGTTTACGACTTAACAGTTTACAACACAACCCGCCTCAGCCGACTTAACAAACACGACTCACGACTTACAAACAGCATACGACTTACGAGTTACAATACAGAAACACAAGTCTACGATCTTATGACTTAAGTACAGACGACATACGACTTAAAGAAATACAACATAATACCATACAACGACTCAACATTTAAGTCGTAGATGACTTAACGACTTAACCCAGTTCACGATTCATCCATAGTAGTGACTTAAGAAACAACGGTTTAGATTAACTCGGCATAAGATTCAACGGCATCCAGAGCTTTAGCGACTTAACTCTTGACTCGTTAGGTCGTTCATGACCTAACACTTCACCAATTTGCTCTTCCTTTTCTCTGCGTGACTCGATAGGTCGTTCAGGCGACTCAACTAAGTCGTAACTCGGCAACGACTTATTCCCTGCTTCGTTAAGTCGTACACTCACCAAAACACTTCCCTTAAGTCGTTGCCGACTTAAACCTTCGCATTTTTCAACTTGTGTTGCTCTTCCTATAGTCTTAGGTCGTAACCCAGCACGTCCCTTAAGTCGTTGACGACTCATAGCTCCTTCCTTAAGTCGGTCACGACTTATACCTTCGACAAATGTGGGCTGCGCTGCATCAATATTACAGATAATATATTACATTCATCCCAGATAAATAACTACAGTACAGATCACACACAAATCAGAATATATCACACAGCATCACAGATCAGGGGATATAAACAATTCAATCATCCAATAGAATCCAAAACATCCATAAGTAAGACCAATTTAAATTATCTGATTTATTTAAATCAGATTAATTACTTATGAATATTTTTCTAATCCTGGTTAATTAACATTAATTTATTTCAAACCCTTTTAATTAGTTATCCTTTAATAATAATTTAATTAACCTTTAATTATTAATTAATTAGCCTTAATTAATTAATCACATGAATTAATTATCCTTTAATAAATTATTCTTTAATCACTTAATAAATCAACTTTAATCATAAATTATCCATCCTTAATTACTTTCATTTAGTAATTATCTTTAAGTAATTAATTACCATTTAATCATTACTTAATTAATTCACTTAATTACTTTTAGTTATTAATTAACCTTTAAGTTTATTTAATTATTCTCAAATTAATTTCCTTAATTAATTTGTCACATAAATTAATTACCTCATACTTAATTAATGAAGAATCTTTTGAACTTATCAAGACCCTAATTTAATCAAAGATAAACCATTATCTTTATTTATCATTTAAATCCTTATTTATTAATTCTTGGAAAATCATTTCCTTAAAGCTTTAAAAACTATACATATATTTTCCTCAAAAACCGGCAGTACTCCCAACAACCCGAGCCCACACGAAACTCCCCGAGCAAAAATCAAAATTTTCCCGAGCTACCTTATTTTTTTCCTTTTTCAAAAAAACTTGTTTTTATCTCAACATTTCAAAACTGTTATATACTCGCGAACTACTCGGTAGCGAACTCGAGCCAACAGACCACATCCCCGAGACCTTCTTCGTGCCTGCTTCGTCTTCTCAACCCAACAGCCAACAAAACAACCCATTGACACATCCTGAGATTCGTGCACGTGCACGTTCACCAAACTGGTTTCCGACCATCGACGCTCCTTCCAGCAAGTCATCAACGACCTCTACCTTCGATTCGACCACCCAACTCCGCCTATCTCGACCGAAATCAAAATCGAGTACTTCGATCAAATTTGGAACATCAAACTCGAATGGAAAACCACCCATCACCGACGATCTAGGTGACTGGAACCCTCGGCCTTCCTTCCATAGCATCCTCACATCGTCAAGTCGCGATCACCACCATCGCGATCGAGCCGAATCTCCATTGACGCCGAGATCACTTCGATAGTCAACCCCACAAAAACAACCCACAAACCCTACTTCAACCAATTCCAATCATCATAGCCAATAGAAAAATCAAACAATATTTTTCCAGTGATCCTCCATACCCTAGCCTCCTCCGTGCCAAAGCTCGAACATTCAGTCGTCGCCGTTCAACGGCAATTGGACAAAATCCCAAAAACGATCAACTCTCGAATTCTCGGCCAACACTTAATGAAAAATCACCAAATTCATTCTAAAATTCATGATTCATTAACAGGAATCAGACTATAAAATTCAAAGTTGAAATCGTTGATATTGATTTTGTTACAAAAAACTTGATTTTTACTGTAATCTTACTATCTACAGTCTGTTTACTAAATTTAATTACTTTAAACTATTTTTAAAAACAAGATCATACTGTTATTTACATTTTCTTTTCAGAATTCAAAGTTTAATATTGAGTGTTTAAAAAGATAGGAATTTATTTGACAATGATGATGAGTCTGTAGCTAATAACAGAGCACAGATATGAATATACACAAATATTCACACAGGTAAATAGACAAATCTCATTCATATGTCCAGATAAAATAAATCATGCAACCCATATCACAACTTTACCACATAAGATCATCACATGAAATAATTAAAAATGTTTTTTTAAATGAAAGATTTACTCACTTAGTAGGAAAGAACAGAGTTTTCTCACCTTTAATTCCAGGAAAGAAAAGAGCAGAGTTACTTTTATATGAAACAGGTTTTGAAAATTGGCAAGTTGAAAACTTCTTCTTTGATCTTTGATAAATCTGGTTTGAATTGGGTAGATTGTTGTTGTTGTTGTTTAAGTTTGAAGTTTTAAAGATGTTATTTTGTTTTCTCAGTTTTGAAATGGAACAAAAATGAAGTGAAGGTTGATATATGGAAACAGTTTACATGTGATGATATTGCTTTGTACAGGGTAATGTTATATTGTTTTGTATATACAATAGGGTATGGCTGAAGATGTGGCATTTATTGCCTTGTACAATTTGTATATATATATTTTCTCCTTTCATTCGGCTGTACAAAGATGAAGATGGTGTGGTGGCTTCATTTATTAGCTTTGTACAAACTCATATTTTATTTTGTTTTCTTACATAACACTACACATACATATTTACTTGCCTGCCAGCTTTATGTACATACTTATATTTTTGTTTATATTCTTTTGCAAGTGTTGTCTGGTTGCTAGTGTTTGAGATGATTTTGTATTATTTTTCTTTGTCTTCCTATACAAGCTTACATACTTACCTAGTTTATTTATTCTTAGATATCTGTAATTTGTTTTATTTCATGTACCACTTGATTTGGGTGAGTATACTCATATATATATAATCTTGTCTTTGTTTTGTAAGCTGCTTATCTTCTTTTCTTTTTTTTCTACTTGAATGTATTTGTATTCTCTTCTTTTCTTGTTGCAAGTGCACATATATATAAAGTCTGGTTGTCAATACATATTTTTGTTGTTGTTGTTATCATTGTTAGTACATTTGTTTGTATTATATTTTACTTCTTATATTGATTTCTATTTTTAACTTAAAGTTTAAAATTCAAATCCAATATATGCACACACACATATATATATATATATATAAGATTCCTACTTAAATATTTATTTCCAGAATTTTGTTATATTTACACAACTTCTAAAATCTATTAATTAAGATTGAATTCAAATATTTTTATATTTTACATAACCAAAATTTTAAGATATTTATTTTCAACTTAAATACTTGTCTTGTATTTCTCCATATATATATATATATATATATATATATTCAATAGTTTATCTTTTAATTCTAGCTTAAATTATCTATTATTAATTTATTTCTATTTCTAACATAACCCATCAATTTCAAATTTAAAGTTATTCATTTTTAAACTTGTATCATTATCTATATTTTTATATTTATTTTTAAACCATTTATATTAAGATTTAAATTCAAATTGAATATATACATATATACTCAATTTTTTACTCATATATGCCCGTATACATATATATTCACATATATATAATATTTACAATTATTAAATTTAAATGATTTACACAGAATTTATCTGTATTCGGGGAAACTCGCATCACTTAATCAATAAATTTTACAATTTTTATTCAAAAATAAATTTAATTATCAATTTAAATGTAATTAAAATCCAGGGTCGTTACAGACTTCCCCCCTTAAAAGAATTTCGTCCTCGAAATTGCCAAGGAGACAAAAAGATGGATGAAGAATATTTCATCAAATCGAACTGAATATCTATTCTGCATTTGGCTTAGCAAATCAGAATATCAACAATAGATACAAGAATGAATCTGTTTTAACACTTCACAAATACTCGGGTTATCCGAATCTACGAAATATACAGGGGCATTGGTTAGTCCGAATGGATAACTAACCATTCGTAGAACATATCGAGACCCAAAGAATAGATAGATATATATGGATACAATTTCAAAACTTTTAGTTTAAAACTAAAGTATACCTATCAACCATAGCAAACAAAACAACCAATACACCCAAACAAACAATTTGGCTCAGTTGGAGTTTATGTCCCATGTTAATATATCGAATCTCTTCCTGGATCTACCAGAAATTATCGAAGAATTGAGAAAAAATGACGAACAAAAGAGATTGATAGAGAAAAGATTGTTTCCTCATTGTTACAGGATATTGACCATTTATAGTCGTATTTTCCTGTCCCCTATCTCATCCTCTTCTTACACTCATACTCACTATCAGTGGATAGTAAGAGAATTTACTGCGGCATTCGAACGGATATATGAGGAATACTCATTCTAGGGTATACTTCACCCTATCTCTAATGAGCTACTTAATGTGTTATACTCCTGAGCTAAAGTTCAACCTTAGCTCTGATACCAAATATGACGAACACGAATTTTTCGCGCTCGAAAATTGACATCCATACTTTACGTCGTACTCGAATGCCATAGATTCGATCGTTCAAATCCGAGTCGCCGGAGCTTATAACACAATTAAGTATAACAACACAGCGGAAGAAATGAATAATACATTGATATACAACACTGATACAATATCTGATACAACAGAATGATAAATGAATATCAATATACATCAGAGATATGATACAACAAATAGCAGTGGAAAAGAAAACGATAACACCAGCAGCGGATAATCTCCATCTCCAAAGCACCAATCCAGAAATAGCTCGAACTCCCAATAACGATACACCAAGATAAGCAAGTGCAGTCCGATCCAAAGACTGAACTAGCCCCAGAAAATCTACTAATCCTGACTATCTGAAAAACCCAACTCTAGACTTCCCGTGTAGAAAATTTTGAGCACTCAGAGTTTAGGAAAGAAACAATAAACTCCGGATCAGTCATGGGACTGGCGTGAGCAACAAAAACGGTTTATCTTAAAAAACGAACAACAAAAGAATTTAAAGTCAATTCGCAATGCTTTTGGAAAATGAAACTACCATAAGACCTCCCGCCACACACACAATGCAAACGCAGAATTGGAGGAGATTTCTTCTTATGATAGTCAAACATGCTTGATACGCAGATTCTTTTCAATATTATTTTTATAAGTGCAAAGTGCAGAAACTTTTCGAAAGTATAATATAAATCTTAGCCAGCATAGACATTCCGAACTATGCCTACTATAGCTACCATCTAAACAGTGGTGACCACCATAAGTAAATGGCAGGTTCTACAACTAATATCGTACACAGTTCGTATTGGAAGATGGATTTCCAACACATGGTCAGGCCAAGGAACTTCCCATTGCCACATGGAAACGCCTCTGGAAGGACGTCCCGAGAACCTAACCGGATCTCTGCCAACACAAGGCCGGGTTACCCCTAACTGGGTAACTACTGACACGAGTATGCCATCCCCCGGTTGTAACCAACCTTTATCCGGGATCCCCTCAACCAACAACCACAAAGAAATAAATTTGCAGCAACCACATAGGTTAAGTACCTGGGCTCCATACCATGATACCACCTCTATCCAGAAGGAATGCACATACCCTAAGGGGCGCTACCCCCAATAACCTTGCCGCATCTTTCCTGTTTTGACCATTCCGGGGTGTGAGGTTCGACGAAGTCTCGTCCACAAAGCTACACTTTGGCACAAAGCCATGCTTTGGGTCAACAGATGATCAAAGTAATGATCACAAAGATAAATGATCAAACAAATGATCATATCACAAATGATCAAACGATGATCATCACACAGCAACACTCAGCATGTCACATTACCAAATTGGGAATATATCGCTGATAACCTTCAACTACATAACCTCTGAGCTCGTACGTCTCAGAGAAGGGTGTTAAGCTAAGAGAATAAATTCTCCGCCACCAACAGAAATGTATTTGAAAGAAATCAGCTTTATATCTCAAAGTGTAATGTCAGACATGTAACCATACAAGTCTGTTCTGGGTTCGAACAGAACCGAAGGCACTTCCAAAGAAGCCCTTGCAATGCGGGTATTCACAATCCCGATCGGACTTCCCTTCACTTAGGAAATCTCTATACCGTAGCTACTCGGTGCAGAGACAATCAATAGGTTATCCTATCGTTCTCACAAATACCCGGTCTTCATCACCGGTCTTCAAATGCCATCCATATACGACGTATCACTATTCGGAATGGGTTATATGACACAAAGGTTTTTTCCCGGCTAACCTGAATAATGAGCGCAATATTAAAAATATATGGATATTGGGATTTTAGTTAAGTCACAACTTAAACCCAACTTTCTTTTCAAATGGTTTAACAAATTACCATTTTCAAATCTTTAAACAAAAAGATTCATTCATAAATTTTCAAATCGATTTCCATTTCAAATTTGATTAACTCGTTAAATCTTTAAAATAAAGATTTAACTGATAGCTTTCAAAACAATTCCATTTCAAATGGTTTAAACAAATCACCATTTTAAATCTGTTAAAAATAAACAGATTCAATTCATAGCTTTCAAAAAGAATTCATTCATAACTTGGAAAAAATCATTTTTCAATTCAAACTTGAAATTCCTTTAATTTAAATTGGGATTTCATTTCTTGTATGAAAGCTTTTATTCTTTGAAAACAAACAGTTTTCATTTCGGAAATCTAATTCATTTATACGAGTTAAGGTTCTTAGGTTAATTCAAATTCTCAAAATTATACTTTTAAAATGGTTTAACTTCATATAAACACACTTATAACATCTTTAACCGAAATTTCCAAACATGGAATTCAATTCCAAATTCTGAATTCAAATTCAAATTAAATTGTTTAAATTGGAAAACTTTATCAAGTTATTCAAAATAACTTTTATCAAAAAACTCCTTTTCAAAAGCTTTAACATTTAACCCAAATTCATTTCCAAAATCAATTGAAATTAAAATTTCAATTTCAAAATATTATATTTAAATTATATGCGACTTAACCGATTTCCTCGTGAAATCCATATTGGTGTGTGTAAAGGTGTAGTCCAGGGGTTTTACACAATAGTGCAACATCATCAGTCATCACAGATCAGAATACAGAAATGTAGTTGATAAGCGATATAACTATAACACTTATCTTTTATTCATAGATCACAGATATATAAATATTACAGATAATATATTACATTCATCCCAGATAAATAACTACAGTACAGATCACACACAAATCAGAATATATCACACAGCATCACAGATCAGGGGATATAAACAATTCAATCATCCAATAGAATCCAAAACATCCATAAGTAAGACCAATTTAAATTATCTGATTTATTTAAATCAGATTAATTACTTATGAATATTTTTCTAATCCTGGTTAATTAACATTAATTTATTTCAAACCCTTTTAATTAATTATCCTTTAATAATAATTTAATTAACCTTTAATTATTATTTAATTAGCCTTAATTAATTAATCACATGAATTAATTATCCTTTAATAAATTATTCTTTAATCACTTGATAAATCAACTTTAATCATAAATTATCCATCCTTAATTACTTTCATTTAGTAATTATCTTTAAGTAATTAATTACCCTTTAATCATTACTTAATTAATTCACTTAATTACTTTCAGTTATTAATTAAGCTTTAAGTTTATTTAATTATTCTCAAATTAATTTCCTTAATTAATTTGTCACATAAATTAATTACCTCATACTTAATTAATGAAGAATCTTTTGAACTTATCAAGACCCTAATTTAATCAAAGATAAACCATTATCTTTATTTATCATTTAAATCCTTATTTATTAATCCTTTGAAAATTGTTTCCTTAAAGCTTTAAAAACTATACATATATTTTCCTTAAAAACCGGCAGTACCCCCAACAACCCGAGCCCACACGAAACTCCCCGAGCAAAAATCAAAATTTTCCCGAGCCACCTTATTTTTTTTCCTTTTTCAAAAAAACTTGTTTTTATCTCAACATTTCAAAACTGTTATATACTCGCGAACTACTCGGCAGCGAACTCGAGCCAACAGACCACATCCCCGAGACCTTCTTCGTGCCTGCTTCGTCTTCTCAACCCAACAGCCAACAAAACAACCCATTGACACATCCTGAGATTCGTGCACGTGCACGTTCACCAAACTGGTTTTCGACCATCGACGCTCCTTCCAGCAAGTCATCAACGACCTCTACCTTCGATTCGACCACCCAGCTCCGCCTATCTCGACCGAAATCAAAATCGAGTACTTCGATCAAAACTGGAACATCAAACTCGAATGGAAAACCACCCATCACCGACGATCTAGGTGACTGGAACCCTCGGCCTTCCTTCCATAGCAGCCTCACATCATCAAGTCGCGATCACCACCATCGCGATCGAGCCCGAATCTCCATTGACGCCGAGATCACTTCGATAGTCAACCCCACAAAAACAACCCACAAACCCTACTTCAACCAATTCCGATCATCACAGCCAATAGAAAAATCAAACAAAATTTTTCCAGTGATCCTCCATACCCCAGCCTCCTCCGTGCCCAAGCTCGAACATTCAGTCGTCGCCGTTCAACGGCAATTGGCCAAAATCCCAAAAACGATCAACTCTCGAATTCTCGGCCAACACTCAATGAAAAATCACCAAATTCATTCTAAAATTCATGATTCATTAACAGGAATCAGACTATAAAATTCAAAGTTGAAATTGTTGATATTGATTTTTTTACAAAAACTTGATTTTTACTGTAATCTTAATATCTACAGTCTATTTACTGAATTTAATTACTTTATTTTTAAAAACAAGATCATACTGTTATTTACATTTTCTTTTCAGAATTCAAAGTTTAATATTGAGTATTTAAAAAGATAGGAATTTATTCGATAATGATGATGAGTCTGTAGCTAATAACAGAGCACATATATGAATATATACAAATATTCACACAGGTAAACAGACAAATCTCATTCATATGTCCAAATAAAATAAATCATGCAACCCATATCACAACTTTACCACATAAGATCATCACATAAAATAATTAAAACTGTTTTTTTAAATGAAAGATTTACTCACTTAGTAGGAAAGAACAGAGTTTGCTCACCCTTGATTCCAGGAAAGAAAAGAGCTGAGTTACTTTTATATGAAACAGGCTTTGAAAATTGGCAAGTTGAAAACTTCTTCTTTGATCTTTGATAAATATGGTTTGAATTGGGTAGATTGTTGTTGTTGTTTAAGTTTGAAGTTTTAAAGATGTTACTTTTGTTTTCTCAGTTTTGAAATGGAACGAAAATGAAGTGAAGGTTGATATATGGAAACAGTTTACAGGTGATGATATTACTTTGTACAGGGTAATGTTATATTGTTTTGTATATACAATAGGGTATGGCTGAAGATGTGGCATTTATTGCCTTGTACAATTTGTATATATATATTTTCTCCTTTCATTCAGCTGTACAAAGATGAAGATGGTGTGGTGGCTTCATTTATTAGCTTTGTACAAACTCATATTTTATTTTGTTTTCTTACATAACACTACACATACATATTTACTTGCCTGCCAGCTTTATGTACATACTTATATTTTTGTTTATATTCTTTTGCAAGTGTTGTCTGGTTTCTAGTGTTTGAGATAATTTTGTATTATTTTTCTTTGTCTTCCTATACAAGCTTGCATACTTACCTAGTTTATTTGTTCTTATATATCTCTAATTTGTTTTATTTCATGTACCACTTGATTTGGGTGAGTATACTCATATATATATATATAATCTTGTCTTTGTTTTGTAAGCTGCTTATCTTCTTTTCTTTTTTTTCTACTTGAATGTATTTGTATTCTCTTCTTTTCTTGTTGCAAGTGCACATATATATAAAGTCTGGTTGTCAATACATTTTTGTTGTTGTTTTTCTCATTGTTAGTACATTTGTTTGTATTATATTTTACTTCTTATATTGATTTCTATTTTTAACTTAAATTTTAAAATTCAAATCCAATATATGCACACACACACACACACAGATATATATATATAAGATTCCTACTTAAATATTTATTTCCAAAATTTTGTTATATTTACACAACTTCTAAAATCTATTAATTAAGATTGAATTCAAATATCTTTATATTTTACATAACCAAAATTTTAAGATATTTATTTTCAACTTATATACTTGTCTTATATTTCTCCATATATATATATATATATTTCAATAGGTTATCTTTTATTTCTAGCTTAAATTATCTACTATTAATTTATTTCTATTTCTAACATAACCCATCAATTTCAAATTTAAAGTTATTAATTTTTAAACTTGTATCTATTATCTATATTTTTATATTTATTTTTAAACCATTTATATTAAGATTTAAATTCAAATTGAATATATACATATATACTCAATTTTTTACTCATATATTTCCGTATACATATATATTCACATATATACAATATTTACAATATTATTAAATTTAAATGATTTACACAGAATTTATCTGTATTCGGGGAAACTCGCATCACTTAGTCAATAAATTTTACAATTTTTATTCAAAAATAAATTCAATTATCAATTTAAATGTAATTAAAATCCAGGGTCGTTATAGGTCTGTTGAGTGGCTTATGAATTCTAATCGATGCGCCTAATCAACGTTATTGATAGGAGTTTCTAAACACTTAACCAAGGCAAATCGATACAGTATTGTTTTTAAATTAGTAAATGAAATAATTTTACCTAGAATTATATTTTATATATAAAAGAACAATTTCTAAAAATTTATAGAGAATTATGATACGTTTGTTTGTAATGAAATAATTGTATTTGATTATTATCATTTATTATTTGATTAGTTGGGCTTGGCCAGTTTATGAGCAGTTTTACCTTTTCGCTGCATGGGTAGGGTAGATAATAATTGTGGGAACATTAAAGCGAACAACTTGTAAATTAAGTTTCATAGTTTGATTATAAGGCGTTCGGTGATAATGCTAGGTTAAAATTTAATTTTAATAAAAGTAGTTTATTTTTATCTAAACAAAGACAAACATTTGTGAAGTGCAATTATATAAGTATGGTTTATAAATATGGTTTATAAATAAAAAAGATTTTAATTTGAGAATTTGAGAACTTAAATCCCGGTGTTTATGAAAATCGTTTTTCAAAGTTTTGGATAAAATAATAATTGTATTATTTGAAAGTATTTATGGATAGAAATATTTTAAAAGGATTTTAAAAGAGATAAAAAGCACTGAACTAACTTTTATTGCTGGAAAATAATTCTGATGATGGCTGTAGCATCGTTGGTACTCATTTTTGAGTCTTTAAGTGGTGGAATGCTACAATTGTTGTTTTTCTTTAGAATGGATTTTGTAAAACAAGTTTTGTTTAAATTCCAAATGTACAATTGGATATATAAAAAATTATAAGAATATATTATTTCAAAATGATTTGAAATAAAACTGGGTGTTTAGTCTTTAAGTTTTTGGTTAAGTTATATTAAGGACTCATGTATCCTATACATTAGGATAGGATGGTTGTGCATCTTGTTATGATAAGTTGTTTTGTAGTTTTCATTTGTTAAAATTAAATGGAATTTTCGGTGATTACGAACAGTTGAAAATTCCCAAATTAATCGAGAAGTTAAAGCAATGTGATTTTGTGAAAAATATAAGAAAATAAGTTTTTGTAACGTATAAATTTGAGGAGATAGTAGTTGAAACAAGTTTTAAATTTGTTGAACATCTTGGTTAAGAAAAACAAATCTAATATTGTATATATACTCTCAGGATATAGTTGGGTATTATACAAGTTAAAACTTAAGTTTTTACGAAATGTTTTCATACATAATTTTGGATGTAAAAAGGTGTCGGTATAAGTAAGAACCAATAAGAATAGGTATGTAAGTTGTAGGTAGATCATTACTTCGCATGATTCTTGATCCAAGATTCGAGTACATGACTTTGAAGTAATTTACGCAGACCCGAATAAGGATTTATCAGTCGATCCTTGACAATGAACATTTGGTGAGGTTTCTTGGTATGTTACCAATGTTTTCTATCATAACATATGGTTATGCAAGGAGAATTGGGGGTTCTAATCAAGGAGCCTAATCAGAGTCCGCATTAAGGAAGTCGGGTGAGCGATACTAGTTTGGAAGAAAAGTTTAGGTATTTGAGTAAGTGATCGAATCAGATATTGCATACGAATTATCTATATACACCGTGCGGGCTTATGAAATGTTAAGTATATATGTGGGCATATCTTTTTCAAGGTTTGATAGTGATGAGATTTCGGGGACGAAATTCTTTTATCCGGAGAAGATTGTAACGATCCGGAATTTTTAACATTTCGAATTTAAATATTTAATTTATTTCGATATTCGAATTTGATTCAAATGTAATAAATAATAAACAATAAATTTTTGATAAATGACTTGATTTTTAATAAGGTATTTTTAAAAGAATTTATAGGATTTTTCTATAATTTTTAATTTGGAAAATATTTAAAAAATTTGTTTGACGTATTTTACGGTAAATGATGCTATTTTTGAAATTCAACAGAATTTGATAATTGGTGTATTTTATAATTATTTGGAATTGTGTCGCATTCTATGTGCGATCGCATTTTTATTTATGCTATTCGTCATCCATATGCGAATGTAATATTGTGTAGCAGGGTGCCCTGTTTGACAGTTGCTTAGCTTAAAAGCTTTGAGTTGTCTTGGTTATTGCACCATGTCACCTCACCATAAAATTCCCTTTATTTCACCAACATTGCACTCCAACATTACTTTATCTTCACCTTAATCACTTTATCGTCATTTTATTTTCATTCCCTTCCCATATGTTTAGCTCAAATGCTTCGTTTCTTGCCACCGACATTGTCTAGTTCTTCATCTTTTCTCTGTAATCTCAAAAACAAGAAAAATTAAACAACTCTCTCCACTTAAAAAATCCCTAACTCCCAATCTATTCACATTTTGATAAAACTTCCTTCATGAAAGCTGTGTGTTAGGACCCCTAGTATGTTATAAAAATAGTCGCTCATTGTTTCGTCGAGCAGGGTGGTCGAAATTGTCTGATTTCAGTAGCGATTGGATTTTTGGTCGTTCCTCAATGAGTGTGAAATGGAAATTGGAAGGTACGGTATGTTCGTATCGTCGAATGGTCGCAGGTTGTCAGGAGGCCGAAGTAGGCCATTGTGTTTTTTATCATTTATTGTTCAACTTTTTAATTTCGACAAACCAGTGGTCAAGGGGACTAGACATTGGTGCTAGAGGTAGGTGGAGACATGGCAGAGGTGATGGCAGTGGTCGACGGTGGTCTGATGGACCACGGTGGCTGGTCGATTAAGGTTTCGACCCTGTTTATTTTATGGGTTTAGTTTTTGGCTATTGGCGATGACATGGGGGTGTCAAGCGTGGCGTGGCTAGACTCGGAGGCGATTTTGAAGTTTCAAGGTTTTATTTCATAGCAGGAATGCGATTTTGAAGTTTTGAGGTGACACTATAACAGATAGAGGCAGGTTGAGTCTTTGATGTTGACGGGCTTGGTTGAAGAATTTGGGTGAGGAATTATAATATGGTTAATTTTATTTGTTTAATTTATTAACCAAGTGTGTTAAATTTTAAAAGGCCAAAAGTTTTTCGTTTTAAATCTGATCAATTCGTGGATTTTTGCGTTAGACTCGCATTGACGAGTACAACGTTATGGTATAACTTGTTGGTAGTTTTAATGAAGTGTAAATTTATGATTAAATAATGGTGATAGAATTTAATTGAATTGTTTTAAATAATTATGTAGTTAAATTAGTTATACTTCATTAGTGTTTTCTATTTGGCTAAATAAAACACCATTTTGTTTAATTAAATTGAATAGATTGTATTGGGCATTTATTGAGCAGAAATAAATATATTTTTTTGGCATATCAAGCGGGGTTAAAACTGGTCCCCTACCAGATTTATTAAAAAAGAGGAAGGAAAAGTTACAAAAATGGACACAAAAGGCTATGTCCAGAAAAGGGAAGAAAAAAAACTAAAAAAAGGAGAAAACAGCCACACAAGGTAAACAAAGAAAAAAAGCAAAGTAAAACACTGGGAAAAAGGCACAGAAACTATGGGATCCATGGTTCAATCTGGTCATCTAGAAAAGCATGAACGCTAGCCCCCATTCCCATCAATATTTCATGTCTTAAGTCATTCCATATCACTTCATAGCTCTTCTTGATTCCATCAAAACACCTCCTGTTCCTTTCAGTCCATATTACCTTCAAAAACTTTTTCAAAATGAAGAAAAAAAGAAGTTTCTTTTTCTCATCATTCCACCTAGTTGCTTTCTCAATAATACCCCATTGTATAGCAGATACAGAAGAAACATCCACCCTCCCAATAATACTCATCGTTTTACTCCAGAGCTGATGAACATAAAGACACTCAAAGTACAAGTGTTGGATACTTTCACTGTGAATGTAGCATAACACACAAATGGATGGCACTGTCATTCCAAACGTAATCAGCTTATCCCTTGTCAACAAAGCCTTGTTCCTAATTTTCCAGAGCATCAGGTTATCACTGCTGCTAGAAGTGGTAGCCCATGTAACCTTGCTCCACCTACAGTTGGGCAATGATCCCATTCCCATTAAGACCTCATATGTACAGGAGATAGTGTGAGCTTTACCATTCCATTGCACTGTGTCCACATCTTGATACTCATATTTGTTAGGAACATATAGGTTCCAGATAGCTCTGACATTTTGATTGCTTGTGTAAGGCAGGACAAGCACGCCATTATCTATGTGGTCAACTGCAAGGGCATTAGAACCAATACCAGATTGAAATTTTTGCTGTGAAGTGAAGAGCTGAGCTAGAATAACACCCTTACTTATCCATGGCTAATTCCAAAAACTACAAGTGCTTCTGTTAGATAGTTGGATCTGAACAAAAGGTTTAAACGTGTTTCTCAAATTCAAAATACTTCTCCATACCCAACTGCAAGATTGTGGAACCTCCATAAGCCAAAAGTTCTTTGTCCCAACATTATGCCTAAGAGTCCACCTGACCCATAAAGTGTCCTTCTTTTGCAATAGTGCATTAAAATGATGACTATATGCAACCTTGTTCCATACTCCTATGTTGTACAAGCCCAAGCCTCCTTTGCTTTTAGGTTTTTCAAAAGTTGAGAAGGAACATGGGACAGTTTTCTTTGAATGAATTGAACCAAACCAGAAAAATCTCATCATGGCTCTTCTAACCATTTTCAGAAGTTTAATAGGTAGAATGTATGCTCTTTCCCAATAGACCATCATGGAGAAGCTAACAGATTTGAGGAGAATTAATCTGCCAGCTTGAGATAAGAATTTATTTGCCCAACACCCCATGACACCAGTAATTTTATGAAAAAGAGAAAGACAGTTAGCTTGTGTTACCCTAGATGTACAAAGTGGCAGCCCTAGGTATGCCATATCTTGATTCATAGACTACATTCCAGTAAAAGAGGTAAGATTTTGAGCCTGCAAGCTTGATATCCCAAAGAACAAAATACTTGATTTATTGAGATTAAGCTTTAGACCAGTCATCAAGTAGAAATTATGAAGAGACTTTTAATACAATCAATGGATGGAAGGTTTGGCTTGGAGAATATCATGATATCATCAGCAAAAAGTAGGGAAGATATTTGGAGGTCTTTACATTTGGGATGATAATGTATTTGCTTGTTATGATACAAAGGACTTAACAAGCAAGTAAAAACTTCCATAACCATGATAAAGATATAAGAGGATAGCGGGTCTCCCTGCCTAATACCTTGCTTAGAAGTAAAGTAACCGGTGTTAGTACCATTAAAAATCAGAGAGAAAGTGGAAGTTGAGATGCACTCATAAATCCAAGCAACAAAGACTTTAGGAAATCTCATGAGAGACATAATTCTTACAATAGATTTCCACTGTATGCTATCATATGCTTTTTTAAAATCAAGCTTTAGCATAGTTCCTGGAGAGGTGTTAACACAACCATATCCCTTTAAAAGCTCATGGGCCAGCATAATGTTATCTAGAATATTTCTTTTAGGTAAAAAAGCTACCTGAATTTTGGAAATAATTCTCTCTAAAACAGTAACAAGCCTCGAAGCAATTATTTAGATATACACTTATAAACAACATTGCAACAGGATATGGGTCTGAAAGAAGAAACAGTAGAAGCTGGTGTGCCTTTAGGGATAAGAACCATATTTGTTGCATTCGCAGATTTAAGAAGCTTAAATTTATCAAAGTAATTATGCACAGCCTTGCAGAAATGCCTACCTACTATATCCCAACTAGAAGTAAAAAAACCATATTGAATCCATCTGGTCCACCACTAGAGCTCTTATTCATAGAAAATAGCGTGTTCTTTATTTCTTCATTTGTCACTTTTTCCACCAGCGTTATAGCTTCATCATCATTAACTCTAGGTAGAGAAATATTAGAGAGTTGGTCCAGGTCTGGGTTAAAATTAGCTTCATTTCCAAAGAGAGCAGTATAATACAGAAGAAGAGCTTTGTCAACAGTCTCAGGGGTAGAGTGCAAGGATCCTGCTTCATCATATATGGAATTGATGTTATTTTTTGACTGTTTTACCTTTAAGGAGGCATGAAAAAATTTGGTGTTCCTATCTCCTTTAGCTGCCCATTTGTTTCTTAGTTGTTGTCTCTTCATATCACATTCAACAGCAAGGGCTTGGTTGAGATCATTGAAAAGAACAGCTTCCTTTTCAGCTAGATCAACATTGTCTGGTTGAGCCATCATCTAATCCTGAGCTTCCTTAAGCTGTTCCTTTAGGTTGGTTGATTTTAGATTTCCATTGCCAAACTTAGCTCTTGCCCAAGCCCGTAATGCTACTTTTGTAGCCTTGAGCTTCCTGCAAAAAATATACATAGGGTTTCCAAAAAATTCATAAGACCAAGCTGATTTAATAATATTATTATACTCGGGCTCAAGGACCCAAGTATTATAGAATTTAAATCCTCTTTTGACTCCTTGGAGCAGCTTCCCAGTGGTTAAGATGAGAGGAGAATGGTTAGAAAGGATAGGATGGGGCAGGAAGGTGGTTATATTTGGCCATGTGGAAATGGCTTTGAAGTTGGAAAAGGAATGATCAATGTTGGTAAATGTTCTAGCTCCACTCCTACTCCTATTGTTCCAAGAGTAGAGAGCACCAACTTTGTGAATGGGGATTAATGAAGACTCATTAATGGTAGAAGTCAAAGGGAGTATATCCATTGGCAACAGAGGCAGACCCCCATGCTTATCAGACAAGGTTAAGCGCAAATCACCAATAATAACCCAAGGATGTGATTCTTGCCTGAGAGCATGTAACAGGTTGAAAAGGGTTTGTCTTGAGGTAATAGAGTTAGAAGCATAGACAAAAGAAATATAGAATGAAGAGGAGGGATTGATATACTTAGCATGAAAGTGCATTATTTAAGGAGTAGCAAGAAGGAGTTCAAGGGAGAGCTCAGAAGGATTGTGAAGCACCATAATGCGACCATAGCTTGCTTCAGGAAGATTGTGAGAAAGGGTCCAAGATGGATTTATGTACTTGGCAGCAAATATTGTTAGGGGAAGGTTCAACTTAGTTTCAAGGATTGCAAATATGGTAAGATGATGAGTGGTTATTAAATGCTTGACCTGATCTAACTTGAGGAAATTATGAGATCCTCTAATATTCCATGCACCAATATTGTGTGTCATTGATTAAACCAGAGAGAGGAGATCAGCTTCTTTCATGCTCCTAGTAATGGGAGAATGTAGTCTTGTTATGACTGGGTTCTGATTCTTGGTTTTTTTATTCTTCTTGGATTTGTCATTTTTTGAAGAAAATTGGTTGTCATGAGATGGAACTTTAGGAGAAGTAGGGGGAGTTACCCATCCTGGTATTGTACCCTTGAAAGCATAAGGTTGAATTAAGGGAGTTTTATTTGGAGGTGAAGAAAATGAAGTGGCTGAAGGATCTGAGGCATGAGATGAAGGTTGCATGGAGAAAATTAATTCAGATATTTGCCGTTGCAATAAACTACAGAATAACTCATCTTCATTAGGTTCTTGGGTGGGTTTGGATTTTGATTGATATGTGGTTAAGGAATTTGGCATGATGTGTGCTGCTTGTGGACTTTGGGCATGAATATGCTTGTTTTGTTCAGATGGTTTTGCATGCATTTGCTATTTAGAACATGAAGCATGCAACTTCTGGTTCCCTGCACAACAGTTTGAATTTGCATAAATTGAGCTTCATCAATTCTGCATGCTATTTGCTCATTTTCAACTTGCGTATCAACCATATCTCCTTTATTTGAAATAATTTTCTCAACCACGTTTATTCCCCCCTCCTCAACTTCCTCCTCATCAGTTATTTCAATCTCCACATTGATAGCATCATTCACATCATTTAAAACTTCAAATTTATTATATGACTGGACACAATCATGGTCATTGTCTGCTATATCAACTTCCACATAATTTTCATTTCTACTATTCTCAACATTTTTTTATTCACTATTTGTTGCTGCACTTCAATATTTCCATCAACTCTCTCATCAAACACCTCATTCTCATTCAGTCTTGGCAATTTCTGTTTGTTACTTACCCTAGCTTTTGCTTTTTTATTTGCAACTTTCATCCAGACTTGTTTGCTTTTGTTTACCTGCTTGCCTACCCCCTGCTCTGTACTCTTCTCTTCTTGGATTTTCTTCTTTGAAACTTTAGCTTCCTCATTCCTATCATTTTCCCCACTTTCCTTCAGGCAATTATTTGTAAGATGGCCAAATTCCTTACAGTATGTACATATTTCAGGTTTCCAAAGGTAGCTAACCTACACCATTTGTGTAGATCCATCAAGAAGTTTCACAGGAAACTCATCAACCAATTCAAAATCTGGGGTGACATCTACCAAGCACTTAGCAAATCCAATCCTCTCCATTCTTTCTATGGAGGAATCCATACATAAAAGTCTTCCAATTCTTGCGGCAAGCCAGTTTATACCTAAATGAGACCACGCATACAGTGGTATATTGGATAATTTTAACCATACTGGAACTGATCTTATGGTACTGCAGCTGTTTCCAATAGATGGATCCCAAGCCTTAACAATGAAAATCTTGTTCCTAAGAATTATAGGGTCGGATTCAATAATTTTTCTTCTATCTTCTGCACAGGACAAATGGAAAAGGAAAAGGATTCCATCAGATTTAACTGAAATTTCACCTTTAAGCTTCCAAAGCTTCTTCAAATGATTGATTATAGTTAGATAAGATAGGGGTTTATCAAGAAAGAAGCCTACCAGCCATTCACCCCAAATATCATTCCCAGCTTTAATCACTTCACGGAGGAACATAGCTATGCCATCATAAACAAAAGGTATAGCATTTGGGGAGTAGAGACCATCATTGCGTGGTTTGGTTTTGAATAGAGAGGACCAGGCAGTTGATAAGGGAGAAGGGTCAGAAGATGGATTAGGCTTGAGAGGGGGCGGAACAGGCGGTGGTAAGGTGAGAGGAGAGTTAGGTAGTGGGGCCGTTGGAGAAGGGGGAGGAAGGACAGTTGAAGAGATGGACGGGACAGAGAGAAAAGATGGGGTATGGTATAGGGGATGGGCGAGAGCAGCCATGAAGGACTCAAAAAAGAGCAGAAATAAATATTGTTCTACTATAATTAAACTGAATAGACTAATAATGAGATCTATTTAGCAGAATAAATTCTCGTTATGATATTATGTTAATTTGGACATTTATTCATATGCATGTTAAATAATATGTGGATTAATTAATATTGGGTAAGTGATGGATTAGCTAGCGATTGTAAATTGTTGGTTTTATTTACATATATGTTTGCTTATGAAATACCAGTGATATGACTTGAAAAGTTGAATTAAAGTAAATGGTAGCTTGACTAAGTACCATTGTGGTTGTTGGGCCTCTTTCCAAATTTGGAAAGCTATGGATTCAATTAACTTCTAATTTATAAAAAAGGTTGAAATAAAGTGTTTGTTATTATATTAATAATGTTAAAAGTTCATTATTTTGTTAATGATGTTTAAGTTAGTTTATTATTTTAATAATAATTTTTAAGCTAATTAATTAATTATTTTATTAACGATGTTTAAGTCGTTTAATTATATTATTAATGTTGCTTAAAAATATTTAATTATATTATTAATGAGGTTTAAGTTAATTAAATTATTTTTATTAATGATACTTTTAAGTTAATTAATTTTTTTAATTAATGGCATTTAAGTTAATTGATTATTTTATTAATGATATTTAAAGTTAATTAATTATTTATTTACTAATGATATTTTTAAGTTAATTAATTATTTAATTAATGGTATTTTAAAGTTAATTAATCGATATAATTAATGATGTTTATAGTTAATCAATTAATTTAATTAATTGTGTTTAGGTTGATAAAGTGATTTATTAAAGGTGTTTATAAATAATAATAGAGTTATGAAAGGAATTTTACTTTGCAAATGAAATTTTGTCAGGGTGATTTACAAATGATATTTTATAAAGGATACTATAAAACGATAATTTGTAAAGGAGTTTTATAGGAAATTTTTTGCAAGAGATATTTATAAATGGTAGTTCATAAATACAGAAGAGATTTCTAAGTGATATTTTAAAGATAACAAGGATCTACGTTAAATATATAAGATTTATAAAAATGGGTTTTGGATTTATAAAAGGATTTTTATAAAGGATTTTATAAAGAAAGAAATGGAAAAGAATTTTCTTAACAGAAAAGAGTTTTATTAATAGAAAATAGTTTTATAAATAGAAAGGAATTTATACATAATTTTAGAGATTTATAAAAGAAGTTTTATAAATTAATTGGGAGATTTTCAAAGGATTTGTAAATATGGAATGAGTTTATAAAAACCAAATTTTATAAAAGGGATTGAGATTTGATTTTTGATAAATAATCCTACTTAATTATGGTGGTATGGAAACATTCTTTCCATACTTAACACTGAAGGAAAAGTGGTTTGGGTTTAGAGTAAGTAATGTTTTAAATGATATTTATTTTGGCCCATTTAAATATAAATTTGGAAAAGAGGATATCTTCCTTAAGTTTTTTTAATATACTTATATTGGTGAGATAAGTACATGAACATTTTTCCAAGTATTGAAAGGATAAGGGATTTGTGAAAATATCTTTTCTGAAGGTATTTTGAATCAAATAATTGGAAAGAGATATAATTACTGGAAGATTAATTAATAAAGGCTTAATGGTTTCCATATGGAATTTAATCTATGTTTGATTGTTTGTTTATTTTGATAGTTAAATAACCAACTATCAAATCTTGGCCAAAATATAACTCTGGAAATCACTTGGAGAAACATGGGAGTTATATGGCACAGTCATCTTCGATGATGTTGTACTGTGCGTATAAATTTCATTTTGTTCTCCTAGGACAAATGATAAGCAAATCCGTTCGCTTAAATGGTTTTGAGGTGATCCCCGCTCATATACAATGTCTGATTATTTCTAAAAGTACCAGAGTTGAATTTAATAGAAATATCAATTTTGTTTTGGAGCTATCGGTAAGCGGGGGAGTGTACTTATATGAGATGACTCAAAACCGTGACCACTCTAAAAACCATATGCACAGTCTACGCATTGGAAGAGATTCAAGATTGGTTTGAGATAATGGAATCAAAGATGGAGTTCTTTGAAGTGCAAGGGCTACTTGCTACTAACCCTAAGGATGATTCTAAAATGGATGTTGTAGAAGTAGTCCCTTTGGTTTGTTCATATCCTGAACAACTTATATGGATGAATGCTAACATTGCATCGTTGTGTGGAGGGTTGTGTTAGCATTCCAAGTAAAAATTACTAGGAGGAAAATGTAAAAGCATAACCTCACAAGCCTCACAACCCAGTAATGGCTAATACAGGGGATACCCGCAGAGCTATGTGGTTAGCTACCATTAGGAGTAGTCATTCCTCGATCTAGATGAAATTTTAGATTTGGTGTGCACAAGGGGTGACCGTGGGGAAATGTTTGCAACCCGATGGCCGAGGGATAATGTAATCTGATTAGTCATTCTAAAGGAGCATGGCGGCTCTATCTTGGTAGGGGGTCCATTTGTGGCCCTCGAGTACATTTGATCAAGATGTGTACTGTATGGAAGGTAGTCCCTTTCCTTGTCATGTTGGAATCTAATCCCCACTACGTGCCTTTACGGACTTAGTTGTATAACAATTATGCTGAAATGTAATTAATGTAACCATTTCAGCTATGATTAATATTTACTTTAAACCCTAAACATTATTATAATATCACTAGATTTCCTATAAAATGGTTTGGTTATCGTAAGGTAAAAACCCATCTGTGTTTATGTGCGACGTGGTCTTACGAGATAATTTTGTTTTGAAAGGTTTTTACTAAATATAAAAATCCATTTGATCGTGTTTCTCATGTTGGTTTTACCGGACTAATCCGGGTATTATTTTTCTTATAATGCTTTTGTCAGCCTGTGCATATTTTCTAAATTTAGCTAGAAACTTTGGAGCTTCAGAAGACGAGTTGAATCCTCCAAGACGTATTCCTGTATTTTAACTCTCATGGTTTGTTCTTGTTTGTATTAATCAATAATTGTAAAGACAAGGTGTTATAACTATCCAAGCCGATGATTGGTTAGTTTTGCTCTGATGATAGTATGTATATTAAAGTTCTTTCCTTTTTGTAAAGACTGTTGGATATTATATATTGCTCGTCACGATGTGAGATTCTATTTTGTCTTTTATTTCTTTCCTTCAACAATCTATCTTTCCAATACTTGAATGTTCAACATGTGAATACCGTGGATGTATTAGTGTCGACTTTTAAGGTTCGGAAGTGCATGTAATTACAATAATGCTTTCAATCGCTAATACACGGTAAAATAGAATATATTACTGCTTTCACTTCGGAGATTAGAGATCGATTCTCCTAAATGATTCTGAAGCAAATAATTAATGGAATTTCACTTCCAAGATTGTTGATGCATCATCTTTTGTTAGTTGTTTCGTAGTCGACTCATTTCAGCATAAAAAGTAGTTTATGTTAATAGGTATCTTGCTCCAGTAAAGTGAATGAATATAAGAATAGTTTATTTATGCAGCAAAAGAGTATAAAAGTAGATTTCGCATTTTCAATACATTATTGTGTACCTTGCTCGTCGTAGGCGTATTAGTTAGAATTACCTGCACTATAAGAGTTGTGTAACAACCCATATTTTTAATCAATATTTTAAATTACATTTATCTGAAACTTTGATTTTAAATCATTTAAAAATTGAAATATTGGAATTTTCCAATGTAAGTTTGGAATTTGTTTGTAATTTATTTTCCAAATATAATAAAATAAATATTTTCTGAAAATTTTATATTTTGGTCAACTTTGGTCAAACTTTGACTTTCAGTTAAAATTTTTAAATTTTAATTTTAATTTAAAATCTTTTTCTTTGAAGCAGAATATAATTATGATATTAGTTCTGCTTTTCGTTTCGTCAAATTCGGTTTTGTACTTTTTAAATTGGATAAAATACAACGTTTTACACGCAATGATTTTTTGTATTTTCTTTTCTATTTTCCTATGTTCATTTCTCTATTTTATTTGCTATTTTATTTTGCTTAGACTTTGATTTATTTATTGGATTTTATTTTGATTTTTTTGCTTTAGAAATTTCAAGAGACTTTGGTTTCTCTTTATAACTTATGCCTTTTCATTTGCCTAGCTATTCACATCCCTTAGCCATTCATTCTCCACCTCATAGCCGTACAAAACATTTCATTATCCCACACTTCTCATTTTCATTCACATACAAAAATTCACTTCTCCTTCTCATTTCAATTCTAGAAAATAATACAACAAATCATGGCTTCCTTCTCTTCTTTCTTCTTCCATTTTTCTTTTGTTTTCTCTTTTGTTTGCCTCAAGTAGCTCGGCTCCACCATGATCTAGCCTTTGCCGACCACTCTACCACCACAACATCACCTCCTCCTCACCACAAAACCATGCCGTGATCCCAGATCCAAACCCCATCACCACAAAACAATTTAAATCATAGCCGACCACCACATATTCCATCATCTTCCTATTTGTTTGCCTCGGCCACCACCCACACCATCACCTCCTTTTCCATGCCGTGAACCATCTCCATCTTTGGTCGTGCCTAGTTAACCACTTGACCAGATCTTAACACATAGGGCCGAGCCATGTAGCCATAGGGCCGAACCAAATGGTTACATGCCTTTTTACCTTTTGCCTTCCTATTGCATGTAACTTGCATCTCTTCACATTCCAAACCATAGCGGTGCATACTTGCCTCATAAACCCACCATAGCCAAGCCTTTATGCCCCAAATCAAGTCATGGCCGAGCCTTGCCTGATGTTGGTCGAGCCTATGTGTAGTGTGGTCGAGCCTACTTGTATAGGTGAAGCCATTTGATCTCATTTTAATTCATATTTTTCATTGTTTTATTTATTTTCTTATGTTGAATTATATGTTTATGTATGTTGTATTTTTGTTTGTTTACAAGATTGAATCTTGGCTCTCCATTCACTAAAGTTTGAATCGTGCTTTGTCGTGCCTTGTCGTGCTTTTCGGAGTTTGTTGTGTATCTCTAGTTGTCAATTTTAGCTTTAAAAGGCGAGTTTATCACTCTCGACATTCGTACTTATATAATTGTGAAACAATGACATGTGAATTGTAGAAATTAATATGCTATGTTCATATATGCCTGTGATATGATTATATGATGTTATATACTGCTTATATATTTGTTACATCACCTGATATGATATTATATGCTCTACTGTTGTTTTATTTTCTTTTTTGTATCTCACACAGCAAGTTCCCTTTTCACTATGGGTTGAAATGATACATACCCGAACGGACTTTAGAATAGGGAAAAATCATTATGAGCTGAAATGATAGGCACAAGTGATTTTTATTGTATTTATTTGACTTGGGATTGCGGGTTTGAAATGATAGAACTCGGATTTTTCTTTTTAAATTACGGATTGAAATGATACATATCTGTATCACTTGAACTAGGTTAGAAAATATTATACACAGCCATGGTTATATTTTAATAATATTTTCTTAAAATTTTTTAAGTATTTTTAAGTTTTAAGATATATGAAAAAATTTCTTTAAAAAAAATTTGATTCAATGATTTTAAATATATGGAATTTTTATAAGTCAATCAGTGGGTTGATTTTATATTATAAAGTTATATTGGTTTTCTATAAGTTGGAATCTTTATATGTCAATAATTGGTTTTAATTTTTTTTTTTGAGTAAAAATAATTGGTTTTAAATTGAATTTAAAGATCTTTAATGATGATAAATAACTTAATAATTAAATTTTGGAATTTTAAATCTAATCTAGTAATGGTAATAGATTTTATTTTATGAAATATATATGTTTTGTAAAATAAATAATTATGATTTAAAATAGTAAAATGTATCTTATATTATGACTTAACTTTATAATGGAAATTTGGTTTTATTTCAAATGTGAAATTTGACTTATTAAAAGAATATTTTGTTTATTAAATGGGTATTTCAAATAAAGTGTTAAGTTATTTGTTAAAATAAAAAGTTAAGTAAATAGTGTACTTTTGACTTAATAAATGAATTATAGTAAATTTGGATTTTTTATTATAAAAGTAATTTTATGTAAACTATAAGTAAATTGATATCCAAATGAATATTTCTGAAATCTGAGATATGTTTTATAAGTTAAAAATGGATAAAATTGAAGCTTTTATTGTTTCTGAAATGTTATAATAAATCTGGAATTGTATTGGCAGCCTTTCCAAAGTGCTGCTGTTTCTGAAGTTTAACTATGTTCTGAAATAACTATAATACTACAACACTTTATAAATGTCGCTGTTTCTGAATTTGAACTATTTCTGAAAATACTTATATATCTACTACACAGTTTATAAGTGCTGCTGTTTCTGAAATTAAACTAGGTTTTGAAGTACTAAAATACTTACTGCAGCAGTTTATAAGTGTTGATGTTTCTGAAATTTAACTATTTTGAAATTCTAATACCTACTGTAACACTTTATAAGTGTTGCTGTTTTGAATTTGACAATGTTTTTGAAATGTTAATATATTTACCGTAACACTTTATAAGTGCTATTGTGGCTGAAATTACAATGAACTTTGGAAATGAATATTCTTTTGGAAGATTTTGACATTGAATTTAAATGGTTTAAATGAATATGTTTTGAGGTGAAATATCAACCATTTTTGAAATTTATAAGTTAATACAATGTTTTCGAAATTGGTATAATTGAACGAATGAACTTAATAATGCTATAACTTTGGTGATGAATATTATTTTTAAGGGTGTTATGATTTTTCTAAATACTATGATTTCCAAATGGTAACATTTTAAAATTGATATGGTTTCAAAGTATTATGGTTTCAAAGTGTTCGGTTTCAAAGGTGTTATAACTTTGAAAGTACTATGACTTTTTGAAATGGATTTATTTGAAATAGTATTTAATTAAGAATTGTTTTGAATATATTGATTTGCAATTGAAGATTTAAGAATATGACTTTATAAAGTGGTTTTGGTTTAAGATGATTTAAAAAGGAATATTTCAAGTTTAAATAAATTGAAGGAAATATTCAATGATTGGAAATTTGGGTTTGTTCAAATGATATTTCGGTCTTTGGAGTATAAACTTGTTTTGAATATGATATTTTGGTTTTGAAGCATAAACTAGTTTTGAAATGGATACGATATTTTGTTTTGAGGTATAAATCTTTTCGAAATAAATATCCATGGGTTATAATAACGATTGGTTGGCAAAGAGACCGGGATCGGATATGGGCATACTCTTTGTCGATACCGAAAACCACTTTGACAACCGTGTACGCGGTGGAGATTCCAGAATGAAGTAGGATGGTGGCGACAATCCTATTGAGCTATATACGTGGATCCTTAAAGGATGGGCGGTCCCAAGCATCCTTTAAGTTACTTGTTCTTTTCTATTACATTACACTTGAGTTGGTTTACATTATATAAGTATGTATGTCCAGACTCGAGTGTTTTGTGTTTTGCTTTACGCTCGGGTCAGACTGAGTTGTACCAGTATTCGAGACTCACCTTTGGAGTTGGAGCTTCGCTTGGATCCATCCATTGATTCTGCTTTCAGTCATTCAGTTGATTCCAGTGATGTATTCAGATCTTGTATTTGACTATTGTATTGAGACATCTTTGTATTCGTGATTTTTGTTGTATCTTGTCAACTCTGATGTATATATATATAGTAGCTTCATGAACTACTATTTCTTTGCTTCCGCTCCATTGTTATGTTACTCTGTGTTTGTGATCTGTGATTTATTTACTGTATATTCTGAGTTTTGCCAAATTTATATTTACAATTCGGTATTTTGAGCAATTCAAGTCCGACATGTGTGGATGCGAATGGTTGAAAATATCGGGTCGTTACAAGTTGTAGTTTACTACAAATGAAGTACAATTAAAAGCACAGTGCATATGAATATGAAGAGAAAAATGTATTTGTTTTTTATGTATTTTTTTAACTTTCAGTTTCATGAAGGTTCGTAGATGTATATTACTTTATTTAACCATTGGATATTTGTCATACCAAATTTTCACATTGGTGGACTCTAATGATTAAGTAAAGTTAGAGGTGTGTAGAAAATGTGAGGTTAATGCTTTTTTGCTTTTCAAAATATTATCAACATAGACATAAAAATTCATTCCTATTTTTTAGCATCCATTTAACTAATATATAAATATGAAAGAGAAAAATTATTGTTCATGAGAAATTAAGACAACAAAATGAAATACACTATAGTGTTGAATCTTTATGTTTTTCTTTAAACACCAATTGGCGTTGCACAATGTTACTTTTATATAATGTGTACATACAACTTACAGATGTTACATGAATGCAATACGCTTTCAAAACATATGCTTTTTATGGCAAATCCTGTACTTTTCTTCATAGAAGTTCTAACATGCAAAGGAAGCTTGTAAGACTGAACTAATACTTTGGTGAAGACTCTCATTTCCTGCTCTTGCTAATATATTATCCTACTGAAAATAAAAGAAATTTGGCTGAATGTATAATATAGATTACATAATTTATAAGAAGGAGTACAGTTATGCATTTTTAAGTAGCGTATAGATATGAAAGTTTCACAACCATGAATTATGAATGATAAATATCTCAAGAATCATATTGCAAGTGGTAATGTGAAATTTAAACAAAAATCAGTATATAAAATGATCTAAACAAAAATTGATAAAATCAGTAGATAAAATGATCTAAACAAAAGTTGAGCTGATAAATATAGAGTCGAGTAAAAGTGAAATTTAAAGAAAAATTAAATAATATATCTATAACAACCAAACTGAATTTGAATATATATATATATATATATTCAATGAGAGGTAAAGTGTGAATGTGTGTGCTTATATCTATGGTTATACATATGTATGTATACATACACACATACATATACACGCACAGGTCGATATATATTTCTTCAATGAAGATTTTATTTGAAGATATATACATATGATTAAATGGCCAAAATTTACCGGCCTACTACAAAAAATAAGCCCATTAACAATCACATAGTAAATAAAAAATACATGTTTGTTTACTAAATATGAAATCAACTCACAATAAGCAAACATTGATTATGTAAGTAGTGTTCTTTGTGGATTTTACTAATAATAAATAAATTTAAGTTTCAATGCAAATCCTTTGTCAAACCTTATCTTGAACTATAAATGATAAGCTTTAGAATGACACCATAGAAAATCACATAAAGGCATTCATGTTAACTTTTTTAGCTAATCACATATACATGATGGCTGAGAGCAAGATGGACAACACCCATACTTTCTCTCACATTATTTTCAACGTTTGTCATACCCTTTCTTAAATCACTATTATCCTCCCAACAACACCCATTGGTACTAACAAAGATAATTTATTCCTAATCATTTTTGCTAATATTTTAAAGAAATTCTTCCAAATTAAATAATTGGGAACAAACTGAACTTAATCCAACAACTATCATTAAGAAAGACCATAGGGTATTTTTTATATACATTCGAAATCTACTACAGTTGCGTATAAGTATAACATGTAATATGAATTTCTTCATTGTTTTATCATGTCCAAATAGAATAATAACTGGAATTAAGTAGTAAAACAAAGGTAAAATAGATGAAGCAACATGGTATCTCTTTATAGAAGAAGTTTGTCCATCTTCAATTAATCATGAAATATGGCTACCTACAATTAACTCAAACAAAAATTTTGGAGTTGAAAAAAAACCACAACATGGAATGTTCAGTCACCGTTGAAAAATAAAAAAACCATCCATGGAGTGATTGATGGTAGAGAACTTTTTTCGATGATGTAAGAACTAATTTGAGATCCATTCCTGATAAAATCAAAACAAAACCCTAGAAGTTGAATTATTTGCCTTTGTTTTATTCGCGATCTTACAATCCCTTTTATACTCTGCCTCCTTCTCCTTTTTTATTATAGTTAAATTTTTCCCGATGATGCTTTATTCCATCCTTGAAAATGATTCAGTTTTAGAAGGTATAATAGCTGACACCTCCACTCTCTTGTTAAGTGATAAAAATAACCTGGTAAAAATTGTATAGTGTTTTATGAACATGGGCATTTTGGAGCATAGTTATTTCGTTGAATAAAAGGAGACTTGATTTATCTATTGGCAGAAGATGTAGTAGGAGAGAAGAAGTTGTGGAGTCATGAGTTATGGATAAATGTTTGATTTTAATGATACAATATTCCATATTTACATCGATTTTGGAGATATTTGAGTCTATGTGGAATTATGACTCAAATTCATTGCTATTTTATAGATTTCGAAGATTTTGGAGAGTGATTAATTGCATATTTTATTTCTTTAAAAAAGGCAATGAATTATCTACATGGAAAATATCTTTGGAAGTATTCAATATCTTCGTAAAAAAGATATTTTGCCAAGACTACTATAAACAGGCATGTACAAGATCCATTAGATGTATGAAGTAAAGTTATTTTTTAGGATTTTAGGATTGAGATATCTTCTCAATTTTGGTATTCTTTTGTAATAATTTAGTAAATTAATAAATGTTTTGTTTGGAGGAATTTGTTTGTCAATTTTCCATCTTCGCTTCTTATCTCTTCTAAAATCTAATTTTGTAGAGATCCTAGGAAAACCCTAACAGTTGGTATCAGAGCCTACTACATAAATTTTTTGAAGAGTGTTTTGGTTATGGAGAATATAAGTGTTGAAAAACTTAATGGAAGAAATTAGAGGTTATGGAAGGCGAAGATGGAGGTTTTCTATATCTTCAATGACCTTCACCAACCATTTGAGAACAAAGGGTAGAAATCTACTAATGTATCTGAAGCAAATTGGGAGACTTTGGATAGGAAGGCTGCAGCGGCTATTCGGTGTCCTTTGGAAAATACGGTGTTACATATTGTTGATAATGAAACATCTGCTTTTGGAATTTGAAGAAATTCGAAGGAATCTATACAAAGAACTCTGCAATAAACAAGGCATTTATTATGAGAATTGGTAAATCTAAAGCTAAAGGAAGGTGGGTCAATTGGAACTCATCTCAATGGTTTTCAGATAATTGTGAGCCAACTGGCGGTTACAAATTACAGGATAGATGATAAGACACAAACCTTGTTGTTAATGAGTTCATTACCAGAGAGTTGGTAAACGCTTATGGTTGCATTGAATAAGTCAAATTCCGATGGAGTTGTTTCAATGGTATCGAGGGTTAGTAGCCTTTCTTAATGAGGAGGTTTAGAGGATGAATCTAGTGAAAGAAAAAGACAAGGAAAAAGAGGAAATTGGAAATCTAATAGGAGAGGTGCATCTCGCAAGGAGGGAAAACCTACCAAACATGGAAAGGTGATCAAATAGATCAAACACGGAGAGGGATTTCATATGTTATTACTGCAAAAAATTGGTCACTAACTAAATTTTTGCAACAAGCTTAAAAAGGACAAAGAAAGGATGAAAGCATTAGAAGAAGAGAAACACAAGCTTGATGAAGATAGCGACGCCGAGGTGAATTTTGATATTAGTAATGACATTCTCTGTGTTGATGGAAGAGAAAGAGATGAGTGGGTGCTTGATTCGGGTGCATGTTTTTATATATGTCACCAAAAGAAAACATTCACTAATTATAAGGAGCAAGAGAGTAAGGTGGATTCCACTAGTGGTGGAGATGTTGGGACGAAGGGTATATGTTTGGTTAGGTAGAAGATGTATGATGAGAGAGAGGTGAAATTCTCGAAAGATAGACATGTCCTAGAAATTAAAAAGAATCTTATTTCAATAGGACAATTAGAAGGAAAAGGCTGCAACTTTTCAGCTCGAGGGGGAGTTACGAGGGTTTGGATGGGTAACAGGGAGGTGGTGCGTGCAAAAAGGGAAAGCAACAATGTTCACAAGTTGCTTGGAAGAACGGTGGAGAATGAAGGGACTTTTCAAAGTGGTTTTGAAAAGGAAAATTTGTTAGAATCAAGGTGGACCATGCAATGGAAAACCACAAAGTCTACTTGGAGACCTTTGTGGTATTACAAGCAATTCCGATTTATTGATAATATACATATTCAATTAGGGAGCGTGCATATATAAGTGGTTTGGAGGATTGTCGGTTTTTGGAATGGTGATGTTTGTTTCCATGGTAATATTGGTGACTGTTTGGAATTTTAGGTTTAAGGTGGAGCTTGGATGACATTAATGGAACAAGGTGGATATTGTTAGATTTTGGTAATAAAATATTCCTAATTTTTAAGTAGATATTGGAGATATTTGAGTCTATGTGGAATTGTGGCTCAAATTCATTGTCTATTTTATAGATTTTGAGATTTTTAAGAGTGACTAATTGCATATTTTAGTGCTTTAAAGAAGCCAATGAATTATCTACATGGAAAATATCTATGGAAGTATTCAATAGCTTCTTTAAAAAGATATTTTGTCAACACTATTATAAATAGGCATGTATATGGTTCATTAGATGTGTGGGAAAAAGTTATTTTTTTGGTTTTGGGGTTGAGATATCTTCTCAATTTTTAGCTTTCTTTTTTTATAATAATTTGGTGAATTAATAAAAGTTTGTTTGGAGGAATTTGTTTGTTATTCTTTTTTCTTCACTTCTTATGTCTTCTAAAATCTAATTGTGTGAGGATCCTAGAAAAAACTCTTACAGTTGGTATCACAGCCTACTACATTAATTTTTTGAAGAAAGTTTTGGTTATGAAGAATATAAGTGTTGAAAAACATAATGGGAGAAATTGGGGTTATGGAAGACGAAGATGGTGGATTTTCTATACCTTAATGATCTTCACCAATCATTGAAGAACAAAAGTGAGAAACCTACTAATGTTTCTGAAGCAAAATGGGAGACTTTGGATAGCCTGACTTTGGATAGGAAGACTATAGCAGCTATTCGGTATTTTTTGGAGAATATGGTGTTTCGTATTGTTGTTAATGAAACATCTGCTTTTGAAATTTGGAAGAAATTAAAAGGAATCTATGCTAAGAACTCTGCAACAAATAAGGCACTTCTTATAAGAAGATTGGTAAATCTAAAGCTTAAGGAAGATGGGTCAATTAGAGAGCATCTCAATGATTTTTGGGAAATTGTACCAATTGGCGGCAGTAAATTACAGGGTAGATAATGAGACACAAGCCTTAGCGTTAATGAGTTCATCTCCGTAGGGTTGGAAAACGCTTTGTGGTTGCATTGAACAACTCAAATTTGGATGAAATTGTTTCAATGGGATCAGTGGTTAGTAGCCTTCTTCACGAGGAGATGCGGAGGATGACCCGCCTTTTTGACCATCGAAAGTCGGCACCAAATACATATACGATATTCCAATGCCGAACATCCAATCTTCGGAAAGGTAGATTCTTTGGGTAAAAAGAAAAAGAAAGTGAAAAGGAACAAGAGAAATAGAATCTTACAACGGAACGACAACATATAATATACCAAAGATAGTAAAAGCTGTCACTCTAAAATATATATAGTATATCGGAGTTAAAAACAAACCTCAGTAGTCTGAACAATTATAACTTCCCAACCTTACAATTGCTGATGGATATGCATAATAATATAGCGGAAAAAAAATCTACAGCAGGTGAACAACCAATTCTACTTCATGAGCTCCATGTCCCACCAACGACAACCTAGGAAAGTGCTCGGTCTGACCCGAGCATTATAATAAAATAACACCTGGACCCGTCTGGAAATACCAGTGTGAGAAACTCAAGTAATATGGGGAACATATAATAACTCTGTAAGACCACACCGCTAATCACAGAAAGGGTTTATCTCATAAGAACAACTTCCATACATGAACAAATTGAAACAAATTAAAACAAAACCCAAACTTTAAAGAATGGGCATAAACAAGATCAAAATCCAAACTTAAAAAATGGACACAAATAATTAAACATCGAGAAGAGCTCTATGCATTTCTCGATGCAATTAAGTAAACGATTCAAAGATTTGAAACAACAACAAGGAAAAGGAAGTTTTCCAACAATGACTAGGAGGGTGCATCCCCCTCACTGAAAGTATACCTCCAGAAATATACTTGAGAGAGTCATGTATTCTGGAACTCTCTCGGGAACTCCAAGCCAGACCCTGCCAACCCTACCGAGAATTTGAGTATTTCACATCTCCGCGCGCATACCGCCGAAACCAATCTAGAGTAGATGTGAAAATACCTTAATTGGAGCAACCCCACATAGCTTGGGCCCACTCGCGTGTTGGTTTTAGTCATTTCTGACAAAGGATATCAATGCTCAAATGAGCAACAACATCTTAAATTGATGATACACAAAGAAGAAAGTTGAATCGATTGTCAATAAATTAACTATCGGGAATAGTCAAAATAATCGTATATGGAAATTAAATCTAATACCCTTACTACTACTCATTGATTTCAAACTTGTACTATCTCTCGGTTGAAAATGAAGTCGGGCAAGTTAAGGTAGTGTTACCATTAGGTATTGCCTTGACAACAATTCTAACCTTCAAGATAAAAATGAATTTCTATACCTCAACATTTAGTGCTAAGCGTATATCTATATCCTTTCCATACACGATATTGTTTACGAAAATTAAATTTTTTATCCTTTCCATAAACAAATCAAAACTTTTGAACTTTTAAAACTGGATTTGGGCTTGAATTTCACGTTATGAATATTTGTAGAACACTTTAAAAACACAGTTGAAAATATTCTGTTTAAAGAGCAAGTTATATTTCTAAGTGTATTAAAAAGAAGGGAAAAAATCAAACGTCGTTAAAACATTGTTAACTATATACCTAAAACAATTTACGCTTCGCTTTATTTTTAAAACAATTCCTTTCAAAAGATTTCTCTCCTTTATAAACAATCATTTATAAATTTCAAATGAAATTTATCCCGAAATATAATAAATATATTTAAAATGCTTTTACAAATTAAAATCAAGTTTAATCATCCTGAAAGACAATTGATATAATTCTTTTATAAATTTAAAACCACAATAATTATCCCATGAGATAATTAATCGCTTATAACTCCTTTAATAAATCGACTAATCAACTTTAAACAACTTTATTAAATAAGTTAATTAACTTTGATCACTTTTATTAAATCATTTAATTAGCCTTTAAAAAAACTTTTATTAAATCAGTTAATTAATTTGAATCACCTTAATTTTAACAATTAATTAACTTTAGACGTCATTTATTAAAATGATTAATTAATATTAAAATCGTTATTAAAAATGATTAATTAATTTTAAACATCATTATTCAAAATGATTAATTAATTTTAAATATCATTATTAAAATGATTAATTTACCTTAAACATCATTATTGAAATGTTTACTAATTTTATAACTCCTTTTATAAATTTAATCAATTCTTATCATTTATTTTCAAAATTCCCAAAATATTTGAAAATATAGTTTGAACAACTTTCAAAGTGCGAAAGAACAACCAGACATTTATTTTGTATAAAAACAAGCTCAAGTTCAATGCACACAAGGGTTTCAGGGGATGATATTTCGTAAGTGACGGTATAACGATAAACACTATAACGACACTCATACAGTCAAACGGTAGGTCATAAATATTTTCAATCAAATAACAATATTAGTGTCACAAGAATATAAGTAAATTAACATTGGCGAGAAACCCCTTAGGGCCTCTCTAAAAAAGGCCTTATAAATCACACATATGTATGTGTATTTCAAAATGTTCAATAGCGACCTATTCGCTACGTACACTCCGACTTTCCTTTTTTTGTCTCCTACAACAAATTGGTCATTTATTAAAGCGGCTTGTCGAGCGGTGATTTAAAATCCAAAAAAACAACAATATAAATTATCATCCAAACATTCAACAATAATTTATAGCAATATAGATATATATCATATAATTTATGTAGAGGTGAGTAAACTCATCGAAATTCCAGTTGACGCCGAAGCATTCCGGTTTGAACTAAAATCGAATGACGTTCGATTTTAGCCCAAAGTTCCACTAGCTCCAAATTCGATGAAAATTGTTCTAATGCATAACTAACATTCCTACGAGCCCAACGCAACTAACCACGTCCAAATCCGACCTTGTACAAGCAAGATATTCAATTTATAAGTTTTTGGGTTTATTAAAATAATTAATTTCATTAGTTAACTATTTAATTTAATTACCCTTAATAAATATTTCTTCCCCATATTTAAATCCAACCTGCCTGTACATGTTCAAAAATGTGCACATGGAAACCCAGTGTCAGATCACTTCTACCTCCAAATTCTCACCCAATTCTCGATGAAACTGTGCGCCGTCGATTCCTATGAGTCGCGTGATGCATGCTCTTCACCCTGGTCACAACCAATTAGAGCTCGGACCCATGGATACAAACGAAACCCAAAACCCCCCACTGCTACAGTCGAAGTCGCATTTTTCTCTGGTGCAAGGAATCGCATGCAACCACCATCATACTTCTTCTCTTTACACTTAAAGTTTGACCACACTTTCCATTCAATCTTTGGCCTCCTCTCTCAAAGTCCAACCTGGAGCAAACCCATTCAATGGTAAATTATCGTGTTCTTCAATTCACGACCGGACCACCCAAACTAAATGCCAAAGCTTCGCGCTGCTAAGAGAAACTCGAATCCATCCATGACAACACCTAACTCTCCCTTAATCAACTAGAACACCAAAACCTAGTTAAGCCTAACTCTCGACCAATACTGTCGATTTGCCCAATCAGCATCAAACTTCACCAATCTTTTATAGAGATGTACATCTCTTCAATACGATTTCAAATAAACTTGTTTTGTGATTTATAGTTGAGTAAATCATTATATTTTGATTTTTGAAGGGTGGGAACTATTTTTTTTTTACTAGAAAAGAGCAAGAACAAGAAGGGAAAGAAGAAAACTAAAATGAAAAGCTAAGTGTTGATTTTTACTCACTTTATGAAAAAAGAAAATGCTTTGTTTCAACCACAAGTAAACTAATATTTTTTAAGTAAACCAAAATCTCCAAGCAACATATCACGTCACCATCGAATTTTGAATTTGATTTGATTTTTAGAAGGTCACTATACCACAAAGTGAATCAGACAACATCGATCACGCAACATAAGGTAGATTTGATGTTATCCCAATATTTACCACCGTTTTACACAACACATGGAAAAACCATCTATTGTGTGTCATAGCCCGTGAAATCTTTGTTCTATTGAGATTTCATCTGTGCCATTCAGACAATATTTTATCCATTGTCTGATTGAAATTATTAAAAATTTCATTTGGCTCCTTATCAAAATTTTATTTTCCCTCTCAATGTTGCCTGGATTATTTCATTGCTGCATTCTTTCAATTATTTCCTCCTCTTTCTTCTAGAGAAAATAATGGCGTTCATTCCCAAATCATTCCTTTCCTTCTTGTCTAAATCTAGAGTTCTCTCCTGATTATGCACCTCCTTCATCCTTAGATTCTCTTCTACATATAGGGTTCCCAAATTAAAACCGATCTCGAATCTAATCTCAGCGGATCCCGAATCTCAACGGAAGAACTCTAATATCGATGTGAAATCCTAATCGTTCAATGGTCAACTTGTTCGATCCTATACTAATCTGGTACGCATAACAATTTTGCCTCTTTGTAGTTTTATTTAAACTCGACCACTTTTAATGCCGATGATAATATGGGTATATATAGGAATCCATTTCCTATATTTTTGAATTGAAACGTTCAAACTTGATTTTGAATTTTTACAGTTCGACTATTGATTTCTAGTTGAACGGGATGCTTTCTGACTTGGTCTCTAGTTGATATATATGTTTGATACATTCGAATATACTTTGACTATGGTATAAATTCTGATTTTGATTTTGAACAGTTCATTATGATGGATTTGCTGGTAACTTTCTAGTTATTTTGACAGTTCATTAGTTGCACTTGTGGCTTGACACTTGCACTTGTGCACTTAGACTGGTTTGATTTATATTTGTTGCCTTGTTGCCTAAAACTAATTTCCATCTTGTTGCACTTGTGGCTTGACGCTTGCACTTGTGCACTTAGACTGGTTTGTTTAATTGGTTTGTACTTGTGTGCATCTGGTTATGTGATTCCATCTTGTTACATTATTGCCTAAAGCTGATTTCCATACATTCGAACTCTTATTATGCTACCTTGGATCATTCATACATGTTGTTGAGTTGCCTTTTTACTCACTGATCCCCAGTAAACAAATATTCATGCATGTATGCACTGGTTTTACATGTTTACATCATTGCCTTGTTTTGTTGGCCCGATTTATAACATAAGTTATGTATACATATATACATCCTTGCCTTTTTTGTTGCCCACTTCATTGGCGCTGTCACGTACGGGATTTTCGACTTTCGAAAATTCGACATCGATACTCACTTTATCGACTGCCGAGAAATCGAGTGCCGGAAACTCCAATAGTGAGGGTTTTAGAAAGAAGAAATAGGTAGAAGAAGAAGAAAAGAAGAAAAGAGAAAGAAGAACAACAGAGAACAAGAGCAGAACAGAAAAACAATATCAGAATCTTACACATCGCAGCGGAACAATATATAATAAATAAACACTAGTCTTTTAAAACAAAAAACTATATCATTTTATACATACATCAATCATCAGAGTCAATATACAACAATGGATAGTTATATAACTTGTCCTCATACAGAATACACAGCGGAATAAATACTATCAGATACAAATACTACGTCTCGTCCTCCAGCTTATCTCCAAAGCTCCAGAATATCCTGATAACATAACTCTAGGCTGCCCGTGTGGAAATTTGTGGGCACCCAGAGTTTAGAAGGGAACAATAAACTCCGAGTCAGTCATGGTGACTGGTGTGAGATCGTAAAACAGTTATTCTTTAAAATAAACAACAGGAAAACTTTAATGTCAATTCGCAATGCTTTTGGAAAATGAAACTACCATAAGACCTCCCACCACACACACAATGCAAACGCAGACTTGGAGTAGATTTCTTCTTATGATAGTCAAAGATGCTTACTACGCAAAAATCAAATTCTTTTGGATATTATTATTAGTGCATAGTGGAAAACATTTCGAAAGTATAATATAAATCTTAGCCAGCATAGGTACCATTATATTATGCCTGCTATAGCTGCCATATTAGATGGCAGGTTCTACAACTAAAACCGTACAAGTCACGTATTGTTTCTTTGGATTTCCAACAAATGGTCAGGCTAAGGAACTTCCTATCCACGATGGGTACGTCCCTGGAATAGACGACCCGAGAACCTAACCGGATCTCTGCCAACACAAGGCCGGGTTACCTCTGCAAAAATAGGTAACTACTGACACGCGTATGCCATCCCCCGATCGTAACCGATCTTCCCGAGGATCCCCGATTTCCAACAAACCACATAGTAAAAATAATGCAGTAACCACAGAGGTTAAGTATCTGGGCTCCATACCATGATACCACCTTTATCCAGAAGGAATGACATACACTAAGGGGCGCTACTCCCTAGAACCTTGCCGCATTCGTCCTGTTTCGACCATTTCCGGGGTGTGAGGCTCGACGAAGTCTCATCCACAAAGCTACGCTTTCTCAAAAAGCCCTGCTTCGGGTCAAACAAAATGATCAACCTATGATCACAAAGATATAAGATCAAACAAATGATCATATCACAAATGATCAAACACTGATCATTTCACAGCATAACTCAGTATGCCACGTTACCAAATTGGGATATATCGCTGATAAATTTCAACTACATAACCTCTGAGCTCGTACGTCTCAGAGAAGGGTGTTAAGCTAAGAGAATAAATTCTCCGCCACCAACAGAAATGTATTTGAAAGAAATCAGCTTTATATCTCAAATTGTAACGTCAGACATACAATCCATACAAGTCTGTTCCGGGATCGAACAGAACCGAAGGCACTTCTCACGAAGCCCTTGCACATCCGGATAAATTTCTAATCACGTCCAGACTTCCCGTCACTAAGGGTGATAAAACCTCTAAACCGGAGATCAGCCGATGTAGAGTAACTCGACGGTAATCCTTCCGTTTTCAAAAATATCCGGTCTTCAACACCGGTCTTCAAATGCAATTCATAACGACGTATCACATATTCGGAATGGGTTATACGACCCCATGGTCCTTTCCCGGCTAACCCGAATAGTGAGCGATTATTCAAAAATAAGTGTGGCATTCAAATTCATCCAATTCACAACAAATATCCATTCAGGGGTAAATATTGATAGTCGGTTATTTAACTATCAATAAAGATGCGCAACAACATCAGATTCCAAATTATTTTCCAAATTATTTCATCTTCAAAAATATCTTTACTAGATATAAAATTTCCACACTTAACCGTTTGAAAACAATTTCAAATCAATTCACTTTTCAATTTATCTTTAAAAGATAAAATTTCAAACCCTTCGTTTCATATGGGAAAACCATTTCCATACTTATTTAATTATAAGTAATTCACACAACTATTTATTTTCAACATTTGAAAATATTCGATATACTTAAATCAAATTAAGTATATATTCATTCTTTAAGGAAAACATTCTTTTAACACCTTTATTTGAGTCAAAACGAATGTTACGTAAAACATCGTTACGACGACTCAAAATCACTAGTATAGGGATTCAGAATTTAGATAGATGTGTAAATCCCAATACTATATAAAACATTTCCTTTCGGAAATCATTTACTATAACAACAGTGTTATAGTCCACCATTTCCTTAAATTTCTCGAAAACGTCTATTTCAACAAGTACTGTTGAAATCTATGCTTTCGATTCATAATACATTTTAAAACATCTTTAAAATGTTTAACTTCATTTTTTTTATACCACTTCTTCAAAAATAAATCCATTTTACTTAACAATATATTCACTGTCCAAAATCGTGAATATAATTTACTTAACCCAATTTCAATCATTCCTACACATTTTTATCTCAATAAAAATTCGCTATCCAAAATTGCGAATATATCTTCTTTAAAAATCTTCTATATTTAATTTCTCAAATTCAACTGATTTTGAATTTATAAACACGTTTATAAATTCTATTTCTATTTTAATAGCAACTTCAACTTATAAATTTCTTTTTATTAACTTCTATATTTTTACTAATCAAAATAAGTGATTTCGGATTTATAAACAACTTTTATAAACTTCACTTCTATTTATAAAAAAAACTTCAATACCAAATCAATTTCAATATTGATTTCTAAATTTATTTATCACTACTAAATAAATTCCTTATTTTTCTCAAATCATTCAATATTCTATTTTTAAATGGATTCTTCACATTGAAATCATTTTACATTGATTTCCCAGATCATTTCAATTTACCAAGTAAATTTCAAATTTGATTTCCAACTTATCTCTTTTTAAATAAATTCCTTTTAAAGAAAATAAATTTCTTTGTCTCTTTCAATCTATTTAAAAATCCAAGTTTAAATTGAATTCTTCAATTTAAAATCACTGTTTCATGAAATCCATTTATTTAGCATTTTCACTTTATTCTGGAAATAAATTCGATAAGATTATAAAAATTAACCTTTTATACTTTAAAATTCCTTTCTTCAAAATTTATTCAATTTCTAAAAATTGATTCACTTAGAAATTTTCTACTTGAATTTCAAAAATTCAATTTCGTTTCTCTTTGGAATCCAATGATGTCAAAACATCCATTCAGCTAAATTTTAGCTTTCAAATAATTTCCAGATATCAATATGATTAATAGCATCACTATAATCATTCACAGATTCATATCACAATAGAAATAAATTCAATCAATGTGAGGGGTCCAGTTGGATCCCTCCAACCTGTTTCCCTGCATCCAAAGATGTTAGCACAATACCAATTCCGCTCCAGTACGGAATTATCGCGGTATATGGGTTTTATAAAAATCCGCTTACTAACGGCGCAATAGGGTCTCATCCGCTATACGAGGCGGGAAATCAATCAATCCAATATATACATATGCCAATATGTATATATTGCTATATATATAGATATATCCTATCATATCTAATATCACAATCAACATAGCAATCATATCAATAACTGCAATAAATTTTGAGTGAGAAAAATCTCACCTTAGCTTTTTATTTGCAATTCCCTTTCAATTCCAGAGTTGTTTTCTTCATTTTTACCTTGTATAAATAATTGTACAATTTATCAATATTCGAAATAAATCGAATAATAGATTTCTATTTTACAATTTTTATTCAACTAAGATTTTTAGTTAAACAAATAATTAAATTTAGACTATTTTCCCGTTAGATAGATTTTAAAAGTCGAATCTTTATGTAATTTACCCACTATCAAACTTTTACGCATATACTCATCTTTTGTTTACTGTAAAAATCTATTTCTGCATATGTACATATATTAAAATTTTAAACTGTTTAATATTTAAAATCCTACATTTTGATAAACTTTTCAAATCAGTAAGCTTTTTTAACAGCATAATGTTTCTAGTTAATAACTTAGTCCCCCAAATTTTAAAGAGATAATTTAGCTAGCTTAATTTACATTTACTGTAAATAAAGTTAACAGAAGTTAACTCGAATACCTCACAACGAACAGGAAGCCAAATCAACGGCTTCAGCTCGAAATCCAAACGGCGCCTCGACAAGCTCCTTCAACTGAATCGCCTACTATCGCGACCTCCCACTTGATTGCGCGACACCGAACTTACGAACAATTGTCGCTGCTCCACTATCCCAGCCTCGACCATGACAACAGCCCCGCCACGTGCCTCCGCTCCCACCAAACGCACGCGCCACCGCGAGCAGCTGCCAACTGCCACCAACGTCGCCTTGCCAAATCGCGACGACGTCGTCACCAGCCCACGATACTCGCTGTCGCCATCGCCTCCAACATCGCCCATGCTCTCCAGCCTGGATTGCACTGACGCCGATCCACCGACCACGATCGTCGAACCCTAGACCTTGCGAAGCTCGTCGCGATACGAACGGCAGTGGAGAATCGCGAGTACCCTTTGCGTATCGACCCATAGAATAGAGGAAGGGAAGATGCCGTTCGATCTGCTTGTGGATTGAATTCGATTTCAAATCTGGGTTGGATTAATTTCTTGCGTGAGGAAGGCTTCGGCCATTTTTAATTTTCTTCGTTCGAGATTTAGAACTGAGGAGGGAGTTGCGTGATTATTTAAAAGAAAGGGGAACGTGTTTGCACGTTTATTTTTCGTGATTTCAGGCGCGTTTTTGGGGAAAGAACATGCTGCGGTTGACCCCATTTAAAATTTTTAATTTTAAATTAAATTCGTTTAAAAACTTCAACGTGTTGATCTATCGTGTGCACACATACAAACTCCGAAAAATACGAGGTTTGAAATCCGACAATAATTCAACGTTACGGATCCGATGAAACTGGTTTCGTCGAATTCCGAGACTGCGCCTCGGACGGCTATTTTTAAATTCGATTCGAACAATTCAATTCAATGCTGCACAGAACAGTTTCAAATTCAATCCTGACAGTTCGATTAGCTTCAGTATTATCAATACGAATTTTAAAAGTTTTCGAAATATTTTTCTTCAGCTTAAAATTGAAGATTTACATTTTTATTCAGCATTCAATAGATTAAATTTTTAAAGTTTAATCGCACATTTCAAAGTTATATCGGGGATTCAAATTAAATAATCGTTCAAATATTTAAAATTAATTAAATATTCTCAATTCAATTGGTTCAAATTTCTGGGTCGTTACAGACTTCCCCCCTTAAAAGAATTTCGTCCTCGAAATTACAAGTTAGGAAAAGTGGTCCTTAACTCGTCTACTCTTTTTCACAATTCAATAGTTCTTATCAAATTATCGAAACAAATCTTTTTACTAAAGATTCGTTATCATTCAACTCGTTTTCCAACTTCAATTACAAGTTTCAAAAACTTCATTGTTTTACTACTCTTTTCAAATTTAAATTCAAATTCAAATTTTTAAACTTTCAAAATTTTCTCAAAAATTTTCTAACGCCCTAAATTTTCGAAAAATTTTTCCAGCGTCTCCTTTGCGCGGCTAATACGGTACGACTACAAAACGTCCCTACGGACTCTCAGATTTCAAAAAGAAAAAGAAAACACCAAGCGGCTAGACAAGAAATCATCAAAAACTCATATTCGAATTTAAATACATACCTTTTGTCGAGCAATTCAAATTCTCTTCAAAATTAAAATCCCAATTCCTTTACACCTGTATATCCTACTAGCCATAATATCTAGTTACAGCATTCAAACTATTTTGCAAATTCGATTACAAAATTTCAATATATACTTCTTATATCCTTTTTAAGTTCATTATTGAAGTTATACATCCAATATGATTCAATTTTACATTTCAATTTCATTTGAATCTAATTCATAACTTCAATTCTATTTGAATTCAATTTACTTCTGAATATTAAACTCCATCAACTATCTTTATTCACAACTGCACTATTCTAAATTAGTTTCAGTTACTAACTCATTACAAATTCCCATTTATTTTATTCAATTTTTTTTTTAACATTCAGTTTCAGTTCCAGTTTTATTCACTTCATTCAATTAGCTTCAATGAATTTACACTTACATTCATTCTTCCATATCAATTTACTTTCATTAGATTGATTAACATCCAATACATTTATTTATTCAATTGCTAATCCATTTAACATTTCAAGTTGAATTTCACTTATATAACTCAAGTTCATATTCATTTCGGTAATAAATTTTGATACCCAAAATCAAATTCATTCGTCATTTCTTAAGTTATATTCCCATTAAACATCATTTATTTCACTTACATTTTCTCATTTTATAAGTTATACAACTTATATTCAACCTTTCAAAACCATTTTTGAAAACAATTCAAATTATCCTTTGAATTTTCCAAAACAAAACCCAAATTTTTCCAAACACTTTCCATTTAAAACAGTTTGGCAGCAATTCCTCTTCCGGAAACCCGAAAATGAATTCTAATGATGTGGCCACCATCATCAGGATTATTTTCCAGCGACCTAAAAGAGTTTAGAGCTTTCATCTCTCCAAAATACTTTCCAAAACCTTCGAAATCCATTTTCAAATCAAAAATGATTTAAACTTCCAAATCTCCAAAATTTTCAAATCCTTTTCAAAACATTTCCAAATACTTCTCTGGAATTCCGTTTCAAATTATAAGTCACATTTATAATTTACATTCTTTAATTTCATTTGTATATGAATTTTATTCCTTAAATTTGGAGTTATAATTCCAATTTCTCATTTAATTTCAATGATAATAGTTTAATATTATTACTTCTAGCAACCATGCAACCATATACTGTAATAATTTACAGAAAAATCATTTTTTTATATACAAAAATAGTTTGGGTAAAATTATTTCATTTACCCTATTTAAAACAATACTGTGCCGAATTGTTCTATTTAAGTGTTTAGAAACCCCTTCGATACAGTTTTGCAAGACTGTGCCGACGAAGGTTCATATACCACTCAATAAACCAATCATCACAATATAAAACAATTTTATATTCAATAACAAATACGCGCTCATATCTATTATTACACTCAAACTCATTCTAGAGTACTACTGACTCTATCTCTAAGGAGTAACACCCAACAGAGCAGGGTTGTCGCTTAACCATATGCTCTGATACCACGCTGTCACGTACGGGATTTTCGACTTTCGAAAATTCGACATCGATACTCACTTTATCGACTGCCGAGAAATCGAGTGCCGGAAACTCCAATAGTGAGGGTTTTAGAAAGAAGAAATAGGTAGAAGAAGAAGAAAAGAAGAAAAGAGAAAGAAGAACAACAGAGAACAAGAGCAGAACAGAAAAACAATATCAGAATCTTACACATCGCAGCGGAACAATATATAATAAATAAACACTAGTCTTTTAAAACAAAGAACTATATCATTTTATACATACATCAATCATCAGAGTCAATATACAACAATGGACAGTTATATAACTTGTCCTCATACAGAATACACAGCGGAATAAATACTATTAGATACAAATACTACGTCTCGTCCTCCAGCTTATCTCCAAAGCTCCAGAATATCCTGATAACATAACTCTAGGCTGCCCGTGTGGAAATTTGTGGGCACCCAGAGTTTAGAAGGGAACAATAAACTCCGAGTCAGTCATGGTGACTGGTGTGAGATCGTAAAACAGTTATTCTTTAAAATAAACAACAGGAAAACTTTAATGTCAATTCGCAATGCTTTTGGAAAATGAAACTACCATAAGACCTCCCACCACACACACAATGCAAACGCAGACTTGGAGGAGATTTCTTCTTATGATAGTCAAAGATGCTTACTATGCAAAAATCAAATTCTTTCGGATATTATTATTAGTGCATAGTGGAAAACATTTCGAAAGTATAATATAAATCTTAGCCAGCATAGGTACCATTATATTATGCCTGCTATAGCTGCCATATTAGATGGCAGGTTCTACAACTAAAACCGTACAAGTCACGTATTGTTTCTTTGGATTTCCAACAAATGGTCAGGCTAAGGAACTTCCTATCCACGATGGGTACGTCCCTGGAATAGACGACCCGAGAACCTAACCGGATCTCTGCCAACACAAGGCCGGGTTACCTCTGCAAAAATAGGTAACTACTGACACGCGTATGCCATCCCCCGATCGTAACCGATCTTCCCGAGGATCCCCGATTTCCAACAAACCACATAGTAAAAATAATGCAGTAACCACAGAGGTTAAGTATCTGGGCTCCATACCATGATACCACCTTTATCCAGAAGGAATGACATACACTAAGGGGCGCTACTCCCTAGAACCTTGCCGCATTCGTCCTGTTTCGACCATTTCCGGGGTGTGAGGCTCGACGAAGTCTCGTCCACAAAGCTACGCTTTCTCAAAAAGCCTTGCTTCGGGTCAAACAAAATGATCAGCCTATGATCACAAAGATATAAAATCAAACAAATGATCATATCACAAATGATCAAACACTGATCATTTCACAGCAACACTCAGTATGCCACGTTACCAAATTGGGATATATCGCTGATAAATTTCAACTACATAACCTTTGAGCTCGTACGTCTCAGAGAAGGGTGTTAAGCTAAGAGAATAAATTCTCCGCCACCAACAGAAATGTATTTGAAAGAAATCAGCTTTATATCTCAAATTGTAACGTCAGACATACAATCCATACAAGTCTGTTCCGGGATCGAACAGAACCGAAGGCACTTCTCACGAAGCCCTTGCACATCCGGATAAATTTCTAATCACGTCCAGACTTCCCGTCACTAAGGGTGATAAAACCTCTAAACCGGAGATCAGCCGATGTAGAGTAACTCGACGGTAATCCTTCCATTTTCAAAAATATCCGGTCTTCAACACCGGTCTTCAAATGCAATTCATAACGACGTATCACATATTCGGAATGGGTTATACGACCCCATGGTCCTTTCCCGGCTAACCCGAATAGTGAGCGATTATTCAAAAATAAGTGTGGCATTCAAATTCATCCAATTCACAACAAATATCCATTCAGGGGTAAATATTGATAGTCGGTTATTTAACAATCAATAAAAATGCGCAACAACATCAGATTCCAAATTATTTTCCAAATTATTTCATCTTCAAAAATATCTTTACTAGATATAAAATTTCCACACTTAACCGTTTGAAAACAATTTCAAATCAATTCACTTTTCAATTTATCTTTAAAAGATAAAATTTCAAACCCTTCGTTTCATATGGGAAAACCATTTCCATACTTATTTAATTATAAGTAATTCACACAACTATTTATTTTCAACATTTGAAAATATTCGATATACTTAAATCAAATTAAGTATATATTCATTCTTTAAGGAAAACATTCTTTTAACACCTTTATTTGAGTCAAAACGAATGTTACGTAAAACATCGTTACGACGACTCAAAATCACTAGTATAGGGATTCAGAATTTAGATAGATGTGTAAATCCCAATACTATATAAAACATTTCCTTTCGGAAATCATTTACTATAACAACAGTGTTATAGTCCACCATTTCCTTAAATTTCTCGAAAACGTCTATTTCAACAAGTACTGTTGAAATCTATGCTTTCGATTCATAATACATTTTAAAACATCTTTAAAATGTTTAACTTCATTTTTTTTATACCACTTCTTCAAAAATAAATCCATTTTACTTAACAATATATTCACTGTCCAAAATCGTGAATATAATTTACTTAACCCAATTTCAATCATTCCTACACATTTTTATCTCAATAAAAATTCGCTATCCAAAATTGCGAATATATCTTCTTTAAAAATCTTCTATATTTAATTTCTCAAATTCAACTGATTTTGAATTTATAAACACGTTTATAAATTCTATTTCTATTTTAATAGCAACTTCAACTTATAAATTTCTTTTTATTAACTTCTATATTTTTACTAATCAAAATAAGTGATTTCGGATTTATAAACAACTTTTATAAACTTCACTTCTATTTATAAAAAAAAACTTCAATACCAAATCAATTTCAATATTGATTTCTAAATTTATTTATCACTACTAAATAAATTCCTTATTTTTCTCAAATCATTCAATATTCTATTTTTAAATGGATTCTTCACATTGAAATCATTTTACATTGATTTCCCAGATCATTTCAATTTACCAAGTAAATTTCGAATTTGATTTCCAACTTATCTCTTTTTAAATAAATTCCTTTTAAAGAAAATAAATTTCTTTGTCTCTTTCAATCTATTTAAAAATCCAAGTTTAAATTGAATTCTTCAATTTAAAATCACTGTTTTATGAAATCCATTTATTTAGCATTTTCACTTTATTCTGGAAATAAATTCGATAAGATTATAAAAATTAACCTTTTATACTTTAAAATTCCTTTCTTCAAAATTTATTCAATTTCTAAAAATTGATTCACTTAGAAATTTTCTACTTGAATTTCAAAAATTCAATTTCGTTTCTCTTTGGAATCCAATGATGTCAAAACATCCATTCAGCTAAATTTTAGCTTTCAAATAATTTCCAGATATCAATATGATTAATAGCATCACTATAATCATTCACAGATTCATATCACAATAGAAATAAATTCAATCAATGTGAGGGGTCCAGTTGGATCCCTCCAACCTGTTTCCCTGCATCCAAAGATGTTAGCACAATACCAATTCCGCTCCAGTACGGAATTATCGCGGTATATGGGTTTTATAAAAATCCGCTTACTAACGGCGCAATAGGGTCTCATCCGCTATACGAGGCGGGAAATCAATCAATCCAATATATACATATGCCAATATGTATATATTGCTATATATATAGATATATCCTATCATATCTAATATCACAATCAACATAGCAATCATATCAATAACTGCAATAAATTTTGAGTGAGAAAAATCTCACCTTAGCTTTTTATTTGCAATTCCCTTTCAATTCCAAAGTTGTTTTCTTCATTTTTACCTTGTATAAATAATTGTACAATTTATCAATATTCGAAATAAATCGAATAATAGATTTCTATTTTACAATTTTTATTCAACTAAGATTTTTAGTTAAACAAATAATTAAATTTAGACTATTTTCCCGTTAGATAGATTTTAAAAGTCGAATCTTTATGTAATTTACCCACTATCAAACTTTTACGCATATACTCATCTTTTGTTTACTGTAAAAATCTATTTCTGCATATGTACATATATTAAAATTTTAAACTGTTTAATATTTAAAATCCCACATTTTGATAAACTTTTCAAATCAGTAAGCTTTTTTAACAGCATAATGTTTCTAGTTAATAACTTAGTCCCCCAAATTTTAAAGAGATAATTTAGCTAGCTTAATTTACATTTACTGTAAATAAAGTTAACAGAAGTTAACTCGAATACCTCACAACGAACAGGAAGCCAAATCAACGGCTTCAGCTCGAAATCCAAACGGCGCCTCGACAAGCTCCTTCAACTGAATCGCCTACTATCGCGACCTCCCACTTGATTGCGCGACACCGAACTTACGAACAATTGTCGCTGCTCCACTATCCCAGCCTCGACCATGACAACAGCCCCGCCACGTGCCTCCGCTCCCACCAAACGCACGCGCCACCGCGAGCAGCTGCCAACTGCCACCAACGTCGCCTTGCCTAATCGCGACGATGTTGTCACCAGCCCACGATACTCGCTGTCGCCATCGCCTCCAACATCGCCCATGATCTCCAGCCTGGATTGCACTGACGCCGAGCCACCGACCACGATCGTCGAACCCTAGACCTCGCGAAGCTCGTCGCGATACGAACGGCAATGGAGAATCGCGAGTACCCTTTGCGTATCGACCCATAGAATAGAGGAAGGGAAGATGTCGTTCGATCTGCTTGTGGATTGAATTCGATTTCAAATCTGGGTTGGATTAATTTCTTGCGTGAGGAAGGCTTCGGCCATTTTTAATTTTCTTCGTTCGAGATTTAGAACTGAGGAGGGAGTTGCGTGATTATTTAAAAGAAAGGGGAACGTGTTTGCACGTTTATTTTTCGTGATTTCAGGCGCGTTTTTGGGGAAAGAACATGCTGCGGTTGACCCATTTAAAATTTTTAATTTTAAATTAAATTCGTTTAAAAACTTCAACGTGTTGATCTATCGTGTGCACACATACAAACTCCGAAAAATACGAGGTTTGAAATCCGACAATAATTCAACGTTACGGATCCGATGAAACTGGTTTCGTCGAATTCCGAGACTGCGCCTCGGACGGCTATTTTTAAATTCGATTCGAACAATTCAATTCAATACTGCACAGAACAGTTTCAAATTCAATCCTGACAGTTCGATTAGCTTCGGTATTATCAATACGAATTTTAAAAGTTTTCGAAATATTTTTCTTCAGCTTAAAATTGAAGATTTACATTTTTATTCAGCATTCAATAGATTAAATTTTTAAAGTTTAATCGCACATTTCAAAGTTATATCGGGGATTCAAATTAAATCATCGTTCAAATATTTAAAATTAATTAAATATTCTCAATTCAATTGGTTCAAATTTCTGGGTCGTTACAGCCACTATGCTCATGTATACATGTATATACATACATACATACATATATATATATATATATATATATGCACATGGCTGAGTTATGTTTGGTGCCACTTTTCACATGTATACTTGTATATACATATATGTATATATGTGCACATAGCTGAAGTTATGTTTGGTGCACTTCAGTATTGCACTTGTTGGCCACTTGTGAAATATCTGAATTATTGGTCCATGTTGAAATTTTGCTCGATGAACTAATTGTCCAAATATATATATTTGATATATATATATTTGATTATCTGAAACTTGACTTGTTTATTGTTCGAATGTATATTTGCAAATCTGGTCCATGTGATTTCTTTTTACACTTTTAATTGCAAATCTTGTTCCAATTTAGTTCTTGTATATACTTATATGTACTTATACATGCTTGTATGTACTTGTATGTTCTTGTATATACTTGTATACACTTGTATATACTTATATGTTCATATGTACACTCGAGCTTGTATATATTTGCTTCAACACTTGTTGTTTTGCCTGAGCTTGTTTATGTGCACTGTGATTTCGTATGTACACTTGAGTTTGAGTTTTCTTATAATTCCTGAAATGCTTTTCTTGTTCTTTCATATGTACACTTGGTTTCAGTTAAGGTTTCTGATAATTAATTTGCTATGGGTATTTTTTTTTGTCAAGGTAGTGCACACACTACCTTGTTCATAGCACTACTATGAACAAGGCAGTGTGTGCACTGCCTTGTCAAGGCAGTATGTGGTTGAATTACTGCTCATTTATACTTCTTGTTATATTCTCAATGGTTTGAACTTCCATGTCAAGGCATAGTGTGGTTGTTGAATTGGTTGTTCAAGGCAGTGGACACTGTACTTATTTGTGGCCTATGAACTTGAACAGTTCACTTTATTGTTCACTTCATTGTTCGATTTTGAGTTGCTTTCCATGTTCACTTCATTGTTCGATTTTTATTTACGACTATATGTAGTCTTCATACTTGTTACTTCCATGTATATACACACATACATATGTATGTATATATGTGTGAAATATTACCATGTGTTTATTTAGTTTATACATGTGAATTTGCAACTGGTTTATACATATATACATTTGTGCACATCTAGTTTATACATATGTTTTACTTCTATGTTTTTGTTTGGTTTATGCATATGTGTATATATGGTTTATACATGTCAATTTGCACTACTTTATACATGTGCTTGACCTTGTGCACATTTGCACTATGTTGAGCCTTTGGGCTTGATCTTTGCAGCAGTCCGTGATACTTAATCAATGTCCGACCATGTGATATTCACAATGATACATTGCGCATATCATAAGTTGTCCGTGCACATATATATTTGTCCCTGTCTAAGACATGAAGAGAAAACGAACCCATAAACTAAGCCAATATTAATATTCAATTCAATTTTATTTTCGCAATTTACATTTGTTTCCTTTTCCATTTTACTGCATTGTTTATTTAACAGGTATATGAGATGGCTGGACAGAAGCTAGAGCAAGCAAATCAAGATCAACATCAAAAATAAACTCAAGTGAGTGTGAGTGAGTGCGAGTAAAAAAAGTTATATATGAGAATGTAGAGAAAAGTTGTATATATGAGAGTAGCGAAAGTTGTATTGTATTTGAAAATGTAAGTATAGTGAAAGTTGTATTGTATCTGAATTTGATTTGAAATAAAATATTTATTTAAATAAAATTGTGATTCATTTATTTCATTCTGCAAATATAATATAAGTGTAATTGTTATGCATATTAGTTAATATATATATATATATATATATATTTATATATATATATATGTTGTCTAATAGGAAATTCTAGAAATTTTACTATAATATCAGACAACAAATGGTTTCTTTGTTGTGTTAGTACATATCAGATGACGGGGTACATCTATGGTCTGATGTGCAATGAGACGGCACGGGATTTGACGACAGATAGATATGCAATCAGAGAACAGAGCATATCTGTCGTCTGATGCATTTTTTTCCCATAGTGGGTATTGAAAAAAAATGTTTGCGGTACACCGTTACACAGTATTCTGTTCGCGTACGAACCGTGAACGACAAAAATAAAGATACGACCGTGTACCAAAATGTAACACAATTGTAAAATCAGCAATAAAATACACAGATTATTTCATTCTATGAAATTTCAAAAATAGCATCATTTTCGTAAAATATGTTAAACGAAATTTTTTATATTTTCCAAATTTAAAATTTTGGAAAAATTCTGTAAATTCATTTAAAAATATAAGTCATTAAACATCAAGCCATTTTATTAACAATTGATTTTCTTGTTGTTTATTCGTACTATTTATATTGCAAATAAATTTACAATATGAGTTCACAATTTTTATTTATTAATATTTAATTCACAATTCAAATATTAAATCAATAATTATATTTGAATATATGTTATTTAAATTTCTAAACATCAATTATTTGAATATTTAAAATTAATTAAATATTAAAAATAAAAAAGGTAAAAGGTAAAATTTTGAGATGTTACAATGAATATAATAGAAGAAAAGATAAGGAAAAAGAGGAAATCCAATAGGAGAGGTACATCTTGCAAGGAGGGGTAACTAATCAAACATGGAAAGATGATCAAATATATCAAACCTGGAGAGGGATTTCATCATTATTACAGCGAAAAATTGGTCACCAACTAAATTTTTGTTACAAGCCTAAAAAGGACAGAAAAGCATGAAAGCATTAGAAGAAGAGAAAGATAAGCTTGATGAAGGTAGAGGCGACAAGGTGAACTTCGGTATTAGCAATGACATTCTCTGTGTTGACGGAAGTGAATGAGATGAGTGGGTGCTTGATTCGGGTGCATGTTTTCATATATGTCACCAAAAGGAAGCATTCATTGATTATAAAGAGCAAGAGAGTAAGGTTGTAACGACCCAGAATTTCAAACAATTTAAAACGAAAATATTTAATTAATTTTAAATATTTGAATGATGATTTAATTTGAATCCCCGATATAATTTTGAAATCTACGATTAAACTTTAAAATTTAATCGATTGAAAGTTGAATAAGAATTTAAATCTTCAATTTAAAGCTGTAGAAAAATATTTCGAAAAGCTTTTAAAATTCATATTGATAATACCGAAGATAATCGAACTTTCAAAATTGAATTTTAAACTGTTTTGCTCAGTTTTGAATTTAATTGTTTGAATCGATATTTAAAATAGCGTTCCGAGGCACAGTCTTGGAATTCGACGAAACCAGTTCCATTGGGTCCGTAATATGGAATTATTGCCGGATTTCGAATTTCGTATTTTTCGGAGTTGATACGTGAGCAAAACGGCAAGTAAGCGCATTTAGATTTGATCGAATTCAAATTGAATTTTAGAATTTAAATTAGTCAACAACAAAATATTTTAGCCTCCAAAAATCACGTAGAAGATTACGCAACCCATCCCCTCCCTTTCTTTCAGCCTAAATTTACGCCTGGTATCACGAAACAAATCGTGCCAACCATCTCCTTTCATTTTCAAATACTCCCCTCCCTTCCCAGTTCAAAAACAAATTCACGATTCGAAGAAAAGAAAAATCAAAACAAATAATGGCCGCTATCTCTCGTTTCCAGTTCAAAAGAAAATGAAATCGCCTATATTATCTTCCATCCCAAATTCTCAATTCAATCTTCAGATCGAATTTCCCCCAAATCGAATCAATGCCGAGGGACGTGCAGTTCAAGGGGATGCGAGCCTTCTCCCAATAAATCGATAGTCTTCCAGAACGAAATCATTTCAAAATTTATGCCAACCATGTCGAAGTGAGGCGCGAGCGAATAAGGGAGAGTCGCGATGTTCTCTGGTCGCGGTCTTCTAGAGTTTTGGGTCACGTGGGTTTCGCGAGTGGAAGGAGGAGTCGGCATCGAATCGCGAGCGCGTAGGAGGCAAGCACGGTGATGGTCGATGGGATCTCGGTGGTCACGAGGTGGTTTCGATGGCGTGTACGATTTCGCAAGATGGCAGTGGCGGCCGCGAGTTCGTCGCGAACGATGTCGCGTGGATTTTGGGGCAGGCGGCATCGGCTAAGGTTCACGGTGGCGACTCGCGAGGTTTGGCATCAGCGATCGATGGTTGGAGGCTCGTTCTCGAGTCTGAGATTTTTAGCAGCGAGGTATATTTGCTGTAACAGAAATTAATTTTTTTTATTTGTTATTGAATTTAAAAGTTTAAAAGTGAAAATTGATTTAGTCCTATAAATTTTATACGCAAACCAGGAAAATATATATAGTTTAGAAATTATCAGTTTGTATAAAATTTACAGTAAAATATATTTTTGTTATAAATTCAAAGTGGTATATATATATAGATAAACTTTAAAAGATAGAAATTTTTAAATGGGAAAATACATATTTTTATAGATATTTGGAATCTATATAAAATATTTTCGTATGGAAATGTGTTTCAAATAAAAATAAAGATAAAAAGAAGTAGTAATAAATTGTCGATCAATTTAAATAGTTAATAGAAAATTTGTTTAAAATAAATTTGTTTAAACGATAAATAATTATTCGATTTGTTCGGATATTAATAGAATTGTATAATTATTTGTACAAGGTATAAATCAAGAAAATCGAGTCAGGATGATAATGGATTGCAAAATAAAAAGCTAAGGTGAGATTTTTCTCACTCAAAATATGTTTGGTATTACAGTTATTGATTTGACTGATATGATTGCTATTGGATGTGATTTTAGATATAGTAGGATATATCTATCTATATATATAGCAATATATACATATTGGCATATGTATATATTGGATTGATTGATTTCCCGCCTCGTATAGCGGATGAGACCCTATTGCGCCGTTAGTAAGCGGATATTTTTATAAAACCCATATACCGCGATATTCCACCTCGAAGTGGAATTGGTATTGTGCTAACGTCTTTGGATGCAGGGAAACAGGTTGGAGGGATCCAACTGGATTCCTCAACTGTATTTATTTATTTACAGATATTGATGTATATTCTGTTATCATATGATGATATATGATGTTTGATGTGTGATGGACTAATTGGTGCGTTGCATCATCGGATTCAAGTTTTGAAGTTTAAAAAAAATAACAACTTTTACTTTAAAAGGAATTTTTAAAGTGATTTTTGAAAATATACGTTTTATGGAATTTTTAAATTGATTTAAAAACGTTTAAAATTTAAAGTTATAAAAGTTAAGATTTTTGTGAAATTAAAATCAAAGTGTGATTTTTGAAATAAAAGTTGATATTTATAAATTTCAAACATTAGAATATTAAAACGAGTTTTGTAAGTGTTAGAACAAGATGAAATAAAAATTCATAAGTGAATGAAATTTATAAATTGTGAAGTATAAATTGAATAGATGGTGTAGAATAAAAGATTTATAAGTAATAAACTTATAAATTAGATTTTTGCACTTGGATGGAATATGAATAGAATTTGCTAATAAAATGATTTTGTAAGTTGAAATTGTTATGAAGTATAAATGTGATTTATAAACGTTGTTTTATAAATCCAAAACCAATTGAAATTGATAAGTTAAACATAGAAGTTTATTAAATGAAATATATCCGCGATTTTGGATAGTGGATAATTCTTGAAATAAATGTGTAGAAAAGATTGAAATGTTGTTAGTGAAGTATATTCACGATTTTGGACAGTGAATATATTTTTAAGTAAAATGGATATTATTTTGGGAAGTGACATTTTAAAAATGAAGTTAATTGTTTTAAAGATGTTTTAAAATATATTGACTATCGAAATCATAGATTTCAACATTTATTGTTGAAATAGACGTTTTCGAGAAATATAAGGAAATGGTGGACTATAACACTGTTGTTATAGTAAATGATTTCCGAAAGGAAATGTTTTTATCTAGTATTGGGATTTAAATATCTATCTTAAATTTCGAATCCCTATACTAGTGATTTTGAGTCGTCGTAATGATGTTTTACGTAACATTCGTTTTGACTCAAATAAATGTTGTTATAGTAAATGATTTCCTTAAAGAATAAATTTATACTTAAATTTGATTTAAGTATAGTGAATATTTTCTAATGTTGAAAACAAATATATTTGTGAAATCCTTATTATTAAATAAGTATGGAAATGCTTTTCCAAAAATGAAATGAAACGTTTTGAGATTTTATCTTCTTAAAGATAAATTGAAAATGAATATTGGAATCGATTTGAGAATCGTATATCAGTAGATATTTTTGAAATATAAATTCACTATGGAATTTATAAAAGAAATGGGAATTCGTCTTAAAAAAAATAAATGTTGATTTATTTTTGAAGTGTGGAAAAGTTTATATATCTAGTAAGATATTTTTGAAGATGAAATAATTTGGAAAATTATTTGGAATCTGATGATGTTGCGCATCTTTATTGATAGTTAAATAACCGACTATCAATAATTACCTTGAATATGGTATTTTTTGTGAATTGGATGAATTTGAATGCCACACTTATTTTTAAATAATCGCTCACTATTCGGGTTAGCCGGGAAAGGACCATGGGGTTGTATAACCCATTCCGAATATGTGATACGTCGTTATGAATTGCATTCGAAGACCGGTGTTGAAGACCGGATATTTTTGAAAACGGAAGGATTACCGTCGAGTTACTCTACATCGGCCGATCTCCGGTTTAGAGGTTTTATCACCCTTAGTGACGGGAAGTCCTGACGTGGTTGAAAATTATCCGGAAATGCAAGGGCTTCGTGAGAAGTGCCTTCGGTTCTGTTCGATCCCGGAACAGACTTGTATGGGTTGTGTGTCTGACGTTACAATTTGAGATATAAAGCTGATTCCTTTCAAATACATTTCTGTTGGTGGCGGAGAATTTATTCTCTTAGCTTAACACCCTTCTCTGAGACGTACGAGCTCAGAGGTTATGTAGTTGAAATTTATCAGCGATATATCCCAATTTGGTAACGTGGCATACTGAGTGTTGCTGTGAAATGATCAGTGTTTGATCATTTGCGATATGATCATTTGTTTGATCTTATATCTTTGTGATCATAGGTTGATCATTTTGTTTGACCCGAAGCATGGCTTTGTAGGAAGCGTAGCTTTGTGGACGAGACTTCGTCGAGCCTCACACCCCGGAAATGGTCAAAACAGGAAGGATGCGGCAAGGTTCTAGGGAGTAGCGCCCCTTAGTGTATGTCATTCCTTCTGGATAAAGGTGGTATCATGGTATGGAGCCCAGATACTTAACCTCTGTGGTTGCTGCAAATTTATTACTTTGTGGTTGTTGCGAATCGGGGATCCTCGGGAAGATCGGTGACGATCGGGGGATGGCATACGCGTGTCAGTAGTTACCTATTTTTGCAGAGGTAACCCGGCCTTGTGTTGGCAGAGATCTAACCGTAACGTTAGGTTCTCGGGTCGTCTATTCCAGGGACGTACCCATCGTGGCATAGGAAGTTCCTTAGCCTGACCATTTGTTGGAAATCCAAAGAAACAATACGTGACTTGTACGGTTTTAGTTGTAGAACCTGCCATTCACTTATGGTGGTCACCACTGTTTGGATGGTAGCTATAGTAGGCATAGTTCGGAATGTCTATGCTGGCTAAGATTTATATTATACTTTCGAAATGTTTTCTACACTATGCACTAATAATAATATCAAAAAAGGATTTGATTTTGCGTAGTAAGCATCTTTGACTATCATAAGAAGAAATCTCCTCCAATTCTGCGTTTGCATTGTGTGTGTGGTGGGAGGTCTTATGGTAGTTTCATTTTCCAAAAGCATTGCGAAATTTACTTTAAATTTCCTGTTGTTTGTTTTAAAGATAAACTGTTTTACGATCTCACACCAGTCACCATGACTGACTCGGAGTTTATTGTTCCCTTCTAAACTCTGGGTGCCCACCAATTTCCACACGGGCAGTCTAGAGTTATGTTATCAGGATATTCTGGAGCTTTGGAGATAAGCTGGATGACGAGACGTAGTATTTGTATCTGATAGTATTTATTCCGCTGTGTATTCTGTATGAGGACAAGTTATATAACTGTCCATTGTTGTATATTGACTCTGATGATTGATGTATGTATAAACTGATATAGTTCTTTGTTTTAAAAGACTAGTAATTATCTATTGTATATTGTTCCGCTGCGATGTGTAAGATTCTGATATTGTTTTCTGTTCTGATGTTGTTCTGTGTTGTTCTTCTCTTCTTCTTCCTTTTTCCTCTTTTCTTATTCTTCTACCTTTTCTTTCTTTTTAAAACCCTCACTATTGGAGTTTCCGGCACTCGATTTCTCGGCAGTCGATAAAGTGAGTATCTATGTTGAATTTTCGAAAGTCGAAAATTTCGGTATGTGACAGCGTGATATCAGAGCATATGGTTAAGCGACAACCCTGCTCTGTTGGGTGTTACTCATTAGAGATAGAGTCAGTAGTACTCTAGAATGAGTTGAGTGTAATAATAGAAATGAGCGCGTATTTGTTAGTTAATATAAAAATTGTTTTATATTGTGATGATTGGTTTATTGAGTGGTATATGAACCTTCGTCGGCACAGTCTGCGCAACTGGATCGAAGGGGTTTCTAAACACTCGAATAGAACAATTCGGCACAGTATTGTTTTGAATAGGGTAAATGAGATAATTTTGCCCAAAACTATTTTTGTATATAAAAGAAATGTTTTTCTATGAAATAATATAGTATATGGTTGCATGGTTGTTAGAAGTGATAATATTAATCTATTATCATTGAAATTAAATAAGAAATTGAAATCGTAACCCCAAAGTTAAGAGATAAATTCACATATACAAATGAAATTAAAGAATGTAAATTATAAATGTGAATTGTAATTTAAAATGGAAATTCCAGAGAAGTTTTTGGAAATGTTTTGAAAAGAATTTGAAAATTTTGGAGATTTGGAAAGTTAAATCATTTTTTGATTTGAAAATGAATTTCAAAGGTTTTGAAAAGTATTTTGGAGAGTTGAAAGCTCTAAACTCTTTTCGGTCGCTGGAAAATAACTTCGGTAATGACTGCAGCATTATCGATGTTCATTTTCAGGTTTCCAGAAGAGGAATTGCTGCCAAATTGTTTTAAATGGAGGTTGTTTGGAAATTTGGGTTTTGTTTTGGAAATTCAAAGGATAATTTGAATTGTTTTCAAAATGGCTTTGAAATGTTGGTAAACTCTGGAATGCTATATAAAGATATTTATGAAATATTATTAAGTTGATAACTTATACAAATTGAATTTTGATAGAATAAATTTAACTTAAAGATGTAGTTAAATAAATGTAAGTACAAGTGAATCAATTGTGATTTAATGAAAGCAAAATTGAAACTTAAATTAGTGAAATTAAACCTTGAATTGTGAACTAAATGAAAGAATGGTTCAAAATTGCAAATAAATTCAAGTAAGTAGAAATAAATTTCAAATGAACGGAATTTACAATTGTAAGTGAATAAAATTGAAACTGAATGTTGAAAACAAATTTGAATTTGTAAGTAAATTGGAATTTGTGATAAATTAGTAATTGAAACTAATCTAAAAAAAACAGTTATGAATGAAAGTTGTTTAGTTAATAAAATAAACCGAATGAAAATATGAAATGCAAATTAAATTGAATGGAATCAATTGCAAATGAAGTGAACTAAAGATAAAATTGAATTCAAATGAAATTTGAAATGTAAAATTGAATCATAATGGATATATAACTTCAATAATGAACTTAAAGATGATATAAGCAGTTATATTGAAAATTTTGTAATAAAATTTGCAAAATGATTTGAATGCTGTAACTAGATATTATGGCTAGTAGGATATACAGGTGTTATAAATTGGATTTGATTTCAAAGATAATTTGAATTGCTCGAAAAAGGTATGTATTTAAATTTGAATATGAGATTTGATGACTTATTTCTCTAGCCGCTTGGCTTTTTCTTTTTCTTTTTGAAATCTAAGAGTCCGTAGGGACGTTTTGTAGTTGTGCCGTATTAGCCGCGCAAAGGAGACGCTAGCGAAATTTTTCGGAAATTTAGGGCGTTAGAAAATTTTTGAGAACATTTTGAAAGTTAAAATTTGAATTTGAATTTAAATTTGAAAATTGAGAGTAAACAATGTTGTTTGAAACTTATAATTGTAGTTGGAAATTTAGTTGAATGAATAACGAATCTTTAGTAGAGAGATTTGTTTTGAAAATTTGATAAAACTATTGATTGTGAAAAATGATAGACGAGTTAAGGACCACTTTTCCTAACTTGTAATTTCGGGACGAAATTCTTTTAAGGAGGGAAGTTTGTAACGACCCAGAATTTCAAACAATTTAAAAAGAAAATATTTAATTAATTTTAAATATTTGAAGGATGATTTAATTTGAATCCCCGATATAATTTTGAAATCTGCGATTAAACTTTAAAATTTAATCGATTGAAAGTTGAATAAGAATTTAAATCTTCAATTTAAAGCTGTAGAAAAATATTTCGAAAAGCTTTTAAAATTCATATTGATAATACCGAAGATAATCGAACTTTCAAAATTGAATTTTAAACTGTTTTGCTCAGTTTTGAATTTAATTGTTTGAATCGATATTTAAAATAGCGTTCCGAGGCACAGTCTCGGAATTCGACGAAACCAGTTCCATTGGGTCCGTAATATGGAATTATTGCCGGATTTCGAATTTCGTATTTTTCGGAGTTGATACGTGAGCAAAACGGCAAGTAAGCGCATTTAGATTTGATAGAATTCAAATTGAATTTTAGAATTTAAATTAGTCAACAACAAAATATTTTAGCCTCCTAAAATCACGTAGAAGATTACGCAACCCATCCCCCTCCCTTTCTTTCAACCTAAATTTACGCCTGGTATCACGAAACAAATCGTGCCAACCATCTCCTTTCATTTTCAAATACTCCCCTCCCTTCCCAGTTCAAAAACAAATTCACGATTCGAAGAAAAGAAAAATCAAAACAAATAATGGCCGTTATCTCTCGTTTCCAGTTCAAAAGAAAATGAAATCGCCTATATTATCTTCCATCCCAAATTCTCAATTCAATCTTCAGATTGAATTTCCCCCAAATCGAATCAATGCCGAGGGACATGCAGTTCAAGGGGATGCGAGCCTTCTCCCAATAAATCGATAGTCTTCCAGAACGAAATCATTTCAAAATTTATGCCAACCATGTCGAAGTGAGGCGCGAGCGAATAAGGGAGAGTCGCGATGTTCTCTGGTCGCGGTCTTCTAGAGTTTTGGGTCACGTGGGTTTCGCGAGTGGAAGGAGGAGTCGGCATCGAATCGCGAGCGCGTAGGAGGCAAGCACGGTGATGGTCGATGGGATCTCGGTGGTCACGAGGTGGTTTCGATGGCGTGTACGATTTCGCAAGATGGCAGTGGCGGCCGCGAGTTCGTCGCGAACGATGTCGCGTGGATTTTGGGGCAGGCGGCATGGGCTAAGGTTCACGGTGGCGACTCGCGAGGTTTGGCATCAGCGATCGATGGTTGGAGGCTCGTTCTCGAGTCTGAGATTTTTAGCAGCGAGGTATATTTGCTGTAACAGAAATTAATTTTTTTTTATTTGTTATTGAATTTAAAAGTTTAAAAGTGAAAATTGATTTAGTCCTATAAATTTTATACGCAAACCGGGAAAATATATATAGTTTAGAAATTATCGGTTTGTATAAAATTTACAGTAAAATATATTTTTGTTATAAATTCAAAGTGGTATATATATAGATAAACTTTAAAAGATAGAAATTTTTAAATGGGAAAATACATATTTTTATAGATATTTGGAATCTATATAAAATATTTTCGTATGGAAATGTGTTTCTAAAAATAAAGATAAAAAGAAGTAGTAATAAATTGTCGATCAATTTAAATAGTTAATAGAAAATTTGTTTAAAATAAATTTGTTTAAACGATAAATAATTATTCGATTTGTTCGGATATTAATAGAATTGTATAATTATTTGTACAAGGTATAAATCAAGAAAATCGAATCAGGATGATAATGGATTGCAAAATAAAAAGCTAAGGTGAGATTTTTCTCACTCAAAATATGTTTGGTATTACAGTTATTGATTTGACTGATATGATTGCTATTGGATGTGATATTAGATATAGTAGGATATATCTATATATATATATAGCAATATATACATATTGGCATATGTATATATTGGATTGATTGATTTCCCGCCTCGTATAGCGGATGAGACCCTATTGCGCCGTTAGTAAGCGGATATTTTTATAAAACCCATATACCGCGATATTCCACCTCGAAGTGGAATTGGTATTGTGCTAACGTCTTTGGATGCAGGGAAACAGGTTGGAGGGATCCAACTGGATTCCTCAACTGTATTTATTTATTTACAGATATTGACGTATATTCTGTTATCATATGATGATATATGATGTTTGATGTGTGATGGACTAATTGGTGCGTTGCATCATCGGATTCAAGTTTTGAAGTTTAAAAAAAATAACAACTTTTACTTTAAAAGGAATTTTTAAAGTGATTTTTGAAAATATACGTTTTATGGAATTTTTAAATTGATTTATAAACGTTTAAAATTTAAAGTTATAAAAGTTAAGATTTTTGTGAAATTAAAATCAAAGTGTGATTTTTGAAATAAAAGTTGATATTTATAAATTTCAAACATTAGAATATTAAAACGAGTTTTGTAAGTGTTAGAACAAGATGAAATAAAAATTCATAAGTGAATGAAATTTATAAATTGTGAAGTATAAATTGAATAGATGGTGTAGAATAAAAGATTTATAAGTAATAAACTTATAAATTAGATTTTTGCACTTGGATGGAATATGAATAGAATTTGCTAATAAAATGATTTTGTAAGTTGAAATTGTTATGAAGTATAAATGTGATTTATAAACGTTGTTTTATAAATCCAAAACCAATTGAAATTGATAAGTTAAACATAGAAGTTTATTAAATGAAATATATCCGCGATTTTGGATAGTGGATAATTCTTGAAATAAATGTGTAGAAAAGATTGAAATGTTGTTAGTGAAGTATATTCACGATTTTGGACAGTGAATATATTTTTAAGTAAAATGGATATTATTTTGGGAAGTGACATTTTAAAAATGAAGTTAATTGTTTTAAAGATGTTTTAAAATATATTGACTATCGAAATCATAGATTTCAACATTTATTGTTGAAATAGACGTTTTCGAGAAATATAAGGAAATGGTGGACTATAACACTGTTGTTATAGTAAATGATTTCCGAAAGGAAATGTTTTTATCTAGTATTGGGATTTAAATATCTATCTTAAATTTCGAATCCCTATACTAGTGATTTTGAGTCGTCGTAACGATGTTTTACGTAACATTCGTTTTGACTCAAATAAATGTTGTTATAGTAAATGATTTCCTTAAAGAATAAATTTATACTTAAATTTGATTTAAGTATAGTGAATATTTTCTAATGTTGAAAACAAATATATTTGTGAAATCCTTATTATTAAATAAGTATGGAAATGCTTTTCCAAAAATGAAATGAAACGTTTTGAGATTTTATCTTCTTAAAGATAAATTGAAAATGAATATTGGAATCGATTTGAGAATCGTATATCAGTAGATATTTTTGAAATATAAATTCACTATGGAATTTATAAAAGAAATGGGAATTCGTCTTAAAAAAATGTTGATTTATTTTTGAAGTGTGGAAAAGTTTATATATCTAGTAAGATATTTTTGAAGATGAAATAATTTGGAAAATTATTTGGAATCTGATGATGTTGCGCATCTTTATTGATAGTTAAATAACCAACTATCAATAATTACCTTGAATATGGTATTTTTTGTGAATTGGATGAATTTGAATGCCACACTTATTTTTAAATAATCGCTCACTATTCGGGTTAGCCGGGAAAGGACCATGGGGTCGTATAACCCATTCCGAATATGTGATACGTCGTTATGAATTGCATTCGAAGACCGGTGTTGAAGACCGGATATTTTTGAAAACGGAAGGATTACCGTCGAGTTACTCTACATCGGCTGATCTCCGGTTTAGAAGTTTTATCACCCTTAGTGACGGGAAGTCCTGACGTGGTTGAAAATTATCCGGAAATGCAAGGGCTTCGTGAGAAGTGCCTTCGGTTCTGTTCGATCCCGGAACAGACTTGTATGGATTGTGTGTCTGACGTTACAATTTGAGATATAAAGCTGATTCCTTTCAAATACATTTCTGTTGGTGGCGGAGAATTTATTCTCTTAGCTTAACACCCTTCTCTGAGACGTATGAGCTCAGAGGTTATGTAGTTGAAATTTATCAGCGATATATCCCAATTTGGTAACGTGGCATACTGAGTGTTGCTGTGAAATGATCAGTGTTTGATCATTTGCGATATGATCATTTGTTTGATCTTATATCTTTGTGATCATAGGTTGATCATTTTGTTTGACCCAAAGCATGGCTTTGTAGGAAGCGTAGCTTTGTGGACGAGACTTCGTCGAACCTCACACCCCGGAAATGGTCAAAACAGGAAGGATGCGGCAAGGTTCTAGGGAGTAGCGCCCCTTAGTGTATGTCATTCCTTCTGGATAAAGGTGGTATCATGGTATGGAGCCCAGATACTTAACCTCTGTGGTTGCTGCAAATTTATTACTTTGTGGTTGTTACGAATCGGGGATCCTCGGGAAGATCGGTGACGATCGGGGGATGGCATACGCGTGTCAGTAGTTACCTATTTTTGCAGAGGTAACCCGGCCTTGTGTTGGCAGAGATCTAACCGTAACGTTAGGTTCTCGGGTCGTCTATTCCAGGGACGTACCCATCGTGGCATAAGAAGTTCCTTAGCCTGACCATTTGTTGGAAATCCAAAGAAACAATACGTGACTTGTACGGTTTTAGTTGTAGAACCTGCCATTCACTTATGGTGGTCACCACTGTTTGGATGGTAGCTATAGTAGGCATAGTTCGGAATGTCTATGCTGGCTAAGATTTATATTATACTTTCGAAATGTTTTCTACACTATGCACTAATAATAATATCAAAAAAGGATTTGATTTTGCGTAGTAAGCATCTTTGACTATCATAAGAAGAAATCTCCTCCAATTCTGCGTTTGCATTGTGTGTGTGGTGGGAGGTCTTATGGTAGTTTCATTTTCCAAAAGCATTGCGAAATTTACTTTAAATTTCCTGTTGTTTGTTTTAAAGATAAACTGTTTTACGATCTCACACCAGTCACCATGACTGACTCGGAGTTTATTGTTCCCTTCTAAACTCTGGGTGCCCACCAATTTCCACACGGGCAGTCTAGAGTTATGTTATCAGGATATTCTGGAGCTTTGGAGATAAGCTGGATGACGAGACGTAGTATTTGTATCTGATAGTATTTATTCCACTGTGTATTCTGTATGAGGACAAGTTATATAACTGTCCATTGTTGTATATTGACTCTGATGATTGATGTATGTATAAACTGATATAGTTCTTTGTTTTAAAAGACTAGTAATTATCTATTGTATATTGTTCCGCTGCGATGTGTAAGATTCTGATATTGTTTTCTGTTCTGATGTTGTTCTGTGTTGTTCTTCTCTTCTTCTTCCTTTTTCCTCTTTTCTTCTTCTTCTACCTTTTTTTTCTTTTTAAAACCCTCACTATTGGAGTTTCCGGCACTCGATTTCTCGGCAGTCGATAAAGTGAGTATCGATGTTGAATTTTCGAAAGTCGAAAATTTCGGTATGTGACAAAGGTGGAATCCACTAGTAGTGGAGATGTTGAGGTAAAGGGTATATGTTCGGTTAGGTTGAAGATGTATAATGGGAGAGAGGTGAAATTCATGGAAGTTAGACATATCCCAGGAATTAAAAAGAATTTTATTTCAGTGAGATGGTTGGAAAGAAAAGGATGCAATCTTTCAACTCGAGGTGGAGTTACATGGGTTTGGAAGGGTAACACGGAGGAGCTACATGCAAAAAGTGGAAGCAACCATGTGTACAAATTGCTTGGAAGAACGGTGGAGAATGAAGGGACTTCTCAAAATAGTTTTGGAAAGGCAAATTTGTTAGTATCAAGGTGGAGCATGCAATAGAAAACCACAAAGTCTGCTTGGAGATATTTGTGGTATTACAAGAAATTCTGATTTATTGACAATGTAACACCCCGTAAGTTGGCGCTAATTATTTAATTAGTTAGATAGTAAATTAATTAGGCTCTGAAAATGGAATTTGTGCAAATGATGGAATTTTACCATGAAACTTGCACCCTTGCGTTCATGGCGAAATTCTGAGCAACTTTCATATTTGGAGTTTTGCGATCAGAGTCCAACGAAGAAGTTACGGACGAAAAACAAATATGGATCGAAAATAATCAAATAAGAAATAATTAACGTTTTTATATTAATTACCCAAGTCTACGGGCCGACCCTTCATTGGGGACGGTCATTCCTTAGCGGTTGACCGGTCACCTAAGGGCGGTCGATCGGTGGCGACCTGGCAGCTCCAGTAAACCTAGGCTGCAACGTATCGGATTTAATATATTTCGATCTAACTGTTCCGGTTGATTCTAGCGCCTAAAATCCAGGCCTAGCCCTCTCTTCTCTTCTCATATTTTTCTGAAAGCAGTAGTGAAGCTCTACCATTTCTTCTTCTCCACTTTCTATCTAAATTATAAAGATAAGATATTTATATCTATATCTATACAAATCGGAGAAGAGTAGAAATCTAATAAAAAGGAGAAGAGAAGAGAATCAACCATATGCGTATTTGAGGTAATTTATATATTTATATATTTTTACCTATTTTCTCTCCCAATCACAAATCTCTTCTCAGATTTATAATTCTAATGTATGTATATACCCTTTTATACATATCTCTTAGATTAAAAAGGAATTGGAGATGAATCAAAGGTTCTACTTCAGATCTAGAGATTTGAATTGCTTTTAAAAGGTGAGTGGGAATTTTTATAGATTGTTATAGTATGAAAATTATCCCGTTGGTGATTATTTGATTTTTATGTATAATTGGATAATTGTATATGGGTTGTAAGCAACGAATTGAATATGATCTGAATATAATAAATATTGCCTATATTCTTGTTTATAAGTTGATTTAGCATTATATACAACCTGATCTGGAAATCAGTCCCAAAAGTATGAATTTAGAATAAATAAAATTTATTCCAAATCTAAAATAGGTTGTATAAGAATGTTATAAATTTGGATTATTGCCCTAATCTTGTTATAATATAAACTTTGCTATATTTGGAATTGCTGGAATTTAGATCCGTTTAATATTTGTAAATTAGTTTGATTTCACTACCTTTTAGAAAGATACAGCGTTTGATCGGATAAGGAATAGATGCGAATAGAAAGAGATCTGTAAAATATGAATTCATTGTATTTTACACTGTCTATTTCATTAATAAAAAGAAATAATTATTCCTTATAATTTCAAAGGATGCAATCTTTTATATTTTAAAGTTAAAATATTTTATTTTGGATTAATTTATAGAAATTATAGCGGATAAAATTTTTAGATATGATTCCAACAATTTAACATGGATAAGTATAGTCTAGTAAAGGTATATAACCAGAACATATATTTAATAAAAATAAATATTTTTATGTAATTACTGCGCTTATAATAATTAAATAAAAAGTTAATAACGACCCTTGTGCATAATATTCACATTTAGGATAATTAACTAATAAAAAAAGAAATTAAAAGGTTGTAACTCTAATAAATGGTAATAAATATGAGAGCTGCAATAAATGGATAGGGTAAATGGATTAATAGTACTAATAAAAATGGAATAGATATAAAAGGTTACTAATTTGAAATTAGTAATCATACATAAATGCCTTAGGAAACGTCCGTTAGGATTTTATAGACAAATTGACATTTATGAGCATTAAACAGAGATTTATGGGCAAATAATATTTAAGGTAAATCTTATTGCCTTAAATAAAAAGAGAATTGGTAAGATAAGTTCAATGTCTGCCTAAGCTAATATAAATAAAGACTTGGGATGGTTAATTGGACATAGTGAGTTAGTGATGCAAGGTCAGTAGAGTCACTCGATAGAAGACTGCCCTTCACTTTGAGGCTACCAGTAGTCAGGTGTATTTGCTACTTATGTGAGATATCACTAATCCAACGACCCATGACGACGTGAGATATTGGGTTTGCTTTCTTAATTGGAAAGTATTAAATGGTCCAAATTTGGAATTAGGAGCGGTGAGGATTTCTCCATAGGGGTTCGCATCTGGTTTGAGGTCTTAAGTGGATAAAGGGTCCACCTCTCTCCTAAATGGAAGTATTAAGTAACCTAGTGAGATTCCAAATAATTAAATGAGGATGTCTCTAAAAAGGGTTTACTTCAGTGTTGAGGTCTTAAGTGGCTGAGCCTCCCTACTGAAAGAAGTAACCTAATGAGATGCTATATTTATAATTAAAGAGTGAGAGTGGATATCTCAAGATGGGTTTGCTTCTGGTTTGGGGTCTTAAGTGACTATAAAGTCCTCCTTTTTCCCATAAAAGAAGTATTAAGTAGCCTAATGAGATTTCCAAGCAATGACAGCTAGATAGTACCATTGAGGAGCACGCTTTTGGAATTAGCTCTTATATGACGGGGTCTACCTATTTTCCACTACGAAGTATTAAGTGGATTGGGTACAGTCTCTTACATTGCTAAAGCCAAAATAATAGTATCATTTAGGAGAACGCCTTGCAGATAGGTCTTAAATGATGGGGTTTGCCTTAGTTAAGGTCTTAAATGATCAGAGTCTGCTTCTTTTCTAAATAAAAGGTATTTAGTGGCTTTGGTACTATTTATTACATGACTATGATTTTATTGGTGATAAATGCGGTAATTGTTGGACATTAAATGTCAGAAGCCTTAAATAGTGGTTAAAGGTCTTGTAGCTAGGACCCACTGAACATTGACAACATTTTAGGAAACCATATTATGAATAGGTCTTACATGACGGGGTCTACCTCAATTAAGATCGTACATGACAAAGCCCGCCTATTTCTCTTTTGAAAGTATTATAAAAGCCCACTTCATATCTAGAATTACTAAGTCGCTAATGGGTTCGTAAGTATTGGGTGGTTGATATGGCTTCATTAATATTTCATACCTTGGGAAGGGATAAGTATGTAATCATGTGTGCAATGCAAGGTTAGATTAGAATTGCTAACCTTAATGGACATAACAATTAAATGAAAACCTATCAGTATAAGTTTATGTTTTGGACAGTTTATATCTTTCCAGTCACCAAAACGTTGTTCTGACCCCCTTCTCATTACAACCCACAAGATAGATTTAGAGGAACAAGTCACTAGAGCTGGATGTGCTTGTCGTTGGAGAGTTCTCTCATGCTCGATGCTGATGTGACAATCTACTATCCAAGGAATACCATTAAATCCAAGGTAGTAGTCATAGTCTATATTCTTATCATATTATTGTTTACACTGTAAGTTTAGATTTTTCATAATCTCTGATAATGCTCATGCTTATTTGCAGGTACCAAATCCAACAATTTGTGCTTTGATGGACTTGGGTTTCGATTTTTGTTGAAATTTGGGCCCATTGAGGTGAGGGTTGTTACATTCGGTATCAGAGCACTAGGTTAGTCGATCAGAGGGATAATGATAAATTAAGAGAATGTATTTGTACTTTTCTATCTAGTAATATTATATTCTTACGCTAGATTCTAAAAGTCCTGACTGTAGAAGTAGTTGTAGGTCCACTCCGAAGAATGGGAAAAGCAACTATGAGTTGTAAATATTTTGGAGCTAAGATTTTCATGCCGGCTTCGAAGTACCCCACGATGTGCTGGCAATGCATAAAGCACTGTTGATGAAGAGCATGAGTACGACATATGGCTAAATCCCAAAGACTTGAGGTGTTCGACTTGACGGTTGAGATTTTAGCTACCTTGTGATTTTGGATTTTGATTTCCAGTCGGAGACACACAATTATTCCAGATGTATGGGAAATTAGATTATATATGTCGCAATTGTCCGAAAGCAAGTTTTGCTAGGGTGCTTTCATTGATCACCTCTTTTTTGGAAAATAAGGTTTTTATTTGAATTATTAATGTCAATTCCTTAGTCTAAAACATGTAAGAGAATTCTTATAACGTATATTTTAGAAATGCCCTAGATTTTTGAAAAAGGGGTATTCAAAGGATTTCTTTTCCCAAGAACTTATTTTCGAAATTTGTTTCAGGAAAGTTTTGGAATTTTAATATTGGAACAAACACGTATACCACTAAGATGGCCGTGTTAAAAAAATTTTAGTTTATAACAGATGGATTCTTTAAATCCTTAAATATTTATACGTGTATACCAATAAAGGCTTGATATTGATTTTTGGCAAGAAAATAGTTTTCCAATTTGGGAACTTTGTGTTTTGAAAAGGTATTTGGAACCACTGATATATATATATATATAAGATTAACTTTTGAGGGAAATTTTAGTATGAAATAGTTTCTGTTATTTAGAAACAAGTATAAAGGAGCATATATTTAGCTCAGTGATTTTTTCAGTTTATAAAATCAAGGATTTTTATATTTTCTCTCTTTAAGGTACGGACAAAATAGGAATGATGTTCAATTTTATTTGGGTATGTAGTTTGAAGTGTTGTTAAACCCACCAGCTGTTGGAAGAGATATTTCTATGCGGAGTGGCATGAAATACCAATTGGAATATGTTAGAGTTTTTGGAACTATTGTTGGTCGCAACAATTTTGCTGAGGCTATTGCAATCTTGCCAAGAAAGAGTCTACACGGTAAGGTGGATACTGTCATGTGGAAGGTAGAATTTTTCTAGATAGGCTCAGTTGAAGATGGTGTGCGGAACGGTTATAAGAATATTAATTAATTTAACCGGCCCTATTTGGTCTAGGTTCATGCCGCGCCCAAATCTGGGCTAGCGATCGACCGTAGCAATCGACCGGTTGATCGAATAGCGGTCGACCGCTAGGTGGATTCGGGCCAAACCCGAACCTGCAACGCGAATATAAGCCGCATCCAAACCTTCATCCACCGCAAACCCCCCTCACTCTCTTCCTCATCTTTAATTTTTAGCCATACTGAATTACACCTTCCCCTTCCTCCGCTTAACCAAGGCCTCTCTTCTCCATTCCTCCACCAACCGACGCCAAAATCCTTGCGCATCAGATCTTGCCCCACCACTATTCCGGATCTAAACTCTTTTCTCCCTTTTCCAACCGCCTCTCAGCCCACGACATTGCCACGTACCGGTAGCTCTTCCTCTCGTCATCCCTGCCTCACTCCGTAAGAAGATGCTTCGCTCGACCGGAGCGGGCGGAAGATCGCCACCTATCTTTGAACTTCAGACTTCGACTTTCTTCACAGACGACTAGTGAAGTTCGGAGATTTCACTGCTCTCGGGCTTGAAGAGCTTTTTGATGTGCACGTAAATGTGCATATATTTACATCCATATTTTATCTCTTTTTATTTAAATAAACATCATATTTGGGCATTTTTACATGTTAAAACCAAAATTCAATTATTTTCAAACCATCATATTTTCATCTTCATTCAGGGGCAAAATGGTCATTTGTGTGCATGTGTTAATTTAAGAATTTTTACTTGGACAATTTTTATGATTTTTATAGGATATTTTGGTGCATATGGAAGTGGGATTCATGATGATATATGCATGCACAAGGAAATACAAAGGAATGAAGAGGAAATAATTCAAGTTCAAGATCATGGAGGACCCCACCCACTTACCTAAATGTGCAATTAGGAGCTAATGGATAACTAAGTGGAGGTTAAAGCTTCATGCACATCAAATGATGGATTAATTAGTGGCTAATGGTTACTCGGTGCCCACACTTCCTAAAGGGCATTTTGGGAAGCACCCTAAAAATAGAATTAGGGTTTTATGCATTTATAAATAACCCACTTATGTACATGAACATATCTTCCACTCTTTGAAATTTGTTAGGAAATTAAGAAAGTAAATTTTAAGCTCTATGTTGAATGAAATAAAAATGGCTTTCTAGCCTCCTTCTCTTCTCTTTTCTACTTGTGTTTTCTTTACTTTTAGGCTCATTTTTATTCTTGTGCCCTCTTTTATTTAATGTTCATAGTTAGATTTACATTTATGCACGAGTCTAGCTTATTTCCTTTTAGTAGTTTATCTTCTTTTTCTTTGCTTATTCTCTAATTTATTTTCAATGTTGAAATTTACAAGTTTAACGACCTGATATTTTCAACCATTCGCATCCGCAAATGTCGGACTTGAATTGCTCAAAATACCGAATTGTAAATATAAATTTGGCAACTCAATATATACAGTAAATAAACAATCACAAATTCACAGACACAGAGTAATATAACAATAATGCAGCGGAAGACAAAAAATAGTAGCTCATAAAGCTACTGGTACTACTCAGTCTGACCCGAGCGAAAAGCGAAACACGAAACACTCGAGTCAGGATATACATACTTACACAATGTAAACCAACTCAAGTGAACTGTAATAGAAATGCTCAGGTAACTTAAAGAATGCTTGGGATCGCCGATCCTTTAAGGATCCGTTAAACTATCTACTATGTAGTAATATACGCTATTATAATAATGTCTAATAGAAAAATAAACTTACTTTAAAATAGCGTTAAGGAGTGACCCAATATTCCCCTTAACACATAATAGTCCCAGTAGTCTATCCAGTATCAGCGTACCCTCAGATTAGGAGCTACCCTAAATACTCCATAGGCTACGGTACAAAACCAAACTCGTAGTAAAGCTCGATATGGTAGGTGACACGGCAGAACTAGGCAATGCCAGGGTAGATATACCAATTACGCATCCGGGCTGGTGGAAACGCGTAGCAGCCACTACCGCCCACCTCGGAACACACTCCCAAATCAAAAATCGAAGGGTGGCCACCAAATCAATCACAAAGTAATAGAATAGTATCGAAGAAATGCGTCCGTCTGAGGTGCTACCTCATTGGCCCGTCAATCGCTCATGTTTTAACCACCTTACGCTAACTCACGGGAGTCGGGTCCACGTATATACCTCAATAGGAATCGTCGCCACCATCCTACTTCATTCTGGAATCTCCACCGCGTACACGGTTGTCAAAGTGGTTTTCGGTATCGACATAGAGTATGCCCATATCCGATCCCGATCTCTTTGCCAACCAATCGTTATTATAATGCATGGATATTTATTTCGAAAAAATTTATACCTCAAAACCAAATATCATATCCATTTCAAAACTAGTTTATACTTCAAGACCAAAATATCATTATCCATTTCAAAACTAGTTTATACTTCAAAGCCAAAATATCATATTCATAACTAGTTTATACTTCAAAACCAAAATATCATATGAACAAACCCAAATTTCGAATCACTGAATATTTCTTTCAATTTATTTAAAATTGAAATATTCCTTTTTAAATCATCTTATACCAAAACCACTTAATAAAGTCATATTCTTAAATCTTCAATTGCAAACCAATATATTCAAAGAAAATTCTTAATTAAATACTATTTCAAAGAAATTCATTTCCAAAATCATAGTACTTTCAAAGTTATAACACCTTTGAAACCAAACACTTTGAAACCATAATACTTTGAAACCATATCAATTTAAAATGTTATCATTTGGAAATCATAATATTTAGAAAAATCATAACACCCTTAAAATAATATTCATTACCAAAGTTATAGCATTTTTAAGTTCATTCGTTCAATTATACCAATTTCGAAAACATTGTATTAACTTGTAAATTTCAAAAATGGTTTATATTTCACCTCAAAACATATTCATTTAAACCATTTAAATTCAATGTCAAAATCTTCCAAAATAATATTCATTTCTAAAGTTCATTGTAATTTTAGCAACAACAGCACTTATAAAGTGTTACGGTAAATATATTAACATTTAAAAAACATTGTCAAATTCAAAACAATAGCACTTATAAAGTGCTACAATAGGTATTAGAATTTCAAAATAGTTCAATTTCAGAAACAGCAGCACTTATAAACTGCTGCAGTAAGTATTTTAGTATTTCAAAACCTAGTTTAATTTCAGAAACAACAGCACTTTGGAAATGCTGCCAATACAATTCCAAATGTATTATAACATTTCAGAAACATTAAAAACTTCAATTTTAGCCATTTTTAACTTATAATACATATCTCACATTTCAGAAATATTCATTTGGATATCAATTTACTTATAGTTTACATAAAATAACTTTTATAATTAAAATATCCAAATTTACTATAATTCATTTATTAAGTCAAAAGTGCACTATTTACGTAACTTTTTATTTTAACAAATAACTAACACTTTATTTGAAATACCCATTTCATAAACAAAATATTCTTTTAATAAGTCAAACTTCACATTTCCAATTGAAACCAAGCTTTCCATTATAAAGTTAAGTCATATTTTTAAGATACATTTTTCCATTTTAAATCATAATTATTTAATTTACAAAACAAATCCATTTCATAAAATAAAATCTATTAAAATCACTAGGTTAGATTTAAAATTCCATATCAAATCAAATTTAATTATTAAGTTATTTATCATCAATGAAGATCTTTAAATTCAATTTAAAACCAATTATTGATATATAAATGTTCCAACTTATAGAAAACCAATATAACTTTATAATTTAAAATCAAACCACTTATTGACTTATAAAAATTCCATATATTTAAAATCATTGAATCAATTTTTTTTTAAAGAAATTTTTTCATATATCTTAAAACTTAAAAATACTTAAAAAATTTAAGAAAATATTATTAAATATATAACCATGGGTCTGTATAATATTTTCTAACCTAGGTCAAGTGATACGGATATGTATCATTTCAATTTGTAATTTAAAAAGAAAAATCCAAGTTCTATCATTTCAACCCCACAATCCCAAGTCAAATAAAATACAATAAAAATCACTCGAGCCTATCATTTCAGCTCATAATGATTTTTCCTTATTCTAAAGTCCATTCGGATATGTATCATTTCAACCCATAGTGAAAGGGAACTTGCAGTGTGAAATACAGAAAATAAAATAATAGTAGAGCATATAATATCATATCAGGTGATGTAACAAATATATAAGCAGTATATAACATCATATAATCATATCACAGGCATATATGAACATATCATATTAATTTCTACAATTCACATGTCATTGTTTCACAATTATATAAGTATGAATGTCGGGAGTGATAAACTCGTCTTTTAGAGTTAGAGATGACAATTTGAAACACACAACTATACTTCGAAAAGCACGACAAAGCACGAAAAGATTTGAGGAGAAGATGATGAGCCAATATTCAGATCATGCAATAAATAAAATAAATCAAATATAAGAATATGATTCAATACAAAATATTATAGATTAAAACAATGAAAAATATGAATCAAGGTGAGATAAAATGGCTTCACCTATACAAGTAGGCTCGGCCACATCACTACATGGCTCGGCCATGATGTTTAGATGCAAGCTAGGCTCGGTCATGAGGTCACAAGGCATGGCTATGGCTTGTGGAATGTGGAAACATGGTGAGTTACAAATCTTGGAAAGGAAATGGTCAAGAAAGTGAAAGGTCATGCACACATGGGTTCATCCCTATGTCTAAAGTGCTCGGCCATGGTTAAGTTTGGGTCAAGTGGTCATCAATTCATGGCTAGTCAAGTGTGTGGTCAGGGCAAAGCAAGGAGATGGTGGTGGAACAAGGGTGGCCGAGGTTAGCACATAGGAAGGGAAGGTGAAATACATGGCTCGGCTTTTCATCAAAGTTTGGTGATGTGTTGCATCTTGGTGGTCATGGCTTTGGTTTGGTGGTGGTGAGGAGGTGATGGCCGGTCATATGTGGAGGTGGAGAGGAGATGGTGGTCGGCACAATGGTGGAGGCCGAGCATACTTGATGAAGAAACAAAGGAAAAATAAAAGAAAAAAAGAAAAGAAAAAAGAAAAGAAAAAAGAAAAGAAAGAGGAAGGAGCCATTGAAAACTTACTAATTTTTTTTCAGGAGAAAGAAAATGAGATATTTGAGGAGTTTTGTACATGAATTGATGATAGAAATTCACGGCTACAAATGGTGAACGACTAAGAAAGCAATAAAGAGGCTAGGCAAATAAAAGGCAAGAGTTTGAATGGTAAGAAAAGGAAAAGTCATACCTTGTATTAAAGGAAAAGAATCTTACGATATATTTTATTCTTAAATGCAAATGAAAAATGAGGATATGGAGATGAGAAAGAAATATTCTTGTACGTGATTGAGATAGTAATACACGGCCAAGAAAGACAAGAGTGAATGGCTATGGAGTGTAAATGTCTCTTAAATTTCTCCAAGCCATTTATTCGCACAAATTTCATTCTAGATATGTAATGAGAAGTAAATGTGTACGTGAATTATGAAGTGAAAGCACGGCTAAAAGATGGTTTGGACGACAAGCAAAGGAGTGAATGCTAGGAAACGGAAAAAGGCATAAGTTAAGGAGAAAGAAACGTATGTCTCTTGAAATTTCCAAAGCTAATTATAAAAAGATATACACAAGTAAAATCCAATAAATAAAATAAAGTCCAGACAAAACAAAATAGAAAAAAAAAGAGATGGACATAGGGAAAATATAAAATAAAATACAGAAAATAATTATGTGTAAAACGTTGTATTTTATCCATTTTAAAAAGTATAAAACAAAATTTGACAAAACAAAAATGCAGAACGAATATCAGAATTATATTCTGCTTCAAAGAAAAAGATTAGAAATTAAAGTTTCGAATTTCAAAATTTCAACTATGGTCAAATTTTGACTTTCAGTTGACCAAAATATAAAATTTCAGAAAATATTTATTTTATTATATTTGGAAAATAAATTACAAACAAATTCCAAACTTACTTTGGAAAATTCTAAAAATTCACTTTTAAATGATTTAAAAATCAAAGTTTTCAAAATAAAAATAAAAAAAAATCTTTACAAAATAATGGGTTGTTACACTCTCCCCCACTCAAAACTTTTCATCCTCGAAAAGGAACGAGGCACAGAAAACAGTGAAAACAAGATAGAATGAGATAGGATTAAGACAAGATGAAAAGAAATTGAAATTACACCTGATAACTGTTGTTATAGGTGAATTCAATGAGATAGAGATGATCTTCCCAAGGTCCTCCGATATCAAGAATACAAGCACGAAGAAGATCCTCTAGAATATGATTCACTCTTTCCGTTTGACCATCGGTCTATGGATGGTAAGCAGTGCTCAGATTCAGATGAGCACCAAAGATTCTTGAAAAGTTTCTGAAACATACTGGTATAAGCAATACCCTTCCATTCTCTAACAATATAGTGAGAAATAAGGACAACCGAAATGATAGAGTTATGAAATGAGATCACAAAGGAAGATGAGAAGAAAGCCATACATTGATCGCAGCAATCTTAACTATATCAATGGAAATTCCATTACCAGAAACCATATGCCCAAGAGATTGGACTTCATCCTTCCAGAAATGGCATTTCGAGAATTTAGCTTTCAACTGATGATTCCTAAGAGTCTCCAGAATAGATTTCGAATGTGACTCCTGTTCTTTCCTTAACTTGGAGAAGACAAGGATATCATCAACAAAGACTAAAACAAACTTGGTAAGCACATCATGAAAAACACGATTCATCAATCAAAAAAAAGAAGCAGGGGCATTAGTCAAACCAAAAGGTATAACTAACCATTCATAGAAAAAAACATTCTCAGTACGGAAAGCAGTCTCGGGAATACTTTCCTCAGCAATACTGAGCTGGTGAAAATCAGTGGCAAGATCAAGCTGAGAGAAAACAGTAGCTCCATAGGCTGACCAATTCGAAATTTGATTTCCCACTTAGAAGGTAGGAGAATGGAAACAACCAGAAAGAAAATAGATTGGAAAATAAAATAAAATAATAGATTTAAAACCATGAAAATTTCAACTTACATTAATATTTAATTTCATACATTTGATTTCACTTAAGTTAAATAAATCTTAACTATTATTAATCTCATTATCTCATCATACAATTATCTTAAATTAACAATTTTCCAAAGTCATGAATTTGAAAATCATTTACTATACTCATAATTTATTCAATAAATTTCATTCTTCTTTATTCCAAAATTATTATTAAATTTATTCCACTTAATATATCTAATCATATTATTAAGTTTATTTACACTTTTTATAACTTCTCCAATTTATTTATAAATTCCTTTAACACCATTTTATATCGTAATTATTCAATTAACCTTTTATTCTATTTACCTCTATTAATCTTTTATACAAAAATTTAAGTGTATAACATTTATTATAACCACTAAAATTCTATTTATAAAATCCTTTTATATTGTACATTATCCAATTACATTTTTAACATCTAAATAATTAAGGTAAGTCATATTGGAATGCAATAGAATATTATACAAATAAAATTTTCTTATTCAATTATTTCAAGCTTACATATTTATCCAAAATTTGAACTTCATTTTATAATTGAAATCATCCTTTAAGATAAAATTTAAGAATTTAAATTTCCGGTTAACTTCAAACTATTCTAGAGATAAATAAATATATATACAATATATACATCAAATCAAATTTTAAACCATATATCAATATATATTATAAATTAAATTTTTAGAAATTCAAATCAATTAAATTCTTCAAAGCAAAACTGTAGCAAAGCTACAGAATGGTCTCTTCACTTCGAAACTCGAAAATGAATGTCGATGATGCTGCAGTCATCACCGAAATTATTTTCCAACGACAAAGAAAAGAGCGCTGATTTAAAACTTTAAAATTCTTTAGAAACAATTTCTATTCGAAAATATTTTAAATAATATATCCTTTTAAACCCTTAAAACCAGAATTTGAAATTATCGAAAATTAAATTCTCAAATTCCAGATTTAAGTTCATTTAAATTTTCAAATCACTTTATAAATCATATTTATAAATTCATTTATAGAACAAATAAATGAAAATCAAATATTATCGTTTTAAACAACCAATTTAACTAACTTATTAAATTCCAGAAATTCTACTTATATATTTAAAATATAATCATACAAATTAATTTCATTTATCAAATTTGAAAATAATATTGTGTCAGTTTGCTCTGTTCAAGTGCTTTGGAAATCCTATCGATAGCGTTGATCAGACGAATCGATCGAAAATCCAAACCAACATCAACAACTCAAAAAACACAATATATAAAACATTTTAATATTAATAACAAAATACAAAATACACTCCCTCACCAGATGATTCAATGATAGATTTCAAATCAAGGATAGAGAATCAAACATAGAGGGATCCAACCAACAGAATTCAACTAGAAGATAAGCTCGATAGATAGATAAATAGATTTAGAAAAGAATGGTTAGACTTATATAAATCACGGGCAACTTTAATCGGTCAACCGTCACTTCAAAATAAGATCGAGGTAGAATTCAGAGGCAAATCGACATTCGATCGCCAGAGATAGAATTTGAGAACAACAAAAGATAGCAGCATTGTAAACTGCTGATACAGAAATCTCCGGTGAATCAATGCCTATTGTATGGAGTTTCACTTCCATACAAATCATTCAAAGGTTGGCGAGACCGCCAATTTATTATAGCGATCCTTCGAAGTGGAGTTATGGGACAATCCAAAATCAAAAAGACACGAATAGGGGAGACACGAATGGACTTTGGAACCGAAGGGAACGTTCCAAAATTCAAAGGAAACCGAGTCAAAGAGGAAGAGATTCAAGCTCGAATGAAGTGATTCTGTAATTTAATCTACTCTATACGCTGAGTTTTGCCTAAAACCTGGCTCTGATACCAAATGTAACGACCCGATATTTTCAACCATTCGCATCCGCACATGCCGGACTTGAATTTCTCAAAATACCGAATTGTAAATATAAATTTGGAAAAACTCAATATATACAGTAAATAAATAATCACAGAATCACAGACACAGCGTAATATAACAATAATGCAGCGGAAGACAAAGAATAGTAGTTCATGAAGCTACTATATATAATATAACAGAGTTCAACAAGATACAATAGAAATCACGAATACAAAGATGTCTCAATACAATAGTCAAATACAAGATCTGGATACATCACTGGAATCAACTGAAGGACTGAAAGCAGAATCAATAGATGGATCCAAGCGAACCTTCAACTCCAAAGGTGAGTCTCGAATACGGGTACTACTCAGTCTGATCCGAGCGTTAAGCAAAACATGAAACACTCGAGTCAGGACATACATACTTACACAATGTAAACCAACCCAAGTGAACTGTAATAGAAATGCTCAAGTAACTTAAAGAATGCTTGGGATCGCCCATCCTTTAAGGATTCGTTAAACTATCTACTATGTAGTAATATATGCTATTATAATAATATCTAATAGTAAAATAAACTTACTTTAAAATAGCATTAAGGAGTGACCCAATATTCCCCTTAACACATAATAGTCCCAGTAGTCTATCCAGTATTAGCGTCCCCCTAGATCGGGAGCTACCCTAAATACTCCACAGGCTACGACACAAAACCAAACTCGTAGTAAAGCTCGATATGGTAGGTGACACGGCACAACTAGGCAATGCCAGGGTAGATATACCAATTACGCATTCGAGCTGGTGGAAACGCATAGCAGCCACTACCGCCCACCTCAGAACACACTCCCAAATCAAAAATCGAAGGGTGGCCACCAAATCAATCACAAAGTAATAGAATAGTATCGAAGAAATGCGTCCAATCAGAGGTGCTACCTCATTGGCCCGTCAATCGCTCATGTTTTAGCCACCTTATGCCAACTCACGGGAGTCGGGTCCACGTATATACCTCAATAGGAATCGCCGCCACCATCCTACTTCATTCTGGAATCTCCACCGCGTACACGGTTGTCAAAGTGGTTTTCAGTATCAACAGAGAGTATGCCCATATCTGATCCCGGTCTCTTTGCCAACCAATCGTTATTATAATCCATGGATATTTATTTCGAAATAATTTATACCTCAAAACCAAATATCATATCCATTTCAAAACTAGTTTATACTTCAAGACCAAAATATCATTATCCATTTCAAAACTAGTTTATACTTCAAAGCCAAAATATCATATTCAAAACTAGTTTATACTTCAAAACCAAAATATCATATGAACAAACCCAAATTTCCAATCACTGAATATTTCTTTCAATTTATTTAAACTTGAAATATTCCTTTTTAAATCACTTAAACCAAAACCACTTAATAAAGTCATATTCTTAAATCTTCAATTACAAACCAATATATTCAAAGAAAATTCTTAATTAAATACTATTTCAAATAAATTCATTTCCAAAATCATAGTACTTTCATAGTTATAACACCTTTAAAACCAAACACTTTGAAACCATAATACTTTGAAACCATATCAATTTAAAATGTTATCATTTGGAACTCATAATATTTAGAAAAATCATAACACCCTTAAAATAATATTCATTACCAAAGTTATAGCATTTTTAAGTTCATTCGTTCAATTATACCAATTTCGAAAACATTGTATTAACTTATAAATTTCAAAAATGATTTATATTTCACCTCAAAACATATTCATTTAAACCATTTAAATTCAATGTCAAAATCTTCCAAAATAATATTCATTTCCAAAGTTCATTGTAATTTCAGCACCAACAACACTTATAAAGTGTTACGGTAAATATATTAACATTTCAAGAACATTGTCAAATTCAAAACAGCAGCACTTATAAAGTGCTATAGTAGGTATTAGAATTTCAAAACAGTTCAATTTCAGAAACAGGAGCACTTATAAACTACTGCAGTAAGTACTTTAGTATTTCAAAACCTAGTTTAATTTCAGAAACACCGGCACTTTGGAAATGCTTCCAATACAATTCTTGATTTATTATAACGTTTCATAAACATTAGAAACTTCAATTTTAGCCATTTTTAACTTATAAAACATATCTCACATTTCAAAAATATTCATTTGGATATCAATTTACTTATAGTTTACATAAAATAACTTTTATAATTAAAATATCCAAATTTACTATAATTCATTTATTAAGTCAAAAGTGCACTATTTACGTAACTTTTTATTTTAACATATAACTTAACACTTTATTTGAAATACCCATTTCATAAATAAAATATTCTTTTAATAAGTCAAACTTCACATTTCCAATTGAAACCAAGCTTTCCATTATAAAGTTAAGTCATATTTTTAAGATGCATTTTTCCATTTTAAATCATAATTATTTAATTTACAAAACAAATCCTTTTCATAAAATAAAATCTATTAAAATCACTAGGTTAGATTTAAAATTCCATATCAAATCAAATTTAATTATTAAGTTATTTATCATCATTAAACATCTTTAAATTCAATTTAAAACCAATTATTGACATATAAAGATTCCAACTTATAGAAAACCAATATAACTTTATAATATAAAATCAACCCACTGATTGACTTATAAAAATTCCATATATTTAAAATCATTGAATTAAATTTTTTTTAAAGAAAATTTTTCATATATCTTAAAACTTAAAAATACTTAAAAAAATTTAAGAAAATATTATTAAATATATAACCATGGTTGTGTATAATATTTTCTAACCTAGTTCAAGTGATACGGATATGTATCATTTCAATCCGTAATTTAAAAAGAAAAATCCGGGTTCTATCATTTCAAACCCGCAATCCCAAGTCAAATAAAATAAAATAAAAATCACTCGAGCGTATCATTTCAGCTCATAATGATTTTTTCTTATTCTAAAGTCCGTTCGAATATGTATCATTTCAACCCATAGTGAAAGGGAACTTGTAGTGTGAGATACAGAAAATAAAATAACAGTAGAGCATATAATATCATATCAGGTGGTGTAACAAATATATGTGCAGTATATAACATCATATAATCATATCACAGGCATATATGAACATAGCATATTAATTTCTACAATTCACATGTCATTGTTTCACAATTATATAAGTACGAATGTCGGGAGTGATAAACTCACCTTTTAGAGTTAGAGATGACAATTTGTAACACACAACTATACTTCGAAAAGCACGACAAAGCACGAATAGATTTGAGGAGAAGATGATGAGCCAATATTCAGATCATGCAATAAATTAAATAAAACAAATATAAGAATATGATTCAATACAAAAGATTATAGATTAAAACAATGAAAAATATGAATCAAGGTGAGATAAAATGGCTTCACCTATACAAGTAGGCTCGGCCACATCACTACATGGCTCGGCCATGATGTTTAGATGCAAGCTAGGCTCGGTCATGAGGTCACAAGGCACGGCTATGGCTTGTGGAATGTGGAAACATGGTGAGTTACAAATCATGGAAAGGAAAAGGTCAAGCAAGTGAATGGTCATGCACACATGGGTTCAGCCGTATGTCTAAAGTTCTCAGCCATGGTTAGGTTTGGGTCAAGTGGTCATCAATTCACGGCTAGTCAAGTGTGTGGTCAGGGCAAAGCAAGGAGATGGTGGTGGAACAAGGGTGGCCGAGGTTAGCACATAGGAAGGGAAGGTGAAATACATGGCTCGGCTAGGCTTTTCATCAAAGTTTGGTGATGTGTTGCATCTTGGTGGTCACGGCTTTGGTTTGGTGGTGGTGAGGAGGTGATGGCCGGTCAGATGTGGAGGTGGAGAGGAGTTGGTGATCGGCACAAAGGTGGAGGCCGAGCATACTTGATGAAGAAACAAAGGAAAAATAAAAGAAAAAAAGAAAAGAAAGAGGAAGGAGCCATTTAAAACTTAGTAAATTTTTTTTAGGAGAAAGCAAACGAGGAAATGAGATATTTGAGGAGTTTTGTATGTGAATTGATAAGGGAAATTCATGGCTAAAAATGGTGAACAGCTAGAAAAGCAATAAAGAGGCTAGGCAAATAAAAGGCAAGAGTTTGAATGGTAAGAAAAGGAAAAGTCACACCTTGTATTAAAGGAAAAGAATCTTACAATATATTTTATTCTTAAATGCAAATGAAAAATGAGGATATGGAGATGAGAAAGAAATATTCTTGTACGTGATTGAGATAGTAATACACAGCCAAGAAAGACAAGAGTGAATGGCTATGGAGTGTAAATGCTAGGAAAATAAAAAGGTAAGAATTCAAAACATGTAACCTATGTCTCTTAAATTTCTCCAAGTCATTTATTTGCACAAATTTCTTTCTAGAAATGAAATGAGAAGTAAATGTGTACGTGAATTATGAACTGGAAAGCACGGCTAAAAGATGGTTTAGACGACAAGCAAAGGAGTGAATGCTTGGAAACGGAAAAATCATAAGTTAAGGAGAAAGAAATGTATGTCTCTTGAAATTTCCAAAGCTAATTATAAAAAGATATACACAAGTAAAATCCAATAAATAAAATAAAGTCCAGACAAAACAAAATAGAAAAATAAAGAGATGGACATAGGGAAAATATAAAATAAAATACAGAAAATAATTGTGTGTAAAACGTTGTATTTTATCCATTTTAAAAAGTATAAAACAGAATTTGACAAAACAAAAATGCAGAACGAATATCAGAATTATATTCTGCTTCAAAGAAAAAGATTAGAAATTAAAGTTTCAAATTTAAAAATATCAACTGTGGTCAAATTTTGACTTTCAGTTGACCAAAATATAAAATTTCAGAAAATATTTATTTTATTATATTTGGAAAATAAATTACAAACAAATTCCAAACTTACTTTGGAAAATTCTAAAAATTCACTTTTAAATGATTTAAAAATCAACGTTTTCAAAATAAAAATAAATAATTAAATCTTTACAAAATTATGGGTTGTTACAACAAGTGTTGATTTGATAACACAAATGAGTAGCTAAACCCCTTCAATTTAGGGGTGATGAAGCTCTCTATCTTTGTGTAATTTCAAAATTTTTATGAGTTATGATCTCTTTGTTTATGCTTCATGAATGTGAATTTTGATGTAAGTTTATACAAGTGGGTTTGATAGCTTATATTGCTTATGCAAATGAGCTATTCTTATTCAACATAAATACAATTTACATCATCATTTGCTAATTAATTTTTTATTTTGAAATGAAAGTAAAAATGAAATTTGATGATCTATATTACTAGTTACAATAGTAAATAGATCATACTTAAATTAGCTTTTGCTTTGGCTTCATTTTCATGAGAATTATAAGTGGTGTAATTGTTGTATTATAGTTTGATGGTTTGAGTTATGTTAATTAATAACATAAGCAAACCATACTTATGAAAAATGCAATGATTATTTCACTTAATATCAAAGTTAGTGATCATAAATTATTTATTTGTTGATTTACAAAAATTTGAGAGTGGATTTTCCTCTAAATTGTTCGTTAGTCTAATAGTTTTTAAATCAAAATTTAATTCTAGTTTTAGCTTCATTTTATTTCTAGTTAACAATTTCTCCTCCATTTGGTTTAATTTGATTGAATAGATTTTTGAACTCTAATAATTCCATGCGGATCGACCCGTACTCGCCACGTACTAACTATTGTACGCCATGCGCTTGCGGTTATTTTAATTTGAAAATGTTCGACTATTTTCTAAACCGATAGAAAATAAGTCGTTGAACAAGTTTTTGGCGCCGTTGCCAAGGATTTGTTTTGATTTTAATTTTCTATTCTTCGAATTATTTTTGTGCGATTTTATTTGTGTGTTTGTTTTGTGTGTTTGTTTGCATTTTTATTAATATATATATATATATATATATATATATATATATATATATATATTTGTGCGCGTTTGTGTTTTCAATCTTGTGTGTGTGCTTGTTGTTGTTTATTTTCATTTTACATTGCATTTCTAAAAAAAATCATATACAATTAAAAAAAAACAATTTTATTCCATTTCATTTTTTTACAGTTTATTTTTACAATCTCATTTTCTTTTTTTATATATACTTTTGCATTTTCATTGTCAAAAGCTATTGTTCACTCTCTGGTTATACTGTGCACTGTTCTTCATTACATACAGTCACCATCCAACACTTCACAAGACTTCACTGTTCCATTCCCCTGAACCTCCTTAACTCATCACTGCCAAACAATCTTACTGCCTTACTGCCTGAACAAGACTACAATATCATCCCCCACCATACATTATACAATCATCCCATACTGTTAACTGCTTCCACATTCCTTAATCATCAAAATTGTGCCAGTACAGTTCATCACCATCAGTGCTTCTACCAGCCTCTCCTCATCTCATCTCATACAACCACTGTGCAACTGCTGTGCACACGCATTCGAACAACATTCCATCTAGATCATACCTTCAAACTTTCCTGCAACATACAAGTTGCAAAACAGCATCAAACTACTGTCATCTCCTCAGTTTTGCCAACCACAAAACCACTCATCAACCACAATATCATTGCAAACACTGTCAACCACTATACTTGTTTCATCATTCCACCTATGCACTCCTCTAGCCTCGACATACTTCACTGTGCAACATCAAACTGCTGCATACAAGCAACCTACCCTGCCTGTTCAACCCAACAGTACAGTATTGCACATCTACCCACAACAGTCAACAACCATGCTAGCCACTTCTATCACCTCCCTCCACCCTTCTCACCTATCATCAACTAGCCATAACCTAAACTGCATACAACTCATTCCATCATATACAAGCCCCTTATCAACCCACCGACCATTCATTCCAACCACAGCCATACAACCCAGAAGCCACTGCAGTTCTGCAATTCAAATCCTCAGCCACTTCTTCAAGCCAAAGTACAAGCATCAGCTCTGATCCACGCCAACATTCATCATCCACCCACTTTTACCATTCATCACTCATACAACACCATATTTCACAAACACTCTCACTTCATCACTAATCCCCTACCAGTCACCACTTCTACAATACTTCACAATCACTACTCATATCATACTTCCTGACCATAACAATTCCATCATCATCGTAACTTCTTCCCATTCATTTCAACCACATACATCTACAAAACAACCCACCATCCAAAAAGTCTCCTTCAACTACTTCGGCAACACCATCATACCATACAACCTTCTGAAGCCGTCCACTGCCACCAGTGCACAGCTGTACCATCTTCCCATCAACCAGACTTTTGAACTACTACAACTCCACCATCTTCTTCCACTGCCTTTCACTCCAGTGCTTCCACAGCAACTCCTCCGTCCACAATATAAACACTGTTCCCCCTGTCAACAGTCCCATTGAACAATACTTCCCCATACCAACAAGAACCAATCACTTATGCCCATCAAAACAAGTCTTCTACATAGCAAGACAGTTCAACCCTTCCACTTCAAAACAATTCAATAACAACCTCTGCCCATAACTCCTCAAACCAACCACAAACATCTCCCCTCATTTCCCACCAAACAACCACTTCCACATAGCTACCCAATTCCACGGCTATCTAATCCAGCCTCGATCACCTGACCTCCTTCAAACGAAAGCAACTCATTTGCGATAGTGCCTGCAACCATTCTCATCAAACAACAAACTTCCCAAACCATCGCAACCCCTCCACTACGAAATCCATAGCCACGACATCATGAGAAACCACCAGTGGACACTCGAGCATCGCATAATTTTGATTCAAAGTGAACTTCGAACTACCCTCCTCAACCTAAATCCACTCAATTCGCATCCCAAGTCGAACTCGATTCCAATCCCAATCGCCTCGAGCACCCCTCTTCGAATCGAAGAAACAAAACTACGACCCCCTTCGATTCAACGATTGAACAACACAGGCCAATCGCAACCACCATCCACTCGATCTGCAACCAATTTGTTTTGAGCTTGAGAATTGAATTTTGTTTTGCGAGTTGAGATTTTCGTTCGTGAATTGAGACTGTATTTTGTTAATTTGAGAATTTTGCAGAACAAGGAGGAGTTTATTTATTAATAAGAAGAGTGGATAATGTTTTTTGGCAACGGGATAAATCTGGGCCAGGTATAAGTAGTTTTGGGTCAGGGATTCTTGTAAAAAATTAGTACAGTTTTTTGTGTGTTTATATTGAGTTATTTTGTTTTATTTTATTTGTTTTGTCTTGTAAAAAAAAAGAGTTTGTTTTCTATAGTTTTGTTTTGCTTTATTCAAAATAAAAAAAAACTTTGGCTTATTTTTATTTCTTTTGATTTTTTTTATTTTTCTTTGTTTTAGTACTTATCTTATATATAAAGCAAATACTTGAGGAGGTGAAGCCTTTTTCGAATTGCCAAAAATGTCCCTTTTTAAATCATTTCATTACATATGGCAATAAGGATATATCCGGTGTTTCCCATCTCCACTACGCTTTAGTTTGTATACACGTTCTCTCATCACGCCCCCGTTTCTTCCTCACGTACCAAAAAAGAAAACAAATTAGGTCCAAAAACTGAAAATCAATCTCCTCCTTCAAACCTAGCAGGATCCTTGAAACCACAACCAATCCCTCTCCTCTACTACCACCTAAATCAGATCATTCTGACTGTTGCGACGTTCGACTCATTAATTTAAAAAGAATTCCACGACTTCTCCAGTGGCTTCTAAAGCGGTGAAGGAATATGAAAGTGACGTTCGAAAGCTGGAGGCTTTGTTCTCTAATTGAATCCATTGGCCAAGGAATTCGTTTCGTTTGCTAAAATATTGAATGCAGATACTCCTCTTTCTGTTGATTCACTGGATCATTATTATAATTATTAAGATAGCATGGATTCCGAGCATGATGTTTTTGGAAATCCTGAGAATTATCAGAGGGTAAATTGATTTATTTTTTGTATAAGTTTAATTGAATCTGGGATTCTGATATAATTGAAATATTAGAATTTTATGTATATACACGGTTTGGACAAGGGTTTATTTGCAGGTAGGAGAAAAGAGCTTAAGCACGAAATTGTGGTATTGGTAGAAGAGTAGAATCTCGCTTAAATGTATTCCATCAACACAAGATTTCAACTTTCAGAATTGGTACTCATCTTGATTACTATCAGATCTAGACCACCAAAGATTAGTACTTGATTATTTTAATTTGATTTGATGCTTTTTTTTTCAGTTTTTTTTCCTTCGATTCGTGTTTTGTATCTAATAGTTTATGCTCGAAACTGTAAAACTCATTCAAAGTTCAGGCCTGCAGTTGATTTTTTTACATTTGAGTTTTTAATTTGCTGGGATTTCTAATATAGGAAAGTCATTTTTGATTATCTGATTTGCTTGCCGTCTTCCAGTAATTACAGTCTGTGAATTCGACATTTTCATTTTTCTGAAATATGGACGCTGATTAAATATGGAACTTATGATTTTCATTTTAATTAGAAGTATTGGTACGAGATGTGAGATCCTGACTGCTTATATTATCGGTTTGATTACTATTGTCTCTTAAGTTTAGATTTGTTTTACTGTCTCTTTTGGAAATTGCTGTTGTTTTCTTATGCAAGCGATTACCAATTTTTGGATTCATATGTGAATGTTGTTCGCATTTTTTGGGTGTATGCAGGTGCAGCCATCTGTATATGATATATGGGTAGCCTCAAGATCTGGAATCCTTTGTCCTTTGACAATTCCCCATTGACTTTCTCATATATGAAGAAAAATCAGGTTCAGTTTTTTTTTACACAATTTTTCCTAAACAAGATCATCTATTAATAAAATTTGTATCTTTACGAAACCTTTTACAATTACAGTCCAAATCACCGTTTAAAATATTATTTTTGAACACTCAGATTCACTCATGATCTTTAAGGAACTACATGTTTTAAAATGCTACGACGATCTGTATATTACAAACATCGTATCTATAGAGAATTACCAAAATACAGATAGTTTTGATATGAAAATATGATGATGGATATGGAGACTTGCTCAAAAATATATACACACACATATATACACATATATACATATATATACACACACACACATATACACACACACACACATATACATACACACACACATATGAAGCTTTCAAAATGACGAAAATACCACTTATTTCATGCTAAATAAACCAGGGTACTCATGTCATTTGATTTGCATTGTGATCTCCACGTTCTCATTGATTTTTACCGTGTGATAAAGGTATTTTGTCATTTCCACATCCACGTTCTCCAACATTAAGTCTACATTGACAACTCCTCCCAATTAGATGGCTCAACAATATAGAACCAACCAACTCAAAAAAACTATTGAAAATCTCAATGCGCTTTAGGTGGAATACTTATTCACTTATATGGTGGTATTCACCCGAGCATCATCAGCCGTCGCCCTACTTCTTCTTCCCGTTGTTCCATTTATTTTATCAATCAGTTTTTTCATTTCATTTCATTTCAATTCCTTAAAAATTACGGGACAGTTTTGAATTTGTATAGCTTTTTGTCTAAACCATTTCTCCATCATGTAATTTCAGTATTTTGATCATTTGCTTCAAATAGGCTAAAAGAGGCTCTGACTTCCGATAACTTCGACTCACACATAGAATTTTGCTCAACGGAAAAGGTATTTGTTAAATTAGTATGCACACAATAGTTTTAAGAGTGATGGGATTGATAATCAAATTAGATTGTGGTTGTGTAATTCTTGGTGTTGCTCAGGTCGACAGTGCCATTATCAACTAGATGTATAAGTTATGGAAAGCTCATGGTTACTTAATTATTTTTATTGTTAATTCATATGTTGTTTGACACAATTGAAATGTTATTGACAGATATATTAGTATAAAAATAATTGCATAGGTCTTAACAATCATAGGGGCTATGAAGATAAATATATGTCATAGCTATTGGGTTGTGATTTTCGGCACTTTTTCTTCAATCATAGTATACTGCATAGTGTATAAGAATAAACTGATTCACTATTATTGAACACGCTGCATGGGATTGGTTGGCTAATCTAGCCATTGCCTTCAGTTTCTGTTTGCTATTTATCCTAGAGAATAAAGGCACTGTCAGATCATCGACATGTAGATTTCATTTTCTAATATTGAATTGGCATGTAAGTTTTAGTTTATTTTAAATTATATGCTGTTAGCTACTCTTTACCTTTGAAATGCATGTTTTAGATTGGAAGATTAACATAAATATGTTTGCGAGCGGAATGATTGGTTTCTATATGCATGTATTCAAAAAGAATTTAACTTGATACCCTCTTATTCTTTGGTTAGTGAAACATTAGCGCCAAAAAAACATGGATCCAAAAAATTAATTAAGTAGTGTAATATTATTATATGTTATTAAATATTTTACTCCAGAAACTAAGGATTCAATATAGTAAATGCTAGAAGTCAAAATTTTACCCAAAAAACACCATTTATTCTTTTCCACCATTAGGATTTAGGAGATTTATGTTATACTTTTCAGTTCCCACAAACATACAGATGTTTATGGAATGTCCGTGTGGAACAAATCCATGTCCATTCATTGGTTTCATATTTTATTTCAGGGTTCTTGGGTGGAAACTTTCTGAAGCTGCATAATCCATGTTCAGACTTTTTGATGCATGATCATTTATTACGAAAATTATTATTCTTTTAGTGCAACTTATAACTTGAAATACAAATTCTAGATTTAGGAAATAATGATGTGTGCTATAGTAACCCAAAGAAAAGAATAAGTGTTTGAATCCTATTTAGAAAAATAAGAAAAACAAATTGTTGATTAATACATTCAATTTAAGTTGTCTTCTGTTAATTATTGAAGTTTGAGTTTTTTGTCTATTTTTTGCTGACTATTCTTTTAGACATTTTAAAGCCAAAACTATAGAATGCATAATTTGGAGTTATATAAACATAGAGGCAAATATTTTAAGTTTGTGCTTGCTTAATATTTGGTAAGTGATACTATGCTTTGTTACTCCAGAGAATTTTAGCTGGGAAGATGCTTGGGAAACTTATGATATTAGTTTGAAGAATGTGAAGTATTATATTCCTTCAGGTTTTTATATTGATTCTTATGTCAACGTGGAGTACTTTCAATGGTGGAGGAGATGGCAAGGTATTCGAGGTGGAAAGAGGAGGAAAACAGATGAACTTATATGTAATAAAACTGAGAAAAGGACAAGGATGAGCTTTGGTGAACCTTCATGTAATCATAGAGTTCATTATGATCAAGTAGATTTAAAAGTTTCAAAAACCCGCAATCAGAAAAATATGACTAAGGAGAAGAAGAGACGGAAGAGGAGCAAGAAAAAATAGCTCGGTTAAACGCAGAAATAGCTGAGATTGAGGCAAAAATAAAGAAGCTGGAATCTGAAGCTGAGGCAACTCCAAACCCCACAGCAATATCTTTTTCCTCCTAGGTGAACAGTTATGCATGTATGCAAATACTTGATGTTTAAAGGGATTTATTTTGATGGAAATTTAAGTGGAAGCGGCCAAAATTTATCTGAAGCTGAGGCAACTCAAAACCCCAAAGGCTTATTTTTTTTGCTTCCCCTCAAACAGTTATCTTTCCTTCTATCTGCATATTTCTAAAAAATTTACCGTTCTTAACCTACATTTTTCATGCTGTTTGTTTCTCATATTTATGAATAGCCCTATGGTGGTATTTTCTTTTTTAGAATTTATATTTTTGTGAAGTATTTGGAAAAGAAAATTAGGCATCTGATCTGATAGCAATGTCATTATTGGATGAAAATTTGTCAATTTACAATCTTTTCCCAAATGGACAACCAAAATTTAATGTTTGTCTACCTATTTTATAGCCCATGAGTTTTACTCTTCTGTAAAATGTACGACTTCTTAGTTTTTGTTCATTTGAATATTTTTATATTTATCTTTTTATTGATTTTTCAATTGATAATGTTTGGCTGTCTTGCAAGATAAAAGTTTCATGGTGTTAGTTTCTTTTGTTTATTCTTGCAAGATAAAAGTTTTAATAATCTTATCGAAAAGTCAATGGAGGCATCTGATGACAATGTCATTGTCAGATGAAAAACCACTAACCTAATTTCTTTTCCCAAATGTTTTTCTTTATGTTCACCTTTGTTTTCATTGATTGATGGCCTGCATGGTTGTCTTGGCAGCCTGACTGTATCTAAACTAGATTTGTTACAAAATTTTACTTTTATGAAAACCACTAATACTTTTGTTATATGTCATGTTTTTTTTCCATATTTTCAAGCAGACCATTAAGTTAATTATATTATAAACATATGAATTTTTTTTCCAGGTTTACTACTCACATAAAATTGTGGTTACATAAAACTATCCCTTAGACAACGTTTTTAACTCCGCCATCTACATATTACTGATGCTAGTCTCAAGTCCGGGAAAAGGAGGAGAGAAAACGATTGGTACAACTGTCTTTAGTTGTCATAGATTTTTTTACAAGCTACCGCTGGTTATATCTACCTTGAATAAAGAAGAGAGAACAAAAATTTTATCAATTTAGGTTTTACAGATAGTCACAATGATATTAGTCTAAAGGAAAATTTGACAAACGGTTAGTGTTTTATTATTTCCTAAATTAACTTAGTCTCATTAGTGTTTCGAAAAACGATTAATGTGTGAATGTATATACATAAAACTATACAAAATTACGTATACATCAAATTCATGTTGTAAAATCCAACAAAACTTATAAACGGTGGTTTTTAATACCAGTTACACATGCGCACGTGCATTGCACGTGCTGAAGTATTCGTATATATATATATATATATATATATATATAAACATTTTCCGTTTTGTAAAAATTCTCTTTTCCTTTTCTCATTAAAAAATGAAACATTTTCTTTTGTAAAAAGTTTTCTTTCCTTTTCTTTTGTAAATTTTTATTTCCTTTTCGCTTTTAATAATAATAATAATAATATTGTATATATCTTGTTTGATTCCTTTTTCAGGTTGCCAAAGCAGATTATCAAACAGAAGAAGTGCTTGCCAAAAATAATTGCTTGCTTGCTTACTTACTTGCTAAAAAAAATATCGCCGCTTAAAAATAAATTGCTAAATAATCTGCACGCTCTAGTATCATGCCTTTTCCCTTGTTTTATTTTGGATTGCATTGTTGGTTGCTTGCATTTCCATTTATATAAAAAAAATATTTTAAAATCCAAAAAAAAAAACAAAATTCATTGTAGTTACATTGTAAATTCACGTTTAATTTTTACTTTTCATTCATCTTATTTTCTTTTCTAAGGGCAATACCCTAATTCACATAAGGTGAGGGATTTCATCACCCTTTCCTTAGCCCACAAATGCATTTCATCATAGAATTTGACTCATAATAAAGGTTAGACATTCGACTTAAGGGTGTCACGAGCTCACTTAGGGCTTAATTGTATCTTCACAATTGTTTTATTTGAACAATTTTATTTCTTGGTGTCTAGGCTATGGCAGAGTAATAACCATTTATAAATATTAAGGTGATTCGTAAAAATTATTGTGGTTGTTCCTCTGAAGGTACTTAAACCTTCGGCTGCATTGCTACGGTGATTCGTGGTGCACCGATAACCCCTGTCCGTTACCTGGCTGAGAAATATTTTTGTTGACTTAAGACAAAGTGTGATATATAATTTTGGGTTAGGAGCTACTAAGGACAGAAAACTATAATTAAGTCCTTTGTATTCATTTAGTTGCATTAGTTCATGCATATAAAAAAAATCCAAAATCCAAAAAATTGTAATTTTTTCTTAACTTAGTTTTTAATTCCAAAAAAAAATCCTTTTTTCTCCTTTCCTTTGAAAGTTTTCAATCAAAAAAAAATTTCAAAGAAAAAATATAAAACCTTTTCAAAAAGAAAAAAAATTTGGAAATTCAAAAACAAAAACAAAAATCAAATTTCCATTTTCTAAAAGCAAAAAAAAATCCTTTTGGTAAATATTTGAAAATTAAACAAAAAAAAATTACAAAAACATCTAAAAAAAATTTAAAAAAACAAAAATCAAACTTCTCTTTTGAAAATAAATTTCACTTGGTAAATAGTTTTCTTCCTTGTAAAAAACAAATAATTTTTCACTTTTTTTTCAAATCTTCTTTCATTCTCTAAACTCGTTTCTAATTTCTTTCTCTTCTCGACCTTCACTTGTGCATGAGTACTTGGACTCATGACATAATAACAAATCGTTGGACTCGCGACTCAACAACTAATCGTTTAACTCGAACAGACGATCCTCCCGAAATGGCGAACGAGAACGCCCCTCGAACACTTATGGATAGAATCTTTCCCGATAGAGTTTCTATTCCATCACGCATCATGTTACCCGCCCCTACGGGTAACCATTTCAAAATTCACTTGAACCATATTGCCACACTTCTGAAATTTGGCAATTTCGAGCACGATGATCCATACATCTTTTTGACTAAATTTGAATAAGTTTGTGCAACCATTAAACTCCAACAACTTTCCGATGACGGAATCAAGCTTAGATTAATCCCATTCGCTCTTACGGATTACGCTGAAAAATGGTTGTACATCTTACCCTCGAACTCGATTAAAACATGGGAAGAATTCGTAAAAGCTTTCTTAAAACTATTCTACCCCTTGGAAAAAACGAGTAGAATCCTAAACGAAATTGTAAATTTTCATCAATTCAAGGGAGAACCATTTTGAAAATATTTTGAAAGATTCAATGAGCTTTTGATAAAATATCCACACCATAACTTTCAAAAAGGACTATTTGCCAAATCTTATACGATGGACTCGAAAACAGCTCACAAACTATGCTCGAATCAATGTGCCAAGGCAACTTTCTTGGCCAACATCACGACGGTGCTTGGCAATTTCCTGAAAACCTCGCCGAAAAATCATCCCAATGGGAACGATCGAACGAAAAATCAATTTACTCACGATCGAGTGCACAGTCGATAGGATCTTCTTTTGCTTTGGAAGCTAAAATCGATGCAATGATTAAAAAATTCGATAACATTTTCTCATCGAATCAAATGAACCAAGCTTCCCAACCGATGTGTTATAAATGCAACGATCCTAATCATATAGCCGATCAGTGTCCCAATTCTTTCGAACAAATCAATGCTTTCAATAAAGCCAAAAACTACCCGTTTTCTCCAACGTACAACCCTGGTTGGAGAAATCATCCAAATTTTGCTTGGAACCAAAACAATCCCAACACGAATCCGATTCGTCCTAATTTTCAAGCATTTCCGAATAATGCTTCGAATCCTCCCTTTCAGCCCAACAATTTTCAACCAAAGTTTGCGGGTCCGTCCCATAATCAACCGCAACAATCAAATTTTCAACCAAATTTTGCTCATCCTCATCAAGACGATAAACATTTAACTTCGCTTGAGAAAACTATTGAAACATTGGCTAAGGCAACTACTCAAATCCTTCAATCAAACAGCAATTTGCAAAATTTATTGACTTCATATATGCAAAACACAAACCAATCCATCGCAAAACTCGAAATGCAAATGAGTCAATTAGCCACGTTTGTGAGCGAACGTGAACGAGGAACATTCCCAAGCCAACCCATTTCAAATCCTAGAAATCAAAACGCAAATTCAAATCAAGCCCATGTTGTTCAAGATAGCTATGTCACCCAATTGAATGCTATCACAACTCTATGTTCTGGTAAACAAATCGATAATCAAGTCGTCAATCCAAACGACTTACCGAAAAACCTCTCTCGATACTTCTAAAACAACGAACGAATCTGAACAGAACGTGGAGCCAAAAGTTGAATCGAATGCCAATCAAAACTCTTCTTCTACTTGAATAAACCCGCCTACCGAGTATTATGTCCCATTTCCACATCTTCTTCGACCAATGAAACACTCGGACCAAATGGAAAAGATGTTGGAAATTTTTAAACAAGTCAAAGTTAACATTCCACTTCTTGACATCGTTCAGCAAGTCCCAACGTACGCGAAATTTCTTAAGGACTTGTGTACCCAAAAGCGACACACTCAAGTGCCCAAAAAAGTCTTCTTAGTCGCCAATTTGAGTGAAGTCTTGTCCCAATCCATGCCCGTTAAATACAAAGATCCTGGCTGCTTTACGATTTCGTGTACAATTGGAGACAAGACGATTAACAAATGTTTGATAGACTTAAGCGCGAGTGTAAACTTGATTCCATATTTCGTGTACGAACAATTAGGCTTAGGTGAGCTCAAACCCACAAAAATCACGCTTTAATTTGCCGATCGCTCGATTAAGAAGCCCGCTGGAGAAATCGAGAATGTGCTCATTCGAGTAGGGAAATTCATATTCCCCGTTGATTTCATCGTTCTCGAAACACAACCCGTGACATATCCCGCGAGTCAAATTCCATTGATTTTAGGCCAACCATTCTTAGCCACCTCAAATGACTTAATCAATTTTCGTAACGGATCGATGAAAATTTCTTTTGGAAACATTACTTTGGATCTCAACATTTTCAATCTTGAAAGCCAATCGAACGAACCTTATGACCAAACATTGGAAGTTAGTGCCATTCACGAAAACTTCAAAAACGAGACACTTGATCTTAACGATGAACGCGACGCCGAGTACGAAAAATTGTTTCATGAAATTCCCAACGAGATTGAATACACTCTTCCTTTTGAATCACTTCCAGTTGAGTCTGAATATCAACCCAATTCTTTGATCAAAAAACTCCCAAAGTTGGACCTCAAACCGCTTCCCAATCACCTTAAGTACGCATACTTAGGTGATAATGAAACGTTGCCCATCATAATTTCCGCAACTCTTTCTCTTGACCAAGAAGCTTCTCTTCTCTCTATTCTTTCGAAAAACAAGGAAGCGATTGGATGGTCCATCTCCGATACAAAGGGAATTAGTCCTGCTCTTGTTCAACATTGCATCCATTTAATCGATGATCCTAAGCCTGTTCGTGACGCGCAACGAAGGCTTAATCCAAAAATGAAAGATGCGGTGCGTGATGAAATTCTTAAACTTCTCGACAACAGAATCATTTACCCAATCTCCGATAGTTCATGAGTTAGCCCAATTCACGTTGTACCGAAAAAGTCTGGGCTAACCGTTGTCAAGAATGATTCAAACAAACTTATTCCAACTCGTACTCAAACGGGTTGGCGTGTTTTCATTGACTATCGAAAACTAAATGCCGCAACACGTAAAGATCACTTCCCTCTTCCCTTCATCGACCAAATGCTCGAATGTTTAGCCGGCCATGAATTCTACTACTTCCTCGATGGTTATTCCGGCTATAACCAAATTCCAATCGCTTCCGAAGATCAAGAGAAAACGATGTTCACGTGTCCATTCGGTACCTTTGCTTATCGACGTATGCCATTTGGACTTTGTAACGCTCCTACGACTTTCCAACGATGCATGGTTGGCATCTTTTCCGACATGATTGAACGCTTTCTAGAAGTTTTTATGGATGATTTCTCTATCTTTGGCGATTCTTTTTCCCAATGTTTACATCATGTCGAATTGGTTCTAAATCGATGTAAAGAAAAACATTTGACTTTGAATTGGGAAAAATGACATTTTATGGTCAAACTAGGCATAGTCCTTGGACATATCATCTCAAATAAAGGCATTGAGGTAGATGAAGCGAAAATCGATGTCATTGCAAATCTACCCATTTCCAAAACTGTTAAGGACATTCGATCAATTCTAGGACACGCTGGCTTTTACCGACGCTTTGTGAAAGACTTTAGTAAAATCGCTCGTCCTTTGACGACTCTTCTAAGAAAAGACGTTTCTTTCGATTTTAACTCTGATTGTATCTCTTCTTTTGACGGTCTTAAGAACGAACTCATTTCTGCTCCAATCAGTTGTGCACCCAATTGGGATCTTCCTTTCAAAATAATGTGTGATGCTTCGAACTTTACCGTTGGTGCTGTCTTAGGACAACGCATCAACAAGATCCTTCACGTCATTTACTATGCGAGTATGACTTTGAACGATGCTCAACTCAACTACACAACAACCTAAAAAGAGCTTCTAGCTGTTGTTTTTGCTCTCGAAAAATTCCGACAATACTTGATAGGTTCACACATTACTGTGTACACGGACCACTCTGCGCTTCAATATCTCTTCACTAAAAAGGATGTTAAATCCCATTTGATACGTTGGATCCTTTTACTTCAAGAGTTTGACCTTATAATCAAAGACAAAAAAGGATCTGATAACGTCATAACCGATCACTTGTCTCATCTTCCGAACGCACCATCTTCTTTGCCAATCAATGAAAACTTCCCCGATGAACAACTTCTTTCAATTTCTATCGATCCATGGTACGCTGATATAGTGAACTACTTAGTCACTAAAGAAACTCCCTCATCTTGGTCCAAACAGGATAAATACAAATTCATATCCCAAGTGAAATATTTCTATTGGGAAGATCCATACTTGTTCAAATATTGTCCTGACCAAATCATCCGACGTTGCATTCCGAATAATGAGATCAGGAGTGTTCTTTCGTTTTGCCACAATCAAGCATGCGGTGGACATTTCGGTCCTCGAAAAACTGCAGAAAAAGTGCTTCAGTATGGATTCTATTGGCCTTCTCTTTTCAAAGACTCATTCGAATTTTGCAAAACTTGCGACCGTTGTCAAATGCTTGGACGAATTTCTTGACGAGATATGATGCCTCTAAACCCCATTCTTACGATCGAAATCTTTGATGTTTGGGGTATCAACTTTATGGGACCTTTTCCAAACTCTTTTGGAAACTTGTATATCCTTCTCGCTGTCGATTACATTTCAAAATGGGTTGAAGCCGTTCCTTGCAAAACCAACGACCAGAGAATTGTTGTGAAATTTCTCAAAGAAAACATCTTTTCGAGGTTCGGCACACCTCGCACAATAATAGTGATAACGGAACCAATTTTTCAACCGTTCTTTTGAAACCTTAATGAAAAAATACTCAATAACCCACAAGTTATCCACTCCGTATCATCCTCAGACTTGTGGCCAAGTTGAAGTTTCAAATCGACAAATAAAACAAATCTTGGAGAAAACTGTCAATAAAAATCGAAAAGATTGGTCTCAAAAATTGACCGACGCGCTTTGGGCTTACCGTACTGCTTTTAAAACTAACTTTGGGATGTCCCCATTTTGTTTAGTTTACAGTAAAGCTTGCCATTTACCTGTTGGAATCGAACACAAAGCACTGTGGGCAATTAAGAACTTAAACTTTGATCTTGAGAAAGCTGGCGAAAACCGAAAACTACAACTCAACAAACTAGAAGAACTTAGGAACGACGCGTATGAAAACAAGAAAGTTTACAAAGAAAGAACCAAAGTTTTTCATGACAAGTCAATCCTAAGGAAAACGTTTTCGGCTAACCAAAAAGTTCTTTTATATGACTCAAGACCTCATTTATTCCCTGGGAAACTTAAATCGAGATGGACCGGACCATTTATGGTACGAACTGTTTTTCCACATGGTGCCGTAGAAATAGAAAACCCCAGGGATGGATCGATTTTCAAAGTCAACGGTCATCGTTTGAAACCTTTCTTGGAATTGCCAAGTAACCAAGAGGAGGAGCTCATGATCCTTCATGAGCCAAGCTACGTCTGGTAATAATGTTAACCCTCTTTTGTAAATATGTACATAGTTGTCCCTGTTACACTTATTATATCATGCATTGACTGTGAGGACACAGTCAAAATTAAGTGTAGGGGGGAGTCTCATTTTCAATTTTTAAGTTTCATGGCATTTTTGAATTTTCATTTTCCTTTATCTAGAAAAAAAAATCAAAAAAATTTCTAAATCCCAAAAACATTTTCTTTTTAGCATTTTGATTGATTTTTGAAGAAACACCATAGGATAAGTATAAGTTTTGGTTAATAAATTGATTTTTTTTAAAAAAAATTATTTGTCTTAACAAAAATAAAAATGAAGTTTGATTACAAATAACAATGGTTTAACTACTATATAGGAAGGTTCATATGTGTTAATTATGAAGTATGTTCTAATTGAAAATCTTTGTTTTAAAAAGTGGTAAATTTAAAGTAAAGGATATAACAATTTTATCTACCAAGTTAAATGGTGCTAAGATGATTTTGCGAAACTCTCTCTTTCTATATATATATATAAACTTTTGTATATACGTATATATTTTTAACACCTAGAGTCATGTGTTCACTCGCCATGCTCTGAACCCTTCTCACGTAAGCCCGAAAGGCAGTGCATGATCGGTATATCTGGCCTTAGTTTATATGAGTCAGGTGTATGTACATAAAAATTCTTTTTAATAAGGCCTACAGTCGATAAGTGTCCACACTTGTGTGTTCACTCACCATGCTTTGTATTCCCCTCACATCAGTCCGCAAGGCAGTGCACGGGTAATATATCTAGCCTCAGTTTACCTGAGTTAGGCATATGTAAATATTGTTAATATTAATTTCGAGTAAGAGAGAATAAGCAATTGAAATCCAAGCACTATTTTAACTTGTTTGATTTAACTTGTTATTGAAAAGAAATGAGAATACCACTTTGGTAAACTTTGATAATCAACTAAGAATCCATTTCATAATTACATTATGTTATCAACCGAAACAACGAGTTAAACTATTATCTATTTGCTATGATAACTTGATTTTTGTTGGAAATTTTGATGAGTAAATGACTTAAATTTTCAAGACAATGACCAAAACCTATATTTAACTTATGAGTGTCGAATTGAAAGTGAATTCTTTATTTGTACATATTTTCAAAAACTTGCATTCATCCCATTGTAAATAAATCTTGCACTTTGTAAATATTTTCACTTTGCATTTGGTTTTTGTGTGTAGTATCCGCTGAAAACCCTCATGAGACAACACTCGTCCTACTGGGGGCACCCAGAGGTTTAATGGCTTATTGCATACGCTCAATGCAATCGTGCTCCCTACAAAAACGGATTTATCTTAGTTTTCCTTTATTCGAGGACGAATAAAAAGATAAGTGTGGGGGTATTTGATGTGCACGTAAATGTGCATATATTTACAGCCATATTTTATCTCCTTTTATTTAAATAAAATCATATTTGGGCATTTTTACATGTTAAAACCAAAATTCAATTATTTTCAAACCATCATATTTTCATCTTCATTCAGGGGCAAAATGGTCATTTGTGTGCATGTGTTAATTTAAAAATTTTTACTTGGACAATTTTTATGATTTTTATAGGATATTTTGGTGCATATGGAAGTGGGATTCCTGATGATATATGAATGCACAAGGAAATACAAAGGAATGAAGAGGAAATAATTCAAGTTCAAGATCATGGTGGACCCCACCCACTTACCTAAATGTACAATTAGGAGCTAATGGACAACTAAGTGGAGGTTAAAGCTTCATGCACATCAAATGATGGATTAATTAGTGGCTAATGGTTACTTGGTGGCCACACTTCCTACAGGGCATTTTGGGAAGCACCCTAAATATAGAATTAGGGTTTTATGCATGTATAAATAACCCTCTTATGTATATGAACGTATCTTCCACTCTTTGATATTTGTTAGGAAATTAAGAAAGTAAGTTGTAAGCTCTATGTTGAATGAAATAAAAATGGCTTTCTAGCCTCCTTCTCTTCTCTTTTCTACTTGTGTTTTCTTTACTTTTATGCTCATTTTTATTCTTGTGCTCTCTTTTATTTAATGTTCATAGTTAGATTTACATTTATGCACTAGTCTAGCTTATTTCCTTTTAGTAGTTAATCTTCCTTTTCTTTTCTTATTCTCTACTTTATTTTCAATGTTGAAATTTACAAGTGTTGATTTGATAACACAAATGAGTAGCTAAACCCCTTCAATTTAGGGGTGATGAAGCTCTCTATCTTTATGTAATTTCAACATTTTTATGATTTATGATCTCTTTGTTTATGCTTCATGAATGTGAATTTTGATGTAAGTTTATACAAGTGGGTTTGATAGCTTATATTGCATATGCAAATGAGCTATTCTTATTCAACATAAACACAATTTACATCATCATTTGCTAATTAATTTTTGATTTTGAAATGAAAGTAAAAATGAAATTTGATGATCTATATTACTAGTTACAATAGTAAATAGATCATACTTAAATTAGCTTTGGCTTTGGCTTTATTTTCATGAGAATTATAAGTGGTGTAATTGTTGTATTATAGTTTAATGGTTTGAGTTATGTTAATTAATAACATAAACATACCATACTTATGATAAATGCAATGATTATTTCACTTAATATCAAAGTTAGAGATCATAAATTATTTGTTTGTTGATTTACAAAAATTTGAGAGTGGATTTGCCTCTAAATTGTTCGTTAGTCTAGTAGTTTTTAAATCAAATTTTAATTCTAGTTTTAGCTTCATTTTATTTTTTGTTAACAATTTCTCCTCCATTTGGTCTAATTTGATTGAATAGATTTTTAAACTCTACCAATTCCCTACGGATCGACCCGTACTCGCCACGTACTAACTATTGTACGCCGTGCGCTTACGGTTATTTTAATTTGAAAATTTTCGACTATTTTCAAAACCGATAGAAAATAAGTCGTTGAACACTTTTCATCGCGGTAGGACTTGCACCGATCCTTCACTTCGAGACTTATGAGCGGGAATATTACCCACGCCACGTCCGTCTTTTCAATGCATAGAAGGTGCGGAATTTCGATGATGACAACAGCTACATTGAGTCCAAGGTGAATGGAGTTTGGATTGGGATATCTGTAGTAGGCGCGGATTTGGACGATATAGAGATGTCTAACCCAAAGGTTCTTTAGCGGATCTTTTCTGGAAATGTTGGTGATTGGTGGACTGAAAATTTGCCACCGATGGCCCGTAACGTCGTGCGCATCATTCATCACAACATCATTTCAAAGACGGGGAGTCTTGACCAGATCTACACATCGGTGTGGAAAGCCGCCTATGATATAATTGGTAGGCGTAGCCGACAATTGAGCTCGTGACTTGATGCTCCATATAGTCGATCAAGGAGTTCTTACCCTGTGGACTCACTTTCCATATTGCCACTTGCTCACTGGAATGTTTAGGCATTATAAGGTAAATTTGAGTAGAGTCAGAAGTGAAGAAGGTCCCGCTTGGCATCGACTGGACCGCATTAAGAGGATGAATATTCCTTTACCGCCTACCGCACCACCTGTACTACCACCAAAGCCGCAACATCGGCAGCAAGGGATAGCGCAGGGAGCCGAGGGATAGATGAGTCCTAAGCGTACTGTTATCATATAGGTTCAGGTAGAGCTTCAAGAGATTAGGACGAAGCAGCAACGCCAAAGGCGTGAGATTGGGTGCATAGCCACTATGTTACGACCAATCTGTGGTCGCGGCAATGGCTCGAGCTCTAGCCGTGGAGCGAGAACTTCTCACAGTTCTTAAGCGGTGTTTTATTCAGTGTTGTTGTATCTTTTTATTTCCAGCATTTGTTCTTTTCTTTTTGGGTTGTTGGGTTGTAAAACTATTAGTTGTCCCTTATAAAAGGCATGCACGATATTATGAATTTCTATTCATTTTTTGTGTTATTGTTTCTGGATATGTGAACTGCTCATATATGTATGCACAGTAGAGAAACAATATAAATAATGGAATCTCCTAAACACACTTAACTAGCAGTAAATGCAATATAAGACTAGAATTTTAGAATAGTTGGAAATTTTGGCAAAGGAAATGACAAAGTTGTTTCGATATCACGGGTCAGTGCTCATGTTCCTTGAAAGCTAAAATTCTTGTATAATAGACGTGTTGACATTTTAAAATAGAATGTCAAATTCTTGGGTCGAGGTTAGTTGTAGAATTTTGGAATTTGATTTATGCGTTTGGCGCATAACCGACTTCTGACTAAGCTGAAATTGTGGCTTGATTTATCAAATTTTTCAGAAGGAAAATAATTTGGAAAATTTCCCCTTGATTTGAAAAGTTCCATTTTGAAAAAAAAAGTTTCGCGTTTTAGTTATTTTTGACTTTTAAATTATTTTTAGAGTTTCTGTAATGATCCCGAATTTAATTAAATTTAAATTGATAATTAAATGAATTTTTGAATAAAATTTGTGAAATAAATCGATTTAAGTGATGTGAGTTTCCCCGATCTTCGAATAAATTTTGGATGAATCATTTAAATTAAAAATATTGTATATATATTGAATTTGAGTTTAAATCTAAAATAGGTGGTTTAAAAATACAAATAAAAAATAATAGTAAATGAATGTAATATTGGATAGTTAAGTTTAAAATAAAATAACAAAAGTAAATTTTATATTGATAGTTTAATTAGTTTGAATATTATAAGCAAAATAAAATAAAACAAAAATGGTAGAATAAAAATACACATAGTAACAAAATATTTAATAACTTAAGTTGGAAGATATGTAGGCTGAAACAAATAGAAAAACACTCGAAGCATGTAGCTTGCAATAATAAACAGAGTAAAACAAATGAAATGGTTCATGTAAACTAAAGAAATAAAACTATACCTACGTAAACAAATAGTATAAGCTTGTAAACAAAATAGGACATTGCATTTATTACCCCATCTCCTCAGTACAAAATATAATCCTCCCAGCCGAGATCTTGTATATGAAACAAGTAAACATAGACAAATATATTTAAGTAGGCAAGGCTTGCAAAAAGAAGACAATGATAAGTATGTAGCCTGTAAAAAGTTTAGAAAGGCAAGAATAGAAAATAAAATATGTATCTGAAGTTTAGTTATGAAACAAAACCAAAGTGTGTATATATGAAAGCAAGAAACAAAGTATATATCCCTAAGTAATTAAGCAATGTACAAAATAATTATGTACAAACAAATAAAATATAAATATGCCCAAATGTGAAACCAGCAAACAACAAATGCAAGCCTCCTTATGCCAAGAAAATATCTTTGATATTGTACAAAACAATATAATACATCTCAGCCGAAATGCAAGACAAAGCATTTAATGCAAGATCATTTCAGCCATGCCTTAGTACAAACAACATTATAACATATTGTACAAACAATATTTTAACATACTGTACAAAATAAAACCATATCATAGCCTGTAAACTTCCTTTTATACATATGAACCAACTTCATTCCAATTCGTCCATAAGCTAAGAAAATAAATCTGAAATGATGTCATCTGTAAAAAAACAAACATCTCAAAACAAACATCAAAACAAGGCAATGTCTTCATCCTGGAAAAGCTTCAGTTTGCAAATTTTTACAACCTGTTCAACAAAAAAAAATAAAGCTCTGTTCTTCTCTGCCATTTTCAAGGTGAGCAAACTTGACCTGAATTTATATTCTTATGTCTTGATGTTGAGATCGATCTTTGAAGTTAAATGGTGAATGTTGTTTGCATGTATGAATAAATGTATGTATGTGTGTATCTGAGCAAATGGCTCTGTGTATGTTTCTCTCTGTTTTTAATTTACATATTCAAACCTCACTGAAAAAAAAGAAGAAGAAAAAAATCACTTACTCTCTTTCTAATTATTGGTTGAACGTAAGATTCAAACAAAAGTTGTTTGTATCATTATAAACTAAGTTTTAAAATTTCATTCAAGTTAAAACAACTTTAAATTGTCTCTGGAAACCCAAATTATCAGAATAAACTTAAGATGAGCAAATTTTCGAATCTCTTCATTTTTAAGTTCAGATATACGAATGGAATCTATATGCTAAAACTTGATTTTTAAAATAAGAATCGCAATTTTTAGTAGAGGGAGTGAGGTGCGGTTCGTGTTCGACTGTTTTGGGCATTTTTAGTCACCGTGGGCGATCGGGTTGATCGGGGAAGACGAGACATGGTCTGGAGGTGCGGGGGTGATCGGTGGTCAAGGGAAAAATGTTGCGATGGTCAACCAATGACCATGGAAGCGGCGGTTATGGTTTAAAATTTTTAAACCTAGTTTTAAAGGTGCTGGAGTTTTCGTTTCGTTCGACGCGGAGGGTCGATCGAGTGCCGTGGGTTCTCAGGTGGTGGTAGGCTGGACAATGTCGAGTTCAGAGCCGCAGTCGCAGTCGACATGATGGTCGAGGTTGGGTAGGCGACTTGCTTTCCAGGTTTGGGGTGTTCGAAGTTTTTGGTTCGAGATGCTCGAATTCGATTTGGAGGTCGTTCGGAGCATCTAGGTGGTCGAGTCGAACGTGGGTGACGATGGCGACTTGCTGGTGGTGGCGAAGTTCGCCAGAGCGGCGGCGTTCATCTGTGCATGTGCACGCGTAAAATTCGTGCATCTGGGTTTGAGAAGGAATTGGGGAAGACAGAGAAGAGGAAGGAAGCTCGGGTTTCGACTCGGGAAAACAAATGAACGACTCGAAGTAATTCGAGTAATGTATCAGGGAAAAGAAGAGACTCGAAGCAGGGCTCGGGAATTTGGTAAGATGACTCGGGTAAGTGAGAGACAGGTTTTAAACCTGTAAGTTCTTTTAAAACTTTAAACTGGGTTTAATTTGTCAAAGGTTACCGTAGTAGTTACTTCAAATATTTATTTTGAAATAGAATTTGGAAGTTGAAATGCTTTCCAAAATATGATTGAAAATGATAATTAAATCATTAATGAAAATGATGTTTTTATCTTAAAGTTAATCAACGGTTTGTAATTCATTCAAATCTTTAAGGTGATAAAATGGTTAAATTTATAAGTAAATTAGTTTGTGATTTGAATTAATTAAATTATTAGAGGTTTAATTAATAAATTTAGGTTAAATTAATTCGTAGTTAAGAATTGATTAATTTATAATTATAAATGATTAATTTAAAGTTAATTACTTAAAGAGGTAATTAAGGTATTGGTTAATGAATATAGACAAGGAAAGGTCATTAACTAAGATGTTTCAAATAAGAAATTAATGTGATTAATTTTAAATTCGATTTATTACATAATGATAATCATTTATAAAATTTTGTAAGTGTAATTAATTAATCAGGATTGGATAATAAATTCATAAGTAATTAATTTAATTGGAAATAAATTGAATAAATTAGGATTAAACAATTAATTAATCCTACTTATAAATGACTATTGAATACTTGACCTTACTTATGGATGTTTGGATTCTATTGATTTGATTGTTTGATATTCCTGATATATGATGCTTTGTGATACATTCTGATTTATGTTGTGATCTGAAATTTACTTATCTATGATATGTATCTGTGATCTGTGCAATGAACGATAAGCGTGATAGTTAATACTGTTTATCAACTGTAACGATCCGAATTTTCGCGTTCGAAAATCGACATCCATACTTTACATCGTACTCGAATGCCGTAGATTCGACCGTTCAAATCCGAGTCGCCGGAGCTTATAACAACATTAAGTAAACAACACAGCGGAAATAAAAGAATATAGATATACAATATCTGATACAATATCCAAATACAATGATGATCCAATGAATATCTATATACATCAGAGATATGATACAACAAATAGCAGCGGAAAAGAAAACGATAACACCAGCAGCGGATAGAATATCCCCAATAGAATGCTCCAAGATAAGCAACGTCAATCCATGAACTCCAAGAACTGACTAGCTCCAGATAATCTACTCAACCTGAATATCTGAAAACCTCAACTCTAGACTGCCCGTGTGGAAAATAGTGGGCACCCAGAGTTTAGGAAGGGAACAATAAACTCCGGATCAGTCATGGGACTGGTGTGAGCAACAAAAACAGTTTATCTTTAAACAAACACAAAAGGCTTTTAACATTGAAACCCGCAATGCTTTTCGAAAATGAAACTACCATAAGGCCTCCCGCCACACACACAATGCAATCGCAGAATTGGAGGAGATTTCTCCTTATGATAGCCAAACATGCTTACTACGCAAAATCATTCGATATTATTATCATTAGTGCATAGTGTCGAAAACCATTTCGAAAATATAATATTAATCTTAGCCAGCATACAACATTTCATCGTATGCCTACTATAGCTACTATGTTCAATAACAGGTTACCGCCACATTCCATAGCAGGTTATACAACTAAAAACCGTACAGGGTTCGTATTGTTTCTTTGGATTTCCAACAAATGATCAGGCTAAGGAACTTCCTTACCGAAATAGAAACGCCTCTGGACAGACGCCCCGGATCCTAAATGGATCTCCGCAAACAAAAGGCCGACGCTACCTCACGCTTTAACCAAGCTGTAACTAGGTAACTAACACACGAGCTATGTCATCCCCCGGTCGTTACCGACCTTTATCCCGGGATCCCGAAAACCAACAAAGCAACATCATACAATAATAAATTACCGTGTCCACACGAGTTAAGTATCTGGGCTCCATACCATGATACCACCCTTTATCCAGAAGGAAATGACATACCCTAGGGGCGCTACCCCTACAAACCTTTGTCGCAACATTCCTGTTTTGACCATTACCGGGTTGTGAGGCTCGACGAAGTCTCGTCCACAAAGCAACGCTTTTTCACAAAGCCACGCTTTGATCAACAAATGATCATCAGCACTTCGTATGCCACATTACCAAATTGGGAATGTATCACTAGTAACCATCAACTACATAACCTCTGAGCTCATACGTCTCAGAGAAGGGTGTTAAGCTAAGAGAATAAATTCTCCGCCACCAACAGAAATGTATTTGATAGAAACCAGCTTTACATCTCAAAGTGTAACGTCAGACACACATCCATACAAGTCTGTTCCGGGTTCGAACAGAACCGAAGGCACTTCTCACGAAGCCCTTGCAATTCCGGATAATTTCCAATCACGTCCGGACTTCCCATCACAAAGGGTGATAAAATCTCTATACCGGGGACCAGTCGGTGTAGAGACATTCGACGAGTTGTCCTTTCGTTTTTGTAAATATCCGGTCTTCAACACCGGTCTTCAAATGCTATCCATATACGACGTATCAGTATTCGGAACGGGTTATATGACACAAAGGTCCTCTCCCGGCTAAACCGAATAGTGAGCGCGATATTTAAAAACATATGGATATTGGGATTTCAATTAAGTCACAACTTATTACCCAAACTTTTCTTTCAAATGGTTTAAACAAAATACCATTTTCAAATCTTTAAACAAAAAGATTTATTTCACAAATTTAACCCCATTCACAAAGATACATTCATAGATTTCAAAACAACTTCTGTTTCAATTGGATTAACTCGTTAAATCTTTAAATTAAAGATTCAACTTATAGCTTTCAAAACAATTTCATTTCGAATGGTTTAAACAAATCATCATTTTAAATCTGTTAAAAATAAACCGATTCAATTTATAGCTTTCAAAAACAATTTCGTTTCAATTTCAAACTTGAAACTTCTCAACCCAAATTGGAAGTTCATTACTTACGTGAAAGCCTTAATTATTTGAAACCAACCGTTTTTATTTCTAGAAAAAAAAATCCAATTTTATCTACGCGAGTTAAAACTTTTGAATTTAAATTCAAATTCCCAATCAATACTTTTAAAATAGTTTAACCCATATATAATTGGTATAACATCTTTAATTCCTAGTTTCAAATCTTAAGATTCAATTTCAAACTTGAATTCAAATTTAAAACCAATTATTTAAATTTTCAAAACTCGATTAAGTTATTCAAAATAACTTTTATCTTTGAAATTCCATTTAAAAAGCTTTTCACTTTAAACCCCAAATTTCTAATTTCAAAATCAATTGAAATTAAAATTTCAATTTCAAAAACATCAAATTTAAATTATCTGTGACTTAACCGATTTCCACGTGAAATCCATATTTGTGTGTGTATGGTGTAGTCTAGGGGTTTCACACAATAGTGCAACATCAATCATCACAGATATATCGATAAGCGGTAAAGTCGATAACGCTTATCTTCATTCACAGATTCATAGATAAAATAAATTTATCAATCACAAAGATTCACTATTATAATTCGATGTGGGTTTCGGATAACCAACTGGAATCCGACTCCCTGTCGCATCGAAATTCAAATGCCGTTTTACGACAAAGGGGTTTCATATTCATATAACAATATATCACAAAAATAGAATCACAGATCACGACATAAATCAAGACATATCACAAAACATCACAAAGAAGATAGGACAATCAATTCAAGGCATCTCATATAATATCATCATTCATAAGTGAAGTCAAGTATTCAATAGTTATTTATAAGCAGAATCAATTAATCGTTTAATCCTGATTAATTCAATTTATTTCCAAGTAAATAAATTACTTATGAATTAATTATCAAATTCTGATTAATTTCTTACAAATCATTTGATATAAATGAATTTATCAATCACCTTAATTAATTAAATTATTCTTGATTTATCATCTCAATTAAATCAACCTTTTAAACCAGTTACATAATTAATTAACTTTAAATAAATCAAAATATCTAACATTAATTTCAATTAGTGATTAATCCTTATTAATTCAATTTCTTAATCACTTATATAATACTTAAGGCTTTATAAACATTGATATTTATATACTTACTTAGTAAATAACTTAAAACAACTTTTTACTTTAAGATTATACAACATGGTTTAGTTTAATAGTTTAAACTTTATAAAAAAATTGGCCTTAACCCATTTTTAAAAACAACACGTGAACGCCCAGGTTCACTCGAGTAGTTACTCGAGTTTTCCATCGTTTTCCCCGAGTCTCTCTCTTCTCCTCTCGTATACCTCTCTCTGTTTCTTCTTCTCTTCCCTTTCAAATCTCTGTTGTTTTTTTTTCTTTTTAACTTTCAAGACTTAAAACCTCTTCATCACTTCCCCGAGTTTTCCTCCCAGATCCCCGAGTATCCACTCGAGTTCCCACCGCGACCAACCTACCCAGACCACATACTGGCACACCATCACCACCGTGCACGTGCACGGTGGTTCGCGACCATTCCGATGGTCATCGCGACCATCAACAAGTCGCGATTCATCCTTCCCTTTTAAATCAACATCCAGAGCTTCAAAAACAAAACAAAATCCAAAAATTTGCCCATCGCTCAGAAACTGGAACGAACCCCCTTGGCAGAAGCGCCTCGCCACCGCCGCCCCATCCACCTGCAGCACCCAGGCTTTCTCTCAAACGTCGCCGACGCGATAAACCATCAACCTCCAGAAGCACGAGCCACTCGATCGCAATATGATGTCGATCTCGACACGATACATACATGGATGGAAACAGGATCTTAAACCCTATATTCAATCATACCCAAAAATTCACGCAATCGAAATTTTTTTTAGCATTTTTCCTATGATGTTACATCTTCAAGCTTGCATCATACCAACTTTCAAAAATTAAAATTAATTGAATCAGCCGCAATTGACCAAAATGTATTTTTAGTTCATTTGTGAACTGCTCTTTGAATATGCAGCTAAAATTCTTCGTTTTTGTTTTTAAAATCATAACTTGCAGTGATAATTCAGGATATAAACTTGAATTTATACTTTATAACAGTTGAATTTATCAACATAATCCTTGTTGCTGTACAAGCTTGATTTCCAGTGTATGGTTTCCTAATATATTTTCAAAAACAGAATTTAAAATCCTGATTGAAGTTCGAGCATATCGTTTGTTGGAAAATTTTAAAACTTTACCATGAACAAATGAAAACAACTCAAGATTAAATGGTTTCAACCCTGTAACACTTAGCAGAGATGAACGGCATATATGCAAACACAGATTCATACCAAGATAAAACACATACTTCCCCATATAATCCATGAATCATCTTACTGTTTTTAGTTAAACTTAAGCTTGAAATTTTATGTTTACTCACTTGGTCAAAAACAAGGAAGTCTGGAAAAAACAAAGTTGCTCACCTAACAAAAAGAACAGAGGACTAGATGGATGAACTGGAAGTTGAATTTGTTGTTTTCCAGGTTTTGAAAATTGCTTCAGATTTGAAGACGTTGTTCGTCATTTCTTAGCTTTGATTTCCTTAGCTCAGTCGAATCTATGCTTGCTTCCATTAATTTCCCATATTTGATCTTTGTTACAGGTTAAAGTTTGATGTATATATGAAGCTACAGGCTGGTATAGTTAGTACAAGGTGATGTATAAATCTTGTACAGGTAATATTTGTTTATACAAAGCAGGAACAAGATTTCCTTTTATAAATCTTTGGCCAGAGATATTTACGAAGTTTGGGGGCTGCAACATTACTTTGGTGGCTGATGAGATATAGGATAGTGTACTAAGAATCTTGCTTTTATATGTTTTGTACTTTGTTTATTTGGTAAGTGTACATATATGAATACTATTTTCCTTGCTCTCGGCTGAGATGATGATTCTTGTACATGCTTATGTCCTTCATGTATTTATCTTAATTGGGAAAATATACTTTGTGTGCTTAGAGATAATATTATGTACTTGCTTGTTTCTTGTGTTCGTACTTACCTTATTTGTTGTGCCTTGTCTTATTGCTTTACAATATAGATGAATTTCTATTTTATTCGGTGGTGATGTTGTATTGTTATTTTAGTCAATGTTATAAAATTTTGTTTGCTCATACATGAATATATATTAGTGTTTGTTTAATTACTTGGTATAATTTTGTATATAGGTAGTTGTATTTGTTTTATCTTCTTCTTCTTTTATTATTTGCATGTGTATTTCTTTTGTTTTATTTTAAAAATCCATTTACTTGAAATTTAAATTCAAATCAATATATACTTATATATAAAATTTCAAATTTACTCATATATCATATATACATATATATTCACATATATATATATACAATATTTAAATTTAAATGATTTAATATATTTTAATTTGGATTCGGGGAAACTCGCTCCAATTTTCTAATTAAATTTATAAATTTTTATCCAAAAATTTATTTAATTTCTCAATTTAATTCAAAAATTCAATAAATTATTAATTTAAATTAAATTAAGATCTGGGTCGTTACAAACTTCCCCCCTTAAAAGAATTTCGTCCTCGAAATTCGCAGGCACGAAAACAACAGAGAGATAGATAGATTCGATCTCTTATAATTCCTCAAACACAAGATACGGATTCCGAATTCAAGTCGGAATATCCCAAAATATATACCAATTTGTCCCTCTTCGGACTTTGGTATTCACAAGAAATTACAATAGAATTTCAAATTTTGGTTTTAAACGATATCGTTTTATTGATTTAATTCAATTTTATCCTCATATTCTATTAATCAATTAAACTCAATTAAAATTTCCAATTTCATATTCATTAAGGTTTAAATCAAAAAGCTGATAAGAAACCGATGAAGATACTAAGTAAGAATTTCCCACAACGATTCGTAGAGCCACCATCACACCGAAACTTCTTCTTGTAGCTGGTACAAAGAAATGAAAAGAATTTTGGAAACGAATCAAAGAAATTTGATAGAGAGAGTTGTTTCCACTGTTGCAGGATATTGACCATTTATAGTCGTATTTCCCTGTCCCCTATCTCGTCCTCTTCTTGTACTCATATCTACTATCAGTGGATAGTAAGAGAATTTACTGAGACGTTTAGGCGGATATCTTAAGGATATACTCATTCTAGAGTTTACTTCACTCTATCTCTAATGAGCTACTTAACGTGTTATACTCCTGAGCTAAAGTTCAACCTTAGCTCTGATACCACTTGTAACGATCCGAATTTTCGCGTTCGAAAATCGACATCCATACTTTACATCGTACTCGAATGCCGTAGATTCGACCGTTCAAATCCGAGTCGCCGGAGCTTATAACAACATTAAGTAAACAACACAGCGGAAATAAAAGAATATAGATATACAATATCTGATACAATATCCAGATACAATGATGATACAATGAATATCTATATACATCAGAGATATGATACAACAAATAGCAGCGGAAAAGAAAACGATAACACCAGTAGCGGATAGAATATCCCCAATAGAATGCTCCAAGATAAGCAACGTCAATCCATGAACTCCAAGAACTGACTAGCTCCAGATAATCTACTCAACCTGAATATCTGAAAACCTCAACTCTAGACTGCCCGTGTGGAAAATAGTGGGCACCCAGAGTTTAGGAAGGGAACAATAAACTCCGGATCAGTCATGGGACTGGTGTGAGCAACAAAAACAGTTTATCTTTAAACAAACACAAAAGGCTTTTAACATTGAAACCCGCAATGCTTTTCGAAAATGAAACTACCATAAGGCCTCCCGCCACACACACAATGCAATCGCAGAATTTTAGGAGATTTCTCCTTATGATAGCCAAACATGCTTACTACGCAAAATCATTCGATATTATTATCATTAGTGCATAGTGTCGAAAACCATTTCGAAAATATAATATTAATCTTAGCCAGCATACAACATTTCATCGTATGCCTACTATAGCTACTATGTTCAATAACAGGTTACCGCCACATTCCATAGCAGGTTATACAACTAAAAACCGTACAGGGTTCGTATTGTTTCTTTGGATTTCCAACAAATGATCAGGCTAAGGAACTTCCTTACCGAAATAGAAACGCCTCTGAACAGACGCCCCGGATCCTAAACGGATCTCCGCAAACAAAAGGCCGACGCTACCTCACGCTTTAACCAAGCTGTAACTAGGTAACTAACACACGAGCTATGTCATCCCCCGGTCGTTACCGACCTTTATCCCGGGATCCCGAAAACCAACAAAGCAACATCATACAATAATAAATTACCGTGTCCACACGAGTTAAGTATCTGGGCTCCATACCATGATACCACCCTTTATCCAGAAGGAAATGACATACCCTAGGGGCGCTACCCCTACAAACCTTTGTCGCAACATTCCTGTTTTGACCATTACCGGGTTGTGAGGCTCGACGAAGTCTCGTCCACAAAGCAACGCTTTTTCACAAAGCCACGCTTCGATCAACAAATGATCATCAGCACTTCGTATGCCACATTACCAAATTGGGAATGTATCACTAGTAACCATCAACTACATAACCTCTGAGCTCATACGTCTCAGAGAAGGGTGTTAAGCTAAGAGAATAAATTCTCCGCCACCAACAGAAATGTATTTGATAGAAACCAGCTTTACATCTCAAAGTGTAACGTCAGACACACATCCATACAAGTCTGTTCCGGGTTCGAACAGAACCGAAGGCACTTCTCACGAAGCCCTTGCAATTCCGGATAATTTCCAATCACGTCCGGACTTCCCATCACAAAGGGTGATAAAATCTCTATACCGGGGACCAGTCGGTGCAGAGACATTCGACGAGTTGTCCTTTCGTTTTTGTAAATATCCGGTCTTCAACACCGGTCTTCAAATGCTATCCATATACGACGTATCAGTATTCGGAACGGGTTATATGACACAAAGGTCCTCTCCCGGCTAAACCGAATAGTGAGCGCGATATTTAAAAACATATGGATATTGGGATTTCAATTAAGTCACAACTTATTACCCAAACTTTTCTTTCAAATGGTTTAAACAAAATACCATTTTCAAATCTTTAAACAAAAAGATTTATTTCACAAATTTAACCCCATTCACAAAGATACATTCATAGATTTCAAAACAACTTCTGTTTCAATTGGATTAACTCGTTAAATCTTTAAATTAAAGATTCAACTTATAGCTTTCAAAACAATTTCATTTCGAATGGTTTAAACAAATCATCATTTTAAATCTGTTAAAAATAAACCGATTCAATTTATAGCTTTCAAAAACAATTTCGTTTCAATTTCAAACTTGAAACTTCTCAACCCAAATTGGAAGTTCATTACTTACGTGAAAGCTTTAATTATTTGAAACCAACCGTTTTTATTTCCAGAAAAAAAATCCAATTTTATCTACGCGAGTTAAAACTTTTGAATTTAAATTCAAATTCCCAATCAATACTTTTAAAATAGTTTAACCCATATATAATTGGTATAACATCTTTAATTCCTAGTTTCAAATCTTAAGATTCAATTTCAAACTTGAATTCAAATTTAAAACCAATTATTTAAATTTTCAAAACTGATTAAGTTATTCAAAATAACTTTTATCTTTGAAATTCCATTTCAAAAGCTTTTCACTTTAAACCCCAAATTTCTAATTTCAAAATCAATTGAAATTAAAATTTCAATTTCAAAAACATCAAATTTAAATTATCTGTGACTTAACCGATTTCCACGTGAAATCCATATTTGTGTGTGTATGGTGTAGTCTAGGGGTTTCACACAATAGTGCAACATCAATCATCACAGATATATCGATAAGTGGTAAAGTCGATAACGCTTATCTTCATTCACAGATTCATAGATAAAATAAATTTATCAATCACAAAGATTCACTATTATAATTCGATGTGGGTTTCGGATAACCAACTGGAATCCGACTCCCTGTCGCATCGAAATTCAAATGCCGTTTTACGACAAAGGGGTTTCATATTCATATAACAATATATCACAAAAATAGAATCACAGATCACGACATAAATCAAGACGTATCACAAAACATCACAAAGCAGATAGGACAATCAATTCAAGGCATCTCATATAATATCATCATTCATAAGTGAAGTCAAGTATTCAATAGTTATTTATAAGCAGAATCAATTAATCGTTTAATCCTGATTAATTCAATTTATTTCCAAGTAAATAAATTACTTATGAATTAATTATCAAATTCTGATTAATTTCTTACAAATCATTTGATATAAATGAATTTATCAATCACCTTAATTAATTAAATTATTCTTGATTTATCATCTCAATTAAATCAACCTTTTAAACCAGTTACATAATTAATTAACTTTAAATAAATCAAAATATCTAACATTAATTTCAATTAGTGATTAATCCTTATTAATTCAATTTCTTAATCACTTATATAATACTTAAGGCTTTATAAACATTGATATTTATATACTTACTTAGTAAATAACTTAAAACAACTTTTTACTTTAAGATTATACAACATGGTTTAGTTTAATAGTTTAAACTTTATAAAAAAATTGGCCTTAACCCATTTTTAAAAACAACACGTGAACGCCCAGGTTCACTCGAGTAGTTACTCGAGTTTTCCATTGTTTTCCCCGAGTCTCTCTCTTCTCCTCTCGTAGACCTCTCTCTGTTTCTTCTTCTCTTCCCTTTCAAATCTCTGTTGTTTTTTTTTTCTTTTTAACTTTCAAGACTTAAAACCTCTTCATCACTTCCCCGAGTTTTCCTCCCAGATCCCCGAGTATCCACTCGAGTTCCCACCGCGACCAACCTACCCAGACCACGTACTGGCACACCATCACCACCGTGCACGTGCACGGTGGTTCGCGACCATTCCGATGGTCATCGCGACCATCAACAAGTCGCGATTCATCCTTCCCTTTTAAATCAACATCCAGAGCTTCAAAAACAAAACAAAATCCAAAAATTTGCCCATCGCTCAAAAACTGGAACGAACCCCCTTGGCAGAAGCGCCTCGCCACCGCCGCCCCATCCACCTGCAGCACCCAGGCTTTCTCTCAAACGTCGCCGACGCGATAAACCATCAACCTCCAGAAGCACGAGCCACTCGATCGCAATATGATGTCGATCTCGACACGATACAGACATGGATGGAAACAGGATCTTAAACCCTATATTCAATCATACCCAAAAATTCACGCAATCGAATTTTTTTTTAGCATTTTTCCTATGATGTTACATCTTCAAGCTTGCATCATACCTACTTTCAAAAATTAAAATTAATTGAATCAGCCGCAATTGACCAAAATGTATTTTTAGTTCATTTGTGAACTGCTCTTTGAATATGCAGCTAAAATTCTTCGTTTTTGTTTTTAAAATCATAACTTGCAGTGATAATTCAGGATATAAACTTGAATTTATACTTTATAACAGTTGAATTTATCAACATAATCCTTGTTGCTGTACAAGCTTGATTTCCAGTGTATGGTTTCCTAATATGTTTTCAAAAATAGATTTTAAAATCCTGATTGAAGTTCGAGCATATCGTTTGTTGGAAAATTTTAAAACTTTACCATGAACAAATGAAAACAACTCAAGATTAAATGGTTTCAACCCTGTAACACTTAGCAGAGATGAACGGCATATATGTAAACACAGATTCATACCAAGATAAAACACATACTTCCCCATATAATCCATGAATCATCTTACTGTTTTTAGTTAAACTTAAGCTTGAAATTTTATGTTTACTCACTTGGTCAAAAACAAGGAAGTCTGGAAAAAACAAAGTTGCTCACCTAACAAAAAGAACAGAGGACTAGATGGATGAACTGGAAGTTGAATTTGTTGTTTTCCAGGTTTTGAAAATTGCTTCAGATTTGAAGACGTTGTTCGTTATTTCTTAGCTTTGATTTCCTTAGCTCAGTCGAATCTATGCTTGCTTCCATTAATTTCCCATATTTGATCTTTGTTACAGGTTAAAGTTTGATGTATATATGAAGCTACAGGCTGGTATAGTTAGTACAAGGTGATGTATAAATCTTGTACAGGTAATATTTGTTTATACAAAGCAGGAACAAGATTTCCTTTTATAAATCTTTGGCCAGAGATATTTACGAAGTTTGGGGGCTGCAACATTACTTTGGTGGCTGATGAGATATAGGATAGTGTACTAAGAATCTTGCTTTTATATGTTTTGTACTTTGTTTATTTGGTAAGTGTACATATATGAATACTATTTTCCTTGCTCTCGGCTGAGATGATGATTCTTGTACATGCTTATGTCCTTCATGTATTTATCTTAATTGGGAAAATATACTTTGTGTGCTTAGAGATAATATTATGTACTTGCTTGTTTCTTGTGTTCGTACTTACCTTATTTGTTGTGCCTTGTCTTATTGCTTTACAATATAGATGAATTTCTATTTTATTCGGTGGTGATGTTGTATTGTTATTTTAGTCAATGTTATAAAATTTTGTTTGCTCATACATGAATATATATTAGTGTTTGTTTAATTACTTGGTATAATTTTGTATATAGGTAGTTGTATTTGTTTTATCTTCTTCTTCTTTTATTATTTGCATGTGTATTTCTTTTGTTTTATTTTAAAAATCCATTTACTTGAAATTTAAATTCAAATCAATATATACTTATATATAAAATTTCAAATTTACTCATATATCATATATACATATATATTCACATATATATATACAATATTTAAATTTAAATGATTTAATATATTTTAATTTGGATTCGGGGAAACTCGCTCCAATTTTCTAATTAAATTTATAAATTTTTATCCAAAAATTTATTTAATTTCTCAATTTAATTCAAAAATTCAATAAATTATTAATTTAAATTAAATTAAGATCTGGGTCGTTACATCAACTATATCCTTTAGTTTGATTTGTGATGATTCATCGTGTCGCACTATTGTGTTAAACCCCTGGACTACACCTTTACACACACAAATATGGATCTCACGTGGAAATCGGTTAAGTCACAGATAATTTAAATTTGATGTTTTTGAAATTGGAAATTTGGGTTTAAAATGAAAAGCTTTTGAAATGGAATTTCAAGATAAAAGTTATTTTGAATAACTTAATCAAGTTTTGAAAATTTAAATAATTTGATTTAAATTTGAATTCAATTTGAAATTGAATCCTATGATTTGAAACTAGGGATTAAAGATGATATAAATGTGTTTGTATGAATCTAAACCATTTAAAAGTATAATTTTGAAAATTTAGATTTAACCCAAAGATTTCAACTCGTATGAATGAATCAGATTTCCAAAATAAAACTGTTTGTTTTAAAAGAATAAAAGCTTTCATATAGATAAGAAATGAAATTCCAATTTAATTAAAGGAATTTCAAGACTGAATTGAAAAATGGTTTTCCAAGTTAGAATGGATTCTTTTTGAAAGCTATGAATTGAATCTGTTTATTTTTAACAGATTTAAAATGATGATTGTTTAAACCCTTCGGAATGAAGTTGTTTTAAAATCTATAAGTTAAATCTCTGATTTAAAGATTTAACGAGTTAAATTAAAATGGAAATTGATTTGGAAAATCTGTGAATGAATCTTTTGTTTAAAAGATTAAAGTGTGGAAACTGTTTAAACCGTGAAGGTTGTTAAAATAAATCTTTTGTTTAAAGATTTGAAAATGGTAATTTGTTAAACCATTTGAAAGAAAGTTTGGGTTTAAGTTGTGACTTAATTGAAATCCCAATATCCATATATTTTTAAATATTGCGCTCACTATTCGGTTTAGCCGGGAGAGGACCTTTGTGTCATATAACCCATTCCGAATAGTGATTCGACGTTATGGATAGCATTTGAAGACCGGTGTTGAAGACCGGATATTTTTCGAAAATGAAAGGGCAACCTGTCGAATGTCTCTGCACCGAGTTGCTCCGGTATAGAGATTTATATCACTCTTTTGTGATGGGAAGTCCGGACGCGATTGAAAATTATCCGGATTTGCAAGGCCTTCGTGAGAAGTGCCTTCGGTTCTGTTCGAACCCGGAACAGACTTGTATGGTTACGTGTCTGACATTACACTTTGAGATATAAAGCCGATTTCTTTCAAATACATTTCTGTTGGTGGCGGAGGATTTATTCTCTTAGCTTAACACCCTTCTCTGAGACGTACGAGCTCAGAGGTTATGTAGTTGAAGTTTATCAGCGATATATTCCCAATTTGGTAATGTGACATGCTGAGTGTTGCTGTGTGATGATTAGTGTTTGATCATTTGTGATATGATCATTTGTTTGATCATTTATCTTTGTGATCATAGGTTGATCATCTGTTGACCCAAAGCGTGGCTTTTTGAAAAAGCGTAGCTTTGTGGACGAGACTTCGTCAGAGCCTCACAACCCGGAAATGGTCGAAACAGGAATGTTGCGGCAAGGTTATGAGGGTCGCGCCCTTTAGGGTATGTCATTTCCTTCTGGAAAGGGGTGGTATCATGGTATGGAGCCCAGATACTTACTCATGTGGATACACTTATTTATTATGTGTGATGTTGGTTACCGAGCGCTCGGATAAAGGTCCCAAAGGACCAGGAGGTGGCATGTTCGTGAGTTACCTGTTACAGGGGTAACCCGGCCTTGTTGGTAGAGAGCAGTTTGTCTCTCGGAGCGTCCAGCCAGAGGCGTTTCTTTCGTGGCATAGGAAGTTCCTTAGCCTGACCATTTGTTGGAAATCCATTTCTCCAATACGGAACTTGTACGGTATTAGTTGTAGAACCTGCCATTTACTTATGGTGGCGCCCCACTGTTTAGATGGTAGCTATAGTAGGCATAGTTCGAAATGTCTATGCTGGCTAAGATTTATATTCTACTTTCGAAATGTTTTCTGCACTATGCACTAATAATAATAATCCAATGATTTGCGTAGTAAGTATGTTTGACTATCATAAGAAGAAATCTCCTCCAATTCTTCGTTTGCATTGTGTGTGTGGCGGGAGGTCTTATGGTAGTTTCATTTTCCAAAAGCATTGCGGATTTCAATGTTTAAAAGCCTTTTGTGTTTGTTTAAAGATAAACTGTTTTTGTTGCTCACACCAGTCCCACGACTGACTCGGAGTTTATTGTTCCCTTCTTAAACTCTGGGTGCCCACAATTTTCCACACGGGCAGTCTAGAGTTGGGTTTCTCAGATATTCAGGTTTAGTAGATTATCTGGAGCTGGTTCAGTTCTTGGAGTTCAGGACTGCACTTGCTTCTCTTTGTGATTCGAGCTTGACATTGGAGTGGTTGGAGTCAGTCTCTCTGACTGATTATTTGGAGTTATCATTTCTGTTTTCCGCTGTATCATTCTTGTATCTCTGATATTGTTGTATCATATTGATATCATTGTTGTATATCATACTGGATATTGTATTCATTGGAGTTGTATATGATATCATTTATTTCTTTATTCCGCTGTGTTGTTATACTTACTGTGTTATAGCTCCGGCGAATCGGATTTGAACGGTCGAATCTGCGGCATTCTAGTACAATGTGAAGTACGGATGTTGATTTTTGAGCGGGCAAAACCCGGTTCGTTACAGTTTTTGTTCAAAATTTTATTTCAAGGGAAAATGTGCGTCTAAATATTTTGGGATTTTATTTTCCAAATGACGTACAAATTTATAAGGTGAGAAACTTTTTTGTGAAAACTTTGATTTTGAAGGCCACGTATTAGGCATAGGGAAAGCAAATAGAGTTAAAATTTATGAATTTTGCGGTACATTAGGGTCGACGATGCGATTAACGCAAGCGATAACAAGGGTTAAGCTGTTTTAACCTTGGAATTTCTATTTCCATACCTTATGGATGACGCACGCAAGTCTATTTTTAGACTTAATTTAGCTTTAGAGCTTGAAAATAAGCCTCCTTATGCATTTTGTATAAGGAAAATTTGGAGTAAATTTGGGGCAGCGAGGAAATTTCCACTATTCTTCAGGAATTGGAAGATTATAGTGTGGTAAGAATGTTAAATTATCCGCCTAAATTCTTTTTTCGGCATAGGATTAAAGTTTAGAAAGTGATTTTTTGATGTGTTAGATTATTGGATGACAGGAAGTAGATGCAAAATTGGTCGCTTCTTACTTCTCTTTGTAGGAGTACGGGGTTTTTGATTGAAAAGATTTTCAAAAAGCTGCACATATGTAGAACTACCAGTATATATATAGGTTGTTTGCATCATATTTTTCAAAAAAAAATTCATAGAAGTTGTAACGACCTGCAAATTCGCACAATTCAAGTTGACAATAAACTACACATGTCCAACCCAAATTGAACGGTAGACAGATAGTTATGGGAAAGTAAGAAGAAATAAGAAGAGAAGAGAAGAAGAGAAAAGAAACTAAAAACAACATAGAATCTCACAATCGCTGTAGAATAATATATACTATAATATCAATGATTTTCACAAAAGAGAAACTGATATATACATACATCCATTAGAGTACAACAACAAATCACAATCATCAGCCTGGACAGTTATAACAATCTGTCCTCACAAATGCTGATGATTTCAAAAACAAAGCAGTGGAAAATAAACATATACGTGAATACGACTTGAAGACCTCCAACTCATCTCCTGCGCTCCAATGCATCTAAAGCAATCTGTAAATATGCTCGGTCTGACCCGAGCATTATAATAAAATAACACCCGAGTCAGTTTGGAAAACTAGCGTGAGAAAACACACCCAACTGGATTTTTAAGATATAAAACCTTTGAAATCAAAAGTATCTCGTAAGAGCATGCCGCACATAAACATGGATGGGTTTTTACCTTACGATATCCAAAACATTTTTATAGAAAATTCTCTGATATTATGATAATGTCTAGAATACAAATACTTATTAATCATAGCCGAAATTGTTACATTAATTAAATTCAGCATAATAGGTATACAACTAAAACCGTAAAGGATCGTATTGGAGAATGGATTCCATACTATGACAAGGTAAGGAACTACCTTCCGAAGGTACATCTCTAGATAAAATGTACTGGGGTCTGACAAGAACAACTTGTACCCCTGCCACACAGGGCCTACCACTTGACTAGTAGTACCGAATATGAACACCCCACTCAATAATTTGGGCCCCGAAGCATACATGAGTAGATAATAACCGATCTAGATTTGGAATGACCATACCCTGATGGGAGCGACCCATTTGGCCCTACCGCATGCCCGATTTTTATCATTTCCCGGTTGATGGGCTCGAGGCTACGTTTTACCTTTATATAGCACTTCCCACTTGGGATGCCAATGTAACAACCCAGAATTTTAGTAAATTGATATTGGGAATATTTAATTGATTAAATATTGAAAAGTTATTTTTATAAGTTAAATAACTTGAATTTCAAATATAACGATTTATTTGATAATTAAATTATTAAATCTAATATTGGGATTGTTTAAATAATTAAATCTTGATTTCTATGCGAATGAAATGATTTGGAAATCTTATTTAAACAATTTATAATAATAAGAATGATAATACTAAACTTTTGATTTAGATATAAAAATGATTTATTTGGCTTTATAATAAATCGTTTAATTAACATATAAAAATAGCCTTCTCGGACACCGTCTAAGATTTCAACGAAACCAGTTTCATTGGATCCGTAATAGTGAATTATAATATGTGGTCCAATTTCATGGCGACCAGACATATTGTTTGGTCGTGCGAGTTCGAAATGCGTTGGAATTGATATCGAAAATTTAATAAAATAATTGGTTTTGAAAAGCTATCTTCTGCATATAATCGAATTAGGCCTCGAGACAAGTTCCATTGCATTCGAAATAGGGGTATAACATATAGAACGCCTGGCGGCACGCCTCGATTGGAGTTCGGAATTTTCGGTGTGTTTAGTGCCACATATTTTTATATAAAACAATATATATACCCTATTTTATGACAAGCCCTCACCCATACTTCCCACGTTTGCCCATACCTCCCTCACGCACCTGACCATACCCTTCCCATTATAAATAAAATGGCTATAACAAAATTTGAGTGCTTTTTTCCATTTCAAAATTTAAAATCAAATTCAATACACCATTGAAAATTCTAAAACAAATTCCATTGGTCTTGTCATTCTTAAAGCTTCATTTTGGTAGGGGATTTGATGGAGTTCGGTGATGTGGGTGAGTGCGCAGCCCAGAACAGTTGGAGTGTGGGTTTGTAATGATCCTTTATTTTCGATAATTAAAAATATTAAATTAAATAAGATTTTGAAATTTAATGTTGGGAAAAATTAAAATTTATGATTTATTAATGAGGAAAATAATTAGAATTTGATTTAATAATATGGTTTGAATGTTATTGACAACTATTTTAATGTAATTTCAACCAATTGAAATAATTGTAAAGTTAATTTGGTTATAATTGTAAATAAGGAATGAAATTGGTAATTAATAGAATTAATGAAATTGAAATATTATAATTAATACGAGTGTATATGCACGCCCATATGGACCTGCATCTAGTCGGTTGAGTATTTGAACTTGATATATCATAACATCTACCACATCATTTTTAATGATCATGTTGTTTCCTTTTCTTCGTTACAATGTATTTTATATTATGTATTTAGGCAAATTCTATTCGGACCCATAAAAATACCGAATAGCCCGCAACTGTTAAAAAAATTAAAAACCGCTCGTTTTGCTGAGTTATCCTCCTTAAAAAAGTTCTGCCAAAAATACCCTTTCATGAAGTTGCGTTACATGGTGCCTTTAGAGCACCATGTAGTGTCACCACGTGGTACCTTTAGAGCACCATTCAGTGGCACCGCATGGTGCCCTGAAGGCACCACGTGGTGCCTTGAAGGTACCATGTGGTGGACCTGCATGGTGCCTTCAAGGTACCATGTAGTTGCCCTATGTGGTGCCCTGAAGCCACCACATAGTTGCTCTGTGTGGTGTATAAAAAAGTTTGAAAAAAATAGAACATAAATTAAGACAAAAATATTTAGAGGGATTTTTTGTCCTTGATTTTTTTGTAAAAACAGAGGAGCTACTCAGCATTTTTGGGGGTTTGAATGGAATTTGCCATATATTTATTGATAGTTGCTCAAATAGTAATTACATTTTCCTTTTGCCTTAATATTTCATTGTTGCGATTAATCATCCTTCACTCCTTTTTATAAGGTCGTTTAAAATTCTCGCTCAATCCATGTCATTCACCGCATCCACCGAGAACATGGAGAATTGTACTTGAACAATTGACATACTTATGAGTTAGTTGCTTGCTTATGTGTCATTCTACGTATTTAAAATAAATGATGTCAGTACTCTCCAAATTTTTTCTACAAATAAAGCTCTAATATTTGTATTGAATATGATGACTTTGTATCACTACATGCTTTGTTATAAGTTAGAATCCAAACTAATGATACAGCCAACAGCACAACATATCTCAACCGTTAGATTGTCTCGTGATTTCAACCTCACATGTGAATGCAATGTGATCTAGTGGCCAAAACATGCATCTGTACATATAGACACCCCATACACAATCAATCGCACACCCAATCAAATCAAACGAATTAGATAAATAAACCAACATATACCATGAAATAAAAGTATATGATAACATTTCAAATAAGAACATGATATAGCATTTCAAATAAGAACATTAACATGCTTGTAATTATTACAAAAACAACTTTTGACACATTTCCAGTTAAAAAGGACCGTTATAAAGAATGTATGACAAATAAAAATACCAATACTTGATCACAAAATATACAATCAAAGACTGTTATTATGAGTGTATGACACATAAACATCATACATAAAATTAGAACACAATCCCTACCATATTTATAAGTTTGTGAAAAATAAACATATTTAATATTAGATCGTTTATCTACCATAATAACATATTACTATTAATGCTAAAGCAGTGGTATAGAAGATCATATTTTAATGTTGAAAATGTAACAGACAGTATCTCACACATTCATTTTAATTTTCCAATTATACAACAAAGTGTCCTCTAAGACAAAGGTTGAAGATAACATGCGTATCATACAATGACAAACATAATATGATACTGATTTGGCCAAAACAACATATAGTGATGAAACCGCATCTAAATAACTGACTTTTAACTATTACTGTGAAATGAGAAAGAAATACAATGACAACTATAGAAGTATATCTAAATACCTATGCTTTGGAAAATTTCATATAAAAAATGCTGGAGATTCTTGCATTCGTCGAATTAAGCCCATGTCACCAAGATAATGAGTCTACTTTAGTTATGTGTTACCACTACCTGCATGTACGAAGAAAATCATCATGTTAATTCTAAAATCGTAATAATAAATGCATTATTGATAAATGCACATATGTTGAGAAATATTAAACTGCATATTAAAGACAATTGACGTATCGCATTCGTCAATCTCTCTGATTTTCATACAGATATTTTAGGTAGAGTGCTTACTAACTTGTTATATTCAGAGTTCACTTGAGCTGATCGAAAATGTAGTTCGATTATGATTCTTATTGGATTCCTTTTGTTGTTCTTCGTTTCTGTTATCACATCTATGTATGTATGTTCGCCTGTAAATCATCAACCAATATGTAAAGCACGTTAGGTTTGATCATTATTGGATATAGAATTGTTTTAAATATCAGTAAAATAATCATGTAACCTTATAATGAATGGTGTTAAGTTATAGCTAAGATTTGAATTAAAGTTACCTGAAGGAGTTTTAGGACAACTTCTCTATTTGGATTTGCAGAGAGCACTGTTATATCCTGTATCTCTAATTCCATCAGCAATTTCTTGTGTCCCGTGCTACGCATACGGGAGTCTGTGAGTGTAGATGATGTTAATATTTTTTATGTCCTATTATGGTTGTGTCTATGAAGTAAAATTGTATTTATCAACTTTGTTCTACAGCTTCATTTTATTTTTTTGGGATGGTGCTTAAATGTGTAGATAAACAAATGACTAATTATGATTTTTACTTCTTGTCCTTGATGTAATCCAATGATTATGGTCGAAACTTTGAAATTTTTTTTACAATTTTATATGCATGTGAAAATTTTCAATGGTTAAATTTCCATTTTTCATGTAGCTTTATAGTTTATACAATGCATCAGATGATTGATGCGTGCATATGTAATATTTTGTCAAATAAATGGTAAATTGTAAACTTAAACATAGTACTCGTCATAAGTTAATTCATAAAAGTAGTACTATAAGTTGTCCATCAATAACAGTATGGATATTAATAATCACTTTGAACTTATATGTACAATTCCTTCACATAATCATAAAGAGTACAATAATACATTTTGATAGTTAACAAAAATTGTGTATATCATCTTAAAGTAAACATACAATGCTAATTGATATTTAAATAATTTTGCATTTTTCAATTTGGTGAAATTTTATCATAAAAGAGGACAAAGATGGACTCATCCACATATGATATAGGAAGCACAAAGTATACTATTTCTTTTAATATTTGTTTAACACACTAAAAAATGATCGTACATATATGTAATTATTTTGCCTAATTTCTTAGATTTTTATAATAATAGCTATTTTGCTGATCCAAAATTGAAATAATTTGGTTGGTAGTCTGATAAATTCTACATAAATTTCAAGAAAGACATAATTTGTTAAACTAATCCTTGTATACAGTGGCACTAAAACAAAAAAATAGAAAAAGCAAATGAAAAGCTTATTAATTTTATTTACATACAACCGGTTAAATTAACTTGCATATCATTTTTCATTGGTTGTCCAATTATATGGTCACACAAACTTTGACAATATTGCTTATCCTTTGATATATACATGCTTCATCTATAAGGTCACCTTCTATAGTTTACAAAATTTGTTCTCTCATCGGCAAGAGCTTATACTGGTTCCACTAATCCCTGCCCTTTGTCTTCAATATAAACCTGGGGAACATGGTTGTTTTGTCCCTTTGGATAACTTCATTTTTGTTTTCTGCTCTAGTTTAAAATACTATTGTCATACCTAAAATCAATCATTGAAATGTTCAATTTTTTGTTTTTTAATCACATTAAATTAGATCAACTTTAATACTGTTGGTCAAAATACAATATTTACTCTTTATTCCCAATGAAAAATAAATATAGCTAAGCAATATAAAAATGCTACGCAAAAATATTTAAATAGTTGGATCCCTAATGATTTATCAAACATCTCAATTATTTAAAGTACTGAACCTAAATATGTAAACAGAACGAGCAATGATGATTTGTTATAGAGAAATATCAAATATGTTAAGTAAATTTAAAAATTAAATACTACACTAACTTGTAATGGGTAATTAAAAATAGGCTTAATAGTCTATGTTAGATTGTAAGAGAACTAATAATAGATTACACTACCTTCATCAAAAATCATCACTCATCAGCGTTGACTCCATCGCAGCTATTTGGTCCATTTGCAGCATCATTGCCCTTGATGGCTGTAGCGATATGCCCACCATTTATCGACAGTTTGTATTAAATACAAACCCTACTCTACCTCCATGCCTAGGCCCAGCTCTACGACTGACATAAATACTTGCCTTTGATCCACACTTTAGTAAATGAGGGGTATTTCTGGTATTTCAAAAAGACACGGTTGAATTCCTATTCAAGGAATTCTCAATTTGAGTATTAGAGATGGTTAAGATGATAACTGTAAAATATGAATGTAATAAAATATAAATTAATGTTAATTATATTCATAAGGTAATAATTAATTCAATAATAAGAGTGTTAATTGAAATAAAAGAATTTATTGAAATTAAAATATAATTAATTGAAATTTTATTTCAGTTGTAATTGAACGTTGAAATTAGTTTAATATTTAAATATTGGATTTAACATGGAAATTTATTTTAAAAGATTATAATTTCTGTGTAATCAAGAATGATGAAAATTTTTAATTTTCAAATTTTAATTTAAAAGTGATTAAACCAATTTAATAATAATTTAATTAATTAATGGGAAAATTAGCCATTTTGGATACTGTCTCGTATTTCGACGAAACTAGTTTCATCGAATCCGTAACAGTGAATTATTGTAGGATTTCAAGTTTCGTAGTGATCGAACTTATCGTTTGATCGTGCAAGCTCGAAACGCGTAGAAATCAATTTAATGAATTCAATTAAAATAATTTGATTTTAAAATCTAACTTCTGTATACAATGGAGTTTAGGTTTGAAACTAGTTTCATTGAGTTTAAAAATATCGAAATCCTATATTTTGATATAACGGATGACCCACTTTCGTTTCGGAAACAAAACGGGCTTTTCGGGTCGTTGTTATCGTTTCAACCCAATTCGATCTGTCCATTCGTTCTTATCTACCTTTGCCTCTATATAGGCTGTTATGAACCCTAGCAGCCTTTTTATTTTATATTGTCTATACGTACATTTCCTTCTCATCTCCTCTTTCCAACGGTAGACAAATGGAAACCTAATTCCCAAATTCAATTTCAAATCAAAATCAAATCGAAAAAGTTTAAACTTCTCAAACTATGTCATATTATATATCGTTGGAAAGCTCTAGACGAGCACAATCTACTGCCATAATTCGTTTTTCCATTTGATGTATTGTTTGACTGGAAATGGATGAAGAAGTTTCGGCCGTTCGTATTCGAGCTTGGGATTCGACGGTGGATCTTCGTCAATGGGTCGATCGGAGGGTTCAGGCGTGTAGAGGGTGAGGAGAGAAGTCGATCCATGGGTTTGCATCTTGTCAGTAGTGCTTATAATCACCTGAAACAACGATGGATGGTGGCGACGGTGCGACCCACGGCGTGGGTCCATGTGGCTGCACGGGTGGCCAGTAGGCACAGCCAGGGCTGGGGATGGCTGCGGCGAGGTCTGATCGAGGGTCAGGCTAACGTGGAGGCGATGTATTTGGCTGGATCGGGGCGGCTTTAGGTCGAAGCATGGGTTCGAGCAGTCGCGTGCTAGGGTTTCGTGAGAGGAAGGTTAACAAATTTACGTATTTACCCTTGTTTTATATTTTATTAAATTTAAATTTCTTATGTTCTAACTATCATAACTTTTGAATACGAACTCGGATTTTGATGCGGTTTTCTCCATTGGGATTGTATCAAAATTACAAACAGCATGGAGCTAGTTTGGTAGAATTCTAAGACTGTTACATTTTTGGGCATGATTTGGATTTTAAATCGATTTGAAATCAAAGGTGAGTGATTTAACCCACTCACGAATACTAAACCATCTTATGTTAGTTATATTAAATTTATGATGTGATTAAAAATTTATTGGTTGCTGGTTGGTATTTTAAATTGTCATTTAAATTTAATTTGAATTTATATTGAATTAAATTGCCATTTAAATTAATATTGAATTTAAATTGTTAGTTAACACCTAATAATGAAAACCAGTTAATTGTTGTGATTTATTGACTGACTTGAATGATGATTGTGATGGATGCTTAATTGTTGATATTTTGGATGATTTGATGTTATGTTTATTTTATATGTTGCTATCACACTACAAGCTCCCTTAGTTATTGTTAGGAAAATCACTATGGGTTGAAATGATACATACCCGAATGATCTTATAGATTAGGGAAAAATCGTTATGGGTTGAAATGATAAACCTGAGTGATTTTATGGATTTGGAAATTGTAATTCGGGATACGGGTTAAAATGATATATATCCGGAAATTTAAATTTATTGCGGGTTGAAATGATATACATCCGTATCAGTTGACCATAGGATAGAAAATTATATATGGACACCGGATTGGTTAAATTAAATGCTTTAAAAATCTTGAAATTTTGATTTTGATTAAATGACATTGTTTTAAAGGAATAAATTTTTTGGATTTATATTAATTAAAATTTTCTAATTTATGTTTTGAAATCTTGAAATTGAAATTTGTTAAAAGTAATTGTTATAAGGAATTGAATTGGAAATGTGAAGTTGTATTTGATATATGACTTTAATTCGGAAATTTGAATTTATTTTGAAGATTTGGATCTTAGTATTTAACAATTAAGTTAAATTTGATTTAAGTGGTTTAAATAAGTAAATTGACATTGGGCTTGAAATGGATATGAATTGAAATGGTTTTAAATAAGAATGGAATTGAATTTAAATCATTGATTTGACTTGTTGAATCAAAATTGAAGTTAAAAATGAATGTTTTGGAAATTGAAGTTATTTCGAATTGAAACTATAATCACATTGATTTGGAACTAAATCGAAACTGAGTCATTTGAATTGAAAGTTTAAAATTGAGTTTTGTTAATTTGAAATCTGGATATGTTCCAGATTTGTTGAAATGGAAGAAATAGTTTGATTTGATACTATTTTCAAAATAAACTATTTTTGTTTGAACTTTTTAAAATCTATTATTTTAAACTTCAAATTATTTAGATTTTCAAAACTATTTGTACTATGTAAACCATACTCAAACCATTTTATATCAAACTATTTTAAACTATTTTAAACTACTTTAAACTATTTATGACTATCCAAACTATTTTCTAAAATTCAAACTGTGCAAGGTTGAATTGTTTATATTTAAATCCTTGATTTAAAGGCGAATATTGCTAAATGATGTTATAACCTACATTGGAATTTGAAATTATATATTCTTATGAAATGACATATTTTGAGTAAATATGTCGGTTTTGAAATGAGGGATATTTCGAATTGAATCTGATATTTTGATATCAAATATGAATCAGTTTTGGAAATGTAAAAGAACCCACCCATGTGAAATAAGCATTTATTTATTAATGAGACTGGGATCGGATATTGTCATACTCTCTACCAATATCGAAAACCACTTTAACAACTGTGCACATGATGGAGAATCTAGAATGAAGTAGGATGGTTTGGCGAATGCTACTGGAATGAAGTAAGAGAACGATGATGGATAGCCTTGACTTTCGGGTAATAATTAAAATGACTAAAACATGAGCTATACTTGGGCCAAGTGGGGTCGCTCCCCTATCAAGCATGCTTCTTCAAAACCATATCTATTACTTTGTGATTTGATTTGTTGGCCACCCTTTGATTTGATTATGGAAGTGTGTCTCGAGGTGGGCGGTAGTAGCTATTATGCGTTACCACCAGCCTGGTTCTGCAAAATGGTAGTATCCTACCCTGTGAATTGCCTCATGTGCCTTGTCATATTTATCCTGATCGAGCCCACTACGAGTTTGGTTTGTGTCGTACCTATGGAGTGCTCCCTGATAGCCCACCGGTTTGGTGGAGTTTACAGTACTGTACAGACTACGACATTTATAAAAATGTGTTAAGGGGTATATGGGTAACTTCTTAATGCTATTTTAATACTTTACTTTACTATAGACATATTATAATAGCGTATTGTATTACATATGTAGATGGTTTAACGGATCCTTAGGAGATGGAATCCCGAACATCTCTTTAGTTATTGCACGCACATTTGACACTGGATAGGCGATGTAAGATCCTGTAAACATCTCTGAAGCCGTTACACTCATATTTACTTATTTTGATTTAACATAAGATCTTTTAGTTCACACTCGATTGTTTTGTCTTTTCATTACACTCGGGTCTGCCTCAGCTTTCCAGTGTTGAAGACTTTATTTCTGGAGGACGAAGATGGTGATTTGTTTGCTATTTATTTTATATATGTATTTTCCACTGCATCATGTTGTTCCGCTGCATTATTTATTTATTCCCGCTGTATGTATAACTCTGATTGTATTATAAAAGTGTAATCAAATGTATTTGTAAAACAGCTTCATGAATTGTTTTTTATTATTATATTTTGTCATTCCGTTGTGAGATTCTGTGTTTTCTTTTTCCTTCTTTTCTCTTATTTTCCTATTTACCCCATTAACAATTCTCCTTTTTGAATAGTTTGAGTTTGACATGTGTGTCTGCTTGTGCACCTGGCAGGTGCAGCATGATAGGGGGTTCTCACATTTGGGTTTGGTACCGAGCGGATGACTCTTACCCTACATGTCCTTCGGTTGGTTTAGTCGAGAGGCTGGCCGTAAAAGCAGAACATAGGTACGACTATATGCTACGGTGGGTTTACTCACTGGTCGGTGCCCCGTTATAGTTGGTATCAGAGCTTTGGTTTAGCGATAACCTTAGCTTTGTGGGGTTTGAATCATTAGAGATAGGGTAGTAATACCCTAGAATGAGTTGTTTGAGCATATATATAAGAGAGCGTATTTGTTAGTGTTATAAAAATGTTTTTATATTGTGTTAATTTGTTCTATTTAGTATTTATAAATTCTAGTCAGTACGTAGAACGATATGGCATCGATAGGGATTTCTAAACACTTAATAGGACAGACCAACACAATATTGTTTTTGAAATATAGGTAAATGAAATAATTTTACCTAGTATTATATTTTGTATATAAAAGAATAATTTTTATAAATGGATATAGTTGTATGTGATATGTTTGTTTGTTCGGAAGTAGAATTTTATAAATATTGGTTGTAAAATAGGATTTACAAATAATGCGAATATAAATTGGAAATTTGAGAACTTAAGTTCCGAGGTTTTGAAATTAGCTTTCAAAAGATTTTGGAAAGAAATATTTGTATTATTTGGAAGTATTTTGGATATAAATATTTTCAAAGTGATTTGAAAGAAATGTTTTAAGTGAATTTAAATGGAAATAAGTTATGTACTCCCCTCTTCTATCGCTGGAAAATGATTTCAGTGATGACGGCCGCATCATCGACGTTCATTTTCGATTTTCAAAGTGGGAAGATCACTGTAGTAGCTTTACTACACATGTGTTTGATAAATAAATCTTAATTTTAAATTCTGAATATGATTTGGATATATAAGAGAAATGAGTGTATATATATATATATATTATTTTAAAATGATTTGAAATGAACCCGGTATTAAGTTCCTAAGTTTCTGTTAAATTAATGATTTTCAGTGTAGAAATAAAGTGAAATTGTAATAGTTGGAAACTTCTAAAATGAAATAAAAAGGAAATTAGAAGCTAAATGATTAATGAAATATAAGAAGTTGGAGATTTGTAAGTGTAAATTAAAAGATAATGAAAATTAAGAAGAGGTAAACTATTGAACATTTTGTTAACTAAATTTAAATAAGATAAACTTGTGTAACATTCAATTTCATTCTAAAAATACATATAAAACTTAACTGAAATATTTAAAAAGTTGAAATGTAAAGTTAATATGTAATAGAATATTATACAAGTGAAAGCTTAGGTAATAATAATGTTTAAAAATGAAATCATGTCAATATATAAATTAAGAATTAAGATTTTACAAGACATGATATAAACTTAAGTAAATGGTTGAAATGCTTAATAATCAAAGTGAATAGTAAAAGTGAATACTATATTAAGTAAATGATTATAACTTCAGAAAATGATTGAAATGATTCGGAAATAGAATTAATATTCAATAATATTATATATGAAAGAAATAAATGTGAAAGAAAAAAGTAGGGAAACTTAAGTATGAATTTATTCACTAATGAATATTTACCTTAATTGGAAATCAAGTTATATAAGTAAATGAATGTGAATTTAATTACAAGGAATCATATATAATATTTCAAAAATTGATTTATTGATGACTTCAGATATTGAATGTGAAATAATTTATGTAAGTAAATGAATGAAAAAAAGAAGATACTGTATGAATGAATGAAAATAAATAAAAAGTAAATAATGATGTGAAAAGAAACCGATCGAATAAACTTAAATAATATTTAAATTCTGGATTGTTTGGCTAATGGGAAGCTTGGGAGAGGATACTTCCAATTGTTTAAGGTTGTATGAATAATCTATTAAGTTATTATCTAAGGCCGTTGAGCGTATGGTACACTTAGTAGTTTATTTATCACCCTTGTACGATTAAAAGTTTCTGAACCTAAACAAACCATTAGTTTTGGTTGATATGGATGTATGATGGATACTTTAATTGCATATAATGGTTGTACTGTTTTGTTTGCATATGTTTTGTGTTGATTTGCTTTTGTTACTAATTGAAACAACTAAATATTTCTCTTGTACATAATTCTCACTATTTCGAATTATATAAGTAAAATATTGGTTTAAGGAAGCAATAGCTACTGCTTTTGGTTTCATAAATAAAGTTGTTTGCCTAATAAATAGGTACGTTTTCATATTACGGTTTTTGGAACGATATTTTATTGTTTTCCCATGGTTTGAGATGTTTATTATTGAAATATGATATATATATTATGATTATTGATATTATTATTTTTCTGGACCTATCCGTACAAAGGAGACTCTGTCGAATTTTTTTTGTAAATTTAGGACATAGAATTTTTTTCTGTGAAAGTGAAATATTTTCAAACTTTTATTAAACATGGATATGGAAGATTTAATTGTTTATAGATTGATATATTTATTTAAAATACTTAATTTTGTAAGTTTAAAGTGTTTATAAATTGATTATTTGAATAAAAATATATTAGTTTCTTAATTCCTTCCTTTTCCTTTTCGAAGACGAAAAGTTTTGAGTGGAGGAGAGTATAACGATCCATAATTTTTGATAATTAAAAATATTAAATTAAATAAGACTTTGAAATTTATTGTTGGGAGAAATTAAAATTTATGATTTATTAATGAGGAAAATAATCAGAATTTGATTTAATAATGTTGTTTGAATGTTATTGACAACTATTTTAATGTAATTTCAACCAATTGAAATAATTGTAAAGTTAATTTGGTTATAATTGTAAATAAGGAATGAAATTGGTAATTAATGGAATTAATGAAATTGAAATATTATAATTAATATGGTTAAGATGATAACTGTAAAATATGAATGTAATAAAATGTAAACTAATGTTAATTATATTCATAAGGTAATAATCTATTCAATAATAAGAGTGTTAATTGAAATAAAAGAATTTATTGAAATTAAAATATAATTAATTGGAATTTTATTTCAGTTGTAATTGAACGCTGAAATTGGTGTAATATTTTTATATTGGATTTAACATGGAAATTTATTTTAAAAGATTATAATTTCTGTGTAATCAAGAATGATGAAAATTGTTAATTTTTAAATTCAAATTCAAAAATGATTAAACCAATTTAATAATAATTTAATTAATTAACGGGAAAATTAGCCATTTTGTCCACTATCTCGGATTTCGACGAAACTAGTTTCATCGAATCCATAAAGTGAATGATTGTAGGATTTCAAGTTTCGTAGCGATCAGACTTATCGTTTGATCGTGCGGGCTCGAAACGCGTAGAAATCAATTTAATGAATTCAATTAAAATAATTTGATTTTAAAAGCTAACTTCTGTATACAATGGAATTTGGGTTTGAAACTAGTTCCATTGAGTTTAAAAATACCGAAAACCTATATTTCGATATATTGGATGACCCACTTTCATTTCGGAAACGAAACGGGCTTTTCAGGTCGTTGTTATCGTTTTGACCCAATTTGATATGTCCATTCGTTCTTATATACCTTTGTCTATATATAAGCTGTTATAAACCCTAACAGCCTTTTTATTTTATATTGTTTGTACGTACATTTCCTTCTCATCTCCTCTTTCCAATGGCAGACAAACCAAAACCTAATTCTGAAATTCAATTTCAAACCAAAATCAAATCGAAAAAGTTTAAACTCCTCAAACTATGTCATATTATATATCGTTGGAAATCTCTCGACGAGCGCAATCTACTACTGCAATTCGTTTTTCGATTTGATGCATCATTTGACTGGAAATTGACGAAGAAGTTTCGGTCATTCGTATTAGGTGTAACGACCCGGATTTTTCGTCGTTCGATTTTGAATATTTTAATGGTTTTAAATATTGAATTTGGGATTTAGAATTTAGTCAGTATGTTTTAAAAACAGAAATTTTGAGCAATTTCGAAAATTTTAGAAATCGTCGATTTAATCGACGCGTTTATATAGCGATCCGGGACACAGTCTTGGAATTCAATGAAACCAGTGCCATTGGATCCGTAATATTGTATTATTATCGAATTTCAAATTTCATGGTGTTTGGAGTTATCGTTTGGTCGTACGGAATATAAACGCGCTAAGATTTATATTGAAATTTAATATAATAATTGGGTTCAAAAAGCTTTCTTCTCCATACGATCGAATTAGGACTCGGAACCTTTTCCATTGAGTTCAGAATAGGGGTATAGCATTATGAACGCCTAGCGGTATGCCTCGATAAGGGTTCGTGATTTTTTATGTTACGTAAACGAGATGTTTCGAAATTTAAATAATATGTATATATTTATAAAACAGATAAAAGTTAAATCATGGCCGTCTTCCCCAACCTAAACGTATACGCTTCCTTTACCTTTTCAAACACGCAACCCTCATTCTTTCAGTTCATAAAAATCACGAATGTCCCCTTTCTCTATCTTTCATAAGTACTTGTTCGATTACAACAAAAATTGAATCGAAGAAAATGGAACGGCGTATTTCCCTTGTTCTTCGACAACGTCATCAAAAAAAAGGAAAGAGAAGAGAAAATCGATCGATCTGCAGTCTTTTTTTAAAAAAAGTATAATATTGCACGTTCGCACGCGCGATGAAGTCTGAAGGCGGAGGCGTTGCGAAGTCGAGTAGCGGTTAGGAGCTAGGGTTTTCACGTTCGAAGTTAGGGATTTTCAAGCTTGAGATCTAGATGCACGGTCGACGTGTGGCACTTGTGGGAGGTCGAGAGGTTGGGGATGGCTCGTGGTTGCTAGGGTTTCGCGATGCGAACAAGGTGATGGAAGGTGGGCGATTCGCAACGTGGGGTCGGCTTCACTGATTGGTCGAAGTCGCGACAAGAAGGTGGTCGAGCTCGATGGAAAGGGCAGAGCTGTGAAGTGCTGGGGAGGAGGAGCTGAAAGGTGGGGCTCTTTGTGAGTTTCGTCGATGGGGATAAGTTCCTGTTCGAAGTCTTGGGCGTCGGAGATGGGTTCAGTTGACGTTGGGGCAAATGGTGGGAGGTTGCTACGGACTGATGGTGGTAGCAGACCACTGCTATGGTTTGGTTGAGCTTGGAAGGAAGGTAATTTAATATAAAAATAATTTTAAATTTAAAGTTTATTATCAATTAATTTATTTGGAATTTCACTAAATCATATTAAATTTATACGAGGCCAAAAATCTGGAATCGGTTTGGAAGTAGTCGATGTTAACTGTAATTTTTGGATTTAAATAGAGCGTCGTTCGTTTCGATTCAAAAATTTGGTCTATCAGCAAAATAAATCAAGGTGAGAATTTCTCACTCATTTGGATTACCATTTTTAAATTTGAATTATTGGATGCTTGATTGATTAATAAGTTTATAATTTATCTGCTGGATGACTATATATATAGTAGCATATATATTAGTATTGGAGTGATATTACCACATATTATAGTGGATGAGACCCTATGCACCCCGCATAATAGCGGATGACTCTATATACCGCGATATCCCCCTTGAAGTGGGATTGGTATTATTTTATGTTGTATTAACATCTGTGGATGCAGGAAAAACAGGTTGGAGGGATCCAACTGGATTCCTCAAATATATTGTTTATTTTTCATATATAGCGATATATGATTTGTGCGTAGGATCGATTTCACTCTAGAGGGGGGGTGCAAAGGGTGATAATAAAGTAATAAAAATTAATTGCGGAAATATATAGAATAATTACAGCACAGATAATAGCAGAATAATAAAAAGCAAAAATAGAACAACACAGATTTACCCAGCTTCGGCAAAACCCTACCTATATGCTGCCCCAAGATTTCTACTAAATATTAAGTAGTCGGACGCTTAAACACGTAAACTTGCGACACCCGCTATTGACTAACCTAACTCTACGCTCAAAACCCTACCACAACTCAGCCACTGAGTTGCGAATTCTCAAACTATGCCCCGTAGTTTGTACCCTAGTCACACGACTAGAAAGTTACACGGTTTTTAAAAGAAATTACAAATGAAACTATAACAATACAAAACCCTAATTAGTTTGAAGCCCAAATAAAAATAATACAAGACCGATCCACTTAAAATAAAAGAGACGTTTCCCTTTATTTTATTCGGCCTGTATCCTTTACTTTGTGAAAATGGCCGCCTCGTTCGTTCCTCTTTCTTTCTGAAAATTAGGGTTCTGGGAATTGAAACACCGATTCTAGTTGATCGATTGAATAGATATTTTCACGTTGATTGCTTTGTTGATCGATCGTCTTGCTTTTACTTCACTCAGCTGCTTCAATTTATCGAGTTCGAATTGAATAAACCGATATGTGATTTGCTTTATTACTCTCGTTGATATGCCTGAACTCGATGATCTGATTGCCGATGATGTTAATGCTTTAAATATTGATCAATTCCCTTAATTTCCGTTCGAATATTTCATTTGAATTCGGCGGTTAATTTTGCTCTGCCGTTCGATTTTGCTTGAATACATATGATTTGTTTAGACTAGTTCAATTCGAATATTTTATTGATGTGCTTTACTTGATAACCATGGCTTGTTTGGTTTTCTGATTTGGTTCCGTTCTTTATGCTCCTTTGATTTCGGCCATTTGAATTTGTGATGAGAATTTGACTTTGATTAACTGCAAGTTTCATTCTTTTCTGCTCTGACTTGTTCATCGTGTTAGTGTAAAGTTGACCCCTGTTGATTTTTATCCGTGACTCATCGAACTTTGAGCATATTCCCTGAACTTGGTAGCCTTGCATTCCATTAATGTGTAGAACCGCTGTTGCATATGAATATTACTGTGCAAGTAGCTTCGAGTTCAATTTATATTCTCTGTTACATCATAGTGCTTGTGTGGGTCTGGTGCATTTTAGTTTTCTATCCTTGTGCACTTGTATATGCTGAACTGCTTGTGCTCGAACTGCTACTGATAGTTTCTTTGTCCTGTTTACTTGTATGTGTGTCACCATGTATATACATACCATATGTATGCGTGTGTATATGTGTTGTGATGCCTTTGGTATCAATTCTGGTAGTATGGTTTCATGTTGAAGTCTTGTTTGTGCATGTTAAACTACTTGCATGCTCCAATATGCATTGTTCTGGTCTTTGTATGGTTGAGTTCATTTGTAAGTCTGCACTGAAGTTTTGCTCATTTTGGATCTTTGATTGGTTGTAGTTGTCTCCTCTGTTGCATTGTGTGTTGTCGACCACTTTTTGTCTGGTTTACCACTTTGTTGTCTTTGCATATATACCTTGTTGTACTGGTGCACTTGATATCTTCATGTATGTATACTTGTTTGCCTCCATGCCTTCACTTGTTCCTCTTGGAGTCTTCACTTGGTTGTTGTATACCTGCACCTCTTGAAATCAGGTGCTTTCTGGTCTGTTATATTTTTGCATATGCACTTTTGTTTGAACTGGTCTATGTTGCTCCTGATATGCTAGCTTGAGTTGCTTCGAGTTACACTACAGCTTTTACTCTTGCATGGTTGTCTTCATGCATTGCATCATGTACTGCCTTGTGTCTGACCATATGCATATGTTGTTTTGTACTCCTGAAGCTTGTTCATTTCTAGTGTGTTGAATTTGAATTTTTGTTGTTATGTTTGTATACTTTTGAGTTGGTTTTCATATTGCTTTGGGTTTTTTGGAGTTGCATATCCAGTTTGCTTGCCTCTAAACTATTGTGTTACTGCCTTGACTTGTGACTGCACCTGACGATGCCTTTGTTAACAGTTTCTTGTATTGAAGTTTGGTTTCCACTACATATATATGTGTGTGTTCACACATGTATATATGTACGTTGGGATTTCATGAGTATGTTTTCATTTCATATTGCTTCATGACTTTACTGTCGAGTCTGTTCTCATGTGTACACATTGAATTTTTTGTCGAGGCTTGTTTTATGTTGGTTTTGGATTCTTGTTGCATGAGAACTTGTACTTGAAAATTTTGTGATGTTTTTGTATTGCACCTGAGTTGAATCCAGCCTCGGCTCAGGTTTGACCTTGTGCTCACCTCTCCCTACAGTTTTATCAAGTGTATACCGATGTGCACGGCCTTGTGGCATGTACAGTGATACACTGTGCATGACACGGGTTGTTCGTGTTTGATGAATTCAAAACGAAAATGATGACGAACAACCCAAATAACTAAGGCATATATCATTTTTCAAACACACATTTTATTTTACACTACAAAAATATTTCTTTTCCAATTTTATTGCATCAGTGTTTATTTTGCAGATAATTCAGATGATGGATACAAATTGGAATATAGTTGAAGAACAAATATGAGTGAACGAGTGATTTGTAGTGATGTGCAAATGTAAATGACAATTGTATAGTGAAAAATTATGTTGTGATTTGAAATTGTATTGTAATTGAAATTTTGTATATATAGTGAGAGCTCAAATTTTGTACTATTCAATTATTTTTGAAATGAGAATGGTTAGGAAATCGACAATGAATCGATATGTTGTGAAATCTAGAGGAAGTTATAAATTAAATTGGTTATTGAGATTTTTAAAAATATATTTTAAATTTTAAAAAAGTGAGTTTGTTTTAAAAGGAAAATTTTATTATTTTAAAACTATGGAATTTTAAACTAGTTGAGATAGAAATACCTCAGTGAGTTGATTTTCAAATGTTAAGAATTTATTTAATAAATTCTAACTTTTAAATTCAGTTTGGAAATTTATTTGTTCAACTAAAATGAGTTATTGATGTTCTAAAAGTGTTATTCAATATTTTAAATAGTAATTCAAACATATTTAAATAAACTACTATTCTTTAAAGGAATACTCATTATTTATAAATTCCCTCGAGATGTGAAAACAGGTTTATTAAAGGATGAGATTTTGTAAGAGAAATCGTATAAATGAAAAGTTAGAGACTTAAGAAAATTTCTGATGTCTAGATGTGATAACTTCGGGAAGATTTTGAATTCATTTAAAAGAAGTTAGAAATGGTGGGTTGGAATTATAAACCAGTATAATCGGTTTGGAAATCATAAGAAGAATTTATTAAAAATTTCGAAGACTTATGATATAAGTATGGAATATTTCCAAGTTAGATATTAAAATGATTTTGGAAATTATGCATATAAATATTTTCCAAAGTGTCGAAAGGAAGGTTTTGGAAATATTTTAGTAGGAAATGATTGGAATAGAAATATTTCCTAAGTGTTGTAAAAATAGAAGTTGGAAATATTTCTAAGTATTGAAATGGTAAAATATCCTGTTATGGATACAAGTGTTGAAATTGTTTTCAAATATAGAATATTGAAGAGATTGAATATATATATCTTGGTGAAGATGTTTGAAATAAATATTTTGGAGATTTATAAAATTTGGCCTAGTGACTGCTTATGGATGTTTGTTGATAGTTGAATAACCGACTATCAATATTGGCCAATTTCGTGAATCGTTTCGAAGAGACCGGGATCGGATTTAATTATTCGAAAACCACTTCGATCCGGTTTGAACGTAACGAATGAATACCGTGAAGATGATGTAGACGGTGATTCGGTTTGTCCAGACCCAGGGCAACTTGTATGGATGATTGCCATCAGAACATCGTCATTAGAGGACGATGAGCATTCTAAGTAGAGTTGTTCTTGAAAGGTAACACTTAGCCTCGAACCTCATCAATCGGGAATGACTAAAACATGGGAGATGCAGCAAGGCTAAGTGGGTCGCACCCAAGTAGGGTATGTTATCACTTTTCTAGATGTCCTTGGAACCCTATTTATCTTAGATATGGGTATACATGAAAGAAGAAGCGCTCGATGGTAAGGGTGGGAACACTCGGGGTGATAACATATTCGGTCTATCCAGGTTAGGGGTAGGCCGGTCTTGTGTAGCAGGGGATCCCGACGAGGTCCTCGGTACATTGTTCTAGAGGTGTACTGTGGTGGGCGATACCCAGTGGCCCAGTCATTCGTTGGAATCCATTCTCCAATACAAACTTGCGGTTTTGTTTGTAGAGCCTAGTATGCTGGAATTTAATTAATGTAACAATTTCAGCTATTTGAATAAGTACTTGTATTTAGGCACTATTGTAATATCACTGGATTTTCTATAAAATGTTTTGGTCATCGTAAGGGAAAAACCCGTCGTGTTTATGTGTGACGCAGTCTTACGAGATACCTTTATATTTCAAAGGATTTTGATAACGCTAATAATTCAACTTGAGTGTGTTTTCTCACGCTGGTTTTCCAGACTGACTCGGGTGTTATTAAATTATAATACTCGGGTCAGACCGAGTATTACAGATTCAGGTTTAAATGCTATGGAGCTCAGGAGACGAGCTGGAGGAGTTCAAACGTATTTTCGTACTTGGTTATATTTCCGCTGTGTAAGGACAAGTGATTATAACTGTCCAAATTGATGTATTAATTGTTGTACTCTGATGATTGTATGTATATAAATTGTTGCAGATTCTTTTGTATAAAAATCTATTATTATATATTATATTTTGTTCCGCTGCGATTGTGAATTCTATGTTGTTGTGTCTTTATTTTCTTCTACCTGTTACTTCTTCACCCCTAATGAACTGGTATTTCCAGCACTCGATTGCTTGGCACTTTATACAGTGGACATATTAATGTCAATTTTCGAGGGTCGAAAATCCGGTCCATTACATTAGGGCTTGAGATTAAATGGTGGAACTTCGTCAATGGGTCAATCGGAGGGTTCAGATGTGTAGAGGGTGATGAGAGAAGTTGATCCATGGGTTTGCATCTTGTCAACAGGGCTTGTAATCGCCTGGAACAGATGGATGGTTGCGGTAGAACGACCCATGGCGTAGGTCCAGGTGGTTGCGTGAGTGGCTAGTAGGCGTGGCCAGGGATGGGGATGGCTGTGGCGAGGTTAGATCGAGGGTCAGGCTAACGTAGAGGCGACATTTTTGGCTGGATGGCGGTGGCTGTAGGTCAAAGCATGGGTCAGGCAGTCGCGTGCAAGGGTTTCGTGAGAGGAAGGTTAACAAATTTACGTATTTACCCTTGTTTTATATTTTATTTAAATTCAAATTTCATATGTTCTAACTATCATAACTTTTTCATACAAACTCGGATTTGGATGCGGTTTACTCTGTTGAGATCGTATCGAAATTTTGGGCCACATGGAGCTGGTTTGGTCGAATTTTGAGACTGTTAGGTTTTTGAACTTTATTTTGATTTTAAATTGATTTGAAATCAAAGGTGAGTGATTTAACTCACTCACGAATACTAAACCATCTTATGCTAGTTAGATTAAATTTATGATGTGAATAGAAATTTATTGATTGTTGTTTGGTATTTTAAATTGTATTTTAAATTTAATTTGAATTTATATTGAATTAAATTGCCATTAAATTAATATTGAATTTAAATTGTTAGTTAACACCTGATAATAACAACCAGTTAATTGTTGTGATTTATTGGCTGACTTGCATGATGATTGTGATGGATGCTTAATTGTTGATATTTTGGATGATTTGATGTTATGTTTATTTTATATGTTGTTATCGCACTGCAAGCTCCCTTAGTTATTGTTAGGAAAATCACTATGGGTTGAAATGATACATTCCTGAACGATCTTATAGATTAGGGAAAAATCGTTATGGGTTGAAATGATAAACTTGAGCGATTTTATGGATTTGGAAACTGTAATTCGGGATATGGATTGAAATGATATATATCCATAAATTTAAATTTATTGTGGGTTAAAATGATATACATCTGTATCAGTTGACCATAGGATAGAAAATTATATACGGACACCGGATTGGTTAAATTAAATGTTTTAAAAATCTTGAAATTTGGATTTTGATTAAATGACATTGCTTTAATGGAATAATTTTTTTGGATTTATATGAATTAAATTTTTCTAATTCAAGTTTTGAAATGTTGAATTGAATTGGAAATGTGAAGTTGTATTTGATATATGACTTTAATTTGGAAATTTGAATTTATTGTGAAGATTTGGATCTTAAAATTTAACAATGAAGTTAAATTTGATTTAAGTGGTTTAAATAAGTAAATTGAAATTGGGCTTGAAATTGATATGAATTGAAATGGTTTTAAATAAGAATGGAATTGAAGTTAAAAATGAATGTTTCAGAAATTGAAGTTATTTCGAATTGAAATTGAAATCACATTGATTTGGAACTAAATTAAAATTGAGTCATTTGAATAGAAAGGTTAAAATTGAGTTTTGTTAATTCGAATTCTGGATATGGTCCAGATTTGTTGAAATGAAAGAAACAGTTTGGTTTGATACTATTTTCAAAATAAATTATTTTAATATGAACTTTTTAAAATTTATTATTTTAAAATTCAGATTATTTAGATTTTCAAAACTATTTTTACTATATAAACTATTCCAATACTCAAACCATTTTATATCAAACTATTTTAAACTATTTAAAATTATTTAAAATTATTTTAAACTATTAAAACTATTTATGACTATCCAAACTATTTTCTAAAATTCAAACTGTGCAAGGTTGAATTGTTTATATTTAAATCCTTGATTTAAAGGCGAATATCGCTAAATGATGTTATAACCTACGTTGGAATTTGAAATGATATATTCTAGTGAAATGACATATTTTGGGTAAATATGATGGTTTTGAAATGAGGGATATTTTGAATTGAATCTGATATTTTGATATCAAATACGAATCGATTTTAGAAATGTAAAAGAACCCATCCGGTGTGAAATAAGCGTTTGGTTGTTAAAGAGATCAGGATCGGATATTGTCATACTCTCTACCAATACCGAAAACCACTTTAACAACTGTGCACGTGGTGTAGAATCCAGAATGAAGTAGGATGGTTTGGCGAATGCTACTGGAATGAAGTAAGAGAATGATGATGGATAGCCTTGACTTTCGGGTAATAATTAAAATGACTAAAACAGGAGCTACACCTGGGCCAAGTGGGTTCGCTCCCTAATGAGCATGCTTCTTCGAAACCATATCTATTACTTTGTGATTTGATTTGGTAGCCACCGTTTGATTTGATTATGGAAGTGTGTCTCGAGGTGGGCGGTAGTAGCTGCTATGCGTTACCACCAACCCGGTTCTACAAAACGGCAGTATCCTACCCTGGGCATTGCCTCATGTGCCATGTCATATTTATCCTGAACGAGCCCACTACAAGTTTGGTTTATGTCGTACCTATGGAGTGCTCCTTGACAGCCCACCGGTTTGGTGGAGTTTATAGTACTATATAGACTATGGCATTTATAAAAATGTGTTGAGGGGGATATGGGTAATGCCTTAACGCTATTTTAATACTTTACTTTACTATAGACATATTATAATAGCATATTGTATTTCATATGTAGATAGTTTAACGGATCCTTAGGAGATGGAATCCCGAACATCTCTTAAGTTATTGCACGCACGTTAGACACTGGATAGGAGATGTAAGATCCCATAAACATCTCTGAAGCGTTACACTCATATTTACTTATTTTGATTTAACTTACATAAGATCTTCCAGTTCTCACTCGAGTGTTTTGTCTTTTCATTACGCTTGGGTCAGCCTGAGCTTTTCAGGGTTGAAGACTTTATTTTTGGAGGACGAAGACGGAGTTTGTATGCTATTTATTATATATATATATTCCACTGCATCATGTTGTTCCGCTACATTATTTATTTATTTCTGTTGTATGTATAACTCTGATTGTATTGTAAAAGTGTAATCAAATGTATTTGTAAAACAGCTTCATGAACTGTTTATTTGATTATTATATTTTGTCATTCCGCTGTGAGATTCTGTGTTTTGTTTTTCTTTCTTTTCTCTTATTTTTTTATTTACCCCATTAATAATCCTCCCTTTTGAATTGTTTGAGTTTGACATGTGTGGTTTATTGTTGATTTAAACCGTCCATAAAGGTGGGTCATTACAGGGATTTTGGAGCTAGGTTTAGGAATTTAAGGGATTGTGGTCGACGATTCGTTGAGCGAAGCTTGGATTGGGTTTCATGGTATCGTAGTGCACCTAGCGACGGAGTTTTGGAAGGAATAGCGAGCAAATGGGGGTCGTGACCATGGGGACAGCGAGATAGGGGCTGGAGGACGAAAATTGCATATGAGGCTTGGGTGTGGCATTTTTGGGATGGTAGCGGAGCACGCGGGAAGGGAAAAATGATGGAGGCGATGCAGCGTCAAACCGTCGAGTAATGGAGGAGAAATCGTCGATCAAAGAATAAGCATGTTTGGGTTCATGGTGCATGTACAGGCAATAATTTAGAGACAGGAAGAAGGATTAAGAATGTAATTAGTTTATAATAAGTAATTAGTGAATTAAAATTATATTTAAAAATTAAAAACTTATATATTTAATAACTTTTGCATACGAGGTCCAATTGAGGCGCGGACTTTTGTGTTGCGCTCGTAACAACGTAAAATTTGCAATGGAACTGGTTTGGATGAATTTGGAGACAGTTGAAATTTAGGCTAAAATCGGACGTCGTTCGGTTTTAGTTCTAAACCGAAACGCCTCGGCGACGACAGATAATTTCAGTGAGTTAAACTCACCTTTTTGGTTAACTAGTATGATATATAGTTGATAAAAATTGTTTTGAATGATTGTTTGGATGATTTACTATATTTATTAGTTGGTTTGGATATATTCCCGCCACTGCAGCGGATGAGACCCTATTACGTTCCCGTGTAAGAGCGGATGACCCTTTGTATATGATCCCGCCTTAAAGCGGTTGATTTATATTATTAATTATATACTGTACGTGATGTAGGTGGACAGATTAGAGGGATCCAACAAGATTCCTCACAAATGTTGATTCTATTTACATATATATATGCTAATATATGTAAGTTGTGATGCAGGTGGACGGGTTGGAGGGATTCAACGGGATTCCTCGCTATTGGTGAATTGTTTCTATAATATTCTTTTATATGGATTATTGAAAAATGAACCTGATTGTGGACACTATGGTTATAACATTGTTATATGTTTGAAAACTAAAACCAAGTAGTGATAGAAAATCAATATCGATATTGGTTAAGCGTTGGGTGGCTATTGGCCTTAATTAGTATTTTAAAAATATTATAAATTGCCATTTGAGTTGGAATTGGTTTTCGAGACAGGAAATGATTTTTAAATCTGAAGTTGGGTTTCAGAAATATATTTTTATAAAGATTATCTATTTATATTAATATTGTTTAAAAATTATTTAATTATATTAATATTTTTAAAAGTTATTTAAATTTTATTAATATTGTTTTAAAGTTATATTAATATTATTTTAAAGTTATTTAATTATATTAATATTGTTTTAAAGTTATTTAATTATAGTAATATTATTTTAAGGTTATTTAATTATATTAGTATTGTTTTAAAGTTATTGCTTTATAGTTAATATTGTTTTAAAGAATTTATCAAAATGTTAATATTTTGAAAAGTTAATTATTTCAAGAATAATTATGGTTTGAAATTAATAATAAGGATTATTAATAAGATTTGAAAATAAATTATTATTATTTATAAAAATGGTAAAGATTAATTATTATTGTTTATTTAACAATATTTTGAATTTATTGTTTTTAAGATGTATTAAAGTTAATAAATTTCATTTATTTATAATGTTTATTGTTAATAATTATTATTATATAACGGTGTTTTGAAGTAAAGGATTTTTAATTATTTATAAATGTTTCTGAGACCCACGAATAGAGTTGAAAGACTGGATTTTATGAAGGAGTTTATAAAATGTTTTGAAGTCTTAAAGGAAGATTATTTACAAGGTGAAAGTTTTATAAATGGTTAGATATTTATAAACGAATTTTAGAAACGGGTTTATTGATTTATAAAAGGGGTTTTATGAATGGTTTTATGGATTTATAAAGGGTTTATAAATGATTTTTGAAATGTACAAAGAGTTTATAAGCGACTAGATTTTTATAAAGGGATTATAAATGGTTTTTCGGAAATTTATAAAATAGTTTATAAATGGTTTTGGAGAATTGTAAGGAAACTATAAATGATTTGAGAATCGAATAAAAAGAAAATCTTTATCAATTTTGTGGATATACTTATACCGTTGAGATAAGGTTATGGATATTTTCTAAGTATTGAAAATATAGGGATTTGCGGATATAGCTTTGTAAAAGTATTTTTATAAAAGCAATTTACAAAATGATTTAAATAAATGACAGATTTATTAAAAGGAGGCAAGTGGTTGCTTATGTGCTTAACCAATGTTGTTTTTCCCTATAGAATAAATCTTTGTTTTGAATGTGTGTTTGTTGATAGTTAAATAACCGACTATCAAATCTTGGCCTAAATATGTAATCCTTATTAATTTTGGTGGTATAGAAAAATTTCCTACTTAACACCGAAGGATTTTAACTCGGGAAATATCTAGGAGAAACATGAGGATTATATGGTACAGTTACCATCGGTAGTGCTATACTGTACATATAAACTCATTTCGTTCTTCTAGGACAAATGATGAGGAGATCCGTCCACTTAAACGGTTAGGGGGTGATACCTGCTCTTGTGTATTGTCTGATTAATTCCTAAAGAACCGGTATTGAGCATTCTGGAAAATTGACGATTGTTTTTAGAGCGTGAGGGAAGTGGAAGAGTGTACTCATAAGTGATGACTCGAAAACCGTGACCACTCCAAAACCATGTACGGTTCTATGCAGGAGCTTCGTGACATATATTGAAATGTTGGAATCCATGCGTGGTTCTGAGACCCGTTGGGGTATGGGAATCCATGTGGGATATATTGAAATGTTGGATGTCTAAGTGATATTTTCCTATCATGGCAAAATATCCTAGCATCATATTTACTTAACCAATCCATCCCAAGGATAATCCCAAATCCTACAAAATCAAACACATGTAAACAACAACCAAAAGTATGACCTAGCAAATCAAACTCTAAACGGTCACACCTCATCCTAAGTGTCGCATACCCTCCTATCGGATTTGCAACCCTTAAGGAAGTAACTAAATATGAGGATTCTAGGTTAGGCTTATCTACCAAATATCGAAATATAAAATAATGTGATGCACCAGTATCAGAAAGAGCGCTAACAGACATACCATGAATCTGTAGCGAGCCTCCCAGAACAGCCTTCCCTTTCTCCTGCACAACCGACCTTGAAATTGCGGGTTCCAATGTATACATCTGTCCCTTTCCATCTCTAGAAGGCTCTTTGCATTGGTTCTTATAATGGCTGATATGATCACAATTAAAGAATTGGATGTTCTTCTTCCCAATCACCTCCTTTCCTTTCTCTTTTCCTTTTCCAGTACGACGCTCATTAGCATAGTATCCTTTCTTATCACATTTATAACAAACCACCTCAGCTTTTCCCTTCTTTTGTGCTCCTCCCTTCTGAGGATTCTTCTTTTGGAAAAACTTTCTTTTCTGGCCTTGTCCTATATGTACCTCCTTCATTTTCCTCTTCAAACAAGCTAACGTCTCTTCCTGCCTCAATGCCATTTCTACCACTACATCACTTGGATCTCTTAAGTGAGGCAAAGTAGCACTTATCAACTCTGGCCTCAATCCTCTTATAAACTTCTCATTCCTCTTAATCGTCGTATCAAGCAAGGCATACTCGTACTGGGCCAACTCTTAGAATCTTCTTGCATACTCTAAAACAGACATCTCCCTTTGTTCTAATTCAACAAACTTCCTAACCAATGCCGACTGCGCCATCATCGACATAAACCTTTCTTGAAACCTTCTCCTAAACTCCACCCAAGTCATGGTTTCCTCATCAACACCAGCTACAATAGTATTCCACCAAAATAGAGCAACTCCTTGAAGCTGTCTCAAAGCTAATCTCCTCTTCTTCTCGTCATTCAATCCTAAGTCAGCAAAAATCCTCTCATAATGTAGCAGCCAATTTTCCACCTCAATCGCATCTTCAGTTCCAATGAACGGCTTCCATCTAAGCCTGGTTTAGTCTCTGCTCAAGTTGGCATAGTGGTTGACTATCGGAGCTTCCTGAACTCCTCATCTAGCAGCATTCCCTCCGACAACTCCAGCTGCAATTCCAGCTTGCATCATGTTCATCATGTTTACAAAGAACTGATACATGACTCCCATATCCACTTGGGGAACCCCAGCACCAACATTTTCAACTTGAGCCTGACCTAGACCTCTTCTAGAATTTGGTCGGGCATTTCCATTAGTGGTGGTGCTATCTCCTCCAAGATTAGCTCTGCCTCTTCTTCCTTCCATATCTGTATTCAAGTTTCGTGAGATACAGATGAATAGCCTAACTAAGATGGGAGTCTGAAGATATAGCGTATACTTATATATAACAATTACAAGTACATTACTATAGCTTTATCCCATATCCCAATCTTAACTCTGATTACTAAGGATTATGTTTTCAAAAACCATTTTTAGTTAAAGTATTTCATAAATCATGCTCTGATACTAAGCTGTAACATCCCCTATCCAGAGGCCCAAAACTAAGCACTACAAATGCTGCAGTCATCTATAGTATTAGCTTCCAGCGACTAAATACGGCTATGTTAATGGTATCTATAATATCAGAAGCACTTGAATATAAAATAAAACATAGATTTCAAAACAACATTTACTTCATTACATTTAAAACAGATGTTCCATATTCAACTTACATAATCCCAATACATTCTCAGGCACAGATAAAATATACTTATTGCAAAATACGCCAAAAGCGGTATATTGAACTCAAACCTTTCAAAATGATTAAACTAAAACCTTTCGAAATCAATGGAAGCAACCTTTCGACTTTGTCGAAAGCTCTGCTTCGAATGTTTTAAAACATATCATTTAAAACAATAGGCCTCTGCTTTTAGAACAACTCCTTTGAAAGCTTGGGTTATTCTTTATTAATAACAAGGGTATAACATCTAAGTCGAAAGCTTTCTTTCGAAAGCATGGAGAAGCGACTGGTTTTTAAAAACAAGTAAACCTTTCGACTTTGTCGGAAGGTTCTTCAAAACAAAACAATAATAAAGCGGTAGTAACCTTTCGACTTTATCGAAAGGTTTAAAACCTTTATTTTAAATAATTGGCCTGGTCGAAAGCAACCGAGTTGAAAGCTCCTTTTCAAAAGCAAGCAGGTGTAAGCTTTTTGTTTATAAAACAAACATACACCAATCTCTTTGGCAACCAACCTTTCGACTAAGTACCCTTCGACCTTCTTCAATTCATTACATACCAAGTAACTTGATACCATATGCATTGAACTTTGAACTTTTCGAAAGCTATAACCTTTCGACTTTGTCGGAAGGTCTGGGTCGGAAGGTTTGATGCCTAAAATGGCTAAAACATGCTAAAAGCATGATTTTCTTGTTTTTAACTAAAAAAGATAACTTTTTAACTAACCTGCCTTTGTTTGTCAAATTCTCGTTGGTTAATAAATACTTTTCAGAAAAGTGCTGCCACTGATTTCAGAATTAAATAATAATTTTATTTTATAAAATTCCCCTTCTCCTTAAGTAAATATATAAAACATTTAAGTCCCATACCTTAAATAATTTTATATATTCAACAAATCACTTAGGAAAAATATGGAAAAATCCTAGAAAATCTATTTTAATATGTTTTCCACACATATAAATTTCAAACTCAAATAATAATTATTTTAGCCATAAATAATTTATAACCCAATAAATTATTTTCTTCACTAGAAAATTTATATGAATTCCACATATATTCAGAAAAATATGAAAATTGGAACCCATCTCTAAAATATCATTTCTGACTTATATTTAAATTTTCAAGGCATTTGGATGTCATTTAATAGGGTTTTCATATCAAACCTTTCATAAATACTAATATGAACATGCATAAATCACCAACGAGCGTATATATAACTTTGATCATCAAAACACGGGATATACTTGCAAAAACATTTCGGATCTAATCTTAAAACCGAAAACCATAAGAAAATGGGTTGAAGTAATTATTCACCTTAGCTTTGAGATTAAAAGATGTGAGATTTGACGTTGAATTAGTTGATTATCTTCCTTCTCTTGAATCCTAGCTTTAATCTTTCCTTAAGAACAATAATGGTGGCCGACCTTAAGAATTTTTTTAGTTTGCTAAAATGAAATGAACGTAAGTTTCATTTCCTAAGAGTATAAGCCTCTCTTATTTCTCATATTGCCCTTACTCATTTCCTAACACATTAGTTTATGTTATCACATTTTAATTTGCACATTAACATGGCATGGCTAACCTTTGTCTAATCAAAACTCAACCTATTAATCTTCACAATATTTTATTTAATTTAACAAATTGAATATCCTAAATAATGTTATAAAAATATAGGGTGTTATAATTCCGTAATTTATTTGGTGGTGGTGCGTGAGCTGGAGCGCCGGACGTAGCCTCATCGGCGGTAATGACTAAAACCATAAATATGAGGCATGACCAGTAGGGTTGGCTAACACACAGGGTGCAGTCGGCTCCACCTAGACATTACTTACAGTTGTTATGCATGCATGGGGCAATGTATTCGGTCTTAGCGAGACCACTTATGTTTTCCTATGGTACATCACTAGGGATGTATGCTGCTTCGGAAGGATACCTTCGATCCTTGTGCAGGAGGACCGTTCTCGAAGTATTGAGGGCACCTCCTTGGAATCCTACACAATTAGCGAACAAGCCTTATTAGTTTATGATTATATACCTAGTATTGTTGTGATGTACACTCAGAAGCATCATAGCTACTTGATTATTATTATTATTTTCACCCTTAAACATTATTATAATATCAATGGATTTTCTATAGAAAAGGTTTTGGTTATCGTAAGGTAAACACTGTCCGTGTTTATGTGCGGTATGGTCCTACGAGATACTTTTGATTTCAAGGATTTTTGAAACTTTAAAATCCAGTTGGGTGTGTTTTTCTCACGTTGGTTTTCCAGACTGACTCGGGTGTTATTTTATTATAATGCTTGGGTCAGACCGAGCAAATTACAGATTAGTTTGGATGCTCTGGAGCTTCAGGAGATGAGTTGGAGGCCTAGAGACGTATTCATGTAGATGGTTATTTTTCCGTTGTATTCATTGTTATATCTATCAGCAATTGTAAGGACATGCTATTACAACTGTCCAGGCTAAAATAGATTAGTATACTCTGATTGATTTCTGTATATATATACATATTGCAGCTTTTTTCTTGTGTATAGATTTGTTGTATATTATAGATTATTCGTTCCGCTGTGAGATTCTATGTTGTTTAGTTTTCTTCCTATCTTCTTTCCTTTTTCTTTTCCCCTAACTTTTGGGTTTTTCAGTATTCGATTGCTCGGCATGCAATATAGTGGATGTATTAGTGTCGATTTTCAAGCGTCGAAATTCCCGGTTGTTGCAGCTAACACTGCCCTCTAGGCAACAATGTAATACCAGCATTCATCCATACAAGTTCGTTCTGGGATTGAACGAAACGCTTGAGAGATCCATCTTTAATTCCATTATCTTCAAAGTGTCTTCACTTCGAAACGCTTGATTTGGATCAAAGTGTTTTTCAGATAACATAACTGATCCCGGTCTCTTCGAAACAAAATCTGATAGTTTCTCAACCCCGATTATTTAGGAAATAAAAAGTTAAATATAAGAGCGGAGATCACCTCCTAACCGTTAGTGGACGGATTTCCTTATCATTGTCCTAGGAGAACGAAACGAGATTTATATGCATAGTACCGTATCAACGGGGATGTTTGTGCCATATACCTCATGTGTTTCTCCTAGATATTTCCAAAGTTACGTTTTGGATCTAAATTCGACAGTCGGTTATTTAACTATCGACTAACAAACATTCAATCAGGGAATTAATTCCATAGGGAAAACCAACATTGGTTAAGCACATAAGCAACCACTAGCCTCTTTTAATAAATCTTTTCATTATTAATTTCATTATGTAAATATTGTAGCAAAATTCTTTTACACAGATATATATATCCACAAATCCTTATATTTCAATACTTGGAAAAATATTCATATACTTATCTCAACGGCATAAGTATACTCACCAAACACTGAGAAAGTTTTCCTTTTTATACAATTCTAAATCTAAACTCCGTTATAAATTTCTAAAACCATTTATAAACTATTTTATAAATCCCAGGAACCATTTATAAACTGCTCTATACATCCCAAAAATCATATATGACCCTTTAAGTCCATAAAACCTTTTATAACTCCTTTAATAAATCTAAATCTATTTCTAAAATTCTTTTATTAATACCAAACCATTTACAAAACTTTTTACCTTGTAAATCTTCCTTTAAGCCCTTAACCTATTTTATAAACCTCCTTTATAAAACCTAAGTCCGTTATAAAACTATATTTATAAATCTCGAACATTCATAAACAAATTCTAATCATTTACTTTAAAACACTATTATATAATAATAAACAATATAAATAAATAGTAAATAACTTTAAACATATAATAATAAACAGTATAATAAACAGTAATTAACTTCAAAACATCTTAACGATAATAATTTATAATTTCAAACCACTTAATAAAACAATAATAATTTATCTTAAACATTATTATAAATAATAATAATCAATTTCCCAAACTTTATCGATAAATAATTATAATTAATTTCAAACTATATTAATAATTTAAATAATTAACTTTTCAAAACATTAAAATATTGATAATCAACTTTAAACAATATTAATATAAATAAACAACTTTTAAACATAAATATATTTCCTTGATAAAAATCCACATTTAAGTTTCAACATAATCATTTCCATATTTTAAAACTATATTAATAATCTCTTTCTACTTATAAAATTTCCTTTTATAATATCCTTTTATAATATCCTTTTATAAATTTCACTTATTTATAAATTCCCATTTTAAATATCAATTTCAATCCATTTTTAATGTTGCTTCCATGTTTATGAATTTCTTTTATAAATTCCTTTCTACCTATAAAATATCGTTTAACATCTCCAATCTATCCTCATTTCCATTTTTCTAAAATAGAATCAACTATTTTATAAACAACATTCCACATCTTATAATAAATCCTTAGTTTGATTTATTTCTCTAATTTATTAAATGATAATAGTTTCCTTTAATTTATAAACACCGTTTGTAAATCCCTTCCTTCATAAATAAAATATGATTTTACAAATCTTCACCATATTTGTAAATGTCACTTTATACATTATCACCTTTATAAATTTCCATATTTATGAATAAATCTTAATATTGTATATGTTATATACATATCACTTTATATGAAACGACTAATAAATATTTATACCAAATATTTCCATCTTCTTTTTTAAACCGTATTCCTTTATTATAAAACACAGACTTATTTTTAAGATTTTAAAAATCTTTATTCACAGTTCAAAATCTCTATTTAAAATATTTTATAAAACTATAAATTTATAATCTCTAAACATTCATATTTTTTATTTTAAAGTAGTTTTTTTATAATTCAAGAATAATTATTAAAACATATATAATTTTCAAAGTCACTTAAAATCCTTTTTAAATCAAAATCATTATTTTATAGTATTTTAAAATACCAAAAATAAGGCTCAATGCTACCTAAGCATTAAATAGGGAAAATCATCCATGACATCAATTTTGGCATCCAACATATCATATATCAAATTATATGGAAATTAAAATCAATAATGTGAGGAATCCTATTGGATCCCTCCAACTTGTCCCCTTGCATCACATACAATATATAATCATTAATATAAATTAACCGCTTCGAGGAGGGATTGTATACAAAGGTTCATCAGCTCTTACGCGGTAACGTAATAGCGTCTCATCCGCTCCAGGGGCGGGAATATATCCAAACCAACTAATAGATATAGTAAATCATCTAAACATACACTCAATAATGTATTATCAACTATATAACATAACCAGTTAACCAAAAAAGTGAATTTAACTCACATTGATTTCTATTGTCGTCGGGCATTCTGGTTTGAATTAAAATTGAATAGACATTCAATTTTAATCCAAATTTCTATGAGCTCCAAACTACTCCAATCCAACTCCTAGCGTAGAATTTGCTGATACGATCACAATGCAACTTGTTGCGTTCGATTTGGACCGCATATGGAAAAGTTATGAATTTATAAACGATTGAAATAATTAAATTATAATTAACTTATAATTAATAAATTTTTAGACTTAATTACCTTCCCTCTCGTTCATGCTCAAAATGACGATTCTTGGATGTGCTTATTCGAACCCGCCCATCCGGTTTCAACTCATCACCGCGCCGCCTCCATGTCGCCAATTGCCATTGCGCCATCATTGAACCACCACCATGCCACCACGCATCCGATGCCGATGGTCTCACCCCCTCACCTCGCCAATCGCCAGAAAACCAAGCTTGACTGCGCGCGTTCGAATGGCCGTAACCGTCTCCATGTCTCGTCGAAGTCCAATTCAACCGTTGATCGCCTATGCCTTGACGTCGTCGACATTTCGTTAGTTGAAGCCTTCACCTGATTTTGCCTCTGGTGGTCTCATCAAACTACGACCGTTCGATTATGAGAGGTATTTTTAAATTCAATTTGAAAAGAAAATGACCTAACTTCTGGTAGAACGCGATTTTATAAAGGAAGGAGTATGGTGAGAACGTGGATGGCATGGGCAACGTATGGGTTGAATAGTGGTTGGGTATGGGTTATTATATATATTGATTTAATTTAATTTACAAAAATCATGCTTTAATGTCCAAAAATCTCAAACTCCAAATGAGACATGCCACCTGGCATTCTATATGTTATACCCCTATTTCGAACACAATGGAATTAGTCTGGAGACTTGATTCGATCATATATATAAGATAGTTTTTCAAACCCAGTTATATTATAAAAATTCTAAAATTAATTTTTATGCGTTTCGATCTTGCACACACCCAAACGATACGTCTAATCGTCACGAAATTCGATGGCATACTATAATATACTATTACGGGTCAAATGGAACTGGTTTCGTCGATATCTAAGACTATGCCCCAGAAGGTTATTTTCATTCGTTAATTAAAACTAATTATTATTAAAACTAGTTTTATTCACTTTTATTCAAATTTAAAAGTTTACTATCTTTATTCTTATTCAAATATAATTTAAATCAACTTTCGAAACCATTTTTATTCATATCAAATTCAAGATTTAATAATTTTAACCAGTTCCAAATATTCAATTAAACAATCCAATTATCAAATAAATCACTGAATTTGAAATATAAGTTGTTTAACTTATAAAATTAACTTTTTAATATTTAAAATCAATTAAATACTCCAAATTCAAATGACATAAATTCTGGATTGTTACAGAAATGCATTCATATAGGAAGATCTGATTTAGAATCATTTTGCATACATATTTTCTATGTGGTGATACAGTAATACATTATGTATTTATTCACGTGTCGTTGCATAAATTGGTTGTACACTCATGTGTAGTTTAGGATAATTAGGAGTCAAAACCTTGACTTAATCATTGATGAAATTTCGAGGATGAAATTCTTTTTAAGGAGGGAAGAATGTAACACCGCATAATTTGGCGATTAGTTAGTTAGTAAATTAATTAGGCTCCGAAAATGGAATTTGTGCAAACAATGAAATTTGATCATGAAACTTACACCATTGTGTTTGTGGTGAAATTCTGAGCAACTTTCATATTTGGAGTTTTGCGATCGGAGTCCAAACGAAGAAGTTACGGACGAAAAATGAATACGGAACGAAAATAATTAAATAAGAAATAATTAACGTTTTTATATTAATTAATCGGGCCTACAGGCTGACCCATCATTGAGGACGATTGACCGGTCACCGAAGGGCGGTCGACCGATGGCAACCTGGCGGCTCCAGTAAACCTAAGCCTCAATGGCCCGGATTTAATATATTTCGATCTAACGGTTTCGGTTGATTCTAGCACCTATAAATTCAGGCATAGCCCACCTTTCTCTTTTCATATTTTTTGGAAAGCAGTAGCAAAGCTCTACCATTTCTTCTTCTCCGCTTACTGTCTAAATTATTAAAATAAGATATTTGTATCTATATTCATACAAATTAGAGAAGAATAGAAATTGAATAAAAAGGAGAAGAGAAGAGAATCAACCATATGCGTATTAGAGTTAATTTATATATTTGTATCTATTTTCTTTCCAAATCCCAAATCTATTCTCTGATCTATAATTATAATGTATGTATATACCCTTTTATACATATCTCTTGGATTAAAAAGAATTTGGAGATGAATCTAAGGTTCTACTTCAGATCTAGAGATTTGGATTGCTTTTAAAAGGTGAGTCGGAATTTTGTAGATTGTTATAATATGAAAATTATCCTATTGGTGTTTATTTGATTTTTATGCCTAATTGGATAATTGTATATGAGTTGTAGGCAACGAATTGGATACGACCTGAATATAATAAATATCGCCCATATATTCTTGTTTATAAATTGATTTAGCATTATATAAAACCTGATCTAGAAATCAGTCCCAAAAGTATGAATTTAGAATATTACTCTAAATGAAATTTATTCTAGATCTGAAATAGGTTGTATAAGAATGTTATAAATTTGGATTATTACCCTAATCTCGTTAGAAAATAATATATTTAGAATTGCTGGAATTTAGATCCATTTAATATTTGTAAATTAGTTTGATTTCTTTCCCTTTTAAAAAGATACAGCGTTTGATCTAACAAGGAATATATGCAAATTGAAAGAGAAAGAGATGTGTAAAGTATGAATTCATTATATTTTACACTATCTATTTGAATAATAAAAAGAAATAGTTATTCCTTGTAATTTCAAACGATGCAATCTTTTAATTTTACAGTTAAATCTTTTATTTTGGACTAATTTATGGAAATTATAGTGGATAATCTTTTTAGTTATGTTTCCTGGAGATTTGACCAGGCAACTAGTACTCGGCATCCAGTTCAACTCGGCATCAGAGAGTGACCGGCATCAGAGAGTGACCGACATCAGAGAGTGTCCGGCATCAGAGAGTGTCCAGCATCAGAGAGTGACCAGCATCAGAGAGTGACCGGCATCAGAGAGTGTCCGGCATCAGAGAGTGACCGGCATCCAGGAGTGTTCGGCGAAGAGTTTGACATCCAGGAGCACTCGGCATCCCAATGGAACTCGGCGTCAACTGGCACTCGGCGACAACCAATGCTCGGCGCTAGCGTTCGGCATACAATGGTGCTCGGCATCGAGACTACTCAGCACACAAGGGTGCTCGGCATCAAGGCTGCTCGGCATACAAGAACGCTCGGCATCGAGACCGCTCGGCGTCAAGACTGCTCGGCATAACAGGGTACTCAGCGTCAAGACCACTCGGCGACAACCAATGCTCGGCGCTAGCGTTCGGCATACAATGGTGCTCGGCATCGAGACTACTCAGCACACAAGGGTGCTCGGCATCAAGGCTGCTCGGCATACAGGAACGCTCGGCATCGAGACTGCTCGGCGTCAAGACTGCTCGGCATAACAGGGTACTCGGCGTCAAGACTGCTCGGCAACAACCTATGCTCGGCGTCAACTAGTGTCCGGCATCCCACGGTACTCGGCGTCAGTGGAGCTCGGCGGTAGGATAACTCGGCAACGAGAACGTTCGAACTACATACATTGGTTGGTCAAAAGCTTCAAAGGGAGATACGCTCGGCTTCACTGCAATCACCCCACACTTCCCATACACCAGGAGCACCGTTCGGCATGGGAAGGACCGTTCGGCATGGGAAGGACCGTTCGGCATGGGAAGGACCGTTCGGCACAGAAGCGTTCGGCGTACCTGGTTCGGCACACAGCACCTGGGCTCGAACGTTCGGCTAACAAGCCCGCTTGGGAAGTCCAGCCCATATTTGCCTATAAATAGAGGGGCAGGGTCACAGTGAAATGGATCCTTTTTTGGAGAGAAAACACCGGGGAGACTCTGCCATTTTCAAGACTCATCTTCTCTACTTAAACAACTTCATTCAAGCATTTGATTCACGAATTGTATTTGTAATCAACCATAAAGGAAATCAATAAAGTTGAGTAAAGTGGACGTAAGCAATTACGCCGAACCACTATAAATTTGGTGTTCTTACTTTCTGCACTTGAATTAGGATTGTCTTCTCTGTTTAATTTGCTTTCATCACTTATATCTCTACACAATCTTTCTCAACGAGGTTAGTGACCAATTTTGGTGCTAACACTTTGGTGCTTTCACTGAGAATCGAATTCTCAGACCTCAAGGATCTGCTTTGAAGCTACTGGATTGAGCAAATCCCCCAAAGAAGATCCGACTTACTGATAGAACATCCGCTGATCCTACTCAGAGTTCATACCAATAACTCTACAATGGCAAGACCACGTACCAGGTCAGCTTCTCTTAATGCGGATGCCCGAGAGACTGCTAGCGTGCAACAAGCAGGACCTAGCAATCAACCAGCAATCCCGAGTGCAGGGATTGCCGCTCAAGAACAGACTCCAGTTGTCACCAGAGTGGAGTTCAACGACTTGATGAGAGAACTTAGGGAAAGCAGGAGACAACTGGGAGAACAGATGCAAGCTAATGCCAACCTGATGGCACAACTCACTCAACAGCAGCAACAGAATGCTAGGGGCAATCCAGCTGCTTATCCCTCTTCTGACAGCTCAACTTCTTCTGATGAGCCTCCCAGGCGCAGACGCCGTAAGACTGAAACTGCAAGGGCAGATGCTGCTGTTCGAACAGCAGGAGACCGTGACCAAGCCAGAACTGGAAACTTCCGAACCGGAGTACAGGTGGAGGAGGGAGCTCCAGATCATCAAGATGTTAACAATGTTGAACCTCATGACGCACGATTGGCAGATCGCCAGGAAAGGAGGCATCAGCATGGACAGGCACGTAGAACTGACTCCAACCTACCAGCTTCCATACAGACACCCGATCTGACAGCCATGATCAGGCAACTGATGAAAAAAAATCAGGGCTTATCAAATGACGATTGGGGAGTGTCACGAAGTCATACTCCGTTCACGGATGTTGTGCTGCAAGCGTCCTACCCCAAGAAGTTTAGCATGCCAAGCATTCCTGCATACGAAGGAAAGACTGACCCCAGACAACATGTAATGAGGTATGAATGGATGATGGATTCAGCCAGAGCAAATGATGCCACCAAGTGTAGGTGCTTTCCGATTACTCTATCTGGGATCGCTACTATGTGGTTCACCCGACTTCCTCCGCGATCCGTATCAAATTTCGAGGAGTTGGCAAAGAAGTTTATTGAGCAATTCAGGATACACACTACACGCCCGAAGGACGTGATGTCTCTGTCAAGTGTAATCCAAAATCCCGGAGAGTCGTTGAAGGAGTACTTACAAAGATTCCACGTTGCGGCAACTGAAGTCAGTAATCCCAACGACCATGCAATTCTAATGGCTGTGATGAGAGGTGTAGATCCGGATTCTGAATTCGGAGATTGGCTGGCAGGAAAACCTCCGACTACGCTAGAGGTTTCTACTCCAAGGCGCACCAGTTCATAAGAAGAGAGGAAGCTAGGTGGGTACGACGAGACAAGGCACCGGGACCTGCCCAAGAGTCAATTAAGAGCAACATTGCTGTGAAGCAATCTGGAGACAATTCAGGAAAGGTCCAAGTCAACGTCCAGAATAAGCCTGTGCAGCCCAAAGAGTCCGGAGGAAGGAGTCAAGGAAAGAGGAAAGAAGCGGGAAAGTGGAAGTCGAGAATTCCAAGCTACAGCGAGTACACTCCGCTAAACGCCCCACTTGAGAACATTTACCTATCCACATGCAATACTTTTCAATACAGAAAACCACGTCCGAAAGAATCAACTGAAGAACAGAAACGGACTGGGAAATATTGCCGCTTCCATGAAACCTATGGACACAACACGGAAGAATGCAGACACCTGCATGACGCTATCGAGAAATTGATCAGACAAAAGAAGTTGCAAGAATTTGTGAAGGATCCGCAGGAAGGAGGACAGGGAAGGTCCGACCCAGGTCGTGCACCGGCTCCACGTCATCCAGAGGAACCTGCCCGGACTGTTGGAAGACTGGTTATAAATACAATTATCGGCGGACCTCATCCCGCAGATAAGAACTGGCAAGAGATGGAATGATATGCGAGCTCCTTAAAGCATGCGGATTTCGAGTGCTGTTCGAACGTAGAGGACGGGGCCCCTGCTAAGCAGCAGCGCGTGATGACAGACGATATTGTGTTCAGAAACAGAGACGCTGATCAGGTAGAGGCTCCGACCATCGATCCCATGGTCATATCTGCAACAATCGGACCAGCATATGTAAAAAGAATTTTGATTGATTGTGGAAGTTCAGTCAACATCATCTTCAAGAAGGCATATGATCAGATGAAGCTAGAGACAAAAGACTTGAAACCATCCAAAGCTCGTATCCACGGCTTTAACGGCGCTGCGACTGATGCAGTAGGATATGTCGAGTTACCAGTTGAACTGGGACAAGGCGAGCGTCGGAGGGTACGAATTCTACCCTTTGTAGTTTTGGATGTGGATTCTCCATATAATGTTTTCTTGGGTCGGCCGGCCCTGGCTGAATTTAGGGTGGCACTAGCCCCGTGGTGCTTGACTTTGAAGTTCCCGACTGACAAAGGAGTAGGCGTTGTTCACGGAGACCAAGCAGCTGGTCGTTCTTGTTATGTGGCCGAGCTCCGAGAAGCCCACCGGAGGGAAAAAGGAAAGGGTGCGGACAATCCTGTCCGCATCCTCAATGCGAATAATTGACAAGTAGTGCCCGAGCCCTGGCTCGGGCATAGTTCTCGGATCTACGGAGATATAGATCCGAGAGACGACGATGAGAAACCCAGGGAAGAGAAGGCGGCACCGGCTGAATTAACAATTGACATTTCGGTTAGCCGTGACGACCCTTCGCGAATACTGAAGATCGGATCACAGTTAGGCCCCGCAATGACAGAAGACCTTAGCGACTTCCTCCGAGCAAACCTTGATGTTTTTGCCTGAACACATTCTGATATGTGTGGGATTTCTCCCGCCATCACAAGTCATATGTTGAACGTAGACCCGAAATACGTCCCAGTCAAGCAAAAAAGGAGAGGAATGGATCCAGAGAGATCCGCCGCTCTTGGAGAGGAGGTGGAAAAATTCAAAGCAAATGGGTTCGTCCGCGACACCCTCTACCCGGAGTGGGTCTCCAACCCCGTGCTAGTAAAGAAGGCAAATGGGAAATGGAGGACTTGCATAGATTATTCCGACTTGAACAAAGCATGCCCTAAGGACAGTTTCCCGTTGCCTAGGATCGATCAGTTGGTCGATTCCATAGCAGGACACGAATTATTGTCATTCATGGATGCGTACTCGGGATACAACCAAATCCCAATGCATATTCCGGACCAGGAACACACCAGCTTCGTTACAAATGTCGGGCTGTATTGCTATGTAGTGATGCCCTTTGGATTAAAGAATGCTGGAGCAACTTACCAACGTCTGGTGAATCGAATGTTCAAGGACCAGCTGGGCAAAACCATGGAAGTCTATGTGGATGACATGCTCGTGAAGTCACGGCAGTCAAACGACCACATTCAAGACTTAGCGGAAATGTTTAACATACTCAGGTCCTATGGAATGAAGATCAACCCGCTGAAGTGTTCTTTCGGCGTTGCATCAGGGAAGTTTTTAGGATTCATCGTCAACGCTAGGGGAATCGAAGCCAACCCAGAAAAGATCCAAGCCATTCGAGATGTACAAGCGCCCAGGACTATAAAGCAGGTACAGAGCTTGAACGGAAAAGTGGCTGCGCTGAGTCGATTTATATCCAAGGCAACTGACAAGTGCATCCCATTCTTCGACATAATAAAGAAAGGAAAAAGGAATTTTGAATGGACGTCTAGCTGCGAGGAAGCTTTCCAGAACCTGGTAAGGCATCTGGAGAGCCCACCAATGCTATCTAAACCAGTTGACCATGAGATGCTGTACGTTTACTTGGCTATATCCCCTCATGCGATAAGCGCAGCTTTGGTTCGTGAGGAGGATCGAGTCTAGAAGCCGGTATATTATGTTAGCAAGCGTTTAACGGGGGCAGAGAAGAATTACCCTAAAATTGAGAAATTGGCTCATTGCTTGGTGATTGCATCACGCAAGCTGCGCCCGTACTTTCAAGCGCATTCAATCGGCGTTTATACCGATCAACCCCTGAGGCAGGTACTTCAACGACCGGAAACTTCTGGAAGATTGCTAAAATGGAACATCGAGTTGAGCCAATTCGATATCGCGTACTTACCACGGAGGGCCATCCGAGGGCAAGCGTTAGTAGACTTCATCGCTGAATTTACCATACCCATCAAACCGGACGATCACGATATCATTCCCCCCATTCGATGGAAATTATACACTGACGGTGCATCAAACGACCGTTGCTCCGGCGTGGGCGTAGTTCTTATAACTCCGGAAAACCGATCAATCTGTTATTCCCTGAAGCTCGATTTTCCGGCTACGAACAACGAAGCTGAATATGAAGCATTGATCGCTGGCTTGAAGCTTATCAAAGAACTCGGAATCAAATCAGTCGAAATCTTTTGTGACTCGCAGTTAGTGGTATACCAAGTACGAGGAGACTACCAAGCAAAAGGACGAAAGCTTGCTCCGTACCTCGTTCAGGTCCAGGAACTACTATCAAATCTTGAGCGTTATGACATTTCACATATCCCGCGAGAACAAAACAAAGAAGCCGACTTGTTGGCTAAGTTCGCAAGTACCAACGATGTTCAACAAATGGGATTGTATCCCGTGGAAGTCTTGCATGCCCCGAGTGCGGACGAGATGAAAATCGATCTTGTGTTGGAAACAGAGATCGAGAAGGACTCGTGGATAACCCCATTCAAACTGTACCTGACAACCGGGGCTTTACCAGAAAGGAGAAGCGAAAGACGACAAGTCCTTCGAAAGGCTGCGCGGTACGTAATACAGGATGGATCCGTGTACCGGAAAGGATTCTCAGTCCCATTGTTACGGTGCATCGCTCATGATGAAACAAAGCGAGTCTTGAGGGAAGTCCACGAAGGGGAATGCGGCGACCATACTGGGGGGCAAACGCTAGCAAAGAAGATCCTCCGCTATGGGTATTACTGGCCCACCGTAAACCGGGATGCCGCGGACTACGCAAGAAAATGCGACAAGTGTCAAAGATATGCAAAAATCCCAAGGGCTCCGTCAACGGAACTCACACAAATGATCAGCCCTTGGCCATTCGCGATCTGGGGAGTCGACATAATCGGCTCTTTGCCTCTATCCAAAGGTGGTGCGAAATACGCGATAGTGGCAGTCGACTATTTCACGAAATGGGCTGAGGCAGAACCTTTGGCCACTATCACCTCTAAGAAAGTCATTAACTTCGTTGTACGAAACATTATATGCCGCTTTGGCCTTCCACGCACCATCATTACAGACAACGGAACGCAATTCGAAAGTAGAGAGTTCAAAGAGTTCTGTTTAAAGTACGGCATCGAGAAAAAGTTCGCTGCCGTTGCACACCCAAAAGCTAACGGACAAGTCGAGGCCGTTAACAAAATAATCAAGTCCATACTAAAGAAGCGTCTGGAGAAGGTTGGAGGCAAGTGGGTAGATGAACTCCCGACAGCATTATGGGCATATAGAACTACCCACAAGTCCGCGACCGGCCACACTCCGTTCGCCTTGGCATACGGCTCTGAAGCCGTAATACCCGTGGAACTTGAAGTTCCATCGCACCGAGTGACATACTATGACCCCAAGACGAACCAAAACCTCTTGCTGGAATCACTGGACTGCATCGACGAAAAGCGTGAAGAAGCTGAGTTAAGGGCGGCGGCGCACAGACATCGAGTCAAGCGCTACTACGATGGCAGAGTCCGCCTAAGAATCTTTGATGTGGGTGATCTCGTTCTGAAACGAGTCTTCCCAGTACCATCACGCATGAATCCCAGCTGGGAAGGTCCATACGCCATTGAACGGAAGCTTGGAGAAGGAACATTCAAGCTAGCGACCGTTGATGGCGCGACACTCCCCCGAGCATGGAACAGTGAACATTTGCGGCACTATTACATTTAGCATGTTTCCCTTTATTGTTATAGGCACTATTGTTTTCTGCATGTTTCCATTCAATAATGACTTAGTTGTAATCGAGCAATTTAGTTGATTTTCATTAATAAAGGCTTGAAGCCACATTTTCTATGAAGTTTCTGTATCTCTTAATTGGATGATAAATTACATTATTCTGTGCGGCGTACAGACTCATACGAACGATTCCAATCTCCGAATCCCCAGAGTGCGGAGCGGAGTACTCTAAGTCCCCAGAGCGTAGACTAGAGTATAAACGATTTCCAATCTCCGAATCCCCAGAGTGCGGAGCGGAGTACTCTAAGTCCCCAGAGCGCGGACTAGAGTATAAACGATTTCCAATCTCCGAATCCCCAGAGTGCGGAGCGGAGTACTCTAAGTCCCCAGAGCGCGGACTAGAGTATAAACGATTTCCAATCTCCGAATCCCCAGAGTGCGGAGCGGAGTACTCTAAGTCCCCAGAGCGCGGACTAGAGTATAAACGATTTCCAATCTCCGAATCCCCAGAGTGCAGAGCGGAGTACTCTAAGTCCCCAGAGCGCGGACTAGAGTATAAACGATTTCCAATCTCCGAATCCCCAGAGTGCGGAGCGGAGTACTCTAAGTCCCCAGAGCGCGGACTAGAGTATAAACGATTTCCAATCTCCGAATCCCCAGAGTGCGGAGCGGAGTACTCTAAGTCCCCAGAGCGCGGACTAGAGTATAAACGATTTCCAATCTCCGAATCCCCAGAGTGCGGAGCGGAGTACTCTAAGTCCCCAGAGCGCGGACTAGAGTATAAACGATTTCCAATCTCCGAATCCCCAGAGTGCGGAGCGGAGTACTCTAAGTCCCCAAAGCGCGGACTAGAGTATAAACGATTTCCAAAACTCCAAATCACCAGAGTGCAGAGCGGAGTACTCTAAGTCCCCAGAGCGCGGACTAGAGTATGAACGACTTCCAATCTCCGAATCCCCAGAGTGCGGAGCGAAGTACTCTAAGTCCCCAGAGCGCGGACTAGAGTATAAACAATTTCCAATCTCCGAACCCCCAGAGTGCGGAGCGGAGTACTCTAAGTCCCCAGAGCGCGGACTAGAGCATGGACAGTCTCAAGTCCCCAAGTCCTCGGAGCACAGTGTCAGCAAACCAAATAAAGACAAAAGAATCATTCGAACAAGAAGAAACTAAAATTTTATTCGATAAGTCCAAAATGGGGATACAAGATCACTCCTACAAAATTCGGGCCTATACAAACTACAAGTTATGGAAGATAGAAACTGTTACAAACTTAAGCAAAAACTTGTTGAACAAGTGCATCGATCAATTCTTCGACTTCTTCTTGTCTGCCTTTGGTGTTTCCGACGACTCCTCTCCCTCACGTTTCTTCTTGGACTTTTTGCTTGCTAGAGAGACGGAGTCAGGAATAGGAGACGGAACATCTAATGGTTTGGACCTGCCCGGGAGAATGATTTTCAAAGGTCTATTCCGCGGGTCAGTGAGTTCCAGGACTTCAGATTCAACTTTGACTTTGACCTTTCTCTTCTCCTCGTCGGCAAGACGATCCTTCATGCTCATCTCTGAAGTATGTTCAGAGGCGCCAGTGATTTTAACTTCGTCGCTTCCTTCGGCAGGAGACGAGGTATCAAGTTTGTCATCGTCAAGCGCCCCGATCACTTGAGCGTCTAGGCCGGGAGTTACCCCTGCGTGAGCAACGTCGCTTGTTTTCCCCGCTTCCTCCTTGGCGTCATCGCTCCTCGGAGTTAGCTCAGTGTCAGAACAACCTGTGAGAAAATACAAGAAGTGGGCATTAGAACGAATAACCACTGCTAAAAAATGACGGGATCACTTCGACTTCTAGAGAAAGAAGAATCTCCTACCAGGATCAGGTTGACTGTCAGTGGCGCGCGGGGTTTCACCCTCCAGGATAGGTGACAGCACATGAACGCCAAGCCCGGGATCTTCGGGATCATAACTGGCATGTTGCTCGAATGGATCAAGCGTCGACCGACCAGCCGATTGAGCAGCATAAGGAGCGGCAATGTGAGGAGTAGTAGTGTCGGCCTCTGACGGGCCAGCCTCGTTATTTTTCTCTTTCGAAGGGGAAGAGCCTTTGCCATAGAGAGCCAATGCTACGGATAAATCCGATGGCTCATTCCCCCTCAGGAACTCCTTCACCAGTGCATCCTCGTTGATCTCTTCGGAGCCTGATTCGACTTTCTTGATCTTTATCAGAGTCTCCCATGCCTCAGCCAGGGATTCATGGTAGCCGTCGCCCAAGAATGTTAGGTCGCGGTGCATAAGGACGCGGGCTCCGTACTCGGCGATCAACGGGTCAAACATACTTTTGACTTCTTCCCTGCCAGTCTCTGCGGCCGCCTCAAGGCGAGAATCAAGCTCCTCCTCAGCCATTCTTTTGCCCTCCTCACGGGCCTCATCCTTCATTTTCTCGACCCCGGCAAGTTCACCGTCGAGCTTTGCCTTCAGGAGCCGGGTAGCAACAATCTCATCGCAATACCGCTGTGATTCTTCCTGAGCGGCTATTTTGTCTTCTTTCTCCTTGGAGAGTTGTTCTTTCAGCTCTTTGACTTGAGTAGCGAGCGCGTCCCTTTCTTTTTGGACAGAGTCTTTTTCTAGGGCAAGGGTGCCGCTGCGCTGAACTGCTTCGTCAAGCTCCTTTTTGTGAGCCACCTCTAAGCGAGTAACTGCCTTGGCAGTATCTTTTGCGCCTTGTTCAGCGGCTTCTAGCTTTAACTTATAAGAGGCGAGTTCTTCGTCTTGGAGTTTGATGATTTTCTTATCGCTGTCAGCCTCCAGATTCAGACGGTCAATCTCGTGTTGACGCTCAACAGATACTTCTGAGATCTTCTCCACCAAGTGCACGAATGCGTCATGTTGAACATAGACATCATTGTTGCAGGCAATGGCACTTTGCTTCACGTGCCCAGGAATGTGATGGATGGCCGGGAGGAATTTCAAACCGTCAAAACAAATTTTCGGAAACTTGGCCTTAAGGTCGACCATCTTTTCCGCAACAGTTGGGTCCACGGCAGGAGCAGGAGGAGGAGGCTTAGAGAATTCCGTTCTTTTACGCGGCTCTCGAACTTGCCTCGTACTCGATGAACTGGAATGTTGTTCTCGAGCAGCATCAGACTGATACCCCTTCTGCAGAGACTTCTCTTTATCCGGCTCAGTTGTAGGAGGAAGATCACGGGACTGAGAAGATTGATAGTGCGCTTTCTTGCGGTGAGACGACTCGCGCGGACGATTGTCCCTATCTTCATAATCACCTCGGTCCCGGCGCCTGCCTGAACCGGAATCCCGTCCGGAGTGATGAAATATTGAAGACCCCTGAAGGCGATCAAGTTCGTGGGAGCGGCCCATATCACCTGCAAAGAAGGAAGATAACAACGAATTAAGGAGAATTCACGAATTAAAAAGACTTGAAGTATGTTATGGAATGTGCATGTGCGTGTGTGTCCTAAGTGTTCCCCCCGACGGACCCGTTCGTTTATCTTTGCTAATCGGAGTATTGTCTCTGTGAGCCGGGAGTTGAACTCCTACATTGCCTCTAGCGGGCGAGGAGAATTTGAGAGCTTCAGGATCATCGAACCCGTAATTAAGTATGTCTTCGGGAATAGAGAGGTTCGAGAGACCCCTCAGAGAACTCTCCAGATGCTGCGAAGAAGCCTCTTTCTCGGGAGGGATAGGCGTAGATTTTGAGGTGTCGCCAACTTTCTCTTTCTGAACCGTATATTTCAGCTTTTTCTTTCCCTTCGAAGGGGAGGATGACGTCTCAATATCCTGAACTTCGATTGCCGGATTCCAAGCAGGACCCACGTTCTCGCCCTGAGTGTCGGGTGCATCATCCTCTCTACGCTCGCCTTCTTCGTGCGCGTCGGGAGCGCGACGCGACGACGAGCCGGCAAGTTTTTTCCCTTTACCAGATGGAGGTTTGGGAATTGTAACACCTTCTGGAAGGCTGACCCGACGGTCAGGAGCTAGCAAGCCGAACCCCGACAGCGATTCATTTGAAATGATAGCTCGAATATCTCGATCCTCGGCCGGAAGAGCTCTAATCGCGTCGACAGCGTCAGAATATCCTCGGCCTTCCGGACGCGGGTTAATACCTGAAAAGATGAAATGAAGAGTTAGGAAAAACATGACTCCCATTAGGTACGAATAACGGTTCAACAGAGAGACTTACTGCCTTCGACCCATCTCCTAGCAAAACCAGACGGGCATCGCACATAGAACCATTCCTGTTTGTACAGGGCGAACTTGCTACAGGCCCCTGTCAAGATCTGGCACTTGTGATATGGCTCGAGGAAAATGAAGGAAGGGCTATCTTTCCGTCTCTTGAACATATAAATGTATCGAATATCACCGGGGGTTGGAGGTCTGGAGAAGACAGCCATGAAGAGTAAATAAGTCCCATATAGGAACGCATGACCATTCGGGTGCAGCTGCGACGGAGCGATGTCTATATACTGCAGCACATCCCGGAGAAATAGGTTAAACGGAGGCACGCTGCCCATCCAGCACATGAACTTGTTGCAGCCCGTGTACCCGACTGGGGGCAAATGAGGCCGGTCGTGTCTCGAAGGAACTAACACGTCAGCAAAGGGAATTCCGTGAATGGAACATATCCGTCGCAGAGCGGCCTCATTGATCCTCGAGGCTTGAGAATCGACCGGATTGTCCAGTAAGATGGTTGACTCCAGAGCATCGGGCGCCAAATTATGAGCGGGAGAGATTGACGGGTTGGAAGCATCTGCGGCTCCTTGCTTTGCTGACGGCCCAGGCCTGTCAGATATGGTGGCAGAACTAGATTTTCCTGACATCCCGATTAAATAATGAACCTGGCTAAATGCTTGAGAAAGCTATACTTGAAAAACGTTGAGCGTTAGAATTAGCAACACGAGTTTTCCCCCCACGTGGTGTGTGAACTAGTGCAAGCAATTGTGTACAGACAATAAGAAAGTTTTAAGGATATAATAATTAGCTTCGAATCATCGCCTTCGAAGACCGTCATCGCTGACCGTCTCAAAAAGCTTGCCTTGAGGTGATTACAGTTCAAGATTCAGAAAACATGTAATTTATGAAGTATCCGGCTTAAGTCTAATTTGACATTTATATCGTTCGGCATTTAAATGTCGTTCGGCAGTTACATTGTTCGTCCTGAGAAGAGTTCGGCATGTATCTTGGTTCGGTTAAGTCATTGTCAAGTGTTCGGCATTGAAATTGTTCGGCATATATATGTTTGTTCGGCATTTGAATGTTGTTCGGCTTGAGTTATTGTGCGACAATTGTATTGTTCATCCTAAGTATAGTTCGGCACGTATATTGTTCGGCCTAGGTATTTATATTGTTCGGCATTTTTGATGTTCGGCGAATATAATGTTCGGCAGTTATATTGTTCGGTAGGTATGTAACTGTTCGGCATGACAGTTGTTCGGTAATTATGTCGTTCGGTCTAGATGCTACTCGGCATATATGTCTATTCGGCATAAGGGTAGTGTTCGGCCTTAGTTCGTTCGGCTAAGGCAGTGCTCCGCCCTCGATCATAACTCCGCCCTGCTCTTTCTCCATTTGCGACGAACGACAGAGACAAGATCGCCCGGCGAAGGTTACGCCGTTCGACACCCCATCTTCCTTTTTCTTCCAATCTTGATCAGCACAAAGGAGCTAGGTCTAACTACCATGCACCGTTCGGCGACTCCGAACGTGCGAACCACTTCTACTAGCCACACATTGTACAATCCCATGTGATGAACCTAAAGTTGAAGTAATGTAATCGTGGAGGGAATGATACCTAGTTCGACGATCGAGGTTGAGGAAGGATCAACTAGACTTTATATCTGATAGAGTGGCAAGAATTGCAAATCTCTGGGAATAACAGAAGAGAAAGCGTAAAGGGAAAATGGTGGAAGGGCGCCTGGTTATATAGAGGGAGGTAGAAGTCGAAAAGGCCATGACCGGTAGAACCAGTCAAGGTCATAGCGTTCGGCCTCGGCGCATAACGGTTTGGCACTGAAGCATCACTCGGCAAGGAAGCACCGTTCGAACGCGCATGTCTCGTTCGGCATTTGGAACACGTCCGGCACACATCGATCCCACAAAAGGGGCGTCTCCGTTCGAGGTTAGCCAAGGGTTTAAGACGTGACGAAAAGGTTGCACGGTTCAAAGCGTACCACGTTCGGCCACGCGATACACTTTGGGGGGCAAGTGTTTCCTGGAGATTTGACCAGGCAACTAGTACTCGGCATCCAGTTCAACTCGGCATCAGAGAGTGACTGGCATCAGAGAGTGACCGACATCAGAGAGTGTCCGGCATCAGAGAGTGTCCAGCATCAGAGAGTGACCAGCATCAGAGAGTGACCGGCATCAGAGAGTGTCCGGCATCAGAGAGTGACCGGCATCCAGGAGTGTTCGGTGAAGAGTTTGACATCCAGGAGCACTCGGCATCCCAATGGAACTCGGCGTCAACTGGCACTCGGCGACAACCAATGCTCGGCGCTAGCGTTCGGCATACAATGGTGCTCGGCATCGAGACTACTCAGCACACAAGGGTGCTCGGCATCAAGGCTGCTCGGCATACAAGAACGCTCGGCATCGAGACTGCTCGGCGTCAAGACTGCTCGGCATAACAGGGTACTCGGCGTCAAGACCACTCGGCGACAACCAATGCTCGGCGCTAGCGTTCGGCATACAATGGTGCTCGGCATCGAGACTACTCAGCACACAAGGGTGCTCGGCATCAAGGCTGCTTGGCATACAGGAACGCTCGGCATCGAGACTGCTCGGCGTCAAGACTGCTCGGCATAACAGGGTACTCGGCATCAAGACTGCTCGGCAACAACCTATGCTCGGCGTCAACTAGTGTCCGGCATCCCACGGTACTCGGCGTCAGTGGAGCTCGGCGGTAGGATAACTCAGCAACGAGAACGTTCGAACTACATACATTGGTTGGTCAAAAGCTTCAAAGGGAGATACGCTCGGCTTCACTGCAATCACCCCACACTTCCCATACACCAGGAGCACCGTTCGGCATGGGAAGGACCGTTCGGCATGGGAAGGACCGTTCGGCATGGGAAGGACCGTTCGGCACAGAAGCGTTCGGCGTACCTGGTTCGGCACACAGCACCTGGGCTCGAACGTTCGGCTAACAAGCCCGCTTGGGAAGTCCAGCCCATATTTGCCTATAAATAGAGGGGTAGGGTCCCAGTGAAATGGATCCTTTTTTGGAGAGAAAACACCGGGGAGACTCTGCCATTTTCAAGACTCATCTTCTCTACTTAAACAACTTCATTCAAGCATTTGATTCACGAATTGTATTTGTAATCAACCATAAAGGAAATCAATAAAGTTGAGTAAAGTGGACGTAGGCAATTACGCCGAACCACTATAAATTTGGTGTTCTTACTTTCTGCACTTGAATTAGGATTGTCTTCTCTGTTTAATTTGCTTTCATCACTTATATCTCTACACAATCTTTCTCAACGAGGTTAGTGACCAATTTTGGTGCTAACAAGTTATGATTCCAATAATTTAACATGGAAAAGTATATTCTAGTAAAGGTATATAACTAGAATAAATAAAAATAAATATTTGTACGTAATTACTGTGCTTATAATGATTAAATAAAAAGTTAATAACGACGCTTGCTAGTAAGGGTCTGGCTCCCTCCTAAATGGAAGTATTAAGTAACTGTAACAACCCGGGAATTAGCTTCAATATATAATCGTCATTTAACGATTTAAGTGATGATGAATTGCTATTGGAATTTAAATCAATTTGAAATTCTTTTATAAAAATGTTGACCGGGCTTTACAATTTGAATCTTGGCCCATGTTTCTTGGTTTTGCCGAGATGATATCAGGGGCAAACCCGATCCCCTCTCTTTCATTCTTCCATTTTCGAAAAAAAAACCCTAGACGAAAGAAAAGAAAACAATGGCGGCTCCGTCTCGTTCTTCGTTCGTTCGTTTTCAAATGAGGGCTGGCTCGTTTGTTCCCTTCGAAAAAGACTTGGGGGCTATTGATTTTCATAGGTTTTGGCTTCACTGCCTCGTCGAGAAATGGTGAGTAATTCTCACATCCAATTCAATCTCACTTCTAATGCATAGCCGTATAATCCTTTGTTAATTGATTTCCATGGCTTTGGTTTTGGTTTGAATCTGTTGTTTTGAGTTCTCTGGTACTTTGTTTTTGTGATAGCATTTTGGCTTCGGCTTCCTTGAGCTTGCGAACTCAATTTAGGGTTTTCGTGTAATTGGTGGTAGCCGACTTTTGTTTGATCATTGCCTCTTGTTATACTTTCAGCTACACTTGACTTCAGTCATAGGAAGTTTGTTTGTCAGTTTTGTTGATTTCGTGACTTCGGCTATACCCTGTTACTTTCTCTGTTTGGCATCAGCTTGATATTATATGTGTTCTTGTTGCTTTACTGTATATATACATATACACCTGATAGTCTCGGCTACCACGGCTATTTCTGGCATTTGCTCATTAAGTCGACACTGTCTTCATGTACTGTACACTGCATATGTTTCTAATAGCATTGGTATAGTTGTTATGCATTTTCAATTGACTTGAGATCGACCTGTAGCTTGCATTATCACCAGTGGTCTGCATTAGCTTGTACTTTGAGTCTGTTCCTTTTTCACCGAGGCATTGATATATGTGATATACACTTGCATACTCATCGTAACAATTATATAAGACTGTCTCTAGCCATTCTTGTTCTACCTGAATGAGTTTGGAATTATTGTACTCTTATAGTTCATGTATATGTTGATTCATCATTGTTGCCAGATCTTTGCATTACCCTGTGCATTTTCACCGTTACTTTGTTCATGTAGTTGTAGTTGAGGTTGTATTGTATCAAGTCTGATGTTCACTAGTGTATTTACTAGTAGCTGTGCATTCATGTACACTGATAGTCCATCCATGAGTTCTTGATCATTAAACTTGATGCACTTGGACCCCTGTAGCTTAACTTCAGTCATTTGAACTTGAGTTGTTAGACTTCAGTCACTTGAACTTGTTCATGTTGTTCATTCTGACATCACCTCTGTTTTACTTGTCCTGTCCACTGTTTCCTTTAGTTGTTGTTGCACACTACTGGTCTTCAGTTGCATTTCTCTGGTTCCTTTGTTTGCTGATTGGTTTCACTTGCATCTGCTCATCCTTGTCGTACTTGTTGCCATGGTGGCTGCACCTGTTGTATGTGCAGTCCCACCTGAGCCATGTTGTCTGGTCCTTACTCTTGACAGTTGTATTTGGGTGCAGTTTTACCCTTGCAGTTTCTGGCCACCCTTGCATACAGTCACTGCCTTGTATTTGCAGTGCCTTATTGTCACTGTCTTGATTGGTTTCTGTCGTATTGGTATTGCTTAGCATTCATTGTTCCAGCCCATTGCTTCACTTGAAATCCGATACTTCACCATTGCATACCACTTCATTTTTATCACTGCACTATTATTTGCATATAAACTTGGATTTTGGTTGTACTTGTCTCTGTTTCGAGTCTGACATTTTGGAAGTTTCCATCTGTAGCCTACATTGCTGCCAGTTACATTCCATTGTCACCAGTGGCATTACTTTGTATTAGAGTCTGTTGTTTTGGAGCTTTGTACTGGTGCCCTTGACTTGCGCATATGCGTTTGTTCTTTGCCTCATATCTGATGTTAAGGCCTTGCCTTCGTGGTCTGCATTTGCATGCCTGCCACTGATCGTAGGTCGAAGTCGTTCATGTTCTCGACTTTGACCATTTACTGTTGCATTTACATTGAACTTGGTGTTCTTTGTTGCACTGTTTTTTTTATTGTCATTCTTGTTGATATCTTTGTAGTCTGTTTCCAGTCATCACTTCTCTGCCTTTATGTCACTCGTGTTGCATATCTACAGGTTCATATGCATTTCTATTTGAAACTGATAGTATCCTTTCAATGTTGCCGACGTTTCATGATTGTTGGCCTCAAATAACGTCCAGTGGTCGACTATTTCACTTTACCGCTCTTGCAACATTTTATACACACTGTTGCTTTATGCTACATTTATAGTTTGATTGAGTCCATGATGTCACTAGGACCATCGAGGCGGAGGTTACAGATCTGCATTTACATTTCGAGTCATGTTGACATTGTGGTGACTGTAGTTTAGTTGCAGTCTGCCCTTGCCTTTGTACCTGTTTCAACTGCAGTTTTATTGTGCAGTTGTTTCTGCTTTCTTTTGTGCAGTTTGCCCCTCGCATTCATTTGGGATTGCAGTTTCTCTGCATATTGAGTTTCCTTGCTTCATTTTGGAAATTGCAGTTTCAATATTGTACACTGCCTTGACTTGTACTTGACTCACTAGTTCGAGTCACTTGTGCATGTCGCTATGCATTTCTATTGAACTTGACTCTCTTCTGAGTGAGTTGATGCCATTTTGTTCTGGTTCGTTGATCTTTTGTGTATCTCCTGCGATAGTGGCGAGGCAGTACACGCATGCGTGTACTGCAGCCCTATCAGATTTGACAGTTTTAAATTGATGTTTCGATTTGCTGAATAGTTTCGTTGGTTAAATTCAATGCTTTGGAGTTGTATTCTGATTTGGATTGTTGATTTGTCGTTTAACACTGTTTAGTGTTATATATATGCCGTTATCCAATTCTCGTATTGATAGTTGGATATACGAGATTTCCGTGACTGTCATCTATTTGGTATTGATTATTATTGCTTCTATGCACTAATAACTGAGTTTGAATTAGATTGACCCGTGTATTATTTTCTTTTGAATGTAATACTCGGGTCAGACCCGAGTTATTTCAGGTTGTAGATTTCCTGCTTTGAGTTGCTGTTTGAGCTATGAAGACTTTTCACATCATTTGGAGTAATCGTGTCATAGTATAGGTTGATATGTATTCATGTATATTAGTTGATAATGTACGTGTATATATATAACTTCCAGAGTCGACAATTGTAGTTGTATCATATGTATTGTGTCAACTGTATTGTAACTGACATCAGTTATATATATGAGACTTTTGTTTTTATCTGTGTTCCGCATTCTTTGTGTATCTGTGTTGTTTTTATATATATTGTCCTAAACCATTATGAACCATCGTAGCTCGTTTTATACTGGAATTGGGTATGTCGATGGGAGTGAATAAATAAGAGATGAAAAATTTAAAATATACACCACTCCTATCGAGGTAACCAATACTAGTGTAAGGCCAACTACAGATGGCCGCTCCTATCCAGCCTTATTCTTCATAATAAAAGACAGTATTTCTTTTAATACTCTTTGTTATTTTGAGTATAGAGGTGGGGCGTCACAGTAACCTAGTGAGATTCCAAATAAATAAATATGGATGTCTCTAAAAAGGGTTTACTTCAGTGTTGAAGTCTTAAGTGGCTGAAAAGTCCGCCTCCCTATCGAAAGAAGCAACCTAATGAGATGTCATATTTGTAATTAAAGAGTGAGAGTGGATATCTCGGGAAGGGATAGTTTCAGGTTTAGAGTCTTAAGTGACTATAAAGTCCTCCTCTTTCCTATAAAAGTAGTATTAAGTAGCCTAATGAGATTTCCAAGCAATGATAGCTAGATAGTACCGTTGAGGAGCACACTTCTGGAATTAGGTCTTAAATGATGGGTTTACCTATTTTCCACTGAGAAGTATTAAGTGGCTTGGGTACAGTCTCTTACATTGCTAAAGCCAAAATAATAATAGTACCATTTAGGAGCACGCCTTGGGGATAGGTCTTAAATGATTGGGTCTGCCTTAGTTAAGATAAATGACCAGAGTTTGCCTATTTTCTAAATAAAAGGTAATAAGTGGCTTGGGTACTATTTATTACAAGACTACGATTTTATCGGTGATAAATCCGGTAATAGTTGGACATTAAATGTCAGAAGTCTTAAATAGTGGTTAGAGGTCTTGTAGTTAGGATCCATTGATTATTGACAACATTGTTAGAAAACCACCTTGGGAATAGGTCTTAAATGATGGGGTCTACCTCAATTAAGGTCGTAAATGGCAAAGTCTCCCCATTTCTTCTTTAAAAGTATTATAGAAGCCTGCTTCATATTTAGAAGTACTAAGTAGCTAATAGGTTCGGAAGTATTGGATGGTTGATATGGCTTCATTAGTATTTCATACCTTGGGAAGGGATAAGTATGTAATCGTGTGTGCAATGCAAGGTTAGATTAGAATTTCTAACCTTAATGGACATAACAATTAAATGGAAACCTATAGGTATAAGTTTATGTTATGGATAGTTTATATCTTTCCAATCATCAAAACTTTGTTTTGACCCCCTACTCCTCATTATAACCCACAAGATAGATTTAAAGGAACAAGTCATTAGAGCTGGATGTGCTTATTGTTGGAGAGTCTTCTTTTTCTCATGCTCAATGCTAATGTGAAAATCCGCTATCCAAGAAATCCATTAATTCCAAGGTAGTAGTCATAGTCGGTATTCTTATACTACTATTGTTTTCGTTGTAAGTTAGATTTTTATCAATCTCTAATAATGCTCATGCTTATTTGCAGGTACCAAACCCAACGATCTGTGCTTTGTTGGACTTGGGTTTCGATTTTTGTTGAAATTTAGGCCCATTAAGGTGTGGGTTGTTACAAATAATATGCATGTTCAATAAGGTAGCATGCATGTATTGGTGGTTTTGAGGTTTGGAGGTTTTTGCAATGGTGATATTTGTTTCAATGGTAATATTGGAGATTGTTTGGAGTTTGAGTTTTAAGGTGGAGCTTGGATGACATTTATGGAATATCGTATCAAGATGGAGATTGTTAGATTTTGATGATACAATATTCCATATTTAAGTAGATTTTGAAGATATTTGAGTCTGTGGAATTGTGACCTAAATTCGTTGCCTATTTTAAAGATTTTAGAGATTTTGGAAGGTGATTAATTGCCTCTTTTATTGTTTTAAAAAAAGCAATGAATTGTCTACACGGGAAATATCTATGGAAGTTTTCAATAGCTTCTTAAAAAAGATATTTTTATCAAGATTATTATAAATAGGCATGTATAGGTTCATTTGATGTGTGATGAAAAGTTATTTTTTAAGGTTTTGGGATGGAGATATCTTCTCAATTTTTGGCTTTCTTTTGTAATAATTTGGTGAATTAATAAAGGTTTTGTTTGAAGGAATTTGTTTTTCATTCTCTTTTCTTCACTTCTTATCTCTTTTAAAATCTAATTGTGTAGGGATCTTAAGAAAAACCCTAGCAGTTGCTATCAGAGCCTACCAAACAATTTCTTTAAAGAGATTTTCAGTTTTGAGGAATATAAGTGTCGGAAAACTTTATGGGAGAAATTGAGGGTTATGGAAGGCGAAGATGGAGAATTTTCTATATCTCACTGATCTTTACCAACCATTGGAGGACAAAGGGAAGAAACCTATTAATGTGTCTGAAGCAAAATGGAAGACTTTGGATAGAAAGACTACATCGGTTATTCGGTGTTTTTTGGTGAATACAGTGTTTACTGTTGCTAATGAAACATCTACTTTGGAATTGGGAAAAAATTGGAAGGATTGTATTTAAAGAACTCCTCAACAAATAAGGCACTCCTTATGAGAAGATTGGTAAATCTAAAGCTTTAGGAAGGTGAGTCAATTGGAGAGCATCTCAATTATTTTCGGGTAATTATAAACCAATTGACGGCTATAAATTACAAGGTGGATGATGAGACACAACCCTTGATGTTAATGAGTTTATTACGGAAGAGTTGGGAAACGCACGTGGTTGCGTTAAACAACTCAAATTCGAATAGAATTGTTTCAAATGGATGGTGGTTAGTAGCCTTCTTAACGAGGAGATGCAGAGGATGAATCTAATGGAAGAAAAAGATAAGGAAAAAGAGGATATTGGAATTCAAATAGAGAGGTACATCTTGTAAGGAGGGGTAACCGGTCAAATATGGAAAGGAAATCAAATAGCCAAACATGGAGAGGGATATGGCTGTTATTACTTTGAAAAATTGGTCACCAACTAAAATTTTGCAACAAGCTTAAAAAAGATAAAGAAAGGATGAAAGCATTAGAAGAAGAGAAAGACAAGCTTGATGAAGGTAGTGACGACAAGGTGAACTTTGATATTAGTAATGACATTCTCTGTGTTAATGGAAGAGAAGGAGATGAGTGGGTGCTTGATTCGGGTGCATGTTTTCATATATGTCACCAAAAGGGAGCATTCATTGATTATAAGGAGCAAGAGAGTAAGGTGGAGTCCGCTAGTGGTAGAGATGTTGAGGTGAAGGGTATAGGTTCGGTTAGGCTAAAGATGTATGACGGGAGAGAATTGAAATTCACGGAAGTTATACATATTCCAGAAATTTAAAAAAAAATTATTTCAGTGGGACAGTTGGAAAGAAAAGGCTGCAACTTTTCAACTCGATGTGGTTTTACAAGAGTTTGGAAGGGTAACAGGGAGGTGCTGCACGCAAAAAAGGGAAGCAACAATGTTTAAAAGTTGCTTGGAAGAACGGTGGAGAATGAAGGGACTTCTCAAAGTGGTTTTGAAAAGGCAAATTTGTTAGAATCAAGGTGGAGCATGCAACGGAAAACCACAAAGTCTGCTTGGAGACCTTTATGGTATTACAAGCAATTTTGATTTTGATAATATGCATGTTCAATTAGGTAACATGCATATATAGGTGGTTTGGAGGTTTTTGGAATTGTGATATTTGTTTCCATGGTAATATTGGTGATTGTTTAGTGTTTGAGGTTTAAGGTGGAGCTTGGATGGCATTAATAGAATATCGTATCAAGTGGAGATTGTTATATTTTGGTAATAAAATATTCCCTATTTAAGTAGATTTTGGAGATATTTGAGTCTATGTGGAATTGTGACTCAAATTCATTACCTATTTTATAGATTTTGGAGAATGTTTAATTGCCTCTTTATTACTTTAAAGAAGGCAATGGATTATCTATATGTGCCATATCTATAGAAGTATTCAATAGCTTCTTAAAAAAGATATTTTGTCAAGACTATTATAAATACGCATGTATAGGGTTCATTAGATATGTGGGGAAAGTTAATTTTTTTAGAGTTTTGGGATTGAGACATCTTCTCAATTTTTGGCTTTCTTTTGTAATAATTTGCTGAATTAATAAAGGTTTTTATAGAGGAATTTGTTTGTCATTTTTTTTCCGCTTATCTCTTATAAAAACTAATTATGTAGGGATCCTAGGAAAAACCCTAACATTAAATGATCCAGATTATAGAAGTACCCCTATTAACTATGAGTATATCAGCACGTCAAGGTGGACCTGCATCTAATCACAATGTGCATGTATTAATTCAACAATGCATTTTGTAACATTTTTTGAAGCATGTACAAAGTTTTGTTTACAGATATAGTAAACACTTCCTTAATGAATATGTACCCAAATTCGTAATTAATTAGATATATTATATTCAATAAATGAAATGTTATTGGTAGCCGAAAATAGGAAGAATTCGGTAAATAAAATAATAAACTCATTGTGCCGACTTGGAGCCTATGACTTGATACCGAGTCATGTGGTTAGCTATGAGACGCCAATTACTTAACCAAAGATTGAAGATAAAATAATGCGCACAAAGTTTGAAGGTGTCACAACTCGGCCTCGCGTTGTGAAGCACAACTTAGTACCCAGTTGACATTGAAATGATGATCTGATCACGTTCTTCCTTTATAACCTCCAACCGAACATGGGGAGAGTATTTTAGAGTTTACTTCGTTGATATTCGTTTATAAATAGAATAAGGATTACATAGAAAATAGATCTTTTTCTGATATCTGAAATAACAAATTTTACCTCGGCACTCTGTTAGATCCTTACTTGAGTTGTAAGTAACCGAGCTGTAAAATCATTGTTTTAAAAGAAAGTAGAAATAAGCAACAAAGCTGATAGTGGATGTAGGCTATTGATTTTAGCCCGTGCATTGCACGGATGCATAAATCAATGAACGCTATAGTTTGTAATTTTTAAGTATGAATAGGTTGATGGAATATATTTGAAGGACTTATATGTTCCTATATGGTTCCTAAATAGAACATGTTCTAAAAATTGAAGATAAGCGAAAATATTTTGTAATAAATCTCATGGTCATTGACACACACACACACAGATATATATATATATGTATATATATATGTATATATGTATATATATATATGCAAAAGTATCATTAAATATAACAACTCATTGTATTCAAGTTTGCGTACAATTCAGTGTATTTAGGTTCACGTACAACAAAGACGTTTGAAATCTATTGAATATGATATCCTTCTTTAATCTTGAGATAGCAATAAATGATAATTCTGCTTCGTTTAAGAATATTCGCATAACTGTTAAAGTAAATGAATTACAATTTTTTTGTATAAATAATGTATTTGTGAAATAAAAAAGTAAAAATTAGGGAGACACCCTTATGTTCAAACTTACACGACTGTCCCTTCTAAAAATAGATTTCAATTACTCTCATAGAACTTTTCCTGATAATTTTTCTGGAAAATTAAATCTGCACTTAATCAGAAATTAATATGAAATATAAATAATCAAAATTTGCTTTTGAAAATATTTGTAATTTAAAGTGCAAATATTTACAGTTTAAACTACAAACAATTGCACTTTAAATTGGCCAGTACTTTGAACTGCAGATATTTTCATTTTTTAGAGACTGCAAATATGTTCTATTTTCCTAAAAATAATTCTTACGGTTTCTGTGGAATCTATATTTGGAAAGGGGTAGAAATGTATTTTTAAACTTTATAAGTGTTTAACAAAATTTCTCCTAATAAATTTTGTACATGTTTCTCTTAAGAAAAATACAACATGTGCAATGTATTATTGTAGAAGTAACTAACCTAGCTGAACAATAGTATGACAGTTTTGATTACTATGCCTATATAGGGTACCGCACCTCGTTTTTAAAGTAATATTAATTATATGATATGGCTTTGAAATGAAAAATAAACTCATTTGTGAGTTCTTAATTTAATAACCCAAGAGTATATTTTGCCTAGTTACTAAAACTAAAATGTTAGTGAATCTTAACCTCCAATTCATTCAAATCTGTAGAAGGAAAAAAATTACTATCAATTGAGATATATAAGTGACATCTAACACACATAGAATCTTCAGCTCAAATTAATGTCAGTTGAAATATTCAAATTTGCAGGAGAAATTTAACATCATTTAAAATATTAACTACGAAGTTAACTCTCTGCCTGCTTGGACAAATCACAGCCTACTATATCGAGCTTTCAGATTAATAACTAAGATCATATTAAAGCCACTTAAGGCCAATCCAATAAGGTTACCGATCAAGAGTTTACTATACGGGGTTTTGGACCAAAGGTCCCTATTCTCAAAGCCCATGCACAAAAAGTCCCTACTAATAAACTCATGTAAATTAGGTCCCTATTTTGTTATTTTTTACCAAATTGTCCCCTTCTAGAAAATCGACCCTGCATTGAAATCAGGGGCAAAAGTGACATAAATTAGTCAAAAACTAAAAATAGGGATCAAATTTTCATAACTTTTTTAGGAGGGACTTTTCTTCCATCATCTTCCAATTCTAGGGACTTAGCGGTCGTTCCTTGTTACTATATTTAACTTTGAAATCTCATATTAATTCCCCATTAAAGCCTCTATAATATTAAAATCATATTCAATTATGAATAAGTATACAACAATTACATCATATTAATCTAATAAAATGAAACCATAAAATTGTTTTTAATATTAAACTAACAGAGATTTTCAGTTACATCCATTACACTACACATCGAGACTTTAGTCTGGAATGCCAACATGCCTTATTAAACTGCAATCAACGTGCCTTATTAAACTGCCAACATGCCAACATGGTGTAATTCAAAATACACATGCATCACTCAAAAACATTTGGATAGCTCATCAATATCTGCATTACCACTTGAGAATTTAACTGTAGACATAAAGATAAGTACTCCTTGATTGGATTGCTTGCCCATAGGTTAAGTGGTTTTTTTCTTCCTAAGTTTCAACCTAATTCGAATCATATACAATGATATGTAAGCACACATGTACTTTCATTCCCGTCCTATAAAATTGATTCACATGAATTTTAAGACTACTTTTGAATGACATGCTTGGAAGTTATTACACTTTACGTATTTTTCAAGTGGCCATCTCCAATATCAAAAAATTGGAGAATCAAATATGGAAAAATATGAAATAGGTAAGAGTGAATAAAGTCGGTTATCAGATAATATATTAATTAAAATCTGTAGCACCCAATTGATCAAATTTTGAATTTTGTGCATGGAGTTATTTGTTTAATGTTAGATGTTGATTGCAATGTTCTTCCTCAAGGAAAAATATTTTAGTTGATCATCCATTTGAATAAAAAAATAAGGTTGGCATTATCATCTCAGTTTAAATCACATATGATAGGCATATTCAAAGTTCAGCGGTTGTAAATAAGAATCAAGAAAAGCCAATATGGGAAAAATACTCCATATATTGATAAAAAAATAACGTCAACTTTACAACCACAAAACCCAAATCATATATACCATAATAAAAATTTGTAAGGAATGTAATAGTGAACTTTAAATTTAGAAAAGGCCAATGCATCACCTGTCACCAAAAATACAGTACTTACTTTTCGATATCAATAAATGATGTCATAATGCAATATCAATTTTAATGTGAGAATAATATACATCCCAAATCTGTGTAAATCAAATGCATGCCATATTAAAGAAAACCAAATGTTGTCATTAAAAAATACCGCTTGAGTTGAGGACTAAAGCCAGATATTTCTTTACTTCAAAATCTAATGCATTAAAACTAAAAATATTCATTACGAACTCACTAAATATTAATGAAAAATGAAAAAGTTTAAATAATATCCAAAGGGTCATTGAAGTAAGTTAAACCAAAAGGCATATGGACAAACTGAACAGTACTGAGTACAGTGGAAATAAGAGGGTAGAAGGAAGAAAACATTTTCGGACTTTATTTTTAAATACCACGAAAGAGAATGTTAACAAAACAGAGGTTAAAATGAACACTTCTCTTCCTTAAAATTTATTCTACTTTGGTTGTCAAGGTATATTCAATTTACAATCTATATATGATTCGGTCATAAATGTAACAATTAAATATAAATATTCCTCAATAGAAGGAGAAAGTTCATGAAATTTGTCAAGGTATATTCAATTTACAATCTATATATGATTCACTTATAAATGTAACTATCAAATACAAATATTCCTTTATAAAAGGAGAAGATTATGAAATTTGTCAAGGTATATTCAATTTACAATCTGTATATGATTCAGTTATAAATGTGATACTCAAATATCAATATTCCTCTAAAGAAGGAGAAAGTTCATGAAATTAGTCACAACCTTCTATGATAGGTTTTGAAATTTACTTCTTTCGTTAAAAGTGAACCATGTTTAAAATCACAAAATATTGCTATGATGCTAACTACAAAATCAACAAATTAATTTCATAAATTAACTTGTTTAAATTGCAGTAAATTAAGTTGCAAGTTTTATTTATTTATTTGGCAGTAGGTAACTGGAACATGTATGTCTCAGTTGTAGTCAACTCATAAGATATATTTTTATATTTTGCAATAATAAACTGGTTGTATTTTTGAGTTTAAGGAGTGCAAGCGATGTGAATATGTAAGCTTCATAATAATATTAAAAAACAAATATAATGTATAAGCGCAAAAATGTGTAGCATATGATAGTTTCCCTAAAAAAACTAACAGTTCATAAGAACTAACTCTCATACCTTAACTCTCACTTGCCCAAATTGCTAACTAATACAGGGTTCTCTCTTAATTTCAACATTTTTAAGAGTTGATAGTCTAATAACTAATCTGGTAATTAATATTACCGCAACATATATTCTATATTTTTAATGTGATAGAAACATGAGTGGAATAAGTAAATGGAAAAGCGACTAAAAGAATTACTTTTACTATATACTGCCTTAACCGCAACTTGTGCTTCACAGAGGGGTCACCACTACAAAAAACAATAGGGGGATCACGCCTACCGATGCTACTATAGAATGAACTTCATTCACCACTCCAGCCAATGCAACAGATGTCATAGACAGTATGTAGCACTCCTATTCACAAAGCTCGTTACTCTCCTTCTCCACAATAAATAAAATTAGTAAAGATCAATACAACTTCAATGAAAAAAACACTTTTAAGGAAGAAAAAATACGGCAAATGTACAAAAGAACAATTTTATATTGTTGACAAATTTGCTTCCATCCTACATTTGTGAACACTATAAGCATTAGCCCATAATAGAATGGACCAAAATAGTGAAAAACTGGGACTTTGTTCCACCGAGGTATTCAAAATATTAATACCATTCCCATAGCCTTGTCCTCCGATGCATAAACCTAATATGTAGTACATCTCAGATGCTCTTATTATCAATTTTCAATAGATTATTAAGAAACTCATAATGAATATGGTACAAAATTCATTTTGAATAAATCATAAGAGAGGTCATGACAAATTCAAATCTACACATCATTATATATATATAATGGTTTGTGCAAAGTTATATATAGTATATATATGTGTGTGTGTGTACACACACACACACACATATATATACTAGTTTGTGCAAAATTACCAATCAATATCAACATATTAGAAAACAAAAATAACCTTGAATTTAGTTACAACACATAAGTTGTTAAGAAACCCAAACAATACTCAAAATCCAAAGGGATTAAGGAAAACCAACGAACACTTACCAAAGACTGAAATTTAATGAATGTCGGATAAATGATGATTGAGCTTAATTTTTTATCTACATTAAATCAGCAAATCCAAGTTATTTCTGAGCTTAGTCAAATTTTAACAATTTTAGATTATCACAAATTGAGTGGGGCACAAATCAACGATGTTATTTCATTGATATTATGTTATTTAAAAATTAGTAGCAAAATGCTAATTTATAAATGCTAGCAATATCATGTCATAATTTAAAATAGTTAACTATTTTTATTAGCAGTTAAAGGAATGTAAAAAGAGCGTGATATCACATGTGAATAGGATTTATTATCGTTGTTATTAAATTAGTAGGAAAAAAAATGCTATTTCATTTGATATTATATCATTTAAAACTATTTTATAACCGCTAACAATATCCTTTTTTGGGTTTTGGTTGGAGTGACATATTGAACATGTAACATTTTACTAGTGAAATGTTAAAAATTCAACAAAAATAGCAATAAACTGTAAAGATTAGTCAACGTTTCAACAAACAATCAATCATGTAACAATATCATGTACAACTAATGTGCCATATAGAATATACTTTAAAAGTTATGCAAGAAAGTAATTCTTATATTAATGCTTCCGTATGTATAATCTTTTTTAGATGGAACACAATATTTATAGCATAGAAATGCTTGTTCAAATTGTTGTGACTAAGCATCTGACCTGAACTCAAATTATTTCATAAGCGCGCCTTGACCACCAAGTTATAAGTTATGGCAGGTGTAACGAAAAGGAGACATCTATTAATAAAGACAATTTGTGTTGCAAGTTTTATGAAATGTAGGAACCTTTTGAGAAATAGTTTTATTTTCATTTTCCAAGACAAATTGTCTTCATTGGTTAAAAAAACACATACATAACATAGAAAAGTGCTACATTACAAAGATTCTTAAGAAGATTATCGAAGGCTTTTATTGGTCAGATTACCATTAACTATGGAATAGGGACTGTAATGACCTAATTTGTTGGATAATACAGAGCAACTTAGCAACTTTATAGATCATCATCAGATACAGTTTTCAAACTAAGACAATAGTATAATAAATCACCTCATATTTAAGGGTAAATAACTATTGACTAAATTTAGGATTCTATACATCTCACTCGACCGATGACTAGCATGAGAAATGCAAGCGATTTCACAAATATAATCGGTAGAAATTGAATCCAAAACCACGAAGTAGTAAACGCACCTTAATCGAACGTTGATCTATCCGTAAGCATTAATCGTAGGGCGAAGTTGGAGAAGACGTCGGATCTGGATTCGCGGCGAAGTAATCCTAGTTTTTGCAGCTTGTTAGAGAATACATGGAATCGCCTTGGATCTGAAATCGCCCTGAAGTGTACTTAGTTTATGCGTTTCGTTGGAGAAGATGTTGGGTGCGAAATCGCCTTGGATCTGGAATCACCTCTGTTAGGGTTTTATAGTCTTGGGTAATCAGGCAGAGGTGAGAAAGAGGGACCAAAATGATGGAAGGGTAAAATGGGAATTTCAAGAAGACACGGTTGATTTTATGTTCATTGAACTATCATTATTAATAGTAGGGATTTGTTATTATAGTAAACAAAAAGGAAAGTCATGTAGTGTGGAAAAGGTGATTGGCTAGGTCTTTGCTATACATGCATACATACATACATAGATACATATATATATATATGTATGTATGTATGTATATGTATATGTATGTATGTATGTATGTATATATGTGTGTATGTGCGTACACACATACATACGTACGTACGTACATACATACATATATACATATATATGTGTGTGTGCGCGCGCGCGCGTTTGTGTATGTATGTATATGGCACCTTCAATGCATGCGCACGTAAAAAAAAATTTAAAATTTTAAAATTTGAAATTTCTGCGTAGTTTTGAGAAAAATAAATTGAAAATAATAAATAAGAAAATCGAACCTGTAACCTTAGTTAAATTTTAAATTTCCATTCGAAATAGATGTTAATATTTGTTATTTGTGGGATTCGAACTCCTAAATGTTTGCATATAAGGGTATTTCTGGAACTTTGTAGCAGACCAAAAGATTATGTTTCTATTTATATAATATATATATATGAGCGTTATGGTACGCGCTTCGCGCGTGATGAAGAAGACTGAATTGTTTTTCCATAAATTGTATTTATTTAATACGAGCGTTGCGGCACGCGCTTCGCACGTGATTATTTTTTACAAATTATATTTGCTTAACACATTCAAGTGAAAATAATTTACACAAATATTTAGTCATATTTTTCTGTTGAAATCACGTTTAGTTAGTTTGAACCTTTTTCTAACACTACTAGAAAAGGGTTAAATAGCGACAGGGTGGGGCGACGGCTTCCGACGGCGATTTTCCGACGTCCGACGGGTCGTCGGCGGCCATCGGAAACCGTCGGAAAATCGCGAACATCAGGCTTCAGCCGAGCCTCTTCTTCCTCATTTCAGCACACGAAAAAATTTCCTCGAATTCCCAAATTCGCTCCCCAAGCCTCCAATCACTAATTTCGTATTTTTTTCATCCTTCTTGGCTTCGTATTCAACCTCTCTTGCTTTCTAGCTCAGGTATAATCTCTTATTTTCGCGAAAAATTCAATTTTTACCTTATTTCTAGATTTGCATAAGTTGATAAATTAGGGCTAATTGGTGATTGAAATTGTTTCCAATAGTGTTATAATAGTTTCTTGCGTTCCATGGTATACCTATTTCATCTTTTATCGCGAAATCGTGAAAAATATGTATAATTTGTGGTTGTTCGTGTATATGTAAATCGTTGTGTATGCCTTGATTCTACGATTGTATATGTGTGTAGCGCTGCTATCATTGTATTGTGTTAGTTGGAATAAGATAAAATGAATGCACGAGCTAGGAGTATTATATTGTATGTGCACGTATTGACTTATGCAAAAAAAAATGCATGAGTCTAAATTGTAATTGTGCGTATTGAAAAATGACAAAAATGTTAAACCAGTCTTAAGTTGATGTAATACGTCGAATAAACGTGTTAAATTAAAATATAGTTTTGTAAATGTGAACAGTTAGTAAAACTGTAATTTTTTTGTAAAATGCGCACATTTAATTAACTAATGTCCCTTAGAGAGTTTTTGGCCCCGTCTGACGAGTGTTGTACATGATCGTCAAAAAACGACCATTTATATTCATCTGGTACAATGTTTGTTGGATTTGTCCCTATATTGGACAAGTTATGAACACAGTAAACATTTACATTTTTTATATTACTTCGTCTCAAACGGTTCATAAAATTTCGGCCTAACTTTTCTTTTTTGTTTCATGCGTACACGCATTTGTGTACAATGCAGGGAACAAAAGAGAAATGCTGCCGAAATTTTGTTGAGTTGTTTGAGACGAAGTAATATACGAACTATAAATGCTTACTGTGTTTGTAATGGGAAGTAGGATGCCTGGCCATGGAAAAAAATATCTTTTTGTACAAAATTTTGTATCGATACGTTAAAAAATAAAATGTGTCATATTTGAAAATATTTTTTAATTTGTGAAATAGTTCTTTATATTCAAATATTATACGACTATGAAAATAATCTTTTTCGAATTTGTATTCTTGAAAATAAATATTAAATTTTGAACATGTGACTCATTTTCTCAAATAGGAAAAATGATTGATTATTTTGTTGGTCGGAGGAGATGGATGTACCAAAGAAAAGGACTGAGAGGCTCAATAAAAGAAGATTTTTATAATGGTATAAACGTATTTGTTGAATTCGCTTTAAGTAATAACGGAAACGATCTAGAAATTCGTTGTCCGTGTAGTAGGTGTAGACATTTGAAGTATTTGTTACCAGACATTGTGAAAGTTCATTTATGCCAAAACGGTTTCGTACCCGAGTATTATGTTTGGGATCGGCATGGAGAAGTTGTAGCAAATACTTCTGTAGAGTCTAAAAGTGTCGTTAACGAAGCAGTTACGACGACCCGTATAGAAAATATGGTCGAAGATGCAGCACGATAATGTTTTCTATGGTTGAAGTTGACAACGATGATGGAAATGTTGATGAACCAAAAATTGAAGCAAAAAAAATTATGATTTACTGCTGCTAAGAAACCTATTTGGGATGGTTGTAAAAGCGGCACTCAGCTGTCAGTAAGGGTTTACGGCTGTTGTACAAACTGCAAAAAGACATATGCCGCTCGATAATCTAATGTGTGAAAATCACTATGAAGTTAAAAAACTTATGTCGGCTTTTGGTTTACCTTATCAGAAAATAGATACATGTTTAAAAGGCTGCATGTTGTTTTGGAAAGAAGACGCAAACCTTAGAAATTGTAAAATTTGTAATCAGAAGAGATACAAACCAAGTAAAAAGAATGGGAATGAAGTTACGTACAAGCGTATGCATTACTTACCCATCACTCCAAGGCTTCAAAGATTAGATGCATCTTCTGTAACTGCATCTAATATGAGATGGCATAGTGTGAGGACGGAGGAAGAGGGTACGTTGACACATCCGGCCGATGGAGAAGCATGGAAGCATTTTGGTAAAACGTATCCAAATTTTACAGCGGAGAGTCGAAATGTAAGATTAGGATTATGTACGGATGGTTTTTTTCTATTTTCTCAATTTGGTTCTAAATATTCATCCTGGCCCATTATCGTCACACCATATAATTTACTTCCATGGATGTGTATGAAAATGCAATATATGTTTCTTACTGTTGTCGTTCCTGGCCCCGACGATCCGATACAAGGAATCGTTGTATATTTACAACCATTGATTGAGGAGTTAAAAATACTGTGGAATGAAGGAGTAGAAACATATGATGTGTCCAAGAAGAAAAAATTTCGTATGTTTGCTTCTTTGTTGTGGACTATAAGTGATTTTCCTGCCTATGCAATGCTTTTAGGATGGAGTACTACCGGTCGTCTAGCATGTCCATATTGCATGGATGAAACACGAGCGTTTTCTTTACCTCATGGTAAGAAAATGTCATGGCTTGACTATCATCGATATTTTCTCCATGTAAATCATCCCTTTAGAGGAGACAAGAAAAACTTTTTAGCTAATAGAGTAGAAACCAAACAACCACCGACGATATGGTCAAGAGAAGACATATATGAACATGTTAGGGACTATCCAAAGATATATGAAACTGGAGTGCAAATAGAAATTGAAGGCAAATCTATTGTTCATAACTGGTGCAAACAAACTATTTTTTGGGAGTTGCTATATTGGAAACATCTTCTGCTTCGTCATAATATAGACGCGATGCACAATGAGAAAATTTTATTTGATAATGTTTTTAACACAATTTTGAATGTGAAAGGGAAGACGAAGGATGATTTGAAATCAAGACATGATATAGAAGAATTATGCAAACGTCCTAAGCTTCATATGAAACCAAATGACAGTAAAAAACCCAAAGCATGTTACGAATTAGATAATAATCAAGTTAAAGTTGTGTTGAAATGGGTGGAAGGGTTAAGATTTCCTGATGGAATATCATCAAATCTTCATAGATGTGTTGACTTTAAAAACGGTAGATTGAGCGGAATGAAAAGCCACGACTGTCACATAATGATGGAAAATTTATTTCCCGTTATGTTCAAAGAACTACTGCCGTTAAAAGTTTGGAAGGTAGTAACGGAGCTTAGTATGTTTTACAAAGAGCTTTGTTCGACTACTTTAAAAGTGCAACGTTTATGTAAACTTGAAGTAGATATTCCTATATTGCTCTGCAAATTAGAGAAAATATTTCCGCTAGGTTTTTTTAATGTAATGGAACATTTACCTGTTCATCTCCCATCTGAACCATGACTTCGAGGTCCTGTCCAATATGGATGGATGTATCCATTTGAGAGGTATGTAATATGTTATCACATAATTTAATTGCATTTTCGACCATGAAGTTAATGTAAATTAATTTTGCATAGATATCTAAATTATTTGAAGAAAAAAGTGAGGCAAAAAGCACGAGTTGAAGGTTCGATATGTAAATCTTACATCGAAGAAGAAGCTTCGTTCTTTTTCTCTCACTATTTCAGTGACCATGTGAATATATCATTTGAAAGTGTTCCTCGTAATGACGAAGGCGACGAACAAGAGTCCTCTCAAGCAATGTTATCTATTTTTAGACAACATGGTCGGCCTTTTGGAAAATGTGTAGAAATATGGCTAGACGATAGAGATCTTCATGTAGCATACACTTATATTCTTCTAAATTGTGCCGAGGTTGCACCGTTTGTTAGGTAATCTGAAATAATAATTTGTGTTTTATTCTTTTCTATAATGCATGCGCGTGTATAACCTAATGTAATAATTAGTTTATATATACAGTGTTTATGAACGTGAACATCCGAACGGAGATCTCGGTAAAGAATTTTCCGGTTGGTTTTCAAATTACGTTTATAAGCCGAGAAATTGTGTTGTTGACAAAGGGTTGAAACATCTTGCGATGGGACCAAAAAGAGTGGTCAAGACATATCCAATATATTTCGTCAATGGATATAAATTTAACACCAAAGAATACGGTGTAGAAAAATTAACTAATAATACTGGTGTATTTGTAAAAGGTAGTGACGATCCAGAAAATCACATAAATGATTTTTATGGCGTTCTAACACAAATTTTGCAACTGACATATTTCTCACGACCCGCGGAGGAGGTGTTTCTATTTAGATGCAATTGGTTTAGCAATGTTCCAGGTTCTGGAATTAATGTGCACAAGGATTATAATCTTATCGAAATAAAGCGTACATCGCACTATCACAAGTACGATCCTTTTGTACTAGCCAAACAAGCATTGCAAGTTTATTACGCTCCTTATCCGTTTCTAAAAAGAGATAAAGCAGATTGGTCTGCAATTTTTAAAATAAAGGCCAGATTTACATTCGATGGGAAGAATATTCCAAACGAACAAGCTTATCAGGCAGATCTTGAGGAAAATAACGAAATAATAATTACAGACGATTATACAGATTTTGGTCCTTTAATCGATGAATCAAATGTTTTGGTAGAAGCGTTTGACAGTGCAGAGGAAAATATCGTAGAAAACGAGAACGAATCTGAATCAGAAGACGATGATGATTGATTAAAATCCGAATCTGATTTTTTTTCAATTGATGTAACTATGTTGAATTCTTGATGTATTATGAAATTGATGTAACTATGAAACCAAATCTGTACGTTTACCATTGTTTACATGTTTTATGTCATTTCCATTTGTCATTTATTAGCAATTTTTATTAAATGAAATGTAATCTGCTTATCGTCGGAACATGAGACCCATTATGAATCAGGTATAACACACTTCCATTTCTATTTCCATTTCACTCATTAATTTAGCAATTTATACCGTTGATGTCATTTACGTATGAAATATACTTCATTATCATGTTATTATTCTCTTTTGAAATGATGTATATATATGTCACAGGATTATTGTAATGTCATCTAGAGGATGAAGCTCTTCCCTATCTTCAGGAGGCGATGGCAGTGGTCCATCGCAAGCATCACAACGCCCTATAGTTTCATTAGTACCTAGAGCAAAGGGGTAAGAATTGAATTTTATTCAGCATCTTATTTTATTTTTTTGATATACATACGTACTTATCTGTATCATATTTAAAAACAGAAGGTTCGACCTACTTCCCTCGAAGGTTGTGTTGGACGTTTCTAGAGCTTCTTACCGGAATAGAATGAGTGCGAGTTGGCCGAAGTGGGATAACATCCCTCCCCACATAGTAGAGTGTATTTGGCAAGATGTCCTAGTAAGTACATTTTTCTGTTTTCCATTTTTAATTCGTTTTTGTCATTTTTTTTATTGTTTATCGTTTATAGTTTAATATTCTTTTTTCTTTTTATCGTGAAACACATGCTGAGATAGACATTCGGACAGATGATATGCAGTTGGCATGAGAGTATTGGATGAAGAAGATGCGTAAAAACTATAGGTACTCGATATCCGAAATCAAGAAATCAGGTAAGAAACCACGTTGGATGGGGGAGAGTGTATGGCAAGCATGGTTGGGATACTGGGAAACTGACGAGGCGAAGGCAAGTATACTATTTTTTTAAAATTATTTGACTGGTAGTAAATATCAAAAAATACATGATCGATAAATAATGTATCAAATTTTGAATGTACAGGCAGAGTCGGAAAGAAACTCTACAAACAGAAATAAAAATCCCGTCACTCATCGCGGAGGGTCGAAGTCATTTCAGCAGTATCGGCAGGAGTTGGTAAATTTACTGAATGCAAGTTGTAAATAGTTTGTGCTATATAATTTCAAATGTACAATAATTGCATGTAAAAATCAATTTCAGGAAGCTGAGGCACATGGTCCCGTGGGCTATATGGACGTGTTTACTCATACGCATGCTGTCGAGCATGTAAATCTGAACGGGACAGTTTCGTATACATGGCACGACGATAAATCCACCAAGAGCCATGTAAGCATATTTCATTTTATGCAGTATTAGTAATTGTTCTACTTGTTAAAATATAATGAAAGAAGATATGATGATATTAATTTGTTAATGCAGGAAAAGTTTTTGGAGCAGCGCCAGAAACTCCTTGCTGATAATGATCAAGATCAGCTGACGATGGATGAGGAGGATGATATTTTTGAGTCAGTTATGGATCCATTGGAGCATGGCAGACGATACGAATTTGGCAATCAAGTGGTAAGTAAATAATATACTGGGTATCATATAAGTTTTCAAATTCAGCACATTGGTTTTGAGTCACTTCGTTATGAAAATATTATGCATTACCAAAATATATTAATTTGTTACTTGAATGTCATTTCAAAAATAAAAATAACGAACAAAACATGTTATTTAATTTAGTTTGCCAGATATATGCATATTTTTAATTCAGTACATACATTTACAGAGATCACACAGCTAAATTAAATATTGATTGCAGGCCAGTAGTCAGAGACGGGGTAGGCAGACTAGAGCTCAGATCGATCTAGCAGAGATCGAAGATTTACGGGCTAGAGTGGCGCAGCTGGAGGAGCAGAACCGTCGGCAGGCCATAGAGACCACACAGTTGCTAGACCAGCGTATCGCCGAGTACATGCAGCAGTATGGTAGCCGCTTCCCTTCCTCTACTGGCTCAGGTTCGGGAGGAGATTGATTGCATTGGTCGGTATGTTTTTTTTTTCTGTTTTTAATGATTTATGTACAATGTTATGATACACTTAGCTCTTTTGTTGCATATTTATGTGGATGTTGGGGATGTAGGAATTGATAGAACATTTGGTGTTGTGGATATTATTATGTATTGTACATTAGTTTGGGTAATGGTTATGTGTTTTGACTTAATTTTATGTATTTTTTGTTCGGTGAATTGTATATAGTTTGGTTTTTGATATTTGGTTAGAATATTATATATTGAATTGTGTGTATTGAATTTTGCAGTAATGGTGGAATAGTGTTTGTTTGGAAAAAGTGGATGGAAGGCTATATTGCAGCAGAAATACAGAAAAAATTCAGCAGATTTCCGACGGCAGCCGACGGCTTTCAGGTTATAATTTTCCGATGGCTTCCGACAGCTTTTAGACCATTTTTTCCGACGTTTTCCGACGGCTTCCGACACTTGTCGGAAGCCGTCGGAATCCCATACGGCGAACTATGTCGGAAGCCGTCGGAATTACTACACCCCGACGTCTTATTTTGCGACGGCTTCTGACGGCTTTCGACGGTCGCCGACAGTTTTTAGCCATCGGAAAATGCCTTTTCCCATGTAGTGTAAATTGTGGCGTCTAAATTTTTTATTAGTTAATTTTTTTATATTTATAATATCAAATAAAAAAAATGAATTTGTAAAGAATGTTTATTTGTTAAATCCTATTATTAAGTGACATTAAGGTTTAATAATATTTATACGAGGCATTTTGAAAAAGGTTTATTTGATAGATTCCACTTTTATGTAATATTAAGATTTGGCAAAATCTGTATAGGGGCATTTTGAATTGTAAAAAAATTAATTGTTAGATCCTATTTTTATGTGATATTAAGATTTGGTAATATCTATAGAAGGGTATTTTTGGTAGTTCATGCTGACACTAAAAAAGTGTGACACCAAACGTATTACAACTATTAATAAAGATGTTCAAAAGAAAATGATTTCCACATATATTTAGTCATATTTTTGTGTTGAATCATATGCAGGTAATTTGAAATTTTATTCTAAGTTGCAATATCTAATTTTTTATGAGTTTAAATTTTTATTTATATTATTAATTAATAAAAAAAATTGTAAAGTAGTTTATTTGCTAGACCTTATTTTTAAGTGATATTAAGACTTAGTAAATATTTGTAGAGGAAAATTTGAATTTGTAAAAGAAGCTTAATTGTCAGATTTTATTTTAAGCGATGCTAAATTTTAATAATAGTTGTAGAGAGACATTTTTGGTATTTCATGCTAATACAAAAAAAGTGTGACATTAAATATATAAGGATATAAAGGACAATTTTGAAAATTCACGGTCGGACCAAAAGTTTGCACTTCCAAACCAACTATTAATAAAGATATATTAGTATGCATTTGTAGATTAGATCTTTGTTGTTACTAGTGTTGTCAAAATCAGCCTAGTCGACTGCTCGCTTAAGCGGTAATCGAAGCAAACCGACTTTCCTTGCCATGCAATCCGAAAATTCTTGGCAATCAATCAATCTAGTCCCCGCCTCGAATCGTCCAATACCGCCCAATGCTGATTAAATGTGAAAATACCTGATTTTAATCAATATGGTTTTATTTCTCCGCCCAGGAAGAGCCCATTATCCATTACTAGCATACAACGCACGTACGTGCATCTAATATCCAAAGATGTTTGCTTTGGATTGATGTGTGTTTTAAGTGCAAATGTTTTTGTAGTCGCAGCACATTTCAAGTTGTTTTGTTGATGATATCGAGAATAAATTGATAGCAAAATTATCTTGATGGGTAGTCGGCAAGAGCGGTAAGATTCCATTAACAAAGAGGGGTAATTTTGAAATTTCAAAAAGACGTTTGTAAATCATGTTGGATTGAATTTTCTTTATTGATATTAGAGATTAGAGATTAGCATTCAGCCCTTTTTTATCCAAACAAATAGCTTTAGTTTTAGTATACATAAATTTGCATTTTAATTAAGGTAGAAGCAGTTTAATTTAAAATTTAATTGAGATATAATTGATTGACTTGATTTTAATAGACGGCAAACTTGCATTTTAATTAAGGTATGAACAGTTTCCACTTTAATTAAAAGATAAGAGCAATTGATCAAGTGATGAAATGTAAAATTTTAAATTCCAACTAAGTTGGCAGTGTATCTACATATGTTAAATGTAATTTGAATTTAAAAGTACGTTTTGAAAAGTTTAAGTTTATACCCAAAAAACACGACACTAAAAATGTTAGAAGTATTATTTAAGAAACTAAAAACCCAAACTAATTCCAATTTCTTATTTCCTTTGATCCGCTTACTAAAGGCTGACGATGCTGTCTAATAGCAATACCGCAACAAATTGTATGATAATAGCCAATTGATACCCTAGTTGGGTAGGAAGTAACTATTAATACTCACTTCAGCACATTTTTTTAATCAACAACTCTCTCATGGCAACTAATAGAAATTGATGTAGCTGAATGAATAATTCAAATCCCATTCTTCACGAAATACTGAAACTAATAAATTTGTCTCATCACATAGAATTCAAGTTACTTTTTTAAAAACATTTTTCCTCAGTTTCACTACAAAAAAACTATTTTTAAATTTTGGAATATTTGCGAAAAACTCCACAAATATTTATATTTTTTTAAAAAAAATGCTTTAATCATTGAAATATTGAAATAATGTTCAAATTTAATTTTCAAAAATAATTTTTTTATTGGATATGGATTTAATCGTTAACATCTCATTACATATGGATTTCTCATCCATCAATATGATATTTCAAATGAAAACTAAAAATATAAAATGTTCCATTAAGACCTCGCCACCTAGATAATGATTTTTTTATTATTGGAAGAAAATACGTGAAAACATTATAACATTTGGTTTAGTAATGCAACAAATGCAAATAGGACCATCACAAATTGATTGTTCAGACAAAACATAACTCGTTCTCATCTTTCTTCAACTCACACATATTTCACACTGTACATACCAGTACACCAGCACAACAATGAAGATAAAGATGCAAAGGTATTATTGGTAATCCAAAAAGACACGGTTGAAATTAGTTCATGGAATTCTTATTATTAGTAGTAAAGATAAAGATAGCAAACCCTAATTCTCCTCTCTTTGAATCGCGATACCCTATCCAACTTCCGAGCACTGAAGAGAACCAATGACTAGCGAGCATCAATGATTAGCTCCGACCGCCGTCTCCATCACTGTCGGATTCCTTAGTCGTCGTTCTTCGCTACTAGTGCCGAGTGTAGTTGCTCCTCCTCCTGACTCAATTTTCCCTTGGTTGTCGACACTATGTCGATCAATTTCTTAATTTTTTCTTTAAGAATTTTTTTTATAGTAGTACATGGTAATCACATCTTCTCATGATTTCTCCTATGTTTTTTTTGTTAATTATATTTTCCATTAACGGATTTTCTTTAAGCTTTGTTATGATGAATTTTGATAGTTCATTCTCTCTGTCTTTGCTACCAAGGAGAATTTTGACAGTAACATGTTAATTATACAACACAATAATCACAGTAATCACATAATTTTTGTATTCAAACATTTTGTTATGGTGAATTTTGATAGTTCATTCTCTGTCTTTGCCACCAAATTTTATAGTTGTATTTGTACATATCAAATACAATTATCTATTACGTTTCACTAATTATCAGATGTTATCTTAGTTCATAAGCCATACAACAAGTTAAAAGTAAATTGTGTAACTATGCTTTCTTTTTGCGTACATGGATATGGATGAATCCAGATGCATAGTGATTGCAAAAGATCGACACAGCCATTTCAAAATAAATTTTATGATTGTATTATGTATGGTTTTTTTAAGTAACCGAGTTTTTAAAACCTAAATATATACCTGATTTCAAAGATTGAATGTATGCTTGATTTCAAAACCTGAATGAGTTCAAAATAAATTGCTCGATCTTTCAAATTATACATAGAAAGCAACAAAATTTATTTCATTTCACCTTAATTCTATATTTTTTAAATAACTTATCGTGCTTTCCACATGTTGCTTTACCATTATATCCTTCTATGAAGTTGAATTGTAATCAATGACCAAGGATCTTTATTGACATCAATAAAAGGTATAAAAAATCACAACTTTCCTTCACCCTGCCAAATCACCTCATGTACACAAGGTCGGGTCATAATGGGTCGGGTCAAAATTGACCCGACCCATTTTGTGACCCGACCCATTTAATACATTTATTAAAAGGGTCAATATGACCCAACCCGTTTCATATATGGGTCAACCCGTTTAACCCATTTAAAAAAATCAAAAAGTGAAAAAAAAGGTAAAAAACATCCAATGCATAATTAAAAACCTAAGACAATAACACAGACCGCAATGTTACATAACATAGTAAAAGTAATAAACTAGAGGGCATAAAAAATACAACATTAACAGAAGCCATCTTTGAAGCAGAGAAGATACCAGTAATACAAAGAGAGAGAATCACTACCAGTAATACAAGCAGAGAAGATACCAGTACCGAAACAACAAAAGTTAAACATGTAATCTGAGAGATCAAGCAATCTGAAAGAGTGCTATGTTGCTAAGGCAGTGTCTAAATAATATCAATGAAGCATCAACTGCTACACAAGGCTACATTTACATTATTATATCAGAGATTTTATTAAGGAAATGGTGACAGAAGTGAAAACAGTAACAAAGTTTTCAAACATACAAACATCACTTTTGAAAATTTGATATGATTTCCTCATTCTTAACTGTAAAATCCCAAAGCTTGCCATACTTGTCATTGAATTCCCAAATATCCATTGAATTGTAATCAGCTATTAGCTTGTCCCGAGCTTTACTTTCCATGTTAGATATTTGAGGCTCAAAATTATGGGGTTTATCAGGCTTTCCCATTTCAATTGCGCAAATTATAACCACAAAAACCGCTGCTCCAATGTACAAGTACTCATCCTGTGAGAACAACAATGAATCAAAACATATTCACATATTACTGAGAGCCTAAAAGTAGATAAGAATGCATCTTTGTACACTACAAAAATTATGATCAGTTTCTTCTTAGTCGTCTTCTTTGATTGAACATGAATGTTGGTTGATCATGATTGAAGAGACAAAATTAATAAAAGAGATTTATCTGTAGTATTCAATTATATAACCATATCCCTAATGAGTGTTAATAGAAATGTTGTGCTCATCACTAAGAACTTACATTGCTATTATCATTTTAAACTTGATTAACATGCAATATTCAAAATGTTCAAACAGCAAACAAAAAAAAACAAAAGGTAATGTGATGTGTTTGTTATCAGACTTTTAAAAGTAATAAAATTGCCTTGGTCAAAAAATTACGTAAATAGATAAAAACAGTGTAACTTTTTATTTCATGACATCGTTATTTTTTTCTGAATGGTAAATTCATAAAATAAAAAATCAATGGTCAACCTAGGCGACAGTTTAATGCAATTATCAATTATTCTAACTAAATTAGTTCTTCTATACTCAGCAAACAAAGACATGAAACATAAAAGTTAAGCCAAACATTCCTATTAGTTCTCAAATCAGCAAGGTCCAAACTGTGGTATAAAAACATTATTGACCATTCTATTTGTCCAAGTTAAGGCCTTGAAGTTGCACATGAACAAAACATTTCCAAATATCCTCTGTACCCTAGTACCTACTTTACTTATTCCTTTACTTAATTTCACTACAGTTTCTTGTGCAAAAAAAGAACATCAGAAACTCATCAAATGCCCAGTTCAAAAATATAAAGATGGTAGGTACAGAAGTTGAAGAAAATATCTAGCTGGTTGAATGTTGAAGGAAGAATATCTTGCAATCCTGTCGTGAGAATTTCTAGTTCAGTAAGGTTTGTCAAACAGCAATACAAAAAATATTAAATGAATTTTGTCACAACTGATATACAGAAGAATGAGATATCAGGTATTATGTCTTGGTAAGCAATCTTCTGCAGTATAGCACGATCAGCATAAAAGTGTTTCTATGACTCATTTTCGTGACTTATGTATGTACAGTTTTGCTTTCCTATGACTCATAATTAGATTTAATTGTGATTCATGTAAGTAGAGTTTTGCTTTTCTGTACATATCTAAAAGGACAACTCCAGCAACACTAGTCCATGTGGTTCGTATTTTACACTTTGCAATGATTTGAATCTAGACGGCAGCTTAAGTTTTCCCAGCTAGTAAAATTTGGAGTTTAAATACTTGCATTTTTCTTTGCTAACCAGTAAACTTGATTGGAATTAAATTAGATACGCTGTTTGAATCAAAAGACAAAATACAGCAGTTTTTGCTAAAAGTAATATTTAGCTCAAGGATACAAAATTTCAAGACTAGCTCAAGCAATTTTATTTTATATTTTACGTGCAATGGAAAACTTATCGAAGACAATTAGGTTTTTGGTTTGATTCACACATAATTACCCATTAATCAGCCAACGTTATAAGATAACTATCTTATCTAAAAAAATATTCTTCCCTAATTATTTACCTAATCATAATTGCTTCAGAAATTTACTGGAAAAGAGGATTCAGATGCACCACGAGAAAGGGTTTGCTGCAAATGCAATAGATTTAAGATTTTAACTCTTCATTTATTCAATCAGCGACCATAAATAAATTTTCAAATAGAAATATCATACCTTCGATTGATTAGAGCTTTTAGCTTTGAAAGCTAAATCGTGCAAGGTTTTGAAGAAATGAGAGAGAGAGAGAGAAATCGCGAGAGCAAGCGCAAGCGTTTGGAAATCTGAATCAAGCGAGACGGATTAGGAAATGAGGGAGAGAGAGCCAACCGACTTCATGTTGTTTGGAAACGAGAGATAAATTGAAATTAGGGTTTGGGTTATGGACCAGTAAAAGGGTTAAGCAGGTTGTATCATATTTTTTGTGAGCTGAACGGGTATCGACCCTATACTGAAAATGATTTAATTAGTTTGGACCCGACCCTATTAAAATTGAGCTAAAAGGGTTGGGTTAAATTTTGATAGCCCAAGTAATAAGCATATTCCAACGGTCAGTCGAAAGTCTTAATATGTGATAGTGTTGGAGCTTTTACAACTGTTTTTGACTGTTGCATGTGTCCGTTATCATAAAGTCTTTTACAATTGTTTTTGCATTTTGTAATAAACCTTTTGCAATTGATATTACTCGATGTAATAAGTCATTTGTAACTATTTTTGCATGTCGTTTAAAAAAAAGCAAAAAAGGCGATGATGCAGCACGGACCTATAGATTTAATCTCATTTAGTAGTCTTTAAAATATTACAACTTTAATACAAAAGTCATCCAATCTACATTGATATCATCTTAGCATAAAAAAGAATAATTAAGTTCATAATTAAAGTCTACCTACAAATACCAAATGCAAAAAATCAAATGTATCATGAAGCCTCCCTTTTTTAGTCATGTAAACTTTTGCTTTTCTTCCACCTTGTCCCCTAGCCGCTGCATTTATTTAACATATGGAGAATTATGCACCTACACATTAAAATGATATTGTATAAAAAAGTTGGATTATAAACTGTAAAATAACTCTAATTATGTTGAAAGCCTTTTACTAATTATAGGTTTGTTTTAATAAAGGTTATAAATTTATCATAATTCACTTAGAAAAATTAAATTTAGTAAGACTCAAGGGGAGACTGATTTGAAGGCATAAGATCACTATCTAGAATACATCCTACACTACGTCCATCTATGCCCTTCATACCTTTTTATTCATTAAATGTGGATAAAGAACGTTACACAAAAAACAAAGCTTGTCTTGTGATGTTCATAAAATATCAAAAGAGATGTAAGATAAATTTTGTCACGATTATGTCCAAATATAATTATAAATTGTGTGGTTGTTTACTCCACCAAAATTCATACAACCTTAACTAAAGTTCAAATAATATCTGCAAAGCCATATTATTATCCATCAAATACTAATCAACTATTTCTTTAACACATTGTAGCTTGTAAGAGTTGGAAGGTGCAAGTACAATCTGGCAACCAAGTTGACATATATAAGAGAATATAATCAATTTTGATTTGCTCATGAACAACTTTTAACTACTTGACATATAACATCACTTGCATTTTTTTATTGTGATGGTTGTATTTAGGTTTCTAAGTACTGTCATTTTTTATTGTTATTTCATCACTTGCGACTACATAAACAAATGAATTTTTAGAAAAAAAAGCAAATTGCTTAAAGAAATAGAAAACAGAAATTTAAGAAGATCGGTATGCGTTCTTAGTAGAGGCATAAACATAAAATTAGCATATAGTTACTGAAACTGAATCCAAAAATGTTTATCAATATTAGTTCTTAATATTCCAAACTAGATCTTCATGAAGCTATTTGAAATGAAAATTTATTTGCATCTATCAGTGTCTACTAATTGTCCTTAACTTATAGACAAAATTTTAAAAACTGGAGGGTGTTATACATATGTTACTATCAATGTATGAATTAGGAAGAGTTAATTGATATTGAAATAAGCTAATTTAGTGGATTTAGTCAAATACTAATATCTGAGATAAACATCAACATAATGTCATGAATTTTACCTTTCCGTGGTGGTTTGTGGGTGTACTACCCATGTATACTACATAGTTGGTAGAACTTAGACCATTACCAACAATTCGACCTGTTCACTTTGCTCTCTCTCTCTCCTGTTTTTCAACCGAGCGAATGAGGCGTGCCCAGGTAAGGGTAGAACCAGCCATAGGACTGGTTTGTTTCATTTATAACGGCAAAGCTTTCGCCATTATAAATATATATAACGACGAAGTCACTAAACCCCCCCCCCCCCGTCATTTTTATTCATCACCTTCCTTCCTTTTTCAGCCGACCTTGTAACGATCCTAATTTTGGCCAACATTATCTAGGACATTTAATTAGTTAAATTAAATGAAATAATGAAATAGTTAAGGGATTGAGATTTGTATATCTAAGGGGTAGCCATGCCTAAGGAAACAAATGAACTAAAGCGAAACTAAAATGAAATTGATCAGGGGCAAAGTAGGAATAAGTAATATCCTAAACCCTCACTCGCATTCATTTTCACGTTCAAAACAAAAAAAATCAAATACTAGAGGCCGACCATCATTAAACAAAGCTAGATTAAGAAAAGCTAAAGATCAAGAGGAAGATTAATCAAATCCATTCTCAAATCTCAACTCCTTAACAACAAAGCAAAAGGTAAATAATAGGTTACATTTCACATTTTTGATGTTTTTGGTTTCTAGATCAGATCCCAATATTTTTGCAAAATATATTGCCATGTTTTGATTGTTAAAATGGATATATATAATTGTTGATGATTTATGCTATTTCATATGGATTTTATGATAAGTTTTAATGTGAAAACCCTATTAAATGACATCCAAATACCTTGCGAATTTTATATAAGGTCAGAAATAATATTTTGGAGTTGGGTTTCAAATTTTATAATTTTCTAAATTAATGTGGATTTATTATTAATTTTCTAGTGAGGAAAATAGTTAATTGGGTTTAAAATTAATTACGGCTAATTTATATTGTTTTTTGGTTAGAAATTAATAATTGTTAGAAAACATATTAAAAGTGATTTATGAGAATTTTCCTAAGTGTTTTAATAAGTATATAAAATTATTTACGGTATGGATTTAAATGTTTTATATATTTATAAAAGGAGAAGGGGCATTTTGTAAATATTTTAATGGTTTATCTCTGAAATTCGGTAGTACTTTTAGAAAATATTTTAAAAATAAATTAACAACCAATCATATGTTGACAAATAAAGCAGATTAGTTGAAAAGAATTGCTTTTTTAAGTTAATTTTACCATACTTTTGCTGTTTTGCCACTTTCAACACCAATTTTTCGACTAGGTACTTCCGCCTCCATCTTCATCGAAACCAATGCGCATGGTATCAAAGACTTGGCACGTAGTGAATTGGACATAGGCAAAAGGTATATAGTCGAAACAAGGGGTTCCGAAGGGGTCGAAACCTTACTTTGCTTTTAAAAGGAAATGTGCCTTCTTTGCTTTCGAAAAGAATGCTTTCGACGTAGATAGCTTTTGACTTGGTCAACTGTTTTTAAAGAATGGTTTCGAGAGAGGTTGAGCCTTTTTTATAAAGAAGCTTTCGAAGGGGTCGAAACCCCTTGCTGCTGCCTTCAACCTTTTGAAACAATGCCTTCAAAGGGGTGCTTTCACTTTAAAACCTTAGCCGCTTCTCCAATGCTTCCGAAGGGATTGGTTTCGACACCATCCACTTCTTTTACTTAGGAAATTGCTTTCGAAAGAGTGCTTTCAACTTAGTTGTTTTAAAACCCTTTGTTCTATTGAAAGTTAAGCCCAAAGGTTTCGAAAGGAATAGTTTTGAATGGTTTCGAAAAGTTGTTCCACATGTTTTACTTGTACCCAAACACTTTCGAAAGGTTTGATTTATGTAAAGAGCTTAATGCTTTCGAAAGGTTTAAGATAAAGGTTTCGAAGGGGTGGTTCCCTAATGTTTTCGAAAGGTTTTAAATGGAAGGTTTCCAATGGCTTTGAAATGCATGTTTAAAGTGTTTTGAAAAGAGGATGTCTATAGTTTTATAAAGCTTTCGAAAGAGATGATTTCAATGTTTTCGAAAGGATTAATGTAAATGGTTTCGAAAGGTATGTTTTGGCCTTCGGCCTAGGTTATAAAGTAAAGTAGTTTACTTGTATCGAAATAGGTACTTTCAATGGTTTCGAAAGGGGTACTTTCAATGGTTTCGAAAGAGATACTTTCAAAGGTTTCGAATATTTTCATTAACAATGTTTTGTCTAAAGTATATATATAACATGACAAAGTGTTTTGAGTAAAGCATAAAGTATGTTTTCCTTGTTTATGTATGATTTAAAGGGTTAAATCAATTTAAAGAAATATTTTCAAGAAAATTTTTAAGGGTAGATGACCCTAAGTAAAATGACTCAGATATTAGAATACTAGATGAGACTGGTATGGGGTCGTGCCCTATACATTAGCTAGTAGACCCTAGCTAATATAAGTCCAAAATTCTAGTGTGTAGGGCTTTGTCACAGGTAAGACTAAAATGATGTTACACACAGAAAGGAATATATAGAGTGAGGATATGTTATTGGTGAGCCCGCAAAAGCATTAGGATCAGTTGACCCTGGGAGAGTAAGTTAGGGATAGACCGTCCAGAAGAAGAGTATCTAACAGAAGTTAGACTATTTGTTTATTTTGTCTAGTAGGTCCGAGTCAGCCAAAGGTTAGTCATTAGCCAAACAAAACTATAGTGTTCGGACAGATATTCCATTTATTACTTAATTTGTATGCATACATGATATTGCTAAGATTGTTTTAACCAGTTTGGTTGTAGGATTTTGATTTGCAAAAGATATGTCTTAAAAGGATATTAGTAATGAAAAACCCGTTCCGCTAAACGGCGTTGTCTCACTTAATATCAAATAACCGAGATGTATAGTATTATTCACCCCAGGCTTTATGTATGACTCGAAGTTTATGTTTTTCCTCTTAAACTCTCGGATGCACAAAATTTATTTAAGTAGGCTGAGGGTTGAGGATTTTTAGGTTTTAGTAGGTGGACGAATAAAGCTTCTAGAGACGAGCAGGAGGCTGATGCTAGCTATTTAGGAGTTGTTATGTTTATATTTCCATTGTGTTGTATTAAGTCTATTATGACTATTTAGTACTCTGGTCATCCAAGGGGGCATCTTCATATGTCGCTCTTGGCGTATTTATATAATAATTATATTTGATCTGAACCTGGGAAATGATTGGGATTATGTAATTGGATATGAAACATGTTTTGTGAAATGTAATCAGAAAAGTTGTTTTTGAATCTGTGATTTTTTTTCATATTTATGTGCTTATGATATTATGGATACCATTAACATTACCGAATTTTGTCATCGGAAGTTTATACTATAGATGACTGCATCGTCTGTAGTGCTTAGCTTTGAGCCTCAGGATATGGGATGTTACAGACCTCCATCCTTTCAACCTTAAAATCATCCATTTCCACCTCCAAAAGTCCAAATCTGTCACTCTATACCCAAATTAAAGCTTGTTTTTAAGATCCACGCTCAAAGAAATGTCTAGAATGCTAAAAAATTTCGCCAAAAAATTCATGCGTGGAGAGGGCACTAGTAGTGGCGGTGAAGGCGCCGGTAGAGGCAGTGAAGAACAAATTATTGTACCATACGATCACGAGTAAGGAATATAAGATCTGCTAGAAGCCGTCGGAAATCTCGATAATTAGGGCAGAGTGGAAGAAGACGGCGGTCGTTGGGGTCGCAGAGGCCGCAGGGGTGCTCGATCGGGCAAAACGCACAGCGGAGTGGGACGGACTTCTGCTAGGGTTGCCGAGCTTAATGGTTTTCAAGATTCGAACCTTAGCGCGGCGAAGTTAGCGACACTTACTAACTTTCGGATGCTTCTAGAAGGGGAAGTGCACGTCAGCACGCAGACGAGCTTGGCTGTAAGTATTTTTTTAAATCTAAAATATTAAAATAATTTATCACTTTAAATTTATGTTGAAAAATTCATTGAACATAAACAGTCGTGGAATATCCGTTCACGTGGTTCATTAGCGAACACTTTAAGATATTTCCATAGCAATTTAGCAAGTATTGACAGAGTCGTAGCACTTTTACATGAGCTTGGATTTCATCATTTTTAGGTAATCTAAATGACCCCTTTACGTTAAAAAAATCCCTTAATTTATTGTAGCTTACTTTAACTTGTTATGTAATTTATAATTCTAGGCATCAGTAATGTAATCAATGGTGATGTGCAATTTGTGCCGCTATTACTTTACGGTGGTATAAAAACACTCATACATTTCACTTTCACTGTGGTGAGCTAGGAATTACACCTTTCGACTTTTCTATGCGTACCGGCATAAGCATAGGAGTGACCACATTTCCACCGATCTCATACGACTCTCGATGGCGTGATGCTGCCCTTGTTCAGGATTTTCTGCCACACTTTGACACTTCGCCGGCATCGTATCAGGCTACTGGTGCGAGTTAGTGCGATTACTACTACCATGGACATCATCTTGAGCGACTATTCTCCTTAGCAGGATTTGGAGCTCGCTGGATTTTTTGTTTTATACCTCATAGGGAACTTGTTTTTTAGCCCCAATAGCAGTAACTTATTTGTCGACTTTATTGAGGCGGTTTGTGTAACATCCCGCCTTTTTGTACGCTTTAAGCAGACACACATGCCGACTCAAACCATACAGAAGGGCGGATTGTTATTGGGGTGAATAAGAAAAGGCAGAGAAAGAAAAAAAACAAAACAGAATCTCGCAGCGGAATAACAAAATATAATAATCAAATAACAGTTCATAAAGCTGTATACAAAATATTTGATTATACTTATACAATACAAACTCAAAGTTACACATATCAGAGATAAATAAATGATAATGCAGCGGAACAGTATGATGCAGTGGAATAATATAGTAAATAATAATACAATCTTCGTCTTCGTCCTCCAAAAACAAGTCTTCGAATCCTGAAATACTCAGGCTGACCCGAGCGAATTGAAAAGACAAAACACTCGAGTTAGAACTAAAAGATCTAATGTAAGTTAAATCAACGGTAAATAAATATGAGTGTAAACGGCGTTGGAGATGTTTACGGGGTTTGACATCTCTTATCCAGTGTCTAACGCGAGTGCAGTAACTTAAGAGATGTTCGGGATTCACATCTCCTAAGGATCTGTTAAACTATCTACTATGTAGTACAATACGCTATTATAATATGTCTATAGTAAGATAAACTATTAAAATAGTGTTAAGGCGTTACATTTCCCCCCTTAACAAATTTTTATAATTCCAATAGTCTATACAGTATCGTAACTCCCCGTAAACTAGGGCCGCTAGAGGATACCCCATAGGTATGACATAAAACAAACTCGTAGAAGGCGTGCTAAGGTAGGTGAAACGGCACAACTAGGCAATGCCAGGGTAGATATACCAATTACACTTCCAGAATGGTGGTAACGCATAGCTGCTACTACCGCCCACCTCGGAACACACTCCCAAATCAAAAATCGAAGGTAGCCACCAAAATTGCAAATCAGAATATAATATCGAAGGGATGTGCCCGATCGAAAAAATGACCTCACTTGGCCCGTCGATTGCTCCTGTTTTAGCCACCTTATACTAACTCACGGGAGTTAGGTCCACGTATATACCTTATAGGATCGTCGCCATCATCCTACTTCATTCTGGAATCTCCACCGTGTACACGGTTGTCAAAGTGGTTTTCGGTATCGATAGAGAGTATGCCCATATCTGATCCCGGTCTCTTTAACAACCGAACGCTTATTTCACACCAGATGGTTCTTTTACATTTCAAAAGTCAATTCACAATTTATATCAAAATATCATATTCTCAAAACCATCACTTTCGAAATCATATTCACTTGAAATCATATTCTCTTTCAAATCATATCGTTTCCAGAATCAAAATTTCCTCCAAAAATCATCTTCCCAAATAGGTTTAATCCTTACTCCAAAATCATCGTATTCAATTAAATATGTCATTTAAGTCTCAACTTAAATTATAACATCATTTAGCCGTATTCGCTTTTAACTAGTGAATTGAATATAACCACTTCCCCTTCCCCTTAGTTTGAAAATTTTAGAAAAATAGTTTAAATAGTTATAAATAGTTAAAATATTCTAAAATAGTTTAATATAGATTTAAAAATGTTTTCTTGCTTCAAGATAGTTATATAGATTTTAAAAATAGATTGAATATAACTAAAATAGATTAAATAACTTTAAAATAGATTAATTAGATTTAAAATAAGTTGAGTGGGTTAATTAGTTTAAAGTTTGAAAAATCTTAATAATTAAAGTCTTTAAATAATTCATTTTTTTAAACAGTTTATATAAAAATATGAATTTGAAATTTTTATCAATTTAAACTATTTATTTCATTCCAATACATTTGGACCATTTCAATGTCCCAAAACCAAATTTCAAATCTTCCAATTCAAATTCTCAATAAAATATTTAATTCAATATCGCTTCAAAATAATGTTGAAACATCGGTTTAATTACTCCAATTTCAATCTATTTCAAAGTTATACTTCAACAATTTTAATAACTCAATTTCGATAAACTTCACTTATATTTCAAATTCACTATAAAATTTCAATTTTATTCCTTTAACAATTCTTTTTAAAACAATTCAATTTTAGTATAAAACTCGAAATTCGATAAAAATCCAATTTATATAAATCAAAATTTTTATTTCAAAAATATCATTTAACTCAAAGCAAAATTTAAGGATTCAAAATCATTTAAATTTAACCAATCCGGTGTCCGTATATAATTCTCTACCCTAGGGTCAAGTGATACAAATATTTATCATTTCAATCCGCAATTTAAAACTTTTATATTTACGGATATATATCATTTCAATCCGCAATCCCGAAAATATTCAAAATCCATACACTAAAGTCTAACATTTCGACCCATGATAATTTTTCCCTAATCTATAAATCATTCGGGTATGTATCATTTCAACCCATAGGGAACTTACAGTATTATAACAGTATAAATTACAACATCCAATCATCCAATACAACAATCAACCATTCATCACAATCATCATCCAAACCAATCAATAAATATCAATCGATAATAGGTTATCATTTGCAGGTAATTAACTGTCAATTTAAATTCGAAAATAAATAAAATGACAATTTAATTCAAATAAATTCAAATTAACTGGAATGACGATTTAAATATATCAAATAGCCATAAATAAATTCTAATTCACATCAACAATTAATTTAACTAACACAAGAAATTTTAGAAGTTGTGATTGGTTAAAACACTCAACTTTTGAATTTAAATTGAATTTAAATCCAATTTAAGCCCAAAATTCAAACAGTCTTAGAATTCGTCCAAATCAATGTGACAATGTCTGAAATTCTGATACGATCCTAACGGAACAAACCGCGTATGAAACAGGCCTCGTATGAAAAAGTTATGTAGTTTAGAACAATTGAACAATTAAAAATCTGATTAAATATATAAAAAAAATATTTCAAAACTTACACGTCAACACGCGCAAACCCTAGGGTACACGGCTTCCTCGACAACGACCCAAAAAGCTGCCTACCATCGTGCTACTTTGACCAACGAAACCCGCTGCTACAGACACCACGCCCCAGATCCACGAACGCCGACGAACCCAACTCCTCAAGCCGCCCCTACGACCTGATAAGCACCGCCTTCGGTCGCCCACTGTACCACCGCCGCCACCAATGAACGCGGAAATATCCGGCGACCTCCCAATCGTTGACGACGAACGAGTACCATGGATTTACTCCATTCGTCGAGCTCTACGCAGTGGTGCTCCCTGATCATTGTAAAATCGACGATCAACCGCAAAATCCAACGACCACCTATGGACGGTCGTGGATAAATGGTCGATTACTGGTTAAATTGTGATCCGGATCGAAAAACAAACAACAAAATTAACTTGCGCTCATTGAGAGCTTCAAATCGATATATAATTCGATATAGTTTGAGGAGTTTGATTTTCAATTTGATTTTTGATTTGGATTTGCAATTTGGGAATTAGGGTTTGCAGCCATTGGGAAGAGAGAAGCCAATGGAATTGTACGTACTAAAATTAGAAATGACCTAGCGATTATAACGATCTATTTATAGGCAAAGCTGAAAATAGAAAAAATGGACCAGATAGATTTACACGTTGAACGATAAATGACCCGAAAAGCCCGTTCTGACTCCGGAACGAAAATGGGTAATTCTATATATCAAAATAGATGTTTTGGATAGTTTTAAACTCAATGGAATAGGTTTCAAGTCCTAATTACATCGTATGAAGAAGTTATGTTAAAATCAGCTTATTTCAAATTGATTTCAATTGATTTTAATTAAATTGATTTCTAGGCGTTTCGAGCCCGTACGATAAAGTAACAAGTCCGATCGTTACGGAACTTGAAATCCTACAATAATTCACCGTTACGGACCCAATGAAACTGGTTTCGTCGAAATCCGAGTCAGTGGCCAAAATGGCTATTTTTACATTAATGAAATAAATTAATAATTAATTAATCAAATCACTTTTTCCGTTTAAATTTTAATAATTTACAACTTCTATCATTTTTTATTTCTTAATCACTTACAATAATTAAAACAAATTTAGATGTCAATTTAAAGTTGATTATCCATCAATTTCAGTGTTTAATTCCAATTTCATTAAATTCAGAAATTATAAATTAAATTTTCAATAATTTCATTTAATTAACCTTTCATTCTATTATTCAATCCATTATTATCAAATGGATGAAATTAACATTGTTTCATGATCTATTACATTAATATTCTCAAATTTCATCTTAATCTCCATTAAAGTAATATTTAAATATTTAATTTCATTTATTTGCAATTAATCCAATTATTATAATTTGAATTCCAATAAATTAATAAATCTTGATTTACATTCTTTTTATTCAACCAATTGTCATATTATGAATAAAATTATCATTATTTTCAAATAATAATTTAATTTACATTAACATAATATTTAATTACATTTATTGAAATTTATTTCCAATTTAAATTAATAGGCTAAATAATAGGTAATATACAATAATTGTTACCATTAACTTTTAATTACACTTATAAGTTATTATTAACAAACAAATGTTACAATTGCTTACATAACATTGTTTTTACCCAATTATCATTAATTATATACTGATTCATCAATTAGTTCAATATCTACACTTGTTTCCTTATATTCAATTTATAGCCAAGTATAACATTTAAATTTATTTTCATTAATTGGCATTTCATTCAATTCATTAATTATTAACTTTAATTAACCTTGTTACGTTTCATCTTAGTTATTATTTCATTTTTTAATTGATAAATTTTTTATTTCTTTCAATATTAAATTATCAAAATCTCACTAAATTAACAAATTTAATTATCGAAAATTACGGGTCGTTACAGTTTGTCGTTTGGATTTCGATAGTGTTGTTCAGTATGATTGGGGTACGCATATTCTTGTGTACTTTACAGATGTCTAGATGTGCAGTGCACCATCTCTGGCTCACAGGTTTCATTGTACGGATTTTGGGAGTTATTGCAGTACTGGTACTTTGAGTATAGTTATAACTTTAATTTCGTTACACTGACCTCGAACGCATCTCCTTTCTTCCCTCGTTTGTCATTTTAGTGCATGACCAGCATGAGGCCTAGGAATGAATCCTGCCATGTTTATTCGGTTGCCCACAACCAGATTGATTTGAGGATGTACAGAGGGCGGATTATTTGGCATCCATTTCATTCCAGTATAACGATCGATCTTGACTTCATACAGATTGCTAGGATGCTTGCGGGCGGAGATTTCCCTTATTATTGTATCCCTCGGAGTTTGGTGCATATTGGTATCTTGGTGACAGGTGTTGGAGACAGTTTTATGATTACGATGCCATTCCCGATGATCCACATCCTCATACCTGTCGATGTATGATTTACCCTATATATCAGTTGGATATGGAGAGAGCAGCTAGTTGCTGGCTGGTAGAGAGCTTTGTTATTGTTGGTCCATCATACGTTGATTTAGGGCGTAGATTTTACGCTGCATCTGGTGATACCGTTACCCATGCAGCGGCGATAGATTTGGTCGGTCCATCTACTATACGACACGGTATTGCACCTCCGGTTGTCGAGGATCTTACCCAACCTAGTTGGGGCTATTGAACACTAGATCACGTGGCCGCTGCTTCTCACTTTGGTCGAACCATGGCAGTGCCTACTGCTTTAGGAGCAGACCGCTATGTTGGCATTTATCATCCTCCATCACACGACCAGTATTCGGATACCTCACATATATCGTACACCGATCTATACGACATGCAGATGGGTATCCGACACAGAGGATACGTAGAGCACAGGCGTGGCATTAACTATTATAATGCTGAGATGCAGCAACAGGCAGCCGAGACAGCATGACTACAGGCATTGCTAGAGTTAGAGCGTTAGAGATTTGCTGACTTTGGTATGTACTACAACCAGTTAGCTGGCCCGAGTGGTGGTATAGACGCTGATGACGGGACACGTCCCCATTGTCGACCCCATCCACATACAGATGATTTATCTTATGTATTGTCCCTTGTTATGTTGTTGTTGATGTTATTATTCATGTATTGTTGCAGATGTTATTATTCATGTACTATGGCATCGACTATTATGTTTCATGTTTTTTTGTGGTTGATGTTTTTATTCACGTATTCTAGTAGATGATATAACTGTTGTACTCATTTTATACATCAATGTCTTTATATTTCATTTTTTTCTACTGTATATCTACTGTATATATACTGTTCATGTTATTATTCACGTACTGTGGCTGATGATATATCTACTTACTTATTTTATACATCGATATCATTATCTTCCATGTCTATATTGTCTTTGATGTTATTATCAATGTATTCATTATGTATCTGCTCATTTGACAGTACTCGATAAAGGATAGTGTAGCCACGTTGATTAGCCAACAACCATTCAATGTTGTATCCTATCTGACACTGTAGCATTATGTACTCTTTTATTGATTCATTACTGTTTATCTTTTTGGTACAATGCAGTCAGAGAAAAATAATATCATTGTCCACACCTAAAATAAGACAGAAACGTGATACAAAGTTAAATGCATATATAGGATACATAGCAAAATACATTTCTAGGATACAATGAGCGAATACTTGAGTAAAATAAGCGAATACTTAGGTCCGATACAAATGAAAAGACATTTATGCGATACAATGAGCGAATACGTAAGTATTGTTTTATTAGGGCCATGGTGCTACTCCCCGGTGAATCCAGTACATGTAGTAATTGTAAGCTTCGTGGGCAGTGAAACAAACATCATACAAGCCTTGATAATACGAATCACACCTATCACGGTTGCAAGTTGCTGGTTCTTCATATTCCAACTCTTCTATGACTGCATGGTATCTTTCAATTTCAACCCGTAGTTGCTCCCAACGAATTAACATACTATCATACATGCATTGATAAATACATTCTGGATGAGTATTAAACTTTTGGTTCAACATCAACCACATTTCATTGGGTTCCAGGTTGTAACATTGAACGTACGCTTTTTTGAGTATCAATAGCTCAGTTAGTGACCTATATGAGTTCGACATTAAAGAGAATATGAAGTGTGAAATATAAATGGTAGAAGATGAGGAGTAACCAATCTCAAGCTAGGTGTTATTTATAAGTACTTAGGTGATAACCACTCTCATCCTACCCACGTTGTAGCTATACGCACACTATAGCTTTAAGTACACTGTAGCCATTCAGTGCCTTGTCCCCTCCAAGCCACGTAGAGCAATCCATAACCATTCGGTGCAGCGTCCTCTCCTACACTGTAGTTATACATACATTGTAGCCATTCAGTGCCTTATCCCCTCCTAGCCATGTAGAGCAATCCATAACCATTTAGTGCAGCGCCCTTTCCTACACTGTAGCTATACACACTGTAGCCATTCAGTGCCTTGTCCCCTCCTAGCCACATAGAGCCATCCATAACCATTCGGTGCAGTGTCCTCTCCTACACTGTAGCTATACTTACACTGTGAATTTATTTGTCAAATGGTAATATTTGATTACTAAACACGTTCCTCTTTTAATATAAATAAGTACGTTTTACCATTGAGATATACACTCACTCTTCCAACTTTCCATATTGTATATCATAATGGTGGACTACAGCCACATTTCATATCCTTATTCATACTCATACGAAGGTCCATTGAATCACAAACTCCCACCGAATCCTTCTTCCCCAGAACCACCGAGGAATGGTATGTGGAAATGCAGGAAAGACACTACGAAGTTCTGAGGGAACATTAAAGAGAGGAGCAAGAGTGTTGGTTGAAAGAGGAGCGACGAAGACTTACTGATGTACGAAGACTTTACCATAGAAACACACAAGAACGCCGACAAGTCTATAATCAACGGATACAGATGGAACAAGAGGTTGACTCTAGTCCAATAGTTTGTGTTTGCGGACTGTCGGTTACGTATTCCATCGTGCGAAGTGGAAACAACATTGGTCGGCGCCATTATAGATGCCAAAATTTTCCAAACGGTTATAAGTTATGGGAATGGATTGATGATCCAATCCCTCATCGAGCAGTGGAATATGCAACCGAACAGGAACAAGAACTAACTGCACTTCGCAACTGGCTAAGTTAAATGGAATTTCAACGTGGTGGTCATAACTAAGATGCTTTTATCTATGCTATTTAAGTACGTGGTGTATTTAAGTCTTTCATATGTTTAAGTATTTGGATGTCTATCTATGCTATTTTTTTAAATATGTGGTTTTTTTAAGTGTTTGGATTTTTATCTAATATAACTCATAGAAAGTTGATCGAGTCATTTGGAAATATCTAAATTGCACGTTGGTGTACACGTAGACAAACACAAGTTATATTAATAAACATAGACAACCCTAAATTACATAGTTACAGAAACATAGGAAGAAGCACAACTAGTAGAAATACCTGACATAGACACATAGAATATAGATATTGTTAACCACAAACCAAAGAACTTGCTCAAACTGTCTAATATAGCTCACCCGCAAATCATGCACAGCATGACCGACAAAGTGTGTTTGATGATCCATAAAATACAGGGAGTCAAAGTAGACCGAGTCAGTTAAAAAACATTTTCTCGTTCTACCTCGGTTATAATTTTCCGATATCTTTGGCAAGCTCTAGTAAATGTCACAAATTTACTTCTAGTATCCAAATTGTGTCTTCTTACCATACATTCTGGATGGCTTTTGTAAGCTTTGTTGATGGTTACCCAAAAATCCTCATTGACCTCGTCTTCTATGTGTCTCTGATATGAAATTAAAAGTAGAATCTATTTTAAGCATGGCTTATTAACTATTGAATTAGAAACATAAACCATCAAATTTTGATTCTCAATCCACTTCCATTACCATGATCATATGTAGATGAAGAGGTAATTAGTGATTCATATGACTAAGCATAGCCTATTTGATTTGAACAACATAAGCTATCAAACTCAATATTAAACACAAAATCACACAAACATCCAACTTTCCATTAAGCACAAAAGAGACATAAATGAGAAATTATGTTGCATCTACATGATTCAAGAGAGCATCATTACCCCTAAATTGTAGGGATTAGCCTCTCATTTGTGTTATTATGTCAACACAAGTAGAAAGCAACAAGAAATAAACAAAAATAAAAAGAAGAGGAAAATGAAAGCTAATGGAAAAGAGAACTAATCTAATTGCATAAAATAAAAGAGATCTACACTACAACATGAAAGGAAATAAACAAGAAAATGAAAGGAACATGTATTAAATTGCATAAAAAGTTACATGAAAAGAAGAAATGGCTAAGTAGCCATGAAAAGAAAGAGAGCTCTCATTTTATTTTCCTAAGAGAAGAGACTAAGAGAAGAGAGCCTAAAAGAGAGACTAAGAAGAAGTGGGTTACATGAAACATAAGGGGTCTTTACACATGTATGAAACCTTAATTCATATTTTTGGGGAATGCCTAAAATACCCTTAAGAAAGTGCGGAGGCCAAGTAATCATTAGCTTCTACTAATCATCATTTAAGTGTATATGAAGCCATTAATTCCATAAGCATGTGCATTAGCCTCTAATTTGTACATTAAGGTATGTGGGTAGGTGGGGTCCTCCATTATCTTCACTTTGAATTATTTCCATCTTCATTTGTTCTCTTCACTCTTGTGCATGCTTATATTATCATGAAGCCACTTGTGAAATTCACCAAATTTCCTACAAAACAACATAGAAAATTCCAAGTAAATTTTCACAATTTAATAAATGCATAAAAATGACCATTTTACCCCTATATGAAGATGAATATGTGACAATTTGAAAATAATTTGAATTTTGGTTTAAACAAGTTAAAATACCCGATATGATCATTTATTTAATTTAAATTAATTAAATATGGTGGTAAAAATATGCACATTTGCGTGCACATCAGTCTCTAATCAGCCTAAATGTAAGCTTTAATCAACACATGTAACCATGGTGAGTCCATGCTAGATTAGCCATTTGGAATCCTATAAACTTCTCATGGCATCACTAACAATATAAATATTAATTGCATGGACTGTAGCCATTACTGCCGTGTCCTTTCCTAGCTACGTGGAGCAAGGAAATATCAATGAATGTTGTGTCCTTTCCTAGCTATGTGGACGAACCTGTAACCGATGAATGGTGTGTCCTTTCCTAGCTACGTGGAGCAAGCTGTGACCGCTAAATGTCGTGTCCTTTCCTAGCTTTGTGGAGCAAGATGTGACCGATGAATGGTGTGTCCTTTTCTTGCCACGTGGAGCAAGCAAATACCAATGAATGTTGTGTCCTTTCCTAGCTACGTGGAGCAACCTATAACCGATGAATGGTGTGTCCTTCCCTAGCTACGTGGAGCAAGCTGTGACCGACGAATGGTGTGTCCTTTCTTAGCTACGTGGAGCAAGCAAATACCAATGAATGCTATGTCCTTTCCTAGCTACGTGGAGCAACATGTAACCGATGAATGGTGTGTCCTTTCCTAGCTACGTGGAGCAAGCTGTGACCGATAAATGGTGTGTCCTTTCCTAGCTAAGTGGAGTAAGAAAATAACAATGAAAACTATTGTACGTATGGAAATCAAATACTTCTTCATTTCTACAATAATGAATCATTACCATTACTACCATTACAACCATAAAATGAACCAAAGCTTCGACGATGAATAAGAAGTGGATGATGAAACCGTAGAGTTGCAAATGCAACAAGATGCGGTAGGATATTATTACTTTTTTGGAGAAGGAACTACGAGAAATCGCCGTGGTAGTATGCCTGGACATATTGAGCATCGATATAAGAGGGACTATGTAGGAGGACATGAAAGGCTAATGAAGGAATTTTTCATTGAGAATCCAACCTACGACATAACTTTGTTCCTTTGTCGATTTCGCATGGGCCCAGATGTTTTCTCCAAAATTTATCTTAAACTTCACGAAAATGACCCATATTTCACTTACAGGCTTACTGGAGCACTAGAACCCAGGCATTCGCCCCACATCAAAATCTCGGCTGCTTTACGTATGTTAAGCTACGGAACATCTGGTGATCAATTGGATGAATATTTTAGAATCGCATCGTCGACAGCAATAGAGTGCTTGTAGCAACCCGCATATTTTACAATTATATATTTAAATGTTTTATTTAAATATAGCATCGTTAGTTGAATTAAAGTCTGAAACGTGACTTTTTGTAAACAGTCAAATTCGGACTCAAGACCACTTACATTGAGTTCAAAACGACGTTTACAACTTGTTTAAGTATAAACATCGATTGGTTTGGAGTTGATTAGGATTTTGGTATTTTCATTTGGGCTTTGGGTTGGGTTCTAGCCCATTAACCCAAAAGCTAACCTAAACTCTTCTACCAAATACCCTAACTTCTCCCCTTCATTCATTTTACTCATAATAATTTCTAACACTCAAGCTAAATGAAAAATGGGGGAAAGAGAGGAGATTAGAAATTCCTAAGCCCTAGTTCTCTTAGGAAATTCAAATTCAAGTTCTAAAATCAAGGAGAAGCTTAGGTAAGTATCCTCTTCATCTTCTCCATCTCAATCCCTCTTCAATTCTTGATTTTTCCTATAACCTAACTTAGGAAAAACTTTGCATTTGATAATATATTGAAGATTCTAGAGGTGTAGTGAAGAGGAATCGGTCTAAGCTTGTTTTAGAGCTTCTCATTCCTTGTTATTTAGTTTAAAGGCGAGTTCTTAAACTCACATCTATGTCTATAGCTTCATTGTTGTTAGGTATGAATTCCTAACATCTATTTCATGTTCAATTGCTTTTGATTTGAGTTGGTTTGGTGAATTTTCCAATTTTGGTTTTGAAGTCAAAATTTATGAAAATCCTACTATGGATGTTTGGACATATTATTTGGAGTGTATTGAAGAGCCTATAGGGCTGGGTTGTCGCTTGGCATAAATCCCTAGCCTCCATTACTCGTTCGATCGCTTCCGAGTTGATTTGGCCATCAATGGCCTAGGCAAATTTCTGCCCAGCTCAGGCAACCAGACGTCTGGTTGAACCTACCAGACGTCTAGTAGGGGCTTCTAGAAAAAAAAATAACCAGTACAGAAAAAAAATGGCAGAGCCTAAGACGTCTGGTCAAACCAACCAGATGGCTGGTCCTGTTAAATTTTGCCTATTTTTGAGTGGATTTCCAATTTTTATCGATCTTTGACGATCCGAATAGCTATTGTCAATCAATACCGACTTTGATGACTTCTTTTCTGGATTTTTGGTGTTTCTATTTGATGGATTTGATATCGATTTCCATGGTTTTGATTCACGTTATTGAAATGTGGTTTTGGTGATAGATTGTTTTACAATCGTTTCTATGATTTGCCACTTTAAAATACAAAGGTTTCTATACTAGTAGTAAATACTCAAATTCTTTCACAAAAATGATTTCAACATTACTTTTAATACAAAGCTCGTTTTTAAAACCGTTTTCCAATCTATTAGTATACATAAACTTTTACCTCATTCGTATAAGAAATTCAATTAAACGACTTAGCAAAACAAATGGTATGAAACGCTTGCATTTACTCTTTCAGTTAATTCTTGGACTTGTTCGATTGAAATCTCGTGACAATTTTCGAGTGGAAGTATACAATTTATTCGTAAATATTTAAGTTAAGCCAGTGGTTATGGGACATGAAGCCTAACTCATTTATTTACTAGCTTAGTGTAATTTACACTTATTGATCAATGATGATCATTTTGTGATTTAGACCAGCGATATACGATGTCTCTTTGTCCGCGTGGGGGACTATACCCTGTTCTGTGGAGCTTCGGCTCAATTTGGTGGGGTAGCGACCTATGGTCTTTTGACCGTTCGTGGAGCAATTAGCTCAATGAGTCCGTGCATTGGGCATATCTTTTTAGGTGCGTCAATGTTCGGCTTAATAAGTCTGTGCATGGGGCGTATCCTTTTAGGTGCATCGATGTTCGGCTTAATAAGTCTGTGCATGGGGCGTATCCTTTTAGGTGCATCAATGTTCGGCTCAATGAGTTTGTGTATGTGGCGTATCTTTTTAGGTGCATCGATGTTCGGCTCAATAAGTCTGTGCATGGGGCGTATCTTTTTAGGTGCATCGATGTTCGGCTCAATGAGTCTGTGCATGGGGCGTATATTTTTAGGTGCGTCGATATTCGCCTCATTCGTCCCCAAGGGGGACTGTACCCCGTATTTTTATGGTTTAGCGACCCATGGGATAGCTTCCCATTTATGATACACGTGTTGGTGAGTTTTCATGCTCCCGTTTATGATAGGCCTCCCACTTTTATGTTTTCTGGATTCTTAATTATGGATTTCTGGAATTTATGTATCACCAATTTTTGCGATTTGCATTGATATGTTTTGTCAATATTTTAGATTTGGTGAATAAGCTAAAGAATATGATATTCTTTTTGGTATTTGAGGAGACTTGAGATATTATATGATTTTCATTGTTATCAAATATATACTTGTCACAACATGGTATTATTGTTATCATATATTTTTGTCATATCTCTTATCCTATCTCATCTTACATGATAATTATATCTAGACTGATCCGTTTATTATTTTTCTTCTTAAATAATACTCGGGTCATACCGAGGTGTTTCAGGTGCTTCCACTTGACTTCTTAGCAGGGACTATCTTCTGACCTTTGGCTAACTTCTTTAGCTTAGTAGTTTTTTTCCTTCATGTATACGAAATAAAGACTCTTTGATGTATAGTTATTCTTTTGTGTAGTACATGTACCTATTCTTTTGGCTTGTAGTGGATCTTGTATGAGCACTACTATGATGTTCATTTCTATGTGTTATATTCATATCTGTTTCCGCCTTAGTGATATGAATATCCGTGACTGATTTTGTGTTGTGCTTATTTTATATTGATTCCGAAGGCCACTTAGCCATTGTGTAGTAGATTTAAGTTTGGATTGGATATGTCAGATTTCCTCTTGAAATGAAATGCATGACATACTATCTGACATATCGGTTCTCGCTCAAATCAATTATACAGTTGGTCGCTCCTCAATGGCCTTATTCTTCGTACTAATTGATGACATTACCCGGTAGTGTCCTTGGTTAGTGTGAGTATAGAGGTGGAGCGTCACAGTGCTTAAAGGAATTCTGCAATACAGTGATCGAACAGTTCGATGAGGAATACTTACGAATGTCAGGACCAAATGATGTAGCTAGAGTACTATCTAGAGGAGAAGCTAGAGATTTTCCAGGTATGCGTAGAAGTTTTGGACTACATGCATTTGGCTTGGAAGAACTGTCCGATGGGTTGGAAAGGAATGTTCACCGGACACAAAAAGTGCCAACAATGATTCTTGAAGTAGTAGCTTTCGATGATTTATGGATTTGACATGCTTTCTTTGAAGTGCCAGGTTTGTTAAATGATACAAATGTTTTAAAATAGTCATACCTGTTCTCCAAACTATTTAATGGACTATCGACGGAAGTTTCATTCAAAACTGGTAACGTTGAGCATAAAACTGGATATTACCTAGTGGATGGCATTTATCCAAAGTGGCAAACTTTAATGCAAGTTTATAGGGTACCAAGAAACGACAAAGAGAGTTATTTCACTAAAAAGGTGGCAAGTTATAGATGGGACATCGAACGTACGTACGGTGTCTTACAAGCAAGGTTTCAGATTTTACGAAACCCCACCTGATTTCATGACGCAAGAGTTCTATCTGAAATTATGTATGCTTGTATAATAATTCACAACATGATTGTGGAGAGCGAAAGAGATGGGTATAAAAATCAAAAAATAATTACCCGAACATGTTTAAGGGTTCTAACAAAAACCAGAGCGAAACATTAATTCGATGGAGGAATATGTTTCCATGGTTCAACATATTGAAGATAAAGCAGCACACTTTCAATTGCATGACCAATTGATGGATCATTTGTGGGCACACAGAGGATGGAACAGCAGGAATTCGTAGGTGTTTGTTTATGGAGTTGTTAATGGAGTTGTTGATGAAGTTGTTGATGATGTTTGTTATGAAGTTGTTTGTTTACCGTACTATGTTTGCTTCACGGTGTATGTTGTACTTTGTTGCAGTGTAATAAACTTATTATTGCGAATGGTGTACCATGTTTTAAAGTTTTAAGGTTCAACGTTTAATGATATTATTGTGGAACTTATTTATTTAGATGTTGAAAGACCTTAGTATGAACTACATACTAATTCGACAATATTATAACCCAAACAACAAATACCAAATACACATCTAATACACTTCCAAACATAACATACTAAGCAACACTAAACAAGTACAGCACAAATACCCATCTAAAACCCTCTCTAGACGTGCCACTTCCACTTCCACAGTCTCACGCATTCTTATAGCTTCCCAACTACTTTATTACAAGTTTTTTGCTGCAGAGGAGAGAGATTACTAAAATCACAGGTCATCAGTCTGATGTAGTTCTTCTCCCTCATCAAAGCCTCCTTTTGCTCTTGGGCTTGTCTCCTTAACTCTCGATCTTCCATGATAGCCTTTTAAAACTCTATTTCGTTGTGAATTCTTTGTGCTGAAAATTGGCTCTATGCTCTCTTGTTTTCTTAGTGGACGTCTCTAAAGTACCTACGAATGTTAAAAATTCGACACTCTGCTGCTCCAACTGAATTGATTTGTTTCTACAAAGTGGACGTGCGTTTGTGTTTCCAAACAATGGCGATCTTTCTTGAGAAGTAGGATCACTGCCTGGACTTGAATCCGAGTAGTTCATTCTTCTTGCCTTTTTTTGCTGCTCGAACATGTGTTTGTTGGGATTCTTCCATTTCGTTAGATCATAAAGAAGCTCAAAGCATTCCTGAAACTTGAATGGATGGCCGTTTTTCTGTTGATATGCCTTGTGTGCTTCTTCTATCTATAGAACGAAGTAAAAAATATATGAATGCACGATAATATTCAAAAAGTATGTAATAAAACAACAAACAAAACTTACAATGTCATACGGAGCAGCACGGCTTCACTGTCTAGTCTCCAACCTTGATAGTATAGCCAGATAGTTTTGGCATGCAGGGTTCATTACTTGATATCCACCTCTAAGCAAAGCCCAGGTTCTCTTCAAGGGCTCTATGGTGTTATAATAATCCGCCACTTTTTCCCAAAAAAAATTCCCTTTCATGTTATTTCCAGTAATACTATCTTGTGAAATACGTATCCATGATTTAGCAAGAGAAACATATATTGAGAAGTGAACTTAACTTGCTTTTTTCTGCCGTCGGCTGCTGCAGCTTCCTCTTCAGCATTTTCCGTGTCGATGTCTTCTATGCCAACATCTACATTAGCTGCACCCGGTTCCCAACGCCGATTTCTAAAAATTTCGCTTAATGATTTCCATTTCTTCTTCTTCTTGATATATTCAGGGTTTTGAGGCGTAGACATCTCTACAACGGTTTCTTCGTTGATGTCTTCCGTGTCTTTGGTGTCGCTTTCTTGATCTTCGCCTTCTTCCTCGTCTGAACCACTACTTATTTCTTCGGTTGTAGGATCATTGTGTGCATATGAATATTGCCTAGATAAATTCTGCATGGATTCTCAATCATGAATCTCTCTCTGCTTTGCGCTAAGATGTTGTTGTTGAAGTTGGTCATTCTGCATCATCAACGACATATACGACGAGTGGTCTTCATACGTGCCAAAAGTAGGACATCGTTGGTAATACGGTTGTGGAGTGGCAGAATGGAAGTAAGGCGGTTGTTCGGGAGGAAAGCTAGGAGTAGCATGCGGTTGGTATGGTTGGCTATAGGGAAGGTTTGAATATGGCGTATGGCTGTATTCGTGTGACGGACGAAGGGATTGGAGTTGGTCGGAATAGCCGGTGGAAAGATATGTGGACATTGGTTTTTGCTCATGACTTTTTTCCAGGGCGCTTGGATGAAGAAGACATTTTTAAAATAGGTGTTGGAGGAGAAAGAAATGAGGAAGAGGTAGTGTGGAAGGAGGAGTAGCGGAGGAGTTTATAGAATGGGCGAAATACTAGCCGTTGGGTGCTCAACGGCTAGTACTTATAATGGCTAAGTCTTCGCCATAAGTATAGAACGGCGAAGCCTTTGCCATGTAAATTTATAATGGCAAAGCCTTCGCTGTTATATACTTATAACGGCGAAGTATATAACGGCGAAGTATATAACGGCGAAGACTTCGCCATTATAAAAACCAGTCCATGTTCACCCAACTAGCCACGAAACTGGTTTGAACCAGCCACCGCGAACTGAACAAGCCACACATGGTTGCTTTATGGCTGGTTTTGCAACTGAACATGCTATTTTTGGTTGTGCTCTTATATAGGCGCTTTGGTAACATCGACAACAACAAATATGGCAGCTGTTTTTGATATGCCGGGAAGTCTTTCTTTAAGAACCCCCGGTGGTAGGTGATTCAATTGTAGATAAATATGATCCAATATCAAAACAGGAAACGGAAAGAAACAACTAAATTTGCTCCTTTGTTTTGATAGATGTACAACAAGCCATTATTCATGCAAATACAGAGATAATGTTATAGTGTTCTTTAACATATCCAATATCAAAACCTTAAATAAGTTCATTGAGAGTTTTGGAATAAAGATTTTAACCTTTTTTTATAATTGCTGTGATTGTTGAATGAATATTTAAAGAAACTTTCACAAATCATTTTTTCATGTCATCTTATATAGAATCTTCAAATAGTGAGTAGCTAGAGCATCAACAGTGCCTATTCAACTTGGATAGGAAGTCATATTCAGTTTAAGAAATAATACTTAAACATACATACAAACATACATACATATACATACATACATACATACATACATACATACATACACACACACACACACATGCACGCACGCATACAGACACACACACACACAGATATATATATATATATATATATGTTTGCACAAAAAATGGATAAACACTTCAAATCTAGACAATAACAGTAGATATAATAGAAGTAGAACGCGAGAAAAGTAAAGGACAAGCAAATTTATAGTTGTTCAGCCGTAATGGGCCTACGTCCACTGCTCTTGTTTATTCCTTTTCTTTTAATTTAGCTATTACAAGAGTTTTGAGATGAAATATAATGAATTATGACTTAAATAGGGATCTGAAGCTCGGTTCGGGTATTTTTGCAACATAGAATCTCCAGGCTTTAAAGAATTATCGTTGTGAGTGTCGAATGCTTGAATATTTATAAGAGTAAAGAGGTGATGTGATTAATCTGGAAGGTTAGGAAATTTCCATGTATAACTCGCCCAAATCAGATATTTCCTCATATTAAAGATATGATTGCTAATTTTCAAATATATGCAGATTTTATTCCATATATGGCTCATTTGGTTCGGCTGGAAACTCGGTCCGGTGGAGTGCACATGGACATGTTGGCTAGGTTCTTGCACTCCTTCTCTTTTTTGGTTCCCTTCTCGTGCTCTGGTTCAGTCTCTAATTGATGTCCCACCTTGTTCGGCCGCTATTACCACCGAACAGATGATCCTATTCAGTACCCTAGGTACAAAACAAGATATTATGCTCGGTACCCTAGGGTACTAAACAGGGGAGAGAGGAGGTTTGCTTCTTTCTGTACTCCTTTGCTTTGCCTATCTACCTGCCTTCTTTTAGCCGTGCCTAAGTTACCTTCCAAGTCTTCTATTGCCTTGGTCTCGTAGGCAAAATTGGCTATAATACTTGTTCCCCAAAGCTCATCTTATAAACTACAAGGTGGGCATTGTTGTGTCTCTCTTTGAGTTCCTTAGCAAACGTACGTTTCTATATCTTTATCCAGCTTGGATGGGCATGTTTCTTGTATGGTGATCAGGGGTTGTTCGGTGAGCCATTGGTCCGGCACTTCTTTGGTTTGGCATTCCATCGATTTGGCCTAAGGCATGCCTACGTCCCTATATAAACTCATGCAACTCTCCCTACCGAACACACATGTTCATTTTTCTAATCCCCTAAGTGTTTCGAGACCGTTCGTCTCCTTTGAGCTACCATTGTCAATATTCATTCCTATCTCCTCCAATTCATCCACGGCTATCACACGTTCCAGTAAGCATTTCTTTCTACTTTTGCATCCATAATTACTGATTTGTGGCCATGATTTGGGCTTTGACCAGTCAGGTCAGGGCTTAGGGTTTAGGCTTGCTCGGTGCAGGTCGAACACAAGAATTAGGGGGTTTGCTGTGTTTGGAAAGGCATGGATTACCAAAAACATGGTTGTCCAACCCCATTGTGCCAGTGGGATCTTTGGATAGAGTCTAGGATTTGGCTCTTTCTAGGATCGGCCTCCGGACAGGAGAGGCTGGTCGTTTATCGATCTTTTTCCATTGTTTGGGTTTTGATAATAAGGCAAGACTCCACAAAGGCTTCAACGGGTAGAGTATGAATTCAAAATAATTTTTCTAACAGTATCTGGATGTTTAGGTTAACATTGCCTTGATTCTTTTTCAATGTACATGCACATACTCATGTGCACACACGAACACTTCCTCCCTCTGTAATAATTCGTAAGATAAATTACCATATCAAATAGGTATGTCGGGCCGTCGAAAGACTCGTTCACCGACTATTTCAAGAGATAAAGGTCCTTCTTCTTCTGCATCCCCAGATCCAGCGTCATCAAGGCTCCACTCCAATTAGCCCAGTTCTGCTTGCTCTTTGGTGTAAAGGTTTGGGCCATCCGAGCTTTTAGTGAATCCTATCGACTCTGAGTCATCCACCTTAACTACCAAGCAGTTAGATATCATCATAGCCACTCATCGCATTCCCAGAGAGGATCTCCTTCTTCCTACTCCAAAACAATGGGCACATGCTCCATAAGATGGGTACATGGCCTACTCTCATTATCACGGCGCGATCGGAGCCCCGCCTCCTCTTCCTCAATGGATGATAGATTCCTTGTGCAGCTAAAGATTGCTCCATTCTAGTTGCATCCCAAAGGATACCTATCCTTACTAGCCTATACACCATTTTCATGAGGGAGTTTCAGATGCTTTCTACCCACCATCAAATCAGATTCCTTTACACTATAAAAAGTAAACTGGAGGGTTCTCCTTTTATCTATCAGGCGGGAAACAAGTTTAAGCCGGTTGAGAACCTATACTCTAAGTACAGTATGTTCAAGCATGAATATTTTTTCTTTTGGGAGAACTCTTCATGCTTTCATCAGTGACATCGAGAGACATTCTAGATGTGAATCTTCTTCTTCCACCGTCTTCTTCTTGTAGCTTTGCAAAATCTTGCGTTAAATGTTAATTTTTCTTTCGAATCTTCTTCCAAGTGTGGTGAAAGCAGCAACCGGGGATGATTTAGAGGGTATGTTATGGAGACTCCAGCAAGTCCCAAAGGAATTCCATAAGCCTCATCTTATTACTGATGAGAATCTAAGGCAACTCGGGCTATTGACCGTCGGTCGCTTAATCGAGAGAGCCAGACAACCTTCCACTCACAAGCCTATTAAGAAAATGAAAGAAAAAGACTCAGTTGCTGATGTGATGAGCGATGTGTCATCCTCTCAGTCTTTTTTTTTGATGCACTCTTGACTACATATCCATACAGAGTTTCTCCTACCGTCCTTACAGGTTTAGAGGAGCCGGAGTTAGATTCCTTCAAGATCGAACCTAACAAAAGTGGTCAGCTCAAGACTTTAAGGCAATGGGATGATGACAGTATCCGCACAAAGAAACCAGGAGAAGCATGCTTCCATTCTTGTGATAGCAATTGTGCTGCTTCAGATCGTAGCAAAGTGCATTCTTCTGAGCATATTGGTTTAGATAACCCGCCTAATTTAGAGATGGATGAAGCCTTACACTATGTTTTTGGTCTCGAGGAGGAGGGAACTTACATTTCTATTTCTGACTATCTTCAGGATTCAAAGCTTGGGATTGACTACGGGGATTCTCAGTCAGTAGTGTAAATCCAGTGTTAGTTGGAGACCCACGAGGACCCTAAGGGTTAATCCAGATGCCATACACTTTCACACGCACCCATTCTCATAGTTGCATGCTTAAGTCATAGTTATGCACTTTTCAAGTGTTTGTTTTGATCCTAACTCATCATGTCTTATAATTGCAAGAAGCATGAGCACTAAAAGAGAGAAGTTACTCTCCAAGATGAAATAGTTAGCGCTTCCTAAGGATGTCAACAAGGCTGCGCTTCATTTGGCCCGAGTGGAAATGTCGGGCAACCTACTACAGAGTTGAAGACTGGGGAGACCATTCGCTACTGTTTGGTCAGGGACAAAGGCGACCACGACCCCAAGGGTGGCTCACAGAAAAGATCTCACTCCCCCGGGAGTAAATCAAGATCCCGGACCCTATTTTGTCACTTTAAATTTCCCCGTCTTTTGCATTTTCCTTCATCTGATCCGGAGGCTTCCAAACAACAGGAGAAGATGGATTAAGGGAGAGTGAATGTCCTTGCTCTTGAAAAAAAGACAAAGGGAAGGAACATAAAGGAGCAGGCATCATCATTGACCCTTCGGATCCGAACTTTAACGAATTTCAGCAACCTTATCAACCAACAGATCCACTGGCCTACTTACTTACCGAGGCACCTTCTCTCTCCTTTATGCGGTCGATTGATATTTTTGCTGATGGATTAGGTGGTGTGAAGGCCCTATTCGAGTTTCATGTTAATGTCATCAAGGCTGGAGAGGAGATCGGTAAGAAAAATGTTGAGCAGATAATTAAAACTTTTGATTTAAGGAAGCAATGGCACCAGAAGGATCTAGATAACAAGAAGGTGGTCGATGCTCTAGAAAGATTTCAAATTGAATTAAAAGGCTCTAGACTGCTCATGTTGAAGAGCTAGTGCAATTGAACCTGGATCACTCTGCCAATATTAATACCGGTAAGAAGGATTATAATGACAAAGTCGGGCAGCTCCTCGACGATTACAAGAATGTCAAGGCTAAATTTACCAAGAAGGTGGATGAGCTCTGGGAGGTAGTTAAGAGAGTGGAGCCCGACATTGCTGACTTAAAGAAAAGAGTGGTTAAGTGGAGAGCCGAGAGGGTCTCCTTACAAGCAGAGGTCAAAGTTTTATCAACCGAAAAGGCCTCTGAGACTTCCAGAGCCAAGAAGGAGCAAGCGGAATGCGATGAGATGAATAGTCAGCTTGACTAGGTGGAATCCCCCCTAGGTGAAATTTACTGTGGGATGTTCACGGAGAAAAGCTTGGCATGGATGGATGACTTCCAGAAAGTTATGGTTTCCATCGATCGGTGCTTAATTAAAGAAGCAAAAGCTACTGGTGAGCAAGGAGGTCTGCCCTTTAACCTTGAGGCTATTGATGCTCGCTTCTCGATGGATAAGATGGAAGCCTTTTTCCTCGGCTACATCAAGTTGGTCGAGACTGAAAAGGCCCGAAAAGAAGAGGCAGAGAAGAAAAAGGATGACGGCTCGACCTTTGAAGCGATAATACAAATTCTGATTTCAAAACTGATTATTTATGCCCTCATGCACAATGTCCCTTTAAGCATTTTCCACATTTTTTCACATCCACCGCTACAAGCTAGCCTCAAGAAATTCTTCCACCTTCAGGTCACGCTCGTCCTCCCGACGATGCCCTAAATTCTCTTAAAGAAGGTATGATTCTGCTATATAGCCGACAGCTACCGCTCAGTACGTCCAAACTTACTTAGGAAAAAACATATCTGCCAGCTCTCCTCATTTTCCTGTAGGTGGTTTGCTTACGACAGGCCCTGCTGGAGTTATAATTACTTTTGACATTCCACTATCAGGTGTTGTGCCCTCAGGCCCTTCTGGTTCTCGTACCGATGAAGCCCATAATGAAATGATTGTTGCTCTTAAGGATGACACCGACATCAAGATTCTAAGTGCTACCGATCCTACTAAGGACCTCTACATGGATAAAGCTTTGAAGCATCAATTCCTATTGAGATTCCCCATGGAGATGGCAAGGGTCAAGGTCGAAGCCCATGAGGAGCTGAAGCGCATGAAAAAGAAATAAGCAGAGATCGATGCAGTTGCCGCCGCCAAGCGCCACAGTAAGAAGACCTTCTCAAAGTCCAAGTCCAAGTGAAAGATGTGCCTGCACCTCGTCTAAATTTTCTTTTGTTTGGGACATACTGCTATGTATATTGTTTCTTTGTTTATATTAAACTCTGTTGTCTGTGCTTGACCAATGTTGATGTATTGGTGAGGTCTGGTGCGTACTATTTTCTGATACTTAGATTGTAACTTATAGATTTCTGGATATTTGACAGCATGATTTTTATGTTTATTATCCTTGCATGCTCTATTTTTTCCCTTTTGTTTATCGATTATTGCGCAATTCATGCACTCCTTAGATAAGTCTGGGTTGATAGTTGTTGTCTACCATCTTCGGACTTGCCTGTCCACTGGGGGAGAACCAACTATGCGGCTGTCATATTCTGACTGCCGGTGAGTCGGGTTCTCCTTGACCCATTATGGGTTAGAAGCTACTGAAATAGTGAATGCCCAGGTAGGGTCGCTCTGGTTTGCTGTAACCAATGAGAAATTGTTAGCTGATCATCGATGATGAACACCAAGTTAAGGGATCACTCTGGTCCACCACCATCGACGAGATGTTTGAGCCGATCGTCAATGATGGACACCTAGTTAAGGGATCACTCCGGTCCACCACTACCGGTAAGAAGTTTAGGCCAATCATCTGTGATGGACACCTAGTTATGGGATCACTCTGGTCCACTGCCAGAGATGAGTTCGGAAGGAGATATCGTGATAACACAGCTTTGCCCCGAGTCGAAAAGTTGGCTCTTCGGGCCTAGGCGATACTTTCTCATAGCGTTAATGTTAGTCTAACGCGTTCAAATGATAATGCAAAGTTATGTTTCTTAACCATTACCTGTCATGACAAGATTTTCAAGGAAAACATACTTTATTAGAATTCATTTCATAACCGTTTCAATTACAGAATTACAGTACAATTAACAAACAGTAGAAATTTAAGTAAAATAACGGCACAGATGGTGTGATTCCAAGCTCTTCTGAATATAGCTTCATCTAAGTGCTTAGGTTGAAAGCTCCATTGTCCAAGTCCTTATAGGTAACGTATGGTCCTTCCCAAATTAGGTCAAGTGCCCCCGGCCTAGGGAATATTCGTTTCAGTACTAGGTCCCTTTCCTTGAGTGGGCGGTGTTTGACTTTAGAGTTGTACTATGTGGCTACCCTTCGCTTGTGTGCTTTAGCCTTCAAGGCAGCTTCCTCACGCCTTTTGTTTATCGAATCCAATGACATGTTCAGTAGCTCCTTGTTTTCATTAGGTTCATAGTGAATCCTCCGATGTGATGGCACTGCTGTCTCTACCGTTGACATTGCCTCTGATCCATACGCCAATGAGAAAGGAATATGTCCTACCAGTGTCTTGAAGGAAGTGCGGTAAGCCCATATGCCAGAGGAAGTTCATCCACCCATGCTCCGTTTGTCTCTTCTAGTTGCTTCTTTATGAGTGTCTTTAAAACTTTGTTTACCGCCTCCACCTCCCTGTTAGCCTGTGGATATGCTACCACGTACAAGCTTTTCTTTATTCCATGTTGCCGGCAGAAATCGACGAACACTGCACTGTCAAGCTGCAATCAATCGTCTGAGATGTTTTGAAAAGGAACATCGTACCTGCATATCACATTCCTGATTAAAAAGTTTATGACCTTGGCCGTTGACATCTTAGTAAGGGGCTCAGCTTCCACCCACATAGTAAAGTAGTCAACCGCCACTACAACATACTTAGCTCCGCCTTACGCCCTTGGAAGTTCTCGAATTAGTTCGATTTCCCTGACCGTGAAGGTCCAAGGGCAAACCATGTGAGTCAGCTCGGTCGGCGATAACCTAGAAATCTTTGCGAACCACTGGCATTTATCACACCTCCTTGTATACTCCATCGCATTATGGTTCAATGTTGGCTAGAAGTATACATACCGCAACACTTTCTTAGCCAAGATCTACCCCCCCAGTGTGGTCTCTGCAGCTCCATCGCATCATGGTTCAATATCTTATATATGTGCATATTCATTTAATTAATTAACCTTAAATTTATTTATTTAATTAGTTAACCTCTAATTAATTTTTTTAATTAAACAATTTTAATTAAATTATATTAACTTCAAAGTTCACTTATTATACATACATGTATACTTATGTTATTTTAAACATTTTTTGAAACAACATAACATATACCATAACATATAATGCATGTATACTTATGTTTGCATTCCTTTAGCTGTTCACGTTAGATATAGTACTGCTGATTCAGTATGCCGAATTCCAATTGCCTCCTACTGCGTTTGCTTGTTGATTCTGTATACTTGAACAAATTTTCTTGCTTTAAGTTATAAAGCAGCTGTTGTCCTAGTTAATAAGGCATATACAGATACTTGGTTAATGTACAGGCACATGCACATGCGGATCCCAATCTGGTTGAAAATACACGTTTTTGTATTATAAATTAAAAATGGGTTGCACTGGTTTTTGGGAAATGCAAACTATATAAATCAAAAAACATGTTTTGTTGATTTAAGACATATAGCAGCATGTTCCCTTGTTTGAACTCATACAGCAGTAGCATGGTTTCATTTTTTAATGTACACAATATGATGCAGCGCGAGATGAAATCGCTTCCCCTGAATCACGAAGCCCTGAATCGCAAGTAGCTCCAGTAGATTGCGAACGAAGCCGCTCCTCCTTAGGTCGCTTTCAGCCTAAATCGCGAGCTCCAGAATGCCTAAGTCGCGAACGAGCTGGTGCTTATGTCGTGAACGACCTTCCAGTAGGTCGTTGTTGCTTAAGTCACGAAGTTCTTAGGTCATCGCCTCTTTAAGTCGCTCATGGATGCCGAACTCCTTAGGTCGCTGCCATTTCTTATGTTGCGAATTTTAGGTCGCTAAAGCTTTCTTGATGATGTCTTATGTCACGATGAAGCTTAAGCCGCTGAAATCCTTAGGTCGCGAAGATTGCTTAAGTCGCTGCTTGGTTTTGTTAAGTCGTATGATGTGTAACTCGTTTGTTGTTATGTTGTTATGTTGTTTGTATTTCTTAAGTCATTTGTTTGTATTTCTTAAGTCGTTTGTTTGTTTTTCTTAAGTCGTATCTTTTAAGTCGCATTGTTTTGTTAAGTCGTATGTGTTGCAATCTCCTATAAATATGAGTGTATGGTCATTTGTAAAGGGAGTTGATTTTTGAATAAAATTTGGTTTGTGCTTTGTGCCACCATTAAAATTGGAAGTTGAGTGTTATCTCCTTTCTCCATCTTCGGATATTCGAGTGCGCTCGAATTAATGAACTTGAAGCCGATTCATGGAATCTCGTACGCGAGATCAACGTCGAAGAATCGTAGATCTTCTAACGCGGTATTGTGCGCAATCAACATGTTGAAGATAGCTAGAATCTGGTATCTCGAGAGATCAACGGATTTGGGCACTTGGGTATCTTCAATTCATCGATTCATTTTGTCTCATCGATTCATTTTCCCCGAATTCATCAATTCGTGAGTTGTGTGATCCTGTAGGCTGCGTCATTTGGTATCAGAGCGAGGAGACGAACTTTTCCAAGTTCGTTGGGTGTTCGTGAGATTTCAAACAAATTTGATCATGCCTCCGAGACGTGCTAACCGCTATCAAAATGTTGAAGATTTGTATAGAAGACAAGAAGTTGAGCAGATGGAGCAGCGTATCAATGAAAAGTTCAATGAGGGTATTAAAAAACTAGAGAAATTAATGATCGACATGAATCAAAATCAAAGGAGAACGTCACCAGTTTCGAACCAGGGTGGAAACAGGGTTTCGCCATCGGTTTCGGAAGAAAGGAGGATGTCACCCCAGTCGTATCGAGATAGAAGAGAATCATCAGTTTCAACGATGCGAGACCACCATGGGTACTTAAATGAAGAGGGAAGAACTCATCGTGGTTTTGAAAATGAACCATATCGTAATGCTGAAAGACAGGGTAGAAGGGATATGCATGGTCGTAGGGACGTCGATGGTCAGGATCGATATTGAAATACTTTTGATTTTGAGGAAGATGGTGATGGAGGTAGTATTCATTATCGAAATCAAGGCCAAGTGCGAAATCAATTTCGGGATTCAGAAAATGATCGTAAATGGGAGTGAGGTATGAAGATGGAAATTCCAGAATTCAAAGGTGGTATGCAAGCAGAAGAATTTCTTGATTGGTTGTCGAATGTTGAAGAAATTTTGGAATTCAAGGATGTGCCTGAGAACCGCAAAGTCCAATTAGTTGCCACAAGACTAAGGGGAAGAGCTATGGCTTGGTGGCAACAAACTAAACTAACTCGGGAGAGAATGGGAAAATCAAAAGTTGTCACTTGGGAGAAGATGAGAAAGATGATGAAAGCGACTTTTTTGCCGTACAATTATCAATCTCTTATGTATCAACGTTTGCAGAACTTGAGACAAGGGACGAAGACAGTGAATGACTATGCAGATGAATTCTATCAATTGATCGCAAGGAATGATATTATGGAAACCGAGGAACAGCTAACGGCTAGATATGTTGGAGGGTTACGAATGCAAATTCAAGACATGGTTAATATGTTTAATCCTATGTCTGTTGCTGAAGCACATCAGAAAGCTCTAGCTTGGGAGAAACAAGGGAGACGAGGAAGTGGTGTGTTTATGAGTTCCAACAACCAGAATAAGGGTGCTAGTAGCAGTGCTAATGTTTCCAAGACTGTCAATAAACCAGTTGTCAATGAAGCCGCTAAAGCGAAGGTCACTAACAGTATCAAGTGCTATAATTGTCAGGAGTTTAGCCATAAAAGTAATGAATGTACAAAGCCAAAGAAGAGAGCATTAGTTGCAGAAGAATGTGAGTATGAGGATGTAGAAGCTGAAGTTGATTATTCTCAACCATCGAAGTTTGATGAAGAAGAAGAAGTTGTGTCAGGAGATGAAGGGTGTAACTTAATGATGAGGAGGTCTTGTTTAATGCCAAAGCAAGAGGATGATTCTAGTTGGCTGAGGAGCAATATCTTTCAGTCTACATATACTATCTTGGGAAAGGTTTGTCGATTTGTAATTGATGCGGGAAGCTGCGATAACATTATTTCTGAAGAAGCTGTCAAGAAGTTAGGGTTGAAGACTGAAAAACACACTAGACCTTATAAACTAGCATGGCTAAAGAAAGGTGGAGAAGTGAAAGTGGGAAGACAAGCATTTATTACATTTTCTATTGGGAAGAAGTACAAAGATGAAATATGGTGTGATGTTGTAGATATGGATGTGTGTCATCTACTATTGGGAAGACCATGGCAGTATGATAGAGCTGTACAACATAATGGTCGCACCAACAACTACAGTTTCATGTTCGAAGGGACTCAAATCACCTTAGTTCCTAAGAAGCGTGAACAAAGTGAAAGCAAGTCAGAGCCGAAAGTGGAACCAACTAGTCTTTTATCTACAAGAGAATTTGTTGAAGAAGTGAAAGATAGTGCTGAAGTGTTTATGTTGATTGGGTATGAAACGAGTGAAGATCTTGAAATTCCTGAGGAAGTTAGGCTGGTGTTGAATGAGTTTGAAGATGTCTTTCCTTCGGAATTGCCCAAGGAATTACCACCACTGAGGGACATACAACATCAGATTGACCTAGTGCCAGGTGCTGTTTTACCGCATAGGCCGCATTATCGTATGAGTCCGAAAGAGCATGAAGAGTTGAGGAGATAGGTTGAGGAATTGCTTGAGCAAGGGCGTGTTCGAGAGAGTCTCAGTCCTTGTGTTGTACCAGCTTTGTTAGTGCCGAAGAAAGATGGTTCATGGAGAATGTGTACGGATAGTAGGGCACTCAACAAAATAACTGTCAGATACAGATTTTCTATGCCAAGACTTGATGACCTATTGGATCAGCTTAGTGGATCTGTAATCTTTTCGAAGATCGATCTTAAGAGTGGTTATCATCAGATTCGCATAATACCAGGAGATGAATGGAAGACAACATTCAAGACACGAGAAGGATTATATGAATGGCTGGTCATGCCGTTTGGTTTATCTAATGCACCAAGTACATTTATGAGGGTGATGAATCAAATTTTTAGACCTTACATTGGAAAGTTTGTTGTGGTTTACTTTGATGATATCTTGATCTATAGTGCTAGTATAGAGGAGCATGTTCAACACTTGCGGAAGGTGTTAACTATTCATCGTCAAGAACAATTCTATGCAGCAACGAAGAAATGCGTGTTCATGGCGCGAAGTGTTTTATTTCTGGGATATGTCATATCCGAGGAAGGTGTACAGGTGGATCAAAGTAAAGTAGCCGCAATCAGAAATTGGCCACAACTCAAAACTATAACAGAAGTCAGAAGTTTTCATGGGTTAGCTTCATTTTATCGAAGATTTATACCGCACTTTAGTAGTGTGATGGCGCCTGTTACTGATTGTATGAAGGGAAAGCAATTTTCATGGACGAAAGAATCAGAACTTGCTTTTGAGCGGATCAAGGAACTTTTAACGTCGGCACCAATTCTAGTACTGCCAGATTTTCAGTTGCTATTTGAGTTACATACAGATGCATCGAAAGTTGGAATTGGAGGAGTGTTGAGTCAGAAGGGACGTCCAATTGCATATTTCAGTGAGAAACTTTCTGGAGCAAAGATGAGATACAATACATATGATGTGGAATTTTATGCTATTGTGCAAGCTGTGAAGCATTGGAGACATTACTTGTTCCACAAAGAATTTGTTCTGTATACAGATCATGAAGCGTTGAAACATTTACAAAGGCAGGATAAAATTGCAGCTAGACATGCATCGTGGATAGCTTATTTGCAGCAATTTACATTTGTCGTAAAACACAAGTCTGGAGTAACTAATCGCGTTGCCGATGCATTAAGTCGGAGGAATAATTTACTAACAACCATGCGAGTAGAGGTGATGGGTTTTGATTTGCTTCCAAATTTGTTTACTTCAGATTCATATTTTTACAAAATCCTAGATAAAGTCAAACAGGGAGAAATGGATGGATATATTCTGGTTGATGGTTTTCTATTCAAAGGAAATCAATTGTGTATTCCAGATTGCAGTCTACGAATGAAAATCATCAAAGAATTACATGAAGAAGGACACGTGGGCCGTGATCGTACTATGCAGCTGATTTCAAAGTCTTATTTTTGGCCATCAATGAGGAAGGAGGTTGGAAAGTTTGTTCAGAGGTGCCATATTTGTCAGGTTTCAAAGGGGACGGCGACAAATGCAGGTTTATATAAGCCGTTGCCTATACCTACTAAACCATGGGTGGATGTTAGTATGGACTTTTTATTGGGATTGCCGAGGACGCAACGTGGAAATGATTCTATCTATGTGGTGGTTGACCGATTTTCAAAAATGGTACATTTTATCGCATGCAAGAAGACGGCAGATGTAGTTAATTGTAACGACCCTCGCCAAGTCGATAACCATCCCCCTGACCCACCTGGCTACCCAGACCACCGATATCACCATCGAAACGAAATCGAACCCATCGTTCGAAAAACTGTAACAATACCGATCACCTAAAAATGCCTCGCTCCGACCATCTCAACCACCTGACGCCACGCAACCACAATTGAAGCTTCGTCAACCTCCCCTGCTTCAATCCCCCTAGGTCCCGTTCAACTCGATGCATTGATGACCACGAATTAGCCTCACATCTCTCGACGTTCAAATCCTGACATTAAACCCTAGTTCGTCGTCGCTGAGTCGCCACGTCCATCGATAAATCAAATCCTTATTTTTCCTGTAATCTCCAACATGCCAGCTTTCATCACGAACAATCACGACTTCCCAATCATCGTTGATCAATGGAAATTGATGAAAATACATTTTCCGTTCATCTCGAGATATCTCTCCAACTATTTACTTAAAAATCATGATTTCTTTACCTAAATTCATAATTTGCCAATACAAATCACATTATGAAATCAAATCATGAAATTAAAACAATCGATTTTTCTGTTATAAATAGATTTCTCTGTAACATTCTATTTTCTAAAAAATTCTAAATGTTTCTTCTTGGAACTATTTTTAAAAATGAATTTATAATGTTATAATCATTTTCTTTTTAAAGATCAAAGCTTGAATTTTTCTTAATAGGTAGATATGAATTTTTATGTGTTATTCATGGGCCTGTGAACACAACAGTGACAAGCATACATATACATAACCATGTATACAATATATAATGTAATTCAACTATAATTCAGGTAAAATCATCCATGCAAACCAAACTTAATTTGTTTGAATACTAATCTCTATAAAGATTAGATGAGGGGATTAGAAATTTTACTTTAAATTTAACTCTGTAACTTAAACAGAGATGATACAAACATATACTTGCACTCAGGGTTCTCTATATTCAAGTACACATATATTCAAATTTAAGATAAACATGCATACATATTTCAAACATATATGACAATTTTACTTTAAACATTTTACCACATAAACCCAAATTTAACTGTTTTTAAATCTAAGTTTACTCACCTTTTTAAAGAAGAACAGAGCAACTTTGTTTTCGAAAACAGCTTCAAACTTTAAACTGGAGTTGCTGGAATTTGTAAAAAACTCGAGAACTTGAATTTGTCTTCGATTTGAAAACTGGAATGCTATTGCTTCTTTGATTTTAAAAACTGGAATGCATGTTGCTGAGACTTGATGAAGAGATGAGACAGTTTTGATTTAAGTTGAAGAAAATGCTTGCAGACTTGTTATTCTCAGGTTTGAAGAAAATAGTCTACAAGCTTTGATTTTTGATCTTGCTAATGGTTACAGGGATTTCTTTTTGAAGTTGAAAATGAATTACAGGTTGATGTCTTTTTAAAGTAATTAGTATTTATTTTAAATGTTAATAAAAGTTAATGTAAGATTATACCTAATTAATTAGTTAATAACCACTTATTTATATATATATATATATATATAATTTTTAAAAGAAATAAAATCAATTATATTCATAAATAAAAGTTTATACATATATTTAGAATCCAAATATTTTATTCAATATTATTCAACCATCCATAAGTAATGATTTATATCATCTCTAATTAATTTAAATTAAATTAAATTAATTACTTCATTCTATAAACCCTGCTTACTTAATCATTAATTAATTATAAATTAATTAATTAATTATCCTCTAATTATTCATTTCAATTAATCATCCTTGATTAATTATCTTTTAATTACATTCAAGTAATTTGCCTTTAATTAATTTCACAAATTAATTATTCTTAACCATTTATAGTAATTAACCTTTAATTACTTTATAAACTAATTAACTATAATTAATTACATTAATCCTTAATTGATTACATTAATTAATTACTCTTTAATTACTTATTATTGATTAATTAGTTTTAATTAATCAACTCTTAATTACAGTATTAATTATATTAATTAATGACCCTTAATTACTTCCTTAATTAATTACTCCATTTAAATTAATTATATTTAATAATTAATCTTTAATTAAACACATTTATTAATCACCTTTGATTAATCTTATCTAGTAATTAACTTCCCTTAATTACTTTATTAAATAAATTACTTACTCTTTAATTAATTATCTTTAATTAATCCCTTGATTAATTACAAAGTAATTTAATCCTTAAATCATCTTCCATTAATTATATCCAAAAATTACATTAATTACTTTACTAAATAATTACAGTCTATTAATTAATCACCTTAATTAATTCAACTTTAATTAATCACATTTATTAATTAATTAACCTTAAGTTATCACATTAATTATCCTTAATTAATCATATTAATTAACCTTTATTAATCACATTAATTAACCTTTATTAATTATCTAAGTAATTAATTCTTAATTACCTTTCATTAATTACTTCTTTAAAGTAATTATCCTTAATTAAACCAAAGTAATTATCCTAAATTAATTACATTAATTAGCTGTCTTCAATTAATTTAGTAACTATACTTTAATTAATAAGACCTTAATTAATTAAGATAAACCATTTACCTTAATTAAACATCCTAATTAAATATCCTTTAAAACTTATCTCCTTTAAATATATTAAAAAAAACTTTGTTTAACCTTTAAGGAAAATTATTACCTTTATAATTACCCAATTATCATTATCATATAAATTTTTAAACATTAATCTTTAATTAATTTACTTAGTTAAGTTTTTAAAATAAATAAACATTTATCTTAACAAATTAAAGTTAACAAATTATAACTTTCTTCAATCAAATCATTTTAAACAATTATCACATAAAAGTTCAAACTAGATTCAATTTAAATTTTAAAACTTGCTTTTTATAAAACTTTTTAAAACTGTTTATAACTTGCTTCGGGTCCAACCCAATCTTTACCCGAGATCTACTCGAGTTTCTCCTTTCTTTTATTTCAAAAACTTAGTTTAAAATTTTTAAATTTTTTAAAACTATAACAACTAAACTGTTAATAGCTAAACATTTCAAACTGCACGAGTTCTACACTCCAGATTCCCGAGCTCAACTCGGGTATTCCACTTCTTCCACTGCTTCGAGAAAACTCCCGAAAAACTCGAACTCGACCGAGCATTTCTTCTTCTTCCCCAAACTATACTATATCCTCCAGATATACAACGTGCACACGTGCACGTGCACGCAAGTTCGCCAGTGCTCAGACCAACGTCGACGCCCTCGCCATCGATCATCGGCAATCGATGATATACTCAAAATCGATCAACTCAGTATATCTCGACTTACACAATGCTAAAAACTATGACTTTTATCTCTAAAATCATTATTTGCAATGATAAATTAGATTATGAATTCAATTCAGGAAATTGAAACATTTGATTTTACTGATTAAATTCATTTCTACTGTAAAAACACATTTTTAAACTATAAACTAAACAATTTCACCTGGAAACTATTTCTAACAAGAATTTACATTGTAAAAAATCATTTTTCTATTTTATGATCGTATCTAGATATAGATTTGGAAGAAAGGTGTTTATACTTTTAACTTATTTTCTAACCTATTTATAGACAGAGAGTTGAAATTCATTCTACAGGCATGCATCCAGATAAATATACACAGTACATCATATATATATATACATTCATACACATGAACATGAACAACATATTTCCACACAAACTTCACATATATCTAGTTATGAACACAGATTTTAAACTGTTTTTAAAACTAAGGTTTACTCACACCAGACCCATGTCTGACCCAAGTGTTTATTTTCTGTTTTATTAAACTCTTGGGTACTCAAATTTTTACGAGTAGCCAAGGGATTCAGGTTAGCTTTGACGAATCTATGGAGGAGATATGGAGCAGGAGGCTTCAACATTCGTAGATATATAGTGTTCCGCTGTGTTGGTTTCTTTGAGTCTTTTGTTTGAGTTGTATCTTGAGTTGTATAATAGACAGAAATTTATAACTGTCTATTTTGTGATGTATAAGTTGTGTACTCTGATGTATATGATACTATGTAATATCTTATGTGATATATTATATTTCATTCGTTCCGCTGTGAGATTCTGATGTGTTGTTATTCTTTCTTCTTTTCTTTTCTCTTTTCTATCCCTTTCTTTCTTATTAATGATGCGTCATTCTATGGAATGAATGGCGGGTCGTTACATTAATGTTGCACACTTATACTTCAGAGAGATCTATCGTCTTCATGGGTTGCCTGAATCTATTGTATCAGATAGAGACACTTGTTTTCTGAGTCATTTTTGGATGAGTCTATGGAGAATGGTCGGGACTAAGCTGAAATTCAGTAGTGCTTATCATCCACAGACGGATGGACAGACTGAAGTTGTAAACAGATCCCTAGGTAATCTATTGCGATGCCTTGTGGATGACAATTTGAAGAGTTGGGATTCGAAGTTATGTCAAGCTGAATTTGCACACAACCATGCAGTTAATCGTAGCACTGGGTTCAGTCCATTCCAGGTTGTGTACTCAACAATTCCTAAAGGACCGTTGGATTTATTTGTAGTTCCACAGCAGAAAGGAGTGATCAAACGGGCTAGTGATTTTGTGAATGAATTGCAAGAGTGTCACAAGGTTGTGCAGGAACGATTGCTTAAGGCGAATGAGAAATATAAGCAATCCGCAGATATTAAACGACGACATGTTGACTTCAAAGAAGGAGATTTTGTATATGCAGTATTGACCAAGGATCGATTTCCTGTTGGTACTTACAACAAACTAGCTGCTAGGAAGATTGGTCCTTTGGAAATCGTAAAGAAGATTAATGAGAATGCTTATCAGTTGAGATTGCCGGATCATATCCATACTGCTGACGTTTTCAACGTCAAACACTTAATTCCGTATTATGGGAAGAAGCTTGTCGAAGAAGAGGAGATCGTGAATTCGAGGACGAATTCTTTTCAACCAGGGGAGGATGATGCAGCGCGAGATGAAATCGCTTCCCCTGAATCGCGAAGCCCTGAATCGCGAGTAGCTCCAGTAGATCGCGAAGGAAGCCTCTCCTCCTTAGGTCGCTTCCAGCCTAAATCGCGAGCTCCAGAATGCCTAGGTCGCGAACGAGCTGGTGCTTATGTCGTGAATGACCTTCCAGTAGGTCGTTGTTTCTTAAGTCACGAAGTTCTTAGGTCGCCGCCTCTTTAAGTCGCTCATGGATGCCGAACTCCTTAGGTCGCTGCCATTTCTTATGTCGCGAATTTTAGGTCGCTAAAGCTTTCCTGATGATGTCTTATGTCGCGATGAAGCTTAAGTCGCTGAAATCCTTAGGTCGCGAAGATTGCTTAAGTCGCTGCTTGGTTTTGTTAAGTCGTATGATGTGTAACTTGTTTGTTGTTATGTTGTTTGTATTTCTTAAGTCATTTGTTTGTATTTCTTAAGTCTTTTGTTTGTTTTTCTTAAGTCGTTTTTTTAAGTCGCATTGTTTTGTTAAGTCGTATGTGTTGTAATCTCCTATAAATAGGAGTGTATGGTCATTTGTAAAGGGAGTTGATTTTTGAATAAAATTTGGTTTGTGCTTTGTGCCACCATTAAAATTGGAAGTTGAGTGTTATCTCCTTTCTCCATCTTTGGATATTCGAGTGTGCTCGAATCAATGAACTTGAAGCCGATTCACGGAATCTCGTGCGCAAGATCAATGTCGAAGAATCGTAGATCTTCTAACGCGGTATCGTGCGCGATCATCGTGTTGAAGATAGCTAGAATCCGGTATCTCGAGAGATCAACGGATTTGGGCACTTGGGTATCTTCATTTCATCGATTCATTTTGTCACATCGATTCAATTTCCACGAATTCATCAATTCGTGAGTTGTATGATCCTATAGGCTGCGTCACAATAGCATGCTTTCTTGATTTAAGGCATATAGCAGCATTGTCAAGTTTTCTTGTTTAAACAACACCAGCATGGTTCATATTTTAAGTCAAATCAGCATGTTTCATATTATAAGCTGCATGTTTGTGCATTTGTATGTGCATTGTGTGAGGTTTTAGTGCGTGTGTATTTGAGAGAGCTAGTGAGTATGCTGTTGCATCATTTGTGTGGGAGTAATAGATCAGCAGTAGGTTATCTTACTTTAAACAGCATGTATCCTTGCTCTGAATAATACATAGTAGCATGTGTTTGCTCACTTTAATATATGCATGTACATGTACTCACATCAGCATATTAGCATGATTTTCTTGCTTAAACTCAAACAACATCATGTTTCCTTATTTAGATTCAAAGTATAGCAGCATGTGTTCTTGTTCTAAATGATTGTTGTGATATAATTACTGATGGACTTTGTGGCCAAATTCCTTTATTGTGGTTACTTAGTGATTCAGCTTAAATCTGAATTGATTTATTATTAAATAATTAGAACTGGATTATATTTTCTAATTTGAAATAGTAGTAAAGATATTTGTTTCGAGTAAAATATTGAAGTCGATAATTTGGGAATGAATATCAATTATTAAATGGATTGTTTGATATAGATTGGGGATAATACATAGTATATTTATAAAAACGATGTCCAACTTTCCACTGCAGGAACATGACACAACCGACCATCACTTCAATAACATGACCCAATGCCCTACTTGGTCATAACCTGGCATCGTTATGCTCAGCAATTAAATTATGTGTGACGCCCCACCTCTATGCTCACAATAACAAAGAGTATTAAAAGAAATACTGTCTGTTATTGCGAAGAATAAGGCTGGATAAGAGCGGCCATCCGTAGTTGGCCTTACACTAGTATTGGTTACCTCGATAGGAGTGGTATATATTTTTCATTTTTCATCGCTTATTTATTTACTCCCACCGACATACCCAATTACCAGTATAAAACGAACTACGATGGTTCATAATAGTTTAGGACAATATATATAATAATAACACAGATACAGTAAGAATGCGGAATACATATAACAAAAGTCTCATATATATATATATAACTGATGTCAGTTACAATACATTTGACACGATACATATGATACAACTACAACTGTCGACTCTGGAAGTTATATATACAAATACATTATCAACTAATGTACATGAATACATATCAACCTAATCAGTACACTAACTACTACAAAAAGACACGGACCACTTCAAAAGATATGAAAAGTCTTCGTAGCTCAACAGCAACCCAAAGCAGGAAATCTACAACTTGAAATAACTCGGGTCTGACTCGAGTATTAAATTCAAAAGAAAATAATACACGGGTCAGTCTAATTCAAACTCAGTTATTAATGCACAAAAGCAATAATAATCAAATATCAAATAGACGACAGTCACAGAAATCTCGTATATCCAACTTCTCGATAAGAGAATCGGATAACGGCAGATATAACACTAAACAGTGTTAAACAACATATCAGCAGATCCAAATCATCAACAAAGATAGATAAAAAGAGTATCAATGAAGATAATTTTGAAAAACAACAGAATTGCCTAAACAGCAATTTAACAACAAAATCCAATTAATAAGTAAATAATTAGACAATCTCAAAATGGTTACATCCAACCAAACTCTGTATGGCTACAGTACACGCATGCGTGCACTGCCTCGCCACTACAGTACGCGAAATCATCACAACAGTGAATACTAACAGCAATCAAAACCGTAGAGATCAAAATGAAACCCAAGCCAACAAAACAGCATAAACAACAAAAATCTAATTATCAATATGATAATTAGAAAACACACAATATAACTTATCTGAAAGATAATTAGATATCAACAAAATCATCAGATTAAACCAAATCAAAATACAACTTCAAAATATCGAATTGATCCAACGAAACAATTCAACAATCGAAATATCAATTAAATCCGTCATTTTTGCTAGGGCTGCAGTACACGCATGCGTGTACTGCCTCAACACTACAATAATGCAAGTGAAACACAACCCAAAGGTGAGACATGAAGACTGCTTGAAGCACACGTGCCCAGACAGAAATAGAAGGCAACAAGTGATAATAGCATGTGTACTAAAGATAAAGCAACACAGCCACACATCACAAAGGCTACAGGTGAACAAGCACGTGTACCCTGATAAGTCAAAACAACAAGGCACAGCAATTACAACCCAAATCAAATTACAACAAAATGCAAAAGTTCAAGTCAGAGCCTCAACACATATATGAATGTACTGGCAAGAAATAAGATACACCAGGCTTTCAAACGAAATCCAACAGGGGTAAGCTGCAAACAAATGCAACTCAATATTTAAACAAATGCACTGCATCACGTATACAAGATACGGGCACCAGTGAAACAAAATGTCACAAACAATACCTGACTCATAAGCAACTACAGAGATACATGTACATGAAGGTAACTGGCGCAACTGACATGCAAACTTCATCATACATGATACGGAGACAACATAAGCAAGTGGTACAGCACGTTCAAAAAAGACAGAAGATTCCAACGCATTTACCAGTTATAACAAAAATCAGGCAGCAGTTTTGAACAGACATGCCAAAGTCTAAAAATTTCTTCGAATGAACAAAGTCACCAAATGTCAGAGAATCAAAACGGTGGTAGCAAGTTCGAGCAAAGATCAAAAGCACAACATCATGAAACAGTGTGCAGAGAAGTGCTACAAAACCATAACAAAATGCAAGGAACAGCTGCGGATACAAATGCATCACTGAGACACGAGAAGACCAACAATGCAACTAAATGCAACTGCCTTGAAGAATAATACCAGAAACTACAAAGAAGCCAAGTACATGAAGACCATGCTAAACTACAATGAACCAATGGACCAAACAAATGCAGCACCTATCTGAAGTATACAAACTACTGAAGACTAACAGTAAGCTGTACCCAATAGAACAATAATCCTAAATGTACAAGGTTAAAGTCAAGACCGATGCCAACAATTAATGACCAACGTCATGGGATTTCCTAAACAAGTACAAGTGTACTATAGGGAAAAATGCAACATGAATCTGGACAGTGCAAATATGAGACTCGACTGGACAGCCTCACAATGAAATGGTCATGTTCAAAACTTGATACAAGGAACTACATGATTAACAAGTATGCAAGTGAATGCAACGTGAACCGAATGCAACGTGAACCAACCGCGCACTAATAAGGTTAACGAGACTCGGTATGTCCATGAAGACAACAAAACAGGTGCAACATAATGCGACAGTGGGCAGAGTCGGGGCTACAACTCAAAACCATATGCAAATAGAAACTGTACTACAGTGAACAAGTCAAGTAAGTCCTACCAATTTCAAACTAGAGTTCATATGCCAGAGTGATAAAAATCACATATTTAAAGAAATCGAAGTAGCAGACTTCACAAAAATCAATTTTTATCAAGCCTAAGCTCAAAGCAAAACAACGTAAATTACCAGATGAATACAGCATTAAGCCCGAAGTCAAACTGAAAGTCAAGCCATAATGGCTAAGGAATTCGAACATTTCAAAAATCTTAAAAGCCATAAACCTGAACCAGTCAAAAATCGCAAGTATCATTTTATATGAATTTGATTGAAATTCAGAAAAAACATCAAATGCAGTTCAATGATATCAAATGGCCGAAAACATTAGTAAGTCATGTAATCGCATAAACAAGGTCAGGTGGCCGAAGGATGGCCAAAGTCGAACAAGAATGAAAACAACATCGTCAATTCAAGTAAACGAACTCATACGAAATTGATAAAATCATAGAAATCGTCAACAACGAACACAATCAAACTGTCAAAGCACTATACCAAGCACGAATTAGATGTGAGTAAATCAAATTATTCACCTTAGTTCGAAACGTAGACGAACACAGTCAAGCGGCCGAAGTTATCTCACGAGACGCTCAACAAAGTAAGGAGATCGAACTCTATCGAGCATTCCAAGATCGAATGGTTGCACGTCGAAGCCATGGAGAACTCAAATCAAGCAGCCGAAACCACTATAAATCAAACCCTAATTTGAAGAAGAGGAACGGACGAGATCGAAGCCGCCACCATTTTCATTTGAACGAGGCCGCCATTTTTTCGTTCGCTTTGATTTTAGTTTTAGGGTTACGAATGAGAAGGGTAAAGGGGGATGGGTTTCTTATGAATCAACAAAAGGGAACGGCATCTAAGCAATGAAAATGTGGGCTAGATTCAACATATAAAGCCCACTTCTATCATTTAACAAATTGTTTAAAAAAATTTAACAACAGCTTTAAAATTCCAAACAACGATTAACAATTTTTAGCAATGAATTTTAACCCAATTAAAACTCTCACTATCAATAAGCTAGCTTGTTAATTGTTAAGGACGATTATAAATCAATACGAAATCCCGGGTCGTTACAAACTCCCCTCCTTATAAAAATTGCGTCCCCGCAATTTTCATAATTAAGGTCGTCAACCACTATTATTCTTCTAACATAAACTGGTTAAGCTAGAAAAATAAAAGTCGAGAATTCAAATGCCAAAGTAATCTTTTAATTCCAATAAAAGAGATTCACAAATTTTCAACAAAATCTAACTATCAATAGATAGTCAGAAAGCAGCAAAACTGAATAAATGCAATCATCAGCAATATTCAATTACCAATTAGATGATCAGAAATACAGAATCACAAAACAGCAATATCTAATTATCGATACGATAATTAGAAAACATCAAAATCTAATTATCAACAAGGATAATTAGAAAACACAAATCACAATTCGCAAAACTGCAAATATCTAGTTATCCAACAATTAACTAGAAAACACGAACTTCATAATCAGCAAACTCTAACTATCAACAGAGATAGATAGAAAATAGAAATTCAATAAAATCAGCATATGCTAGAATCAATTAGAGACTAGAAAATCTCAAAATCATCAAAACTAGCAAATATCCACTCATCAAAACGATAATCAGAAAACACAATTATCTTATTAACAAAAACGATAATCAGAACTCTCAAATCAACAAATATTTAATTATCAAAAACGATAATCAGAATCAATAAATATCCGATTATCAAAAACGATAATCAAAATCAACAAATATCCGATTATCAAAAACGATAATCAAAATCAACCATTATCTAATTATCACAAGCGATAATTAGAAACAACAAATATCCGATTATCAAAAACGATAATCAGAATCAACAAAATCCGATTATCAAAAACGATAATCAAATTTCAAATCAACAAATATTTAATTACCCCAAACGGTAATCAAATCTCAAATCAACAAATATTTAACTACCACAAACGGTAATCAAATCTCAAATCAACAAATATTTAACTACCACAAACGGTAATCAAATCTCAAATCAACAAATATTTAACTACCACAAACGGTAATCAAATTTCAAATCAACAAATATTTAATTACCACAAACGGTAATCAAATTTCAAATCAACAAATATTTAATTACCACAAACGGTAATCAAATTTCAAATCAACAAATATTTAATTACCACAAACGGTAATCAAATTTCAAATATCTAATTATCACAAGCGATAATCAGAAACACAAATATTCAATTATCAAAAACGATAATCAAATCTCAAATATCTAATTATCACAAGCGATAATCAGAAAACACAAATATTCAATTATCAAAAACGATAATCAAATCTCAAATATCTAATTATCACAAGCGATAATCAGAAACAACAAATATTCAATTATCGAAAACGATAATCAAATCTCAAATATCTAATTATCACAAGCGATAATCAGAAACAACAAATATTTAATTATCGATACGATAATTAAATCTCATAACATCAGATATCTAATTACCTGCAGATAATTAGAAATAACAAATATCTAGAAATCAATTAAGAAGACTAGAAAATCAACATAAAAGGTTGGATCGATCCCATCAGATGGCGAGTTTTTAGTTCGCCGCACGTGCATCAACAAATGGCCGAAGCCTACCGAGTACTCAACATAATTTTGGTGCCTATCAGATTGACCCGAAGGTCCGCAGAGTGACCCGAAGGTCTAGTACTGGTATTTGACCCGAAGGTCCTCATATGACCCGAAGGTCTATCATAGTGGCTCGAAAGCACACAAAAGCATCAAACTCATCAAAACAACAAATATTTCAATTAACGAGTCCGGAATTAACCGAAATAGCAAACGCACATGTCCTGTAACGACCCAGAATTTCGAACGAATTAAATTGAGAATATTTAATTAATTTTAAATATTTGAACGATGATTTAATTTGAATCCCGAATATAACTTTGAATTCGCCGATTAAATTATAAAATTTAATCTATTGGAACCGGATAAAAAATGTGAATCTTCAGTTTTAAGCTGAAGAAAAATATTTTAAAAGCTTGTAAGAGTCGTATTGATATCACTGAAGATAACAGAAGCTTCCGAATCGAATTTGGAAGTGATTTGTTCAGATTTGAAATTATATCGTTCAAACCGATATTTAAGAATAGTCATTTTTCAAACAGTCTCGGAATTCGACGAAACCAGTTCCATTGGGTCCGTAATATTGTATTATTACTGGATTTCAAATTTCGTATTTTTCGGAGTAAGTACGAGAGCGTACGGCGTATAAACGCGTTGCTAATAAATCGAAAAATTAAATTTAAAATTTTTATTTATATACATATTATATGCGCACGTTCATTTCCCTAAAATCGTGCCGGCAATCGCGAAAAATAATCGTGTGAACCATGCCTCGTCTAAAATTAAAATACTCCTCTCCCTCCTCTCGTTCAATCGGAAAGGAAATCAAACGAAAAAATAATGGCCGAAGCCTCCCCTCATTCAAACGAAATAAAAATCGAAACTCCCCTCGTTCTCGTTCAAGATAAAATTAAATGGCCATTGGCATTCGAAGGGCAGGCGATGTCGCGAGAGGAGATCGGCAGAGGAATTCGCGATGGGAATTGGGGTCTCGAGTGTCACGTGGAGGCATTCACCGTGGAACTCGCGCGCACCTGGAGCAGCGACAAGGCGACGATTCGCGAACGTGAGGGGAGCTCGAAATCGCTAGCGCGTTGAAGTGGCGGCAGGCTTAGTGACGGGGTCTGACTTGGAATCGACCTAGTGATGGAGGTCGCGAGCTAGACATGGCAGTAGCCTCGTCGATGGTAGCAGTGGCGATCGCAAATTTCTGGAAACAATTCGAGGGCCACGGCATCATCAATCGACACTGGGGATGGGCTCGAGTGCTAGGCCGAGGTGATGTTCGCAGGTCGAGGTGGGTTTCGCAATGACCTGAGGCAGTTGGGAGTTCTTCGCGAGCGATTGTCGATGTCGTTGTGGCAATGTGTTCTGGACGAAGACAGTGAAGTTTTTTTTCACAGTAAGCTATTTTTATTTTTGTTTTAATTTAAATAATTTGTGCATCGATAATGTAGTTACAGTGAAAATAAAAATATAAAGACATATATATACCAATATTTAACTGATTGAAAAGATCTTTAATTTTTTTTATTTAGGTGTTTAATTTATTTAATCAACGTAATTAACAGTTTTAGAATTTATTTAAAAGGGTTTGTTAACTTAATCATTTAAAAGCAAATTTATTTGAAAAGAAGATATTTATTTAAAATAGAATCTAGGTGGAATATATTTATTTAATAAAGGAGAAATTGGTTCGACTGTTAATTTAAATTGTCTAATATTTTGGAAGTTAATTTGGAATTTTAAAATGTTAAGTAGTTATTTATAAATCGAAACTAATATAATTTATTTAGTGGAATATTTATTTAAAGGAAGAATAGTTTGATTTAAAATTTTGTTAGATAAATTTATTAAAAGAAATTGGGACAAAATAAAATCTTGGTTAAATAAGTTTATTTCAAAACGGAAATCAGTTAGAATTTAAAATTAACTGTTTAAAATGAAATCATCGATGAATCAAAATTATCAAATGAAAATTTATTATTCGATCTGTTCGAATATTAATAAATCGTATAAATGTTTATACAGTTTGAAATCGTAAAGGGAACAAGACGAATTGGATTGGATTGCAAAATTTAAAGCTAAGGTGAGATCTTCTCACTCAGATTAATAATTGAATTGCAGTTATTGATTGATTTGTTTGAATGTGCTATTAGATATGATAGGATATATCTATATATATAGCAGTATATACATATTGGCATATGTATATATTGGATTGATGATTTCCCGCCTCGTATAGCGGATGAGACCCTATTGCGCCGTTAGTAAGCGGATTTATAAAAACCTATATACCGCGATAATTCCGTACTGGAGCGGAATTGGTATTGTGCTAACATCTTTGGATGCAGGGAAACAGGTTGGAGGGATCCAACTGGACCCCTCACTTTGATTGAATTTATTTATACTGTGATATGAATCTGTGAATGATTATATTGATGTTATTGATCATATCGATGGCTGGAAAATTGTTGAAAGCTAAAATTTAGCTGAATGGATGTTTGATATCATTGGATTTCAAAAAAATAAACGAAATTGAATTTTTGGAAATCAAAATAGAAATTTCTAAATGAATTTCGTATAATAGTGATTTTAAATTGAGGAAATTAATTTAAAATCTGGATTTCTAAATAAATTGAAAGAAACGATTGAAATTTATTTTCTTAAAAAGGAATTTATTTAAAAGAAGATAAGTTGGAAATTCAGTTTGAAATTTAATTGGTAAATTAAAATAAGTTGTGAAATCAATGTAAAATGAATTCAATAAGGAATTTATTTAGTAGTGATAAATAAAATTTGAAATCAATCTGTAATTGATTTAATATTTAAAAATGAATTTTTGAGAAATCAATGTGGAAATTTTATTCGAACGTTGAAAATAAGATTAGAAATCAACATTGAAATTGATTTGGTATTGAAGCTTTTATAAATGGAATTAAAATTTATAAAAGTTGTTTATGAACCCAAAGTCACTTATTTTGATAAGTTAAGTATAGAAGTTGATAAAAGAAGGTTTATAAGTTGAAGTTGTTATTAAAAAGAGAAATAGAATTTATAAACGTGCTTATAAATTCGAAAATAGATTGAATGTGATAAAAATGTGTAGAAATGATTGAAATGGGGTTAAGTAAATTTTATTCACGATTTTGGACAGTGAATATATTGTTAAGTAAAATGGATTCATTTTCGAAGAAGTAATATTTTAAAAATGAAGTTAAACATTTTAAAGGTGTTTTAAAATGTGTTGTGAATCGAAACCATAGATTTCAACATTTATTGTTGAAATAGACGTTTTCGAGAAACTTAAGGAAATGGTGGACTATAACACTGTTGTTATAGTAAATGATTTCCGGAAGGAAATGTTTTATATAGTATTGGGATTTATATATCTATCTTAATTTCGAATCCCTATACTAGTGATTTTGAGTCGTCGTAACGATGTTTTACGTAACATTCGTTTTGACTCAAATAAAGGTGTTAAAAGAATATTTTCCTTAAAGAATGAAATTATACTTAATTTGATTTAAGTATATCGAATATTTTCCAAGTGTTGAAATAAATGAATTGTGAATTGCTGACTTATTTTTAAATAAGTATGGAAATGTTTTCCAAAACGAAATGAAATGTTTGAGAATTTATCTTCTTAAAGATAAATTGAAATTGAATATTGAAAACGATTTGAAAATCGAATATCAGTAGATATTCGAAAGTATAAATTCAATACGGAATTTATAGAAGAAAGCGAAGTTGTTTAAAAATAAATATTGATTTATTTTTGAAGTGTGGAAAATTGATTTGAAATTGTTTTCAAATGGTTAAGTGTGGAAATTTTATATCTTATAAAGATATTTTTGAAGAATAAATAATTTGGGAAAATTATTTGGAATCTGATGATGTTGCGCATCTTTATTGATAGTTAAATAACCGACTATCAATAATTACCTTTAGATAGGTATTTGTTGTGAATTGGATGAATTTGAATGCCACACTTATTTTTAAATAAGCGCTCACTATTCGGGTTAGCCGGGAAAGGACCATGGGGTCGTATAACCCATTCCGAATACGTGATACGTCGTTATGAATTGCATTCGAAGACCGGTGTTGAAGACCGGATATTTTTGAAAACGGAAGGATTACCGTCGAGTTACTCTACACCGACTGATCTTCGGTTTAGAGGTTTTATCACCCTTAGTGACGGGAAGTCCTGACGTGATTGAAAATTATCCGGAATTGCAAGGGCTTCGTGAGAAGTGCCTTCGGTTCTGTTCGATCCCGGAACAGACTTGTATGGATTGTGTGTCTGACGTTACAATTTGAGATATAAAGCTGATTTCTTTCAAATACATTTCTGTTGGTGGCGGAGAATTTATTCTCTTAGCTTAACACCCTTCTCTGAGACGTACGAGCTCAGAGGTTATGTAGTTGAAATTTATCAGCGATATATCCCAATTTGGTAACGTGGCATACTGAGTGTTGCTGTGAAATGATCAGTGTTTGATCATTCGCGATATGATCATTTGTTTGATCTTATATCTTTGTGATCATAGGTTGATCATTTTGTTTGACCCGAAGCAGGGCTTTTTGAGAAAGCGTAGCTTTGTGGACGAGACTTCGTCGAGCCTCACACCCCGAAAATGGTCGAAACAGGACGAATGCAGCAAGGTTCTAGGGAGTAGCGCCCCTTAGTGTATGTCATTCCTTCTGGATAAAGGTGGTATCATGGTATGGAGCCCAGATACTTAACCTCTGTGGTTACTGCATTATTTTTACTATGTGGTTTGTTGCGAATCGGGGATCCTCGGGAAGATCGGTGACGATCGGGGGATGGCATACGCGTGTCAGTAGTTACCTATTTTTGCAGAGGTAACCCGGCCTTGTGTTGGCAGAGATCCGGTTAGGTTCTCGGGTCGTCTATTCCAGGGACGTACCCATCGTGGATAGGAAGTTCCTTAGCCTGACCATTTGTTGGAAATCCAAAGAAACAATACGCGACTTGTACGGTATTAGTTGTAGAACCTGCCATTTAATATGGTAGCTATAGCGGGCATACTATAATGGTACCTATGCTGGCTAAGATTTATATTGTACTTTCGAAATGTTTTCTACACTATGCACTAATAATAATATCAAAAAGAATTTGATTTTTGCGTAGTAAGCATCTTTGACTATCATAAGAAGAAATCTCCTCCAAGTCTGCGTTTGCATTGTGTGTGTGGCGGGAGGTCTTATGGTAGTTTCATTTTCCAAAAGCATTGCGAATTGACATTAAAATTCTCTGCTATTTATTTTAAAGATAAACTGTTTTACGATCTCACACCAGTCTTGCTATATTACAGCATGATAGGGGGTTCTCGCTTCGCGGTTAGGTGGCGAACGGGAGACTCTTACCCCTACATGTCCCTGAGAGGGATGGGTTGGTTAGGCAGATGCCGTGACAGTCGAGAGGCTGGCCGTAAAAGCAAGTTTGGGGTACCATTGTCAGCCACGGTGGGGCCGGGATGGTTGAAAAGCCTACCGGTTGTGACCGCTTCTTTTGGTATGTGACAGCGTGGTATCAGAGCATATGGTTAAGCGACAACCCTGCTCTGTTGGGTGTTACTCATTAGAGATAGAGTCAGCAGTACTCTAGAATGAGTTGAGTGTAATAATAGATATGAGCGCGTATTTGTTATTTGAATATAAAAATTGTTTAATATTGTGATGATTGATTTGTTGAGTGGTATATGGATTCTGGTCAATACGAGTAATTAACGATCATTGATAGGGATCTCTAAACACTCGAATAGAACAATTCGGCACAGTATTGTTTTAAAATAGGGTGAATGAAATAATTTTGCCCAAAATTATTTTTTTGTATAGAAAAGAAATGTTTTTCTATGAATTGTTACAGTATATGGTTGCATGGTTGTTAGGAAAGTGATGATATTGAAATGTTATCATTACTATTGAAACTGAATAAGAAATTCAAATCGTAACTCCAAAGTTAAGAAATAAATTCACGTATAAATGAAATTTGAGAATATAAATTTTAAATGAGACTTATAATTTAAAAAGGAATTCCAGAAAAGTTTTTGGAAATGTTTTGAAAAGAAATTTTGGAGATTTGGAAAGTTTAAATTCTTTTTGAAGTTGGAAATGAATTTCAAAGGTTTTGAAAAGTATTTTGGAGAGATAAAGCTCTAAACTCTTTTCGGTCGCTGGAAAATAACTTCGGTAATGACTGCAGCATTATCAATGTTCATTTTCGGGTTTCCAGAAGAGAAATTGCTGCCAAATTGTTTTAAATAGAAGTGGTTTGAAAAGTTTGGGTTTGGTTTTAGAAAATTCAAAGGATAATTTGAATTGTTTTCAAAAGAGATTTTTGAAATGTTGGTAAGACTCTGGAATACCATATTTATGAAATATTATTAAGTTGATAACTTATACAAATTGAATGTTGATAGAATAAATTTAACTTAAAGAGTGGAGTTAAATTAAAGGAAGTATAAGTGCATAAATTTGAATAAATGAAAGTGAAATTTCAAAGAAGATAATTGGAATTAAAATTCAATAATGGAATGAAATTGTGAATATGAATTTATGATTGAAAATAGAATTCTAATGGAACGAAATTGTAAAGTGAAAGTATAAATGATTGTATAAATCGGAATGTAAGTAAGTTGAAGACTTATAAATATTTGAAATTTGATTGAAAATGAGATTCAAATCGAAATGAATGAATGTGTGAATAAATAAATTTGAAATTGCAAGTGCAAGAAAATGAAATTGAAAGTTAAAATTCATTTTGAATTTGGAAGTAAATAAAATGGGAATTGAACTTGATTTGTGAAAAAATGAAGTGAAGTATTAAACTCAAATTAGTAAGTGAAGCTAATTGAATATTGATCAAATGAATTAGTAATTGGAACTAATTTAAGATAGTGCAGTTGTAAATGGCAGATAATTGAGGAAATTCAATATTCAGAAGTAAACTGAATCTAAATTAGATTGAAAGTGTAAATTAAATTCAAAATGAATGTGAAATGTGAAATTGAATGATAATGGATATAACTTCAATAGTAAACTAGAAATGGTATAAGAAGTTGATATTAGAAGTTTGTAATAAAATTTGCAAAATAGTTGGATGTTATAACTAGATATTATGGCTAGTAGATATACAGGTGTATAAAGGAAATTGAATTTGATTTCACAGATAATTTGAATTGCTCGACAAAAGGTACGTATTTGAATTATAATATGAGTTTTTGATGATTTCTTGTCTAGCCGCTTGGCTTTTTCTTTTTCTTTTTGAAATCTGAGAGTCCGTAGGGACGTTTTGTAGTCGTGCCGTATTAGCCGCGCAAAGGAGACGCTGGCGAAATTTTTCGAAAATTTCGAGTGTTAGAAATTTTTTGAGAAATTTTGAAAGTTTAAAATTTGAATTTAAACTCGAATTGGAATTTTGAAGAAAACAATGTTGTTTGAAAATTATGAAAATGTTTGGAAATTTAGTTGAAATGATAACGAGTCTTTAGAAGAAAGATTTGTTTTGAAGAATTGATAAAACTATTAGATTGTGAAAGATAATAGACGAGTTAAGGACATTTTTTCCTAACTTGAAATTTCGAGGACGAAATTCTTTTAAGGGGGGAAGTTTGTAACGACCCAGAATTTCGAACGAATTAAATTGAGAATATTTAATTAATTTTAAATATTTGAACGATGATTTAATTTGAATCCCGAATATAACTTTGAATTCGCCGATTAAATTATAAAATTTAATCTATTGGAACCGGATAAAAAATGTGAATCTTCAGTTTTAAGCTGAAGAAAAATATTTTAAAAGCTTGTAAGAGTCGTATTGATATCACTGAAGATAACAGAAGCTTCCGAATCGAATTTGGAAGTGATTTGTTCAGATTTGAAATTATATCGTTCAAACCGATATTTAAGAATAGTCATTTTTCAAACAGTCTCGGAATTCGACGAAACCAGTTCCATTGGGTCCGTAATATTGTATTATTACTGGATTTCCAATTTCGTATTTTTCGGAGTTAGTACGAGAGCGTACGGCGTATAAACGCGTTGCTAATAAATCGAAAAATTAAATTTAAAATTTTTATTTATATACATATTATATGCGCACGTTCATTTCCCTAAAATCGTGCCGGCAATCGCGAAAAATAATCGTGTGAACCATGCCTCGTCTAAAATTAAAATACTCCTCTCCCTCCTCTCGTTCAATCGGAAAGGAAATCAAACGAAAAAATAATGGCCGAAGCCTCCCCTCATTCAAACGAAATAAAAATCGAAACTCCCCTCGTTCTCGTTCAAGATAAAATTAAATGGCCATTGGCATTCGAAGGGCAGGCGATGTCGCGAGAGGAGATCGGCAGAGGAATTCGCGATGGGAATTGGGGTCTCGAGTGTCACGTGGAGGCGTTCACCGTGGAACTCGCGCGCACCTGGAGCAGCGACAAGGCGACGATTCGCGAACGTGAGGGGAGCTCGAAATCGCTAGCGCGTTGAAGTGGCGGCAGGCTTAGTGACGGGGTCTGACTTGGAATCGACCTAGTGATGGAGGTCGCGAGCTAGACATGGCAGTAGCCTCGTCGATGGTAGCAGTGGCGATCGCAAATTTCTGGAAACAATTCGAGGGCCACGGCATCATCAATCGACACTGGGGATGGGCTCGAGTGCTAGGCCGGGGTGATGTTCGCAGGTCGAGGTGGGTTTCGCAATGACCTGAGGCAGTTGGGAGTTCTTCGCGAGCGATTGTCGATGTCGTTGTGGCAATGTGTTCTGGACGAAGACAGTGAAGTTTTTTTTCACAGTAAGCTATTTTTATTTTTGTTTTAATTTAAATAATTTGTGCATCGATAATGTAGTTACAGTGAAAATAAAAATATAAAGACATATATATACCAATATTTAACTGATTGAAAAGATCTTTAATTTTTTTTATTTAGGTGTTTAATTTATTTAATCAACGTAATTAACAGTTTTAGAATTTATTTAAAAGGGTTTGTTAACTTAATCATTTAAAAGCAAATTTATTTGAAAAGAAGATATTTATTTAAAATAGAATCTAGGTGGAATATATTTATTTAATAAAGGAGAAATTGGTTCGACTGTTAATTTAAATTGTCTAATATTTTGGAAGTTAATTTGGAATTTTAAAATGTTAAGTAGTTATTTATAAATCGAAACTAATATAATTTATTTAGTGGAATATTTATTTAAAGGAAGAATAGTTTGATTTAAAATTTTGTTAGATAAATTTATTAAAAGAAATTGGGACAAAATAAAATCTTGGTTAAATAAGTTTATTTCAAAACGGAAATCAGTTAGAATTTAAAATTAACTGTTTAAAATGAAATCATCGATGAATCAAAATTATCAAATGAAAATTTATTATTCGATCTGTTCGAATATTAATAAATCGTATAAATGTTTATACAGTTTGAAATCGTAAAGGGAACAAGACGAATTGGATTGGATTGCAAAATTTAAAGCTAAGGTGAGATCTTCTCACTCAGATTAATAATTGAATTGCAGTTATTGATTGATTTGTTTGAATGTGCTATTAGATATGATAGGATATATCTATATATATAGCAGTATATACATATTGGCATATGTATATATTGGATTGATGATTTCCCGCCTCGTATAGCGGATGAGACCCTATTGCGCCGTTAGTAAGCGGATTTATAAAAACCTATATACCGCGATAATTCCGTACTGGAGCGGAATTGGTATTGTGCTAACATCTTTGGATGCAGGGAAACAGGTTGGAGGGATCCAACTGGACCCCTCACTTTGATTGAATTTATTTATACTGTGATATGAATCTGTGAATGATTATATTGATGTTATTGATCATATCGATGGCTGGAAAATTGTTGAAAGCTAAAATTTAGCTGAATGGATGTTTGATATCATTGGATTTCAAAAAAAATAAACGAAATTGAATTTTTGGAAATCAAAATAGAAATTTCTAAATGAATTTCGTATAATAGTGATTTTAAATTGAGGAAATTAATTTAAAATCTGGATTTCTAAATAAATTGAAAGAAACGATTGAAATTTATTTTCTTAAAAAGGAATTTATTTAAAAGAAGATAAGTTGGAAATTCAGTTTGAAATTTAATTGGTAAATTAAAATAAGTTGTGAAATCAATGTAAAATGAATTCAATAAGGAATTTATTTAGTAGTGATAAATAAAATTTGAAATCAATCTGTAATTGATTTAATATTTAAAAATGAATTTTTGAGAAATCAATGTGGAAATTTTATTCGAACGTTGAAAATAAGATTAGAAATCAACATTGAAATTGATTTGGTATTGAAGCTTTTATAAATGGAATTAAAATTTATAAAAGTTGTTTATGAACCCAAAGTCACTTATTTTGATAAGTTAAGTATAGAAGTTGATAAAAGAAGGTTTATAAGTTGAAGTTGTTATTAAAAAGAGAAATAGAATTTATAAACGTGCTTATAAATTCGAAAATAGATTGAATGTGATAAAAATGTGTAGAAATGATTGAAATGGGGTTAAGTAAATTTTATTCACGATTTTGGACAGTGAATATATTGTTAAGTAAAATGGATTCATTTTCGAAGAAGTAATATTTTAAAAATGAAGTTAAACATTTTAAAGGTGTTTTAAAATGTGTTGTGAATCGAAACCATAGATTTCAACATTTATTGTTGAAATAGACGTTTTCGAGAAACTTAAGGAAATGGTGGACTATAACACTGTTGTTATAGTAAATGATTTCCGGAAGGAAATGTTTTATATAGTATTGGGATTTATATATCTATCTTAATTTCGAATCCCTATACTAGTGATTTCGAGTCGTCGTAACGATGTTTTACGTAACATTCGTTTTGACTCAAATAAAGGTGTTAAAAGAATATTTTCCTTAAAGAATGAAATTATACTTAATTTGATTTAAGTATATCGAATATTTTCCAAGTGTTGAAATAAATGAATTGTGAATTGCTGACTTATTTTTAAATAAGTATGGAAATGTTTTCCAAAACGAAATGAAATGTTTGAGAATTTATCTTCTTAAAGATAAATTGAAATTGAATATTGAAAACGATTTGAAAATCGAATATCAGTAGATATTCGAAAGTATAAATTCAATACGGAATTTATAGAAGAAAGCGAAGTTGTTTAAAAATAAATATTGATTTATTTTTGAAGTGTGGAAAATTGATTTGAAATTGTTTTCAAATGGTTAAGTGTGGAAATTTTATATCTTATAAAGATATTTTTGAAGAATAAATAATTTGGGAAAATTATTTGGAATCTGATGATGTTGCGCATCTTTATTGATAGTTAAATAACCGACTATCAATAATTACCTTTAGATAGGTATTTGTTGTGAATTGGATGAATTTGAATGCCACACTTATTTTTAAATAAGCGCTCACTATTCGGGTTAGCCGGGAAAGGACCATGGGGTCGTATAACCCATTCCGAATACGTGATACGTCGTTATGAATTGCATTCGAAGACCGGTGTTGAAGACCGGATATTTTTGAAAACGGAAGGATTACCGTCGAGTTACTCTACACCGACTGATCTTCGGTTTAGAGGTTTTATCACCCTTAGTGACGGGAAGTCCTGACGTGATTGAAAATTATCCGGAATTGCAAGGGCTTCGTGAGAAGTGCCTTCGGTTCTGTTCGATCCCGGAACAGACTTGTATGGATTGTGTGTCTGACGTTACAATTTGAGATATAAAGCTGATTTCTTTCAAATACATTTCTGTTGGTGGCGGAGAATTTATTCTCTTAGCTTAACACCCTTCTCTGAGACGTACGAGCTCAGAGGTTATGTAGTTGAAATTTATCAGCGATATATCCCAATTTGGTAACGTGGCATACTGAGTGTTGCTGTGAAATGATCAGTGTTTGATCATTCGCGATATGATCATTTGTTTGATCTTATATCTTTGTGATCATAGGTTGATCATTTTGTTTGACCCGAAGCAGGGCTTTTTGAGAAAGCGTAGCTTTGTGGATGAGACTTCGTCGAGCCTCACACCCCGGAAATGGTCGAAACAGGACGAATGCAGCAAGGTTCTAGGGAGTAGCGCCCCTTAGTGTATGTCATTCCTTCTGGATAAAGGTGGTATCATGGTATGGAGCCCAGATACTTAACCTCTGTGGTTACTGCATTATTTTTACTATGTGGTTTGTTGCGAATCGGGGATCCTCGGGAAGATCGGTGACGATCGGGGGATGGCATACGCGTGTCAGTAGTTACCTATTTTTGCAGAGGTAACCCGGCCTTGTGTTGGCAGAGATCCGGTTAGGTTCTCGGGTCGTCTATTCCAGGGACGTACCCATCGTGGATAGGAAGTTCCTTAGCCTGACCATTTGTTGGAAATCCAAAGAAACAATACGCGACTTGTACGGTATTAGTTGTAGAACCTGCCATTTAATATGGTAGCTATAGCGGGCATACTATAATGGTACCTATGCTGGCTAAGATTTATATTGTACTTTCGAAATGTTTTCTACACTATGCACTAATAATAATATCAAAAAGAATTTGATTTTTGCGTAGTAAGCATCTTTGACTATCATAAGAAGAAATCTCCTCCAAGTCTGCGTTTGCATTGTGTGTGTGGCGGGAGGTCTTATGGTAGTTTCATTTTCCAAAAGCATTGCGAATTGACATTAAAATTCTCTGCTATTTATTTTAAAGATAAACTGTTTTACGATCTCACACCAGTCACCATGACTGACTCGGAGTTTATTGTTTCCCTTCTAAACTCTGGGTGCCCACCAATTTCCACACGGGCAGCCTAGAGTTAGATTATCAGGATATTCAGGATATTCTGGAGCTTTGGAGATAAGCTGGATGACGAGACGTAGTATTTGTATCTGATAGTATTTATTCCGCTGTATATTCTGTATGAGGACAAGTTATATAACTGTCCATTGTTGTATATTGACTCTGATGATTGATGTATGTATAAAATGATATAGTTCTTTGTTTTAAAGATTACTGATTTATCTATTATATATTGTTCCGCTGCGATGTGTAAGATTCTGATATTGTTTTCTGTTTCTATTTCTGCTCTTGTTCTGTTGTTGTTCTTCTTTCTTTTTCTTCTATCTTCTTCTTCTGCCCTTTTCTTCTTTCTTAAACCCTCACTATTGGAGTTTCCGGCGTTCGATGGCTCGGCAGTCGATAAAGTGAGTATCGATGTCGAATTTTCGGAAGTCGAAAATTTCGGTATGTGACATGTCCCATACCACGTGTTTTACTAAATCGTTTGATTCTCTTCATCGTTTCCTTGAAAGTGCAAAACTGTGTATTTTTGTAAAAATACATTTTACATTCTCAAACGGACAAGTCCGGAATTAAGCGAATCAGTAATAGAAAGGGGTCATAGTCCTCGATTTTGCTGAAACGTTTAAATCGATTCCTCATTCTTTTGAAAGCGCAAACTGTAAAATTTCTGAAAGCAATTTTATTTATTTTATAAAAATAAAAATTCACATTCTCAACTGGACAAGTCCGAAGTTAAGCGAATCAGTAAAAGAAAGGGGTCATAGTCCTCAATTTTGCTGAATCGTTTAAGTCGCTTCCTCATTCTTTTGAAAGCACAAACTGTTAAAAATTTTATAAAACAATTTTCATTTTAAAACGATTTTCAAAATACGTGATTAAAACAGCAAATCCGTAACAATTTCGATAAGGAAATTGTACTTCTCAAAATACCGTAAAAATGGGTCACAAATCAGCATTGTGGTATAACCGCTTGAAAATTCAGTTTTAAAATTTGACGGTTACTGAAGTCAAAGCGACAGTAATTTTTAAACGTCAAAATCTCATCAAAATCATTCACATCAAAATGTAACACCAATGAATTTTCATTCATTAAAATTGTCAACAAAACACCGTGCTTCAAAAATATAGCACTGGTGTAAAAATTCCGTTATAAAAATAACGGCAACAAAATACGTTTCAAAACCAAGCATCGGTTCAACGTAAAATTAATGCAGTAACGTGCAATTCATATTTGCACGCACACTACAATATAAACAAAGAAATTACTCTATTATCTTCAATGAAGATAATTTAAAACAGCAAAAATCTAATCAATATATGATTAGCATAAAAGAAAACCAGCAAAGATCTCAACAAAAATCACATAATTGCAATCGTTTCGAATCCTCAATTCGGATTCGAAATTCTCAAAGAAACAAAATAAACACAGCTATGTAATCGACAAATGAAATTTTATTTCAATTTCATACTTTGATTTTTTTTTAAATCAAAAAGATTATCAGTTGTACTCAGCGAAGACAGTGTCACTGCTTTCGCTGCGCACTCTGATAACAGAACACAAATTATTCAATCAACAAAACACAGTCTCACTTTTATTTTTAAATAAAGATATTTAAAAATTTCATCAAAATTTCAAAACTTTAGTTTTGACTCAAAGCACAAATAAAACATCGACTAATAGTTGTAACACATGTTCCATCCAAGTTACGTTTTATATTATGTCCATAAACCCCAAGCTTTGATACCAGCTGTGACGCCCCACCTCTATGCTCACAATAACAAAGAGTATTAAAAGAAATACTGTCTGTTATTGCGAAGAATAAGGCTGGATAGGAGCGGCCATCCGTAGTTGGCCTTACACTAGTATTGGTTACCTCGATAGGAGTGGTATATATTTTTCATTTTTCATCGCTTATTTATTTACTCCCATCGACATACCCAATTACCAGTATAAAACGAACTACGATGGTTCATAATAGTTTAGGACAATATATATAATAATAACACAGATACAGTAAGAATGCGGAACACAGATAACAAAAGTCTCATATATATATAACTGATGTCAGTTACAATACATTTGACACGATACATATGATACAACTACAACTGTCGACTCTGGAAGTTATATATACAAATACATTATCAACTAATGTACACGAATACATATCAACCTAATCAGTACACTGACTACTACAAAAAGACGCGGACCACTTCAAAAGATATGAAAAGTCTTCGTAGCTCAACAACAACCCAAAGCAGGAAATCTACAACCTGAAATAACTCGGGTCTGACCCGAGTATTAAATTCAAAAGAAAATAATACACGGGTCAGTCCAATTCAAACTCAGTTATTAATGCACAGAAGCAATAATAATCAAATATCAAATAGACGACAGTCACAGAAATCTCGTATATCCAACTTCTCGATAAGAGAATCGGATAACGGCAGATATAACACTAAAAAGTGTTAAACAACATATCAGCAGATCCAAATCATCAGCAAAGATAGATAAAAAGAGTATCAATGAAGATAATTTTGGAAAACAACATAATTGCCTAAACAGCAATTTAACAACAAAATCCAATTATTAAGTAAATAATTAGACAATCTCAAAATGGTTACATCAAACCAAACTTTGTGTGGCTGCAGTACACACACGCGTGCATTGCCTCGCCACTACAGTACGTGAAATCATCACAACAGTGAATACTAACAGCAATCAAAACCGCAGAGATCAAAATGAAACCCAAGCCAACAAAACAGCGTAAACAACAAAAATCTAATTATCAATATGATAATTAGAAAACACACAATCTAACTTATCTGAAAGATAATTAGATATCAACAAAATCATCAGATTAAACCAAATCAAAATACAACTTCAAAATATCGAATTGAACCAACGAAACAATTCAATAATCGAAATATCAATTAAATCCGTCACTTTTGCTAGGGCTGCAGTACACGCATGCGTGTACTGCCTCGCCATTACAATAATGCAAGTGAAACACAACCCAAAGGTGAGACATGAAGTAAGATATAGCATGTTATGCAACTGTAAAACTTAACAGTGCAAATTGGCAAAAGCGAAGACTGCCTGAAGCACACGTGCCCAGACAGAAATAGAAGGCAACAAGTGATAATAGCATGTGTACTAAAGATAAAGCAACACAGCCACACATCACAGAGGCTACAGGTGAACAAGCACGTGTACCCTGATAAGTCAAAACAACAAGGCACAGCAATTACAACCCAAATCAAATTACAACAAAATGCAAAAGTTCAAGTCAGAGACTCAACACATATATGAATGTACTGGCAAGAAATAAGATACACCAGGCTTTCAAACGAAATCCAACAGGGGTAAGCTGCAAACAAATGCAACTCAATATTTAAACAAATGCACTACATCACGTATACAAGATACGGGCACCAGTGAAACAAAATGTCACAAACAATACCTGACACATAAGCGACTACAGAGATACATGTACATGAAGGTAACTGGCGCAACTGAGATGCAAAATTCATCATACATGATATGGAGACAACATAAGCAAGTGGTACAGCACGTTCAAAAAAGACAGAAGATTCCAACGCATTTACCAGTTATAACAAAAATCAGGCAGCAGTTTTGAACAGACATGCCAAAGTCTAAAAATTTCTTCGAATGAACAAAGTCACCAAATGTCAGAGAATCAAAATGGTGGTAGCAAGTTCGAGCAAAGCTCAAAAGCACAACATCATGAAACAGTGTGCAGAGAAGTGCTACAAAACCATAACAAAATGCAAGGAACAGCTGCGGATACAAATGCATCACTGAGACACGAGAAGACCAACAATGCAACTAAATGCAACTGCCTCGAAGAATAATACCAGAGACTACAAAGAAGCCAAGTACATGAAGACCATGCCAAACTACAATGAACCAATGGACCAAACAAATGCAGCACCTATCTGAAGTATACAAACTACTGAAGACTAACAGTAAGCTGTATCCAATAGAATAATAATCCTAAATGTACAAGGTTAAAGTCAAGACCGATGCCAACAGTTAATGACCAATGTCATGGGATTTCCTAAACAAGTACAAGTGTACTATAGGGAAAAATGCAACATGAATCTGGACAGTGCAAATATGAGACTCGACTGGACAACCTCACAATGAAATGGTCATGTTCAAAACTTGATACAAGGAACTACATGATTAACAAGTATGCAAGTGAATGCAACGTGAACCGAATGCAACGTGAACCAACCGCGCACTAGTAAGGTTAACGAGACTCGGTATGTCCATGAAGACAACAAAACAGGTGCAACATAATGCGACAGTGGGCAGAGTCGGGGCTACAACTCAAAACCATATGCAAATAGAAACTGTAATACAGTGCACAAGTCAAGTAAGTCCTACCAATTTCAAACTAGAGTTCATATGCCAGAGTGATAAAAATCACATATTTAAAGAAATCGAAGTAGCAGGCTTCACAAAAATCAATTTTTATCAAGCCTAAGCTCAAAGCAAAACAACGCAAATTACCAGATGAATACAGCATTAAGCCCGAAGTCAAACTGAAAGTCAAGCCGTAATGGCTAAGGAATTCGAACATTTCAAAAATCTTAAAAGCCATAAACCTGAACCAGTCAAAAATCGCAAGTATCATTTTATATGAATTTGATTGAAATTCAGAAAAAACATCAAATGCAGTTCAATGATATCAAATGGCCGAAAACATTAGTAAGTCATGTAATCGCATAAACAACGTCAGGTGGCCGAAGGATGGCCAAAGTCGAACAAGAACGAAAACAACATCGTCAATTCAAGTAAACGAACTCATACAAAATTGATAAAATCAGAGAAATCATCAACAACGAACACAATCAAACTGTCAAAGCACTATACCAAGCATGAATTAGATGTGAGTAAATTAAATTACTCACCTTAGTTCGAAACGTAGACGAACACAGTCAAGCGGCCGAAGTTATCTCACGAGACGCTCAACAAAGCAAGGAGATCGAACTCCATCGAGCATTCCAAGATCGAATGGTTGCGCGTCGAAGCCATGGAGAACTCAAATCAAGCAGCCGAAACCACTATAAATCGAACCCTAATTTGAAGAAGAGGAACAGACGAGATCGAAGCCGCCACCATTTTCATTTGAACGAGGCCGCCATTTTTTCGTTCGCTTTGATTTTAGTTTTAGGGTTACGAATGAGAAGGGTAAAGGGGGACGGGTTTCTTATGAATCAACAAAAGGGAACGGCATCTAAGCAATGCAAATGTGGGCTAGATTCAACATATAAAGCCCAATTCTATCATTTAACAAATTGTTTAAAAAAATTTAACAACAGCTTTAAAATTCCAAACAATGATTAATAATTTTTAGCAATAAATTTTAACCCAATTAAAACTCTCACTATCAATAAGCTAGCTCGTTAATCAATTAAGGACGATTATAAATCAATACAAAATCCCGGGTCGTTACATTATGTCTCGGGGTCCTTCATTGTTACTGTCAATATATACAACCGAGCAAGTTACAAAGTTACACAACAACTAAATTATATTTCAGGGTCATCGAGTTTAGAAATAAATACTACAATCCAATTAAAGATGTAATTCGACAGTAAGTTGAACACGTTAAGTTTCTTTGTACAGAACCTATACATAATTCATAGAAAAAAATGTATAGGTTGTGGTTTCTCCACACACCATTCAAATAAGTTACCACACAAGAAATCAAATCAAAAGCCAGCATAGCAATTAAACTATATGTATAGGCTACCGAATTTCAAGTAAAACTTAATTCATACGAAATTGCTCTGAATATGTACCTGTTTGTTGTATATTGGTCGACTGTTATTTTGTTTGCTTTTCCAAATAATTCACTATATTTTTAGATTAGTATTATTTTATTTTACATACATATACATGCATACATACATATATATATATACATGCATATATATACATGCATATACATATATATACATACATATATATACATGCATATACATATATATATATACATACATATATATATATACACACATATATAAGTATATATATTTATATACATATATATGTTTTGTACTTAACTTACTCTTCTTTGTTTAGTTTCTTAGCAGATTCAGGTATGCTTACTAGTTTGAATGGATTCATATGTTGTTAAGGACTAGAGTGTTTTTCTCATTTTAGGGTTTTATATTGTATTTTTATTATGGACCTTAGTTTTCTAGGTTTATGGGATTTTTATTTTTTATTTTTATTATACGGGGGAACCACTACCTGTCAAGCATGTTGACAGCTTCATTGTTAAGTGTAGAATAAAATTACATGAGTGTCTCCTCTAAGCATAGAGAATCACTCATTATTCTTAGAAAAAAATTAATTAACTTATTTAATTAATTTATTTTATTAATCTTATTTACAAATTTTTAAATTTTCGAAATTAATTTATATTAATTTTCAAACATTTTGAAAATTTTATTATATTATAACATTTATAACATGTTTGTATTTTATTTTAAATTTAAACTCTTATGTTTTTAATTTTTAAGCAATTTTAATAATTTATATTATATTTATAATATTTTCTTATTTTTAAATATAAAATTTTATTTTTAATTTCAAAACAATTTTAAATTAGCCCAAGGTCCAATTAAAATTTGGGCCTTTTTCTATTAGGGATAATTTTTGGGCTATGAGCTTAATAGTTAACCATAACATGACTAATTTAGACCGCATAGGCTATTGGGCTCTGATACCATTGTTGGAACCGTGCCAGACCATAGTGGAAGATATGAGTGAATATAAAAAAAAATCTCTTATTGGCTCCATGTTTGGCCAATGTAGTCTAATTTATTTAGAACATTTCTAAATTAATTTAAATAAAATCACTTATTTAATTTAAATTTATAAATTATAGATAGAATTTTATTTAATTTATATTCAATTAAATATAATAGTACACATATGTATTATATACATATATATACCATAGCATTAAATATTATATTTATATATATGTGTGTATGTGTGTGTGTGTGTTTACAATAAAAAAATTAAATCATTTTACACCTATACATATACATGTATGAATTACAGTAACAAAATTTTTATTATTATATTTAAATATATACGTATATTTATAATATCTAATTATGTATATGTATATATATATATATATATTAATTATGTATTTAAAGATATATATTTTTAAACCTTTCCAGATCGAATGCATAACACACAAAAAATTATTTATATTTTATTACATTAAAAAAATGTGTGTATATTAGTTATTATTCGAAATAAAATAAAACTGTAATAAAATATATTTTTTTGTTATATTATTTGAATTTTAAATTTTTAGGAAATCAAGCATGATATTTTAAAGTAACAATTTTTTTTCAGAATTTATGAGTCAAATAATATTTTTAATTAATTAATTAATTTCGATCGTTTATTAAATTGATTTTAAAAAATATAACAAGGATTTTAAAATTCTGAATTTTTGGCTGAGAACTATACGATGATAAATAAAAATTTTAAATTTAATTTTTGAAACATATTTAATTTTATATGATTTATTTAATTAGTATATTGATTTAAATAAAATTAAATAATAGTTAATAAGTATTAAAAATTAATTTACAACCGCTTAAAAATATAATCTATGTAGATATGCATTTGTAAAATATAGGTTTAACTATTAACATGATATAATGATATAATTAAATGCAAGTCATATAATTAAAATTAGGTAGTATATTAATACATAAATACATATACATACATACATACATACATATATATATATATATATTAATAAAACGATAATAACTAAAATAAAATTTATATGGCTGTGCACTTCAGATCTTTATATACAAAAAATATGTTTTTTAAAATAAGTTAAAACCTGCATATAACCAATTTAAATGTGACAACATTGATGATACACATAAGAATATCATAAAACTAGCAATAAAATAATGATATATATGTGAATAATATAATATTATCCAAAAATTATAAATCATATAGTATAGTAAATACATACCTAATACTAATGACTTAGAGCACACTTTGTAATGATGAATTCTCCCTCCTTTGAAATCTCCTCGATTCGGCCGATTGCTAATCCTTGAACCGTAGACCTTTTTCCGTCCAATAGCTAATGCACTTTGAATTGATTTGAGATGAATTTATTGGAGCTCCTTGTTGATGAGGTCGGTCGACAATGATGGGGAAATGGTAGCCAATATTCTTTTTGCATTAGGGTTAGGGGTCCTTTTATAGTGGAAGAAATAGAGAGAAATATGGACACATCTCATACCATTTCTCATCAAATCTCAACCGTCCATCTCCAAACCCCTCTAGCCTTTTTAGCCGCCTCCTACAAGCCCTATTATTTCCGAAATAACATCTTAAAATCATGGGCTAACAGCACATTTATGCCTAAATAAATATTATTAACTAAATCTAATTTAATTGTTTGTCGATATCGCATATCGATCAATGCACTTACAACTATTATAAATATATACAATAATATTAATTCTCAAATCATATTCAAAATTTTATAATTAATATTTTATAAATATAAATTAATTTAATTAATTTATAACAATTATAAACTAATTAAATCGTTTGGTCTAAAGAGAATTCAACATTCCAGTTGTGTGACTTGCCAGGTGTAAATTCGGTCAGCAATTAACATCGAACTATTCGAATGTTGATGTTCACACGTCACTTAGCAGGTGGTGTGACATTTTGGTCAAATTTACCACTTATTTAGTTTTGGTAAAAATTCAATTTTATATTATTAAGCGTTACCCTGTTGTGCAATTTATTTACACCAATTCTCTTCGTCAAAACTATATCACTTTGGACTTATGGAAATTGGTGATGGTCAAAATTCCAATATCATCCATATTCAACTCTGTACTCTAAACACAAAATCCTTAGTTCAATAATAACAATTATTATTAACAGAAATGTTCTAGCCAGAGACTTTGAGTTGACTTGAGTTGATCGTGATACTAACCCTATACAATTGAGGAGATGAATCCTCTCTTGAATATAGTTCCACTTCCAATACTTCCACTCAACAAAACTATAGTCACTCGATGGTGATTGTGCCATCATTTTACTATAATCAAAACAGAGCTTTCATATTGAAGATCCATAGTATTCTCAAGTCGAGGGAACTGTGTAAATCAGTCACATCGATATTTTCTGTTTGACCAGAGTCATATTATCCAACAGAAAACTATCGAGTAAGTCGTTCCGTTGTTATGAAATAACTATCAGTACATAACCCCTAGGTGTTCCTAGTAGTCATGAGTAATACACTGCCCAATATTCAGACAGCGTTACGTACTCTAGTCTCAACGGATACATCGATATCCAATTTCGATGCATCTTGACTAGGAACATTTAAAATGATATATTTGTTTTCATTATGATAAATTACTAGTGATTACAACACTTTATAACTACTATCACAAAACATACCATTTATGGATTTTCAATTAAATATACTTTTAATTAAATCAATTAATTAATATAACACATTATAACAAGTATATAATAGAAAGAAAATACCTTTTATTTCGAACAAGATTGGTTACCGAGTTAAATATATGTAACAAATTACATAATTGCCCCTTGGGTATACCCCTAACTATATCATACATGTGCTTTTGTAAGTTTGCAGATAAAGTGAAGGAAGGAGAAAAGCATCTGGAGAGAGTCATGTCCGCATGATGATTCGGTATATCTCTTGCATCCATTTTTTTACAGTTATTGTTTTAATAATTGATTGATTGAAAAAAAAGTGTATAAAATATGGTGTACAGGTTTTATGTAATAACTAATTATCAACATGAGACTCTATGTGTGTATTGATGTTTAAGTTCAGCTGTGAGGCTTTCCATTTTTATTTGTTGTTTTAGATTTTTTAATTTTTATCTACCCATGGTCCACTATTTTTAATATCTGAAATTAGTTGTAAGCATATTTTGATGTCATTTATAATTAATTTTAGACATTTAAAACAGTGGATCGCTATGTATCAGGCTTAGATTTAGCGATTCCCTGAGCCTTGGGTATGTTTGACCATTAGGTCATAATGATTTGCACCTTAGTTTGGGTTAAAATATTGTATGAGAGGGCATTTTGATTGGCAATTATATACTTTGTATATATTGGTTGTTTGTTAACCATCGTTATCTCACCCTAAAATGATGTTTATTTATGATGATGGAAGATAAATAAAGTAGGAATGAGATGGGGTGAACACTTACAAGAGGGGTTATGTGTTGGTTATAATCTGAGTGACACACCCACGATGTTAAATTGTAGTTGAAACCTGACCCATGGGATCATCTTTTATTTTTGTAGTGATAATATTTGTTTGGAATATTTATAAAATATATAATTCCTATTTAAAGATATTTTATTAAAATGGGGGAAAATTGTTATTTTTTGACATCAATATGATTTGTTGAATTCATTTTATGAGAATAAAGTATTTAATTTTGAAATAGAATATTTTTATAAAGGTATTTTCGAAATGGAAGTGAACATAGAAAAAATAATTTATTTGAAAGTACTTCTAGGAAAAATGTGTTTTAATTAGATATTGTTTGAAGAGACAATTATGTTTGAAAAGCTTTACTTGTTTTTTTAAAAAACGTCCTTTAGAATGTGTTTTACAATAGTATTATTTAGAAGTGATTTATTAAAAGTAGATAAATTTTGTCTAAGAAAAGAGAAATTCCAGTGGTAAATAATATTTTTTTGGAAGGATGTTCCGTTTAAAATATTTATTCTGGTTGAAATATTTTATTGGGAATATTTTTGTCTTCAATTTCGGGATATCGTCTGATAAAGGTAATTTGTAACCTCATTATGACATAGAATACTTTGTAAAAGTATTTTGTTGAGAGATTTTTTTGAAGACAGATATTTTTGTTAAAGAATATTTTTAAAATATATAATGTAGATTTTGAGGAGTTTAACAGGATGGTTTGAGGAAGAGAAAACTATTTTGATAATAGTATAGAATTTAAAATATTTTCGTCAAAAGTACCTTGTTAGAGAATATTTAGTGTGGACATATATTTCAAAAGAAAAGAATATTTTGTTGAAACATTTTTTATAATGAATATTATATGATTTGGAGAAGATTTATTACAAGAAATTATTTCCACGAAAAGGTATTCTATTTTAAAGGAATTATTTTCCTAAAGAAGTATTTGAAGATAGTATGTTATAAGTATTTTTATTTGAGAATTTGTTGTTGGGAAGATTTCAAAATAGTTTGTTCGGAGTATTTTTACTTAAGAAGTATCTTTTGAGTTAAGAATGCGACAAAGTATTTGGTTGAAGGAAAAGTTTTATCAAAGGAGTATATTCGATTTTAGAAAACTTCTTTGTTTGAAAATTAATTCTAACCATATGGATTTCACTTAAAGAGGTACTCTTTGATAGATGATGTTTTGAAGAGAAAAATATTTTTTATAAAGAGTTTTGGTCGAAAAGACATAATTTGAAGATTGCTTTATTAAGAATATATTTGGAAATGTATTATTAAGGAGTGATATATTATAGATTATCTAATTTTACAATACTTTAAAGAGAATATTTTACTAAGATGAGGATGGTTTAAGTTAGAAAGTAACCGATTGAAAAAGTAAAATATTTAAACTGGATAACAAACTTTAGAGATGTGTTAAAAAGATGTTTTATTTGGAAATTTTAATTGAGAACTATAAAACTAGACTTTGTAATATGGGGTGTAAAATGATGGGATAGAATGAGTTTTGAGTCACTATTATGTGTTACTCTCCCTTATGGGTTGTATGGATGTATAGTTATTCCCTTCCATAGAGAGGTTTGTGTATGGTGTAAGGACTATCCATTTTGATGTTTGACGTATAACCTTTTTATTTTATTTTCTCGTTTGGTTGAATTGTATGTGCTGGTCTATTTCTTATTAGGCTACATTTGATTCATTGTTTGTGTTGTTTTGTCCTACTATTTTCTTAATTTATTCATATTATGCTTGTTTGGATTGTTTTCACTTGTTTGCATTGTATTGATTGTCTGGTTTGCTATAATTAGTTTTAGTTATTATTTGTTTACTTGCTTGTTTACCTGTTTTCTTATTTGCCTGTTTGCTTGCGTTCTTGTTTGATTCTATATATGATACATGTATGATGAGGTGCTTATCCAATTTTAACTAATGATGGGACATGCACTGGAGAAACTAGAGGATTGATAATGGATATATTTAGTTTACTCATAGTGGGATAGTGTAGTTTCCAAAGCTGAGAAAGACTTGGTATTCAGAATGACTAAGAGATTAAAAGATGTTTTTTAAAGATGGGAATAGCAACTAGAGAATTCCGGTGACTTGTAACAAACCGAAATTTTCGACTTTCGAAAATTCAACATCGATACTCACTTTATCGACTGCTGAGCCATCGAATGCCGGAAACCCGAAAAGTTATGGTTTTAAGAAAAAGAAAAAGTAGAAGAAGAAGAAGATAGAAGAAAAAGAGAAGAAAGAAAGAAGAACAACAGAACAACAGCAGAACAGAATACAATATCAGAATCTTACACATCGCAGCGGAACAATATATAATAGATAAATGAATATCATTTAAAAACAAAAGAATTATATCTGTTATTACATTACATCACATCATATCATCAGAGTCAATAAACAACAATGGACAGTTATATAAACTTGTCCTCATACGGAATACACAGCGGAATAAATACTATCAGATACAAATACTACGTCTCGCCATCCCGCTTATCTCCAAAGCTCCAGAATATCCAGAATATCCTGATAATATAACTCTAGGCTGCCCGTGTGGAAATTTGTGGGCACCCAGAGTTTAGAAGGGAACAATAAACTCCGAGTCAGTCATGGTGACTGGTGTGAGATCGTAAAACAGTTATTCTTTAAAAATAACAGCAGAGAATTTTAATGTCAAATTCGCAATGCTTTTGGAAAATGAAACTACCATAAGACCTCCCACCACACACACAATGCAAACGCAGACTTGGAGGAGATTTATTCTTATGATAGTCAAAGATGCTTACTACGCAAAATCAAATCATTTTGATATTATTATTAGTGCATAGTGTAGAAAACATTTCGAAAGTATAATATTAATCTTAGCCAGCATAGGCATTCCGCACTTATGCCTACTATAGCTACTATGTTCAATAGCAGGTTACCGCCACATTCCATAGCAGGTAATACAACTAAAACCGTACAAGTGTCGTATTGTTTCTTTGGATTTCCAACAAATGGTCAGGCTAAGGAACTTCCTATCCACGATGGGTACGTCCCTGGAATAGACGACCCGAGAACCTAACCGGATCTCTGCCAACACAAGGCCGGGTTACCTCTGCAAAAATAGGTAACTACTGACACGCGTATGCCATCCCCCGATCATCACCGATCTTCCCGAGGATCCCCGATTCGCAACAAACCACAAAGTAAAAATAACTATGCAGTAACCACAGAGGTTAAGTATCTGGGCTCCATACCATGATACCACCTTTATCCAGAAGGAATGACATACACTAAGGGGCGCTACTCCCTAGAACCTTGCCGCATTCGTCCTGTTTCGACCATTTCCGGGGTGTGAGGCTCGACGAAGTCTCGTCCACAAAGCTACGCTTTCTCAAAAAGCCCTGCTTCGGGTCAAACAAAATGATCAACCTATGATCACAAAGATATAAGATCAAACAAATGATCATATCACAAATGATCAAACACCGATCATTTCACAGCAACACTCAGTATGTCACGTTACCAAATTGGGATATATCGCTGATAAATTTCAACTACATAACCTCTGAGCTCGTACGTCTCAGAGAAGGGTGTTAAGCTAAGAGAATAAATTCTCCGCCACCAACAGAAATGTATTTGAAAGAAATCAGCTTTATATCTCAAATTGTAACGTCAGACACACAATCCATACAAGTCTGTTCCGGGATCGAACAGAACCGAAGGCACTTCTCACGAAGCCCTTGCAATTCCGGATAATTTTCAATCACGTCAGGATTTTCCGTCACTAAGGGTGATAAAACCTCTAAATCGAAGATCAGTCGATGTAGAGTAACTCGACGGTAATCCTTCCGTTTTCAAAAATATCCGGTCTTCAACACCGGTCTTCAAATGCAATTCATATCGACGTATCACATATTCGGAATGGGTTATACGACCCCATGGTCCTTTCCCGGCTAACCCGAATAGTGAGCGTTTATTTAAAAACAAGTGTGGCATTCAAATTCATCCAATTCACAACAAATACCTATCTAAAGGTAATTATTGATAGTCGGTTATTTAACTATCAAAAAAGATGCGCAACATCATCAGATTCCAAATAATTTTTCAAATTATTTATCTTCAAAAATATCTTTACTAGATATAAAATTTCCACACTTAACCGTTTGAAAACAATTTCAAATCAATTTCCACATTTCATTTTATCTTTGAAGATAAAATCTCAAAACAGTTCATTTCATATTGGAAAAGCATTTCCATACTTATTTAAAAATAAGTAATTCACAAATCATTTATTTTCAACATTTGAAAATATTCGATATACTTAAAACAATATTAAGTATATATTCATTCTTTAAGGAAATCATAAATTTGACATCTATTTGAGTCAAAACGAATGTTGCGTAAAACATCGTTACGACGACTCAAAATCACTAGTATAGGGATTCGAATTTAGATAGATATATAAATCCCAATACTACATAAAACATTTTCTTCCGAAAATCATTTACTATAACAACAGTGTTATAGTCCATCATTTCCTTATATTTTCGAAAACGCCTATTTCAACAATAAATGTTGGAATCTATGATTTCGATAGTTCACACGTTTTAAAACATCTTTTAAAACAATTAACTTCATTTCATAATATCGCTTTCCCAAAACCCTATCCATTTTACTTAAAAATATATTCACTGTCCAAAATCGTGAATATACTTCTCTAACCACATTTCAGTCTTTTCTACACATTTTATTCCAATAAAAATTCGCTATTTAAAATCGCGAATATATCTTCTTTAATGTCCTTCTATATTTAATTTATCAAATCCAATTGATTTCGAATTTATAAAACAACGTTTATAAATTCTATCTTCATTTTATAACAACTTCGTTTTTATAAATTTCCTTTAATGACCCATTCAATTTTCTAACTCCACGTATACATCAAAAATCCATATTATAAGTTAAATACTTATAATTTATTTATTTTAAAAGAAATCGTTCTTTTAAACTTTACAAACTGTAAATAAACCCATTTTAACATCATTTCCATTTTTTTTAAATCCACATTCCCAAATATTCACTTTTAACCCCAAAATCAAATCCCAAATTGATTTCTAATTTTACTTCAATACCAAATCAATTTCAATATTCATTTCTAAATTAATTTCCCATCCCAAATCATTTTATATTGATTTTTTCTAAACTTGTTTCAATTTTGCCAATTAAATTTATAATTGGACTTCCAACTTATTTCCTTTTAAACAAATTCCTCTTAAAGAAAATAAATCCCTTTTATCTTTTTCCAACTATTTAGAAATCCAAATTTTAATTAAATTCTTCAATTTAAAATCACGTTTATACGAAATTCATTTATTTAACGTTTTCACTTGATTCTGGAATTAATTCGATAAGAATATAAAAATTAACTTTTTTATACTTTAAAATTCCTTTCTTCGAATTTATTCAATTTCTAAAATTTATTCACTTAGAAATTTTCTACTTGAATTTCAAAAATTCCATTTCGTTTATCTTTGGAATCCAATGATGTCGGAACACCATTCAGCTAAATTTTAGCTTTCAAACAATTTCCAGATATCAATATGATTAATAGCATCACTATAAAATCATTCACAGATTCACATCACAATAGAAATAAATTCAATCAGTGTGAGGGGTCCAGTTGGATCCCTCCAACCTGTTTCCCTACATCCACAGATGTTAGCACAATACCAATTCCGCTCCAGTACGGAATTATCGCGGTATATGGGTTTTATAAAAATCCGCTTACTAACGGCGCAATAGGGTCTCATCCGCTATACGAGGCGGGAAATCAATCAATCCAATATATACATATGCCAATATGTATATACTGCTATATATATAGATATATCCTATCATATCTAATAGCACATTCAAACAAATCAATCAATAACTGCAATTCAATTATAAATCTGAGTGAGAAGATCTCACCTTAGCTTTTTATTTTGCAATCCATTTCCATCCCAGACTTGTTTTCTCGATTTATACCTTGTATAAATAATTATACAATTCTATTAATATTCGAACGGATCGAATAACAAACTTTCATTTGCTAATTTTGATTCATCGGTGACTTCATTTTTAATAGTTAAATTAACTGATAGTTTTACTTAAACCAAGCTAATAAATTAAAAGTGTATACTTGCATATTTATCTTTCCTCTGAAAATCCTTTGGGTACTTAGAAAAATAAATCAGGTCAACTTAATAATTTTATTTACCAGTTCCATTATCTCCATTAACCAATTTCTTTTAACAAAACATTTTCTTCGAAATAGATTTAATTTTTAACTGGAAATTTGCCTTTTCAACTTGTATATTTAATTTCCTCTTTTGAAACTACCAATACTTAAAAATTTAATTTATCTAGATTCAAAATCTAACTTTTATATAAACTCCACAACATTTACAAATTCTATATTTTCCAAATCTCTTATGTATATGTAAATATATTAAATCCTAATAAAATTCCTTTCCACCTATATATTACTAAGGCAGAACTGTTTTATTCTACTGCAAATATTTTTCTAAACTATACATACATATAGAATTTAAAACTCTTGTTTAAAGAATCTTCTTATCATACATTTTCCTTTATAATAACATTAACTAAATCAATATTTGAACAAATTAAACTAATAACAGAATATACCTAACAGAAAAGATACGAACCAAAGCTTCGACATCAGTCTGCCCCAATTCACGCCCTCGAGCGTCGTCGCGACACGTGCTTCCTCCTCGGCTCCAAAACAACCCACATCGCCACCGCAGATCGCCTCACGCGCTCGCCCTCGCGAGCTACTCAGATGCGCCGCCACGCCTTGCGACTCGAATTGCCGCCGAACCCATCGCGACACTGCCTCGTGCGCTTCCCTACGCACGCGCGAGCCTGACCTAGCCCATCCCCAAATATCACCTGCGACCTTCGTTCGCTCTGCCCCCATCGCGAAACTCGCCCTTATGAACCCTATCTCGACCACGACTGCCCCTCCTCGATCGATCACAATCCCACTTCGAGTCGCGACCTCATCACCACTTCGAATACCCTTCCAGGCAACCGCCACAGCACCCCCCCTAATCGCCCTCGCGAGCTGACCGCGACCACTGCTGCCTCATCTCCCCAGTCGTGAGTGACTCGAACGAGTGGATTTGAAGAAGAGGGGTTTTGTGATTTTTCTGATTTGAGTGGGGTTTGGGTTTCGTTCGTATTCGTTTGAATGATTTTTAGGAAGAGGACGTTCCTTTCAAATTTTTTTTAACGAGGCTTCTGCCATTTCTTTGTTTTTTTGAATTGTTTTGAATGATAGAGGAAAGAAGACTCAGTGATTTTATTTTTTTGTGAACGAGCGAAATTCGTTTTGATTTGTTTCTTTCTTTCTTTGGCTACGATATCTGAAGTGAGAGGAGTAGGTCTGCTTATCAGGGAATAGGGTGGCTGAATAGGACAGTTGATGTGAATGAAAACAATATAAAATATTATTTAAATTTAAATTTGTTTCAAAACAAAGTTCAACGCGTTTAAATATCGTATGCTCACACAACAACTCTAAAAATTACGAAAATTGAAATCCGGCAATAATACAACATTCCGGACCCAATGGAACTGGTTTCGTCGAATTCCGAGACTGTGTGAAAATCGACTATTTTTAAATATCGATTCGAACGATTTAATTTCAAACTGAACGAAACACTTTGAAATACAATTCTGAAGTTTCTATTATCTCCAGTATTACCATTACTAATTTTAAAAGCTTTCGAAATATTTTTCTTCGGCTTAAAATTGAAGATATAAATTTTTATTCAGTTCAATAGATTAAATTTTAAAGTTTAATCGCCTTTTTTTCAAAGTCGAATCGGGGATTCAAATTAAATCATCGTTCAAATATTTAAAATTAATTAAATATTTTCAATTTAATTCGTTCAAAATTCTGGGTCGTTACATGACTAATGACTTGATGTGTACCACTGAGGAATCACAATGACGATTAAGGAGGTTCAATGTATATTTACCAAAATATGTGTTTCACAATCTACATTTTTATATAATTATCAGCCATGAATATTTTGAACAATGACTTTGCACTTTGGAATTTTTATAAAACGATGTTTTCTCATAAATTAATTTTGAAATTTATTTAAAAATTGTGGAAATGTTTTGGGAAAATACTTTATAAAATGAAGGTGATATCTTAAGAAGAAAAGGATTATGGTTTCAAATGCATAGAGAAGCTTCAATTTGAAAAATAAAATGTTTTGCTTCAAAAGATATATTAGAACACTCCTCGCTAGCGGAACCATCTTTGATAGTTTGGCTGGGATGTCCTTGTCATCAAATGAAGATTACTATAAAAGGATTTGGAATCATATTTTTGGACATAATGTAAAAAGTGGAAGAGATGAGATCCAATATTGATGTTCCAGACTTGATGACTCAATGATGGGAGTTGTGCGATGATCCATAAGGACAAGTTTGAGGACATGAACTTGTGAAGTGTGCCGAGGGATTGTTGATGCTCAAAGGTTTCGATGTTGCTCATAAAGCAATGGTATGTGAGGATGCTCGCCTGGTTTACGAAGTATGCCCCCAAATCTCATGATGTTTTAATCCGTTTTAACTTGGACTATTATGGAGTGCGCAGTTTAGTTCCTAGCCCTCTAAGTGGGATGGATGTGAGCAAGGAAATCAAACAATGATGAGTACTCGTATATCCAAAGTACAATACTCTAATGATGGTGAGTATTCATTAATCTTCTAATGATGGTCATTTTGAAGAGACCTTATGATGTGGGTCTGAGCATCAAGGATTGATGCAAGTGCAGTATGTGTAGATGACCATAATATTTTGAGGATTCAGCAATGACTAGACATATTATTTTAAGGATAGCCATGACCAGGCACATGTATTTTTGAGGATTTGATTATAAGTGGGTACACAGAATATTCGAGATGGTGTGAAAATGGAATGGTATACCAATTATTATAAAGATGAGACTATGAGGAAGTTCATCGATAGTTTTGAGGATACACATATTATAATGGATGTGTAGGCAACATAGTAATTAATACACATGTGTTATTGGTTAATAAGTTATTATGGTGATTATACCATATTATTTTGAGTATGTGTGTTTATTTCAATGGTCTATGCTGGTTATAGACATATGTGTATTCATTTATTTGTACATGCGTGTTTTCATTAGCTTATGTTGTTAACTCGCCTTTTACCAAGGCAGTACAAGGGGATTTAACCCAACAGACTTCACAATCATCAAGGTCGATGAGTCAAGAGTGATGATTGTATGGCCCAGAAATCAAGTACGGATAGTAACATGAAGTCAGAAGTGAATGGGATTGGTAGATAAACAAAGAAGGATGTTCAAAGTATGGAATATGGTTCAATGGATGGAAGGGATCGTCTTGGATTGGCTAATGGAAGGGATCGACATGCTCGATCTACAGGGATCGGTGTACTTCAATTCATAAAGGAGGGATCGACATGAATAATTAGGAGGGATCGGTGTACTTCAATTCATAAAGGAGGGATCGACATGAATAATTATGAGGGATCGACATGAATAATTAGGATGGATCGGCATGAATAATTAAAAGGGATCGGCGTGCTTCAGCTTATGAAGGAGGGGTCGGCATAGTTGATTAAGAGGGATCAACATGCTTCAGCTTATGAAGGAGGGATCGATGTAGTTGATTAAGAGGGATCGGCGTGCTTCGGCTTATGAATGAGGGATCGGTACCTATCCCTATTCGGAATTGGTTTAGTTGGATTTGCAACAAAGATTGATAAATAACTCGAGTTCCACTAATCCAATTAGCATGAAACTTGGAGGCTAAGCATAATACAACATGGAGAAGCTCCCATAGGTATCGCATCGCATTTGGAAGAAGTTGGAGGGATCGGTACCTATCCCTTCATAGGGATCGGCAGGAATAAGGACTTAAACAACACCACTTCACGGAAAATGTGATATCTCACAAACTGTAAGTCGAAATGATATGAAATTCGGAGGGCAAGTAGCTAACATCATGGGAAACCCCTCAGTGGGATCGCACTGCATTTGGATACCAAAGTAGGGGCCGGTTCCGATCCCTATCATGGGCCCCAATTGGCCTGGAAATTTATGGGTGGCCTCGTCTTGGTCTCCCGAACCTTATGTCTAAATTCCAGCCCGATCCGTGCACGTCTTCCCCTATAAATACAGCAGGCATGGCATCAAAAAAGGGATCTTCGGGCTACTTCTCTATATCTTCTACCGAGGATATACTCTATCAGTTTTATTCTTGAATTTCAGGGATTTGTAACTGTAATCAGCAGTATAAACTAATAAAAGAAAATTCTTTGGAGTGGACATAGGCCGGAGTTAGTCGAACCACTATAAATCTGTGTCTCTATTTACTTGCTTTCTGATAGTTTTAATTTTGTCCTTCGTTTATTTCTCTTCATATTTCTGTATCTGGATTAGATATTGGTGCGTTCATATAACTAGGTGTTGGTGGTCAATTTTGACGCCAACATATGTTTTGTTGTGAACTTTTTTTATGGTTGAATTATGGAGGTGGTCTAATCTATGATTGAGATTGTTTCACCTTTCATTGATGTAGTGTTATTTCTACATACTGTAGTTTAGATTGTATGATTGTGGTAAATGCATGTGGTATTATAGTATGTAGAAAATTGAATTCATTGCTGTGGATGAATTGTGTTGTGTCACGATTAATGGTGTTATGTGGTCTCTATACGCTTTTTTTATGTTAACTTGTCATTGATATGTTTTTCCATATTTTGTTATTGATTCCATGATGAAACTTTATTAATTTGGTTGAAAGTTTTGCGAGGGCGCAATTTTTTTAAGAGGGAAGAATGTAACTACCTGCACATTTTACGCTTTTGATATTAAAGAAATTAAAAATGAATTTCTAATAGAAATGAGAATTGGGTGTCGTATATATAACCATAGCGAAGAAGTTTCCAAGTTGATTAGTTAGATATATAAATTTTGTATATTTGGAGTAACAGTTTGCGAAATAGAGGCCTTACAGTTTTTAAAAAGCATACGTAGTCGTTTTCCGCGAAAATGGATATGTAGCCCATAACTTATCTTAACGACTATATATATGAGGCTACAAAACCCTAGTCATCACCTTTATCTTTATTTTTCTTCCATAATCCCGAAATTTCGTAATTATCTCTAATGGCGGGTTATTATCTCTAATTAAAAAGTGATTTAATAACAAAGTGCCCAAACCTTATCGAATTATATATCGTTAGAAAGCTCTTAGCGAATGGAACAGAAGGCAGGCCTTTGATTTTGGATACGTCGTTCAAGGCGGCTGGAAACCGATGATTAAACCTCGACTATCTGTTTTAGGGCTTGGTGATCAATGGTGAAGCGTCGACTATGGGCCGAGTGGAAGATGCTGGAGTGTGGTGGGGGCTAAGAGGAGAAGATTCGAGGTCGCCTGATCAATAGATCCATGGAGGGGTCGATCGGTGGGGTCCATGTGGTTTTATCTTCTATTTCCTTTTTGATTCCTATTTAAATATTTTTGTTTTGAAAACATCAAATGCTAATAACTTTTTCATTTGAACTCGGATCGCAAAACTCCATATATTAAAGTTGCTTAGAAAACCATCATAAACACACTTGTGCAAGTTTCATGGTCGAATTCTAACATTTGCTTAAATTCCATTTTTGAGCCTTAATAATTATTAATTAATTACCGTTTGTTCTATGAGGTGTTGCAATTTACTTAGAGGACAACATCCATCTAAACCATATAACACAAATGGTGTAAAGTTACATACAACATCGGGTCAACAACACCAATCCATAGATTCAACTTAAATGATCCACCTTCACTATAATATCAATAACGAAGCATCCTTAATATCATTGGCTTACATTCCCGATCATTACCGCAATGACATTGAACAAAAGAATGCGAACATCAACTATCTAAATTTCTACAATATGGATCGACCACTGAGTCAGATCTCATGGTAGCATCATTTGGTCACCGGGACCCTATCCTGAAATAAAATATAGGCCCTACAACATAAATCTTCATATACATCTCCAAAATATTTTCAATTAATTTGTTAACGGAATCCAATAATTTAAAATTCCAATACCACTTATCTCTCTTTTACTACTAAATTTTTCTGAGTCAATTCTACTTCAAATATATCTTCAAAATATTTCGATATCAAATAAGTATAACTTAGGCCCAAATCTCCTTCATATGAATCTTAACCAGTTTATTTTTGCTATTAGGTAAATGTCTTTTCTCTATTTTTTTAGCAAAGCTAGTCGGCTTTAAAGTGGGTCGTGCCACTGTATAAATAATGGGAAAACAGGTGTTTTGCACATGCATAAAATAGCTAAACAGGCTCAAAGAGCCCAAACCAAAGAGAAAAATACAGCACAGAAGCTAGGCAAAAAGAGCCTAAACTATCGAACAAACTATGACTATGCACCATCCGAAGAGGAAATGCCAGTACCAACAACAGACGACGAGCCTATAACATGAACATACCCAGAGAAAAGAGCAGCCAGATTCGGAACGTAACCTTCAGAAGAAGGAGAGTAAATAAATTTCCTACCCCAACCGACGTCATAAAATTTACTCTTATTCACCTCACCAATCTCACCAACCCTAGTAAGGGACAGAACCTCATCCTCAATGTGATATAAAAGAAACCGACTCTCACCCTCAATATCACTGATAAAGGCATAATAAGTATCAGTTTTCGACAAGTACCGCATTTCAGATGGAATATGGATCTAGGCCCGCTCCTCAGAATTCCAAGTAATAGAATCGGGTGAAACAGAAGAAGCGCACTCAACATGGGTCCTACCAACAGGAGCATCAACAACAGAAGCTGCACTAGGAGCAACAGGAGCATCAACAACACGAGCTACACAAGGAGCGACATGAGCAGGGTCAGGGGAAGGAGGAGCAACCTTTGGGACCCACTTCCTGATAGGAGGACGAGAAAGTGGAATCCGATCAGATAGTGGAACAGGGATAGCAGAGGCCGATCTAGAACAAGCTTTCAAAAGATGCCCAAAGGACTGATAGGACGTACAGATATCTGGTTTTCAACTGTAGCGAACTCTGACCTTAGCAAAAAGGCCCGCATCGAGTTTGACATTTAACATGAAGGCAAAGGTTTGGCAGGGGTTATTTCAATCAGAGCTTTGGAGTAAAATAATCTCTTCCTGGCTACAGTATTAGCGTCATAACAAATCACCTTACCAACAAGACCTGCTAGCTAATCAATCCCGATCAAAGGCTGAAGAATAGATGAGATGTGAGAAAAATGGGCCCAGACAGGAATGGATAATACCTGAGCCTTAGCCCTATCAAAAGATGGACTCCAGGTTGTAATGATGAATGGTTTCCCATCACTGAGAATAGGATCGGCCTCAAGAATACGTTGTCTTTCATCACTACGCGAGAATTTAAAAAAGAACATTGCATTGTCAAAGTGAACACTTAATCCCCCCTTAGGCTTCCATACTTGGTTACAAGTCGCCTTAACAAGCTGATAGGCAGGATTGAAGTCGAGGAAAAAACCAACCAAATAATCCTTCCAATAGTCAACACCGGCCTCAATCACTTCGACCGGTGGAATCATAACTCCCTCGATCTCTACGTTATCAAAACTGCGAGGATAATGAACACCCGCGTTATTTGGTAATTTGGAGAACAACGACGACCACTGAGGGACTGACCAAGGAGGAGATGGTACATCTAGCTAGAGATTTACAACAAGGTTTTAAACTAGGGGCAGTGAGCTCAGCATTATCACAAGCATCTGGTGAACATCTACGAAAAAGGATAATGTTAGTAGAATTGTCACCAACATCCTCAAACGCACATGATTTTTCGACTCTGGCAACAATAGCTGTACCACAAAGATTGTTATCGACCTGCACTGAAACCTCACTACCCAAAACAGACTCAACAGCCAACCCTAAAATAGTTTTCGACCATGGATTTTTGCAAGCAGATGTTAGGAATGGTGACAGCGGGTGCTCAGCCGAGATCAAGGGACAGCCAAGCAAGGGTGGCGCAGACACCAGAGAGGAGTTTATCTCCTTTAGCAATACAGACAATGGGTTAGCGGAATCTGACACTTGCGAGGGAGGCACGAACTCCCCACATGAGGCATCAGTAGTGGCGTCGCCACAAATAGGAGACACTGACTCCCTGATATGTGATGAAGTAGCATCCAGAACGAAAGGGCGCATAAGGGGCTCCAGATCTGACACAGACGGCGCACGCTTCTTCTTAGGCATATGGGAAAGTAGAAGCGAAACGAAGAAGGTGCGAACGTGAAGAAGGCCGACGAAGCGAAGAAGGGATCAAACGAGGGAAGGAAAGATAAAGCGAAACACCAATTTTTTCAATAGAGATGTCGCCATTGGAACAGAGAAGCTTATTTTCAACAGAGATGGTACGTTTTGTCTTTTCTTTATTTTGCTCCAGAACAATAATTATGTTTACCTTTCACCTTTCTAACCATAACCACAATCTTTCTTTCACTAACTCAAAAATTCTCTTATTTAAATTTTGACTTTCTTTTAGAGTCTTGTGTCTAAATGGCATATCCATGGATCTTATGATTTTTTTTATTTACTTTGGGAGGAAGTTCAATATCTTCTTTGAAGGCATATGAGATTTCTATCTTCATATAATTTCATGCAACTATCAGGATTACAACATATGACAAACATGATCATATATAGTCCACTAATCCTTATCCAAACTACATTTCTATTGGCATCCCCCATCATCCCAAAAAGAACCATTCAGACTACTCCAAAATCAATCGATTCATGCACTATTTGAGATTTACACCTGAACTACTTACCATCGCATTCTTTATCCAAAGTCATAATTCACCTCCTTTTATGATCTGCTTTTCCTTTTGTATAACAAATGGTAGCATATTTGCACTTGGGGCAGCTTCCAATGCATAACCCTTTCTTATTTATTTTCAACCCATAAAAAAATCTTAATTTAACCATTAAAAATTTCTTTTCATACTTTAAAGTAATAGTAAAACATTTCTAACTAGATACTCACTACTATATCATAACTAGAACTTCCATTTGCTTTTAAAATATGTCATCAACTTTCAAAATATTGTTTTACCAAAAATGTCTCAATTACTTAAAAAGCCATGAAATATGACCCTTTCAACAAACATTACATTTATTTTTAACTTCATTATTAATTATTTTCTTTTAACTTTAATAACTTAACATTAATCATTTTAAATACATTTATATTTTAAATAAACCATGGTTGTTTTCTAAAATACTCTTGTTTTATTTCAAAACATCATTTCAAATAATTTATAGTCATTTTAAATATATACATATATATCACTTTATTTTGTTAATAGAAAATTTCCAATACCTTTAAATAACACATCTTATATATGTGAAAATACAATTTAAAATTCACTTTACTACTCACCACATTTATATCAATTTAGAAAACCATTTTCGCAATCTTAAATCATATTTTACTATAAATATGTTAAAATAAATTTCATTTCATGAATCCTTTAATTTCTTATTTAAAAATAAATATATATCATGACATCGGAATTCCACACACTTTGAATTAAAACTTTAAATCTCTTTTTTAGAAATCATCCAAATACTTGTTAACACAATATCAATTCTTAAATTTTCTTATAAATGAAATTTATGATTTCAAAACTAATTTCCTTTTTCACAATTTTTTCAAGCTTTCACTTTTAAAAATATTTTACTTCTGAAACTCAATCCTCTGACCATTCTCATTAGCTTCTTATCTGGTGCATCCATCAAATCAAATCCAAGATATTACATATACTCTCACAAGTGCTTAGCCACATCCCCACTACAAATTAGGTCAACTCCAACATAGGACCAAAAACTACCACTCATACACCAGATGCAGGTACTATGTATTTACATTGATATGGCTCGTTGCTTATAGATATCGGTGGAGTCGAACATGGATGTTCACACCGTCGTGTCCCTAGTATCGATTCTAGTATATTTCTAGTTTTTTCTTATCCCACTAATATCTATCTCTATTCCAGTTTTCATCCTCATTAACTTACTCATCCTCTGCCATTTATAATTGGGATTCATTAGCAACTTCCCAATAGATAGATAACTTAACTGAAACAACTACAAATATATTCGACTCATATTTATATTATTATCTAATTGAAAATATAAATACACTCACATAATATATCCCTAGTGCATATCCTAATTTCTAACCTATGCTCTAATACCAAATGTAACAACCTACCTTTTTCAACTCCGGGTCAAATACCCGAACTAATGCCAAAACCGAAGAACCAAAAGGACGGGTCATTTGAGGTGATGTAATATATATTTGCAGTTATAGACATAGATAAATATCACATGCAATTCTAACTAACAATGTCTATTTTTAGAGTCTCATAGTGGAAGTAAATATAATATATAAATAAATACCATAGTCACATCACCATAACATGTTTATAATATCGAATATATATGTCTGAATAATGCAACTACAACCTAATCCATATCAATAGTCAAATTCAGGTTACAACACTTATTTACATTAGACACAATATATAGAAATGAGTCTCCATCTCTGATACCACCTTATATCTAAATTCCATCAACCTGGATATATATATATAAAAGGAAATATAATAGGGGGTCAGACATAAGTCAGTTGATTGAGACATACTCTATTCTACATATACTACAATAACAATACTATAACGCGATATGAGTCTATTGCTCGATCATCACATGTTCCGTCATCACATCATACCTAACAGCCATGTATATCTAATCATATCGCATTATATCTATGTAGACTCACTTCCTTGGTCTAGAGTCATGCCCTATAGGGTCACCTATTGTCCATCGTCATGCAATCCCGTATAGGACTCGCTTTCCAAGACTGCCTGTAGCCACAGGAAAGCTATTGTCCTCATGCAATCCCGTATGGGGTCGCTTAACATCCACCTCCTTCACCTGGCCGGTCGAAGCACTATTGGGGAGAAAGTCATGCTTGGACCACATACTTGTATCACATGCCTGCATTCATATCCTCATATACACTCTGGGTCACCTACCTACATCCCAAACTTGTTCACGTCCGCATCCATCATCATATCACATTCCCACATCACAAATACATATATATTCACTTAAAATAACAACCAATCATCACACATATTCGTTTACTTCATAGCACCATCATCCGCCTCTTCACTAGCCTTAAATCACCTACTAGAACGCAAGAGAAACAAGAGTCGAATCATTTGTTACTTATTTATATAGGCCCCATAGGGTCTAGGTTCAGTCTGGCAAAATTATAGTGCACTAGTGGATCAGTTAGTGCAACACTTTTGCACTAGTGTACGTATTTACTCTCAGTTTCCAGTTCTGGATTTTAATGCTTTCATCGTTGTTTGTTGCCTATAACCGCCTCCACTCCACCTCCGGTTGTCCGAGAATGTACCTAGAACCTAACCCTAAGTTTCTAAGTCCGGTTTGGTCATTCATTTTATCAGTTTTTCCATATATTAATCGAATTATATAAATTACTACAACCCTAATTTTAACTTTACTTTTTATCACTAAATCCCTCCCAAATCCCAAGTTAATATGATTTTACATGTTTTAAGGTGTTTACCTACTCTATTATAGCCAACATATCATAATTAGAGGATTACTATTGCATTATATGAAGAAGATAGCATGAATAACTCACCAAAACTACAAAGTTGCTCCTAACTTCGCTGTTCTTCCATTTTTAGCTAGGATCCTTCATTTTTCACTCTAAGTCCTTTCTAAAATTCCTCATTCATATGGTCGTTTTGATAGGTGGATCGCTTGATTTCGTTAAGAAACGAAGGAGATATGCTATTTTGAAGTTGGACATTGAATGTTGAAAATGAGTTGCAGGATTAACTCCATTACCCCTTGCTGTCTGGCCAGCTAAGCTTCCAATATTTTTTCCCCAATCACTTAAAGTTTGTAGTGCTCTTTGATAGCTTCATGACACCACTACTTTCGTGAATTTTCGTTGAGTTTTGAGAGAGATATTAAGGTTTGATCTTTGGTATGGTGAGAGCAGAAGAGAGGAAGAAGAAGTAGTGCGGTCGGTTTCTCAAACTAATATGCACGTGACTCTACATTTAAACAAAAGGAGGGGAAAAGTTAAGCGTTCGTCCAAATTCAAAATTCAAACTTAAGTCTTGGCACCCTCGTTCAACCAGATAACGTTTTGACCATAATTCCTTCATACAGACTCCATACAAGGCAAACAAATATAGCATAGGGATCAGAATAACGAGACATCACAATGGCACTTGTTTCATCATCAAATTCTAATATCGAAAAAATTATCATTTTGCCCCTTCTTATTTTTAATTAATTTAATTTATTTATTAAAGTCAACTAATACAGTATTATTACATTGAAAATATTTAATTAAAAATATTTATCGGTTTACAAGGGTATTACAATATGTAAATCTAACTTTATATGAAATGTTATGGGTCGACCGTCCTTTTTCTCCCTAGATTGATTTTATCGATCAACCTCTATCAAGTAAGCCACCATGGGTAAGTACCTCAATTGATCAGTGAGAGAAGTAACTTAAGACGAAAAAGATGCGAACGATTAAAGATGGACTAGAGGCTTTCTACCTACAGAAGATGCCGTAAATTGTTTTACTACTTACTAGATTTAAATAGATAATATTCAAATTAATCAATTATAAACGGAAATGAATTTTATATGATTACGATCAAATAAACCGAGTTAACTTAAAATTTAAACTTTATTTTAAAATATAAAATTAACTACCTTATGTCAAAATAACATTAAATATGAATTGTTGTTACAAAATTATTCATGATAATACAAGTTAAAAATCTTGTGCAACAATTAATAAAATGATTTTTATATTGAAATTTGCATGTTTTACCTTGTTGCTCGAGGCACCTAATCCAACAATAGCTTCATTCTCCTTTATGTAGTTGATCAAATATGTTTCATATACTTCCATGCTCAACCAAACACTGCTAATTCATCAAAAAATTTCTTACCTAGGTGTTTGATAAAATAACCTACAAAATTGGGTGCAACATGGCCTAATATTCTAAATTCTTGGATAATTCAACATAAGAAGGTAAATCATTTGAGCTAGATTTGAATGGTGCTCTTAAACAAATTTGAAATGATTCTTAGTATCAGTTGCTTTTAAGCCTTTTGCAGATTTTAGATTTGGAGGCACCTATTACCTATGCTATGCGTACAGTAATAGTGTAAAAACGTAGTATTCACACTTCAAATTTTGTTAAAAAGGATTTTTTTTACAATGTATGATAAATATATTATGATAAACCGGTTATAAGCTAAACTTTTTATTATGACTACACCTATAGTTTTTATTATGTGATTTATATATTTTTATAATGGAGTAAAACTAACTTTACCTTTTTTTAATAGAATACGATATATAGATTAAAATTATAATTTTTGTAGGAACTATTAGCTAAATTATACTTGCCTAAATTTATTTATATAATTTACTTTTAAGATGATCTAATTGTAAATAATAAAGAGATAATTGATTAGAACTTTGCAAGTAATTCTACAAATTGAAATGCCATTATTTGAATGTAAAATTATGGAAAGAATTAACAAAAGATCATGAATAATTATAAGAATGATAATCTACATGGAGTTGGAGAAAAAATAGTAGGAAATAATTAAGAAGATAGGAGAAAATTATTATAATCAATGGGGATGGATGGAGATTCATTTGGCTTACTATTATTTAAAATAGATTTATCGAGATAAATAAATTTTAAATTAAAGTTGTTATTTCTTTTATGTATACAATTTTTTTATGGGATTTATATATTTAAATAAAAATTAATTTTAGCATGTTTGTTAATATAAATGTGGCATACATATTAAAGTGTCAATTTTATGATTTATTAGATGAATTAATAGTATTTATTAACTGAACTACGGATGTTGTCAAACGGTTGTTGGTCAATGCTTATCTGAAATTGTAGCTCATGATTTATAAGCATATAGTAATAGTGATTGTAACAACCCAAAATTTGAGCTATAATAATCAATTAACGAATTAATTAAATAATAAAATAAATTTGTGAAATTATCAGAATTGAGCCACGGGAGTTGCACCATTGTGTCCATGGTAATTTTTTGGTCAATTTCCATATATAATTTGTCAAAATCCAAGCTAGTATGAAGAAGATACGCAAGAAACAAGAAATCAACAGAATGAAAAAAAATAGAAGGCATGGGTCGACCCATGCCAATGGTTAGGTCGACCTTAGGTTCGACCCAAACTATACATAGGTCGACCTAGGGGTCAATCCCCATAGTAGCTAGGTCGACCCGCTTATTCTTTTGGATGTTGTTTCGACCAGATTCAAGCGTACACGTCATTGTTCCATTTTCTTCAAATCCTGTGCGTTCATGCTTCCATCTGACGGTTCCTAGCGAGCCTATGACGTGGTTGCACCAGATTTAATCATCAAATTCAGCGATTTGAGATTCCTAAGCTACACTATAAATAGAACCCTAGGCCTAACTATTTTTCTCGTTCAGATTTTCTCCTATTTGGGTTCATTGCCAGAGGCTGGACCCTAAATAGAAAGTTTTTCTAAGGAGGAAATCTTTTTGATAAAAATATTCTACACTCTAGAAGTGGATCATGGAAGACTAAGGACTAGAGCTAAGGACCACAGGTGAGTAATTTGTAATTATTTTAGATTTTTAAGTAATTTAAAATAATAGAGTTATCAATAGTTGTAGTTTTTCTGCAATTTTGAGACAGTTTTTATACAAGTTATTTATAGTTAACTTTTAAGTAAATTTCAGAAGTTCTTTTCAGTCTATTTTAGTCAGCTATTTTTATTCAGCTATTTTTATTCAGCTATTTTATTCAGTTATTTATAGTTATTTACATTTTATTTACATCTGTTTTACGTTAGAATTTAGCCTGTAAATGTTAGTTTCTTTTTATTCCTTTTTACGTGAATAAAATATTAAAAAGAGAAGAATTCGCTAATATGGACTAAAATATAAGAACGCCAAATTTACAGAAAATAGATGTAAAATAAGAAGAACTATAATAAAAAGAGGATAGACCGAAATAGGAAAATTTGAGATATTTGCAAGCATAATTGTAACAAGTGATTATAACTAAAAAGAGAAATAGAAGAATAACAGAAGAGGCTTATTTTACAACTTAGATCTAGATTAAGTCAATAAGCAAAAGAACAGTTATATCATACAGGTTATGATTAGAAAAGAAAGAGATAACAGAAAAGGCTTATTTTAAAACTTAAATTAAGTTAATAAGCAAATATAACAGAAATAACAAAAGAGGCTTATTTTAAAACTTGCACTAAGTTAATAAGCAAACATAGAAGAAGGACCCATACCAACAGCATTCCCTTTCAGTCAGGAAGTGATGGTCTCACAATAGATTAGGTGAGGCTGGGACACGCTTATGCTAATTAGGGTAAATAAGTGGCCAATAGATAAAGGCTCAAATCTGGGGATTTGGGCAAGGGGCGCAAACTAGAATTTGTTTGTTAGGACCAATACCAGCAACATTCCCTTTTAGACTAGGACCGATGGTCTCACAATACTTTGGTAAGGTTAGGCGACATCCCTTTCAGACTAGGACTGATGGTCTTACAACAGATTAGGTGAGGCTCGACATGCTTATGCTGATTATGGTAAATAAGAGGTCACAAGAGGGGGCGACAGTTAGCGTGTACCAGCGATGACCGAGCATGCGACATTGATTAGGGTAAATAATTCGCTACTGCGTTCCAAGCGCTAAACAAGTGTCTTTTGCTGTGGGACCAATAGGATTAGACCATCTCACAGTGGCATAACAGAGATAGAAGGCCGATCGACAGGTAGAATTAGGATTTCAGCCTAATTAAAATAGGATTAGGATTTCAGTCTAATCAAGCAGTTTAAGACAAGTGCAAACAATCCAAATAGTCGAGCAATCAAAGAAAACAGTCTAATAGAATCAGAAACAGAATTTTATCTCAGTTTTATCTTTTCTGTATTTTCCTTTCATACTAGAACTGTTGCTTAATCTATTATCTTTATCTTGCTTAAGAATGCTAGTAATTACTTTCACTCACCAGACTTATAGTCTGACCCACTCCTCTATTTCCCTTTTTCCCCCATAGGCCAGTAGAATCGAGGACAGTAGATTCAGACCGCTTGGAGATATGTTCTTGGAAGTTCTTCATGTATTCTTCTTCTTATTTTCAGTTTTCTTTTCATTTGACTTTGGATGTACTAGTACTTTATGAGAGGGATGATTTCTTATTGTTTATGTACTCTGATGATGTGACTGAGATTGTATTTTTCACGAGACGTGCGTATTTGGTTTTTAAGACATATTCTGTTTTGAAATGAAGTTTAATTTAAAATGTCTAGTTATTATTTAAATGTTTCCGCTGTTTTTATCTATTTTTCTTGTGAATCTTAGTCTTTGTGATGTTTTAGCTATACCTATAACGCACCACATCTTTTAGTGTGCCCTTTTTGAGTATACTAAGGGGTGTGGGGTGTTTCAGTGATAGCAATAGAGTACTAGTAATAATTATATTATAAGAACTAAATTAATTTAAATAAATTTTAACTTTTATCAATAGTTGGAATTCAATTTTTGGTTCGCCCGTGAAGTTCCATAAATGCCCTCTATATAAGAGTTATGTTAAAATTATTATTATTTCAAAAAACATATAAGTAGAATTAGTAAAATACCCTATAATTATCCCTAAAAGTATTCAAATACGAATGTTGAATATTTTGCGATATACTAGACTGGAACTATTCAAATCACATTAATATATATACGATGTCTTTTTCAGTATTATAATTTTTCCTATCTTTGAACGAATTCTCAAAGTTAGTGTAGCACCCCCACCATGCTTTCGCCATGCAACTTTGATCACTACTGGGTCGCTTCATTCACATCAAGCCACACAGAGGTTTATTTATCATCACCAATACCGGCACTACTCGCCGAGCTACTAATCCTTACTTTACTACCTCCCTCGATAACTTCAAATTCACATGAAAACAAATACATATAGAAGAGGTAGAGATAAGGAATATATATAGTAGCAAAAATAACAAGTATATCCTAGATGATTATCCCAGTAATCATCGTATACTCCCACTATTACTTAAGTATAAACAATAATCTATCCAACACACCCAAGGGAACAGGGACTCTAAGTTTCTCTAAGCTAAAGACTCGTGTCTCTTATATTATATATTGTTCTAAATCTTGCTCCGGTACCATGTTATAATACCCCACCTTTATACTCATACTATCCAAGAGTATAACCAGGTAATATTGTTAGAGAATACGAAGAATGAGGCTTTATGAGGCACACATGTGAATATTCCCTTGGATTAACACAGGTACGTATTTAAAACATTAAATTAATAACTGACCTATATACGCACAGTATCGGTACAAAGCAACAACACGTGTGCCTCCTGGATAGAACAATACATAATATACAGTAAATAACGGAGATCACAGAGTCAATCGCAGATATAATATATAATACAAAAATTTACTACATATGTCCAATATACATCATAATAATATACACTTAAAAGATTATACAGTACAAAATTATAATCTACAATACTGAATATCTAGTCTTCTCTATGTCCATAAAATACAGGCTGGCCTCATGGTCCATGTACCTCAAATGTTTCAGGCTGACCCGAGTATTATATAAATAATAAATGGGTCAGACTATATCTAAATTCAAGGTCAATAAACATATAGAACTCTATATGTACCGGGTATATATATAATAGCATTATCTCAAGCAATGCCAAATATCATATATGTAGAAAATCATAAAACCTGGTATAAAGATGTATTCATGCATATAAAATCAAGTCAAATAAATAAAAAGGGAAATAATATCGAATGAGTGAATCATCCATATCTGAGATCATCATCAAAGTCCATAAATCATCAAATATGAGATGTTATCAAGTATATCTCTCAATCTCAAATAAAATATCCACAATATCAATTTAAATAATCATCCATAAACAAAAATATAGTAATGGCAGCACACACCAAAGGAAAATATAATTAGCGACACATGCCTAAGATATGTAACTGGCAAGACAAGCCAATAAATAGTAGTTGGCGACACACACCAATAAAGGATATGGGGATTGATCATACTCTGGACACAGTCATAGGAAGAAACATTAGTATATGCCGGCGACACACACCAATAAAGGATATGGTGATTGATCATACTCTGGACACAATCAAAGGAAGAAATATAAATAATATATGTCTATCTACCATACACACCGAAACCAGATGGGAGACTGATAGCGTACATGCCTGCTCCAGGAGCCTTACATGTGTCCGTCTAACACTGCTTCTACAGTCATCTTCTAATAACCCGACTTTTCGACCCTCGAATGTTGACGCTAGGTATGTCCACGGTATTCGTGTTCCGAGCACCCAAGTGCTGGAAAGACCGAAGGTTAGGGTAAAATAAAAAAAGAATAGAACAAGAAAGAGAGAACACAACATCAGAATCTCACTAGCGGAACGATAATATATAATATCAAAAGAACAATACAAAGGGTTGCTCTAAATACAGAAATACCAAAGTTACAAAACCTAAGTACCATTATCAACCTGGACAGTTATAACAACATATCCTTACATATGCTGATAGATACAGTAATACAATGGAAATAAGAATACTACGGTAGATAAACATCTAGCTCTCCTCCATAAGCCCAAATCACCCAAAGCTAAATTTGGAAATATACACGGGCTAACCCGAGCATTATAAGAAAATAACACCCGGATTAGTCTGGTAAACTAGCGTGAGAAACTCAAGAAATATGTGTGACATGTAACAATAACTATGAGACCATATGGATTACCGTAATGGTCGTTTCCCTCAAATATTACCGACCATCCGATGAGTGAATATATCAATATAATAGAAAATATCTAGGGTGTAGAACATAAACCATAAATAGCTATTGTGTGTACGTTACAACAATAATAGGCATACAATCAATACCGCTAAGGCTTGTTCATGCATGGGTTTTTCCGTGAAGATTTGTTTGGTCTATCCGAATCTGAACTCCATGACAACGATCAGAAACTTCCTTCCGAGCATCGTATATCTCTAGATAGATTATACTATAAGGTAAACACAACTGGCCCAATGATAAACTGTGTGCACAAAGTATAACCAACTCCTGAAGCCCAATAATCGAAAGCATACTCTAAATCTAGAGTTGATATACCCTCGTGGGTATGATTAAAAAAGTGCATTCTACTCCAGTTTTGGTCATTTCGATGTCGATGCTACGTTCGGCATTTATCACACAAGTCTTCATCACTCGAACGGAGTACGAATCCGCAAATGGATTCCATTATCTCGAACAGATCACGAATCGCTGCATGGATTCAAGTATCTCAAACAAATCTAGAATCTCCACATAGATTCCTATATAAGTCCCACGACAAATGCTAATACTGTCCTCTCTCTTGGAATACTCCTCACGATAGACAGTTCCATATAATAGCATCGTTCGAAATGTTAATGCCGACCTCTCCCTTGGACTTAACCTTAGGATAGATAGTTCAACTCTATAATATTTCACTTCACAACTGCTTCCAGAACATAGATCGTGTATATGGTTTTGAAGTGGTTACGGATTTGAGTCATCTCGTATAAGTACACTTTTTCCGCTTACCGGACGCTCCAAAACCAATCGATGAATTTCTGCTTAACTCAATTACGGTTCTCTCAGAAGTAAGCGAAAGCTAGAGACATTTCATACCAATTCTTCTCCCAGGGGTTCTCATTTTCATAAAATCACGAAGCCTTTCGATACTTCTTCAGTTATATGCGGTCAAGTTCGATCGTCGACTAATCGACTATCTAGTCAAAAACAATTGCTTATACAAATCAATATTCGTATACTTCACTCGTCTCCGACATTCCATCTTAACTATACTCATCCAAGAGTGAAGCCTGGTAAGTTAGAGCATTGGTTGCATATCAAAGCCTTACCTAGACACTTCATTCTTGAATAACACAAATTGATAAGTTTACCTAGTTGGAATTTAGTGTTAAGTATAGTATCAATGATTTCCATAAACAAGTAAGAAATCAATACGATTAACACATTTCCAACATTCCTGACTTAACTATTCCTCGCTCAAGAGGGAAGCCGGTAGCTTAGAACTCTGTTAGCACCGAAATTGGTCACTAACACCCTTGAATAGAATTGTGTAGAGAAATTAATGAAGAAAGTAAATTAAAACAGAGAAATAACGCAAATGAATGCAAAAAGAACAACAGAAAAGGAAACACCAGATTTATAGTGGTTCGGCGTAATTGCCTACGTCCACTTTGAATATGATCTTTATTACTTTTCCAATTTCTTGAGTACAGATACAATCCGTAAACAAACAACTTGAATGCAAGTGTGAACAGAAAGAGGCGAGTACAAAAAATGGCAGAGTCTCCCTGGAGTTTCCGAAAAAAGGTCCCTTCAACTGTGCCACTGCCACTATATATAGACGAAGACAGGCTGCTTTCCCTACATAGGCCCATGACCAAGACACTTTGGCCCAGAGCGAAACCCATGTTCTCCAACCCATGGATACCGACCCTTGATGGCCGAACCATATGCCACCGAGCCACTCTGGCCGAACCAGGGGTCCCATATGGATGACTTGAAGCAAGCCACCATATGACTCCAAGAAAATGGCGTTAGAACTCGAAGCAAGGAAACACCAGGTAACTCGTCGACTCACTTAGGATGCACTATCCCAGGTACGCTGACCCATACGTGCCAAATCATTATGACCGAACCACAAGCGCCGAACCAGGCCTGACCGACCTATCTTGGCCGAACCATGCACGACCTTTCTTCCTTGACCGAGCGGCATTTGCTGATCCACCTAGACCAAGCCATGTATGACCTTCATCTTTGACCGAGCAGCATCTGCTGATCCACCTAGACCGAGCCATGTGTGACCTTCGTCTTTGACCGAGCGGCATCTGCTGATCCACCTAGACTGAGCCATGTATTCTGACCCACCTTATTCTTCATACCATGACCGAACGACATGGTCTTCCCTCCTTTGACCGAGCCATATATACCGATCCATACTTACCGAGCCACACATACATGCCGAACCATATCGATTGCATCAAACCCTTATATCTCTAGTCTCTTCTTGGCCAGAATCTTGTCTAGTGCTAACTATAACTTTTGCAACTATCGCTTTGTAGCCAGGCCAAGTAGCCGGATAACATTTGCCCCCCAAGTACGTCTTGTTGCATACATGATGTGCTTTGAATCGAAGAAAGTTAGAGTCTCTAGAAAGAAATCTATCATGTTTCCTGAATAGTCATTATCCTTCAATTTTATCCTCCCAAAATGTCGTATCCTTCTTTGGTCGTCATGACGCTTGGTCGATTCCCAATAGTATAAATTCAGGATTGTAGTTCATCAGTGGCCATCTGTGTCTGGTTCTACAGGGCTATTAAACTTCGGCTATCTGATCCATTCTTTCCTTAATAACCCTAAGTGAAAATTCAGTTTTTGTTGATTTCAAGAGGTCAAATTATTTCGAATATACACGTGCATGTTCGGGTACACGTTCTTGCCATTGGCTCTCGGATGCGTTTTATATGCTCATAAGTCATCATCAATTCCATCTAGTTTAATTGCAATTCGATTGCAGTTCCTTGTTTATATTTTTTTGAAATCTTCAAGCTCTACATGGATGACGACCTCGGGGCCGTAAGCAAGGGTGAAGGGAGTACGGCCAGTCATGGACTCATGGGTAGTTCTATAAGCCTATAATGTTGTCGGGAGTTCATCCTCCCATTTACCTCTAGCCTTTTCCAAACCACCATTCAGAATGTACTTTATGATTTCGTTTACAGCTTCAACCAGTTATAACGGATAATGGAAGGTCATAGGGACAGCTAATGTTACGGACAATGAAGTTGATTATTTTCTTCATCTTGTTCGTGGTTAAATGTTCTTCATTTTCCCATTTGGTGAAGTAATCAACTGCTATGATGGTGTATTTTGCACCACCTTTAGGATCGGCAAGAAGACGATGATGTCAATGCTCCCAAGTGGCACACGGCTATGGACTAGCCATTTGAGCAATTTCCATCGGCGGGGCTCCCAGATTTTTTGCAAACATCTTGCACTCGTCGCACTATCTAATATGATCAACCGCATCTTGATTGATAGTTTGCCAATAATACTCGTAGTAGAGTATTTTCTTTGTCAGGGTTTGCCCCCTTATGTGATCGCCGCATTCTTCTTCATAGACTTCACTCAAGACTCATTTATCATGGGTGATACACCGAAGCTCGGGAATGGATAAATTCCTTTCTACACATGACTTCTTCTTGGATGATTTGGCGTGAAGCTTTGAGGAGGATCTATCGTTTTCCATTCCTCCATTCAGTAAGAATTCCTCATTGTAGATAGTCTTTGATGGGAGTCAACCATGACCCTTTTTCTGGCTCTGTCTCCAAGATCTAGCCGATCTTCATCCGTCAGTGCCTGGAATTAAGCATTTTAACCAAAACAAAGTATGTCCGTTGCGCGTCCCCAAAACTGGCCAGCTTGGCCAGTGACTTGACTCTTTTCATTTCGTTCGCTAAGGATGTGTGTAATGATGTAATACGTGAAGTCGGCTAGTAGCTCTTGGACCTGGCCGAGATAAGGAGCAAGACAATTCCCCCTGGCAAGATTAACTTCCCTAACTTTGCATACTACCAATCAGGAATCACAAAAGATATGTAAAGTTTCCACTCCAAGTTCTCTAGCAAGTTTGAGGCTGGCGGTCGAGGCTTCATACTAAGCATCGTTGTTTGTTAAAAGGAAATCAAGTTTCAGGACGTAGCAGATCGATCATTTCTCAAGAGTCATTAACACAACTCCTGCGCCATAACACTGATCATTGGATGCTCCATCCGCATACATTTTCCATCTATTGGTTGGTTCTCCACTACTCTTTTAGTAGTCGTCTGATGTAGTGAATTCAGATATGATGTCTGCTAATTTCTGTCCTCGGATAGCTCTTCAAAAGAAATAAGTGATATCAAATTGGCTTAGTTCGATATTCTATTTAAGTAGTCTTTCAAACGTCTCAGGTCGTTGTATGACCTGTCATAATGGCTGTTAGGCATAGATGTTAATAGGGTGAGCCTAAAAGTAAGAGCGGTGCTTTCATGATGAAATCAATAGACATTACGCTAGCTTTTGTAGCTTCGGGTCGATATTCAATGCATGGCTCGCGATAGTTGGTGAAATCATACACGCATGTCAGAATGGGTCCAAGGGAACATATCATCATTTATGCAGAGAAATCTAACTAATTCTTTTATCATCATTGCACTGAGCTGTGATCCGATCTTCAGCACCCGTTAAGGGTCGCCATGGCTGACTGTAATGTCAACTGTCAGCTTAGCGGGTGCAATCTAGGATTCTTTGAGTTCAGATGTAATTATTTTGCATAACATTCAATGTGAAATATGGTTGGGACGGTCAATATTGATGGTTACTATGGTCGAATCCTAGAGTCTTGTCATGAGTTATTAAGTCTGATAGTGAAGGGCTCTGAATGCTCTGATCGATTATCTGCATATGGCCAAAGATCAGGCTTAGAAGCACGTTGAAGAAAATGTCGAGTAGGGGTCATCCTCGAGTTGCATGAAGCTGCATAGCTGGATCTTGCTTTGAGTTTGAATTTGCTTATATATTCGAGTAACGCGCTTTCCATTCAACGCATTCATGATCCTTTACCCGTCCTTCGGGTTGGAGTGATAGTCAGTTGCCCACGAGCTTAGGCATCGATTTAATGATTCTATCTTTAGGCATTCTTTCGGTCGGAGCCTTGAGTAGTTGTAAACACTATATATAAGTTTCAATATCGAGCTATCGCAGCCAGTCATTGGATGATCACGCTTCTGCTCCCAGTCTCGGGTTGATAAATGTACTGCGTGGACGATTGAGTCTTGTCCTAGCTATGTTTAACTCCCACCTAACCTCCAAAGACATAGAGTTGATCGGTGAATAGTCGGTTCACATTCATCCTGCTTCTCGCTCGTGCCCCCATGTCTGGGGCATATACCGATAAGTAGGAAGGCCAGCCATGCCCACTATAGCTTTACTCTCTTTCCCGCTGAATCATGGGATCAGGTCAGTTGATGGGAGGCTGAGTCTCGCCAATCCTAGATTGTATTGTGGTTTTTCATTCCAAGGGGAATCCTTCATTGCCTCATTAGTTTCTGGGCATAATTTGGGTACTGGATGGTCAGCCACGTCCACTTTGGTTCATGTTCTGTAATCAGATCTCGGGGTAAAGTTGGCTCAAGTGTAGTCGGGTCATGCTCATCCAGTTTCATATTCCTCCTGATAGATCGAAGGAGGGTGCTGGATAATTAATGATCAAGTATTTGTGGTTTACTCTCCTTTCCACAGTCTGGTGGTCATAGTTTTTCAAGGGACATTCGGGTCACATTCGTATGTGCTTGGCGCATATCGATATTGACCCTCGATCTGAGATATGATATAGTCGGTCGCCCGTAGCTTTGGATGTCGTTTCGATTGGTTCTGTATTGAGGTCTCCTTGCAGTCGTTGCCTTAAGTTGTAAGGAACTCCAAGCTAGAGCTATAATGAGCTGGCGTATTCAGCTTTCAGTGATTTATACTCCTGTCCCCAGCATTGATTTGGCCAGGCCACAAGTCGGATGGTCGAAATCCATCCTTAGCGAGTAAATACTCCTTATGTCGATTTCAGGCCGAAGTTTGCAGAATAGTGAATGGTCGGAATCCACTCATCTATTTATCGATGTTTATACGCCACTCTGCATTCTCGTCACTTAGAGTTATTGTTCCCTTGGTCGACTCGCGCCTAATTTGTGTTCATGCTTTGATCCACTCTCCGGGGGCTTAGATATTTGTCGAATGGTTTATGCTCTAGTCCACAGTTTGGGACGTAGAGATTTTCGTCGAGTCGTTTATACTCTAGTCCGCGCTCTGAGGACTCGGAGTACTCTAGTCCGCTTCAGGGACTTAGAGATTTTTCTCAAGTCATTTATACTCTAGTCCGCGCTCCGGGGACATAGAGTGCTCTAGCCCGCTTCAGGGACTTAGAGATTTTTCTCAAGTCGTTTATACTCTAGTCCACGCTCCGGGGACTCAGAGTACTCTAGTCCGCTTCAGGGACATAGAGATTTTTCTCAAGTCGCTTATACTCTAGTCCGCGTTCTGGGGACTTAGAGTACTCTAGTCCGCTTCAGGGACTTAGAGATTTTTCTTAAGTTGTTTATACTCTAGTCCATGCTCCGGGGACATAAAGTACTCTAGTCCACTTCGGGGACTTAGGGATTTTTCTCAAGTCATTTATACTCTAGTCTGCACTCTAGGGACTCAGAGTACTCTAGTCCGCGCTCTGGGGACTTAAAGGTTTTTCCCAAGTCATTTATACTCTAGTCCACGCTCCAGGGACTCGTAGTACTCTAGTCTGCGCTCTGGGGACTTAGAGACTTTTGAATCGTTTATACTCTAGTCCGCACTCCGGGGACTCAAAATACTCTAGTCCGCGCTCTGGGGATTTAGAGATTTTTGAATCGCTTATACTCTAGTCCACACTCCGGGGACTCAGAGTACTCTAGTCCATGCTCCAGGGACTTAGAGATTTTTGAATCGCTTATACTCCAGTCCACACTCCGGGGACTCAGAGTACTCTAGTCCACGCTCCGGGGACTTAGAGATTTTTGAATCGTTTATACTCTAGTCCACACTTCGGGGACTCAGAGATTTTTCATCTTGCATTTGGATTTTATGGGTAGTATTCGCTGAAAACCCTCACGAGACAACACTCGTCCTACTGGGGACACCTAGAGGTTTAACAGCTTGTTGCATACGCTCAATGCAATCGTGCTCCCTATGAAAATGGATTTATCTTAGTTTTTCTTTATTCGAGGACGAATAAAAAGATAAGTGTGGGGGTATTTGATGTGCACGTACATGTGCATATTTTTACCACCATATTTAATTTATTTAAATTAAATAAACGATCATATTGGGTATTTTAACTTGTTTAAACCAAAAAATCATATTATTTTCAAATTGTCACATATTCATCTTCATATAGGGGCAAAATGGTCATTTTTATGCATTTATTAAATTGTGAAAATTTAATTGGAATTTTCTATGTTGTTTTGTAGGAATTTCAGTGAATTTTACAAGTGGTTTCATGATGATATATGCATGCACAAGAGTGAAGAGAACAAATAAAGATGGAAATAATTCAAAGTGATGATCATGGAGGACCCCACTTACCCACCTACCTTAATGTACGCTTAGGAGCTAATGCACATGCTAAAAGGCCATTAAATCTTCATGCACACTTAATGGATGATTAGTGGATGCTAATGGTTACTTGGTCACCACACTTCCTAAGGGGTAGTTTGGGCATTCCCCAAAAATATGGATTAGGGTTTCTAACTTGTATAAATACCCCTTATGCTTCATGTAACCTCTTCCTCTTAGTTAGTTTTAGGCTCAAAATAAAACACAAGCTCTCTTCTTTCTTTTCATGGCTACTTAGCCATATTTCTTTTCATGTAACTATCCTTTTTTTTATGCAATGTTAATTAATGTTCTCTATTATTTACATGTTCTATTCCTTTCTTGTTAGTAGTTAGTTTATTTTTCATGCAAGTATATTAGTGCTTACTTCTTTTTACTTAGCTTTTCTTTTCATTTTGCCTTCTTTTTCCTCTTCTTTTAGTTTCATGTTACATGCTACTTGTGTTGATATGATAACACAAATGAGAGGCTAATCCCTTCAATTTAGGGGTAATGAAGCCTCTAATCATGTAGCTTCAACATTTTGATAATTATTGCTCTCATTTGTGCTTAAATGAATGTTGATGTGATTTATTGTTCCATGTTGAATTTGATAGTTTATGTTATTCATAATAAATAGGCTATGCTTAAACAATCACAAACAATAATTACCTCTTCATTTACATATGATGATGGTAATGAAGTGAATGCTGAAATTAAAATTTGATGGTCTATATTTCTAATTAATAGTTAATAGACCATACTTAAAATAGATTTTGCTTTCAACTTGTTGTCATTTTTCATGAGAGTGGAAAAGTAGTTTAAATGGTGTGTTATAGTTTGATGGCTTATGTTGAGCTAATTAATAACACAAATAGACCATATTTATGATAAGCACATCAATTATACTTACTAATGACCAAAAAAGAGAGATAATAATTTCATGTTGTGTTGAACTATATGATCTAGAGAGTGGATTTATATCTAAATTGTCTTAACACTCTCATATTTTTATCACTTTCTTTTTGTTAGTTTCTACATTTTTAGCTAATCACACTTTCAACTTTGGTTTAATTTGATTGAATAGAATTTCAAAATCTAAACAATTTCTTATGGATCGACCCGTACTCGCATACGTGCTATAATCGTACACCGTGCGCTTGCGGTAAAATTTATCGGCGGTTTTCTAATCCGATAGAAAACTCATCGTTAAACAATTGCACAAATTTTTTTCATGCTAAAATGAGTACTAAAAGGAATATAAACAATATGGATAGTCTACTTAATGGAGACAGGAATTCACATGATAGTTTAAGTGCTAAAGCAATAGAATTTTATAAAGAACTATATAACAGTGAATTGATGTGTTCAAATTTTCCTATTGTTACTTGCAAAAGGTAGTGAATAGCAGTGGTATGTGTTTTCTGAGCTGTCCTATTGATTTGGATGAGACTAAAAAAGCAGTTTTTTCTACACAAGATAATGGGGCTCCTAGGCCTGATGGGTACAATGCCAAATTTTATAATCTACATTGGAACAGCTATAATAAACACCTATTGAAAGCAGACCAGAGTGCTCTCAATAGTGGTAAAATTGTAAAGGAATTGAATCATACATTTATGACATTAGTGCCTAAAGAATGTCCTGCAACCAATCTAACAAGTTTTAAACCCATTGCTTGTTGCAATTTCCTGTACAAAGTTCTTGCTAAGGTTTTATGTAATAGAATGAACCTCTTATGGAGCATCTAATATCTCAAAACCAATGTGCTTTTATACCAAACAGAAATATCATAGATGGCATTATTTTGGCACATGAACACATGAGGGGATTTCACACAAGTGGGGCCGGTAAAATGTGTATGAAAATTGATCATAAAAAATCTTATGATAAGCTCAATAGGAAATTTATATTGCATATGCTTAGAATGATGGAGTTTCCTTAAAACTGGTTGAAAATTATTGAGGAATTAGTTACCACCCTAAGTTTTAGGATTTTATATCAAGGTATTACTCATGGATATTTCTTTAGAAATAAAGGAATTAGATACGGTGATCCTCTTTCCCCTATCTATTCTTCATTGTTATTGAATGCTTCAGCGTTAAAATGGACTTAAAAGCTACTAGTGGGTAAATTAAACCTATTCATGGTGTAATTCCAAGTTAAACACACTTTATTTATGCCGATAATATACTAGTATTCATGAAAGATGATATTAGTGGAGCTAAGATAGTTAAGAAAATGTTTCAAAACTTGGAAAAATATGCTAGTCTACAAGTTAACACTAAAAAGGCTAAAATTATGTTCAATAAAGACTGTGCTTGCAAAGGGGAAACCCTTAACATGCTGTCATTCCAAGAAGGTGAGCTCTCAATTAAATATATGGGAGTGCCTTTATTAGTTTAATGCATTAAGGATGACATGTGAAGTGGATTACTAGATAAAATCAAATAGAAAGTTATAGGATGGGAATGTAACTTATTAACTCTTAGATGAAGAATTTAACTTATTAGGGCCGTTATTTATCCTATGATTCAATTTTGGACACAAAGCTTCAAATTATCTAAGGCAACTATTAACAAAACAATTCATGTTTGCTCCAACTTTTTGTGGAAAGGTAAAATTGCTAAAATTCCATGGTATACAGTGTGTCCACCTAAAGTGGAAGGGGGCATGGGTCTAAAGATTATAACAGAAATGAATGAAGTTGCAGGCATAAAACTTTTATGGAAAGTGCTTAACAAGCATAACTTACACGATGAATGTGTTTACAACAGATATGTTAATCGAAAAATCTTTATGGGAGATAGATTTAAACAATAGTTTCTTAGGTACTTTTAAATTCATGCCATTATTAAGACATAAAGCATTGCATGTGATGGAAAGAAGAATTGTTGATGAGAAATCTACTAAAATTTGGTATGATCCATGGATTAATGGAAGTAATTTACTAAATAAACTTGGTATTCAATCACTGGCAACCCTAGGGGTGATAACTTAACAGTTAATATGATTATCCACAATGGTAGATGAGAATGCTACAATTTTCCACATATCAGAAATTAAAATACTAATATTTCCAATGTTAAATTTTATTATGATAGAACTGAAGACTTCCGGTTTTGCAAAAAAATAGTTAGTGGTGATTTTCAGTTCAAACAACCCTGGGAAAACATTAGAACATCTTATCCTACTGTAAATTGGACTAAAGTAGTTTGGGATAAAATAAACAACCCAAAGATGTCTATCTGCACTTATAGGGCTCTCACAAATAAGCTATTTACTGTAGATATTTTAAGGCAGAGAAACATTATTGTTGATAACAACTATGTGTTGTGTAATCAAGAAGAAGAAACTATCAAGAACTTATTCTTTCAGTGTAATTATATAGCATATGTGCGGCAATGGTGTAGAACCAGATTATCAACACATTTTACAGTCAATTTAGACTTATGGCGGCATGCAGATTTTATAGCAATAAAATTTTCTGCTAAAGACAGATTAAGAGATCTCGCAAGAGTGGTTTTTACAACTTGTGTTTGGTGTTGTTTGATAGAACAAAATAACAGAATATTCAGGAAAATATGAATTAGATTTGTAAGAGAATTGACGAACTTGTTAGAATTATTATGCTGAAATCTAAAAGGAGAAGAAGTGCATCACCAGACTTTGAGCAAATTTGTGAATTTTGGTCGTTTTAACCTGATTCCGATGTTTCCACCAAAATTGATGTGAGCAGAAGTTAGAAGTAGCGAGTCATAGAGGACAGGATAGTCACTAAGGACTGCTTGATGCTGATGAAGTGGGTCGAAGTTATTGAGGTGATGAAACCAAGCAACCGCCGCCGTCATGAAGAAGTACGATTGCTTCGATTATTAAAGTTTTGTTTAAACCCTAGCTTCAGATAGGAAAGTATTAACTGAACTAGTTGAGTGGTTCAGTTAGTAGAGTTTGTATAAGGTTAGTTAACACGTATTGTATTATGCCTTTTGGCTTAATTTATAGGCCTTTGTATTTCTTTATTAAGTATTTTAACAAAAATCAATGTCCTGCCTTTAAAAAAATCAAATTCAACAATTTTATTTGAATTATATTTATTTATTTATATGGCTAGAAAGCAGGGTTGTTACAAGTGATGACCTGCCTTTTCAACCCTCAAAAGTCGACACTAATATATCCATGGTATTTACGTGCCGAGCATTTGAGTGCCGAAAAGACAGATTGTTGGAATGAAAGGAAAAAAAAGACAGCACATAATCTGACATCATGATGAGTAATATATAATATACACATGATCTTTACAAAAGAAAACTGTGATTTACATACACCAATCAGAGTAAGCTAACATATCGTCAACCTGGACAGATATAACAACCTGTCCTAACAAATGCTGATAAATACAAAACAACAAATGTAGTGGAAATTAAAGATATGTGAATACACCTAGGAGGCATCAAGCTTATCTTCTGAAGCACCAAAGCATCGTAACTAAATCTGAAATATACTCGGACTGATGTAACGACCCAACTTTCTATCACCAGAAAGTTGCATCATCTTTAAGAAAGAAAGGGTTAGAAAAGAGAAAAGATAAAGAAGAAAGAAGAAACAACATCAAAATCTCAACAGCGGAACAAATAAATTATATTAATCACATAAATGTTACATAATATACAACATCAATCAGAGTTACACAGATAATACATTACATACTAGATAGTTATAAACACCTGTCTAGTTAATATAACTCAATACAATACAAAGATACAACACAGAGATACCAACACAGCGGAACACTATACATATCTATAACGCTGAAGCCTCCTGCTCCATTGCTCCTCCATAAATAGTCAAAGCAAACCTGAATCCCTTGGCTACTCGTAAAAATTTGAGTACCCGAGAGTTTAAGAAAACAGAAAATAAACTTCGGGTCAGACATGGGTCTGGTATGAGTAACAGGTTAAAGTTGCTTAACTTTGAAAAACCTTTGAAAACAAAAGGTATCACGTAAGACTTTCCACACATAAACATGGAAAAGTTATTACCTTACGCTAACCAAACATTTGATAGGAAATTCTATGATATTATAATAGGTCTAGGGTTTTCAAGTAAATAAGAAATAGCTGAAACTGTTATATGATTAAATTCCAGCATACTAGCCAACAAGTGGGTAATACAATCAAAACCGATGGCACTTATTGGAGATTGGATTCCATACAATGGCAGGGCTACTGGGGTACCGCCCGTCATAGTACCTGGCCTAGATCAGCGTACCGAGGACCCACCCTAAGTCCCCGGCAGCACAAGGCCGGAACCATCCCTTATTGGATAGTCCCGAATGAAACAACCCCGCAGTTGTGGCCAACAACTGCCCACACAGCCGAAATAAAAAGGGACAGCTAGACAGGGGTATATCTCGCTCTCAAGTGGGTGCTACCCACGAAGCCTTGCTGCACCTCCCCTGTTTTAGCCATTCCCGGTTGATGAGGCTTGAGGCTACGATTACCTCATCATAACACATCACTTAGAATGCTCATCGTCCACCTGACAATGTTCTGAAAGCATTCAATCCATACAAGTTCGTTCCAGGTTCGAACGAAACCGAAGGCATTATCTCGTTACACTCATTTTGGAATCATCCTCAGAGTTAACGACAATAACCCTTGCACTCTGAATCTTCATCTTCACTTGAGATTCACGACCTATCGTTAATTTGGATCGATGTGGTTTTCGGATATCCAAATCTGGAAACCCGATCCCAGTCTCATCGAAATCCAAAACGTATCTTTTAAGGCCAAGTTGTTTTAAAGTTAAAACAATTCATTTCATTATCCATATACACACAGATAGATAATTCACAATATCATCACAAATAGATAATCTACATTATCCATAGACTTCAACCAAAGCAACCATATCATACAGCATTACTTATCTCATATCTGAGATTTCAAATCATTCAAGGAAATCAATATCATCCATCATATATAAACAAGGATTAATAATCACACCATTTATAATTAATTTAAAATGAATTAAATTAATTACTTATCTCTAATTAATTTAAAGTAAATTAAATTAATTACTTCATCATTATAAATATTGCTTACATAACCATAAATTAATTACAAATCAATTTATTAATCATTCCCTAATTTCCATCTTAATTAATCATCCTTGATTAACTAACCTTTAATTACATTCAAGTAATTATCCTTTAATTAATTTCACAAATTAATTATCCTTACCCAAATACAGTAATTAATCTTTAATTACTCTATTAATTAATTAACTATAATTAATTACATTTATCCTTAATTAATTACATTAATTAATTTCTCAAAAACACTTATTATTGATTAATTAGTCTTAATGAATCAACCCTTAATTACATCATTAATTATATACTTTAATGATCCCTAATTACATTTTTAATTAATTATTCTATTTAAATTAACTACATTAAGTAAATAAATCTTTACTTAAACCATAGTTATTAATCACTCTTGATTAATCCCATTCAGAAATTAACTACCCTTAATTACTTCATTTAATAAATTAATTACTCCTTAATTAATTATCTTAATTAATCCCTTGATTAATTTCACAAAGTAATTTAATCCAAATTACTTTCATATTTAAATCATCTTCAATTAATTACATATAGTAATTACCATTAATTACTTCATTAAGTAATTATACTTCATTAATTACATCAAGTAATTACCTATCAAGTCATCCGGTGATTTACTAAATTAATTAAACTTAATTAATTAACTTAAACTAATTAAATTTAACTCAATTAATTACATTAAGTAAATAATTCCTTAATTGCTTCCATTTAGTAAACATTTTCATAATTGATTTATATTTAATTAATCAAATCTAATTATTTATTAAAACCAATCACATTTATTAATTATTAAATAATCTTAAGTTAATGTCCTTCATTAACTATTTTCAATTCTTAATTTCTTCCATTAAGAAAGTAAACTTAGATTAATCGATATTAATTACAAATTAATTTATCCTTAATAACCAATTAATTAACCACTAATTATTTAATTAATTTAAGTTTTAACTGTAACTTAATCAATCTTTAATTACTTGATTAATTAATCTTTAATCATTAATTTAAAATCTAATCTTATCAAATTAATGATCCTTAATTACAAATTAATTATTCCTAATTAATTAATCTTAAACTTTAATTAATTAATTTAGAACTCTTAATTTCTTAATTAACCATCCATATCATTAATTAATTAAATTAATTAATTATCCATTTTTAATTATCTTAATAATTTAATGAATCACAAATCATTAAATCTTAATTTACTTTAAGATAAAACATTTTGTCCTTTTTACTCAACACTTAATTACATTTCTAAATTAAGTTTAAATCAACTTAAGAATTCATCTTAATAAGTTTAAGTAACAAAATCATACAACTCTTAAATCAGTTATTAAAACATTCATTATCTAAAGACTTGTTTTTTTTATTTAAATTTAAAAACCTGTTTAAAACGTTTACAACAGATTTTAGAATCTGCTTCGGGTCAAACCCGTCCCTCACCCCAGTTCAACCCCGAGAAAACTCACCTCCTTCCCTTTACCTTGAATTTTAAAAACTTATATTTGTTTAAGTAAAGAATCTAGAAAAGTTATCACTCTCGTCCCCGAAGATAAACTCGGGTAAAACAGCTAAATCCCCGAGTAAACTCTCGAGCCACTTCCCTTACCAACTACTAACACTCTGACACGCGTACACGTGTACACCAGCACCTCGACCTTCCGACCATCGTCGTTACCTTCAACATGTCGACGACCACCCCATCATCGATTCCGACCTCCCAGACTTCATAACAAACCCCAAATTCGAAATCGAGCTATGGAGTTGAAACTGGAAACTACACCTATAGCCAAACTCCTCTCGAACTCACGTCTCCGACCACCGGAGTGCCTACAATTCTGGTTACGACTTCGACAACCCCCATCCTTTCATCTCCAAGAAGCCGGTGGCACTCGATCCACCAGAGGCATCACCATGGTCTTGTTTCTAGACTCGACAAAAACACAGTTCGAAACCCTACATTGACCAAACCCCGCCTCCACGACGAACTGGAACAACTCCGGCTATTTTTTCCGACACCTTTAGACGACAAACTAGCTTCGACGAAAGCCACGACTCCTAAAGTTCACCTGGTCGCCGTAAATTGTCCAATCCTCCATTTCTGATCATCTCGGAAATGCAATTCAAAAACTCAACTAAAATTCGAGATTTGGCTTTTAAAAATCAAGTTTTGTAAAGAGAAGTCAGATTATATAAATGAATCTACAAATCATTGTATTTGGTTTTTAACATAAACAATGCTCCTCTGCTCTTTTATATTTTTTCCAGACAATATTTCTGTTTATCAAACTTAAAATATTTTTAAATCTAAGTCCTTATTAAACTAAATACTATTTGTTTAAACATTAACAGAATCCAGAGATTTGGACAAAGATTTTGTGAATTTATACTTTGGTTTAAACACTGTGAACTAAAGCAGAGCATACAGACATGCACACTTATCATATTCATATATACAGAAATGCACTAATATAGATACACACAAACATACTAATTCCAGATATGAACATGCAACAGATTTCATATACTTAAATTTTTAAAAAGTGATGTTACTCACCAGTTTTGAAAAGATGAACAGAGCCTTGATTTTGAAAACAGGCTTTTAAAACTTTAAAACTGGAAAATTGCTAACTGGAACTCTTTTAAATCTCCATGTTTGTTGAGTTGAACTGAAGCTTCATTTGTAATATACTTTTCTGGACTGCTAAGTCTCTTTTGTAAACGAAATGAAATAGAGAAAGATTGATATATAGAATATGTCTACAGGATGATATTATTAGACTTGTACAAGCTTTTTTTAAAAATTTGGTCAGAGATTTTTATTTCCTCTTTGGTGGCTGAATTGATCTTACCTGTACCAGAGATGCTTAACATTTAATGAAGTTGTCCTCCATATCTACAAACTATACTTTATTTCGTATGTACTTATGATAGTTTATATTTTCTTTTGCCTAGCATATCTACAAGATTTTCTTGCCTGCAACATGAATATTTATTTCCTACTTCGGCCAGAGGTTAGCAAACACTGAAATGATTTTTATAACATTCGAATTGACTTAAGTTTTGCTGAGATGAAGACATTTAATGCATATGTCCTTTATACTTGTATATGTGTTCATAGATAGTTCTTCTACATGCCTTGCATATATATTTTACAGGCAACATACTTATTGTACTTGCCAAGCTTACTTTATACGTTATGTACATAACATAAAGTTGTTTCAGTCATTTGTATTGGTTTATTACTTAATTTATATCCATATACTTCTATACTTGAACAATTTAGAAATTTTATCTTTCTTTTATTTAAAAACTTAACTATCAAATACTTAGTTTACTTATTACTTATTTTACACTTATGTTTAATATCAACAAGGTTTATTTTATTTTAAACTTACAAATCATAGCTTTCCAAAATACATATATATATACTCATAAGTTTTAAAATAAAAATTACATTATAAATATTGTTTAAAAATAACTCATTATTAAATTAAAATAATTTATAAAAGAAATTATCTCTTTAGTAATAAATTACTTATTAAATCAAACTATATTAAAAAGAACAAAACAACCTTTCTTGTTTAAATTTAAACTTAGGCTAAAATCATTTTAAACAAATAAACATTTATCTTGAGTATTTTAAAATCATATGGTTATTTATTTAATATTAAATTAAATCAAATTTCCAAATTACCAAAAATATTAAAATTAGAAAACATGCCTTTATTTATTAAATTTAAAACAAAGCTTATCTATTTACAATATATACAAATATATATATATATATATATATATTATAAATAGAAAACAATTTATTAGCTTTTAAAAGATAAATTATCAATTAAATATTTATTTAAAAGAAGATTATTAAATCAATTCAAATCTTATTAACAAATATTATCAAATCAATTTAATTTTTAATGTAGATTATTAAATTGATATTGCCCAAAATTCCGGGATATCACAACTGACCTGAGCATTATAAGAAAATAACGTCCGGACCAATCTGGTAAACCAACGTGAGAAACTCAAATCATAAGGATTTCTAATGTTATAAAACCTTTCAAAATAAAGGTATCTTGTAAGACCATGGCGCACATAAACATGACGGTTTTTACCTTACAATAACCAAACCGTGTTTGTTTGAAAATCCAGTACTATTATAATAATGTCTAGGATTTAAAATAAATATATAACATAGTTGAAATGCTTGCATCTCACATTCCAACATATTTGGTACATAACTAAGTCCGTAAGGCACGTATTGGAAAATGGATTCCATTAATGACAATACTACTGGGGTACCGGCTGTCATAGTACACCTCTAGAAAAATGTACTAAGGGCCTCACATGGACCCCTTGTAAATCAGGACCGACATACCCCTATCTGGATAGTACCGAACATGTCATCACCCCGGTTGTCTCTGACAAACCGTTTATGTGTCCACAAGCATACAAAATCTGAGAAAATATCGATCTGGATACAGGTGATGACCATACCATAATGGTAGCGAACCACATAGCCCTGAAGCATATCCCATGTTTTAGTCATTTCGAGTGTGAGGTTTGAGGCTACATTTTACTTTTTCCACAATTCCCACTTGGAATGCTAACACTACCCTCTAGGCAACAATGCTATGCCAGTATTCATCTATACAAGTTGTTCAGGATATGAATAAACCAAAGGCACTACTTCTACCACATCCTGAGTTTTAGTAGCAAGTAGCCCTTGCACTTCAAAGAACTCCGTCTTTGATTTCCATCGTCTTCCAGATGTCTTTAATTCGAATGCTTATGCCACTTCGAAGTGGTTTTCCGATAACATATCTGATCCCGGTCTCTCCGATCAAACAATCGACAGTTTCAAAATTGGCCAAGATTTGATAGTTGGTTATTTAACTATTAAACAAACAGACAATGTAAAGACCCGTATTTTTCGATAATTAAAAATATTAAATTAAATAAGATTTTTGAATTTAATATTGGAAGAAATTAAAATTTTGATTTATTAATGAGAAAAATAACTAGAATGTAATTTAATAATGTTGATTTAATTTGATTGATAACTATTTTAATGTTGTTGCAATCAATTGAAATAATTGTAAAGTTAATTTGGTTATAATTGTAAATAAGGAATAAATCAAATATTGGATTTAATATTGAAATTATATGATATAAATTAGAATAGGTTTATTTAGGAATATGAAATCAATTTATTAGAATGTGAATTTATTAGCTTTGTTTGTAAACAATAAACATAGAAATGTGTTTGAATTATTAATGTGTAATAATTTTTTAATTATCATTTCATTATTTAATCCGTTGAAATTAATTTGGAAATCAATGTGAATTAATATAATTAAATATTGCGGTTAATATGAGTTAAGATGAAATTGTAGAATATGAATGTAATAAAATGTAAACTTAAACTCATGTTATTTATATTCATAAGATGATAGTGATTCAATAATAAGAGTGTTAATCGAAATAAAAGAATTTGATTGAATATAAAATATAATTAACTGGAATTTTATTACAATTGCGATTGAACTCTAAAATTAATGTAATATTTAAATTATGGATTTAACATGGAAATTTATTTTAATAGATTATTAATTTCTATGTAGTCAAGAATGACAAAAATGGTTAACTTTTAATTTTGAATTTAAAAGTGATTAAATTAATTTAATAATAATTTATTTATTTAATTAACGTGAAAATAGCCATTTTGGTCACTGTCTCGGATTTCGACAAAACTAGTTTCGTCGGATCCGTAGCAGTGAATTATTGTAGGATTTCAAGTTTCGTAGCGATCAAACTTATCGTTTGATCGTGAGGGCTCGAAACGCGTAGAAATCAATTTAATGAATTCAATTAAAATAATTTGATTTTAAAAGCTAACTTCTGCATACAATGGAATTAGGGTTTGGAACTACTTCCATTGAATTTAAAAATATCAAAAACCTATATTTTGATATATTGGACGACATATTTTCGTTTCGGAAACGAAATGGGCTTTTCGGGTCATCGTTATCGTTTCGACCCAATTCGATATGTCCATTCATTCTTCCCTATCTATGTCAATATAAATAGTTTTTCCTAACCCTAGCAGCCTTTTATTTCTTATCCATGTACGTACAATTCTATCTGTTTGTTCCTTCCCTCTTTCTCAATGGTAGAAACCTAGTTCCTAAATCCAAACCCTAATTTCAAAATTTCAAATCACTTTCAAAATTCAAACTCCTAAAACCATAGCAAATTATATATCGTTGGAAATCTCTTGACGAGCGCAATCTACTGCTGCAATTTGTTTTTTGATTCGAGTCACGGTTTGGCCAGAAATTGGCGATCTTTCTCAGTTGTCCGTTGCTAGGGTTTCGTGATCCAACGGTGGATCGTCGACCATTCGACGATCGGGGAGTGGCATCAGTCTCAGGGGTAGTGGCCGCTTGTCTCAGTTGTGCTCGACATCGCTAGAAAATGGAAAAGAAGAGGAGCAGCGGCGGAGGCGCCTGGAGGAGCGGTGTGGCGTCGCACGTGAGGTGGAGGGGCGGCCTGATGTGGGCATGGCAATGGCGTCGCCTGATCTGGGTGCAGACGTTCGTAGGTGCGTGCGATCGTGGTTGAATTGTGGCGGCTTTTGTCGTGTGTGGTAGGGTTGTGGACGCGCGTGAGTCAGAAACGAGAAAGGTGAACGTGTTTTAGTATTTTATTTATTTTGTAATATAAATTGTATAACTTCTAATCTTAATTTCTTTTACATACGAGCTCAGATTCCCACGCGGTTTTCTCCTTTGCAATCGTATCGAAATTTCGGACGTCATGGAACTAGTTTGGTTAGATTCTGAGATTTTTAGATTTTCTGGCTTTAATTGGACTTTTAAATCGACGAAAAATCTAAGGTGAGTGTTTTAACCCACTCACAAATGCTAAACCATCTTATGTTGGTTAAATTAAATCTATAATGTGATTAGGAATTGAGTGATTGCTGTTTGGTATATTTAAATTGTCATTCAAGTTTAATTTGAATTTATATTGAATTAATTGCCATTTGAATTAATATTGGAATTGAATTGCTAGTTAAATGCCTGATAATGATAACCAGTTAATTGTTGTGATTTATCGGTTGATTTGAATGATGATTGTGATGGATGCTTAATTATCGACATTTTGGATGATTGGATGTATGTTTATTTATATGTTGTTATCAGACTGCAAGTTCCCTTAGTTATTGTTAGGAAAATCACTATGGGTTGAAATGATACACACCCAAATGATCTTATAGATTAGGGAAAAATCATTATGGGTTGAAATGATAAACCCGAGTGATTTTATGGATTTGGAAAATTGTGATTCGGGATACGGGTTGAAATGATATATATCCAAAAATTTAAATTATTGCGGGTTGAAATGATATATGTCTGTATCACTTGACCATAGGGTAGAAAATTATATACGAACACCAGATTGGTTAAATTAAATGAATTTAAATCCTTAAATTTTGAATCCAAATAAATGATATTATGAAATTAAATTAGATTTATATAAACTGAATTATTTTCAAATTCAAGCTTTAAAATGTTGAAATTGAAATTGGTTTAAATGAATTGTTTAATGAATTTAAATTGGAATCTTAACGTTGAATTTTGAAATATAAATGAAATTTATCAAAATTGAGTTACCGTAAATGTTTGAGTATTTAAACTTTGAAACCTATTGAATTGAAGTGGTTTAAATTTGTAGTTCAATCATGGATTTGAAACCGATATAAAAAATTAAATGGTTTTAATGAGAATTTGAATTGAAACCTTTAGCCTTTTGAATTGAAATCGTTGAACTGGAATTGATTTAAATTGAATTTTTGGAACTAAAGTTGATTTGAATTGATTTGTGAAATTGGAAGAAACAATTCTAATTTGAAACTATTTTCGATATAAACTCTTTTAATATACAAACTCTTTTAACATATAAACTATTTTTCTCATATAAAACATTTTAATATATTAATAATTTTTAATACATTAACTATTTTTAATATATAACCTATTTTAATATATAAACTATTTCCAATATATAAACTATTTTAATATATAACCTATTTTAATATATAAACTATTTCTAATATATAAACTATTTTAATCTATGACCTATTTTTAAAATATAAACTATTTTAATATATATTATTTTAAATTTATAAACAACCTTTAATGTATACATATACACACACACACACACTATTTTTAATGTCTGACTATTCCAATATATAAACTACCTTTAATATTCAAACTATTTAAAGTTGCAACTGTTATGATTTAGATTTAATTGATTTAAATGTGAATATCTTGATATGATGGTTTAACCTATTTTGTGGTTATGATTTTAAATATGAATATGATTTAAAGTGAATAATGATTTTCAAAGTGAATATGGTTTTGAAAGTGAATATGATTTCGAAAGTGATATGATTTTGAAGTGAATATGATATTTTGATATCAATTATGTATCGGTTTTGGAAATGTAAAAGAACCAACCGGTGTGAAATAAGCGTTTGGTTGTTAAAGAGACCGGGCTCGGATATTGTCATACTCTTTGCCAATACTGAAAACCACTTTAACAACTGTGCACGTAGTGGAGAATCCAGAACGAAGTAGGATGGTTTGGCAAACGCTACTGTACGAGGTATGAACGAAGCCCTGACCCCCTCGGGTCAGCTTAATATGACTAAAACAGGAGCTATACCTGGGCCAAGTGAGGTCGCTCCTCGGATCGGACATGCTTCTTTGATACCATATCTGTTACTTTGTGATTGATTGGTGGCCACCTTCGATTTGATTTTGGAAGTGTGTTCCGAGGTGGGCGGTAGTAGCTGCTATGCGTTACCACCAGCTCAGTTCTGCAAAATGGTAGTATCATACCCTGGCATTACCTCGCGTGCCTTGTCATATGCCTTATCGCGCCCACTACGAGTTTGGTTTGCATTGTACCTTTGGAGTGCTCCCAGAGTATCCCACCGGTTTGGTGGAGCTTATAGTATCTGTATAGACTACGGTAGTTATATAAAAATGTGTTAAGGTTGATATGGGTCGTTACAAACAATCAAATCAGAGATTTAACTTCATATGGAAACCAAACATGGTTAAGCACATAAGCAATCACTAAGCCCATTTAATAAATCCTTTCATTAGTTAAAACCACTTTGTAAATACTTGTATCAAAATACTTTTACAAAGATATATTCACACATCCTCTCTATTCTTTTCAATATTTGGAAAAGTATTTATATACTTATCTCAACGGTATAAGTATATTCACAAACCATTTCACTTTCAATACTTAAAATAAAATTTATATACTTATCTCAAACAGGTAAATAGGCACAAGGAAGAAGTTGCAAAAAAATTTAGTCTTAGGGACAACAAATTTGTTTTTTAGTCTGAAGGACACTTTTTAGTGTAAACTGAAAATGATAGTTACAACTACCGTTCTGTGATTTACACTAAAAAGTGTCCTTCAGCCTAAAAATCAAACTTCTTGTACCTGAAACTAAATTTTTCTCTAACTTTTTCCTTGAGCCTAAAAACCCTTATCTCAAATATATAAGTGTATTCATAAAATCTTAAGAAAGGTTTCACTTCTAAAACCATACTTATTTGGGTTAAAACAAATGGCATTCAAAACATTGTTTTCTAAAAAACCCAAACCACTTTCCTTTTTGGTGTAAGTAAATAGATTTTATAGAAATTAAACCAAATATACTTACCACTGCTTCCCGATTTCAAACTTGTACTACCCTTCAATTAACAATGAAGTCAGACAAGTTAGAGAACTATCTCTGCCTCGACATACATTCAAAATTCTCAGGATAGGGACGAGATTTCCTACCTCGGAATTTGGTGTTAAGTATGAAAAGAATACTTTCCATACCACCATAGTTTAAATGATCAATTATAGAAATAAAAATCTCATTCCTTTATAACTCTTTCTATAAATTGCTTTAAAAAAAATATTTTTATAAAACTCCTTTAAAATCTCCTTTTATATTTATAAAACTTCTTTTATAAATCTCCTTTTTATATTTATAAAATTCCTTTTATAAATCTCCTTTTCTAATTTATAAAACTCGTTTTATAAATCTTTTTTTATATATAAAACTCCTTTTGTAAATCTCTTTTTTTGGTCTCATATACTTATTACAATCCTTGGTTTCAAGATAGGATTAAATACTTTACATTAAATGATCATTCCAGATATCATTTATAAATTCACAATGTGATTTATTTCCCAATTTATGAAAATGATAGTAATCTCCCATTTATAAAATATCATTTATAAATCCATTATTTTATTTATAAAATACTATTTATAAATCTATCTTTATATACAATACTTTACATAAAGTGCTTCACAAATATTTATACCTTCTATTAAAACAGAATCGCTTCATTATAAAGAAATAAATTTCCTTTTGTTTTCTTGATAATAAACATTCGTTCTACTATTAAATTTTCTGTAAAACGAATATTCTTGAAATACTTCGTAAAAATTTTTTATATAAATTAAAAGAAACTAACAAAAAGGTTGAAGTAAAATAGAGAAGTTCAAAACTATTTCTAAATAAAACACAGCAGAAAATTCCAAAAGTCACATTTAAAATTATTCTCCCGAATCAAAACCATTTTCAAATTAAAACAGCAAATAATAATATTTCTAAAATACTATAATGAGGCCAATAACTACCACAACACTTAACCAACGCTACCACTACCTGTAACACTAAACAGGTTCAACTTTTAACACATATCAATGTCACAACCAATACTTTTGGCATTCAACAATTTATACAACATGTATATAACTGAAATTAAATTCAACGGTGTTAGGAAATCCAATCTACGGTTTCGATGACAACAACTATACAATGAAAATCGAATATACATATATATTTATATATATACAGGTACTTGCTAGAACAACATCATTAGAAAGACAAGAACGGGGCTCAAAGGACACTACAAGAGACTACAAGTCGATAGGTACAAAGAAGCAAAAGAAAAGATGCACAAAAACTGATATGCACCATATCAAACGTCTAGGTGCACAAGCCAGACGTCTGAAACTATTCTCTGGAACAATAAACAGACTACACCAAATGCTTGGTAATAGCACTCAGACATCTGATCTTCTAATATATTTAAAAAATATATAGTATCAGACGTCTGATACAAATACCAGACGTCTGAATTCATACTCGAACTTCAGAAATGAACTTCAACTGCCACATACGAATGGACATCTCTGCTTCTCTTCGCCGCAACTCTTCATCATCAACAGAAGCAACTATAGAGCATTCATTAATGGATGTAACTACTCAAGATACTTATCTACAACTATATATAGCATCAAGAATCAAGAGAAACTTACTTCACTTACTTACGCTTTCTAATTCTATACTATACTCTATATTCTTGATCTCTACACTCTAGCAATCTTTACTTGTATTCACTCTTCCATATACTCAGTTCTTCATAGAAAATATTCCTTAGAAATATATTGGAAGAAATTGTACTAATTAGTCAACAACCGTGTTATATTAGAACACACATTTGACAAGAACAACTCATTGTAACCAAGCATATTCCTCCGGGCGAAGCGAGGGTTTTTATAGTCGAATTCCGAAGGGGAGCTTCGGGACTGGACATAGGACGGGAGGTCCGAACCAGTATAAAATTCTGGTGTGCTTATTCTATATTTACTTAGATTAATATTATTTTAGTTGCATCATATATTTTGTCACATATACTTGCATATACACTACACGATCCACCCCGTAGACTTTCAATTGGTATCAGAGCCTGGGATTCTAGAGATCGTAACAACATCCTAGAATAAATGGCTATAAAGAGATCTAGTCAAGGCAATAGGAAAAGGAAGAGCAATAAAGAAGAATCAAAGGAGAAAACAAACAATTGCTTCATGGCTAAACTCAGATCACAATCGGTATGCTTAGATTCTTTATATAAAAATCTTCTGTTAGCACATGATGAATTATTAAAAGATTGTAAAACCTTGAATAAAGTTAATAGAATTGCTTTAAATAAGTTAAAAGACTGTGAGCAAGAAATTTCCAGTTTAAAAGAGGAAAATAAATTTTTGATAAAATAAACTAAATGTTTTGAAAATACCGTAGAAGAACTTGTTTCACAAAAATATTTCCTACAAAAAGAAAATGATCAGTTAGAAGATAAAATCAATGATCTTTTAGAGGAAATCAATGTTTTGCAAAATAAAAATACTATGTTTGATAAAGAAAAGGAATTTTTTTCAAAAGAAATTACGGATTTGAAAAGTCAAAATGATTTATTACAATCATCTTTAGATAATTCAAAATGTCGAATTTTTCTTCTCGAAAATGAGAACCGTACGATAAAAAGGGACAATTCTGAATTAAACAAGCAAATTGATATTTTAAAAAACAGTAATATTTCTTTTGAAAATAATAATTTTGACTTCAAAGCTAAATTTGATAAACTTAACACTGAAGTCAGAAAATTTTAAAAAGGTCAAAACGATTTAAACATGATTTTATCTAGTTCTAGACCTTTACATGACAAAAGTGGTTTAGGATATAATAAAACTGATCGTAGAAATAGCTCTAGATACACTTTCATGTATAGTAAAAATGTTAGTGCTAGTACTAAATTTCGAGTAAAGTCTAAATCAATTTTTTTTAGAAATTCAAATACTGCTATGGCCAATAATGTTTATAATTTCTCTAGAAGTACAAAATCATTGAACGAAAATATGAATAAAAATTATCTAAGTATTTGGGTTCCTGTTAATTGGAAAAATAGAGAAAAATACATTGATAATTATTTTGATATGGTAGTTAATAATGAAAATTATATTTTAAAAGTTTCAACCACACCCAAACGGGTATGGTTTCCAAAGACCTAACCCCCTGGACCCTAACATAGTAAGTGGGTACCAAAAATGATTTTGATTTATTGCAGGTACTCGGAGAAACAAAAGGAAAGATTTTGGAATTTTAAAGGATGTTCCATACGTTTAATAATATTACGTGCTTACAATAAAATATGGACTTCAGCAAATATGGTAAAATCTATTTTATTTTTCTCCATAATTAATTTTGAGTTTATCCTGCTATTTACAAGATATTTTATAAAATTTATTATATTCCCTCATTCTTTTTTTATAATGACAAAGGAGGAGAAATTCATATGCATATTAATAGAGGGAGAAATAATGGTAAGCACATATTCAGGGGGAGATTTATAAAAGTATATCTAAGTACATTGTATAGTTGTCATCATCAAAAGGGGGAGAATGTTAGGAAATCCAATCTACGGTTTCGATGACAACAACTATACAATGGAAATCGAATATACATACATATTTATATATGCAGGTACTTGCTAGAACAACATCACTAGAAGACAAGAACGAGGCTCAAAGGACACTACAAGAGACTACAAGTCGATAGGTACAAAGAAGAAAAAGAAAAGATGCACAAAAACTGATATGCACCATATCAGATGTCTAGGTGCACAAGCCAAACGTCTGAAATTGTTCTCTGGAACAACAAACAGACTACACCAGACGTCTGGTAATAGCACTCAGACGTCTGATCTTCTAATATATTCAAAAAATATATAGTGTCAAACGTCTAATACAAATACCAAACGTCTGAATTCAAACTCGAACTTCAGAAATGAACTTCGATGCCACATAATGGACATTTCCGCTTCTCTTCGCCGCAACTCTTCATCATCAACAGAAGCAACTATAGAACATTCATTAATGGATGTAACTACTCAAGATACCTATCTACAACTATATATAGCATCAAGAATCAAGAGAAATTTACTTCACTTACTTACGCTTTCTAATTATATACTCTATTATATATTCTTGATCTCTGCACTCTAGCAATCTTTACATGTATTCACTCTTCCATATACTCAGTTCTTCATAGACAATATTCCTTAGAAATATATTGGAAGAAATTGTACTAATTAGTCAACATCCGTGTTATATTAGAACACACATTTGACAAGAACAACTCATTGTAACCAAGCCTATTACTTCGGGCGAAACGAGGGTTTGTGATAGTCGAATTCCGAAGTGGAGCTTCGGGACTGGACGTAGGATGGAAGATCCGAACCAGTATAAAATTCTGGTGTGATTATTCTATATTTACTTAGATTAACATTATTTTAGTTGCATCATATATTTTGTCACATATACTTGCATATACACTACACGATCCACTTCGTAGACTTTCAAATAGTGGCGAGGAATCCGGATTTGTGTATAAAATTTCTTTTATTTTTTCTATATGTCATCCGTTTTACAAAAAGGGAATTCAACCGAACCAAACCAATAAATTAAATCATTCAAGCATGTCGATAATAATTCATATTTACTATATATCATATAATGTTCATCCAAAGGTGAGCTAACTCATCAAAATTCCAGTTGACGCTTACGCGTTCCATTCCAATGGCATTCGATTTTAGTTAAAAATTCCAGTTAAAAACTCGATCCCCTAAATCCCAATGCAACCTACTGTCATCTGACCCAAAACCCTAGCGACGTGATTCACCCTACTCGATCGGTCATCCCCCAACCAACGCCAAACCCTTCCTCTTCGAACCAATTTTACAACGATTGCCCTCCGCTTCACCAACCGTGTCCCCTACCTCCGCCATGTCATCACCATGGTTCGGCCCTAAAACTGTCGTTCACCACCAACCACCACCGCACGCGACCAATCTAGCATGGGTTTGAAGCTCTGGCCTCCACGAGTCCAACGGTCTTGGATTTCGTTGAGCGAAGCTCCAGGAATTAATTTGTGAAGGAAGTGGCTTGTATTTTGTAAATTGAAAAGGAAAAGGAGAAAGAGGAATGAGGAAAAGTTAGAGAGAAGAATGAGGTAGGAGTGTTTTTATTATTATTTTCGACACTTCAGCACATAATATTACGTTCGCGTATGAACCACGAACGACAGAAATAAAAATACAAACGTGCACAATAATGCAATACGATCCCAAAACAACAATAAAATACACAGATTATCTTATTTCGTGAGTTCAAAAATACCACTGTTTGCCGTAAAATTCGTTAAATGATAATTTAAATATTTTTCAAATTAGAAATTATGGAAAAATCCTATAAATTCATTTGAAAATACGTCATTAAAAAAAGTGGTTTTTATTAACAATTGAATTTCTTATTATTTATTAAATTTGTATCAAATTCGAATATTTAAATAGATTAAATATTCCCATTAGAAATGTTAAAAATTTTGAATCGTTACAATACAGTTAAGGATTCACTATATTTACAAATTCAAAATTTATACCCTTAATATTGCATTCAAGAAAAATCCAATGACGCTTTTAAATATCCTAGAAAAATCTCATTTAAATAATATTCTCTTACACTTCAATCTATTCATTCACTTTCTAAATTAGTTGTCATTCTCTACCACTTGTCACTCCATCTTTCTCCACCACTTGCCACTCTATCGCACTCCATCGTTCGATGTCATACGTCATCGTTCTCTACTACTATACAATGTTAATCGTTGTTTGCCGCTATTCAATAATGCTTCATGTATATCGTTTATATTAATTATTTTGATTTACAATTGCAAATATATAGTTTTGCATTTTTGAATCATATGTTGTTTGTACTAAAATTTCTCATGCACGTGTGTAACGCGTGCAATTGAGACTCGTTAAAAAATAGTCAGTTTAACTTTGTGGAGTCAAAATTAAAATAAAATGATTGATAGGGGCAATATTAATCAAGACTGGCAAACTAAATGAAACTAATTTGAGAAAGCTAGAACATGACGGGTTTCAGATGATACAAATTATAAAATGTAGGTATTTGAATATTAAACGGCATGAGAAATTAATAATGCGTTGTTAATAATTGTATAAGCCATAATAAATTACTTGGAGTCATAAATTAATTAATTATGTAGCAGTTTTAAATAAGATTTCCTAGAGAATTAAGAAGATAGGAGAATATTTTCTAAAAGAGTGCAAATTCTTTTTCTTACTATAATTTATTAAAATGTAACAAATCCTGAATATTCATTAATTAAGCTATGAATCCATGCAAATATAAATCCAATTAGGATTTTAACTACGAAAATTAATGGGCTGTTATATTATGTAACCGATGATAGGCGTTGGAGTTTAAACTTAATCCAGCCCAGTAGGCCCAATTCAAATTTGTAACTCTATTCATGTGAAGTTATGGAGTTAAAAAGGTTATTCAATAAATAAGATTATAAGAGCAGAACTGCTATGCACTTCAACATTCTTGCATGTACCTGGTCAATAAATAACGCGTTGTGTGGTTTCGATTTTTGACATTTAAGAAGGGCTAGTTAATAGGACTTTACGTCACAATCTAAGGAAATTTAAATTTGAAGTTCGTTGTGAATCTCAAAAAAAACGGAAGCAATATAATAATTATTTTACTTTTATGATCCAGTGACTTTATAACATAGTACCAAAAATTTCAACGAAGGAATTCTGGATCTCCATACTTCAATGCTTGCACTGTTCTTCAACCACGTTAATATTGTGCGCCGTCAAAAAATGCAACCATTCCATGTAATGGACTCTTCAAATCTTTAATAACACCCCTAAATACCAAATCTTAGTATTATTTAAAAATAAGATCTAACAGTTAAATTTATTTTAAAGTCCGTCTACAAATATTATTAAACTTTAATATCACTTAAAAAATAAAATAAAACAAATAAAGTCTTTTTATAAATTCAAAACATTCATCCGTATGCACCATCAAATCTTAATATCACTTAAAAATATAATCTAATAAATAAATTATTATTTAATAATATAAATAAAAATTCAAATTGAAAAAAAAAATGTTGAACTTGAAAATAAAGTTTAAACTAACAACAAATTATTTCAGCATGAACATGTGATTCCTTATCAACCAACCACCAAATTAAATTCCCTTATCAATTTTATATATGTGATATTTTATTAACATATGTTTTAAAAGCAATTGATCGATTCAAGCTTATTTTATCTTAAAAAAAGTAGGAAATTTATATGGTTAAACTATAAAATCATTGAAAAGGTATTTTCATTTTTTTATTACATGTGTTATCAAATAGTTCGCATTAATTTTTATGTGAATATAGCAATTATAATTAACATTAACTGAAATAACTACATTGAACCGCTTCTCTACCATCAATCAATTTAGAACAATATTTAGTTCACAAATAAAAAACCATGCATTACCGAGAAAAAGTTCATATATACGTGGATGTCAAATAAACTGGAAAAAACATACAACTTTGACATGATAAAAATCGACAACCTAGAATAAAAGTATTAATTCAAAATTCAAAAGATCACGAAATCCAATAAATGGGTCCATTTACCAAAAGAAAATATCTGGCCCATTAAGAACCTACGATTATTCAAAATGCTGGGCATAAATGCCGCATGTTGGCGCTTCCAAATAATGATCAGAAATAGCATCATCCTTGACCGGGGCGGCTTCGAATAAACCTAAATCCGATAGAAATACATACAGCAGCACAATAACGACGATGAGCGCCAAAACGTTGGCGATGCATTTTCTTCTTTTGGAGACGACTTCGGGTTTAGAGATGAAATTGGCTTTTGGCGAAATAAGAGGAGGATTTTCGACTTTGATGGTGATTGAAGAAGGGATATCTGCTGAATCCATGGTGATTTTGAATGTTGACGATTAGGGTTTTTCACTGAACGAAAATAGACTGTGGGGTTAATTATGTATTTATAGGCGTCAGTGGGTTATTAATCTATTGGTCCAACAGGCCCAACAATGCTCCATTAAAATTTGTAATCTTTTGAAATTCATTGACTGGCTCCAGCTTGTAATATATTTTACGTAGAATTGAACTAAATATTTATTGTTGACGATATCAACTAATTGTTCGGTTAATTATCCCACTACGCTGATCCTGCTATGAACAGTCAAAGTTGCTCGGTAGCGTATATGCATCTAATTGGCCTCTAAATCAAGCAAATATATTGGTAAAATCATGAATATTCTGTTGGGCTCTCCTGAACCATCGCCAACGCTGCAAACCTTCACCAACCATCAACGATGCTAATTAATACGCTAACAAAATAACCCACGTTTACAACATCATCAATATTATATTAAATAACCTTGCTACTATTTATATCATTTATTAACCATATATATATATATATATATATATATATATATATATATATATATATATATATATATATATATATAAATCATTGTGGAAATAAGCGAGGTACCCTAATTTTCAAACTTGTTAAAACACAGTCTCATTTCATGTTCCATATTGTCTTTGCAGTTATTTTCGACAATTTATTTTGCTTTTCCTCAAAAATTAAATCCACATTATTTTAAGCAACTACTTTCAAATTCCGTAAAACAAGTACAACAGTGTTTCGTGAATTTTATATTTGAAAGGTTCGGAGGTGTTTTAAAACTTGCAGAGAATGTTTGATAAAAACACTTGTGCAAACATGACTGAAGAATGATATAAGGATGGAATATACAACTCATTCTTTGATCCTCGTGCAAACCTTCTCGAACTCGGTAACCTTTAGTCTCGTACTTTGAACTATCAACCAATCGAATCAAACACGTTGGCGGTAATATATGATTTTCCGACCATTCTATAATCTCAATAACAAGATATTTTGAATCATAGTTGACTTATATCACTCAAATTGAAACTTGCATAATCTATTCACTAACCAGTTTAAATAGAAATATTTTTCCTCTTTAACTATTCCTCACTGTAAGTACATAATTCAAAGTAAATATGCACTTGGTATAATTTTCCTACTATAACTACAAATATTATAGTGGAACATCTTCCAACTGTATTCCCGGACGTCTTCGGCCAACACATGAATGGAGCCCTCAATGATTTTATATTGGTAAGAATGACGACATTTCATAACAGTTACGAAAAATGAGAAAAATATGCTCTTGTTCTGTAGTAAAAATGGAGAGAAGGTTTTATCACTAATATGCGAAAGCGATTAATCTGGATCTAGTTTTGCCAATTGAACACCAACGTAAATTTAATATTAATTATGCTGTCACACAAGATCAAATAACAGAAAGAAAAGACACAAAAGATTTAACATGGTTTGGATTTGTATACTACGTCCACGGAGACCCAACAACTTTATTACTTCACCAATTTAAAGAGGAGAAATTACAAATTGGTAGAGATTTATTAAAGCAGAGATATTTTATTTCTACAACAAATCTATAGTAGAATATTTAAGATGAACTATTGTTTGAGAAGAATAAGATGTTTTTCCAATAACTTGATGCCTCTTTAAATAGGAGTAGAATGAAGCTGAATATTGGAAGGAAATGAAAATAATTTGGACAGAAGACAATCAATTTCGTATAAATTTTGAAACATTTCCATTTTTTCCAAGATTTGATTTGTTTTTGATTTAATCTAGATATTTATCTTCTTCTATGAAAAAAATGCACATATCTCGTTTTCTCTTATTGTATATTTGACCAATCAATTAATTAAATTAATGATTCGTTCCCTTTTTCTTTTATATGCTGATAGATTTGAGTCATAATTTTAACACTCCACCTTGACTCAAAATATTCATATCTCTCTCACACGAATTCAATCATCATCTATGAGTTGTTGGGTCGATGCCACATGACGTCAAGTAGTTGAGACTAAACTAATCAAGTTTGAGCAATGCTCTAACTTGTCTTTAGAAAGAAACTTAGTCATCATATGTGAAAGATTATCCATAGTACTCATCTTCAACAACTTGATCTTGATTCGTTCTTCCTCAAGCATAAGGAAGAAGCCTCTAACATCAATGTGCTTCGTACGAGAACTATAAGTTTGATTCTTTATAAGATAAATATCGCTCTGACTATTTGAAAATAGCTTTATTGTCTGCTGCATTATACAAAGATCATCCAATAACTAAAGTAAATATAATCCCTTCTTAGTTGCTTCCACAATCTATATCAACTCGGCCTCGGTACTCGACAAAGCCAATATAGATTGCAGCTTTGATCTCCACGAAATCAAGCCTATTCCAAGTGTAAAAACAAAGTCCGACACTGACTTCCGTCCATCTCTATCCCTAGCATAATCCATATCATAGTAACTTCTAAGAGAGATGTTGCCATCCACTCTACCATACAACAAGTCAACCGATGAAGTGACATGAAGATATCCGACTATCCACTTCACCGATTGCAATTGTTCTTTGCCCGAGTTAGACATATATCGACTCACAACATCCACTGCATGGGCCAAACTTGGTCTCATGCACATCATTGTGGACATGAGACTACCAACAGCACTATATAAGGTATATCTTCTATATACCTCTTGTCTTCATCCGATGAAGGTGATAATTCTTTCGACAACTTAAAACGAGAGCCTAATAGAGTGACAATCGGTTCAGCTTTCTTCATACCAAATCGCGTGAGAATCATCTCGATGTATTACGCTTAAGTGAGTCTCAACTCTCTCCACTTTCTATCTCTGAATATTTCCATACCCAAAATTATGTATGCGTTTTCCAAATCTTTCATATCAAACTCTTTGCCGAGCTCTGCTTTCAACTCTGTAGTTCTGACCATACTCTGAGATGCAATCAACATGTCATCAACATATAACAAAAGATATATCATATTTTCATCACACCTCCTAAACTGAACACACTAGTCTTTGAAGCTTCTAGAGTAACACTATGAAAGCATAAACTTATCAAATCTCATGTATCATAGTCAAGGAGACCACTTCAGTGCATATAGAGATTTGTTAAGTTTACAAACATAATTTGGCCTACGACTATCAATGAACCCCTTTGGCTGCCGCAAATAAATCTTCTCATCTAGATCACCACACAAGAATGTAGTTTTGACATCTAGTTGCTCAAGTTCCACATCATAATGAGCAATTAATGCCAAAAGAATACAAATAGACATATGCCTAACAACTAGAGTAAAGATATCATGATACTCTACTCCTTTCTTCTGAACATACCCTTTTGTTACTAACCTTGCTTTATAACTGAAATCACCGTTACCGCCATCTTTCACTATATAGATCTACTTACATCTAATTGTCCTTTTATCAGTGGAAAGAGGCAAAAAATCCTAGTATGATTTTTTTTTGCAAAAATTCAGTCTCCTCTTCCATAGCTACTGACCAACTAGAACTATCAACTGATGCAATAGTGTCTTTATAATCTCTGAGCTCATCATGGACAACATTCAATGCATATGTTTTCATGTCATTGAAGTCAATGTCTTCGATGTTCAATCCAACAAAATCATCAAGCCATCTAAGCTTCTTCCTCTGTCCAACATGTCTAATCCCTGAACAAGCCCTACCATGAGATTGATCCTCTATACCAACATCTATACTATCCTCGCTAACTACGGTGCCATCAGAAACACTATCTGTACCTCTATGGAAAGAATCTGAAGATGACTTGCCTTGTGTTTGGTATTCTGAATCTGTCCTCATACTGTCATCAGATGAGGAAGGCTCCACCTTCAATATACTTCTCTCATCAAAAGTTACATGTCTATTGATAATAATCTTCTTGCTGATAGGACACCACATCATATATCCCTTCACTGCTCTTCTATAACCTAAAAATATACCCTAGAGAGCTCTAAGTTCTAGCTTGCCTCTGCTCTCATGCACATAAGCTGGGCATCTAAACACTCTAAGAAACGAATAGCTAACAGGCTCTCCTTTCCATACTTCTTTATGGATCTTTATGTCTATGGCAATAGAAGGTGTGCAGTTGATGAGGAAAGCTTCCATAGATAAAGCTTTAGCCCAAAATCCCTTCTTCAACTTAGCAGTCAACCTAAGGCAATGAGTTATGTCCAACAATGTCCGATTCATTCATTCAGCAACCCCATTAGACTGAGATCGTCAGGTGTGGTGTAATGCCTCTTAATGCCTTCGAACTCACAAAAATCAATGAAATCCTGTGAAACAAATTCATCGCCATTATCAGAATGGAGAACCTTCAACTTCTTCCCTGACCGCTTCTCAACAATAGATTTCCACTTTCAAAACCTGTCAAAGGTTTCACTCTTAGACTATAGAAAGTATACGCAAACTTTACAAGAGAAATCGTTTATAAATGAAACTAAATACCCTCCTCCACCCAAAGATGGGAAAAGGGAGGCCCCTAACATCTGTATGAACATACTCTAAAACAGCCTTTGCCTTATACTCTCCAGTACCAAAAGAAATTTTTGTCTGCTTGCCAAGAAGACACTTTATAAAAGCCAAGCTTTGAATTATAAATACCATCAATCAAATCTCGCTTTCTTAACTCATCCAAAATACGCTCACCAATACGGCCCATTTGTAAATGCCATAATATAGAAGATTCTACATCATCCAAAGCAACAAAATCTGATTTACCAACTATAGTAGTTACCTTCAATAAATAAAGATTTCCACCTTCACACATTTCATAACAATCATGAAATCCTTCGATATCTTCATTTCTCTCCCTCAATTACAATATTCAAACCAAACCTACTCAAAATCCCAACAGAAATCAAGCTCCTACTCAAATCAGGTACATGTCAGACATTAGTAATCGTACAAATAATACCATCAAACATTCTGACCTCAAGCTCCTCCTTAAATCATGGAACCCTTCGATATCTTCATTTTCTCTCCCTCAACAACAATCTTCAACCCAAACCTACTCAAAATCCTAACAGAAATCAAGCTCCTACTCAAATCAGATACATGTCTAACATCAATAATCATACGAATAATACTATCAAACATTTTGACCTTCACACTACCAACACCAACCATATGGAAAGAAGCATCATTTCCGATTAGAACCTCTCCTCCAGCAATCTCATGTTATCTAGAAAAAGAGTTTCTGTTAGGTGTCATATGATATGATGCATCATGATCAATAAGCCATAAAGAGCCAGAAGCCCCACATTGGTATTACCCTCTATATCTGATGTCACGACAATAGATATTGAAGCTTGCTTTGGATCTTTTCTTCATCCTTCTAGCTTGGGACATTAAGCTACAAAGTTCCCCGGTTTCTTACAATAATTGTAAGTCAATCGATTAGGCCCCCTATACTAAGCCCTTGACTTAGTTCGACCTCCACCATACTTTGACTTTCCTTAACTTCTACCACTCTTAATAGATAAGCCCTTCGAGTCACTATCTATATTAGTTCTCACCAATCTATCTCTCATCACCTCATGATGAAGAAAAGCATTATGGATAAGGCCATGGTGAGGCTCTTGGCATAGAATAAACTGGTGGCAGTCGAGAAGAGGGCAGTGGAGGCGGAGGCAATGAGGGATGCTATGGATAGAGCCAGGGACGTGGTCATGAGAGGGCGGGCTTGTAAAGTTGCCCGTTGAGAGGGGCTTAAGAAGGAAATGGGTTAACTAAGCACCTAGATGGAGGGTATGCAGGAGGAGGTCACGGATCTTAAGGCGTCTCTCTTTAGACACCAACTTGCATAACCTTCAATTTACACGAGGCAAAGAAAGCCAAATGAGAGGTGTGGGACAATAGGATAACAAAAATGCTGAGGATAATTTTTGAGGCCAACTACCGTATGCCCCTGGTCGTGCGTTTCCTTAATTCTTACTAGCATGCTGAATTATGAGGGATGTGGCAGAAGAGATGGTTGTCGATTGCAAGATGCCTCACCCTATTTTGATGGTGGAGAAGATTGACTCTTATAGGATATCTTCTAACGACCCACCTCCGGTTCCAAAGACTGAGAATGTTGGAGCTGTGCCAGTTTGCAGTGGGTGAAATTGACAGATTTCTATTGTTACCTATATTTGGATCGTAGTGGATCTATGAAGTCTAATTAGTAGCACTAGATCCAAGCTATTTAATATTTAAATAAAATCAATTTTTTTTAATTTTCCAATTTAATTAGTTAACTATTTAATTAAAATTGATTTGTATAAGGTTTATGAGTATATCATTATATACTCATATGTGTATAACGTGCACGTGCAACATAATAATGTGTGTACATAGTTAATGTATATGTATATTGAAGTTATGATTTGCATCTATAACATATACATTAGCCATTTATATATACATTGACCATCTCAAAATATTTTTTAAAACTTAATATATATTTTATAAATAAATATCAAAATTCAAACTAAAATCGAAATATATATTAAAATTTTGAAAATTAATATATATTAAATAACATTACCTTTTCTTTTAAATATTTAAATATATTTTGAATATATCAATAAGATTTGAATTCAAATTAAAATCTAAAATATCCAATACTTTGGCTTAGTAAAATAATTTGAATTTCGAATTTAGATCAACAAAATAAGAGCTAAAATATCCTTTTATAATTTAAAATACATACATACATATTTTATAAATAGTTTTATTGTTGGAATATATATATATATATATAAATTTAAAATTTCATAATAAAATAAAGTATACATTTATAAAAATAATATAACTTTTTGGCCATAATTCTTTTTAATTCAAAACCATTTTAATTTTATAATTGATTTTATTTAAATATTTATACATGAATCAATATAAGTATTAATTTAAAACATCAAATATATATATATATTAAAATATATGTTCAACGGTTTTTTATTCTAAAATCCAAAAACTTTTAAATATATAATTAGTTTTAAAACATTTTAAAATATATTGCAGCTTTATGAATGGATTAAAAATACAAGTAACAATTTTAAACAAGTAAACATTTATATTAATGTTTAAAACTATAAAATATATATAACAAAATAAAGCATAGCCAAAAATAATAGATCAATTTGTCAACATTTAAATAACAATATTGATTATCATAACTCTGTCAACGATATTAAAATACATATGAAACATGGGGAACTGATGTTTGTATAAGTTTTTTTATACATACTTATCTACTGTATGACAAGTGTAATATAAAATGCAAATCAGATATTATACCTTAAGGATGTTGCCTTTGAAAATATGTTGACCGATAGGATCTCCTAGATTCACTTTGAATCGATCTTCTAACGTTACAATAGCCTGGAGTACCATGATTTAATTTAATTTTGATGTGATATGGCTAATTAACAATTTTGGCTATGGATGGGGGTGTTTAGATGATGCTCACGGCCAAGAATTGAAGTAAGGAAGAAGAGACAATAAAAAATGAGTGCATGAGTTTGTTCAAATAGAAAAAGGGGAGAAGACTAATTCTCCTCCTTTAATTCTTTCTCTTTTTACTACTTCTAAATCTCTATCCAAAATTTAAACTACCTTGTCCTCTCCTTTACTCTCCCTAGGCTGTCCATATAAGAGGCCTTCTTGGTCCAATGAACAAACACACCTATTCAATAATTAATGACATTCAAATCATATTTAAACATGTATCGATATTATATCAATACATACATGCATAACTTTTATATATACATCTAATTCATTGCTAATTAGAAAATAACAATGCACCTAATACATCAAAAAATAATAATTAATATTTCATAAATATTAATTAATTTATAATAACTATAATTTAATTAAATCGTGTGGTATTTTAGAGAATTCATCAATACGGTTGTGTGACTCGTAGGTGTAAATTCAATCAGCGATTAATATCGAACTATTCGAATATTAACGTTCATACATCACCTTAGCTAGTGGTGAGATAGTTTGGCTGATGTATTGTTCGTACATCTTTATCGATAATATCCAATTTTACAATTTAAGCTTTACCTTTTACTAACGATTATTTGCCGTAATTCTCTTTGTCAACACTGTATTACATTTGGACTTATGGAATTTGGTTTCGGTCAAAATTCAAATATCATCCATATTCAACTTAGTTAGTCAATAAATGAAGTCTTTAGTTTGATAGTAACATTTATTATTAACTATACTATTTTGGATTGATATTTTGACTTTGAGTTGACTATAGTTAACCGTGAGACTAACATTATACAATTGAGGAGACGAATTCACTATTAAATAATGTTTTACCAATGCTTCAACTCAAACTCAACTATAGTCGTTTGATGGTCATTATGCTATGATTTAGCTATAATTAAAGTAAAGTATCCATATTGAAGCCTAACAATATACTCATGTCGAGAGTATAAGGTAACATCATCACTTTGAGAGTTTGACCTGGTTGTTATTAATCAATTGGAAACTCTCGGTTGAGTCATTCTATAATTATCCAATAACTATCAATATATAATCCTTAGTGCCCCCAATAGCTATGAGTACTGCCCAATATTTGAAGAGTGTTACGTATTCTGGTTTCAACGTATGTATCGATATCTTTTCTTGAAATATATCGACCGAGAGTACTTAAAATAATATGTTATTTTATGTTGTGATAATTTTCTCATGATTAGAACTAATTATAATTATTATCACACAACATATTATTTAAGGATTTTCTAATTAATATACTTTAAATTAATTATTTAATTAATTATATCACAATACAAAAAAGTATTTAATAGAAATTAAACACATTTATTACGAACAAGATTGGTTATAGAGTTATATATATGTAACAAATTACATAATTTACCCTAGGGCATACCCCTCACTCTTTTAGAGAAGCCTATGTCATTTAGGAGGACTGCCATATCATTGAATAATGAGTGTAGGCTTCCAAATGTATAACATTTGTAACTTTTGTGTGGTGGGCTGGACCCCCTTTTAACAGACTTAAATTATTCGATTTATTCTGTGTTTGCTTTGTTCGGTTTTTGTAACTTTTATTATAAGGTTTGTTTTGTTCGCTTTATTCTATGTTTTACCATGCCTTTTTGCAAGTACTTTACATCTTTATGATAATTATAAAAGATGTTGTTCCAAATCCAATACTGAGAATTAAACAACAAAATTAAGACTGATTTTAACATGAGTACATCGTTAACAGTCAATGGTATATTATTTTCTTATGGTTTAGAAATATCTTAGTATCTTTAATGTTCTTTCTTATAGACACATGCTTCCTCTGCATTTTGATGAAAGATCTAACCATTTGATTTCCTAGTAAAACACTTGCTCAATTACGATGCTTCTCAAATGGTACTTTTGTATCAATTCTGGATCCTATCTGAAGCCCACAAACTCAGTATCGCTCACACTGACTTTGAGTGACTTTGGTTATTACGTGTAAATAGTATATTCTTTAGAATTTCTATTTTGATATATATGTACCAAAACTCAAAGTCATATCGAACCAAAATTTTACGAGTAAAATCCAAACTAATTCAAGCCAGTTGAATGAAAAACTTGTTATGTTTATTTCAACAATTAAAATTTATGATTTTATTCTTATCGACGATGCTTACTATATTCTGACTGCATTGGTCTTCTCCAACATACATTTGCGGTTGACGGATCATATCCCTTTGGGTATAACTATCAAAATCATATTTTGGTCATGCATTTGGAATCCATTCTAGATTCAAACATCATGTATTATGGTAGAGTCAATACTCTTAATCGCTTATTGACAACTGAGGATATTCTTTTATTGAAACTGATATGAAAATCATAGTTTCTCTTTAATGTGCAAGTGTTCTTGTTTGACATTGTAATGAGTCATGTCTATTTTGGCTTGGTTAATTTCTTCTCATCTTATTTAATTAGTTTCATTTTTGGATCATATCAAAATCCGTTTTCTACCAATTTTTTTAAAGAAAATTCCATCGTCTTAAAGTTGGCGTTTTTTGAATCAAAAATTGTTTCACGGTACAATGGAATAGGCATTCAGAAATATTTCATGAATTACCTGTGCATGTGTATAAAATGATTAAATTTTGAGTTTATGGAACTTATATTCATAACATAAATTAGCTAACAACCAATATTGGTTGTTCCCAAACTCCTTTGGGTGGTTCACATAACATCCATCATGAGCAAGTATTATGTGCAGCCTCTTGACTTACATAACCTATCAACTTCTTGACCTAGGGTATGTATAGGTTTTTTATCAACTCTTATCTTGTATGATCTCATAAACTACGTTTTAGATAAAATTAATCCCAACTTTTATGAACTTATTCTTAAGTACACACCTTACAGAAAGAAGTTAACTCAAATTTACTCATCACTAATTGTACTTTGTTCAACAAAGTCAGATTACTCCTTATTGATACATCATTATGTATCATACGGAGGAGTGACTTTTGATATCGAATCTTATTCATTTTTAGGTACTTTTGGAACCTTTTCCAATACACTTACTCGATCAAATCAAATTCTTTTCATTCCTTTGAATGTTATGTTTTCTACTTTCATTTTATACTCAATGGACTTATCATAAATACACAACTTGACTATCAAATACACATGTTCATTTTTTTGATTATACAGTTCTGAATTTAACGAAGTAAATGGATCCTTTTTGGTATCATCAGACTTGGAACAACATACATCTATATGTATCATCCGATGAGTTCATTAACTCATTTATTGCTTCTACTGAATGAGTGCTTTGCCCTTAATCTTTTAGATATAATTTACGAGTACTATATGATTCATAAACATATGATTATTGAATTATTCCTCAAAGATATGGCTTAGTCCATGTTGGATTTATGATACAATGGTCTGAAAACGAAGTAGAAAGGAGTTCCTTAGAGTAAAAGAAGAGAAGTAACAGAGAAGAGAAGAAGCTACATGGAGGTAGCAGAGAATCAGAATCTAGTAGCAATAGCTACAGGTTTCCAATTCATTGGAATAATTTTCGATTGCCTAGAATCTAGATCAGTTGGTGGAAATTATTCCAGTCGATTGGTTTTTAGGTTGGATTTTTACTCGAGGAGAGCTTTGCCTCTCCAGTTGACTAGAAACTCCTTTATGTTGACTGGCACCAGTTGACCGTTGGGTTTTTCTAGTCGACTTGATTGGCTTTTTCTAGAGTATTTGGGCTTGAATTTCATGGGCCAATTCCACCAGTTTAAGGGTGTTTTGGTATTTCAACCATAAAACCCCATATATCATTGATCCAATGGCTGGGATTGCATTAGACTTCTATATATATATATATGCTTGAATAAAGGTTATCGTAATTTGTGTGGAGAAGGGTTATTGCATTAGGGTTTTTAGGATTGAGATTCCTTCTCAATTTTAAGGATTTTTTTGTAATTTTTTGGAAGAATTAATAACGTTTGTTTAGAGGAGATTATTTATATATTATTTTTCTTCACTTCGTATCTTTTATCAAATCTAGTTATGTAGGAATCCTCGGATAGCCCTAGCAGTTGGTGTTGAAGCCTACTACACAAATTTTTTAGAAGAGCGGTTGGTTATGGAGAAGATAAGTGTTGAAAAACTTAATGGAAGAAATGGGGAATTACGGAAGGATAAGATGGAGGATTTTCAGTACTTCAATAATCTTTACATTCCATAGAGAATAAAACACGAAACCTAGTGGTGTAGCTAAAGCAAATAGTAAAATATTGGATAAGAAAGTTGAAGTGGTTCAATTTTTTTTGAAGAATATAGTGTTTCATATTGTTACTAAAGAAACATCTGCTTAGTCAATTTAAAAGAAATTGGTTGGAATTTATGTAAAGAATTGTGCAGCAAACAAGGCTCCTCTAATGATAAGATTAGTAAATTTGAAGTTTAAGGAAGGTGGGTCAATTGGAGAGTATCTTATTGATTTTCAAGCAATTGTGAATAAATTAGCGGCCATGAATTAAAAGGTCGATGATGAGACACAAGCCTTGATTTTTATATGTTTATTACTGGAGAGTTGGGAAACACTTTTGGTTGCATTAACAACTCAAATTTGGATGGAGTTGATTCTATGGGTCGGTATTTAGCAGCCTTCTTAATGAGGAGATGCGGAGGATGAACCTAATGGAAGGAAAGATTAATTAGGAATGGGAAAATGGAAATCCGATTGAAGAGGTCCATCTTGCAAGGGGGTGATAGTCCAAATATGAAAAGAGGATAAAATAACTCAAACATGGAAAGTGATTTTATTTGCTATTATCGTGAAAAACCAGTTCGCCGGTGTAGATTTTGCAATAAGCTAAAAAGGCATTAAATGAGGATGAAAGCATTAGAGGAAGGCAGTTATGGTGAGGTAAATTTTGGTATTAGAAATGAAGTACTTTGTGTTGATGGAAGAAAAAGAAATGAGTGGGTGCTTGATTCAGGTGCATGCTTCCATATATACAACCAAAAGGGAGCATTTATTGACTATAAGGAGAAAGAAGAAAGGTGTGATCTGCTAATCGTGGAGACTTGCATGTTAAAGGCATAAGTTCAATTAGGCTAAAAATATATGATGGAAGGAAGTTGAAGCTTATGGGACTTAAGCATGCCCTAGAAATTAAGAAGAATCTTGTTTTAGTAGGACAGTTGGAAGAAAAATGCTTTAATATTTCAACTCAATGTGGAGTCACAAAGGTTTGAAAGGGTAATAGGGAGGTGCTGTGGGAAAAACAGGGAAGCAATAACATATACAAATCACTTGGTAAAATAGCAAAGAATGAAGGGCGTTCTCATAGTGGTGTTGGAGAGGCTAATTTATCCGAATCAAGATGGAGCCAGCAACGAAAAGCCACAAAATTCGCATGGAGACATTTATGGTATTATAATTGTTTCCGATTCAGTGTTGATGTACATATTCGATTGGAGGGCATGCATAATTAGGTGGTTTGGAGGTTGGTTAATTTTTTTTGGGATGGTGACATTTTTTTCCATGGTGATATTAAAGATTGCTTAGAGCTTGAGGTTATATGCAGAGTTTTGATGGCATTTACTAAAATATAGTATCAAGGTGGAGATTGTTGGGATTTGTGATACAATATTCCAAAAACAAAGTAGAAAGGAATCACTTTGAGTAGAAGAAGAGGAGAAACAAAGACTAGATGAAGCAACGAGGAGGTAGAATCGGAAGCTTGTAGCAAAAGCTACAAGTCTCCGGTCAACTGGAATAATTTCCAATCGAATGGAATCTCTATCAGTCGAGTGGAAATTATTCCGATCGACTAGTTTTCAGATCAGATTTAGATGCGAGGAGAGCTCTGCCTCTCCGGTCGACTAGAAGCTCCTTTTAGTTGATTAATGGGTTTTTGCAGTCGACTGGATCGGCTTTTCTCTGGAGTATTTGGGCCGGCTAGGGGAAATTTCGTTATTTTGGGGTGTTTTGGAGTTTCAACTGTAGATTTCTACATATCTTTGATTCAATGACTGAGATTACTTTAGACTTTTATAAATAGGCTTGAACATGGGTCAATGTGTGTGGAGAAGAGTTATCGTATTAGAGTTTTGGGGATTGAGATTTCTTGTCAATTTTAAGGCTTTTCTTTGTAATCTTTTAAGGAATTAATAAAAAAAATTGAGAAAAATGAGCGATCTTCCGTGAGGAGAAGAGCACTCATGTAATTTCATTCCATTGTTAAAAAGGAGCTATCAGCAAGTCTAGTAGGTGGCTATTCCCCATGAACCCATACAAATAAAACAAAAGTAAAAAACCACCAAAATAACTTTAAAAAACAAAATCTAAAAAGCACGAAAATAAATAAACTACAAAAAATGGTGGCCAAAAGAGCCCGAAAGTAGCAACGGAGAAGGAGACATGATAAGAGAAAAAGCCTCGTTTGGTCCTCAAAGAGAAAATGGATAGTATGAATAACTATCAAGTAAATCCAAATAAACTACAGAAGGCTCTACAACATATCGAAGCTCGGCTCATCCAGAAATGAGAATGTCTGAATCGAATGTCCCATGTCAATAACTAAAACTAAAAAAAACTCAACAGACAATATAAGGCTTAAATATATATATATATATATAAGTATATTATATACATATGTGCAAGAGGTAAAGAAGTAGTATGTATGAGAAACAATAACCTAGATATAACGTGAATCATATAAGGAAACAGACCTATACATACTACAAATAGATTTGTGGACAAATATGTTAAAGGGCTCAATCAACTAAACCCTTGGAAGTAAGGCTACGACTTCTAGACATCATAAATTTTGAGATAAATGCTATATTCAAAATTACAACATTTTAAAATCTAACTAATTTCCAAAACAGGAAATTATTGTCAAGGACAAAATTTCTCAGTATTTTAGCCTCAAGGACAGACCTTCAGTATTTTAGCCTCAAGGACAACTTTCTTTAGGTATCAGTTTTTACAGTTTTTAGTATCAGTTTGTAGTTATCGGTAGCAGTTTTTAGGTATCAGTTTTTAGTTCAGTAGCAGTTTTGAAAGAATGTTTGTCCTTATGAATAATTTTAAAAGAATGTTTGTCCTTATGAATAATTTTTATGGGAATGTTTGTCCTTGTGGTTAAAATATTAAGGTCGTGTCCTTGAGGCTAAAAATATACAAATTTTTGTCCTTTTAAATTAATTTCCCTTTCCAAAATATAATATAGCGTTGGATTCATTGGCGTACATGTCAATTAAAAAGGTACTTAAAGGGCTATTATTATTTCTATTTTTAAATTCTACATTTTTCTTAACTATATTAATACGAGATTGAACTCTTTTAAGATATTCATTGAACCTAATATAATTATATAACTAGAGTTTGAAATCCAACTAAAGTAAAACAAAGCAATTATATATATTAAATTACCCGTTGAAGTATTTATATTACTAAAAACCCTTCGATTCCTTTCAAACCATATATAAGAACATATTATGGAAAAAATAGTATCAATTACTAATCTAGAAATCCATTATAACGAAACCTAAGTCTATTCCAAAATAATTCACATTTAATTAATTATATTAAAATAAAAATTACTAAGACAATTTATAAGAATATAATTGGTGATATGACACTCAAAATATAAATGTGAGATATTTTCCATTTCTATATTACAGAAAAACATTTATTATTAATAATTATATTTTTCTTTTTCAATGGTTCTATAGTTTTTAATTTTCCATGTATAATTAACCACATATTTACTTTAGCTTCGGGTGGAGTATTACCTTTCCAAATATATCTAAATATATTCGATCTTGTACCTGAAAAGTTAAGAAATTTATAAAAAAAGCATGCAATATAGATTTCATTACTATCCCAACACCATATTTTAATGTCATTTTTATTATCAATGTTGTATAATTCTAATTTAGAACAAATCAAGGCAAACATAGGAATTAATAATGTGGTACATTTAAGAAAAAATACATCTTTTTGGAATGATAGTTGGATATCAATAATCCCTCATAGAGTAGAATTTAATGAAATTTAAAAAATTTGTAATTTAAAAAATGGATTTTAAATATAAATTAAGTAAGGTTATATGAATCAAATAATAGATAGGATTTGGAAAGATAAATACATAAAAATAGTAACATTTGATTATATCGACAAAAGTGACAAAATCCTGATTTTTAGAAAAGTAAGTTTAAATGGTTTAATAAATTATTTTAATTGATTTATGAGTGTTTATATTTTTAAATAACATTATAAAAATTTATTTTTAAATTTGGTTTACATAAATAAATAGTTTAACTAAAACGTCAAAATGTGACCGTAAAACGTTTTGTCGAAATTCAACGTTTTGTTCAAACTAAGTTGTCGCAACGTTGTTGTACCTTTGTTAACTTATTTTAACATATATATTACACATTTTAATAACTAAACATGTTTGCTTTTACTAATTATGATTAGGAGACTTCTAGAATATCATTAAGAAAAGTAAGTAAGTTTAAGAAAAGTCAAAAGTAAACATCAAATCCAAATAACATTAAAATCCAACAAAATAATTACTTTTCTTTACTTAATATTTAAATGACTAAGACATAAAGTATGAAGTGAAAGGATGATGTTAAGGGTTGAAAAAATATATCTTACTTTAGTTTGAAGTAAGAGTGTTTTGGTAATTTGATAAGAGGTTAAATTTGTAAAATTTCATTCCTTGCTTTTTCTATAAATACCTATCTCCTTCTTCACTTTCATTCACATTTTTCTTCTTCTTCTTTTCTCAAGCTTCTTCATCTTCTTCCTCTCCTTCCTCTCCTCATTAATGGCTTCTAAGCAATAGAAAAAATTAGAAAGAAATAATGTCAAAATATTCACAAAATATTCAAAAGAAATCAATGTTCATTCTCTTCAAATCAAACTCATCTTTTTTTCCATATTTTACCTCTTCTTCTCTCGGCCATAACTTCTTCAAAACAGAACCAAAATACAAAATTCTTTTTTTCAAATCATGTATTTTTCCAGTGGCTACAACTTTTATGTTGACACTTTTCCAGTTTTGACGATTTATATACCCGAAACTCAATTCTTTGAAGTATATTTTTGGGCTTCATTTTTGCCAATCCGACAACACCTCTTCTTCATTCTATCATATCTCCCTCAAAAAAACTTGGATTCAAATGATTCTTTTATTTTAATTTAAGAGAAAAGAATTTTAAACAAATTTTTAGTTAACAACATTTCTAAATCTTAAGATTTAGAGGGCCTAAAATCAGATACAAGATAACCTATTTTTCGGATCAAAATCTTGGGAATTCAAGTTCAAAGCTCTACCGCTTCTTCTCTATACTTTCGGCCAGCCTCCATCTCAAGCCTCGGCCAAGCTATTGGAAGGGAGAGGGTATTGTTTGTTAGTGTTTAATGGAGTAGGAAGTAGTTAGTGAAGTGTTGGTTGATTAGAATGTTGGTAGGAAGTTAATCGCTTTGGTTTATGGTGAGAAACTCTAAACCAAAGTGATTAACTTCCTACCAACATTCTAATCAACCAACACTTCTGTAAGGACCTGATTCTTCGACTTCCGAATATCGACATCAATACGTCCACTATATCAACTGTCGAGCAAACGAATGCCGGAAAACCGAATTCTTAGGGTTTAAAAGAAGAGGTAGAAGAAAAGATAGAAGAAAAAGAAAGAACAATAGAACAACATCAGAAACAGAACAATATCAGAATCTCACATTCGCAGCGGAACAATATATAATAGATAATCACTAGTCTTTTAAAACAAAGAACTATATCATTTTATACATTACATCATCATCAGAGTTTACACAACAATATACAACAATGGACAGTTATATAAACTTGTCCTCATATAGAATACACAGCGGAATAATACAAAGTATAGGTGATACGTTACGCCATCCAGCTTGCTTCCAAAGCTCTAGAATATCCTGATAACATAACTCTAGGCTGCCCGTGTGAAAAATTGGTGGGCACCCAGAGTTTAGAAGGGAAACAATAAACTCCGAGTCAGTCATGGTGACTGGTGTGAGATCGTAAAACAGTTATTTTTCACAAAGAAAATAAAACCGATTCGCAATGATTTTGGAAAATGAAATTACCATAAGACCTCCCGCCACACACACAATGCAAATGCAGAATTGGAGGAGATTTCTTCTTATGATAGTCAAAGATGCTTACTATGCAAAAATCAAATCCTTCTTGATATTATTATTAGTGCATAGTGTAGAAAACATTTCGAAAGTACAATATAAATCTTAGCCAGCATAGGTACCATTATAGTATGCATACTATAGCTACCATATTAAATGGCAGGTTCTACAACTAAAACCGTACAAGGCTCGTATTGTTTCTTTGGATTTCCAACAAATGGTCGGGCAAAGGAACTTCCCATATAAAATAGAACGCCTGACGCAGCGGATATTACAAAAATGATGTAGATCGGTGGAAGTAGCAGTCGATGGATTGATGAATGCTGAATTTCCCGAATTCGTTGATCCGAAGATACCGAATTCTAGCTATCCTGAACTCGTTGATCGCGCACGATACCGGGTTCGAAGATCTTCAATTCTTCAAGCGTTGATCAAGCGCACTTGATTCCGCGAATCGGCTTCTACAATCGTTGAATCGAGCGCACTCGATTATCCGAAAGAGGAGATAGGAGATTATACTCAACTACCAATTTAAATGAAAGCACAAAGCAATCAAAAGAGAATTTTATTCAAAAATCAACAACCTTTTTACAAATGAGAGTCTCGGCCTATTTATAGGCATTTTACAACTCACACAAAAACAACAAAAATTACAAGTACTAAGTCGGTTCCGAGTCATGACTTCCGACCTACGACTTACCAGAAGACTTCGACTCAATAGTTACACTTTACAAGCCTTCAGCGACTTAACAAACACAGACAAAACATTAAAGAAAATACAAGTACTTAGGTCGGAAACGACCTACGACCTAGAATGGACGCGACTTAGCATAGGTCGGCAGCGACCTAACAACAAACAGTTACAACACTGACTTGACGAATTACAGACCAACGGCAGAGATTATCTCGCAGCAAAATCAACGCACCAGGCTTCACGCGACTTAAAACAGGCGGCATCAATGACTTAAAGAAATCAAAGGCTGAGGTTAACTCGGCAGAGAAAACAACGGCTACAGTGCTTTGCGACTTAAAAACCAACGACTTAAGATATCAACAGCTGAGATTAAGTCGGCAGAGAAGATCCACGCCTCCAGTCTTCACCGATTTATCCCTTGACTCGTTAGGTCGTTCACGACCTAACACTTCATCAAATTGTTCTGCCTCTTCACCGCGTAGCTCCATAGGTCGTTCAGACGACTTAGCACCTTCGTTAGGTCGCGAACTCGAGTTAACTCGCTGCCGAGTTATACTAGGTCGCTGGGACGACTTAGCGCCTTCGTTAGGTCGCGAACTCGAGTTAACTCGCTGCCGAGTTATACTAAGTCGCTGGGACGACTTATCATCTTCATTAGGTCGCGAACATCCTTCCATAGGTCGGTTCCGACCTAGAACTTCATTCTCCCAACATTGCTCACCCAACCTTAACTCGGTGGTATTCTTTTTAGGTTGGTCTCGACTTATCAACTTGTTAGGTCGTATGCGACCTAATACTTCACCAAATTGGCCTGTGCAACCACTTTCTTCGGCATCACTTGCTCCCCCCTCTAACTCCTTAGGTCGTGAACGACCTACACTCTCCTTAGGTCGTGAGCGACCTAAGCCTTTAACTTTCTGCACTGCATCATCCTCCCCTGGTTGAGAGAAATTCGACCTCGAATTTGCACACTCTTCATCCCCAACAAACTCATCCCCATGATATGGTACAAGATGTTTAACATTGAATACGTCAGATGTATACACATCATCTGGCAGCTTCAGTTTATAAGCATTTTCATTGATTCGTTTCACAACTTCCACCGGACCAATTTTTCGTGCTTTCAATTTGTTGTACGCGCCTACTGGAAAACGATCTTTCGTTAATACTGCATAAACCAAATCACCTTCATGAAACTCAACACTTCTTCGTTTCAAATCTGCAGATCGTTTATAATTCTCATTTGCTTTCTCCAATCATTCCTGAACAATTTTATGACATTCCGTCAACCCTTCAACAAAATCAGCAGCTTTCTTAATTGTCCCCTTCGAGTGTGGTATCACCGTTAAATCCAACGGTCCTTTCGGTAAGCTCGAATAGACAATCTGGAATGGACTAAACCCTGTGCTACGATTCACCGCATGATTATGAGCAAATTCTGCCTGGCATAACTTCACATCCCAACTCTTCAGATTATCTTGAACAAGACACCTCAACAAGTTTCCCAATGATCTGTTTACCACCTCAGTCTGTCCATCAGTTTGTGGATGATAAGCACTACTAAATTTCAGCTTCGTTCCCACCATTTTCCACAAACTCAACCAAAAGTGACTCAAAAATCGAGTATCTCTGTCCGACACAATAGATTCTGGCAATCCATGAAGTCGATAGATCTCCTTGAAAAACAATTGAGCAACATGAACAGCATCCGCCGTCTTCTTACAAGCAATAAAATGTGCCATTTTCGAAAATCTGTCAACCACCACATAAACGGAATCATTACCACGCTGCGTTCTTGGCAACCCCAACACAAAGTCCATACTCACATCAACCCATGGTTTAGTGGGTACCGGTAACGGCATATATAAACCCGCATTAGTCGCAGTTCCTTTCGAAACTTGACAGATATGACATCTCCCAACAAACCTCTCCACTTCCTTCCTCATCGATGGCCAAAAGTAGGCCTGTGAAATCAACTGTAGGGTACGGTCTCTTCCAACATGTCCTTCTTCATGTAACTCCTTGATAATCTTCATTCTCAAACTACCCTCCGGAATGCACAATCGATTTCCTTTGAACAGAAAACCATCTACCATCACGAAGTCATCCGTTTCTCCCTCCTTGACTTTATCAACAAATTTTGCAAAGTAAGGATCATCAGTAAATAATTCTGGCAATATTTCAAACCCCGTCACTTCAACCTTTAGTGTAGTCAACAAATGACTCCTCCTACTCAAAGCATCAGCTACTCGATTCGTCACCCCTGACTTGTGTTTAACAACAAAAGTAAACTGTTGCAGATATGCAATCCACGATGCATGTCTCGCTGAAATCTTGTCTTGCCCTTGTAAATGTTTCAATGCTTCATGATCAGTGTAAAGAACCAACTCCTTCTGAAATAGATAATGTCTCCAGTGTTTGATGGATTGTACAACAGCATAGAATTCCACATCATACGTACTGTATCTCATCTTCGCTCCTGACAACTTCTCACTGAAATATGCAATTGGACGTCCCTTCTGACTCAACACTCCTCCAATTCCAACCTTGGATGCATCAGTATGTAGTTCAAACACTAACTGAAAATCAGGTAGCACCAGAATTGGTGCAGACGTCAGCAATTCCTTGATCTTCCCAAAAGCACTCCCTGCTTCCTCTGTCCATGCAAATTGTTTACCTTTCATGCAATCTGTAACAGGTGCCATCACACTACTAAAGTGTGGAATAAACCTTCGATAAAATGAAGCCAACCCGTGAAAACTACGAACTTCCGTTATCGTCTTGGGTTGCGGCCAATTTCTGATCGCCTCAACTTTACTTTGGTCAACCTGTATTCCTTTCTCTGAAACAACATACCCCAGAAATAAAACACTATGCGTCATGAACACGCATTTCTTCGTTGCAGCATAAAATTGTTCTTGTCTCAGTACCATCAGCACTTCTTTAAGATGATTTAAATGTTCCTCTGGACTCCCACTGTAAATTAGAATATCATCGAAATATACCACCACAAATTTCCCAATGAACGGTCGAAAGATCTGATTCATCACCCTCATAAAAGTACTCGGTGCATTTGATAAACCAAACGGCATGACTAACCACTCGTATAGACCTTCCTTGGTTTTAAAAGCAGTCTTCCACTCATCTCCTGGTCTGATACGAATTTGATGATATCCGCTCTTCAAATCAATCTTCGAAAAGATAGTAGCTCCACTTATTTGATCCAACAAGTCATCCAACCTCGGCATTGGAAATCTATATCTCACAGTGATCTTATTCAATGCTCGACTGTCAGTGCACATCCTCCACGTCCCATCCTTCTTGGGTACCAATAAAGCTGGTACAGCACAAGGACTCAGACTCTCCTGCACACGCCCCTGCTCAAGCAATTCCTCTACCTGCCTCCGCAATTCTTCATGTTCCTTCGGACTCATTCGATAATGTGGTCGGTGTGGCAATACAGCACCTGGAACAAGATCTATCTGATGTTGTATGTCCCTCAACGGTGGCAACTCCGTTGGTAATTCCTCTGGAAATACATCGTCAAATTCTTTCAAAACTGGTTTAACTTCTTCAGGAATTTCAACTTCTTCACTGCTCTCACGCCCAATCAACAAGAATACTTCTGGTTCTTCTTCAACTTCTTTAACAAACTCCTTTAAAGTCAATAAAGTTTTCAGCTCTTCAATTTCTTCTGACTTACTTTCTTCTTGTGATCTCTTCTTCGGAACTAAGATAATCTTCGTGCCTTTAAACATAAAACTGTAGCTATTGGTCCGACCGTCATGTTGTACTGCTCGATCATACTGCCATGGTCTTCCCAATAATAAGTGGCAAACATCCATCTCTACTACATCACACCATATTTCATCTTTGTATTTCTTCCCAATAGAGAATGGAACTTGAACTCGTCTATCCACTTTCACTTCTCCTCCTTTTCTCAACCATGCTAACTTGTATGGACTCGGATGTTTCTCTGTCTTCAATTTCAACTTTGTCACAGCTTCGGTTGAAATAATATTATCACAGCTTCCTGCGTCGATCACAAACTTACACACCTTCCCAGAATAGTACATGTTGACTGAAAGATATTACTCCTCAACCAACTAGCTTCTTCCTGCTTCGGTGTTAAACACGATCTCCTCAGCATTAGGTTACAACTTTCGTCTCCTGACGCAATATCCTGCTCATCCTCCTCAACTGGATTAGAACAATTTTCATCAACATCCTCATCTTCAACCTCTACAATCATGGTTCTCTTCTTTGGCTTTGGACACTCACTGCTTTTATGACCCAATTCCTGACAATTGTAACATTTGAACCCATTGTTAACCCTTGTCTTCTCAACCTCCTTCATCACTGGTCTACTGATAGGTTTAGTAACATTAGAACTTCCACCAACACCCTTCGCTTGATTGTTAGAATTAGTAAACACACCACTTCCTCGTCTCCCTTGTTTTTCCCAAGCCAACGCTTTCTGATGTGCTTCTGCCACAGATCTTGGATCGAACATATTAACCATATCCTGAATCTGCATTCTCAACCCCCCAATGAATCTAGATGTCAGCTGCTCTTCTGTTTCCATAATATCATTCCTTGCAATGAGTTGATAGAATTCATCAGCATAGTCATTCACAGTTTTCGTCCCTTGTCTCAAGTTTTGCAAACGTTGATACATCAAAGATTGATAATTGTAAGGTAAGAACGTTGCTTTCATCAATTTCTTCATCTTCTCCCAAGATTCAACTTTTGACTTCCCCATTCGTTCACGTGTAAGTTTGGTTTGCTGCCACCATGCCAAAGCTCTACCCCTCAGTCTCGTAGCAACCAACTTCACTCTACGATGTTCTGGAACTTCTTTAAAGTCAAAAATCTCCTCAACATTAGCTACCCAATCTAGAAACTCTTCCGCTTGCATACCACCTTTGAATTCAGGAATTTCTATCTTCATCCCCGATTCCCATTTGTGATCATACTCAGAATAGTTTCTTCCTTGACCCCTTCCTTGAACACTACCACCATCATATTCCTCTTCAAAATCAGATGCATAACGATGTCGATTCTGACCACCAACATCTCTACTACCATTACGTCTTCCTCCTTCATCCCTTCTATCGACATTCCTCCGTTCACGATCATTCCCGTTCCTCCCACGTCCTTGATCATTTTCAACACTTCTGTCTCGATTGGAATGTGGTGAGACTCTACTACCCCCATGGTTAGATTCTGGTGAAACCCTTCTCCGATTTTGATTCATCTCCGTCATAAGCCTCTCTAACCGGCCAATTCCTTCATTAAGCTTCTCACTAAAATTCTCATTGATTCTTTGTTCCATCTCATCAGCTTCTTCTCTTCGATACAAAGCTTCTACGTTTTGGTGGCGATTAGCTCTTCTTGGCGGCATACTTGAAAACTTCACAAATTCTTCAACACTTCAAATTCAAACACTTTCCGGACTTTGATCCAAAATGAAACGGATCGAAAACTTCCACTTTGTAGCAAATCGCGTTGAACACGATGGACAAAGTTTTGGCCTCCAATTCAAATCCGATCAAACAACTTCGAACAATGTTGACTCTTCTTCCTCTCGCCCACGGCTCAATACTTCAAGCTCTCGACTTCTCTTCAAACTTCAAATTGAATAAGGCTCCAAGTCTCGATCTAGCTATGATTGGCTAGAACAAGCTCTGATACCAAAACTGACGCAGCGGATATTACAAAAATGATGTAGATCGGTGGAAGTAGCAGTCGATGGATTGATGAATGCTGAATTGCCCGAATTCGTTGATCCGAAGATACCGAATTCTAGCTATCCTGAACTCGTTGATCGCGCACGATACCGGGTTCGAAGATCTTCAATTCTTCAAGCGTTGATCAAGCGCACTTGATTCCGCGAATCGGCTTCTACAATCGTTGAATCGAGCGCACTCGATTATCCGAAAGAGGAGATAGGAGATTACACTCAACTACCAATTTAAATGAAAGCACAAAGCAATCAAAAGAGAATTTTATTCAAAAATCAACAACCTTTTTACAAATGAGAGTCTCGGCCTATTTATAGGCATTTTACAACTCACACAAAAACAACAAAAATTACAAGTACTAAGTCGGTTCCGAGTCATGACTTCCGACCTACGACTTACCAGAAGACTTCGACTCAACAGTTACACTTTACAAGCCTTCAGCGACTTAACAAACACAGACAAAACATTAAAGAAAATACAAGTACTTAGGTCGGAAACGACCTACGACCTAGAATGGACGCGACTTAGCATAGGTCGGCAGTGACCTAACAACAAACGGTTACAACACTGACTTGACGAATTACAGACCAACGGCAGAGATTATCTCACAGCAAAATCAACGCACCAGGCTTCACGCGACTTAAAACAGGCGGCATCAATGACTTAAAGAAATCAAAGGCTGAGGTTAACTCGGCAGAGAAAACAACGGCTACAGTGCTTTGCGACTTAAAAACCAACGACTTAAGATATCAACAGCTGAGATTAAGTCGGCAGAGAAGATCCACGCCTCCAGTCTTCACCGATTTATCCCTTGACTCGTTAGGTCGTTCACGACCTAACACTTCATCAAATTGTTCTGCCTCTTCACCGCGTAGCTCCATAGGTCGTTCAGACGACTTAGCACCTTCGTTAAGTCGCGAACTCGAGTTAACTCGCTGCCGAGTTATACTAGGTCGCTGGGACGACTTAGCGCCTTCGTTAGGTCGCGAACTCGAGTTAACTCGCTGCCGAGTTATACTAAGTCGCTGGGACGACTTATCATCTTCATTAGGTCGCGAACATCCTTCCATAGGTCGGTTCCGACCTAGAACTTCATTCTCCCAACATTGCTCACCCAACCTTAACTCGGTGGTATTCTTTTTAGGTTGGTCTCGACTTATCAACTTGTTAGGTCGTATGCGACCTAATACTTCACCAAATTGGCCTGTGCAACCACTTTCTTCGGCATCACTTGCTCCCCCCTCTAACTCCTTAGGTCGTGAACGACCTACACTCTCCTTAGGTCGTGAGCGACCTAAGCCTTTAACTTTCTGCACTGCATCAACGCCTCTGGAGCGACGTTCCCGGATCCTAACCGGATCTCTGCTACACAAGGCCGGGTTACCCCTAGCTGGGTAACTACTGACACGAATATTTCATTCCCCGGTCGTTTGCGACCTTTATCCGAGGATCCCCGATTCCAACAACCACAAGTAATAAATTTGCAGCAACCACAAAGTAAGTATCTGGGCTCCATACCATGATACCACTCATAATCCAGAAGGAAATGACATACACTAAGGGGTCGCTATACCCTAATAACCTTGCTGCCACGATTCCTGTTTCGACCATACCGGGGTGTGAGGTCCGACGAAGTCTCGTCCACAAAGCTACGCTTTTCCCAAAGCCATGCTTCGGGTCAAACAAATGATCAAAGTAATGATCACAAAGATAAATGATCAAACAAATGATCATATCACAAATGATCAAACAACGATCATTTCACAGCTACACTCAGCATGCCACGTTACCAAATTGGGAGTATATTGCTGATAAATTTCAACTACATAACCTCTGAGATCGTACGTCTCAGAGAAGGGTGTTAAGCTAAGAGAATAAATTCTCCGCCACCAACAGAAATGTATTTAAAAGAAATCAGCTTTATATCTCAATTTGTAACGTCAGACACACAACCATACAAGTCTGTTCCGGGATCGAACAGAACCGAAGGCACTTCTCACGAAGCCCTTGCAAATCCGGATAATTTTCTAATCACGTCCGGACTTCCCGTCACTAAGGGTGATAAAACCTCTATATCGGAGATCAGTCGATGTAGAGTAACTCGACGGTAATCCTTTCGTTTTCAAAAATATCCGGTCTTCAACACCGGTCATCAAATGCAATTCATTACGACGTTTTACATATTCGGAATGGGTTATACGACCCCATGGTCCTTTCCCGGCTAACCCGAATAGAGAGCGCTTATTCAAAAATAAGTGTGGCATTCAAATTCATCCAATTCACAACAAATACCCATTCAAGGTAATTATTGATAGTCGGTTATTTAACTATCAATAAAGATGCGCAACATCATCAGATTCCAAATAATTTTCCCAAATTATTTATTTTCCAAAATATCTTTACTAGATATATAATTTCCACACTTCAAAAATAAATCAACGTTTATTTTTAAAACGAATTTCCATTTCTTTTATAAATTCCATAGTGAATTTATATTTTCAAATATCTACTGATATACGATTTTCAATCGATTTCAATATTCACTTTCGATTTATCTTTAAGAAGATAAAATCTCAAAACATTTCATTTTCATTTTGGAAAAACATTTCCATACTTATTGAAAAATAAGTAATTCACAAATCTATTTATTTTCAACATTTGAAAATATTCGATATACTTAAATCAAAATTAAGTATATATTTCATTCTTTAAGGAAATCATTTTCTATAACAACATCTATTTGAGTCAAAACGAATGTTACGTAAAACATCGTTACGACGACCCAAAAATCACTAGTATAGGGATTCAAAATTAAGATAGATATATAAATCCCAATACTATATAAAAACATTTCCTTTTAGAAACCATTTACTATAACAACAGTGTTATAGTCCACCGTTTCCTTATTTCTCGAAAACGTCTATTTCAACAATGAATGTTGAAATCTATGGTTTCGATAGTTAATACATTTTAAAACAATTAACTTCGTTTTTAATGTCACTTTCCCAAAAACATATCCATTTTACTTAACAATATATTCACTGTCCAAAATCGTGAATATACTTCACTAACCAAATTTCACTATTTTCTACACATTTTATTTCAAGAATTTATCCACTATCGAAAATCGTGGATAAAATTCCCAACCAAACTCTTATTATTACAACATTTAACTTAAAGGATAATTCGCTGTCCAAAATCACGAATATATCTCCTTTATTAACTTCTATGTTTAATTTATCAAATTCAATTGGTTTCGGATTTATAAAACAACGTTTATAAATTCACCTTTATATTTCATAACAACTTTGATTTATAAATCTCCTTTATTAACAAATTCAATCAATATTCCATTTAAAGGCAAAAATCTAATTTATAAGTTAATTTCTTATAAATCTTTTATTCTGCAATTTCATTCATTTTATAACTTCACAATTTATAAATCTATAAATTTCATTCACTTACGAATTCCATTAATATTTCATTTTTAACACTTATAAAAACTCGTTTTATAATTCCAATATTTTTAATTTTATAGATATCAATTTTGTACATCTTTTATATACATCGTTTTTAATAATTCAAAAATCCCAATTTAAACCATTTCTTTATAAATCAATCAACAATTTATTTCAAAAATCACTTTAAAAAATCTCTTTTAAAATCAACATCATTATTTTTAAACTTTAAAAATAAATCCGATGATGCAACACACCAATTAGTCAATCACAACATCCAACATCATATATCGATATGATAATCAACAAATATCACAATATCTGAAATCAAATAAATACTGGTGAGGAATCCAGTTGGATCCCTCCAACCTGTTTCCCTGCATCCAGAGACGTTAGCACAATACCCATTCCACTTCGAGGTGGAATATCGTGGTATATGGGATTTTATAAATATATAATCCGCTTACTAATGGCGCAATAGGGTCTCATCCGCTATACAATGCGGGAAATCAATCAATCCAATATATACATATGCCAATATGTATATATTGCTATATATATAGATATATCCTACTATATCTAATATCACATCCAAACAGTCAATCAATCAAATCAATAACTGTAAAATCCAATATTTTATTCGAGTGAGAAAATCTCACCTTTGCTTTAAATTTTGCAATCCATTTTTCCATCCAGTTTGTTTTCTCGATTTAGACCTTGTATCAAACAGTTTTATACAGTTTATCAATATTCGAAATAATCGAATAATAAATTTTCGCTTTACAATTTATTTTACTTTAATCTAACTAATGATTTTACTTTTAACTATTTTCTTTTAAATAAATTTATTTAACAAAATTTAAATTTAAAACTAAGTTCCCTTTTAAAATAACCTTTGATAAAAATAATTAAATAAGTTTTATTAAACAAAACTACCTTTATCATATATCTATTATCTATATTATTTTCACAAAAATATACATATGTATATTCACTGTTTTAGTAAAAATAAAAACTGGATTTAAATTTCTGTACATAAAAATCTACATATATATATAAACTGCATTTATATTTTATTGTATTCTTTTTCTGTATTTAAATTAAATTTTGAAAGAAAGAAAAAAAAACAAAAATTTTTAAAACTACCTCACTGCCTCCAGCCAGGTTGCGACCATCATTATCGCCTATACGCGAGCTCGTCGACGAAGCCCTAGCCTCCATCGTGTGGCCCACTGCCTAACCCTAAAGTCGAGCACGAATCCCCATCCAACTCGAGAACTCCACGCTGCCGTCGCCGTGTTGAAGCCCTAAATTGCCATCGCCCCTAACTCCAAATCGACCTCGCGCCGCCCACCTTCGCTTCCTCGCCTGCTCACGCTCCCATCTCAACGCGCACGCCCACCCAGAATCGTGACATCGATTCTGACCATTGCTTCGCGTGCGCGAGCAATGCTCCCCTGTCGCCGCTCCATTGTCGCGGCCCTCACTCCCAATCGTGAATCGCCATTTTCTTTTGATTTTAGGCTCGGCTTCGTTATGTGGATTTTGAACTGCGCGATCTAGTTTTGATTTGAAAACGAAGGTAGACTCTGTTGGGAAAGGCATTTGATTTGAATTGATTTTCGAATGAAAAGAACTCGGCCATTGATTTCAATTTTGAACGAGAAGAAGATTTTCATTTTCTTCTATCGGCCATTTGATTTTGATTTTGTTCTGATGTTTTGAACAGGTGAGGGGAGAGGGTTATTTAAAATGTGAAGGAGGATGGTTTGCATGATTTTTGTATCGTGATTCTCTGCGTTATCTTAGGCATGATTTAAGGAGGAAAAATAGCTGATGTTGACTAAGTTTATAAATTTAAATTGAATTCAATTTAAATTTCAATGCGTTTACACGTCGTATGTTCACACAACAACTCCGAAAAATACGAAATTTGAAATCCGACAATAATTCAATATTACGGACCCAATGGAACTGGTTTCGTCGAATTCTGAGACTGTGCCTTGGAAGGCTATTTTTAAATATCGATTCAACGATAATATTTCAAAACTGAACAAACACTTAAAAATTAAAGTTTTAACACTTCCATTATCTTCAGTATTCTCGATATAAATTTTATAAGCTTTTGAAATATTTATCTTCAGCTTAAAACTGAAGATTCAAATTTTTTATTCAACTTTCAATAGATTAAATTTTAAAATTTAATCGCCAATTAATTCTGATAATTTGAAATTCAAGTCAAACCATCATTCAAATATTTAAGATTAATTAAATATTTTCAATTTAAATTGTTCAAAATTCTGGGTTGTTACAACTTCACTAACTACTTCCTACTCCATTAAACACTAGCAAACAACACCCTCTCCCTTCCAATAGCTTGGCCAAGTCTTGAGATGGAGGTTGGCCGAAAGTATAGAGAAGAAGTGGTAGAGCTTTGAACTTGAATTCCCAAGATTTTGATCCGAAAAATAGGTTATCTTGTATTTGATTTTAGGCCCTCTAAATCTTAAGATTTAGAAATGTTGTTAACTAAAAAGTTGTTGAAAATTATTTTCTCTTAAATTTGAAAAAAAGAATCATTTGAATCCAAGTTTTTTGAGGGAGATATAATAGAATGAAGAAGAGGTATTGTCGGATTGACAAAAATATTGATTTTCAAAAATAAAAATATTATTTGTATAATTTGTAGAAATATGCTGTAGATTTTATATACCATAATTCTATTGATTAGATATTATTTCTTTCCAAATTAAATTCTGATTATTATCAGTAAATTTTCATATCCATTTTTCTAATAAAGATGTTTCTAAATTATGTAAATTTATAATACTTAACACTCCACCATCTTTAGATTTACATATTAATTCCCAATTAACTAAATATTTTGAACTATTGTTAGGATTATCACTACTCCATAAAAAATCTCATCTAATTTTATCTATTTTGTAAATTACCCATTTTGGAACATGATAAAATGACATCTAGTATAGTGGTAATGCTAATAAAATAGATTTAATAAGGACTATCCTACCGGCCCTTGATAAAAATCTATCATTCCATTTAGTTAATCTTTTATTAATTTTATCTATTATTATTAACCAGCAATCATGTTTGAGTTTGGTTGATCTTATTAAAATCCTAAATATTCTGTGGAAAATTTCATGATCTTACAATTTAATGTACAAGCGACTTGATTTTCTATTATATCTATATTGTTCAAAACTAACACGTAACTTTTATCAAAATTAATCATGTCTAGAGAGCAACTCAAAACAGTATAATATAAACCTAAGTGCTATAATATGTCTAGTTAGGTGAGATGTAAAGAGCATGATATCCAGGGCCGGGCGAGAGGGCAGCCCACCAAGCCCTCGGGCTGCGGCAGCCCACTGGGCCTAGGGCAACTTAAAAATATTTTATGTTAAAAATGTAGTTATGAAAACAATGAGCCTAGCCGTTAAAAGATGAAGTAGTGGTCTGGTGGTAAATACCTAAGGTCATTCTGTTTGTTACTCGTGTTCAAAACCTGGCAGGGCAATCAATTCTATTTTGTAAAATTTTCTTTTTTAAAATGTATTTTGATACTCATTTTGGGCTGGGGCAATAAAATCTATGGACCGGCTCTGATGATATCATCTACAAACCGAAGAATGGAGATGTCATTACTCGTAATTTCATTTCCAACATTATATAATATCCAATAACCAATGACTAGTTTAATAATTCTAGCAAAAACGTCTGCAACTAAATTAAACAAAAAGATGTGAATTTTATTTCCTAATATACCATTTAACCATAATACTTGAATTTCTAGTTTTAAGTAAAGAAATAATCCAACCCACCCATCTAGCGCTGAAACCCCTAGCCAAAAATAAATCATTAAGAAAATCTTAATCAATTGAATCAAAAGTTTTTGCAAAGTCAAGTTTTAAAAGTGGAAAAGTGGTATTATTTTTACGAAAATGATTAATAAATTCTTAAACTATTGCTACCCCATCGGTAATGTTTCAACCTTTGATAAACGCAGTTTGGGTAATATCAACTAATTAATTCATTTTAGTGTTTAACCGATTAGCTAAAACCTTAGAAATTATTTTGAAAAAACAATTTAATAATAAAATAGGCCTAAAAGCTTTTAACTTATTTGCACCCACTTTCTTATGTAATAAGATTACATTAGCATAATTAAACCTACCTAATTGTAACGAACCGTCATAAAATTCGTTAAACAGCTATTAAACTGTATTTTAAAACACACCAGAAAATTTCACAAAATAATACAGGAAACCCATCAAGGCTAGCTGATTTATCCTTTGGCATATCTTTTATAGCCCTCAAAATTTCGACTCCCGTAAATGGAAAATCCAGTCCACCTAAATCATTCTTAGTGCCAATAGGATATAGTTCATCCATGTTAGCTCTAACTCTATGCTTATTTTTAGTTCCAAAAATTCTTTATAATAGTTAGTAAGTGTCTCGTTTAATTATTTTTGATCAAAAATCCCAACATTATTAATTAAAATAGAATTAATGGTGCTACTATGTTTTCTACCGTTTGCTATTTTATGGAAAAAAATTGTATTCATATCACCCTCATCCATCCATTTACCCTAGATCTTTGTTTCCACATTACTTCTTCCTATGTTAGAAATTTATTTAATTCACATTTTTTTAATGTTTACATTCTTAAGTTATTATATTTAATTCAGCTTTAGAATCTCATTTAATAATTTATCCTTTTTAACTCTGATATTACCAAAAACATCTTTATTCAATTTCTTAAGAAAAAATTCTTTAAATCTCTAATTTTACTTACAAATATTTTAGCTATATTTTCAAAAATTTGTAATTATATTTACTCAGAGAAAACTATTTATTTGCAATTAATTCTGAAAAGTTATTTTTTAGTAACCTCATTTTTTCAAATCTAAATATTTTATTTCTATTATTTTGGTTATTACAAAATAAAATAATTGAACAATGATTTGAGTAAATACTTGGAAGCCCAACCACCTTACAAACAAGATATTTTTCTTCTACTTCATCACTAATAAAAAATCTATCCAAAAGAGACATCGATGAGTCATCTCCTATATTTGACCAACTGTAACATCTATTGTTTAATTATAGTCTAATCAAATTACTATTAATAATGAATTGATCAAATTCTTCCATAGCAGAACTATCTTCCTCTCTAGGAGTTCATTCTCTTAGAAAATCTAGTGATATTGAAGTCCCCACCCATTACCCACGAACCTTAAGCGAGTAGTCTAAACTCCTGACACCCACTTCAAAGAACCTTACGCTCTAATTTAGAATTCGCTTCATAAACATTAGTAACATTTAAAAAGGTGTCGTCATCAAGAACAGAAAAAAAATGCATCGGATGAGATTTAACAATAGATTGTAAAAGTTTAACACGGTTATCTTTCCAACCTACCATTAATCCTCCAGAGCTACACTTAGCAGGGAGACGAACCCAATGACTATTATAAAGACCCCCGAAAACATCTATAGAATCTATAGTCATAGTGTTCTATTTTAGTTTCTTGTAATAAAGCAATATCACCGTTATTATCTTTAAAAATACCTAATTTTCCTACATTTTCCTAAGTCATTGTAACAACCCATATTTTTAGTAAATTAAATAAAATAAATAAAGATTTAATTTGGAGAATTTAAATCATCAGTTTGGAGTTTGTAGTCTTTTATAAAAGATAATTTGTTTTGGGATAATTAATTCTACAAATTTGTGAATTAGAGAAATTAGAATTTTAGAATTTTATTTAAAGATAATTTGAATTAGAGTTTGGTCAAGAATATTTATTTTATTTGAATCTTCTATTTTTTCAATAAAAGAAGAATTTGAGGTTCATAGACTTCTTTATAAAAATGTTGTTTATTGTTAAAATAATTTTAGAAGTCATTTTGTTCATTTGGATATGGTTTGATTACTTAATCTTTTAATTTGAAAGGCTATTAGTAAGTAATTAAATCAAAATTGTAAATTAATTCTTATTGGGTTGCAAATTAAAAACTAAGGTCCAAATAAAATTTGCAAAGGAGAAAGCTTCTTCTCAATTTTACGTTCACTTCCTCAACATCTGGAAATCAAAACAGAAGCAAGCTAGGATTTTCAATTCCTCTTTCAAATTGTAACTTTAAAATAGAAATAAATCCTAGAAATTCATATAAAATCAAGAAAATCTAATTTAACCTTTGATCATATAAATTTTAGTTTTACAGTAAATTGATTGTGGAATTCTTTTTGTTTGCTTGAGTAAAAAGTAGGAATTGATAAAATTGTTGAGTTATGGGTTCTAGCAAGCTATTGGAAGGGGAAAAGGTGAGTAAATACTCACACAATCTATCTCTAGATTATTTGCATCCTTAGGTAATTAGAATAATTTGATATTTGCAGTGTTGAGTGAATGGATGATAAGTTAGTGAATGAACCGTGGTTGTTTGATGTTTGTGATTGTGAATATCTTGGATGTTGATCACGGTTAGTAATTTGACAATATCATTTTCATTTCTTATCGAAATTTGATAATTTCTAATATTCTAGAAAGTTTACATCGTGTGTGTGTCAACTTTCATTTTGAAACTTTTAAAAATTATGAGCATAGGTCGATCAAAAACCTATTACAAACTCGTTGCCCTGCTCCTATAAAATTTGCAATTTCTGAACTAAACGTTGTTGGTAAATTGAACATATCTTTCTCATTTTTTGTAGGAATTCGATGGTTTTTGATGTCTTGGAAAGCTTAGACCCTGTTATATAAATATTCTGTTTTGAGTTTTGTAAAATTATGAGGTTAAAATGGTCTAAATTACACTTCTTTATCGTTGTCCTGAGAATGAACGACAGGGATATTGAATTTTAAACCTGAGAATTGGATGATCCTTTTCTTGTTGGAAAGATTAGCCTTTTATCTACAACTTTCATGTTTTCAGTTTTGTAAATTTTTGAGTTTTAATTGGTCGAAATTTCCATTTTATCCGACTTATGCTTACAACTTGGTTTGTCTCTTGTTGTTTTGTTTGAACCTTGTTTTGAGTACCTTGATGCTTTTGAATGCTTCTCAATTTTTCGGGATTTGGATTCTATAATTGATGGATTAGATTGGATTGAGTTTTGGAATTTAATTACTTAATATATATAGACTTAAAATAAGTAATTTTATAAAAGAAAGTTTATTATAATATATCGATTTCTAACCAAATTTTCATATTAATACAATTCCTTTTTTTAATGATTTTATAAAGTGAGTACACACACATATTAAGTAGTGCTAGTAAAAATGGTTATGTATATTGGAATATGGTTTTCAATTCCTCTTTCAAATTGTAAATTAATTCTTATTGGGTTGCAAAGTAAAATCTAAGGTCCAAATAAAATTAGCAAAGGAGAAAGCTTCTTCTCAATTTTACGTTCACTTCCTCAACATTTGGAAATCAAAACAGAAGCAAGCAAGGGTTTTCAATTCCTCTTTCAAATTGTAACTTTAAAATAGAAATAAAATCCTGGAAATTCATATAAAATCAAGATGGTGTGCTCAAACTCTAATTTAACTTTTGATCATATAAATTTTAATTTTACAGTAAATTGATTGTGGAATTCTTTTTGTTTGCTTGAGTAAAAACAAGGAATTGCTGAAATTATCGAGTTATGGGTTCTAGCAAGCTATTGGAAGGGAAAAAAGGTGAGTAAATATTCACACAATCTATCTCTAGATTATTTGCATCCTTGTGTAGTTAGAATAATTTGATATTTGCAGTTGTTGATTGAATGGATGATAAGTTAGTGAATGAACATTGGTTGTTTGTGATTGTGAATATCTTGGATGTTAATCACTGCTGGTAATTTGACCATATCCTTTTCATTTCTTGTCGGAATTTGATAATTTCTAATATTCTGGAAATATTACAGTGTCAACTTTCATGTTGAATACTTTTAAAAATTCTAAGCATAGGTCGATCAAAAACCTATTACAAACTCGTTGCCCTGCTCCGGTAAAATCTGCAATTTCTGAGCTAAATTTTCTTGGTAACTAGTATGAAGCCCGTGCCGATGGCACGTGTACAAACTTTTATTCCTAAAGATCATGATGTTATGTGTTGTGTGGACTCAAATTTAGTTTTATTACGGTAAAACTTTTTTTAGATTAGTCAACTTAAAGGGTAATATTCAATATGTACGTAAAATCTTATTTATGAATCTAAATGCATGTGTGCTAATTTTATATACATACATACATCACAATAAATGAAATCTAAAGTAATAATAGGTATATATTTTATCTCCACCAATAATCTTAGAAGCGCCACGTTTTTTGAGGTGAAAATAAAGTAGGGTAACTGTTAGGATTTCTGCAATATGATATGAGAATTTCGAAGAAGAAAGAAATGAAATTTTATTGAGAAATGTTTGATACAGAATACTTTTGATAATTGATACAATACTCTGTTATATACTTTCTGTACAATAGCATGGTATATAAATAGATTCAATTGGGCTTCAGTGTAGAGGCCCAGACCACTATGATAAAGCTTGTAAGCCCTGAACCGTTGGATGTAATCTCAGTGTATTTGATATAGCCAGATAGCATCGTTCACTTATTCCTTATCTCCAATTGCCCCCCTCAAACCCGAGCAGCTAGGGTTAGGGTTTGATGGCGATTTGTTGAGATTTAGGCCAACGTTCAACTGGAGAGCAAAAAGACGTTGAGATATCCTTATTGCAGCTCTCTTCGACGCTTTGTCTTTCTCGATTTGACTTTTGGTGCTGAGATTCTGAGTCCGGCTCTCTGTTGGCAGTTTGGTCTTCGATACTTTCAACTCGAAGGTCAGATCTGAACTTTGTGAAGTTCTTTGTGCTTAGGGCTTTAGTGAGCGTGTCTGCCCTCTGGTAAGTAGCAGGTACGTGATTGACTTGCAAATTCTCTTTTTGAACTTGCTCGCGAACGAAAAACATATCAATTTCGATATGTTTGGTTCTCGAGTGTAACACTGGGTTGGCAGTTATGAATACCACACTCTGATTATCACACCATAGCACTGGTTTTGTTGTATTCTCTATTTTTAGTTCTTTTAGTATAGATTGTAACCACATGATCTCTGCTGTGGCATTAGCTATGCTTCTGTACTCTGCCTCCGTGCTAGATCTGGATGTTGTAGTTTGTTTCTTTGAGCACCATGATATTAGGTTGTTTCCGACATATATACAGTATCCACTGATAGATCTTCTTTCATCTGGATCTGTTGTCCAGTCTGCATCTGAATATCCAGTTATGTTTAAGTTGTTGCATGTTTTGAATAGCAGTCCATAGTTTAGAGTTCCCTTGAGATATCTGAGTATTCTCTTGACTGCTTTCCAGTGTTCATCTAGTGGTTCCTGCATAAATTGAGACACCTTGTTAACACTATAAGCAATGTCTGGCCGTGTTATAGTATCATACTGTAATGCTCCTACAACACTTCTATATTGTTTGATATTATGTATGGCTTCTCCCCTGTTTTTAGATAGTTGATGATTGCTGACCATAGGAGTTGGCTGTGGGTTTGCACCATCCATTTTTGTTTTAATGAGTAGTTCCTGAATATATTTTTTCTGGCATAATATTAGTTTAGAACTTCCTTTTCTCAATACTTCTATACCCAAGAAGTAGTTGATGTTCCCCAGATCTTTAATTGAGAATTCCTTGTTCAGGCCTTTGATGACATTGTTGATTTCTTCATTGCTGTTTCCTGTAATGATTAAGTCATCAACATATATTAGTATGTAAACAGTTACTGAGTCATTAATCTTTACAAATACAGAGTTGTCTAATTTGATAGACTGATACTTCATATCTGATAAAAATCCTTTTAGTCTATCAAACCAGACTCTTGGAGATTGTTTGAGTCCATATATGGCTTTATTTAGTTTGCACACATAGTTTGCCTACTTAATATATCCTGGTGGCTATTGCATATATACATCTTCCTGTAAGATGCCATTTAAAAATGCATTATTGACATCTAATTGTCTTATGTGCCACCCTTTGTGTAGAGCAATGGTGAGAATAAGCCTTATAGTAGCTGGTTTGATTACTGGAGAGAAAGTCTCCTTAAAATCAAACCCATATTGCTGAGTATATCCTTTTGCGACAAGTCTTGCCTTGTATCTACTAATTGTGCCATCAGGATTTTTCTTTAACTTGTATGTCCACTTGCACCCAACTATGTTTTTGTTGTCTGGGGGATATACAAGATTCCATGTATTGTTATTTATAAGTGCTTTGTATTCTTCATCCATAGCTGTTGTCAAGTTCTTATCTTTTGCAGCTTGCTCATATGTTTCTGGCTCATGCAAGATTATGCTTGTGTTGTATATCTTGGGCTTGAAGATGCCACTTTTAGCCCTGGTAATCATAGGGTGACTGGGCTTTGTATGAGTTTCAGTGTGAGGTGAGCTTTCCTCATTTGCTTGGCTTGATATGTCTCTTGTATTATTCTGATGTGCATCTTCTTCTGTCTGATTCCTTTCACTTTCTACTTGTACAGGAGAGTGAATGGCATGACTAGGATCACCTGTCCACTCAGAGTGATGTTGATTAGATACAGTAGGTTGAGTGTGGTGATCACTAGTAGACCTCACCTCTTCACTCTGAGACTCGAATTCAGAATAAATTGGTAAGTCAGGTATTGAGACTCTTGGATTGTACACTTTATTGGTTGTTTTTATCTCTGAATTATTGTAAGGAAAAGCATTTTCATTAAATACAACATGTCTACTAATAAAAACTCTTCCATTTTCATCCAAGCACTTGTAACCCTTCTGATTAGTAGTATATCCAAGGAAAGTACAAGATTTAGATCTGAAGTTAAGTTTGTTAGCGTTGTAGGGTCTTAAGTAAGGAAAGCATAAGCATCCAAAAGTTTTCAAACTATGATAGTCAGGTTTAATCCCATATAACTTCTCTACTGGACTTATCCCACCTATTACCTTTGTTGGTAATCTATTAATGAGGTATACAGCAGTATTAAAGGCCTCTGGCCAAAACTTTAGTGGCAGTGATGCATGAGCTAATAGACTAAGTCCAGTCTCAACTATGTGTCCACGTTTCCTTTCAACTAACCCATTCTGTTCTGAAGTGTATGGACAAGTAATTCTGTGCACTATTCCCTTCTTTCTAAAATAATCACTGAGAGTCTTAAATTCAGTTCCCCCATCTGATTGTATTACTTTAACTTGATTGCTAGTTTGTTTTTCAGCCATGACTATGAAATTTATGACAGCATTATAGGTTTCAGTCTTGGATTTTAAAAAATAAATCCATGTGTGTCTAGTGTGTGCATCAACAAAGGAAACATAGTACTTATATTTAAAGTCTGAACATATGGGTGCTGGTCCCCATAAGTCTATAGCAACCAAGTCTAAGGGCTTTGAATAAACTGTTAAAGACTCATTAAATGCCAATTTATGACTTTTACCCATTTGGCAGTATGTGCAGACATAGGGTAATGAGACATTATCAAAAGATATTATATTTTCATTAAGAACCTGCTTTACAACTTTCACACTTGGATGACCAAGTTTGTAATGCCATGTATCAAATACACTTTTGGAGTCTTGCTCCACACACATGTTACAGTACTTCTGATTGACTGAGGACACATTGTTATTGACATATTTGAATTTATAAAGTCCTTTTTTCAGCATCACCCTGCAACAAAATGTCTTTTGTCAGTATGTCTCTAACTAAACAGTATATAGGGTAGAATTCAAAATAGACTTTATTGTCATTGGCAAACTGGGATACACTAATGAGATTTTTCTTTATTCTTGGTACTCTTAATAAGTTATGTAAAAACAGTTGTCTCTTGCCTTTAATATAAGCATTACCAATATGAGTAATATTGATACACTTACCATTTCCCATGCAAATTGACTGTTTACCTCTATACTCCCTGTTGCCGAGATTCAAATTATTAAGATTATTTGTAATATGATTTGTTGCACCAGAATCTGGGTACCATCAGTCATCTTGAGTGCTTTCTGGCCTTGCTGTATCATTAGAGTTGTGATTCTTTTCACCGCTTGTCTGGGTTTCTGAGTTAGCTTGAGCCATGTTAGCACTTGGGTTGTTATTTCTTTGACCACTGGTCTGATTTGAATATCTGAAATAACATTTGACTGCTGTATGACCCACTTTTTCGCAAATCTGGCATTTGGGTCTGTTATTACTGTTATTCCATCTGCCTCTTCCTCTGGATCTATTGGAATTTCCTCTCCTTTGTATATTCTGATCTGACCTGTTATTGCCTTGACCTTTGTTCTTGGAGTTAGTAGTGTAGTTGATGGAGAATTCAGAGTCTTGTGATTTCTTGTTATCTATTCTAGCTTCATGGGCCAGTAATATGGAGTAAACATCATCAACAGATGGTAACTCCTTTTGAGATGCAATAACAGCAACTACTGACTCATAATCGTCGCTTAATCCATTCAGAATAGTTAAAATTTGTTCTGAATCTGACACCTTATGATTTGCAGCCTCCAAAAGATCACAAGTGGCTTTTACCTTAAAGAGATATTCTCTCATAGTATTACCATCTTTTTTCATGCTGTGTAGTTGTCTCTTGTGATACATCACTTTGGCTGCAGACTGTGTGTTGAACACCTTTTCTATTGTTGACCATATATCATTTGTTGTCTTGCACCCAATGACATGATACAATAATTTTGTGTTTATTGATGACAATAGCCAAGAACAGATAAGTCTGTCTTGTCTATGATATTTTGTATACTCCTCATTAATAACAGTTTTGTTTTCTTCAACAGTTTTATATTTGGGAGGAATTGCAATGGTTCCAAGAATGTGACCTTCAAGTCCATATCCTTGGATTGCAGTTTCAATCTGTAGTTTCCAGAGAAGATAATTATCTTCACTCAAGTGTGCAGTTACAAGATTGGTTTGAGGACTAACTACAGTGTTAACGAGTTTTTCAACTGTAGTATGAGGTTGATGATTATCAGTCATATTGACAGATGTGGCAGAGGTTGAATCATCAGTCATGATGAATTCAGGTTATACTCAGACTATCAACAGATAAGAGATAAGCAAAGAAAATCAATCAAAGATAAAGATCAAGAATTAGAGAACAAGAATTGCTCACAACCAGGTTTGATGCTACTGCAAGATTTAGATGATGAGAACCCTCTTTTGTCTAATCTCTGATAAGTCTTGCTGCGGGCACTTTCTTTAGTTTTGAGATGATTCTTGATTTCTTTTATCTGTTTTGAGTTTTCTTTGATTGATTTCTTCAAGATTTGATGAGAAGGCCTGATGCAGCCTAGTTCTTTGAACTCAGGCGCGGCACTTGATTTTCTCAGTCAAATCTGCCCACTCAGATGATGAGACTCTGTCTTCTGATGAGTGGAGAATACTTAGATGATGAATCTTTTCTGATGAGTAAATTGCGCTGTTAAGCTTTGAGGCTCTGATACCATGTTAGGATTTCTGCAATATGATATGAGAATTTCGAAGAAGAAAGAAATGAAATTTTATTGAGAAATGTTTGATACAGAATACTTTTGATAATTGATACAATACTCTCTTATATACTTTCTGTACAATAGCATGGTATATAAATAGATTCAATTGGGCTTTAGTGAAGAGGCCCGGACCACTATGATAAAGCTTGTAAGCCCTGAACCGTTGGATGTAATCTCAGTGTATTTGATATAGCCAGATAGCATCGTTCACTTATTCCTTATCTCCAATTCTATCACCTTTATATAATCAACAGAGGTTACATATAATATACAAACATCGACTATACAATCAACATTTAATATTAGTAATGAATAACCTTCTCCCCCGGTATGCATGTGCATTCAAATCCCATAGTTTTAGTTTTGGTTTGATCAAAAGAAAAATATCATGGACTAAAGAGTATCACCTCATCTAACTTTTGTTCTCTCATGAGTCACCTGCAAACAGATCAAGTATCAGATTAGTTTTATTGTATATACAAAATCTAATATTATATGTTAATTAAACAGGTATTATAAAACCATGAAAAATGAATAGGAAAAGTCTACACAATTGCATGCTTGCTTTAATTTAACTTTGAATTTATACAGCTAAGTGCATGTAGTAAATTGTCAATCCCAATCGGGAAAGATAGAACTTTTCTTCTGGTGATGCAAGTAAAGTACCATTGATAATGACATTGAGCTGTTAACTTACTTAGTGAATATGAAACTTGAATGAGTTAACTGTCGCTGAACGGAAAATAAAAGTAAGCGGTTTATTTTAATTCAATGACCATCTTATAAGAAGTGAACGAATGACAGTGGTAATTATTAAACATTGATTCACATGAAGTTAGAGTATGTATAGGAAAAGGTAATATGTACTCCCTCGGTTTGAATTTTATTTGTGAAAACTGCATCTCACTCTCAATAATCATTAGATTTTATACGTGTTTTAAGCTAATGCATCAACTTGATAATCCAATTAGGTTTGTATTTCCAAATAGTAAGGAAAAAGAACACGTAATATATTTTTATTGGCTTTGTTGGCTATTAATATGAAATGATACCTCGTAAGCATGATTGTGCCAACATGATGTTTCATGCATCTTATTCCTCAGCAAATTCAAAATTCTCCAGCAAATATTTTCCATCAACATGTTTCTATGCTATAGACTTCTGGTAACAATGCCCTATAATCACTAAATAAAAAAAAACAATCGTTATTTAACACAAAAGTTAGCGTCACAAATTAATGTGATGTAGTCAATAATATACATGGTCTTAATTCATTACTATTCAAAAATCAATAATAAAAATAGTTTTAAAGAATAGCTAAACCACTTCAGATTATATAGAGTATTAGGCTCAACTTTAATGCTAGTTGACAATAATTTAGGTTAAACTTTAGTAATCCGGTCACAAAAATGGATTACTGCAATTGCTACATACTCAATGAACAACTTATGTGCATGCACGTCTAATCTAAGAGAAAAACTGGATTTTAATACTCAAAAAGCTTATGTACATACATGTGTGGGTAAAGGGAATGAAAAAAGAAAAACCAACATAAATAGAAAACGATAGCAATTGAATGAATGAATAATAACAAAGATAGGATGTCCATGAATTGAAATACCATGATTTCTTTTCTCAGTTCAAGCCAGTATCCAATAATCTTATAACTGCAAAATTTAGAAATTCAACTTAATCGATCAAAAACAATCAGCAAATAGAGAGCATCTTAAGGTAGGCTAATACGACTCGGTGAATAGAAATACCGATCACCATCATTGGAAAGTAAAATTCCCATGGACATGAAATCATCAGCCATAAGCTGATTATAGATCGCATTTTTGTTGACACGACTATCCGTAGAGCATATTGGTGGTCAAATTCCGTAAAGAAAGCAAATTTAGGCATAGATTTCTGTTGTAAGGTACCATATTGAGCATCACATGTCTGGCATAAGAATTTAGTGAGGAATTTTAATTGAACAGGGAAATGATTCTGATTTAGGGGAAGGAATGGAATGGAGTGGTGAATGAAAGTAAGAGTACCTTGTTATTAATTGATACTGAACTTCAATCTACTCAGGCAGTGGATGCGTTAGTGATGGAAGTAAGAGTACCTTGTTTGCGATAACGGAATCTGCATAAAATCTGAAGAAGAAGTTTATGCGATGTCGATGAGAACACCAATATTGAATAAGGGAAAAAAAGAGGAAAAGAAGATGTTATATCCAACGTAGAAGATGGAAAAGTTATATAGGTTGGTTATGAGATTGGGTAGTGGGCTGTTGGTTGTTCGTGCTCAACTTTGAAAGGAATGTGGGGTTAAATATTAACTGCAGCGTTAAATATTTAACGGACAGCTTAACAGTGTTAAGACAGAAAGCATTCTTGCTTACTTGGATGAATTATAGCCATCTGATGTCTTTTCCAACATTAAATCATATCCACTCTTTGTCTTTTCCGTTAAACTAAAGGGATTTTGTTATATAGACTAGTAGGAAGCCCGTGCCGATGGCACGGGAGTAAATATTTTACGTACTTTATACATTTTGTTATAGGTTAGGCTACTGATGTTCAATTCTGTTGAATATAAAACATAAAACGCAATATGAATGGTTTTATAATTATTTTAAGACAAATAGTTCGTTTAAAATATTTCAAATATTCAATTATTCAAATAAATTCATTTCAATGTATGTCTGCAATTATTCATAAAAATTGCTTACTTATTAGCAATTGTTCACTTAAATTCATTAATATTCATCTTTCTTAGCAATTATTCATAATAATTGCAGAGATGTATGCAACTATTATGAATAATGGCATGCATACCTGCAATTATTTTGAATAAATCCTTACTTATCAGCAATTATTCAACTAAAATCATTTCAATTCAAAAAAAGACATTTTTAACCGTAAATAATATAAAAATCATTTTATATTAATAAAGAATATTATATACATCTTTCTTTGCAGCTATTCATAATAATTGCAGAGATGTATGCAACTATTCTGAATAATTGCATGTATGTCTGCAATTATGCTGAATAATTGTTTACTTATCATCAATTATGCAAATAAATTTATTTCAATGTATGTCTGCATTTATTTTGAATAATTGCTCATTTATTAGCAATTGTTCACTTAAAATCATTTATATTCTTCAATGTTTGCAATTATTTCAATTGAAAAAACTCTTGCAGCTCCAACATATATTATTACATTTTTTTACTGCAAATATTGATCATGTTTGTAGTATTTTAAGCAAAAAATTTCAATATTTGTAGAGCTTTATGCAATTATTAAGAATAATTGCAACAACAAATGGAAGTATTCAGAATCTTTGTATAAAAATGAGCAAATATTTGCTGAGAAGACTCTTGCATTTTTATTTGTACAATTAGATGTTTTACTGTAAATATTGACAATATTTGCAGTATTTTATGCAAGTATTCTCAATATTTGCAGTATTTATGCAAGTATTCTCAATATTTGCAGATTTTTCTGCAATTTTGAGAATAATTGTAGAAAAAACTGCAAATATTTTAATATTTGCAGTATTTATGCACATAGTATGAATATTTGCATAAAAAATTCAAACAATAAACTGCAATCATTTCTCGTTATCATTAATGAATTTAAACATCAATACATCACCAACAATTCCTAAAAAATCAACAAACGTTCATATTTTGTAAATAATATTGATTCGTCTTCAAATAAATGCAGTTTTCCATTGAAATTAGATGAGCTCGCCATTGAAGAAGAAGATGAAATCAAGAAAGCTGAGCTCACCATTGAAGAAGAAAATGAAATCAAGAAAGATGAGTTCGTCATTAAAGTCGATCCTGTAAGAAGTAGAGGGGTATTTTGGGAAAGAAAATAGCCAAAATGAGAAACATGGACCTACAAAGTATGTTTTTTTGCGGGAGGAGTTTTGGTGAATTAACTTTGCTTTTAAGGATGTGTGCCTAATATTCACTTTGGAAAAACCTTCTGTAGCTTGGATAATCTTGCACTTAAAAAGAAACATTCCGAGTGAAGATAGATAACAATGCAGTAAGTAGACCGCTGAACAAACTCATAATCCAAATCATGTGATTAATAAAATGTTGTGGTCTTCTATACTTCTCGACCATGTGGCCCATAAGTCACTCTCTTAAACATCCCCTCTTTGTGCCTGCGAAATTCTAAATAAGTGTTCAAAATCATCATTGATCCATGGATTATATACAATGCATAATCATAAGCTAGTGCATCATCGTCCAAAGCCTCCAAAATGCCTAACAAACTCTAGTCCCAATTTCTTAGTTGCAGTGTTTCATCTCTAGAGCAATGCAACTACTATAAACCGTATTGCTACTACTTTAAATCATTGCATCCTACTATAGCATATCAATGCGCTCTAACTTAAATTTGTTACCAAAATTATATGCAAAACACTATTTTAAATATAGAACGATAATTCTATATGTTAAAAATTACTAAAAATCATGACAGCACATTAACTTGAAAAAAAATGAAATAAAAACTAAAACGCAAATTAAAGAAAATTCAAAATTCAAAATAAAACGAATTCAACAGGATAGGCACAGTGCAGTTAGGTTGAGTGTCATATTTCAGTAATGTAGTATCCATCATGAATGTCCAGTTGTATTCCAATTTATCACCTCGGAATATGGATGACCTTTACTTTTAAACCATGGCTTCCAACTATAGCATATTAATACATTCTAACTAATATTTGTTACCAAAATTATAGCTAGGCAAAACACTAATTTTAATATAGAACGATAATTTTATATGTTTAAGTACTAAAAATCTTAACAACACATTAACTTGAAGAAGAAAAACAGAAATAAAAACTAAAACGCAAATTATAAAGAAAATTCAAAATTCAAAATAAAAAGAATTCAATAGATCGTAGGCGTAGTGTAGTTAGGTTGAGTGTCATGTTTCAGTAATATAATATCCATCATGAATGTCCAATTGTATTCCAGTTTATCACCTAGGAATAAGGATGATCTTTATGACTACCGACCAACAAAACTATTATACTGAAATAAGTATAAGAGATGAGATAATAAACAAAAGTCAGGTTAAATAGAACGAAGTAAATTGTTTGTGCAAAATATTAAAAAAAATCGTGTTTATATGAGTAATATTTAAAATATACACATGTTATATTAAAATGGAATACTTAGTTTATTTCTGACTATATTTATATATTTGTACTATTAGTTCCTAAAGTTAGACACGTAAGATCAGTATCAAAGTTTTGAATTTCATCAAAATAATGAATTTCTAGCGTAGCATAAGCAACAATGAAGTTCTGCACTTGAAATAAAGCTAAACTATTTTAAGTGTATCATAAACAACAATGAAGAAGATCCGCACTTGAAATAAATCTAAACTACGATTTTTAAGTGTAGCATAAACAATTATGAAAAAGATATGCACTTGAAATAAAGCACTGTCAAAATTGGCTGCATGTGAAACTATCGCTACCAAATCCAAGTTTTAAAGCTACTTGTTTAGTTGCGTATGAAATTATTGATATCAAATTCAGGTTTTAAACCAAATAAATAAATAAATTGTTTAGTGATCGTGCTTTTAAATTGTATTATTTTCAGTTTAGGTCTCATGATCATAATACTTAATTTCCATTATTTTTTACTAAATTTATTTTAGAAAAAATAAATGACTTGCATTCATTTAAACATACAGTCTAGTTGGTAGTGCTTATCACATACTATTGGAGTCATGTTCGAACAGATGTTATGTGTTTTTTTAGTTTTATTTACAGTTTTTGGTATTAGAGACATGATGGGGTTGTACCTGTATGGTCAACCATGACCTCTTCGAAATATCTTGTAAAAGGAATTTCTTTTTTTAACAAAGCAACATGCTATGTCAATTTGCATATATGGTGTAGTGATCAAATGGTAGCAACTGGTAGGTATAAAAACTCTTTTTTGAATTTTATGCATTAATTTCTAGCATACTTTTGGCTAAAAAGGGCAGGCAGTTGAGCCTGTGCAAAACTGCAAATAGGTAAGGTACGTTATAAATTACAACATCAAACTTACCCATCAAAATTATCTAGTTCAGATTGGGAACAATAGCATTGCATCGAGGTCCTTCATCCATATTTCATCTTTAGAAATACTGTAAATTGAACTACAGAATTGAACTTCATGCATATATGATTGAATATGTAATACAAAAAGGATAAAGGATTTTATAATCCACTCAAAATTCAAAATTTTTAAATCCGATAAAATATAAATCAATCTTTTTACATGAGTATCACAAATTTGAAAAACGACAAAACTCAGTTAGTTTAAATAACAATAACGTGTAGGCTAAAACCAATGCCTAGAAAAAGATTTATGCTATAAGGAGTGGTCTACATTTGGAAAAAGAGGCATGAATGGAAAACTGAGGAATAAGATAAGGAACTAAGTAATATAGTCGGTAATTAACTAATAGGTGGGTAGAAAAGAAACATTATATAAGAATATATGTAAAAAAAAATATGAATTTTCATTTTTGCAAAATCTACGAAAAAATAAGTATCAAATTGGTAATCTAAATATACCTGGAGATCAAAAGCAATTGAAAACAGATAGATCAGGGGCAAAATTATGGAATTAAGGAGAATCAATGTGAGTTGATTTGAGGAAGGAGAATGATTCGTGATTAAAACTTGTAGGTAACTAATTATTAACCTTGGGAACGAAGAAACATTGTTATTGAGTAAGAGAAGTAATTTTAGGTTACGACATAATTTTGCCGTAGGAGAAAAGCGGATAAGAAGAGGCGATGTGATTGGAGATCAGAGATGGAGGAGAAACAGAGTTGAGCAGATGGAGATTTTTGTTAGGGATATAAAAACCAAATAATAAAGAACGGCGAAAACAGAAACTTCTACACGATCTTTTGTTTGGAAAGATGATGGCTGAGTGGGAGCGACTATGAAGGAGGAAGTTTGGAGTAGAAATGACAGACATATTTAAATATTTAACGGAGACCTTAACAGAGTCAATACAGAAAACTGTTTTGCTTTGGTGGATGAATTATATCCATCTGATATCTTTCTCAACATTAAATCACGTCCGTTCTTTGTCTTTCCTGTTAAAACCAAGGGATTTTATTATATAGATTTGAACATATCTTTCTTATTTCTTGTCGGAATTCGATAATTTTTATGTTATGGAAAGCTTAGACCATGTTCTATAAGTTTTATGTTTTGAGTTTTGTAAAATTATGAGGTTAAAATGGTCTAAATTGCACTTCTTTGTCGCTGTCCTGAAAATGAACGACGGGATAGTGAATTTTGAATCGTAAGTCCGATTTGGATGATCGTTTTCTTGTTAGAAAGCTTAGCCTTTTATTTGCGACTTTCATGTTTTTAGTTTTGCAAATTTTTTAGTTTTAATAGGTCGAAATTTTCATTTTATCCGACTTATGCTTCCAACTTGGTTTGCCTCTTATTGTTTTGTTTGAACCTTGTTTTGAGTACCTTGATGTTTTTGAATGCTTCTCAATTTTTCGGGATTTGGATTCTCTAATTGATGGATTAGATTGGATTGAGTTTTGGAATTTAATTACTTAATATATATAGACTTAAAATAAGTAATTTTATAAAAGAAAGTATATTATAATATATTGATTTCTAACTAAATTTTCATATTAATACAATTCCTTTTTATAAATGATTACACACACATTAAGTAGTGCTAGTAAAAGTGGTTATGGATTTTGGAATATGGTTTTGGAAATATAAATTTAAGTTGATTTCAAACAAATGTTTGAATTATATGTGTAACGACCCGTATTTTACGGATCGACAAGTTCGTCAAAATCTGGAATTTTTGCATTTTTAAGTCATTTCAGATTTTTAGGCAGATTTGTCTAAGTCCTAGGTCGTGAACGACCTAAGAGCTAAGTCGTGACCGAGTTAAAGACTTCGGCGAGTTAGTGTTAGATCGTGGGTTAGTTGGGGCGAATCTAAAGAACTGACCGACCTAAGGAAACTATTGGGAGCGACCTAAGAGTTTCGGTGAGCTAAGTGTTAGGTCGGCAGGGTGAGTTAGCGACCTAGTGGTTACTGGGTGTGTGGTTAGGTCGGCAACGACCTAAGTTAGGTCGTAGTAACCGAGTTAAGGGATAGGTCGCTATATGTTAGGTCGTCTGGTAGCTTGGGTGGTAAGGTCGTAAGCGACCTAAGGGTTAAGATGTTACCAAGTTAAGTCGACTGGGTGGGTTAGCGACCTAAGGAGTTAACAAGTTGGCGACCTTAGGAGTTAGGCTATGTGTTAGGTCGTAACACTGTAAGGTCGCGTAGGTTGCTAAGTTGTTAGGTCACGTAGATCTAACTGTTAGGTCGTATGTTGTGTTAGGTCGCGTAGAAGTCTAAGCTGTTAGGTCGCAACCCAACTAAGTCATTGGTCGAAGGAAGCGCATTGCTTTAGGTCGTCAAGTGTTAGGTCGCTGAGGAATTAAGTCGTACATCTGTTAGGTCGGAGAGGCTTAGGTCGGAGAGGCTTAGGTCGGAAGCGACTTAGGGAGATAGCCAGATTTCGACTTAAGGACAGATTTCAGCTATAAATAGGAGGGGTTGTTCTCACTTTTTGGGATCCGGATTTTTGAAGCGACGAAGTGCTGCCATTTTGAGAGCTCGACTTCTACACTTCTTCACTTCTTTTCTCCACTCTAATCTAGTGCCTCCATCCATCCAAATCGAAGATCAAGATTGAAGATTCAAGAGCTTAGATTGAAGATCTTCATCTTTTCAAGAGAGATTCCTTCATTTGAAGCGGATTTGTGATAGATCTAGCTTCATCCTTCGCTGTCCAGATCTGAAGTGTGTTGATTTGAGGTTGTTTAGGTGATTTGGTGAGTGGTGATTATCTCTCACACGGATCCAAAGGAGTATATCGGATTGTTGGCCCGATTTGGTGTTAAAATAGTGATTTCCATGCATTTTCTTCATACTATGTGTAGATCCATATAGATCCATTGTTCATGATGATGTTACATCCATTTTATCATATGTTAACCTATGCAAGTTCATTCATCAAGTTTGTAGAGATATAATCCATGTTTTCATGCTTATTGGACTTTCAACTCTTTAATTACGAAAATGCCATTATTGTTATAATTGTCTACCTAGATCATATTTGAATGCTTGATTGCTTGGATTGATGTTTGATTTGATTGATTGTTATGAACCAGATGATTGATGGTTAGATTAGATCGAAGATGATTCAAAAGCTAAAGGGAAGGCTCTTGAATTAGAAAAGCTGCTCGTGGCATATGTAGCGGGATGATGAAGCTCTTATGCATAGATTTGATGATGTGATGATGAGATGAGGCCTTGCGAGGATGTAATGAAGCGAGGCAATCATATGATGAAGACTTGGTCTAATCCAGACGGGATCATTCCAAGCATGTTGATAACTTGGTGATATGATTCGAGTTGAGGATAATGAATGGATATGAGAATAGTCGTCGAGGAGGATGACTAGGAGGCTTGGATAGCATCGTTGTTGAAGGTTCTAGCATGCTCTAAGCAAGAGTACGTTTGGGCAGATTTGATAGTCCCAACGACCAACTGTTGATGGTCGAGTACTCTGGGCAGATTCGATAGTCCTAGGCACGGGCTGCGACGACGTGCGGGAGTTATGTCTAGAACCGGGGTTTCCATTAGCCCTTGACGGACGGCTGAAAGAATGTGCCGGTCATTCAATTAACGGTGATATCGAAGCAATGATAACAGTGATAGCCAGAGTCATGGATGTTTGGTTGTATCGTCATTCGGACTTAAGAGCGGTATTTTCTGGGTGCTTATCTGATTTAGGCCTTGGTACTTGGAAAACATCTCCCTTGACTCGAGTGATAGTAGTTTTACTTTAAATTGTATGCTCTGCTATGTTTGCTTCTTCTTAGTGTGTGTCAGGGGGCTATCACTGTAGAATGAGGTTGGAGTGGGAGGGTTGTATTCCTATTCCTTTTCCTTTATGCTCTTTTGGTATGTCGTTAGTTAATTTACTGCTCACTAAGACTGTTGTCTGACTCAAGGCTTTATGTTTTAATTCTTATTGCCTTGGGCTGTTCGTCCATTTTGGGACGGGCAGACTAGGTAGCAGGTGACAGGTGCTGTTCTCTTCTCACGATGCTGATATCGAAGACGAGCTAGAGGGTTGCATATTATCTTCTTATATGTACTGGATATTCCGCTGTTTTGTATTCTCTGAGAGATTTGTAGTGAGGCTGGATGTATTGACTATGTGATGCTTGTATTCAACTATTATGGAGTTTTATATGATGTCATTTTGTTCTGTAAAGCTTCACTATATGTGACATCCCGGGATTTTTGGCAGTATTATTTTAACAAATATTTAATTTAAGTAAATAAAATGCAACTTATTATTTTAAAAATAAATATATATACATGTAATCATATATGATAATAAGTATAAAAGTGGAAATAAATATTTGAGGTAAAAAAAAAGGGAATATAAATATATAAGAAAAATTATATAGTTATGTATAAAATATAAAGTAAACAAATTGGATGGTAGACTTGAAAACAAATAAGCTAAGAAGGAATATACTCAACTATGAATCAAGTATGGAAGGAAAACAAGGCAAAGCTATATATGAAATGTGCTCAAAAAAAAAAAAAGGAAAAAAAGGAGAAAAAAAAAGAAGAGAAGATAATAAGTAGAAGTTTATAAAATAAGTCAAGTAATTAATGCTAGCACAAATAAATATCACATCAGCCTCCTTAGCTAAAGAAAATCTCTGATCAAATACAAAAATAAAGTTTATAAATGAAACGTGGTACAACCGAGACAAGCTAGAACAAGCAAAAACAAAAGGGGGAAATGACAACAATAGTTTATACAGGTACCTTCAGCCGAATGAAAGAAGCAAAAGGAAGTAAAACAAGTAAATTTGTACAAGGCAATTAATGCCAAATCTCAGCACGCATAAAATAATATCATCTCAGCCTCCTAGAGTAAAAAAAAAAAAAAAATCTCTGACCCATATTAATGAAAGCTTGTACCGGAAGCTACTACCATTGTTAAAGCCATTTCTTTACATATATGTACATCTTTTAGTTTTAGTTCGTTTAAAAAAAAAAATGGCATACCTGAAAACTAAACTCAGCAACTAGATAAATCTTACAACAGATACTGGAACTATATCTCAACTTAATAAGCAAGGGGATGTACAAATCCAGGCAAATAACTTTTCGAAAACCAAGAAACTCTTCTCTGTTCCAACTTGTTCTCAGGTGAGTAAATACTTTATTTCATAACCTGAAGTGAATTTAGACTTGATTCATGTGATTTTCTGAAATGAAGTATCTTTGCATGTGTATATATATGTATGAACACTGTTGTATATTAGTGTCAAACTGTACATGTGGTTATATCCTTGTTTCCAGGTTACAGTGTATACAACTAAACAAAAATTTGATATCTTTTTATTTAATCGTTGGTAGGACTTGGATTAAAAACAAGATAGTGTAGTTTTAGCAAAAACCAAGTACTAAAAAGTATGAGTAAGTATGTCTTGTGTGAATATATGTTTGCATGATGTTTTTTTTTGTTTAAAAACTGAATGTATGTATATAGGTGTACAGATAATTGTATGTATGTCTGTACAACAGTCTAATTCCTCTGTTCTTCAATTTCAAGTTACAAATTAAATGAAATGGTCCACTGCTTCTTCTCTGATCAGTATTATGTTATGGTGTTTAAATAAAAGTTGTTAATAAAAACCCACAAGATCTAAATTTTAAAATATTTCAAGCAAGAATTGAAGACAGTGATTAACCAGAAAATATACATTACAGTAATAACTTGATTCTATCAAAATTCCAACGTGATTAAATTGTAGATTCAAGTATATAATCTGTTATGTCTTGGAGAATTAGGATTTTTAATACAAAAATCATGATTTTAAATATGGTATATTGAGAGAAATTCGTAGATGATCAGGATATGCTTTTAACCTATATTTCGGCGATCGGCGTGGTGGACAGCGTCGAGGCGGTTGTCGAAGAAAGCTGGTAGGTGGACGGATACAAGAAAAATGACTACAGATTTTTCTAGTGACAGTGGTGGCCAGGAAGGGTCAAGATAGGGTTTAGCGTTGGGTTTTGGGTAGTCGGAGTTGCCGAGTGTTTCGGCAACGGTGAAGCATCGGAATCGTTCGCGATGGGGGGAATTCGTTGCTGGAGTTTGGGGTGAAGTATCGGTGAGGTCGGCGAGGTCCATCAAGGCCGGAGACATCGGGGGTTGGTGGGTTGTCCGATGGTGATGTATTCCAGTTTCAATCGAGATGGCTCAATTTCGATCTGTTGACGATTTCATAAATCTGGGTTATCGCAAGGAGTAAGGGGTTGACGCCGACTTGGTGATGGCCGGAGGTAGCATCGGAATCGTTTGGATGGGTTGCGCACGTGTACGCGTGTACTTTGTGCACAGAAAATAGGGGTTTGGGGGAAAACGAGAGTGACTCGAAGTCTTTCTCGTGTTATCCCTGTAGTCGACTCGAAGCTTTTCGAGTAGGGGCTGGCTTGTGAGTGTGTTCTCGAGAGTGACTCGAGTTGTTTGTGAGTTTACTCGGGTTTGGCCCGAGAGGAGCATCTGTTCAACCTGAAGCTAAGTTTTTTTTTTAATATATATATATATAAAGTTTACAAATTTAAACTTGTTCTTTGAAGTAAAAGTTAATCAATTTTTTTAAAAGTGCTAATTGGATTTATTTTCAAATTCAAATGGTTTAACACGTTTTCTGGTAATTAACTCAATTAAATTTTGAATTTTAATTTGAATAGTAAATCAAAGGTTTAAAGTAAATTTTTAGTAATGATTAAACATTATTAGATGGGATTAATTAAAGAAGAATTACTAAATCAAGAATTAGAGAATTAATATAATTAATTAAGGAGTTAATAAATTAAGGTAATTAATTACAGAAGGGTTAATTACCGTTATGATTGATTAAGGTTGATTAATAGCAGCAATTAATTTATGTAATTAATTTATGCAATAAATGAAAGTAATTAAAGATTTATTTACTGCAAATGGTTAAGAATAATTGTATTGTAGGATAATTAATTTATGTAATTAAAGATAAATAGATAAGGATGATTAATTAAAATGTATAATTAAGGGATGGTTGATTAATTTATTTGTAATTAATTACTGTTAGTAAGCAGGATAAAGGGGTGATTGAAGTAATAAATTTAATTTGTTTAAATTAAATGGGAAATGGAGTAACTAATTTATCTTGCTTATGATTAAATAATATAGCATGCCTTAGATTGATTGATATCTGGGATATGTGATTGTTGATGCTATATGTTATGAAATATTGGGTTTAAATTGAGATAATGTGGTTATTTATCGATGTGAGTAAATGGGCATAGGTGACACCCTGTATTTGAGGTTTGAATTGTGTTTCATTTGAATAACTTGAGTTAAGATGACATTGGATTTGAAGAGACCGGAGTCGGGTATCAGTAAATACCCGAAACCACTTCGATTCTGTATAGATTGATATGCGAAACCAATAGGCTCGTATGGAATGATTTAAGTGAATGAGGCCATTTAATCTAAGTTTGTGTACTTAGAAATTGATGTGTGAAATAAGTGATGTCTATAACAAATTATGAATTTGTAATTTGACATGAGTTACCCCGGGTTTTATATAAGTTTATGCTATTGTATTTCATGTTAGATGGGTTTACTCACGCTGGTTTCCAGCCTGACCCGGGTGTTACTTTGATGTAATGCTCGGGTCAGACCGAGTATTACAGATTTTCAGGTAAGGACGTTCTGGAGCTCAGGGCGAGCTGGATGGCAGGAACGTATGGAGTGTATTCCACTGTGATATATTGTTATCATCTGGTACAAGTTATTTTCAACTGTCCAGTGATTGTGAAATATTGTAACTCTGATGTATAAAAATGTAAATTAACTGATACAATTTTTCTTGTATAACTGCTATTTATTTGATATTATATTTTGATCCGCTGCGAATGTGAGAATCTGTGTTGTGTTCTGTTTTCTTCTTCTTCTATCTCTTTCTTCTTTCCCATAACTATCTGGAATTTTCAGGATCGAAAATTTCGGGTCGTTACAGTTGGTATCAGAGCGAAGGTTAAGCGAGAACCTTGGCTCTGGTGGGTGTACTCATCAGAGATAGGGTTAGTATTACCCTAGGATGAGTTGAGTGTATATATATATATATGAGAGCGTACTTGTTATTTTCATATATAAAGATTTTAAATGATTTTATAAGAATATATTTTGATATATAAAATAATATTTCTTACTAATAAATGTTAAAGTAACTGATTGTAAAAAATTATTGGAATTAAATAAAATAATGAGAATTAAGGGTTAATAGTGGTACAACCAAATTGTAATTGAATGAAGATAAATTTGAAATGGATCCAAACTGAAATTAAAATCCTGAATTGGTAGAAATGTTTTCAGAATAAAGATGTTAATGAATTGATTTCCAGATATGATAATCTTGGTAATTATCATAAATGGTTGTTGTATTTAATAATGGAATGTGTGTTAATGAGTAAGCAAAATAAAATGTGTTAAGGGTATAAACTTAGATGAGTATAACTTGTACAGATTTAAATTGTGAAGTTTAAACCTAAGTTTAGAAACATTTGAATTGTTTTAAAGTGTTAAAGGAAAAGAATAAATAATATTGTTCAGAATATATTTGAATGTGATCTTATTTTAAAATAAGAAGTTGTTTGAAACTTAAAAGGAGATCTGTCTTGAATTAGAACCAAAGGTGGTTTAAATTGTTAAGTATAGCCTGGTGGGCTAAGACATAAACATGTATATATGGATACAAAGATGGTTTGAAATAAACTCTAAATGTTGAGTTTCAAATTTGGGAAATGAGATATGAAAATCCAAAGTGGTAAGTTTTTGAACTTATAAAAAAATTTAATGTGGAGTTTGAATTTTGGAATAGGAATTCAAAATTGGGTACGGTTGACTGGATTAAGTAAATTGAATTTAACTTTGGAAAAGTTAAATAAGTTGGAATAAATAACCTGAATTGAAAATTTCAAGATGAAATTGAGATTTAACTTGGAAAGTTAAATGGTTAATTTGAATTGGGAATTTGTGTGATCTCAAAGTGGGTTTGAGATCTGAAAATTGTATATGGATGGATGTTTAAAATAAATTGGATGATAACATCCTATTGTTATTAATAATCTTTAAAATTGTAAATTGGTTTGGTTTAACTGAATAAGAAATGAAGTGTGGTAATATATCCATTATTGACAAAAAAAGGAAATCTAACGTTAATTTGAAATTAAGGATGTGGAATTACTTTAAATTGGAAATCTGAATAATTAAATTTGATTTGTTTAAGAACTGGCTTCAAACTGGAAGATAAAATTGAGTAACAAATTAAATTTTGAAAATAAAATTGTATTGAACTCTTATTTGAACTTTGAAAATACATAAGTAAAAGATAATTTTAGATGGAATTTTAAGAATTGGACTAAGAAATTAAATTGTTTCAAAACTTTAAATAAAAGTTAATTTAGTTTAAAGGGTTAAACTAACCTTTGGAAATTTAACTCGAATTTATATAATTCGAGATGGTTTAAAATTTGAAATTGGAATTGAATTCATTCAAATTGAACCTGATTCGAATTAATTGGATTAAAGATTAAAGAGGTATAAGTTTCAAATTTAAATGGAAAATTTGAAGTAGATTAAATTGAAATAATTTGAAATTGAAGTGGGTTCAATTGGTATTAGTCCGAATTGATTGGAATAAATTGAAGTTATAATTAAAGTTGAATAAGTTTAAAAATCAAATGGAATTTGATTTGACTTGTGGATAATTCCACTTGAATTGGGGCTGGATCAATTTAATGGGAAATTGATTGAAATGGAGATTGGGTAGTTAAACAGTTTGACTCTGGACTATTTTCAAAATAAATTGTTTTAATATAAACCTATTTTTCCAAACTATTTACCATACAGCTTTTCTTTTAAACCTAAAACTATCTTAAGCTTATTTTATAACTGCTTTTGGAACTATTTAACTATTTTACAACTGTTTTATAAACCAATTACTATTTTTCTACTACTTTATAACTGATTACTGTTTTACAACTATTTTGCAATTATTTTACTATTTTTTTTCAATTATTTTATGATTACTTAACTGTTTTACAGCTATTTTACAAACTAATAATTATTTTTCAACTACTTATATATTTTTAAAAAAAAAAAAAAATTCAAGCTATTTTCTAAATATAAACTAGACGGAGTTCAAACTGTTATTGATTAAATACCCAACTGCGATAAGAAGTAAAGTGATAATCCAAGTGGGGATTAAGCCAAATGTGAATAAGTGAATAAAATCAAAGTGAGGGTGAATAGAAAGGAAATTGATTTAACTGATAATCAATGAAGATAAATATGTAGGATGTACGTATATTATTCTATTCGCATTGTGATTTGATCCAGATTCGAGCACAGAATTTCGAGATAGTATTATCGATCCGAGTTGGGATTTTTCGCTCGATTTTCGACGGCGAACCTGGATATGGATTTTTGATTGGTTCTGGATATTCTCTATCATAGATGTGACTATGCAAGGAGAATGACGGTTTCTGATCAAGGAACCAGATCTGAGTCCGCACTAGGAAGTCGGGTGGACGATGCTAGTTCGGAAGTGAAATTGTGTGATCGAGTGAGCGATCAGATTGATGTAGCGTACGGATGATATGTGTACATCGTACGGGTTTGAATAAAATTGATATTGAAAATTTGTGGATAAAAACTGTAAATGATTTTTGAAATTGAAAGTATATTTTGTGAAATATATGATGAAGTAAAGTGGGAATTGAATAATTCTATGATTAAAATTTACTTTATAAAAGTAAGTAATTTGGCAAGTGACTTTATAAGTAATTTAATTTGAATATTTGATTTGGGATAAATAAAATTATATATTTTTTTTGGTTAAATAAAATAAATCTTCCCTTGTTGAATCTATTGCCAGAAGAAAATGATTTTTGAAAGTATTTGAAGTATAAAAGTGAATTTATACAAGTACAAATTGATTCAAAGATTTTTCAAAACTTTTATATATATGTATTTATAAAAAGGATTTGTGAAAATGATTTTGAGGAAAGGTTTTGGGAACCTATGGATTTTTAAAAAGGCTTTTGATTTTTGAGGAAAATCAAATTTGGAATTTGGAAAACCTAGTTTGTGAATTATCGATTTTGGGAATCGATTTTAAAAGGGGCTTTATATGAGATTCATACTTGGTGTATGATTTGGAAAATACTATATGTGTATAGTATAGAGTATTTTGAAAGTGGCTCTGGGGAAAAAGGCGCTTCCTTGAATGAACTTCTCAGGAGTGCCACTGAGTGGTACTGCCTTGAGCCTCTAAAGGGGAGGTTCTAAAGTTGATCCTGTGAGGAGTCCGGACAAACTAGTTCCTGAGGATTATTTGGTAGCGAAAGTCGATGGCGCTGATGCCTACAGGGGCATTTGGGTTATGCTGTGACGACAGTGTAGCTCGATGTCGCTGCGATCTAGTGTGTGGGGACCATAGCGAAAATCGTATGGAGGATGAGTGCCAACGGTCTACACTTGATTTTGCCGGGAAGGCAACGCAACATCGGTAGACTGCGGTCTATGGTCAAGTGGAGGAGTTTCATTCTTTTGGCAGCGAAATTCGGTGGCGCTGATGCCTACAGTTATATGGGTTTGTGCTGTGATAGCAACGTAAGGCCCAAGTATAACTGCGATCTGTAGCGGGTTCCATGGCGTAATCGAGTGGCGCGGAGACCTACAGTTATCTGTGGATTTTGCCGGGACGGCAACGTAACCATCGGGTTAACTGCGACCATGGATGGGGGTGATGATTTCCAGAGCATTTTTACTAAAGATATTCCCTCTATTTTCAAAACTGTTTTCTATATTTTCAATAAAATTATTTTTTTTTCAGAATATTTTCACTGGGTGTTGAAAATAGGTCTGCTAAGTACTTATAGATTTTCAGTTCTACGCCTGATCAACGTATGACCGAATCTCTATGAGAACGAGGATGAACTTGTTGAAACATCGAGTTATAAAAGTATTTTTATAAAAGCTAGTCTGAAATAGTATTATATAGATATTAAAACAAAAGTGTTTTCAAAATGATCAAAGAAATTTATCTGATTTTAAGCATTTAAATAATTCTGGCTTCGTTTCTTTTCGAGGACGAAAAGTTTTAAGGGGGGAGGGATGTGACATCCCGGGATTTTTGGCAGTATTATTTTAACAAATATTTAATTTAAGTAAATAAAATGCAACTTATTATTTTAAAAATAAATATATATACATGTAATCATATATGATAATAAGTATAAAAGTGGAAATAAATATTTGAGGTAAAAAAAAAAGGGAATATAAATATATAAGAAAAATTATATAGTTATGTATAAAATATAAAGTAAACAAATTGGATGGTAGACTTGAAAACAAATAAGCTAAGAAGGAATATACTCAACTATGAATCAAGTATGGAAGGAAAACAAGGCAAAGCTATATATGAAATGTGCTCAAAAAAAAAAAAAGGAAAAAAAGGAGAAAAAAAAAGAAGAGAAGATAATAAGTAGAAGTTTATAAAATAAGTCAAGTAATTAATGCTAGCACAAATAAATATCACATCAGCCTCCTTAGCTAAAGAAAATCTCTGATCAAATACAAAAATAAAGTTTATAAATGAAACGTGGTACAACCGAGACAAGCTAGAACAAGCAAAAACAAAAGGGGGAAATGACAACAATAGTTTATACAGGTACCTTCAGCCGAATGAAAGAAGCAAAAGGAAGTAAAACAAGTAAATTTGTACAAGGCAATTAATGCCAAATCTCAGCACGCATAAAATAATATCATCTCAGCCTCCTAGAGTAAAAAAAAAAAAAAAAAAATCTCTGACCCATATTAATGAAAGCTTGTACCGGAAGCTACTACCATTGTTAAAGCCATTTCTTTACATATATGTACATCTTTTAGTTTTAGTTCGTTTAAAAAAAAAAATGGCATACCTGAAAACTAAACTCAGCAACTAGATAAATCTTACAACAGATACTGGAACTATATCTCAACTTAATAAGCAAGGGGATGTACAAATCCAGGCAAATAACTTTTCGAAAACCAAGAAACTCTTCTCTGTTCCAACTTGTTCTCAGGTGAGTAAATACTTTATTTCATAACCTGAAGTGAATTTAGACTTGATTCATGTGATTTTCTGAAATGAAGTATCTTTGCATGTGTATATATATGTATGAACACTGTTGTATATTAGTGTCAAACTGTACATGTGGTTATATCCTTGTTTCCAGGTTACAGTGTATACAACTAAACAAAAATTTGATATCTTTTTATTTAATCGTTGGTAGGACTTGGATTAAAAACAAGATAGTGTAGTTTTAGCAAAAACCAAGTACTAAAAAGTATGAGTAAGTATGTCTTGTGTGAATATATGTTTGCATGATGTTTTTTTTTGTTTAAAAACTGAATGTATGTATATAGGTGTACAGATAATTGTATGTATGTCTGTACAACAGTCTAATTCCTCTGTTCTTCAATTTCAAGTTACAAATTAAATGAAATGGTCCACTGCTTCTTCTCTGATCAGTATTATGTTATGGTGTTTAAATAAAAGTTGTTAATAAAAACCCACAAGATCTAAATTTTAAAATATTTCAAGCAAGAATTGAAGACAGTGATTAACCAGAAAATATACATTACAGTAATAACTTGATTCTATCAAAATTCCAACGTGATTAAATTGTAGATTCAAGTATATAATCTGTTATGTCTTGGAGAATTAGGATTTTTAATACAAAAATCATGATTTTAAATATGGTATATTGAGAGAAATTCGTAGATGATCAGGATATGCTTTTAACCTATATTTCGGCGATCGGCGTGGTGGACAGCGTCGAGGCGGTTGTCGAAGAAAGCTGGTAGGTGGACGGATACAAGAAAAATGACTACAGATTTTTCTAGTGACAGTGGTGGCCAGGAAGGGTCAAGATAGGGTTTAGCGTTGGGTTTTGGGTAGTCGGAGTTGCCGAGTGTTTCGGCAACGGTGAAGCATCGGAATCGTTCGCGATGGGGGGAATTCGTTGCTGGAGTTTGGGGTGAAGTATCGGTGAGGTCGGCGAGGTCCATCAAGGCCGGAGACATCGGGGGTTGGTGGGTTGTCCGATGGTGATGTATTCCAGTTTCAATCGAGATGGCTCAATTTCGATCTGTTGACGATTTCATAAATCTGGGTTATCGCAAGGAGTAAGGGGTTGACGCCGACTTGGTGATGGCCGGAGGTAGCATCGGAATCGTTTGGATGGGTTGCGCACGTGTACGCGTGTACTTTGTGCACAGAAAATAGGGGTTTGGGGGAAAACGAGAGTGACTCGAAGTCTTTCTCGTGTTATCCCTGTAGTCGACTCGAAGCTTTTCGAGTAGGGGCTGGCTTGTGAGTGTGTTCTCGAGAGTGACTCGAGTTGTTTGTGAGTTTACTCGGGTTTGGCCCGAGAGGAGCATCTGTTCAACCTGAAGCTAAGTTTTTTTTTAATATATATATATATATATATATATAAAGTTTACAAATTTAAACTTGTTCTTTGAAGTAAAAGTTAATCAATTTTTTTAAAAGTGCTAATTGGATTTATTTTCAAATTCAAATGGTTTAACACGTTTTCTGGTAATTAACTCAATTAAATTTTGAATTTTAATTTGAATAGTAAATCAAAGGTTTAAAGTAAATTTTTAGTAATGATTAAACATTATTAGATGGGATTAATTAAAGAAGAATTACTAAATCAAGAATTAGAGAATTAATATAATTAATTAAGGAGTTAATAAATTAAGGTAATTAATTACAGAAGGGTTAATTACCGTTATGATTGATTAAGGTTGATTAATAGCAGCAATTAATTTATGTAATTAATTTATGCAATAAATGAAAGTAATTAAAGATTTATTTACTGCAAATGGTTAAGAATAATTGTATTGTAGGATAATTAATTTATGTAATTAAAGATAAATAGATAAGGATGATTAATTAAAATGTATAATTAAGGGATGGTTGATTAATTTATTTGTAATTAATTACTGTTAGTAAGCAGGATAAAGGGGTGATTGAAGTAATAAATTTAATTTGTTTAAATTAAATGGGAAATGGAGTAACTAATTTATCTTGCTTATGATTAAATAATATAGCATGCCTTAGATTGATTGATATCTGGGATATGTGATTGTTGATGCTATATGTTATGAAATATTGGGTTTAAATTGAGATAATGTGGTTATTTATCGATGTGAGTAAATGGGCATAGGTGACACCCTGTATTTGAGGTTTGAATTGTGTTTCATTTGAATAACTTGAGTTAAGATGACATTGGATTTGAAGAGACCGGAGTCGGGTATCAGTAAATACCCGAAACCACTTCGATTCTGTATAGATTGATATGCGAAACCAATAGGCTCGTATGGAATGATTTAAGTGAATGAGGCCATTTAATCTAAGTTTGTGTACTTAGAAATTGATGTGTGAAATAAGTGATGTCTATAACAAATTATGAATTTGTAATTTGACATGAGTTACCCCGGGTTTTATATAAGTTTATGCTGTTGTATTTCATGTTAGATGGGTTTACTCACGCTGGTTTCCAGCCTGACCCGGGTGTTACTTTGATGTAATGCTCGGGTCAGACCGAGTATTACAGATTTTCAGGTAAGGACGTTCTGGAGCTCAGGGCGAGCTGGATGGCAGGAACGTATGGAGTGTATTCCACTGTGATATATTGTTATCATCTGGTACAAGTTATTTTCAACTGTCCAGTGATTGTGAAATATTGTAACTCTGATGTATAAAAATGTAAATTAACTGATACAATTTTTCTTGTATAACTGCTATTTATTTGATATTATATTTTGATCCGCTGCGAATGTGAGAATCTGTGTTGTGTTCTGTTTTCTTCTTCTTCTATCTCTTTCTTCTTTCCCATAACTATCTGGAATTTTCAGGATCGAAAATTTCGGGTCGTTTCACTATACATATGTTCTATTGTATTTTGTCCATGCGCTGTGAGTAATACGATAGATTCTGTTGTTTTAAATCTTACCTTGACAACCGTCCATGGTCGCCTGGCACACTTTACAGCGCTCTATCTCTAGATTCGGTGCAGGGGTCATGGGCGGTCGTCACAATATGAGTATTTGTGATCTTATAAAATAAATGGACTTGTATATACGGTCTTTAAAATACGAATTTTGAACTATGAATTTCTTTTAAATAGGAATTTGGAACAAATATATATATATATATATATATATATATATACACACATAAGCATTTTAATATTAAATTTGGAATTATGGTTTGTTTTATCTAAGGATACACACACATATAGTTGAATAATAATGAGTTTATGGGGTTTTGAAATGAGAAGTTTGAAAGTATGTTATGAATAAAGTATTTTAGAAATCGTTTCATATATGATAAAATTATATTATTTGCTTTTAAACTATTAACTCTTATAGGATTTTATGCCATTTGGGCATTTTCGTGTGACTTTTGGATTTTGGAGATAAAATATTTTGAGAGCCTTAATTCTATAATATGAGAAGTACTAATAATCGACTTAGTATTATTGATTGGTTTAAAAGGTTTCAAGTAACGCTTCATCGAATATGGTATAACTCATTGACTAGAATGTTTTAGTGGAATATACTAACCATTAGCGAATACTTGAATTTCACCGAGTAGTATGAGATGCTTTGGTTAAAATCCTGTGATTGCTTTTAGGAAAGTATTTAACACTTTAGGTTAGTACTCTCTTTCGGTGTTCGACATTTGTGTGGGCTGATAGACCCTTAAGAGAGTATAGTTCAGGTTTTCCAGTGGTATCCGTAACGAGTGAGATTTACTAGCTTCTAGTAAATACTTGAATTTCACTAGGCGGTATGAGACGTTTTGGTTAAGTTCTCATGATTACTAAAGTGATATTATTTGGCACTTTAAAGTTTATCTCTTTTGGTGTTCGGCATTTGACTGGGCCGATAGATCCTTAAGAAGTATACTCCTGGATTTTTACGATCCTTGTGATCGGTATGAGTTATATCTTCTCCGGTCTTTGAGTTATGTTTTTTACGATCATTGTGATCGGTATGGACTTGGTTTTCTTGGACTTTGGGATTTTTTTTCACGGTATGGATGATCATTGGTATCAGATCGGTATAAGTGATACCACCTTTTGTTTTCCACGGTATGAGTATGATCGCTATGATTATTATGGACTTGGTTTTCCTGGATTTTTGGATATTATTATTTATTCTGGAATTTTGGGCTTTTTGACTATTTTGTTTCATGATTTCTGTGTCTTGAGATGGATTTTGAGGGTTTGTGATTTATTTGTGTTTTTTGATTGTAGCATTCTTGTGTCTTGAGATGTAATTAGAATTGGACTATATTCCATGACTTTTTATATATATGACGCCTGTATTTATCTATATATCATATATCCTAGTATTATATCTTCCTCTCACCCTTTTGGATATTTAGACTTTTGGATATTTAGAGATAGTCTGACCCGTTTATTTTATAATATTTGGGTTAGGCTGAGACTTTTTATGTTACAGGACGTGTAGACCTTTGGATGGATGTGCTAGAAGAGAGATAAACCATTTTAACCTTTAGTTTATCTCTCTTAGGATTTTGTGTGTGTATATGAGATGTACATTTTATATAGTGCATTGTATTAGGTGTATATTATGTGGGTCTAGCATATTATTTCGTAGACTCACAGTTTGTACATGTTTATGAGGTTTATTATTTTGCTATGATCTGTGACTATTGTTTATATGGTATGATATAATGTTCTAATTCTAACAAACTGTTGTGGTTATTACTTTGGATTGAGACTATATATGTCAAAATTTTATTTCAGAGATCAAGCAAAGTGGTAAGTATGACGTATCACTGTTAGTTTAAAGATATATTTACATTCGATCGCTCTTAACAAGCCGTATTCTTTGTGTTATTAGACGCCATTATTTATAATGTTCTTTAATAATATGCGTATAGCAGTGGGGTCGTTACAATCGTGTAAACCCCTAACGTTCCAACTGATGTACCTCACGGTCCAAATGATCTAAACCGTTTTAATTCATTACTTCGAATATACCCGGTGTCTATCTGAATATCAACAAAAATAAAACCGGAATTTCTAGGTAAATAATGTATATCACTCGTGGATAAAATACTCAAAGCATAAAGGCTATACGTACTACTCAAAAGAAGATCCATACATGAGCTAGAGGTATGAGACGCTCTAGTGACTGCTCGACAAAGATGAGCACTCCTCCTTCCCGATCTAGACGCACTCGAGCTATATCCAATATCCCTATGCACATAGAATCGACCCTTCTATGCACTGAATAAGAATGGTTATAGATCCCCAAACACTCCAGAATCCTCAAACACTCCGGTGGGCGGTGGCCTCATTCCTCCACACTGATATATTGGAACAAACATCTGGAACCAGATCCCCTTTATGAAATGTATAATCAAGATCCATCACAATATTTTCTCTAACCTCACTCCTATTTGCATACTCCAGATCTGATGTATCACTCATACTAGCATGCTTCGGTTCTGATGATTCTATACGCTGGGACCTACATGCAACTTGTTCAAAACACATCTGAGACCTGCACTCAACCTGATCCAAACACACACCATGCTTTAAAGTTTAAACACCTTTTCGGTTTATTACCCCAACCCATGCCTGTCCGTACATAGCAACACTCCACCTCATTTGAACAACCGCAATTTTGAACCACCATTTCATACGAAGCAGCCGTGCCTGATCCATTTAGCCATAATCCATCATATTTCAAGTCCTTTTCTTCCCATTCATATTTATCAGCTCACTATTCTCTTTGTCCACGTACATTAATTGCATGCAAATCAACTGTGCATGTATTCATTAATTCAACCTGATCCAAACACACATCATGCTTTAACACTTACTCTGTTTATTACTCCAACCCATGTCTATCCCTACATAGCAACACTCCACCCCATTTGAACAACCGCAATTTTAAACTTTACGAACACATATTTGATAATTTAAATCAACAGACCCTTGAACATCAAGATAATACTTTAAACTTTTCAACCACTTGTTATTATCAGTGTAGACAATTATAGTTAGATTTATTTTATTTTTATCCTCACCTGAGTTTTTCACACGAAGTAGCCATGCCTGATCCCTGTAGCCTTACTCTATCACATTTCAAGTATTTTTCTTCCCTATTCATGTTTATCAGCTCACTATTCTCTTTGTGCACGTACACTTTGTGCAAATCTACTATGCACGTATTCATTAATTCATCATCATATTTATAACCATTTTCGATACTTCAAAACTATTCGATACAGTAACCCTACATCTTACACCATTGGGCCTATTTGCTAAACGTTTAATAACAGCAGTATACCTGTCATCTTCATTGCCAATTTCAACATCAATATTTTGCATTTTACTGTCTCCAACAAAAGCAGCATCATCAACATTACTTTGTTTATTATTCATGGAATCTATCATCCGCACTACAGGGTCACGTAACATTAGATCTGGAAGCAAATTCAAAGAATTTTTCCACCCTTACATCAACCTAGAAAACATCACCTGCTTCACTTAAACAATCCTTTTTCCCCGTAAACCGACCGTTTCTTAATATTTTCAAGATCAAAACTTTTATCAACATTAGAATCTTTAATCGAAATCCTAAATTTTTAACCAATGTTGACTGAATTGATAATATCAAAGTATGTAAACATTTCCTCCAACAATTTGATTCCCTCGATTCTTTTTATCCACAGATGATCAAGTAGTACTCTTTTAAGTTTCATGATTTTCAACACAAAAAGAAACCCATGTTATGTAACAGTAATACTTAGCTTTTCCACGTACGTCGTCGTACCCTTTTCTCTTGATTTCATCGAACACCGATTCTTCTTATGGCCAATGATGCAGCGCGATCTGCTAACTGTTCAGATTTGAGTCGTTCCAGGATTTTAGGTCGCTCACGACCTAGTGAGATTTTAGGTCACTACAACAAAACAACCATATTACAACTTTTTCTTTACAACTGGCACAAGCTGACAGTTGTAATATACGTTTGTAGCAACTGTTTTATTTGTGCAACAGTTGTAATATACGTCTGTAACAACTATTCTACTTTTGTCAGTTGTTATATTTATTTATAACAACTGTTTTTGACATTTGTCTTTTTGATGAATTATACGTAGCACATTACAGGTTGAAATTAAAATGCAACTTTATTTTCGGTTCGTGAAAAATTAAAGCCCCGTTTGGTTTTGTTTTGAGTTTTATATTTTGTGTTTTCAACACGCATCACAAAATACGAGAAAATGTGAGAAAAAGATTTACAATTCTTGACCATTGCGACGATGTTCGGACAATGGAGGAGAATGATTGTTTTTCGTGCTTTTGTTATGTCCCAAAACACGAAAAATCAAATAAACTTGTTTTCTATTTTGTATATTAATTTCATTTTTGAAAATTATTTGTTTTTCAGCAATGCATTCGACGTGCGTATTTTTGTCTAGACGAAAAAACATAACTAAGACCGACAAACCAAACGGGGCTAAGGGTCCCTCCCAACATTTGAGTCACCGCTCAATTCACTAAGTAACTACGCTCAATTCCTAAACCTAAAACCTAACCCCATCCCGCTTTATGCTTGCCGCCTTGCCATTGACGAAGCTAAACTCCACAGCGCTCGCCGCCGTTGCCATCGTCAAAGCTAAACCCTGTTGTGCTCGCCGCCGTCGCCATCAACGAAGCTAAATCGCGCTCACCTCCATTGCCGCTTGCAAACGCTAACCCTAATCGTCATCGCCTTCATTGTCGCTGATATAGGTATGGTATTTTTCTGTCATACTCGTCTTTGAATCGCATCATTCAACTCAGGTTAGATTAGAGAAAAGATTCTATATTCGTGAAGTTTTACTCGGTTTATTTCTAATTTTTAAACTTGAAACAATTAGTTAGATGATTTTGATTTGATTCTATTTGATTTTGTTCAGTTTGGTTTACTGTGTTGAAAAATTAACTCTATCCATTGTTTTTGAATCCATGCCCATTAGTGTTTAATTTGAGTACTGCAATAATTAACTCTATCCTATAAGTACATGATTTTTATCCATGCTTCCATGATATGTACACGATCTTTCAATTATAAATATATTCTGCTTTATTTGTTTTCCAAAATAAATAGAATTCTTAATCATATTCATTGAAACAAGGGCTTCATTTTGCTGTTAGGAATTTTTTGGGGTGTGTAGAAGGTAATTAACTAAGACAACAATTAAAACAAAAAATCAACAAAAAAATTGAGTTCAATGTACACTTGATTTCTTGGGATAAATACCGTTCTTTTCATAACTAAGTTTAACTAGTGTTAAAATAAATAAGGCAAAGCTTAAGGTAACAGACCAAGAAAACATGGCAGTAAAAATAGCTTGCAAAGTAAGTTTCACAAAATCATAATAATTTTTCGTTCAGTCCTTGGTTTCGCTAACTTATTTGCACCAAGTTTGCTTGATCATTTTACATAAACTGCCATCTCTACTTTATTATTCCAGTTGTTATAATTAATTCATAAGTTTAACGATGAGTCTAATTTGAATTATTTTATGTATGTCTCAAGAAGAAACTCATAATGAGTATTCACATTTAAACACGCTAACCAAAAGGCCCAGAAACACTTCCAGCATTCAGTACATGAGTTGTGTATTTTGTTGTATGAACCTCTTTGTTCTTCTATACCGAACTCCATATATTATCCATATAACTATAGTGTTCTTAATTTTTACCATTCAACTTCCGTTCATACTTCATATATTACTTTTCTTAATTTGAGACTGTAATAAGAAACATCATTGAAATTTTGACTCAACTAATAAGTTCTTCTTGAACACTTATTTAAATTTTAAAGAAGTTGATACAATAGACAAAGTTAAAATTGTCTAAAAAGTTACCTTCAGACATGATCATTTGTTATAGTTTATTTTGCTTCATGTGTCATGTACATATCTCATACCATATTATTTGTCAATGTGAACTGATATTATTTGCTGCTATGAAATTATTTTGTTTTAGATAGCTAAATCTGACATTGCAAAGAATGGCTGCACGAAACTAACATTAAAGTAGACTTAAAGTACAAAGTCATTAATTATTTCTATGTCTTTTCTTGAGTAGAATGTTTTGTTGAATGAATCATTATTTACTACTACTAGGAGGAATTTTGCTGGGCCATACCACTGAATTTTGTTTAGAGAAAACATATGTGCAATTCCTTAAAAGACAACAGTAATGTCTTCCCTTCTCTATATATGATTTAGTTAGCAATCAAAAAAGAAAAAAATCTAACATTATTAAAAAAAACATTTCAATTTTATTTGAAAAAGACGTTGAGTTTCTCCTATGCCAATTAGTATAAGGGTGACGTGTACTTACGTTTATGTCATGAATAACAGTATTCTTTTCGACGAAGAAGAATGCAATATGAAGGTTTGCAATATAATTTTCGGTTCACAAATATTCACGTAATTTATGAATTAGTAATAATTTTATAGCGTTGGGCCTTAGCCCGAATATTATCCAGAAAGCTAAACTTCTTATATAAATCTCATTTGACGTACATTGATTATTGCTAAAGCATTTTTTAATTCTTATAACTTGATGATGCAGCGCAGAAAGTTAAAGGCATAGGTCGCTCACGACCTAAGGAGTTTGTAGGTCGCTCACGACCTAAGGAGTTAGAGGAGGGAGCGAGTGATGCTGGGAAGAGTGGTTTAGCGACCTATGATAAGTCGCTAAGCGAGCTAAAGAGCGGCACAGTCCAAGTTGGTGAAGTGTTAGGTCGCATACGACCTAACAAGGCCTTTAGGTCGCGCCAACGATCTACTGAAGAACTACGAGCTAACAAGGAGGCTAGCGAGTTAGCAGTGTGTGAGGATTGGCGGAGAGCTGAAGTGTTAGGTCGCGAACGACCTAACGTATCTTTTAAGTCAGAACTACGACCTAACAGTCTGAAGAGAAAGGAGATACGACTTAACATGTTTTTAACTCGTGTACGACTTAACGAGTTGGAAGATAGGTCGCAGGAAGGACTTAACGAGTTAACTCGTGTACGACCTAACGGATTGGAAGATAGGTCGCTCGAACAACTTACCGAGTTAAAAGTGCTACGGGTTAAAATGAAACGACCTATACTAAGTCACAGGAAAATATCTCGACCTAAGTTAGGTCGCAAGAACTTAGGTCGCATAAAGAGGGTTCAGATGCCAGGGTTCTTAAGTCGCGTGAAGATGCTATGTTCTTAAGTCGCGAAGTTTTAAGTCGTACAGACTTAGGTCGCGGAGTTATGCTTCTTAAGTCGCAAAGTCTCATTTTAGGTCGCTAAAGCTTGTTGCCGTTGATTCTTCTGTGAGTTAATCTCTACCGCTGATATCTTAAGTCGTTGGGTGTTAAGTCGCGAAAGCTTGTAGCCGAGGATCTTGATGCCGCGTTAATCTGAACCGTTGAAGTCCTAGGTCGTTCTGTTTGAAAGTCGTAAGTCGTGGGAAGTTTTTAGGACGTCAACGACCTAAGTGATATGTTTGTATTCTCTGTTTCTTAAGTCGCAGAAACTTGTAGCCGAAGATCTTGATGCCGCGTCCATCTAAACCGTTGATGTTAAGTCGTAAGTACTTTAAGTCGTGTACGACCTATGTGAGTCGTAATGTGCTGTATACTTTCTTAAGTCATAAGTCGGAGGGGTTATAAGTCGGTTGCCGACTTAGGAGTTAATGTAATTTTCTGTTTTCTTTGCGTGAGTTGTAAAAACGCCTATAAATAGGCCGTGTGAGTCATTTGTAAAGGTTGTTGAATATTGAATAAAATTCTCTTTTGTTAGCTTTGTGCTTTCAATTTCAATTGGTAGTCGAGTGCATCTCCTATCTCCACTTACGTCATTCGAGTGCGCTCGAATCATCGTTTGTTGAAGCCAATTCACGGTATCTTGTGCGCAAGATCAACGTCGAAGAATCGTAGATCTCTTTCCCGGTATCTTCGGATCAACGAGTCAGAGATAGCTAGAATTCGGTATCTTCGGATCAACGAATTTGGGCATTTCAGTATCTTCCAATCCACCGATTACTACTCTCATCGATTGAAGAACGTTTTGATTAATCCGCTGCGTCACTTGTACATTCTTAAGCTCTTATGTTGTTTTTGTAGAAAAAGGATAGTACAATATCTGATATCAGTAGGGATGAATTGTGGTGCAAAACCCATACCGAAAAAATGGAGAACCCCTAAATTCAGTTGTTGCCGACTGCATAGTAAGGATAAGTTCAAATACACGAAATAAGCAAAAAAAATTAAGCGACTGCAGCTCTGTGTTATTGTTAATGTAGTATTTTTTTTAAATTTCTTAATATTGGCTTGTTTTGAATTTGTAGTCTAAGATAAAATAGCATAATGCCATGAGCCGGAGTTCTCAGGAAACAACATCAATTACTCAAGATGGAGTGTCGAAGCATTTAGGTCCAGAACATGGCGGATGTGTAAGAGGACTAGGTTTTGGGGTTGTACCATCTCAGCTGCATATTCATCAGGGTAATTTATGTGAAGTACATGCATTGCGAAACCAAGTTAGTGGCTTGGATGCTAAATTACAAGATGTAACGACCCGGAATTTTGGACCATTCGCATCCATTATAAGTGTATAGGTAGACACTCATGCCGGAGTTGAATTGCTCAAAATACCGCGTTGTTAATTTAAATTTGGCAAAACTGAGCATATATAGTAAATAAAAATCACAGATCATAGACACAGAGTAATAAGTGCAGCGGAAATAAAAGAGATAGTAGTTCATGAAGCTACTATATGAATATATAAAATACATCAGAGTTTACAACAGAAGAGTAATACGATACATCAGGTACAAATCAGAATACATCACTGGAATCATCGAATACTGAAAGCAGAATAGATGGCTGGATCTTCAAGCAAAGCTCCAACTCCAAAGGTGAGTCTTGAATACTGGTACACTCAGTCTGACCCGAGCGTAAAGCAAAAACACAAGACACTCGAGTCAGGATTAACATTCTTATATTAATAAATCCAACTCAAGTGAAATAGAATTTGAAATACAAGTAACTCAAAGGATGTTTGGAATAACCATCCTTTAAGGATCCGTTAAACTATCTACTATGTAGTAGTGTACGATAAGTAGATAATGTCTATCAGTAATAATAAGATATCAAAATAGCGTTAAGTCATGGCCCATTCCATCCTTAACACATTTTTATTCCCAAAAGCATATACAAGACCGTAGTTTCCCCAAAACCGGAAGTCACCAGAGGGCAATCCATATACTAAAGGTACAAATCAAAATCGTAGTGGTCGCGTATAAATGGAATACAAGTATGACAAGGCACATGAGGCAATACCCAAGGTAGTGATACTACCGTTCACCTGATCCGGACTGGTGAGAACGCAACGCCGCAGCGCCCGCAACACCGTGAAACAACACTCCCAAAATCAAGGGTGCACCAATCGACAACAAGTAATAAGTAGTTCGAAGAAGTGTGTCCACTTGAGGTAGCTAATCCTCCATTGGCCTAGCACAGCTCCTGTTTTAGTCATTTCCAATTTGACACAAGTGTCAAGGCTATCCATTATCGTTCTCTTTCTTCAGTCATTACGAACATCATTCCAACCACTTCATTCTGGATCATCACTCCGCGTATAGTTATTAAAGTGGTTTCGGTTTAGATAGAGAGTATATCCATTACCGATCCCGATCTCTTTAATAACTTTCGTAATTATTACACCGATTGGTCGTTTATATATTTCAAAAACCAAATCAATTTCAATTTCAATTCCAATTCGTAAACCAACATTTCATTTGTCTTTCAAAAACCAATTTCCAAAATTTACGTTTCAAAACTTTAATTTACCATTTCAAAATCTTATAATTCAATTTCAATTTCTATTTAAACCAATTCAAATATTGATTCAAGTTCGTATATAAGTTTCATTCCGAAATCATTTAAATAAATTTTATTTAACATTCAAAACAATTTAAACTCATTTATCGATTTCATTCAATATTCGTTAAGTTACTTTATCATTCAAAACAATTCCTATTAAATTTCCAATTCATTAAATCTATTATTTAAATTCAACTTCATCAATTCAAAACTTACAATTTTGAATTAAACTAAATTCGTCAAATCAATTCTTTCAATTACAAGTCTTACATTAATTCCAAAAATATCACATTTTCATTTCTTGTTAAAGAAATTCCATTTCACTTATTTACTTACTTAAATAATTTTCCAAAACTTAATTAATAAAGAAACTCAATTTCAGTTATTACGAAGTAAAATTCACTTATTCAAAAATTCAATTTCTCTTATTAAAGAATCCAAATCAATTTAATCATTAAATAATTCAATCTTATTTAATTATTAAATACTTCAAAACTTAATTATTAAATAATTTCAAAGTTTAATAGTTTCAAACTTAATTATAATTTCAAACTTGATTATTAAATCATTTCAAAGTTTAACAATTTCAAACTTAATTACAATTTCAAACTTAATTATTAAATCATTTCAAAGTTTAATAATTTCAAACTTAATTCAATAATTTCTCAAATTAAACAACATTCTTCCATCAATTACTTTATTAATATTTCATTTCAGAATATTAAATATTCACATTTAAATTTCATTAAGATTCAATTTCCAACTTCGTTTCAAAACCATATTATTTATTCAAATAAAATCTTCATTTTATTTTCAAATCAAATTATTGACCAATAGGGTTTTTATTTAATTTCCTATCCTAGGTCAAAGTTCAATTTGGGTATTTATCATTTTAACCCGATTCCAAATCAATTCAAAATCAAAGCATATCAAAGGGAACTTGCAGTGTGATAACTGGGATGGTGTCAAAGTAAATAAACAAGCAATAACAACAAACAATAACAATCCATTAATCAATTCAAATAATCCCGGAATAACCGTATTAATTCGCATTGTTATTTGTACGAATTAATATAATTATTTCTAGAATTTACACTATCATTTCATGTAGATTAAAGATTATTACATTATGGTTTTCACTTGTCATCTATTTACAATTTCATACATCATCAATTTAACAACATACATTCAGTGGTTCAAAGTGTAATTAAACAAATCCTACGTGTCGATAAATTTAACAGTTAAAGGGGTCATATTATACAAATGTCATTTAATCAAATTTAACACATATATCAAATCTAACTATCCTACGTCAATTTCAATTTCAAATTATTTATCACTTACATCATTAACAATTTAATGTCCAATATAAACATCAAACAATCAATCATTTAACAACCAAACTGGATTATCATTGCATATATAACAAATAATGGTGTCAGATGTCATAGGTTAACTGATACAGGTAATAACAGTGTAAATATCTAACAGCAGCATATTTCAATTGTCGTTTCAATTGAAATCAAATTTAATAAATAAAAGAATGTTAATCGTGAGTGATTGCTCACCTTTCGAGGTTAGTGAGAACAGGAGATGACACGGATACGCACACTGATACCGACACTGAAATTGAGTTACGAATCCAAGCACGAATTCGATGATCAAAGCTGATAACAAGGAATAGACGAATTCGAATCAAAATTGGATCGATGAAGATAAATGATGTAAGCGAACTTATTTATATATATCATATTCTACATTCAAACACAATTTAAAAAATATATATATATTTTAGTCATTGTTTACATTAAAACCGTATTAGAAATAAATTTTCATATTGTATCCCTTTAAAATAGATATGCAATAAAGTCCATGGTTTACAAATGTTTAAAACAGTACTTAAACAAAACATCAATATATAAGCTTTATATAAAATTTTACGTATTATAAAATTTATACTTTATAAAAATCAACGTATAACATAAATAAAAACCCAAAGAGATGCTTGGATAAACATATGCAATCAATATATATACAACGCTCTTTTTTTTATATAGCCCACTATAACCATATATATATTGTAAACATATTTTTAGTAACCACATGAAATCTCCTTTCCAAATCAAGATATAAACTAATATAATCCAAACTATATATGTATGCAAAGTGAAAACAATATAAATTTGAAACGCATGCATATAAAAATCAAAATCTTCGTACAAATAAAACTCGAAATGCCTGTATATATAAAAATCTATAGCAATTTGGAATCAAAACCTATATATGTACGACAAAACATAACTTATATATAAACACTGTGTTATACTAATACAAAGTCTCCAAACATATCCACTTTCAAAGGTAACTCAATATGTACCATATCAATACATATACACGTGTTATAAAATAGTATGCTTTTATGACTTACCTACTTTATAATATGTAAAACTGTTTCAAGCCAATGCCATGTACATATTAAAAATCCAACCACATATATAAACTATTATTTTATTAAAAACTTTTATTATAAATTTACCAAGTAAAGAGAAAACTATATGAAATATACAACCAGAATATATATATACTTCACTTATATACGTAAACAGATATATTGAAAATTTTAGTAGTGCAACTTTTAGAAATCAACTAATATGCACACAGTACACTTACCTTTAAAAGGCAACGCATTGATAAATCAATATATATACGTACGCCTGCATGGGAAAAGTGCTGCTGTGTGGTGAACACTTGTAAGGCGTGGAGAGGGCTGGACATTGATGTCGAGGTGGTTCAGGCGGAGGATGCTAAGGCGGGCGGGTTGTGATGGAAGGTGGGGACTGGAATGGGTGCGGCTGTCAGGGATTGGTGGTGGAGGCAGAAGCTAGTTGGTGGCGAGGCTATGCGTGTTGGAGGGCGGAGAGAGGGCGCGCGTGAAGGCCATGGAGGTGGGTTGTAGAAGTGGTTGAGGGCGACCACGAAGAGGGATGAGGTTGTTCGAGAAGAATGGCGAATGGAGGTTTCTTCAGTTGGGCGTGAGCATGAAGAAAAGGGAAGAGTAACAGCGTATTATATTTTGTTCTAAAAGAAATGGGACCGAGATCGTGGTGGATTCAAAGCAGCAAAAGGAAAACGAACAGGTTAAATCAATAGCAAGATAAATTGTAGACTTGGAAATAGCAAAGGTCTTTTACGTTGAATTCAACTAAATTAAATTCAAATGACCATAGAAATTTTCCCCGTGGATAACGAACAAACAAAGGAATTCAGAAAGTTTTAAGCGGTACCGATACGGTTAACCATTTAGCGGATTCCGCTGCACTCCGAACTTCAAAACATAGAATTAAGTATACCGTGGAGATCAGTGTGACGAGATGATTACAACGGCATACAGATATCAGTAGTACGATTGAATTATAAAATTTCGAATTTTCTACTAGCGGAAAATGCAAGAAAAACGCAGAAAAATAAGATCGACGGAGCTAAAGAAGTCCGAATTTGGAAAAACGACAAACTGACATTTTGCTCAGAAGATGGTTTAGAATTTTTCTATATAAAAATATTTAGGTTTCGGAAACATTTTATTTTCATCATTTTTTAACTGATTAAATTGAAGTGAATTTACGCGCGAAATAAACTTTCATATTTTCGGACGAAAATTTACCAGTCGCTATGCTTAACTAGACGTATTCCAAATATTAAATTTTTATTTCAAAATTTTATCGTTTAAAATTTCATAAAATTTCAACTAATTACGTTATTAAAACAGTTGAAATTTATGGGTCGTTAACACTCTCCCCCACTCAAAACTTTTCGTCCCCGAAAAGGAACGAGGTAGGAGAATAGAAACAACCAGAAAGAAAAACAGATTTGAAATACAAAATAACAATTAATTTAAACCATATAAATTCAGATTTAAATTAATTGATATTCAATAATTTATTTAATCCATTTGATTTCACTAAAATCAATATTAACTATTTCTAAATTCATTATCTTATTATCCGATTTCTTAAATTTACAATTTCTAAAACCATAAATTTGAATAGACTTTATTATAATCATATTTTCTTCAACAATTTTAAATTCTTCTTTATTCCAAATTATTGTTAAATTTAATCTACTTAATATATCTAATCACATATACTTAATCCATATAAATTAATTTAAACCATAAAAGTTTCGATTTAAATTAATTTACATCTATTAATTTTTTTTTTAATTCAAGGTATTTTCATATATTGATCAAATTTCAATTTATTAATTCTTTCAATACAAATTTATTAATTATTAACTGAGTTTTACTTATTATCCTATCTAACTCTATTAACATCTTTATAATCAAAATTTAGTGTATAACATTTATTATAAACACTCAAATTTTATTTATAATTTCAATTTATATTATATATTATCCAATTACATATTCAACTTTTGAATAATTTAGGTAAGTTGTATTAGAATGCAGTTGAACAATATACAAATAAAATTTCCCAATTCAATTATTCAAGTTTAAATTTTTATTCCAAATTTTGGTTTTATTTATAATTAAAATCATCCTTTAACAACATTTAAGAATTAGATTTCCGATTAACTTTAAACAATTTAGAGATATATATATATATATAATAGATTTATATCAAATCAAATTAAATTTTAAAATAAGATACCTATATATATATGTAAATCAAAATATACTGAAGAAATTCAAATCAAAATATTTTTCTCAAAACAAAACCGTAGCAAAGCTAAAAAATGGTTTCTCCACTTCGAAACTCGAAAATGAATGTCGATGATGCGGCCGCCATCACCGAAATTATTTTCCAGCGACAAAGAAAAGAGCACTGATTTCAACATTTTAAAATTCTTTGGAAACGATTTCTATTCGAAAATACTTCCAATAATATATACTTTAAAATTTTAAAACCAAAGTTCGAAATCACCGGAAACTAAATTCTCAATTTCTGAATTAAACTCATTTCAAATTCCAAATCAATTTATAAACCGTATTTATGAATTTATTTAGAACAATAAATGATAATCAAATATTATCATTTCAAACAAACAATTTAATTAACCTATTAAATTCCAGAAAATTTTACTTATATTTTCACAATATAATTAAACAAATTTATTTCATTTTCCAATTTGAAAATAATATGGTGTCAGTTTGCTCTATTCAAGTGTTTTGGAAATCCTATCGATAGCGTTGATCAGACGAATCGATCGAAAACCCAAATCAACATCAACAACTCAAACAACACAGTATATATTAAAACATTTATATATTAGTTTACAAATACATTTCTTTGCTCGACGATACAGGAATGAATTTTCAAAATAAGGATAGGGTTTCAAATTTGATGGACTCAAACCAAAGAGAATTTTGATCCGAAAATAAATTCGAAACAGAAGAAAGGATGATTAAATAACGAAATAAGAAGATGGATAGGTTTATGTAAATCGCGGGCAACCTTAACCGGGTCGTCCGTAACTTCAAGAACAAGACCGATGCTGAATTCCGAGGTAAATCAACACTCGATCTCAAGAGATGGAATTCAGGTATAGTAGGGAATAGATAGCATCGTAAACCGAGGATACAGAAATCTCCGGTGAATCGATGCCTATTATAAAGGAGTTTTACTCCTTTACGAATCATTCGAAGATTGGCGAGACCGCCGATTCATTATAAGGGTCATTCGAAGTGGAGTTATGGGATACTCCAGAATTTGAAAGAAGACGAATAGTGAGGGACACGAATGAAATTTGGAACCGTAGGGAACGTTCCAAAATTTAAAGAAATCGAGTCGAAAGGAAGAGATTGAAACTCAAATGAGAGTGATTCTGTAAATACATTTACCCTATATGTTAATTTTGCCTAGAGCTACCAAAGCTCTGATACCAACTGTAACGACCCGGAATTTTGGACCATTCGCATCCATTATAAGTGTATAGGTAGACACTCATGCCGGAGTTGAATTGCTCAAAATACCGCATTGTTAATTTAAATTTGGCAAAACTGAGCATATATAGTAAATAAAAATCACAGACACAGAGTAATAAGTGCAGCGGAAATAAAAGAGATAGTAGTTCATGAAGCTACTATATGAATATATAAAATACATCAGAGTTTACAACAGAAGAGTAATACGATACATCAGGTACAAATCAGAATACATCACTGGAATCATCGAATACTGAAAGCAGAATAGATGGCTGGACCTTCAAGCAAAGCTCCAACTCCAAAGGTGAGTCTCGAATACTGGTACACTCAGTCTGACCCGAGCGTAAAGCAAAAAACACAAGACACTCGAGTCAGGATTAACATTCTTATATTAATAAATCCAACTCAAGTGAAATAGAATTTGAAATACAAGTAACTCAAAGGATGTTTGGAATAACCATCCTTTAAGGATCCGTTAAACTATCTACTATGTAGTAGTGTACGATAAGTAGATAATGTCTATCAGTAATAATAAGATATCAAAATAGCGTTAAGTCATGGCCCATTCCACCCTTAACACATTTTTATTCCCAAAAGCATATACAAGACCGTAGTTTCCCCAAAACCGGAAGTCACCAAAGGGCAATCCATATACTAAAGGTACAAATCAAAATCGTAGTAGTCGCGTATAAATGGAATACAAGTATGACAAGGCACATGAGGCAATACCCAAGGTAGTGATACTACCGTTCGCCTGATCCGGACTGGTGAGAATGCAACGCCACAGCGCCCGCAACACCGTGAAACAACACTCCCAAAATCAAGGGTGCACCAATCGACAACAAGTAATAAGTAGTTCGAAGAAGTGTGTCCACTTGAGGTAGCTAATCCTCCATTGGCCCGGCACAGCTCCTGTTTTAGTCATTTCCAATTTGACACAAGTGTCAAGGCTATCCATTATCATTCTCTTTCTTCAGTCATCACGAACATCATTCCAACCACTTCATTCTGGATCATTACTCCGCGTATAGTTATTAAAGTGGTTTCGGTTTAGATAGAGAGTATATCCATTACCGATCCCGGTCTCTTTAATAACTTTCGTAATTATTACACCGATTGGTCGTTTATATATTTCAAAAACCAAATCAATTTCAATTTCAATTCCAATTCGTAAACCAACATTTCATTTGTCTTTCAAAAACCAATTTCCAAAATTTACGTTTCAAAACTTCAATTTACCATTTCAAAATCTTATAATTCAATTTCAATTTCTATTTAAACCAATTCAAATATTGATTCAAGTTCGTATATAAGTTTCATTCCGAAATCATTTAAATAAATTTTATTTAACATTCAAAACAATTTAAACTCATTTATCGATTTCATTCAATATTCGTTAAGTTACTTTATCATTCAAAACAATTCCTATTAAATTTCCAATTCATTAAATCTATTATTTAAATTCAACTTCATCAAATCAAAACTTACAATTTTGAATTAAACTAAATTCGTCAAATCAATTCTTTCAATTACAAGTCTTACATTAATTCCAAAAATATCACATTTTCATTTCTTGTTAAAGAAATTCCATTTCACTTATTTACTTACTTAAATAATTTTCCAAAACTTAATTAATAAAGAAACTCAATTTCAGTTATTATGAAGTAAAATTCACTTATTCAAAAATTCAATTTCTCTTATTAAAGAATCCAAATCAATTTAATCATTAAATAATTCAATCTTATTTAATTATTAAATAATTCAAAACTTAATTATTAAATAATTTCAAAGTTTAATAATTTCAAACTTAATTATAATTTCAAACTTGATTATTAAATCATTTCAAAGTTTAACAATTTCAAACTTAATTACAATTTCAAACTTAATTATTAAATCATTTCAAAGTTTAATAATTTCAAACTTAATTCAATAATTTCTCAAATTAAACAACATTCTTCCATCAATTACTTTATTAATATTTCATTTCAGAATATTAAATATTCACATTTAAATTTCATTAAGATTCAATTTCCAACTTCGTTTCAAAACCATATTATTTATTCAAATAAAATCTTCATTTTATTTTCAAATCAAATTATTGACCAATAGGGTTTTTATTTAATTTCCTATCCTAGGTCAAAGTTCAATTTGGGTATTTATCATTTTAACCCGATTCCAAATCAATTCAAAATCAAAGCATATCAAAGGGAACTTGCAGTGTGATAACTGGAATGGTGTCAAAGTAAATAAACAAGCAATAACAACAAACAATAACAATCCATTAATCAATTCAAATAATCCCGGAATAACCGTATTAATTCGCATTGTTATTTGTACGAATTAATATAATTATTTCTAGAATTTACACTATCATTTCATGTAGATTAAAGATTATTACATTACGGTTTTCACTTGTCATCTATTTACAATTTCATACATCATCAATTTAACAACATACATTCAGTGGTTCAAAGTGTAATTAAACAAATCCTACGTGTCGATAAATTTAACAGTTAAAGGGGTCATATTATACAAATGTCATTTAATCAAATTTAACACATATATCAAATCTAACTATCGTACGTCAATTTCAATTTCAAATTATTTATCACTTACATCATTAACAATTTAACGTCCAATATAAACATCAAACAATCAATCATTTAACAACCAAACTGGATTATCATTGCATATATAACAGATAATGGTGTCAGATGTCATAGGTTAACTGATACAGGTAATAACAGTGTAAATATCTAACAGCAGCATATTTCAATTGTCGTTTCAATTGAAATCAAATTTAATAAATAAAAGAACGTTAATCGTGAGTGATTGCTCACCTTTCGAGGTTAGTGAGAACAGGAGATGACACGGATACACACACTGATACCGACACTGAAATTGAGTTACGAATCCAAGCACGAATTCGATGATCAAAGCTGATAACAAGGAATAGACGAATTCGAATCAAAATTGGATCGATGAAGATAAATGATGTAAGCGAACTTATTTATATATATCATATTCTACATTCAAACACAATTTAAAAAATATATATATATATTTTAGTCATTGTTTACATTAAAACCGTATTAGAAATAAATTTTCATATTGTATCCCTTTAAAATAGATATGCAATAAAGTCCATGGTTTACAAAATGTTTAAAACAGTACTTAAACAAAACATCAATATATAAGCTTTATATAAAATTTTACGTATTATAAAATTTATACTTTATAAAAATCAACGTATAACATAAATAAAAACCCAAAGAGATGCTTGGATAAACATATGCAATCAATATATATACAACGCTCTTTTTTTTATATAGCCCACTATAACCATATATATATTGTAAACATATTTTTAGTAACCACATGAAATCTCCTTTCCAGATCAAGATATAAACTAATATAATCCAAACTATATATGTATGCAAAGTGAAAACAATATAAATTTGAAACACATGCATATAAAAATCAAAATCTTCGTACAAATAAAACTCGAAATGCTTGTATATATAAAAATCTATAGCAATTTAGAATCAAAACCTATATATGTACAACAAAACATAACTTATATATAAACAACGTGTTATACTAATACAAAGTCTCCAAACATATCCACTTTCAAAGGTAACTCAATATGTACCATATCAATACATATACACGTGTTATAAAATAGTATGCTTTTATGACTTACCTACTTTATAATATGTAAAACTGTTTCAAGCCAATGCCATGTACATATTAAAAATCCAACCACATATATAAACTATTATTTTATTAAAAACTATTATTATAAATTTACCAAGTAAAGAGAAAACTATATGAAATATACAACCCAGAATATATATATACTTCACTTATATACGTAAACAGATATATTGAAAATTTTAGTAGTGCAACTTTTAGAAATCAACTAATATGCACACAGTACACTTACCTTTAAAAGGCACACGCATTGATAAATCAATACATATACGTACGACTGCATGGGAAAAGTGCTGCTGTGTGGTGAACACTTGTAAGGCGTGGAGAGGGCTGGACATTGATGTCGAGGTGGTTCAGGCGGAGGATGCTAAGGCGGGCGGGTTGTGATGGAAGGTGAGGACTGGAATGGGTGCGGCTGTCAGGGATTGGTGGTGGAGGCAGAAGCTTGTTGGTGGCGAGGCTATGCGTGTTGGAGGGCGGAGAGAGGGCGCGCGTGAAGGCCATGGAGGTGGGTTGTAGAAGTGGTTGAGGGCGACCACGAAGAGGGATGAGGTTGTTCGAGAAGAATGGCAAATGGAGGTTTCTTCAGTTGGGCGTGAGCATGAAGAAAAGGGAAGAGTAACAGCGTATTATATTTTTTTCTAAAAGAAATGGGACCGAGATCGTGGTGGATTCAAAGCAGCAAAAGGAAAACGAACAGGTTAAATCAATAGCAAGATAAATTGTAGACTTGGAAATAGCAAAGGTCTTTTACGTTGAATTCAACTAAATTAAATTCAAATGACCATAGAAATTTTCCCCGTGGATAACGAACAAACAAAGGAATTCAGAAAGTTTTAAGCGGTACCGATACGGTTAACCATTTAGCGGATTCCGCTGCACTCCGAACTTCAAAACATAGAATTAAGTATACCGTGGAGATCAGTGTGACGAGATGATTACAACGGCATACAGATATCAGTAGTACGATTGAATTATAAAATTTCGAATTTTCTACTAGCGGAAAATGCAAGAAAAACGCAGAAAAATAAGATCGACGGAGCTAAAGAAGTCCGAATTTGGAAAAACGACAAATTGACATTTTGCTCAGAAGATGGTTTAGAATTTTTCTATGTAAAAATATTTAGGTTTCGGAAACATTTTATTTTCATCGTTTTTTAACCGATTAAATTGAAGTGAATTTACGCGCGAAATAAACTTTCATATTTTCGGACGAAAATTTACCAGTCGCTATGCTTAACTAGACGTATTCCAAATATTAAATTTTTATTTCAAAATTTTATCGTTTAAAATTTCACAAAATTTCAACTAATTACGTTATTAAAACAGTTGAAATTTACGGGTCGTTACACAAGAGCTTGTTGCAATTATGCTGGTAAGTATTAATTAGCTAGGCTAATGAATATATGACATGTCCTTAGAAATTATTAGTTGCACATGTAACAATACAATCTTTATAGGATATGAAAGGAAAGCAAACAGTTAATGAGGAAAATCCAGAGATTCCTCATGCTAATACGCCTCAGGTACCGTTTCTATCAGTACAGTGCTTATTTCCTTTGCTTGGTCTGAAAATAATGATAACATTACATTGCTTTTCCTTCCCCTGGTTTGAAAATGGGTTATGCATTAGACTTGTAGTCGGTATATTAAACTTAATTCGGTCCATTTCCAGGTCTGAAAATAGGTTCCCGCCTTTGTTGAGTGGTCTGAACACTGGGTAAGTTGGACTTTAAATTTATTAGGTTTTTTTAGGACTTGGACGGTGTGATATTTTTTGACAAAGCTGCAACCTTGTTTACATCATAATCTTTGACTGTGTTAAAATCTATAAATTATTTCTGAAAATAATGTTAAAAATGGATCTGGTAAATTTTTTCTTAGTCATTACTGAGTCTAATGTTTACATATACTACCGTATTGAAATTGCTTTAAAATATTATTACTAAATTATTGTTTGCAAAGAAATTGATATTCTAAAGAAGTAATGTGTTATAATGGAAAAAAACATAAATTCAAATTCATTGTAGTTTTATTTTCTTATCCAAGATATGTAGAAATATATGTTTAGACTTTTGGTTGTCTTGGCTTGTAATTATGGCTACAGATGTTTTTTTATTATTCATATAAAGGTTATCGCATTTGTAAAACAATTGGATATGTAGCACATACTGTCAGTTGTCATATTTTTCATTAGTACGTATTTTAGATTTTATTTTCGAAATTTAGCATCCAATCAAATCTTTTAATGAAATTAATAATTTATTGTATGCTTCTTAATTTAAACTAGTTTAATTATACTAACTAATATGTTTCCACTTTCTCATATATCTTACTTTTAGTTTAAAAAAATGATGAACTGATAATAAAGAAAGAAGACAAGGGCTTGACTTACAAGTTTTGGCTATAAGTTTGGCATACTTTAAATTATCATATTTATTTCATGTTGGTATAACAATTATGTAGACTAGGTGTGATGCTTAACACTTCATGTTTGATATCTACTCTATGTTATCATTATACTGCATGTTTCATTCCTGTCCATGTTTTTTTTATAGCTTAACTATTCAATCTCTAGGCACATGCATATATTAACAACTTGACGCCTTGTATATGAATTTGGGAATGTGTATTTTGCCTTAGAAAATGAAAATGGCAAAACTTGAGCACTCTTTGCTTTATATAATTTCATCCCTGCCTCTCTACTCTGTGAAGTGAGTACGTCTTTGCTATGTTGCAAACTACAAAAATATATTTTTCTTGAATTGTCTAATTGGATATATAAGGACACACGTCCCTGTCATGTTGAGATTTGACAATGCATTGTCTAATTGAATTATTTTAGTCCCTGTTACTTAATTTATGGAGTATCTTGGCTGTGCAACATGCTTTTAGTCGCACTATTGCATTGAAAGATGGGCATTTATTTCTTCATTTGAGAAAGCATTCATACTTTGTTTTTTTATATGTTCTATTGCATTGAAATATGTACATGCACTCAAATTTGTTTTTCTTAATTTTCGTATGTACTGATACCTTGACTTGTTCATTTTTTGTTCCATATCTTCAAATATGTGTACATATTATTTAATTTGAGAAAGCATTTTTGCTTCAGTTTGCTTTGATTTTTTTTTGTTGCCTTGTGAAATTCATGCAACTAGTATCAGGTATTATGCTAAAACATTAAAACACATGTTGCTTTGATTTTTACTTGTAATTTGCTTTGTTAACTTGAAACATTAAAATGCATGCTTTGTTGCCTAAAGCATAGATTCTTATCTAGTTGAATTTGGCTGTTGTGAGATATATTGTCATTTAGGATATTTAAGTTTGCACTAGAGCATGTATGAGTCATCTTTATTGATATTCACCATAGATGTTAGAATCACTGGTTCTTAATTTAGGCATATGAAAATAGTAGCTTCCTTATAATTAAGATGTCTACAAACTAGATGCTTTCAGGTTTGTTCCTGTTCTTTGGTCAAAGTTTATGTAGTTTATTAAATGACCTATAACGCCTTCTGTCTTATGGAACTTTTACCCTAATGCTTTTGTTCTGCTAAAAAAAGAAGGGAAAAAATAAATAGATAAATATGCTGCCTATAAGATAACAGCAAGCTACTGTTGTAGTATACAATTGATTATTGAGAGAGGATTTTGAAGTTTCAGAATTCACCTTTCAAAAATAAATAGATAGCCACTTGCATCTACACACTTTACATAAAACTCCCTGCAACAATAGTCTAATGCATTCCTACATCATTTTTGTGCAGTCACACCATGAGAGCAATAATTTGACAATTCAAGAACAGCCTAAACGGGAGACAAGGCAAGCTGAAAATGAGCCCAGAAAATGTAAACTATTGAGTTGGCAAAAGCAGGTCGTTACAGAAGGAATGGTTGTATTCACTAATCCTAATTGATTGGTGTACTTTAAAAAACTAGGACTAGATTGTTGTAAAGTTTGGGTTTGTATGGCGGATGATCCAGAAGCTTTCTTGTGGAGGCTGAATTCAGAGATGTCTACTATTAGAGAAGTTGTTGGATCAACTGTGGCTTGGCATAAAGACTTCGTTGCCTTCGACTAGTGTACTTCCTTAGGGTATGCGTTGTTTTATGATACACAACTTTAACTTTCATATGTATTTTGTGTTGTATCATTGTACTTAAAAAATGGTTATGTGGGATTGTTGTTTTGGTATTGTTTTAGTTGGTGATGTGAATGATTACTTTAAATTGTTTTGTTGGGTATGTATTGTACTTTGTTGGAATTCTATGATTACTAATATTTATGAATGAATCCGATTCAGATATATATTGGTTAGTTATGGTAAATTGGTGATTGGTGCATGCAATTATTATTTTTTGGGTTTGAATCATAATTGTTAGTTGTAGTTGTAATAAAATATATTACAACTGTTAGAAATAGTTGTAAAACATACAAAATCACAACGGTCAATAGCAGTTGGTGAAGAAATTACTACAACGGTTAACCCGTAGATGTCATACCTTGTTATATATCTACAACAGTTATTATCAGTAGTAAAACGGTTAATTGCAACTGTAAAAAACAGTTGTAATAGAATTTATGATAATGGTTTTTTGCAACTATAGAACACCGTTGTGAAAAGCTTTTAGTCTATTACAACTTCTCATAATACGACGGTAGCCCCACCGTTGTAATAGTTCTTTTATAACGGTTTTTCACCGTTGTAATATCGTGATTCTATTGTAGTGGGTCGCTCACGACCTAGTGGAACTTCACGACCTAGTGACATTTTGGATCGCTCCGACTCTTTCGAGTTACGACCTAACCAGAGGCAAGAGGAGGAGGCTGCAACACGCTGTGATAAGTCGCTTGCTTTAGGTCGCGAACGACCTAGCGACTTACGAGCTAACGAGTCAAAGAATAAGGCGCTCGAACGACCTAACAAGTTACTCGACCGCTCCGGGTTATTCAAACGACCTAACGAGTTACGACCTAAGTTAGGTCGCGGGAAGATATGGGAAGATAGGTCGCTCACTTTAGGTCGTTCCGAACTTTCGAAATACCAGCTTTGACGAGATACGACCTTCGTTAGGTCGCGGGACGAGACACGACCTATGATAAGTCGCGGAAGCCTATGCCGCCTGGATTTCTTGAGTCGCTGCTGCCTTGAATCATGTTGTATAAAAGTTGTTGTACTTTGTATGAGTATTTGTTATGTCGTTGTATTGAAATATGTTGTGTGTTGTATATATTAAGTCATTTGATATATGTTGTAAAGTGTTTTCTTATGTCGCATTATACTTAGGTCATAGGTCGCGTCTGTTAGGTCGCGTGTGATGTTTAGGTGGTAAGTCGCTGGTTTGTTAGGTCGTAAACGACCTAAGTGTTGTACAGTTTTGTATTGTGAATTGAAAGCCTATAAATAGGCAGGTAGTTTCATTTGTAAAAGTTAAGTTGATTTTGAATAAAAACTTTGTTTGTTAGCTTTGTGCTTTCATTAAATTGGTAGTTGAGTGTGATCTTCTATCTCCTCTTTCGGCATTCGAGTGCGCTCGGATCAACGATCGTAGAAGCCAATTCACGGTATCAAGTGCGCTTGATCAACGTCTGAAGAATTGCAGATCTTCTTTCACGGTATCGTGCGCGATCAACGTGACGAAGATAGCTAGAATTCGGTATCTTCGGATCAACGAATTTGGGCCATTCAATATTTTTCATTCCATCGATTGTTACTTTCATAGAATCATCAATTTTGTTATTCCACTGCTGCATCATTTGGTATCAGAGCTAGACTTAGCCAATCATAGCTAAGCCGAGTCTTGGAGCCAATATTCTATCGAAGAGTTAGTGGAGCCGAGCTACATCAAGCAAAGCCGAGCTAAGAGAAGTGTTAGAGCCGAGAGTTTGAAGTTGAAGGTCGTACATCATTTGGTATCATTTTGAAAGTCCAAGCCGAGAATTGAAGTGTTTGTGAAGTTTCAAATCATGCCGCCGAGAAGAGCTAATCGCCATCAGAATGTTGAAACTTTGTATAGAAGAGAAGAAGCCGATGAGATGGAGCAAAGAATTAATGAAAACTTTAGTGAGAAGCTCAATGAAGGGATTGGTCGACTAGAGAAGATGATGTTGGAGATGAATCAAAATCAGAGAAGGATTTCACCTGAATCTAACCATGGAGGAAGTAGAGTTTCACCACGATCAAATCGAGAAAGAAGTATGGATAGTGATCATAGAAGTGTGAGTCGAGGTTATGGTAGAAATGTTGATGATCGAAATCGTGGTAGAAATGTGAATGATCGTGACCGAAGGAATGCTGATGGAAGAAATAATGGCAGTAGAGATGTTGGTGGTCAGGATCGACATCGATATACATCTGATTTTGAAGAGGAGTTTGATGGTGGTAGTGTTCACGGACGAGGGTGAGGTCAAGGAAGAAATCAGTCGGAGTATGATCACAAGTGGAAGTCTGGGATGAAAACTGAAATACCGAAATTCAAGGGAGGTATGCAAGCAAAGGAATTTCTTGATTGGTTAGCTTATGTTGAGGAAATATTTGACTTCAAGGAGGTTCCGGAGGATCGTAAAGTGAAGTTGGTTGCTACTAGGTTGAGGGGGAGAGCTATGACATGGTGGCAGCAAACCAAACTAACTAGAGAGCGGATGGGGAAGTCAAGGATTGTTGCTTGGGAAAAGATGAAGAAATTGATGAAGGCTACTTTCTTACCCTACACTTACCAATCATTAATGTATCAGAGATTACAAAACTTGAGGCAAGGGACGAAAGTGGTTACTGATTATGCAGATGAGTTCTACCAGTTGATTGCTCGAAATGACATTATGGAAACAGAAGAACAATTGACCGCTAGGTTTGTGGGTGGACTTAGAACACAGATCCAGGATATGGTGAACATGTTCGACCCTAGATCTGTGGCAGAAGCACATCAAAAGGCGTTGGCTTGGGAGAAACAAGAAAGACGTGGGGGAGGTGTGTTTCCAAGTTTTACAGGGCAGAACAAAGGAGCGGGTAGTAGTTCTAATGTTCCTAAGGCATCGAATAAGCCTGTTGTTCATGAAGTGGCTAGGCCAAAGGTCAACACCAATTTCAAATGCTACAATTGTCAAGAAGTGGGTCACAAGAGCAGCGAATGTCCGAAACCGAAGAAGAGAACTATGATTGCTGAGGCAGAGGAAGATGAGGTAGATGTTGACTATTCTAATTCACTACATGATGAGGAGGAAGAGAATGTGTCAGGAGATGAAGGGTATTCATTGATGATGAATAGGTCGTGTTTAACACCAAAACAGGAGGAGGAAACTAGCTGGTTGAGGAGTAACATCTTTCAATCAACATGCACTATCTTGGGAAGGGTTTGCAAATTTGTCATCGATGCGGGAAGCTGTGATAATATTATCTCTACAGAAGTTGTGAAGAAGTTATCATTGAAGACAAAGAAGCATCCGAAACCTTACAAGTTAGCTTGGTTGAGGAAAGGTGGGGAAGTGAAGGTTGGACGAAGGGCTTGTGTGAATTTTTCAATTGGGAAGAAATACAAAGACGAAATTTTGGTGTGATGTGGTTGACATGGATGTATGCCATCTGTTGTTGGGAAGACCGTGGCAATATGATAGGGCTGTGCCACATAATGGTCGGACTAACAGTTATAGTTTCATGTTTGAAGGTACAAAAATCACTTTAATTCCTAAGAAGCGACAATAGGAAGAAAGCAAGTTGGAGGAGATTGAAGAGTTGAAAACTTTATTATCATTGAAGGAGTTTGTTAAGGAGGTAGAAGAGGAGCCTGAAGTATTCTTGTTGATTGGACGTGAGAGTCATGAAGTGGTTGAGATCCCTGAAGAAGTGAAACCAGTGCTGGAAGAGTTTGACGATGTATTTCCTGAGGAGCTACCAACGGAGTTACCGCCGTTGAGAGACATTCAACATCAAATTGATCTTGTTCCAGGAGCTGTGTTACCTCATAGACCACACTACAGAATGAGTGCAAAAGAACATGAGGAGTTGAGAAGGCAAGTGGAAGAATTGCTTGAACAGGGGCGTGTACAGGAAAGTTTAAGTCCTTATGCGGTGCCAGCGTTGTTAGTACCGAAGAAGGATGGAACGTGGAGGATGTGCACTGATAGTCGGGCACTGAACAAGATTACTGTGAGATATAGATTTCCTATGCCTAGATTGGATGACTTGTTGGATCAGCTTAGTGGAGCTACTATCTTTTCGAAGATTGATTTGAAAAGCGGTTATCATCAAATTCGGATCAGACTAGAGGATGAATGGAAAACAACGTTCAAGACAAGTGAGGGGTTGTACGAATGGCTGGTTATGCCATTTGGTCTTTCGAATGCACCTAGTACATTCATGCGGGTGATGAATCAGATTTTTAGACCATTTATCGGGAAATTCGTGGTGGTGTATTTTGATGATATACTGATATATAGTAGAAGCTCAGAAGAACACTTGCAACATCTGAGGGAAGTATTGATGATATTGCGACAGGAACAATTTTATGCTGCAACGAAGAAATGCGTGTTCATGACGCATAGTGTTTTATTTTTGGGATATGCTATTTCGGATGGAGGTATACAGGTGGATCAGAATAAAGTTGAAGCAATCGGGAATTGGCCACAACCTAGGACGATTACAGAAATTAGAAGCTTTCATGGTTTGGCATCATTCTACCGAAGATTTATTCCGCACTTCAGTAGCGTGATGGCTCCAGTTACTGATTGTATGAAAGGGAAACAATTTTCATGGACGGAGGAAGCAGGATTGGCTTTTGAGAGAATCAAAGGACTTTTGACGACAGCACCGATTCTAGTATTGCCGGATTTTCAGTTGTTGTTTGAATTACATACTGATGCATCGAAGGTTGGAATTGGAGGGGTGTTGAGTCAGAAAGGACGTCCTATTGCATATTTCAGTGAGAAGTTATCAGGAGCAAAGATGAGATATAATACTTACGATGTGGAATTTTATGCTATTGTGCAAGCTGTGAAACATTAGAGGCATTATTTGTTTCATAAAGAATTTGTTTTATATACTGATCATGAAGCATTGAAGCATATGCAGGGACAGGACAAGATCGCAGCTAGGCATGCTTCGTGGATTGCATACTTACAACAATTTACATTTGTGGTGAAGCATAAGTCGGGAATTACGAATCGAGTGGCGGATGCATTAAGTCGAAGGAATCATGTGTTGACTACAATGAAGGTAGAGGTGACAGGGTTTGATGTGTTGCCAGATTTGTTTGTTAATGATCCTTACTTTGCTAAGATCATGGATGAAGTCAATGAAGGAAAGACAGATGAGTATGTGTTAGTGGATGGTTTTCTATTCAAGGGTAACAGATTATGTATACCAGAAGGCAATCTACGAATGAAGATTGTGAAAGAGTTACATGAGGAAGGTCATGTGGGGAGAGACCGTACCTTACAGTTGATTTTGCAATCATATTTTTGGCCTACTATAAGAAAGGAAGTTGAACGATTTGTGGAGAGATGTCATATTTGTCAAGTTTCCAAAGGGACAGCGACGAATGCGGGATTATATATGCCATTACCTGTGCCTATTAAACCATGGGTTGATATCAGCATGGATTTTGTTTTGGGTTTGCCTAGAACTCAGCGAGGAAATGATTCTATATTTGTTGTGGTAGATAGATTTTCCAAGATGGCACATTTTATCGCTTGCAAGAAGACAACTGATGTCGTCCGTGTTGCTCAATTATTCTTTAAAGAGGTGTATCGATTACATGGGTTACCTGAATCTATCGTTTCAAATCGGGATACTAGATTTCTAAGCCATTTTTGGTTAAGTTTGTGGAAGATGGTTGAAACGAAGCTGAATTTTAGTAGCGCTTATCATCCACAAACAGATGGGCAAACAGAAGTGGTAAACAGATCATTGGGAAATTTGTTGCGATGTCTTATGCAGGATAACTTGAAGAGTTGGGATATGAAATTATGTCAGGCAGAGTTTGCACATAATCACGCTGTTAACCATAGTACGGGTTTCAGTCCGTTTCAAGTTGTATACTCAGCAAGTCCAAAGGGTCCATTGGATTTGACGACAGTGCCATATCAGAAGGGAGTTGTTAAGCGGGCTAGTGATTTTATGACTGAGTTGCAAGAATGCCATAAAACTGTTCATGAACGATTTCTTACATCAAACGAGAAGTATAAACAACTGGCGGATAAGAAGCGAAGGAATGTGAATTTCAGAGAAGGTGATTTGGTTTACGCCGTGTTGACAAAAGATCGTTTTCCAGTGGGAACGTACAATAAGTTGAAAGCTCGAAAAATTGGTCCAGTGGAAATTTTGAAGAAAATCAGTGAGAATGCATATCAGTTGAGATTGCCGGATGATGTTCATACTTCTGATGTTTTCAATGTCAAATATTTGATTCCGTATCATGGAGATGAGATTGTTGTGGAAAAGGAAAGTGCAAATTCGAGGTCGAATTTTTGTCAACAGGGGGAGGATGATGCAGAGCGATCTGCTAACTGTTCAGATTTGAGTCGTTCCATGATTTTAGGTCGCTCACGACCTAGTGGAACTTCACGACCTAGTGACACTTTGGATCGCTCCGACTCTTTCGAGCTACGACCTAACCAGAGGCAAGAGGAGGAGGCTGCAACACGCTGTGACAAGTCGCTTGCTTTAGGTCGCGAACGACCTAGCGACTTACGAGCTAACGAGTCAAAGAATAAGGCGCTCGAACGACCTAACAAGTTACTCGACCGCTCCGGGTTATTCAAACGACCTAACAAGTTACGACCTAAGTTAGGTCGCGGGAAGGTATGGGAAGATAGGTCGCTCACTTTAGGTCGTTCCGAACTTTTGAAATACCAGCTTTGACGAGATACGACCTTCGTTAGGTCGCGGGACGAGACACGACCTATGATAAGTCGCGGAAGCCTATGCCGCCTGGATTTCTTGAGTCGCTGCTGCCTTGAATCATGTTGTATAAAAGTTGTTGTACTTTGTATGAGTATTTGTTATGTCGTTGTATTGAAATATGTTGTGTGTTGTATATATTAAGTCATTTGATATATGTTGTAAAGTGTTTTCTTATGTCGCATTATACTTAGGTCGTAGGTCGCGTCTGTTAGGTCGCGTATGATGTTTAGGTCGTAAGTTGCTGGTTTGTTAGGTCGTAAACGACCTAAGTGTTGTACAGTTTTGTGTTGTGAATTGAAAGCCTATAAATAGGCAGGTAGTCTCATTTGTAAAAGTTAAGTTGATTTTGAATAAAAACTTTGTTTGTTAGCTTTGTGCTTTCATTAAATTGGTAGTTGAGTGTAATCTCCTATCTCCTCTTTCGGCATTCGAGTACGCTCGGATCAACGATCGTAGAAGCCAATTCACGGTATCAAGTGCGCTTGATCAACGTCTGAAGAATTGCAGATCTTCTTTCACGGTATCGTGCGCGATCAACGTGACGAAGATAGCTAGAATTCGGTATCTTCGGATCAACGAATTTAGGCCATTCAGTATTTTTCATTCCATCGATTGTTACTTTCACAGAATGATCAATTTTGTTATTCCGCTGCTGCATCAGCCAACTACTCCACATCTGAAACATCATACTGGTTCATGGCGTTCTTTGGCAAAATGTTTATCTCCTCCGTATTTATAACAATAAAAACCCCTCCTTTTTCCATCGATCCAATTTTTGATAATCGATTTTTGGTTAGGAGACAAACCCAGATTCTCTTTGCGACTCGTGTGTAAGATCGAGATTGTTAATTATGGAATTTAGGGACGTTTGAATTTGAGAAAGAAGGAAAAGTTGAATGAGATTCAAATGAAGTTGAGAAAGGAGGAAAAGATGAACAATTTTCAAAGAAGTTAAGAGACGCCGTTATTTCTGTTGCTCGCGTGGAAGATAGTATAATTTAGGAACTAATAAATTTTGCTCGGAATGTACTGGTGTTTTCATTTTTATCACCTCTCAAATCTACTTGCGTAGATCATTGGGATATCCTTTAACAGTCCGTAATTCCAAAATAATTGTAAAACATCGTAAACTATAGCTAGCGTATCAGTTAAAAGAAATACCATTATTATATATTTATTATACAGGAAAATGAGCTGGAGGAAGTTTTTGCTTCTTTTTTTGAGTCTACGGTCGCGGATTATTTTTTTTCGTTTGAAGGACGCGGACTTTATTTTTTCGTTATAAGGACAAACTTATGTCAAATTTAACTTTGCTTCTTAATTTCTTCTTAATCTTCATTATGATATTACTAATCTTAGTTCATCGATCTTCTCGATTCAATGACGCGTGTTTCTTTATTTTTGTATTCGATCTTCTCGATTGTCTATCGATCTTCTTCGTGTTTCTTTATAGTTGATCTTCATTGTGCTCTGTATCTTTATCAAACAATTTCCTTACATTTAGGTATATTACTCTTATTTGTTTCGATCTTCTTCTTATCTTCCTCTGATATAATATCGTTCAATTATTAAGTATATTTTTGTTTTTCTAGGTTGCACAGCTTGTCTTTTTCAAGATTTCAGTACCTATTTTAGATTTGTTTCAATGGCAAAGTAAGATTTTATCATGTACTGTTATGTTTCTTCAGCACAGTTTATTGTTTTACAATTTTATTGTTCATCTACCATTCTAGTGAATTTTATATGTAGTTTGTTGCGTTATGCTAAGTTTATATAGCATTCTTTGATGTTGTATTCATAATTTGTTTTAATTTTATTGTGCTATGTTCATTTATCATCTGCTTTTTAATTAATTTATATTTCTTTCATTTAGCACTTAATTTGATTTTCATTTGTTATGCTATGTTAATTTAGCATTTTCTGTTGTTGCCGTATTCATAAGATTAAGTAAGTTTGTTAATTGGTTTTTTTTTATTTCTATTGCAGTACCGATATCTACAATGATGAAGCAAATAGTTTGCTAGTTATTTTTGAACATAATGAGAATTGTTATTCTACTCGACTTACCACAGGCTCTTCTTTGTTTGGTGTTAAGATTGAAATCTGTGAAGTTTGGCCACATCTCAGTCCATTTTCTACTGAGATATCTTATGTTCTTGAGAATAAGAATATAATCATTGATACTGATTCAGATTTGATTAATATTCTGTGTTTTCTAATTTTCAAGAAGAGTGAATATTTTAAGTTTACTATTAAGGAAAACGTTTGTGCTATGGAAGCTGATATTGCTAGCTGTGGTTTAGGCTATGCAAGTGTTCAAAGCACTTCAATTGGTAGTAATTCTGGTACAAATAGTGATTCACATGCTGATTCTTCTTATTATTTGAAAGATATGTTGAAGAAAGGTTCTCAAAAAACTATTGTGGATTTTCTTGGTTTTTATTTTAATGGAGCTGAGGATTTTCGAGAGTTTTTAATGACATATCAAATAAAAAATAGTTATGATTTGATTTTTGTAAGAAATTCTCCTGAAAGAATTTCGGTTAATTGCTCTTGGTTGAAGGATGGTTGTAAGTTTTATCTTAATGCTTCTTCGGATCCTGGTCTACTCTCTCGGTTTTTTATTAGAACCTACAATTTTGATCATTCGTGTGGAGCCGGTCTTAGAGATGTTAATAAAGTTAATATTTCAAGTAGATTTGTTAAATCTTTTATTGTTGATCAAATTTGAGATGCTCCTATGAAGAAGCCAAAAGATATTATGAAGGAATTTAGAAGAGAGTAAAATTTTAATATTTCATATTATTATGCTTATAGCGGAAAACAGTTGGCTTTGAAAGAAATATATAGGGATGGTGCTATGTCATATAATGATTTAAATTGGTATTTGGAGGTGTTGCAAAAGTACAATCCTGGTAGTTACGTGGCCATGGAAGTTAATGCTTCAACCAATCAGTTTGAGAGAGCTTGTATTGGTTTTGGTGCTTGTCTACTTGGATTTAAACACTGTCGGCCATTAATATTTTTAGATGCAGCTGCTTTGAAGGGAAGACCGGGTATTTTGTTAGCTGCTACTTCTAAAAATGGTAACCAAGGTATGAGTTTCATTTTAGTTTTGTTTTATTTACTTATTTATTTTTCTGGTAATGATATATTAAACTATCATTGTTCAAAATTGTATATAATTTTTAATGAAACCATGTTTACACTAAAATTGTTTGCTTTATTTTATTCAATGATCGAGCCGGTTACATTAAAAATGTTTATAGTAGAAATGTTTACAAAAACAAGAACTAAAATTTTATGCAGCAGTAACTAAATAACATATGCTATATTCATATATCATTTTGAACCTAATTTAATTGTGTATAATAGAAACTATTAACATTTAATACAGGTTTTGATGTTTAATATAATTCATGTTTCTTACTACTGAGTTGTCATTAGTTATTTATTTTGTAGGTTTCTTTCCTCTTGCTATGGGTATTGTTTCACACGAAAATGAATCTAATTGGTCTTGGTTTTTATCCCATTTGAAAGGAATGCTTAATGAAGATTGGTCTTTAGTTTTTATGTCTGATCGTCAATGGGGTCTCATTTTAGGTGTTCCGAAAATATTTCCTTCTTCATATCATAGCTATTGTTTACTTCACATGGAACAGAATATTTGTATTATTGTCAAGGCGGCTAAAGGTTGTTCATTTATTGTGGAGTTGTTCAAACTTTATGCTAGAGCTTCTAATATGTATGATTTTGAGCGATATCTTTCTAAATTTAAGGATATTGGGGGTACGTCCGTAGAAAATTTTCTAAGAGATAAACCTTTTGACCATTGGGCAGATTTGTTTTTTCAAGGAAAGCGTTATGGTGAATATTCTTCAAATGTTGCAGAAAGTTTCAAGCCATGGATTTTGGAAGATAGAGTTATTCCTATAACTTCTTGTTTGGATGGTATTCGAGTGAAAGTTATGGAGCAAATGGCGAGATGAAGAGAGGAATGTTGTTTGTGGACAATGAATCTTTGTCCTGTTATGGAGGAACGTTTGTCTAAGTTAGTAGATGGTGGCTTTGGTTGGGATGTTTATAAGTCTTCGGAATTTCTGTTTGAAGTTAAATCTCTTAAGTCACAGGTTGTTGATCTTAAAAATCGTTTATGCAGTTGTAATCAATGGAGAGTTACTAGTTTTCCATGTGCCCATGCAATTAAGTGCATTAACAAGTCTAGATTATCAGTTTATGATTTTATGGAGGACTATTTTACTGTTAATGCTTTCAGATCTTCGTATGCTAATGTTATCAATCCAATTCCAGATTTTGATAAGCCAGTTGCTGCTGAAAATGATGTTTTGATTAGGCCTCCAAAAGAAGTTTGTGGTGCAGGAAGACCATCTACAAAGAGGCGTGGTGGATTTGGATATTCTTAAAGTAAAAGAAACAGATGCAGTCAGTGTAATGAAGTTGGCCACAACAAAAGGAATTGTCTTGCTTCTTCAAAAAGTTAAGAAAATTTATGTGTTTTGTTAGTGTAATGGAGTAGTTTTTTAAGTGTAAAGCTGCTAAAGCTTATAGAAGAATGAAGTCAGACTTTGTGAAATCATTAGAAAATAAAATGTGAAATGTTTTGGTTATTTTGTTTAAATTTCTAATATCTCCTGTTCCTATATTTTCCTTTGTTGTTGAATTTCTGTTTTTAGGAATCTATTATTTATTCATATTGCAAAATATTTAATATGAATTAAAGAACTGCATGAGCTCTGCACTTCAGTATTAACATTTCTATTCAATGCTAGATGTACTTATTATTTCACTCGAATGCTAGTTGTAACTAGCATTTCATTATAATCAGTATGCATCATACATGAAATACAATTTCAACATTGAAACCCATAATCTGTCATTGTATAGAACTGAGTAAGCTGTTGTGCAAGAACAAAGGATCTGATGATGATATACTGTTTATATGATTAGCTGATGAGATTACATAAGTGGTTTTATGATGAATTGCCAGTATGATGATGTGCTGTTTATATGATATGGGGGAACATCTGCCCCCATATTTCTTCTATATTGCAATGGAATATCTTTCCTTATTGTTAGAAAGAGCAGTTAGAAAAAAGAATTAACACCAATTTGTAAAGTGCAACCTATGGAATATCTTCATTATGCAGACTGCACCTCCCTATTTCAGAAAATAACAAGGTAGATAAATGGGATTGCAAATACTGGCTACTGATTAATGGTGTAATATATTCTATGGTGCTATAATGGCTACTGATTTATGGTGTAATATTTGCTATGGTGCTATACTGGCTACTGATATATCAATTTCCTATTGCCACTTTAAAGAAATCAAATAAGATAAATGCAGAATTTCTGTGGGAAGGAAGGAAACATAAAATTTCTTGGGATAAATTGTGTCTGCCAAAAAAAGAATGGGCTATAGGCCTGAAAAAGTTAGAGGATCTACGAGATACTTGTGCACTAAACCTACTTTGGCAACTACCATCAAAATAACAATCAACGTGGACTGCGTTACAATATAACTAGCATTACAGTTGAATGATAGTTGTATTTAGCATTTCAGTTAAATGCTAGTTATAACTAGCATTATAGTGTAAAAAGTAGTGATCACACTTGAAACGGAGTTCAAACATTGGAAATCATATAAAAATGCTATATGGATAAATTCATACATTATTCATCACATTTCAATCACTGAGAAATGTATTTTCGCATAATGCTAGTTCTATCTAGCATTTCAGTATAAAACATTATTCGCCACTTTAGAAGTACAGTAAAATAATCAAAAAAACACATAAAATGACACTTGAATATATCCATAGTTTATACATTGTAGTTTATGCACTGAAAACAGATAACTATAATTGAATCAAATTCAAATCGAGAAGTTCAAATACATTTGAGCAGTTTATACACTGAGAACAAAATACAAGCATTGGAAAACATATAAGACTCCATCTCAGTTTAATTAGCAGAAGTGGTTCAGTTCAAATAAATCCAAAGTTCTAAGAAGTTAAAATGCAACAGTTATTCTTATGTAGAATCTTTGTAGGATTTCTCCACTGACCAACTGTATTGTGGATCATTGAGTATGTCATACACCACTGCAGCTCTTAGGTTTCTAAGCATTTTTGGATATTTTTCTGGCATCTTATCCTTGTCCAGTTTTTTCAAGGTTGCCATGACAAAGAATGCACAATCAAGTCTATTTATGATATAGAAATATTAGTTAATATTACAATATAACCTAATGCTAAAATAAGATAGCATTCTTTACTCTAGAATTCTAAAATATAGCTTTATATTTTGATCACAATATTAATCAATGCATTCATAGAGACACCATTGCTGCGTGTGGAATGTGCACCTTATACATAATCTTTTTGTTCAATAGATGCAGTTCAATGAACTGTCAATTAGCAATGCTAGCTTTAAATATCATTTTGCATATTTAATGCATTCTAGTGCAATTTAAAAATACAAATGATATTTTGGTTATCAGTTTGCATGTTTAGTCTAGTCCAAAAGGCTTTAAAAATATGTATGTAGTGTAAACAATGATTTTGGATATTTGATAAATTTATAAGCACTGAAAAAATATAAATGATAGTTTGAACTGTCGTTTTTTTCATTTTCCCAATTTTATGCACTTTAAAAATTTCAGTTGTAGGTTTAACTATCATTTTGATCATTAGATGTATTCAGCTGTATTTTAAAAAAGAATAACAAAAGTTGGATGATTATACAAACTAAAATGACAAGAGAAGAAATGAAATTAGTTACTTACGAATCAGAATCTTATGGTGGGCTTTTTGGCTGCAACACTTTAGGTTTGTGAAATTCTTTGTTCAATATTCCTACTTCTGCCCACTTCTTCTTGAACATCAATTCAATTTTTTCTTTCTGCAAGAAGAAAAATTAGTGTTGTATATTAATGTTAGAGTGATTTAAAAATTATAATTTTCTTACAAGAATGAGGGCTTGGTTACAGCTGGGGTTTGAAGTCCTTGTTGATCTAGTTTTTGGTTTGGTTGAATCATAATGACTCCATTGCATTGTTTCATAGTTTAGCATCAACAAGCTCCAATGGTTTGTGTAATGTAGAGGGAAGAACTGTAAATTCATCTTTGACAATGACATCTATTGTCGGTATGACTATGCTTTGATCACAGTTTGCTGATCATGTACTAAAGCATTTTGCACATTCATATGTATTAGAATACTTTATATTATTTTTTAACATTTATAATGAAAAGCTTATACTTACCATCATCATTGTAGTGAAGTAGTAACTGTGTTCATACATCTCTTGATTGTAATAAAACCAATCAATAAGCTGTTTAACCAAACAAAGAAGGTTGTAAGTTTTATGGGATAATTAATTTTTTATTTATTTTTGAACCAGGAATATTAATGCTAGTATTCACTATCATTTACATGTTTACTACATTATATGCACTGAAAAATGCAAATGATAGTTTAAACAATCATCTCGGACATTCGATGTATTTATATGCCCTTTACAAATACCAATGTTATTTTTAACTCCCATTCTTTTATTCAATACATTTATATGCAGTTTGAAACTTTGAATGCTAGTTTTAACTATCATTCTCTCATCCTATACATTTATATGCACTTAAAAACTATAAATGCTAGTTTTAACAATCATTCTCCCATCCTATACAGTTATCTGCATTTTACAAATACTAATGCTACTTTTAACTATCACTCTCTCATTTAATTCATTTATATGCACTTTGAAAAGTTGAATGCTAGGTTTACCTATCATTCTTCCATTTTATACATTTATATACACTTTTTTACTATCATAATTCTAATTTGATGCATACCTGTCCATCTGTAACGCCCTCAAACAGAACGGCTTCCAGCATAGATTTCACTATTGTGGTTCCTCCTTTGTTCCCTTCATCTTTTTCATATGCTACAGTGCTGTAATTGAAAATCAATAATTGACAAGTTGGTTTTTTTTTTCAATTTTATTTAATTACAAATATAATGAAAGAAAAAAGATCAGAAATCTTACTTCTCATTTTCGTTAAATTTGAAGAAAGTAAGAATTTTGTTTTGCTGTTCTTCATTCAATAATTGTAGAATACTGCTTTTTGTGATATCTTTACTCTTGTAAGCTTTACTTGATGGCAAGTACCCATCAACATCAATAATTTCTTCATTTTCAATTGTAGTGACTTTCTCATCTGTTTCAGTTTGAGATTCCTCTTCATAATCAGATTCTTCATTTTGTTCTTGTTCACTTGTATTTTCTTTTTGACCTGCCTCAGTTTCAGGTTGCTCCTTTTGGTCTTCATTGTTAACATTTTTCTTTGTTTTTCTATGAAAAATTTCATACTGGCAATCGGGATCAATTTTATTCCTTTGTTGGCGCTTTTTAACCCTCAAAACTAAAGAGCTTGTTTTCTTATGTGTTTTTTCATGCACTGTCGAGGATTTTTCTGTTACCTCTGAAGGTTTCTTTTGATGCTGTTGTTCTTTCTCTTGCTGCATCATTTTAATTTCCTGAGTTATATTGAGATCAAATGATGGTGGTTCTATTTCTTCTCTTCCTTTTGATTTCAACATCTTGATTTCTTTTCTCAACTGTATGATAATGCCTTATGCTTGTATTCTTTTCCGTCTCTCGTTTTCTAATTCTTTTTCACTCTTCTTCAATTTATTTTCCAAATCTTCAATGTACAGCTGCATTGAGTTGACTTGCTTTTTTGATGTCTCTTCCAAGTTTTCTATTTTTTGTATCCCAATATTCTCATTGGTATCCTGCTGAACTAATTTTTGTTGGCTTGTTTGTTGAAGAAGTGTTTTTTCATCTTCAATCAGGTTTCTTAATGCAACAAAAATCTATGTAATAACATAAGTAGTAATGAATGAGCTAACATACAATGAACAAACTAATTTTATATATAATTGTCATTTTTCATGTGATGCTATATCTGACTATCATTCTTTAGTAACAACTACAAAAAATTATATTTGTGCAGAAATGATATATGTTACTATCATATAAATTATGACTGTATAATAACAAAATGAAAACTATTAATATACACTATGTTATGATATATTTATCTATCATTATATATTTATTGTACTTGTGTTAGAAATAATACCTTTCTATTGTCCATGTTCATCAAAGCTTCTCTTGAAATGACCTTTTTCAAGCTTCCAATATTCCACCTCCCAAATCTAGGTAAGGTAGAACAGTATGTTGCTAATGGAGATATCAAATTCACATGCTCACATAGGTAAAACTACAAATAAAATATTACTTGTTAAAATATATAATGTGTATAATTTAATTTATAGAGATAGATGCATTAACATAAATTTGAATGTTGTACTTACAATTGGGAGCATGGAACAACCTGGCATGTTTCTTGGCTTTGTTTTAAAAGCCGTCAAAGCCCTAATCAATGAATGATGAATTGAAACTGGCCAAGATACTGAGTTCATTTTGTTTTGATCAAGGATATAAGGAATATATCCCCATGGTAAGTATCTTTGGTTGTCGGAAAAAAAAAGGTAATCATTGCAAGAATAATAATCAGTTTTGGAAAATCAGTTTCATGTTGAAATTGTTGTGTTTCCAGTACATTATTTATCTTTGAAATTGTAAGATCCTTTGTGATGTGCTCTACTATTCCAAAATTTCTTAGTACAAAATCTTTACAATTGTCTCGAAGGATTTGTAAACTCATTTTAGGTAATGGAAAAATATTAATTCCAGAAAAAGGTAAGCTAAAGAGAATTGAAACATCTTCAGGTTTGATTTTTAGAAAAATATTCCCCACTTTAAAAGCTTCGTCATTGATAGAAAATGTTTCTATGATATCATCTAAGGTTGTTGATGATTTTGTAAAAGCTGCTATGGATAAAATTTCTTTGAAAAACACTAGAATTTTTTTTTCGAAGGGTGTTTGTTTTAAATAATTCAATTGATCTACAAGATAACCTCCTTTTTCCTTAATTTTCCGAAATTTTTTTATCATTGGAAGTAAGCTACATCGATACTGAATTTTTTTCTGAGATACTTTCTTTGATTTTTTTCCTTCTGTTGTTTTTGCTTTCTTCAATCTTTTACCTTTTGATTCCTGTACAAAAAACTATGAATGATTAATTCGGTATTTCACAAACTATAATGTTATTTTCATGTTTCAGTTTTTAAATGCATTCTTATTTTTATCTATCAATTTTTTCCACTATGAATGCATAATTTTCTAGTGCTATATTCATCTATCATTATTTTTTCAAATGCTATATTTGTCTATCGTTACTCTTTTCCAATGTATGCTTCTACAGTTTAAAGATTGAATGCTATGTTTGTATATCATTTTTTCAATGCTATATTTGTCTATCATTCTGTAACTATTCATCTTATTGTTGTCTATCAACCGTCAAAAACTGAATGTTATGTTCATCTATCATCTATCTGATTATCCTCTACCGTTTATCAAATATTGAAATGATATTTTCATTTATCATTTATCATTCCATCATAACACATACAGTAATAAAATGATATATTCAACTATCATTTTATCAAGCTATGTTTGTCTATCATTTTTTTTCAATGTTATATTTGTCTATCATTCTATAACTATTCATCTTATCATTGTCTATCATCTGTCAAAGATTGAATGCTATGTTCATCTATCATCTCATATTTCAATATGGTGCATACAAATGAAATGATATATTGAACTATCATTCAATAACTATCTATCTATTATTGTCTACCATCTATCAAATATTGAAATGCTATTTTCATCTATCGTTGCATCATTATACATATAGTAAATAAAGTGATATATTCAACTATCATTCTTTAATTATAAATCTAATTATCATCTAACATTTATCAAAAACTGGAATGCTATTTTCGTCTACCATTTCAATATAATGCATGTAACGAATAAAGTGATATATTCAATTATCATTCTAAAACTGTCTATATGATTAACAATTCAGCATAAACTTTTATTATAAAACTATTTACAATTAAAATGATAATTCAACTATCATTCTAAAATTATCTTTTATTTTGAAAAAAAACAGATGTTATACCTTTGGCTTTCTTTTTCTACTGACGATTTCATCACAAAGCTGTTGTTTATTCATGTCGTCTTCATTCACAGTGTAACAACCCGCATATTTCACGATTATATATTTAAATGTTTTATTTAAATATAGCATCGTTGATCAGATTAAAGTCCGAAATGTTACTTTTTGTAAACAGTCGAATTGGGACTCGAGACCACTTCCATTGAGTCCAAAACGGCGTTTACAACCTTTTTGAGTATAAACATCGATATGTTTGGAGTTGATTGGAATTTTGGTATTTTTCTATTAGGCTGTGGGTTAGGGTTTCAGCCCACTAACCCAACATAATGCCCTAACTCCACCCCACTCCTCTTCATTCATTCATTCCATTTCCTAACACTTTCAAGCTAAAGAAAAATGGGGGAAAGAATGGGAAATTAAAATTCCTAAGCCCTAGTTCTCTTAGGAAATTCAAGTGCTTGCTCTAAAATCAAGGAGAAGCTTAGGTAAGCATCCCCTTCTTCTTCTCCACCTCAATCTCTCTCCAATTTCAGAAATTTCCTATAACCTAACTTAGGAAATATTTGCTTATGATCTTAGATTAGAGCTTCTAGAGTTGAAGTTGAGGTGTGGTTGATCTTTCCTTTGTTTTGAAGCTTCTTACTAGTTGTTTTGGGTTTAAAGGTGAGTTTTTGAACTCACATCTATGTCTATTGTTTTCATTGTTGTTAGGTATGAATTCCTAACATCTATTCGCGTTCATTTGCTTTTGATTTGAATTGATTTTGTGAATTTTCCAAATTTTGGTGTTTTGAAGTCAAAATCTTTAAAGATCCTATCTTGGATATTTGGACGTGTTATTTGGGGTGTATCGAAGAGCCTATAGGGCTGGGTTGTCGCTTGGCATAAATCCCTAGCCTCCGTCGCTCGTCCGATCACTTCCGAATCATTTTGGCCATCATTGGCCTAGGCAAATTGTTGCCTAGAAAAGGAAACCAGATGTCTGGTTGGAAGGTCCAGACGTCTGGTTCGGGTAGCAAATGAAAAAAAATATGGTAGAAAAGAAAAAAAATGGCAGAGACTTGGACCAGACGTGACATCTGGTCCAAACCTACCAGACGTCCGGTTAGTTTCCAGACATCTAATTAGAGTTCAGACGTCTGATAGGTTTCTGGAATATTTCCAGAACCCAAATCCAGACGTCTGGATGAACCCCTAGATGTCTGGAATTGTTCATTTTGCCTATTTTGGCTGTTTTTTGAGTGGATTTCCAATTTTAATCGATTTTTGTTGATCCGGTTAGTTGTTATCACTTATTATCGACTTTGATGACTTCTTTCTTTAGATTTTTAGGAATATCCATTTGATGGAGTTGATATCGATTTTTATGGATTTAATTCACATTATCGTATGTGAATTTTTAGTGATTGATTGTTTTTACAATCATTTTTGTGATTTGTCACTTTAAAATACAAAGGTTTCTATACTAGTAGTAAATACTAAAACTCTTTCATTAAAACAATTTCGACACTATTTTAAATATAAAGCCCGCTTTTAAAACCGTTTTCCAATCTATTAGTATATACAAACCTTTACCTCATTCGTATGAGAAATCTAATTAAACGGCTTAGCAAAACAAGTGGTATGAAACACTTGCGTTTACTTTATCGGTTAATTCTTGGACTTGTTCGATTGAACTCTCGTGACAATTTCGAGTCGAAATCTACAATTTGTTCGTAAATATTTAAGTTAAGCTAGTGGTTATGGGACATGAAGCTAAAATCATTTATTTACTAGCTTAGTGTAATTTAAACTTATCGATCATTAATGATCATTTTGTGATTTAGACTAGCGATGTGCGATGTCTCTTTGTTTGTGTGGGGGACTAAACCCAGTTTGTGGAGCTTCGATTCAAATTGGTGGGGTAGCGACCCATGGTCTTCGGGCCGTTTGTGGAACTTCGACTCAAACTTGATGGCTAGCGACCATGGAATAGCGTTCTGTTTGGGATACACATGTTGGTGAGTTTTCATGCTCCCGTTTGTGATAGGCCTCTCCCTTTGTGTTTTCTGGATTTTTGGTTGTTGATTTCTAGAATTTGTGTTTCACCAATTTACATGGTTTGCATTGATAAGCTTTATCAATATTTTTGGTTTGGTGAATAAGCTAAAGAATGTGACATTCTTTTTGGTGTATGAGAAAATTTGAGATATTATATGATTTTTGTTGTTATTAAATGTATACTTGACACAATATGGCATTATTGTTATCATATGTTTTTGTGGTATCTCTTATCCTTTCTCATCTTATATGATATTTATAGCTAGACTGATCCGTTTATTATTTTTCTTCTTAAATAATACTCGGGTCAGACCGAGGTGTTACAGGTGCTTCCACTTGACTTCTTAGCAGGGGCTAGCTTCTGACTTTTGGCTAACTACTTTAGCTTAGTAGTTTTTTCTTTTATACATTTGAGATAGAGACTCCTTGATGTATACTTATTCTTTTGTGATATTGTGGATCTTCTATGACCACTATTTTGATGTACACTTCTATGTGTTATATTCATATCTGTTTCCGCCTTAGTGATATGAATATCTATGACTGGTTTGTGTTATGCTTATTTCTATATTTGTTTCCGAAGCCCACATAGCCACTGTGTAGTAGCTATGAGTTTAAATTTGATATGTCGGATTTCCTCTTGAAATGAAATGCATGTTATACTATCTGACATATCGATACTCGCACAAAGTAATTACACAGATGGTCCCTCCTCAAAAGCCTTATTCTTCGTGCTAGTCGACGGCATTACCTAGTAGTGTCCTTGGCTAGTTTTTGCTGCCCTAGATTTTCTCGTCCTCTTTGTTTCTTCATGAATATCAGTCGAATAAACAGCCGTGGATGAATTAGTTTTTCATCTTCTCTTTATTTCTATACGCATAGCATTCGAAGCCTTACTTTTTGAAATCCTAGGTTCATCATTTATCTGTTCAGGATTTGTTGAAATATGTGGATTTACGTCCATCGACTTAGTTTTCGAAGTCGATTGCGCTTGTAAATCAGTTTGAGGAAGAAAGTTGATTTGGGTTTGGGTTTCCATTGTTTGATGGAGGGGAAATTTTGTTTACAGAGGAAAAGAGACTAAAAAAGCTGAAACGATCGTGAAATTTTGGCGCTTGTCCTTTAGACGGAAGTTAAATTTTAACGTCCGTCAAAATTAAATTTTATTAAGCTTTTTCCTTTAAACTAATTTACTCTTTATTTTATAACAAAATATTCATGATATTCTTTCTAAATTAAAACCATACATACTTTCACTCAATACTGGAAAACAACTACCATTTCGTAAATAATACTTAGTATATATATAAAAAAATTTGTATCTTGATGCATCCACTGATAAGTGTTGTATGACATATATTCTCACTAATTCTGTCATTACTCTAACGTCATATGAAATACGAAGCTCCATTCAAATCTTAGTATAGGCTATTTATTTTATCTACCGTAACTAGTTTGCGGTCGACAGTTTCAGATCAAATATCTTATTCTCAAAGAAATAGCTCTTATAGAAAAATAAATTCTATACTTAAAAATAAATTAGGAGGAAATCGTATTTGTTATTCCATATTAAGTATCAACTAATACATTATAAAATTCATATTTCCGATGGATCCTCGTGAAGAAAAGGTGACCATTTACTTTCTTTATCTTGAATGTGCATATCTTACAACTACTCTTGGACGTGTGTTTTCTTTCCAAATGGTTGAACGATTCAAAAGAAAATCCTTGCTACAAGATCACATTGAAATCATTACAAAAGTGCATTTGCTCATCCTTAACATTTTAAAAATATCAAATATGTTGTACTTAAAGCAAACTGATCAAAGTGATCGAATTATTAGGTCCATATGGTAGCTCTTGGTTTAGTGTTACATCTAACACAATGAGGTCTTTGTTGTAATCAATCATGTTGAATACATGATCTTACACTATTATTTACTTGCTCATTTCGAACGAACATCTTGATTTCGTATCTTAGGAACATGATCGATCTCCATCCAACTTTTGCATGTGATCGAATATGGATCAAATATCCATATTCATATTCTTGTGTTGCTTTAGAGTTCAAAACTTGTGGAAGACAATACACAATCTCAGACTAAAAACATCTAAGTGACCAATGTATAAATGTATTTAACAATTGTATTGTTTAGCTCTTACATGAGTCTTGAGGCGACAATATATCAAAATATTCAATGGTGAGTGTAATCTATATTTCTTTATCAATCTTAATTCTGTTCTTTTGTATTTTCAATTAATAAACGTTTTATCAGTTATATTACTTGCACAAATTTATCAATGTAGATTATTTTAAATTTATTTAGCATATGGACGTATAATATCAAAAAGGCTAAATGTCACGATTTCATTTTTTTAATAAGGCTCCCAATAGATTTATAAATTTCACAAAACTCCAAAGAAATATAGGAATCTTTCAATTCCTCTAGCGAGTGTTAGGACTCACTTGCCGTGAGGATTATGACATCGAGTTTGCTGAACAAATAATAGTCCCGCAAGCGATGGATAACTCTTTATCAGTAATATTAAATACAACTCATAATCGTGGTATTTGCCCTAATCTTAACCTCGACTTTGAGTTTTCTCAACATCGAGAGAGATTATTCACTGTTATCTACCATTCGCGATGACCTAGGTATAGTGCATGTATCTTGAGTTTGCTCAACAAATAAATGCATATACCTTACCTCGTATATACAATATATTAATAATACCACACATAACAGCCCTACTTTGAGTTTGCTCAACAACAAGTGCGTATGCAAGTAATCTATAAATGGTAGAGGAATATTTTATATATTACAGATTCATTATCTTTAATATGTGTACATTAATGATATCGATTTGAGAAATAATGTGTTTCTTATGAAATACCATTTTGATTCAAGTGTTGAACACATCTGAAATCATGGTATACATACCATACATTTGTACTTACTCCAAAAATCTATTTTGGGTTTATTTCAGCTCAACTTACATTATTTTATACACATATAGTTATACACATTTAATTTGTTAATAATTGTTACAATTTAATTAATTTATATAATGCACATATTTATCTTATTAATTAAATAAAATTTAATTGATTTTAATTCTTATTAATTAATTTAATTTATATAAAAAGTTTGAAATTTTATATTATTCATCTTAAATCATTTAAGATAAATAATCAACTATAACATTTGTAATTTGTTTATATTTACATATCAATATACATGAACATATTAAATTAATTTGAAAATTTAATATAATTCATCTTAAAGAAATTAAAGATAAATATATAACTATAATAATTATAGTTACATACATAAATCAATATATATGTATGTTTAATTGTTTAACGTTTTAATTAATTATATTATTTTATTTAATTAATCAAAATTAATTAGATATATACAATAAAATTCAAAATTAATTATTTTATTTTTTCAATAGATTTTTAAAAATCCAAATTTATTTTATAACCATTATAAATTTCATTTTATATTTCAACATTTAAATTAAAATTTATTTTAAATTTTCAAATTGAATTTTGAAAATTAGCCAAGGACGAAATCAATCTGGGTCTTTACAGTTGGACCAACCTTTTGGACTTACTCCACCCATTGGGTCGGGCCAATGGCTAAGGAGGGATAAATGCTGGATTATTTAATTCCAAGCATAGACACTACTATTCTAGACACCTACTAGATAAATAGGCTTTATTAATTGGCCCTAAAGTCGTTAATTATACCCCATAGACCATTTGGGCTCTAATACTATTGTTGGAACCGGGCTAGTCTATAGCGGATGAGTTGGGTAGATTTCAAAAAATTTCCTATTTGGATCATAGTAGGTCTGTGTAATCTAATGAGTTGTACTAGATCCAATCTAGTTATTTTAAATCAAATCCAATTTATTTAGTTTTCTAATTTAATTAATTAATGATTTGATTAATTTAATTGTATAATGTCTGTGAGTATATAATTATATACTCATATGTGCATAACGTGCATGTGCAGCATAATCTTATGTATATGTAGTTATTGTATACGTATATCAATGTCGGGTATTGCATTTATAGCATATAATTGGTCATTTATATACGCATTGATTGTCTCAAAATACTATTTAAAATTATGTATATTTTATAAATAAAGTTCGAAACACATTTTATATTAAATAAAATAAAATTTTATTTTAAATGCCTAAATATTTAATAAGTCAATAAGATTTGAATTTAAATTAATATTTAAAATATCCAATATTTTGACTTAGTAAAATAAGTTGAACTGTAAATTTAAATCTATAAAATTTGAAATAAATATCCTTTTATTATTTAATATATATATATTATATGTAGTTTTATTGCCTATACATAAATTATATGTATGTATATGTATATGTTTATGTATTATTTAAATTTTCTTAACAAAATAAAGTATACATTTACAATAATAAAATAAATATAAAATATACATATTTTATATTTAATTCTTTTTAGCCATGATTTTCTTAAAGCTGAAACTACTTTAATTTTATAATATTTATATATTTATATTATTATTTTGCACAAGCAAGCCGAATTATATTAGTCGTACTACTTTATAAAGGATAAATCGGGTATGAGGTATATACGCCTCAATAACTATGAAAAGAGAAAAGGAAAAAATATTAAAAGTAAAGGAGTTAGGTAGAATACCCAAACTACCAACAACAAGGCTAACCCCCTTCATAAGAGGGAGAGTAACTGTTTGACTCTAGACCAATCATATGGAAGCAATCTGAAAATAACCTGACTAAGTCAGGATCGTATATAGGCGACTCAAGTGTATAGATAAAGCTCATGCACCAGGTAGCATCTCCATGAATCTCTATGTTGTTTGCACCAAGTTCACCTTAAGTAGAGAGAATAAACTTACCTTCAAAGACTTCATAGTAAAGATATCTTTCCTTACTTTCATTGTCTGTCATATATATGTTGTAGGTTTGTTCTTCAGGAGAATAATGTATCTGCAAACTACGATGAACCTAAGTCTTATCCTTAGAGGACTAGATGAAAGGAGGGTGACGCGACCTAGGTAAAATAAGTATATAATCAGTGGTAGTTCCAGGATTGAGACTGGTCACATCTTACTCAATAAGAGGAATTGTAGATCTTTCAACCATACCATCAGTCGAGTTCTACTTAGGTAACCATATGCACTTCGGTGGTCTCGGTAGAGGGATGTTTTCAGGGATATGAATTTTGATATTAGACACCGTTAATGGAACATGAGGAGGAGCTTCAGAAGAGTGTGTTTGTAGTGCAAGGCTAAGTGACAAAAGGAGTGATATATAGTACATATGAGTGGCTTCCAACTGTAGTCAACGTTTACAATCGCAACCTGGCCCAAAGCTAGCTGAATTGTAAGCATCGTTGGTATAACTTATCTAGCTTTAACTCAATCATTACTTTCGCATATCATAACCTTTCCCTCTTGACAGTAGATGAGTCAAAATAAACTAGGCCTCCAACAAGATTAACAAGCTAATCAATACCAATCATGGATTGTAATACCAAAGGAATTTTCATGAAATGAACCCAAATAGAGATAGAAAGAATTTTCTTCTTAGTTATGTCAATGGAAGAAGTCCATCTAGTAAAGTAAACAGTTTTCCTTGTATAATAATAGGCTCGGCTTCTAGGATTCTTTGTCTATAATCCAAGGTAGAGAATTCAAAGTAGAACAAATAATTTTCATATCTTATGGTGATACGACCCTTCAATTTCCATACAAGATTCAAGTGATTTCTAACAACTCAATATGATAGGTTCTCATCTAAAAAGAAACCAACTAGTTGGTCCTTCCAAAATAAGGAACTAGCCTCCATAACTTCAGCGGGGTTATCATTACTCCATCAATACATTTTAATCTCGGACGTTATAGGGGAATATACACCCGCATTACAGATTTGTTGCTGAGTAGTGGTTACCACATCTTAGAACTTGGCTCCTTAGGATTATTGTCATTATTTGTTGGCATTGAATTTAAATCCTTCCTAGAATCAAGTATAGTATTATTGTTTAGACCAGGTTTTTCACATCTATGTGCATACTCAATGGTAGGACCAACATTCACCACACTCCATAATGCACAACCATGTAACCCAACCAAATTTTCTGTAGCAGGGAATGCACTCAAATCATATGACATTCCAGGTTGAGAAAAAGAATTGTTACCTATCTAAAGCAAGGAACTCAGGATCCATAACCAAACAAGGAGCAAGATGCTCATCACATGTAGCAATATCATCGGTTGTGGGATCACAAGAATTATTCTCAAAAGCCAAAGCCAAATAATATAATATTGCACCTGTCATATCAATAGTAGAAATAGCGCAAACAAATGGAGATTCACTTCTAGTGACTGCTGAAGTAGATAAAGCCTTAGATGACAACGAATTATATAGGTGGCCGCTTCGTGTATAGAAGGATATCCCTCCATCGAGAATGATAGATTGATTGAATCAATTCTTATTCTTATGATTCTTTGTCATCCAATAAAAGCCAGGTCAGTGAAATATGGTGGTTGAGGAAGAGAGAGAGAGTGAGGGGAAGGGGAAGAAAGAAGGGTGGAATGGGGATGAAAGGCAGAATGATGAGGAATCCTTAAATCAGTGGTTTGGAATTTAGAAAGGAAGATGAGGAGGCCATTACAAGTTTTGATATATTACACACACAGATATATATATATAAATTAAAAATAACAAACAATAATTTCAAACAGTTAAAAATTAATATTAGTGATTAAATATATAAAATATATAAACTAAAACAAACGACGACCAAAAATAAAAAATACAATTTTAAAAAAGAATAATATTGATTATCATAATTAACTCAGTCAGCGATATTAAATTATATATGAAACTTGAGACAACAAATGTGTGTATAAATTGTTCAATATACTATCTATCAAATGATAAGCATATAATAAATGTAAATCAGATATTATACCTTAAGGACATTGCCTTTGGACACACGTTGATTGATGGAATATCCAAGACTCGCCTTGAATCGATTTCTGGACATTACAATGGCCTGGAGTGCTACAATTTTATTTAATTTTGTTATGCTATAGATAATGGAATTTTCGACCAACAGTGGCATAGGGGGTGGTGTTGGTTGATGCTTAAAACCAAGAATGGAAGCAAGGAAGAAGAAAGGCTAAAAATGAGGGTATGGTTTTTTTCAAATAGAAAAAGGGGAGGAGACTAATTCTCCTCCTTTTATTCTTTCTCCTTTTACTAATTCTAGATCTTTATCAAAAATTCAAACCCAACTCAACCCCTCCTTTCATCTCCTTAGGCCGACCACATAAGAGGCCTTCTTCGGCCAATGAACAACCACACCCATTTAATGACTAATGGAATTTAAATCATATTTAAACGTGTATCGATATCATATATCGATACATACATATATAACTTTTATATATGCACACAATTAATTGTTAATAGCACTTAGAAAATATTAATAGCACCCAATACATTAAACAAACAAATAAATAAACAAATAATTTTCATAAATATTAATAAATTTATAACAATTATAAATCAATTAAATCGTTGGTATTTTGGAGAATTCACCAATACGGATGTGTGAATCGTAGGTGTAAATTTAGTCGATGATTAATATCGAACTATTCGAATATTAGCGTTTACACATCACCTTAGCTAGTGGTGTGATAGTTTGGCTGAATTTATCGCTTATACAACTGTGACGACCCACATTTTGGAAGGCTAAAATCGACATTAATCCACACATGTCCGACTTAAACAATCTGGAACATAGATAATCAATTGGGTTAATTAAGAAAAATAAGAAAAGAAGAAGAAAACAAACACAAAATCTCGCAGCGGAACGATAAAATCTAATAATCAAATAAACAGTTCATGAAGTTGTTTATATTATACATTTGATTATAATTATACAACATTTATCAGAGTTATATATACATCAGGGATAAATAAAGTAATGCAGCAGACAACATGATGTAGGAATAATAATAGTAATAATATACCAAATCTTCGTCTTCGTCCTCCAGAATAATCTTCAATGTGCTGAAAACTAAGGGCTGACCCAAGCATAATGAAAAGGCAAAACACTCGAGTCAGGATTAAAATATTCTTATGTGAGTCAAATCGATATCGCATATAACATGAGTGTCATGGCGTCAGATATGTTTACGGGGTTTCGCATCTACTATCCAGTGTATAACGTGCGTACAATAACTCAAGAGATGTTACGGGATTTTCCATCTCTTAAGGATCCGTCAAAATATTTATATGTAGTAGAATACGCTACATATACAATGTCTAATTAGTAAAATAAATATTTTTCTTAGCGTTAAGGCTTTACAATGATCCCTCTTAATGCGTTTTTAAGCATTGGCGTACAGTTTGCATTTGACACAACTAGTGGCACGTCGATAGTCAGTGATGTGCCGTGATACAACGACACTACACAAAAATCGTAGGGGTCTCGTATAAGGATAAAAGTATGACAAGGCACGTGAGGCAATGCCCAAGGTAGGATACTACCAGTTCGGGTCGCAGTGGTAACGCATCGTAGCCACGACCGCCCATTGTGTCCATCCATGCCATATCGAGTCAAAGGGAGGTTATCCCAAAATCAAGGTGCACCAATCAAAACCAACAACAAGAGTAATAATATGGACCAAGTCTAAGAAAATTGAAGAACGGATGTCCGCTAGGGGTAGCTAGGCCGCTTGGCCCTGTCAAGCCATCCTGTTTTAGTCATTTCAAATTGGCACAAGTGCCGGGGTTTATCCATCATCGTTCTCATTCTTTAAAACCAGCAAACAACACCAAATTCAACCACTTCGTTTTAGAGTCTCCTCCGTGAAAACGGTTGTTAAAGTGGTTCCAATATTGATAGAGAGTATGCTAATAAGAGGCCCCAGTCTCTTTAACAACTAAACGTCGTTTTACACACCGGTTGGTACTTTTACATTTCAAAGCGATTCATACTTGATATCAAAATATCATATTCGCTTCAAAATCAATTTCATTTCGAACTATCATATTTACTTCAATATGTCAATTTCCACTTGAAAGTCATTTTCACTTCAAAATTCGATTTGAATTACAAATTGTGTTATAACTTCATTTTAACCCGATTCGCATTTAAATCCATGATTTAAATATAACATTCCCACTCTGACCAGTTTGAATTTTAGAAAATAGTGTGAAATTTTTTAAATAGTTTAAAAGTTAAAAATAGTTTAATATAAAATAGTTTGAGTATTGAAAATGGTTTATACAGTAAAATAATTTGGAAAATCAAAATAATTTAGACATCTAAAAGATAGGTTTTTTAAACAGTTTATATAATAAAATAATTTATTTTTGAAAATAGTTTCAAAGTCAAACTGATCCAATTCCAATTTTTTTCCAATTCAAAATAATTCAATTTCCATTTCAATTTAACCGATTCCATTTCGATTTCAATTCGAATTAACTTCGATTCCAATTTCAATTCAAATCAATTTCAATTTCAAATTAATTTCAATTTCAATTCCAAATCGATTTCAATTTCAACTTCAACTATTTGATTCAATGGTTAAATTTCAACTCAATTCTCAATTTTAAACCATTTCAACTTATATCAATTTCAAGCTCGATTTTCAAAGTATCGATTTAAATCGTTTAAATCGTTTAAATCAAATTTAACTTCGATGTTCAATTCAATGTCCAAATCTTTAAAATAATTCAATTTCGAGCTCAAGTATTTGAAATATTGATTTAAATTACTTTTACTTAGCAATATTCAAAGTTCGAATAAAGGTCCAATCTTTTAAAACAAATCAATTTTCGAAGTTCAAATCATAATTCGATTATAACCTCAAAAATCTCAACTTCGATTATTTAAACAATCCTTGTTACCAAATTTTAATTTCAACATTTCGAGCTCAAGTTCGAAAATAACTCGATTTTCATAAATTCGATTTTTACTTCTTTAAACCAAATCATTTAAATAATTTCAAATCAAAAATTTTAAAATCATTTAATTTAACCGATCCGGTGTCCGTATATAATTTTCTATCCTATAGCCAAGTGAACTAGTTATTCCAATTTAATTTTAGGGATGGAGGTATATCATTTCAATTCAAAATAAATGTCATAGGTATATAAAAATTCAACCTATTTCTTAATTTATTCGAAATAATTCAATTAACTATTTTATATACTGTCAAAGGATATACAGGATGATAACGGAATATATATAAAATAAATAAACATTCAACCATTCAATATATCAACCAGTAGCATTCAATTTTAATCAACATCCAGATCAGCCAATAATTCTCAACAATTACATTGTTATCAATATCGGGTATTTTACTGGTGAATAAATTTCAATTTCAAATTTAACTGTCAATTTTTAGTTTTTAACAATCAATTCAGATCACAATTTAGATGTCAATTTAAATTACCAAATAACAGTCAATAAAATTGATTTACTTCATAATATCAATTTAACGAACACAAAATATTTTAGTACGTTGTGAGCGTTATAAAACACTCAACTTTTATTTGAAACTAAAATTATTCCAGCTTCAAATAAATCCCAATTTGACTCCAAACTGTAGACGACGTCGATACGGTTGCACTACAACTCGGTTCGTCCGAAACGGACCTCGTATGAGGGAGTTATTCAATTTTTAGTACATCGATTTGAATATAATTAAATTAAACAATTTATATATATATATATAACTAAATTTTCAATCAAATATATTACCCAGCCCACAAACGAAAATTCAGTCGCTAACTCTTCTTCCTCCTTCACCTTATTTTCCGCTGTGCATAGAGCCATGGCTGTATCCTTCCTTGTGCACGCACACCACTGTGCCTCCTCCATGTCATGAAACCCAAAATAATATCACCAACAAACTTCTCCTCGTGCTCTCTCCCCGACAAGCTCCTAAAATCTAGGCCTCCACCTTGAAATCGAATCGCGTCCAAAACTGTTTCCCACCTCGAACTGCTACTGCTACTGTTGCGATTCGCCATCGTTGACCGAGAACTCCCAAACTCCGGCTACAGCTCCTAAATCTTCCGCTAAACCCAAATACGAACTCCAAATGAGAGAACGCTTCTTCGATCGAACAAAAACCTAAACCCTAGCTTGAACTGCTCTTCGACTTCACAGTCGAGATCATCAACTCGACGTCGCACCTCACAAACACTATACTAGATCGAAGCACTTTCCAAACGATGAATTTTAAAATTTGTTTGGAAATTTTCATTTTGTATTGCAGGAGATTTTTTTTGAATTCACAACCCTTTTTTTTCTTTTCACTGCCTTCCTGCATTAAATAGAAGAGGAGGGAAGATAGGTCTGCTCGTTTCAGAGAATAGGGTAGTTGGTAGGTCTGTTGATGGTAAGTTTGTGGGCTGATGGGTTAAATCAATATAAATATAATTTATTTAATCTCAAAATATCTAGATATTTATTTCGAACCCCAATCGAGGCATGCCTCCCGACGTTCATAATGTTATACCCCTATTCCGGACGCAATGGAACAAATTCCGAGACCTAATTCGATCGTATGGAGAAGATAGTTTTTTTAACCGAATTATTATATTAAATTTTCGATATAAGTTTCAACGCATTTCTATCCCGTACGACCAAACGATAACTACAAATGCTATGAAATTTGAAGTATGATAATAATACACTATTACTGATCCAATGGAACTAGTTTCGTCGAAATCCGAGGTTGTTCCCCGGAAGGCTATTTTTATATGTTAATTAAAAAGAGTTATTTTTTAAAATCGGGTAAATCACCTTTAAATTAAATTTTAAAATTCTTATTATCTTCTTTCTTATTAATAGAATTTAAATAAGCCTTTGAAACTATTTTTATCTGGCTTAAAATTCAAGATTCCACTATTTAACCAAATTTCAATTATTAAATTCCACAATTAAATTACCCGATAAATCATTATATTTGAAATTCAAGCTATTATATCTATAAAATTAACTTTTCAAATATTTAAAATAAATTAAATATTCCAATTTCCACACTCAAAACTCTGGGTCGTTACCACAACTATATTAGTAAAATCTAATTTTACAATTTAAGTGATACCTTTTTACTAACGATTATTTGCACTAATTCTCTTTGTTAACACTATATCACATTAGTACTTACGGAATTTGGTTTTGGTAAAAAATTCCTACATGATCCATATTCAACTCGGTTAGTCCATAAAAATGTCATAGGTTCAATAATAACATTTACTATTGATCGTACTACATTAGCGAGTTGACTACAATTGGCCGTAATACAAACCTTATACAACTAAGGAGACAAATTCTCTCTTGAATAGTGTTTCACTTCCAATGCTTTAATAAAGACCCAACTATAGTTCTCGATAGTCGCAATGCCATTATTTAATTATAATCAAAGTGAAGTATCCACATGAAGCTTAACATTATTCTTAAGTTTAAAGAACATATTAAAATTGTCTCTTTAAGATTTCCTGTTTGACCTAGTTGTTATCAACCAACTGCTCTCAGTTGAGTCATTCAATGGTTACCTAATTACAATCAATATGTAACTCCTTGGTGTCCCCAACAACCATGACTGATATACTGTCCAAAATTAGGAGAGCATTATTCTGGTCTTAATGGATGTATCAATATTCTTTCTCAAAACATCTATACCAGGAAAATTTAAAATAATATGTTGGTCTGTATCGTAATAACTTTATCCTAACCACAACAATTTGTAATTATCATCACACAACATATTATTCAAGAATTTTCTAATTAATATACTTTAAATTAATTAATTTATCAATTATATCACAATATGGCAAAGTATATAATAGAAATTAATCACCTTTACTGTGAATAAGATTGATTATAGAGTTAGATATATATGTAATAAATTACATTATTTTCACTAGGGCATACCCCTAACTCTCTTAGAGAAGCCTATGACTTTTAAGGACGACTGTTATAATATCAAACAACAAGTGCAGGGTTCCAAATGTATATTTTTAGTAACTTTTGTGAGTTGGGCTGACCCCCATTTTGTAGTGAACATAATTTTCTATTTAATGGGAATTGGTTTGCTTTATTTTCTTTATTTTGTGTTTTTCTTAGCCTTTTTACAAGTACTTTACATATATACATATGTGTGTATATGCATATCCATAGTGTTTACCTCTATATGGCACTTGTATTTTCGTGTTACCATTATTATTTATTGTCGACTAACTTAAATTACTGTTGACCTTGTTGGGAAAACACGTAGACTTAGGCATACTTTATGAAAATGCTAAAAAAATGGAGAGCAAGGACTAGCTTTACTACTAAGGTGACTTGTTCCACTTTAGCATGTGCTTTTTAACATGAGCTTGCAGAGAGGTTCCTATTGTCAGGTGATGATCCCTTGCCTTGCAAGGTCGCTTTAGCATGGTCGTCAAAGGGTATTTGCTGGCCAAACTTTTTTAAGTTGAAGTTGCTTCGGTTGGTTTGAGCAGACAACTCTATGGATATAAGAATCATGACTACTTTGGGTAATCATGTCTATCTTAGCACCAGTGTCCCATCCTATTGTTGTGGAACACATAACATCATGGGAAAATAAATTGAGGCTACTACGTATATGGTCGTACCATCAGTTCATTGACTCCTCCGGCATGGAAGTGAGCATTGTTTGGCTTACGCATCCTCATGGAGCAATACATTACAAATGCATGAATTAGGACCACTCGTGGGTGGTCACATCATTGATGCCTCGATGTCCCATCCTGCTATTGTGAGGCGGGAAGCTTCGCCGATGAATGACTTAGGACCACTGCCTTGGGTGGTTGCACCATCAGTTCAACATTGCCACTAACAGGGAAAGGATGGTTATGTGGCTCATGCATCTTCATGGAGAAATATACCATGGATCCATGAATCAGACCACTTCATTGATGGTCAAACCATCGATGCACCAATGTCCCGTCCTGTTGGTGGGAGATGGGTTGCATCATTAGCAAATTAACTAGAGCACTACATGCATGTTCGAGCCCTCAGTTGGCTGATGCCTTGGCGTGATAGGGAACATTGTATGGCTTGCACATCCTTATAGAGAAATACATCATGAATCGGGACCACTTTGTGGATGGTCGTGCCATCTATGTATCAATGTCGCTGGCATGGAAGGAAGCACTGTTCGGCTCACACATCCTTATGGAGAAATACACAATAGATGCATGAATCGAGACCACTTCATGGGTGGCCATGCTATCAATGGATTTATATCCTCGGCATAGAAGGGGCATTGTTCGACTCTTGCATCCTCCGGGGGCGGTCTTGTCATTTGTAGCTTCCCTCAATATAGGAAGATGCACTGCATGCTCGTACCCCTTTGAGATGGAAGTTCAGTGTTTGCAACCCCCTTTGATACAAGTAGAGGTGCTACATGCTCATACTCCCTTAGGATGGCTAGTTGAGCATCTCTAGCTTGTATGATTGATAAGCATTGGATGAATGAAGTGCCCTGTTTATATAAAATAGGATATTATAAAAAATTGACCGCCACACAAGGTGGTGTACATAATATTTCATGCCTTATAATTTTTTCTTACAGGATAAATTTTAAATATAATAAGCCCGGAGGTGTTCTATGTTCCATGTGTGTAGGATGTGGTTCTCATTCGGATGAGTGAGGCAGAAGACTCTATTAGCTAATACAATGCTGACAACATAGGGCCTCTCCCAGTTAGGCCCTAGTAATCTTTTGATTGGGTTATTTTTGTTCACAAAAACCCACTATAAAACTAAGTCTCCTATGCAAATTAGCATTGTTTTGCCTTCATGTTGTAGTGCTTTGCCGCATTTCGCTTTTAATCTTTGGTTCGGAGCTCTACCTCTGCTCTTCATTCATCAAAGGCATCTGGTCCTAGTATAGTAATTCTACATTCTACTTAGAATCTGAGTGAGGTGCCTTAGGGAAGGGATGTCTATGTCAATAGGTAGCATTGCTTCATACTTATAGGCCAAGGAGAATGAGGAGTCCCCCATTTAGATCCGACTCAAAGTCTAGTAGGACCAAAGCACAAGCAACAGGTTCTCGGCCCAGTTTACTGGCCATGGTCAAGTGCTTCTTCAGGGTGGACTTGATAGTTTTATTCACTGCCTCTACCTGTCCGTTTACTTGTAGATGGGCGACAAATGAGAAGCAATTTTCAATCCTATTCCTCTCACAAAACCCAAGGAGCTGTCCACTTTTACTAGATGACATTGTCCATGATGAACTTCTTTTGAAGTTCAAAATAGAAGATAGTGTGCTTAATCAAAAAATTGTGAATCTTAGGCATGCTGACTCTGGTGAAGGGCCTGCCTCTACCCACTTAGTGAAATAGTGTATAGCGACAACAGAATGATTGTATCCTCCCTTTGCATTAGGAAGCTTGCCAATCAAATCAATCCCTTATGTATCCAAGGGCCATGTGGATGTCATCGTGGTTAATAAATTGGGGAGGCAGTTGAGATCTCCGTGAATTGCTAACACCGATTACATTTCTTGACACAACCAATGGAATCCATGATCATAGTTGGCCAGCAATAACCCTATCGGGTAGCTTTCTTGGCTAGGCTTTGCTCCCCGGCATGATGACCAGAGAAGCCTTCGTGCAGTTCTTTGAGTATTAGTTCAGCTTCTTCTTTTTTGACACAACGCTGCAGGGGAGTGGAGCAATCTCTTTGATACAATTTTCCATGCATGACCACGTAGTGGTGTTCTTGATAAAGGATTTTACAGCATTCTTTTCTCTCTTCAGGAACCTCTCCATTTGCTAAATACTTCAAGAGTGGGGTCATCTAACTTTCAAGTTCACTGGCGATTTTCAGGGTGGTTTCCCTCGAATCAAAATACGGGGCAGACCGGACCTCCAACCGAACTAGGGGTTTCTTTCTTTTAGGTTGCTTGTAGCTTTGGCCAATTGATCATCCTTGACATTCTTTTCTTAGGGTATTTTCTCCAGTTTGAATTCAGAGAAGGTGCTGATAAGCTTCGTTTCCTTGGCAATATACAAGGCTAACGCTTTTCCCTTGACTTAAAAGCACTCGCCGATTTGGTTCACGGTCAGTAAAGAATCGCTATACATATGAATCGATTCAATCTTGAGTTTTCTCACCATTCTGAGACTGGCCAGGATAGCTTCATATTTGACTTTGTTGTTAGTTGGCTTAAAGTTTAATCTGATGGCAAAGGAGAGATCTTGATCATCAGGCATGATGAGGACCATGTCGGCCTCGCCCCTTTTTCTATTAGATGCTCCATCAACATATAGCTGCTATAACCATTGGTTTATGGTTGTTTCTTCTTCAACGTTGTCTAGGCCGGAGCAATCTATGATGAAATTGGCCATGGCTTGACCATTAATAGAGGTATAGGGATGTAAGGTGATTTATGTTGCCCGAGTTCATCTAACCATTTCAAAACGCAACCCACAATGTTAAGTCAATAGAATACTTGTTTTAGAGGTTAGTTGGTGGGGACTTTAAAAGGTGCGTTTGGAAGTAGGTAAGGAGTATGTGGGGTGCCATCAACGGCCAGAAAGCTAACTTCTCCAACATTGAGTATCTTGTTTTAGGGCCCAATAACCTTTTTATAACATAGTATATCGATCATTGGTTCTTCTCTTCATCTTATACCAAGGTAGCACTAATCCCATGGCCAGTTACTACAAGGTAAAGGTAGAGGTATTCCCTATCCATAGGCTTTGAAAGGATGAGAATTGTTACTAGGTGTTGTTTTAACTCTGCAAATGCTTTTGTGCACTCGTTTGTCCATGTGAATATTTTTTCTTTCTTGATAAGGTCAAAGAAAGGGATGTGTCTGTCTATTGCTCGGGACACAAAACGATTGATCGGGGCTACCATCCCATTTAGCCTTTGTACTTGCTTGGCGGTACGAGGGACTTGCATATCATGGATTGCCTAAATATTTTTGGTGTTGGCTTCGATCCTCTTTGCATTTACTGCATATCCCAAGAACTTATTGGAGCGGACAACAAAAGAGCACTTCTTTAGACTCAACTTCATATTATTTTGGGGAAGGATGTTGAAGGTTTTAACCACATCTTGTACATGCCACTCGACCTTCTAGGATTTGACTAACATATCGTCTACATTGAACTTCATTGATCTCCCATTCTTCTCTACAAAGATTTTATTGACGAGCCACAGATATGTTGTGCTCGCATTGCAAAGTTCAAATGGAATCACTCTGTAACAGTAGAACCCCACATTATTAATGAACGTCGTGTGCTCTTGATCTAGACCGAGAATAGAAATTTGGTTGTACTAGGGGTAGGCATCCATGAAAGTAGCAATTTGTGTCTGTTAGTAACATCCATAAGCTGGTCAATGCATGACAAAGGGTAACCGTACTTTCGACAAGCTTTATTGAGCGGAGAAGTCAATGCATGTTCTCTATGTGTTTCCGAACCAACACCAGATTGGCCACCTACATTAAGTACTTAGATTCACAGAAGAAACCATTACTGTGGAGATTCTCCACTTCCTCTATTAATGCTCTGTATATTTCTAGGTTGAGCGATTATCACTTTCAGAAGACTAGGTGAGCTTTGGGGTTGATGTTTGGTCATGACACATGATGGAGGGTTTTATGATGGTCATGTCAAGATTACCCTAAGTGAACACATCCTTGCTTTGTTCTAGAAAAAGTATCATTCTTTCGTGACTTCCGGATTTAACTCTATGCCGATCTAAATAAGCTTGCCAGGGTCGTTGTCTTTCATTATAGTTTCAAGTAGAGTAGTAGGACCTCATCTGGGTTATACCTTCCATGCAGGGGTCGAGTGGATTGTCGTTGATATCTTCTATATTTAATTCCAGGTCATATTGACCCACGTATATCATGCCTTCAATGAGGTCTTCACTAAAAAGGATGTTTGTGTGTGAATCCGAAAGCTTTGCCTACCACTGGCACTCATAGATGAGTCCACCGGTGTTGAGAGAGAAGGAGTGGTGGTATCACTTTTTCCTGCTTACCAATGGGATTGCATTTTTTCATTCCTTGTTGCTACAAGCTCTCTAGCCTTTTCTAGACTTTCCAGGGAGAGTTGGTCCCCGTTGTTTTCGTCCTTGGTACGAACGAGAGTCTTCATGGCTCTCGTGTTCTCTTAAGGGTGACATGTGATGTTATTGTTTCTTCCATAGGTTCTTTCGATGGATGGCCCTACATGAATGGGATCATTGAGTGGCTCTTGCATTCTATTGGGTTGATCATTGACTAATTAGCTGATTCTTGTTACAACAAGAGAACTCTCTTCTTGGCTTGCTGCAAAGAGTTGCTCTCGCAAATCCTGGCGGCTTGTTGATTGTCGTGGAAAGAGTTGATGCGTCACTTCATGAGGAACTTCATTGTAAGCCATTGTTATGTCACGACTATGTTCAGGTCCTCCAGTGCCGGTTTACCTATCTAAATGTATAAGCAGTTGTGCAATCCATCACTACGACATTTACATGAATCTTTATGGAGTGGGTTCCTTGCCAAAGGTGACTATATGCAAAGTTGAAGCTATAGGTACGATCCCAACACCTCCAAAACCATATATGGGAAGCGTGCAAGATGTGACGCTGGGAAATGGAAGCTTCATCTGGTTGATGATATTCTTGAGCGTGACATCGATGGAGCTGTTCATTCATGGGTTTTGATTCATGACACAAGCTTCAGAGATCATAAGACAAACTACAAAGAGAATACTATACAAAGGCGACAAAAAGAGAATAAACGTATATTATGCACTACAAAGGAGACAAGACTACAATCCAGAGATTAGTATGAATATTTTATTATATTGAGTCTTCGAATATTGTTAAAATCATTCCTCAAGTAGTCACATTCACATACAAATAGTTGTATATTGTTTTATACTTGAAAAAAATGTGATCTGTGCACATAATATCAGGTCGGTCAACCGACCAGTAAGCTCGGCTGACCGAACCTGTATTAGTACACAGATATGCATTGTTTTGTGCACGATTTTAAACTCAGCTGACCGGCCAGAATTTTCAGTCAACCGACCTAGAAATAACGGCTATTTTTCTGAAGAGTTGCGATCGTTCGTGAAGAGGAATCACCTTCAATCCAAGAGATATGGTCACAACTTTTGATTGAAACTCTTCATGAAAGATTGTAACTATTCTACAACTATATAAACATGTTTAATTCACTTCTACAATCACCGATTCTTGTTTATAATTCTGAAATCTATTCTCTATTTATTTCTGCAAATAAAAGCATTCATTCTCATTCAATATCGCTAGAATCCCTGAATTAATTCATATACTTCGATTCTACGCGATTATCCTCCTTCTAGTCTTCACACACACTATATATTCTTGAGCATTTGATTATAGGAGAATTGTACTATCAAAAGACAATCCGTGTTATTCAGAACACATTCGTCAACAAGTTATTTGTATTAAGTTGAAGTCCTCTTCGGCTGTTGAGGCGGAAAAATTCCTGTTCGGCTGCTCAGGTGTCGTATACCTATTCCTCTGGGTTAAGTGAGGGGTTTAGTTTAAATCCAGAGGGTATTCTGGGACTAGACGTAGAACGGGAAGTTCGAACCAGTATAAAAATTCCTGGTGTGCTTACTTTAATTTTTATTTTACTGCTATTATCAGTTTCCGCATTTATATACCATATTACACGATCCTTAGTACTGCACGTACACTTTCAGGAGCTACCCTATCAATGAAGACTCGGTGTACCTTGGTGCTGGTGATGTTGGCCAATATGACCATGAGCTTGTAACGACGGTATCCAATTTCTCTCTTGTCTTCGATGGAGAAGGTGATTTCTACTTTGTCTTCTTCTACCCTTGGACCTTTTAGGACTTGGAGCTCTACGGAACAGATCTAATAAGTTAGGATGAGCTCCCTTCTATATCGAGCTTGGGCCCTATTGCATCTTTTACCCACTTGAGACCACTACAAATTGACAATAGCTCAACGTTGACTACAACCACATCGTTATTGCAGCCTTTTGAAGCGGTGTAAGAGGATTTTGCAAGGTATTCCTTTGCTCAACCCGTTCTATTATATATTGCATAAGTACATCTTCTAGTTTAACGGCTCTATCTTGTCTTTCAGGTGACTGCATTCATTTGTGGAGTGGCCATTAAATTGGTGGAACTTGCAATATTTTCTACTACCTCAGAGCTCCTCCTTTCGCATTGATTGGGAGGGAGATGGCCTTTGGTAGGAAGCGTGATCCCTTATAGTGAGATTAATGGTTTTCCTTTCATGGGTTAATGTAGTGTGATTGGCATTCTTGTGTTTGAACTGAGAACCATCTTAATTGCGATTTTTGTTATTGTCTTGATGGCCATTCTTTCTATGGAGGCGTTCATCTCACAAGCTGCTCTGTTTCCTTACTTTCCCACCTTATTACTATCAGACACGTCTACATCTTCAAATCGCATAATGTTATAAGCTCTCTGGAAGAAATCATTCTAAGGATGAAACTTTCTACTATTGTAATTCCTTAAACATCTTGGGCCAGTGCCGCACCCCTAAGCATGAGGCATCACAAATCTATTCTTGTCCTCTCCTCATGCACATGTTGAATCTTTGTCGAAAAGGTTAGTGTAGGAGCAGAGTAACTCGCTCGGTCCTATTGTCTGTTGCATAGCTCTCTCGCATCATAACTCTGTTCCATAAGTCAAAAGAAGGAGTTTTGAAATCTGTGCAAAGCTAAGCCCAAGAGTGATTATTACCTTCCTAGAGATATAGGAACTAGTAAGAGGATAGTCTGGTCAGAATGGAAGAGAATAGAAGGCACTTTATATGGCCAGAGAGCTGGCCGGCTTGTGCGATGTAATTAAAAGCTATAATGTGGTCGGATGAGGCCTTTGTACTTTTCAATAGGAAGTACAGCATACGTCTAGTAGATGTTGTTCCCAAAGTTTCTTCAAAAGGGTTTCCTATTCTCATTATCGGAAAAACCCTCATCGTCAATATTTCTGGTGTAGATTCTCAACATTATTGTCGGAGCGACGCCATTTCCTCTCGATAATCCGCCTTTGCCTATTATGGGTGGTGCTGACATCATATTGGGGAAGGACTTCTCATGTGTCTTGCTGGGGAGGGATATCAATGGCACTGGTACGACGATGGTGAATTGTAATGATGAACATGGGTATGCAATTTCTTATATCTTTTTATAGTAGGTAACCTGGAATACTGGCCCCATCTTTCATGTGATCTAGGCTTAGGGACCTCATTTTGGAGTCGGGAGTGGACTAAAAGCTCTCTTTTCTCATGATTTCTGGCCCATTCGTCGTCGCTTAAGCGATCGAAGTGCAAATCATTCCCTACATTCACTACCTAAAGGCACTCAAAAGAAGAATTTATTTTTGCAGAGGGGAAGCTGCGAGTAGCCTGAGAATGTGAACGTCATGAATGAGGTCATGGTAATATGCAGCATGTAAATCTCTATAATGGGCGGGAACTGCCGCTACAAGGGTCTCCAGCACGACACTCTCGCAGGTATCATGCATTATGTTAGAAGTTATACGAACAGTGGGTTGGATGAGGGTCCAGTCCATTACTACGGAGATCACTGGACCATAATTGACAATTTCTTGGGCATCCACCCTAGCCTCGAGTTCATTCAAATCATGGACAATCTAATCAATAATAGTGAGCATATTGACCAGACTAAATCACACATCATTGCTCAGACTCAGGATGAGACAAACAATGCTCATTGTGGTGGCCCCATTAGTGTTTTGGTCATTTGAGTTATTGGCCTAATACCACCATTAGCTTACATGGTGTAACTATTTGAGTAAAGTAGTGGTTTGAGAAGAAGAAAAGAGGAGAAAGTTGAGAGCTTTTGGGGGAACATCCACCTTCTAACTCCATAATGTTAACTAAATTTTCAGTCAATCTCGGAATTATATATTGAAATAGATACTAATAATAGTAACTTGTTAATACCATATTTAATAAATGCAATATGAAGATATAATATATTATAATATGATAAAGAAAAGAGGCACATAATTTTAGTGTGGTTCGATCAAGTTGATCTAAGTCCACTGTGGTTGTTAATCATATTACTTAGACTTTCGTTATAAGAGTTTGAATTATAAGATATATTAATGTGTAAATGAAATTAAAATTCAATCATTGTATAAGTGAATGCAAAGTTGTATTTATAGTTGTTGAGATTTGTCTTAGACGACACAAGTTGATGTGACAAGCCCTAGAAGTTCTTACAGCCATTGATGGAGCTATATGGTTCAGATGTGTGCCAATTAGGATGGCAGATGGGGTAAATGGTTTGGATGATGGCTAACTAGAGGGCTATGCCAATGTGTAGTTGTGTCAGAGAGGCGACATAGGGACAGAATGCTGTTTTTGAACACTAATGCCATTGCCATGTGGATAGAGAAAGACACATGTTAGTTGTTGCATTGTGACACTTCTGTTCGGTGAATAATACCACTTTATTCTAATCATTTCAGTGGAACAATGTAGGGTCATTAATTCTTTATGTAAGGGTAACTAGGTGCTTTTGCCATAAACCTGTCGAGTCAAGACAAAACTAGATGGTCGAATCAGATAGATCTTCAAGGGGAAGGCAAGCAATGAGGATTAAGGGATTCGAAAGGCGAATGGGGGAAAGACCTCTATATTATGGACAAGTACTTTAGTGGCAAGGCGAGTTGAGGGATTTGTATGTGGGGGTTGAGGTGACCTACTGGGTGTATACCCGGTTGGGCCATTGTCCGACCCCATTAAATATCAGGGCATTTGATTCTTGGAGGGCTGTGGTGGGAAACTTGCCTGGGTGATCGTTTGGGCTAAGTGCACTTGATGCTAGATCATGCAGGGCGAGCATGGCGAAAGCTTAGCAGGTCAAACTGTCATCTTCTGGGAGATAAATTAGCAGTAGTAGTAATTTAGGAAATTGCACTATACATACACATACTTTTGTATAATGATCCATTTTTTTGGATTGTTTGTTTTTATTTAGATACGAACTGATAGAGTTAGGGGTATGCCGTAGGGGCAATTATTTAATTTGTTACATATATCTAACTCGTTAACCAATCTTGTTCGAAATAAAGGTAATTTCTTTTTTTACATACTTATATAATGTGGTTACATTAATTAATCAATTTAATTAAAAGTATATTTAATAGAAAATCCATAAATGGTATTTTTGTGATAGTAGTTACAAAGTGTTGTAACCTTGAGTAATTTATCACAATGAAACAAATATACCATTTTAAACATTCCCAGTCAAAATGCATCGAGACTGGATATCGATGTATCCATTGAGACTAGAGTATGTAATGCTCTCCAAATGTTGGGCAGTATATTACTCATGAATGCTGGGGGCACCAAGGGATTACGTACTGATAGTTATTGGATAACTATGGAATGACTCACTCGATAGTTTTTGTTGGTTAATATAACTAAGGTCACGTAGAGAATACCGATGTGACTAACTTACACAGTTCTCTCGACTTGAGAATATTGTTGATCTTCAATGTGGAAGCTCCGCTTTGATTATAGTTAAATCATGGCATAATGTCCCTCGAACGACTATAGTTGGATCGAGTGGAACCTTTGGAATGAAACACAATTCAAGAGAGAATTCGTCTTCTCGGTTATATTAGGTTAGTATCACGGTCAACTGAAGTCAACTCAAAGTCAAAGTCTCTGGCCAGAGTATTTCGGTTAATAATAATTGTTATTATTGAACCAAAGACTTTGTATTTGGACTATAAAGTTGAATGTGGATGATATTGGAATATTGACCATTACCAAATTCCATAAATCCAAAGTGATATAGTTTTAACGAAAATAATTGGTGTAAATAATTGCCACTATCAAGCACCGCTTATAATAAGTAAAATTGGATTTTTACCAAAAGATGTGTAAGCGATAAATTCGGCCAAAATGTCACACAACCTGCTAAGGACGTGTGACCGTTAATATTCGAATAGTTCGATATTAATCGCTGACTGAGTTTACGCCTATGAGTCGCACAATCGTAATGATGAATTCTCTGAAAAAATACATGATTTAATTAATTTATAAAATGCTATAAATTGATTAGATTAATTGATATTTGAGAAATATTAATTATTATTTATTTGATGTTTGGAAGTTCTTTTGTAATTATTTTAATGCATTTATAAAAGTTATATTTACGCGCATTGATATACGATATCGATGTAATTTAAAGATAATTGCATGAAATGATTTATGAAAATTTTATGTCATTTGATGACATGATTTATGAAAATTTTATGTCATTTAATGACATGATTTGTGGAAATTTTATGTCATTTGATGACATACGTGTAACAACCCAGAATTTTGGATATTTGAAATTGGGATATTTAATTGATTTTAAATATTTAAAAGTTAATTTTTAACTTGAATTTCAAATATAACTATTTATTGGATAATTTAATTATTGAATTAAATAATTGGAAATTTGGTAAAATATTTAATCTGGAGTTTTAAGCTTGGTAAAAATAATTTAAAGGCTTAAAAAATTTATATTAATAATACTGAAGATAATAAAATTTTTAAAATTGAATTTAAAAGTGATTTGTTCGGTTTTAAAAATATATCGTTTAAATTGACATTTAAAAATAGTCTTTCGGGGCACAGTCTCGGAATTCGACGAAAATAGTTGCATTGGATCCATAATAGTGTATTATTATCGAATTTCAAATTTCATAGCATTTGGAGTTATCATTTGGTCGTACGGAATAGAAACGCGTTGGAATTTATATCGAAAGTTCAATATAATAATTGGATCCTAAAAGCTATCTTCTCCATACGATTGAATTAGGACTTGAAACCTTTTCCCTTGCGTTTGGAATAGTGGTATAACATTATAAACGCCTAGTGGCACGCCTCGATAGGAGTTCGAGATTTTAAGCTACAAAAAACGAGACGTTGTGAATTTGAATTAATATATTTATTTATCTAATTAGATTTCTGGTCAAACCTGTCTCATCTCCACAACATAGGATCTGACTTTTGCCTATTGAAACACACAAAACATTATAAACACACAACATCTCCTCCCTCTCCGTTTTAAAAATCGAACACGCGAACAATTACAGAAGAAGAAAAAAGCAACAGTTTGGGAAAAAAATAATTTCTCTTAATATACTCAACGAAAATTTTTGAAACTACTTTCAAAATTCAAGTTTTTCCATCCTCTTCAATCTAGTAAATATGTTGATGGTCGCGGCTTCATTCTGTTATGATCGACTGTGAAGTCGGAGGTGATTTCGAAACTAGGGTTACGTTTTTCGTGAGATTCAGGCATCAATTCGAGTCATGGGAATGATTTTTGGACCGAGCATGTCGAGACGCAGCTAGGAGCCAATTATGGTGGGGGTGCTGTGGCATTTTGAAGTTCACGACAGTGGCAGGTCGATGAGGAGGTCGTGATATTGGTTTTTTCTTGGATGGGTCGTGGGTTGATTCGCGAGCATAGGCGGATGGAGGTCGCGATGAGGAGTGTGATGGTGGGAGTCATTCGATGGATTGGTGGATGTCGGTGCTGTGCACGTGCACGAGAAGGGTCATGCAAATGGGTTTCAGGCGAAAAAAAAGAAGAGAGGGGAAGGGAAGGAACCGTTCAGGTGGGCGGGCTGAGTTTGGCTATGGGTTCGATCTGGGTTTCTTTTTATTCGTGGGCTTTCTTCTTGTATAAAAAAAGAATAAGAAAAGGGAGGAAGAATAGGAGCAGGCCGAGCTGCTGTTGATCGAGGAAGAGGAGGGTAACACAAATTTGGGTAATTTAAAATTTAAAATTGTTATCCCATTTATGTTAGTTTAGTTAAAATTTTATCGATATCAATAAACTCGAAATCTATTCGTACGAGGTCAGGATTAGGTATTGATGTTGTGTTGCAGTTATATGGATATTCTTTACATTTTGGAATGTGGTTGGAATCATTTGAAGTTAGCGGGGATTTTAAATTAATTTGAACGCTATTCAATTAATTTAAAATCGGAACAATTAGCAAATAAAAGAAAACCAATGTGAGTTAATCTCACTCAATTTTGGATTACTGCAATTAATTTTAAAGAGATAAAATTAATTATTGATTAACTGATAGAATTGATAAATTATTATCAGTGGATGTGATAATATATATAGTAGTATATATATATTGGAGTGATTGATATTCTCGCATATATATAGCAAATGAGACCCTACACGCCATGCATAATAGCGGATGACCCTATATACCGCGATATCCCCCTCAAAGTGGGATTGGTATTTTATATTGTATTAACATTTGTGGATGCAGGAAAACAGGTCAGAGGGATCCAACTGGATTCCTCAAAAATGTTTGAATTTATTGGGTGTTATGGTATTACTGGTTAGATTTTGGTATTTTTAAATATCAATAATAAATGTTTCAAGTTTGGAAAGAAATTAAAAAGGAAATTTGAAGTAAAAATATTTATAGTGAAATTTGGATTTATTAAAGGAAATGAATTTGGGAAAAATAAATAGCTTGAGTTAAAACTTTGTACTTGGTAATTTCAGAATAAAAAAAAGATTTGAATAATGTAAATAAAATGATTTTTAAATAATAGAACTTAAGCGTTATTGTTTAAGTATAAAAGGATTTACTTTTAAATTTGAGATTTAATAGTTGGAAGAATAAAAAAGGGAATTTTGAAAATAAAATATGGGATTGTCGTACTAGATTTTAAATATTCTAAATTATAAAAAGGAGGTGGAATCGAAATGTAGTGGTTTTGGAATACAGTTGGGTTATTTTGGAGAAATTGATTTAAAAATGAAATTTAAATTAGAAATTGATTTAAAATTGATTAAGTGTTGTGAAACCGTTTTAAACGGGAAGTGAGACTATGGAATTTATAAATGAAGTTTATAAATAAAGTGAAGTAATTATCAGTGGATAAATTGAAATTATGAATTCATGGTGAGGATTTATAAAGAGATGGGTAAATCAGTTTAAAAATAAATGGTAGATTTATTTTTAGAAATGTGAAAAAGGGAATTTACGGAATTTGGACGTAAATCAAATTGGAAATAAATCGAGAAGGATTTATTAATATTGGACTGGCTATATGGGAGTTGAAAAATATTTTTTTTGAGAAGTTAGGTTTATTTTAAAAAGGGAATTTTTAAGTATTAACTAGAAAATTTAGAAGTGCTTAAAGAATATTCCAGAAAATAAATTATTTAGTTGTTTAAAAATTTGCTTAAAGTATATTCAAATATTGATCAAGTTAGTTTATAGTAAGTTAATTATTATTTAAAGATTAATCGGTAGTATTATTTTAAAGGGATAAATTATTCAGTATCCAATATTTTATAATATCTTTTATTTTAAAGAGTATTTGCCTAAGGTTTAACTTGGAAAACTATTATAGGAATTTCGTAAGTATTATATTGAAATTTTTTAAATAAAGTTTCCGGGAAGTAATGGTATACCCGCATGGCGAAATCGGAGGCAGTGAGTGCCTGTAGTTAAGTCTTGAATTTCTTTGGGATAGAGACGTAACCATTTAGCTGCGAATCCATGGTTTGATATCGCAGTGGTACTTTCCAAATTATTTTCAAGGTTTTCCAAATATCTTTGAAAGAATAGTTTTGGTGAATTTACTTAACTTGATAAGATAAGTATATATTTTGGATAAAAAGATTTAATTTATTAAAATTAAATTATAAAGAGATTTGGAGTTATTCGGTGGAAAAATGGAATATTTGGTTGAATGATTGTTTATTTGATAGTTAAATAACCGACTATCAAATCTGGACCCAAAATATAACTTTGGGAATATCTAGGAGAAATATGAGAATTATATGGTACAGTTACCGTTCGAGGTGCTATACTGTTCGTATAAACTCGTTTCGTTCTTCTAGGACATTTATAAGGAAATTCGTCCACTAACGGTTAGGAGGTGATCTTCGATCTATTTCGTCTATTTATTTCCTAGAGAACCGAGGTTGATTTTACCGGAAATATTGAACGTTGTTTCGAAGAGACCGGGATCAGATTTGTTATCCGAAAACCACTTCGATCCAACGAGGGCGTTTTCGATGTGAAAACAAGAGCATGGAGTCGAAGATGGAGCAGTGAAGTGCAAGGGAATCACTACTAATCCTAAGGATTATTCCAAAATGGATGTAGTAGGAATAATGCCTTCGGTTCCGTTCGGACCTTGAGCGGACTTGTATGGATGAATGCTATCAGAACATTGTCACCGGAGGACAATGAGCATTCTAAGTGAAATTTCCTTAAAAAGGTAATCGTAGCCTCTAGCCTCATCAACCGGGAATGACTGAAAATCAGGGAAGATGCAGCAAGGCTAAGTGGGTCGCACCCAATTAGGGTATGTTTATCACCTTTCTAGGTACCCGCGGATATTATTACTACGGTATATGGGAGGAGCTCAAGAGAGGGTGGGAACACCCGGGGTGATAGCATTTTCGGTCTATCCAGGTTAGGGATAGTCCGATTTTTTGTGGCAGGGGATCCCAGCGTGGTCCTCCGTACGCTGTTTCTAGACGTGTACTTTGACAGGTGGTACCCCAGTGCCTAGTCATTCATATGGAATCCATTCTCCAATACGTGCCTTTATGGTTTTGATTGTAGAGCCTAGTATGCTGGAATTTAATTAATGTAACAATTTCGGCTATTTGAATAAGTATTTGTACTTAGACACTATTATAATATCAGAGCATTTGATATGAAATGTTTTGGTTATCGTAAGGTAAAAAACCGTCGTGTTTATGTGTGGCGTGGTCTTACGAAATACCTTTGATTTTCAAAGGATTTTGGAAACTTTAATAATTCAAATTGAGTGTATTTTCTCACGCTGGTTTTACAGACTGGCTCGGATATTATTTTATTATAATGTTCGAGTTAGACTAAGTATTGCAGATACATGATAGGATGCTATGGAGCTTAGGAGATGAGCTGGATGACGGAGACATATTTTACGTATCTGATTATATTCCACTGTGTATTGTAGGCTGTATATTTAGCACTTGTGAGGACAAGTTATATAACTGTCCAGTATTGAGTTGTGATTTATTATACTCTAATGATGTAATGTATAAATAATAGTGATAGTTCTTTTTTGTATACAGAACAGTTGTATGACATTTCATCAAAAAGGTGTGTTTTAAGGATTTATTATACTCTGATGATTTATCAACAAGGTGTGTTTTAAGGATTGGTTACAAGGTATGACATTTTCTATATATATATATATAGTGATTCTGCAATGTTTGGTGGAAATTTAATTTGACTTTCATAATTTGTATGATGTATGACTGTCTTGCTTAATTAAAAAATTATTTATGAAGATTGAATTATTTGTTGAATGATATGGTTGAGTTTTCATTTGATAGATCAAAATTAAATTTGTTTATGTTTTAAAACAACATTTAAGTGTAGATCTTTGTTTCTAAACGTTCTAATTAAATTGTAATTCTTCAGATCTGAATGTTTACATTTTCGAATTGATTAACTACTTTTCTTTACATTGTTAAATTGAAAGTAAATCTATATATTATAAAATACAATGTTTTATTTTAGTTCTATGTTTTAACATTTAATTTAAATTCCATTTCTTTAAATCTAGAAATTTACATTTTCATGTTGATTGATTGAATTATATTTAAAGTTAAAAAATGAATTTATATGGAATCAAAATAATATTTCAATTGTAGTTCTATGTTTTAATCTTTCTTCACAAAGTGTAATTTTAATTTTGAATTTTAGTGCATGTATGTATGTATGTTTGCATGTATTGCTTGCACTTTTTAGTGCATTAGATATTTACATATGAATAAATTGAATTTTAACAACAAATCAGAGTTTTGAAATTGACTGCAATAACTCTCTAATTTATATTATTAAAAATCTTTGATTGAATTCCATATATACATATTTGGATCTACTTGTATGTGTTCATATAAAATTTAATTTTTCTTTACATATATTATCATAGTATGAAATCATTTCTCTTTTTTTGGTAAAGCCAGTGGGGTTGAATGGTCCCTACTATTTATTTATAACCAATAGGATGAGATCTTACAATCATAAATAGGATGAACGAAGACAACTACGAAATGAAAGACAAGAAATGGAAAAGAAATAAAAAGGAAAAAGTCACACCAAACAAAAACAGTGAGAGGGAGCATACAAGAAACCTCAAGGCCACAAATTAACCACAACAGGGTCAACATGGTAAGGGGAAAGGATCATCACTTGTTGTATTTCATTGCAAATGCAGTAAAATATTTCCATTCTTGGTCGTCTCTTATTGTTGAATATGATTTCATTTCTTTCCCTCCATAGCGCCGAGACAGCAACCTTTAAGTAAATCAGCATTTCATAAGTAGAAGCAGTTTTCCACTTAGTTGCCTTGAAAATATTTAACCATTCAATTTTGCTATCCATCACTGGTTGCACACAACATCCTCTTCCCTTATCTTCGACCAAATAAAATTTGAGAAAGGACAAACAAAGAAGAGATGGTGTATATCTTCAACTGCAGTATGAAAAAAGGAGCAAAAGGAGTTCACGATCAATCCTTTCCTTCTCAAGTTTGCTTTAGTGTGCAGGGCATTATTTAAAATTTTCCAAAGCATGAAATCAAGCTTTTCATTGTTATGACATGTCCATATTCTTTTGTTCCAAACAAATCTATCATGCGATTCAGGAGGAGATAGAATATTATAAATTGTGGCAATTGAGTGTTCCTTTTTATGATCCGACCAGGAATATTCATCATGTGAAGCATGTGTTAGTCCTTAAGATGATGGTTTTGATGACAACAACCTTAGAATAAGATTATAAAATATAAATACTAACATTATAGTTTAGATATATATATGTATATGCAGGATTTAACCATGCATGTACAAAGAATGAAGACTGTACAGTATAGAGATTCAAGATATCAAGATTGAAGACTCATGAGTATCAAGATTATCAAGAGTTCAAGATTTCAAGATAAGTATTGACTCTAGAATTATGTTAAAACTTCATAATAGCACTGAAATCTTCACTCCATTTTTCTTTTGGGATGGAACCCATTTCTACCTTTTTTGTGGCTTACAAACCCATGACAAGTAGCTTACAAACCTACGACAAGTGGCTTACAAACCCATGAACATCCTGGTTTTGTACAAGTTTTGTAACAACCCGCATATTTTACGATTTTATATTTAAATATTTTTATTTAAATATAGCGTCGTTAGTCGGATTTAAGTCCGGAATGCTACTTTTTGCAAACGGTCGAATTAGGACTCGGGACCACTTCCATTGAGTCCACAATGGCGTTTGCGACATTTTTGAGTATAAGCTTCGATATGTTTGGAGTAAGTTGAATTTTTCTATTTTCTAGTGGGCTTTTGGGTTTGGGTTTCACCCAACTTATTCTATACCTTAACTCAGCCCTCTCCTCTCCATTCATTCTCATTTCATTTCTTTTTCTTTAGCACAACTGAAAATGGGGGAAGAGAAGAGGAATTAGAAACTCCAAGCCGTAGATTCAATTGCAAACTCCAATTCTTGCTCCAAATTCGAAGAGAAGCTAAGGTAAGCTCCATCTTCATCTTCTCCATCTCTTCTCCTCTTTAATTTCAAAAAATTCCTAAACCCTAATTTAGGAAATACTTGTTTTGATCTTAGATTGAAGCTTGTAAAGTTGAAGTTAAGAGTGGTTGACCTTTTCTTTGCATTTGAGCTTCTTAACCTTGTTTTTGAGTTTAAAGGTGAGATTTTTAAACTCACATCTAAGCTTATAGCTTTTGTTGTTATTGGGTAAGAATTCCTAACATCAATTCATGTTCATTTGCGTTCGATTTGGATCGATTTGGTGAATTGTCCAATTTTTGGTTTTTGGAATCCAATTTTTGTGAAAATCTCTTTTGTGAATGTTTGAACATGTTTACCGGGATGTACTGAAGAGGCTGTAAGGCCGGGTTGTCATTTGGCATGAGTCCCGAGCCGCGGTAGCTCGATTGATCGTTCCGATATAGTTTTGCCCCATTGAGGGGCTAGACTGATTCTGCCCAAGAAGCAGGTTCAGTCGACTGAACCAGTAGGTCAGTCGACTAAACCAGGGGGGCAGAAAACATTCTGCCCCTGTATTAGTCGACTGACCTCTGGGTTCAGTCGACTGACCTGGGGGGACATATATTCCTTGCCCTGTGTCAGTCGACTGACACCCTGTATCAGTCGACTGACCTGGAAACAAAAAGTTTCCAGGCTTTGGGCAGTTGACTGACCCACTGGTTCAGTCGACTGACCTGCTTGTCTCAGCCTATTTGTTGTTTTGCCTTGGTTTTCCAATTTCGATCGAGTCGTGTCGATCCAATCAGTTGTTATCGCATTTTGACTTTGATGATTCCTTTTTGATTTCGTGCACGGGTTTTTATAAAATGATCTTTTTAAATTGTATTAAAAACTTGTTTCTCTAACTTCTAATTTCTATTTAAAACACACACAATTTTGCACTTCGAGCGAAGAGGGAGGAGAACCAAATGATTACATAAAACGCGTGCTATGAACACGTGCGTTTATCTTTTCAGTTAATTCCTAATCTATTCGTTTGACCGTTTTGACCTTTGGGTCTGGTTTACCGATGAGATGAGGTGAACTTTGTACTGCTTTGAGTGTGAAATTGACTAACGGTTAGTAAACCGTTTAGTGCGAACGTGGGGTATGGGACTCACGTTAACATTTTTCGGGTTCCTTTCTGAGAGTTGTGACACATTCCGCCGGACAATGGTGTCCAGTACCGCCACTACGGTTTGTTGGCTTCGGGCGTTGGCTTCGGGCGTTGCCTTTTGGCATTGCCTTCGGGCATTGCCTTTTGGCATTGCCTTCGGGCGTATGGATCCTTGTACTGAGCTCGAGCATCTTTTGTTTCTTTGACAATTATATTTCCCTAGAGTATCGCCTTCGGTATAGGTTCTTTGAACCACACGATATATAGTGATTACCTCATGGAAACTTATGTTACCTTTGTTGGTATTTGTCATTTGCCTTTTGGCTTGTTTTGGGATACGTATGTCCTGGTTTATTTGAGTTGCCTATGATATGAGGCTTGTTATGATTCATCTTATGTTAGATGAATTGGTTATCTCCTTTGGAGATAATTGTGGTACTTTATGATCTTGTATGTTCATTATCATTGGTTTATCTAACTAATTTGTTTAGCTAGACTGACCCGTGTATTTTATACTCGGGTCAGACCGAGATGTTTCAGGTTAGGTACTTTGGATTTAGCCTCTTTTGCTTCCGCATGGACTATTATGCTAGCTCCTTTTTGTCATAGCTTTTTGTGTGGTCCTTTTTGTCTGTAACTCTGATATGCACTCTATTGACTTGTCTGTATATAGTTGTTTGCTTTACCACATGTCATGTATCATTTTGTGAACTCTGTAATGTATCTGTATATGTGTAAATGTATGCGATGATCTATTGTACTGTGATGTGTATTACATTTGAGTTGTTATATTTTATTCTGATAGATCCTCAGCGACCTATGGCTTTGTATTAAGTATGTATTGGATAAGTCGATCCATTTAAGTAAGAAGTGGTATTGTCGGCGTATTCAATAGTTAATTAAGACAAGGCTATAGATGGTCGCTCCTAACCAGCTCTATTCTCCGCATTAGCAGACGGTGCTACCTTGTAATACTCTTTGCTAATGTAGGTCATGGAGTGGGGCATTACAAATTGGTATCAGAGCCGAGTTCAGAACAAAATATGATAAACATAGAACAGAGACACATATTACGGTACATCAAAGGGTAGTATGAATGTTACAAATCTATGAATCTTCGTGCCTTTAGGGTAGATAGAATTTTGGGAATACGTCTAGGAATGCATTGTATTCCGTAGTATCCCATATTTGAATGAATGATATCTACCTTGTGAATAATCGTTTTCTTATCTTATCTTTCAGCTAATGGCCGGAAGAGGCAGAGGACGACGCACGGATGCTGGGCAATCCAGTGGCTCGCATCCGGACGGCGTTTATATGTCTGCCGATCAGTTTTTGGAGTTATTTAGGAGCACTCAGCCTCCAGCTCCTATTCGTGCATCTCCTCCACGCAAGTCTGCCTTTGCACGCCTGTGCAGTGATTTTTCTCATCTTGGTGGAAAGCCATTCAAAGGCTCCGATTCCGTTCCTGAGGTCGAAGCTTGGATTCGCACATGCGAACGTATCTTCTCTCGTATGGATCTTTCTGACCATGATCGAGTTCTTGTAACTTCTAGCTTATTGCAAGAGCGTGCCCTTGATTGGTACGAGCTTCTTATAGCCGAACTTGATGAGTCTGTTCTTTCTTGGACTTAGTTCCGGGAGCGATTCGAACTCAAATTTTTCCTGACTCTGAGAAAGTTTTATTAGCCCGTCGCTTCCTTGAGTTGAAGCAAAGGAAGTCTTCCGTTTCTGAATATTTTGCATCTTTCGAGGCCTTAATTTTGTATGGTCTTGAATTCATTAGCACTTCATATAAGAAAAATATGAAGTTTGTCTCTGGTCTTAAGAAATATCTTAAGAAGTCCTTAATGCTTTAGCTTAAGCTTTCTTTTGAGGAGTTGGTTGATTCGGCGCTTCATCTCGAGGCCATCGAGAAGGAGTGTGATAGTGGTGATGATGTTGAGGTTCGCAAGAACCCCAATAAGAAGAAGTTTCCATTTCATAAGCAGAGATTTCTTCCTTCCAAGAAGAAGAAGTCTATTGAACCTGGTTCTAACTCTCAATCTGCTGGAACACCTTCCATTCGGAAGTGTTTCAATTGTGTTCTCCTGATCATATGATTCGAGCTTGTCCTAAGCCTCTCTTCTGCCATTATTGCAAGAAGGAAGGTCACCGTGTTTCCACCTGCCCTACTGCTCCTGCTAGTGCCAAGTCTGGCAAGCTTTATGTTGCTAAGGCTTCTGGAGGTCCTTCTTAGCCCAGAGGTATATCCCCATCTATTTTGGAAGCTTCTATTTTATTTCATGACCGTAGTATTCGAGTTCTTTTCGATACGGGTGCTTCGCATTCTTTCGTACAGAAAAAGCTCATCGATGATTTGTCTTTGGATGTTTCTTGTATGATTACTTCGTTGAGTATTGCGAATCCTATTGGGGGATCCGCAACCCTTAGCATGCTTTGTGATGATGTTGAGATTGTTTTATGTGGTTTTCCTTTTCGTGCGAATCTGCACGTTATTTCTTATTTGAATTTTGATATGATTTTGGGTATGGACTAGCTAGTGAGATATGATGCCAAGATAATTTGTTCTAAAAGGATTTTTTATCTTCGACATCCAGATTCGTCTACTCAGCTGTCACATCTTGACTCATGAGATGATGATGATATGTCTCGTATTCCTATTGTTTGTGATTTCTCTGATGTTTTTGAGCCGGTTTCGGGTTTGCCACCCAAGCGGGCGATCGAGTTCCGCATTGATCTTATTCTAGGCGCGAAGCCAGTTGGCCATCCCACGAGGATGTCTACCAAAGAAAATAAGGAACTCAAGAAGCAACTTTTAGAGCTTGAGTCCAAGCAGTTGATTCAGTCCAGTTTTTCACCGTGGGGTACCGCGGTCGTCTTCGTGAAAAAGACCGATGGAACTCTTAGGCTCTGCATCGACTATCGCAAGCTTAACGAGTTGACCATCAGGAATAGGTATCCTTTGCCGAGGATCGATGATATGTTCGATCTATTGAGTGACGCTAAGGTCTTCTCTCAGCTCGACCTTGCCACTGGTTTTCATCAGCTCCGAGTCGCGGAAGATAGCATACCTCTTACATCTTTCCGCACTCGATATGGTTCTTTCGAGTGGCTCGTTATGCCGTTCGGTTTGACGAACGCTCCTGCTTTCTTTGTTGATCTTATGAATCGAGTATTCCGGGAATATCTCGATAAGTTCGTCCTTGTGTTCATTGACGACATTCTTGTTTATTCTAAATCTGAAGCCGAGCATGCTAATCACTTGAGGATTGTCTTGAGTACTCTTCGTCACCATCCGCTTAAAGCAAAATTCTCCAATTGCCATTTTTGGGAGAATAAGGTTAAGTTCTTATGCCATGTTGTATCTTCCGACGGCATTTCTATCGATCCCTCAAAGATCGAAGCTATCCAGAATTGGAAGAGGCCTGAGAATGTTCATGAGATTCGTAGTTTTCTTGGATTGGCGGGTTATTACCGTCGGTTCATTAAGGATTTTTCCCATGTTGTGCTTCCTCTCACCAGCCTTACTCGGAAAGGCATTCGTTATATTTGGTCCAACAAGTGTGAAGCTTCCTTTCAGACATTAAAGGAACTTCTCACTAATGCTCCTATTCTTGTGGTTCTCGAAAGGGAATCATGATCTTGTTATCTACACCAATGCTTATTGTAGTGGTCTCGGTGCCGTGCTTATGCAGAAGGATCGGGTAGTTGCTTATGCTTCTAGGCAACTGCGTTCGAATGAAGTTCGCTATGCCACTCATGATCTTGAGTTAGCCGCCATTGTCTTTGCCTTGAAGATTTGGCGACACTATTTATTAGGCGAGCGCTTCATTCTTTATACCGATCATAAATCCTTGAAGTATTTGTTCACTTAGAAGGAACTCAATATGAGGCAACAACGTTGGCTTGAGTTTCTTGCCTCCTATGACTTTGATATCCTGTATACCCCTGGTAAGGGTAATCGTGTTGCTGATGCGCTTAGTCGCAGACATTCGGCTGTTGTTTCTATGATGCTTGCCGAATGGGATATTCTTGAGACCCTATATTTTTGTGATATTCGTGATCGAGCTCCATCCTCTGATTCTCCAGTAGAATTATTCAGTTTAGAAGCTCGACCTCTTTATTGGATCATATTTCCGAAGCTCAGCGCCGTGATCCTGATCTTGTGCATCTTATTCAGCTTTGTGAGTCTGAACCCCGTGATGAGGCGTTGCGGGATTTCAGCATTGATTTTCATGGGTGTCTTTGCAAGAAGAACCGTATTGTTGTGCCTTTTGATTCTGCACTTAGGCATGACATTCTTGATGACTGTCATCATTCTAAGTATACTATTCATCCTGGCAGTAGTAAGATTTATGCCGATATGCATCGCCTTTATTATTGGGAAGGCATGAAGCACGATGTGGCGAGTTATGTGAGTAATTGCATGACTTGTCAACGTATTAAAGCCAAACATCAGCGCCCTTCTGGTCTCCTTCAGCCTCTAGAGATTCCATTGTGGAAATGGGATCAGATTTCGATGGATTTCATTGATGGCCTACCTCGTACGAGATCAGGCCATTCTAGCATTTGGGTTATTGTTGATCGCCTCACCAGGTCAGCTCATTTTATTTCTCTTAAATCTAATAGGACCGCTTCTCTTTTGGCTAAGTTATTTATCAAGGAAATCGTGAGACTTCACGGTGTTCCTAGTTCGATTGTGAGTGACCGTGATCCTTTATTCACCAGTCATTTCTGGCAGAGTCTTCAGCAAGCTTTGGGAACAAAGCTTAATTTCAGTACAGCTTATCATCCACAATCTGATGGACAGACTGAACGGGTGAATCGTATCTTATAAGATCTCCTCCATATTTGTATTCTTGATTTCGGAGGTAGTTGGGAGGATCATCTACCCCTTGTAGAGTTCTCCTATAACAATAGTTTTCAGTCCAGTATCGGTATGGCTCCTTTCGAAGCCTTATACGAAAGGCCATGTCGATCACCTTCTTGTTGGTTGGAATCCGGGGAGAAGCTTGTTCTTGGCCCGGAGTTTGTTCATGATTCTTCTGAGAAGATTGTCCTTATTCGTCAGAGAATGAAAGAGGCACAAAGCAACCAGAAATCCTACGCGGATAACCGTAGGAAGCCTCTCGATGGTGATCTCGTCTTTATTCGTGTTTCTCTTTTGAAAGGGGTTATGCGCTTCAGTGTGACAGGGAAATTGGCTCCTCGCTTTGTAGGACCATTTCCTATTACTGAACGTATTGGCCCTATGGCTTATAGAGTTTCACTTCCAGCTCATCTATCCGGAGTTCACAACGTGTTTCACGTCTCTCAGCTTCGGAAGTGTCTTCGAGAATCAGATTCTGTTATTGAATCTCCTGATTTGCAAGGGCTTGAGATCTCACCAGATTTATCTATTGTACAGCAGCCTATTCGCGTACTTGCCACGGAGGCGAGACACCTTCGAAACAAGGACGTGCCGCTCATTAAAGTTTAATGGTCCGCTAATCCCAATGACTGTACTTGGGAAACCAAAGAGTTTATCGAGCGATCCTATCCGGGTTTTCCATCTTTGTTTTGCAATGGTGAGAATATCTTTTTATCTCAAGCTTATTTTTTTTCTTGTCTTCTTGGTTGTAAGTATGTAGTTGTTGCAAATTCTTCTCTAGGAATTGTGTGGACGCAATTTTGTTAAGGTGGGGAGATCTGTAACAACCCGCATATTTTACGATTTTATATTTAAATATTTTTATTTAAATATAGCGTCGTTAGTCAGATTTAAGTCCAAAATGCTACTTTTTGGAAACGGTTGAATTAGGACTCGGGACCACTTCCATTGAGTCCAAAATGGCGTTTGCGACTTTTTTGAGTATAAGCTTCGATATGTTTGGAGTAAGTTGAATTTTGCTATTTTCTAGTGGGCTTTTGGGTTTGGGTTTCACCCAACTCATTCTATACCTGAACTCAGCCCTCTCCTCTCCATTCATTCTCATTTCATTTCTTGTTCTTTAGCATAACTGAAAATTGGGGAAGAGAAGAGGATTTAGAAACTCCAAGCCCTAGATTCAATTGCAAACTCCAATTCTTGCTCCAAATTCGAAGAGAAGCTAAGGTAAGCTCCATCTTCATCTTCTCCATCTCTTCTCCTCTTTAATTTCAGAAAATTCCTAAACCCTAATTTAGAAAATACTTGTTTTGATCTTAGATTGAAGCTTGTAAAGTTGAAGTGAAGAGTGGTTGATCTTTTCTTTGCATTTGAGCTTCTTATCCTTGTTTTTGAGTTTAAAGGTGAGATTTTTGAACTGACATCTAAGCTTATAGATTTTGTTGTTGTTGGGTAAGAATTCCTAACATCAATTCATGTTCATTTGTGTTCGATTTGGATCGATTTGGTGAATTGTCCAATTTTTGGTTTTTGGAATCCAATTTTTGTGAAAATCTCTTTTGTGAATGTTTGAACATGTTTAACGGGATGTACCGAAGAGGCTGTAAGGCTGGGTTGTCATATGGCATGAGTCCCAAGCCACGGTAGCTCGAATGATTGTTCCGGTATAGTTTTGCCCCATTGAGGGGCTAGACTGATTCTGCCCAGGAAGTAGTTTCAGTCGACTAACCTCTGGGTTCAGTCGACTGACCTGGGGGGACAGATATTCCTTGCCCTGTGTCAGTCGACTGACACCCTGTATCAGTCGACTGACTTGGAAACAAAAAGTTTCCAGGCTCTGGGCTAGTCGATTAACCCACTGGTTCAGTCGACTGACCTGCTTGTCTCAGCCTATTTGTTGTTTTGCCTTGGTTTTCCAATTTCGATCGAGTCGTGTCGATCCAATCAGTTGTTATCGCATTTTGACTTTGATGATTCCTTTTTGATTTCGTGCACGGGTTTTTATAAAATGATCTTTTTAAATTGTATTAAAAACTTGTTTCTCTAACTTCTAATTTCTATTTAAAACACACACAATTTTGCACTTCGAGCGAAGAGGGAGGAGAACCAAATGATTACATAAAACGCGTGCTATGAACACGTGCGTTTATCTTTTCAGTTAATTCCTAATCTATTCGTTTGACCGTTTTGACCTTTGGGTCTGGTTTACCGATGAGATGAGGTGAACTTTGTACTGCTTTGAGTGTGAAATTGACTAATGGTTAGTAAACCGTTTAGTGCGAACGTGGGGTATGGGACTCACGTTAACATTTTCGGGTTCCTTTCTGAGAGTTGTGACACATTCCGCCGGACAGTGGTGTCCAATACCGCCACTACGGTTTGTTGCCTTCGGGCGTTGCCTTCGGGCATTGCCTTTTGGCATTGCCTTCGGGCGTTGCCTTTGGGCGTTGCCTTCGAGCGTATGGATCCTTGTACTGAGCTCGAGCATCTTTTGTTTTTTTGACAATTATATTTCCCTAGAGTATCGCCTTCGGTATAGGTTATTTGAACCACATGATATATAGCGATTACCTCGTGGAAACTTATGTTACCTTTGTTGGTATTTGTCATTTGCCTTTTGGCTTGTTTTGGGATACGTATGTCCTGGGTTTATTTGAGTTGCCTATGATATGAGGCTTGTTATGATTCATCTTATGTTAGATGAATTGGTTATCTCCTTTGGAGATAATTGTGGTACTTTATGATCTTGTATGTTCATTATCATTAGTTTATCTAACTGATTTGTTTAGCTAGACTGACCCGTGTATTTTATACTCGGGTCAGACCGAGATGTTTCAGGTTAGGTACTTTAGATTTAGCCTGTTTTGCTCCCGCATGGATTATTTCGCTAGCTCCTTTTTGTCATAGCTTTTTGTGTGGTCCTTTTTGTCTGTAACTCTGATATGCACTCTATTGACTCGTCTGTATATAGTGGTTTGCTTTACCACATTTCATGTATCATTTTGTGAACTCTGTAATGTATCTGTATATTTGTAAATGTATGTGATGATCTACTGTTCTGTGATGTGTATTACATTTGAGTTGTTATATTTTATTTTGATAGATCCTCAGCCACCTATGGCTTTGTATTAAGTATGTATTGGATAAGTCGATCCATTTAAGTAAGAAGTGGTATTGTCGGCGTATTCAATAGATAATTAAGACAAGGCTATAGATGGTCGCTCCTAACCAGCTCTATTCTCCGCATTAGCAGACGGTGTTACCTTGTAATACTCTTTGCTATTGTGGGTCTCGGAGTGGGGCGTTACAAGTTCTCGAGTCCTGATGTGATGAGATATTCTGCAGGAAGAAGCTTGCAAAACTACTTCAAAAAGATTTTCAAAACTACTTCAGAATGATTTTCAAAACTGCTTTTCAAAATGTTTTAGCCTTAAAATAATCTTTGTTTTTGTTTTTAATAAACTCTTGTTTTAAACTTCGTTTGTTTTAAACTATCTTTTAATTATAATATATTTATACTTAGATTAAATATAAAATTATAGTAAAATTATATATATATATTATTCTCTATATTTATCTATGTATTTTATCTATAGTCAAGTATATTTATAAAGTTTAAATAGTTCTTAATATAAGATAAATGTTATTTTCAAAGAAAATCAAATCTTCAAAAAATGCTTTGGGATGTCGACATGCCCTAGTACCCCATGTGGACATAGTGACAGTTAGATTCAAAAATTTGAATTTCAAAAGAAGTGTCTGTTCGCCATAACCTTTCACGAATGGACATGGCTGTTGTTCTTCTATAAATATGGGTTAGTTTCAACGAATATATATATAGATTTTCTGGTTTTTCACTTTTTTCTTCTTCCACATTTCTTTATACATATTCTTACCATTACTCTGCCGAAATCAACATTGAATCTAACTAGATAATCTCTGGTATGATTCTATGTCACTATCTCATCAAGATCCTCAGTGTTATTCAGAGTTATAGGCTTTCTTTGTAATCAGTAGAGTAAAAGGTGTGATTGTAGCCTTGGAAATCAATCAAGTGAGAAAAGGTGTGATTGTAGCCTTGAGAAATCAATTGGGTGAACTTGTTGGCCGAAAATTAAGTATCTCTACCCAGAGGATTGTGATTCTGGAGGGTGTACCTTGTGGCCTTGAAATCGAGGGTTGTAATTGTTGAATTGCTTTTGAAAGGAAATCCGTATTAGTTGTGCGGGACTGGATGTAGGGTAACTCCGAACCAGTACAAAATCCGGTGTGTTCTTTCCTTTACTGCATTTACTTTATTTCTGCATCTGTGTTTGATTCTATGATTATATATGTGTCTGAATATTGCATACATTTGTGTACAAATCAACAATAACTCAAAAAGATTTAGTAATTTCTTATAAACACTATTCACCCCCCCTCTAGTGTTCATTCTAGCCTTAAGACCCATATTCCGCATTCCTCACATTTGGTATCAGAGCAAGGTTTTCAAAAGTTCCATAATCTGAATTTTGAAAAGTTTTCTAAAAGGGTACCAACACTGGTACTGTTTCTAACACTAGTTCATTTGTAGAAGGTCAGTCTACTGTCAGACCACCACTTTTTAATGGAAGTAACTATGCATAATAGGCATGTAGGATGAAAATATATTTACAATCTGTAGGATTAGACACTTGGAATATCACACAGAATGAATATTCTGAACCTACAACTGACTTTGCACAGTGGACCACTGAGCAAAAGGCTGTTGCACAAAATAATTCTAAAGCAATGAATATTCTGTTTTTTTTCACTTGATAGGAATGAATTTAATAGAGTGTCAGTTTGTAAGTCTGCATATGAAATCTAGAAAACTTTGCAAGTGACTCACGAAGGAACAAGCAAAGTTAAACAGACCAAAATTTCCATGCTCACAAATCAGTTTCAGTTATTTAAAATGAATACTAATGAGTCTATTTCAGATATGTATAGTCGATTTCAGGATATTGTGCATTCTTTAATATCATTGGGAAAGGAATTTTCAGAAGAAGATCAAGTCAGAAAATTTTTAAATTCTCTCACTCCAGAATGGGATCAAAAGACACTTGCAATTGAAGAGGCAAATGACATCAGTACCTTGAAGATAGAAGAATTAATTGGAAGTCTAATGTCGTTTGAAGTCCAAATGATCGGGAGAAGAGAAAGCAAAGCATCTGAAAAGAAATCAATGGCATTTAATGCATTAACCGACGGATCAGACTCAAACAGTGATAATGATGAAGAGATAGCATTTATGACCAGGAATTTTCGGAAATTCCTGAAATACAGAAAGATGAATAATCTCAAGAGAAACAACTATAAGAATTCTGGAAATAAGAATGCAGTGCCAAACAATGTCAAATGTTTCAACTGTGATGAACCAGGCCATATGAAAAGAGACGGTCCGTATCCATATAGGCAGAATCCTCCCATAAACAATGATTCAGTAAAGAAATGAAAGCGTGCATTTACTGCTACTCTAGATGACTCAGACTCATCCTCAAGCGATGATGATCAAAAGATAGATAATTCAAATTTGTGTTTCACAGCAGTTCACGACTTCAACGAATTCAAGGAAACGGACTCAGAAAAAGGTACACATTTACAATACAATTGATTGAAATTGCATGCTTAGAATTAGATAATTGATTGCTTGATTGATTGATTTTGAATTGGTGTGTTGATTGAATTTTAAATTTATTTTTTATTATTTTATTATTATTATAATTTTATTATAATTTTATTATTTTTTAATTGTTTTAATAATATAATAATATTTTCTGGAATATACTATAATTCTAATAATATTCCAGATATATATATATATATATAGACATTAAAATAATAAGTATATATATTAGAATACTTAGGAAAAATAAATCATAGAAATTCACAGGCATATGTCGACATGGTCCCTACCAAGATGTCGACATAGGTACCAGAATTTGAAATTCAAAAAATTTGAATTGAAATGGTTGAATTTCTCTCCACCTTTTCACTTCATTCAATACTCTAAAAAGACATCTTTTGACCAGAGAACATGTTTTTAAAAATCTATTTATTCACTATCTTTTATCACAACTTTTCACTTTCATTTTCAAATTCAAACTCTCTCTTCAAAACTTCAAGCTCTCTACTCTCTACTTTAATGGCTTCTTCAAGCAACCCCTCCACCATGAGACTTTCCAGAAACTTGAAAGAGCAACTCCTCAATAATCCGGAGGCCATAAAAGCATACATCAATTATGCTAATTATGGAAAAGTCCATCCCGGAAAATTTGCTATTTTTCAAGATTTTGCTTCTTATGAAATTGATACTCTTTTTACAAACAATCAAATTCTTAGTCTTGTTGATTCTTCTCAAAATGATTTTGTTTGTTACCCAAATCTTGTTAAAATTTTCTATGCAAATCTCAATCGAGAATTTTATGAAGGAAATAATAATGAAATTTGGAGTAGTGTCAAAGGCACTAAAATTGTTTTGAATTATGATCTTTTGGGTACCATTCTCAATTGCAAAAGCACGTGAATGGATCTTTCTAGTTTTCAAATCGATGAACATGATCGTGAGACATTCCATCATATTTTTGAAGGAGACGAAAACTTTGAATTTAAGAACCGAAACTTTCATCCAAAAGCAAGAATTGTTAACCTTCTTTTACAACATACTTTGACCCCAAGATCGAGGAATTCTAACAATCTTGCCTCAAAAGTTTGCGAAGCTCTTTTTGCTATTTTCGGAAATTATGATATCAATTGGGCGCAAGTTATTTTGGATGAACTTTGTCCTAAAAATTTGAAATGTGAGAAAACTCTTTATATCATGGAATTTACCTTACTCGTATTTTCAAATATTTTGGAGTAAATTTCAAAGGAGAAGAATTTATTTCAAGAAAAGTTTTTAATATTTCAAACATTTCTCTCATGAAAATCCCATATGTTTTTCAACCTTATGAGAGTCTTGCCGAAAAAGAAGAGCGTTTGGCTCATGAAGAAATGGAAGAGGAAGAGGAAGAAGAAGAAGGGGATGAAATGGAAATAGAAGAAGAAGAAGGTGAGACATCCCTAGAAAGTATTGATTATCCCTCAAATCCTACCAACAAAACCCTTCTCAAAAACCAAAAGATTATTGTTGAGAATCAACGGGTTCTTAAAAGATCCATTAGTAAGAAGTTGGACAAAATATCATCCAAGATGAACAAGTTTTTCTCCAAAGTCAGCAAGAAACTTGGATTATCTTCATCTTCATCATCCTCTAACTAGTTCTATATTTTCATATCATGTCGAATTAGTTTAAGTTTGTTTTAATTTGAGTGTTTATGTAGTTGTTTATGATTAATCAATGTATCACTCTTCTATGCAATGAAATTGAATTTCTTTTTTGTTATCTAGCTTACCTTATCTCTTGAATAAATGCTAGTATATTATATAAATATATATACACAATTATTCACAAAATCAAAATTACCATCAAATTTCACTGCCTCATGTCGACATACCCTCTATGACCATGTCGACATGTACTGGTCTGAAATGACACTTCATTTTGAATTTGAAATTTGAATAACTACCATATGTCTATTCATTTCAAACGAATTTCTACACCTATATATACCCATTTCTTCCAGAATTCATTACTGAATATTATTTTTTATCTATTCTATCTCTCATTCTTCTCACAATTTCAAAAATGGCTAATCCAATTCATAACTTATCCGAGAATCTTGAAGAAACTCTTAATTCATTCAAGAATATTCTCTCGTTCATTCTTCGTAACCAACGACACTTAGAATTGAGTCAAATGCATATGATCAAGGAGCAAGAAAGGCATTTCGAGGAAATTCGATGGATGATTTCTTCCCTGCACAAGGATGATAACGAAGCACATCCTCCTGTCTCTCTCACAAATGACAATGAAAATTGAGATGCCATCAAAGCAGACGCTATTTTCGGAGAAGAAGGATGGGTGGAAGTTCCTCGTAACGTTTAATTTGATTACTTTATTTAATTTGATTACTTTGTTCGAATTGATTTCTTTGATTGAAATTGTTTGTTTTGATTGATTTGATTGATACTTGGTGTGGATTGATGAATGTATAAATATACATTGATATATTTATAATCGTTGATTGAATATCATGTCTATAAGTATAGTTATTTCTTAATATACTCTATTATATAGTTTATTAATGCAGGTACTTGAGTACAAGAATGAGGGGGAGTTATATAGTTTAGAGTTTGTTTGTTTTTGTTGATGACAAAGGGGGGAGAAATATAAAATAAGGTAGTTAGGCATAGATTAAGGAGGAGTTATTAGATTTAGGTGGAGTTATTAGGATAGAAGTAATATTTTATAAACAAAGGTTGTCATCATCAAAAAAGGGGGAGATTGTTAGTCCTTGAGATGATGGTTTTGATGACAACAAACTTAGAATAAGATTATAAAATATAAATACTAACATTATAGTTTAGATATATATGTATATGCAGGATTTAACCATGCAGGTACAAAGAATGAAGACTGTACAGTATAAAGATTCAAGATATCAAGATTGAAGACTCATGAGTATCAAGATTATCAAGAGTTCAAGATTTCAAGATAAGTATTGAGTTTAGAATTGTGTTAAAACTTCATAATAGCACTGAAATCTTCACTCCATATTTATTTTGGGATGGAAACCATTTCTACCTTTTTTGTGGCTTACAAACCCACGACAAGTAGCTTACAAACCTACGACAAGTGGCTTACAAACCCACGAACATCCTGGTTTTGTATAAGTTCTCGAGTCCTGATGTGATGAGATATTCTGCAGGAAGAAGCTTGCAAAACTACTTCAAAATGATTTTCAAAACTACTTCAGAATTATTTTCAAAACTGCTTTTCAAAATGTTTTAGCCTTAAAAATTATCTTTTCAAATGATTTTCAAAAAGATGTTTTAGCCTTAAAATATTCGTTGTTTTTGTTTTTAATAAACCCTTGTTTTAAACTTTGTTTGTTTTAAACTATCTTTTAATTATAATATATTTATACTTAGATTTAAATATAAAATTAGAGCAAAATTTTATATATATTATTCTCTATGTTTATCTATGTATTTTATCTATAGTCAAGTATATTTATAAAGTTTAAATAGTTCTTAATATAAGATAAAGGTTATTTTCAAAGAAAATCAAATCTTCAAAAAATGCTTTGGGATGTCGACATGCCCTAGTACCCCATGTCAACATAGTGACAGTTAGATCCAAAAATTTAAATTTCAAAAGAAGTGTCTATTCGCCATAACCTTTCACGAATGGACATGGCTGTTGTTCTTCTATAAATAGGGGTTAGTTTCAACGAATTTATATATAGATTTTCTGGTTTTTCACTTCTCTTCTTCTTCCACATTTCTTTATACATATTCTTACCATTACTCTGCCGAAATCAACATTGAATCTAACTAGATAATCTCTGGTTTGATTCTCTGTCACTATCTCATCAAGATCCTCCGGGTTATTCAGAGTTATAGGCTTTCTTTGTAATAAATAGAGTAAAAGGTGTGATTGTAGCCTTGGAAAACAATCAAGTGAGAAAAGGTGTGATTGTAGCCTTGAGAAATCAATTGGGTGAACTTGTTGCCCGGAAATCAAGTATCTCTACCCAGAGGATTGTGATTCTGGAGGGTGTACCTCGTGGCCTTGAAATCGAGGGTTGTAATTGTTGAATTGCTTTTGAAAGGAAATCTGTACTTAGTTGTGCGGGACTAGATGTAGGGTACCTCCGAACCAGTACAAAATCCGGTGTGTTCTTTCCTGTACTGCATTTACTTTATTTCTGCATCTGTGTTTGATTCTGTGATTATATCTGTGTCTGAATATTGCATACATTTGTGTACAAATCAACAATAACTTAAAAAGATTTAGTAATTTCTTATAAACACTATTCACCCCCCTATAGTGTTCATTCTAGCCTTAAGATCCATATTCCACATTCCTCACAGCATGCACATAGAGAGATAAGTTATGAGAGGACCATTGTCTGTTGATATTAGGGCAGATGGAAAGAGAAAGGAAATGATCCCATTCCTAATATAAGAAACAATTCTGTGCTCATAGGAATTCTAGTCAATTGAGCTTCTTCATAAGACGTGGATTTACACAAAATTAGACCTATAACAAGCCAGGGAACACACTAGAATTTCTCATGACTTAACTGACTTAGTGAAATCAATGCATAGGACATTACAATATCTATAATCCACATCATTGTTTTCCAGACCCAGCTGCTACCTTGTTTTGCCTTAACCAACCATCACTACAAGAAAAACTATTTTAAGTTGCATTAATTGGTGGCATTTTAAATTTTGTGCAATTGTTGGTAATTTTACAATATAAAAATAAACAAAGAAACGCGGCTAATTCTCCCGCCAGTAATTCGTGGAATTTTTTGCTAAATTTTTTTGTAGCCGCTCAAATTTCCTTTACCACTTTTTAATGACTGCAAAATCAAAATCGACCCAGCTCTACATTTCTCCTCCTCCTCCAAAATCATTATAATGTCATAATCCAATCTCATTCTTCTCCGCAACAAATTAAAAAGCGATGAAGAACCCAACAACAGCGGTAACAGCCGCATTCGTCCACAAAAATCCCTCATTCACTATAACATCAGCCACTGACCGTCGGAAGTACATCATTTCGGCGATGATCCTCGTGTCGATGGTCGTCCTCCTCATCCTCTTCGTCTCCTCCATCTCTCCCCCCTTCTCTTTCCTTTCCACTCCTTTCTCCCTCCTCTCATCCCCTTCCTTCCTCGAATCCAAGCTTCGGAAATATTAAAGGGAATGTGCTGGAGGTTACTATAATGCTATTAGCCGTGTGCTGAGGAATTGAGTTAAAAGCATTGGTGATTAATACAACTACTCAAAGGTATTTTTATTCTTCGAGTTAAGGTTTAATATAATTTTAGCACGTAAGTTGTTTGAGAATAATCCTATATACAAAATTCAAACCGGATACAATGATGATTCATAGATAAAGCATGTGATTTTACCATCCCATCTCTGTTGTTATGCTTGTTCTGTACATGTTGGAGATTATGTCCATACGCTATAATATATAGTATACTCATTGAGAAATGGCTTCAGCAAAAAGCATTGGGCAAGTGGTTTTTTGCCTGTGAAGAGTATCATATTCTGTCACTTGCATATAACACTTCTCCATTCTTATGTACATGATGGTATCATAAATAGGTAAATTAAAAATTGGCTCTCATTGACTTATTATGTTTGTGTACCACATTGCATTGCTTTGATTTTTTACTTTCCTCATGTTAAATTTTTTGTTTTTTGGGTATTATTAAACAAGAAAGTTTCTGTTTTGGGATTAAGATAGTTTTATATAGCACAATGGTGAACAGTGCGTATGTTTACGATATTAACACTTCATAGTGATGGGGATCGAACATCTTAAATTCTTAACATTACTTAAATTTTATTTATAAACTTCATATAAACCAAAAAATTGAATATAGGCCGAAGCTTTATATAAACGTTCACGGTTAAAAAGAAACGCAATAATTTTCAGCATTTATATCGTCTAACACAAATCAGACCTTTAAAGTTTATTCAACTTCAAAAGGTAATCCAAAATGAAAAGTTTGAGGTAAATACTAATGGGTAATAATTGTATTTCATCTATTAAGCAAGAGTTAGTCAAAAAATATTTATTTCCTAAACTACATTAGATAACTTTGGCCATGTTGATCCGATAAAAGGCGAACAGAAGTCCAGCATATATTAACTTGATGCAACATTATCAAGAATCAACGTAGATTAAATCTCCAATATTTGTGTGTAAATCAGGAAAAACTACAAATCATTTTTGAAACAAAACATGTTTATATCAAATTTAAGTCACATGTACTTGTCTCATCCTCCTACTCTTACTTTGTTAAATCATAGCTAGAGATGCTTGCTTTCACTGACAAAACTCTTCAAAATTCTTCCGAAGTACATAAATGTTCAAATCCATTGAAACAGAAATAACTATTGATTTTTCCCTTTTGATCAAACAAGTATTACATTAAAAGGACAAAAATAAAGTATGAAGAATACCATACTTGAATGTAAGCATGAAATACGAAAATTGAAGTGTTGCCACTTTGTGTATGTGATTCGGCAACTTTCACTTGAGTATGTCTAGGCTATTGAACCTTTAAAAAAAGGATAATTTCAAAATGCGTACAGCTTGGTTTAGATTTATATTGTGGCAATTTTCATTTTTGAGTATCAGTAAATGAAAAATCGAGTTGATGAATTCCTGCATAAACCATAATTCCATTCGTTGATTCAAAAAATTTGTACGTTGGTAAACACTGTATTTATTATGTCAAACGATTTGTGTTTGAGGAACTGTTCCTGTACTACTTATGCTAGTGCCATTGCGAGTAATGGTAGCGGATGTGTGATTTGGTTTGGGATGTTGTTTGACGTGAGGAATTATAATAGTTTCTATAGGCAGGATTTGTATGTGCTTTTGAATGCTATCGACGTGCCTAAAGATATGTATTGCTCTTCATTTTGGATGCCCGTTCACATATGAACATATGCATGTATGTGCATGCATATTACACGCACATATACATACATAAACATATATACACAGTGTGTGCGTGCGCTTGAAAAGCAGTATATTGGGAAATTGATAACTATTGTTTTTGAAATTTAGAACTAATATTATCAATTTGTGGGTGTTTGATTTGCATTGGGAAATTGTTTGATGTGTGGAACTATAACAGTTTGTATGATCAATTTTTGTATGTGTGCTCTGCATTTTGTTTTGACTTCATGTATGAATATGTCTACATTGTCGAATTTATAAATTCAACAGGTGGCAAATCGCATGGCAGAGTTGTTATGGATGTTGTGGTTAGTCTAGTTGCTGGAATATTGTTGATGAGTTGTGTTGGTTGTGTTCTATGCATAAGGAAGAAGAAGAAATGAAAATGTAAGATAGCATTTCCTACTTAACGTGATATTTGAAGTGTGTAAATTTGTGGGATAAATTCTTCTCAGAAATCTAATCATTTTCTTTTTTCCTTTTCAGTGCTCTTGGGTACAGTGAACTCTTATAGTAAACAATTTAAGCAAGAACAGAGAGGTGAATCATAAGACCTTCCAATATTCGAATTTGATTCAATCATCACCGCTACAAACTATTTCTCATCTGATAATAAACTCGGAGAGGGTGGATTTGGTCCTGTTTACAAGGTTAGCATTTTTTCCCTTTGTGCATTATTATGATATTCTGATAAACAAACTACATATAAGGTTTATATCATAAATTTTTGATATTGTATTAAATCTGGACTGGTTTTTAGTATTGAATCCGCAATTTTTGGTTTCTGTAATATGTTTTGAGGAAGCAGCTTTTAAAGGCTGCTCTTCTACTTCTTTTTTCAACTATGTTTCAGTACTGAATATTGTGAATTTGGTCTGCCTGTTCAGCTTTTTTTCAGCCGAGTAGGAACTTATTTCAACAAGTATTTGTATATCTAGTCTTTTACAAAATCATATCATAAAATGTGCTTATATGTTGATCTAAAATTTGATAGGTTAAATCATAACAGGGAAAACCTTAAAGACGATCAAGACATAGCAAGTCTTGAAGGTTGAATACCAAAATCAATTTCAAAATTCAAAGTCTTAAAATATTGATCTTTTGAATCTCCATTTAACGATTTAAATCTCGTTCCAATTTAAATGATATGAATCCTGTTTTGAAAACCTCTATCATAACAGGGAAAACTTAAAGATGATCAAGAAATAGCAGTAAAAAGACTCTTGAAAACATCAAGTCAGGGTTCGGAAGAGTTCAAAAATGAGGTCATGCTCATTGCAAAACTTCAACATAGAAACCTCGTCCATCTTCTCGGTTGTTGCATTCAAGGAGAAGAGAGGATACTGGTATACGAATACTTACCTAACAATAGTTTAGATACATTCTTATTCGGTAAATTATCATCTCTTTAATACATATATTTAAACCTTTTTTTTACGATTTTCGTGTATATCCGACTCTTCAAATTTTGTCCTTTCATTTTGATGTTTCGAGTACTTTTTGCCTTTGCTCTGAATTTAAATTTCTTTTTAATGTTTGCTTCCAAGCAGCTTTTTAATAGCATAAACTAGTATACAACCTTTTGCGTTCTTTATTTTAACGTGAAAGTAATCAGATATACGACTTATTACTGGTATTGTAAGTCAAAAATTTCGTTAACAAACTGATTATGAAGTTACCAGATGAAAAATATGTACATAGGTGACAAATCATTCTATTATCGCATTTGTTCCTACTATAGGCTTCTGAGCAGGGCATTCAAGCATGATATTAGTTCTGTTTTTTGTTTGTTATTTTCACATGGATCATTATGCATATGTTTAAATTGTGGTACCTATTTTGATTGTTTTGAAAAACATCAGACAATAGTTGGGCTTGTGTACTAAATTTTAGATGTGTTTTCCCCTTATTATGTCTTATTCATGATAATATGTGGTGCTACAATGTACGAAAATATTTACATTCATAAATTATATAACTTTGATTTTTAAGTTAAGTGTATTTGTATTATTTCCTTTTGTAGCCATTCAAATTCTAGGCTTTTTGCTTGGTACCAGAGAATATCTTTCAATGGTAGATTTAGCAGAAGAGTAAGAGAAGTTATGATAGCCAGTCCTTGTTCTTCCAAGCGAAACATAGAGAAGCGAAGAGGCTCCACATTTATGGTACTTTTCATAATTATACGAGGTGCACAGTCTAGACACTAGATTGCCACATCAAACAAGATCCTCCCTTTAGTGTCATCAGAGCTATTATTCAGGTATTATCGGTTGCGTGCATTATTACGTACAAAATTATGTATGTTTCCTTTACTTAATTTATGTTGTAATAAGGTTGTTGGACTGATACCATGCTTATGAAACGGTGATTTTACATCTTGCTTTCTTATTAGATGTTTTTTATTTTGGCTTCAAATGAGTAACTGAAGATTCTCAGTTTGATTTGAAATTGCCATTGAATCTGAATTTTGACTGACTTCCTCTTATGTAAGTTGAGATGATTTGGATATGGATTTTTCCTTTTGCTAATTATTTGACTTCCTGGCTTATTTTTGTTGTTGCGTGTAGCTTTATAGATGTGTGCATTCCCTGGCTGGTTGCTTGCTCTGATGAAAATATTGCATGGTTTTCGGTTTCTTCTTCTTTTTCAAGTTCTGATGAAAATATTGCATGGTTGCTAATCTTTGTATAATTATGAAATTTTTATTGATTTAGAATGATAGCTTTTTTAACATCCTTTTGTGATTGAGAATCGAATTTATATTACAACAATTAGATAGATAGAGCTAACAAATGCCTATAAATTTGATAGTTTATCTACATCAGTTTCCACTTACCCCTTCCTCATTTTATTCGTTATAGAGCTGGGTAAATATTTATTAGACATTGATATTGTTTTTCTACCACTGAAATAGAGGTAATGAAACTATTATTTTAAAAAGAAGCTGAAGTAAGAATGAAAATACTTAAATTGATTTGTCATATTTCAGGTTAGGGGAGCAAAATTGATGGTGCAATATTTTTTTTCTTGCTCAGGTTGTTGGATTCACCATTCTATCAAAGGAGGGTTTGTAAGTGTGCAAAATTGATTCCTACTATTTAAGCTCAAGAAAGGACTTTATTTCATTTTTTTATAACTTTGATAATTTATATGACATCATTTATAGTAGGATATACTTGTATAATGTTGTAGATGTTTGATCTCATATTTGAAGTCCTACGAGTTAACGTAATTGTTTGACTATCTGTTGTGCTTTCACTTGTGTAGGCATCAGACTTTTGAAGAGAGCAAATTTGGACTTGATGATGCTAACTTTCACTTGTGTATGCAACAAAGAATTATGGGTAATCAAACGTTTTGTTAGCACTAGTTAGATATAACATTTATTAGTACCCGAAGTGTAAATTTGTATACAAATTGTTATTGTATGTGAGTTAGGTCATTTTGTCGAAAAACTATTATATTGGAATGGTTATGGATATTTTATTTGATTATATGGTTAATGTGTTTTTTAACTTATTTGAATATGATGATTATGTGAGTGATTGTTGATTGATATAATAGAACCAAAATAGACCATTAACAGGAAATAATAGCATGAAAAAATGGTGTAAAATAATAAACAACTTTTAGTAGAGTTTCAAAAACGCTACCGAAATATATATAGTGGCGTTGAGTAAATGCAACCGTAAAACAGGGGTAAAGTTGGAAATTCTATTAGTAGCACCAAAAAATCTTTTTGTGGCATTTTTTAAACGCTACAAAAAGATTTATGGTGGCGTTTGAAAAATGCTGCCAAAAATGCATTTATAGTGGCGTTAAAATAAATGCAACAAAAAATCATGGATTTTTAGTCGCATGTTTTCTCGCGGCGTTTATCAAAACGCCACCGAAAGTTTTTGTAGCGTTTTTTGAGCGCCACAAAAAATAAAATTTCTTGTAGTGCATATATCCCCATTTTTAAGGTTGTGTTTGAGACACCAAACAACCCATAAAGTATCTCTTTTGTTGATCAGATTGTCTAAGTGTTTAGATATGGAAGCAATATTCCATCTCTTAAGATTTTTTATGCCAAGACCACCATTCTTTTTTGGTGTCTCAAGTTTTCAAAAGGCTAATGGAGTTATCTTTCTATTGTGGGTTGTACTAGTCCATAGAAATTTGAGCATTGCAGATCTGATCATCACAATGAGTTTAGTTGGTAGGAGAAATGTTCTACACCAATAAACAAACATAGAGAAGATAAGGGAGTTAATAATGACCAATCTTCCTGGCTGAGAAAGGAACCTATTATGCCAGTTGCCCGGAACAGAAGTAATTTTCTCTTATAAAGGGATACATTATGAGACTGATATTCTTTTGCTTGCTAGAGGTATGCCTAAATAGGACATATCAGACGCAAGAGCAGTCATTTTAGTTATTCTGAGGTAGTCATAAGTTTCGTTAGAGTTCAGGCCTGCAAGGAGGATGTGAGATTTTCCATGGTTAATCATCAGCCCAGAGAATCTATAGAACGATTCAAGAGTGGACATAATGGCTGTGAGGGATTGAGGGGTTGGTTTTGTGAAAATTATTATGTCATCAGGAAAGGCCAAGGTGGTGATCATAGGTAAAGAACACTTAGGATGAAGAATAAATTGTCGTAGAGCTACTTGTTTTTGGAAGGGAAGAGTAAGAGTTTCAATAAGGATGATGAAGAGGTATGCAGAAATTGGATCACCCTACTGAAGGCCATTAGTTCCCTTAAAAAAACCAACAGAGTAGTCATTGTGTACTAATGAGTACCTGACAGTAGAAATGCACTGAAATATCCAATTACAAAATTTGAGAGGAAAGTTCATCTTATTTAGAATGTGCGTTAGAGATGACCAGTTGATAGTGTCAAAAGCTTTTCTGATATCAATTTTAAGCATAGCTCTCTTAGATCTATTAGAGGAAGAGTAGCCATTGAGGAGCTCATGAATGAGAAAATTTTCAAGAATGGATCTCTTTGGTTGAAAGGCAGCTTGGTTCAAAGATATTATGTAAGAGAGAACTTCCTTTAGCCTGGAAACTAAGATTCTAGATATGCTTTTATAAATTATGTTGCAGCATGCTATAGGCCTGAAGTGAGAAACACTGGATCAAGCTTGGGTATTAAAGCAATATTAGTACATTTTATGGAGCTAAGCATTCTGGATTTGTTAAAAAAATTGTGAACTTCCCTAAGAACATCAACAGAGATAATGTGCCAACATGTTATGTAAAAACACTGCATTGAAGCCATTAGGTCCACCTGCTGCAGTTTTCCTCATAGTAAATCATTTCTCTTTTTTAATTAAGACAATAATGTATACATATAATTCATTGTTTACCTTCCATATTCTTACATTATGGTCCCTATTGATTGTCATTAATATGTTGCATTAATTAAGTTTACTAAAAGGGAAATTGTATCAATCACCCATATCATCCTTTATTTATTCCCATTTCAATTCCTATGTACTAACCATTTAAATTGTTCTTGTTTATTTTATGTATACATATCAATTACCACCGACTATGCACACTCCATATATATTGCACTTGCACAATATTTACTATGAATATATTTACAATTTATGTCATATTTAGATTAGTCATTAATGTTATTTTATTAATCAATTATTTAAACTAATTAACAGAAGGAAATGAAAAGCTTCCTTCTCTAACTAAATCTATGATCCCTCATTAATTGAATAATTTAAGAAAAAGGAAATGAAAATTTTCCCTCTCTAAACAAATTTATGCCCCCTCATTAATTGAATAAGTCAAGAGAAAGGAAATGAAAATTTTCCTTCTCCAAATAAATTTATGCCCCCTCATTAATTGAATAAGTTAAGAGAAAGTAAATGAAAATTTTCCTTCTCTAAATAAATTTGAAAAGTAAACGTTACACACAAATTTGTATATAAGAGTATATTTGATATACTCTAACATACATACACATTAAATTAAAGAGAAACTTTATTTATGAAGTTAAATAAAATATTAATTTTATTTAAAAGAAACTTAGAAAAGTTGCAAATGAATTTGGACTTCATAGGCCTATTAAAAATCCAGAATGGTTAAGATTTTTGAAATTCACCCATTTTTTCCGCTGCATGCTGACCTAGTTCCAACAATGGTATCAGAGCCCAATAGCCTATGCAGTCTAAATTAATCATGTTAGGCCTAACTAATTAATCTTGTGCACTTAGTACGGTGTCTAGAAAAGTGATGTCAAGGATTGGAATTGGGTAATCAAGTTCCCTGTCCTACTTGGTTATCTGTCTGGCCTGAAAGGTGATGTGAGCTTAAAGGTTGCCCCAAATAGAAATGGTACAATTTGAATTGGGCCTTGGGCTGATTTTCAAAATAGTTTTGAAAATTAAGACTATATTTCTAATTTAAAAGTAAAATTTAAGTAAAAACATGTTTATTATAAAACGTTGTAATATAACATAAATTTTCAAATGTTTGAAAAGGTAATGAAAATTTCTAAATGTTTGAAACTATTTAAATATTAATTTCAAAATTTAAAATTTGTTAATAAGATTAATAAAATAAATTAATTAAATGAGTTAATTAATTAATAATTATATGCATGTATAATATATGTTGATATATGTTATGTTATTTAAAAGTGTTTAAGATAACATAAGTATACATGTATGCATGTAAGATAAAATTTAAAATTTATATAATTTAATTTAAATTGTTTAATTAAATAAACTAATTAAAGGTTAATTAATTAAATAAAAACACACACATATATAAGATATATCTGTTACAGTATAAAGGTTATAGTATACACTATAAAGGTTATAGTAGATATGTCCAATATAATAGTTATATTGAAATACTAATATAAAATTAATTAAAGAGTTAATTAATTAAATAAGATTTAATTAATGACATATTATACATAAGACTATCATATAAGTAATATGAAATATAAAAGTTATATAACAATAAAACTTATATGATATGAATGTATAAACTGAAAGTGGAACATTAAAGAAACCCAAATAGATTTAAGGAATAAATACATATGTAAATGTACGTATACCATGGATTTTGATGTATCTGACACTTAAATCATGGGGGTATTTCAAAAGAAGTACATTATTCCATAAGTCGATATCACTCAGTATAATGTACTTAAGATTATGAACCTTTAGTATAATGTTGTCCTCTACCATATATATTAATAAATTACTTGCATACTCCTTAGTTGTTGTGCAAACTAAAGATAGGGATGTTACATGTAGTATTATTAATATATTGAACAGATGAGGTAAGATGTGACGCCCCACCTCTATACCCGCGCTAGCCAAGAACACTACGGTGTAATGTTGTCAACTAGCATGTAGAATAAGGCTGTTGAGGAGCGACCATCCGTGTAATTGCTTTGTGCGAGTACCGATATGTCAGATAGTATAACATGCATTTCTATTTCAGGAGGAAATCCGACGTAGCGATACAAACTCAAAGCTACTACACAGTGGCTATAGTAGTTTAGGACAATAGGTATAAGCGGAACACAGATGGAACAAAAAGTCTCATATATATAATAACTGATGTCAGTTACAATACATTTGACACGGTACATATGATACAACTACAACTGTCGACTCTGGAAATTATATATACAAATACATTATCAACTAATGTACATGAATACACATCATCCTAATCAGTACACTGACTACTACAAAAAGACAAAGACAACTTCAGAAGATGTGAAAAGTCTTCATAGCTCTAGTAGCAACCCAAAGCTAAAAATCTACAACCAGTAATACTCGGTCTGACCAGAGTATTAAATTCAAAAGAAAATAATACACGGGTCAGTCTAATTCAAACTCGGTTATTAATGCACAGAAATCAAGTATATCCAATTCTTTAATAAGAAATTGGATAATGATAATATAACACGTATCCGTGTTAAATTACAAATCAGCAGATTCAAAAATATGATTCAAAACAAAGGAATATAAATTAAAATCAATACTGAGTGGCTGCAGTGCACGCTAATGTGCACTGCCTCGCCAACTCGAGTCACGAGGTCAAATCAAAATCAGATTCAACACAAGTGAAAATGGGCTCAACCGAAATTCAAGGTATCACTGCAACAATAAAACTGTACATGTACACAAGTACATGAAAAAGAAAGCAGTTTCAAGTTCAAGAAGCAACAAAGACAAGCTTTTAAAATAGTTCAATTAAAAAAGCATGAACAACACTGAATTAAACGAATCAGTGATACAAAATAGTGCAAATGAACGCACCAAGCAACATGTACAGACAAGGTCAAAAGGTATAACAGACTGGACAACATTGAATGCCAAGGGAACACAAAGCAACCCAATAATTACATATGCCCAAATGAACCAATATGGAAATGATCAAAAGCAAATGCAATGCTACCAAATCAGAACAGCCTACATGATGGTCAACTGCAACAAGACTACTCAAGTTCAAAAACAAGAATCAATGTACACTGGGATGAATGCAACTTCAAATGACTACTGGAATGTGGAACTAACCAGACAATTGAACAGCAGTGCAGCAGCTACAAATAAGTAGACATGTAACAGTTTCAAACAACATCAATATCTACAACAAATGCAATTGCATGTATGTAATGCAGACAGGGACCAAAATGTCTAGATGAACTAAGAAGTCATCAACAGTTCAGGCATGTACAACAATAAAGACAAATTTGAGTACATCATGAAACAAAACCAAATGCAGTTCAACTGAAATGAACACAGGTGAAGGCAGAGACCAAAGAATGACAACATGAACAAACTCAAGTGATAACAGTTAAATGTACACAGGGATCACTATCTACATGAGTTAGTTCAAAAGAAACTGGAAACAAATACATGATCAAGTGAACACATACATATGACCATAGTAAAACAGTGAATGCACCAGAAACATGCAAGCTACAATGCAACCAAGCAGCAAGTATATGCAGAAAGCTACATGAATGAAACTATGATATGTATCAGACTTTCCACTGAGGACAAATGAACATGCAGAACTCAAGTACATATGCAGACCAGAGGAATGCAACTAAAACTGATGATAGTGGTAATCACATAGTGAAATGCAACTGATGATAGTGAATGAGACAACAACTTTAAACTCAAATAAACAGCAGCCTCAACATTAACAAAGAACAATGGATGCAAACCCAAGTCAACATGAAACTAAAAACTGCAAACATGACACAACAAACAAGAATGTCATAATGCAGACAACAAACTCATGGACCAACTAAAATGGAGAGACCTTTGCAAGTATACAAGTTCAGAATGGCATGTGCAAACCACACTGGAACAAAATGACAATATCAACATGGATGCAGATACAAGACTGTCAGCAAGCAAATTCAAAGTGACAGTAACCAATGTGCAAAATATATATACAAAATGATCGAGTGCAACAGGTCGCAATGAAACCCAAATGACAGAAATGAGACAGTGAATCAACTGGAAACTTAATGTGCATCTACAACTACAGTTCGAGTTATATCACAGTGCCAACATCACGAACAAACTTAGTGCAAATCAGTTCGAAATCCAAGCAGTGTAACTAACTGTGATCAACTACAAGGTATGCAGGTAAAAAATGAAATGGAATGCAACTGCAAGTCCAATCAGTGAAGATGGCCAGAGCCGAAGCTCACAGGGGCCGGAGAAGAGAGTTCACAGAGAAATCTAATACAATGTAGATGGTCATATGAAGTAGCATTTACGAAGTTCGAAAGCATTTACGAAGTAAATCAGAACGAAAACGAACTTTCCAGAAGCAGTTAGGTAAACCTCTAGCCAACATCATAAATCGAACAACGAGCAAAGTGAATCGTCAAACTCAAACCATTTAACACAAACGAAAATCATGGAATTCGAAGTAGATGTGAGTAAGGGGAATTACTCACCTTCTTCGACGTGGCAACCGAGAGCAACGAGGAATCGATCGAGCAAGGTAATTCTTGAACAACCAACGATACGATTGAAGTAGGAACGGCACTTCGAAAAGCCCAAATTTCAGAGCGCAAAGAGGAACGAAAGCCCTAAATTTTCACAAAGCCCTAATTCAGTTGAACGAGATAGATGAGGCCGCCATTTTTTTCTCAAGGAAGAATAGAAGAGGATCGGGTCATATAAAATAAAATAGGGCCGGCTAAAAAGGGGAAAGGGTTTGCAATCAAAATGAAGAATGAATCGAGAAGGGGGAAATCAGGTCGAAAAAAATAAGAAAGGGAACGGGTCGAACGATTTTTCAAAAGAATTTTAACTTGATAAAATTCCAATAAAATTTGGCGAACGATTTAATCACCTAGTGACGATCATTAATTGCTATGAATATCCGGGTTGTTACAGACTCCCCTCCTTAAAGAAATTGCGTCCTCGCAATCATAAGGAATAAATGGACAAAAGGTAACAACCAAAAGAGTATGGCAATGTCGAATGCATAAGCAAAGCAAATGTCAGCAGGGGAAGTATTAGATATGAAATCAAAAGGTTCGACTGCTTCAAATCAAAAGAATCAACATCGACTAACAAAAGCAAGAACAATCGAATTCCAGCAATTAAAAGAAAAAGAAAACATAGTAGAAATCACATACTGAGCATGAATTGAATGTGAGTAAATCAAATTACTCACCTAAATTGCCAGAGAAAAAGACGAAGCTCAAATCTCAAAATCGCAAATATTCAATCATCAAAAACGATAATCGAATTTTCAAATCGCAAATATTTACTTATCTCAAACGATAATCAGAAGGCAAATCAAATATCTAATTATCTCAAATGATAATCAGAAGACAAATCAAACATCTAATTATCTCAAACGATAATCGGAAAACAAATCAAACATCTAATTATCTCAAACGATAATCAGAAATCACAAATATTCAATTATCACAAATGATAATCAAGTCTCACAAATATCTGATTATCAAAAACGATAATCAGAAATCAGAAATATCCGATTATCAAAAACGATAATCAGAAATCACAAATATTTAATTATCACAAATGATAATCAAATCTCATAAATATCTGATTATCAAAAACGATAATAAGAAATCAGAAATATCTGATTATCAAAAACGATAATCAGAAGTCATAAATATTCAATTAACGAGTCCAGAATTAACCGAAGTAGTAAAAGTATGGTTCCATACTCCGTACTTTTGCTAAATCGTTTAAATCTCTTTATCGTTTCCTTGAAAGTGCAAAATTGTGTGTTTTAAAAATAACATTTCACATTCTCAAACGGGCAAGTCCGGAATTAAGCGAACCAGTAAAAGAAAGGGGTCATAGTCCTCGATTTTGCTGAAACGTTTAAATCGCTTCCTCATTCTTTTGAAAATGCAAACTGTAAGAATTTTGAAAACAATTTTAATTTATATTTTGAAACAACTTTTAAAAATAACGAATTTTGAAAATACGTGATTAAATTAGCAATATCAGTGTTGCGGGAGAACCGCTTGTAAATCCATTTCAAAATCGACGGTTACTGAAGTTAACACGTCAAAATATCATCAAAATAACTGGCATCAAAATATAATACCAATGAATTTTCATTCATCAAAAATTTCACAAGAATCTTCTCAAAGATAGAAAGGGATATCATACCCTAAACTCGTATTCATAACAAGTCAATAACACATAAATTCACCAATGCACAAAAATTGATAAAACATATCAATGAAAATCACGAAAATTGGTGAAGCACAAATTCTAGAAATCATCACAAGAAATCCAGAAAACACAAATTCTAGAAATCATCACAAGAAATCCAGAAATCACAAAGAGGGGGAGAAGGCCTATCACAAAATGGGAGCATGAAAACTCACCGACCGGTATCACATGAATCTTTTCAAAGATAAAATAGGGTATCATACCCTAAACTTGTACTCATAACAAGTCAATGACATAAAAATCCAGAAATCAAAACAAGAAATCCAGAAATCATAAAAAGAGAAAGAGGCCTATCACATAACGGTCCGAAGACCATGGGGAGCTACCCCATATGTGTGAGTCGGAATCACACAGATTGAGGTCTAGGCTAACCAAAAAGCAAAAAGGTATGTGTGAGTGGAATCACACAAGTGGTGTCTAGCCTAACCTCGCAAACAAAAAGGTATGTGTGAGTGGAATCACACAAATGATGTCTAGACAATCCTCAAAGCCCAAGAGATATGTGTGAGACGGAATCACACCGATGAGGCCTGGTCTAACCAAAAAGCAAAAAGGTATGTGTGAGTGGAATCACACAAATGGTGTCCAGACAATCCTCAAAGCCCAAGAGATATGTGTGAGACGGAATCACACCGATGAGGCCTAGTCTAACCAAAAAGCAAAAAGGTATGTGTGAGTGGAATCACACAAATGGTGTCTAGACAATCCTCAAAGCCCAAGAGATATGTGTGAGACGGAATCACACCGATGAGGCCTGGTCTAACCAAAAAGCAAAAAGGTATGTGTGAGTGGAATCACACAAATGGTGTCTAGACAGTCCTCAAAGCCCAAGAGATATGTGTGAGACGGAATCACACCGATGAGGTCTAGTCTAACCTTGCAAACAAAGAGACATCGCACAATGGCTAGTCTAAATCATAAAATGATCGTCATGATCAACAAGAAGTGTTAATTACACTAAGCTAGTAAATATAAAAGTTTAGCTTCATGTCCCATAACCACTTGCTTAACTTAAATATTTACGAACAAACTGTAAATCTACACTAGAAAATTATCACAAAAGGTTCAATCGAACAAGTCCAGGAGTTAACCGACGAAGTAAACGCAAGCGTTTCATACCACTTGTTTTACTAGGCCATTTAATTCAATTTCTCATACGAGTGAAATAAAGGCTTGTATATACTAATAGATTGGAAAACGGTTTAAGAAGAAGAGCTTTGTAGTAAAATAGTTTTGAAATTGTTTGGAGAAAAAGATTTTGATATTTACTACTAGTATAGAAAACCTTTATATTTTTAAAGTGACAAATCACAAAAATGATTGTAGAAACAATCAATCACAAGAATTCACATACGAAGATGTGAACAGAATCCAAAGAGATCGATACTGAATCCATCAAAAGGTATGTTCACAAAAATCCCGAAGAAAATGTCATCAAAGTTGCTAATAAATGATAGCAACAATTCGGGGAACTAATCAAGAATCGATTAAATTTGGAAACAAATCAATTCACTAAAATTCACATTCGAAGACGTGAATAAAATCCAAAGAATTCGATTCCAATTTCATCAAAGTAGAAATACCCAAAAATTCCAGAAATAGAAGTTATCAAAGTCGACAAAAGTGATCACAACCAATTGGAAAAGAAGAATCGATTAACACTTGGAAAAACGAAGCACAACAAGCATAAATGCAGAAATGACTTCAACAAAATAAAAATCAAGTCAATGTCAAAGTCAACAATTAATGACCGCAGTCGTGTACAAAATGAATCAATCATTATCATCAAAGAATCCAACGGCAAACAAAATCAGAGTCTTGGAAATCAAGAAATTAGCAATTTCACAAAAACAAAGTGACCGAAGTCGAATGGAAATCAAACCGAGGAAAACACAAAATATCAAGTTCAAAATTGCTGAGATTCGAACAAAATAAACATCGGCTAAATCAATTCAAAGCCGAAAACACAAGAACAAAATCCTCATCATCAAAAACCCAACTTGAGTTCGTAAAGCAAACGGAGGCAGAAGCCAAAAATACTTTCACGAAATCAAAATCAAACATAGGCAAAGATGAGAGATAAAACATCGACAAATAGTTGTAACACATGCTCCATCTAAGTTATGTTTTATAATTGTCCTAAACCCCAGGCTCTGATACCAAGCTGTGATGCCCCACCTCTATACCCGCGCTAGCCAAGAACACTACGGTGTAATGCTGTCAACTAGCATGGAGAATAAGGCTGTTGAGGAGCGACCATCCGTGTAATTTCTTTGTGCGAGTACCGATATGTCAGATAGTATAACATGCATTTCTATTTCAGGAGGAAATCTGACGTACCCATACAAACTCAAAGCTACTACACAGTGGCTATAGTAGTTTAGGACAATAGGTATAAGCGGAACACAGATGGAACAAAAAGTCTCATATATATAATAACTGATGTCAGTTACAATACATTTGACACGGTACATATGATACAACTACAACTGTCGACTCTGGAAATTATATATACAAATACATTATCAACTAATGTACATGAATACACATCATCCTAATCAGTACACTGACTACTACAAAAAGACAAAGACAACTTCAGAAGATGTGAAAAGTCTTCATAGCTCTAGCAGCAACCCAAAGCTAAAAATCTACAACCTGTAAATACTCGGTCTGACCCGAGTATTAAATTCAAAAGAAAATAATACACGGGTCAGTCTAATTCAAACTCAGTTATTAATGCACAGAAATCAAGTATATCCAATTCTTTAATAAAAAATTGGATAACGATAATATAACACGTATCCGTGTTAAATTACAAATCAGCAGATTCAAAAATATGATTCAAAACAAAGGAATATAAATTAAAATCAATACTGAGTGGCTGCAGTGCACGCTAACATGCACTGCCTCGCCAACTCGAGTCACGAGGTCAAATCAAAATCAGATTCAACACAAGTGAAAATGGGCTCAACCGAAATTCAAGGTATCACTGCAACAATAAAACTGTACATGTACACAGGTACATGAAAAAGAAAGCAGTTTCAAGTTCAAGAAGCAACAAAGACAAGCTTTTAAAATAGTTCAATTGAAAAAGCATGAACAACACTGAATTAAATGAATCAGTGATACAAAATAGTGCAAACGAACGCACCAAGCAACATGTACAGACAAGGTCAAAAGGTATAACAGACTGGACAACATTGAATGCCAAGGGAACACAAAGCAACCCAATAATTACATATGCCCAAATGAACCAATATGGAAATGATCAAAAGCAAATGCAATGCTACCAAATCAGAACAGCCTACATGATGGTCAACTGCAACAAGACTACTCAAGTTCAAAAACAAGCATCAATGTACACTGGGATGAATGCAACTTCAAATGACTACTGGAATGTGGAACTAACCAGACAATTGAACAGCAGTGCAGCAGCTACAAACAAGTAGACATGTAACAGTTTCAAACAACATCAATATCTACAACAAATGCAATTGCATGTATGTAATGCAGATAGGGACCAAAATGTCCAGATGAACTAAGAAGTCATCAATAGTTCAAGCATGTACAACAATAAAGACAAATTTGAGTACATCATGAAACAGAACAAAATGCAGTTCAACTGAAATGAACACAGGTGAAGGCAGAGACCAAAGAATGACAACATGAACAAACTCAAATGATAACAGTTAAATGTACACAGGGATCACTATCTACATGAGTTAGTTCAAAAGAAACTGGCAACAAATACATGATCAAGTGAACACATACATATGACCATAGTAAAACAGTGAATGCACCAGAAACATGCAAGCTACAATGCAACCAAGAAGCAAGTATATGCAGAAAGCTACATGAATGAAACTATGATATGTATCAGACTTTCCACTGAGGACAAATGAACATGCAGAACTCAAGTACATATGCAGACCAGAGGAATGCAACTAAAACTGATGATAGTGGTAATCACATAGTGAAATGCAACTGATGATAGTGAATGAGACAACAACTTTAAACTCAAATAAACAGCAGCCTCAACATCAACAAAGAACAATGGATGCAAACCCAAGTCAACATGAAACTAAAAACTGCAAACATGACACAGCAAACAAGAATGTCATAATGCAGACAACAAACTCATGGACCAACTAAAATGGAGAGACCTTTGCAAGTATACAAGTTCAGAATGGCATGTGCAAACCACACTGGAACAAAATGACAATATCAACATGGATGCAGATACAAGACTGTCAGCAAGCAAATTCAAAGTGACAGTAACCAATGTGCAAAATATATATACAAAATGATCGAGTGCAACAGGTCGCAATGAAACCCAAATGACAGAAATGAGACAGTGAATCAACTGGAAACTTAATGTGCATCTACAACTACAGTTCGAGTTATATCACAGTGCCAACATCACGAACAAACTTAGTGAAAATCAGTTCGAAATCCAAGCAGTGTAACTAACTGTGATCAACTACAAGGTATGCAGGTAAAAAATGAAATGGAATGCAACTGCAAGTCCAATCAGTGAAGATGGCCAGAGACGAAGCTCACAGGGGCCGGAGAAGAGAGTTCACAGAGAAATCTAATACAATGTAGATGGTCATATGAAGTAGCATTTACGAAGTTCGAAAGCATTTACGAAGTAAATCAGAACGAAAACGAACTTTCCAGAAGCAGTTAGGTAAACCTCAAGCCAACATCATAAATCGAACAACGAGCAAACTGAATCGACAAACTCAAACCATTTAACACAAACGAAAATCATAGAATTCGAAGTAGATGTGAGTAAGGGGAATTACTCACCTTCTTCGACGTGGCAACCGAGAGCAACGAGGAATCGATCGAGCAAGGCAATTCTCGAACAACCAACGATACGATTGAAGTAGGAACGGCACTTCGAAAAGCCCAAATTTCAGAGCGCAAAGAGGAACGAAAGCCCCAAATTTTCACAAAGCCCTAATTCAGTTGAACGAGATAGATGAGGCCGCCATTTTTTTCTCAAGGAAGAATAGAAGAGGATCGGGTCATATAAAATAAAATAGGGCCAGCTAAAAAGGGGAAAGGGTTTGCAATCAAAATGAAGAATGAATCGAGAAGGGGGGAAATCAGGTCGAACAAAATAAGAAAGGCAACGGGTCGAACGATTTTTCAAAAGAATTTTAACTTTATAAAATTCCAATAAAATTTGGCGAATGATTTAATTACCTAGTGACGATCATTAATTGCTATGAATATCCGGGTTGTTACATAAGATAACTATATGTATTTGTTAAGCAAACTCAAGGTACATATACTATACTTAGGCCATCACGATTTGGTAGGTACGAATGAATAATGTCTTTCGATTTGTTGAGCAAACTCAAGCTCGAAATGAGATTAGGACAAGGAAAAATGGGTTAGGAGTTGTATGTGATACAATCGATAAGGAGTTATCCATTGTTTGTGGGGCTATGATTTGTTGAGCAAACTCAAGGTTAGAATACCAAGATAGATGAGTTCCTAACACCCACTAGTGAAGTTCAAAGACTTCCATGTTTCATCTTAGGGTTTGGAGAAACATAAAAGACTTGTAACGACCCGTATTTTTAACTATTTTAAATTATTAAATTTAATATGATTTTTGAATAAAAATGGTTAAAAATAAAAATTTAAAGATTTATTAATGAGAGTCATTGAATATGAACTTGAATAAAATTTTGAAACAACAATTCCGAAGACTTTGGCGATAACCAATATCGAATGAAATTCTATATACTGAACGTGTTTATATCAATAGCTGAAATTGAAAAATGAATATTGAATTACTGTAAAATGAGTAGTTGTTTTATTATTTGAATTCATTTTAAAATTAAATTTTATGAGTTAAATAACATATAATTGAAATATGGTGATTTATTGGATAATTAAATTATATAAAATTTAATACTGGAATTATGTAAATAATTGAATCTTGAATTAATGTGAATGAAAATGGTATCGGAAGTTGATTTAAATTTTATTTAAACAACAATGAATATTTTTAATATTTAAAATCATATTAAAAGTGAATAATTAGGAATTGGAAATTTTATATTTTAATTGACAAGTAAAAATAGACATTTTGGCCATTGTCTTGGATTTCGATGAAACCAGTTTCATCGGATTTCGACGAAACGCGTAGAAATTTATTTAAGAAATTCGATTAAGATTAATTGATTTTGAAAAGCCATCTTTTGCATACTATCAAATTAGGCCTTGAAACTAATCCCATTATGTTTGGATTGATGGTAAAACATTATAAATGCCAGGCGGCACGCTTCGTTTGGAGTTCGAAATTTCGCGGGCAAATTGGTTAGATATTTTCTAATATAATATATGTTTTCCTTTGTCAACCTTCCAGTTTTCTCTACATCCAAGCCACGTTTTTCTTATCGACCAGTACTCCTTTTCTCCCCTTTTCTCTTCATTTCAAATCGCAGAAAAAGAAAACGCGATCGACAAAAAACTAATAATAATAAACGCGATGAGTCGCGATTTCTCTTTGGCGACGCGCGCGATGGCATGACTGGAGGAGAGCGAGCGGCGCAGGCATCTCGAGTGGTGGCTCGATTGATTTAGGGTTTTGTGGTGAGGATGGTGTGACTGTCTAGGGGTAGATTGCGCAGTCGCTCGCGATGGCGATGGAGGGAACGACGGCATAGGCATTGCGCGATGGCGGAGGGCTTACGAATGATCGAAGTTTTAAAAAAAAGGATGACCGAAATCCTCTAGCAGGAAGAAGATGCGGGCATGGGAGTGATGATCGACAATGCACGATGCTAGATTAGGTATAAATTTGGTAATTAATTTTATTATTATTTTAATTATGTTTTTAAATAAATTTTAATTATTATCGAATGCTAATAAATCCGTAATTGTTGCATACGAGGTCCATTTCGAGTGAAACGAGTCGTAGTGCGATCGTATCGACGTCGTTTATAGCGTGGAGTGGATCTAGAATTTATTTGAAGCTGAAATATTTTCAGTTCAAATAAAAGGTGAGCGTTTATCGCTCACGATTGACAAAAATATTTTTATGTTAGTTAAATTAAAATTCTGAAGTGATTTAAATTATTGATTGTTATTTAGTAAATTTAACTATCATGGAAATCGATATAGAAATTTATATGTTAGAATTTCTAATTAATAGTTAAGTTAAAATTAGAATTTAACTGCTAGTAAAATTCCCCATTATTGATAATTGGTTAACTGGTGCAATTTTTGACTGTTTGGATGTTGGTTATGATGGAATAAAATTGGTCGATATTTGAATGATTGGATGTTTATTTATTTTATATATATATCCTGTTACCATCCAATATATTATTTACAGTATATAAAGCTGTAAATTGGATTATTTCAAATGAATTATGAAATAGGTTGAAATGATATATAACGATGACATCATTTTGGGCTGAAATGATATATATCCCATCCCTGAATTAAAATTGAAATAATTGATTCACTTGGTCATAGGATAGAAAATTATATATGGACACCAGATTGGTTAAATTAAATGATTTTTAAAAATTTTGATTTGAAATTATTTAAATGATTTGATTTGAAGAAATAAAAATTGAATTTATGGAAATCGAATTATCTTCGAACTTGAGCTCGAAATGTTGAAATTTAAATTTGATAACAAGAATTGTTTAAATAATCGAAGTTGAGATTTTAAAGTTATAATCGAAATATGATTTGAATTTCAGAAATTGATTTGTTCTAAAAGATTGGACTTTTATTCAAACTTTGAATATTGCTAAGAAAAAGTAATATAAAACGATATTTCAAAATTGAGCTCGGAATTGAATTATATTTGAAGATTTGGATTTTAAATTGAATATTGAAAGTTAATTTGATTTAAGTGATTTGAATCGATATTTTAAAAAAAATCGAACTCGAAATGGATATAAATCGAAATGGTTTAATTTTGAGAATTGAGTTGAAATTAAATCATTGAATCAGATAGTCGAAATTGAAATTAATTTGGAATTGAAGTTGAAATTTATTTGGAATTGAAATTGCATTAAATTGGGATTGGATTGAAATTTATTCAAGTTGGAATTGAAATCAATTAAAATTGAAAGCGAAATTGAAGTAATTCAAAATCGAAATCGAATTTATTTGAATTGAAATTGGAATTGATGGAAAATTTGAATTTGAAATCAGAATTGAATCGATTAAATCGAAATAGAAATTGAATTTGATTTTAATTGGAAAATTTGAAATTGAACCAGTTTCACTTTGAAACTATTTTCAAATAAATTATTTCAATATAAACTATTTAAAATCTATCTTCTTAAATATTCAGATTATTTTGATCTTCCAAACTATTTTACTATATAAACCATTTTCAATACTCAAACTATTCTCTATTAAACTAATTTAACTATTTAAGCTATTTTAAAACTATTCAAACTATTTTCAAAAAATTCAAACTGGTCAAAAGGTGGAATGTCTATATATAAATCTTGGATTTAAATACGAAATGGGTTAAAATGAAGTTATAACCTAAATTGAAATTCGAAACAATTTTGGAAGCGAAATCGAGATATTAAGGCAAAAATGATATGATATATTTTGAGTAAATATGATGATTCAAAATGGATTTGATTTTGAAGCGAATACGATATTTTGATATTAAGTGCGAATTGTTTTCGAAATATAAAAGTACTAACCAGTGTGTAAAATGACGTTTGGTTGTTAAAGAGACCAGGGCCACTTATTGGCATGCTCTCTGTCAATATTGGAACCACTTTGACAACCATGTACGCGGTGGATGATATCCAGAATGTAGTGGTTGAATTGGCGAACGTTCACTGGAATGAAGTAAGAGAATGATGATGGATAACCTTGACACTTATATCATAATTAAAATGACTAAAATAGGATCATATGTCTGGCCAATGAGGTTAGCTACCTTTAGCGACGTTGATCCCTCATATTACTATTGTGATTTTGTACTCGAAGGGTGCACCCTTTTGTTTGGATTGATAATCGTGGTTGGCCACGTATAGGTTATGACCAGCTAGAATGGGTAAATTGGTAGAATCCTACCTTGGGCATGGCCTCACGTGCCTTGTCATATTTATCCTTATGCGAGCCGGTTATGACTTTGGTTTAGTATTGTAACTATGGGGGACTCACTGGCTGCCGACATTACTGGTTGTGTTACAGGACCTACATAGACTTCATGTTATAAAAATGTGTTAAGGTGGATCAATGTAAAGCCTTGACGCTATTTTGATATTTATTCTACTGATTAGACATTACATATATAGCTCATTCTACTACATACAAATAATTTTGATGGATCCTTAAGAGATGAAAATTCCGTAATATCTCTTGAGTTATTGCATGCATGTTATACACTGGATGAAGATGTAAAATCTTATAAACATCTCTGATTCTCTTACACTCATATTTCATGAGCTGATTTGCCTTACATGAGAATATTTTAGTCCTGACTCGAGTATTTGTCTTTTCATTACAATCGGGTCAGCCCTTAGTTTTTTCAGCACATTGAAGATCATTTTCTGAAGGACAAAGATTTGTTATATTATTATTACCATTAATATTCCTGCATCACGTTGTCTGCTGCATTATTTTTATTTATCCTTGTTGTATATATAACTCTGATAAATGTTGCATAAACAAAATCAAATGTATGATATAAACAGCTTCATGAACTGTTTATTTGACTATTATATTTTATCATTCCACTGTGAGATTCTGTGTTTGTTTTCTTCTTCTTCCTTATTTTTATTAATTATCCCCATTGATTATATACGTTCCAGATTGTTTAAGTTGGACATGTGTGGATTATTGTTGATTTAAACCTTTCGAAATGTGGGTCGTCCCAAGACTAGTGGGAGCCTAATTAGAAATAAAGTAAGAGAATGAAGAATTATTTAAATGATTTGATTTAAAAAAATTAAAATCGAATTTATGGAAATCGAATTATCTTCGAACTTGAGCTCGAAATGTTGAAAGTTAAATTTAATAATAGGAATTGTTGAATAATCGAAGTTGAGATTTTGAAGTTATAATCGAAATATGATTTGAATTTCAGAAATTGATTTGTTTTAAAATATTGAACTTTTATTTGAACTTTGAATATTGCTAAGTAAAAGTAATATAAAACGATATTTCAAAATTGAGCTCGGAATTGAATTATATTTGAAGATTTGGATTTTAAATTGAATATTGAAAGTTAATTTAATTTAAGTGTTTTGAATCGATATTTTAAAAAAATCGAACTCGGAAAGAATATAAATCAAAATGGTTTAAATTTGAGAATTGAGTTGAAATTAAATCATTGAATTGGATAGTCGAAATTGAAATTGAAATTAGTTTGGAATTGAAGTTGAAATTAATTTTGAATTAAAATTGAAATTAAATTGGGATTAGATTGAAATTTATTCAAGTTGGAATTGAAATTGAAATCAACTGGAATTGAAAGCGAAATTGAATTAATTCGATATCGAATATTTGAATTGAAATTGGAATCGAAGAAATTTTGACTTGAAATTGGAGTTGAATCGACTAAATCGAAATAGAAATTGAGTTTGATTTGAATTGGAAAATTTGGAATTGAATCAGTTTGACTTTGAAATATTTTCAAATGAATTATTTTAATATAAACTGTTTAAAATCAATCTTTTTAAATATTCAAATTATTTTGATTTTCAAACTATTTTACTATATAAACCATTTTCGATACTCAAACTATTTTCTATTAAACTAATTTAACCATTTAAGCTATTTTAAAACTATTCAAACTATTTTCTAAAAATTCAAACTGGTCAATAGGTGGAATGTCTATATTTAAATCTTGGATTTAAATACGAAATGGGTTAAAATGAAGTTATAACCTAAATTGAAATTCGAAACAAATTTGGAAGCGAAATCGAGATATTACAAAAATGATATGGTATATTTTGAGTAAATATGATGATTTCGAAATGGATTTGATTTTGAAGCGAATACAATATTTTGATATCAAGTACGAATTGTTTTCGAAATCTAAAAGTACCAATCGTTATGTAAAATGACGTTTGGTTGTTAAAGAGACCAGAGCCTCTTATTGGCATACTCTCTGTCAATATTGGAACCACTTTGACAACCATGTACGCGGTGGATGATATCCAGAATGTAATGGTTGAATTGGCGAACGTTTACTGGAATGAAGTAAGAGAACGATGATGGATAGCCTTGACACTTGTGTCATAGTTAAAATGACTAAAACATGAGCCTATGTCTAGCCAATGAGGTTAGATACCTCTAGCAACGTTGATCCCTCGTACTACTATTATGATTTCGTACTCGATGGGTGCATCATTTTGTTTAGATTGATAGTCGTGGTCGACCACGTATGGGTTACGACCAGCTAGAAAGGGTAAATTGGTAGAATCCTACCTTAGGCATTGCCTCACGTGCCTTGTAATATTTATCCTTATGCAAGCCCGTTAAGACTTTGGTTTAGTATTGTACCTATAGGTGACTCATTGGCTACCGACGTTACTGGTTGTGTCACAGGACCTGTATAGACTACATGCTATAAAAATGTGTTAAGGTGGATTAATGTAAAGCCTTAACGCTATTTTGATATTTATTCTACTAATTATACATTACATATATAGTGTATTCTACTACATATAAATAATTTTGACGGATCCTTAAGAGATGGAAATCCCGTAACATCTTTTGAGTTATTGCACGCACGTTATACACTGGATAGGAGATGTAAAATCCCGTAAACATCTCTGACGCTGTTACACTCATATTTCATGATATTGATTTGACTTGAGAATATTTTAGTCCTGACTTGAGTGTTTGTCTTTTCATTACGCTCGGGTCAGCCCTGAGTTTTTTTTAGCACATTGAAGATCATTTTTTCGAAGGACGAAGACGAAGATTTGGTATATTATTATTACTATTAATATTCCTGCATCACGTTGTCTGCTGCATTATTTTTATTTATCCCTGTTGTATATATAACTCTGATAAATGTTGTATAAACAAAATCAAATGTATGATATAAACAGCTTCTTGAACGGTTTATTTGACTATTATATTTTATCATTCCGATGTGAGATTCTGTGTTTGTTTTCTTCTTATTTCCTTATTTTTCTTATACATCACCATTGATTATCTACGTTCCGGATTGTTTAAGTTGGACATGTGTGGATTATTGTCGATTTAAACCTTCTGAAATGTGAGTCATCATAGTTGGTATCAAAGCCTGGTTTAGAGATAACTTTAGCTTTGTGAGGATTGACTCATTAGAGATAGAGTAGTAATACCCTAGAATGAGTCTGTTTGAGTGCTTATATATATGAGAGAGCGTACTTGTTAGTGTTATAAAATGTTTTGTATTGTGTTTACTTATCCATTGAGTTGTTTATGAATTCTGGTCGATGCATGGGATACCATGTTATCGATAGGAGTTCCTAAACACTTAAATGAGGCAAGTCCACATAATATTATTTTAAAATCGAGTAAATGAAATAATTTTACCTAAATTAAATTATATATAAAATGATAATTTTAAATGAATGATAGTTGTTAGGAAATGATAATATTTAATTATCATCGATTATTGGTTGAATTAAAAATAAAACGAATACTTAATGAATATTATTTTATGTAGCATTTGATAATTAAATTGAATTGAAATTTATTTAAAATAAAAATTGTTTGAAATAAAAAAGATGTAAATTAGTGAAATATATAATAAAGAAATAGAATTGTATAAGTCATGTTATAAATAGAAGGATTTAAAAATTGAGAATTTTAGAATTTAAATCCTTTTGCTTTCAAAATTTGTTTTCAAAGCCTTCAAAAATTAATAATAGTATTTTGAAGTGTTTTAACGAGAGAAATATATTTTAAAAGGACTTTTGAAAGAAACAAAGCATTGAACTCACTTTAGTTGCTGGGAAATAGTTTTGGAGATGACTGCAGCATCGCTAGTACTCATTTTCATTGCTGCCAAAAGAAATTTATTTTCGATTAAAACAAGTTTTAATTGTGAAAAAAAAATATTCCAAGTATGATTTGATTAATATATGAAATAATTTTGAACTTATGAATTGAAATTATTATATATAAGAAATAAGTTTATAACTTATAAATTTGAATAGGAAAGTAAATCTAAATTTTAAAATGGTTGCACATTTTAGTTTAGCAAAAAAAAAGGAAAATTTTAATTTGAGATTTGAGATAAGAGAATTAATTTAAGAATGTTAATAAATCGAGTTAGTGAAATAAAGTATATAAAATGGGGTTTAACTCAAGGAAGCTTAGATAAAAGTGAATTGTAATTGAAATGAATTAGATGAAATAATAAAATGAAATTTAAAGTGAATCAAGTTGTATAACTTATAGATTTGAGTAATATTAGGCTAAAAACAAATTTAAATTTGTTGAATTTAAACAATAAGAGAAGAAAAAAAAGTTTAACTTCAATAAAATTAAATAAACTGAGTAATGGATTGAATAAAATAAAATGTAACTTAATAACGATTAAATGAATTGAATTGGATTTGAGTGGAACTAGATGAATTAGTAAAGAAAATAATTCCACTTAAGCTATAAAATGAATATGAACTTGAAATTTTAAAATGTAATGTAATTTAAGTTGTGAAGAAATTGAATAAAAATAAATGAGTGTAAGTAAATTAATATGAGTAACTGAATTTTATTTAAATTGGATGTAAATAAATTAAATGCAAATAGAATGAGTTAAATAAAGTCGAATTTAATTTGGAATAGAGATGAACTTAAGTTGTGAGATGAATTGAATGTAAGTAAGAATAAATGGAAGTAACTGAACTAAAGTAAAAATGATATAAATTGTAATTTAAATTAATAATGAACTTGAGTTATAAAATGAAAAAAATTATTATTAATGATTGAAAAAAAAAGAATTATTTGAATGAACCGATAAAGTAATTTAGTAAACTGAATATACTTTGAAATATTGTTGATGAATTAAAAATCAACTTAAGTCATGAAGTAATAATAAAAATGAGCTCTATATCATAAATTGCTTATATTAAACTTAAGTAATTTTTAGAATGGTTGCTTAAGTAAATTGTATTGAATGAGATATGCTAAGCAAATGAATATGAATAAATGGATACAAATGAATGGAATGAAAATTCATTGGATAATAAATAAAATGAATGTCATTAAAATAAATATTAATCAACTAAAAGTAAATCGATTGAATGTAAATACACTGAATTGTAATCAATCAAATGTGAATGCAATGAATATTGGTAGATTGAATAAAAACTGGATTGAAACCAAATTAGTTGAATGTAAATCAATTAAAAGCGAATGAATTGAATATAAATCCATTTTATGGTTAACGAAATAAATATTAATAGGTGAATGTTAATCAATTAAGAAGTAAATAAAGTGAATGCAAGTAAATTGGATGTGAATGTAAATTAATTGAAACTGGGTCAATTAAAATGTTAATGAAATGAATGTTAATAGAAATGGAAGTGTATGAGTTGAAATGTTGACACTGAATAATAGGATGGTTATGACTAAAACTTGCATAAATATGGTTGTTTGGATGTTTCTTTTATTGCATGGCTATGTTTGCTTATATAATGTTGTGTAGTTATGTTATATATTGATTTCTCTTTCCATATACATATTCTCATCTATTACTGAGCGTTTACTAGGTATGGAAGGGCGTATGCTAGCTTTTGGAGCTCGCTTGTGCTTATTTTGCTTTTGCTTGCTTAATACGAGCGAACTCGCTCGTATTATTAATAATAAGGTATGTATCTCAGATTACATCGTGATTTTATATTTTTCCCTTCAGGATGCCTCATCATTGAGATGAGATGTACATTTGATATCTATTTGGTATATTTGTGATATATATTGTATTGTAAATATTTTCCGATTGAGCCGAGCAAAGGAGACTCTGCCGAAATTTTCCGTAAATCTGGGATTTAGAAAAATTTTGAAGTTTTAAAATTTTTTATAACTTGTTTTTATATTTAAGTTATATTTTTTGTAAAACCGATATCGGAGTGGCATAGTAGAAGCGTAGTAATAGTTTTGCAAATAAGATGTGTATGTTTTATAAGTTAATTATTTTGGGAAAATATATCAAGTGTTAAATTTTGTATTTAGTCCCTTTTCGAGGACGAAAAGTTTTGAGTGGGGGAGAATGTAACGACCCGTAGTTTTAACTATTTTAAATTATTAAATTTAATATGAGTTTTGAATAAATATGGTTAAAAATAAAAATTTAATGATTTATTAATGTGAGTTATTGTATATGAACTTGAATAAAATTTTGAAATAACAATTCTGAATACTTTAGCGATAACCAATATCGAATGAAATTCTATATACTAAACGTGTTTATATCAATAGCTGAATTTGAATAATGAATATTGAATTACTGTAAAATGAGTAGTTGTTTTATTATTTGAATTTTAAAATTAAATTTTATGAGTTAAATAACTTATATTTGAAATATGGTGATTTATTGGATAATTAAATTATTTAAAATTTAGTATTGGAATTATTTAAATAATTGAATCTTGAATTAATGTGAATGAAAATGGTATCGGAAGTTGATTTAAAGTTTATTTAAACAACAATGAAGATTGTTAATATTTAAAATCTGACTAAAAGTGAATAATCAGGAATTGGAAAATTTATATTTTAATTGACGAGTAAAAATAGCCATTTTGGCCACTGTCTCGGATTTCAATGAAACAAGTTTCATCATATCCGTAATAGTGAATTATTATAGGATTTCAAGTTTTATAGCGATCGGATTTGTCGTTTGGCTGTGCAAGCTTGAAAAGCGTAGAAATTTATTAAGGAATTCGATTAAGATTAATTGATTTTGAAAAGCTATCTTCTGCATACGATCGAATTAGGCATCGAAACTAGTTCCATTGTGTTCAGAATGAGGGTAAAACATTATAAATGCCAGGCAGCATGCTTTGTTTGAAGTTTGAAATTTCGTGGGCAAATTGGTTAGATATTTTTTAATATAATATATGTTTTCCTTAGTCAACCTTCCAGTTCTCTCTACATCCAAGCCACGTTTTTATTATCGACCAGTACTCCTTCTCCCCTTTTTTCTCGTCATTTCAAATTGCAGAAAAAAACGCGATCGAAAAAAAAAAATAATTAACGCGATGAATCGCGATTTATCTTTGGCGACGCGCGCGATGGCATGACTGGAGGAGAGCGAACGGCGCAGGCGTCTCAAGTGATGGCTCGATCGATCTAGAGTTTTGTGGTGAGGGCGGTGCGACTGTCTGGAGGTGAGGATCGCACACGAGTTGCTCACGATGGTGATGAAGGGAACGACGGCATAGGCGTAGCACGATGGCGGCGGGCTTGCGAACGATCGAAGTTTAAAAAAAAGGATGAACGAAATCCTCTAGTAGGAAGAAGATGCGGGCATGGGAGTGATGATCGACAGTGCAGGATGCTGGATTAGGTATAGATTAGGTAATTAATTTTATTATTATTATGTTATTAAGAAATTAATTAAATCCGTAATTGTTTCATACGAGGTTCGTTTCGAGTGAAACGAGTCGCAGTGCGATTGTATCGACATCGTCCATAGCATGGAGTGGATCTGGAATTTATTTGTAGATAAACTATTTTTAGTTCAAATAAAAGGTGAGTGTTTATATGCTCACGATTGATAAAAATATTTTTATGTTAGTTAAATTAAAATTCTGAAGTGATTTAAATTATTGATTGTTGTTTAGTAAATTTAACTGTCATGGAAATCGATATATACATTTATATGTTAGAATTTTTAATTAGTAGTTAAGTTAAAATTAGAATTTAACTGCTAGTAAAATTCCCCATTATTGATAATTGGTTAATTGGTGCAATTTTTGACTGTTTGGATGTTGGTTGTAATGGATGAAAATTGGTCGATATTTGAATGAATTGGATGTTTATATATTTGATATATATCCTGTTATTATCCTGTATATTATTTACAGTATATAAAGCTGTAAATTGGATTATTTCGAATAAATTAAGAAATATGTTGAAATGATATATACATATGATATCATTTTGTGCTGAAATGATATATATCCATCCCTGAATTAAAATTGAAATAATTGATTCACTTGGCCATAGGATAGAAAATTATATACGAACACCGGATTGGTTAAATTAAATGATTTTTAAAAACTTTGATTTGAAATTATTTAAATGATTTGATTTAAAGAAATAAAAATTGAATTTATGGAAATTGAATTATCTTCGAACTTGAGCTCGAAATGTTGAAATTTAAATTAGATAACATGAATTGTTTAAATAATCGAAGTTGAGATTTTGAAGTTATAATCGAAATATGATTTGAATTTCAGAAATTGATTTGTTTTAAAAGATTAGACTTTTATTCGAACTTTGAATATTGCGAAGTAAAAGTAATATAAAATGATATTTCAAAATTGAGCTCGGAATTGAATTATATTTGAAGATTTGGATTTCAAATTGAATATTGAAAGTTAATTTGATTTAAATGATTTGAATCGATATTTTAAAAAAATCGAACTCGAAATGGATATAAATCGAAATGGTTTAAATTTGAGAATTGAGTTGAAATTAAATCGTTGAATCGGATAGTCGAAATTGAAATTGAAATTTATTTGGAATTGAAGTTGAAATTAATTTGGAATTGAAATTGAAATTAAATTGGGATTGGATTGAAATTTATTCAAGTTGGAATAAAAATTGAAATCAATTGGAATTGAAAGCGAAATTGAATTAATTCGATATCGAAATCGAATTTATTTGAATTTAAATTGGAATCGAAGAAAATTTTGAGTTAAAATCGGAATTGAATCGATTAAATCGAAATAGAAATTGAATTTGTTATGAATTGGAAAATTTGGAATTGAATCAGTTTGAATTTGAAACTATTTTCAAATAAATTATTTTAATATAAACTGTTTAAAATCTATCTTCTTAAATATTCAAATTATTTTGATCTTCCAAACTATTTTACTATATAAACCATTTTCGATACTCAAACTATTTTCTATTAAACTAATTTAACTATTTAAGCTATTTTAAAACTATTCAAACTATTTTCTAAAAATTCAAACTGGTCAAAAGGTGGAATGTCTATATTTTAATCTTGGATTTAAATAAGAAATGGGTTAAAATGAAGTTATAACCTAAATTGAAATTCGAAACAATTTTGGAAGCGAAATCGAGATATTAAGGCAAAAATGATATGATATATTTTGAGTAAATATGATGATTTTGAAATGGATTTGATTTTGAAGCGAATATGATATTTTGATATCAAGTACAAATTATTTTCGAAATATAAAAGTACCAACTAGTGTGTAAAATGACGTTTGGTTGTTAAAGAGACCAGGGCCTCTTATTGGCATACTCTCTGTCAATATTGGAACCACTTTGACAACCGTGTACGCGGTGGATGATATCCAGAATGTAGTGGTTGAATTGGCGAACGTTTACTGGAATGAAGTAAGAGAACGATGATGGATAGCCTTTGTAACGACCCGTATTTTTACGGATCGGAACATCGTAAAACAGTTGTCATTAGGTCGTAACGTTGTTAAGTCATTCAGAATTTAGAACGACTAGAGCTTGAGTCGTCTAGAAGTTAAGCCGTGTTGTAGCTTAGGTCGTATGGAAGTTAGGTCGTGCGGTTGCTTAGGTCGTGGGGTAGGTTAGGTCGGGTGAGCGACCTAAGGATTTTAGCGACCTATAGGAAGTTGGCGACCTAAGGATTTGAGCGACCTATAGAAAGTTGGCGACCTAAGGATTTGAGCGACCTATAGGAAGTTGGCGACTTAAGGATTGGAGAGACCTATAGGAAGTTGGCGACTTAAGGTAGTGGACGACCTAAGAGTTAGCAGCCTACAGGAATTGGCGACTTAAGGAGTAGACGACCTAAGGTTTGAGCGACTTAAGGAAAGACAGCGACCTAAGGGAGTTAGCGAGTTAACGACCTAAGGAACTAAGCGAGTTAACGACCTAAGAAGGTTAGGTCGTGGACGAGTTAAGGAGATAAGTGGGATGAGTCGTTAGGTCACGTGGATGTTAGGTCGTATCCTAGTTAAGTTGTTAGGTCGTGTAGCGTTAAGTCGCTAAGGGTTAAGTAGTAGGGTGTTAAGTCGCGCAAGGGCTTAAGTCGTAGGTCGCGCATTAGTGTTGAGTCTTAGGTCATGACATTTTTAGGTCGTGGAAGCGCATATGTCGCTAAGTCGTGCGCATGTGTGTGTGGTTAAGTCGCGTGAAGGCTTAAGGGGTTAGGTCGTTGGGTGTTAGGTCGTGAGCGACCTAGGAGCAAGCTAAGGTTAGGTCGTTGATCTGTTAAGTCGTAGGTCGGAGAGGTTTGTTAAGTCGCTATGTCGCGCATGAGTGTTAAGTCGCGTGCTTGCGTTGTTGTTAGGTCGCGTAAGTGTTAGGTCGAAGGTCTTAAGTCATGGGGTTTCTTAGGTCGTGGACGACCTAATAGCGAGCAAACGACCTAAGGAAATCAGCCTATAAATAGGCGGGTTCTTCTTCATTTTTTTGGGATCCGGATTTTGAAGCGACGAAGTGCTGCTATTTTGAGAGCTCGAGTTCTATACTTCTTCACTTCTTTTCTCCACTCTAATCTTGTGATTCCTTCCATCCGAATCGAAGATCAAATCGAAGATCCAAGAGCTTAGATTGAAGATCTTCAACCATCGAAGAGAGATTTCATCGTTTGAAGCAGAGTTTTGATAGATCGAGTTAGATTCTTCGCTGTCCAGTTCTGAAGTGTGTTGCTTTTGAGGTGTTTAGGTGATTTGGTGAGTGGTGATTATCTCTCACATGGATCCAAAGGAGTATATCGGATTGATGGCTTGATTTGGTGTTAAAATAGTGATTTCCATGCATTTTCATAAACTTAAGTGTAGATATATTGTTCATGATGATTTGACATCCATTTTACTATATGTTAACCTATGCAAGTTCATTCATCAAGTTGTAAAGATATTGCTCATGATTCATGCTTGTTAGATTTAGTCTCTTTAATTACAGAATTGCCATTATTGTTATAATTGTTTATTTGATCATGTTTGAATGCTTGATTACTTGGATTAATGGTTGACTTGATTGATTATTATGTATTAGTTGATTGATGATTTGATTTAGACAAGATGGTCGAAGATGATTCAAAAGCTAAGGGAAAGGCTCTTGAATTGGAAAAGCTGCTCGTGGCATATGTAGCGGATGATGAAGCTCATATGGATAGATTTGATGATGATGATGTTGAGATGAGGCTTTGCTATGATGGGATAAAGCGAGGCATGATATGGGATAGCCTTGGTTTAATCCAGACGGGATCACTCCAAGCATGTTGATGACTCGGTGAAATGGTTCGAGTTAGAGGATAATGGTTTGCTCGAGAGGCGCTTGAGCTAGTATGGAAATAGTCGTCGAGGAGGATGACTAGAAGGCTGAGATTTCATCGTTGTTGAAGGTTCTAGCAGGCTCAAAGCAAGAGTACGTTGGGCAGATTCGATAGTCCCTAAAGACTATGATTATAGTCATGTACTCTAGGCAGATTCAATAGTCCTAGGCACGGGCTGCGATGACGTGCGGAGTTCTGTCTATAACCGGGGTTGCCATTAACACTTGACGGACGGCTGAATGAATGTGCCGGTCATTCAATTAACGGTGGTATCGAAGCAATGATAACAGTGATAGCCAGAGTCATGGATGTTTGGTTGTATCGTCATTCGGTCTCAAGAGCGATGTTTTATGGGTGCTTATCTGATCTTGGTTTAGGCCTTGGGGGTTTGTACTTGGAAAACACCGACCTTGACTCGAGTGATAATTGCTATACTTTAAATGTCTGCTTTGCTATGTTTATTTCTGCTTAGTGTGTCTGAGGGCTATCACTGTAAAAAGAGGTGGAGTGGGAGGGTTGGATTCCTATTCCTTTTACCTTTATGCTCTTTTGGTATGTTGTTAGTTAATTTACCGCTCACTAAGACTGTTGTCTGACTCAAGGTTTTATGTTCTACTCTTATTACCTTGGGTTGTTCATCCGCTTTGGGATGGGCAGACTAGGTAGTAGGTGACAGGTGCTGTTCTTAGTTTCCGACGATGCTGATGACGAAGACGAGCTGGAGGCTTGCATATTATTTTCTTACTATATGTACTGGATGTTCCGCTGCTTGTATATACTCTGAGTGATATGTAGTGAGGCTTGATGTATTGACTATTCAGATGTTGTACCAAACTATTATGAGGTTTAATAGAGATTCTGTTCTATAAAGCTTCACTATATATACTTTCTATTGTATTTTATCCATGCGCTGTGAGTTATACAACAGATTCTGCTGTTTTAACTTAACCTTGGCAATCGTCCATGGCTGCCTGGCACACTTTACAGCGCACTATTTCTATGTTCAGTGCAGGGGTCATGGGCGGTCGTCACATTTGGTATCAGAGCTTTGGTTAATCGATTTTACCCAACGCTCGCTGACGTAACTACGTATGAGAGACATAATTGTATTTTGATGGATGATTACTATATATAATATAGTAGCTTAGAAGTGTGTGAGTCCTTTATGCAGTTGTTCTCAAGGTGCATTAATCATTCCTTTTTATTGATATTAAGAATGAGTCGAAGAGGGAGACCAGCTGCTAGGGAAGGTCGTGCTACTGAGGGGACTGCTGATTATGTTGCTATGTTCGAAGCTATGATGACTTCGATCATGAGAAGGATGCCAGCTCCGGGGCCATCAGTAGATGTTGGAGTTCAAGTTCAAACTCCAAAACCGGTGGATTTTTCCAAGCTGTGTAAAGACTATACTGCTCTTGGAGGAAAGGTTTTCTTGGGAACAGAGTCAACCATTGAAGTTCGGAGATGGATAGATGCTTGTAGAAGGATCTTTGGTGACTTGGGAATCGAGGATGCAACTAAAAGGAAGCTAGCATCAAGACAACTTCAAGGGAGAGCCTCTGACTGGTGGAACTCTATCACCATTGATACTCCGGAGGAAGAAATTACTTGGGAGCAATTCCAAGCCAGATTTGACGCTAAGTTCATTTCTACGGCTCAGAAGTCTATTCTGTTCAAGAAGTTTGTGGAGCTCAAGCAGGGTGGGAGACCAGTTCTTGAGTATGTTTTTGAGTTTGAAGCTTTGTCCAAGTATGCCAGGTCATATATTGAATCTTCGTATCAGAAGAATGAGAAGTTTGTGACAGGCTTGGACAGTTATCTTGGGAGGCAGTTGGTGGATCATTTGGACGATTCATTTGAGAAGCTTGTGGAGAAAGCTCTCAGGCACAAGAATCTGTTTCCTAAGGAAGGATCTATTGTTGCTGTGACCAAGGAAGAGTTTAAACCACAGCAGGGTGGAAACAAGAAGAGGAAGCAGCAGCAGCAGAAGGGTAAGGATGGCCAGAAGAAGCCGAAGGGCAAAGTGACCTGCTACAATTGTCAGCAGAAGGGCCATTTCTCCAGAGATTGCAAGAATTCGAAGGTGCCGGTGAAGTGCCACAACTGTGACAAGCCGAGGCATATCAGGAAGAATTGTCCGGAACCGCGGAAGGACAAGCAGATTATGCAAGCTTATGCTTTGGGGGCTGTTCCATCATCTTCGAAAGCTCCTACCGCTGAAGAGAAAGGAAAGAGTGTGGTGGTTCAAGGTACTCTTTCCATATGTGGTGTTCCAGTAAGAGTGTTATTTGATACTGGGGCGTCGCATTCTTTTGTTTGTAATGAACTTGTAGGCCGGTTGGGTTTAGAACCGGATATTGTTGATAGGCCATTGGTTGTGACTAATCCAGTTGGGGGTTCGTCTTGTTTGTGTATGCTATGCCGTGGTCTGATTGTATCGAGTCATGATTGCTCTTTTGTTTGTGATTGTTTTGTTCTGAACTTTGCGGGGTTCGGAATTATTTTGGGTATGGACTTGCTTAGGAAGTATGCGGCAAAGGTTGATTGTGAAAGGTTGGAGGTGACAGTCGAGAATGTGGAAGGGCGAAAGGTTGTGATACGATGTAAGCATGAGGAAGGCGTCTTCATGAGCTTCATGTATTCGCTGGTTGTTCCACGGGATGGACTGTCATCGGTGCCAATTGCTAATGGATTTGAAGATGTCTTTGATGAGGTCAAAGGGTTACCGCCGCATAGAGAGATCGAGTTTCGTATCGATCTAGTTGAAGGAGCCAGACCTGTTGTGATGCCTCTTAGGCGGATGGCGCCTAGGGAACAGCAAGAGTTGAGGGTGCAAGTTGACGATCTTTTACAGAAAGGATTCATTCGACGTAGTGTGTCCGAATAGGGTGCACCAGTTGTGTTTGTAACCAAAGCAGATGGATCGTTGAGGTTGTGTGTGGATTATCGTGAGCTGAATAAAGTGACTAAGAAGAACAAGTATCCATTGCCGAGAATAGATGACTTGTTTGATCAGCTTCACGAAGCTAAGGTGTTTTCTCAGATGGATTTGGCAACGGGATTTCACCAGTTAGGAGTGGCTAAGGATAGTGTGTCGAAGACTGCTTTTAGGACACCGTTCGGTTTCTTTGAGTGGCTGGTAATGCCGTTTGGATTGACCAATGCACCAACATATTTTGTGGATCTTATGAATAGAGTATTCAGAGATCAGTTGAACAAGTTCGTACTAGTGTTCATGGATGATATTTTGATTTATTCCAGAACTGAAGAAGAGCACAAGACGCACTTGCGTATTGTTTTGGAAATCTTACGGAAACATCAGCTGAAGGCTAAGTTTTCGAAGTGTCACTTCTGGAAGAGTGAAGTGAGGTTCTTAGGCCATATTATCTCTGGAAATGGAATAGCGGTTGATCCCGCTAAGGTAGCAGCAATCCAGGATTGGGGTAGACCTAAGAATGCATCTGATGTGAGAAGTTTTCTTGGATTAGCAGGATATTATCGTCGATTTATCAAAGACTTTTCCAAGGTGGCTGCACCGTTAACAGGATTGACGAAAAAGAACCAAGTATTCAGATGGGATGCTAAGTGTGAGTAAGATTTTAGAATCCTGAAAGAGCGACTGACAAGTGCTCCTGTTTTGACTATTCCAAGTGGAAATGATGAGATGGTGGTTTACACCGATGCATGTGGTACCGGACTTGGAGCAGTGCTGATGCAGAAGGGTAAAGTTGTTGCGTATGCAAGTCGACAACTGAAGCCGCATGAAAGAAATTATCCGACTCATGATTTGGAGTTAGCGGCGACTGGTTTTGCTCTGAAGATATGGAGACATTATCTATTGGGAGTTCGATTCGAGTTGTTTACAGATCATAAGTCGTTGAAGTATCTTTTCTCCCAAAAGGATTTGAATCTTAAGCAGCAACGATGGCTAGAGTTTTTAGCATCATATGATTTTGGTATAGCCTATACTTCGGGAAAGGGTAACGCAGTGGCAGATGCGTTAAGTCGAAGACATGCAGGATTGGGAGCCATGTTTTCAGAATGGAAGAGTCTCGAGTATTTAGCTGGATTTGACTTCAGGCCTAGATGTGAATTGGAACCTGAGATGTTGGCAAACTTATCAATAAGACCTACTCTTGTGGAAAGAATTGGCGAGAGCCAAAAGCGAGACGATAAGCTTGTCAAGATTATCCGTGATTTGGAATCTGGATTGGACCCAGAAAAGGATAAAGGATTCGAGGTCGATCGAGAGGGTTGGCTTCGAAAGCAAGGACGACTAGTTGTTCCCGATATAGATGAATTAAGAAATGAAGTTCTAAAGGAAAGTCATCACTCGAATTTGAAAATTCATCCAGGAGGAAATAAAATGTATCGGGATATGAAGAGAACCTATTAATGGGAAGGTATGAAGAATGGTGTTGGAAATTTTATTTCCAAGTGCATGAACTGCCAGTTGGTAAAAGCCAAACAGAAGAAGCCAAGTGGATTGCTTCAGCCATTAGAAGTTCCTACATGGAAGTGGGAGCAAGTATCGATGGATTTTATTGATGGGCTACCTAGAACAAGAACGGGGAATGAAGGGATTTGGGTCATCGTAGATCATCTGACTAGAGTGCAAGATTCATTCCTGTTCGATCAACTAGGACTGCATCAAAGTTGGCTGAGCTGTATGTTAAGTGGATAGTTCGATTCCATGGTATTCCGAAGAGTATAGTGAGCGATCGAGACCCATTGTTCACTAGTGGATTTTGGAAGAGCTTCCAAGAAGTTTTGGGAACTAAGTTGTGTTTGAGTACAGCTTATCATCCCCAAACAGATGGTCAGACCGAGAGAGTTAATCGATTTTTGGAAGATCTCCTTTGAGCTTGTGTTTTGGATTTCGGAGGATCATGGGAAGATCATCTTCATTTGGTGGAATTTTCGTATAATAATAGTTACCAGTCAAGCATTGGTATGGCACCGTATGAAGCATTGTATGGAAGACCGTGTAACTCTCCGACATGTTGGTTAGAAATAGGAGAAAAGCTAGTACTTGGGCCAGAAATGATTCGACAGACTTCGGATAGCATAGAGATCATTCGGCAACGAATGAAGGCAGCCCAAGACCGTCAGAAAAGTTATGTCGATAAGCGTCGTAAGGATTTGGAATTTGACATAGGTGATATGGGTTTTGTGAAGATTTCTCCACTGAAGAATGTTATTCGATTCGGGAAGAAAGGAAAATTGACTCCGAGATTTGTTGGACCATTCCCGATTATCGAACGATTGGAAAGCTCGCCTAGAAATTGGAGTTACCAGAAAAGATGTCGGGTATGCACAATGTTTTTCATGTATCGTATCTACGGAAGTATGTGCACGACTCGAATACAGTAGTTTCTACCGATAGCTGTGAAGATTTGGAGGTAGATCCAGTTGTTGAGAGACCTCGTAAGCCGCTTAGTGTTGTGGAAACTGACACGAAACAGCTTAGGAGGAAGGTAGTTAGGTTGCTCAAGATACAATGGAGTGATGATGTTAACGAATGTACATGGGAGATGGAAGAGAGGATGAAGGCAGCTCATCCTGAACTCTTCGAGGTATGGCCATAAAGTGTCGCGTCATCTCATGATATTGTAACTTGTTCTAGTTTTAGAATTCTGCATGCTAGGCTAGTAATTGGATGCATGGTTTGTTGATTGCTATGGATGGTAGGCATGCAGAATAGTTTTTGATTGCTCTTGTTTGATTGGAATTTCGGGGGCGAAATTCCTAAAAGGGAGAGAATATAACGACCCTTATTTTTACGGATCGAAACATCGTAAAACAGTTGTCATTAGGTCGTAACGTTGTTAAGTCATTCAGAATTTAGAACGACTAGAGCTTGAGTCGTCTAGAAGTTATGCCGTGTTGTAGCTTAGGTCGTATGGAAGTTGGGTCGTGTGATAGCTTAGGTCGTGGGGTAGGTTAGGTCTAGTGAGCGACCTAAGGATTTGAGCGACCTATAGGAAGTTGGCGACCTAAGGATTTGAGCGACCTATAGAAAGTTGGCGACCTAAGGATTTGAGCGACCTATAGGAAGTTGGCGACTTAAGGATTGGAGCGACCTATAAGAAGTTGGCGACTTAAGGTAGTGGACGACCTAAGAGTTAGAAACCTACAGGAATTGGCGACTTAAGGAGTAGACGACCTAAGGTTTGAGCGACTTAAGGAAAGACAACGACCTAAGGGATTTAGCGAGTTAACGACCTAAGGAACTAAGCGAGTTAACGACCTAAGAAGGTTAGGTCGTGGATGAGTTAAGGAGATAAGTGGGATGAGTCGTTAGGTCGCGTGGATGTTAGGTCGTATCCTAGTTAAGTTGTTAGGTCGTGTAGCGTTAAGTCGCTAAGGGTTAAGTCGTAGGGTGTTAAGTCGCGCAAGGGCTTAAGTCGTAGGTCGCGCATTAGTGTTGAGTCTTAGGTCCTGACATTTTTAGGTCGTGGAAGCGCATATGTCGCTAGGTCGGCGCATGTGTGTGTGGTTAAGTCGCGTGAAGGCTTAAGGGGTTAGGTCGTTGGGTGTTAGGTCGTGAGCGACCTAGGAGCAAGCTAAGGTTAGGTCGTTGATCTGTTAAGTCGTAGGTCGGAGAGGTTTGTTAAGTCGTTATGCCGCGCATGAGTGTTAAGTCGCGCGCTTGCGTTGTTGTTAGGTCGCGTAAGTGTTAGGTCGAAGGTCTTAAGTCGTAGGGTTTCTTAGGTCGTGGACGACCTAATAGCGAGCAAACGACCTAAGGAAATCAGCCTATAAATAGGCGGGTTCTTCTTCATTTTTTTGGGATCCGGATTTTGAAGCGACGAAGTGCTACTATTTTGAGAGCTCGAGTTCTATACTTCTTCACTTCTTTTCTCCACTCTAATCTTGTGATTCCTTCCATCCGAATCGAAGATCCAAGAGCTTAGATTGAAGATCTTCAACCATCGAAGAGAGATTTCATCGTTTGAAGCAGAGTTTTGATAGATCGAGTTAGATTCTTCGCTGTCCAGTTCTGAAGTGTGTTGCTTTTGAGGTGTTTAGGTGATTTGGTGAGTGGTGATTATCTCTCACATGGATCCAAAGGAGTATATCGGATTGATGGCTTGATTTGGTGTTAAAATAGTGATTTCCATGCATTTTCATAAACTTAAGTGTAGATATATTGTTCATGATGATTTGACATCCATTTTACTATATGTTAACCTATGCAAGTTCATTCATCAAGTTGTAAAGATATTGCTCATGATTCATGCTTGTTAGATTTAGTCTCTTTAATTACAGAATTGCCATTATTGTTATAATTGTTTATTTGATCATGTTTGAATGCTTGATTACTTGGATTAATGGTTGACTTGATTGATTATTATGTATTAGTTGATTGATGATTTGATTTAGACAAGATGGTCGAAGATGATTCAAAAGCTAAGGGAAAGGCTCTTGAATTGGAAAAGCTGCTCGTGGCATATGTAGCGGATGATGAAGCTCATATGGATAGATTTGATGATGATGATGTTGAGATGAGGCTTTGCTATGATGGGATAAAGCGAGGCATGATATGGGATAGCCTTGGTTTAATCCAGACGGGATCACTCCAAGCATGTTGATGACTCGGTGAAATGGTTCGAGTTAGAGGATAATGGTTTGCTCGAGAGGCGCTTGAGCTAGTATGGAAATAGTCGTCGAGGAGGATGACTAGAAGGCTGAGATTTCATCGTTGTTGAAGGTTCTAGCAGGCTCAAAGCAAGAGTACGTTGGGCAGATTCGATAGTTCCTAAAGACTATGATTGTAGTCAAGTACTCTGGGCAGATTCGATAGTCCAAGGCACGGGCTGCGACGACGTGCGGAGTTCTGTCTAGAACCGGGGTTGCCATTAACCCTTGACGGATGGCTGAAAGAATGTGCCGGTCATTCAATTAACGGTGGTATCGAAGCAATGATAACAGTGATAGCCAGAGTCATGGATGTTTGGTTGTATCGTCATTCGGTCTCAAGAGCGATGTTTTCTGGGTGCTTATCTGATCCTGGTTTAGGCCTTGGGGATTTGTACTTGGAAAACACCGACCTTGACTCGAGTGATAATTGCTTTACTTTAAATGTCTGCTTTGCTATGTTTATTTCTGCTTAGTGTGTCTGGGGGCTATCACTGTAGAAAGAGGTGGAGTGGGAGGGTTGGATTCCTATTCCTTTTACCTTTATGCTCTTTTGGTATGTTGTTAGTTAATTTACCGCTCACTAAGACTGTTGTCTGACTCAAGGTTTTATGTTCTACTCTTATTACCTTGGGCTGTTCATCCGCTTTGGGATGGGCAGACTAGGTAGCAGGTGACAGGTGCTGTTCTTAGTTTTCGACGATGCTGATGACGAAGACGAGCTGGAGGCTTGTATATTATTTTCTTACTATATGTACTGGATGTTCCGTTGCTTGTATATTCTCTGAGTGATATGTAGTGAGGCTTGATGTATTGACTATTCAGATGTTGTACCAAACTATTATGAGGTTTAATAGAGATTCTGTTCTGTAAAGCTTCACTATATATACTTTCTATTGTATTTTATCCATGCGTTGTTAGTTATACGATAGATTCTGCTGTTTTAACTTAACCTTGGCAATCGTCCATGGCTGTCTGGCACACTTTACAGCGCACTATTTCTATGCTCAGTGCAGGGGTCATGGGTGGTCGTCACAGCCTTGACACTTGTGTCGTAATTAAAATGACTAAAACAGGATCCTATGTCTGGCCAATGAGGTTAGCTACCTCTAGCGACGTTGATCCCTCGTATTACTATTGTGATTTCGTACTCGATGAGTGCACCATTTTGTTTGGATTGATAGTCGCGGTCGGCCACGTATGGGTTACGACCAACCAGAAAGGGTAAACTGGTAGAATCCTACCTTGGGCATTGCCTCACATGCCTTGTCATATTTATCCTTATGCGAGCTCGTTTCGACTTTGGTTTATTATTGTACCTATGGAGGAATCATTGGCTACCGACGTTACTGGTTGTGTTACAGGACCTACATAGACTTCATGTTATATAAATGTGTTAAGGTGGATCAATTTAAAGCCTTAACACTATTTCGATATTTATTCTACTGATTAAACATTACATATATAACGTATTCTACTACATATAAATAATTTTGACGGATCCTTAAAGGATGGAAATCCCGTAACATCTCTTGAGTTATTGCATGCACGTTATACACTGGATAGAAGATGTAAAATCCCGTAAACATCTCTGACGCTTTTACACTCATATTTCGTGATATTGATTTGACTTACATGAGAATATTTTAGTCCTGAGTCGAGCGTTTGTCTTTTCATTACACTCCGGTCAGCCCTAAGTTTTTTCAGCACATCGAAGATCATTTTTCTGGAGAATGAAGATGAAGATTTGGTATATTATTATTACTATTAATATTCCTGCATCACGTTGTCTGCTGCACATGTTGTATATATAACTCTGATAAATGTTGTATAAACAAAATCAAATGTATGATATAAACAGCTTCATGAACTGTTTATTTTACTATTATATTTTATCATTCCGCTGTGAGATTCTGTGTTTGTTTTCTTCTTCTTTCCTTGCTTTTATTAATTATCCCCATTGATTATATATGTTTCGGATTGTTTAAGTTGGACATGTATGGATTATTGTTGATTAAACCTTCCTAAATGTGGGCTGTCACAAGACTAGTGGGAGCCTTATTAGAAAAATGAAATGGTAACATTTAACCTTTCTAACATTGTAAGAACATATGCTAAATAATGTTATAATTATCTACAATGATAAATTTGTGCATTTAATATGATTGATAAAATATTTAAAAATTAACATATGCAAACGAACTGAATTGAAAGTTGACAAATGGAAATATAATACCCACTATTAAATGCCTATTGCATGTTAACGATTCCTATACCCATGCAAGTGTCTAATTTTTACAACTACTTAATACATTCCTGAAATGGTCACTTACGTGCTTATTTGGATGAGACCATGTATTGCATTTTATGAGTTTGGAACTTTGAAAGCAATATATGACTATGGATATTTGATCCATATACTATCATTTATAAATGTTATATGGTGAAAGGTCACAGTTCGTAACATATGATACTTCAATGAATATAGTTCATTGGAAATAAGCCAATAAATATAATTTGAGATCATGTATTTAACTTGATTGATTACAAAAGGGATCATAGTATGTTAATGTAACACAAGAGCAAAAACTACAAGATAGATCTAAGAACTCGATTGCTGAAATGTCATTTTGATCGGTTTATGTAAATTGCAACATATTTGATATCCTTAAATGTTAAGGATAATTGAATGCGCTTTTGTAATGAGTTTGTTATGATATTGTAGTAAGGTTTTCTTTTTAATAGTTTGACCATTTGAAAGGAAAACGAATGTACAAGAACAGATGTGATTTAAGGTACAGTTGGGATGAAGAGAATGAACAGTCACGCTTGCTTCATAAACACACATTGGTAACAAGAATTGCAATAATAATCGATACCTAATATTGGAATAAGAAATATGATTTCTATTCTGAAATGTATTTTCATATAGAAAATTATTTTCTATGAGATCTATTTCTTTGTGCTCAAGATATTTGATCAACGAACTCTCCACCGTAAATAGTTGCAGTTTATGAAATAAAAAAATTGTATTAAGTGAATGATGGACCTTCGAATTTAGTACGCTATTATAGTAATGGTGGAAATAGTGGGAGCATGCCATATAGCACTTATTAATTGCATCATCATACGAAAATTATTTTCGTAAAACTTACTATATATTTATGAAATAATGATTATTTTTCGGTATCAACTGAAAAAAAGACATAGCTATATTTCAATATGAATATTATGAATAATCTTTATGAAATAAAACTATAATGTGGTATTTTTTTATAACAAAAGTGATGCATTGGAAAATACAAAAGTATCTAATATTATTTATAGTTGTTTTGGAATAATAGACTAAGTTGTAGTTTTGAGAAATAATTTTATTGTATGATTTTGAATCATATGATACTTGTTAATTATATCTCAAACAATAAAGGGTTATGCACCCATTTAGTGGGAGTATCTTAAGAGTTGATAAACTCTTCAGATTGATACATATAGATGTATGCAATCGTAACTCTATAAATACCAAAACGGCTTCACGTACTTGATCATAGTTACCGATGAGTTATCGTCGACATGAACATGTGTATTTGATACACATGTAGTATGTCTATGGTAAATTTAAAGAATATATAACAGAAGTAAATAAAATAACATGCCATAGGAATGATTTGATTTGATCTAATGAGTGGGTATATTGGAAAATGTTCCAAATGTACCTAAAATGAATAAAGATTCAATCTCAAAATTACTCCTTCATGTGATACATAATGATGCATCGATATGGAGGAATCGAACTTTGTTGGACACTGTACGATTAATTGTGAGTGAAGTTGAGTTAGTTTCTTTCTATAAGGTAATATACTTAAAAATAGTACATAGGATTAATATTATTTCATCTAAATAATAATTTACAAAATTTTACAAGATAAGGTTTATAAGAAACTCCAACATATCCTAGGCCAAGGAGTTGGCAAGTTGTGCGAGTCGAAAGATTGCAAACAATAATTGTTCATGAGGGATCTTGTATGAATCTCCCCAAAAGGATTTTGAAAAGACTGTCATTGGATGACCTATTTATGTTTCGAACATAATTTTTGTAAACTAAAACCAAATCAGTTTTATAAGTAAAGAAACTCATAAAACGTTTATGAATACCTATTCTATTGCACTGAGAAACAATTGTTGTTTCAAGATATACCAACTTCATTGTGAACAAATTTCTTTGAGAAATTATTGATAGTAAAATGGAATTGAATACGATCCATAGATAGAAATGATTATATGAGACAAGATTAACTAACCTAAACGAACACATCATTAGAATGTCTAAAAAGTATTCTCGCATATCGAAGAGATATTATGAGTTTCTTATTAATATCAAAAATATATAATCCTCGATTGTTTAATTAAACCATTAAGAGTGTTGACTTTACATGGTATGATGCGCAAATCCGAAAGAATTCCAATTACTCTATCAAAATATAAATTTTGGTGGGCGTAGCCGAAGGGATATGATTCATCGACCGCGATTGTGTCTTTATGAGCAAGACTAATGCAGTTGGAATTAAATGAGTAATGTTGATAAGAATAATATCACAAATTTAAATTGTTGAAACTAGCGTAATAGATTTGATATTCAACATGTTCAAGTCAATTCGAATTTACCCACAAAATTATTGCTTAATAAGTCCTAGTGTTTTGGTTTATATGTATTGAAACAAAAAAATTTAAATAATGATTTAGAGTAAGCTATTTACGCATATTAACCAAAAATGTCTCAAAGTCAGTGGGAGCGATATTAAGTTTGTGAGTTCTTGGATATGATTCAAGAATTGATATGAAAGTATCATTTTATAAGCATCAAGATTGAATAAGTATTTTAATGGAAATATCAAATAGTTTGATTTTCAATCAAAGTGCAAAGGATGTGTGTGTTCATAAGAAAGAACGTTAAATGGTACATTGATATTTCTAAACTATAAGTAAACAACACGTTGTTAATTTTAATGATGTACTTGTGTTAAAATCAGCCTTAGTTGTTTTAATACTCAACATTCAAATTCTCGCGAAATGATGAAAGACAGCGTATTCTTGAAGCCGATCCAATTCTCATAGATGGGAAACCATTCATTATTACCGTTTAGAATATGTCAGTGGATAGGGTGCGATCTCAGCAGGGCTTGTTAGCAAGGTGCTTTTTTACGAGGCTAACATGGTAGCCAGAAATAGATTAGTCTATGCCAAAGCTCTGATTGAAATAACCCCAATCAAACCTCTTCCGTCGGTGCTAAAAGTTAGAATCGATGAGGGCCATTTTGCTGATGTCAGAGTGCAATACAGTTGAAAACCGGATATATGTACGGTCTGCCAGTCTTTTGGGCATCTTTAAGAAGCATGTTCCACTTCGGCCTCTACTGGTATTCCTCTTTCTTATCAGGTTCCTTTGCCTCGTCCTCCTATCCGGAGGTGGGTCCCGAAGGTTGGTATGCCTGCCTTTGTTCCTCCTTCTATAGACGCTCCTATTGTTTTGACTCCTGCTGTTGACGCTCATGTTGTTGTTGCTACTGTTGTAGTTTCTGATGTTGAGACTCCTGCTATTGACTCTCCTGTTATTGATGATCCTGTTGGTGACGACCAGACTGTGGATGCCACTGCTGTTTTGTCCGATTCTATTACTTGGAATTCTGAGGAGCGAGCCTGGATTCATGTTCCTTCTGGTATGCGTTACTCGCCAGTTTCTGACACCTACTACGCCTTTATCAGTGACGTTGGGGGGTGAGAGTCATAGTCTTTTGTATCATATCGAGGGTGAGAGCCTTGCTCTTACTAGGACTGGTGAGATTGGTGAGGAAAATAAAAGTAAGTTCTATGATGTCACTTGGGATAGGAAATTCATTTACTCACCCGCTTCTGATGGTTATGATCCGAATCTGGCAGCTCTTTTCTTAGGGTTTGTTCATGTTATTGGCCCGTCATCTGACGATAGTGATGATCGCTCTTCTTCGAAGGGTGCTTCGTCTTATTGTCTAGTAGTCTAGGCTCTATTTGCCTAGCTTCTGTACTTTCTTTTTTTCTTATGGTTGGGTTGTTTGCTTCCATTTAGCTATTTTGTGCATGTGCAGAACACTTTTTTCCCATTATATATACAATGGAACGGCCCACTTTAAAACCGGCTAGCTTTGCTAAAACAAATTGTAACGACCGTGATTTTTGAATCACTGTCGAAATTAATATTTAAAATAGAAATTTTTTTACTTTACTAAAAAGTTGAAAAAAAATAGTGCAAACCATTTTGCAAAGTCAGTTGCTAATAGCTCGGTTGTGTTGCCTAATAACCTAGTATATTTTTATTTTTTTCTTTCACGTGTATTTATGGTCTAATTAAAACCAAAAGTTTGAACACATTTCTTTTCTTTGCCTTTTTGCTGTCACTAAACTTTTGCTAATCAAATCCATTTTTAGTCATAGAAATGCACTTCAATTGTTAAGTCAGTGAGCAAATATTCTTAGCCTTCACGTGTAAGGCCAAGTATCACCAAAGTAATAAAGCAAAATATAAACATTTAGTACTGTCATATTTTTAGAACCAAAAGTAGTGAACGCTTTGCCTGGGCTGCCGCTTATTTGTAAAGCAAAGCTTGAACAATTTTTTGTGCCATCATCATTTTTTTATTCTAGCTGTGTCCTTGTTTCCTCAATCGAGCACGTCTACCATAAATGTTTTGTACCAAAAATGTGCCAACACACTCCATCTTCTTTTGACTTGTATACAAATTTGAGAAAGAAAATTAATCTCTGCAACTTTCTATTGTTTCATTTGTCAATGTATTAATGGTGGTTCAGAATTTTTGTTCCAAATTGTTCCTAGTAGCTATCTGATTTGGAAACAAATTTATGGTGAGTGTTACACTCACATTTCTAGTTAAAAAAACTATGCTGCCTATTCTTATTTTGGTGCTTTCCTGTTGTTCATTTTGGTTTGCAACTTTTATTTGTTATTTGAAGTTAGGCCCTCTTATTTTGTACAAAACTGAGGCAATTATTTTTAACGACTTGTTCCATTCGTGTAAGCAAGTGAAAGAGTTTGAAATTATGGCCAAGTCACTGCTCCATTCATGCGCGCAAATAAATAGGGCAAGTGTGAAAAATTATATGGCCCAGGCAAAATGTGTATTACATTTTGTGTGTGCACCCTATAATATGGCTCCATGTTATATAAGTGGTATTATATGCAAGGCAGGTCCAGGAATTGAAAGCGTTCAAGTATATTTTTGCACACATGTAGTTACTTGCGTGCATATTATGTACAAAACTCAGGTCCATATCATTTTCTACTTTCGCAAATTTTAGTGTGTTGGCATATTGGAGTGTACATGCATGTATAAGTTTGTCCAAACTATTTCTAGGCATGCTTGTAACAGTGCAAGTTGTAGTGGGTTAAGATATTGCACAGATTATATTTTTCCTTAATGCATTGATGCGTGCAATGTTTCCAAGTGTCAAGTAGTGGTATTCTTCCCATGCACATTTTTTGATTCATGTAGTCTAGACTATATTTATTTAATTTATATTTTTGTTTACAATTGTTACTTGTGTGAAAATTTTTATAATGCCCAGACTCTCATTTTTGGGTATATAAGTGTAAGTGAGCTGTGCAGTATTTTGTTGAAAATATAGTGGTGCAGTCCACTATTTGATTACGTTGAACCGGTGTTACGTTTTAAAACTTATTTTTGCGCCGTTATTTTTATAACAGAATTTTTACACTGGTGTTATATTTTTGAAGCGTGTTGTTTGTTGACATTTTTTGACGAATGAAAATCACTGTTATTTTGACTTCGGTAACCATCAATTTAAAGTGAATTTTTAAGCGGTTATCCCGCAATGCTGATTTGGTATCCTTTTTACGGTGTTTTGTGAAGTGCAATTTCTTCGTCGAAATTGCTACAGATGTTGCTGTTTTAATCACGTGTTTTGAAAATCGTTTTAAAATAAAAATGGTTTACAAATTTTTTACAGTTTGCGCTTTCAAAAGAATGAGGAAGCGATTTAAACGCTTCAGCAAAATTGAGGACTATGAACCCTTACTTTTACTGATTCGCTTAATTCCGGACTTGTCCGTTTGAGAATGTAAATTTTATTTATATAAAATACACAATTTTGCACTTTCAAGGAAACGATGAAGAGATTTAAACGATTTAGCAAAAGTGCGGAGTATGGAACCACGCTTTTACTAATTCGGTTAATTCCGGACTCGTTAATTGAAATATTTGCCGTGGATTTGCTGTTTGAAGATTTTGTTGATTTTGTTGGGCTTCCGAGCCACTCTGCTGGACCTTCGGGTCATCTGTTGGACCTTCGGGTCAATTACCAGTACTGGACCTTCGGGTCACTCTGTTGGACCTTCGGGTCATCTGTTGGGCGCCAAAAAATTGTAGTACTTGGTAGGGTTCGGCCATTTGAGATGCATGTGCGGCGTAGGTTAGACTCGCCATCTACTAGGATCGATCCACTTTTATGTTGATTTTCTAGTTATCTATTTTTGATTTCTAGATTTTGTGAATTGTTGTTTTGAATTCAATTGTGAATTTGAAAGTTAATTTGATGGAGTTTAATGAGATTTCTTCATTTAAACTATGTTGATTATTTATGCTGTATAGTCTCATTCGAGACTATAATTATTTGTTTAAGTGCTGTTTATCATACACTTATTTCTAAGTTTAAATTAGACTGATCCTTTATTATTTCTTTTAAATAATACTCGGGTCAGACCGAGTTATTTCAGGGTAATTGCTATTTCTGATTCAGTTGCTGCTTCAGCTTTTGGGATTTCACTTCATCTTTTGTCTAGACTTCGAGGAGTACTTTTGGTGTATTGACTCTCATCTCATGTATGTTATGATGTATATTTATATGTAGATTGGGTTCATGTGAACCATCGTTTGTTGTAGCATGTATCCAGACTTGTCTTCCGCTATATATCTGATATTTCTGTTCTGATGTGATTATACTTATCTGTGTTGTTGTTATTATGAGTTGTTCTGAATTTTTCTTTAGCCACCGTAGTTTCGTTTTAGATTTGGATTGAATATATATCTTTGGGAGTAATTCACACAACTCCTATCGATGTAATCAATACTCGTCTAAGGCATAACTTACGGATGGTCGCTTCTAACAAGCCTTATTCTTCGCAATAGCAGACGTTATTCCTTAAAATAATCTTTGTTATTGTGAGCATAGAGGTGGGGCGTCACAGTTGGTATCAGAGCCAGGTTTCAGAACAAAATATAATAAAACACAGAACAGAAGCAGAATGGAACATGCATTACAACTATTCGAGGGTTTTATTCGTGCTTTTCTAGTCTATTCTTTTCACTTTAACATGTTGGAATATGTCTAGGAATAAATCTCATATTCCCGTAGTATTCCATATGTTAAATTTCTTATCAATTGTGTGCTGTTTAACTAATCCTTTTCTTCTCTTGTTCTCTCAGCCTATGGTTGGAAGAGGTAGAGGGAAGCGTTCTTCTGCAGGTCCATCTAGTGATTCTCATCCGGACGGAGTCTATATGTCAGCTGATCAGTTTATGGAGCTATTTAGGAGTGCTCAGCCTTCTGTTGCTACTCCCATAGCTCCCAATCACAAGTCTGCCTTCGCCCGCATGTGTAGTGACTATTCCCACCTTGGAGGTCAACCTTTCAAGGGATCGGAAAGTGTAATGGAGGTTCAGACTTGGTTGCGTGCTTGTGAGCGCATATTTTCTCGGATGGATCTTTCTGATCATCATCGCGTTCTCGTGGCATCTAGCATGTTGCAAGAACGTGCGCTTGATTGGTATGAGCTTTTTATTGCGGAAGTTGATGAGTCCTCTCTCTCTTGGATTCAGTTTAAGGAACGTTTCGAACTTAAGTTCATTCCTGAATCAGAAAAGGCTAATCTTGCTCGTAGTTTCCTTGAGTTGAAACAAGGAAAGTCCGCTGTTTCTGATTATGTTGCATCTTTCGAGGCCTTATCCAAATACGAAGTTGAGTTCATTAACACTCCGCGTAAGAAGAATCTTAGTTTTGTTGATGGTTTGAAGAAGTTTTGGTAGAAAGTTCTTTTGCTTCAGCTTAAGCTCTCTTTTGAGGAGCTTGTTGATTCGGCTCTTTGTCTTGAAGCTGTCGAAAAGGAACGAGATAGTGGTGATGAGGTTGAGGTTTCTAAGAACCCCAACAAGAAGAGGTTTCCATTTCATAAGCCTAATTCTTCCAACAACAAGAAGAAGCAAGCTACCTCCAGTTTTCAGCCTAGTAGTGCACCTTCTATTCAAAGGGCGTGCTATAATTGCGGTTCTTTGGATCATCTTCTTCGTAATTGTCCTAAGCCTCGCATTTGTCGTTATTGCAAGAAAGAGGGTCATTGGATTTCTGATTGTCCAACTGCTTCTAAGGGTCTCAAATCTGGGAAGCTTAATGTTGCTAAAGCTTCTGGTGTTTCTTCTCAGCCCAAAGGTATTACTCCTTCTGTTTTGGAAGGTTTTATTTTATTTCATGGCCGTTCTATTAGATTTCTTTTCGATACGGGTGCATCGCATTCATTCGTGTCAAAGGAGCTTGTTGATATTATTCCTTTAGATGTTGTTACTCTTTGCGACCCTTTGAGGATCGTAAATCCTATTGGTGGATCCGCTACTCTTGGTTTGTTATGTGTTGGTGTTGAGATTATTCTTTGTGGTTTCTCCTTTCATGCGAATCTGCATGTTATGGATCATCTTTGTTTTGATATGATATTGGGTATGGATTGGCTCGTCCGTTATGAAGTTCAAATCCTATGTCCCGAAAGAACTTTATATCTCAAGCATCCGATGCTAGCGAGCAGTTATCTATTATATTTCGAAGCATGGATCATACTTCGAATGATCTCATTTCTTCCTTTGAATCGGAGGATGTCATAGCTAATATTCCAATTGTTTGTGATTTTTCTGATGTCTTCGAGCCTATCTCATATTTTCCGCCGAAGAGGGCAATTGAGTTCCGTATTGATCTTATCTCTGGTGCTCATCCTGTAAGTCGTCCTCCCACGAGGATGTCTGCTAAGGAAAATGAGGAACTCAAGCAACAATTATCTGAATTGGAAGCCAAGCATTTTATTCGTTCTAGCTCATCTCCTTGGGGCGCCGCCATTGTCTTCGTTAAGAAGCCAGATGGTACTCTTAGGCTTTGCATTGATTATCGCAAGCTTAACGAGCTCACTATCAAGGATAGGTATCCATTGCCTAGGATCGATGACATGTTCGATCAATTAGGTGGCGCTAAGCTCTTCTCCCAACTCGATCTTGCTACCAGTTTTCATCAGTTACGAGTTGCGGAAGATAGCATTCCTCTTACTGCATTCCGCACTCGTTATGGTTCTTACGAATGGCTTGTTATGCCGTTCGGTTTGACGAACGCTCCGACGTATTTTGTAGATCTTATGAATCGGATATTCCGGGAATATCTCGATAAGTTCGTCTTGGTTTTCATTGATGATATTCTTATTTATTCCAAATCTGAAGCCGATCATATTCAGCATTTGGAGATTGTTTTGAGCAATCTTCGTCAGCATCAGCTTTATGCCAAATTCTCCAAGTGTCACTTCTGGGAGAACAGGGTGAAGTTTCTCGGTCATATTGTTTCTTTCGATGGTATCTCTGTCGATCCCTCCAAGATCGAATCTATTCAGAATTGGAAGAGGCCCGAGACCGTTACTCAGATCCGTAGTTTTCTTGGATTGGCGGGTTATTATTGCCGATTCATTAAGGACTTTTCACGTATTTCTTTACCGCTTACCACTCTCACGAGAAAAGCTGTTCCTTTTATTTGGTCTGATAAGTGTGAGAATTCTTTCTTGAAGTTAAAAGATCTCCTTACTCATGCTCCTATCTTAGTGGTTCCCGAAGGGAATCATGATCTTGTTGTTTATACCGATGCCAGTGGTTATGGACTCGGTGCTGTTCTCATGCAAAAGGATAGAGTAGTTGCCTATGCTTCTAGACAACTAAAGTCTAATGAGATTCGTTATGCTACCCATGATTTGGAGTTAGCCGCTATAGTCTTTGCTTTAAAGATTTGGCGACATTATTTATTGGGCGAGCGTTTTGTTCTCTTCACTGATCACAAATCTCTGAAGTATCTATTCACTCAGAAGAAACTTAATATGAGGCAACAGCGTTGGCTCGAATTTCTCGCTTTATATGATTTCGATATTCAGTATACCCTTAGTAAGGGTAATCGAGTTGCTGATGCGCTTAGTCGCAAGCAGCAAGTTGTTGTTTCCATGATGTTAGCAGAGTGGAATTTTTTGGAAGCTTTATCTCATTGTGATATTAGAGACCGTCCTTTAGTTTCTAATTCTCCTGTGCTTTTATTTAGCATGGAAGCTCGTCCTAGTTTGTTGGATCACGTTGCAGATGCCCAGAAACAAAATCCACATATTGCTTATCTTATTCAGAGTTGTAAATCGGAATCCCGAAGTGATGATCTAAAGGATTACGATATTGATATTCATGATTGTATCCGGAAGAAGGGAAGTTTGATCGTGCCTAGTCTTTCTAATCTTAGAAATGACATTCTTGAGGACTGTCATCGTTCTAAGTATACTATCCATCTGGGTAGTAGTAAGATGTATGCTGATATGAAACGCTTATACTATTGGGATGGTATAAAGCGTGACATTGCAAGTTATGTAAGTCGTTGCAAGACTTGTCAACTTGTTAAAGCAGAACACCAGCGTCCCAGTGGTCTTTTGCAGCCTCTTGAGATTCCATTATGGAAATGGGATCAAATTTCTATGGACTTCATTGATGGTCTACCTCGCTCGAGGTCGGGCCATACTAGTATTTTGGTGATTGTTGACCGATTGACTAAATCAGCTCATTTTATTCTTATTAAGTCCAATCGGACTGCTTCTTTGTTGGCTAAGCTTTTTATTAAAGAAGTCGTTCGACTTCATGGTGTGCCTAGTTCTATTGTTAGTGACAGAGATCCACTTTTTACTAGTGGTTTCTGGCAGAGCCTTCAGAAAGCTTTGGGCACTAAGCTCAATCTCAGTACAGCTTATCATCCACAGTCTGATGGTTAGACTGAAAGGGTAAATCAAGTCTTAGAAGATCTCCTTCGAGCATGCATTGTTGATTTTGGTGGTAGTTGGGAAGACCACTTATCTCTTGTTGAATTTTCGTATAACAATAGTTTCCAATCCAGTATCGGTATGGCTCCTTTCGAAGCACTTTACGGAAGGCCGTGTCGATCACCATCTTGTTGGTTGGAATCGGGGGAAAAGTTAGTTCTCAGCCCCGATTATATTCGTGAATCTTCTAAGAAGATTGATATTATTAGACAGAGAATGAAAGAGGCTCAGAATAGGCAGAAATCTTATGCCGATCATCGTAGGAAGCCTTTGGAATTTTCTGTTGGCGATCGCGTTTTTATTCGTGTTTCTCCGATGAAGGGTGTGGTGTGTTTTAGTCACTTTGGGAAATTGGCTCCTCGATATGTTGGACCATTTCCTATTACGGAACGCATTGGCCCTGTTGCTTATCGTGTATCGCTACCTATTCAGTTTTCGGGAATTCATGACGTATTTCATGTATCCCAGCTTCGTCGATGCCTTAGAGATTCGGATTCTATTATTGATCCCCATGTGTTGCAATATCTTGAGATATCACCCGACTTGTCTATTGTGCAAAATCCTATTCATGTGCTAGCTTCGGAGGTTAAACGCCTTCGGAACAAAGAAGTCCCACTTGTGAAAATTCAATGATCCGCAAACCCTAATGATTTCACTTCGGAAACCAGAGAAATCATCGAGCGTTCTTATCCGGGCTTTCTCTCCTCTTCGGGTGTGGGTGAGCATTCTTATTCATCTTTTGTAACGACCCGTAAATTTCAACTGTTTTAATAACGTAATTAGTTGAAATTTTGTGAATTTTAAACGACAAAATTTTGAAATAAAAATTTGATATTTGGAATGCGTCTAGTTAAACATAGCAACTGGTAAATTTTCATCCAAAAATATGGAAGTTTATTTTCGTGTGTAATTTTATTTCAATTTAATCAGTTAGGAATTGATGAAAATAAAATGTTTTCGAAACCTAAATATTTTTATATAGAAAAATTCTAAACCATCTTCTGAGCAAGACGTCATTTTTCGTTTTTCCAAATTCGGACTTCTTTGGCTCCGTCGATCTTATTTTTCTGCGTTTTTCTTGCATTTTTCGATAGTAGAAAATTCGAATTTTTATAATTAAATTGTACCACTGATATCTATTTACTGTTTTGATCGTCGCGTCGTGCTGATCTTTGTAGTATAAACATTTGAATATTTCGTAGTTCGGAATGCCGCGGAAATAGCGAAATGGTCATTCGTATCGGTTTCGTTTTGAACTTTCTGAATTCATTGTCTGTTCGTTTATCCACGATGTTGATTCCAATGGTCATCAGCTTTTAATTTTCCTTGTATTCATCGTTTTGGCTTTATCTCTTCCAACCTTTTCACCTTTTCAATTTAATTATTGGTTAGTTTCTGCACTCGATTAATTTCTCAAGAAAATAAAATCAGTTGCTTCGAGTACCTGTTCTCTCATCCCGTGTTATATTCTTTTTTCTTCGAGAAAGACCCTGCTCGTACCCGAGCATCCTCCCCCATGTCTGCAAATGCTCACCACCAGCTATTCGTACCATCGCCGATGCCAACCCAGCCTCGAGCAACTTCTCCGTTCTTGTCTTCATCCTCCCCTATCTCTGATCCCCACTCGGCAAGCCATTTCACCCGCCCCGTTGCACACCCTTCCCGAGACCAACCCACGTGAGCAACCATGCCTGCTCGTGTCTCTCCTAAACCACCTCCGAGCCCACCCTGTCACCGTCCCGACCACCCATCGCTGCCACGCCACCGCGACTCCAGCCCTGCCAAGCACCACACCTCCGAGAGCCGCCCACAGCCTTCTTCCTCCATTTGAGATTGGTGAGCCTATATATATAACAGTTTTCTTGATATTTATATATATAACAGTTCTATTTTAATATATGTATATACAGCAGTTTATATGTTATATAGGTATAAGTTAGGTAGATCATTTTATTATATATGTTGTTTGTATATATTTCGTTAGTTGTATTTAAAGATTTTATGCATGTTCAGGCTATATATATAATTTGAATGTATGTTATGTAAATTTATACAAGTATAAGTTTAAATTATATATATATATATATATGTCTATATATGCATTAGTCCATAAGTTACAGTATTTATTTATGCAGTTATTTTAGTCTAGTTGGAAATCTGTTGGGAAAATATATATTAGTTCATATAACTTATAATTTACAGGATATAAGTTATATATATAAAATTATATACAGGCCTCTGTTTTACTGTAAGAAATAGTAGTATTATATATGTGTTTATATATAAGTGTTGTTATATATATGTTTACAACATATTAGTTGAATAGTTACAGTATATATAAAAAAATATAGTTTTAGATGATGTTGTTGTAGTTTGTATATATAAGTTGGATTTGTTGAAGCCTGTATATATGTGTTTCTATATATTATATTATAAAGCTGTTTTATACAACACTATACATATTTATACTGATCTATGCGCACAATATCAAACTATATATATATTTGAATAAAGGTTAGTTGGTGCACATATGTCTATATTACCTGTTTCGCATTATTCTACTTTGTTTAGATGGCCTGATTTCGTATTGTTTTGTGTGTGTATATATATGATATTTGGAAAGGTAATAATTGTTTAATAAGTAATGGTTTCAACATATATTGTGTATATATATTTGACTGTAATGTATGAGTTTTGTGTAAACAATGATTTTGAAATACTTATATATTTAATTTAATATATGTTGATTCAAAATATGATTATATATATATATAGTAATATATGGTTATATATATATATATATATATATAAGTTCAGCTATACCATTTATCTTCATCGATCCAATTCTGATTTTATTTTCGTTAATTCCTAATCTATCGGCTTTGTCCGTCGTATTCGTGCCAATTTAGCTGTGCTTTGGAATTCGTAGCTCATTTCCTTGTCAAATTTCTCTAGCCTCGAAAGGTGAGCAATCACTCACGATTAATGTTCTTTTATTTATTAAATCTGATTTCATTTGAAACAACAATTGAAATATGCAACTGTTAGTTATTTACACTGTTATATCTGTTATTACCTGAATCAGTTCACCTGTGACATCTGACACCATTATCTGCTATTTTATACAATGATAATCTAGTTTAGTTGATAAATGATTGATTGTTGATGTTTATATTGGACGTTAAATTGTTAATGGTAAAGTGATAAATAATATGCCATTGAATTGATATATGATAGTTAACGATTTAAATTGGATCTATATGTTGAATTTGATTAGTTAAAAATTCGTATAATGTGACCCCTTTAATGTTAAATTAATTGACACGTAGGATTTGGTTAATTACACCTTAAACCGCTGAATGTAGGTTGTTTAAATTGATGATGGATGAAATTGTAATAGATGACAAGTGAAAAACCGTAATGTAATAATCTTTAATCTACATGAAATGATAGTGTAGATTCTAGAAATAATTATATTAATTTGCATAAACAACAAATGTAAATTAATACGATTATTTTGGGATTATTTGAATTGATTATTGGATTGATATTGATTGTTGTTATAGCTTGTTTATTTACTTTGACACCTCCCAGTTATCACACTGCAAGTTCCCTTTGTTATGCTTCGATTTTTGGAATTGAAATGGAATCGGGTTGAAATGATAAATACCCAAAATAAAAACTTTGACTTAGGATAGAAAATTAAATAAAACCCTATTGGTCAATAATTTGATTTAAAAATAAAATGAAAATTTTATTTGAATAAATAATATGGTTTTGAAACGAAGTTGGAATTTAAATTTTAATGAAAGGAAATGTTAATATTTAATAATCTGAATCAAAATATTAACATAGTAGATGATGAATGAACGTTGTTTTAAAATTAATTATTAAATAATTAAATTTGGAATTATTAATTATTAAGTTTTGAAATTATTTAATAATTAAGTTTTGAAATTATTTAATAATTAAATAAGATTGAATTATTTAAGGATTAAATTAAATTGAAAATTTTCTTCTTAAGAGAAAGTGAATTTTTGAATAAGTGAAACTAAGTTTCTTTAATTGAGTTTTGAAATTTGTAACTAAGTAAATAATAAATGAAATTGAATTTCTTTAACAAGAAATAAAAATGTGATTTATCGAAATTAATGTAAGACTTGTAATTTAAAGAATTGATTTGACGAATCTAATATAATTCAATTTGATGTTTTGGTATAATGAAGTTGAACTTAAGTAATTGATCTAGTGAATTGGAAATTAAATATAAATTGTTTTGAATGATAAATTAACTTAACGAATATTGAATGAAATCAATCAATGATTTTAAATTGATTTGAATGTTAAATTAAATTAATTTAAATGATTATGGAATGAAATTTATATATGAACTTGAATCAATATTTGAATTGTTTAAATAAAAATGGAAATTGAAATATAAGATTTTGAAAATATGAATTTGGAAGTTTGAAACGTAAATTATGGAAATTGATTTCGAAAGAGAAATGAAATGTTGGCTTACAAATTCTAATTGAAATTGTAATTGATTTGGTTTTCGAAATATATAAACGACCAATCGGTGTAATAATCACGAAAGTTATTAAAGAGACCGGAATCGGTTAGGGACATACTCACTGTCTAAACCGAAAACCACTTTAATAACTACACGCGGAGTGTGATCCAGAATGAAGCGGTTGGAATGATGTACGTAATGACTGAAGAAAGAGAACGATAATGGATAGCCTTGACACTTGCGTCAAATTGGAAATGACTAAAACAGGAGCCGTGTCGGGCCAAATGGGGTTAGCTGCCTCGAGCGAACACACTTCTTCGAAAACTACTCATTACTTATTGTCGATTGGTGCACCCTTGATTTGGGAGTGTTGTTTCGCGGTGTTGCGATCGCTGCGGCGATGTGTTCTCACCAGTCCGGATCAGGCAAACGGTAGTTTCACTACCTTGGGTATTGCCTCATGTGCCTTGTCATACTTGTATCCCTATTCGCGACCACTACGATCTGTTTTGTGTTATACCTATGGAGTACTCCCTGATAGCCCACTAGTTTACGGTGGAGTTTACAATGTTGTATAGACTATATCGCTTATATAAAATGTGTTAAGGGGGATAATGGTAACGCCTTAACACTATTTTGATACTTTATATTACTGATAGACATTATCTATTTACCGTACACTACTACATAATAGATAGTATAACGGATCCTTAAAGGATGGTTATTCCAAACATCCTTTGAGTTACTTGTATTTCAGTTGCTATTTCACTTGAGTTGGATTTATTGATATAAGAATGTTAATCCTGACTTGAGTGTTTTGTGTTTTGCTTTACGCTCGGGTCAGACTGAGTGTACCAGTATTCGAGACTCACCTTTGGAGTTGGAGCTTCACTTGGAAATCCAGCTATCTATCCAGCTTTCAGATATCCAGTTGATTCCAGTGGTGTATTCTGATATTGTATTTGATTATTGTATTCGAGACATCTGTTGTACCTTATTTAACTCTGATATGTATATAGTAGCTTCATGAACTACTATCTTTTGCTTCCGCTGCATTTATTTCTCTGTGTCTGTGATCTGTGATTATTTATTTACTGTGTATGCTCAGTTTTGCCAAATATAATTAACAATTCGGTATTTTGAATCATTCAAGTTCGACATGTGTGTATGCGAATGGTCCAAAATAGCGGGTCGTTACATCTTTTCTATTTTATTCTTTGTTGAAATGAATTATTTTTGTATTGACTGCTTCTAAGTATGAAAATTGTGGGGACGCAATTTTTATAAGGGGAGGAGTCTGTAACGACCGTGATTTTTGAATCACTGTCGAAATTAATATTTAAAATAGAAATTTTTTTATTTTATTAAAAAGTTGAAAAAAATAGTTCAAACCATTTTGCAAAGTCAGTTGCAAATAGCTCGGCTGTGTTGCCTAATAACCTAGTATATTTTCATTTTTTTCTTTCACGTGTGTTTATGGTCTAATTTAAAACAAAAAGTTTGAACACATTTCTTTTCTTTTCCTTTTTGCTGTCACTACACTTTTGCTAATCAAATCCATTTTTAGTCATAGAAATGCACTTCAATGGTTAAGTCAGTGAGCAAATATTCTTAGCCTTCACGTGTAAGGCCAAGTATCACCAAAGTAATAAAGCAAAATATAAACATTTAGTACTGTCATATTTTTAGAACCAAAAGTAGTGAACGCTTTGCCTGGGCTGCCGCTTATTTGTAAAGCAAAGCTTGAACATTTTTTTGTGCCATCATCATTTTTTTATTCTAGCTGTGTCCTTGTTTCCTCAATCGAGCACGTCTACCATAAATGTTTTGTACCAAAAATGTGCCAGCACACTCCATCTTCTTTTGACTTGTATACAAATTTGAGAAAGAAAATTAATCTCTACAACATTCTTTTGTTTCATTTTTCCAGTAGCTAGGTTAATGTATTAATGGTGGTTCAGAATTTTTGTTTCAAATTGTTCCTATTAGCTATCTGATTTGGAAACAAATTTATGGTGAGTGTTACACTCACATTTCTAGTTAAAAAAACTATGCTGCCTATTCTTATTTTGGTGCTTTCTTGTTGCTCATTTTGGTTTGCAACTTTTATTTAATATTTAAAGTTAGGCCCTCTTATTTTGCACAAAACTGAGGCAATTATTTTTATCGACCTGTTCCATTCGTGTAAGCAAGTGAAATAGTTTGAAATTATGGCCAAGTCACTGCTCCATTCATGCGCGCAAATAAATAGGGCAAGTGTGAAAAATTATATGGCCCAGGCAAAATGTGTATTACATTTTGTGTGTGCACCCTATAATATGGCTCCACGTTATATAAGTGGTATTATATGCAAGGCAGGTCCAGGAATTGAAAGCGTTCAAGTATATTTTTGCACACATGTAGTTACTTGCGTGCATATTATGTACGAAACTCAAGTCTAGATCATTTTCTACTTTCACAAATTTTAGTGTGTTGGCATATTGGAGTGTACATGCATGTATAAGTTTGTCCAAACTATTTCTAGGCATGCGTGTAATAGTGCAAGTTGTAGTGGGTTAAGATATTGCACAAATTATATTTTGCCTTAATGCATTGATGCGTGCAATGTTTCCAAGTGTCCAGTAGTGGTATTCTTCCCATGCACATTTTTTGATTCATGTAGTCCAGACTATATTTATTTAATTTATATTTTTATTTACAATTGTTACTTGTGTGAAAATTTTTATAATGCCCAGACTCTCATTTTTGGGTATATAAGTGTAAGTGAGCTGTGCATTATTTTGTTGAAAATATAGTGGTGCAGTCCACTATTAGATTACGTTGAACCAGTGTTACGTTTTAAAACGTATTTTTGCACCGTTATTTTTATAACAGAATTTTTACACCGGTGTTATATTTTTGAAGCGTGTTGTTTGGTGACATTTTTTGACGAATGAAAATCGCTGTTATTTTGACTTCAGTAACCGTCAATTTAAAGTGAATTTTTATGCGGTTATCCCGCAATGCTGATTTGGTATCCATTTTTACGGTGTTTTGTGAAGCGCAATTTCTTCGTCGAAATTGCTACAGATGTTGCTGTTTTAATCACGTGTTTTGAAAATCGATTTAAAATAAAAATTGTTTTCAAAAATTTACAGTTTGCGCTTTCAAAAGAATGAGGAAGCGATTTAAATGTTTCAGCAAAATTGAGGACTATGAACCCTTACTTTTACTGATTCGCTTAATTCCGGACTTGTCCGTTTGAGAACGTAAAATTTATTTATATAAAATACACAATTTTGCACTTTTAAGGAAACGATGAAGAGATTTAAAAGATTTAGCAAAAGTTCGAAGTATGGAACCACGCTTTTACTAATTCGGTTAATTCCGGACTCGTTAATTGAAATATTTGCCGTGGATTTGCTATTTGAAGATTTGTTGATTTTGTTGGGCTTCCGAGCCACTATGATGGACCTTCAGGTCATCTGTTGGACCTTCGGGTCAATTACCAGTACTAGACCTTCGGGTCACTCTGTTGGACCTTCGGGTCATCTGTTGGGCGCCAAAAAATTATAGTACTTGGTAGGCTTCGGCCATTTGAGATGCACGTGCGACATAGCTTATATTCGCCATCTGCTGGGATCGACCCACTTTTATGTTGATTTTCTAGTTATCTATTTTTGATTTCTAGATTTTGTGAATTGTAGTTTTGAATTCAATTGTGAATTTGAAAGTTAATTTGATGGAGTTTAATGAGATTTCTTCATTTAAACTATGTTGATTATTTATGTTGTATAGTCTCATTCGAGACTATAATTATTTGCTTAAGTGTTGTTTACCATACACTTATTTCTGAGTTTAAATTAGACTGATCCATTTATTATTTCTTTTAGATAATACTCGGGTCGGACCGAGTTATTTCAGTGTAATCGTTATTTCTGATTCGGTTTCTGCTTCAGCTTTTGGAATTTCACTTCACCTTTTGTCTAGACTTCGAGGAGTACTTTTGGTGTATTGACTCTCATCTCATGTATGTTATGATGTATATGTATATGTACATTGGGTTCATGTGAACCATCGTTTGTTGTAGCATGTATCCAGACTTGTCTTCCGCTATATATCTGATATTTCTGTTCTGATGTGATTATACTTATCTGTGTTGTTGTTATTATGAGTTGTTCTGAATTTTTCTTTAGCCACCGTAGTTTCATTTTAGATTTGGATTGAACATATATCTTTGGGAGTAATTCACACAACTCCTATTGATGTAATCAATACTCGTCTAAGGCATAACTTACGGATGGTCGCTTCTACCAAGACTTATTCTTCGCAATAGCAGACGTTATTCTTTATAATAATCTTTGTTATTGTAAGCATAGAGGTGGGGCATCACACAAATGATCACTAGTACAAAACTGGTCATTTGTGTCGGTTGTGTAACCCCTGTTGTGTCGGTTTTACAACCGACTCAAATGAAGACGACACAAAAGACATTTTTCTGTTGTGTCCGTTGTACAACCGACACAAATATCAATTATTTGTGTCGGTTGGCAATAGAGAACCGACACAAAACTATGAACAGTTGTGTCGGTCTTTCTAATAGGACCGACACAAATCAGCTTGTATAGTGAAGCAAATCGCCGTTTATTGTGTCGGTCCTTTAAGAAAAACCGACACAACTGTTGCTTGTTTTGTGTCGGTTCCTTATTGACGACCGACACAAATGATTGATATTTGTGTCGGTTATGTTTGTTTTTTCAACCGACATAATTGATATGCAGTTGTATCGGTTCCTTTTGAAGTAACAACCGACACAAGTTATATCTGAAGCAAAAAAAAAATTATTACCGTTTAAGATTATAAAAACAGTATGAAATTGAATTTTACTTTTTTATAAACGAACGTTACTATGAACTGATTGAACAAAAAATATAATTATATTATCCATCAACATAATTCTTGTTTACAGAATTAAATAGAATATAATCTATCACAAACATAACGTACATAACAAAATACCAACGTACGTTACAAAAGATCAGCGTACACAACAAAAAACAACTACATCCAATTATACATGATATAACTAGCTAAATTCTCTCGAACCTCGTCTATCTCTTGTTGGTTATAAGAATCGTCTCGTACAAAGTCCTGCAATTAAGAGAATTGTTATACAAAAGACAATAATTAAGTCAGGAATGCTCTGCATAAAAGAATCTGAGAGTGTAATTCAAACACAGGTTGAACCATAAGCTGAATATATTATGTATTATCCCCAATCCATATCATACAATCCATTTAATAATTGATTTTCGTTTCTAATTTGTCAAGTTCAATATTTTACTCGATTATAAACAAATATCTTTACTATTTATTTCCAATTAGAAAATATAATCCAATTCCTAATTTTTCAAAAATATATCAGTTATGATTTCAGATTCATCTACTTTGCATTTCACAAAACAAATTACATCCATAATTATTTTCTCTGTCCAGAACTTGTACACAATCCACAATTCCCCATTCACTTAATTTATTAAAAGAGTACTTCGAAGCTTTTCAAAATTTGACAAGGCATTTTGATTGGTCACTGTGCATAATTTGTTTTGAAGGATAATGAACCCTTAAATTTGGCTACATGTACAATTATTGTCTGATGGGTTAGTTAACATATTATAAGTATACATGGGTGTATATCTCTAACCAAAATGGTAATTGTTTTTCTATATTATGCATTTGCTATTTGCATGCCGAGTAGTCTAATTGAAGACAAGATTGTGACACAGCACAAATTTATGTAAAATTTAAGCGGTAGAGAGATTATTATTGATGTGTAAGTTTACTCCAGCAAATATACCTTTTGAATTCTTGAACAAAGTGATTGACCATTCTGTTGTCAAAGTCCTCTCCTCCTAGATGAGTGTCACCAGCTGTAGCTTTCACTTCAGCTGTAGCTTTCACTTCAAATATACCTTCTTCAATGGTGAGAAGTGAAACATCGAATGTACCACCTCCTAGATCGAAGATGAGGACGTTCTTTTCACCAACACTGGTAGCTTTCTTGTCAAGGCCATAAGCAATGGCAGCAGCTGTGGGTTCATTGATGATACGCATGATGTTGAGGCCAGCAATGACTCCAGCATCTTTTGTTGCTTGACGCTGTGAGTCATTGAAGTAAGCCGGGACTGTGACGACTGCATTCTTGATTGTGGTGCCAAGGTAGGCTTCGGCAATTTCACGCATTTTGATTAGGACCATGGACGAAATCTCTTCTGCTGCAAACTGTTTCTCCTCGCCTTTGTATTGGACAGAGATCATGGGTTTCTCTGCTGGACCAGAGATGATCTTGAAAGGCCACATCTTCATGTCTGCTTGAACCGAGGCATCACTAAATCTTCTTCCAATCAAACATTTAGCATCTGAAAGAGAGAATAATTCAACAAGTGAGAAAAGATTTATAAGGATATTATTACCTAGGATTCAACCATTTATGCTTTCTTTTTTGAATTAAAGAGGTAAATAGCAAGTATTTAAATCAAGAACATTTACGGCACTTCTGAAAAGCATATATATGTTTAGTGCAAACACAAGGACCGAAACAAACTAAGCATGCTGCATAAAAGCTAGGATAAGTTTCTAACATGGTATAACACTAAAAGTCTCATCATTTATAACTTATAAACAACTTTTCTATCTTCATTTAAGGTTATATGCATAATCAGAATTTAAAAGGTAATATTCATGCTAGAATAATAAATCTAAAGCACAGATAAACTTTTAATGCTAAATATAAATGACCCATAGGAACAAATTAATTAAAATGTTATTTAAGATCTAAACAAATATTCCAAGTTAAACTCAAACTTGCATAATCTTTGACACTCTAAACGTATCCCTTCTATGAACAATACAAACTTTCCAACCATACTTTCTCAAGAAATTTGCCTCTTCCATGGTGGAATCACCTCCAACGACAACAATTTCCTTCCCTCTAAAAAGGGACGTATGCAACAGTCCAGTAGCCCAACGTGAAGTGCAGTTGCACTTTTAACATGAGGCAATGAGATATAGGATCACTTGTAACAAGAATGTATGCACGTAGAAGGTGCAATCATAATAAGGAAAAACGCAGAGCTATAAGGCTCATCAACAAACAACTGCAAGTTCAATTATAGGTGTATGACATTTGAAACAATAAATGGCCTTTACGATTTTGTATGCACAAAAACAGGGCCATAATATTTTTGCAGACTATAGTAGCAATGTAACAGTCGAGATAATATGACAGTATCGAGCATATGGGCTGCCACTTATAAAATCTAGTAAATCAACCATTTAAGTTGATGCAAAATTCTAATTCTCTACTGAAGAAGAAAAAATGGTTACATGAGAAAAGTACAGAATTGTAGCAAGAGAAATAAAGTAGCAGCGAAAAAAAAATCTTATAACTAATAGAAGCACCACTTGGTCTATGATTAGTAATAAATATACTTTATCATTGGTGAGAAGAACAACAAATTTTGTGGCTGGACAATGTATTTTGAAAAACATTCATTGCATCGAGGTATACTAGAAATATTAATGACTGAATACAGCTGAAGATAACAAAATTAAATAAGAATGATTATGAACATGAACCTCAATCATGTATCATATGGAAACTAACTTATTAGAATTTTATTAAATAGTTTAATAGCAGTGTTGGTTAAATGATTGTAATAAAAATTAATCTAGGTTACTTACCATGGCATTGATCTGGAGTTGGTTAAAGAAGCTCGACGTTTAACCAGGCAGTTTTTTGACATGAGCCTGGCTGAAAAGGAAAGGGATAAAAGAATGGTTGGGGAAATTTATGGATATACAAGCAGTTTTACAGGGAGGTTTAATAGCAACTTACCTTGGAAGGAGACTACGACCTTTCCGACTATCAATACTAGTCAGTATATTGTTGATAAATATGGCAGTGAGTTTCGACGTTACGGGTAATTCGAACTCTCAATTCAAAATAATTAATTTTTCTCAAACCATAAGATCAATTCTTGACCTGAATGCATGTTTGGTCTGGTAACATATAAATATCAGGGATGTGCTGGAAGAGTACTCAAAAGCAATGAAGAACATATGTTTGGAAATACTGGAATTCAGTTATGTATGTTCCTATCTATCACGAAAATGGAGGATGGATCGCCTTTGCATCTTATAACACTGAATAGAATAGCGACCTAAATCAAATTAAAGTACATGTGCAACATCCATTTATTAGTTTAATCAATTAAATAAAAACGATAAATAATATATTAATGAATATGACTATTACGTACAAGTACACCGTACACCATAAATGAAAATAAAGGATATTCTTTCCAATCCGAATCAATGTTAGCAATACAGACAACTAGTTAAAAGAATTTGAATGTCACATGTGTGTTAGTACACACTGATCCACACATATTGCCGATGCTGTTTAAAACATGGAGCACAACATAAATCCAAAGGAGAAACATTCATCGATTCATGATACTAACTTGCTAAGAAGATAATATTAATGCTCTTGAATGCATCCTCTGGCCAAAGATTACATAGTGGTTTTTCTGAAAAAAATTACATCGCATCTGCTACACAAATACATAAAATTAAATCTGTAAATTACATATGGACCTCTCGAATCTGAAGCTAAACGTAAACGTAACCTAAATAATACTGGATTACCTGTGTCCCGTATGGCACCATTCATAATCAGCAGTTAATTACTCATTCCCGGTATTTCCGATATTGGCAAGTTTTCGTTGTTGGCAAGTGGCGCGCACTGTTAAACCCAAACCCACTCCTAAAACACGAATAAAGCTCAAATTATTCGCACGCACAAAATATAGGACAGCAAAACAATTTAGGGCATACGAACAAACAATAAATTGGACAAAGTAGAAATAAGGATGTACCTTGCCAAATTTGAGAAGAGAAGCACGCACGAACGAAGGAGGACGACGAATGGCACGAAGACGAAGATGAACCCCAAATTTTCAATCGCCTGCTGCCGTGATTTTGAATGCGTGAGAAAATAAACGGAAAAGGGTTTTTGGGCTTTGAAAAAAATACACGCGGCCGGGGCCTCTAAAATTTAGGTTCGCGGGAAAAGATAGGGGCGGCTAAAATGGATTTGGGGGGAAAAGTTGTGTGCCTATGGTGTCGGTTTCTGGACAACCGATGCTATTGTATTTAATTGTGTCGGTTGTTCAAACAACCGACACGAGTAAATCTATTGCTTCCCTTCAATTGTGTCGGTTTCTTAAGAACAACAGATGCAAATTACATTTTTAACATTTTCTTCTTACCCCATAAGTCAATAGTTTCGGTTGTTAATAAACAACCGACACAAATTACACTATTTGTGTCGGTTTTATGGACAACCGACACAAATAAGGCGAAGCAACTGATCTGTTTTGTACTAGTGGATGTCTTTTATAGTAAGTATAAAAGATGCTGGAATGTCCCAAAAGATATGCAAGGACACCTTATTAAAATGTTTAATACAGAACATGTAAGATTGATTCCATTGCATCGGCAAAAGGAATTATCATACATGTGTTCTCTGTGATATCATGATTTGTTTATGTATTTGGTACATGAAACAAATATCAAATCCAAATTTATATCACTAATGGTTGTTTGAAGTGTTCTAGTGTATTTATGAAATACTAGAAAATTGTTTATAGAAACAAAAACTCCTTATGAAGGAGTGTTCGAACTCAAACTTCATAAGTCATATTGAGTGTAGTATGTCAATAATAAATTCAAGTTAAGAATCTCTAAGTTGGGAATGTTTCAAATGAAAGACCGTGGCTAATTCAATGAAAAAGGCTAAGTACATCGCCTTGAATAGCACTGAAATAAAAACAATGTATATAAAATATAAGTGCACAAATTTATAACCGAGCCGATTCCAAATGTTGAGAATCTCATAATATTGCTATATGATAACGACGTCACAATATAGTTTGTAACAGAACTAATAACTCACTAGAAGTCAAAAGATATACTCCGAATTGTTCCACATGATAAAGCAATTTATCACCGTCGGAGAGAGTTGATTGACAGAGTAGATAATTAAAACATACAGCGTGCCCATTCACAAAGGGACTAACCCAATTGGCTTTGAGAAAACCGATTGGAGAAGTTAGAATAAGATTCCATAATTTACCCCAAGTGCAAGTGGGAGATTGATAGAGTTAGGGGTATGCCCTAGAGGCGATTATGTAATTTGTTACATATATCTTACTCGTTGACAAATATTCTTCGAAATAAAGGTATTTCCTTTCTATTATATATACTTGATATAATGTGGTTAGATTAATCAACCAATTTAATTAAAAGTATATTTAATAAAAAAAATCCATAAATGGTATGTTTTGTGATAGTAGTTACAAAGTGTTGTAACCATGAGTAATTTATCACAATGAAACAAATATACCATTTTAAATGTTTCTAGTCAAGATACATTGAGACTGGATATCGATGTATCCTTTGAGACTAGAGTACGTAACGCTCTTTAAATGTTTGGCAGTATATTACTCATGATTGTTGGGCGCACCAAGGGGTTACATACAGATAGTTATTGGATAACTGTGGAATGACTCACTCTATAGTTTTCTGTTGGCTAATATAACTATGGTCACACAAAGAATATCGATGTGACTAATTTACACGGTTCTCTCGACTTGAGAATACTGTTGATCTTCAATGTGGAAGCTTCGCTTTGATTATAGTTAAATCGTGGCACGACACCATCGACTGACTATAGTTTGGTCGAGTGGAAGCTTTGGAAGTGAAACACTATTCAAGAGAGGATTCGTCTCCTCGGTTATATGAGGTTAGTATCACGGTCAACTGAAGTCAACTCAAAGTCAAAGTCTCTGGCCAGAGTATTTCGGTTAATAATAAATGTTATTATTGAACCAAAGAATTTGTGTTTGGACTATTAAGTTGAATGTGGATGATATTGGAATTTTGACCATTACCAAATTCCATAAATCCAATGTTTACTGGAAATTTTTGATGTAAATTTAATTTGACTTTCATAGTTTGTATGATGTATTACTATCTTGCTTAATTAAAAAATTGTTTATGAAGAATGAATTATTTGTTGAATGGTATGATTGAGTTTTCATTTGATAGATCACAGTTAAGTTTTTTATGTTTTAAAACAACATTTAAGTGTAGATCTATGTTTTTAAACGTTCTAATTAAATTGTAATTCTTCAGATTTGAATGTTTACATGTTCGAATTGATTAGCTGCTTTTCTTTACTTTATTAAATTGAAACTAAACCAATATATTTTAAAATACAATGTTTTATTTTAGTTCTATGTTTTAACATTTAATTTAAGTTCCTTTTCTTTAAATTTGGAAATTTACATTTTCATGTTGATTGATTGAATTATATTTAAATTTAAAAAAATGAATTTATATGGAACTAATACAATATTTCAATTATAGATTCATGTTTTAATCTTTCATAATGAAGTGTAGTTTTAATTTTGAATTTTAATACATGTATGTATGTATGTTTGCATGTATTACTTGCACTTTTTATTGCATTAGATATTTACATATGAATAAAATGAATTTTAACAACAAATCAAAGTTTTGAAATTGACTGTAATAACTATCATAATTTACATTATTAGAAAGCTTTGATTGAATTCCATATATATATAGTTGGATCTACTTGTATGTGTTCATATAATATTTTTTACATATATTGTCATGGAATGAAATCATTTCTCTTTTTTAATTAAGACAATAATGTATACATACAATTCATTGTTTACCTTCCATATTCTTACATTATGGTACCTATTGATTGTCATTAATATGTTGCATTAATTAAGTTTACTAAAAGAGAAACTATGTCAATCACCCTTGACATCCCTTATTTATTTTCATTTCACTTCCTATGTAATAACCATTCAAATTGTTCTTGTTTATTCTATGTATATATATCAATTACCACTGACTATGCACACTCCATATATGTTGCACTTGCACAATATTTACCATGAATATATTTACAATTCTTGTCATTTTAGAGTAGTTATTAAATTATTTTATTAATCAATTATTTATTTAATTAAGAGAAGGAAATGAAAAGCTTCATTCTCTAACTAAATTTATGATCCCTCATTGATTGAATAATTTAAGAGAAAGGAAATGAAAAGTTTCCTTCTCGAAATAAGTTTATGCATGCCCCTTCATTAATTGAATAAGTTAAGAGAAAGGAAATGAAAAGTTTCCTTCTCCAAATAAATTTATGCCCCTCATTAATTGAATAAGTTAAGAGAAAGGAAATGAAATATTTCATTCTCTAAATAAATTTGAAAAGTAAACGTTACACACAAATTTGTATATAAGAGTATATTTGATATACTCTAACTTACATACACATTAGATTAATGTTATATATGAAGTTAAATAAAATAGTGATTTTGTTCAAAAGAAATATAGAAAAGTTACAAATGAATTTAAACTTCATAGGCCCATTAACAATCCAAAATGGATAATTATTTTGAAATTCACCCATTTCTTCTTCTCCGGGCTGACCCAGTTCCACCACCAACTACCTTTATATAATAGTGCTATACTGTAATGTTTTTGACCATGTATTAAATAAGGTATTTCAATTATATAATATTATAGTGAAAAGAACTTATGTTGTCAGTATAATTTTTGTATTATCTTTTTCTACATTATCATAAATCTTGATATCGAGACTAGCACATAAAAACTCATGTAGACGAACGAATACATATTTTATAAAGAAATAGAATTAGTGGCCAATAAATTTGTGTTGCTTGACCTAAAAAAAAGTTATTATTCGTTTTCCTCATGATGATGAATACTCCTATCATAAGGGACCTAAGCAATCCAAATATAAATTATTCGACTATGGCTAAAAATAGAGATGTTAATTCTGAAACATAAAGAATAAAAAAATTGATTTTAATAACTAGGTAGTTGCAATTTTAAAATTCTCTTTACTTTTAGATGATTATGACTGAAATTTAAGAGTTTGGTTCTAAAACTTGATATCTAGGTTAACACAGCAAACTCATGCATCTAAATTTTATTTTACAAACAAATTAGGATTTATTTATCATTAAGCTTCAATGCTTATGAGTGTACTTGAATGATAACCCAAGCAATATGGTTTTCGTATTTGAATTCTCAGAAGCAATATATTTTCACCCCTAACATGGATGAAAACATGAATTTTTAATGCAACTTAAAGATACTCTTTGGTTAAAATTTTAGCTCTGTAAAGAACCAAACAACTGGGCTACATATAATAACAAACTAATTTATGTGTAAATATGATGACAAATCAATTTGTTGTACTTCAAAGATACTAAATCTCATGACAGCTTTTATAACACCCTATATTTTGGAGTGCCATAATATGGGAAATAAAGTTTATAATAAGAATTTATTGAGTGATAATTAGGAAAATTTAACTGAAAGAATTACTTAAGTAGATTTCATTAATTAAGTGCGGTACATTTTAAAAGGTTAATTAAATAGGCCAAGAGTAATCAAAGCAATTAAGTTTGTACATGAAAATAGAAACAAACAAAACTGAATATTAAATGAAGAAGATATTATAATAAGAGAAATAAGTTAATGAGATTAGATCATATGGGATTTTAGCCCCAGCCAAAATCATCCATATATACACTCTTAACCACATCCTGCTCTTCTTTTACATCCACTTTATTTCAAAACAAAATATAAACATCAAGGTTGGCTACTATTTTCAAAGGGAGGACGGGAAAAATCAAACCAAAAGAAGGAGCTTTATTTTTTTTAAAGAAAGAAAGAAGATTTAAGAAAGTGTTTTCTAAACTAGGTGAGCAATGCCCTCTCTAATTATCTCCAAACCTCTTTTGGTTTGGATATGATATGGATGTTCTGAATATGGAAAAACATGTTTTAATGATGACATACGCTTTATATACTTGTATGGAAATTAAATGATTTAATTTGAGATATAATTTAGGATAAAACATGGATTAACTTACTCCAAAGATTTCAAAATTTAGTATGATGTTTTCATCATTAAAACATAAGTATGTATTAATTTACACTATTTTTGGATGAAGGAATAATTTATAATGAATTTTCTAAGTGGAAATTAGATAATTTCGGGTATAAGATAATATATAAAAATGTTAAAACTTAATATTTTGATATGATATATTTACTAGAGGAAGATAATAATTTTTTCAAATTTTAATGAATTTTAGAAATTTTCCTATCAAATTTCGACATTTTAAGGATTAATTGTCAAGACCCGCCCTTCACGACCCCCGAAAAATCGACATAAATACGCTCATCGTATAACATGCCGAACGATCCAGTGCCGGAAGGACAGATTGTTGAGGGAAAAGAAAGTAGGTAGAAGAAGAAGAAAACTAAACAAATAGAATCTCACAGCGGACAAAACAATTTATAATATCAATAGTTCTTTACACAAAGCAAAACTGTAATATTCATATCTCACATCAGAGTACACAAATCAATAATTACCAGCCTGGACAGTTATAACATCCTGTCCTCAAAACTGTTGGTAATTTCAAACCACACTGCAGTGAAAATAAACAAGTACGAGAATACGTCTCGGTCTCCAGCTCGTCTCCTGAGCTCTATAGTATCCAATCCTGGACCTGTAATACTCGGTCTAACCCGAGCATTATAATAAAATAACACCCGAGTCAGTCTGAAAAACCAGCGTGAGAAAACACACTCAAGTGAATTATTAAAGTTTTCAAAATCCTTTGAAAATTAAAGGTATCTCGTAAGACCACGCCACAAATAAACACGACGGGTTTTTACCTTACGATAACCAAAACATTTCATATCAAAATCATTTGATATTATAATAGTGTCTAAGTACAAATACTTATTCAAATAGCTGAAATGCTTGCATCTCACATTCCAGCATAGTTGGGAACAATCAAAACCGTACGGCGCTTATTGGAGAATGGATTCCAACTGAATGACTAGGCACTAGGGTACCACCTGTCACGGTACACGTCTAGAACAGCATACCATGATCGAACCTATCGATACCTGCCAACACAAGACCGGACTACTCCTAACTGGATAGCCCAAATAAGATTATCGCGCGGTCGGGATCAGCAACCGCACCACACAGCCAAATAAAAGGGACTCTAGATAGGGGTAACCTTGCCCTACTTGGGTGCGACCCACTTAGCCTTGCTGCATCTCCCCTGATTTTCAGTCATTTCCGGTTGATGAGGCTAAAGGCCACGATTACCTTTTTAGAAATATTCACTTAGAATGCTCATTGTCCTCCAATGACAATGTACTGATAGCATTCATCCATACAAGTCCGTTCCCAGTCCGAACGGAACCGAAGGCCCTACTTCTACTACATCCATTTTGGAATCACCCTCAGGATTAGTAGCGATTAGCCCTTGCACTTCACTGCTCCATCTTCAACTCCAAGCTCTTGTCTTCATTTCGAAAACGTACTCGTTGGATTGAAGTGGTTCTAGGATCACAATTCTGATCCTGGTTTCTTCGAAACAACATTCGATATTCCCGGTAAACTCAACCCAGGTTCTTTAGGAAATAAACAGACGAAAATAAGATTGGAGATCACTTCCTAACCGTTAGTGGACGGATTTCCTTATAAACGTCCCAGAAGAATGGAACGAGTTTATACGTACAACACCTCGAACGGTAACTGTACCATATAATTCCTATCCTTCTTCTAGATATTTCCAAAGTTATATTTGGGTCCAGATTTAATAGTTGGTTATTTAACTATCAAATAAACAATCAATTCAACCAAACACTTCAATTTCACCGAAAACACCAAGTTTTTATTTAAATTAAATTTTAAATAAATTAAATCGCTTTATCCAAAAATATATACTTATCTTATCCTTTTTTAAAATATTTAAAAACCTTTAAAGAAAATAAATGTGGAAAGTACCACTACGGTATCAAACCATGGATCACAGCTCAATGGTTACGTCTCTATCCCAAAGAAATTCAAGACTTAGCTGTAGGCACTCACTGCCTCCGATTTACGCCATGCGAGTATACCATTACTTACCGAAAACCCAATTTAAAAAAATTTCTCAAAATAATGCTTGTAAGTTCTAAAATAAATTTCAAGCTAAATCTAGGCAATTATACTTAAATAAAAGTTATTATACAAAGCTATATTAATATTTAATAATTTATCCTTTAAAACAAAAATGCAGACTGGTTCTTAAATAAAAATAAATCTTTTAAAAATCATTATGAAGTAACTATTTATAATTAAATATGCTTTAAACAGTATAAAATAATTAAACAACTAATTTTCCAGAATATTTTCAACAATTTTAAAATTACCAAATTAATAATTTATAATCCTCTTTTCAAAACAAGACCAATTTCTCGATTTTCAATTTCATCCCGTAAATTTGGAAATCTCACTTGAACTCCAGTTTAACCAATTTTATTCTTATTTCCCAATTCTCTTTTATCCTTCAAAAACACTTTAAATCTTGATTTTTAAAACCCTTTTATTTTTGAACAAGTACCGTTTAAGGATTTATTATTTAAAAATACTTTTATATGCTTTTCTTTCCCAAAAAATCCATGTTTACAATTCCTTACCCATTTAAACCATATTTTTATTGGTATTTAAAAACACCAGAAATCCAGGTTAACTGCCATAACATTCAATCAATTCAGATCACACAATAACCTGTCACAGATTATTCAACAAAACATGTATCACTATATATGCAATTAAATTTAACATTTTTGGGGAATCCAGTTGGATCCCTCCAACCTGTTTCCCTGCATCCACAGATTTTAGCACAACATAAAAATACCAATTCCACTTCCAGGTGGAATATCGCGGTATATAGGGTCATCCACTATTATGTGGGGCGCATAGGGTCTCATCCGCTATATAAATGCGGGAATATCAATCACTCCAATATATATATATATATAAACACACTACTATATACAACATCACATCCAACTGATAAAAATGCATCAAATTAATCGATCAATCATTTATTAATTTTAACTATTTAAAATTAACCACTAGCAGTCCAAAATTGAGTGAGATTAACTCACCTTGAGTTTTACGTTGCCAAACGTTCCAATTTAAATTAAATCGAGCACGTTCGATTTAACCTAAAAAAATTTATAGCTCCAATCGCCTCCAGATCAATTCCACTGCGTAGATCTCGTCGCTGCGATTACGACACCGCTTGTTTTGCCCGATTCTGCCAACGTATGCAAAAGGTATGAACTTTTAAAGTTTGAATATAATTTTTATAATATAATTTCTTTTTCTTATTTTAGCAACCAATTAGATCTGAGCCATTGCTTTAGGAATTGAGAATCCTGGCCGCTCGTTCTTCATCTTCATGCGTGTTTCCAGGCTCAAATGCACCCATCGGCCGCCACCTAGGGTTGGTCATCGCGGCCCCTACGATGCACTAATCAATGATCGAACTCCACCACTACAAAGAGCGTCTCGAACTCCACCATCGACCAGAGGATCATCGCACTCGGTCACCCCTACGTGACGCGGCAACACCATATACATGCACTGAACGTGGCGACCCCCTGCCCTCCACGCTCCATTAAACTCGATCACGCCCGTATGGATGGAAAGCTCTCGTTGATCTCCACGTTTCTCTAGTTGGGAACTTTTGATGAAAGTGATTGGATTTGGATAAAATGAGGGAGAAGTTCATGGATTTTCGGCCATTGAAAAGTTAAGTGGCAGCTGCGAATAGTATCGTCTAGGGTTTACTGTTCTAGGTGTATATATATACGTATAAACGAATTATTTTAATATTATTTTTAAATTTTACATGCTTTTTCAAACGAACTCCAAACGAAACATGCCGTCTGGCGTTTATAATGTTTTACCCCTATTACGAACAAAATGGAATGTGTTTCGGGGCCTAATTCGGTCATATGTGGAAGATAGAATTTTGAATCGAATTAAAATATTAAATTTTCGATATTTAAATTCAACGCGTTTCTATCCCGTAAGACCAAAAGGTAACTCCAAACGCTACGAAATTTGAAATCCGATAATAATACACTATTACGGATCCAATGGAACTGGTTTCGTCGAATTCTGAGACTGTGCTTTGGTAGGCTATTTTAACTCGTCGATTCAATCGGGCGATTTTCAAAATCGCCGGAATTGTTTAAAAATTCAATTTTTAAAACTTACTAACTCATTTATAAATCAAATAGAATTTATATCCATATAAGAAATCATTCTGATTTATATTAAATCAAAATTTGATTATTTACACTATTACCACATATTAAATTTCACTATTAAATTAATATCTAAATTTCCAATTTCTGACTTATCGACTTTTAATTCCATTCACGAATCCAATATTATAATTCAAATCTAAATATGATTAAATAAATTTTAGAAATGATTTTCATATACACTTATCTCCAGATTCACCTATTATCCCAAATTTTCAACTATTTAATTATATTTTCCCAAATCCAATTTATCGCTATATTTGAAATGTTAACCCATTTCACTGATTCTTCCATATTCAAATCATTTAATAATTCAAATTCAACATTTAAAATAAATTAAATGTTTAAAACTAAACGACCAAAATTCCGAGTCGTTACATTCCTCCCCCCTTATAAAAATTTCGTCCCCGAAATTTGGTAAGGTAAGAAAAATGCTACCAAACCCATTAATTTACCCAAAACCCACTTACTTAAAATTCTACATTCACTTCCCTAAACTTTTTGGTATTTATCCAAAACAATTAGCTTTCATTTCTAATTCAAAAACCTTTTATTTCGACTTCAATTCAAAAGCTAACTTTTCTAGTTAACAAAAATTTTCCAAAAATTTCAAAATTCTTTTAACACCCTAAATTTTCGAATTTTTTTGACAGTGTCTCCTTTGTACGGAGAGCCTTTTACAATATCACAAAAGAGATAAATATATATACATCGACCCACACGGTCGAAAAACAAAATATATAACAATATATAATCATATCTTTATTTTATTGTATAGGCGTACCTCATATTAGCGTTATTAAGCGAGCGGCTTGTTTTATATGCATTTACGCAATCCAAAATCTACCCAATAGATCCCTGTACCTGTACTTACTCAAAATAAGCACATAAGTTTTCATAAACATGAATTTGATAACATTTCATTTATTTAACTAGTCAAACACATAAACTTCAAAACCTAAACATGCCAACCATAATTTACAAGCAAATTTAAGGTTCCAACATTAATTTAATTCCCCTCCATGGATTCATACATCATTTCATTAAATTCGAAATGATTTACAACCAAATTTGTTACATTCATCTCATATTTTCAATACCCAACTCATATTCACTCCAATATGATTTATATGTGCTTTACTTACATAAATTGACCCTATTCAATTTCAAATTGGTTCACAATCAATTTCGTTTGCATTCCATTTATATTTACTTCCATTTATGCAAATCCATTTTATTAACCTTAATTTTTTTCCTTTTAAATTGACTCTAAACCAATTTATCTAATTTCCATTTGATTCTCATTTATGCTATCTACCAAACTTTGTTCGCTTCATTTTTATATCAAACACATTTCCAATCTATGTTAATTTTATTTATGAATTTATTTCATGGATAATCACTTAAGTTAAGTTTCCATTGCAACAAAATTCCATTTCAAATTGAATCTTATTCAATTTATTTTCTTTTATTTACTTAGTATATCCCATTTATACTATATCATAACATGGTTGCTGCACTTGCCTTTCTATTTACTTTACTCCCAACTTATTTCATATCTTTCCACTCACTTCATTTTACTCACATAGATTTATTCGCTTCATTTTATAGCGAACGGCATTTTATTTCATGCTAATTCATTATAAACCATTTGATAAAATTGTTTCTAAGGTTTATTGTGACGACCCTGAATTTTGGACATTTGGAATTGAAATATTTAATTGATTTTAAATATTTGGAAGATAGTTTAACTTGAATTTCAAATATCACTATGAATATGGCGATTAAACTATTAAATTTAATTTTTGAAACTGGGTAAAATATTGTATCTGCAGTTTTGAGCTTGTTAAAAATAATTTGAAGTCTTGTAAAATCTATATTGATAACACTGAAGATAATAAAAGCTTCAAAATTGAATTTGAAACTGTTTTGTTCAGTTTTGAAATTTTATCGTTTAAATCGATATTTAAAAATAGCTTTCTGAGGCACAGTCTCGGAATTCGACGAAACCAGTTCCGTTGGATCCGTAAAAGTGTATTATTATCGGATTTTAATTTCCGTAGTGTTTGGAGTGATCGTTTGGCCGTACGATAAGCAAACGCGCTGAAATCTCTATCGAAAATTTAATATAATTAGTGGTTCAAAAAGCTATCTTCTCCATACGATCGAATTTGGCCTCGAAACCTTTTCCATTGCGTTTGGAATAGAGGTTTAACATTATAAACGCCTAGCAGCACGCCTCGATAGGAATTCAAAATTGTGTGTTGCGATAATCGAGACGATTTGAATTTGAATTTAATGTATATATATATTCTCATACAATTGACAAATTTAAACACGTTTCAGCACTTAAAACATGTGTCTCCTACATTTCTAGATCGCGTACAAATGTCCATTTCATTTCTTACAAAAAAACGGTGAAAGAAGAAAAAAAATAACAGCTGAGAATTTCTTTCTTCAAAAAGTCGAATTCCCCTTTCAAAACAAAATAAATGGTCGAAACCTATCCTCCCCTCTTTCGTATCAAATTCAAATCGAACTCTAAACTCGGAACCAAATCGAAATCGCATTTGCCCATTCTCGATTCGAATTCATCTCAAAGCCTAGTGTGGCATTCACGAATCGAATCATGCTCCTGCTTGTTCGTTCGTCGAAGTCGTGGCAGCGCTGTAGGATGGGGGCGTGGACCCAGTTCGAGTGGCATTGGGGGAAACATCGCGAAGCGTGCGTGCTTGGGTTGGCGAATACAAAGGGCTTCTCCGGTGAAGTCGCGAAGGCGAGTAAATATCTCGAGGGCGGTGGTCGGTTTCAGGTAACTCGGAGCTGTTGATCGTGAGAGGAGCAGGTCGATTTCTGTTAGGTGAGATAGTTCTGTTTTAAAAATAAATATACATATATAATTCAAATTTAATAGAGACAGACATGAAATACATGTATATAGATTTTTTTTCGCATATGCAGTTTCAATTTTTATTACGTTAATAAGTAATATATGTATGCATGTTGGAAAATTATATATATATATATATATATATATATAAATTTACAGTATATAAATCTACAGTAAGCTCTAAAAAGAAAATTTTGTTTTTAATCTCTATATATATATATATATGTAGAATTTTAAAATGTTTAGAGGCTTATATAAATTTTGACTTTGAGGTTTACACAAATTTTAAGTATATACGTAGTTTTAATAAAGTAAATATACACATTTTTAATTTACTAGGATATTTAAAAAAAATGTATTTTTGGAATTTAATTTATTTAATTAACTTATTTAATTATTTTAGTTGCTAAATATTTTTATTAAAAAGGAAATTAGTTTAAAATTAAATTATTAGTTTAGAATAAAATCATTGGTTAATTAAATTTATCAAATGGGAATTTAATTTTTCGATTTATTCGAATATTAATAAACCATATAAATTGTTATACAAGGTCAAAATCTTAAAGAAAACAAGTCAAGACGGGAATGGAAATGGATTGCAAAATAAAAGCAAAGGTAAGATCTTCTCACTCACTTGATTTGCCTAATTAATTTAAATGAATAAATTTAAATTATTGGATGTGCTTGGATGAATTTAATAATTTATCTGTTGGATGATAGTATATATGATAGTAGTATATATATATATATATATATTTGGAGTGATTGATTTCCCACATTATATAGCGGATGAGACCCTATGCGCCACATAATAGCGGATGATATTATATAATCCCATATACCGCGATATTCCACCTCAAAGTGGAATTGGTATTTAATTGTTGTGCTAACATCTGTGGATGCAGGGAAACAGGTTGGAGGGATCCAACTGGATTCCTCAAATTGTTGAATTTATTTCATATGTTGTGATCTGATTATTGATAATTTGTGAATGATTATATTGGTGATTGAAATTTATTGAAAGCTATGGTTTGGCCGAATATATTCTGGTATTTTAAATACCAGGATATATAATTGAATTTTTGAAAATTAAAGTAAAGATTTATTTTAAAAGGTAATAAATTTTTGGAAATCAATTTGGAATTTGATTTAGTGTTTGAAAGTGAATATTTGGAAATCGATTAGAAAATTGTATATCAATGGATATTTGGAAATGTAAATTCACAATGGGAATTTATAAAGAAAAGGGAGATTTGTTTTAAAAATAAATATTGGTTTATTTTAAAAAGTGTGGAAAGAAATTACGGATTTGAAATGTAAATTGAAATAAGTCAAGTAGGATTTATTAATTGATTTAAATGCATCATTTTGAAATGGAAAGTGTATTTTTACTCGAAAGCCGAGTATGTTTTCAAAGTAGCTGATAAATATAAATTGAAAGTTTTAAGGATGGTTTTAAAAAGGATACTTTTGGAGAAATTATTTTCTTAAGTTGTTTTTAAATCTTTAAAGTAAAGATTTATTTGGTTAATTATAGAAGTGATTATTTTAAAGATCAAATTGAGATTTGATTTAGAAAATGGATATTTAAATAATTATACTCTATCTAATAATTTTATTTTTAAAATTAATTTGGGCTTGAAGTTTATAGGAGATATTAGTATAATATTTTCATAACTAATATTTTAAATAAAGTGTTTAAAAATAGTTTTTATTCTAAATGTATCCAAGTACATATATTTTTGGATAAGTGATTCAAATCATTTTTAAGTATTCGGACTCGGCAGATTTTTAGTGGAAGTAAATAAATATTTGGAAATTTATTCCGCAAAAGAAAAGTGATTTGAAATTGGTTTTGAAAGTGTTGAAGTGTTAAAGTATATCTTGCGAAGATATTTTGAAAATAAATAATTGGGTAAAAATTTATTTAAAATCTGGTGATTGTTGTGAATAGTGATTGATAGTTAAATAACCGACTATCAATATTGGCCTTTAAACGGCATTTGATTTTCGATGCGACAGGGGGTCGGATTCCAGATGGTTATCCGAAACCCACATTGAATCTTAATAGTGAATCTTTGTGACTTGTGTATCCATGTGTTTTTAAAAATAAATGCTCATTATTTGGATTAGCCGGGAGAGGACTTTATGTCATAAAACCCATTCCGAATAATGATACGACGAAATGTGATTACATTTGAAGATGGTGTTGAAGACGGAGTATTTTCGAAAACGAAAGGATTACTTGTCGAATGTCTCTGCACCGATTTTCTCCGGTATAGAGATTTTATCACCCTTTGTGATGGGGTGTCCGGATGTGATTAGTGAATATCCGGATTGCAAGGGCTTCTTTAGAAGTGCCTTTGGTTCCGTTCGAACCCAGAACGGACTTGTATGGATTTATGTCTGATGTTACACTTTGAGATGTAAAGCTGGTTTCTATCAAATACATTTCTGTTGGTGGCGGAGAATTTATTCTCTTAGCTTAACACCCTTCTCTAAGACGTATGAGCTCAGAGGTTATGTAGTTGATCGTTACTAGTGATACATTCCCAATTTGGTAATGTGGCATGTTAAGTGTTGCTGATCATCTGTTGATCGAAGCATGGCTTTTGTGAAAAGCGTAGCTTTGTGGATGAGACTTCGTCAGACCTCACAACCCGAAATGGTCGAAACAGGAAGGATGCAGCAAGGTTGTTTTGGGGGTAGCGCCCTCAGGGTATGTCCATATCCTTATGGAAAAAGGTGATATCATGGTATGGAGACCAGATACTTAACTTATGTGGTTGCTACAAATTTATTACTTTGTGGTTGTTGGTGTTGAGGATCCTCAGATAAAGGTCGGTAACGACCGGGGATGGCATACTCGTGTGCGGAGTTATCTAGTTACAACTTCATTGCACCAGAAGCGTGAGATAACTCGGCCTTGTGTTGGTAGAGATCCGGTTAGGTTCTCGGGGCGACCCTTCAGAGGCATACCCATGTGGTGTAGGAAGTTCCTTAGCCTGACTATTTGTCGGAAATCCAAAGAAACAATATGCGCCCTGTACGGATTTAGTTGTATAACCTGCGATTTACTTATGGTGGTTTCATTTTCCAAAAGCATAGCGGATTTCTTTTTATTCCTTTGTGCAAATAACTGTTTTAAGATCTCACACCAGTCCCATGACTGACTCGGAGTTTATTGTTCCCTTTCTAAACTCTAGGTGCCCATAATTTTCCACACGGGCAGCCTAGAGTCAGGTTATCAATTGTTCTAGAGTGAAGTCAGAAAAGTACGCTGTGGAGATCAGAAGGCAAGCTGGATGGCGAGACGTACTTCCGTATATTATTATCATTCCGCTGTGTATTCAATCATATGGGCATGTTATTATAACTGCCAGTGTTGTGTGTTGTTGTTGTAAACTCTGATGATGTATTGTATGAACTAATATAGTTCTTTTGTTTAAAGATTATTCATTTATCTATTATATATTGTTCCGCTGCGAATGTGAGATTCTATTATTATTATTATTTCTTCTTCTTTCTTCTTCTACCTCTTTCTTCTTTAACCCTAATGATTCGGTTTTCCGGCATTCGATGGTTCGACACTTGATACAGTGAGCGTATTGATGTCGACTTTCGGAATTCGAAAAATTGGGTCGTTACATTTATTATAACATTCCATATCGCTGCTTAAGTTATATTCAGCTTTAAAACTTAAGTTCATTTCCAAATTCTACTCCAAAATCATATTTTCAAAACTATATTTAATTCACTTCTTATTATCAATTTCTTAACCATTTTAATTTGGTTATCCTTTTCCACTTCCCCGGTTTAATAAGTTATATACCTTATTTATTCACAATTCCATGACCTTCCACTTAAGTCTCATTTACATTTAATATTCATAACCTATAATTATATAATCACTTCACCATTCATATTTATATTTTACTTTACTCAATTTCAATTTACCTTTCATTTAAAAATTCAAAATTTTGAATTTCCATTTCCTTACCATAGTACCATTATTTTCATTTAGGTTTCACCATTTTATTTCTCAATTCATACGTTCAAAACTTATTTACTTAATACCTCCCATTACTTACTTACTTAAGTCCAATTACATTTTATAATCATAATTTTGGATTGTATACATCACTTAATAGCTTAAGTATATTCTTTTCATTAAATAATTATAACTTACAGTTATACAATCATCTTACATTTCGCTCTATATTCCAATTTTTTTTAACTTATCTTAAGTTAAATTCCAACATATCTTATTCACCTTAGTTTACTCCAGTTAAATTTTAATTCCAGGATTAAATTTGCATTTTTCCTTTCTTATCAGTATCAAATTCACATTATAATTTAAATAACTAATTTCTCTAACTTACAAGTCATTTAAATGGAAATCCCAGAATTTAATTACCCGGTCTTATTTCAAAACATTTTGAAATCATAAATATACATATACCACTTTGGTATATCAACTCATACTTTTGAAATCTCAAAACCACTTGGTTTTTTCACAAAATAATTTCTCCTTTGGAATTCCTAAAACAAAACTTGTTTATCAAACAAGCTAAAGCAATAATCATAGTCAACCACCATGGTAGTAATCCATCACTTAGAAACTCGAAAATGAATACTGATGATGTGGCCATCATCACTAGAATTATCTTCCAGCGACTGAAGTGAGTTCAGTGCTTCCTTACTTCCAAAAATTCATTTAAACATTTTCTTTATTCAGGAATATCCCCAAAATAATACCACCATTATTTCCTTCAAACACTTTGGAAAACACTTTCCAAAAAGCCCAAGATTTTAAAAAATTCCCAAACATTTAGTCCAAACCCACTTTAAAACATTTTCCAAAATTTTCGGGATTTAAATTCTAGTTTAAATCAAATTCTAGTCATAACTCCTTTTTATATATCTTATTTATATACAATTTCAATTCGGTTACACACACAAATATATATATATATATATGTAACCGTTTCAAATTTTATAATCTTGTTTGATTACAAATTTAACAACCAAACATCCAAATATATATAATAATTTCAGAAAATTATTTCTTTTATATCAAAATATAATTTTGGGTAAAATTATTTTCATTTACCCATTTTAAAACAATACTATGTCGTTTTACCTTGTTTAAGAGTTTCGAAAACCCTATCGATACGGTTACACTTCCCGTACCGACCAGAATTCATAAACACTCAACCGATAAGGCAACACAATATAAAAACATTCTATATTCACTAACAATTATGCGCTCTTATCTATTATTACACTCAAACTCATTCTACAGTACTACTGACTCTATCTCTAATGAGTAATCCCCACCAAAGCCTAGGTATATCGCCAACCTAAGCTTTGATACCACAATGTCAGGACCCGCCCTTCACGACCCTCGAAAAATCAACATAAATACGCTCATCGTATAACATGACGAACGATCGAGTGACGGAAGGACAAATTGTTGAGGGAAAAGAAAGTAGGTAGAAGAAGAAGAAAACTAAACAAACAGAATTTCACAGCGGACAGAATAATATATAATATCAATAGTTCTTTACACAAAGCAAAACTGTAATATACATATCTCACATCAGAGTACACAATCAATAATTACCAGCCTGGACAGTTATAACATCCTGTCCTCACAACTGCTGGTAATTTCAAACAACACTGCAGCGGAAATAAACAAGTATGAGAATACGTCTCTGTGACGACCCGGAATTTTTGAGCATTTAAAATTGGAATATTTAATTAATTTTAAATATTCAGAGGTTAATTATAAACTTAAATTTCAAATATCGATGTTTATTGAGTAATTTAATAATTAAATTAAATTTATATTGAAGTTGGATAAAATAGTAAATCTGGTATTCTAAGCTAATTTAAAATATTTTGGAAGATCGGAAAATTCATATTAATGATGCTGAAGACAATAGAACTTTTAAAACTGAAATTAAAAGTGTTTTGTTCAGTTTTGTAAATATATTGTTTAAATTGAATTTAAAAATAGCCTTCCGAGGCACAGTCTCGGAATTCGACGAAACTAGTTCCATTGGGTCCGTAATATTGTATTATTACCGGATTTCAAATTTCGTATCGATTGGAGTTGTGGTGTGAGTGTACGATGAATAAACGTGAGAAAATTTATATCGAAAATTTAAAATAAATAAATAATAATCATCATCTGCAACCCTAACTTAAAGTAGGCCGAACTATTATCTGAGATAAGCCACCCTATACTTTGGAAACATCGCGTCTTGTCTCCTCTTGTCTCCCTTCAATTTCGTTTAATATCTCACGCAACCTTCCTGTGAAAGAAAACAACTCGTTTCTTCTTCCCTTCATTTTAATCGCATAGCAGAGCTTTTAATTTGTCCCAAATCCATCGTTCAAAGAGAAAGAATATATAATGGTCGCGCACTTCCTATTCAATCGAAAACAAATTCGTCTTCCTCTGAGAAAAATTTCAGTGTCGCGAAATCAATTCGAAGCAGCCAAATAAATTCGAATCGATCGCATTCTTCCCCATTTTCGAAATCAAATCTGGAGAACAAAAGGAGGGCGATAGATCGAACTCGAGCAGCTCGAGTTTGAATTCGCAAGCGTCAGCAGAACGAGGCGAGGGCGGAGGCATGTCGCGAGTAGGGATTCGCGTTCGAGTTAGGGTCGTCTACACTCGAGTGCCTTGCTTTGTCGACTAGGTACTGACGAATCGAAGAGGGTATGTGGGCAGTAATCGAAGCTGGGAGGCTCGTCGAGCGATTTGGCGGCGAAGTTTTCGCGAGGCCGTAGAAGGTATCGACGTGGGTAGGGGTGTCGGTGATGACTTTCTGGGTAGCTCGTTGTTGACTTTGGCAGTGAGGTATTAATCTATACTGCATTTTATTTATTCTCCATCTTCAAATTAAATTTAATAAGTACTTATATATAGATGAAAGAAATCTTGATCTGCAGTTCTCTTTTTTTACTGAATCTCGTTTTTATATATACAGATTTGAAGGAAATGTTTATACAGTAAATTTTTAGGGTTCAAGTTAGTTTTAAAAGAAAATAAATATATATATACGTTTTAAATTTACTGGCTATTTTAAATTATGTATATATTGTGACTGATTTGTTTAATAAGCATATTTCATTATTTTAAAAAGGTAAAAATATTTTATTTAAACGGGAAATCATTTGTTTAAAATTAAACTTTTAGTTAAATGAATTTAGTAAAAGGAAAATTTTGTCCAAAATAAATTCACTGGGGAATTTACACTTATCAAGTGAAATTTGATTTATTCGAATTTATTTCGAATATTTATAAAATTTTATAATTGTTTGGCAAGGTTTAAAATCACGAAGAAAACTAGTCTGGAATGGAAACAGATTGCAAAAATCAACAATAATCAAAGGTGAGTTAATCTCACTCAGTTAAATTATAATTTAAATTTAATTGGTTAAATTTAAATATTGATGGATGATTGAATTGATTGGATTGATATGATATGGTATATAGTAGTATATACCAATATATATATATTGGCATATGTATATATTGGAGTTGTTGATATTCCCACATTATATAGTGGATGAGACCCTATGCGCCGCATAATAGCGGATGATATTTTATAAAACCCATATCCCGCGATATTCCACCTTGAAGTGGAATTGGTATTGTGCTAACGTCTGTGGATGCAGGGAAACAGGTTGGAGGGATCCAACTGGATTCCTCAAATATTTAATTTTGTTTAAATATTCTGTGATATGATTTTTGATGTCCTGTGATGATTTATATTGGATAATCTGGTTGGATTGAATTTCCCAGTATAATGAGTTATCAAAAGCAATTGAATTGAATTTTGGGAAGAAATAAAAGAGTAAAATTTAAGTTAAATAATTCTAGTGAATTCGAATAAATTAAATAAGGAATTGTAAAAGAAATAAAGAAATTTCCTAATTCGAACAAATATGGGAAAAGAGGATTTTGAATTAAATAGTGAAGAAATAAATCTTTAACTAGAGTGATATTATTTAAAAATATAAAAGGATTGATTTTATTGAAATTTAAAGATTTAATTTAATTAAAATATTAATTGAAGAAGTTTGGAAATCCGAAATTGGTATTTTAGTTAAAAAGGGTTTTAACTCATAATAAGGAAATAAAAGATGAAAGTTAATGTATTTGAAATAATTGAAGTAAATAGGGAAATTTACTTCAAAGTAAAGTAAAATGGAAATCAATTGGAAATTGATTTAAGTGTTTAAAAACTTGGGTTTTTAAAAGAGAAATGAGATTTTGGAGATATAAACTGGGTTTATAAAGTAAAATAAAATATCAGTGGATATTTGAGAATATAAATTCAAGATGGGAATTTATAAAAGGATATGGATTGGTTTAAAAATAAATGTTGGTTTATTTTTAAAAGATGGAAATGAGAAGTGTATTTCTCTGGATTGCCAAGTACGTTTTTCCAAGGAAATTTTAAATACAAGTTAAAAGTTTAATATGTTTTAAAAAAGCATATTTTAGAAGATTGATTATTTCTAAATGTTAAAGTCTAAAGTAAGTATTTTCAAAAATCTATTATTGTAGTAATTATATAAAAGTGATTTGGTATTATGTTTTAAAGAGGAAGTTAGCTTATATTTATAAAGTGGTTTTATTTTAAATATTCTTAAAATATATATTTTGATAAAGTATTAAAGTAATTTTAAAATTTCAATGTTATAAAGTATATTTAAATAAAGTGTTTAAATTATTTTAAAATTAAAAGTATTTTGTACTTGGTGATTCAGTGGAAATAAATATTTGGAAATGTATTCCGTAAGCGGAAACTGTTTGAAATTGTTTTCAAAAGGAGTTTGAAAATAGAAATATATCTTGGAAAGATATTTGGGCAAATAAATAATGTGGAAAATTATTTATGGTGTGATGGTTGCTTGTGGATGTTAATTGATAGTTAAATAACCGACTATCAATATTGGCCAATGCGCTGATCGTTTCGAAGAGACCGGGATCGAGTTTCCGTATACCGGGATTCTAGGTCTGGAGACTCGAAAACCACTTCGATCCGGTTTGTACGTTTCGGTAACGTGTTCGAAGTCGAAGATGGAGCAGTGAAGTGCAAGGGCTAGTCGCTACTAATCCTGAGGATATTTCCAAAATGGATGTAGTAGGAATAGTGCCTTCGGTTCCGTTCGAACCCGGGACGGACTTGTATGGACGAATGCTTTCGTGACATCGTCAGGTGGACGATGGGCATTCTAAGGGATATGTTCTGAAAAGGTATCGGTTAGCCTCGAGCCTCATCAACCGGGAATGACTGAAAATCAGGGGTTATGCAGCAAGGCTTCGTGGGTAGCACCCACTTGAGAGTAAGGTCATCCCTGTCTAGATGTCCCTTTTATTTCGGCTTAGTGGTGCGGTTGCTGATCCCAACCGTGGGGTGATTTTATTTGGAATTATCCAGTAAGGGATGGTTCCGGCCTTGTGTTGCAGGGGAGCGGGCGTACTCCTCGGTACTGTGATCTAGGCCACGTACTGTGACAGGTGGTACCCCAGTGCCTAGTCATTGTTGGAAATCCATTCTTCCTACGTGCCTTGTACGGTATTTGTTTGTATTACCCACTTTTGTGGCTAGTATGCTGGAATTTAATAATGTAACAATTTCAGCTATTTTAATAAGTATTTGTATATAGACACTATTATAATATCAGAGGAATTTGATAAAAAGTGTTTTAGCTATCGTAAGGTAAAAACCCGACATGTTTATTTGTGGCGTGGTCTTACGAGATGCTTTGTTCCAAAGGATTTTGAAACTTTAAAAATCAATTGAGTGTGATTTTCTCACGCTGGTATTCCAGACTGACTCGGGTATTGTTTTATATGATGCTCGGGTCAGACCGAGATAAACAGGTTCAGATTATAGCTGTGGAGCTCAGAAGACGAGCTGGATGACGATACGTACTCCCGTACTTGCTATTATTTTTCCGCTGTGTATTCAGTTGTATGTTATGGATGATGATGTACTCTGATGATGTATTCTGATGATGTATTGTATAAACAGATATAGTTTTGATTTGTGTAAAGATCTGTTGATATATATTATATTTTATTCCGCTGCGATGGTTAGATTCTGATGTTGTTTTCTATTTTTCTTCTTCTACCTCTTCTTCTTTTAGCACAAATGGTCCGGTTTTCCGTGTATGAAAAACTCGGGTCGTTACAGTGGTATCAGAGCTTAGGCTGGCGACAACCTTGGCTCTGGTGGGAATTTTGAGAGTATTAATAGATATGAGCGCGTATTTGTTAGTGAATATAAAATTGTTTTATATTGTGTTGATTGGTTTATTGAGTAGTTTATGGATTCTGGTCGATGTATGGGACGCCACAACATTGATAGGGATCTCTAAACGCTTGTATAGAACAATTCGACACAGTATTGTTTTAAAGTAGGGTAAATGAAATAATTTTACCCAAATTATTTTTGTATAAAAAGAAACGTTTTGTAAACTATTCTAGTTAATATATATGGTTGTTTGGATGTTAGAAGTGATAATATGGAATTATTATCATTAATATCATTAATATATGGAAACTTAACTAGAAATTGAAATTTATAACCAAAGCAAAGAATAAAATTTTATAATAAAATAAAATTTGAGATATAGATTACAAATGTAATTTATAAAATTGAAATAAACTTCATATACAAATGAGATTTGTACTTTAAAATAGAATTCCAGAGAAATGTGGAAAATAAATCGAAATGGATTTTAAGTTTGGAATTTTGGGAAAGGTTTGAAATTTCTTGAGATTTGGAAATAGTTTTCAAAGAGTTTGAGGAAATAATAAGTGGTATTATTTCAGGAATATTTTGAGTCGAGTTTGGAATCTGGAAAGATTTGAAATTTAAAAATATTTGAAATGATTTAAAGTGATAAAAGCACTAAACTCTCTTTGGTCGCTGGAAAATAATTCCGATGATGATCGCGACATCATCGGTGTTCATTTTCGAGTTTCCAAAGAGAAATTGCTACCGAATTGTTTCAAATTGAAATTATTGCGAACTGGGTTTGATTTAAGAATTCAAAAAGATAATGGAATTTACCAAAGGAGTTTGGATATAGTTGATTTCAAAAAGGGATTTTGAAATTTTGAAAATTTGTGTATACTCTGGAATCTTATTTTGGAATATTTATAGAATAATAATAATGAAAAATATATACTTGACTAAAATTTAATGTATAATCTGGAGTAAAGGGTAAAATGTGAATGGGAAAAAGTAGTCAAGATGGACTAAAAATAATTAATGTTTGGAAATAAAATTTATTGGTTAAATAATGAATTGGTGAATGAATAAATGGATCAACTATTGTACTTATAAAGTGAAGTTGATATTAATAAGAAGAAATTGGGAAATTGTAATCCGGGAATTAAAATTTAACTTAAGTAAATGAAAGTGAAGAAGATATATTTGAATTTAACTTGAAATAAGTTATATAAACTGAAATCGAAATTGAATTAAATTTGGATTGAATTGAATCAAAAGTCAGTTGTGTCATGAATGTTATTAAGTGGAATTAAATCTTTGCTTAGCAAAATCCAAAAATGGGGTGTAGCTAGGTTTAATTGGAAGCAAGCTAAAATAAATTGGATTGAAATAAATTCAGCTGGGTATAGATAATATTGAATGGAATAAAATTCTACTCAAATAAATAAATAACTTAAGTAAGTTGTGTGACGGTTATTTGATATATTGGTGGCTGAGTTTAATAAAATGGTTTGGAATCAAACTCTTTGGATATGGAAGAAATACAATGAAAGTGTGAATAAATTTAAAATGGAATAGGTTAAATGTAAATTTAGTTGGATTTAACCTAAATGGTTCTAAAGCTGAAGTAATCCTTTATTCACATTGATATGGTCGAATTGTATTAGAAAATGGATCGTTTGAGGCAAAACGAGGTTAAATAAAATTCTATGAATTGATAGAAAGGAAATAAATTGATTTTGGAATCAATTGTAGTAAATGTGAGTTAATATAAGCAATATAATTGATTTTTAAATCAATCGTAATAAATACGTATTCATTTGGATTAAAATGAATAGAATGTAAGTAATGAAGTGTAAACCATTTAAATGGAAGCATTTAATTTGTGTTGGGCCTAATAAATTCACTTATGGAAGTGTTTAGTGAATATTGCTTATGTTGTATGTGTTAGCTAATGAAATTAATTGAAATGATAATAAACTTTGGATATGTGGCACTTACATGTTGTAATTGAGTTAGTACAGGTTCAGGGAAGCCGGTTGGCTGAATCTGATGGCACAACATGCTGAAATAAATAACTGCTTGCTTTAAAATGCTAAATAAGGTACGCTTATGCAAAAAAATTCAAAAATAGGAAATATGAACTGCATATATTGATATATATTGTGATTTCCGGCCTGAGGCCGATGTATATATATATTTGTGCATCCTGCGATATCGCAGAAGTCCCTCCGTACAAGGGAGACTCTGCCAAAATTTTCCGTAAATTTTGGGAGTTAGAAATTTTTTGAAAATTTTTGGAAATTTTCACTAACAACAAATGAATTAAAATTTGTTAAACAAATAAGGTTGAAACTGAGTATTGAAATCTATTTAAAATGTGAAAGTAAAGTAAGTGAAATCGAAGGAACTAACGAAAGTAAAGCTTGCAAACAAACTTTTAATTGAGATTTAAATTAATTAGTAAGTGCAACTAATTCAATATTCAAAGTGGAAGATAAATTGAATTCAAGTGGAAATTTAAACGCAAAAGTGAATAGAAAAGGATATGAACTTCAATAATGAAGTGAAAATAAGTATAAGCAGTATGTAAAATATTTATATTGAACTTAAGAAGTATGGTGAGATTCTTAAGTAATTTGATATTGAGGAAGATTATTCTAGAATAATCATTGAATGACGATTAAAATTTGAAGTTGTGAATAAGGAGATAACAATCAAAAAGGGAATGTGAATAAAAGAGAATTGATATAATTGGTAATCAATTGGAATTTATACGTAAGATGTACGTATATTATTTTATTCGCATAGCTATTTGGTCCAGATGTCGAACACAGAATTTCGATATAGTTTTATCGATCCGAATTAGGATTTTTCACTCGATTTTCAACGGCGAGCCTGGATATGGATTGTTGATTGATTCTGGATATTCTCTATCATAGTTTGTGGCTATGCAAGGAGAATGACGGTTTCTGATCAAGAAACCAAATCTGAGTCCGCACTAGGAAGTCGGGTGGACAATACTAGTTCGGAAGTGAAATTGTGTGATCGATTGAGCGATCGAATGTGATATTGCGTACGGATAATATATGTACATCGTACGGGCTTAAGTAAAGCAAATATTGAAAATTTGTAAAGGAAAGTATAAAATGACTTTGGAATTGTGATTGAATATTATTGCTTAGTAGGATATACAGGTGTATAAAAGCAATGGATAAATTGGGATTTTTGATTTTAGAAGATAAATTTAATGGCCCGACAAAAGGTATGTATTTGAATTTCTATATGAAATTTGATTGGGTTTTTGATCCAGCCACTTGGCTTTTTGTTTTCTTTTTGAGATTGGGAGGCCGTAGAGCCATTTTGTAGTTGTACCGAGCTAGCCGCGCAAAGGAGACGCTGGCGAAATTTTTCGGAAATTTAGGGAGTTAGAATAATTTTGAGAAAATTTTGATAATTCAAAATTTGAATTCAAATTTAAATTTGAATGGATAAGTAGGTGGTATGGTTGAACTTATGGATAGGTTTGGGAATGTTAGAAAGAGGGATAGTGTGTCTTTATTTTAAAAAAATTGTTATGGAAAGTTGTTAAAACTATTTGGATTGGGGAAATAGAACGGGCATCGAATCATTTCTCTTAACTAGTAATTTCGGGGACGAAATTCTTTTAAGGGGGGAGGAATGTGACGACCCGGAATTTTTGAGCATTTAAAATTGGAATATTTAATTAATTTTAAATATTCAGAGGTTAATTATAAACTTAAATTTCAAATATCGATGTTTATTGAGTAATTTAATAATTAAATTAAATTTATATTGAAGTTGGATAAAATAGTAAATCTGGTATTCTAAGCTAATTTAAAATATTTTGGAAGATCGGAAAATTCATATTAATGATGCTGAAGACAATAGAACTTTTAAAACTGAAATTAAAAGTGTTTTGTTCAGTTTTGTAAATATATTGTTTAAATTGAATTTAAAAATAGCCTTCCGAGGCACAGTCTCGGAATTCGACGAAACTAGTTCCATTGGGTCCGTAATATTGTATTATTACCGGATTTCAAATTTCGTATCGATTGGAGTTGTGGTGTGAGTGTACGATGAATAAACGTGAGAAAATTTATATCGAAAATTTAAAATAAATAAATAATAATCATCATCTGCAACCCTAACTTAAAGTAGGCCGAACTATTATCTGAGATAAGCCACCCTATACTCTGGAAACATCGCGTCTTGTCTCCTCTTGTCTCCCTTCAATTTCGTTTAATATCTCACGCAACCTTCCTGTGAAAGAAAACAACTCGTTTCTTCTTCCCTTCATTTTAATCGCATAGCAGAGCTTTTAATTTGTCCCAAATCCATCGTTCAAAGAGAAAGAATATATAATGGTCGCGCACTTCCTATTCAATCGAAAACAAATTCGTCTTCCTCTGAGAAAAATTTCAGTGTCGCGAAATCAATTCGAAGCAGCCAAATAAATTCGAATCGATCGCATTCTTCCCCATTTTCGAAATCAAATCTGGAGAACAAAAGGAGGGCGATAGATCGAACTCGAGCAGCTCGAGTTTGAATTCGCAAGCGTCAGCAGAACGAGGCGAGGGCGGAGGCATGTCGCGAGTAGGGATCCGCATTCGAGTTAGGGTCGTCTACACTCGAGTGCCTTGCTTTGTCGACTAGGTACTGACGAATCGAAGAGGGTATGTGGGCAGTAATCGAAGCTGGGAGGCTCGTCGAGCGATTTGGCGGCGAAGTTTTCGCGAGGCCGTAGAAGGTATCGACGTGGGTAGGGGTGTCGGTGATGACTTTCTGGGTAGCTCGTTGTTGACTTTGGCAGTGAGGTATTAATCTATACTGCATTTTATTTATTCTCCATCTTCAAATTAAATTTAATAAGTACTTATATATAGATGAAAGAAATCTTGATCTGCAGTTCTCTTTTTTTACTGAATCTCGTTTTTATATATACAGATTTGAAGGAAATGTTTATACAGTAAATTTTTAGGGTTCAAGTTAGTTTTAAAAGAAAATAAATATATATATACGTTTTAAATTTACTAGCTATTTTAAATTATGTATATATTGTGACTGATTTGTTTAATAAGCATATTTCATTATTTTAAAAAGGTAAAAATATTTTATTTAAACGGGAAATCATTTGTTTAAAATTAAACTTTTAGTTAAATGAATTTAGTAAAAGGAAAATTTTGTCCAAAATAAATTCACTGGGGAATTTACACTTATCAAGTGAAATTTGATTTATTCGAATTTATTTCGAATATTTATAAAATTTTATAATTGTTTGGCAAGGTTTAAAATCACGAAGAAAACTAGTCTGGAATGGAAACAGATTGCAAAAATCAACAATAATCAAAGGTGAGTTAATCTCACTCAGTTAAATTATAATTTAAATTTAATTGGTTAAATTTAAATATTGATGGATGATTGAATTGATTGGATTGATATGATATGGTATATAGTAGTATATACCAATATATATATTGGCATATGTATATATTGGAGTTGTTGATATTCCCACATTATATAGTGGATGAGACCCTATGCGCCGCATAATAGCGGATGATATTTTATAAAACCCATATACCGCGATATTCCACCTTGAAGTGGAATTGGTATTGTGCTAACGTCTGTGGATGCAGGGAAACAGGTTGGAGGGATCCAACTGGATTCCTCAAATATTTAATTTTGTTTAAATATTCTGTGATATGATTTTTGATGTCCTGTGATGATTTATATTGGATAATCTGGTTGGATTGAATTTCCCAGTATAATGAGTTATCAAAAGCAATTGAATTGAATTTTGGGAAGAAATAAAAGAGTAAAATTTAAGTTAAATAATTCTAGTGAATTCGAATAAATTAAATAAGGAATTGTAAAAGAAATAAAGAAATTTCCTAATTCGAACAAATATGGGAAAAGAGGATTTTGAATTAAATAGTGAAGAAATAAATCTTTAACTAGAGTGATATTATTTAAAAATATAAAAGGATTGATTTTATTGAAATTTAAAGATTTAATTTAATTAAAATATTAATTGAAGAAGTTTGGAAATCCGAAATTGGTATTTTAGTTAAAAAGGGTTTTAACTCATAATAAGGAAATAAAAGATGAAAGTTAATGTATTTGAAATAATTGAAGTAAATAGGGAAATTTACTTCAAAGTAAAGTAAAATGGAAATCAATTGGAAATTGATTTAAGTGTTTAAAAACTTGGGTTTTTAAAAGAGAAATGAGATTTTGGAGATATAAACTGGGTTTATAAAGTAAAATAAAATATCAGTGGATATTTGAGAATATAAATTCAAGATGGGAATTTATAAAAGGATATGGATTGGTTTAAAAATAAATGTTGGTTTATTTTTAAAAGATGGAAATGAGAAGTGTATTTCTCTGGATTGCCAAGTACGTTTTTCCAAGGAAATTTTAAATACAAGTTAAAAGTTTAATATGTTTTAAAAAAGCATATTTTAGAAGATTGATTATTTCTAAATGTTAAAGTCTAAAGTAAGTATTTTCAAAAATCTATTATTGTAGTAATTATATAAAAGTGATTTGGTATTATGTTTTAAAGAGGAAGTTAGCTTATATTTATAAAGTGGTTTTATTTTAAATATTCTTAAAATATATATTTTGATAAAGTATTAAAGTAATTTTAAAATTTCAATGTTATAAAGTATATTTAAATAAAGTGTTTAAATTATTTTAAAATTAAAAGTATTTTGTACTTGGTGATTCAGTGGAAATAAATATTTGGAAATGTATTCCGTAAGCGGAAACTGTTTGAAATTGTTTTCAAAAGGAGTTTGAAAATAGAAATATATCTTGGAAAGATATTTGGGCAAATAAATAATGTGGAAAATTATTTATGGTGTGATGGTTGCTTGTGGATGTTAATTGATAGTTAAATAACCGACTATCAATATTGGCCAATGCGCTGATCGTTTCGAAGAGACCGGGATCGAGTTTCCGTATACCGGGATTCTAGGTCTGGAGACTCGAAAACCACTTCGATCCGGTTTGTACGTTTCGGTAACGTGTTCGAAGTCGAAGATGGAGCAGTGAAGTGCAAGGGCTAGTCGCTACTAATCCTGAGGATATTTCCAAAATGGATGTAGTAGGAATAGTGCCTTCGGTTCCGTTCGAACCCGGGACGGACTTGTATGGACGAATGCTTTCGTGACATCGTCAGGTGGACGATGGGCATTCTAAGGGATATGTTCTGAAAAGGTATCGGTTAGCCTCGAGCCTCATCAACCGGGAATGACTGAAAATCAGGGGTTATGCAGCAAGGCTTCGTGGGTAGCACCCACTTGAGAGTAAGGTCATCCCTGTCTAGATGTCCCTTTTATTTCGGCTTAGTGGTGCGGTTGCTGATCCCAACCGTGGGGTGATTTTATTTGGAATTATCCAGTAAGGGATGGTTCCGGCCTTGTGTTGCAGGGGAGCGGGCGTACTCCTCGGTACTGTGATCTAGGCCACGTACTGTGACAGGTGGTACCCCAGTGCCTAGTCATTGTTGGAAATCCATTCTTCCTACGTGCCTTGTACGGTATTTGTTTGTATTACCCACTTTTGTGGCTAGTATGCTGGAATTTAATAATGTAACAATTTCAGCTATTTTAATAAGTATTTGTATATAGACACTATTATAATATCAGAGGAATTTGATAAAAAGTGTTTTAGCTATCGTAAGGTAAAAACCCGACATGTTTATTTGTGGCGTGGTCTTACGAGATGCTTTGTTCCAAAGGATTTTGAAACTTTAAAAATCAATTGAGTGTGATTTTCTCACGCTGGTATTCCAGACTGACTCGGGTATTGTTTTATATGATGCTCGGGTCAGACCGAGATAAACAGGTTCAGATTATAGCTGTGGAGCTCAGAAGACGAGCTGGATGACGATACGTACTCCCGTACTTGCTATTATTTTTCCGCTGTGTATTCAGTTGTATGTTATGGATGATGATGTACTCTGATGATGTATTCTGATGATGTATTGTATAAACAGATATAGTTTTGATTTGTGTAAAGATCTGTTGATATATATTATATTTTATTCCGCTGCGATGGTTAGATTCTGATGTTGTTTTCTATTTTTCTTCTTCTACCTCTTCTTCTTTTAGCACAAATGGTCCGGTTTTCCGTGTATGAAAAACTCGGGTCGTTACAGTCTCGGTCTCCAGCTCGTCTCCTAAGCTCCATAGTATCCAATCCTGGACCTGTAATACTCGGTCTGACCCCAACATTATAATAAAATAACACCTGAGTCAGTCTGGAAAACCAGCATGAGAAAACACACTCAATTGAATTATTAAAGTTTTCAAAATCCTTTGAAAATCAAAAGTATCTCGTAAGACCACACCACAAATAAACACGACAGGTTTTTACCTTATGATAACCAAAACATTTCATATCAAAATCAACTGATATTATATAGTGTCTAAGTACAAATACTTATTCAAATAGCTGAAATGCTTGCATCTCACGTTCTAGCATAGTTGGGCACAATCAAACCGTACGGCGCTTATTAGAGGATGGATTCCAACTGAATGACTAGGCACTGGGTACCACCTATCACGGTACACGTCTAGAACAGCGTACCGAGATCGAACCTATCGATCCCTGCCAGCACAAGACCGGACTACCCCTAACCTGAATAGCCCGAATAAGATTACCCTGCGGTTGGAATCAGCAACCGCACCATACATCAAAATAAAAGGGACTCTAGATAGGGGTAACGTTACCCTACTTGGGTGCGACCCACTTAGCCTTGCTGCATCTCCCTTGATTTTCATTCATTCCCGGTTGATGAGGCTAGAGGCTACGATTACCTTTTTAGAAATATTCACTTAGAATGCTCATTGTCCTCCAATGACTGATAGCATTCATCCATACAAGTCCGTTCCCGATCCGAACGGAACCGAAGGCACTACTCCTACTACATCCATTTTGGAATCACCCATGGGTTTAGTAGCGATTAGCCCTTGCACTTCACTGCTCCATCTTCAACTCCAAGCTCTTGTCTTCATTTTGAAAACGTACTCGTTGGATTGAAGTGGTTTTCGGATCATAAATCCGACCCCGGTCTCTTCGAAACAACGTTTGATATTCTCGGTAAACTCAACCCCGGTTCTTTAGGAAATAAACAGACGAAAATAAGATCGGAGATAACCTCCTAACCGTTAGTGGATGGATTTCTTTATAAACATCCCAGAAGAATGAAACAAGTTTATACGTACAGTATAGCATCTCGAACGGTAACTGTACCATATAATTCCGCCCTTCTTCTAGATATTTCCAAAGTTAAATTTGGGTCCAGATTTGATAATCAGTTATTTAACTATCAAATAAACAATCAATTCAACCAAACACTTCGATTTCACCGAAAAACACCAAGTCTTTATTTGAATTAAATTTTAAATAAATTAAATCTCTTTGTCCAAAAATATATACTTATCTTATCCTTTCTAAAAATATTTAAAAACCCTTTAAAGAAAATAAATGTGGAAAGTACCACTACGGTATCAAACCTTGGATAACAGCTCAATGGTTACGTTTCTATCCTAGAGAAATTCAAGACTTAGCTGCAGGCACTCACTGCCTCCGATTTACGCCATGCGAGTATACCATTACTTTCCGAAAGCTCTATTTAAAAAAATTTCTCTAAATAATGCTTGTACGTTCTAAAATAAATTTCAAGCTAAATCTAGGCAATTATACTTAAATAAAAGTTATTATACAAAGCTATATTAATATTTAATAATTTATTCTTTAAAACAAAAATGCCGACTGATTCTTAAATAAAAATAAATCTTTTAAAAATCATTATAAAGTAACTATTTATAATTAAATATGCTTTAAACAATATAAAATAATTAAACAACTAATTTTGCAGAATATTTTTAACACTTTTAAAATTACCAAATTAATAATTTGAAATCCTCTTTTCAAAACAAGACCAATTTCTCGATTTTCAATTTCATCCCGTAAATTTGGAAATCTCACTTGAACTCCAGTTTAACCAAATTTATTCTTATTTCCCAATTCGCTTTTATCCATCAAAAACACTTTTAAACCATGATTTTTAAAACCCTTTTATTTTTAAACAAGTACCGTTTAAGGATTTATTATTTAAAATCCTTTTATATGCTTTTATTTCCAAAAAAATCCTTGTTTACAATTCTTTACCCATTTAACCATGTTTTTATTGGTATTTAACAAAACCAGAAATCCAGGTTAACTGCCATAACATTCAATCAATTCAGATCACACATTAACCTGTCATAGATTATTCAACAAAACATATATCACTATATATGCAATTAAATTCAACATTTTTGAGGAATCCAGTTGGATCCCTATATCCATAGATGTTAGCACAACATAAAAATACCAATTCCCCTTCGAGGTGGAATATCGCGGTATATAGGGTCATCCGCTATTATGCGGGGCGTATAGGGTCTCATCCGCTATATAAATGCGGGAATATCAATCACTCCAATATATATATATATACTACTATATACAACATCAGATCCAACTGATAAAAATGCATCAAATTAACTACTCAGTCATTTATTAATTTTAACTATTTAAAATTAACCACTAGCAGTCCAAAATTGAGTGAGATTAACTCACCTTGAGTTTTACGTTGCCAAACATTCCAATTTTAAATTAAATTGAAGACGTTCGATTTAACCAAAAAAATTCGCTAGCTCCAATTGCCCCTAGATCTATTCAACTGAATAGAGCTCATCGCTACGATTTCAGCACTGCTTGTTTCGTCCGATTCTGCCAATGTGTGCAAAAGATATGAACTTTTAAAGTTTGAATATAATTTTTATAATATAATTTCCTTTTTTTTAGTTTAGCAACCTATTAGATCCGAGCGTTGCTTCAGGAATTGAGAATCTTGGCCGCTCGTTCTTCATCTTCACATGTGTTTCCAAGCTCAAATGCACCCATCAGCCGCCACCTAGGGTTAGTCATCGCGGCCCCTACGACGCACTAATCGATGATCAAACTCCACCACTACGAAGAGCATCTCGAACTCCACCATCGGTAAGAGGATCATCGCACTCGGTCACCCCTACGTGACGCGGCAACACCACATACACACACTGACCGCTGTGACCCCCTGCCCTCCACGCTCCACTAAACTCGATCACGCTCGTATGGATGGAAAGCTCTCGTCGATCTCCACGTTTCTCTAGTTAGGAACTTTTGATGAAAGTGATTGGATTTGGAGAAAATGAGGGAGAGGTTCATGGATTTTTGGCCATTGAAATGTTAAGTGGCGGCTGCGAATAGTATCGGCTAGGGTTTACTGTTCTAGGTGTATATATATACGTATAAACGAATTATTTTAATATTATTTTCAAAATTTACACGCTTTTTCAAACGAACTCCAAACGAAACATGCCGTCTGGCGTTTATTATGTTTTATGCCTATTCCTAACATAATGGAATGTGTTTCGAGGCCTAATTCGGTTATATGTGGAAGATAGCCTTTTGAATCGAATTAAAATATTAAATTTTCGATATTTAAATTCAACGCGTTTTGATCCCGTAAGACCAAAAGGTAACTCCAAACGCTACAAAATTTGAAATCCGATAATAATACACTATTACGGATCCAATGGAACTAGTTTCGTCGAATTCAGAGACTATGCCCCAGAAGGCTATTTTAACTCGTCGATTCAATCGGGCGATTTTCAAAATCGACGGAATTGTTTAAAATTCAATTTTTAAAACTTACTAAACCATTTATAAATCAAATAGAATTTATATCCATTTAAGAAATCATTCTGATTTATATTAAATCAAAATTCGATTATTTACACTATTACCACATTTTAAATTTCACTATTAAATTAATATATAAATTTCCAATTTCTAACTTATCGACTTTTAATTCCATTCACGAATCTAATATTATAGTTCAAATCCAAATAGGATTAAATAAATTTTAGAAATCATTTTCATATACACTTATCTCTAGATTCACCTATTATCCCAATTTTTCAACTATTTAATTATATTTACCCAAATCCAATTTATCACTATATTTGAAATGTTAACCCATTTCACTGATTCTTCCATATTCAATATAATTTAATAATTCAAATTCAACATTTAAAATAAATTAAATGTTCAAAACTAAACGATCAAAATTCCGGGTCGTTACATTAATGGTAAAGGAAAATATAAAATTAACTAAGGAACACTATTAATCTATACTATTATATTATCACTGAGTTGTAATTCAAGAGCGTGGAGCTCCTACAAGTATTTTCCGAAATGAATAGTCCTTGTTTATTTTCTTGTATTCATACCTTCTATCTTTTTGTTGCTCCATGCATCTTCTTCTCTACTCTCTCCACCCTGAACCTAGTCGGGCAAGATCCAACATTTTCTTTCTTGTCCCATCCGCGTGTACTCCTATGTTTCTCCGTAGATCGTCCCATGTTTCTCCGTAGATCGTCGAACCCTATTCCTCCATTACCCCATCAGCGCCACTCCTTTTACCTAAAAATTGCCTACGACACTTTCAAACCCATCCTTTTCGTTTTCCCCAAACCGTCACCCTGCACCTTAATGTCAGAAACGAATATCGACCGTCTCTTCCACATGAACGTGTCGCCTTGCGTCTTTCTATATAATCGTACTACTAAATTCTTTCTTCTTTTCAGTCTTCTTTCTCCATACTATGTATACAACATGTATTGATTCTTCCTTAATTTGAATTCATTTTCACTCCCATTGTTGATTCACTTATAGGCATTTATTTCTCTTTCTTGGTTTTATGTTGCAGTTTTGTTTCGTTCATTCAATCACTGCCTCCAATCGTCCAGATCTTCTTCTATGAAGGTATGATTTTGCTGCTATCATTTTTTTGATTCAATTTGTTTAACTGTCAATGTAAGTTACAAGGTTTGATTATTTTTAGTACAAGGTCGTTGTTGTTTCTACTTATGTTGGAATGAAAATTATTCATTTTTCAGCACCTACTACTTTTTTTGGCAATGTCCTCCTTGCCTTTTTTCGACTGCCAAACTTATTTCCACTAGATTGTGTTAATTGACATAAAGTATGTGCATTCCTTCTACTGTTATGCCTCTATTCCCACTACCCAATCCTCTATTCAATTTATACCTTAATGTGCAGTAGATATTAGTAGATACACTGTTATTCCTTTAAGAATAGCTGTCATAAATAATGTGCAATAGATAGCAGTTGATATCAGTGGATATAATTTTATGACCTTGCCTTACTATAATGTTCTTAGGCCTATGCAAAAATAATTGTTATTCTTCCTTTTTAGGTGATATTAGATTGTGATTTTCCTTAGAATTACTAATTTCGTCATGCATTATGTTTTGTGTATGTATTTTGAATATAATTACTGTAGACCCTTATGCTTGAGTTGAAAATGCATTGAAGCCACTGTTATTCCTTTAATTAAATTTTGATAATTTTGGTTGCTAAATTTCCCTACAAGATTGAATTTATATCCTTCTCATCAAAATAACCATATGTTAAAATAAATCAATGTTATTTATACAAAGGTTTGTAAATCATACCAATAAATGCTATAATAAGTCATGTTATTTATAAGATACTCTAGCTTGCTTTCGTTCTTTATATTTATTACCCTTATGAGTTCAACTTAATAACCAATGCAACTTTAACAAAATTATGCATGGTATTTACAAAATCACACATTATAAGTTAGCTGTTAACATGCATAATGTATATAGTAGCTCCAGTATATCACTTTCAGCAAGAAGAGCAAATTTATAACTAACCAACTTTTATCACATAATTGTAACATTTAAAAACATATGTTTTCAAGTAGCTAGGTATTTCTGGGGGATAAGCCTGAACTTACTAATGCTTACTTTTGGATAATTAAAATATGAATATTAATCAGCATAATTCTTTTAATACCTATGGTGAGTTTTCTAACATTTACAGTGAATAACTAGCATAACAAAACTATAAACATAAAAGTATATGTTTGAAACCAACTAAGTATTACAAAGGGATAAGCATGAATTTAATAATGCTATAAAATATAAGTCTTCATCAGCTTACTGCTTTTAATACTTATGGTGAGTTTTCTAATGTTTAATAGTGAATGAATAACATACATGTATCTATTAGCATGTAAAAAAATTTTACGCTGAATGACAACCGTTTTTAATAACAAATATTTTCCCTCCTGATTCACTAAATTCATCGGTATTTATTAAATTAATACTTCATATTTAATTGAATAAAGGTGAATGCATAACATTTAGGTTCCCATCGATATTATTTTTTAGATACAGGTAACCCAATTGACTCAAACGGTGAAATGAGTACAAATGTGGTTAATATATTTAGAATGGTAAGTATCCTTCAAGTTTGGTTTACGGCTCCAACCCTACAATATATATTACCAAAATGCTTCTGTTCTGCATCAAAACTAATGTTCTCCCAATATTTGAATGCTTTTATTAAATCTAACGTCACATGGTCTCCTTGCAAGGATAGGATTGGCCTCCCATAATAAACACAATATGTTCCGGTTTTAAACATTATGTACCAACTAACTATTCATGTAAATTAAGATTCTCAGTGGAAAAGCAACCTAATACATTTAGCTAGAAAGAAAATTCAAATTTAATAGAAAAAGATTACAACATTTGAAGAGCATATAATACAAAAAGGGTGGCAATAACAAAAAATTATACATGGTTTTCACCCCATCTAATATAAGTAACCTTTTATAATCTAATATTAAATCACCAATAACTTACAGCTGTGTGATTTGGAATATGAAAAGATGAATCCATCAATCATATAGAATGCAGAACTGCCGACATTTCAATGAGTTTAAAGCACCTTTACAATTTTGACATGCTTACTTTTTTTTTTCTTAAATGGAAGAAATAGATTATAGTTTGGATTAACAACTCTGATACAATGATTAATACTCATAGTGCTACATTTGCATGCGTTTTAGAATCCTATTCATTTTCTGCAAATAGAACAACAATAAATGAATGGTAAAGAATTTCTACTGCATCAGTGTTAAATTTAACTCTCATTATTTAACTTCTATAAGAACGAAGCAGCTTAGTTGAACGTTGTGTCACTCTGCTACATTGGTTTAAAAATCCATGATACAAACCTGATAAGATGTTTGTTGTGCATAGATTTAGCTCTACCATCTACCTAAAAAATCTAAAATTTTGCATCTTCTATTTGTTTGCTTTCCACAACATAAATATGTGACCACAATTATGTCCTTAATTATCAAAAATATGTTTTTATTGCTATAATTGTATATAATTCAACGATTACACATATTTATTTGCTTTTTACTACGTCTTCTGCTAATTTACCCTGACAACACCTTTATTTCCCTACATGTTAAAAAATCCATGACATAAACCTGACAAGATGCCTGTCGTGTTTAGATTTAGTTATAGCATCTACCTAAAAAATCTAGAATTTTACATCTTCTGTTTGTTTGCTTTCCAAAATGTGACCACGGTTATGTCCTTGATTATCAAAATATGTTTTTATTGCTAAAATTGTACACAGTTCAACGATTACACATATTTATTTGTTTTTTACTGTGTCTTCTACTAATTTTCCGTAACAACGCATTTATTCTCCTACACGTTATTTCTTAACTACACACAATCTAAAACTTATTTATGTATTGCAACATTTATTCAATTGTTAAACAGTATTAAATAGATAATTGTTACTTATATATCTAATATATGTGATATTAGTTTCCATTCTTGCACAATCATATTGTATGAAGTACATTTCAATTATACATTCTAATTGTGTGCATATTGAAGGGTTTCAAGATGTTACACTACCATTATTATAATATATTTATGTTTCATGCTATTTGTAACACTGTAACGCCCCACCTCTATACCCACGCTAGCCAAGAACACTACGGAGTAATGCTGTCAACTAGCTCGGAGAATAAGGCTGTTGAGGAGCGACCATCCATGTAACTTCTTTGTGCGAGCACCGATATGTCAGATAGTATAGCATGCATTTCATTTAAAGAGGAAATCCGACATACCGATACAAACTCAAAGCTATCACACAGTGGCTATATATAATCTTCGGAAACAAATATAGAAATAAACATAACACAAATCGGTCACAGACATCCATATCACAAAGGCGGAAAAAGATATGAATATATATATAACACATGAAAGTGTACATTAGAGTAGTGGTCTGTAAGATCCATGATAATACAAAAGAATAGTTACAAGCTACACAAAAGAATAAGTATACATCATGGAGTCTATGTCTTAAACGTATATAACAAAAACTACTAATCTAAGTAGTTAGCCAAAAGTCAGAGTAATCCCAGAAGAGAAGTCAAGCAGAACCACCAGTAACATCTCGGTCTGACCCGAGTATTATTTATAAGAAAATAATAAACGGATCAGTCTAGCTATAAATATCAGATGACATGATATAAAATAAAAGATATGGCATAGACATGTAATAACCATAATGGCATACTACTATAAGTATGTAATTGAAAATCAACAAGAGATTAATCAATATAACAAGGATCTTCTCAAAGATAAAATAGGGTATCATACCCTAAGTGTGATATCCCGGGATTTCAAGGAATTTAAAATTGTGATAATCTCCTTTATAAATTATTAAAAATTGGTAAAAGTTGTTATTTTCAAACAATTTAATAATGAGTTGTTTTTAAATATAGTTATAAATAGATTTTAAATAGACCTATTATTTCAAATTTAATAAGTGTTGTTTAAATGTATATATATGTATATTTAAATTGATTTTAAATAGAATAATTATTGACAATTAATAATGTGTTTGTTTAAAATTGATATTAATATTTATTTGAATTGATTTTAAATTTAGATTTTAAATTGATTTTGAATTTGGATTTAAGAATTGAATTTAAAGAAATATATATCTTAAAATAAAAATAATAATATAGTTTGGATTTAAAATATATGAATAAAAGTTTTTATTTAAAAATAAGATTTGTTTTATATTATCCTCTTTAAAGAAATTTGTTTATAGAAATTTGGGAAAGTAATTATTAAATAGTAATAAATACAAAAGTTTTAAATTTACCTTTAAAAATGGATTAAATACACTATATATAATTTTATTTAAGATATGATTGGTTTTTATTTTATTTTCTTTTAAAGGTTTTATTTTTATAAATTGAGAAAAGCATTTATTAAATAAGATATGTATTTATCTATTTAGGAAATTTAATTTATTTAGTCTTATAAACATTTAAAAATTTAATTATGCATGTAAAGTTATATGTGTTAGCTTATAAATCCTCTTGATAACATGTGTAAGTTAATTAATAATGGGTAAAGACAAGTGTCATCTTTTATTTTTATTTTCTTTAAATTTTAATAAATCCTAATTTACATTATATAAACAAACATCTACCTTTTCCATTTCTTTTCCTATTCTCATTTCTAAAACAAAGAAACTCAAAATCGAAACCTGTAAAACAATCACCAGATCAACTCAAAACATTTTTTCTCAAGCCTGTATCTTTTTCAAACCTGAAAACAATTTCTCAAAACCAAATCAAAGAAAAGCCTGTAATCTCCTCTAAATCTAAGCAGACCTGTAAACTAATTTCCAAAGCAAGTCTGTAATCTTCTCAAACCAGTAATACAAGATCAAAATACTCCTCAAATTCAAGTTCAAAAACTTATAACACTCCTCAAGAAAACTAATCTGCAATGTTGTTTTCCTGTAACCATTTTTCAAGTGCTAGACCAAAGCTCTGTAACAATCAAGCCTGTAAACAACTTCAAAACAGAAAATTTAAAACTCTTTCAACAATTATAGCAACATCATCTCAGTTTTTAAAGCAAGCTTCCAATTTCAAACTAAATCAAAGCTTAGATCATCTCAACAACCAAGTGCCAGTTTACAAGTTTTAAAAAGGATCATGCAGTTTCCAGATTCATAGAGTTTCAAGCTTTTCAAGTTGCTGTAGCAATTTTCAAGTACAATCTGTTTTCAACTTCTCTGCTAATCAATAAAGGTGAGTAAACCCAACTTGTTTTGTCTTAAATCTGGTTGCTTAAATAAATCATCAATGTTGATATATATATTGTTTGCATGATGATGAATTAGATGTCTGAATAATTGAAATGTGCAAGTTATATATCTATGTTAGCTCTGTTCATCTTTTAAAAACTGTGAGTAAATTAAGTTTAAACAGTTTTTAATTAGATTTATGTGATAGATGTTTAAAGTAAAATTGTGATGCATGTTGAATATATATATGCATGATGTTGTGAATATGAATATATGTATATATGAGTATAGAAACTATGTGCATGAATGGATGTATCAGAGATCATCTCTGTTTAAGTTACAGAGTTCAAAGTTTAAAATATATATATATACATATATATATATATAATTTCAATTCTCTTTGTCCAGATTCTATTAGGCTAAGGAATTTAAACAAATTGTGTTTGTTTAGTCATAATCTAAAGTTAGAAATTATTTTTAAGAAAAATAAGCTTGTATTTTTCTGGAAATAAATAAAAGACAGTGTAAATTTATAAATAGGTAAAACTCAAGTATAATAATTCTTGGATTCACCTATATAATCATAATCTCTATTAAAAACCATGATTTTTAAAAGTTAAATCACAATTTTTAACTTGGAATTGAGAGAGAATTTAAGTGTTGGTCAGGAAATGGGTTTTATGCTTTTTCTGGTGATCGGCAGCAACTGGATGGTCGGGGTTCTTGTCGAAGCTTGAGTGGAGATAGGTGATATCGGGAAAAATGTCTGGTGGAGTTCCTGATCGTCGAGGCGACGTCGCGGGGATGATTTAGGTTTTAAACCCTAATTTGGTTGAAGTTTGGAAACAGGATCAATGCAGAGTCTCTGGTGAATCGAATTTCACCGGACTTAGGGGAATGGTAGCGTGGAAGGCCAGCAAGTGTGTGGCCGGAGTTCCAGGAGTTCTGGTGGTCGGCGGCGGGCAGTTCGAGGAAGATTCAGGCGAGGGGTTAGTTCCAGGTTTGACTTGAGTAGCTCGTTTCGATTTAGGCTTTATAGTGAAGAATTGGTGGTCGAGATCGTTAGTAGGGATGAACGTCGTTGGGTTGGAGGTGTTGGCGATGGTCAAGGTGGCGTTGATCATCGGTGCATGTGCACGGTGGTGTGTGTGTGTCTGTGGGTTTGGGTTGGGGGTTGACTCGAAGGAGTACTCGGGGAAAGGCAAGTTTTGCTCAGGTTCGTCTTGGAGTATGTTCCTGAGTGTAGGCAGTTTTTAAAAGTTTTTATAAAACAAGGTTTTTAAAATAGAAACTAGTTTTAAACTACTACTTGATAATATTTTAAGTATTTAAAGGAAGCTATGATTTGGTAATTTTAATTTATCAAGTTAAAGGTTTATTTTTATTTCAAAACTTAATTAAATGTTTAAATTAAGGGAGTTAATTTTAAAGATAAAATATTTTAATATGTTAATGATAATTGGATCATATAAGACAATGTTTTATCTTAAGATAATTAAGGTTTAATGATTTGAAATTAATTAAATTAATTAAGAAGATTCAAGTATAATTAATTAATTTAATTAACTCATGATAAAGGATTAATTAATTTATAATTAAGGTTATAATTAATTAATTAAAGGTTAATCAATTGTAATTAAGGATTATTAATTAAGTAATTAAGATTGATTAATTAATGATTAGAGATGAATTAATTAAGTAATTAAGATTGATTAATTAAGTAATTAGAGGTAAACTAATTGGTAATTAAGAAGTACTTAATTTATAATTAAGTTTTATTTATTAATAATTAGGTTTTATTAATTATTAATTAAGGAGTGATTAATTTGTAATTAAAGATTAATTAAGGATTAATCAAATGGTAGTTATGGATTAATCAAATGATAATTAAGAATTAATTAATTTGTTATTAAGTTTTATAATTAAGGTTTATTAATTAATAATTAAAGAATAATTAATCTGTAATTAAGGTTAATTAATTTGTTTATAAAAGTATATTATTCCAGATAGGATACTACACAAAGAATAGGGTCCCGGATCGTCTTCCTTCTTTAGAATGGTCTTAACTGAATATTCAGACAACAAAAATTACTTAATGGAAAGTAATTGAAGTATAATTACTTTATAAAAGTAATTAAGGATTAATTATTTGGTGTAATTAATTAAAGGATTAATATAATTAATTAAGAAGTTAATTAATTAAGGTAAGTAATTACAAGATGATAATTACTGTTTATGATTAATTAAGGTGGATTAATAAAAGTGATTAATTAAAGTTTAATTAATTAATGTAATTAATTAAGGGTCAATGTAATTAATTATAGCTAATTAATTAATGGAAGTAATTAATTAAGGATCATTTAATTAATGTAATTAATGAATGTAATAAATGGTTAATTACTGTTAATGGTTAAGAATAATTAATTTGTAAAATTAATTAAAGAATAATTACTTTATGTAATTAATGAATAATTAATCAAGGATGATTAATATTTAATGAGTAATTAATTAATTAAAGGGTTGTAATTAATTAATGATTGATTAAGCAAGGTTAGGAATTAATTCTTAAGTAATTAATTTAATTTAAATTAGTTGTAATAGGGATTAATAATTGTTGCTTATGGATGATTGATATGTAGAATATCTGAATTGGATGATATCTATTGGATGATATGCTGTGATATTCTATGATATGATATTGGATATATCTATGATAAATGTGTGATATTTATCTATGTTAAATGCTGTATGAATTCAAGTATTGAATTAAATTGTTTAAACCTTTAAACAACTTGGCCTTTAAGATACGTTTGGATTTCGATGAGACCGGGATCGGGTTTCCAGATTTGGATATCCGAATACCACATCGATCCTAGTTAAACGTTAGGTCGTGAATCTCAAGTGAAGATGAAGATTCAGAGTGCAAGGGTTATTGTCGTTAACTCTGAGGGTGATTCCAAAACGAGTGTAACGAGATAATGCCTTCGGGTTCGTTCGAATCCGGAACGAACTTGTATGGATTGAATGCTTTCAGAACATCGTCAGGTGGACAATGAGCATTCTAAGTGAGGTGTTCTCTAAAGGTAATCGTAGCCTCAAGCCTCATCAACCGGGAATGGCTTAAACAGGGGAGGTGCAGCAAGGTTAGTGGGTAGTGCCCAAGTAGTATAAGATTCCTCTGTCTAGAGTCCCTTTATATTTCGGCTTTGTGGGCGGTTGCTAGCTACAACCGTGGGGTTTCTTATGCGGGAATTATCCAGTAAGGGATGGTTCCGGCCTTGTGTTGCAGGGGAGCGGGCGTACTCCTCGGTACGTTGATCTAGGCCACGTACTGTGACGGGCGGTACCCCAGTAGCCCTGCCATTGTATGGAAATCCAACTTCCAATAAGTGCCATCGGACTTGATTGTATACCTATGTATGCTGGAATTTAATGAATGTAACAATTTCGGCTATGTGAAATATTTATTTGAAAACCCTAGACCCTTTATAATATAACTCGATTTCCTATCAAAGTTTTGGTTAGCGTAAGGTAAAAACTTTTCCATGTTTATGTGTGGGAAGTCTTACGTGATACCTTTATTTTCAAAAGGTTTTGAAGTTAAACAACTTTAACCCGTTTACTCACACCAGACCCATGTCTGACCCAAGTGTTTATTTTCTGTTTTATAAACTCTTGGGTACTCAAATTTTTACGAGTAGCCAAGGGATTCAGGTTTAGCTTTGACGAATTCTGATGGAGCAATGGAGAAGGTGGCTTCAGTGTTTGTAGATATTTAAGTGGTTCCGCTGTGTTGATCTCTGAGTCATTTGTTTGAGTTGTATTTGAAGTTGTAATAACTAGACAGATGTTTATAACTGTCTAGTATGTGTTGTATAAGCTGTGTATCTCTGATAGCTGTTGTATATGATACTATGTAATATCTTATGTGATTAATATAATTTATTCGTTCCGCTGTTGAGATTCTAGTGTTGTTCTTTCTTTCTTCTCTATCTTTTCTCTTTTCTATCCCTTTCTTTCTTAATAATGATGCGTCTTCCTGGGCATAGGAAGTCGGGTCATTTCATTTGGTATCAGAGCGCTAGGTTGAGTGAATACCTAGGCTTTGGAGTGATTTCTTTCTTGAGAGAGCGTATTTGTAATTTTTATATAACTATATATATATATCTATACCTACCTATTTGTTGGGTTACCTGTTCGGGTTTTCCAATATGAGCTATAAAGGTAGATAGGGTGGTGGTGTGTGTAACACGACTACCAATGGTTAGAGTTTGAAATGTTTGAGGTTGGAAGTGTATCTGTCGAGACTGTAAACCCAATACCGTCTCAAGTAAGTTTTTCAGTGGTGTAAAGATTTCATCGATCTCTGAAGGAAACCTGTTAAGGTTCAGAGTCCATCATTGTAGTATAAGTTTGATCGCGCTCGTGTGAGCAGATTTTTGGGAATTTGGATCTGTCAGATGAGCAGAAGCGAGTGATGGTATCTGGGTACCTCAGGAAGTAGTAGTTGTGTGATGAGACACAGTGACTGGATGTTTCTGAAGATGTTTTATTTTGGAGCAAGTAAGGAAGTATGTATGCATCGGTATTGAGTATGAGTTCAGTAGGATCTTTTCTGTTTGGTTTAGAGTCCGAGATTCTCAAAGAGCTTTGGATTAGGAAGTCTTGGCATCTGTGTCAGCGGTGCAGCTCGGAAGTGTTTTGTGTTCCAACAGGAAGATCTTTTGGCTTAGCAGTTTTCTAGAGGTGGAGTTCAGAAGCAGCAGAAGGGATCCATTTCTTCGATGGATTGGTTAGATAAGCATAAGCTGTTCTGATTGGTTAAGAAAGCAGTATCTTTGGATATTGGACTGGATAGGATCGCAAAAGTGACTTGCGATAGTTTGAGTGTTCTCTTGGGTTATTAGAGATTATCCAGGATGTGTTGTCTAGTTTGTGCTTGTGTTCTTCATCATCATTTTCATTCTTTTCCAGATCAGAGTGGTGCAGCGGAAGCAGTTTGGCGAGTGCTCCTGTTTGTCTTTTCTGGATAGGAGAAGTAAGTTTGGAATCTACTGATGATTGTGGAGTAGAGTTTGTGTTCTTAATTCTGGTAGATCTTGAAAGGATCACTATGTTGGGTTGTTTTTGATCGAGTTTGTTCAAGAAGCATCAGCGAAGGTTGAGCTGATCAGGAAGGATGGAGGCAGCCCAGAATCGTCAAAAGAATTCTTTGGATAAGAAATGAAGGAATTTGGAATTCGAAGTTGGAGACTTTGTTATTGTTGAGATGTTCTCCGGTAAAAGGGAGCAATAAGATTGGGTAAGACTAGAAGTTAGCTCCGTTGTATATTGGATTCTTCTTGAGTTTTGTAAGGATCAGTGTTTGGCTTTTAAGATTGAATTGCCAGTTCGGATAACTGGGATTCAATGTGTTTCACGTATCTCTGAGGGAGTACGTGTTTGATCTATCTCTGGTTTTGGGACCAGCAGTTCGGAAGGATTTTGGTAGTTGAGTTGATCTTGTCTGTGGACTGATATCTTGTTCGGATTGTAGATCTAGATGAGTAGAAGCTCAGTATCTTAGTAGTACAGCTAGATTTGGATTCAGTAGAAAGAGTATTCCGATATCTGTACCTGGGAAACTCGGGGATAAATTTTAAGAAGCTTATCCGGATCTGTGTCCGGATAGCTAAAATTGTTTGAATGAATTGTTTGTTTGGATAAAATTGTTTGTTTGGTTGTGTATGGTTGATATGTATGTTTGAATTGTTTTAAAAATTTTGAAATAAAATAAAAACCTTTGGATTATCTTTTGTTTTAAATTTCGAGGACGAAATTCTTTTAAGGGGGGAGGAATGTGATATCCCGGGATTTCAAGGAATTTAAAATTGTGATAATCTCCTTTATAAATTATTAAAAATTGGTAAAAGTTGTTATTTTCAAACAATTTAATAATGAGTTGATTTTAAATATAGTTATATATAGATTTTAAATAGACCTATTATTTCAAATTTAATAAGTGTTGTTTAAATGTATATATATGTATATTTAAATTGATTTTAAATAGAATAATTATTGACAATTAATAATGTGTTTGTTTAAAATTGATATCTATATTTATTTGAATTGATTTTAAATTTAGATTTTAAATTGATTTTGAATTTGGATTTAAGAATTGAATTTAAAGAAATATATATCTTAAAATAAAATAATAATATAGTTTGGATTTAAAATATATAAATAAAAGTTTTTATTTAAAAATAAGATTTGTTTTATATTATCCTCTTTAAAGAAATTTGTTTATAGAAATTTGGGAAAGTAATTATTAAATAGTAATAAATACAAAAGTTTTAAATTTACCTATAAAAATTGATTAAATACACTATATATAATTTTATTTAAGATATGATTGGTTTTTATTTTATTTTCTTTTAAAGGTTTTATTTTTATAAATTGAGAAAAGCATTTATTAAATATAAGATATGTATTTATCTATTTAGGAAATTTAATTTAAAAGTCTTATAAACATTTAAAAATTTAATTATGCATGTAAAGTTATATGTGTTAGCTTATAAATCCTCTTGATAACATGTGTAAGTTAATTAATAATGGGTAAAGACAAGTGTCATCTTTTATTTTTATTTTCTTTAAATTTTAATAAATCCTAATTTACATTATATAAACAAACATCTACCTTTTCCATTTCTTTTCCTATTCTCATTTCTAAAACAAAGAAACTCAAAATCGAACCCTGTAAAACAATCACCAGATCAACTCAAAACATTTTTTCTCAAGCCTGTATCTTTTTCAAACCTGAAAACAATTTCTCAAAACCAAATCAAAGAAAAGCCTGTTGTGACGACCGCCCATGACCCCTGCACCGAATCTAGAGATAGTGCGCTGTAAAGTATGCCAGGCGACCATGAACGATTGTCAGGGTAGATTAAAACAACAGAATCTATCATATTACTCACAGCGCATGGACAAAGTACAATATAACATATATATAGTGAAGCTTTACAGAATAAAATGCCATCATATAAAACTTCATAATAGTTGAATACAAGCATCCAAATAGCTAATACATCAAGCCTCACTACATAACACTCAGAGAATACAAAACAGCGGAACATCCAGTACATATAATAAGAAGATAATATGCAACCCTCCAGCTCGTCTTCGATATCAGCATCGTGAGAAGAGAACAGCACCTATCACCTGCTACCTAGTCTGCCCGTCCCAAAAATGGACGAACAGCCCAAGGCAATAAGAATTAAAACATAAAGCCTTGAGTCAGACAACAGTCTTAGTGAGCAGTAAATTAACTAACAACATACCAAAAGAGCATAAAGGAAAAGGAATAGGAATACAACCCTCCCACTCCAACCTCATTCTACAGTGATAGCCCCCAGACACACACTAAGCAGAAGCAAGCATAGCACAGCATACAATTTAAAGTAAAGCAATTATCACTCGAGTCAAGAGCGATGTTTTTCAAGTACAAATCCCAAGGTCTTAAACCAAGGTCAAATAAGCACCCAGGAAATACCACTCCTGAGACCGAATGACGATACAACCAAACATCCATGACTCTGGCTATCACTGTTATCATTGCTTCGATATCACCGTTATTTGAATGACCGACACATTCTTTCAGCCGTCCGTCAAGGGCTAATGGAAACCCCGGTTCTAGACATAACTCCCGCACGTCGTCGCAGCCCGTGCCAAGGATTTTCGCAACTACCCAGAGTACTCGACCATCAACAGTTAAGCTTTTGGGCGTCCCCATGTACTCTTGCTTAGAGCATGCTAGAACCTTCAACAACGATGAGATCTCAGCCTTCTAGTCATCCTCCTCGACGACTATTTTCATACTAGCTCAAGCGCCTCTCGAGCATCCATTATCCTCAAACTCGAATCATATCACCGAGTTACCAACGTGCTTGGAATGATCCCGTCTGGATTAGACCAAGTCTTCATCACCTGATGCCTCGCTTCATTACATCCTCGCAAAGCCTCATCTCAACATCACATCATCAAATCTATGCATAAGAGCTTCATCATCCCACTACATATGCCACGAGCAGCTTTCCCAATTCAAGAGCCTTTCCCTTAGCTTTTGAATCATCTTCGACCACCTTGTCTAAAACCAATCAACAACCATCTAATTCACGGCAATCAATCATGTCAAACATCAATCCAAGTAACCAAGCATTCAAATATAAGCAAAATGGACAATTATAACAATAATGGCAATTTCGTAATTAAGGAGTTGAAAGTCTAACAAGCATGAAAACATGAGAATTATCTCTAAAACTTGATGAATGAACTTGCATAGGTTAATCATATACAAAAATGGTTGTCAAATCATCATGAACAATGGATCTACATGGATCTACACTTAGGTTTACAAAAATGCATAGAAATCACTATTTTAACACCAAATCAAGCCAACAATCCGATCTACTCCTTTGGATCCGTGTGAGAGATAACCACCACTCACCAAATCACCAAAAAAAACCCAAATCAACACGCTTCAGATCTGGACAGCGAGGGATCAAGCTTGATCTATCACGAATCCGCTTCAAACGAAGAAATCTCTCTTGAAAAGATGAAGATCTTCAATCTATGCTCTTGAATCTTCAATCTTGATCTTCGATTTGGATGAAAGGAAGCACTAGATTAGAGTGGAGAAGAGAAGTGAAGAAGTGTAGAAGTCGAGCTCTCAAAATGGCAGCACTTCGTCGCTTCAAAATCCGGATCCCAAAAATGAAGCCAACCCCCTTCTATTTATAGCTGAAAATCGCCCTAGGTCGCTCGGAGTTAGGTCGTCCACGACCTACGACCTAAAACCAACCGACCTAAAGACTTGCCCAAACCTTACGATTTAACACATGGCCAAACCCAGCGACTTATCGCACGCGCGACCTAACAACTTACGCGCTTAGCGACCTAACAGAGCTCTCCATCCTACGACCTAACGAGGTTACGACCTAACACTTAACAAGACCCAGCGACCTAACAACTCACGGGACCTACCAACCCAGGGACTTACCAGTGTTACAACCTAACACTTAGACCCACGCGACCTAACAATTAAACTATCCTAGCGACCTAACAACTCACGCGACCTACCAACCCATGCGACCTAACAACTTATGCGACCTAACTCCTTAGGTCGCCTAACGACCTAACTATGCTAACAAGCTATCCACTAGGTCGCAACATATTGGGTTGTTAACTCGCTAACCGTTAGGTCGCGTACTACTATAGGTCGCTCCCTGCTTATCCCCTAGCTTCCTTAGGTCGCTGCCCCTATAAGTCGTCTACGACTTACCACTTAACTTCCCTAAGTCGTATACTCCTTAAGTCGCTAACCTATAGGTCATACCAAGATACTAGGTCGCAACACAGCTATCTCCAAACTTCTTAGGTCGTTGCCGACCTAACAATGCTAACTCGGAACCACTAGGTCGCCCATCCCTAGGTCGTTAACTACTGGGTTTAACTTGCTACTCCCATAGGTCGATCCAAACTGTCCACGACCTAAACCACCTCGCGACTTATCACCTGAACGACTTAACACTTAGGTGCGACTCAAGACGGTGCGACCTACCACTTAATCTGGCTACGACCTAACTCTTAACTCGCCTATCCCCTTAGGTCGCAGACCTTCTCTAAGTCGCTCACGACTTATCTCCTAAGTCGCCAACAACATTTAACTAACCTCTAGGTCGCGTACGACCTAGGACTTAGGAAAATTTCAACCAAAATCTGAAACAACTAGAAAATGCTGAAAATCCCATATTTTGACAAACTCTTCGATCCGTAAAATACGGGTCGTTACATTCTCTCCCCCTTAGGAATTTCGCCCCCAAATTCCACACAATCAAAGCAATCAAAGACTATTCTGTACGCCTGTCATCCATAACAATCAACAAACCATGCATCCAATTCTAGCTTAGCGTACAGAATTCTAAGACTTAGAACAAGTTACAATATCGTGAGATGAGACGACACCTTAGGGCCATACTTCGAAGAGTTCAGGATGAGCTGCTTTCATCCTCTCTTCCACCTCCCACGTACAGTCGTTATCATCGTCACTCCATTGTATCTTGAGCAACTTAGCTACCTTCCTCCTAAGCTGTTTCGTGTCGGTTTCCACAACACGAAGCGGCTTACGAGGTCTTCTATCGACTGGATCAACTTCGAAATCTTCACAGCTATCAGCAGAAACCACGGTATTCGAGTCGTGCACATACTTCCGTAGATACGATACATGGAAAACATTGTGCACACTCGACATCTTCTCCGGTCACTCCAATCTATAGGCGAGCTTTCCAATTCGCTCGAAGGTCGGGAATGGTCCAATAAATCTCGGAGTCAATTTTCCTTTCTTCCCGAATCGGATAACATTCTTTAGTGGAGAAATCTTCACAAAAACCATATCACCTACGTCGAACTCCAAATCCTTACGACGCTTATCAGCATAACTCTTCTGACGGTCTTGGGCTGCCTTCATTCGTTGCCGAATGATCTCTATACAATCTGAAGTCTGCCGAATCATCTCTGGCCCAAGTATCAGCTTTTCTCCAGTTTCCAACCAACATGTCGGAGAATTACACGGTCTTCCATACAATGCCTCATACGGTGTCATACCAATGCTTGACTGGTAACTGTTGTTGTATGCAAACTCCACCAAATGAAGGTGATCATCCCATGATCCCCCGAAGTCCAAAACACATGCTCTAAGAAGATCTTCCAAAACTCGGTTGACTCTCTCGGTCTGACCATCTGTTTGAGGGTGATAAGCTGTACTCAAACATAACTCGGTTCCCCAAAACTTCCTGGAAGCTCTTCCAAAATCCACTGGTGAACAATGGATCTCGATCGCTCACTATACTCTTCGGAATACCATGGAATCGAACTATCCACTTAACATACAACTCAGCCAACTTTGATGCAGTCCTAGTCGATCGAACAGGAATGAATCTCGCACTCTTGGTCAGATGATCCACAATGACCCAAATCCCTTCATTTCCCGTTCTTGTTCTAGGTAGTCCATCAATAAAATCCATCGACACTTGCTCCCACTTCCATGTAGGAACTTCTAATGGCTGAAGAAATCCACTTGGCTTCTTCTGTTCGGCTTTTACCAACTGGCAGTTCATACACTTGGAAATAAAATTTCCAACATCTTTTTTCATACCTTCCCAGTAGTAGGTTCTCTTCATATCCCAATACATCTTATTTCCACCTGGATGAATTGTCAACTTCGAGTGATGACTTTCCTTCAGAACTTCACTCCTCAATTCATCTATATCGGGAACAACTAATCGTCCTTGCTTCCGAAGCCAACCCTCTCGATCGACCTCGAATCCTTTATCCTTTTTCTGGTTCTAATCCAGATTCCAAATCACGGATAATCTTGACAAGCTTATCATCTCGCTTTTGGCTCTCGCCAATCCTTTCCACAAGAGAAGGTCTTATCGATAAGTTTGCCAACATCTCAGGTTCCAATTCACATTTAGGCCTGAAGTCAAATCCAGCTAAATACTCGAGACTCTTCCATTCTGAAAACATGGCTCCTAATCCTGCATGTCTTCGACTTAATGCATCTGCCACTGCGTTACCTTTTCCCGGAGTATAAGCTATACCAAAATCATATGATGCCAAAGACTCTAGCCATCGCTGCTGCCGAAGATTCAAATCCTTTTGGGAGAAAAAATACTTCAATGACTTGTGATCCGTAAACAACTCGAATCGAACCCCCAATAGATAATGTCTCCACATCTTCAGAGCAAATACAATCGCCGCTAACTCCAAATCATGAGTTGAGTAACTCCTTTCATGCGGCTTCAGTTGTCGACTGGCATACGCAACAACTTTATCCCTCTGCATCAGCATTGCTCCAAGTCCAGTACCACATGCATCGGTGTAAACCACCATCTCATCATTCCCACTTGGAATAGTCAAAACAGGAGCACTCGTTAATCTCTCTTTCAGGATTCCGAAAGCTTGCTCACACTTAGCATCCCAACTGAACACTTGATTCTTTTTCGTCAATCCTGTTAATGGTGTAGCTACCTTGGAGAAGTCTTTGATAAACCGTCGATAATACCCTGCTAATCCAAGAAAACTTCTCACATCAGATGCATTCTTAGGTCTAACCCAATCCTGGATTGCTGCCACCTTAGCGGGATCAACCGCTATTCCATTTCCAGAAATCACATGGCCTAAGAACCTCACTTCACTCTTCCAGAAGTGACACTTCGAAAACTTAGCCTTCAGCTGATGTTTCCGCAAGATTTCCAAGACAATATCCAAGTGCATCTTGTGCTCTTCTTCAGTTCTGGAATAAATCAGAATATAATCCACAAACACAAGTACGAACTTGTTCAACTGATCTCTGAACACTCTATTCATAAGATCCACAAAATATGCTGGCGCGTTAGTCAATCCAAACGGCATTACCAGCCACTCATAGAAACCGGATGGTGTCCTAAAAGCAGTCTTCGGCACACTATCCTTAGCCACTCTCAACTGGTGAAATCCCGTTGCCAAATCCATCTGAGAAAACACCTTAGCTTCGTGAAGCTGATCAAACAAGTCATCTATCCTCGGCAATGGATACTTGTTCTTCTTAGTCACCTTATTCAGCTCATGATAATCCACACACAATCTCAATGACCCATCTGCCTTGGTTGCAAACACAACTGGTGCACCCCACTCGGACACACTACGCCGAATGAATCCTTTCTGCAAAAGATCATCAACTTGCACCCTCAACTCCTGATGTTCCCTAGGCGCCATCCGCCTAAGAGGCATCACAACAGGTCTGGCTCCTTCAACTAGATCTATACGAAACTCAATCTCTCTATGCGGCGGCAACCCTTTGACTTCGTCAAAGACATCCTCGAATCCATTAGCGATCTGCACTGATGACAGTCCATCCCGTGGAACAACTAGCGAATACATGAAGCTCATGAAGACGCCTTCCTCATGCTTACATCGTATCACAATCTTTCGCCCCTCCACATTCTCGACTGTCACCTCCAGCCTCTCACAATCAACCTTAGCCGCATACTTCCTAAGCCAGTCCATACCCAAAATAATTCCGAACCCCGCAAAGTTCAGAACAAAGCAATCACAAACAAAAGAGCAACCATGACTCGATACAACTAGACCACGGCATAACATACACAAACAAGACGAACCCCCAACTGGATTAGTCACAATCAATGGCCTATCAACAATATCCGGTTCCAAACCTAACCGGCCTACAAGTTCACTACAAACAAACGAATGTGACGCTCCAGTATCAAACAGAACTCTAACTGGAACACCCCATAGGAAAAGAGTACCTTGAAAAACCACGCTCTTTCCTTTTTCTTCAGCGGTAGGAGCTTTTGAAGACGACGGAACAGCTCCCAAAGCATAAGCTTGCACAATCTGCGTGTCCCTCTGTGGTTCTGGACAATTCTTCCTGATATGCCCCGGTTTGTCACAGTTGTGATACTTCATCGGTTCCTTCGGATTCTTACAATCCCTGGCGACATGGCCCTTCTGCTGACAATTGTAGCAAGTCACTTCAACCTTCTGCTTCCTCTGGCCACCTTTCCCCTTTTGCTGCTGCTGCTTCCTTTTCTTGTTCCCACTCTGCTGGGGTTTAGACTCTTCCCTGGTCGCAGCAACAACAGATCCTTCCTTAGGAAACAGATTCTCGTGTCTGAGAGCTTCCTCCACAAGCTTCTTAAATGAATCGTCCAAATGATCCATCAGTCTTGGAGCCTGAACTTGATCTCCAACATCTACTGATGGCCCCGGGGCTGACATCCTTCTCATGATCGAAGTCATCATGGTTTCGAACATAGCAACATAATCAGCAGCCCCTTCAGTAGCACGGCCTTCCCTAGTAGCTGGTCTCCCTCTTCGACTCATTCTCAATATCTACAAAAAGGAATGATTAGCATACCGAGAGAAACAACTGCATAAAGGACTCAAACTCCATTAAGCTACTATATTATATATAGTATTCATCCATCAAAATTACAATTACGTCTCTCATACGTAGTTACGTCAGCGAGCGTTGGGTAAAATCGATTAACCAATGCTCTGATACCAAATGTGACGACCGCCCATGACCCCTGCACCGAATCTAGAGATAGTGCGCTGTAAAGTATGCCAGGCAACCATGGATGATTGTCAGGGTAGATTAAAACAACATAATCTATCGTATTACTCACAGCGCATGGACAAAATACAATAGAACATATATATAGTGAAGCTTTACAGAATAAAATGCCATTATATAAAACTTCATAATAGTTGAATACAAGCATCCAAATAGCCAATACATCAAGCCTCACTACATAACACTCAGAGAATACAAAACAGCGGAACATCCAGTACATATAATAAGAAGATAATATGCAACCCTCCAGCTCGTCTTCGATATCAGCATCGTGAGAAGAGAACAGCACCTGTCACCTGCTACCTAGTCTGCCCGTCCCAAAAATGGACGAACAGCCCAAGGCAATAAGAATTAAAACATAAAGCCTTGAGTCAGACAACAGTCTTAGTGAGCAGTAAATTAACTAACAACATACCAAAAGAGCATAAAGGAAAAGGAATAGGAATACAACCCTCCCACTCCAACCTCATTCTACAGTGATAGCCCCCAGACACACACTAAGCAGAAGCAAGCATAGCACAGCATACAATTTAAAGTAAAGCAATTATCACTCGAGTCAAGAGCGATGTTTTTCAAGTACAAATCCCAAGGTCTTAAACCAAGGTCAGATAAGCACCCAGGAAATACCGCTCCTGAGACCGAATGACGATACAACCAAACATCCATGACTCTGGCTATCACTGTTATCATTGCTTCGATATCACCGTTAATTGAATGACCGGCACATTCTTTCAGCCGTCCGTCAAGGGCTAATGGAAACCCCGGTTCTAGACATAACTCCCGCACGTCGTCGCAGCCCGTGCCAAGGATTTTCGCAACTACCTAGAGTACTCGACCATCAACAGTTAGTCTTTTGGGCGTCCCCATGTACTCTTGCTTAGAGCATGCTAGAACCTTCAACAACGATGAGATCTCAGCCTTCTAGTCATCCTCCTCGACGACTATTTTCATACTAGCTCAAGCGCCTCTCGAGCATCCATTATCCTCAAACTCGAATCATATCACCGAGTTACCAACGTGCTTGGAATGATCCCGTCTGGATTAGACCAAGTCTTCATCACATGATGCCTCGCTTCATTACATCCTCGCAAAGCCTCATCTCAACATCACATCATCAAATCTATGCATAAGAGCTTCATCATCCCGCTACATATGCCACGAGCAGCTTTCCCAATTCAAGAGCCTTTCCCTTAGCTTTTGAATCATCTTCGACCACCTTATCTAAAACCAATCAACAACCATCTAATTCACGGCAATCAATCATGTCAAACATCAATCCAAGTAACCAAGCATTCAAATATAAGCAAAATGGACAATTATAACAATAATGGCAATTTCGTAATTAAGGAGTTGAAAGTCTAACAAGCATGAAAACATGAGAATTATCTCTACAACTTGATGAATGAACTTGCATAGGTTAATTACATACAAAAATGGTTGTCAAATCATCATGAACAGTGGATCTACACTTAGGTTTACAAAAATGCATAGAAATCACTATTTTAACACCAAATCAAGCCAACAATCCGATCTACTCCTTTGGATCCGTGTGAGAGATAACCACCACTCACCAAATCACCAAAACAAACCCAAATAACCACGCTTCAGATCTGGATAGCGAGGGATCAAGCTTGATCTATCACGAATCCGCTTCAAACGAAGAAATCTCTCTTGAAAAGATGAAGATCTTCAATCTATGCTCTTGAATCTTCAATCTTGATCTTCGATTTGGATGAAAGGAAGCACTAGATTAGAGTGGAGAAGAGAAGTGAAGAAGTGTAGAAGTCGAGCTCTCAAAATGGCAGCACTTCGTCGCTTCAAAATCCGGATCCCAAAAATGAAGCCAACCCCCTTCTATTTATAGCTGAAAATTGCCCTAGGTCGCTCGGAGTTAGGTCGTCCACGACCTACGACCTAAAACCAACCGACCTAAAGACTTGCCCAAACCTTATGACTTAACACATGGCCAAACCCAGCGACTTATCGCATGCGCGACCTAACAACTTACGCGCTTAGCGACCTAACAGAGCTCTCCATCCTACGACCTAACGAGGTTACGACCTAACACTTAACAAGACCCAGCGACCTAACAACTCACACGACCTACCAACCCAGGGACTTACCAGTGTTACGACCTAACACTTAGACCCATGCGACCTAACACTTAAACTATCCTAGCGACCTAACAACTCACGCGACCTACCAACCCATGCGACCTAACAACTTATGCGACCTAACTCCTTAGGTCGCCTAACGACCTAACTATGCTAACAAGCTATCCACTAGGTCGCAACATACTGGGTTGTTAACTCGCTAACCCTTAGGTCGCGTACTACTATAGGTCGCTCCCTGCTTATCCCCTAGCTTCCTTAGGTCGCTGCCCCTATAAGTCGTCTACGACTTACCACTTAACTTCCCTAAGTCGTATACTCCTTAAGTCGCTAACCTATAGGTCATACCAAGATACTAGGTCGCAACACAGCTATCTCCAAACTTCTTAGGTCGTTGCCGACCTAACAATGCTAACTCGGAACCACTAGGTCTCCCATCCCTAGGTCGTTAACTACTGGGTTTAACTTGCTACTCCCATAGGTCGATCCAAACTGTCCACGACCTAAACCACCTCGCGACTTATCACCTGAACGACTTAACACTTAGGTGCGACTCAAGACAGTGCGACCTACCACTTAATCTGGCTACGACCTAACTCTTAACTCGCCTATCCCCTTAGGTCGCAGACCTTCTCTAAGTCGCTCACGACTTATCTCCTAAGTCGCCAACAACATTTAACTAACCTCTAGGTCATGTACGACCTAGGACTTAGGCAAATTTCAACCAAAATCTGAAACAACTAGAAAATGCTGAAAATCCCAGATTTTGACAAACTTTTCGATCCGTAAAATACGGGTCGTTAAACCTGTAATCTCCTCTAAATCTAAGCAGACCTGTAAACTAATTTCCAAAGCAAGTCTGTAATCTTCTCAAACCAGTAATACAAGATCAAAATACTCCTCAAATTCAAGTTCAAAAACCTGTAACACTCCTCAAGAAAACTAATCTGCAATGTTGTTTTCCTGTAACAATTTTTCAAGTGCTAGACCAAAGCTCTGTAACAATCAAGCCTGTAAACAACATCAAAACAGAAAATTTAAAACTCTTTCAATAATTATAGCAACATCATCTCAGTTTTTAAAGCAAGCTTCCAATTTCAAACTAAATCAAAGCTTAGATCATCCCAACAACCAAGTGCCAGTTTACAAGTTTTAAAAAGGATCATGCAGTTTCCAGATTCATAGAGTTTCAAGCTTTTCAAGTTGCTGTAGCAATTTTCAAGTACAATCTGTTTTCAACTTCTCTGCTAATCAATAAAGGTGAGTAAACCCAACTTGTTTTGTCTTAAATCTGGTTGCTTAAATAAATCATCAATGTTGATATATATATTGTTTGCATGATGATGAATTAGATGTCTGAATAATTGAAATGTGCATGTTATATATCTATGTTAGCTCTGTTCATCTTTTAAAAACTGTGAGTAAATTAAGTTTAAACAGTTTTTAATTAGATTTATGTGATAGATGTTTAAAGTAAAATTGTGATGCATGTTGAATATATATATGCATGATGTTGTGAATATGAATATATGTATATATGAGTATAGAAACTTTGTGCATGTATGGATGTATCAGAGATCATCTCTGTTTAAGTTACAGAGTTCAAAGTTTAATATATATATATATATATATATATATATATATAATTTCAATTCTCTTTGTCCAGATTCTATTAGGCTTAGGAATTTAAACAAATTGTGTTTGTTTAGTCATAAGCTAAAGTTAGAAATTATTTTTAAGAAAAATAAGCTTGTATTTTTCTGGAAATAAATAAAAGACAGTGTAAATTTATAAATAGGTAAAACTCAAGTATAATAATTCTTGGATTCACCTATATAATCATAATCTCTATTAAAAACCATGATTTTTAAAAGTTAAATCACAATTTTTAACTTGGAATTGAGAGAGAATTTAAGTGTTGATCAGGAAATGGGTTTTATGCTTTTTCTGGTGATCGGCAGCAACTGGATGGTCAGGGTTCTTGTCGAAGCTTGAGTGGAGATAGGTGATATCGGGAAAAATGTCTGGTGGAGTTCCTGATCGTCGAGGCGACGTCGCGGGGATGATCTAGGTTTTAAACCCTAATTTGGTTGAAGTTTGGAAACAGGATCAATGCAGAGTCTCTGGTGAATCGAGTTTCACCGGACTTAGGGGAATGGTAGCGTGGCAGGCCAGCAAGTGTGTGGCCGAAGTTCCAGGAGTTCTGGTGGTCGGCGGCGGGCAGTTCGAGGAAGATTCAGGCGAGGGGTTAGTTCTAGGTTTGACTTGAGTAGCTCGTTTTCGATTTAGGCTTTATAGTGAAGAATTGGTGGTCGAGATCGTTAATAGGGATGAACGTCGTTGGGTTGGAGGTGTTGGCGATGGTCAAGGTGGCGTTGATCATCGGTGTATGTGCACGGTGGTGTGTGTGTGTCTGTGGGTTTGGGTTGGGGGTTGACTCGAAGGAGTACTCAGGGAAAGGCAAGTTTTGCTCAGGTTCGTCTTGGAGTATGTTCGTGAGTGTAGGCAGTTTTTAAAAGTTTTTATAAAACAAGGTTTTTAAAATAGAAACTAGTTTTAAACTACTACTTGATAATATTTTAAGTATTTAAAGGAAGCTATGATTTGGTAATTTTAATTTATCAAGTTAAAGGTTTATTTTTATTTCAAAACTTAATTAAATGTTTAAATTAAGGGAGTTAATTTTAAAGATAAACTATTTTAATATGTTAATGATAATTGGATCATTATAAGACAATGTTTTATCTTAAAATAATTAAGGTTTAATGATTTGAAATTAATTAAATTAATTAAGAAGATTCAAGTATAATTAATTAATTTAATTAATTCATGATAAAGGATTAATTAATTTATAATTGAGAGTTATAATTAATTAATTAAAGGTTAATCAATTGTAATTAAGGATTATTAATTAAGTAATTAAGATTGATTAATTAATGATTAGAGATGAATTAATTAAGTAATTAAGATTGATTAATTAAGTAATTAGAGGTAAACTAATTGGTAATTAAGAAGTACTTAATTTATAATTAAGTTTTATTTATTAATAATTAGGTTTTATTAATTATTAATTAAGGAGTGATTAATTTGTAATTAAAGATTAATTAAGGATTAATCAAATGGTAGTTATGGATTAATCAAATGATAATTAAGAATTAATTAATTTGTTATTAAGTTTTATAATTAAGGTTTATTAATTAATAATTAAAGAATAATTAATCTATAATTAAGGTTAATTAATTTGTTTAAGAGTAATTAAGGATGAATTACTCAAGTGTAATTAATAAATGAATGTGATTAATTTAAGTTAATTAATTTGTAAATTAATTAAAGATAATCACTTGATAAAGGATTAAGTATGAATACTTAATAAGATTGATAAGTGTGATTACTTAGTAAAGTAATTAATGTATAATTACAGGATGTAATTAATTAAAGAGAATTACTTAATGGAAAGTAATTGAAGTATAATTACTTTATAAAAGTAATTAAGGATTAATTATTTGGTGTAATTAATTAAAGGATTAATATAATTAATTAAGAAGTTAATTAATTAAGGTAAGTAATTACAGGATGATAATTACTGTTTATGATTAATTAAGGTGGATTAATAAAAGTGATTAATTAAAGTTTAATTAATTAATGTAATTAATTAAGGGTCAATGTAATTAATTATAGCTAATTAATTAATGGAAGTAATTAATTAAGGATCATTTATTTACTGTAATTAATGAATGTAATAAATGGTTAATTACTGTTAATGGTTAAGAATAATTAATTTGTAAAATTAATTAAAGAATAATTACTTTATGTAATTAATGAATAATTAATCAAGGATGATTAATATTTAATGAGTAATTAATTAATTAAAGGTTTGTAATTAATTAATGATTGATTAAGCAAGGTTAGGAATTAATTCTTAAGTAATTAATTTAATTTAAATTAATTGTAATAGGGATTAATAATTTTTGCTTATTGATGATTGTTATGTAGAATATCTGAATTGGATGATATCTATTGGATGATATGCTGTGATATTCTATGATATGATATTGGATATATCTATGATAAATGTGTGATATTTATCTGTGTTAAATGCTGTATGAATTCAAGTATTGAATTAAATTGTTTAAACCTTTAAACAACTTGGCCTTTAAGATACGTTTGGATTTCGATGAGACCGGGATCGGGTTTCCAGATTTGGATATCCGAATACCACATCGATCCAAGTTAAACGTTAGGTCATGAATCTCAAGTGAAGATGAAGATTCAGAGTGCAAGGGTTATTGCCGTTAACTCTGAGGGTGATTCCAAAACGAGTGTAACGAGATAATGCCTTCGGTTTCGTTCGAACCCGGAACGAACTTGTATGGATTGAATGCTTTCAGAACATCATCAGGTGGACGATGAGCATTCTAAGTGAGGTGTTCTCTAAAGGTAATCGTAGCCTCAAGCCTCATCAACCGGGAATGGCTAAAACAGGGGAGGTGCAGCAAGGTTAGTGGGTAGCTGTAACGACCCCGAATTTTAATTACATTTAAGTGATAATTAAATTGATTTTTGAATAAAATTGTGAAATTAATCGATTAAATGGAAGCGAGTTTCCCCGATTCAAATCGAAAATATATTAAGTCATATGGATTTGAAAATATATATATATTGGATTTGAAATAAAAACTTAAATAAATGGTTTTAAAAATAAATAAATATATATATACATGTTAGTACAAACAAATAAACAAAAGAAAGAATATAAAATAAAACATATCTTATCAATAATTAACTTAAGTATTTGGTAGTTATGTTGTGAATAAAAAAATAAATATGTAAAATACATATCTTAGTCAAGTGATATATTAATGCACATTTATAAGTAATAAATAAATAAGCTTTTAAACAAGACAAACTATATACATGTGACGATCCGAGTTTTTGGGTGTCGAATAATCGAGTGATTAACTGATTTAAATTTATCATAATATTAATTTTATTGGATCTAACCACTAAATTTCTTATAATTAAAAATAAAATTCTACCTTTGAACACTAAATATAAGTATATATATATGGGAATAGTGATGATACTTAAGCTTAAAATGAAAGAAAAAAATATATGATAAGTTAATATATACATACACACACACAAACATATATAAGCTTTATGATGTGACCATGAGTATGTAATATAACAATAGCAATGTATATGGAAATGAAATATGTACCTCCACTGTCATCATTTTTCTTGATTTAAAAACTAGTAAATAAAGCTAAACAGTTTGCCATCTCAAATCTGGGCATATATACAAACAAGAGCATATACATATATCAACTCATATGAAACATTTGTAGACAAAAGGAGAGGCAAGCATTTAATTCAGGTACATTACATATCAAATCTAAGCACACAAAAGAAATGTAAATATGTAAATATCTGTACAACACCTCAGTTTTGCTTACCCCGTAAGTTTCATTCTCCTATTTTTTATCTACCTCCACACTGTCTTCTTTTCTTCATTCATTCGAAACTAAGCTAAGTACAACAAAAGAGATCAAGTTAGCAACAAATCCAAACCCACCAATTAAGTAGCAGATCAAAGCAAGTTTAAATAAAAACATTTTCCAGTTTTTAAAACAAGTTGCTATTCCAAAGTTCCAGATCTAGATTCATCTCAACCTAAAAGTAAAGAATAGATCAACATCATGTTACAGATCAGTTTCAAGTTTAAAGATCTTAAGCAATCTCCAGTTTTCAAAATCTCAGAGCTGTTTCTCTGCTCAAAATTAAGGTGAGTGATCTGACCTAGTTCCTCTGTTTTTTTTAGAAATACATGTGAGCAAACCACTTCTTTTAAGAATCTAAACTTGTATATTTTAATTATCTTTGCTTGATACTTGGAGTATGCTATGATAAGTGTTTGTTCAGTATGCCAGCATTTATATATATATATATACATGAAAATAACTGTGTATGTCTGTGTATATGCAAATATACATTACTCTGTTGAATTACAGGTTTGAATCCCTTAAACTAAATTCAATATCTCCTCATATAATCAATGTTAGGTCTTGATCTTTAAACCAAAGATGATTGTAATAATGTAACATTGTTTCTAAAAATAATTTCAAGTAAAAATATTGAGTAAATATTTTGAAAAAGAAAAACTACAGTGAAATCTCAAAAACCATGTTGAAATTCGACTTCAATAACTTCTTGTTTCAGGTATATAATCCGATTCGCTATCGAAATCTATGATTTTTAGAAATAAAATTAAGATTTTTAATGGTGTTTTTGGGGAGAATTCATAGGATGAACGGAAATCACATTTTAAGTAAATTCCAATGATCGGAAAGTTCTTGGACCTCGGGATTAATGGGGGAGGTAGCCTGGGCAGTGGAGATTCGAGGAAAAATGGTCAGGGAATTTCTCGATGGTCGTGGTGGCCGTACAATGGTGATCTAGGGTTTATGGAGCTGCTTTGTATGTCAAGGTAGTCGAGGCTCGTATGATGTCAATTGATCATCGGAGGTGAACGCATGAAGGGGGTTAGAAGCTGGGTGACGTGATGGAGCTGTGGTCGAAGATTCTTGGTCGCCGGTGGTTCAACGTGGTGGGGCGAGACGATTTTCTGATGGTTGTTTGTTTCCAGGTTTGGTCGAACTGTTCGATTTTTGATTCGCAAAGGTGATGACCGAGCTGGGTGGTCGGGAGGTTGGTGATGGTCGTCGTCGACTTGACGAAGGCGGTAGGGTTGGTCGGAGGCAATCGGGTGGCGTGTGCACGTGCATGTGCACAATTTCGTGTCTGGGTTTAGCTTGGTTGGGGAAGAAGCTTTTGTCTCGGGTCAAGCCCGAAGTTTTGCGTGTGTGACTCGAAGGAGTTTAGATCGTGAGTTGCTCGAGTGCGAGCTCGGGTATTTGAGTGTTTGGCTTGAGTAAATTTTTCTCTGGCTCGGGTCTGTTTTGATAGACAACGGGTTTCAAAATTTAAAAATAACAATCTGTACCAGGTTTTAAATTATAAAACAAATATTGTGCTCTGTTTTGAAACTAAAAATATGAACGAATTTCAAAGGAAAAAGGTTAAGGTCTAGAGTTGGGTTTTTATTCCAGATAATCAAATAGTAGGTGTAGATTCGATATCTTTGAAGTATCTGGATTTAAATGCTGTAATTAAATAAAGGATTATTTATTTAATGTATTGTAGAATGATTAATTAATGTGCGTAATCAATTTAAAAGATTGATTTATTAATGTGATTAATTAATCAAGTCATTAATTAAAAGAAGATTGATTTATTAAGGGTTAATCACTTAATGAAATTAATAAAAGTAATTAAAGGATAATTGCTTAATGTCATAAATTAAGGAAGGTAATTAATAGGTAAGTACTAAATGTGATTTATTTAATGATTAATTACTTAAGGAAGTAATTAAGAATTAATTACTTAGTGAAATTAATTAAAGGATTGACTAATTAATGAAATTTATTAAGGGTTAGTAAATTAATGAGTGTGGTTAATTTAAGGATAATTAACCAATGTCAAAGTAAGCAGGATTTAACGGTAATTTAAGGGATTAAAATTTGATGATTAATTTAATTGGAGATTATTAAATTAATTAGGAATTAAATTATGAATCTTGCTTGTGTGGATGATTTAATGATATCGGATTGTGAATATCTCTGATATTGAGTTGTGCTGTACGGGGATATGATATGATGGATTGTACAGTAAAAATATGGAGTATAAATTGATAATTAATTTTGCTGTATGACTATGACACCTTGTATTATGGAATGGCATTGTATTCGAAGAGACCGGGGTCGGGTATTAGTAAATACCCGAAACCACTTCGATTTCTTTATAGATTGATTTGTGAAATCAATAGTCTGGAATGGAATGATTTAAGTGAATTGGACCATTTAATCTAAGTTGGTACTTAGAAATTGATGTGTGTAATAAGTGATGTCTCTAACAAATTGTGAAATTGTAAATTGACACGAGTTTCCCCGGGTTTATGTAAGTTTTATGCTGTTGTATTCCATGTTAGATGGGTTACTCACGCTGGTTTCCAGCCTGACCCGGGTGTTACTTTGATGTAATGCTCGGGTCAGACCGAGTATTACAGATTTTCAGGTAAGGACGTTCTGGAGCTCAGGAGGAGTACTGGATGGCAGGACATATGGAGTGATTCCGCTGTGACTATTATTTATGATTATCTGAGACATATTTAATTTATATATGACCATCGTTGTGTATTGGAATATAACTCTGATGTAAATAAATGTAAATTGACAGATACAGTATTCTTTTGTAAACTGTTATTATTTGATATTATATTTTGTTCCGCTGCGAATGTGAGCATCTGTGTTATGTTTTCTGTTTCTTTTCTTCTATCTCTTCTTCTTTTCATAACTATCTGGAATTTTCGGGTTCGAAATTTCCGGGTCGTTACAGTTGGTATCAGAGCGAAGGTTAAGCGAGAACCTTGGCTCTGGTGGGTATACTCATAAGTATAGGGTCGATAGTACCCTAGAATGAGTTAAGTATATATATATATGAGAGAGCGTACTTGTTATTTTCTTATATAAAGATTTTAAATGATTTCATATAAGAATATATTTTGATATATGTATAAAGTAATATTTCTATCAAATGAATACAAAGGTAATTGGCTGTTAAATTATTGGAATTGAATTAAGTGATAATAGAAATATAACAAAATTTAAAGTAAAATAAGGATTGGTTTGGAATGAATTCAAACTAAAATTTTAATCTTGAATTTAAGGAGAATTTCAGAATAAGATAGTGATGAATTGGTTTTCAGATACAATAACCTTGGTTATTATCAGAAATGATTAATAAAGGCGAGTATAAATGAGTAAACAATAATAAAATATTTGGGAGTAAAACATTTAGGCAAGTCTGACTTATAAGTTGGAACTAAAGTTGATCTGAATTGTGGAGTTTTAAATCTGGGTCCAGAATTTGATTTGAATTTAAAACCAAGGGTAGTTTAAAATTTAAAGATGGACTAGTGTGTGAAGGAAATAAATATGAAATAAACTCTAAGGTAGAGTTTTGAATTTCCTTGGAATATGATGTGAAACCCAAAGTGAAGCGAGTTTTAAACTTAAGTGGGAAGGTTATTAATCTGATGTTTAAAATTTGAATGGGAATTCAAATTGTGTAAATTGACTGGATTATGTAAATTAAATTTAACTTCGGGAAAGTTAAATAATTTAAAAGGCAACATGAATTGGAAATTTCAATATGAAATTGAGATTTAACTTGGGAAAGTTAAATGATTGGTTTAAATGGGAAGTTATGAGTGATCTCAAATGGGTTTGAGACTTGGAAATTGAAGATGGATGGATGATTTAGAATAATTGGATAATATCATCCTATTATTATTAATAATCTTCGCATTGTGAATTGGATTTGTTAAATGAATGAGAAATGAAGCGTGGTAATATCTCCAGTATTGAAATTAAATGGAAATTAAATTTAATTTGAATTAAGGATATGAGATCATTTTGAACTGAAATGCTAATAATTGAATTTAAAAATTAAAATTGTTTAAGAACCAATTTCAAAATTGGAAGATAAAATTTGGTAATAAATGAACTTTTTATGATAAAATTGTTTTGAACTCTTATTTGGACTTCGAAATAAGTTAAGTAAGGATAATATGAAATTGAATTTTGAGAATTGAACTCGGAGTTAATGGTTTAAAAATATAAGTTGATTTGATTTAAGGGGTTAAATCAACATTTGAAAATTTAACTCGAATTTATATAATTCGAGATGGTTTGAAATTGAGATTTAAATTGAATTAGTTCAAACTGAATTTGATTTGAACTAATGGGAATTGTGATTTATGATGGATAAGTATAAAATTCAAATGAGAAATTTGAATTGGATTAATTTGTAATAAAATTGAAGTTATTCAAATTGGGATTGAGTCAATTTAAAAGTAAGTGGAAATTTAAATTGAATTTATGGAAATGGAGATGAGGTATTAAACAGTTTGACTCTGGACTATTTTCAAAATAAATTGTTTAATATAAACCTATTTTTCCAAACTATTTACTACACAACTTTTCTTTTTAAACCTAAAACTATCTTAAACCTGTTTTACAATTACTTTGGAACTATTTAACTATTTTACAACTGTTTTATAAACTAATTACTATTTTTCTACTACTTTATAAACTGATTACTGTTTTTCAACTATTTTATAAGTAATTACTATTTTTCAATTATTTTACAGTTACTTAACTATTTTACAGCTATTTTAAAAATTAATAATTATCTTTCAACTATTTATCTATTTTTAAAATTTTTTAAGCTATTTTGTAAATATAAACTGGTCAGAGTTCAAACTGTTATTGAGTAAATACCCAACTGAGATAAGAATTGAAGTGATAATCCAAGTGGGGGATTTAGCCAAATGTGAATAAGTGAATAAAATCAAGTGGGGGTGAATAGAAAGGAAATTGATTTGACTGATAATCAATGAAAATAAATACGTAGGATGTACGTATATTATTCTATTCGCATAATGATTTGATCCAGATTCGAGCATAGAATTTCGAGATAATATTGTCGATCCGAGTTGGGATTTTTCGCTCGATTTTCGACGGCGAACCTGGATATGGATTTTTGATTGGTTCTGGATATTCTCTATCATAGGTGTGACTATGCAAGGAGAATGACGGTTTCTGATCAAGAAACCAGATCTGAGTCCGCACTAGAAAGTCGGGTGGACGATACTAGTTCGGAAGTGAAATTGTGTGATCGAGTGAGCGATCAGATTGGTATTGCGTACGAATGATATGGGGACATCGTACGGGTTTGAATGAAATTGGCATTGAAAATTTGTGGATAAAAAAAATAAAAAATAAAAACTGAAAAGATTTTTGAAATTGAAGGTATATTTTAAGAAATTGACAATGAATAAAGGTGGAAATTGATTTTGAAGTTGTAGATAAAAGGTTATAAGATGATTTTTGAAATGGGAAATATATTTATGAATATATGAGGAACTAAAATAAAATAAATTTAAAATTTATATTTCTATGGTAGAAATTAACTTTATAGAAATAAAGTGGAAATTAAATATTTTTCTGAGTTAAAGTTTACTTTATAATAAAAGTAAGAAATTTGGCAAGTGACTTTATAAAGTGATCAAATTTGAATATTTGATTTGGAATAAACAAAGTTACGTATCTTTGTTATATATGATAAAACTTCCCGTATTGAATCCATTGCCAGAAGAAAAAGGTTTTTGAAAGTTTTTGAAGTATACAAAGGAAACTTATATAAGTATAAAGTGATTTAAAGGTTTCCCAAGAAAATTTTATATATGAATATATATATAAAAGATTTTATGGAAATGGTTTTGAGAGAAAGGTTTTGGGAACCTTTGGATTTGGAAAAGGCTTTTGATTTTTGGGTAAAATCAATATTGGAATTTGGGAAAGCCTGATTTGTGAATTATCGATTTTGAGAATCGATTTTGTGTAAAATCATTTATATGAGATTCATACTAGGTGTATGATTTGGAAAATACTATATGTGTATAGTATAAAGTGTTTTGAGATTTGCTCTGGGGAAAAAGGCGCTCCCTTGAAATGAACTTCTCAGGAGTACCACAGGGTGGTACTGCCTTGAGCCTCTAAGGGGGAGGTTTCTAAAGTTGATCCTGTGAGGAGTCCGGACAAAACTAGTTCCTGAGGATTATTTGTGTAGCGAAAGTCGAGGGGCTGGTGCCTACAGGGGCATTTGGGTTATTCTGTGACGATAGTGTAGCTCGATGTCACTGCGATCTACTGCAGACCATAGCGAAAGACGTGTGTGCCGCTGAGAGCCAACAGTCTATGTTTGATTTTATATCGGTAGACTGCGACACTATGGTAACATAGCGAAAGTCGTGTGTGCCGCTGAGAGCCAACAGTCTATGTTTGATTTTACATCGGTAGACTGCGACCTATGTGGGAGTGGAGAAGTTTCATTTTGACAGCGTAATCGTGTGTGCCGCTGAGAGCCAACAGTTACATGGACTTTTGCTGTGACGGCAACGTAACCCTGGATGTAACTGCGATCTGTTGTGGGTTCTATGGTGTAATCAGTTACATGGACTTTTGCTGCGACGGCAACGTAACCCAGGATGTAACTGTGACCATGGATGGGTGTGATGATTTCCAGAGCATTCTCACCAAAGATATTTCCTCTATTTTCAAAAACTGTTTTCTATATTTTCAATAAAATTATTTTTCAAGATATTTTCACTGGATGTTGGAAACGGGTCTGCCAAGCACTTATAGATTTTCAGTCCTACGCCTGATCAACGTATGACCGAATTTCTGTGAGAACGAGGATGGACTTGTCGAAACATCGAGTTATAAAAGTATTTTTATAAAAAACTATTTTAGAAATATTATACAGATTTTTAAAGTAGTTTAAAAATGATCAAAGAAAATTTATATGATTTTAGCATTTTAATAATTCTGGCTTTGTTCCTTTTCGAGGACAAAAAGATTTTTAGGGGGAAGGAATGTGACGATCCGAGTTTTTGGGTGTCGAATAATCGAGTGATTAACTGATTTAAATTTATCATAATATTAATTTTATTGGATCTAACCACTAAATTTCTTATAATTAAAAATAAAATTCTACCTTTGAACACTAAATATAAGTATATATATATGGGAATAGTGATGATACTTAAGCTTAAAATGAAAGAAAAATATATATGATAAGTTAATATATACATACACACACACAAACATATATAAGCTTTATGATGTGACCATGAGTATGTAATATAACAATAGCAATGTATATGGAAATGAAATATGTACCTCCACTGTCATCATTTTTCTTGATTTAAAAACTAGTAAATAAAGCTAAACATTTTGCCATCTCAAATCTGGGCATATATACAAACAAGAGCATATACATATATCAACTCATATGAAACATTTGTAGACAAAAGGAGAGGCAAGCATTTAATGCAGGTACATTACATATCAAATCTAAGCACACAAAAGAAATGTAAATATGTAAATATCTGTACAACACCTCAGTTTTGCTTACCCCGTAAGTTTCATTCTCCTATTTTTTATCTACCTCTACACTGTCTTCTTTTCTTCATTCATTCGAAACTAAGCTAAGTACAACAAAAGAGATCAAGCTAGCAACAAATCCAAACCCACCAATTAAGTAGCAGATCAAAGCAAGTTTAAATCAAAACATTTTCCAGTTTTTAAAACAAGTTGCTATTCCAAAGTTCCAGATCTAGATTCATCTCAACCTAAAAGTAAAGAATAGATCAACATCAAGTTACAGATCAGTTTCAAGTTTAAAGATCTTAAGCAATCTCCAGTTTTCAAAATCTCAGAGCTGTTTCTCTGCTCAAAATTAAGGTGAGTGATCTGACCTAGTTCCTCTGTTTTTTTTAGAAATACATGTGAGCAAACCCCTTCTTTTAAGAATCTAAACTTGTATATTTTAATTATCTTTGCTTGATACTTGGAGTATGCTATGATAAGTGTTTGTTCAGTATGCCAGCATTTATATATATATATATATACATGAAAATAACTGTGTATGTCTGTGTATATGCAAATATACATTACTCTGTTGAATTACAGGTTTGAATCCCTTAAACTAAATTCAATATCTCCTCATATAATCAATGTTAGGTCTTGATCTTTAAACCAAAGATGATTGTAATAATGTAACATTGTTTCTAAAAATAATTTCAAGTAAAAATATTGAGTAAATATTTTGAAAAAGAAAAACTACAGTGAAATCTCAAAAACCATGTTGAAATTCGACTTCAATAACTTCTTGTTTCAGGTATATAATCCGATTCGCTATCGAAATCTATGATTTTTAGAAATAAAATTAAGATTTTTAATGGTGTTTTTGGGGAGAATTCATAGGATGAACGGAAATCACATTTTAAGTAAATTCCAATGATCGGAAAGTTCTTGGACCTCGGGATTAATGGGGGAGGTAGCCTGGGCAGTGGAGATTCGAGGAAAAATGGTCAGGGAATTTCTCGATGGTCGTGGTGGCCGTACAATGGTGATCTAGGGTTTATGGAGCTGCTTTGTATGTCAAGGTAGTCGAGGCTCGTATGATGTCAATTGATCATCGGAGGTGAACGCATGAAGGGGGTTAGAAGCTGGGTGACGTGATGGAGCTGTGGTCGAAGATTCTTGGTCGCCGGTGGTTCAACGTGGTGGGGCGAGACGATTTTCTGATGGTTGTTTGTTTCCAGGTTTGGTCGAACTGTTCGATTTTTGATTCGCAAAGGTGATGGCCGAGCTGGGTGGTCGGGAGGTTGGTGATGGTCGTCGTCGACTTGACGAAGGCGGTAGGGTTGGTCGGAGGCAATCGGGTGGCGTGTGCACGTGCATGTGCACAATTTCGTGTCTGGGTTTAGCTTGGTTGGGGAAGAAGCTTTTGTCTCGGGTCAAGCCCGAAGTTTTGCGTGTGTGACTCGAAGGAGTTTAGATCGTGAGTTGCTCGAGTGCGAGCTCGGGTATTTGAGTGTTTGGCTTGAGTAAATTTTTCTCTGGCTCGGGTCTGTTTTGATAGACAACGGGTTTCAAAATTTAAAAATAACAATCTGTACCAGGTTTTAAATTATAAAACAAATATTGTGCTCTGTTTTGAAACTAAAAATATGAACGAATTTCAAAGGAAAAAGGTTAAGGTCTAGAGTTGGGTTTTTTTTCCAGATAATCAAATAGTAGGTGTAGATTCGATATCTTTGAAGTATCTGGATTTAAATGCTGTAATTAAATAAAGGATTATTTATTTAATGTATTGTAGAATGATTAATTAATGTGCGTAATCAATTTAAAAGATTGATTTATTAATGTGATTAATTAATCAAGTCATTAATTAAAAGAAGATTGATTTATTAAGGGTTAATCACTTAATGAAATTAATAAAAGTAATTAAAGGATAATTGCTTAATGTCATAAATTAAGGAAGGTAATTAATAGGTAAGTACTAAATGTGATTTATTTAATGATTAATTACTTAAGGAAGTAATTAAGAATTAATTACTTAGTGAAATTAATTAAAGGATTGACTAATTAATGAAATTTATTAAGGATTAGTAAATTAATGAGTGTGGTTAATTTAAGGATAATTAACCAATGTCAAAGTAAGCAGGATTTAACGGTAATTTAAGGGATTAAAATTTGATGATTAATTTAATTGGAGATTATTAAATTAATTAGGAATTAAATTATGAATCTTGCTTGTGTGGATGATTTAATGATATCGGATTGTGAATATCTCTGATATTGAGTTGTGCTGTACGGGGATATGATATGATGGATTGTACAGTAAAAATATGGAGTATAAATTGATAATTAATTTTGCTGTATGACTATGACACCTTGTATTATGGAATGGCATTGTATTCGAAGAGACCGGGGTCGGGTATTAGTAAATACCCGAAACCACTTCGATTTCTTTATAGATTGATTTGTGAAATCAATAGTCTGGAATGGAATGATTTAAGTGAATTGGACCATTTAATCTAAGTTGGTACTTAGAAATTAATGTGTGTAATAAGTGATGTCTCTAACAAATTGTGAAATTGTAAATTGACACGAGTTTCCCCGGGTTTATGTAAGTTTTATGCTGTTGTATTCCATGTTAGATGGGTTACTCACGCTGGTTTCCAGCCTGACCCGGGTGTTACTTTGATGTAATGCTCGGGTCAGACCGAGTATTACAGATTTTCAGGTAAGGACGTTCTGGAGCTCAGGAGGAGTACTGGATGGCAGGACGTATGGAGTGATTCCGCTGTGACTATTATTTATGATTATCTGAGACATATTTGATTTATATATGACCATCGTTGTGTATTGGAATATAACTCTGATGTAAATAAATGTAAATTGACAGATACAGTATTCTTTTGTAAACTGTTATTATTTGATATTATATTTTGTTCCGCTGCGAATGTGAGCATCTGTGTTATGTTTTCTGTTTCTTTTCTTCTATCTCTTCTTCTTTTCATAACTATCTGGAATTTTCGGGTTCGAAATTTCCGGGTCGTTACAGTTGGTATCAGAGCGAAGGTTAAGCGAGAACCTTGGCTCTGGTGGGTATACTCATAAGTATAGGGTCGATAGTACCCTAGAATGAGTTAAGTATATATATATGGATTTGAAAATATATATATATTGGATTTGAAATAAAAACTTAAATAAATGGTTTTAAAAATAAATAAATATATATATACATGTTAGTACAAACAAATAAGCAAAAGAAAGAATATAAAATAAAACATATCTTATCAATAATTAACTTAAGTATTTGGTAGTTATGTTGTGAATAAAAAAATAAATATGTAAAATACATATCTTAGTCAAGTGATATATTAATGCACATTTATAAGTAATAAATAAATAAGCTTTTAAACAAGACAAACTATATACATGTGCTCACAAATTTAAAGGCCAGGCTGCACCTTTTTGTAAAAGAAAAATACATAAATGAACTTAAGCAAAGTATAGAGTACATAGTCTTTAGGAACTCATATATGTACCTGCCGTGAAGCATGGTATAAGAAACATAACATGTGTATATGCAGGATGTACTAAATAGATTTAAAAAGCTAGAAATGATATTTGTAAACATAAAAGGACCAAGGCATTAAATGCCATATCTCTAGCAAAATCGAAATCACCTCAGCCACCTTGCTAAAGAAAAAAATCTCTGATAAAATTTGTACTAGAGACTAGAGTATACAACCTGTATAATATTTTCCCTACATATATTTTCTCGTTCCTGTTCGTTTTCAAAATCTAGCTTTCCAGAGAAAAATAAACAAAGACAAGTATATTTCACTAAGGCTAAAACTCAACTACTACAACTTAATCTTCTCAACCAAGCTAGTAGGAAGATCAAAGGGGGGGTCAAGCTGACAGTTTTTCAAAACTGAGTGTTCTCTGTTCAAACTTTTGCCAGGTGAGCAACTTTGTTTTTTCCAGACTTCTTTGTTTTGACCAAGTGAGTAACATCACAATTAAATGTTTTAAGGATATGCTTACAGTTGTATGCTTATTCTCTGAACTTAAGGATGTTTGTAAATATATTCCTGTGGTGTATATAAGTTGTTTTGTGAAATGTTGAATCTACAGGTCTTTTCTGTTCGTTGTTACAGAGTAGATATCCATTCAAAATTCAAAACATTCTCATTCAATCGTGGTTAAGCTTAGAGTTTTCAAACAAGCAAGACGTTTAAACATAAGTTAAGTTTTAAAATTTGTTTTCAATCTGTGAATGAAATATATCAACTGAAGTCCAGTTTTACAGTACAACATATAATTATATGTTAAATTCAAGTGTTTTAACATGATTAATTCAATTTTATAACTTGAAACCTCACTGCAAAATACGATTTTTAAACTGAAAATGGGATTTTTTTGTTAAGTGTCTTGTGAGCGGTTTGTAGTTGATCAGAAATTGCTTTTCGATAAAATTCTGGTGGCCGAAGAAATTTTGGATGATAGAACTTGGCATGGAGCAAGTACGACCATCAATGATTTCAGGAAAAATGAAAAAAATTTATCTGTTGCAAGAATTGAGGGGGCGAGAGCAATTTAGGGTTTAACCCTGAGTTTTGCAGTGTTCTGTAAACGTGGTGATTGCGTCACCACGAGTTGATCGAGTTTCATGAAACTCGAGGGGAAGGAAGATATGGATGTTGAAGTGTCGTGGCCGAAGTTTGGTGACCTCTGGTGGTCTGAGGCGCCGGAGCGAGGTGATTTGAGGCGAGGAGTTTTGTTCCAGGTGGATGTGGAGTTGTTCGATTTCGAGTTCGACCTCGTTAAGGCGATAAGGTTGGTCGGAGTAGCTGCTGGATGAGTAGGCGACTCGTTGGGGGACTCGGCGACAATCAGCGATGGCCGGAGTGGATGTGCACGTGCACATACACGTTTGGGTTTGGGTTGTTATTGCTGTGAGGTTGTATTTTGGGGAAGAAGGATGGTCTCGGGCTTGTTCTCGCGTGGATGAGTAGGCGACTCGAAGCAGTTTTAGTTTGATTCGAGTAAAGTTGTTCCAAGCTTTTGTAAAGTATAGCCTGGCAGTTTCAGATCCCTTTGAATTAATATAAAATCTGAACGAAATTAAAACCAAGTTTAAATTAGAATTTTAAATCTAAATTCAAATTGAATTTGAATCTTAGGTTTTGAAATAGACTAAAGTTTATAACTTTAAAATGAGGTAAATAAGTTAAAGTTAAAATATACTTTAATGATTTGAAATTTAAAAAGGAATTTTGTTAAAAACCCTTAAGTTTGAATTTAATGATTTGAATGCATGTAAATTAATAAGTTAATTAAAATGGATTGATAAATTTAATTAATAACTGGATTAATTAAGTAATTATGAGTTTTAAACTCATTAATTAAGTCTTAAGTAAATTAATTAGGAATAATTAATTTGAAGTTAAGAATCATTAATTTGATAAGGTTGGATTTTGAATTAATGGTTGAATGTTAATTAATTAATTAATTAATTAATGGTTAATTAATGGGTCATTAAGGATTAATTAATTAAGTTAGTTAATTAAGGAATTATAAATTAATGAAGGTGATTAAGGAAAGATAATAAATTAAGGGCTAATTAAACAATATGATTAATTAAGGATAATTAATTTAAGAATAATCTATTAATTATTAATAGTTAGTTAATAAACGATTTAAAGGATAATTAATTATATTGGTTTGTAATTAATTAATGATTAATTAACCCGGATTAGAAATTCATAAGTATTAATCTAATTTGAATAAATCAGATAATTAACTGATCTTACTTATGAATATTTGAATTTTATTGGATGACTTGATTGTTTGATATCCCTGATTCGTGATGCTTTGTGATACACCCTGATTTGTGTGTGATCTGTAATATATTTATCTAGGATGAATGTAAATGATTATTTGCGATATATATATATCTGTTTCTGTGATATATTACTATGTGAATATGAAAACCATTGACCCATAAACGACATTTGAATTTCGATGCGACAGGGAGTCGGATTCTAGTTGTTTATCCGAAACCCACATCGAATTGTAATGATGAACCCTGTGACTGATAAATTTACTTTATCTATAAATCTGTGAATGAAGATAAGCGTTATGGGTTATACCGCTTATTGATATATCTGTGATGATTGATGTTGCACTACTGTGTAAAACCCCTGGACTACACTTTTACACACACAAATATGGATTTCACGTGGAAATCGGTTAAGTCAAAGATAATTTAAATTTGATGTTTTTGAAATTGAAAATTTTATTTTCAAATGATTTTGAAATTGGAAATTCGGGTTTAAAGTGAAAAGCTTTTGAAATGGAATTTCAAAGATAAAAGTTATTTTGAATAACTTAATCGAGTTATGAAAATTTAAATAATTTTATTTAAATTTGAATTCAAGTTTGGAATTGAATCCTATGATTTGAAACTAGGGATTAAAGATGATATAAATGTGTTTATATAAAGTTAAACCATTTAAAAGTATAATTTTGAGAATTCGGATTTAACCCAAAGACTTTAACTCGTATGAATGAATTTGATTTCCAAAATGAAACTGTTTGTTTTTAAATAATAAAAGCTTTCAGATAAGAAATGAAATTCCAGTTTAATTAAAGGAATTTCAATATTGAATTGAAAAGTGGTTTTCCAAGTTATGAATGAATTGTTTTGAAAAGCTATGATTTGAATCTGTTATTTTTAACAGATTTAAAATGATGTTTTATTTAAATCATTTGAAATGGGATTGTTTTGAAAACTATAAGTTAAATCTTGATTTAAAGGTTTAACGAGTTAATCAAATTGAAATGGAAATTAATTTGGAAAATCTGTGAATGAATCTTTTGTTTAAAAGATTAAAGTGTGGAAACTATTTAAACCGTAAAGATTGAATCTTTTTGTTTAAAGATTTGAAATGGTAATCGATTGAAACCATTTAAAAAGAAGTTGAATTATTAGGTTGTGACTTAATTGAAATCCCATATCCATATGTTTTTAAATATTACGCTCACTATTCGGTTTAGCCGGGAGAGGACCTTTGGGTCGTATAACCCATTCCGAATATGTGATACGTCGTATATGGATAGCATTTGAAGACCGGTGTTGAAGACCGGATATTTTTGAAAACGGAAGGATTACCGTCGAGTTACTCTGCATCGGCTGATCCCCGATATAGAGGTTTTATCACCCTTAGTGACAGAAAGTCCGGACGTGATTGGAAATTATCCGGAATTGCAAGGGCTTCGTGAGAAGTGCCTTCGGTTCTGTTCGATCCTGGAACAGACTTGTATGGATTGTATGTCTGACATTACACTTTGAGATATAAAGCCGATTTCTTTCAAATACATTTCTGTTGGTGGCGGAGAATTTATTCTCTTAGCTTAACACCCTTCTCTGAGACGTACGAGCTCAGAGGTTATGTAGTTGAAATTTATCAGCGATATATTCCCAATTTGGTAATGTGGCATGCTGAGTGTAGCTGTGTGATGATCATCATTTGATCATTTGTGATATGATCATTTGTTTGATCATTTATCTTTGTGATCATAGGTTGATCATCTGTTGACCCAAAGCATGGCTTTGTGACAAAGCGTAGCTTTGTGGACGAGACTTCATCAGGGCCTCACAACCCGGAAATGGTCGAAACAGGAATGTTGCGGCAAGGTTATGAGGGTCGCGCCCTTTAGGGTATGTCATTTCCTTCTAGAAAACGGTGGTGTCATGGTATGGAGCCCAGATACTTACTCATGTGGATACACTTTATTATGTGTGATGTTTGTTATCGAGGCCTCGGATAAAGGTCCCAAAGGACCGGGGGGTGGCATATTCGTGAGTTACCTGTTACAGGGGTAACTCGACCTTGTTTGGCAGAGAGCAGTTTGTCTCTCGGGACGTCCCGCCAGAGGCGTTCCCATGCGGCGGAAGGAAGTTCCTTAGCCTGACCATTTGTTGGAAATCCAAAGAAACAATACGCGACTTGTACGGTTTTAGTTGTATTACCTGCTATGGAATGTGGCGGTAACCTGCTATTGAACATGGTAGCTATAGTAGGCATACGATACTGGTCGTATGTTGGCTAAAATTAATATTATACTTTCGAAATGTTTTCTGCACTATGCACTAATAATAATATCAAGATGATTTTGCGTAGTAAGCATCTTTGACTATCATAAGAAGAAATCTCCTCCAATTCTGCGTTTGCATTGTGTGTGTGGCGGAAGGTCTTATGGTAGTTTCATTTTCCAAAAGCATTGCGAATTTCAATGTTTAAAACCTTTTGTGTTTGTTTTAAAGATAAACTGTTTTTGTTGCTCACACCAGTCCCATGACTGGTCCGGAGTTTATTGTTCCCTTCCTAAACTCTGGGTGCTCATAATTTTCCACACGAGCAGTCTAGAGTTGGGTTTCTTTTCAGATATTCAGGTTTAGTAGATTATCTGGAGCTAGTTCATTCATCGGAGTTGCTTATCTTGGAGTTGTGGATTCATTCTTGTCTGAAGATCATTTTGGAGTTATCATTTCTATTGATATTGTTCCGCTGCTGTTGTTATCATTTTCTTTTCCGCTGCTATTTCTTGTATCATATCTCTGATGTATATTGATATTCATTGTTTCACTCTGTTGTATCAGATATTATATATCAATGTATTATTCTTTTCTTCCGCTGTGTTATTTACTTAATTGTGTTATAGCTCCGGCGAATCGGATTTGAACGATCGAATCTGCGGCATTCTAGTACAATGTGAAGTACGGATGTTGATTTTCGAGCAGGCAAAACCCGAGTCGTCACATGTGGTATCAGAGCTAAGGTTGAACTTTAGCTCAGGAGTGTAACACGTTAAGTAGCTCATTAGAGATAGAGTGAAGTAAACTCTAGAATGAGTAATTCTCAGATATCCATCCGTATGCCTCAGTAAATTCTCTTGCTATCCACTGATAGTAAGTATGAGTGAAAGAAGAGGATGAGATAGGGGACAGAGAAATACGACTATAAATGGTCAATACTCTGTAACAACAAGGAAGCGATCTTTTCTCCATCGATCTCTTTTGTTCGTCATTTTTTTCTCAATTCTTCGATAATTTCTGGTAGATCCAGAAAGAAGATTCGATATATTAATATGGGACATAAACTCCAGATAGGCCAGACTTGTTTGTTTGGATGTATTGGTTGCCTTGGTTGCTTTGATAGCTATAGTTGATAGATATAATTTAGTTTCTAAACTAAAAATTTTGAAATCGTATCCATATATCTATCTATTCTTTGGGTCCGGATATATTCTACGAATGGTTAGTTATCTCTTTGAACTAACCGATGCCACTGCATATTTCGTAGATCTGGATAACCCGAGTATTTTGTGGAGTGTCAAACAGATTCGTTCTTGTATCTGTTATTGATATTCTGATTTGGTGAGCCAAATGCAGAATAAATATTCAGTTTGAGTTGATGAAATATTCTCCATCTATCTTTGTGTCTCCTTGGCAATTTCGAGGACGAAATTCTTTTAAGGGGGGAAGTTTGTAACGACCCCGAATTTTAATTACATTTAAGTGATAATTAAATTGATTTTTGAATAAAATTGTGAAATTAATCGATTAAATGGAAGCGAGTTTCCCCGATTCAAATCGAAAATATATTAAGTCATATGGATTTGAAAATATATATATATTGGATTTGAAATAAAAACTTAAATAAATGGTTTTAAAAATAAATAAATATATATAAACATGTTAGTACAAACAAATAAGCAAAAGAAAGAATATAAAATAAAACATATCTTATCAATAATTAACTTAAGTATTTGGTAGTTATGTTGTGAATAAAAAAATAAATATGTAAAATACATATCTTAGTCAAGTGATATATTAATGCACATTTATAAGTAATAAATAAATAAGCTTTTAAACAAGACAAACTATATACATGTGCTCACAAATTTAAAGGCCAGGCTGCACCTTTTTGTAAAAGCAAAATACATAAATGAACTTAAGCAAAGTATAGAGTACATAGTCTTTAGGAACTCATATATGTACCTGCCGTGAAGCATGGTATAAGAAACATAACATGTGTATATGCAGGATGTACTAAATAGATTTAAAAAGCTAGAAATGATATTTGTAAACATAAAAGGACCAAGGCATTAAATGCCATATCTCTAGCAAAATCGAAATCACCTCAGCCACCTTGCTAAAGAAAAAAATCTCTGATAAAATTTGTACTAGAGACTAGAGTATACAACCTGTATAATATTTTCCCTACATATATTTTCTCGTTCCTGTTCGTTTTCAAAATCTAGCTTTCCAAAGAAAAATAAACAAAGACAAGTATATTTCACTAAGGCTAAAACTCAACTACTACAACTTAATCTTCTCAACCAAGCTAGTAGGAAGATCAAAGGGGGGGTCAAGCTGACAGTTTTTCAAAACTGAGTGTTCTCTGTTCAAACTTTTGCCAGGTGAGCAACTTTGTTTTTTCCAGACTTCTTTGTTTTGACCAAGTGAGTAACATCACAATTAAATGTTTTAAGGATATGCTTACAGTTGTATGCTTATTCTCTGAACTTAAGGATGTTTGTAAATATATTCCTGTGGTGTATATAAGTTGTTTTGTGAAATGTTGAATCTACAGGTCTTTTCTGTTCGTTGTTACAGAGTAGATATCCATTCAAAATTCAAAACATTCTCATTCAATCGTGGTTAAGCTTAGAGTTTTCAAACAAGCAAGACGTTTAAACATAAGTTAAGTTTTAAAATTTGTTTTCAATCTGTGAATGAAATATATCAACTGAAGTCCAGTTTTACAGTACAACATATAATTATATGTTAAATTCAAGTGTTTTAACATGATTAATTCAATTTTATAACTTGAAACCTCACTGCAAAATACGATTTTTAAACTGAAAATGGGATTTTTTTGTTAAGTGTCTTGTGAGCGGTTTGTAGTTGATCAGAAATTGCTTTTCGATAAAATTCTGGTGGCCGAAGAAATTTTGGATGATAGAACTTGGCATGGAGCAAGTACGACCATCAATGATTTCAGGAAAAATGAAAAAAATTTATCTGTTGCAAGAATTGAGGGGGCGAGAGCAATTTAGGGTTTAACCCTGAGTTTTGCAGTGTTCTGTAAACGTGGTGATTGCGTCACCACGAGTTGATCGAGTTTCATGAAACTCGAGGGGAAGGAAGATATGGATGTTGAAGTGTCGTGGCCGAAGTTTGGTGGCCTCTGGTGGTCTGAGGCGCCGGAGCGAGGTGATTTGAGGCGAGGAGTTTTGTTCCAGGTGGATGTGGAGTTGTTCGATTTCGAGTTCGACCTCGTTAAGGCGATAAGGTTGGTCGGAGTAGCTACTGGATGAGTAGGCGACTCGTTGGGGGACTCGGCGACAATCAGCGATGGCCGGAGTGGATGTGCACGTGCACATACACGTTTGGGTTTGGGTTGTTATTGCTGTGAGGTTGTATTTTGGGGAAGAAGGATGGTCTCGGGCTTGTTCTCGCGTGGATGAGTAGGCGACTCAAAGCAGTTTTAGTTTGATTCGAGTAAAGTTGTTCCAGGCTTTTGTAAAGTATAGCCTGGCAGTTTCAGATCCCTTTGAATTAATATAAAATCTGAACGAAATTAAAACCAAGTTTAAATTAGAATTTTAAATCTAAATTCAAATTGAATTTGAATCTTAGGTTTTGAAATAGACTAAAGTTTATAACTTTAAAATGAGGTAAATAAGTTAAAGTTAAAATATACTTTAATGATTTGAAATTTAAAAAGGAATTTTGTTAAAAACCCTTAAGTTTGAATTTAATGATTTGAATGCATGCAAATTAATAAGTTAATTAAAATGGATTGATAAATTTAATTAATAACTGGATTAATTAAGTAATTATGAGTTTTAAACTCATTAATTAAGTCTTAAGTAAATTAATTAGGAATAATTAATTTGAAGTTAAGAATCATTAATTTGATAAGGTTGGATTTTGAATTAGTGGTTGAATGTTAATTAATTAATTAATTAATGGTTAATTAATGGGTCATTAAGGATTAATTAATTAAGTTAGTTAATTAAGGAATTATAAATTAATGAAGGTGATTAAGGAAAGATAATAAATTAAGGGCTAATTAATCAATATGATTAATTAAGGATAATTAATTTAAGAATAATCTATTAATTATTAATAGTTAGTTAATAAACGATTTAAAGGATAATTAATTATATTGGTTTGTAATTAATTAATGATTAATTAACCCGGATTAGAAATTCATAAGTATTAATCTAATTTGAATAAATCAGATAATTAACTGATCTTACTTATGAATATTTGAATTTTATTGGATGACTTGATTGTTTGATATCCCTGATTCGTGATGCTTTGTGATACACCCTGATTTGTGTGTGATCTGTAATATATTTATCTGGGATGAATGTAATTGATTATTTGCGATATATATATCTGTTTCTGTGATATATTACTATGTGAATATGAAAACCCTTGACCCATAAACGACATTTGAATTTCGATGCGACAGGGAGTCGGATTCTAGTTGGTTATCCGAAACCCACATCGAATTGTAATGATGAACCCTGTGACTGATAAATTTACTTTATCTATAAATCTGTGAATGAAGATAAGCGTTATGGGTTATACCGCTTATTGATATATCTGTGATGATTGATGTTGCACTACTGTGTAAAACCCCTGGACTACACTTTTACACACACAAATATGGATTTCACGTGGAAATCGGTTAAGTCACAGATAATTTAAATTTGATGTTTTTGAAATTGAAAATTTTATTTTCAAATGATTTTGAAATTGGAAATTCGGGTTTAAAGTGAAAAGCTTTTGAAATGGAATTTCAAAGATAAAAGTTATTTTGAATAACTTAATCGAGTTATGAAAATTTAAATAATTTTATTTAAATTTGAATTCAAGTTTGGAATTGAATCCTATGATTTGAAACTAGGGATTAAAGATGATATAAATGTGTTTATATAAAGTTAAACCATTTAAAAGTATAATTTTGAGAATTCGGATTTAACCCAAAGACTTTAACTCGTATGAATGAATTTGATTTCCAAAATGAAACTGTTTGTTTTTAAATAATAAAAGCTTTCAGATAAGAAATGAAATTCCAGTTTAATTAAAGGAATTTCAATATTGAATTGAAAAGTGGTTTTCCAAGTTATGAATGAATTGTTTTGAAAAGCTATGATTTGAATCTGTTATTTTTAACAGATTTAAAATGATGTTTTATTTAAATCATTTGAAATGGGATTGTTTTGAAAACTATAAGTTAAATCTTGATTTAAAGGTTTAACGAGTTAATCAAATTGAAATGGAAATTAATTTGGAAAATCTGTGAATGAATCTTTTGTTTAAAAGATTAAAGTGTGGAAACTATTTAAACCGTAAAGATTGAATCTTTTTGTTTAAAGATTTGAAATGGTAATCGATTGAAACCATTTAAAAAGAAGTTGAATTATTAGGTTGTTACTTAATTGAAATCCCATATCCATATGTTTTTAAATATTACGCTCACTATTCGGTTTAGCCGGGAGAGGACCTTTGGGTCGTATAACCCATTCCGAATATGTGATACGTCGTATATGGATAGCATTTGAAGACCGGTGTTGAAGACCGGATATTTTTGAAAACGGAAGGATTACCGTCGAGTTACTCTGCATCGGCTGATCCCCGATATAGAGGTTTTATCACCCTTAGTGACAGAAAGTCCGGACGTGATTGGAAATTATCCGGAATTGCAAGGGCTTCATGAGAAGTGCCTTCGGTTCTGTTCGATCCCGGAACAGACTTGTATGGATTGTATGTCTGACATTACACTTTGAGATATAAAGCCGATTTCTTTCAAATACATTTCTGTTGGTGGCGGAGAATTTATTCTCTTAGCTTAACACCCTTCTCTGAGACGTACGAGCTTAGAGGTTATGTAGTTGAAATTTATCAGCGATATATTCCCAATTTGGTAATGTGGCATGCTGAGTGTAGCTGTGTGATGATCATCGTTTGATCATTTGTGATATGATCATTTGTTTGATCATTTATCTTTGTGATCATAGGTTGATCATCTGTTGACCCAAAGCATGGCTTTGTGACAAAGCGTAGCTTTGTGGACGAGACTTCATCAGGGCCTCACAATCCGGAAATGGTCGAAACAGGAATGTTGCGGCAAGGTTATGAGGGTCGCGCCCTTTAGGGTATGTCATTTCCTTCTAGAAAAGGGTGGTGTCATGGTATGGAGCCCAGATACTTACTCATGTGGATACACTTTATTATGTGTGATGTTGGTTATCGAGGCCTCGGATAAAGGTCCCAAAGGACCGGGGGGTGGCATATTCGTGAGTTACCTGTTACAGGGGTAACCCGACCTTGTTTGGCAGAGAGCAGTTTGTCTCTCGGGACGTCCCGCCAGAGGCGTTCCCATGCGGCGGAAGGAAGTTCCTTAGCCTGACCATTTGTTGGAAATCCAAAGAAACAATACGCGACTTGTACGGTTTTAGTTGAATTACCTGCTATGGAATGTGGCGGTAACCTGCTATTGAACATGGTAGCTATAGTAGGCATACGATACTGGTCGTATGTTGGCTAAGATTAATATTATACTTTCGAAATGTTTTCTGCACTATGCACTAATAATAATATCAAGATGATTTTGCGTAGTAAGCATCTTTGACTATCATAAGAAGAAATCTCCTCCAATTCTGCGTTTGCATTGTGTGTGTGGCGGAAGGTCTTATGGTAGTTTCATTTTCCAAAAGCATTGCGAATTTCAATGTTTAAAACCTTTTGTGTTTGTTTTAAAGATAAACTGTTTTTGTTGCTCACACCAGTCCCATGACTGATCCGGAGTTTATTGTTCCCTTCCTAAACTCTGGGTGCTCATAATTTTCCACACGAGCAGTCTAGAGTTGGGTTTCTTTTCAGATATTCAGGTTTAGTAGATTATCTGGAGCTAGTTCATTCATCGGAGTTGCTTATCTTGGAGTTGTGGATTCATTCTTGTCTGAAGATCATTTTGGAGTTATCATTTCTATTGATATTGTTCCGCTGCTGTTGTTATCATTTTCTTTTCCACTGCTATTTCTTGTATCATATCTCTGATGTATATTGATATTCATTGTTTCACTCTGTTGTATCAGATATTATATATCAATGTATTATTCTTTTCTTCCGCTGTGTTATTTACTTAATTGTGTTATAGCTCCGGCGAATCGGATTTGAACGATCGAATCTGCGGCATTCTAGTACAATGTGAAGTACGGATGTTGATTTTCGAGCGGGCAAAACCCGAGTCGTCACATGTGGTATCAGAGCTAAGGTTGAACTTTAGCTCAGGAGTGTAACACGTTAAGTAGCTCATTAGAGATAGAGTGAAGTAAACTCTAGAATGAGTAATTCTCAGATATCCATCCGTATGCCTCAGTAAATTCTCTTGCTATCCACTGATAGTAAGTATGAGTGAAAGAAGAGGATGAGATAGGGGACAGAGAAATACGACTATAAATGGTCAATACTCTGTAACAACAAGGAAGCGATCTTTTCTCCATCGATCTCTTTTGTTCGTCATTTTTTTCTCAATTCTTCGATAATTTCTGGTAGATCCAGAAAGAAGATTCGATATATTAATATGGGACATAAACTCCAGATAGGCCAGACTTGTTTGTTTGGATGTATTGGTTGCCTTGGTTGCTTTGATTGCTATAGTTGATAGATATAATTTAGTTTCTAAACTAAAAATTTTGAAATCGTATCCATATATCTATCTATTCTTTGGGTCCGGATATATTCTACGAATGGTTAGTTATCTCTTTGAACTAACCGATGCCACTGCATATTTCGTAGATCTGGATAACCCGAGTATTTTGTGGAGTGTCAAACAGATTCGTTCTTGTATCTGTTATTGATATTCTGATTTGGTGAGCCAAATGCAGAATAAATATTCAGTTTGAGTTGATGAAATATTCTCCATCTATCTTTGTGTCTCCTTGGCAATTTCGAGGATGAAATTCTTTTAAGGGGGGAAGTTTGTAACGACCCCGAATTTTAATTACATTTAAGTGATAATTAAATTGATTTTTGAATAAAATTGTGAAATTAATCGATTAAATGGAAGCGAGTTTCCCCGATTCAAATCGAAAATATATTAAGTCATATGGATTTGAAAATATATATATATTGGATTTGAAATAAAAACTTAAATAAATGGTTTTAAAAATAAATAAATATATATATACATGTTAGTACAAACAAATAAGCAAAAGAAAGAATATAAAATAAAACATATCTTATCAATAATTAACTTAAGTATTTGGTAGTTATGTTGTGAATAAAAAAATAAATATGTAAAATACATATCTTAGTCAAGTGATATATTAATGCACATTTATAAGTAATAAATAAATAAGCTTTTAAACAAGACAAACTATATACATGTGCTCACAAATTTAAAGGCCAGGCTGCACCTTTTTGTAAAAGCAAAATACATAAATGAACTTAAGCAAAGTATAGAGTACATAGTCTTTAGGAACTCATATATGTACCTGCCGTGAAGCATGGTATAAGAAACATAACATGTGTATATGCAGGATGTACTAAATAGATTTAAAAAGCTAGAAATGATATTTGTAAACATAAAAGGACCAAGGCATTAAATGCCATATCTCTAGCAAAATCGAAATCACCTTAGCCACCTTGCTAAAGAAAAAAATCTCTGATAAAATTTGTACTAGAGACTAGAGTATACAACCTGTATAATATTTTCCCTACATATATTTTCTCGTTCCTGTTCGTTTTCAAAATCTAGCTTTCCAGAGAAAAATAAACAAAGACAAGTATATTTCACTAAGGCTAAAACTCAACTACTACAACTTAATCTTCTCAACCAAGCTAGTAGGAAAATCAAAGGGGGGGTCAAGCTGACAGTTTTTCAAAACTGAGTGTTCTCTGTTCAAACTTTTGCCAGGTGAGCAACTTTGTTTTTTCCAGACTTCTTTGTTTTGACCAAGTGAGTAACATCACAATTAAATGTTTTAAGGATATGCTTACAGTTGTATGCTTATTCTCTGAACTTAAGGATGTTTGTAAATATATTCCTGTGGTGTATATAAGTTGTTTTGTGAAATGTTGAATCTACAGGTCTTTTCTGTTCGTTGTTACAGAGTAGATATCCAGTCAAAATTCAAAACATTCTCATTCAATCGTGGTTAAGCTTAGAGTTTTCAAACAAGCAAGACGTTTAAACATAAGTTAAGTTTTAAAATTTGTTTTCAATCTGTGAATGAAATATATCAACTGAAGTCCAGTTTTACAGTACAACATATAATTATATGTTAAATTCAAGTGTTTTAACATGATTAATTCAATTTTATAACTTGAAACCTCACTGCAAAATACGATTTTTAAACTGAAAATGGGATTTTTTTGTTAAGTGTCTTGTGAGCAGTTTGTAGTTGATCAGAAATTGCTTTTCGATAAAATTCTGGTGGCCGAAGAAATTTTGGATGATAGAACTTGGCATGGAGCAAGTACGACCATCAATGATTTCAGGAAAAATGAAAAAAATTTATCTGTTGCAAGAATTGAGGGGGCGAGAGCAATTTAGGGTTTAACCCTGAGTTTTGCAGTGTTCTGTAAACGTGGTGATTGCGTCACCACGAGTTGATCGAGTTTCATGAAACTCGAGGGGAAGGAAGATATGGATGTTGAAGTGTCGTGGCCGAAGTTTGGTGGCCTCTGGTGGTCTGAGGCGCCGGAGCGAGGTGATTTGAGGCGAGGAGTTTTGTTCCAGGTGGATGTGGAGTTGTTCGATTTCGAGTTCGACCTTGTTAAGGCGATAAGGTTGGTCGGAGTAGCTGCTGGATGAGTAGGCGACTCGTTGGGGGACTCGGCGACAATCAGCGATGGCCGGAGTGGATGTGCACGTGCACATACACGTTTGGGTTTGGGTTGTTATTGCTGTGAGGTTGTATTTTGGGGAAGAAGGATGGTCTCGGGCTTGTTCTCGCGTGGATGAGTAGGCGACTCAAAGCAGTTTTAGTTTGATTCGAGTAAAGTTGTTCCAGGCTTTTGTAAAGTATAGCCTGGCAGTTTCAGATCCCTTTGAATTAATATAAAATCTGAACGAAATTAAAACCAAGTTTAAATTAGAATTTTAAATCTAAATTCAAATTGAATTTGAATCTTAGGTTTTGAAATAGACTAAAGTTTATAACTTTAAAATGAGGTAAATAAGTTAAAGTTAAAATATACTTTAATGATTTGAAATTTAAAAAGGAATTTTGTTAAAAACCCTTAAGTTTGAATTTAATGATTTGAATGCATGTAAATTAATAAGTTAATTAAAATGGATTGATAAATTTAATTAATAACTGGATTAATTAAGTAATTATGAGTTTTAAACTCATTAATTAAGTCTTAAGTAAATTAATTAGGAATAATTAATTTGAAGTTAAGAATCATTAATTTGATAAGGTTGGATTTTGAATTAATGGTTGAATGTTAATTAATTAATTAATTAATGGTTAATTAATGGGTCATTAAGGATTAATTAATTAAGTTAGTTAATTAAGGAATTATAAATTAATGAAGGTGATTAAGGAAAGATAATAAATTAAGGGCTAATTAATCAATATGATTAATTAAGGATAATTAAGTTAAGAATAATCTATTAATTATTAATAGTTAGTTAATAAACGATTTAAAGGATAATTAATTATATTGGTTTGTAATTAATTAATGATTAATTAACCTGGATTAGAAATTCATAAGTATTAATCTAATTTGAATAAATCAGATAATTAACTGATCTTACTTATGAATATTTGGATTTTATTGGATGACTTGATTGTTTGATATCCCTGATTCGTGATGCTTTGTGATACACCCTGATTTGTGTGTGATCTGTAATATATTTATCTGGGATGAATGTAATTGATTATTTGCGATATATATATATATATATCTGTTTCTGTGATATATTACTATGTGAATATGAAAACCCTTGACCCATAAACGACATTTGAATTTCGATGCGACAGGGAGTCGGATTCCAGTTGGTTATCCGAAACCCACATCGAATTGTAATGATGAACCCTGTGACTGATAAATTTACTTTATCTATAAATCTGTGAATGAAGATAAGCGTTATGGGTTATACCGCTTATTGATATATCTGTGATGATTGATGTTGCACTACTGTGTAAAACCCCTGGACTACACTTTTACACACACAAATATGGATTTCACGTGGAAATCGATTAAGTCACAGATAATTTAAATTTGATGTTTTTGAAATTGAAAATTTTATTTTCAAATGATTTTGAAATTGGAAATTCGGGTTTAAAGTGAAAAGCTTTTGAAATGGAATTTCAAAGATAAAAGTTATTTTGAATAACTTAATCGAGTTATGAAAATTTAAATAATTTTATTTAAATTTGAATTCAAGTTTGGAATTGAATCCTATGATTTGAAACTAGGGATTAAAGATGATATAAATGTGTTTATATAAAGTTAAACCATTTAAAAGTATAATTTTGAGAATTCGGATTTAACCCAAAGACTTTAACTCATATGAATGAATTTGATTTCCAAAATGAAACTGTTTGTTTTTAAATAATAAAAGCTTTCAGATAAGAAATGAAATTCCAGTTTAATTAAAGGAATTTCAATATTGAATTGAAAAGTGGTTTTCCAAGTTATGAATGAATTGTTTTGAAAAGCTATGATTTGAATCTGTTATTTTTAACAGATTTAAAATGATGTTTTATTTAAATCATTTGAAATGGGATTGTTTTGAAAACTATAAGTTAAATCTTGATTTAAAGGTTTAACGAGTTAATCAAATTGAAATGGAAATTAATTTGGAAAATCTGTGAATGAATCTTTTGTTTAAAAGATTAAAGTGTGGAAACTATTTAAACCGTAAAGATTGAATCTTTTTGTTTAAAGATTTGAAATGGTAATCGATTGAAACCATTTAAAGAGAAGTTGAATTATTAGGTTGTGACTTAATTGAAATCCCATATCCATATGTTTTTAAATATTACGCTCACTATTCGGTTTAGCCGGGAGAGGACCTTTGGGTCGTATAACCCATTCCGAATATGTGATACGTCGTATATGGATAGCATTTGAAGACCGGTGTTGAAGACCAGATATTTTTGAAAACGGAAGGATTACCGTCGAGTTACTCTGCATCGGCTGATCCCCGATATAGAGGTTTTATCACCCTTAGTGACGGAAAGTCCGGACGTGATTGGAAATTATCCGGAATTGCAAGGGCTTCGTGAGAAGTGCCTTCGGTTCTGTTCGATCCCGGAACAGACTTGTATGGATTGTATGTCTGACATTACACTTTGAGATATAAAGCCGATTTCTTTCAAATACATTTCTGTTGGTGGCGGAGAATTTATTCTCTTAGCTTAACACCCTTCTCTGAGACGTACGAGCTCAGAGGTTATGTAGTTGAAATTTATCAGCGATATATTCCCAATTTGGTAATGTGGCATGCTGATTGTAGCTGTGTGATGATCATCGTTTGATCATTTGTGATATGATCATTTGTTTGATCATTTATCTTTGTGATCATAGGTTGATCATCTGTTGACCCAAAGCATGGCTTTGTGACAAAGCGTAGCTTTGTGGACGAGACTTCATCAGGGCCTCACAACCCGGAAATGGTCGAAACAGGAATGTTGCGGCAAGGTTATGAGGGTCGCGCCCTTTAGGGTATGTCATTTCCTTCTGGAAAAGGGTGGTGTCATGGTATGGAGCCCAGATACTTACTCATGTGGATACGCTTTATTATGTGTGATGTTGGTTATCGAGGCCTCGGATAAAGGTCCCAAAGGACCGGGGGGTGGCATATTCGTGAGTTACCTGTTACAGGGGTAACCCGACCTTGTTTGGCAGAGAGCAGTTTGTCTCTCGGGACGTCCCGCCAGAGGCGTTCCCATGCGGCGGAAGGAAGTTCCTTAGCCTGACCATTTGTTGGAAATCCAAAGAAACAATACGCGACTTGTACGGTTTTAGTTGTATTACCTGCTATGGAATGTGGCGGTAACCTGCTATTGAACATGGTAGCTATAGTAGGCATACGATACTGGTCGTATGTTGGCTAAGATTAATATTATACTTTCGAAATGTTTTCTGCACTATGCACTAATAATAATATCAAGATGATTTTGCGTAGTAAGCATCTTTGACTATCATAAGAAGAAATCTCCTCCAATTCTGCGTTTGCATTGTGTGTGTGGCGGGAGGTCTTATGGTAGTTTCATTTTCCAAAAGCATTGCGAATTTCAATGTTTAAAACCTTTTGTGTTTGTTTTAAAGATAAACTGTTTTTGTTGCTCACACCAGTCCCATGACTGATCCGGAGTTTATTGTTCCCTTCCTAAACTCTGGGTGCTCATAATTTTCCACACGAGCAGTCTAGAGTTGGGTTTCTTTTCAGATATTCAGGTTTAGTAGATTATCTGGAGCTAGTTCATTCATCGGAGTTGCTTATCTTGGAGTTGTGGATTCATTCTTGTCTGAAGATCATTTTGGAGTTATCATTTCTATTGATATTGTTCCGCTGCTGTTGTTATCATTTTCTTTTCCGCTGCTATTTCTTGTATCATATCTCTGATGTATATTGATATTCATTGTTTCACTCTGTTGTATCAGATATTATATATCAATGTATTATTCTTTTCTTCCGCTGTGTTATTTACTTAATTGTGTTATAGCTCCGGCGAATCGGATTTGAACGATCGAATCTGCGGCATTCTAGTACAATGTGAAGTATGGATGTTGATTTTCGAGCGGGCAAAACCCGAGTCGTCACAGTAGCGCCCAAGTAGTATAAGATTCCTCTGTCTAGAGTCCCTTTTTATTTCGGCTTTGTGGGCGGTTGCTAGCTACAACCGCGGGGTTTCTTATGCGGGAATTATCCAGTAAGGGATGGTTCCGGCCTTGTGTTGCAGGGGAGCGGGCGTACTCCTCGGTACGTTGATCTAGGCCACGTACTGTGATGGGCGGTACCCCAGTAGCCCTGCCATTGTATGGAAATCCAACTTCCAATAAGTGCCATCGGACTTGATTGTATACCTATGTATGCTGGAATTTAATGAATGTAACAATTTCGGCTATGTGAAATATTTATTTGAAAACCCTAGACCCTATTATAATATAACTCGATTTCCTATCAAAGTTTTGGTTAGCGTAAGGTAAAAACTTTTCCATGTTTATGTGTGGGAAGTCTTACGTGATACCTTTGTTTTCAAAAGGTTTTGAAGTTAAACAACTTTAACCCGTTTACTCACACCAGACCCATGTCTGACCCCAAGTGTTTATTTTCTGTTTTATAAACTCTTGGGTACTCAAATTTTTACGAGTAGCCAAGGGATTCAGGTTTAGCTTTGACGAATTCTGATGGAGCAATGGAGCAGGTGGCTTCATTGTTTGTAGATATTTAAGTGGTTCCGCTGTGTTGATCTCTGAGTCATTTGTTTGAGTTGTATTTGAAGTTGTAATAACTAGACAGATGTTTATAACTGTCTAGTATGTGTTGTATAAGCTGTGTATCTCTGATAGCTATTGTATATGATACTATGTAATATCTTATGTGATTAATATAATTTATTCGTTCCGCTGTTGAGATTCTAGTGTTGTTCTTTCTTTCTTCTCTATCTTTTCTCTTTTCTATCCCTTTCTTTCTTAATAATGATGCGTCTTCCTGGGCATAGGAAGTCGGGTCGTTTCACTAAGCTTGTATTCATAACAAGTCAATGACACACGAATTCACCAATGCACAAAAATTGATAAAACTTATCAATGAAAATTACGAAAATTGGTGAAGCACAAATTCCAGAAATCAACACACGAAATCAAGAAATCACAAAAAGAGGGGGAGGCCTATCACAAGAACGGGAGCATAAAAGCTCACCAACATATGTATCACACGAATGAGATGCTATCTCATGGTAGCTAACCATTAATTTTGAGCCGAAACTCCACACGAACGGCCTGAAGGCCATGGGGTGCTACCCCACATATGTGAGTAGAAACATCACACAAACGGGGTCTAGTCTCCCTCGCAGACAAAGAGACATCGCTCAATTGCTAGTCTAAATCACAAAAATGATCGTCATGATCATCAAGAACTGTCAATTACACTAAGCTAGTAAATATATGAGTTTAGCTTTGTAACGACCCAGTATTTTGGACCATTCAAATCGACAATAAATCCACACATGTCGGACTTGAATAATTCAAAATAATAGATTGTTAATTTAAATTTGGCAAAACATAACATATGCAGTAAATAAATCAATCACAGAATCACAGACACAGAGTAATACAATAATACGCAGCGGAATAGATAAAATAGTAGTTCATGAAGCTACTATATAAACATCAGAGTTAGAAATAAAATACAACAGAATATCTCAAATACAGTGAAGTCTCCAATCCAAACAGATGACTTCTGTGAACGAATCAACTGGAAAGCTGGAAGCTGAATCAAAAGTTGGATCTCCAAACGAAGCTCCAAACTCCAAAGGTGAGTCTCGAATGCTGTATCACTCAGTCTGACCCGAGCGTAAAGCAAAACACAAAACACTCGAGTCAGGATTAACATTCTCATACTAATAAATCCAACTCAAGTGAAATATCAACTGAAATACAAGTAACTTAAGGGATGTTTGGGATAACCATCCTCTAAGGATCTTCAAAACTCTCTACAAGGTGGAAATATACATTATAACACCGTGGTCATTTTAAATTTATTTACTTCAAAATCAAAATATCATTTCTATTTCAAATATATCTATTCTCCAAAATAGTATATATATATATGTATTAAATGATTTAAAAAGTAAAGTATTTAATTTCCTCAAGTCTAGCAAATCGATTCAAATCAACTTCAAATTCCAAATTCAAATTTATTCAAAGCTCAATTCATCAATTTAATTCATTTCTAAACAGATCATTTAAATTTTCAATATATTTCAAAGCTTTAATATTCAACATTTTCAATGTTAAATTTAACAGTTTCATATAGCTCTTGATTTAACTTCATTATTATTTAATCAGGGAATATTCACTTAAAAAAATTCAATATCATTTAACTAGCCTTAAATTACATTTTTACTAAATATTTCCTTAAACTTTATTTAAACAAGAAATATTCATTAGATTACTTATAAATCAAACTCAAGTTATAAATCATATCTTACATCTCAATTTCAATGAGTTTCAAAATCGGTTTAATTAAATAAAATTCTTTATTGAATACAATTTCAACTAAATTCAAATTATCTTTCTAACCTTAACTTATTCAAATTATTACCAAAATCTATTTTTAAATATTTTTTTTTAATACTCAACATATTATATGTATTTAAAACAATCATTCCCATTTATATATAATAATTTAAGGCTCACATTTATTAAAACCATATATTTCTTTCCAAAACCATAAAATTCATTTTTTTTTTTTAATATTTATATATATGGACCAACGGTGTCTGTATATATATTTATCATATGGTTAAGTGATACGGATATTTATCATTTCAATCCGAAATTTAAATATATACGGGTAGATATCATTTCGACCCGTAATCCCAATTTCAATTCAAATGAAAATCGCTTGGGTTTATCATTTCAACCCATAACGATTTTCTCCTATTCTAAAGTCCGTTCGGGTATGTATCATTTCAACCCATAGTGAATTCTATACTAACAGGTAACTTGCATAGTGATAACAGATAATATAAAATAACAACATGCATATATCATCAATATAAATAACAGATACTGGTGTCAGATGTCATAGGTGATCATATACAGATAATAGTAATAACAGGCATATAAATACTAGATACTGGTGTCAGATGTCACAGGTGAACATATATAGATAATAGCATATATAACAATTTAAATAACTACAGCATCATATTTCAATTGTCGTTTCAATTGAAACCAAATTTAATAAATACAAGAATGTTGATCGTGAGTGATTGCTCACCTTTCGAGGCTAGAGAGATGGACAGGAATGGAAGCGAATTGTGAATCCAAACACGAATTTCAAAGCGAAACAAGATGGGCGCAAATGCGACAGATAGGACTGATAAATAGGAATTGACAGAATAATTAGAATCAACTTGATAGAGACAGAAAATGTATATATTATTATTATTCCCTTGAAATCAATATTTTTAATTCAAGATAAATATCAAAATAAAATAAATATATATATAAATAAAACACTATTTTATAAAGCATACATATGGAAAAAAGTATATTACTTTATAATAATACACGGTCCTGAGAACATACGTACTGTAAACTTCTATATATCTATATACACTGAAAAATCTAAATACTGCAGGCATATGTATACTTAAGATAGTATCTAGTTTAAACTACATACATACACTTATTGTATAAAATAAACTCAACAGAATCAAATAAATGTGATGTAAAGTAATATATATATCATATGCAGACACTTACATCACAACCGGAACTTATTTTCTTTTACTTTAATATATGCTACAGCTAAATACTATGCAGACTAAATGAATATGCAGACCCTATGTTAAAGCATTAACCATATATCTATAAATATTCTTCTTCCACCAACACTGATAATTTTTTTTTTTAGAAATCACTAAACTGTCAAAGCTTTCTCCTATATACACATATTTAGGCTAGGCTAATGAAAAACAGGCAGTGCACAAAGATCATTAACGAATGAAATACTCATAAAATTTCTTTAAAGGATAATAATAACTTTACTTAAAATTTTCAACTATATACCTATATGGGTGCCTAGCAACTTGTATTCGTGCTGAAATACAAAAGTAGGACTAAAAAAAAAAAATAAGATAAAAGGCTGCTGATTGATCTATGAAAACACACACTCCCAATATGAACTTGTAAGCAACAACTTTATATATAAACATACAAATGCAGACTTAACAGCTTCCATATATATGAACTTACAATTGTTAAAACTTATGTAGCTAACAGGCTCACACAAGTATATATATGTGTTAAATGAATAACTAAACCATCTAAACTAGCATAGATATAATACTAACTCTACAGGAATCTCATACTAAATGAACACATAAATCTATATAATACTTAAAACAACATATAGTAGCAACATACATACTATTATAATAACAAAACCTATATATATTTTCTGTTCCACTCGAAATATATACACTGACCATATAGACAAACTATGATATACTAAACATATATATACAAATGAAAATCGGTTTTAAGTAGACAAAGAAAATATATAACTCTGAATATAGAAAAATAATATAATGTTTTTATATAAATATAACTTGTATAAATTGGAAACAGTTTAAATGTATGTATGGTGCTAACCTATATTACCTACCTGCTATACTAGAAGAAGAAGTGGGGAAGGCCACCAAGGCAGAGGCCACGGCCAGGTATGGGAGGAGGAGAAGCTCGGTGAGGGAGACAGGGTGGAGGGGATTAGGTAGACGCGGAGGAGAGAGGGAAGGGAAGGCGGAGGAGATAGTGGCTCCGGTTCAAGGCTCGGCAACAGGGAGGAAGATGGGTGTTGAGGGCGGTAGCTTGGTAGAGAAGATAAGGAGGAGGAGAGATTAAGCGAGGGGAGAGAAAGGAGATGGGTCTGGGGTTTCTCTGGCGGTGGATGGTTGCGTGCCTTCGGCGTTGGAGATCTGGAGTGGAGGCCAGAACAGCTGCCTCGGTGGGGATGGGCAGAGCTGCTGTTCGGAGGAGGTGGAAGCATGATCGGGTTTAGGACTGATGTTGGAGCTTTGGGCGTGGTGGGTTCGAAGGGTTGGGGCCATGGAAACAAGCATGGAGGGGAGAATGGAAAGTGACAGCCAGTGAAAAGAACAACAAAGCTATGAAGGCAAAAAAACAATGAACCGTTTCCAATCAATTGAAAAAAAACGTATACAGATTTTTTTGTACGGTTTGAATTTTGAACCAGTTATGGAATGGAAATGGTCACCCGTGGATTGGAGCTGAAATATAAAAGCAATTAATGGCTTAGACAGCACGCTTCAATTTCGAAAGGGTAAGAAAGTGGAAAGTCACAAATTTACGGTACCGTTACAACGAATAGTTTATTATTTTCGTCACGTACCAGACCTCAAAATACAGAAATAAATATATCATGGTGATCAGCGCGATGAGACGAACAAGATGATATATAGATATCAATGGTACGATTATCCTATCAAAAGTCGATAATCGGTACTGAAATGTTGCTATTTTGTCAGAATTAAGATAAACGGAGCAATCGAAGTCCAAAATTGGAAAAACGAATTTCGCAGTCCGATTCAGAATGATCTGATTAAATTTTCTCCTGTTGACATATTTTGGTTTCGGAAAACTTTTAAATTCACTGTTATTAACCGGTTTGATTTTGAAATGAAATTTCACAGGAAAATAACTTCAATATTTTCAGATGAAAATTTACCAGTTGCTATATTAAAATAGGTGTATTTCAAATAATAAATTTTTAATTTCAAATTTTATTGTTTAAAATTTCAAAAATTTCCAGTTAAATATACTTTTAAAACCATTAAATTTTGCGGGTCGTTACACTCTCCCCCACTCAAAACTTTTCGTCCCCGAAAAGGAAGGAGGTAGGAGAATAGAACAACCAGAAATAAAAGTAGATTGAAAGTCAAGATTAAACAATTAGTTTGAACTATATAAATTTTACTTAAATTTGAAAACTTCATTTGCAATTCAATTGTCTTTAATACTTTTCAAACCCTTTTGCAAATTTCTTGCTTCCTTTATAAATATCATTTATATGTTTAAATGACACCTTTAAAAATGTATGAAAACCATTTGAAAACAATTATTTACATTATTGCTTATATTTACAAAGAAACTATTGAAAACATTTAAATCCATAATTCATAAATTTATTAATTTATCTCAAGATACTTTCAAATATTATTAATAAACAAATAATCATTTACTTTAAATATGTTCTATTTAAATAACTTCTAAAATATTTATAACCCTAAATTTTTCTATTAAACCATGTAGTATATAATTAAACAATATTTAAAAAAAAAAAATATAGTCAACAAGGAAAAGAAGGAGGATTTTGAAAAACAAAATATAGGTGAATAAATAAAGCTGAATAGATAAGGTAGATTCAAGGAATAGTATCGGCACGAATAGTTAATTAGAACCATAAGGATTTCAATTTTCAAATATTAATACAAAATTTCTTTGTTGGAAATACTGTTATAATAAAATACCTTTATAGTCGAAACAAATTTCCTTTCGAAAATACTTTTATAACTCGATGTCTTAACAAGTTTATCCTCGTTCCTGTAGACTCTGGCAGTGCGTTGATCAGGCGCAAAGCTAGAATTCTCCAGGTACTTAGTAGACCTGTTTCAACACCCAGTGAAAATACTGGAAAAACTTTTAAAAACAGATATGGAAAGTACAATCCAATCAAAACACAAACAAAACCTTTGTCTAACCATGGTTCGCAGATACACAATGGTTACGCCTGGATCCCCCAGGAAACAATCCATATCCGTAAGCTTTCTCAGCCCTGCGAGTTACGCCATGATGACTAGTAGAATGCAGGATACACAATGGTTACGCCTGGATCCCCCAGGAAACAATCCGTACCCCTAGGCAAGACTCAGCCAGGCAGTTGCGCTATGCAGTCACGAGAGAACGATAAGACCATGGGTAACGCCATGGAATTCGAAGGACACTCGAGTATCATATCCGGAAAACCAAAAATCAGAGAGAATAATATCGATAGAATGAATCCAAGATGTGGCCACAAATCGGATATCAAGCAGAAGGCACTTTCCATATCTTTACTTCGAAAATATGTATCATATAGTACCTTTTCAAATCACTTTCAAATATCGTACTTATATAAAATCCATTATATATAAGATTTAATTTTCAAATCGAATACTTTCCAAAATCAATAGTATATCAAATCATACTTATATAGACTTCAATTATATAAGATTTCACTTTCAAATTGAGTACCTTTTCAAATCTATAGTTTTCGAATCAATTTCATACTCATACAAATCAATTTTATATAAGTTCGACAACTCCCAAATCAAGTGTTTAGTAACATAAGGTTCTCAAATTTCAATTTGTTTCAATATCAGTTCAATTTCAAAATCATATACAATTTCACCAAATTATTTCTTCTCAAATTAATTATCTTTAGTTTCAAAGTTTCCAAAATAATAGATTTAGAAAATAAATCCAAATTTCCAAATCAATATAATTTAAGTCAACCAATTCATTTCCAAAATCAAATGTTTTCAAAATCATCTTATACTTACGTAAGGTCTATCTTACATAAGGATCAAATTTTCAAAATAATTTCGCTGTATCAAGAGCCATATGAGATTGAATATCTTTGCTTTTATGGGTTATATATCTTTGTAATTTAAATTGGAAATTTTCTTTTGGTAAGCAAAGATATTCTATCCCAACAACTTCAAAATTTCAGCGTCAAAATATATCGATGATAATAGAATATAAGGTGTACATACGCCATCATTTCGAAGAATCACATTTGATCGCTCGCTCGATCACACAAGTTCGCTTTCGAACTAGTATTGTCCATTCGACTTCCCTAATGCGGACTTCGATATGGTTTCTCGACTAGAAGCCATCAGTCTCCTTGCATAGCCATATACTACGATAGAGGATTCTAGAATCAAGCCCAAAATCCATATCAAATATTCGCCATCAAGAATCGAATGAAAAATCCTAACATGAAATGGTGTATTCACCTCGAACTTGTGTACTCAAACTTGGATCAAATTAATTATGCGAATAAAACAGCACACGTACAACTTATATATTTATTCCAACTTGTTAAATATATAGTTTCATAAGGATGTTACTAAGTTAAAACATTTAAACTAAATTTTATTCAAAATATTTTGAAGACCAAATTCTTTTCAAAGCATTTCGAATCTAAATTTCATATTAGAAAAATTCAAAATAGCCTTATTCATTTACTTAACAAAAAAAGTTTCAACTTATTTATCATATTACTTCATACTTAAACATTCGAAACAAATTTATATACTTTATCAAATAATTCATACTTTTCAAAATTTCTTAGCTTTGAAAAGTTAACCTTGATTTGGAAGTGCTCGAACCTTCAAAATAGTTGAAGAAATCATTTTCAAATTCAAGAGTTGGAAATCAGCAACAAATCAGTAAATCAATTTTAATATATGGGGTTATATCAAATCCGAAACTCAAGGACTGAACACCGGCTTACTTCAAATCATTTCAAATATATATACATATATACTTTGAATATCAAATCTTACTTCGGAATTTAAAATCAAAATTGGTTTCGCAAAATCACTCGCATAGCAAAGCTACTAAAGTGGCCTCTCCCCCACTCTGAAACTCGAAAATCAACGTCGATGATGCGTGCACTCATCACCGAAATTATTTTCCAGCTACATAAGTGAGTTCTGGACTTCTATTTTCTCAAACTTCTTTTGAAATTTCTTCGAAATCATTCGAAACTCATTAAAATCATTTGAAACATTTCTTATTCAGAAAATACTTTTAAATCATATTATTGTTATAATATATTTCAAAATCTTAAAACCAATTTCAAAATACCGGAGTTCAATTCTCAAATTTCAAATTTTAAAATCCTTCAGTTATAAATCATTTTTAGATAAATCAAATTTCTTATATAATTTTTCAAAATTACAGATCCTTTCGAAACCTCAAATTCTTATTTTAAAATGGTTTATAATCTTTATCGAAAACATTACACTTTTATATATATAATATAATCATACTTATAAAAATTTCGATATATAAAACAATTTCCAAAATACGAATAAACCCGATTTTTCAAAAGGATGATTCAAGAATGGATTTCAAAGCAAAGATAGATATTCAAATTGGAGGTACTCTAATCAAATTGAATTCTGATTCGAATATAGGCTCGAACGAAGATGAGATAATTAAATTTCAAAATAGAAGATGAACATACTTATATAAATCGCGGGCGACCTTAACCGGGTCAACCGTGACTCCAGGAACAAGATCGATGCAGAATTCCAAGAAAAATCAACATTCGATCGCAAGAGATAGCGGCATCTAAACCAAAGATATATAAATCTCCGGTGAATCAATGCCAAATGTAAAGGAGTTTCACCCCTTTACAAAACATTCAAAGATCGTCGGGATCGTCTATTCTTATAGAGATCATTCGAAGTGGAGTTATGGGATACTCCAGAATCAAAAGAATACCAATAGAGAGAGACAAGAATGAATTTTGGAACCGTAGGGAACGTTCCAAAGTTCAAAGGAAATCGAGTCAAAAGGAAGAGATTAAACTCAAACGTAAGTGATTCGGTAAATAAATTTACAATATATGCTAAGTTTCGCCTAGAGCCAAAGCTCTGATACCAACTGTAACGACCCAGTATTTTGGACCATTCAAATCGACAATAAATCCACACATGTCGGACTTGAATAATTCAAAATAATAGATTGTTAATTTAAATTTGGCAAAACATAACATATGCAGTAAATAAATCAATCACAGAATCACAGACACAGAGTAATACAATAATACGCAGCGGAATAGATAAAATAGTAGTTCATGAAGCTACTATATAAACATCAGAGTTAGAAATAAAATACAACAGAATATCTCAAATACAGTGAAGTCTCCAATCCAAACAGATGACTTCTGTGAACGAATCAACTGGAAAGCTGGAAGCTGAATCAAAAGTTGGATCTCCAAACGAAGCTCCAAACTCCAAAGGTGAGTCTCGAATGCTGTATCACTCAGTCTGACCCGAGCGTAAAGCAAAACACAAAACACTCGAGTCAGGATTAACATTCTCATACTAATAAATCCAACTCAAGTGAAATATCAACTGAAATACAAGTAACTTAAGGGATGTTTGGGATAACCATCCTCTAAGGATCTTCAAAACTCTCTACAAGGTGGAAATATACATTATAACACCGTGGTCATTTTAAATTTATTTACTTCAAAATCAAAATATCATTTCTATTTCAAATATATCTATTCTCCAAAATAGTATATATATATATGTATTAAATGATTTAAAAAGTAAAGTATTTAATTTCCTCAAGTCTAGCAAATCGATTCAAATCAACTTCAAATTCCAAATTCAAATTTATTCAAAGCTCAATTCATCAATTTAATTCATTTCTAAACAGATCATTTAAATTTTCAATATATTTCAAAGCTTTAATATTCAACATTTTCAATGTTAAATTTAACAGTTTCATATAGCTCTTGATTTAACTTCATTATTATTTAATCAGGGAATATTCACTTAAAAAAATTCAATATCATTTAACTAGCCTTAAATTACATTTTTACTAAATATTTCCTTAAACTTTATTTAAACAAGAAATATTCATTAGATTACTTATAAATCAAACTCAAGTTATAAATCATATCTTACATCTCAATTTCAATGAGTTTCAAAATCGGTTTAATTAAATAAAATTCTTTATTGAATACAATTTCAACTAAATTCAAATTATCTTTCTAACCTTAACTTATTCAAATTATTACCAAAATCTATTTTTAAATATTTTTTTTTAATACTCAACATATTATATGTATTTAAAACAATCATTCCCATTTATATATAATAATTTAAGGCTCACATTTATTAAAACCATATATTTCTTTCCAAAACCATAAAATTCATTTTTTTTTTTTAATATTTATATATATGGACCAACGGTGTCTGTATATATATTTATCATATGGTTAAGTGATACGGATATTTATCATTTCAATCCGAAATTTAAATATATACGGGTAGATATCATTTCGACCCGTAATCCCAATTTCAATTCAAATGAAAATCGCTTGGGTTTATCATTTCAACCCATAACGATTTTCTCCTATTCTAAAGTCCGTTCGGGTATGTATCATTTCAACCCATAGTGAATTCTATACTAACAGGTAACTTGCATAGTGATAACAGATAATATAAAATAACAACATGCATATATCATCAATATAAATAACAGATACTGGTGTCAGATGTCATAGGTGATCATATACAGATAATAGTAATAACAGGCATATAAATACTAGATACTGGTGTCAGATGTCACAGGTGAACATATATAGATAATAGCATATATAACAATTTAAATAACTACAGCATCATATTTCAATTGTCGTTTCAATTGAAACCAAATTTAATAAATACAAGAATGTTGATCGTGAGTGATTGCTCACCTTTCGAGGCTAGAGAGATGGACAGGAATGGAAGCGAATTGTGAATCCAAACACGAATTTCAAAGCGAAACAAGATGGGCGCAAATGCGACAGATAGGACTGATAAATAGGAATTGACAGAATAATTAGAATCAACTTGATAGAGACAGAAAATGTATATATTATTATTATTCCCTTGAAATCAATATTTTTAATTCAAGATAAATATCAAAATAAAATAAATATATATATAAATAAAACACTATTTTATAAAGCATACATATGGAAAAAAGTATATTACTTTATAATAATACACGGTCCTGAGAACATACGTACTGTAAACTTCTATATATCTATATACACTGAAAAATCTAAATACTGCAGGCATATGTATACTTAAGATAGTATCTAGTTTAAACTACATACATACACTTATTGTATAAAATAAACTCAACAGAATCAAATAAATGTGATGTAAAGTAATATATATATCATATGCAGACACTTACATCACAACCGGAACTTATTTTCTTTTACTTTAATATATGCTACAGCTAAATACTATGCAGACTAAATGAATATGCAGACCCTATGTTAAAGCATTAACCATATATCTATAAATATTCTTCTTCCACCAACACTGATAATTTTTTTTTTTAGAAATCACTAAACTGTCAAAGCTTTCTCCTATATACACATATTTAGGCTAGGCTAATGAAAAACAGGCAGTGCACAAAGATCATTAACGAATGAAATACTCATAAAATTTCTTTAAAGGATAATAATAACTTTACTTAAAATTTTCAACTATATACCTATATGGGTGCCTAGCAACTTGTATTCGTGCTGAAATACAAAAGTAGGACTAAAAAAAAAAAAATAAGATAAAAGGCTGCTGATTGATCTATGAAAACACACACTCCCAATATGAACTTGTAAGCAACAACTTTATATATAAACATACAAATGCAGACTTAACAGCTTCCATATATATGAACTTACAATTGTTAAAACTTATGTAGCTAACAGGCTCACACAAGTATATATATGTGTTAAATGAATAACTAAACCATCTAAACTAGCATAGATATAATACTAACTCTACAGGAATCTCATACTAAATGAACACATAAATCTATATAATACTTAAAACAACATATAGTAGCAACATACATACTATTATAATAACAAAACCTATATATATTTTCTGTTCCACTCGAAATATATACACTGACCATATAGACAAACTATGATATACTAAACATATATATACAAATGAAAATCGGTTTTAAGTAGACAAAGAAAATATATAACTCTGAATATAGAAAAATAATATAATGTTTTTATATAAATATAACTTGTATAAATTGGAAACAGTTTAAATGTATGTATGGTGCTAACCTATATTACCTACCTGCTATACTAGAAGAAGAAGTGGGGAAGGCCACCAAGGCAGAGGCCACGGCCAGGTATGGGAGGAGGAGAAGCTCGGTGAGGGAGACAGGGTGGAGGGGATTAGGTAGACGCGGAGGAGAGAGGGAAGGGAAGGCGGAGGAGATAGTGGCTCCGGTTCAAGGCTCGGCAACAGGGAGGAAGATGGGTGTTGAGGGCGGTAGCTTGGTAGAGAAGATAAGGAGGAGGAGAGATTAAGCGAGGGGAGAGAAAGGAGATGGGTCTGGGGTTTCTCTGGCGGTGGATGGTTGCGTGCCTTCGGCGTTGGAGATCTGGAGTGGAGGCCAGAACAGCTGCCTCGGTGGGGATGGGCAGAGCTGCTGTTCGGAGGAGGTGGAAGCATGATCGGGTTTAGGACTGATGTTGGAGCTTTGGGCGTGGTGGGTTCGAAGGGTTGGGGCCATGGAAACAAGCATGGAGGGGAGAATGGAAAGTGACAGCCAGTGAAAAGAACAACAAAGCTATGAAGGCAAAAAAACAATGAACCGTTTCCAATCAATTGAAAAAAAACGTATACAGATTTTTTTGTACGGTTTGAATTTTGAACCAGTTATGGAATGGAAATGGTCACCCGTGGATTGGAGCTGAAATATAAAAGCAATTAATGGCTTAGACAGCACGCTTCAATTTCGAAAGGGTAAGAAAGTGGAAAGTCACAAATTTACGGTACCGTTACAACGAATAGTTTATTATTTTCGTCACGTACCAGACCTCAAAATACAGAAATAAATATATCATGGTGATCAGCGCGATGAGACGAACAAGATGATATATAGATATCAATGGTACGATTATCCTATCAAAAGTCGATAATCGGTACTGAAATGTTGCTATTTTGTCAGAATTAAGATAAACGGAGCAATCGAAGTCCAAAATTGGAAAAACGAATTTCGCAGTCCGATTCAGAATGATCTGATTAAATTTTCTCCTGTTGACATATTTTGGTTTCGGAAAACTTTTAAATTCACTGTTATTAACCGGTTTGATTTTGAAATGAAATTTCACAGGAAAATAACTTCAATATTTTCAGATGAAAATTTACCAGTTGCTATATTAAAATAGGTGTATTTCAAATAATAAATTTTTAATTTCAAATTTTATTGTTTAAAATTTCAAAAATTTCCAGTTAAATATACTTTTAAAACCATTAAATTTTGCGGGTCGTTACAAGCTTCATGTCCCATAACCACTAGCTTAACTGTAACGACCCGTATTTTTACAGATCGAACATCGTAAAACAGTTGACATTAGGTTGCATTGTTGATAAGTTGTTCATAATCTAAGTCCTAGGTCGTAGAGTTGTTAGGTCGGAGTAGACGACCTAAGAAAGTGGAGCGACCTAATGATTTTGGGATAGGTCGTATAGGAGTTGGGTCGTATGGTGGCTTAGGTCGTGGGGTAGGTTAGGTCGGTTGGAGCGACCTATAGGAAGTTGGCAACCTAAGGTAGTGGACGACTTAAGAGTTAGCGACTTAGGGGTTGGGTAAGTTTACGACCTAAGGGAGTTAAGTCGTAAACGAGTTAAGTGTTAGGTCGCTAAGTATTAGGTCGTGAGGTGTTAGGTCGTAACCCAGTTAGGTCGCGTAGGTATTGAGTCGCGCGCATTGTCTTAGGTCGTGGCATTGTTAGGTCGCGGAAGCGCATTTGTCGTTAGGTCGCGCATTGTCTTAGGTCGTGGCATTGTTAGGTCGCGGAAGCGCATTTGTCGTTAAGTCGCGCAAGGTTAAGTCGTATGGTTTGTTAAGTCGCGAGATTGTTAGGTCGCTTAGTGTCAGGCCGTGAGCTATTAGGTCGCGAGAAGACTTATTGTGTTGAGTCGTTAAGTCGTAGACTGGTGGATTTGTTAAGTCGTAGGATGGGTTGTCTCACTAAGTCGTAAGTTGGGGTATTTCTATAAGTCGTGGACGACTTAAGGAGGCGGACGACTTAGGGAATTCCAGCCTATAAATACATGTCCATTTCTTCATTTTTGGGATCTGAATTGTGAAGCGACGAAGTGCTGCCATTTTGAGAGCTCGAGTTCTACACTTCTTCACTTCTTTTCTCCACTTTAATCTTGTGCTTCCTTCCATCCAAATCGAAGATTGAATTGAAGATTCAAGAGCTTAGGTTGAAGATCTACATCCATCAAAGTGAGATTTCATCGTTTGAAGCGGATTTGTGATAGATCGAGTTAGATCCTTCGCTGTCCAGATCTGAAGTGTGTAGCTTTTGAGGTGTTTAGGTGATTTGGTGAGTGGTGATTATCTCTCACACGGATCCAAAGGAGTATATCAGATCGTTGGCTTGATTTTGTGTAAAGTAGTGATTTTCATGCATTTTTGTAAACTTAAGTATAGATCCATTGTTCATGATGATTTGACATCCATTTTACTACATGTTAACCTATGCAAGTTCATTCATCAAGATTATAGAGATATTGCTCATGTTTTCATGCTTGTTAGACTCTAGACTCTTTATTTACGAAATTGCCATTATTGTTATAATTGTTCATTAGATCATATTTGAATGCTTGATTACTTGGATTAATGTTTGACTTGATTGATTGCTATGAATTAGATGATTGATGATTTGATTTAGACAAGATGGTCGAAGATGATTCAAAAGCTAAGAGAAAGGCTCTTGAATTGGGAAAGCTGCTCGTGGCATATGTAGCGGATGATGAAGCTCATATGGATAGATTTGATGATGATGATGTTAAGATGAGGCTTTGCTAGGATGTGATGAAGCGAGGCATGATATGAGATAGTCTTGGTCTAATCCATACGGGATCATTCCAAGCATGTTGATAACTCGGTGAAATGGTTTGAGTTTGAGGATAATGGTTTGCTCGAGAGGCGCTTGAGCTAGTATGGAAATAGTCGTCGAGGAGGATGACTAGAAGGCTGAGATCTCATCGTTGTTGAAGGTTCTAGCATGCTCAAAGCAAGAGTACGTTTGGCAGATTCGATAGTCCCTGAAGGCTACTGATTGGTAGTCGAGTACTCTGGGCAGATTCGATAGTCCTAGGCACGGGTTTCGACGACGTGCAGAGTTATGTCTAGAACTGGGGTTTCCATTAGCCCTTGACAGACGGATGAAAGAATGAGCCGGTCATTCAATTAACGATGATATCGAAGCAACGATAACAGTGATAGCCAGAGTCATGGATGTTTGGTTGTATCGTCTTTCGGTCTCAAGAGCAGTATTTTCTGGGTGCTTATCTGATCTTGGTTTAGGCCTTGGGGGTTTGTGCTTGGAAAACATCGCCCTTGACTCGAGTGATAATTGCTTTACTTTAATTGTATGCTTTGCTATGTTTGCTTTACTTAGTGTGTGTCTAGGGGCTATCACTGTAGAAAGAGGTGGAGTGGGAGGTTTGTATTCCTATTCCTTTTCCTTTATGCTCTTTTGGTATGTTGTTAGTTAATTTACCGCTCACTAAGACTGTTATCTGACTCAAGGCTATATGTTTTAACTCTTATTGCCTTGGGCTGTTCTTCCATTTTGGGACGGGCAGACTAGGTAGCAGGTGACAGGTGCTGTTCTTGCTTTCCACGATGCTGATGACGAAGACGAGCTGGAGGATTGCATATTGTTTTCTTACTATATGTACTGGATGTTCCGCTGCCTGTATATTCTCTGAGTGATATGTAGTGAGGCTTGTTGTATTGACTATTCAGATGTTTATATTCAACTATTATGAAGTTTTATCGATGAGATTCTATTCTGTGAAGCTTCACTATATATATTCTCTATTGTATTTTATCCATGCGCTGTGAGTAATACGATAGATTCTGTTGTTTTAATTTACACTGACAATCGTCTATGGCTGCCTGGCACACTTTACAGCGCACTATCTCTTGGTTCAGTGCAGGGGTCGTGGGCGGTCGTCACATTTGGTATTAGAGCATTGGTTAATCGATTTTACTCAACGCTCGCTGACGTAACTACGTATGAGAGACGTAATTGTATTTTGATGGATGATTACTATATATAATATAGTAGCCTAGTAGAGTTTGAGTCCTTTATGCAGTTATTTCTCAAGGTATGCTAATCATTCCTTTTTATAGATATTAAGGATGAGTCGAAGAGGGAGACTAGCTGCTAGGGAAGGTCGTGCTGCTGAGGGGACTGCTGATTATGCAGCTATGTTCGAAGCTATGATGACTTCAATCATGAGAAGGATACCAGTTCCGGGGACAGCAGTTGATGTTGGAGTTCAAGTTCAGGCTCCAAGACCAGTGGATTTTGCTAAGTTGTGTAAAGACTATACTGCTCTTGGAGGGAAGGTTTTCTTGGGAACAGAACCAACCATTGAAGTCCAGAGGTGGATAGATGCTTGTAGAAGGATCTTTAGTGATTTGGGAATTGATGATGCAACTAAGAGGAAGTTAGCATCAAGACAGCTTCAAGGGAGAGCTTCTGATTGGTGGAACTCTATCACCATTGATACTCCGGAGGAAGAAATTACTTGGGTGTAATTCCAAGACAGATTTGAAGCTAAGTTCATTTCTATGGCTCAGAAGTCTGTTCTGTTCAAGAAGTTTGTGGAGCTCAAGCAAGATGGAAGACCAGTTCTTGAGTATGTTTCTGAGTTTGAAGCTTTGTCCAAGTATGCTCGGTCGTATATTGAATCTTCGTACCAAAAGAACGAGAAGTTTGTGACAGGCTTGGACAGTTATCTTGGAAGACAGTTGGTGGATCATTTGGACGATTCATTTGAGAAGCTTATGGAGAAAGCTCTCAGGCATGAGAATCTGTTTCCTAAAGAAGGATCTGTTGTTGCTGTGACCAAGGAATAGTTTAAACCACAGCAGGGTGGAAACAAGAAGAGGAAGCAGCAGCAGCAAAAGGGTAGGGATAGCCAGAAGAAGCCGAAGGGGGAAGTGACCTGCTACAATTGTCAGCAGAAGGGCCATTTCTCTAGAGATTGCAAGAATCCGTAGGTGCCGGTGAAGTGCCACAACTGTGACAAGTTGGGGCATGTTAGGAGGAATTGTCCAGAACCGCGGAAGGACAAGAAGATTGTGCAAGCTTATGCTTTGGGAGCTGTTCCATCATCTTCGAAAGCTCCTACCGCTGAAGATAAAGGAAAGAGTGTGGTGGTTCAAGGTACTCTTTCCATATGTGGTGTTCCAGTTAGAGTTCTATTTGATACTGGGGCGTCGCATTCTTTTGTTTGTAGTGAACTTGTAGGCCGGTTAGGTTTAGAACCGGATATTGTTGATAGGCCATTGATTGTGACTAATCCAGTTGGGGGTTCGTCTTGTTTGTGTATGTTATGCCGTGGTCTGATTGTATCGAGTCATGATTGCTCTTTTGTTTGTGATTGTTTTGTTCTGAACTTTGCGGGGTTCGGAATTATTTTGGGTATGGACTGGCTTAGGAAGTATGCGGCAAATGTTGATTGTGAAAGGTTGGAGGTGACAGTCGAGAATGTGGAGGGGCGAAAGATTGTGATACGATGTAAGCATGAAGAAGGCGTCTTCATGAGCTTCATGTATTCGCTGGTTGTTCCACGGGATGGACTGTCATCTATGCCAATCGCTAATGGATTTGAGGATGTTTTTGACGAGGTCAAAGGGTTACCGCTGCATAGAGAGATCGAGTTTCGTATAGATCTAGTTGAAGGAGCCAGACCTGTTGTGATGCCTCTTAGGCGGATGGCGCCTAGGGAACAACAGGAGTTGAAGGTGCAGGTTGATGATCTTTTACAGAAAGGATTTATTCGGCGTAGTGTGTCCGAATGGGGTGCACCAACTGTGTTCGCAACCAAAGCAGATGGATCGTTGAGGTTGTGTGTGGATTATCGTGAGCTGAATAAGGTAACTAAGAAGAACAAGTATCCATTGCCAAGAATCGATGACTTGTTTGATCAGCTTCACGAAGCTAAGGTGTTTTCTTAGATGGATTTGGCAACGGGATTTCACCAGTTAAGAGTGGCCAAGGATAGTGTGCCGAAGACTGCTTTCAGGACACCATCCGGTTTCTTTGAGTGGCTGGGAATGCCGTTTGGATTGACTAATGCGCCAGCATATTTTGTGGATCTTATGAATAGAGTGTTCAGAGATCAGTTGAGCAAGTTCGTACTAGTGTTCGTGGATGATATTCTGATTTATTCCAGAACTGAAGAAGAGCACAAGACGCACTTGCGTATTGTTTTGGAAATCTTGCGGAAACATCAGCTGAAGGCTAAGTTTTCGAAGTGTCACTTCTGGAAGAGTGAAGTGAGGTTCTTAGGCCATATTATTTCTGGAAATGGAATAGTGGTTGATTTCTCTAAGGTGGCAACAATCCAGGATTGGGTTAGACCTAAGAATGCATCGGATGTGAGAAGTTTTCTTCGATTAGTAGGATATTATCGTCGATTTATCAAAGACTTTTCCAAGGTGGCTGCACCATTGACAGGATTGACGAAAAAGAACCAAGTGTTCAGATGGGATGATAAGTGTGAGCAAGCTTTCAGAATCCTGAAAGAGCGACTGACAAGTGCTCCTGTTTTGACTATTCCAAGTGGGAATGATGAGATGTTGGTTTACACCGACGCATGTGGTACAGGACTTGGAGCAGTGCTGATGCAGAGGGATAAAGTTGTTGCGTATGCAAGTCGACAACTGAAGCCGCATGAAAGAAATTATCCGACTCATGATTTGGAGTTAGCGGCGATTGTATTTGCTCTGAAGATGTGGAGACATTATCTATTGGGAGTTCGATTCGAGTTGTTTACAGATCATAAGTCGTTGAAGTATCTTTTCTCCCAAAAGGATTTGAATCTTCGGCAGCAACGATGGCTAGAGTTTTTGGCATCATATGATTTTGGTATAGCCTATACTCCGAGAAAGGGTAACGTAGTGGCAGATGCGTTAAGTCGAAGACATGCAGGATTGGGAGCCATGTTTTCAGAATGGAAGAATCTCGAGTATTTAGCTGGATTTGACTTCAAGCCCGGATGTGAATTGGAACCTGAGATGTTGACAAACTTATCAATAAGACCGACTCTTGTGGAAAGAATTGGCGAGAGCCAAAAGCGATACGATAAGCTTGTCAAGATTATCCGTGATTTGGAATCTGGATTGGAACCAGAAAAGGATAAAGGATTCGAGGTCGATCGAGAAGGTTGGCTTCGGAAACAAGGACTACTAGTTGTTCCCGATATAGATGAATTGAGAAGTGAAGTTCTGAAGGAAAATCATCACTCGAAGTTGACAATTCATCCAGGTGGATATAAGATGTATCGGGATATGAAGAGAACCTATTACTGGGAAGGTATGAAGAAGGATGTCGGAAATTTTATTTCCAAATGCATGAACTGCCAGTTGGTAAAAGCCGAGCAGAAGAAGCCAAGTGGATTGCTTCAGCCATTAGAAGTTCCTACATGGAAGTGGGAGCAAATATCGATGGATTTTATTGATGGGCTACCTAGAACAAGAACGGGAAATGAAGGAATTTGGGTCATTGTAGATCGTCTGACTAAGAGTGCAAGATTCATTCTTGTTCGATCGACTTGGACTGCATCAAAGTTGGCTGAGTTGTATGTTAAGTGGATAGTTCGATTCCATGGTATTCCGAAGAGTATAGTGAGCGATCGAGATCCATTGTTCACTAGTGGATTTTGGAAGAGCTTTCAGGAAGTTTTGGGAACCGAGTTGTGTTTGAGTACAGCTTATCACCCTCAAACAGATGGTCAGACCGAGAGAGTCAACCGAGTTTTGGAAGATCTCCTCAGAGCTTGTGTTTTGGATTTCGGAGGATCATGGGAAGATCACATTCATTTGGTGGAATTTTCGTATAATAACAGTTACCAGTCAAGCATTGGTATGGCACCGTATGATGCATTGTATGGAAGACCGTGTAACTCTCCTACGTGTTGGTTAGAAATAGGAGAAAAACTGATACTTGGGCCAGAGATGATTAGACAGACTTCGGATTGTATAGAGATCATTCGGCAACGAATGAAGGCAGCTCAAGACCGTCAGAAAAGTTATGCCGATAAGCATCGTAAGGATTTGGAATTCGACGTAGGTAATATGGTTTTTGTAAAGATTTCTCCATTGAAGAATGTTATTCGATTCGGGAAGAAAGGAAAATTGACTCCGAGGTTTGTTGGACCATTCCCGATCATCGAGCGAATTGGAAAGCTCACCTACAGATTGGAGTTACCAGAAAAGATGGCGGGTGTGCACAATGTTTTTCATGTATCATATCTACGGAAGTATGTGCACGACTCGAATACAGTGGTTGCTGCTGATAGCTGTGAAGATTTTGAGGTTGATCCAGTCGATAAGAGACCTCGTAAGCCGCTTCGTGTTGTGGAAACTGACACGAAACAGCTTAGGAGGAAGGCAGTTAGGTTGCTCAAGATACAATGGAGTGATGATGATAACGACTGTACATGGGAGGTGGAAGAGAGGATGAAGGCAGCTCATCCTGAACTCTTCAAGGTATGGCCCTAAGGTGTCGTGTCATCTAACGACATTGTAACTTGTTCTAGTTTTAGAATTCTGCATGCTAAGCTAGAATTGGATGCATGGTTTGTTGATTGCTATGGATGGTAGGCATGCAGAATAGTCTTTGATTGCTCTGTTTGTTTGGAATTTCGAGGGCGAAATTCCTAAGGGGGAGAGAATGTAACGACCCGTATTTTTACAGATCGAACATCGTAAAACAGTTGACATTAGGTTTCATTGTTGATAAGTTGTTCATAATCTAATTCCTACGTCGTAGAGTTGTTAGGTCGGAGTAGACGAACTAAGAAAGTGGAGCGACCTAAGGATTTTGGGATAGGTCGTATAGGAGTTGGGTCGTATGGTGGCTTAGGTCGTGGGGTAGGTTAGGTCGGTTGGAGCGACCAATAGGAAGTTGGCGACCTAAGGTAGTGGACGACTTAAGAGTTAGCGACTTAGGGGTTGGGTAAGTTTACGACCTAAGGGAGTTAAGTCGTGAACGAGTTAAGTGTTAGGTCGCTAAGTATTAGGTCGTGAGGTGTTAGGTCGTAACCCAGTTAGGTCGCGTAGGTATTGAGTCGCGCGCATTGTCTTAGGTCGTGGCATTGTTAGGTCGCGGAAGCGCATTTGTCGTTAGGTCGCGCATTGTCTTAGGTCGTGGAATTGTTAGGTCGCAGAAGCGCATTTGTCGTTAGGTTGTGCATATTAAGTCGCGCAAGGTTAAGTCGTATGGTTTGTTAAGTCGCAAGATTGTTAGGTCGCTTAGTGTCAAGCCGTGAGCTGTTAGGTCGCGAGAAGACTTATTGTGTTGAGTCGTTAAGTCGTAGACTGGTGGATTTGTTAAGTCGTAGGATGGGTTGTCTCACTAAGTCGTAAGTCGGGGTATTTCTATAAGTCGTGGACGACTTAAGGAGGCGGACGACTTAGGGAATTCCAGCCTATAAATACACGTCCATTTCTTCATTTTTGGGATCCGGATTTTGAAGCGACGAAGTGCTACCATTTTGAGAGCTCGAGTTCTACACTTCTTCACTTCTTTTCTCCACTTTAATCTTGTGCTTCCTTCCATCCAAATCGAAGATCGAATTGAAGATTCAAGAGCTTAGGTTGAAGATCTACATCCATCAAAGTGAGATTTCATCGTTTGAAGCGGATTTGTGATAGATCGAGTTAGATCCTTCGCTGTCTAGATCTGAAGTGTGTAGCTTTTGAGGTGTTTAGGTGATTTAGTGAGTGGTGATTATCTCTCACACGGATCCAAAGGAGTATATCGGATCGTTGGCTTGATTTTGTGTAAAGTAGTGATTTTCATGCATTTTTGTAAACTTAAGTATAGATCCATTGTTCATGATGATTTGACATCCATTTTATTACATGTTAACCTATGCAAGTTCATTCATCAAGATTATAGAGATATTGCTCATGTTTTCATGCTTGTTAGACTCTAGACTCTTTATTTACGAAATTGCCATTATTGTTATAATTGTTCATTAGATCATATTTGAATGCTTGATTACTTGGATTAATGTTTGACTTGATTGATTGCTATGAATTAGATGATTGATGATTTGATTTAGACAAGATGGTCGAAGATGATTCAAAAGCTAAGAGAAAGGCTCTTGAATTGGGAAAGCTGCTCGTGGCATATTTAATGGATGATGAAGCTCATATGGATAGATTTGATGATGATGATGTTAAGATGAGGCTTTGCTAGGATGTGATGAAGCGAGGTATGATATGAGATAGTCTTGGTCTAATCCAGACGGGATCATTCCAAGCATGTTGATAACTCGGTGAAATGGTTCGAGTTTGAGGATAATGGTTTGCTCGAGAGGCGCTTGAGCTAGTATGGAAATAGTCGTCGAGGAGGATGACTAGAAGGCTAAGATCTCATCGTTGTTGAAGGTTCTAGCATGCTCAAAGCAAGAGTACGTTGGGCAGATTCGATAGTTCCTGAAGGCTACTGATTGGTAGTCGAGTACTCTAGGCAGATTCGATAGTCCTAGGCACGGGTTTCGACGACGTGCAGAGTTATGTCTAGAACCGGGGTTTCCATTAGCCCTTGACGGACGGATGAAAGAATGAGCCGGTCATTCAATTAACGATGATATCGAAGCAACGATAACAGTGATAGCCAGAGTCATGGATGTTTGGTTGTATCGTCATTCGGTCTCAAGAGCGGTATTTTCTGGGTGCTTATCTGATCTTGGTTTAGGCCTTGGGGGTTTGTGCTTGGAAAACATCGCCCTTGACTCGAGTGATAATTGCTTTACTTTAATTGTATGCTCTGCTATGTTTGCTTTACTTAGTGTGTGTCTAGGGGCTATCACTGTAGAAAGAGGTGGAGTGGGAGGGTTGTATTTCTATTCCTTTTCCTTTATGCTCTTTTGGTATGTTGTTAGTTAATTTACCGCTCACTAAGACTGTTGTCTGACTCAAGGCTTTATGTTTTAACTCTTATTGCCTTGGGCTATTCGTCCATTTTGGGACGGGCAGACTAGGTAGCAGGTGACAGGTGCTGTTCTTGCTTTCCACGATGCTGATGACGAAGACGAGCTGGAGGATTGCATATTGTTTTCTTACTATATGTACTGGATGTTCCGCTGCCTGTATATTCTCCGAGTGATATGTAGTGAGGCTTGTTGTATTGACTATTCAGATGTTTGTATTCAACTATTATGAAGTTTTATCAATGAGATTCTATTCTGTGAAGCTTCACTATATATATTCTCTATTGTATTTTATCCATGCGCTGTGAGTAATACGATAGATTCTGTTGTTTTAATTTACCCTGACAATCGTCCATAGCTGCCTGGCACACTTTACAGTGCACTGTCTCTAGGTTCAGTGCAGGGGTCGTGGGCGGTCGTCACATTAACTTAAATATTTACGAACAAACTGTAGATCTTCACTAGGAAATTGTCACAAAAGGTTCGGTCGAACAAGTCCAAGAATTAACCGATGAAGTAAATGCAAGCGTTTCATACCACCTATTTTACTAAGCCATTTAATTAGATTTCTCATCCGAGTGAAGTAAAGGCTTGTATATACTAATAGATTGGAAAACGGTTTAGGAAAAAGAGCTTTGTAATAAAATAGAGTTGCAATCGTTTTGACGAAAGAGTTTTGATATTTACTACTAGTATTGAAACCTTTATATTTTTAAAGTGACAAATCCCAAAAATGATTGTAGAACAATCAATCACAAAAATTCACATTCGAAGATGTGAATAAAATCCAAGGAAATCTGCTCAAAATTCATTAAAGTGGAAATAGGTGGTGTGGCCTAGCATGCCGAGCGACCTAACAAAATACAGGTCGAGCGACCTAAGTATAAAAAGACGAGCGACCTAACGTCTTAACAAGGCCGGGCGACCTAACGTGATACGACCTAGTGGTCGAACGATTTAAGGGGTCAGGCGACCTAAAGAAAAATAAGGTCTAACGACCTAAAGGAAATAGGATCAAACGACCTAAGAGGGAAAATAGGTCGAACGACCGAGTGGGTTATGACTTAGGGGGTGAGCGACCTAAGCATAATCAACCAAAAAGGGTGGCGCGACCTAATGGGTAAAGGCTGAGCGACCTAATGTCCCAATCAAAGTCAAGCGACCTAAAGGAGTGGGCATAAGGCCAAAGTGGTACGACCCAAGGGCTTGCGACCTAACGATGTAATGGCCACGCGACCTACAACTTAAGGTACGAACGACCTAAGGAGGCCGCGAGCTAGGAAACGACTTAGCGAAGGAAGACATAGCGACCTAATCGATCGCGACCTAGTGTGTTAACGAACTAGGCAAGCGACCTAGCGATGTTTTTAGATCGCCGAGCGACCTAATGGATAAACGAGCTAAGGGGCAAACGACCTAAGCCCAGAACGAGCTATATGCAGGCAGAGGCTTTTCCACGCGAGCGAGCTATCAAGGCAGAACGATCTAAGCCCAGATTTTTGCTAAAAACACTAAAAATTGGGGTTTTTCACCAATCTAATCCAAACCAAATGCAATTGCACATGCTAAAGTGATAGGAATTCATTCCCAACAATCCAAGATAGTTATAGACAAGAATGTGAGATAAAAATCTCACCTTTTCACGGAAAATGATGGAGATGAAGCTTGAAAGCAAAGCAAGAACAATCACAAGCTTGAATCAATGTCTTATCTTTGAATTTGGAGTTGAATGATGGATTTGCAAGAGAACTTGAGCTTGGAGTTTTAATTTCCCATTCCCTCCTCCATTTTTGATGAAGCTTCAAGTGTTAGGAAATGAAGAATGAATTAATGAAGAGGAGAGGGGGTTGGGCTGAGTTAGCAAGTGGTTCAGCCCAAACCAAAGCCATAAGCAAAAAAGTGGCGAAAATTCCACTATCTCCAAACATGTCAAAGTTTATACTTAAAAAGATCGCAAACGTCATTTTGAACTCAATGGGGGTGGTCTCGAGTCCTAATTTGACCATATGCAAAAAGTAGTTTTTCGGACTAAGATCTGACTTACGATTAAAATATTTAAAATAAAATATTTAAATATAAAATCGACAAATATGCGGGTTGTTACAAACACGATCCGAGTGCCGATACCGTTAATGTATACTATATATATTTTTAATAGTAATAGCATCACATTATATTTTCTTACCTTAAGACTTAACATATAAAAATGGACATGAAATTTAAAATAGTAACCCTCATTTTTTTATAAGATAGTTATGCTGCTAAGCTTTAAGAAGCAGTCAATTTGAAAGTTTAAATGGCACTTTCAGAGATTTTTACTCACTTTGTATAAGTTTTTAATTTGAAAACAATAGATGAAAGCTTCAAATGCTAATTACAAATTTAAAAACAAAGCCTTTTCGGCTCACTAATCAATCAACAGAAAATTAACACAAAATCACCTCTAACCCACTTCAGAAGATAAATCATCTTCCTCGTTGTTGCATTCTACATTGCTCATTTTTCAAGAATCCCCAACCCACTTCAAGACATGCATTGGTATCATATTGTTGATGTTAGCTATTTTCCAAGGACTGATTTTCAAGATATAAGACACAATGATCTAAAGTAGACCGCTTTCCTTACTCCTACTACGCTATGCAATAGTCTGAAAGTTAGAAACCAAATCATGTAAGTTAAAATTTTGCTATGAAGTTTACATATTGTTACAAAGACTGGTAATATATTGACCATAATAGTGATCAATTGTTAACATGTTATTACAAACAGTTGTAACAATGATCATGGCATTTACAACATGGATTATTACAACTAATATATTGACCATTGTAGCAGTGAACAAACATGGTGATGAAATATCATAATCTGTCCCTAGCGATAATTGTGATTTGCGGGATATTGTAGATAATTAGTGTAGGTGGGTTTAAAGTTCATAAGGGTTCAGGAGACAAAACATTAGTGATAACACTTCAACATAAACTCAGTGCCTCTATATTATAACTATGATGTGTTAAGATCCTCAAACTTTGCTTCATCCATAGATAATTATACTGAATTTACCAAATGCTAATTTCTACCCAAGTCTAATTTTATTGAGCAGGTTTAACCGTTATCATTATCAAATTGTAACTCAATGAACGCTCTTAACGATTTAGCTTTGCTTAATAATTTGTGTTCATTAAACAGTAAACAAAACATACACAGACAACAAACTATTTTACTTTAACTATACTTCCCATTGTACATGGTAGGGATTGAGGCTTATGCATTAGGTGTTGGTTTTGCAATCAAGTTTGATGTAGTCGGACATGTTTGTCTTTGATTTAACCACTGACATTTATTTATTAAGTTGGCTATGTAAAACTTCAAATAACAACTCTAAAACCGCTAACATTTTAACGTATTAAAGTAGTATTTACTATACATTGTCTTCATAAACTATATTGGAACATTAACTTAAAGAATTTCCATTTGTTTGATCACAACAGAAGCAGATAATTGAAATGTAAACATGCATCAAATGAATAAATGTCGCACAAGCACTTTTACTCAAATGACTATACCAATAATTTAATACATTTCTTGCTTTGTCTTTGTTCATTTAAATTGATATTCAGTAATGTAAACATGCAGCAGTTAAAATCAACTGAGTGGCTTTTGTAAAATTTGACATTTTAATTTCTTGCGGTTTCATGCATAATATGTTTTAAACAGTGTTTAGTCTAGCATTTAGTTTCATCATACTGACTGGTCATTATATATACACTACTTTATCATTGTGGTATATTTCTTTGAAATATTATATATTGGAATGACAGGTCAATGAAATACTTTTCAAGCTATAATTCACAAATGGTATTTTATTGATATCTATATTTTGTTGTCAATTCCACTAAGTTAACCTGTAGCACATTCGTATCTATATATCTACTTAAATGTATAGAATTGATTAAATCACTTTTCGAATAATGAAAAATTAACTCCAACCAAATATTCTTGGCACCACAACATTCCTTTTCATAATGTTTTTGGTATTCCTCTATAACTTCGACTATAGTACTCAATAAATTGTGTTGTGGACCCCATGTGCGTAGCATGGGTTCGCACTTGTTAAGAACAAATAGAGGGCCTGATTTTTGGCTGTGACTAGAGAATACTATTACAAAAAAGTGATAAATGATTAAATGACAAGTGTAAAGATTTCATCAAAATTTATTACTTTAATTAGAAAAATGTCAATTTTCCACTTATTATAGATTTACCACGTAACTCTCAATAGCTTTGAAAAATGAGGCTTGCGATAGATTTATCTCACGATAGCTTTAAAACGAGGCTTGTGATAACTTTCGCGCTTGATAGCTAAAAAAAGGTGCACCATGACTATTAATGGTGACTTGCAATAGCTTTGGTTACACGATAGCTTTAGAGACATGATAGCTATGAGGTGTGATATCTTGGATGCGTAATAACTTATATGCACATAGCCCCAAGGCAACGGTAGCCATGTAGTCGATGGCTATGGATTAGGGATGTGATAGCTTTGAGAAGTTAGACACCTGATAGCATTGACTTAGACATGCGATAGCCAAGGATACAAAAATTCCTTATTAAGTATAACAAGTGAATATTTAGTAAACATTTGGAAGTTAGTTTCCACATGTTGGATGAGAATTTCAAAGGGATGATATTTAGATAAAGAGTACGGAGTTTATTGTAGAAATTTATCTAAGACTGAAAACTGAAGTAAGCTTAGGGAAGCTAAGAAATGATAGTAGCATCATTTAAAAAGGATATTCTTTATTCAAAGAATGAAAATATATGATCTAACATAAAGATCTAAAAAAGGTGTAGGGTACATAATCAATGAATGAAAGAAATAGACAAAACCCAAGATTGTAAAATATACCCACTCATGGAGTAGTTGAATGGAAAGGTGCCAAGACGAATGAAGTCTAAAATCCAACGGTATATGGTAGGATGTCACGACTTGGTAAGTCTATAGGGTTTAATTCAGAAATTTAAATTTAGGGGCTATTGGCACTTAGTAAGTATGATTGCTAGGTATTTACATTCAACTTCTTATGAGAGTCAGGGAGGGTCTTATCAGGGTGGCTCCCATAGTGGAATGACTGGCCATTTCATTAACGATGTTAAGAAAATATTAATTAGTGATAGAAAGACATAGGGAAGTAATCACTAAATAAATTTTAAGGCAACTTTAAGTTTTACACCTAAATAAAAGTCTAGGTGATTCTTATGAATGCGTTTGATGATTATATGACATGGTCCACAAATGAATGTTAAGTATTGGGTATACTTATAATTAAAATGATGTTATATGTATGCTTATGATGTGATGATTGCTCACATGATATAATGTAACTGCTATAATGAATTAGTGAGGGGAAATACTATTTCATGCTTTAGTGGTGTGGTGTCACTGTACATATGTTTTTGGGTAAGGTATTACTCATACTAGGTTTTATGTCTGACCTGTGTTTTTATTATTTCCCATAAACTCATGGATACTTATTCGAGTATGCTGAGTTTATGGATTAGACATGTGTAATGACCCAAGATTTTAGGAATTTATCTTGGAAAATATAAATAAGATTAAAATAATTTTTAAGTAGTTTTTAAAACCATGTTTAAGGGAAAGATGAGATAGCTTGATGTGGTATAATAAAATGATGTGCATTTGTGCTCAGAAAATACACATGAGTAAAGCTAGATCCCTGGATACTATGAATGAGTACATGATGCCATGTATGGAAAATGTATATATATGTATATGTATATATATGTATATGTATATATATATATATATATTTACTGATAAATAAAGAAAACCCTCAAATGTGCTATATGCAGAAATATAACTAAGTATACATGTGCATATGTGTATCAGTATAAAATAATATAGATGTATATATGTATATAAGTTATTGTCTGTAAAACATATATGTAAGTATACTAACTAAGTATTAGAATTTAAACTAGTAAGATGAAACACACAAATATGTTTTTCCTCTGGTGGATAAATAAAAAGGAAACACCAGATAATAAAGTGAAGGCTAAAAATAGAAAATGGGAGGAAAACAAAAATGTATTTTGTATGGGCTGAATTAAGAAAAAAAAGAAATATGTGTATAATATTGCTGGAAATCAGATCACACATTTAGCATGCAAATAGACAAGAGAAAAAGCATTTTTATGGAAAAGTAAGATTTCTAAAAATAACCAAAGTAGATAACCACTTTTCTCTTCACCAAATTAAGCCGAGGAGGGTAGAATCTTGGGTTCAAATAAATGCAGATAACATAATTTTCTAATGGGCAAAAATGGCTTTAGCCAATACCCAAAACCCTAAAGAGAACTCTGTATATATATAAGCAGCAGCCTCCTCTCCTTCTCAAAAAGAACTTTGAAAAAAGAACCATATAAAACATAAGGCAAGTGAAGGAAAAGAGCTTGAGGCTAAAGGCAGAAGTTTATCAATTAATTAAGAAAGCAAAGAAGAGAGCTAGGTGAGAAAACTCACTCAACAACTTAAGGCACTAAGTCCTAATGAAGGCAACCAGTTATAAATTAATTTTTCTTAAAAGTGTATGTGATTGTCTTTCAGAAATTAAGGATGCTTTAATGCTAGATGGTTGTTCTGGTTGATTTATTTTGTGAATATTCTAAACATGATCAGTATGCATGAATAAGTATCTTAAAAACCCAGATCTCTTTCTGATATGATACTGGTTAGAAATATAAATATATACCCAGAAAATAAAATGTTGAATATAAGCAAGTAGTGTTGGTTTTGGCTCAACCCAGAAGAATTGATGAGCATATGGGCTGCAATATACATATGTATATGTGTTGAGGCTTAAGATGAAAAGGAATTAGGAGTGCAATAGGCTTGCCTATGTGCTGATACTCCTGATTCAAAGAAAATATACAATAACCACCTAGTAAATAGATTTTGTGATTTAGGAAGCTTGGTCAATCTGAGTTTAACTAAAGCACAGATGTTTGCAACAAAATCTTCCCATAGAGCCATAAACCAATGTTAGTTGTCTATACCTCTTTTAAATTGCAAGAACATGTTTTAATAAGTACCAATACTTAAATTGCTTGATTGCCTCTGTTTCTTTATATGAATGATGAGGAATGCTATGAGATGAATGCTTGTTTTAGTGAAATGACTCACTGATTGGGTTTGCCCTGAAAAATTTAAAAGAGAAAGTACCTGAGAACTTGATTAGGAAATGGGGTCAAGATTACTACAGGAATGACTTGTGTTCTTGAGTAATGCAAGTTGACACATGGCTTGTTTAAGTCCTGAGATCTTTGTGTAATGGAGTGAATTAGTTCATTACAGTGTGTCCATTGATTCATAAAATTGCAGATGAGACCAGGGTAGATAAATATATCAAGGGAAGAATATTTGACATGATGAGGAACTAGAGTTTTCCCAGAAATGAAATATGAGGAGGGAATAAATGATTTAACTCATGTTGGTTATTTTTCTGTTTTGTGTGAATGATTATTTGATTTATGACTGAATTGTATGCCTGAATGTATGTGCCATATCTATATAAAGTCTCCGGAAAGAAAGATTAAAGTGTGCACATGTACAATGACACAGAACATGCACACAAGTATTACTTGTTTTGAAAGGGGAGAACTATATGCATATGTACTTAATTCAATTTTAACTTAATTAATTAATTGCTTTAGTGGATTTTCTCATACCAGACATGTGTCTGACCCTAGTGTGCTAATGGCATCTGGGGTGTCTCATTTAAAATGAGGTAGCTTCAAATGCTTTTTTAGGAACAGCAGCCTCTAGGTAGGAGTAGAAGCAAGGCATTGAGAAGAAGATTATAGCATGCTAGAATTAGATAGATAAGAGCTTAAAAGATGAAATTTGCATGTATTGATATTTTAAAAATTTCCATTGTAGCAAGTACTGAGTGATGTTGGATATTTGGTTAAGTATTTTAAGAATTTGACTTGTAACTGGAATTTAAAATATCTGAGTTCCATTATCTGAAATGTTGAAAAGTTTTTATCTATAATTTTGTAAGTTAGATCCATAATAGTGATTTTATAGGAGGGTGAAGTTAGATCCATATTAGTGATTTTATACATGTTTAGACATGTTTTGTTCAGATATTGTCACACCAGTACCTTTGCAATTTTAACATGAATCTGAATTTCTTTTTACTAAAGTTTTGGGCAAAATGCATTTTAAGACCCTATGAAATATGCCTGAACAGAGAGTCTATTTAACCCATGTTTTTCTTTGCTGAGTATCCACATGTCCCAGGAAACTCACCCTGGACTGCATTTCATTTAGCCTAGTATCTTGGTATCAAGGAATCAAGTTTCTAGAATATGATAATTCACTTAAAAATATCCCAGATATGAGATTGCATATAAGGCAGATTTTATAGGAAAGCAAACATAGAAAATGATAGAAGCTTATATCATTTTCAGAGCACAGACACTACACTATTAATTTTATAGATAATCATAACATAATTATCTGGTTTCTATGGATCATATTTCATAGAGGATCCAGCAAGCTATCAAAGATTAAAAATCATATTGTTACCTATATGAATAAAATTTTATTACATAAATAAAATTGAGCTATGTGGGGATTGATTAAATTTAATCAATCAATGTAACCTCTTGTTTGCAATAACCTGATTAAACAAGAGGGGCACATGCATCTTCATATGTGTGTGCATATCCTTGTGGTTGCACTGATATATCTATATTGGTAAAACTTCTGATCCTGGATAACGTTTGTTTATTGGAAAAAGGAAAATGACCATGGGAAAATATATTTGTTAATAAATGATACATATATATATCAATTTGTAAAAAAAATCCTTACAAAATTAAGGTAGAAAAGAGAGGGTCATTCCATTTGGTATCAGAGCTATGTTATTAAACATAGCAGAAATAAAGATCAAGTTCTCTGATAGAAATAAAATTTAAAGAGACTAAATATATAACAATGTTTTCAGTGTAAATAACACCACTGAAATAATAAAATTACCAATCAAACTAACCAGCTATGTAAATTATTATTAGCAAACTATGGTAGGAAGACCACCAAATCAGGGAGCAGGATCTTCCAATGCACCACCAATAGTCAATCTGCAAGACTTGGTGAGAGCATTTAGGGATATGGCAGGACAAAGGCAAGGAAATCCCTATGAAGAGCTCTCAAAATTAATTAAGACATATACTCATTTAGGAGGCAAAAGCTTTGAAGGGACAGAGAGTATTATGGAAATTCAAGCATGGTTGAGAACATTGGATAGAATTTTCAATTACATGCAACTTGATGATCAAAGAAAGAGGCAAGTGGTTTCGAGACAGCTAAAAGGAGTAGCTTTAAGCTGGTGGGAAGTAATCATTGTAGGAAGAAATGAGAATGAAATCACTTGGAATCAATTCAAAGAGATGTTGGAAGCAAGGTTTGTACCAGCATCAGCTAAGACTACCTTGCTAGAAGAATTTATTAGACTTAGGCAAGGAACTATGACTGTCATAGAATACACTCAAAAGTTTGAGGGGCTTTCCACGTATGGAGCAATGCTTGTGGCAGATGAAGCATCCAAAAATGATAGGTACATAAAAGGTTTGAACCCAGGACTTAGCAGAGCTATGTTACCTTATGCTGAAAGGACCTTTGACCACGTGATAGACTTAGCTTTGAGATTGGAGCAGCATGACAAGGAAAGGGAAAAATTCAAAATTTTCAAGAACAATAACGGTAAGAAGGGTAAGGGGAGATATCATCCTTATGATAAGAAGAAAGAAGAGGCCAGTACTAAGTCTACTGGGGATATTAAAGCTAAGGAAACCAAGAAGATTGTGTGTCATCAATGTGGAAAAGAAGGACATATCAAACCAAGATGTCCAGAATTGAAAGGAGGAGCTTTCAAGTGTTATTTATGTGGGAAAGAAGGGCATATGAAAAGAAATTGTCCTGAGAATAAGCAGCAAGGAAAATTAGCAAACTTGGAAGAAAAAGGCAAAACAGTGGAGATCAATGCTGAGAAGCACAGTCAAGTGGAAGGTACACTATTTATTTGTAATGTACCCATAGCAGTAGTATATGATACTGGAGCAACTCATTCTTTAATTTCATATGAATTAGTTAAAATGCTGAAATTAAGTTGCATATTGGTTGAAACCGCTTTACATATACAAAGTCCACTGGGAAGTTCTAGTGTTTTAAACATGATCTGTGTGGATGTGGAATTAAACATAGGAGGAGATACTTTTATTTCCAATTTATATGTTTTAAATTACCCAAACATAGGTGTTATTTTAGGAGTAGACTGGTTAAGGCAATTCAAGGCCATAATTAACTTAGACTCATCCACCATATCATTGCAAAACCATGGAAGCCAGAGGATCACAATTTTGTGTGAAGTGTCCAAGGGAAGAAAATTGTGTCATTTGATTGATTTGGGTAAAGATTTCAGTGAACATATTATTGAGGAAATTCCCATAGTCAATGAATACTTGGATGTTTTTGAGGAGGTTAATAGTGTTCCAAACCATAGGCCAGTGGAATTCCAAATTCATTTAGTTCCAGGAGCAAGCCCAGTGATTAAAAAGCCAACAAGAATGGGGCCAAATGAACTAAATGAATTAAAGAAACAATTAGAGGAATTAGAAAATAAGGGTTTTATAAGACCTAGTAATTCTTGCTGGGGGGCACCAGTGGTGTTTGTTAAGAAACAAGATGGTACCTTGAGACTCTGCATAGATTATAAGGAATTAAACAAGGTAACCATTAAAAATAAATACCCACTGCCAAGAATAGATGATCTTTTTGATCAATTGGCTGGAGCAAGAGTATTCTCTAGGCTAGATTTAGCATCTGGTTTTCATCAAATGAAGGTGGAAGAATCAAGCATCAAGTACACTGCCTTTAACACTAGATATGGGTTGTATGAATTTTTGGTTATGCCATTTGGCTTGACCAATGCATCATCATACTTTGTAGATTTAATGAACAGAACCTTTAGAGATTATTTAGACAAGTTTGTGCTTATTTTTATAGATGACATTTTAATTTATTCCAAAACAATGGAAGAGCATGAAAGTCATCTGCACATGGTTTTGTCTAGACTAAGGGAAAAAGACTTAAAGCCAAAATACTCAAAATGTGAATTTTGGAAAGAGGAAGTGCATTTTCTTGGCCATGTTATATCTGCCCAAGGAATTTCTATGAACCCCAATAAAGTAGTGGCTATTCAAGCATGGAAGAGGCCAAGCACTGTGAGTGAAGTGAGGTCATTTATGGGGATGGCAGGGTATTATAGGAGATTTATAAAAGATTTTTCAAAAATTTCTACACCACTTACTAACCTAACCAGGAAGAACCAAGCTTTTGTTTGGTCAGAAAAATGTGAAAAGTCTTTTGAACAGTTGAAGGAGGCATTGGTGAATGCTCCAATTTTAAAAGTACCTCATGGAAATGAAGAATTAGTTGTATACACTAATGCTAGTGGATTTGGCTTGGGTGCAATGTTGATGCAACAAGGCCAAGTCATTGCATATGCATCCAGACAACTTAAACCCCATGAAGTTAGGTATGCCACACATGATCTTGAATTAGCAGCTGTGATCTATGCTTTGAAACTTTGGAGACATTATTTGTTTGTCACTAAGTTTGAACTTTACACTAACCACAAGTCTCTAAAATATTTATTTTCACAAAAAGATTTGAACATGAGGCAACATAGATGGGTGGAGTTCTTAGCTGCCTATGACTTTGACATACTCTATACACCAGGCAAAGCAAACAAAGTTGCAGATGCTCTAAGTAGAAAGCATGCTAAATTGGCTATGATGATGATAAGAGAATTTAAGGACTTGTCTTTGCTAACTGAGTTAGAAATTAGGGAGAATGGTTGTGTGCACATTGATGAGCAGGTGCATGGTGCACAAGAAAATAAAGGGAAGTTAAGCTTAATGACACTTCAACCAGATTTAATTCTGAAGGTAGAAAAAATGCAAGAACAGGATGCAAACTTATTAGAGAAGAAAATTCTCCTCTCAAAAGGGGAGGAAGTGATGAATCACCATATTGATAAAAATGGTTATATGAGATACCAAAATAGGATGTGTGTGCCAAAGGACACCGAATTGAAGAAAGAGATATTGAATGAATATCACAGAAGTAAATATTCCATACACCCAGGCAACACAAAAATGTACCAAAATTTGAAAAGAGACTTCTGGTGGAAGGGGATGAAATCAGATGTAGCTAAACACATTGCCAAATGTATGACTTGCCAACAAGTCAAGGCTGAAACCCAAAAGCCATCAGGGTTGATGCAGCCTCTTAGTGTACCACAGTGGAAGTGGGAAGATATATCTATGGATTTCATAGATGGGTTGCCTAGATCTAAGAAAGGAAATACAAGTATATGGGTGATAGTTGATAGGCTAACCAAAGTAGCACACTTCATCCCAGTCAAGTCAGAAAGGACAGCACCAAAGCTAGCTCAAATTTTTATGAAGGAAGTGGTAAAATTGCATGGCATTCCCAAAACCATTGTGAGTGATAGGGATACCATCTTCACCTCAAAATTCTGGAGAAGCTTTCAAGAAGCAATGGTAAGTGAACTATGCTTAAGTACTGCCTACCATCCTCAGTCAGATGGGCAGACTGAGGTAGTAAACAAGGTTTTGGAGGACATGTTAAGAGCATGTGTATTGGATTTTGGGGGCAACTGGGAAGATTATCTTCATCTAGTTGAATTTACATACAACAACAGCTATCAAAGCACCATAGGAATGGCTCCATTTGAAGCCTTATATGGTAAGCCTTGTTTGTCACCTGTTTGTTGGGTAGAAGCAGGAGAAAGGGCTATTTTAGGGCCTGAGTACATACAAGAAACTAAGGAGAAAATTGAGTTGATAAGGAGAAGAATGGCAGCAGCACAAGATAGGCAAAAGAAATTTGCAGACAGGAAAAGGAGGCAGGTAGAATATGAAGTGGGAAATTTTGTTTTCATCAAAATCTCACCTATGAAAAATGTGCTGAGATTTGGGAAACAAGGCAAGTTAACCCCAAGATATATTGGACCATACAAAATTTTGGAAAGAATTGGCTCCTTGGCATATAAGTTGGAATTGCCAGAAAACATGCAAGGCATACATGATGTTTTTCATGTATCACAACTGAGAAGGTGGGTACATGACAAGGCAGAAATTCTGGAGACCCCAACCCAAGTGCAGATAAATCCTAATTTGATTTATGAAAAAGATCCAGTAGGGATTTTGGCAAAGGATGTGAAGAAATTAAGAAATAAATCACTAAAACTTGTGAAAGTACAGTGGAGTCTTGATCCCAATGATTGCACATGGGAATTAGAGGACAAGGTTAGGATGAACTACCCTAAGCTATTCTCAGATTAGAGGTAAATCTAATTTTTTTTAATTTGCTTTTCTTTTGGATGCATGTATTTTTTTTAGTTATTATCATAGAACTAGAAATCTAAGTGGTTTAGGAGTACTTGTTTTCTGATTTAAGCTTGGAAAAATTGTGGGACACAATTCCTAAAAGGTGGGGTGTATGTAATGACCCAAGATTTTAGGAATTTATCTTGGAAAATATAAATAAGATTAAAATAATTTTTAAGTAGTTTTTAAAACCATGTTTAAGGGAAAGATGAGATAGCTTGATGTGGTATAATAAAATGATGTGCATTTGTGCACAGAAAATACACATGAGTAAAGCTAGATCCCTGGATACTATGAATGAGTACATGATGCCATGTATGGAAAATGTATATATATGTATATGTATATATATATATATATTTACTGATAAATAAAGAAAACCCTCAAATGTGCTATATGCAGAAATATAACTAAGTATACATGTGCATATGTGTATCAGTATAAAATAATATAGATGTATATATGTATATAAGTTATTGTCTGTAAAACATATATGTAAGTATACTAACTAAGTATTAGAATTTAAACTAGTAAGATGAAACACACAAATATGTTTTTCCTCTAGTGGATAAATAAAAAGGAAACACCAGATAATAAAGTGAAGGCTAAAAATAGAAAATGGGAGGAAAACAAAAATGTATTTTGTATGGGCTGAATTAAGAAAAAATAAAGAAATATGTGTATAATATTGCTGGAAATCAGATCACACATTTAGCATGCAAATAGACAAGAGAAAAAGCATTTTTATGGAAAAGTAAGATGTAACGTATCGGGTTTTGCCCGCTCGAAAATCAACATCCGTACTTCACATTGTACTAGAATGCCGCAGATTCGACCGTTCAAATCCGATTCGCCGGAGCTATAACACAATTAAGTAAATAACATAGCGGAAGAAATGAATAATACATTGATATATAATATCTGATACAACAGAGTGATACAATGAATATCAATATACATCGGAGATGATACAACAAATATCAGCGGGAAAGAAAAGATAACAACAGCAGCGGAACAATATCAATAGAAGTGATAACTCCAAATGATCTTCAGACAAGAATGAATCCACAACTCCAAGATAAGCAACTCCGATGAATGAACTAGCTCCAGATAATCTACTAAACCTGAATATCTGAAAAGAAACCCAACTCTAAACTGCTCGTGTGGAAAATTATGAGCACCCAGAGTTTAGGAAGGGAACAATAAACTCCGGATCAGTCATGGGACTGGTGTGAGCAACAAAAACAGTTTATCTTTAAAACAAACAACAACAGAATTTTAAACATTGAAATCCGCAATGCTTTTGGAAAATGAAACTACCATAAGACCTCCCGCCACACACACAATGCAAACGCAGAATTGGAGGAGATTTCTTCTTATGATAGTCAAACATGCTTACTACGCAAATCATTGGATTATTATTATTAGTGCATAGTGCAGAAAACATTTCGAAAGTATAATATTAATCTTAGCCAACATACGACCAGTATCGTATGCCTACTATAGCTACCATCTAAACAGTGGTGACCACCGTACGTAAATGGCAGGTTCTACAACTAAAACCGTACAAGTTCCGTATTGGAGAAATGGATTTCCAACAAATGGTCAGGCTAAGGAACTTCCTTCCGCCGCATGGGAACGCCTCTGGCGGGACGCCCCGAGAGACAAACTGCTCTCTGCCAACAAGGCCGTGTTACCCCTGTAACAGGTAACTCACGAATATGCCACCTCCCGGTCCTTTGGGACCTTTATCCGAGCGCTCGATAACCAACATCACACATCATAAAGAAAGTGTATCCACATGAGTAAGTATCAGGGCTCCATACCATAATACCACCCCTTTCCAGAAGGAAATGACATACCCTAAAGGGCGCGACCCTCATAACCTTGCCGCAACGATCCTGTTTCGACCATTTCCGGGTTGTGAGGCCCTGACGAAGTCTCGTCCACAAAGCTACGCTTTTTCAAAAAGCCACGCTTTGGGTCAACAGATGATCAACCTATGATCACAAAGATAAATGATCAAACAAATGATCATATCACAAATGATCAAACACTGATCATCACACAGCTACACTCAGCATGCCACATTACCAAATTGGGAATATATCGCTGATAACCTTCAACTACATAACCTCTGAGCTCGTACGTCTCAGAGAAGGTTGTTAAGCTAAGAGAATAAATTCTCCGCCACCAACAGAAATGTATTTAAAAGAAATCGGCTTTATATCTCAAAGTGTAATGTCAGACATGTATCCATACAAGTCTGTTCCGGGTTCGAATAGAACCGAAGGCACTTCTCACGAAGCCCTTGCAATTCCGGATAACTTCCAATCACGTCCGGACTTCCCATCACAAAGGGTGATAAAATCTCTATACCGGGGACCAGTCGATGCAGAGACATTCGATGAGTTGTCCTTTCGTTTTTGAAAATATCCGGTCTTCACCACCGGTCTTCAAATGCTATCCATATACGACGTATCATTATTCGGAACGGGTTATATGACACAAAGGTCCTCTCCTGGCTAAACCGAATAATGAGCGTAATATTTTAAAAAAACATATGGATATTGGGATGTCAATTAAGTCACAACTTACTACCCAAAACTTTTCTTTTCAAATGGTTTAAACAAATTACCATTTTCAAATCTTTAAATAAAAAGATTTATTTTAACAACCTTAAATGGTTTAACAATTTTCCACATTTTAATCTTTTAACAAAAGATTCCTTCACAGATTTTCCAAATTAATTTCCATTTCAGTTTGACTCGTTAAATCTTTAAATCAAAGATTTAACTCATAGCTTTCAAAAACAATTTCATTTCAAATGGTTAAACAATTTATCATTTTAAATCTGTTAAAAATAAACAGATTTAATTCATAGTTTTCAAAAAGAATTCATTCATAACTTGGAAAACCATTTTCACTTCAATCTTGAAATTCCTTTAATTAAACTGGAATTTCATTTCTTATCTGAAAGCTTTTATTCTTTTGAAAACAACAGTTTTCATTTTGGAAACCCGATTCATTTATACAAGTTAAAGTCATTTGGGTTAAATCCAAATTCTCAAAATTATGCTTTTAAAATGGTTTAAATTCATACAAACACTTTTATAACATTTTTAACCGTAATTTCCAAACATGGAATTCAATTTCCAAATTATTTTGAATTCAAATTTAAATTAAATTATTTAAATTGGAAATTTAATTAAGTTATTTAAAATAACTTTTATCTTAAAAACTCCATTTCAAAAGCTTTAACATTTAACCCAAATTCATTTCCAAAATCAATTGAAATTAAAATTTCAATTTCAAAAACATTAAATTTAAATTATCTATGACTTAACCGATTTCCACGTGAAATCCATATTTGTGTGTGTATAAGTGTAGTCCAGGGGTTTTACACACAATAGTGCAACATCAATCATCACAGATTAAAACACAACAATATAGTTGATAAGCGATATAAACTATAACGCTTATCGTTCATTCACAGATTACAGATATATAAATATCACAGATAATAATTTACATCACAAGTAAAAACACAAATCAGGGTATATCACAAATCATCACATATCAGGGATATCAAACAATCAAATCATCAAATAGAATTCAAACATTCATAAGTAAGATCAATTAATCCTTTGATTAATTTTAAGTCAGATTAGTTACTTATGAATAAATTACTAATCCTGGTTAATTAACTTCAATAATTTACAAATTATTTTGATTAATTATTCTTTAATCATTTATTAATTAACCATTAATAATTAATTAACCTTTATTTATAATTCATCAACCTTAAATTATTAAATAATAACCTTTTAATTATTTAATTCACTATTTAATTAATTATCCTTAATTAATAAATTAACCTTTAATTAATTAATTACCATTTTATTAATTGTCCTTAATAAATTACATTAATAAATCCTTTAATTATTTAATTAATCAATTTACTTAATCAATTTAATCATTTATTTAATTTCTTTTAATTAAGAAATTATCTTTAAGTAATTAATTACCTTAAATTACTTATATTAATTGCCCTTTTGACTACGTTAATTAACTGACTAACCTTTAATAAATTATTCTCAAATTAATTACCTTAAATTAATTAATCACATTTATTTACTAATCACATTCATTAATTAATCACATAAATTAATAAATCAACCTTAATCAACTTCAAAGTTTATTTCTAAATAACGGTTATATATATATTAAACCACTTTAAACTTAATAACTTTAATATAATTCATTTTGAAGCCTTTAAAATCACATGTTAAATGATACTTTTGTTTTAAGGGAATTAAAAAGAGTTAGATCAAATTCCTTTTTAATTTCACATATTTAAATTATGCTTTACTTATTTAATATTTAGATTTACAAAACTCTATTTGAAATTTTAATTAAAAATCCAAATTCCATTTCAAATTGCTTTAAAATTTAATTACAGACAGGTTTTCAAAAATCGTTACAAACTAAGATTAACCCGAGGCAATATTCATCTGCTTCGAGTCCAACCCACCCTTACTTCGAGTCTCACTCGAAATAACCCGAGTACGCACTCGAGTACAAACCCACGATCGAACTGCTGACATACACACGCGCCACTGTGCACGTACACACCATATCGGAGCCACTCCGATCAAGTCGCCGATCACGATCAAGTCGCCCACGACCTTGCTGAAACCTCCGACCACCCAGCTTGAAGAAATCAATAGCTAATCAAAATCGAGCTACCAGCCTCGAACTGGAAACCAACTGCTCGCCTAAAATCGCCCCGACCACGCGACGCCGACCACCTGGCCTCGCACCACCGCGACCACATCACCCCCAGACATCCACGAAACTATCCCCAGACCCTCGTCTAACTCGATGCACCCTAGAATTGTCAGCGACCCATTTTTTTAACATGAACTAACCTGGGTTCGTAAACCCTATTTTGATCTCGTGTTCGAATTTTTGGGTTTAAAAAATCACATTGGTATTTTTCTAGTAATCATGAACTTCAAATCTTGCTGTCGCCACGAATTCGAGGCCTGCAATTACATAGATCATCAGAATTTTGCAAATTTCTGTTTTCCGTTCAACTTCGAATTCCACGATAAAGAATAAACTAAAAATCTCGATTCTTTCTCCTAAATTCATGATTCAGGAAGGCAAACAAGATTTTGAAACCAAATCTCAAATCTCACTCAATTTAAATTTGAACAAGATTCGACCTTTTCCCTGTGTTTAGCATTTTCCAGATATCCCTTCTACCTTTAAAGCTTAAATATGATTTTAGCATTTAGATCTTGTCAATTGTTACATGATTTATTTAAACATCACATTCTAAAGATGATCAGGTAAGTAGATATGAAATTTCTTTTTATCTGTAGCCTGTAAATAGACAGAGGAGTATATTCATCCCTGTCATCAGTTATAAACCCAATCACACATTTATATACATACACGCAGGCACAACATTCGCACATATTCACATCATAGCTTCCAATACGAATCCAAACATCAAGATAAAAATCAGGGTTAAGAGGTTTGCTCACATTGGTTGATGAAGCAGAGACCTGGAAACTTTTATTTTCTTTGACAGTTTTGAATTTGTTTAAAGCTTCAAACAGGCTGCAGACTTCAATCTACATCTGCTTTCAAGTTGAATCTTCATTTCCTTTTTCTCTTTTTTCTTCTTTTTTTTCCTTCTAGAGAAACCTGTTTCTCCCAGGTTTCCAGATTTAAATTTTTCTTCTTTGTTTTGATGTTTTAAACTGAAGTTTGTTTAAGTTTTAGAGGATATTACTTACTACAGGTCTTAGCTTGAAGGGAACGAAAATGAAATGAAGAGGAGGTGTAAAAGAAAGTAAGTTACAGGTTGATGTTATTATTTGTACAAGTTAATATTGTTTTGTACCATCATTTCAGAGATATTTCTTCTTTAGGTTGCTGATGTGAATTTTTAGTGTGCTTGCATTAATTGGCATTGTACAATACACTCATCTTATTATTTTCTTTCGGCTGTACAAAAGAAAATGAAATATTTTAAAGGTGGCTTGTATAAATCTATGTTGTGTACTAAGGATTCATGCATTCATTGCTCAAGTCCTTTATGTCTTCATATGTTTGAATACTTAAACATACTTGCCCTTTTAATTTCTTATATACCAATATGATTCTCTCTTGCCTGCAAATATATGCCTTCATATGTTTTACTGATGAGATATGGTTTGTTTGAGTTAGAGAAGAAATACATTTCTTATTTATGTTGTTAGTATTTTTGTTGGTACTATATCTTACTTCTCATATTTATTTTTTGTAGTCTATTTTGTTTATATCCTTGAATGTATATATTTTTATTACATATATTTGTATTATTTGTTTCATATTTGTCTACATTTATTCATATTTAAATGTATTCTATTTTCTTTAAATCTTATTGTTTTGTAATATAAATAAATTTCTATTTTTAATTCGATGTTAGGATTTATTCTAATATTTATTATTATCATTTATTTCTAATCCGTTTATTCATGGTTTAAATTCATATACAATAATTTAAATTTAAACGATTTATACAGAATTTATTCGAGTTCGGGGAAACTCGCATCTATTTATAATTAATTTTACAAATTTTTATTCAAGAATTTAATAAATTATCAATTTAAATTTAATTAAAATTCGGGGTCGTTACAGACTTCCCCCCTTAAAAGAATTTCGTCCTCGAAATTCACAGGCACGAAACAAAGACAGATAAAGAATGTTTCATTTAATCAAACTGAACATCTATTCTGCATTTGGCTTACCAAATCAGAACATCAATAACAGATACAAGAACGAATCTATTGAATTCTTTCACACGATACTCGGGTTATCCAGATCTACGAAATATGCAGGGGCATTGGTTAGTTCGAAAGGATAACTAACCATTCGTAGAACATATCGGGACCCAAAGAATAGATAGATATATGGATATAATTTCAAAACTTTTAGTTTAAAAACCAAAATGTACCTATCAACCATAGCAAACAAAGCAAACAAGGCAGCCAATACATCCAAACAAACAAATTGACTCAGCTGGAGTTTATATCCCATTTTTTATATATCGAATCTTCTTTCTGGATCTACCAGAAACTATCGAAGAATTGAGAAAAGATATTGAACAAAAGAGATCGATAGAGAAAAGATCGCTTCCTTGTTGTTACAGAGTATTGACCGATTATAGTCATATTCCCATGTCCCCTATCTCGTCCTCTTCTTGCACTCATACTCACTATCTGTGGATAGTAAGAAAATTTACTGAGACATTCGAACGGATATCTGAGGAATACTCATTCTAGAGTTTACTTCACTCTATCTCTAATGAGCTACTTAACGTGTTATACTCCTGAGCTAACGTTCAACCTTAGCTCTGATACCACATGTAACGTATCGGGTTTTGCCCGCTCGAAAATCAACATCCGTACTTCACATTGTACTAGAATGCCGCAGATTCGACCGTTCAAATCCGATTCGCCGGAGCTATAACACAATTAAGTAAATAACATAGCGGAAGAAATGAATAATACATTGATATATAATATCTGATACAACAGAGTGATACAATGAATATCAATATACATCGGAGATGATACAACAAATATCGGCGGGAAAGAAAAGATAACAACAGCAGCGGAACAATATCAATAGAAGTGATAACTCCAAATGATCTTCAGACAAGAATGAATCCACAACTCCAAGATAAGCAACTCCGATGAATGAACTAGCTCCAGATAATCTACTAAACCTGAATATCTGAAAAGAAACCCAACTCTAGACTGCTCGTGTGGAAAATTATGAGCACCCAGAGTTTAGGAAGGGAACAATAAACTCCGGATCAGTCATGGGACTGGTGTGAGCAACAAAAACAGTTTATCTTTAAAACAAACAACAACAGAATTTTAAACATTGAAATCCGCAATGCTTTTGGAAAATGAAACTACCATAAGACCTCCCGCCACACACACAATGCAAACGCAGAATTGGAGGAGATTTCTTCTTATGATAGTCAAACATGCTTACTACGCAAATCATTGGATTATTATTATTAGTGCATAGTGCAGAAAACATTTCGAAAGTATAATATTAATCTTAGCCAACATACGACCAGTATCGTATGCCTACTATAGCTACCATCTAAACAGTGGTGACCACCGTACGTAAATGGCAGGTTCTACAACTAAAACCGTACAAGTTCCGTATTGGAGAAATGGATTTCCAACAAATGGTCAGGCTAAGGAACTTCCTTCCGCCGCATGGGAACGCCTCTGGCGGGACGCCCCGAGAGACAAACTGCTCTCTGCCAACAAGGCCGTGTTACCCCTTGTAACGACCCGTAAATTTCAACCGTTTTAATAACGTAATTAGTTGAAATTTTGCGAAATTTTAAACGATAAAGTTTTGAAATATAAATTTAATATTTGGAATACGTCTAGTTAAACATAGCAACTGGTAGATTTTCGTCCGAAAATACGAAAGTTTATTTCGCGCGAAAATTCACTTCAATTTAATCAGTTAAAAAGCAGTGAAAATAAAACGTTTTCAAAACCAAAATATTTTTACATAGAAAAATTCTAAACCATCTTCTGAGCAAGATTTCAGTTTGTCGTTTTTCCAAATTCGGACATCTATTGCTCCGTCGTTCTTATTTTATGAAAAATAGCAGCATTCTGGTACCGATATCGACTTTTTATCGGATGATCGTACCACTGATATCTGTATACCATTTTGATCGTCTCGTCGTGCTGATCTCCGCTGTATATTCATTTCTGGGTTTTGAAGTCCGTTACGCAGCGAAATTCGCGGAAAACGATTTCGTACCGGTACCGGTTTTGTGACTTTTCTTTTTTTTCACGGCATTATACCAACAGTTTTTTTCATTTAATAACTCTCTGTATTCGTGCGCGACCTTAGCCATTTCATCTGTTTCCAATATATGGCTGTTGCACTTCAAATCTCAATGTTTTACTTTGAATATATATAAAAATATAAACGTGCCTATTCATTATTTGAAAGCTTTATCTCACTGTGCTCTTTTCCTTTCCTTGCGTGTTCATCTCTTCCCTCCTCCAGCAGGTCGCAGTCCACCACTGCATTTTCACGTCGCCAAACTTATCCCATCAACTTCGACACTGTTCCATCTCCTCCAATGGCCACCCTCTACCGAGACCCAATGGCCGAAGCCATTCCACATCTTCCCAGCTGAATTCGCTGTCGTCGCTCCTTCCTTTCTGGCACGTCTCCACCGACCACCCGGCCTCGTGAGGAGCAGCTCGACCCCACTTACGAGATCAACAGCCAAACCACTGGCCCACTTTCCTTGCCGTGAGTTTCCAAATCTTTGTATGTTGAGAGGGGTGAACATATTAAAATATATATATATTTACATTTTCTATAGTTTATGTATAAAGTTACGTTAATTTATATTACAGTGAAGTATGTTATAAGTTAGCCTATTATTATGTTCTTATACATATAGTACACTAGTTTAAACTTAACGATTTAGTATTTGATTAGATATGAAATTGCCTTCGCTCACAAATATATAATTGCCTGAATGTAAACTAGTAGGAGCATGCGGTTTTCTTTGTTTTGTTAACTTATGTTATTAAATGTTGGTTTTAGAGAGTTTGTACGTATTGTTAGTTATATTATTCTGAAATATTATATTTGCATGCATATGGGATTTGCATAATTGATTTAATTAGGCGTTGTAGTATATAGCGGTTCATGAATGTACACAAGTTGAGTTTGATAAGTAAATTTGGATCTGAGCCTATTTTATGTTATGAACATTGATTTTCAAGTATTGATAAGCTGCTTGTTAGTTTGAATATATATTTAGTATAGGCCAGTTCAAGTTATAAACGTGAGTTATACATATGTTTAGTTGTATAAATTTTGACTATAGTTCCTTTTATAGATTAATGTATAATGCAGGGTAGGTGTAGGTTACAGTATATAAAATTTAAAGGAAGCACTGTAGGTACGTTTATAAATTATAAAAGTTGTAAGTAATCTGTAGTGTTTTTAAAAAATAATAATAATAATAATATTATAAAATATAAGAGAGGTATGAAAGTAGGTGCAGCCTATATTTATATATGTATTGTATGGTTTATAGTCTGTTGACTTCGAAGAATAAAATACAGGTTGATTTCCTTTATATAGTCATATATATGTAGTTGTTTATTTTATAGTATGGGGGTATTTGATTTAACGCGTGTTTAAAATGTATACCTGTCATGTTGATGTTTTGGTTTCTTTTAGATATAAAGTATTTATACGTGTATATGTTAAATTTTCATTTATTGTTAAGTACCGTTTAAAAAAAAAAATGAATACGGATTTTTAAGTATGAGTTTATGAAGGGTATTTTGTTAAGTTGTATATTTCTAATATAGGAAGCCTACTTGATTTTATAATAAATTTGAATCTGGAGAGATAACAGATAGATATGCGTGTTTAAATTTAATATTGGTTTTAAAATGTGTGTTTTTTTATATTAGTTTAAGGAAAATGGTAATATAATATATTTTTGTCCGATTTTATCCCCATCGATCCACTTCTGATTTGATTTCGTTTATTTCTTATCTATCAGTTTGTCCGTCCAATTCGTACTAATCTAGCCTCGTTTTGGGAAGTCGTGCTTGGATTTCGTAACTCAACTTCATCGTCTATTTTTCAGCCTCGAAAGGTGAGCACTCACTCACGATTAACGTTCTTTTATTTATTAAATTTGATTTCAATTGAAACGACAATTGAAATATGCTGCTGTTGGATATTTACACTGTTATTACCTGTATCAGTTCACCTGTGACATCTGACACCATTATCTGTTATATATATGAAATGATAATCCAGTTTGGTTGTTAATTGATTGATTGTTGATGTTTATATTGGACGTTAAATCGTTAATGTTAAAATGATAAATTGAATGAAATTGAAATTGATATAGGATAATTAAATGATTAAATTTGATTAACTGACATCTGTATAATATGACCCCCTTTAACTGTTAAATTTATTGACACGTAGGATTTGTTTAATTACACTTTGAACCACTGACTGTATGTTGTAAAACTGATGATGGATGAAATTGTAACATATGACAAGTGAAAACCGTAATGTAATAATCTTTAATCTACATGAAATGATAGTGTAGATTCTAGAAATAATTATGTTAATTCGTACAAATAACAATGCGAATTAATACGGTTATTTCGGGATTATTTGAATTGATTATTGGATTGATATTGTTTGCTGTTATTGCTTGTTTATTTACTTTGACACCATCCCAGTTATCACACTGCAAGTTCCCTTTGTTATGCTTTGATTTTGAATTGAATTGGAATCGGGTTGAAATGATAAATACCCAAATTGAACTTTGACCTAGGATAGGAAATTTTAATAAAACCAGATTGGTCAATGAATTTGATTTAAAATAAATAAAGATTTTATTTGAATAAATAATATGGTTTTGAAATTAAGTTTGAAATTGAATTTAGTTTGAAATTATTAAACTTTGAAATGATTTAATAATTAAGTTGAAATTATAATTAAGTTGGAATAATTAAACTTTGAAATTATTTAATAATTAAGTTTTGAATTATTTAATAATTAAATAAGATTGAATTATTTAATGATTAAATTGATTTGGATTCTTTAATAAGAGAAATTAAATTTTTGAATAAGTGAATTTTACTCCGTAATAATTGAAATTGAGTTTCTTTATTAATTAAGTTTTGGAAAATTATTTAAGTAAGTAAATAAGTGAAATTGAATTTCTTTAACAAGAAATAAAATGTGATTTATTGAAATTAATGTAAGACCTGAAATTGAAAGAATTGATTTGACGAATTTAATTTAATTCAGAATTGTATGTTTTGATTTAATGAAGTTGAACTTAAGAAATTGATTTAATGAATTGGAAATTTAATAGAAATTGTTTTGAATGATAAAGTAACTTAACGAATATTGAATGAAATCGATAAATGAATTTGGAATTGATTTGATTGATAAATTAAATTGATTTAAACGATTTCGAAATGAAACTTATATACGAACTTGAACCAATATTTGAATTGTTTTAAAAAGAGATTGAAATTGAATTATAAGATTTTGAAATGATAATTTGGAAGTTTTGAAACGTAAATTTTGGAAATTGGTTTTGGAAGACAAATGAATGTTGATTTACGAATTCTATTTGAAATTGAAATTGTTTTTGGTTTTTGAAATATATAAACGACCAATCGGTGTAATAATTACGAAAGTTATTAAAGAGACCGGGATCGGTAATGGATATACTCTCTATCTGAACCGAAACCACTTTAATAACTATACGCGGAGTGTTAATCCAGAACGAAGTGGATGGTTTTGATGAACGCGTTGACTGAAGAAAGAGAACGATTTTGGATGACCCCTGACATGACTAAAACAGGAGCCGCGCCGGGCCATTGAGGTTCGCCACCTCTAGCGGACACACTTCTTCGTTACCATATCTATTACTTTTGTGATTCGATTTGGGTGCACCCCTCGATTATGGGAGTGTTGTTCGCGGTGTTGGGGTAGTAGCTGCTATGCCCAACATCAGTCCGGATCACGCAACTACTAGTATCCTAGTTGGTATCGCCTCATGTACCTTGTCATACTGATTATCCTATTCGCGACCACTACGATTTTGATTTGTACCTTTAGTATATGGATTGCCCTCTGGTGACTTCCGGTTTTGGGGAAACTACGGTCTTGTATATGCTTTTGGGAATAAACAGGTTAAGAGGTGTATGGGCCCTGCTTAACCCTACTTTGATATCTTTATATTACTGATAGACATTATCTACTTAGCGTACATTACTACCTAGTAGATTGTTTAACGGATCCTTAACGGATGGGTATTCCAAACATCCTTTGAGTTACTTGTATTTCAATTGCTATTTCACTTGAGTTGGATTTATTAATATAAGAATGTTAATCCTGACTCGAGTGTCTTGTGTTTTGCTTTACGCTCGGGTCAGACTGAGTGTACCAGTATTCGAGACTCACCTTTGGAGTTGGAGCTTTGCTTGGAGATCCAGCTATCTATCCTGCTTTCAGATATTCAATGATTCCAGTGATGCATTCTGATTTGTATCTGATGTATCGTGTTACTCTTCCGTTGTATCTAGTTTAACTCTGATGTATCGTATTACTCTTCTGTTGTAAACTCTGATGTATTTTATATATTCATATAGTAGCTTCATGAACTACTATCTCTTTTATTTCCACTGCACTTATTACTCTGTGTCTGTGATCTGTGATTATATCTATTTACTGTATATGTTCAGTTTTGCCAATTTAAATTAACAACGCGGTATTTTGAGCAATTCAACTCCGGCATGAGTGTCTACCTATACACTTATAATGGATGCGAATGGTCCAAAATTCCGGGTCGTTACAGTTGGTATCAGAGCTTTGGTAGCTCTAGGCAAAACTTAACATATAGGGTAAATGTATTTACAGAATCACTTTCATTTCGAGTTTCAATCTCTTCCTTTGACTCAATTCCTTTGAATTTTGGAACGTTCCCCTCGGTTCCGAAATTTATTCGTGTCCCTCACTATTTGTCTTCTTTCAATCATGGAGCACCCCATAACTCCATTTTGAATGATATCTATAGTAGATCGGCGGTCTCGCCAATCTTCGAATGATTCGTAAAGGAGCAAAACTCCTTTATAATAGACATTGATTTACCGGAGATTTCTGTATCCTCGGTTTACGATGCTATCTATCTCCTACTATACCTGAATTCTATTTCTCGAGATTGGATGTTGATTTACCCCAGAATTCTACACCGATCCCATTCTTGAAGTCACGGTCGGTCCGGTTAAGGTTGCCCGCGATTTATATAAACTTATCAATCTTACTACTTTGCTATTAACCATCATATCTTGTTTCGAACTCATCTTCGAATCAAATTTCTCTTTGATTTAAGTCCGTCAAATTTGAAACCCTATCCTTATTTTGAAAAATTCATTCTTGTATCGTCAAGCAAGGAATTGTAATTATAAAATTATATTTAAAATGTTTCTTTATTGTGTTGTTTGAGTTGTTGATGTTGATTTGGGTTTTCGATCGATTCGTCTGATCAACGCTATCGATAGGATTTCCAAAACACTTGAGCAGAGCAAACTGACACAATATCGTTTTCAAATTTGATAAACAAAATAAAAGTTTTGTATGATTATATTATATATAAATATAAGTTTTCTGAAATCAAACTGTTAATGAATTTGTTGTCTGAAATAATAATATTTAATTTACATTTATTGTTTTGTAAACCATTGATAATATAAATAAATGAATTTATAAACTTGGTTATAAATCGATTGAAATTTGAAATGAATTTAATTCAGAAATTTGAGAATTTATTAGTTTCCGGTGATTTCGAGCTTTGGTTTTAAAATTTTTAAAGTATATATTATTGAAAGTATTTTCGAATAGAAACCGTTTTCAAAGAATTTTAAAATGTTGAAATCAGTGCTCTTCTCTTTGTCGCTGGAAAATAATTTCGGTGATGGCGGCCGCATCATCGACATTCATTTTCGAGTTTCGAAGTGGAGATACTATTCTGTAGCTTTGCTACGGTTTGTTTTGAAAAATTATTTTGATTTGAATTTCTTCAGTATATTTTGATTTACATATATATAGGTATCTTATTTTAAAATTTAATTTGATTTGATATAAATATATTATATATATCTCTGAGTTGTTTTAAGTTAATCGGAAATCTAATTCTAAAATTTTGTTAAAAGTTGATTTTAATTATAAATAAAACCAAAATTTGGAATAAACATTTAAACTTGAATAATTGAATTTGAGAAAATTTTATTTGTATATTGTTCAACTGCATTCTAATACAACTTACCTAAGGCATTCAGAAGTTGAATATGTAATTGGATAATATATAAGATAAATTGAATTATAAATAAAATTTGAGTGTTGTAATAAAATGTTATACACTAAATTTTGATTGTAAAAATGTTAATAGAGTTAGATAGGATAATAAGTAAACTCAGTTAATAATTAATAAATTTGTTTTGAAAGAATTAATAAATTGAAATTTGATCAACTTATGAAAATACCTTGAATTTAAAAGAAATTAATAGATGTAAATTAATTTAAATTGGAAAATTTTTTTTTTTTTTTTGGTTTAAATTAATTTATATGGATTAAATATATGTGAGTAGATATATTAAGTAGAATAAATTTAACAATAATTTGGAATAAAGAAGAATTTAAAATTGTTGAAGAAAATACGATTATAATAAAAGACTGTTCAAATTTATGGTTTTAGAAATTGTAAATTTGAAGATAATTGGATAATAAGATAATGAATTTAGAAATAGTTGAGATTGATTTTAGTGAAATCAAATAGATCAAATCGATTATTGAATATTAATTATTTTAAATTTGAATTTATATGGTTTAAATTAATTGTTTTGAATTTCAAATCTGTTTTTCTTTCTGGTTGTTTCTATTCTCCTACCTCGTTCCTTTTCGGGGACGAAAAGTTTTGAGTGGGGGAGAATGTAACGACCCGTAAATTTCAACCGTTTTAATAACGTAATTAGTTGAAATTTTGCGAAATTTTAAACGATAAAGTTTTGAAATATAAATTTAATATTTGGAATACGTCTAGTTAAACATAACAACTGGTAAATTTTCGTCCGAAAATACGAAAGTTTATTTCGCGCGAAAATTCACTTCAATTTAATCAGTTAAAAAGCATTGAAAATAAAACGTTTTCAAAACCAAAATATTTTTACATAGAAAAATTCTAAACCATCTTCTGAGCAAGATTTCAGTTTGTCGTTTTTCCAAATTCGGACATCTATTGCTCCGTCGTTCTTATTTTATGAAAAATAGCAGCATTCTGGTACCGATATCGACTTTTTATCGGATGATCGTACCACTGATATCTATATACCATTTTGATCGTCTCGTCGTGCTGATCTCCGCTGTATATTCATTTCTGGGTTTTGAAGTCCGTTACGCAGCGAAATTCGTGGAAAACGATTTCGTACCGGTACCGGTTTTGTGACTTTTCTTTTTTTTCACGGCATTATACCAACAGTTTTTTTCATTTAATAACTCTCTGTATTCGTGCGCGACCTTAGCCATTTCATCTGTTTCCAATATATGGCTGTTGCACTTCAAATCTCAATGTTTTACTTTGAATATATATAAAAATATAAACGTGCCTGTTCATTGTTTGAAAGCTTTATCTCACTGTGCTCTTTTCCTTTCCTTGCGTGTTCATCTCTTCCCTCCTCCAGCAGGTCGCAGTCCACCACTGCATTTTCACGTCGCCAAACTTATCCCATCAACTTCGACACTGTTCCATCTCCTCCAATGGCCACCCTCTACCGAGACCCAATGGCCGAAGCCATTCCACATCTTCCCAGCTGAATTCGCTGTCGTCGCTCCTTCCTTTCTGGCACGTCTCCACCGACCACCCGGCCTCGTGAGGAGCAGCTCGACCCCACTTACGAGATCAACAGCCAAACCACTGGCCCACTTTCCTTGCCGTGAGTTTCCAAATCTTTGTATGTTGAGAGGGGTGAACATATTAAAATATATATATATTTACATTTTCTATAGTTTATGTATAAAGTTACGTTAATTTATATTACAGTGAAGTATGTTATAAGTTAGCCTATTATTATGTTCTTATACATATAGTACACTAGTTTAAACTTAACGATTTAGTATTTGATTAGATATGAAATTGCCTTCGCTCACAAATATATAATTGCCTGAATGTAAACTAGTAGGAGCATGCGGTTTTCTTTGTTTTGTTAACTTATGTTATTAAATGTTGGTTTTAGAGAGTTTGTACGTATTGTTAGTTATATTATTCTGAAATATTATATTTGCATGCATATGGGATTTGCATAATTGATTTAATTAGGCGTTGTAGTATATAGCGGTTCATGAATGTACACAAGTTGAGTTTGATAAGTAAATTTGGATCTGAGCCTATTTTATGTTATGAACATTGATTTTCAAGTATTGATAAGCTGCTTGTTAGTTTGAATATATATTTAGTATAGGCCAGTTCAAGTTATAAACGTGAGTTATACATATGTTTAGTTGTATAAATTTTGACTATAGTTCCTTTTATAGATTAATGTATAATGCAGGGTAGGTGTAGGTTACAGTATATAAAATTTAAAGGAAGCACTGTAGGTACGTTTATAAATTATAAAAGTTGTAAGTAATCTGTAGTGTTTTTAAAAAAAAAATAATAATAATAATATTATAAAATATAAGAGAGGTATGAAAGTAGGTGCAGCCTATATTTATATATGTATTGTATGGTTTATAGTCTGTTGACTTCGAAGAATAAAATACAGGTTGATTTCCTTTATATAGTCATATATATGTAGTTGTTTATTTTATAGTATGGGGGTATTTGATTTAACGCGTGTTTAAAATGTATACCTATCATGTTGATGTTTTGGTTTCTTTTAGATATAAAGTATTTATACGTGTATATGTTAAATTTTCATTTATTGTTAAGTACCGTTTAAAAAAAAAATGAATACGGATTTTTAAGTATGAGTTTATGAAGGGTATTTTGTTAAGTTGTATATTTCTAATATAGGAAGCCTACTTGATTTTATAATAAATTTGAATCTGGAGAGATAACAGATAGATATGCGTGTTTAAATTTAATATTGGTTTTAAAATGTGTGTTTTTTTATATTAGTTTAAGGAAAATGGTAATATAATATATTTTTGTCCGATTTTATCCCCATCGATCCACTTCTGATTTGATTTCGTTTATTTCTTATCTATCAGTTTGTCCGTCCAATTCGTACTAATCTAGCCTTGTTTTGGGAAGTCGTGCTTGGATTTCGTAACTCAACTTCATCGTCTATTTTTCAGCCTCGAAAGGTGAGCACTCACTCACGATTAACGTTCTTTTATTTATTAAATTTGATTTCAATTGAAACGACAATTGAAATATGCTGCTGTTGGATATTTACACTGTTATTACCTGTATCAGTTCACCTGTGACATCTGACACCATTATCTGTTATATATATGAAATGATAATCCAGTTTGGTTGTTAATTGATTGATTGTTGATGTTTATATTGGACGTTAAATCGTTAATGTTAAAATGATAAATTGAATGAAATTGAAATTGATATAGGATAATTAAATGATTAAATTTGATTAACTGACATCTGTATAATATGACCCCTTTAACTGTTAAATTTATTGACACGTAGGATTTGTTTAATTACACTTTGAACCACTGACTGTATGTTGTAAAACTGATGATGGATGAAATTGTAACATATGACAAGTGAAAACCGTAATGTAATAATCTTTAATCTACATGAAATGATAGTGTAGATTCTAGAAATAATTATGTTAATTCGTACAAATAACAATGCGAATTAATACGGTTATTTCGGGATTATTTGAATTGATTATTGGATTGATATTGTTTGCTGTTATTGCTTGTTTATTTACTTTGACACCATCCCAGTTATCACACTGCAAGTTCCCTTTGTTATGCTTTGATTTTGAATTGAATTGGAATCGGGTTGAAATGATAAATACCCAAATTGAACTTTGACCTAGGATAGGAAATTTTAATAAAACCAGATTGGTCAATGAATTTGATTTAAAATAAATAAAGATTTTATTTGAATAAATAATATGGTTTTGAAATTAAGTTTGAAATTGAATTTAGTTTGAAATTATTAAACTTTGAAATGATTTAATAATTAAGTTGAAATTATAATTAAGTTGGAATAATTAAACTTTGAAATTATTTAATAATTAAGTTTTGAATTATTTAATAATTAAATAAGATTGAATTATTTAATGATTAAATTGATTTGGATTCTTTAATAAGAGAAATTAAATTTTTGAATAAGTGAATTTTACTCCGTAATAATTGAAATTGAGTTTCTTTATTAATTAAGTTTTGGAAAATTATTTAAGTAAGTAAATAAGTGAAATTGAATTTCTTTAACAAGAAATAAAATGTGATTTATTGAAATTAATGTAAGACCTGAAATTGAAAGAATTGATTTGACGAATTTAATTTAATTCAGAATTGTATGTTTTGATTTAATGAAGTTGAACTTAAGAAATTGATTTAATGAATTGGAAATTTAATAGAAATTGTTTTGAATGATAAAGTAACTTAACGAATATTGAATGAAATCGATAAATGAATTTGGAATTGATTTGATTGATAAATTAAATTGATTTAAACGATTTCGAAATGAAACTTATATACGAACTTGAACCAATATTTGAATTGTTTTAAAAAGAGATTGAAATTGAATTATAAGATTTTGAAATGATAATTTGGAAGTTTTGAAACGTAAATTTTGGAAATTGGTTTTGGAAGACAAATGAATGTTGATTTACGAATTCTATTTGAAATTGAAATTGTTTTTGGTTTTTGAAATATATAAACGACCAATCGGTGTAATAATTACGAAAGTTATTAAAGAGACCGGGATCGGTAATGGATATACTCTCTATCTGAACCGAAACCACTTTAATAACTATACGCGGAGTGTTAATCCAGAACGAAGTGGATGGTTTTGATGAACGCGTTGACTGAAGAAAGAGAACGATTTTGGATGACCCCTGACATGACTAAAACAGGAGCCGCGCCGGGCCATTGAGGTTCGCCACCTCTAGCGGACACACTTCTTCGTTACCATATCTATTACTTTTGTGATTCGATTTGGGTGCACCCCTCGATTATGGGAGTGTTGTTCGCGGTGTTGGGGTAGTAGCTGCTATGCCCAACATCAGTCCGGATCACGCAACTACTAGTATCCTAGTTGGTATCGCCTCATGTACCTTGTCATACTGATTATCCTATTCGCGACCACTACGATTTTGATTTGTACCTTTAGTATATGGATTGCCCTCTGGTGACTTCCGGTTTTGGGGAAACTACGGTCTTGTATATGCTTTTGGGAATAAACAGGTTAAGAGGTGTATGGGCCCTGCTTAACCCTACTTTGATATCTTTATATTACTGATAGACATTATCTACTTAGCGTACATTACTACCTAGTAGATAGTTTAACGGATCCTTAACGGATGGGTATTCCAAACATCCTTTGAGTTACTTGTATTTCAATTGCTATTTCACTTGAGTTGGATTTATTAATATAAGAATGTTAATCCTGACTCGAGTGTCTTGTGTTTTGCTTTACGCTCGGGTCAGACTGAGTGTACCAGTATTCGAGACTCACCTTTGGAGTTGGATCTTTGCTTGGAGATCCAGCTATCTATCCTGCTTTCAGATATTCAATGATTCCAGTGATGCATTCTGATTTGTATCTGATGTATCGTGTTACTCTTCCGTTGTATCTAGTTTAACTCTGATGTATCGTATTACTCTTCTGTTGTAAACTCTGATGTATTTTATATATTCATATAGTAGCTTCATGAACTACTATCTCTTTTATTTCCGCTGCACTTATTACTCTGTGTCTGTGATCTGTGATTATATCTATTTACTGTATATGTTCAGTTTTGCCAATTTAAATTAACAACGCGGTATTTTGAGCAATTCAACTCCGGCATGAGTGTCTACCTATACACTTATAATGGATGCGAATGGTCCAAAATTCCGGGTCGTTACACCCCTGTAACAGGTAACTCACGAATATGCCACCTCCCGGTCCTTTGGGACCTTTATCCGAGCGCTCGATAACCAACATCACACATCATAAAGAAAGTGTATCCACATGAGTAAGTATCAGGGCTCCATACCATAATACCACCCCTTTCCAGAAGGAAATGACATACCCTAAAGGGCGCGACCCTCATAACCTTGCCGCAACGATCCTGTTTCGACCATTTCCGGGTTGTGAGGCCCTGACGAAGTCTCGTCCACAAAGCTACGCTTTTTCAAAAAGCCACGCTTTGGGTCAACAGATGATCAACCTATGATCACAAAGATAAATGATCAAACAAATGATCATATCACAAATGATCAAACACTGATCATCACACAGCTACACTCAGCATGCCACATTACCAAATTGGGAATATATCGCTGATAACCTTCAACTACATAACCTCTGAGCTCGTACGTCTCAGAGAAGGGTGTTAAGCTAAGAGAATAAATTCTCCGCCACCAACAGAAATGTATTTGAAAGAAATCGGCTTTATATCTCAAAGTGTAATGTCAGACATGTATCCATACAAGTCTGTTCCGGGTTCGAACAGAACCGAAGGCACTTCTCACGAAGCCCTTGCAATTCCGGATAATTTCCAATCACGTCCGGACTTCCCATCACAAAGGGTGATAAAATCTCTATACCGGGGACCAGTCAATGCAGAGACATTCGACGAGTTGTCCTTTCGTTTTTGAAAATATCCGGTCTTCACCACCGGTCTTCAAATGCTATCCATATACGACGTATCATTATTCGGAACGGGTTATATGACACAAAGGTCCTCTCCCGGCTAAACCGGATAATGAGCGTAATATTTTAAAAAAACATATGGATATTGGGATGTCAATTAAGTCACAACTTACTACCCAAAACTTTTCTTTTCAAATGGTTTAAACAAATTACCATTTCAAATCTTTAAATAAAAAGATTTATTTTAACAACCTTAAATGGTTTAACAATTTTCCACATTTTAATCTTTTAACAAAAGATTCCTTCACAGATTTTCCAAATTAATTTCCATTTCAGTTTGACTCGTTAAATCTTTAAATCAAAGATTTAACTCATAGCTTTCAAAAACAATTTCATTTCAAATGGTTAAACAATTTATCATTTTAAATCTGTTAAAAATAAACAGATTTAATTCATAGTTTTCAAAAAGAATTCATTCATAACTTGGAAAACCATTTTCACTTCAATCTTGAAATTCCTTTAATTAAACTGGAATTTCATTTCTTATCTGAAAGCTTTTATTCTTTTGAAAACAACAGTTTTCATTTTGGAAACCCGATTCATTTATACGAGTTAAAGTCATTTGGGTTAAATCCAAATTCTCAAAATTATGCTTTTAAAATGGTTTAAATTCATACAAACACATTTATAACATTTTTAACCGTAATTTCCAAACATGGAATTCAATTTCCAAATTATTTTGAATTCAAATTTAAATTAAATTATTTAAATTGGAAATTTAATTAAGTTATTTAAAATAACTTTTATCTTAAAAACTCCATTTCAAAAGCTTTAACATTTAACCCAAATTCATTTCCAAAATCAATTGAAATTAAAATTTCAATTTCAAAAACATTAAATTTAAATTATCTGTGACTTAACCGATTTCCACGTGAAATCCATATTTGTGTGTGTATAAGTGTAGTCCAGGGGTTTTACACACAATAGTGCAACATCAATCATCACAGATTAAAACACAACAATATAGTTGATAAGCGATATAAACTATAACGCTTATCGTTCATTCACAGATTACAGATATATAAATATCACAGATAATAATTTACATCACAAGTAAAAACACAAATCAGGGTATATCATAAATCATCACATATCAGGGATATCAAACAATCAAATCATCAAATAGAATTCAAACATTCATAAGTAAGATCAATTAATCCTTTGATTAATTTTAAGTCAGATTAGTTACTTATGAATAAATTACTAATCCTGGTTAATTAACTTCAATAATTTACAAATTATTTTGATTAATTATTCTTTAATCATTTATTAATTAACCATTAATAATTAATTAACCTTTATTTATAATTCATCAACCTTAAATTATTAAATAATAACCTTTTAATTATTTAATTCACTATTTAATTAATTATCCTTAATTAATAAATTAACCTTTAATTAATTAATTACCATTTTATTAATTGTCCTTAATAAATTACATTAATAAATCCTTTAATTATTTAATTAATCAATTTACTTAATCAATTTAATCATTTATTTAATTTCTTTTAATTAAGAAATTATCTTTAAGTAATTAATTACCTTAAATTACTTATATTAATTGCCCTTTTGACTACGTTAATTAACTGACTAACCTTTAATAAATTATTCTCAAATTAATTACCTTAAATTAATTAATCACATTTATTTACTAATCACATTCGTTAATTAATCACATAAATTAATAAATCAACCTTAATCAACTTCAAAGTTTATTTCTAAATAACAGTTATATATATATTAAACCACTTTAAACTTAATAACTTTAATATAATTCATTTTGAAGCCTTTAAAATCACATGTTAAATGATACTTTTGTTTTAAGGGAATTAAAAAGAGTTAGATCAAATTCCTTTTTAATTTCACATATTTAAATTATGCTTTACTTATTTAATATTTAGATTTACAAAACTCTATTTGAAATTTTAATTAAAAATCCAAATTCCATTTCAAATTGCTTTAAAATTTAATTACAGACAGGTTTTCAAAAATCGTTACAAACTAAGATTAACCCGAGGCAATATTCATCTGCTTCGAGTCCAACCCACCCTTACTTCGAGTCTCACTCGAAATAACCCGAGTACGCACTCGAGTACAAACCCACGATCGAACTGCTGACATACACACGCGCCACTGTGCACGTACACACCATATCGGAGCCACTCCGATCAAGTCGCCGATCACGATCAAGTCGCCCACGACCTTGCTGAAACCTCCGACCACCCAGCTTGAAGAAATCAATAGCTAATCAAAATCGAGCTACCAGCCTCGAACTGGAAACCAACTGCTCGCCTAAAATCGCCCCGACCACGCGACGCCGACCACCTGGCCTCGCACCACCGCGACCACATCACCCCCAGACATCCACGAAACTATCCCCAGACCCTCGTCTAACTCGATGCACCCTAGAATTGTCAGCGACCCATTTTTTTAACATGAACTAACCTGGGTTCGTAAACCCTATTTTGATCTCGTGTTCGAATTTTTGGGTTTAAAAAATCACATTGGTATTTTTCTAGTAATCATGAACTTCAAATCTTGCTGTCGCCACGAATTCGAGGCCTGCAATTACATAGATCATCGGAATTTTGCAAATTTCTGTTTTCCGTTCAACTTCGAATTCCACGATAAAGAATAAACTAAAAATCTCGATTCTATCTCCTAAATTCATGATTCAGGAAGGCAAACAAGATTTTGAAACCAAATCTCAAATCTCACTCAATTTAAATTTGAACAAGATTCGACCTTTTCCCTGTGTTTAGCATTTTCCAGATATCCCTTCTACCTTTAAAGCTTAAATATGATTTTAGCATTTAGATCTTGTCAATTGTTACATGATTTATTTAAACATCACATTCTAAAGATGATCAGGTAAGTAGATATGAAATTTCTTTTTATCTGTAGCCTGTAAATAGACAGAGGAGTATATTCATCCCTGTCATCAGTTATAAACCCAATCACACATTTATATACATACACGCAGGCACAACATTCGCACATATTCACATCATAGCTTCCAATACGAATCCAAACATCAAGATAAAAATCAGGGTTAAGAGGTTTGCTCACATTGGTTGATGAAGCAGAGACCTGGAAACTTTTATTTTCTTTGACAGTTTTGAATTTGTTTAAAGCTTCAAACAGGCTGCAGACTTCAATCTACATCTGCTTTCAAGTTGAATCTTCATTTCCTTTTTCTCTTTTTTCTTCTTTTTTTCTTTTTTTTCCTTCTAGAGAAACCTGTTTCTCCCAGGTTTCCAGATTTAAATTTTTCTTCTTTGTTTTGATGTTTTAAACTGAAGTTTGTTTAAGTTTTAGAGGATATTACTTACTACAGGTCTTAGCTTGAAGGGAACGAAAATGAAATGAAGAGGAGGTGTAAAAGAAAGTAAGTTACAGGTTGATGTTATTATTTGTACAAGTTAATATTGTTTTGTACCATCATTTCAGAGATATTTCTTCTTTAGGTTGCTGATGTGAATTTTTAGTGTGCTTGCATTAATTGGCATTGTACAATACACTCATCTTATTATTTTCTTTCGGCTGTACAAAAGAAAATGAAATATTTTAAAGGTGGCTTGTATAAATCTATGTTGTGTACTAAGGATTCATGCATTCATTGCTCAAGTCCTTTATGTCTTCATATGTTTGAATACTTAAACATACTTGCCCTTTTAATTTCTTATATACCAATATGATTCTCTCTTGCCTGCAAATATATGCCTTCATATGTTTTACTGATGAGATATGGTTTGTTTGAGTTAGAGAAGAAATACATTTCTTATTTATGTTGTTAGTATTTTTGTTGGTACTATATCTTACTTCTCATATTTATTTTTTGTAGTCTATTTTGTTTATATCCTTGAATGTATATATTTTTATTACATATATTTGTATTATTTGTTTCATATTTGTCTACATTTATTCATATTTAAATGTATTCTATTTTCTTTAAATCTTATTGTTTTGTAATATAAATAAATTTCTATTTTTAATTCGATGTTAGGATTTATTCTAATATTTATTATTATCATTTATTTCTAATCCGTTTATTCATGGTTTAAATTCATATACAATAATTTAAATTTAAACGATTTATACAGAATTTATTCGAGTTCGGGGAAACTCGCATCTATTTATAATTAATTTTACAAATTTTTATTCAAGAATTTAATAAATTATCAATTTAAATTTAATTAAAATTCGGGGTCGTTACATAAGATTTATGAAAATAACCAAAGTAGATAACCACTTTTCTCTTCACCAAATTAAGCCGGGGAGGGTAGAATCTTGGGTTCAAATAAATGCAGATAACATAATTTTCTGGTGGGCAAAATGGCTTTAGCCAATACCCAAAACCCTAAGGAGAACTCTATATATATATAAGCAGCAGCCTCCTCTCCTTCTCAAAAAGAACTTTGAAAAAAAACACCATATAAAACATAAGGCAAGTGAAGGAAAAGAGCTTGAGGCTAAAGGCAGAAGTTTATCAATTAATTAAGGAAGCAAAGAAGAGAGCTAGGTGAGTAAACTCACTCAACAACTTAAGGCACTAAGTCCTAATGAAGGCAGCCAGTTATAAATTAATTTTTCTTAAAAGTGTATGTGATTGTCTTCCAGAAATTAAGGATGTTTTAATGCTAGATGGTTGTTCTGGTTGTTTTATTTTGTGAATATTCTAAACATGATCAGTATGCATGAATAAGTATCCTAAAAACCCAAATCTCTTTCTGATATGATACTGGTTAGAAATATAAATAAATACCCAGAAAATAAAATGTTGAATATAAGTAAGTAGTGTTAGTTTTGGCTCAACCCAGAAGAATTGATGAGCATATGGGCTGCAATATACATATGTATATGTGCTGAGGCTTAAGATGAAAAGGAATTAGGAGTGCAATAGGCTTGCCTATGTGCTGATACTCCTGATTCAAAGAAAATATACAATAACCACCTAGCAAATAGATTTTGTGATTTAGGAAGCTTGGTCAATCTGAGTTTAACTAAAGCACAGATGTTTGCAACAAAATCTTCCCATAGAGCCATAAACCAATGTTAGTTGTCTATACCTCTTTTAAATTGCAAGAACATGTTTTAATAAGTACCAATACTTAAATTGCTTGATTGCCTCTGTTTGTTTATATAAATGATGAGGAATGCTATGAGATGAATGCTTGTTTTAGTGAAATGACTCACTGATTGGGTTTGCCCTGAAAAAATTAAAAGAGAAAGTACCTGAGAACTTGATTAGGAAATGGGGTCAAGATTACTGCAGGAATGACTTGTGTTCTTGAGTAATGCAAGTTGACACATGGCTTGTTTAAGTCCTGAGATCTTTGTGTAATGGAGTGAATTAGTTCATTACAGTGTGTCCATTGATTCATAAAATTGCAGATGAGACCAGGGTAGATAAATATATCAAGGGAAGAATATTTGACATGATGAGGAACTAGAGTTTTCCCAGAAATGAAATATGAGGAGGGAATAAATGATTTAACTCATGTTGGTTATTTTTCTGTTTTGTGTGAATGATTATTTGATTTATGACTGAATTGTATACCTGAATGTATGTGCCATATCTATATAAAGTCTCTGGAAAGAAAGATTAAAGTGTGCACATGCACAATGACACAGAACATGCACACAAGTATTACTTGTTTTCAAAGGGCAGAACTATATGCATATGTACTTAATTCAATTTTAACTTAATTAATTAATTGCTTTAGTGGATTTTCTCATACCAGACATGTGTCTGACCCTAGTGTGCTAATGGCATCTGGGGTGTCTCATTTAAAATGAGGCAGCTTCAAATGCTTTTTCAGGAACAGCAGCCTCTAGGTAGGAGTAGAAGCAAGGCATTGAGAAGAAGATTATAGCATGCTAGAATTAGATAGATAAGAGCTTAAAAGATGAAATTTGCATGTATTGATATTTTAAAATTTTCCATTGTAGCAAGTACTGAGTGATGTTGGATATTTGGTTAAATATTTTAAGAATTTGACTTGTAACTGGAATTTAAAATATCTGAGTTCCATTATCTGGAATGTTGAAAAGTTTTTATCTATAATTTTGTAAGTTAGATCAATAATAGTGATTTTATAGGAGGGTGAAGTTAGATCCATATTAGTGATTTTATACATGTTCAGACATGTTTTGTTCAGATATTGTCACACCAGTACCTTTGCAATTTTAATATGAATCTGAATTTCTTTTTACTAAAGTTTTGGGCAAAATGCATTTTAAGACCCTATGAAATATGCCTGAACAGAGAGTCTATTTAACCCATGTTTTTCTTTGCTGAGTATCCAAATGTCCCAGGAAACTCACCCTGGACTGCATTTCATTTAGCCTAGTATCTTGGTATCAAGGAATCAAGTTTCTGGAATATGATAATTCACTTAAAAATATCCCAGATATGAGATTGCATATAAGGCAGATTTTATAGGAAAGCAAACATAGAAAATGATAGAAGCTTATATCATTTTCAGAGCACAGACACTACACTATTAATTTTATAGATAATCATAACATAATTATCTGGTTTCTATGGATCATATTTCATAGAGGATCCAGCAAGCTATCAAAGATTAAAAATCAAATTATTACCTATATGAATAAAATTTTATTACATAAATAAAATTGAGCTATGTGGGGATTGATTAAATTTAATCAATCAATGTAACCTCTTGTTTGCAATAACCTGATTAAACAAGAGGGGCACATGCATCTTCATATGTGTGTGCATATCCTTGTGGTTGCGCTGATATATCTATATTGGTAAAACTTCTGATCCTGGATAAAGTTTGTTTATTGGAAAAAGGAAAATGACCCTGGGAAAATATATTTGTTAATAAATGATACATATATATATCACTTTGTAAAAAAAAATCCTTACAAAATTAAGGTAGAAAAGAGAGGGTCATTCCAACATGTAACTTTTAAAGATGAATAAAGAAGTCGAAGATGAAGCAAGAGGCTAGTTGCTAATAAATTTTATTTTGTATTTCTATATTGTACAAATAGGGTATATAACTGGTTACGTGTTCATGTCGGCATTTTCATATGTTGGGCACGATGTTGTTATTTATGTTTTATTTTATTTAACCCTGTGTGGGCACATTCTTGGATTATGAAAAATGTAACTAACAATTTATGTAATGAAAAATATTTTGTTTCTCTGCTTATTTAACGTCGTGAAAAAATACTGACCCTATTTTGTCTCAAGAAAATAATTCTAGTCATGACTGCAATATCATCAACGATAATTTTTGGTTTTCAAAATAGGGGATGATACTTCTTTATATGCTTATTTTTGTTTCATATAGAATGACATACATTGTTGCCTTGCTAAACTCTGTATTTTTTTAAACATGATATCAAATGTGTAGAATATAATAGTTCATGATCTTTGTTTGATGATAATAAACATATATATTTTTTAATATGTTTGATATAGTAATAATATAATATCATAAATTGAAATAAATTGATCAAAATTGCATTATAACAAAAAAAATATTTCAACACAATTTTTTATAGTACACACAAGTTTCCTCAATATTTTTGTTACATCATACAACACATTTTGACTCTCTCATACACAACATATTTTACAATTATGAAATCTTCTACTCTAATACAGTTCTTATCTTCTATCTTCAATTGCTTTTTTCCAGTCTTCTACTTTGCCTGTCAAACAACAACGTATTAAAAACGCAAAAGAAACAAACTAAAATTGCAAAAATAAAAATATAACCAAATATGATATTGCCTTAGTTTATGGGTTTGTTTGTTTCCATTTTTTAAACAGGAACCAAAAATAAATGCAGATGAGCAACTTACGACATGCCCAGTATATCAATATACATGCAATAAGTTTGTGCATATATACAAAAGCTACTTGCATCGATTCAAGTGCAGGGGCAAATGCAAGGTTAAGCCAAACAGCTCAACACAATGCAAATACACAAGGTCAAGCCAAATGAATTTTAGGCTCAACTCAAGGCAATGAGTGAAGCAGCAATTCAACGTCAAGTGCATAACAAATGTAACAGCCTGCTAACCCTTACCCCTTGAATCGACACTATTTTCCAACATAACGACTCAAAGTGAACGGGAATACGAACCATTAGGCATAAAGAAGAAGAAGGAGGTAGAAGAAAAGAAAACAACACTGTATATCAAAATCTCACAATCGCAGCGGAACAAATATAATAAATAATAATAGCACTTTACACAAAATGAAAACTATATCTATTTTATACAATACATCATCAGAGTATATCATAAGTGAACAACAATTACCAGCCTGGAAGTTATATCAACCTCCCTCACAACTTGCTGGCAATTTCAAAACAACCATAGCAGCGGAATAAACAAGTACGAAGAATACGTCTCGGACTCCAGTTCCACACCTGAGCTCCAAAGTATCCAAAACTGAACCTGAAATACTCGGTCTGACCCGAGCATTATAATGATATAACACCCGAGTCAGTATGGAATACCAGCGTAAGAGAAATACATCCAAACTGATTATTAAAGTTTCAAAAATCCTTTGAAAATCAAAGGCATCTCGTAAGACCATGCCACAAATAAACATGTCGGGTTTTTACCTTACGATAGCCAAAACACTTTTTATCAAATCCTCTGATATTATAATAGTGTCTATATACAAATACTTATTCAAATAGCTGAAATTGTTACATCTATTAAATTCCATCATACTAGCCACAATCGTGGGTAATACAAACAAATACCGTACAAGGCACGTAGGGAGAATGGGTTTCCAACTAATGACTAGGCACTAGGGTACCACCTGTCACAGTACGTGGCCTAGATCACAGTACCGAGGAGTACGCCCGCTCCCCTGCAACACAAGGCCAGAATCATCCCTTACTGGACAATTCCGAATAAAATCACCCCACGGTTGGGATCAGCAACCGCACCAATAAGCCGAAATAAAAGGGACATCTAGACAAGGATGACCTTACTCTCAAGTGGGGGCTACCCACGAAGCCTTGCTGCATATCCCCTGATTTTCAGTCATTCCCGGTTGACGAGGCTTGAGGCTAAGCGTTACCTTTATAGAACATATCCCTTAGAATGCCCATCGTCCACCTGACGATGTTTCAAAAACATTCATCCATACAAGTCCGTCCCGGGTTCGAACGAAATCGAAGGCACTACTCCTACTACATCCATTTTAGAAATATCCTCAGGATTAGTAGTGACTACCCTTGCACTTCACTGCACCATCTTCGATTCCAACGCGTTTCCACAAAAACGTACAAACCGAATCGAAGTGGTTTTCGAGAAAAAAATCTCGATCCCGGTCTCTTCGAAACGATCAGCGCATTGGCCAATATTGATAGTCGGTTATCTAACTATCAATTAACATTCACAAACATCCATCAAACATAAATAATTACCCAAATTATTTATTTTCTCAAAATATCTTCGTAAGATATATTTCTATTTCAACTCCTTTGCAAACAGTTTAACCCACTTCCTTTTACGGAAATAAATTTCCCAAACATTTTCTATTCCCACTGAAAACACCAAGTACAAACACTTAAGATTTTAAAATAATTTAAATCACTTTATCCAAAATATAATTTAAAGAATATTTAAGGTAAAACTATTTTTATAAAATATAAGACTAATTTTAAAATAAGAGTTACAAACTTCTATATAAGTTTCAAATAAAACTCTAAATCAAACTATCTTTAAATAAATCCATTTTATAAAATATCAATATTACTAATATTTCTTTAAAACATAATACCAATTAATCCTTTAAAAGAATTACTACTATAACAAATTTTGTACATATTTAATTTAAAATTCTTACAACTTAAATAATAATTTCTTAAAAACATCCTTTTTGAAAACAAATTTAAAGCTTTTAACTTTTATTTAAAAATCTGCTTTAAAACGTACTTGGCCTTTCAGGGAAATACTTTTCCATTTTAGAATAAACCAAAGAACTCTTTTTACAAATCTCACTGGATTTTTCTCAATTTAAATTTACGTCACAACCCGTAAATTCCTTCCAACACTTTAAAAATAAACACCTTTTATTTTTAACACATTTCCATTCTTGGAAAATCACTTCCAAATTATATGCTTCCATTATTTAAAATAAGTTTCCAAATTCTTTATTCAAAATATACTTTTGAAAATCTATAAAGTTTCTATTGGGCAACTTAAATCATAGATTTTCTTTTAATATAAAGATATTATATCAAATGCTTATAATAAAATTTCCTTAGAAATCAAAATACTAATTTATCTTTAAATTAGTTAAATACCATATTTACTTAATAAATACCTATTTTCATTTAAAAATAATTAAAGATAATAATTTTTTCCTTTCTAAAATATTCTGAACACATTCTTAAATTTTTCAGTTTATACTTTGGAATTTCTCTTTGGAAACATACTTCATTTTCCAGGAAAAATTACACTTTCCATCCCTTTTAAAATAATCTCACTATTATTTTAAAAACCATTTTCACCTTCTCATAGAAATTCCCATTGGACATCTTTACTTCAGATTTATTTCCCAATAAATATCTCATTTCGTTTATAAACTCAGTTTATAAAATTTCTATTCCTCATTTCCTTTTTAAAATCCCAGTTTCAGAATCACTTCAAATTTCAATCCATTTCTTGAATTTAATTTCCTTAAATTCATTACTCCAAAATTTCTTTTAAATTCCCCCTTTTGGATTCCAACTTATTTTATTGATATTCAAAATATCTAATTTTATTTAATCAACATGACACAGCATAAAAAAAATTCCCAAATCAATCTATCACAGAATATAAATAAATCATCACAGATTATGAAGATAATATCTATATTGTGAGGAATCCAGTTGGATCCCTCCAACCTGTTTCCCTGCATCCACAGATATTAGCACAACGAATAATATCGATTCAATTTGATAACAATGATCACATTCAGCTAATCAACCAATCAATCATTTTATTAGCTAATTTAAAATTATATGGCATCCAGATTCACCAATTATCCCGATTCCAATATTTAATTGTTATTCCAAATTCAATTGAATTAAATTATGAAAATTTTACTAATTTCATGGATTTTACTTAAATCTTCTGATCCAAAGTCAATTAACATTTTCCATTCAACATTTAAAATGAATTAAATGTTCAAAATATAACCACCAAAAATCCGGGTCGTTACATTCCTTCCCCCTAATAAAAATTTCGTCCCCGAAATTTGCCAAGGTAGGAAAATGCTACTACTCTCAATAACTTACCCAAAACCCACTCAATTACAACTTAGATTCACTTTACCAAAACCCTTAGTTCGATTTCCAAAACATTTTCTTATTTATAGCTTAAAAGTTTGTTTTCACATCATTTCCAAAATCAACTTTACTAGTTAAACCAAAGTTTTCAAAACCTTCAAAAAATTTCTAACTCCCAAAATTTTTGAAATTTTTTGACAGCGTCTCCTTTGTATGGAGAGCCTTTTACAGTATCACCATAGATATAAATGTGTATACATCGACCCACACGGTCGGAAAAACAAAAACAGTTCATATTTCCTATTTTTATTGCATAGGCGTACCTTATTTAAGCATTTTAAAAGCAAGCAGCTAATTAGTTATGCATTTACGCGCTCCAACTCAATCGATTGCCTCCCGCACCTGTACTTTCTCAAACAAACACATCAGTTTCCAATAATATGAGATTTTTAACAACATTCCATTCATAAATCTTAGCCAAACATATCAATATATAGCAACAAATTTTCATAATCTAAATGTAAACCATATTTAAAAGGCTATCACAAGGTTTCAACATCATTTTAATTTCTTTTACAAATTCAGACTTCATTTTATTTTACTCAAATGATTTACATTTAGGTTTACTACCCTAACCAATTCATCTTTGTACCAATTAATCTCATATTCACTTCAATGGGGTTTATAAGCCTTATTTACATAAATTCACTCCCTTTCAATTCCAAATTGATTCGCAATCAAATTTCTATTTTCAATTGGATACATTAGCACTTCTTTTATGATTAACTTGCATTTATACTCAAATCCACTTAATAAGGTTTCAATTCATTCCAATTGGTTCAAAAACCAACTTTATTTGCTTCTTTTAATTCATTTCTTTCGTTATCGACAACGACAAATTTCTTAAGCAAATTCTAAAGTTATCCATGCAAGTAACCATCACTTAAGCTTATAACCATTTAAAATTAATTCCAGCTTAAGTTTATACTAATTTTATTCCATTCGGAAATATTCACAACCCAAATATTCTTACTTCATTACTATTATAGAATTAAATTCTTATTATTTCAATCTCATTATCCATATAGGTTTATTTAAACCATTTCTTAAATTCGACAACAACCAATTCAAAATTTCTTAAGTTGTCTCAACTCTATTACATTCCATTTCTTTTATCCAATCAATTTTATTTCATTTTAATTTGATTCTCATTCGATCAATTTCCCATCCATTTGCAAATTTTAATTCAATTTTTTTTATATACTCTATCCAAATTTTAATTTTAATTCACCTTCCCAATTCATTTCTGAATTTTATTTTATTAACAACATAACCATTTTCAATTATCTTATATCCAAACTGAATTTATTTGCAATTTGGTCCATAACCATTTTAACCCAACCTTCTTTCATTCGACAATATTCACATCATAATTAATTCATTTATCGAATATGTCGAATTTCATTAAGTTTAGCTTATGCTAAATTCATCTTCAAACCATACACTTTCAATTTAGTTGAGTGAGAGTTTTAATCATTCAATATCATTCCGACTAAATCCAATTTCCTTTCAATTTAATTCTTACCCAAATTTAATTCAAGTCCCACTAAATTTTATTTAGCCAATTTAAATTCATACCATTTCCCCACAAATTTAAGTAAGAATTTAATTCCCTTCAATACTATTTATAACCCAACTGAAGTCTTGATTTCAGTTCAATTCAACCCAAATTCAACTAAATTTTACTTCTCAATATATAAGCTTCAACACTTATTTATTAACCTAAGTCCATCCACATTTCATATTTTACTTCACCTTATTTCAATTCTCCTTTCATTTAGGATTACCTCTCAAATTTTCCATTCTTTTTACCATAAAATTCAACCATTTTTATTTAGGTTTCGCAATTCTTTACTTATCCATAAGTTCACCAACTTATTTATTTAAAAGCTTATATTTCTCATTTTATTTATTTTTCATCTTATAATCACAATTCCAAATTATATATAGCACTTAATAGCTTAAGGGTATAAATTTTCATTTCACAATTATAACCATTTTACATTTCAATTCTATCCAAAATAGTCCAATTCCAAATTCAATTTTATTTAACTTGTCTCGAGTTAAATTCAAATATATCTTATTTACTTCCATTTACTCAAGTGAAATCTTAATTCCATGATTTAAACTTCCAATTTCCTTTCTTATTTAAATCAGTTTCACTATAATTCCAATAGTTGATTCATCTTAATCTTTCACATTATTTAAATAAAATTTCCAAAATTCAATTGCCCGGCCTTATTTCAAAACAAATTTTGAAATAATAATCAACACATACCCACTTGGTATATAAATTCAAACTTTTGGATTTCTAAAACAATCAGGTTTTACCAAAACAAATTTCTCCCTTGAAATTTCTAAAACAACTTGTATACCCGACAAGTCCAACCAATATCATAACCAATTTCCACGGTAGCAATTCCATCACTTTAGAAACTCGAAAATGAATTCTGATGATGTGGCCATCATTATCAGGAATATTTTCCAGCGACTGAAGTGAGTTCGGTGCTTCTTTACTTTCAAAATCCATCTCAAAACAATTTCCATTCCAAAAATATTTCCCAAAATAATACTCTATTATTGCCTTAAAATGCTTTGGAAAACATTTCAAACATTTCCAAGACCTTAAATTCCCAAACCTTTGTTTTAAATTCATTTAAAACACCTTTCAAAATTCCCGAGATTTTAAATTTCAGTTTAAATCAAATTTTAGTTATACTTCTTTGGGATAAGTCCTACTTATAGAATTCTATTTGGTTATAACCATTCAAATTTTAGATTCCTATTTGATTATAATATTAACAACCAAACATCCAAATATATATAATAATTTAGACCAATCATTTCTTTTTATATCAAAATAGAATTTTGGGTAAAATTATTTCATTTACCCACTTTAAAACAATACTATGTCGGTTTATCTGGTTTAAGAGTTTAGAAACCCCTATCGATTACGGTTGTACTTCCCGTACCGACCTTCATAAACACTCAACCGATAAGTCAACACAGTACAAAAACAGTTTTATATTCACTAACAAATACGCTCTCATATTTATTATTACACTCAACTCATTATAGAGTACTATTGACTCTATCATTAATGAGTAATTTCCCCACCAAAGCCTAGGTTGTCGCCAACCTATGCTCTAATACCACTGTAACAGCCGCTAGCCCGTACCCCTTGAATCGACACTATTTTCCAACATAACGACTCAAAGTGAATGGGAATACGAACCATTTGGGTTAAAGAAGAAGAAGGAGGTAGAAGAAAAGAAAACAACACAGTATATCAGAATCTCACAATCGCAGCGGAACAAATATAATAAATAATAACAACACTTTACAAAAAATGAAAACTATATCTGTTTTATACAATACATCATCAGAGTATATCATAAGTGAACAACAATTACCAGCCTGGCAGTTATATTAACCTGCCTCACAACTTGCTGGCAATTTCAAAACAACCATAGCAGCGGAATAAACAAGTACGAATAATACGTCTCGGACTCCAACTCCACACCTGAGCTCCAAAGTATCCAAAACTGAACCTGAAATACTCAGTTTGACCCGAGCATTATAATGAAATAACACCCGAGTCAGTCTGGAATACCAGCGTAAGAGAAATACATCCAAACTGATTATTAAAGTTTCAAAAATCCTTTGAAAATCAAAGGCATCTCGTAAGACCACGCCACAAATAAACATGTCGGGTTTTTACCTTACGATAGCCAAAACACTTTTTATCAAATCCTCTAATATTATAATAGTGTCTATATACAAATACTTATTCAAATAGCTGAAATTGTTACATCTATTAAATTCCAGCATACTAGCCACAATCGTGGATAATACAAACAAATACCGTACAAGGCACGTAGGGAGAATGGGTTTCCAACTAATGACTAGGCACTGGGGTACCACCTGTCACAGTACGTGGCCTAGATCACAGTACCGAGGAGTACGCTCGCTCCCCTGCAACACAAGGCCGGAATCATCCCTTACTGGACAATTCCGAATAAAATCACCCCACGGTTGGGATCAGCAACCGCACCACTAAGCCGAAATAAAAGGGACATCTAGACAGGGATGACCTTACTCTCAAGTGGGGGCTACCCATGAAGCCTTGCTGCATATCCCCTGATTTTCAGTCATTCCCGGTTGATGAGGTGTGACGACCGCCCATGACCCCTGCACCAAATCTAAAGATAGTGCACTGTAAAGTGTGCCAGGCGACCATGGACGATTGTCAGGGTAGATTAAAAACAACAGAATCTATCGTATTACTCACAGCGCATGGACAAAATACAATAGAACATATGTATAGTGAAGCTTTACAGAACAAAATGTCATCATATAAAACTCCATAATAGTTGAATACAAGCATCCAAATAGCCAATACATCAAGCCTCACTACATAACACTAAGAGAATACAAAACAGCGGAACATCCAGTACATATAATAAGAAGATAATATGCAACCCTCCAGCTCGTCTTCGATATCAGCATCGCAAGAAGAGAACAGCACCTGTCACCTGCTACCTAGTCTGCCCGTCCTAAAAATGGACGAACAGCCCAAGGCAATAAGAATTAAAACATAAAGCCTTGAGTCAGACAACAGTCTTAGTGAGCAGTAAATTAACTAACAACATACCAAAAGAGCATAAAGGAAAAGGAATAGGAATACAACCCTCCCACTCCACCTCTTTCTACAGTGATAGCCCCCAGACACACACTAAGCAGAAGCAACATAGCAGAGCATACAACTTAAAGTAAAGTAATAATCATTCGAGTCAAGGGCGATGTTTTCCAAGTACCAAGGCCTAAATCAGATAAGCACCCAGAAAATACCGCTCTTGAGTCCGAATGACGATACAACCAAACATCCATGACTCTGGCTATCACTGTTATCATTGCTTCGATATCACCGTTAATTGAATGACCGACACATTCTTTCAACCGTCCGTCAAGGGCTAATGGAAACCCCGGTTCTAGACATAACTCCCGCACGTCGTCGCAGCCCGTGCCTAGGACTATCGAATCTGCCCAGAGTACTCGACCATCAACAGTTGGCCGTTGGGACTATCGAATCTGCCCAAACGTACTCTTGCTTAGAGCATGCTAGAACCTTCAACAACGATGCTATCCAAGCCTCCTAGTCATCCTCCTCGACGACTATTCTCATATCCATTCATTATCCTCAACTCGAATCATATCACCGAGTTATCAACATGCTTGGAATGATCCCGTATGGATTAGACCAAGTCTTCATCACATGATTGCCTCGCTTCATCACATCCTCGCAAAGCCTCATCTCAACATCACATCATCAAATCTACGCATAAGAGCTTCATCATCCCGCTACATATGCCACGAGCAGCTTACCCAATTCAAGAGCCTTTCTCCTAACTTTTGAATCATCTTCGGTCTAAATCAAACCATCAATCATCTAATTCATAACAATCAATCAAACCAAACATTAATCCAAGCAATCAAGCATTCAAATATGATCTAAGTAGAGAATTATAACAATAATGGCATTTTCGTAATTAAAGAGTTGAAAGTCTAACATGCATGAAATCATAAGAAATATCTCTACAATCTTGATGAATGAACTTGCATAGGTTAACACTTAGTAAAATGGTTGTCAAATCATTATGAACAATGGATCTACATGGATCTACACTTAGGATGAAGAAAATGCATGGAAATCACTATTTTAACACCAAATCGAGCCAACAATCTGATATACTCCTTTGGATCCGTGTGAGAGATAATCACCACTCACCAAATCACCTAAACAACCACAAATCTACACGCTTCAGATCTGGACAGCGAAGGATCAATCTTGATCTATCACGAATCCGCTTCAAACGAAGAAATCTCTCTTGAAAAGATGAAGATCTCCAATCTAAGCTCTTGAATCTTCAATCTTGATCTTCGATTTGGATGGATGGAATCACTAGATTAGAGTGGAGAAAAGAAGTGAAGAAGTGTAGAAGTCGAGCTCTCAAAATGGCAGCACTTCGTTGCTTCGAAATCCGGATCCCAAAAAGTGAGAACAACCTTCCTATTTATAGCTGAAATTTCACTAAGTCGTCCCCCCTATAAGTCGTTGCCGACTTAACTACCTCCGACTTACGACTTAGCACTTACGACCTACCAGAACTTCACTCTGCGCGACATAACAGTCTCCGATCTAACAGGCCATACGACTTACGACCTAACAACAGCTCCGACTTAACACATGCGCCCCTAAACGACCTAACAACTTAGCAGACTACGACTTAGTGATCCTGCGACTTAAGCCTCTCTCCGACTCAACAACCCAAGTCTCTACGACTTAAGACTTAACTTCTCTAAGTCGTCTACGACTTAACGCGTGTGCCTAACCAACCTAACAACTCAGCAGCTAACCCCTAAGTCGGTTACGACCTAACTGGGTATACGACTTACGACCTAATAGCTACGACTTAACAAACCAGGTCTCAGCGAGATACGACTTAACAAGTATACGACCTACCAACTCATCAACAGGTGCGACCTAACTATAAGGCCACAAACCTGCCTATCTCCTAAGTCGCTAGCCTCTAAGTCGTCTACCCTATAAGTCGGTCACGACTTATCTCTTAGGTCGTTTACGACCTAGGACTTAAACAAATAGGACCGAAAAGACAAACATACTAAGTCGCATACGACCTATATCATACCCTAGGTCGGCCACGACTTACCACCTTAACTCGCTAACTCGCTGATTCCTTAACTCGGTAACAACTTAACTCACCACTATCCTTAAGTCGGTTAATACTATAAGTCGGTCAACTTCTTAGATAGGCTACTCCCTTAAGTCGGTCACTCGACCTAAGCCACCCTATGACTTAACTTCCTTAACCCGGTTAATTCCTTAGGTCGTCCCAAACTATCAACCGACTTAAACCACTCCCCTATCTTCCTTAGGTCGTCGCCGACCTACCCCTTAGTCATTAACTCGTCCAGACCTATTTCTTAACTCGTCCAAACCTCCTAAGTCGGCTAGGACTTAAGACTTAAGAAAAATTCTTCTAAAATCTGAAACGACTTAACAGCAATGCAACCAAAGGTCAACTATTTTACGATGTTTCGATCCGTGAAAATACGGGTCGTTACATTCTCTCCCCCTTAGGAATTTCGCCCCCGAAATTCCAAACAAACAAAGCAATCAAAGACTATTCTGCACGCCTATCATCCATAGCAATCAACAAACCATGCATCCAATTCTAGCTTAGCGTACAGAATTCTAAGACTTAGAACAAGTTACAATATCGTGAGATGACACGACACCTTAGGGCCATACCTTGAAGAGTTCAGGATGAGCTGCTTTCATCCTCTCTTCCACCTCCCACGTACACTCGTTATCATCATCACTCCATTGTATCTTGAGCAACTTAACTATCTTCCTCCTAAGCTGTTTCGTGTCGGTTTCAACAACACGAAGCGGTTTACGAGGTCTTCTATCGACTGGATCAACTTCGAAGTCTTCACAACTATCAGCAGAAACCACTGTATTCGAGTCGTGCACATACTTCCGTAGATATGATACATGAAAAACATTGTGCACACTCGACATCTTCTCTGGCAACTCCAATCTATAAGCGAGTTTTCCAATTCGCTCAATGATCGGGAATGGTCCAACAAATCTCGGAGTCAATTTTCCTTTCTTCCCGAATCGGATAACATTCTTCAGTGGAGAAATCTTCACAAAAACCATATCTCCTACGTCGAATTCCAAATCCTTACGACGCTTATCGGCATAACTCTTCTGATGGTCTTGAGCTACCTTCATTCGTTGCCGAATGATCTCTATGAAATCTGAAGTCTGTCGAATCATCTCTGGCCCAAGTATAAGCTTTTCTCCAGTTTCCAACCAACATGTCGGAGAGTTACACGGTCTTCCATACAATGCCTCATACGGTGCCATACCAATGCTTGACTGGTAACTGTTGTTGTACGCAAACTCCACCAAATGAAGGTGATCTTCCCATGATCCTCCGAAGTCCAAAACACATGCTCTAAGAAGATCTTCCAAAACTCGGTTGACTCTCTCGGTCTGACCATCTGTTTGAGGGTGATAAGCTGTACTCAAACACAACTCGGTTCCCAAAACTTCCTGGAAGCTCTTCCAAAATCCACTAGTGAACAATGGGTCTCGATCGCTCACTATACTCTTCGGAATACCATGGACTCGAACTATCCACTTAACATACAACTCAGCCAACTTTGATGCAGTCCTAGTCGATCGAACAGGAATGAATCTTGCGCTCTTAGTCAGACGATCCACAATGACCCAAATCCCTTCATTTCCCGTTCTAGTTCTAGGTAATCCATCAATAAAGTCCATCGATATTTGCTCCCACTACCATGTAGGAACTTCTAATGGCTGAAGTAATCCACTTGGCTTTTTCTGTTCAGCCTTTACCAACTGGCAGTTCATGCACTTGGAAATAAAATTTCCAACATCCTTCTTCATGCCTTCCCAGTAGTAGGTTCTCTTCATATCCCGATACATCTTATTTCCACCTGGATGAATTGTCAGCTTTGAGTGATGACTTTCCTTCAGGACTTCACTCCTCAATTCATCTATATCGGGAACAACTAGTCGTCCTTGCTTTCGAAGCCAACCCTCTCGATCGACCTCGAATCCCTTATCCTTTTCTGGATCCAATCCAGATTCCAATTCACGGATAATCTTGACAAGCTTATCATCTCGCTTTTGAATCTCGCCAATTCTTTCCACAAGAGAAGGTCTTATCGATAAGTTTGCCAACATCTCAGGTTCCAATTCACATCTAGGCCTGAAGTCAAATCCAGCTAAATACTCGAGACTCTTCCATTCTGAAAACATGGCTCCTAATCCTGCATGTCTTCGACTTAACGCATCTGCCACTGCGTTACATTTTCCCGGAGTATAAGCTATACCAAAATCATATGATGCTAAAAACTCTAGCCAACGTTGCTGCCGAAGATTCAAATCCTTTTGGGAGAAAAGATACTTCAACGACTTATGATCCGTAAACAACTCGAATCGAACTCCCAACAGATAATGTCTCCACATCTTCAGATCAAATACAATCGCCGCTAACTCCAAATCATGAGTCGGGTAATTCCTTTCATGCGGCTTCAGTTGTCAACTTGCATACGCAACAACTTTATCCCTCTGCATCATCACTACTCCAAGTCCAGTACCACATGCGTCGGTGTAAACCACCATCTCATCATTCCCACTTGGAATAGTCAAAACAGGAGCACTTGTCAATCTCTCTTTGAGGATTCCGAAAGCTTGCTCACACTTAGCATCCCAACTGAACACTTGGTTCTTCTTCGTCAATCCTGTTAACGGTGCAGCTATCTTGGAGAAGTCTTTGATAAACCGTCGATAATATCCTGCTAATCCAAGAAAACTTCTCACATCAGATGCATTCTTAGGTCTAACCCAATCCTGGATTGCTGCCACCTTAGCGGGATCAACCGCTATTCCACTTCCAGAAATCACATGGCCTAAGAACCTCACTTCACTCTTCCAGAAGTGACACTTCGAAAACTTAGCCTTCAGCTGATGTTTCCGCAAGATTTCCAAAACAATACGCAAGTGCGTCTTGTGCTCCTCTTCCGTTCTGGAATAAATCAGAATATCATCCACGAACACAAGTACGAACTTGTTCAACTGATCTCTGAACACTCTATTCATAAGATCCACAAAATATGCTGGCGCGTTAGTCAATCCAAATGGCATTACCAGCCACTCAAAGAAACCGGATGGTGTCCTAAAAGCAGTCTTCGGCACACTATCCTTAGCCACTCTCAACTGGTGAAATCCCGTTGCCAAATCCATCTGAGAAAACACCTTAGCCTCGTGAAGCTGATCAAACAAGTCATCTATTCTCGGCAATGGATACTTGTTCTTCTTTGTCACCTTATTCAGCTCACGATAATCCACACACAATCTCAACGACCCATCTGCCTTGGTTGCAAACACAACTGGTGCACCCCACTCGGACACACTACGCCGAATGAATCCTTTCTGTAAAAGATCATCAACTTGCACCCTCAACTCCTGCTATTCCCTAGGCGCCATCCGCCTAAGAGGCATCACAACAGGTCTGGCTCCTTCAACTAGATCTATACGAAACTCGATCTCTCTATGCGGCGGCAACCCTTTGACTTCGTCAAAGACATCCTCGAATCCATCAGCGATTGTCACTGATGACAGTCCATCCCATGGAACAACCAGCGAATACATGAAGCTCATGAAGACGCCTTCTTCATGCTTACATCGTATCACAACCTTTCGCCCCTCCACATTCTCGACTGTCACTTCCAACCTCTCGCAATCAACCTTTGCTGCATACCTCCTAAGCCAGTCCATACCCAAAATAATTCCGAACCCCGCAAAGTTCAGAACAAAACAATCACAAACAAAAGAGCAACCATGACTCGACACAATCAGACCACGGCACAACATACACAAACAAGACGAACCCCCAACTGGATTAGTCACAACCAATGGCCTATCAACAATATCCGGTTTCAAACCTAACCGACCTACGAGTTCACTACAAACAAACGAATGCGACGCCCCAGTATCAAACAGAACTCTAACTGGAACACCACATAGGAAAAGAGTACCTTGAACAACCACACTCTTTCCTTTCTCTTCAGCGGTAGGAGCTTTTGAAGACGACGGAACGGCTCCCAAAGCATAAGCTTGCACAATCTGCTTGTCCCTCCTCGGTTCTGGACAATTCTTCCGGAAATGCCCTGGCTTGTCACAGTTGTGACACTTCATCGGCACCTTCGGATTCTTACAATCCTTCGAGAAATGGCCCTTCAGCTGACAATTGTAGCAAGTCACTTCGCCTTTTGGCTTCTTCTGGCCATCCTTACCCTTCTGCTGCTGCTTCCTCTTCTTGTTACCACCCTGCTGTGGTTTAGACTCTCCCTTGGTCACAGCAACAACAGATCCTTCCTTAGGAAATAGACTCTCATGCCTGAGAGCTTTCTCCACAAGCTTCTCAAATGAATCATCCAAATGATCCACCAACTGCCTCCCAAGATAACTGTCTAAGCCCGTCACAAACTTCTCATTCTTCTGATATGCAGATTCAATATATGACCGGGCATACTTGGACAAAGCTTCAAACTCAGAAACATACTCAAGGACTGATCTTCCACCTTGCTTGAGCTCCACAAACTTCTTGAACAGAATAGACTTCTGAGCTGTAGAAATGAACTTAGCTTCAAACCTAACTTGGAATTGCTCCCAAGTAATCTCTTCCTCCGGAGTAGTGATGGTAATAGAATTCCACCAATCAGAGGCTCTCCCTTGAAGCTGCCTTGATGCCAACTTCCTCTTAGTTGCATCCTCAATTCCCAAATCACCAAAGATCCTTCTACAAGCATCCATCCACCTCTGGACCTCAATAGTTGATTCTGTTCCCAAGAAAACCTTCCCTCCAAGAGCAGTATAGTCCTTGCACAACTTAGCAAAATCCACTGGTTTCGGAGTCTGAACCTGAACTCCCACATCAACTGCCGCCCCCAGAACTGGTATCCTTCTCTTTATCGAAGTCATCATAGCTTCGAACATAGCTGCATAATCAGCAGTTCCCTCAGTAGCACAGCCTTCCCTAGCAGCTGGTCTCGCTCTTCGACTCATTCTCAATATCTATAAAAAGGAATGATTAGAACATCTAGAGAAACAACTGCATAAAGGACTCAACTCTACTAAGCTACTATATTATATATAGTATTCATCCATCAAAATACAATTACGTCTCTCATACGTAGTTACGTCAGTGAGCGTTGGGTAAAATCGATTAACCAATGCTCTGATACCAAATGTGACGACCGCCCATGACCCTTGCACCAAATCTAGAGATAGTGCGCTGTAAAGTGTGCTAGGCGACCATGGACGATTGTCAGGGTAGATTAAAAACAACAGAATCTATCGTATTATTCACAGCGCATGGACATAATACAATAGAACATATGTATAATGAAGCTTTACAGAACAAAATGTCATCATATAAAACTCCATAATAGTTGAATACAAGCATCCAAATAGCCAATACATCAAGCCTCACTACATAACACTCAGAGAATACAAAACAGCGGAACATCCAGTACATATAATAAGAAGATAATATGCAACCCTCCAGCTCGTCTTCGATATCAGCATCGCGAGAAGAGAACAGCATCTGTCACCTGCTACCTAGTCTGCCCGTCCCAAAAATGGACGAACAGCCCAAGGCAATAAGAATTAAAACATAAAGCCTTGAGTCAGACAACAGTCTTAGTGAGCAGTAAATTAACTAACAACATACCAAAAGAGCATAAAGGAAAAGGAATAGGAATACAACCCTCCCACTCCACCTCTTTCTACAGTGATAGCCCCCAGACACACACTAAGCAGAAGCAACATAGCAGAGCATACAACTTAAAGTAAAGTAATAATCATTCGAGTCAAGGGCGATGTTTTCTAAGTACCAAGGCCTAAATCAGATAAGCACCCAGAAAATACCGCTCTTGAGTCCGAATGACGATACAACCAAACATCCATGACTCTGGCTATAACTGTTATCATTGCTTCGATATCACCGTTAATTGAATGACCGGCACATTCTTGCAGCCGTCCGTCAAGGGCTAATGGAAACCCCGGTTCTAGACATAACTCCCGCACGTCGTCGCAGCCCGTGCCTAGGACTATCGAATCTGCCCAGAGTACTCGACCATCAACAGTTGGCCGTTGGGACTATCGAATCTGCCCAAACGTACTCTTGCTTAGAGCATGCTAGAACCTTCAACAACGATGCTATCCAAGCCTCCTAGTCATCCTCCTCGACGACTATTTGTTGAAACCTGACTTCTTCGATTTTAATGCGACAACTATATATTTCAATCTATATATTATTATGTCAAATATTCTTGCAGGAATCATCAAAAGAAGCTATTATCATCAACAAGATTAAAAGCTCTTTATAAAATCTAGTGAGATATATTTGTACAATCTCTGATATGGTGATGAAACACACACACACACATATACTTTTGAAAATCTTGCTTTAAAATAAATATAAAAAAGGTATTTTCAAAATTATATATATTCTCAAGTTCAAAAATAATAAAATAGACAAAGGAACAGAACAATACAGAAATAGACGTCTGTATATTAATTCAGACGTCTGACATCAATTTCAGACGTCTAAATTAAGATAACAGACGTCTGAGTACTATGTTGTAAATTCTTCTATTTCCATATGAAATAGACGTCTGTCACTTAATAACAGACGTCTGTCATCCTAGACAGACGTCTGAATTAAAAGACAGACGTCTAAATTAACTGTTTAGTGTTTCCTTTGATTTTTTGAAATTCAAAATTATTCAGACATCTGTCACTTTTATCTCAGACATCTGAACTTGACGAACTGAAGCATCTCTTCATATAATATCAAAATCTGAAGAGTTGTCTTCTTCACCAAGAGTTGCACTTCTTCTAATAGTTGCAACTATTGAATTAAAACTATTCAATACTATAAATAGAGATGAAAATCCACTATTTCATATACTAATTCTTTCTATCTTTTCTGATCTTATATTGTTATAATCTCAAGTGATTTTCAATTCTCTACTTCCTATCTTTGCACATTCAAATCATCATATCAAGAAGATTATAGGAAGGGTGTACTACATTGACTATATTCGTGTTATTCAAAGAACACACAAGTCAAGAAACAATTTACCAAATTGTATTTGAAGTCCTATTCGGTTGCTTAGGCGGAAAAGTCCTATTCGGTTGCTTAGGCGGAAAGTCCTGTTCAGTTGCTCAGGCGGTGTAATACCTGTTCCTCCGGGTTAAGTGAGGGTTATTCGAGAAATTCCAGAAGCAGTCTGGGACTGGACGTAGAACGAGAAGTTCGAACCAGTATAAAAATCTCTGGTGTCATTTTTATTACTGCCATTTACTTTTATTTATAATTCCGCACTTGCTAGTCGTAGTTTAACTATATTATCGATCAATATACACTTTCATTTGGTATCAGAGCAAGGTCATCACGTAACTATAACACAGTTATCTGATATTTTAATAATATGGACAATAACACTAGCAACAGTTTTACTGAGGGACAAGCCACTACACGACCACCATTGTTTAACGGATTAAATTATAGTTATTGGTCAACTAGAATGAGAATTTTTATGCAAGCAAGTGGATTTGAAACCTGGAATATTATTCAAACTGAATATCATATCCCTACTACAGAGTATGCTACATGGTCTAATACTCAAAAACTAGATGCTACTGCAAATGCAAAAGCAATGAACATGTTATTTTGTGCTTTAGACAAAAATGAATTCAATCGAGTCAGTATCTGTAAAACTGGATATGAAATATGGAATACTCTTAAGGTTACACACGAAGGAACAAATAAAGTAAAACAAAGCAAGATCTCTATGCTTAAAAACCAATTTCAAAATTTTAGAATGAAACAAGGAGAAAGTATTAGTGAAATGTATTCTAGATTCCAGGATATTTATCACTCTCTTTTAGCTTTAGAAGTCACTTTTACTGAATCTAATGTTGTATCAAAAATCCTTAACTCTTTAACTGATGAATGGGAACGAAAAGTCTTAGCTATCGAGGAAGCTAATGATATTTCAACCATAAAAACAGAAGAGTTAATAGGAAATCTAATGTCCTATGAAGTAAATTTGCAGGCAAGACGAGCACAAGCACAGGACAAGAAAACTATCGCTTTTCAAGCAGAAAAAGAAGACTCTGAATCAGAAGATGATATGGCATTTATAGCTAAGAATTTCAAAAAGTTTTTAAAATTCAAAAAGAGTAATAAATTTGGAAATAACAAGGGTTTTAATAAGCCATCAAGTTCATCTCTTGAATGCTACGAATGTCACAAGAAGGGCCACATAAAGAAAGATTGTCCTGATCGGAAGAAAGAGAATAATTTCAAAAAGGACAAATATAAAAAGAAACAAGCCTTCTCAGTTACATGGGATGATACAGAATCTTCTTCATCAGACAGTGATAATGATAGTGATTCAGAACAAGCCAATGTTTGTTTTATGGCAACAAATGATGATGTAAGTGATCTAACTTTTGACGATTTAATAGAAATAAACTCTGAATTGTTAGATAAACTTAGAATTCTAAAGAGTAAATATAAAGATGCTTTAGGAAAATTAAATAGATCTGAAATAGAGACTGTCATGTTAAAAGATGAAAAGAAAATATTAGAGGAAGAGTTAGTAAAATCTCAAGAATCTTATGTTAATATAACATCTCAATTGACTGATTTAAGCAGTGAAATAGAAAAACAGGAATATGAGAATGTTAAATTAACAAAAGAAAATTATGATTTAAACTCTAATATTAAAACACTTGATATAGAAGTATCAAATCTTAAAACAAAACTGGAAAATATTTCTAAAAATGTTTCTAAATTTAACAGTGGAAGAGAGAATCTCTCTAAAATAATTGAGAATTCTCAAACTTGTTCAAATAAAAAGGGATTAGGATATAAAAAACCAATACAAAAGCATTCTAAAAATAATGGTTCTTTATATACTAATTTTAAGAAAAAGGAATCTATATCTGCTCAAAAATCTTCTTCAAAAATTATTCATCCAAAATCAATTATGATTTGGGTTCCAAAAACTAATAATAATTTGATTAAGAAAAACTACATTAAATCTTTTATTATGTCTGTACATAAGAATGAAAATTTTATTTTTAAAGGGAACTCTAAACCCAACTGGGTTTGGCTTCCTAAGATTTAACCCTTAGGACCCTATAGAGGAAGTGGGTACCAATAGAATTTCAATATTTTTTGCAGGTACCGATTAAGAAAAGAGGAAAATGGATTCTAGACAGTGGTTGCTCAAAACACATGACAGGCAATAAAAATATGTTAACTAACATTATCTACTCAGATGGAGGATCTGTCACTTTTGGAGATAATTCAAAAGGTTACATCATCGGCAAAGGCGATGTGAGCAATGACGGTACATCTAAATTACCTCTTATTACAAATGTCTTATTAGTTAAAAATTTAAAACATAACTTACTTAGTATTAGTCAATTATGTGATAAAGGTTTTAACATAGTATTTTCTGAAAATAAATGCAATATTTTTGATTATAACAAAAATATCATTTTCGAAGGAGTAAGAGATCATAATATTTATATTTTAAATATGAAAATAAATTATAATACAAATATGTGCTTATTAGTCAAAGAAAATGATCCTTGGCTATGGCATAAAAGATTTTGTCATATAAATTTCAAAGCTATTAATAAATTATCCAAAAATAATTTGGTAAAAGGATTACCTAAAATGAATTTTAAGGTAAATAGCATTTGTGATGCTTGTCAACTAGGAAAGCTAACTAAATCTACTTTTAAATCCAAGAAGATCATCTCAACTTTGCAACCTCTTGAATTGTTGCATCTAGACTTATTTGGACCAACTCAGACTCAATCTATTAATCACAATAGATATGTCTTTGTAATAGTTGATGATTTCTCTAGATATACTTGGACTTTATTTATGAAAAACAAAAGTGATACTTTTGAGAATTTCAAAATCTTTGCTAAACGTATTCAAAATATTAAAAATCTAAAAATTAAAAATATTAGAAGTGATCATGGAGGAGAATTTGAAAATGAATTGTTTGAGAAGTTCTGTAATAAAAAGGGAATATTTCATAACTTTTCATTTCCAAGAACGCCTCAACAAAATGGAGTTGTTGAACGTAAAAATAGAACACTTCAAGAATGTGCTAGGACTCTATTGAATGGAACCACTCTTCCAAAACAATTTTGGGCAGAAGCCGTTGCTACTGCTTGTTATGTCCTAAATCGTGTTTCTATTCGACCTTTAACTAAACATACTCCATATGAACTCTTCATCGGTAGAAAACCAAATATATCTTACTTTAAAGTTTTTGGTTCTAAATGTTTCGCTTTAAATACAAAAGATCAATTAGGTAAATTTGATCCAAAATCAGATGAATGTATATTCATCGGATATTCCGAACGAAGCAAAGCATATAGAATCTATAATATAAGAACTAAATCTATTGAAGAAACACTTCATGTTTCATTTGATGAAAATTTCAAAATTAAAACAAATGATGATGAAGACATTTTAATAAATTCAAACTCTACTTTTGACAACATTTCACCTGATAATATCTCTTCTTTAAATCAAATTGAAACTGATTTAAAATCTCCACCAAGAATTTTAAAAGATCATCCAATTCAAAATATAATAGGAGAAATTGATGAAAGAGTTAAAACAAGAAATCAACTAAATCAAATGGGTCATATAGCATTTCTTTCTAATATAGAACCTAAAAATATTAAGGAAGCCTCAACTGATGATTATTGGATTATTGCGATGCAAGAAGAACTAAACCAATTCGAAAGAAATGACGTTTGGGATTTAGTTCCACGACCATCTGATCAATCAATTATTGGCACTAAATGGGTTTTTAAAAATAAAGCTGATGAAAATGGTAATATCACTAGAAATAAAGCTAGATTAGTTGCTCAAGGATATAATCAGGAAGAAGGAATTGACTATGAAGAAACATTTGCTCCTGTCGCAAGATTAGAAGCAATACGAATTCTATTAGCCTATGCTTGTTTTCATGATTTCAAATTATATCAAATGGATGTTAAAAGTGCTTTTTTAAATGGATTTATTAAAGAAAATGTTTATGTTGAACAACCTCCCTTGTTTATACACGAACAATTTCCAGAACATGTTTATAAACTTAAAAAGGCTTTATATGGTTTGAAACAAGCACCTCGTGCTTGGTATGATCGTTTAAAAACTTATTTAATCAATTCTGGTTTTGAAATTGGAAAGGTTGATCAAACTCTTTTTATTAAGAAAAAGAAAAATGATATTTTAATTGTTCAAATTTATGTAGATGATATTATTTTTGGATCAACTAATGATAAATTATGTCAAGAATTTTCTAAAATAATGACAAATGAATTTGAAATGTCTCATATGGGAGAATTAACATATTTTCTTGGACTTCAAATTAAACAAATTAATAATGGTATTTTTATAAATCAAGAAAAATATTGTAATAATTTAATCAAACGCTTTGGTATGGAAAATACCTCTGCCAAACCAACTCCTATGAGTACAACCATACATCTTGAAAAAGATGAAAATGGCAAGAGTGTAGACCAAAAGTTATATCGAAGTATGATTGGATCGTTATTATATTTAACTGCTAGTAGACCCGATATTATGATGAGTGTCTGTTTGTGTGCACGATTTCAAGCCGATCCTAAAGAATCACATATTAGAGCAGTGAAACGTATTTTGCGTTATCTCAACAAAACCAAAGATTTTGGACTATTTTATCCGAAAGAATGTCCTTTTGAATTAGTATCATATAGTGATGCTGATTTTGGAGGAAGTCGGACGGATAGAAAAAGTACAAGTGGGACTTGTCACTTTATTGGACGGTCTCTAGTATCTTGGTTCAGTAAGAAACAAAATTGCGTATCACTTTCTACTTGTGAAGCAGAATATATATCTGCAGCTTTGGCATGTGCTCAAGTAATTTATATGCAACAAACTCTTCAAGATTTTGGTTTTAACTTATCTAAATCTACAATCTTCTGTGATAACTCTAGTGCTATAAATTTATCTAAAAATCCAGTAAATCATTCACGGACAAAACATATTGACATTCGTCATCATTTTCTTCGTGATAATATTGAAAAAGATATAATCAATCTAGAATTTATATCTTCGGAAAATCAATTAGCAGATATTTTTACAAAACCTTTAAATGAAAACATTTTTGTAAAATTGAGACGAGAACTTGGTATTATCTCTCTCAACAATTTATGAAGTTTACTTCAGCTATTCTATCTTTATTTAAATTTTTTTACCCACACATATTGTTTCTGGTTAACATTAAATTTTGTCTTCTTTTAATCTTAACCATTTATTTTTTAGCTTTTAGTTGTATATAAATTTCTTTTTACCAAAGAAATTTTTTTTCAGTTTATCTATTTTTTTACAAAGGTGAAAATACAAATATGTTTTTGAACTTTGCATTATTCTTATATTCCATGGCTGGTTCATCTTCAGATGAGCCCTCCTATACATCTGAGTTTTCTTCAATTAATTTCGAAACTCCTAGTTCTGGGTCTTCCGAACTTCCGACTCCAACTCCAGCTTATATTCCGATATGTCCACCACAAAGTCATCATACGGGATATACGCCGGAAAATAAACGTTCGCGAAGAAATTTATTTCCATCTCCATCTACTAAAGAAAAGATAGATGATTTACATCACTATCAGAGGGAAACACTTGATCTTCAGCGAGAAATGTATTTTGAACAAAAGAGTCATGGAAGACGACTCAGTTTTCTTGAACGATGTGCTGCAAAAATATGTGGTTCATCTCCGATCAACACAAATGCACATATTCTCTCACCTCAACGTCCTCATGTATCCCCAAATTCATGGGAACGTCAACCTCAATGGTCTCCTATTTATCAGTCTGCTGAACAAAATCAACACGAATCATCCAAAGGGAAGTCTCCGAAGTCTCCAAAAACTCCAAAGACTCCTAAATAGATAATATATATGTCTGTATGTTTGTTTTGTTGACTTATTCTTGTATTATGTTCTTATCAATAGAGATAAATAATCTATATTTTTTTTTTTTTTAAAAAAAAAGGCCTAAACTAAAGAAAATCTTTTATCAGACATACAGACGTCTATATTTTTCAACAGACGTCTGTAAAAACAACTACTTTTTCTATCTTCAGACACACAGACGTCTGAGTCATTTTTCACAGACGTCTAAATCTGTCTATACTTTTGCAGTCAACTTTTAGCCGTCTGTTTAAAGATAACAGACGTCTATTATTCATAATAGACGTCTAAACATAAAAAGATCAGACGTCTGAATTTAGTGCAAAATGTTTTTTGCTCTCTGTTTTATTTTAAACCTTCTGAGCCGTCTGTCTATTATATTTAGACGTCTGTCATACATCTTAGACGGCTGTCATAAATTTTTAGACGTCTGTTCTTCTAGTCTATGTTTTTATTCTACAGACTTTCAGACGACTGTTTAATTTTCAGACGTCTGAAACCCTGTTAAGAAGAAAATCTACATACGTTTTTTTTTCAAACGGTTTATTTTTTTCTTCTCGTCTCTCAAACTCGAAACCCTAGTTTTTCATTTTTCAATGGCACCCAAACCTAAGAAACAAAAAGGAGATTCATCTCATCAACCTCCTCACATTCTTCCTTCGGAAGATCAAATTGAAGCTTGGTTATACCACGAACCTCGAAGCATGGCTCGTTACAAGCATTTATGTTCTCTTCAATCATTTCATGGTATCTTTCATAATCTTGATCATTTTCCTTTCTACAAACTTAGACTCTATACTGATAGATCTCAGATTACAAGCCTTATTGATTTCAAAGATAATCAAGTCAACATTTGCAGACTTAGTGTACTATTATTTCTAGCGAATGTTAACAATCCAAAAATTAGAATTCATCGAGAAAAAGGAACGCTTTGGACAAGCGTTTTTGGAAACATTCTGCAAATAACTCCTTCTGACATTGGACGAATTTTAAAATGTAGCTCGGAAGGGGTCGACATAGATGACTTTAAGTTAGAAGGAGAAGAACTTAAACAAATCGAATATTATCTTTTTGAACCTGAAAAATCCACAGATAGATCAAATCATCTTCGTCCTCGACCTCGACTATTGCTTAGAATGCTAATAAAAACAATTTTTCCCCGACAAGGAAGCCATGAGGTCATTTACGATGATGAAGATAAAGCTCTTCAATCAATTCTATCCAATACTCAAATCAATTGGGCTCAATACTTTTATGATGCTTTTCGCACTTATCATGACTCCAAGAAACGCTCAATTATCTATGCTCCCTATATTACTCGAATTTTAAGTGCCTTCTCTATTCAAAGTCCATCAATTGAATTTGAAAAAATCAAGGTATCCAACATTCGCTTCTTCAGTTTAATGGGATTACCAGAATCTCCTCCAACATTTCCAACATTTAATGATTATAAAGCGGAACAACTTGCTTTACAAAAAGAGAAAGGAAAAGCAAAAGTAAGTAGTTCCGGACATAATGGAAATGAAGACAATACTGAAAAAGAAAAGAATGATGAAGAAAGGGAAAATGAAGAAGAAGATGAAGATGAAGCTTTTGAGCAAGCTTTTATCCAAAGCCCAAATTCGGAAAATTTCGAGATAGAACTAATTTCTGGTACTTCTCGCTCGTATACTAAAAATGAAAAGCTCAAATCCGACATCATTATTTCTCAAAATCAAAAGAAAATTTCTCAACAAATAGCACAAGGCTTTTCTTCCACCAATTCTAGATTCGATTACTTTGATGCCAAAGTCGAAGAGAATGCACGAGAATTGAGAAATATCAAGACAATTCTTCGTCAATTATGGAAAAAGTCTCATGGATCCTCACCTCCTTCTTCTCCTTCTTGGGGAGAATGGTGAATGAAGATGGTTCTCTTTTGGTTTCTCTTTTGGTGTCTCTTTTGGTTCAATCTTCTCTCATATATTTTTTTTGGTTCAAACAATGGTGAATGATAAGATTGTATAATTTTATCTGTTTTTTTTTTAAAAATCAACTATGATGTATCCTAAACATTGTTTTGTTTATATCTTGCTTGGTTTGTTTAAACATCTCTTAATTAGTGTGTTATTCACAGTTTTGTTATTATTATTTTTTATCCAAGTCAACCCCAACAATTCTTTTTGTTAATGACAAAGGGGGAGAAATAATTATATTTCTGCTATATAATATGGTCATATTGACAGGGGGAGCAAAAGGTATGATTATAACTAATCGATGAATTATATAGTTGTCATCATCAAAAAGGGGGAGAATGTTGAAACCTGACTTCTTCGATTTTAATGCGACAACTATATATTTCAATCTATATATTATTATGTCAAATATTCTTGCAGGAATCATCAAAAGAAGCTATTATCATCAACAAGATTAAAAGCTCTTTATAAAATCTAGTGAGATATATTTGTACAATCTCTGATATGGTGATGAAACACACACACACACACATATACTTTTGAAAATCTTGCTTTAAAATAAATATAAAAAAGGTATTTTCAAAATTATATATATTCTCAAGTTCAAAAATAATAAAATAGACAAAGGAACAGAACAATACAGAAATAGACGTCTGTATATTAATTCAGACGTCTGACATCAATTTCAGACGTCTAAATTAAGATAACAGACGTCTGAGTACTATGTTGTAAATTCTTCTATTTCCATATGAAATAGACGTCTGTCACTTAATAACAGACGTCTGTCATCCTAGACAGACGTCTGAATTAAAAGACAGACGTCTAAATTAACTGTTTAGTGTTTCCTTTGATTTTTTGAAATTCAAAATTATTCAGACATCTGTCACTTTTATCTCAGACATCTGAACTTGACGAACTGAAGCATCTCTTCATATAATATCAAAATCTGAAGAGTTGTCTTCTTCACCAAGAGTTGCACTTCTTCTAATAGTTGCAACTATTGAATTAAAACTATTCAATACTATAAATAGAGATGAAAATCCACTATTTCATATACTAATTCTTTCTATCTTTTCTGATCTTATATTGTTATAATCTCAAGTGATTTTCAATTCTCTACTTCCTATCTTTGCACATTCAAATCATCATATCAAGAAGATTATAGGAAGGGTGTACTACATTGACTATATTCGTGTTATTCAAAGAACACACAAGTCAAGAAACAATTTACCAAATTGTATTTGAAGTCCTATTCGGTTGCTTAGGCGGAAAAGTCCTATTCGGTTGCTTAGGCGGAAAGTCCTGTTCAGTTGCTCAGGCGGTGTAATACCTGTTCCTCCGGGTTAAGTGAGGGTTATTCGAGAAATTCCAGAAGCAGTCTGGGACTGGACGTAGAACGAGAAGTTCGAACCAGTATAAAAATCTCTGGTGTCATTTTTATTACTGCCATTTACTTTTATTTATAATTCCGCACTTGCTAGTCGTAGTTTAACTATATTATCGATCAATATACACTTTCACTATTCTCATATCCATTCATTATCCTCAACTCGAATCATATCACCGAGTTATCAACATGCTTGGAATGATCCCGTCTGGATTAGACCAAGTCTTCATCACATGATTGCCTCGCTTCATCACATCCTCGCAAAGCCTCATCTCAACATCACATCATCAAATCTACGCATAAGAGCTTCATCATCCCGCTACATATGCCACGAGCAGCTTACCCAATTCAAGAGCCTTTCTCCTAACTTTTGAATCATCTTCGGTCTAAATCAAACCATCAATCATCTAATTCATAACAATCAATCAAACCAAACATTAATCCAAGCAATCAAGCATTCAAAATATGATCTAAGTAGAGAATTATAACAATAATGGCATTTTCGTAATTAAAGAGTTGAAAGTCTAACATGCATGAAATCATAAGAAATATCTCTACAATCTTGATGAATGAACTTGCATAGGTTAAAACTTAGTAAAATGGTTGTCAAATCATTATGAACAATGGATCTACATGGATCTACACTTAGGATGAAGAAAATGCATGGAAATCACTATTTTAACACCAAATCGAGCCAACAATCCGATATACTCCTTTGGATCCGTGTGAGAGATAATCACCACTCACCAAATCACCTAAACAACCACAAATCTACACGCTTCAGATCTGGACAGCGAAGGATCAATCTTGATCTATCACGAATCCGCTTCAAACGAAGAAATCTCTCTTGAAAAGATGAAGATCTCCAATCTAAGCTCTTGAATCTTCAATCTTGATCTTCGATTTGGATGGATGGAATCACTAGATTAGAGTGGAGAAAAGAAGTGAAGAAGTGTAGAAGTCGAGCTCTCAAAATGGCAGCACTTCGTTGCTTCGAAATCCGGATCCCAAAAAGTGAGAACAACCTTCCTATTTATAGCTGAAATTTCACTAAGTCGTCCGCCCCTATAAGTCGTTGCCGACTTAACTACCTCCGACTTACGACTTAGCACTTACGACCTACCAGAACTTCACTCTGCGCGACATAACAGTCTCCGATCTAACAGGCCATACGACTTACGACCTAACAACAGCTCCGACTCAACACATGCGCCCCTAAACGACCTAACAACTTAGCAGACTACGACTTAGTGATCCTGCGACTTAAGCCTCTCTCCGACTCAACAACCCAAGTCTCTACGACTTAAGACTTAACTTCTCTAAGTCGTCTACGACTTAACGCATGTGCCTAACCAACCTAACAACTCAGCAGCTAACCCCTAAGTCGGTTACGACCTAACTGGGTATACGACTTACGACCTAATAGCTACGACTTAACAAACCAGGTCTCAGCGAGATACGACTTAACAAGTATACGACCTACCAACTCATCAACAAGTGCGACCTAACTATAAGGCCACAAACCTGCCTATCTCCTAAGTCGCTAGCCTCTAAGTCGTCTACCCTATAAGTCGGTCACGACTTATCTCTTAGGTCGTTTACGACCTAGGACTTAAACAAATAGGACCGAAAAGACAAACATACTAAGTCGCATACGACCTATATCATACCCTAGGTCGGCCACGACTTACCACCTTAACTCGCTAACTCGCTGATTCCTTAACTCGGTAACAACTTAACTCACCACTATCCTTAAGTCGGTTAATACTATAAGTCGGTCAACTTCTTAGATAGGCTACTCCCTTAAGTCGGTCACTCGACCTAAGCCACCCTATGACTTAACTTCCTTAACCCGGTTAATTCCTTAGGTCGTCCCAAACTATCAACCGACTTAAGCCACTCCCCTATCTTCCTTAGGTCATCGCCGACCTACCCCTTAGTCATTAACTCGTCCAGACCTATTTCTTAACTCGTCCAAACCTCCTAAGTCGGCTACGACTTAAGACTTAAGAAAAATTCTGCTAAAATCTTAAACGACTTAACAGCAATGCAACCAAAGGTCAACTATTTTACGATGTTTCGATCCGTGAAAATACGGGTCGTTACATGAGGCTTGAGACTAAGCGTTACCTTTATAGAACAATTCCCTTAGAATGCCCATCGTCCACCTGACGATGTTCCAAAAACATTCATCCATTCAAGTCCGTCCCGGGTTTGAACGGAATCGAAGGCACTACTCCTACTACATCCATTTTAGAAATATCCTCAGGATTAGTAGCGACTAGCCCTTGCACTTCACTGCACCATCTTCGATTCCAACGTGTTTCCACGAAAACATACAAACCGAATCGAAGTGGTTTTCGAGAAATAAATCTCGATCCCGGTCTCTTCGAAACGATCAGCGCATTGGCCAATATTGATAGTCGGTTATCTAACTATCAATTAACATTCACAAACATCCATTAAACATAAATAATTACCCAAATTATTTATTTTCTCAAAATATCTTCGTAAGATATATTTCTATTTTCAACTCCTTTGAAAACAGTTTAACCCACTTCCTTTTACGGAAATAAATTTCCCAAACATTTTCTATTCCCACTGAAAACACCAAGTACAAACACTTAAGATTTTAAAATAATTTAAATCACTTTATCCAAAATATAATTTAAAGAATATTTAAGGTAAAACTATTTTTATAAAATATAAGACTAATTTTAAAATAAGAGTTACAAATTCTATATAAGTTTCAAATAAAACTCTAAATCAAACTATCTTTAAATAAATCATTTTTATAAAATATCAATATTACTAATATTTCTTTAAAACATAATACCAATTAATCCTTTAAAAGAATTACTACTATAACACATTTTGTACATATTTAATTTAAAATTCTTACAACTTAAATAATAATTTCTTAAAAACATCCTTTTTGAAAACAAATTTAAAGCTTTTAACTTTAATTTAAAAATCTGCTTTAAAACGTTCTTGGCTTTTCAAGGAAATACTTTTCCATTTCAGAATAAACCAAAGAACTCTTTTTATAAATCTCACTGGATTTTTCTCAATTTAAATTTACGTCACAACCCGTAAATTCCTTCCAACACTTTAAAAATAAACACCTTTTTTTTAACACATTTCCATTCCTGGAAAATCACTTCCAAATTATATGCTTCCATTATTTAAAATAAGTTTCCAAATTCTTTATTCAAAATATACTTTTGAAAATCTATAAAGTTTCTATTGGGTAACTTAAATCGCAGATTTCCTTTTAATATAAAGATATTATATCAAATGCTTATAATAAAATTTCCTTAGAAATCAAAATACTAATTTATCTTTAAATTAGTTAAATACCATATTTACTTAATAAATACCTATTTTCATTTAAAAATAATTAAAGATAATAATTTTTTCCTTTCTAAAATATTCTGAACACATTCTTAAATTTTTCAGTTTATACTTTGGAATTTCTCTTTGGAAACATACTTCATTTTCCAGGAAAAATTACACTTTCCATCCCTTTTAAAATAATCTCACTATTATTTTAAAAACCATTTTCACCTTCTCATAGAAATTCCCATTGGACGTCTATACTTTAGATTTATTTCCCAATAAATATCTCATTTCGTTTATAAACTCAGTTTATAAAATTTCCATTCCTCATTTCCTTTTTAAAATCCTAGTTTCAGAATCACTTCAAATTTCAATCCATTTCCTAAATTTAATTTCCTTAAATTCATTACTCCAAAATTTCTTTTAAATTCCCCTTTTTGGATTCCAACTTATTTTATTGATATTCAAAATATCTAATTTTATTTAATCAACATGACACAGCATAACAAAAATTCCCAAATCAATCTATCACAGAATATAAATAAATCATCACAGATTATGAAGATAATATCTATATTGTGAGGAATCCAGTTGGATCCCTCCAACCTGTTTCCCTGCATCCACGGATATTAGCACAACGAATAATATCGATTCAATTTGATAACAATTATCACATTCAGCTAATCAACCAATCAATCATTTAAATATCAACTAATTTAAAATTATCTGGCATCCAGATTCACCAATTATCCCGATTCCAATATTTAATTATTATTCCAAATTCAATTGAATTAAATCATGAAAATTTTACTAATTTCATGGATTTTACTTAAATCTTCTGATCCAAAGTCAATTAACATTTTCCATTCAACATTTAAAATGAATTAAATGTTCAAAATATAACGACCAAAAATCTGGGTCGTTACAACAAATGTATAGCAACAAGAAAAAATGCAGCAACCAAACAACAGTTCTGCAAAAGACATGTACATGCACACACATAGATCAGCAAGGTACACGCACAAAAGGCAATGCACATAGGCTAGCACAAGGATGCACACATTCAAGTACCAGGCACGTGTTCAATAAGATTTGACTGGTAGAAGTGCAAGTGTACCCGTTATGAAATGGTGCAATACACACAATGAAACATAACAAGGCTAAACTGTCTCCTAACATTAAGTTGACACAAGTACCGTCTATTACATTCAGACAACTTAGTTCATCAATGTTAGGATTATAACCAATTAGAGAAGCATAGTATCTTAACAGCACAAAACAAAGAAACAATCAAGTCATGGCATTTCTGTTATTATCTCTAAACATGGCAACAATGCACAAACAAGAAGAACAAAACAAGTCAGAAAACAAGCAAGCTTTGAATGTAACACTATTAGATACATTATCATCAAAACCAACTATACCACAGCAAGCACAACTTTCGATCATCAAGAAAATAATCAAAATAATTTAGTATTTTAAAATGGAACATAACTATTCAAAAGTAGTAAGAAATGAAACAAGGGAACAAGCATGGTTTCAGTCAAGCATTAACAGAAAATATAAACAAAAGTCGAAACATTATGCAAGTTGAAATATTCAACCTAAAAATTAGAAATATATGAAAAATACGAAATCCACTTCTCAGAATTTTCAAATATGTATCAAAGCATAAACTGGGTCCAATCATATGACCATCAATTAGAAGATCGAACAGCCAAGGAAAGCAATTGAAAAATTCAAACTCAAATATTCGAACATAAATATAGAGATTCAATCCCTATAAATACGACCCAAATCATCACTGGCAAAGAAGTAGTCGAGTTCGAAAACATAAATTAAAAATGGGAAAAGTTCATACCGAAATTCGCAACCAGAACCAAATTTATGATGAAGCAATCGAGAGTCAAAGCAACAAGGCCGATCAACAAGGCGTTCAAGGTGAGCATATTTCTTTAATCGATTGACTAGAGGAATCAGCAGCTTCAAATCAAAGAACCCTAATTTTAGATCGCAAATGAACCGGCCGAAGGAAGAAAACAAATGGGCTACACATATTTTTCTTCTCTATTTATTTTTAATTAGTTGGACGTACCTTTGATTGTTAGGGTGGTTTATTTTTAATTTTATTTTATTTTAAATTTTTATAAACTCTAGTTTAACTAGGATCAAACTACGGGGCGTAATTCAGGAATTCGCAACCCGGGATGTGAGTTGTGGAAGGGTTTTGAGCGTAGGGTTAGAACAATCAAGTTAGCGATAGTTGCAAGTTTACAGAGTCTGTAAGTCGTCGATTGTTTAATTCTAGTAGAAACCTTAGGGGTAGTAGTAGGTAGGTTTTGCTGAAGCTGAGTAAATTTTATATGTCGCTTTTATTTACTCATTTACTCTGTATTATCTATGTTCCAAATTTTATTATTCTTGTGAATCTATTATAAACCCTATTCGTCCCCTCTATGGTTAATTCGATCCTATAGGTGGTATCAGAGCTTGTTAGAAAAAATTCACTTTTTTAAATATGGCTAGTTTTAATAATGCTTTTTCTGAAGTAAAATCTATTATTAGGTCTTCCATGTTTAATGGAATTGGTTATTCATATTAGAAAACCAGGATAATTTTTTTTAGATACTATAGATGCATGGAATGTAGTTGAAACGGTTATTGTTTCCCTATGGTTAATATAGATGGTAATGAATTTCCTAAGCCGAAAGATAAGGGGGATCCTACTGAGTTTGCTTTATATCGTTCTAATGTAAAAGCTATGCATTTTATTATTTGTGCCTTAGATAAAATTGAATACAATCGTGTTTCTCACTATATGACTGCACAGGAAATTGGCATACGCTTGAAGTGAATCATAAAGGTACATCGCATGTCAAGGAGTCTCATCTAGCTATGCTCAGTAATGGAATACGAGAATTACATAATGAAAAAAGATGAGAATACAAAGGAAATGTATGGATGATTTTCAAATATTGTATTCAAATTTAAAATGCTAGGAAAAGCTTACATAGAATTGGAGATGGTCCGAAATTTTTTGAGAATCTTCCTATGAAGTTTTGAAGCAAAAGTGACAGTAATTCAGAAATCCAAAGACTTAAAACAAATTAAATTAGAGTAGCTAATAGGAAATCTCATTACTTATGAGATGGAATTGAAGGTCAGAGAAGAACATGAAAGTTAAGACTCGAAAAAGAAATCAATCGCTCTAAAAGGTGCAACCAATAGTGATGATGATGATGTCGTAGCCGAGCTAGCACTATTAATGAAGCAATTCAAAATGTGGACCCAAAAGCATGGAAATCCAACAATAAACCAACGAATAAAAACCAAAATTGTAAAAGTTTTGGATGATTCCGAAGACGAAGAAATCATATGCTATAGATGTTAGAAACCAGGTCATATCAAGCCAAATTGTCTATAGAATCGACTTGACAAAGCTAAGAAACAAAAGAGAAGGAGTTTTTCAGCCACTTGGGATGAGAGTAAAGAAGAAAAGAAGAAAAACACTAGTGAGAAAGAAGAAACCAATATATGCTTGGCGGTAAAATCAAGTGTCAGCGATGACGAATGCAGTGAGGTATTAAAATTATCACATATTAATTTATTATTGTTATATCACAGGTTAAATGGAAGAAATGATAGACTTAAAGAAAAATATAAATTTTAATCTGAGAAAAATAGTCCACTTGAAATAAAAATTAGAATTGATGATTGAAAACATAACTCAGAAGAAATTAATAAGTCTAACACTAAAATTGAAATTCTCAAAAATGAAATTTTGACTTTGAAAAACAAAGGTGACACAAAAAGGGAAAATTCCATTAAAATATGCACCTCAATTTTGAATGAAAATAATGCTCTTAGATCTATGGTTTAATAACTTAAATTAAATTATAGTAATATTTTTGAAGGGATAAAAATCACTTAATATGTTGTTAGGAAGTCAAACAATCGTTGAAAATAGAAAATGACTTAGATATGATAGAGTTGAACCAATTAAGAAAAAGAATTGCAATAATGTCAAATTTCACAAAGGTTTTTCAAAGTATTTAATTTGTGGAAAAAGAAGGCATAATCAAAATATATGTTGGAATAGAAACAAAAACAAAACCGTTAAACAAATGTGGGTCCCAAAAGTTACCAATGTAAATTCTCTTAAATTTAAACAAGTTTGGGTTCTTAAGGGAACAATTGTAAATGTTAATGTTTTGTTTTATAGATGGATTTGGGTATCAAAGGCTACAAACAAAAATAAGAGTGGTTTTACATCCTTTTTTAGACCACTCGACTCCTCTAACATTTAGGTACAAAAACGGGCTAAGGAACAACTACGATAGAGGCGACTTTGAGTTGTTCTATATATGGTTGAAGAGCAATAATTTCAATGTTCCTTAGCTTAGAAAAATAAGATGGATATCTACACATTTTGGATAACATGGCTTTGAAGGTAAGTAAATGTATGATTTCTAAACCATATTTTCTTCTTATTATTAATTTAGTTTTTATTAACAATACAGAAGTATAATTGTCATATCTTGAGCTCCTTAACTCCGATCGCAAAAATTCAAGATGATATGGAAAATAAATGGAAAATTCTATAAATTTTATGTTATGTGTTTATCCACAATTTGAACTTAGACCATAGAAAAACTACAAACCATTTGTAATAGTGTTTGAAAACTGGTTCAGAATTTCTTAATAAAGCTGTAGTAATTCAATCATAACTTGAATATTTATACTCCAAATTTTGATGTTCTAGAAGTTTTTGAAAGCTAACTGATAGCACTACAACTTTATTATTTTGATTTTTTGCTGATTCATTATTTAATACCTTTAAGAACATCAATTATTTCAGTACATCACTTGATGAGTATCTCCAATTTATGCAAAAAAAAGTTGTCGTATTTCATCTATTATTCTTGAGTAATTCATCGGCTTTACTTAAAACCAATTTTGATGAGTATAAATTTTAAATAGATAAAACTTCTATGTATTATGCTGAATCAAATTACGGACTTAAAACTTTCAAAAGTAGCTCTAAATGGACTAAATTTTCAAAAGGAATTGTCAATTGCTTTGATATACCGATACACTTTCATTGAATTTCTTCACGACTAACAAATCAGTGGTTGAAGAATTTTTGACTGTGTGTGCTAACTGATTTTTCTTTTGTTTGATATAAATGACTTTGCTGAAAAGTTTTGAACTAATCCGAGTGATGTTGAGGAGTACACGGTCTGCTTGTTTAATACTATATCGTTTTGGGCAACTAGAGTACAAGTGGTGTTAGGCATCACTTTATTTGAGATCATATTTTCATTTTCAACTGATTTTGAAATTACCAAACATCATTTTTATAAAATTCCTTATAGATAATAGATTTTTCACAATTTTTGGATTTAGAATTTTTTTTGAATAACCCAAATTTTTACCTGATCTACTTTAATAAAAATACTCTTGTTTACTTTAGTAAGGAATTTACTCTGGAAAAGGTGATTGTTAACTGCTTGAACCTTTTGAAATTTATTTAAAAAGTTATTAATAGTGATTGAGAAAGCGATGGGTAGTGATTAAATTATGCTTCATAGCTAGAGGAAGTATATGTTAAAAATTTCATGAAAATTGAACAAGTTTTATAATATTTTTAAATTAGTGCATATTCCAAAATCATTTCTATCACTATCATCCTTCTTGCAATCCATATACCAAAATTTGATAGAGTGTACAAAATTTGGTATTTTAAAAACAAGGAATTATATTTTTAAGTGTGATTTATAATTCTATCCCAAAGTATTTACTCTCATTTAAAGTCCTTACGATTATGCTTGAGTGGATAGCTTTAATCTCTATATTTGTACTTCCATTCACATTTAAAAGTCCTCATGGTTATGTGTGGATGGAACTCGTATACAAGAGGGGGATAAATATTCAAGTAGTTTTTAACCTTATTTAAAAGTCCTCATGGTTATGCATGGTTAGAAAATACTTGACATTCTTTTTTTAAGTAACTACTAACCTCATTTAAAAGTTTTAACAGTTATGCATGGTTAGAAAGTGCTCAAATTTTTTTTGTAAATATTTAAAAGAGTAATTTACAAAAAAAATCCTTTATTAAAAGTACCACACTGCTGTTACCGTATAAATTTCCCCTAAACCGTAATCCTATCATCACTCTAAAGTGGAATTTGTATCTAATAAATAAAATATTATGATTTTTGTTTAATTAATAGGTATTTCCAATATATATTTCTCTCTCGATATGCATTTACAATTTTAATCAAAATTCAGCACTATTTCAACTATTACTATTATTATTTTTGATGATAATAAATGGGGGACAGAGGTTAAGATTTTGGTGCTTGAGTAATAACCTTACTGATATTTGAGAGTTGTATTTATTATTCAAGAGTTGTTTTGCAATTATTTTGTCAAATCAATTTTTTATTTTTAATTGCATGCATCTATGTTGAGGGGTCTAGTTGTAAGGGGAGTATATAAATAGGAGGAGCTTGATCATATCACATCAAACACATCTCTTTGTTACAAACCTTAATATATGTTTGTTATCACCAAAAGGGGGAGATTGTAAATATAATAGTTCATGATTTTTGTTTGGTGGTAATAAACATATATATATGTATGTATATATATATATGTATCTATATATATATATGTATGTGTGTGTGTGTATATATGTATATATATGTATGTATATATATATATATATTAATATGTTTGATATAGCACTATTATAATATGAAAAATTGAAATAAATAGATCAAAATTACATTACAATAAAACATTTTATTTCAATACAATTTTTTATAGTACACACAAGTTTCCTCAATATTTTTAATACAACATACTATACATTTTGACTCTCCCATACACAACATATTTTACAATTACAAAATCTTCTGCTCTAATGCAGTTCTTCTCTTCTAGCTTCAATTGCTTTTTCCAGAACAACAATGCAGTAAAAAGCCAAAAGAAACAAACTAAAACTGCAAAAATAAAAATATAACCGAATACGATATTGCCTCAATTTATGGTTTGTTTGTTTTTATATTATAAACAGGAACTAAAAATAAATGTTGATGAGCAACTTTTGACATGCACAGTGTGTCACTGTACACGTCATAAGTCCACGCACATACACAGAATGTAACGACCAACCCTTTTGGACGGTTTAAATCGACAATCAACCACACATGTCGACTCAAACCATTCAAAAGGGAGGATTGTTAATGGGGGAATTAAGAAAATAATAGAAAAGAAGGAAAAACAAAACATAGAATCTTACAGCGGAATGACAAAATTTAATAATCAAATAAACAATTCATGAAGCTGTTTTACAAATAACATTTGATTACACTTTTACAATACAAATCAGAGTATACATATAACATGAATAAATAAATAATGCAGCGGAACAACATGATAAAGTGGAATGATACTAATAATATAATATACAAATCTTCGTCTTCGTCCTCCAAAGTAAACGGTCTTCAATATGCTGAAAGGCTCAGGCTGACCCGAGCATAATGAAAAGACAAAACACTCGAGTCAGAACTAAAAGATCTTATGTAAGTCAAATCAATAATAATTAAATATGAGTGAAAGGGATTCAGAGATGTTTATGGTATTTTACATCTCTTATCCAGTGTCTAATATGCGTGCTATAACTTAAGAGATGCTCGGGATTCCATCTCTTAAGGATCCGTTAAACTATCTACATACATAGTACAGTACGCTATTATAATATGTCTTCAGTAAAGTAAAGTATTAAAATAGCGTTAAGCCCCCCCATAACACATTTTTATATAAATACCGTAGTCTATACAGATACTGTAAGCCCTACCAAACCGGTGTGATACTCAGGGAGCACTCCATAGGTACGATACAAACCAAAGTCGTAATGGGCTCGATAAGGCATATGACAAGGCATGCGAGGCAATGCCAAGGTAGGATTCTACCGTTTGCACTCCCAGACTGGTGGTAACGCATAGCAGCTACTACCGCCCACCTCGGAATACACTCCCATAATCAAATTGAGGGGTGGCCACTAAATCAATCACAAAGTAATAAATATGGTATCGAAGAAATGTGCCCGATAGGGGGAGCGACCCCTCTTGGCCCGGTATAGCTCCCGTTTTAGTCATATCAAGCTTATCCCGGGGGTCAGGGCTGCGTTCGTACCTCATACAGCAGCGTTCGCCAAACCATCCTACTTCATTCTGGATTCTTCACCACGTGCATAGTTGTTAAAGTGGTTTTTGGTATTGGCAGAGAGTATGACAATATCTGATCTCGGTCTTTTTAACAACCAAATGCTTATTCCACACCGGTTCGTTCTTTTACATTTCAAAACCGATTCATAATTGATATCAAAATATCATATTTACTTCAAAATCATACCACTTTCGAAATCATATTCACTTTCAAAATCATTGCTCACCTTAAATAATATTCATTTTCAAAATCATACCACAAAATAGGTTAAACCATCATATCAAATATCCGCATTTAAATCAGTTAAATCCAAATCATAACAGTTTCAACTGTAAACAGTTTGAATACTGAAAGTAGTTTATATATATTGGAATGGTTATACACTAAAATAGCATAGATATTGAAATATATATATTAAAAGTTGTTTATAAATTTAGAATAATATATGTACTAAAATAGTTTATATTTAAAAATAGGTTATAGATTAAAATAGTTTATATATTAGAAATAGTTTATATATTAAAAGCTGTTAATATATTAAAAATTATTAATATATTAAAATGGTTTATATGAGAAAATAGTTTATATACTAAAAGAGTTTGTATATTAAAAGAGTTTATATTGAAAATAGTTTCAAATTAGAATTGTTTCTTCCAATTTCACAAATCCTTTCAAATCAACTTTAGTTCCAAAAATTCAATTTAAATCAATCTCAGTTTAATGATTTCCATTCAAAAGGCTAAAGGTTTCAATTCCAATTCTCATTAAAAACCATTTAAATTTTATATCGATTTCAAATCCATGTTTGAACTACAGACTTAAACCACTTCAAATTCAATAGGTTTCAAATTTGACTGGTCATCATTATTAGGTATTCAATTAATAATTTTCATTCAATATTAAATTAAATGGCAATTAAATTCAATATAAATTCAAATTAAATTTGACTTACAATTTAAATATACCAAACAGTAATCAATCAATTTCTAATCACATCATAAATTTAATTTAACTAACATAAGACGATTTAATTGTTATGAGGTTAAATCACTCACTTTTGATTTACCGACGAGTTAAAATCCAAATATAACCCAAAAATATAACAGTCTCAAATCTCGACCAAACTAGTTTCCTAATGTCCAAAATTTCGATACGATCATAACGGAGAAAACCGCACGTGAATCCGAGCTCGTATGCAAAAGTTATTAGCGTTAGAATGTTCGAAAATTAAATTAAAATTAAATAAAATAGAATATTACCTCAAGCCCTAACACTTGTCACGTATGAAATTGAACCCAAGCAACAACATAGGCCGCCACAATCATGACCATACGCCACCTCCACACGCCGCTAAGCCAAGATCGACCACACTACCATGTTCCCCACTCCAAGGCATGCCTACGCCTTGCCTGCCGCCACCTCCGGCATTGCCAAGCACGTTCGCCGCCGCCGAGCTTTGGATTCTAGATCTGGTGAATTGTGACACCTAGGAGACGAGCTAACCGTATGGATGCACTTGTCTCGACACCCTCTTCGTGCCAGTACCTCCTGATCGTCGTATAGTCAACGATCTGTCGTTGGATTGAAAACCCTAGAAACGGACGGCTGAGAAAGATCGCCAATTCTGGCCAAAACGTGTCTCGAATCGAAAAAGGAACTGCAACAGTAGATTGCGCTCGTTGAGAGCTTTCCAACGATATATAATTTATTATGATTCGAGGAGTTTGAATTTTTGATTTGAAATTGAATTTGGAAATTAGGGTTTCTGCCATTGTGAAAGAAGGGAAGAGCAGATGGAGATAAGTAGTACGTACAGAAATCAGAAATCGGAAATTAGAAACAGCTAGGGGTTATAACTAGGAAAAGGTGGATAAGAAAGAATGGACATATAGAATTGGTTCGAACGATAAAATGAACCGAAAATCCCATTCCGTTTCCGAAACGAAAGTAGGTCATCCAATATATAGAAATAGATGCTTTCAATATTTTTAAACTCAATGGAACTAGTTTCAAAACCTAATTCCATTGTATACAGAAGTTAGCATTCAAAATTTAATTATATTCATTCAATTCCTTTTAATTAATTTCTACGCGTTTCGAGCCCGCACGATCAAACGATAAGTCCGATCGCTAGGAAACTTGAAATCCTACAATAATTCACTGCTACGGATCCGATGAAACTGGTTTCGTCAAAATCCGAGACAGTGGCCAAAATGGCAAATTTTCATATTAATTAAATAAATTTAATCACTTTTAAATTCAATTTAATAATTAACAATTTTCATCGTTTTTGATTACACAGAAATTAATAATCTATTAAAATTAAATATTCCATGTTAAACCAATATTTATATATTGCACTAATTTCAGCGTTGAATTGCAATTGAAATAAATTCATTAATTATAATTTAAATTCGAATAAATTCATTTATTTTGATTTACATCTAATTATTCAATCATCCAATTCCAATATGAATTTATTTGACACTAGTTTACTTTTCATTACGTTCTTATTCTACAGTTATCATCTTAACCCATATTAATACATCATTTAATTGCATTTAATTTTGTTAGTTTCCAAATTAATTTCAACGGATTAAATAATAAGATGATAAATAAGCAATTGTTACTTTTACGTAATTTAATCACACTAATAAGTTTATTGTTCACAACAAGATTATAAATTTACGTACAAATAATTGATTTCACATCATATACTAAAACCAATTAAATAAAATAACATGCAATTTCATTATTAATACAACATTGAATTTATTCACTATTACAATTTTTAACCAAATTAACTTTACAACTATTTTAATTGATTGAAATTACTTTAAGATAATTGTCAAACATTCAAACAATCATTATTAAATCATATTTTAACTATTTTCCCATTAATAAATCATAAATTTAAATTCCTTACAATATTAAATTTCAAAATCTTATTTAATTTAATATTTTTAATTATCGAAAATAATGGTTCGTTACACAAAACTTACTTGCATAGATTCAAGTGTAGGGACAAATGCGAGGTCAAGTCAAACAACTTAACAAAACACATGCATGAGGTCAAGCCCAATCAATTTCATGCTCACATCAAGGCAATGAGTGAACTAGCAACTCAAAGTCAAGGGCATAATGATGTGCACGTAAATGTGCATATTTTTACCACCATATCTAATCTATTTAAATTAAATAAATGATCATATTGGGTATTTTAACTAGTTTAAACAAAAAATTCAAATTATTTCAAATCGTCACAAATTCATCTTCATCCAAGGGCAAAATGGTCATTTTTGTGCATATATTAATTTGAGAAATTTAATTGGGAATTTCTATATTATTTTGTAGGAAAATGGGTTGGAAATTACAAGTGGTTTCATGAAGATATGCATGGACAAAAAGGAAACAAAGCAAATGAAGAAGAAAATAATTCAAACTCATGAACATGGAGGACCCCACCTACCCACTTACCTTGATTTTCAATTAGGAGCTAATGCACATGCTAAAAGGCCATTAAAACTTCATGCACATTTAAATGGGGGATTATGACATGCTAATGATTACTTGGTGGCCACACTACCTCAAGGGCAATTTGGGAATTCCTCAAAAATATGAATTAGAGTTTCATACATGTATAAATACCCCTATATCTTTATGTAAACCTCTTCTTCCTCTTACTTACTTTTAGTTTAGAATCAAAAATAAAAGAAAGCTCTCTTCCTCTTTTCATGGCTACTTAGCCATTTTTATTTTATGTAATTTTCTTTTCTTTTTATGCAAAGTTAATTGTTGTTTCCTTTTAATTACATGTTCATTTCCTTTCATGCTAGTAGTGTAGATTTTCTTTTAAGCAATTAGATTGGTTTTCCTTTCCATTAGCTTTCATTTTCCTTCTATTTTAGTTTCATGTTGCATACTACAAGTGCTGATATGATAACACAAATGAGAGGCTAAACCCCTTCAATTTAGGAGTAATGAAGCTCTCTTGAATCATGTAGATGCGACATAATTTTTCATTTATGTCTCTTTTGTGCTTAATGGAAAGTTAGTTGTTTGTGTGATTTTGTGTTTAATATTGAGTTTGATAGCTTATGTTGTTCGAAACAAATAGGCTTTGCTTAGTCATATAAATCACTAATTATCTCTTCATCTACATATGATCATGGTAATGGAAGTGGATTTAGAATCAAAATTTGATGGTTTATGTTACTAATTCAATAGTTAATAAGCCTTGCTTAAAATAGATTCTACTCTTAATTTTATGTCATTTTCATTAAAGTTAGTAAGTGGGTAAGAGAGTGCATTAACGTTTAATGGTTTAAGTGTGTTAATTAATAACACAATTAGGCCATGCTTATGATAAATGCATCAACTAAACTCAAAAATGACCAAAAAGAGTCATAATTTTATTATGTTGATTTATGTGATCATGAGAGGGGGTTTGCCTCTAAATTGCTCTTTAATCTTATATTTTTATTCTCCTTAGTTTTAGTTTGTTTTTACTTTCTTTAGTTAGTTAACAATCCTTCGACTTTGGTTTAATTTGATTGAATAGAATTTCAAAATCTAAACAATTCCCTGTGGATCGACCCGTACTTGCATATGTGCTACAATCGTACACCGTGCGCTTGCGGTTATTTTTATTTAAAAAATTTCGACTATTTTCTAAACCAATAGAAAACTAGACATTGAACAAGTTTTTGGCATCGTTGCCGGAGAATTGTCTTGATTTTAGTTTTCTATTCTTCGAATTATTTTTGTTTGATTTTTTTTGTGTTTGCATTTAAAAAAATTTGTGTGTGTTTATTTTTGTTTGCATTTTGTTGTGTGCTTGTTTTCTAGTTTAATTTTGCTTTTGCATTTCTATTTAAAAAACATAGACAAGATTATTTCAGAAAAAAAAATATTCTTTTTGCTTTTCTGTTATTACTATTTTCTATCTTCTAACAGTGCATTACATAACCTCTGTTGTTTACTTCATAATCACAACAACCTTATTTCTCTGTTACATTTGTGCCATTTACATTAGTGTTATTTCTCTGTTGCATTTGTGCATTACATTTGAGGCATTTGTGTTGATTCCCCTGTCATTCACTTCATCTCCCTTCACAAACACCACGGTGCAACTTCCCCTCAGCACATTGCTACAACATCTCCCTATCAATCAAACATTTCCGACAACTTCAACGCTGCACTGTCAACTGCTGCCATTAACTCACTAGCTTTTTCTACTTCACATTATCCACTACACTTCACATTCAAACTGCTGTTGACACTACAACCCAAAGCCTTGCCACTGCAACATCTTAGTGCACTATTCGAACAGTTGCTAACCTTCACATCATCTACAACAAAACCACTATCACAACATATCAGTTCACTTTCACAATCCACCATATCACAACATATCAGCTCCATACAACTGGCCACTCAATCTAACCCTCCACCACTGACAACCTGTACATCCTTGCAACCTCCAACACAACAACCTTTACTATACTGTTGCTACAACCTGCCTGTCAACATTTACACTCCAAACTACTGCCTTACATCTCCACATACAGCTCTCTACATACCCTTCAACTACCTGACATTTACCATATTGTTTCACACCCAAACTACTGTTTCAAGCAACTGCTCCAAAACTGCTACCTCATCTCCTCTGCTCGTAAACCCAACAATACACCACAACAATCACTACACATTCAAACTCCTCCAATCGACCACATTCTCCACAATCATCAAGCTTCCCATCACTCTAAATTCGCAAACACAATATGCAGCAATCCAAACTGACAGTGCACAACCAAACACTTCATACAACCTGACATACCCAAACTGTCAACACCACAACACTACTCTACCATACATCCTTATTGCCTGAACTACCCTATTTCTTCATCATAAATTCACCATCAGACATTCAAAACCTCAAACAAATCTTCACTGCCATTGCTGACCATCTTCAAAACACCTCTTCCACAAACTAACTACAACAGCTCCATATAACAGCTTCAATTTCCTCGACCTGACACTCGACTACCACCCACCATTGCATATACATCCACCATACCGATTGCCCTCACAAGAAAGAATCAAACTGCTTCCCACCGAACTTCGTCCCGCCTTCGCCCTTACTTGAACCCACATCCAATTACCCAAAACCAACCTACCTCTACCGAATCAACAACGTCAAGTCACCGCGACCTCCATCAATCACCGCCCATAGCATCGCAAATCGCCCACGCCTAAAATCGAACTCACAACTCCATCTCGTCGACAAACCCAATCTTCGAATACCCAACACCGAATAGTTGAATCAGGAAAGCTTGAAAAAACTTTCAAATTGATTTTGGAAATTTCGAAATTCTGTGAATTGGGGAATTAAGGTCGAAGTCGTTAGAAAATAGGAGAGATCGGTTGCTAAATTTTTCCACTGGGAATGTTTCCGTTAATTGTTTGATAACTTTGGGTAATGGGCCGAGATTGTTGGGCTAATGTTAATTAGTTTCTTTTAATTTTTACTTTTAAATCCTTTTGTTTCCTTTTGTAAATATCTTCTTGTTAATATTTAAAAAAATTGTTCTGTTTTTTTCTTTGTTTGTCTCTAATAAAAAAAGGTTTTTCTTTCTTTTATTTTTGTTTTGTTTTATCATTTAAAAAAGAAAAAAAAACTTTAGTTTGTTTTGGTTTTGTTCAATTCTTCATTCACAAAAAAAAATTTCTTGGTCAACATTTTGTTTTAAGTTTTAAGTTTATTTTTTTTTCAAAACAAAAGAAAAAGAAAAGGAAAAAAAATTATAATTAATAGAGTTGTTTTCAATTGTTTTAGTTTGTGTTGTTTTTCATTTGTTTTAGTTTCTTCTCTGATATATATAAAAAAACCGTACATATATCTTGTTTTTATTTTCAGGTCGTCAAAGCAGATAGGGAAAGCCGCTTGCTTTGCTTAGCTTGCCAAAAAATAATTGCCTGCTTACTTAAAAAAAATTGCTGCTTCTATTGTTGTTATTTGCCTTGCAGTGTTGGTTGGTTGCATTGCATAAAAAAATTAAAAAACAAAAACAAAAATCCATTTGTAGTTGCATTGTTAATACACGTTTAATTTCCGCTTTGCATTTCATCTTAGATTTTGATTAATAATAACGGTTAGACATCAATAACACTTAATTGTATATTGACAGGTTGTCTTCTTTGAACAATTTAATTTCTTGGTGTCTAGGTTACGACAGAGTAATAACCATTTATAAATATTACGGCGATTCATAAATATTATAGTGGTTGTTCCCCTGAAGGTACTTAAACCTACGGCTGCATTACTACGGTGATTCGTGGTGTACCGATAAATCCTATCTGTTGCCTGGCTTATAACTATCTTGTTGATTTAAGACAAAGTGTGATTATACAATTTTGGGTTAGCTTAGGATAAATCATTTGTAATTAACCCCTGCATTCATTTAGTTGCATTAGTTCATGCATATTTAAAAAAAAAATTAAAATGCAAACTAAAAAATTGTAAATATTCCTTTGAAAATTTTAAATTCTTTTTCTTCGAAATTTCAAAAATCCAAAAAAATTTAGAAAAACCAAAATCCAAAAAAAATTATAAAACCTTTACAAAAACAAAGAAAAAGAATTTGAAAAACCAAAAAAAAAACAAAAATCAATTTCCCTTTTGAAAAATAAATTTTATTCGTAAATATTTTTCCTTTATAAAAAAAACCAAAAACATTCTTGAAAATGTACGAATTTCCATATTCACTTGAATTTTACAATAGTTGTGAAAATCAATATAATCCATATGATTTCACTTCAAATTCGTATGGATATTTTAACAACAACTATTGTGTAAATAATTCGAATTTCGAAGCACAAAATTTTCAAAATGATGAACAACCCTCAACTCTTGAAAATAACATTTCATCTCTACTTGAATTCTCTACATAGCAAAATCAAAGTATAAATGATTTGTGTAATTCATATTTTTGCGATAACTCGAGTCACGGATTTCAAAATTTGAATTTAATTCAAAATTCAAACGATTTCAATTATAACTCATGCCAATCCAATTTCGAACTCCAAAATGAATTTCAAACTCAAAATGAAAATAGAAACAACTTTTCAAATGAATTTGGCAATGGGAATAATCTTAACCACGTTATGATTGAAAATCTTTGTTCTCAACAATTTCAAAGTTAAAATCCTCATGTTAATAACTATAAATTGAATTTTGTTGAGCAAATGGACGGAATTTACGATGAACATACAGATTTGTTGTTCGAAACGTATATGAAACAAGGTGAAAAACAAGATCAAATCCCAACGTGTGATAAGTCAAGTGATAATCCATCTTTTACACAAATCAACGATTTTCAAATAACAACTTTTGAAACTGAAAATAATAATCTTAATGAAGTTGTTGAAAACACGGTAATTGAGTTAGATTTCAATTCTTTTGAGTGTGTGGAACCAAATTTAAAATTCGATGTTCGTTTTCTAGATTTCGAAAATTTGAATACAACAACTTTGGATTTTGAACTTGAGATATGTAATGAAGTTGTTGATAATCCAACAAAGGAAGAAGAATTTAATGAACACAAATTTTTTTACTTTTGGATGACGAGTTGTTAAATTCCGACGGGGAAGATTTAAATCACCACTTTAATTTTGAAATCAATAATTTTGAAGAATTTTTCAATGACAAACTTGAATTTCAATTTGGTGAAAATAAACTTGAATTTCAATCAATCGTTATATCTACCCAAAAAATTATCCAAAACAAAACAACTCGTACGATTTTTAATAAAACAACATTCGTTTTTCCAAATCAACATTCAACTTTGAAATCTTTTATGGTTTTGTTTTCCGAGCTTAAGCTGTGTCTCGCATACTTGACGAGACAAATGAATCGGTCTTTGGAAGACCGTTTCATTTACTTTTTGACGATATACTTTCTAAACTCTTGTAAATAATAATCTTTTCATTTTCATGTAAATATAGATCATATTTTTATTTTTTTATTTACTTCCACTTGGGTTGACTGTGGGGACACAATCAAAATCAAGTGTGGGGGGAGGGGGAGACTCATCTTCTTTTTAATGTTTCATGATTAATTTTTCATTTTTCTTCCAAAACTCAGAAAATATATAAAAAAATTCAAAAAAAAGAATTTTTTAAGCATTTTGATTTATTTTTAAAGAAACACTATAGGATAAATATATGGTTTTGGTTTATTAAATTGAAATTTTTGAAAATTTATTCGTCTTAACAAAAATAGAAATGAAGTTTGATTACAAATAACAATGGTTTAACTAGTATATATGAAGATTCATATGTGTTAATTATGAAAACATCCTAATTGAAAATCTTTGTTCTAAAAAGTGGTTGATTTAAATTAAAGATATAACATTTTTTTGTCTTCTAAGTTAAATGGTGCTAAAATGATAATGCGAAACTCTCTTCTAAAAAATAAAAAAAACAAAAAAAATTCTTGTATATATGTATATTTTTAATAAACACCTAGAGTCATGTGTTCACACTCGTGTGTTCACTCGCCATGCTTTGTACCCTTCTCACGTAAGCCCGAAAGGCAGTGCACGATCAGTATATCTGGCCTCAGTTTATCTGAGTTAGTGTGTGTATATAAAAATTATTTTACTACTAATGCCTATAGTCAATAAGTGTTCATACTTGTGTGTTCACTCGCCACGCTCTGTATTCCCCTCACATCATTCTGCAAGGCAGTGCATGGGTAATATATCTGGCCTCAGTTCATCTGAGTTAGGCATATGTAAATATTGTTAATATCAATAAAATTTTCAAAAAATAGAGAGTGTAAGCAAATGAAATCCAAGCACTATTTTAACTTGATTGATTTGACTTGTTATTGAAAGGAAATGAAAATACCACTTTGATAAACTTTGATAATCAACTAAGGATCTATTTTATAGTTACACTTTGTTATCAACCGAAACAACGAGTTAAACTATAGTCTATTTGTTATGATAAATTGATTTTTGTTGGTAATTTTGACGAGTAAATGATTTAAATTTTAAAGCTTATGACCAAAACCTATATTTAACTTATTTGTGTCAAGTTTAAAGTAAATCCTTCATTTGTAAATATTTTAAAAAACTTGCATTCATCCCATTGTAAATAAATCTTGCATTTTATAAATATTTTCACTTCGCATTTGGATTTTGTGGGTAGTATCCGTTGAAAACCCTCACGAGACAACACTCATCCTACTGGGGACACCAGAGGTTTAACGGCTTGTTGCATATGCTCAATGCAATCATGTTTCCTATGAAAACGGATTTATCTTAGTTTTTTTCTTTATTCAAGGATGAATAAAAAGATAAATGTGGGGGTATTTGATGTGCACGTAAATGTGCATATTTTTACCACCATATTTAATCTATTTAAATTAAATAAATGATCATATTGGGTATTTTAACTTGTTTAAACCAAAAATTCAAATTATTTCAAATCATCACATATTCATCTTCATCCAAGGGCAAAATGGTCATTTTTGTGCATATGTTAATTTGAGAAAATTTAATTTGGAATTTCTATATTATTTTGTAGGAAAATGGGATGGAAATTACAAGTGGTTTCATGAAGATATGCATGCACAAAAAGGAAACAAAGCAAATGAAGATGAAAATAATTCAAACTCATGAACATGGAGGACCCCACCTACCCACTTACCTTGATTTTCAATTAGGAGCTAACGCACATACTAAAAGGCCATTAAAGATTCATGCACATTTATGTAAGGGATTATGACATGCTAATGATTACTTGGTGGCCACACTACCTCAAGGGCAATTTAGGCATTCCCCAAAAATATGAATTAGGGTTTCATACATGTATAAATACCCCTATATCTTCATGTAACCCTCCTCTTCCTCTTACTTACTTTTAGTTTAGAGTCAAACATAAAAGAAAGCTCTCTATCTCTTTTCATGGCTACTACGCCATTTTTATTTTATGTAATTTTCTTTTCTTTTTATGAGAAGTTAATTATTGTTTCCTTTTAATTACATGTTCATTTCCTTTCATGCTAGTAGTGTAGATTTTCTTTTATGAAATTAGATTAGTTTTCCTTTCCATTAGCTTTCATTTTCCTTCTTTTTTAATTTCATGTTGCATACTACAAGTGTTGATATGATAACACAAATGAAAGGCTAAACCCCTTCAATTTAGGAGTAATGAAGCTCTCTTGAATCATGTAGATGCAACATAATTTTTCATTTATGTCTCTTTTGTGTTTAATGGAAAGTTAGTTGTTTGTGTGATTTTGTGTTTAATATTGAGTTTGATAGCTTATGTTGTTCAAAACAAATAGGCAATGCTTAGTCATATGAATCACTAATTACCTCTTCATCTACATATGATCATGGTAATGGAAGTGGATTTAGAATCAAAATTTAACGGTTTATGTTACTAATTCAATAGTTATTAAGCCATGCTTAAAATAGATTCTACTTTTAATTTCATGTCATTTTCATTAAATTTAGTAAGTGGGTTAGAGGGTGCATTAAAGTTTGATGGTTTAAGTGTGTTAATTAATAACACAATTAGGCCATGCTTATGATAAATGCATCAACTAAACTCACAAATGACCAAAAAGAGATCATAATTTCATTATGTTGATTTATGTGATCATGAGAGGGGATTTGCCTCTAAATTGCTCTTTAATCTCATATTTTTATTCTCCTTAGTTTTAGTTTGTTTTTACTTTCTTTTAGTTAGTTAACAATCCTTCGACTTTGGTTTAATTTGATTGAATAGAATTTCAAAATCTAAACAATTCCCTGTGGATCGACCCGCACTCGCATACGTGCTACAATCGTACACCGTGCGCTTGCGGTTATTTTTATTTAAATTTTTTTGACTATTTTCTAAACCAATAGAAAACTAGTCGTTGAACACATAACAAATGCACGACAACAAGCAAAAATGCAGCAACCAACAGTTCAGCAAAAGATGTGTACATGCACACAAATAGACCGGCAAGGTACATGCACAAAAGGCAGTGCACACAGGCTAGCACAAGGATACACACACTCAAGTACCAGACACAGGTTCAACAAGATTCGACTAGTGCAAGTGCAAGTGTAGCCATTATGAAATGGTGGAACACACATAGAGACACACAACTAGGCAAAGCTATGACCCAACATCAAGCTGACACAAAAGCCAACTGTTACATTCAGACAACTTATTTCATCAATTTTAGGATTACAACCAACTAGAGAAACATAATATCTCAACAGAGAAAAATAAAGAAACAATCAAGTCAAGGCATTTCAGTTATTATCTCTAAACATGGCAACAATGCGTGAACAAGAAGAACAAAATAATACAGAAAGCAAGCAAGCTTCAAATGCAACGTTATCAAATACATTACATCAAAACCAACTACACTACAGCAAGCACAACTTTCGATCATTAAGAAAATGACCAGAAGATTGCAGTGTTTTAAAAAGGAATAGAACTATTCAAAAGCAGTAAGAAATGGAACAAGTGAACAAATATGGTTTCAGTCAAGCATCAATAGAAAATATGAACAAAAGTCAAAACATATGTATGTTGAAATATTTGACCTGAAAATTATAAATATATGCATAATTCAAAATCATTTCTCAAAATTTTTGAGTATATACCAAAGTATAAACCAAGTCCAAGATCATATGACCATCAATCAAAAAATCGAATGGCCAAGGAAAGCAATTGAAAAATTCAAACTGAAATACTGAAATAGAAATATAGGGATTCAATCCCTATAAACACCACCCAAATTATCACTTGTAAAAAAGTAGTCGAGTTCGAATATATAAATCAAAAAGGGGAAAAAGTTTGTACCAAAATTTGCAACCAAAACAAACTGACGACGAAGTGACCGAGTGCAATCAAAGCAACAAGACCGATCAATAAGGCATTCACGGCGAGCATATTTCTTCAATCGATTGAATAGAGGAATCGACGGCTTCAAATCATAGAACCCTAATTTCATATCGCAAAGGAACCGGCCGAAGGAAGAAAACAAATGGGCTACACATATTTTTCTTCTCCATTTATTTTTAATTAGTTAGACTGTACCTTTGTTTATTAGGGTTGTTTACTTTTAGTTGTATTTTATTTTAAATTTTTAGTTACTCTAGTTTATAACTAGGATCGAACTACGGGGTGTAGTTTTTGAATTCACAACTCGAGATCTGAGCTATTGTAGAGTTTTGAGTGTAGGGTTAGAACAATCAGATTAGCGATAGTCATAGGTTTACAGGGTCTGTACACGATCAATTGTTTAATTCTATTAGAAACCTTGGGAGCAACAGTAGGCAGGTTTTGCCAAAGTTGGGTAAAATTATGTGTCGCTTTTATTTCCGCATCTACTTTGTTATTATTTACTATTATTATGTTGTTGCTATGTTTTTAATACATAATTATCAATATTTTATTAGAACCTATATCAATTAGTAAATGAACATAAACTTTAAAGGTAACTAGAACCATGTTTTGTATAGTGAAAAATGCTAACCACAATGTTCTAGTAATTGTTTTTAGCCATATTTCATACTTTAGATTATTATATGTTTCATATCCAATAATGTCTTCATCAAATTTTATGAAGCATGAAATCTAAAGTTCATTAAAAAAATTGTATATGCTTTTAGATTTCAAATAAATTTCATGTACTTTAGGTTATTTATATCTTCCGAAAGTGTTTAGAAAGGTTGCATTGTGTATTTCCCACTGTATGTTTTCGGTAATGTTGGACTCATATGAATACCCAAGTACTAACTTCAAATTCGGTTATCCATACTAAGTTGATTCGTTAGATTCTTCATTCGTGATTTAGCCTTTTGGAGATTGATTACAAAGTGTGAATAAATTAATTTCTATCCATCAACCACGTATCTAACTCTTGGATGTTAGTACCTCCATTCATAATCTGAAATTATTGGTGGTGCACAACCACGAACCACTTGAAATGGTGACATCCCTATTGAAGAATGGTGGCATGTGTTGTACCACCATTCCGACCAAGGTAAGTATTTCATCCATTGTGGTATCGCCAACCATGGCTCTTAGATAGGTTTCTGGACATCGGTTGACTGATTTGGTTTTGTAACGACCCACCCTTTTGGACAGTTTAAATCGGCAATAAACCACACATGTCAACTCGAACCATTCAAAATGGAGGATTGTTAATGAGGTAAATAAGAAAATAGGAGAAAAGAAAGAAAAAAACAAAAACATAGAATCTCACAGTGGAATGACAAAATATAATAATCAAAAAAATAGTTCATAAAGCTGTTTTATAAACAACATTTGATTACACTTTTACAATATATCAGAGTTATACAATAGGAATAAATAAATAATGCAGTGAAACAACATGATGTAGTGAAATAAATATAATAAATAGTAATAATATACTAAATCTTCGTTTTCATCCTCCAGAAAGATAGTCTTCAATATGCTGAAATACTCAGGCTAACCCAAGCGTAATGAAAAGACAAAACACTTGAGTCGGAACTAAAAGATTTTATGCAAGCTAAATCAACAATAAATAAATACGAGTGCAACGGCTTCAGAGATGTTTACGGGATTTCCCATCTCCTATCAAGTGTCTAACATGCGTACAATAACTTAAGAGATGTTCGGGATTCCATCTCCTAAGGATGCATTAAACTATCTACATACATGGTACAATACGCTATTATAATATGTCTACAGTAAAGTAAAGTATTAAAATAGCGTTAAGGCGTTACACATATCCCACTTAACACATTTTATATAAATGTCATAGTCTATACAGTTCTGTAAACTCCACCGTAAACTGGTAGGCTATCGAGGAGCACTCCATAGGTGCGACACAAACCAAACTCATAATAGGCTCGATAAGGCATATGGCAAAGCACGCAAGGCATTGCCAGTGTAGAATTCTATCGTTTGCACTCCCGGACTAGTGGTAATGCATAGCAGCTACTATCGCCCACCTCGGAACACACTCCACAAATCAAATCGAGGGGTGGCCACCAAATCAATCGCAAAGTAATAAATATGGTATCGAAGAAATGTGCCCGATACGAGGAGCGACCTCACTTGGCTCGGTATAGCTCCTGTTTTAGTCATATCAAGTTGACCCGAAAGGGTCAGGGCTGCGTTCATACCTCATATAGTAGCATTCGCCAAACCATCCTACTTCATTCTGGATTCTCCACCACGTGCACAGTTGTTAAAGTGGTTTTCGGTATTGGCACAGAGTATGACAATATCCGATCCTGGTCTCTTTAACAACCAAATGCTTATTTTACACCGGTTGGTTCTTTTACATTTTCAAAACCGATTCATAATTGATATTAAAATATCATATCCACTTCTAAAATCATATCGCTTTCGAAATCATATTCACTTTTGAAATCATTATTCACTTTAAATCATATTCATTTTCAAAAATCATAACCACAAAATAGGTTACACCATCATATCAAAATATTCACATTTAAATCAATTAAATCTTGATCATAACAGTTCAACTTTAAACAGTTTGAATATTGAAAGTAGTTTATATGTCGAAATATTTATACATTAAAATAGTTTATACTTTAAAAATAGGTTATAGATTAAAATAGTTTATATATTAGAAATAGTTTATATATTAAAATAATTAATTTGAAAATAATATCAAATCAAACTGTTTCTTCCAGTTCAACAAATCTGGACAATATCCAGATTTCAAATCAACAAAACTCAATTTTAATCTTTCAATTCAAATGCTCATTAAAACCATTTCAATTTATATCGATTACAAATCCATGATTGAACTATGAATTTAAACCACTTCAAATTCAATAGGTTCCAAAGTTTAAATATTCAAACGTTTACAATAACTCAATTTTGATAAATTTCATTTATATTTCAAATTCAACTTTAAGATTTCAATTTAAATTCTTTAAACAATTCATTTATACCAATTTCAATTTCAACATTTTAAAAGCTTGGATTTTGAAAATAATTCAGTTCATATAGATCTAATTTTTTTTCAAAATATCATTTAACTGGATTCAGGATTTAAGGATTTAAAATCATTTAATTTAACTAATCCGGTGTCCATATATAATTTTCTACCCTATAGTCAAGTGATACAGATATATATTATTTCAACCCACAATAATTTAAATTTTCGGATATATATCATTTTAACCTGTAACCCGAATTACAAATTTCCAAATCGATAAATCGCTCAGGTTTATCATTTCAACCCGTAACGATTTTCCCTGATCTATAAGATCATTCTGGTATGTATCATTTCAACCCATAGTGATTTTCCTAACAATAATTAAGGGAACTTGCAGTGTGATAACAACATATAAAATAAATATAATATCCACTCATCCAAATATCAACAATTAAACACCCATCACAATTCAAATCAACCAATAAATCATAACAAATAATCGATCATCATTATCAGGCATTTAATTTACAATTTAAATTCAATATAGATTCAAATTTAACTTGAATGACAATTTAAATATACCAAACAACAATTAATAAATTTTTAATCACATCATAAATTTAATTTAACCACTCACATTTGATTTTCAGTCGATAAAAATCCAATTAAAGCCCAAAATCCTAATAATCTTATAATGTAACCAAACTAGTTTTATAATGTCCGGAATTTCGATACGATCGCAATGGAGAAAACCGCACGTAAATCCGACCTCGTATGCAAAAGTTATGGATATTAGAACGTTGGAAATTTAAAATTTAAATAAAATAATAAAAAAACAAATAGGCAAACATGTCACCTCCTCCACCGAATGAACACGCACGCGAATGAAGACACCCAACCCAGAAACCCATCACCGCTACCCTTTGACCGAGCTTCAACACCCTCCTCCTGCCGCCTGCGCATTCGCCGAACCCTAGAACACCTTGCCGCGACCTCCCCTCACGCCTTAAACAAGTCCGGCCACCTCCCACGCCGCCGACCGCCACTACAAACTAGGGTTTTCAAAACCCTAAAATGCCAATTCCTAACGCTACAGCTAGCAATCGACGACACGACCACCACCAAACGGCTCCATACAATGATTTCTACAAAACCCTCAAACAATTTCAGAAATCGTTGCCAAAATAAAAAAACTCCAAAATCGGCAGTTAGGGTAACGATTTATGGCCTTTGACCGCGATTTCTGATCGATTCGTGCACTGTTTCGAAAAACGAACAATTGTCTTAGATTCGTATTATCGAGAGTTTCAAATCGGTATATAATATGATAAGGTTTGGAGTTGAATTTTCAATTTGAGTTTGAATTTGGTAATTTAGGGTTTTGATGTTCTGCAATTGAGAAAGAGGGAAGGAACATACATATAGACTTGTACGTACAGGAATAAGAAATAAAAGGCTGCTAAGGTTAGGAAAAATTATTTATATATATAGAGATAGATAAGAATGAATGGTCATATCGAATTGGGTCCAAATGATAACGACGACCCGATAAGCCGGTTTCGTTTCCAAAACGAAAATGGGTCATCCAATATATCAAAATATAGGTTTTCGATATTTTTAAACTCAATGGAACTAGTTTCAAACCCTAATTCTATTATATACAGAAGTTAACTTTCAAAATCAGATTATATTCTTTTAAATTCTTTTAATTGATTACTACATGTTTCGAGCCCGCACGATCAAACGACAAGTCTGATCGCTACGAAACTAGAAATCATATAATAATTCACTGTTACAGATCCAATAAAATTTCGAAATCCGAGACAGTGGCCAAAATGAATATTTTCACATTAATTAAATAAATTATTATTAAATTGATCAGTTCACTTTTTAAATTCAAAATTAGAAGTTTACAATTTCCATCATTCTTAATTACATATAAATTTATAATCTTTATAAATAAATTTTCCATGTCAAATCCAATATTAAATATTACACTAATTACAGCGTTCAATTGCAATTGCAAAAATTGCCAGTTAATTATATTTTAATTCCCTATAAATTCTTTTATTTCGATTTACACTCTTATTATTGAATCAACTATTTCCTATGAATATAATTAACATTAGTTTACATCTTATTGCATTCATATTTTACAGTTATCATTTTTACCATATTAATTATAATATTTCAATTTTCTTAATTCCATTAATTACCAATTTTAATTCCTTATTTATGATTATAACCAATTTAACTTTTACACTTATTTAAATTGATTGAAATTACATTAAAATAGTTGTCACTAACATTCAAACAACATTATTAAATCATATTCTTAATTATTTTTCTCATTAATAAATCATAAATATTAATTTCTCTCAACCTAAAATTTCAAAATCTTATTTAATTTAATATTTTTAATTATCGAAAATTACGGGTCATTACAGTTTTGGCTGTTGGTCTGGGGAGATACGAACTACTCATATTCAATTCAGTGTCATGAAGTCAGTAGAATTCTTTCCAAAAATTGCTAATAAATATATGTAACGACCCACTATTTTGGACCATTCAAATCGACAATAAATCCACACATGTCAGACTTGAATAATTCAAAACAGTAGATTGTTAATTTAAATTTGGCAAAACTCAGCATATACAACATCTTAAACCCAAATCACATAATGCAGTCATATTCTTAATCTCAAAATTTCAATCGGTTTCAAATCAATATGTTTAAAGATAATCTTAAATAAATTCTATTCCAAATAAATTCATTTTCAAACCATATTACTTTCAAAGTTATAACAATTTCGAAAACCAATACTTTGAAAACAATAATACCCTAATTTCAATAAAACATCTCAATTTTGATATATTTCAAGTCTTTAAATATTCCAAAATTCCCAACCAAATATGATAATCTTATATATACCTTAATTCAATTTACTATTATTTAGTTTAGAAATATTTATTTAATAAATTCAAAATCACTTAAATAAAGCTCAAACTTGAAATATTCGAAAATCAAACTTAAAACATCATCAAGTTATACATAGCTTAAATTTTAGAATATAACCATATATAAAATAATATTTATATAATATCAAAATTTAATATTTATTAAACCGTATATTTCTTTCCGAACCATAGAAAATCCCTTAAAATATTTTATATATATACCACGGTGCCTGTATATAATTTTCTATCCTATGGTCAAGTGATACGGATATTTATCATTTCAATCCGTAATTTAAAAATAAAAGTTTACGGTTATATATATCATTTCAAACCGCAATCCCGAATGAATTGAAAATGCATAATAACTTGCAGTTTATACAATATAAAATATAACATCCATTCATCCAAATATCAATAAACAACCATTCATTACAATAATCCAATTTAAACAAAACATCAATATAAAGCATATAAAATATAACATGCATCAACGAATAGTTTATATTCAATAAAAATTAATAACTATTCAACTGACAATTTATATGCAATAATAAATAAATTTAACTGTCAAATTATATGCAAAAATAAAATTACATAACAATTTTATTTAAATAAATGCTATCTAACTGAGATGATGATTAAATATATGCCCAAACAATCATAGATAAATTTTAAATCACATCAAAATTTAATTTAACAAACATAAGAAATCTTAGAAGTTGTGAGGGGGTTAAATGTAACGACCCGTATTTTTACGGATCGAAAAGTTCGTTCAAATCTGGAATTTTCAACATTTTAGGTTGTTTCAGATTTTGGGAAGAATTTTGGTTAAGTCCTAAGTCGTAGCCGACTTATGAGTTCTGGACGAGTTAGTGATGAGTCTGGGTGAGTTAAGGACTTGGGGTGAGTCGGCGACGACCTAAGGAGATAAGTCGTAGCTGGGCTAAGTTAGGAGGTCAAAGTTAACTCGGCAAGTATTAAGTCGTAGGTTGTAAGTCGTTGCCGAGTTAAGGGATAGACGTCCTAGTGGGGTGACCGACCTAAGAAGGTGAGCGTGTTAAGGGAAGACCGACTTAACAGTGTGGCCGAGTTAAAGTAGTCAGCCGACTTAAGAGTTGATGACTCATAGGAAGGGACGACCTAGAGTTAGCTTGTGTGGAGTTTAGGTCGGTAGGGTGACTCAGTGGAATGACCGACCTATAGGAATGACCGACTTAAGAGATTATGACTTAAGGACTGGGACGAGTTAGCGGGTTAGTAGTGAATGACTTAGTGCTAAGGCCTAAGTCGTAAGCGACTTAAGTATGGTTAGGTCGTTAACACGAGTTAAGGGAGATAGGTCGGTGGACGACTTAGGGTAGATCGCTAGGAAGAGTAAGTCGGTAGGTAGTTGAATCGGCAGCGTGTTTTGAGTTGTGAGTCGGTAGGTCGTAAGTCGGCAGAGGGTTAGGTCGGCAACGACTTATAGGGGCGGATGACTTAAAATCTGCCTATAAATAGAAGGGTTTGGCTCACTTTTTGGCACCGGTTTTTGAAGCAACGAAGTGCTGCCATTTTGAGAGCTCGACTACAACATTTCTTCATCTCTTTTCTCTTCTCTAATCTAGTATCTCCATCCATCTAAATCGAAGATCAAGATCGAAGATCCAAGAGCTAAAGTTGAAGATCTTCATCCATCGAAGAGAGATTTCATCGTTTGAAGTGAGATCTTGTCGGATCTAGCTTAGTTCTTCGCTGTCCAGATCTGAAGTTGTTATCTTTTGGATTGTTTAGGTGATTTGGTGAGTGGTGATTATCTCTCACACGGATCCAAAGGAGTATATCGGATTGTTGGCTCGATTTGGTGTTAAAATAGAGATTTCCATGCATTTTCTTCATCCTATGTGTAGATCCATATAGATCCATTGTTCATGATGATGTTACATCCATTTTATCATATGTTAACCTATGCAAGTTCATTCATCAAGTTTGTAGAGATATAATCCATGTTTTCATGCTTATTGGACTTTCAACTCTTTAATTACGAAAATGCCATTATTGTTATAATTGTCTACTTAGATCATTTTTGAATGCTTGATTGCTTGGATTGATGTTTGATTTGATTGATTGTTATGAACTAGATGATTGATGATTAGATTTAGACCAAAGACGATTCAAAAGCTAAGGGAAAGGCTCTTGAATTGGGAAAGCTGCTCGTGGCATATGTAGCGGGATGATGAAGCTCTTATGCATAGATTTGATGATGTAATGATGAGATGAGGCTTTGCGAGGATGTAATGAAGCGAGGCAATCATGTGATGAAGACTTGGTCTAATCCAGACGGGATCATTCCAAGCATGTTGATAACTCGGTGATATGATTCGAGTAGAGGATAATGAATGGATTTGAGAATAGTCGTCGAGGAGGATGACTAGGAGGCTTGGATAGCATCGTTGTTGAAGGTTCTAGCATGCTCTAAGCAAGAGTACGATTGGGCAGATTCGATAGTCCCAACGGCCAACTGTTGATGGTCGAGTACTCTGGGCAGATTCGATAGTCCTAGGCACGGGCTGCGACGACGTGCGGGGGTTATGTCTAGAACCGGGGTTTCCATTAGCCCTTGACGGACGGCTGAAAGAATGTGCCGGTCATTCAATTAACGGTGATATCGAAGCAATGATAACAGTGATAGCCAGAGTCATGGATGTTTGGTTGTATCGTCATTCAAACTCAAGAGCGGTATTTTCTGGGTGCTTATCTGATTTAGGCCTTGGTACTTGGAAAACATCGCCCTTGATTCGAGTGATAGTAGCTTTACTTTTAAATTGTATGCTCTGCTATGTTTGCTTCTGCTTAGTGTGTGTCTGGGGGCTATCACTGTAGAATGAGGTTGGAGTGGGAGGGTTGTATTCTTATTCCTTTTCCTTTATGCTCTTTTGGTATGTTGTTAGTTAATTTACCGCTCACTAAGACTGTTGTCTGACTCAAGGCTTTATGTTTTAATTCTTATTGCCTTGGGCTGTTCGTCCATTTTGGGATGGGCAGACTAGGTAGCAGGTGACAGGTGCTGTTCTCTTCTCACGATGCTGATATCGAAGACGAGCTAGAGGGTTGCATATTATCTTCCTATATGTACTGGATATTCCGCTGTTTTGTTTTCTCTGAGAGATATGTAGTGAGGCTGGATGTATTGACTATGTGGATGTTTGTATTCAATTATTATGGAGTTTTATATGATGTCTTTTGGTTCTGTAAAGCTTCACTATACATATGTTCTATTGTATTTTGTCCATGCGCTGTGAGTAATACGATAGATTCTGTTGTTTCAATCTACCCTGACAATCGTCCATGGTCGCCTGGCACACTTTACAGCGTACTATCTCTAGATTCGGTGCAGGGGTCATGGGCGGTCGTCACATTAAAACACTCACCTTTTGAATTTAAATTGAATTTAAATTCAATTTAAACCCAAAAATTTGACCGTCTCAGAATTCGTCCAAACAAGTGTCATCAGGTCCGGAATTTTAATACGATCCCAGCAAAACAAACCGCGCATGAATCCGAGTCCGTATGCAAAAGTTATGAAAATTTGAAGATTGGAAAATTCTGGTCCTGAGTCGACTTCGAGTTCAACCCGGTCCGCCGCCTCAAATACCCGATGCTTGCTCTGAGTTTTTGCCAAAACGACTCGGAGACCCGAGTCATTTTCTTCGTGACCCGAAGTAGCTCCAGGGTTTTTCCCCCTGAAACCCAAAGCGCGACCCGAAGCGCGTAAATCTCGAAAAAAAAAATTTATTTGAAATTATATTTTGGAATTTGGGAATTAGGTTTTGTCTGCCATTGGAATGAGGAGCTAAGAAGAAGGTGAATTGTACGTACATACAAATGAAGATTAGGGAGGCTAGGGTTTATAACAGGATATATATAGGCAGGGTTGACATTTGAATGGATGGATAAGATAGATTTACGCGCTAACGCCAAAGTGGTCCAAAAAGCCCGTTCTGTCTCCGGAACGAAATTGGGTAAACCCATATATCAAAATAGGTGTTTTAAAATATTTTAAACGCAATGGAAAAGGTTTCAAGTCCAAATTCCATCGTATGAAGAAGTTATGCTAAAATCAAAATTTTCAAATTGATTTCAATTGATTACAATTGCATTTATTTCAAGGCGTTTCGAGTCCATACGATCAAATGACAAATCCGATTGTTACGAAACTTGAAACACTATTATAATTCACCGTTACGGATCTGAAGAAACTTGTTTCATCGAAATCCGAGTCAGTGGCCAAAATGACTATTTTTCCATCAATTAAATAAATTAATAAAATCCAACTTTTAATTTAAATCTTAAAATTTACCAATTTTAACCTTTTATATTGCTCAGTAATTACAATGTTTTAACCAAATTAAAAGTAAATTTTAAAATTGATAAATTTATCAATTTCAGTGTTTATCTCAAATTCATTGAATTTAGAAATTGTAAATTAAATTTTCAAAATTTCATTTAATTACCTTTCATTCTATTATTCAGTCTATTATTATCAAAAAGATGCAATTTACATTGGCTCATTATTGTTTACATTTATTTTCTTAGATTTCCTCTACACTTCCTTCAACGTAAAATTTAACTGTTATATTTCATTTATTCACAATAATTTCAAAGAAAGTAATTAAATTTTCCAATTAAATAAACAAATATAGCTTTCTATTCTGTAGATTAGCCAACTGTCATAATCTAAATAGGGTTAGTATTAATTTCATCTTATAAAATTTACTAATTTCAATAAATTAGAACTTCACAATTTGCTTACATAAATTTGGATTGTGCTACACTTATTATATTTCTGCCAAATAGATACATTAATTCCAATTAAATATTCTCCGTAACTATTTCTTGGTTTCATACTTTTTATTTCCCTAAATTACTATCTTGTATTAAGTTTACGTTTCTATTTTACTTTATATTCAATTATAACCTAACAGTCGTTACAATCAATTGGATTGTATTGAATTTGGTTATCCATCAACTGCTATTTACACTACTACCTAAATTTACACAGTCACTATTAGAAAATCTTACCGCATTGGTAAATTATGTTTGCTTTAAATTACTTATTTAAATTTTTATGCTCAAGAGCAACAATTAACACTTTCCATTATTATACAAATTTGAATCCCATTCTAGTTATTCTTTATTAATAATTCACACAATATCATAACTTCATACAAGACATCCAATTACTATTTATTATTAACTTTACAATGTATATAAATTCAATGATTGATTTACTATTTGCCTTTGTTTCCTTATATTCAATTCTTAGCTTAGTATGACAATTTATAGTTCTCCATTTAAACGACATTTCATTTCATTTGTTAATACTTGGCTTAAGTTTCTACGGTTGCATTTCTTTTACTCTTCCGTTACTATATTAATAATTAGTAACGCTTATTATCAATAATATCATCATAATTACTTAATATTTATATGAACTTTAATTCCAAATAAATTCATTGACCAATTAATTTGGAAATTTGTAATAGTTGTTATTCTACCCTTAAATTTATTTCAAATAACGTACTACCTTAATATCTAAATTTACGAACAAATACCGTTACAATGTTTTATTGCATAAATCAATTTAATCCTTTCCTTTATCTCTCATATTCAATTACAACTACAAGTTGGCATTTATCTCCATACTACCAATTGCATTCTCTTATGTTCTTTCCAAATATTCATTTAGATTTTATTTCCATTAATTTATTCAATATTGACATCCACTTAATCAAATTTACTTACATTTATATAATTGCAATTCAATTCAGTTATTATTTCATTAATACTATTTCAAATTTATTTCTTCTAGTATTAATTACACAATCAAACTTAATTAACCAATTATAATGGTTCCTACTATTCCTTCAATTGGATTTCATTAAAATTTGTCAAGCATTTATTATATTTACCAATGCAACATTTAATTTCTAACATACGCTCCAATATAAATTATAAAATTTTCACTTCTTTTTACATTAAATTACAAAAATCAATTTAAATCAACATACTTAAATGGTCAAAATTTACGGGTCGTTACACTCTCCCCCACTCAAAACTTTTCGTCCCCGAAAAGGAAAAAGAAGGGAAAGAAGGATTAAGGAATCAATATATCATACTAAATTATTAAATTTATAAACAAATAGATTTTTACAAAATTAATTAATAAAATATACCAATTTATAACCATTAAATCTTTTTATCCTCAAATTAATAAAGTTTGGAAAATATTTTTCAAAATATTTTCTAAGTCCAAAATTTACGGAAAATTTTGGCAGAGTCTCCTTTGTACGGAGAGGCTCGGGGAAAAATATAATATAAATATAACAATATATAACATATAATTTCCAAATTTAATATCCCAACACGGGAAAAATAATATAATAGCGCTATAAACTGTAATCCGAAGACGTACCTATTTGTCGGGTAATATACGCTTAATTATGAAACCAAAAGCAGTAGCAATTGCTTCCATAACCAGTATTTCGCTTATATAAATCTGATAAGCGTTAGAAATTTTATAGAATGAAATATTTAAGTTGTTCAATCACTAACAACAATCAATACAACAACCATCCATTTCAACAACAGCATACACAACAAATACAAAACAACCATTCAATAAAAAAGCAAATAGTTGTTCGGGTTCAAAACTTTTAAATTATACGGAATGAAGAATAAACTACTAGCGCATCATTTACTCAACAGCCTTAGATAAAACTAAATAGATTATTCATTCATCCAATCCAAAATTTTAAAGTATTTTACCTGTAACAGCCCGATATTTTTAACAAATTTTTTTTTTTAAAATAAACATTCTGTAATATTAATTTGAATTAAAAGTGTAAAAAAATTAGTGTGAAACAGGAAATTGAAAACTCTACATTTCATTCCGTATATTTACATCCGTTCTTATCTTATATAAAAATCAAATTTTATTTATTTTGGTAATAGCTATTTAAATTTTTGGTTTAAATGATACGTTATTTATTTAAAGAAACGTTTTTATTTAATAAAAGAAACAAATCATAAAATGGTACGTTACTTTGGGCATTCCGTTATAATTTCTCTTACCTTTTCCTTGTCCATTGATTTTCTCTTGAGTTAGCAGTGCAAAGCTTCAGCCGTATACTTTGCTTTTGAGAATTCAAATTTCGTGCCTTATCATTTTACGTGAAATTTTATTCCATTCGTTCTGGCCATTAAATAGAATAATGCCTTTCCTTTACCGTTCTAATCCTTTAGTGTTTGTTATATTTTACATATTCCAAACGTTTCCACCAATTGAATAAAATTGATTGCCTAAAATATTGCCTACCGTTCAACTTTATTTACTGCCTTAAATTTGCCTACCGTTCAAAACCTTTTCGTTGCCTTCTCTCTACAAAATTTGTGAACAGCTGTTCATTTTTCTTTCGTTCAAAATCTCCATTTCACAAAAAGCTTCTCTGCAACTTTCGTTTAAAATCTCGTGAACACCCAAAAAGGTAAGCGTGCCTTCTTCTCTTTTTTTATTTGTATTTTCGTTTGCTGCTTGCTGTTTTGCTTATCCCTTGACCATGCCTACCCACCAGCCAGACCCACGTCAACCACCAGACCGAGCCCCTGGCCACGTCCCCTCTTCAGGTCGAGACCACCCATTCGCCACCAGACCAACCCCATACGAGACCGAGCCTCCTACCCCAGCCTACCACCACCAACCCCATACGAGACCGATCCCTTGCCCACGTCAGCCTTTTCCAGTCCTCCACCACGTCGCCAGAACGAACCCCAGCCTTCGTCAGACCTACCAGCCGAGAACCCCACGATACCTCCACTGACCCATGCGAGACCACCACCACGACCCATGCCAGAGAGCCCACGTCATGACCAGAACCCCACGCCAGAAAATCCCCACGCCTGCCTGCCACCACAACCCAGTTCGAGTTCCCCAGTCACCACCTCACGCCAAATCCCACCACGTCACCAACAGAAGCCTGTCACTAGTCACGAACCACCACACCCATGCCGAGATCAGACCACCCATGTCCCCCTTCAGACCGATCATGTTTGAAACAAAAGAAGATTTGACAACTTCGATTTTGTCGCCGTATATTTTTTTTAATTTGTGATAGTATATTCCTCTGGCCCTGGTAGTTGAATCTGAAAAGAGAAATTGCTTTGAGCCTTTGTATTTTAGGGTACCTTAGTTATATTTTGCCTCTGGCTTTGAAAAGAAGAATGAGAACAAAAGTGTTTTTGTTTTGAAGTTGTTGGTTATATTTTTTCGGCCGAGCCCTGCCATTTGAAAAAAAAAATGAAATGAACAATAAAAGTGGTCGACCAATTCCTTCTATTTTCAACTTGATTTATTTTTCGTTCGTTTGCTTCAATTGAAAATTTTGTTATTCGTGCATTCTTAGATTTGATTATTTATTGTGCTTTTGGTTTGAATCTAGTTGGTGCTTCCGCTAACAACTGATCGTACTATCCGCGTGCTTTCGATAGACATCGTATTTCTTTTTCCGAATCTCCAGCTCCGTAGAGGTGAGTAAATCTCACACGAATATTCATACTTATATGATTGTGAAACGACCGCAACTGAATGTGTAGAAAATAAATAAATAAATGATGTTATAATTACCTGTGATTTATTTATAGTTGATATTAATTGTTAAAAACTGTATATCGTATCATCTGTTATATTTTGTATTTATTTTACTGTTATTCTGTTCTGCTGAATCACACTGCAAGTTCCCTGTAGAATAGAATCACTATGGACTGAAATGATACATACCCGAACGGACTTTAGAATAGGGGAAGATCGTTATGGGCTGAAATGATAGGCCTGAACGATTTTCAATTAAATTTTATTTACTTGGGATTGCGGGTTTGAAATGATAAAACCCGGATTTTTCTTTGTAAATTACGGATTGAAATGATATAGTATCTGTATCACTTGACTTAGGCTAGAAAATATTATACAGACCCGTGGTTATTTTTCTGTATTTTCTGTATACCTTTAATTATTTAAATTATTGTAATAATATTAAATTGATTTAAATCGAAATTTTAAATGATTTATTTAGAATAGAAATGATTTTTCTATGTGATAAAAATAAATAAATGGTAAATATTGATTTTGAAATGGAACTTAAATTTGAAAGTTTGACCAAAAAGGAAAGATGGAAACTGAAGTTAATTAAATTAAAATGAAAATTTAGTTTTAAAATGGTGGAAAATGGAGTTTGAGTTTAAAATGTTGAAATGAATTGTTTAAATGAAATGGGATTTACACACTTGAAATTAAATAAGCGAATTTGTAAGTTTTGGTTTTAATTTGTAAAATTTCCCTTTAAAATAAATTAGTTAAAGGATTTAAATGAACATTTTAATGAATAATTTTATAAGTTCTGAACTAGGTAGAATCTACAGCACTTGTTAAGTGTTGTGGTTATATAGGTGAACCAAAAGACTAAAGTGAACTAAGACTATGATAGTACTTGGTAAGTGCTGTTGTAGCAGAAACTAAATTTGAACCTGAACTAATAAAAAGGCTACTGTAGCACTTGTTAAGGACTGCAGTAGGCTGAAATATGATTTTGTTTAAAACTAAATTGTTATAGCAGTTTATAAATGTTGTTTTGCGGAATACAATTGTTTTAAGTGAATTAATGAACTCCGAAATGGCTAAACTTTGGGAAATTAAGATTTGATTTAAAAGAATAATGACTTTGTTTTTAAATGGTTAAATTCGAAGTATATTTGATAAATTGTTTTAAATCTATAACCACGGGTTATAATAACGATTGGTTGGCAAAGAGACAGGGATCGGATATGGGCATACTCTCTGTCGATACCGAAAACCACTTTGACAACCGTGTACGCGGTGGAGATTCCAGAATGAAGTAGGATGGTGGCGACGATCCTAAGGTATATACATGGACCCAACTCCCGTGAGTTGGCATAAGGTGGCTAAAACAGGAGCGATTGATGGACCAATGAGGTAGCACCTCTGATCGGACACACTTCTTCGATACCATTCTATTACTTGTGATTGATTTGGTGGCCACCCTTGATTTGGGAGTGTTGTTCGAGGTGGGCGGTAGTGGCTGCTATGCGTCACCACTAGTCCGGATGCGTAATTGGTATATCTACCCTGGCATTGCCTAGTTGTGCCGTGTCACCTACCATATCGAGCTTTACTACGATTATGATTTTAAGATCCGACCGCGTTAAGGTTCTCCATCCCCTTAACGCTATTTTCCGATATGATTATACTTTAATTATTTAGACACTATTATAATAGCGAATATTACTACATAGTAGATATTTTAACGGATCCTTAGAGGATGGGCGGTCCCAAGCATCTTCTAAGTTACTTGTACCTTTACTACAGTTCACTTGAGTTGGTTTACATTGTATAAGTATGTATATCCTGACTCGAGTGTTTATGTTTTATTTTACGCTCGGGTCAGCCTAAGTATCAGTTAGACTTCATCTTCACGGAGCTTGGACTACTGGAGATCATCTTTATCAAGCTGCTATCTATTTTGCTATTCAGTCTTTTATTTTAGCTTATGTAATTGAGACAAATGAATTTGGGATCTTTTTTTCTATGGTTATTCAAACTGTATTGGTTTTAGACTATGTAATTGTACTTGTTTTGAGACTATGTATTTTAGTGGCTTCATGAACCACTATGGTTATTTTTAAATTCCGTTGCGAGTTATTCTGATATTTCTGTGTCTGTGATTCTGTGAATGATTTTATTTGCTCCAAATTTTATTACAATCTGTTATTTTGCATTATTCAAGTCTGACATGTGTGGATTATTGTCGATTTGAATGATCCAAAATACCGGGTCGTTACATTTGGTATCAGAGCCAGGTTTTAGACAAACCTTAGCCTATGGTGCAAAAACTCATTAGAGATAGGGTAGAAATACCCTAGAATGGGTGGAATCAAACTCAGAATCATTTCCTTGTGAGTGAACGTATTTTCAAAGTATAAAATGATTTTAAAATGATTTCTCAAATGATTTTTCAAAGATTATTTAAATATAAAGTTTTCTTGTTTTAAGAAGAAATTTTCTAACTTCCTTCTTTCCATATCTACCTTGTTAGAAATTTTGTTATTAGGATATTCATCCAAGTGATTTTATCGTGTCTTATCTTAACTTATTCTTTGTCTTCTCTGTACCTTGTCCTAAATTTATTCTTGATATTTCCAGGATGAATCGTGGAAATGCTAGAGGTAGGGGTCGTGGTATTGCCCCAGTTCCTCCACCTGTTGCACCCGTTAGGTTTACTGTTCTTTGCAAGGAATTCTCTCAGCTCGGTGGCACTAGGTTCACCGGTTCAGAGAGTATCATCGAAGCCCAGCAATGGCTACGAAGTTTGGAGAGAATTTTTACTGGTCTTGAGATCACTGATGCCCAGAAGCGTCAGTTAGAAGCATGGCAGCTGCAAGAGTCAGCCTTAGATTGGTGGGAGTCTGTTACGACTCACACTAACGAAGGTGATCTTTCGTGGGAGCAGTTCAGGTATCCTTTGAGTTAACTTGAATTTTCCCCATTTCCTTTCTTTTTAAATCTATCTTAAGTTCGGTTCTGTATTTTTCTTTCCAGGGAGGCTTTTGTGGCAAAATGGATGCCCGAAGCCGGAAAATCTCAGCTTTATCGTGAATTCATGGATCTTAAGCAGGGTACCATGTCTTTCTCAGAGTATGAGCGGAAGTTCAATGAACTTTCCAAATTTGGTCCTGGTCTTATCGACACTCAGCTAAAGAAGAATGAGAAATTCATTGCTGGAGCTCGCCCAGAGTTCTACGACCGTCTTATTTCACATGTTCATGGCACTTTTACTGATCTCATGGATATGGCTATTCTCTATGAGAACCCTACTTCCAAGGGTCCTGCTGCTTCTGGTGCTCTTGTCTCTCAGTCCTCCTCTGCTAATTCCAAGAAGAGAAAGCCCAACTTCCACCAGCAAAAGAAGAATTGGCTCAAACATCCGGGCTTGGGATCTTCGGCATCTTCTCCTTCCCAAAGGCACCCTATTGATCTTTCCTCCATTACTTGCTTCAAATGTGACCAGAAGGGACACTATGCCAATAGTTGCCCTAATCCGTCCGGTGCTGCTATTCCTCCACCTCAGGTTTCCAGGAACGATCTTTGTCATGTTTGTCTTCAGCCGGGTCATTTTAGGAAGGACTGTCCTTTATGTGAGAAGGGAAAGCCATCTGGTGTATTTGCTGTCACATCTGCTTCATCACCTGCTGCACCAACTCCTGCTCCTAGCGATGATCAAGGTACGCTTCAGGGCACCTTTACTTTATTTCATCATCCTGTTCGTGTTTTATTTGATACTGGGGCTTCGCATAGTTTTATTTCTGATGTTTTGTGTAATAAGTTTGAAACTCTCCTTTCTCCTGAGTATGCTTATGTTCCTCTATGTGTTTCAAATCCTATTGGTGGTCCCGCAAATCTTGATAAGATTTGTAAGCAAGTGAGACTCTTCTATTCTAGTCATAAATTTTCTGGAGATTTCTATGTCCTGGGTTTCGATGCTTTTGATTTGTTGCTTGGTATTGATTGGCTTGACGGGCACGATGCTCATATCTCTTGTAAATCCTGAATTGTTTCTCTTAAGGATGATCGGGGTAACTCTTTGGTGATTCAGGGTCGTATGCCTCATGATTATGCTGGTAGCTTTATCTTTTCTCTGGATGCTTCTACTGATGAACTTCAGTCGACTCGTGAAGTCAATCTCTATCCCGATGTATTCGGTGAAGTTACTGCTTTACCTCCTAAGCGGGAAATTGATTTCCGCATTGATCTTATTCCTGGAGCTCGACCGGTAGTTCTTCCTCCTAGAAGAATGGCACCCCGCGAGAAGGTTGAGTTAAGAAAGCAAATCGAGGACCTATCTTCCAAGGGTCTGATCAGACCTAGCTATTATGAATGGGGAGCTGCGGTGGTTTTCGTCACCAAGTCTGATGGTTCTCTCCGGATGTGTGTTGATTATAGGGAGTTGAACAAGCTCGCTATGAAAAATAGATATCCAATGCCTCGCATCAACTACATGTTTGATCAGCTTTATGGTGCTACTGTTTTCTCTCAGCTTGATCTTGCCATGGGTTTTCACCAACTCAGAGTTGCCGAGGAAAGTATTCCCAAGACTGCTTTCCGTACTGAGAATGGATTCTTTGAATGGTTAGTTATGCCTTTTGGTTTGACTAATGCTCCTGCCTTCTTTGTTGACTTGATGAATCGTGTTTTCCGTGATGTTCTTAATAAATTTGTTCTAGTCTTTGTGGATGATATCCTCATTTTCTCTAAGTCTGAAGAAGAACATGAGTCACATTTAAAATCTGTTCTTGAGAATCTTCGCAATCATCAGTTAAAAGATAAATTTTCCAAATGCCATTTCTGGAAGGATGAAGTCCGATTTCTCGGGCATATTGTTTCTGGTAATGGAGTTTCAGTCGATCCAGTCAAGATCGCTGCGATCAATGTAAGTTTCTCTTTCCTTGTTTCATCCAATTTATTCTATCGTTCCTATTATCCTTCTTTTTCCCTATTCTGTGCAGGATTGGGAAACTCCTAAGACTCCTACTGATATCCGTAGTTTTCTGGGCCTCGCCGGTTATTACCGGAGATTCATTGAGAATTTTTCTCGGATTGCTGCACCTCTCACTACTTTAACTTAGAAGAATGCTAAGTTTATTTGGAGTAATGAGTGTAAGGCCGCATTCAATGAGTTAAAAGACAAGCTTACTTCTGCACCTGTTCTTACCGTTCCAAATGGAAATGAGGGATTAACGGTATACACTGATGCTTGTCGAGAAGGTTTGGGAGCTGTTCTGATGCAGGATGGTAGAGTGATTGCTTATGCTAGTAGACAGTTGAAGACCCATGAAGTAAATTATGTTGCCCATGATCTTGAGTTGCTTGCTGTTGTTTTCGCTTTGAAGCTTTAGAGACATCATCTGTTGGGTACCAAGTTCGAGCTTTTCACAGATCATCAGTCTTTGAGGTATATTTTCTCGCAGAAGGATTTGAATCAGAGACAAGTTAGGTGGTTAGAGTTCCTTGCTTCTTATGACCTCGACATCAACTATACACCGCGAAAAGCTAATGTTGTGGCGGATGCTTTGAGTAGGAAAAAAGCTTTGTTGTGTCAGATTGTTGTATCTTCACCTCTTGTGGATCGTATTATGGCTAGACAGGATGAGGATCAGATGCTTAGATTGATTAAGGAGAGTGTTCGAAGCAGAGTTGGAGGTAGTAGTCTTGATGGTAATGGAGCTTAGATTGACAATAAGGGTGCATTGAGGATTAATAATAGGATTTGTGTCCCGAATGTTGATGGTTTGAGACAGGAGTTACTTCGGGAGAATCATCAGTCCAGACTTTCTATTCATCCAGGCGTGACCAAGATGTATCAGGACATGAAGAAGTTATATTGGTGGAAAGGTATGAAGCGAGATATTTCCATTTTTGTTAATAGGTGTGCGACTTGTCAGCAAGTCAAGGCAGATCATCAGAAGACCCCTGGTTTATTGCAGCCTCTTGAGATTCCCAATTGGAAGTGGAAACAAGTTTCTATGGATTTCATTGATGGTTTACCGAGGACTAGGAAGGGTAACGAGAGTATCTGGGTTATTGTGGATAGATTGACCAAATCAGCTCATTTCATTCCGGTCAAGTCTACCCGTTCAGCTTCTAGTTTGTCCGAGATTTACATGAGGGAGATTGTTCGTCTCCATGGTGTTCCTCTTAGTATCGTTTGTGATCGTTATCCTATCTTTACTAGTAGGTTTTGGAAAGCCTTTCAGGATTCTTTGGGTACTCATCTAAATCTGAGCACTGCTTACCATCCACAGACCGACGGTCAAACAGAAAGGGTGAATCAGATTTTACAAGATCTTCTTCGTGCTTGTGTGCTTGATTATGGAGGATCTTGGGAAGATCATCTCCATCTTGTCGAATTCACTTATAACAATAGTTATCAGGCCATTATTGAGACATCTCCATTTTCTGCTCTTTACGGACGACCTTGTAGATCTCCTTCTTGTTGGATTGAATCCGGTAATCGTTTGGTTCTTGGTCCTGAGATGGTTTTGGAAGCTTCAGAGAGAGTTGAAGAGATTAAGAGGAAGATGAAGATTGCTCAAGATAGACAGAAGAAGTACGCTGATCGTCGAAGACGGAGTTTAGAGTTTGCTGTTGGTGATTTGGTTTTCCTTAAAGTCTCTCCCTTAAGGAAGGTTATTCGTTTTGGTCGTAGAGGAAAGCTTTCTCCTAGATTTGTAGGTCCTTTCCGCATTTTGGAAAGAATTGGCTCTCTTGCTTATCGTCTGGATTTACCCGAGAAATTTTCTGGAGTACACAATGTCTTTCATGTATCTCATCTTCGTCGCTATCTGCATGATCCATCTCTTATTATCCAGCCTTCTGCTCTTGATAGTTTGGATATTGAGCCAAATCTGACTGTTGAGAGGAAGCCACTTCGTATCGTCGATCGAGGTACGAATCAGCTAAGAAGAAAATCTGTCAACCTGGTCAAAGTGCAGTGGAGCACTGATGAACGGGATTGCACCTAGGAGACGGAGGAGAGCATTCGTGCTTCGAATCCGGAATTGTTTACTTCAGGTACTTTTGCTCTATTGTCTTATCTTTCTTTGTTTTCCTTCTTTGTTCCTTTTTTAGGACGAAAAGCTTTGAGTGGGGGAGAGTGTAACAGCCCGATATTTTTAACAAATTTTTTTTTTAAAATAAACATTCTGTAATATTAATTTGAATTAAAAGTGTAAAAAAATTAGTGTGAAACAGGAAATTGAAAACTCTACATTTCATTCCGTATATTTACATCCGTTCTTATCTTATATAAAAATCCAATTTTATTTATTTTGGTAATAGCTATTTAAACTTTTGGTTTAAAAGATACGTTATTTATTTAAAGAAACGTTTTTATTTAATAAAAGAAACAAATCATAAAATGGTACGTTACTTTGGGCATTCCGTTATAATTTCTCTTACCTTTTCCTTGTCCATTGATTTTCTCTTGAGTTAGCAGTGCAAAGCTTCAGCCGTATACTTTGCTTTTGAGAATTCAAATTTCGTGCCTTATCATTTTATGTGAAATTTTATTCCATTCGTTCTGGCCATTAAATAGAATAATGCCTTTCCTTTACCGTTCCAATCCTATAGTGTTTGTTATATTTTACATATTCCAAACGTTTCCACCAATTGAATAAAATTGATTGCCTAAAATATTGCCTACCGTTCAACTTTATTTACTGCCTTAAATTTGCCTACCGTTCAAAACCTTTTCGTTGCCTTCTCTCTACAAAATTTGTGAACAGCTGTTCATTTTTCTTTCGTTCAAAATCTCCATTTCACAAAAAGCTTCTCTGCAACTTTCGTTTAAAATCTCGTGAGCACCCAAAAAGGTAAGGTGCCTTCTTCTCTTTTTTTATTTGTATTTTCGTTTGCTGCTTGCTGTTTTGCTTATCCCTTGACCATGCCTACCCACCAGCCACCGTACCCCAGCCACACCCACGTCAACCACCAGACCGAGCCCCTGGCCACGTCCCCTCTCCAGGCCGAGACCACCCATTCGCCACCAGACCAACCCCATACGAGACCGAGCCTCCTACCCCAGCCTACCACCACCAACCCCATACGAGACCAAGCCCCTGCCCACGTCAGCCTTTTCCAGTCCTCCACCACGTCGCCAGAACGAACCCCAGCCTTTGTCAGACCTACCAGCCAAGAACCCCACGACACCTCCACTGACCCATGCGAGACCACCACCACGACCCACGCTAGAGAGCCCACGTCATGACCAGAACCCCATGCCATAAAATCCCCACGCCTGCCTGCCACCACAACCCAGTTCGAGTTCCCCAGCCACCACCTCACGCCAAATCCCACCACGTCACCAACAGAAGCCTGTCACCAGTCACGAACCACCACACCCATGCCGAGATCAGACCACCCATGTCCCCCTTCAGACCGATCATGTTTGAAACAAAAGAAGATTTGACAACTTCCATTTTGTCATCGTATATTTTTTTTATTTGTGATAGTATATTCCTCTGGCCCTGGTAGTTGAATCTGAAAAGAGAAATTGCTTTGAGCCTTTGTATTTTGGGGTACCTTAGTTATATTTTGCCTCTGGCTTTGAAAAGAAGAATGAGAACAAAAGTGTTTTTGTTTTGAAGTTGTTGGTTATATTTTTTCGGCCGAGCCCTGCCATTTGAAAAAAAATATGAAATGAACAATAAAAGTGGTCGAGATAATTCCTTCTATTTTCAACTTGATTTATTTTTTCGTTCGTTTGCTTCAATTGAAAATTTTGTTATTCGTGCATTCTTAGATTTGATTATGTATTGTGCTTTTGGTTTGAATCTAGTCGGCGCATCCGCTAACAACTGATCGTACTATCCGCGTGCTTCCGATAGACATCGTATTTTTTTTTCCGAATCTCCAGCTCCGTAGAGGTGAGTAAATCTCACATGAATATTCATACTTATATGATTGTGAAACGACCGCAACTGAATGTGTAGAAAATAAATAAATAAATGATGTTATAATTAACTGTGATTTATTTATAGTTGATATTAATTGTTAAAAACTGTATATCGTATCATCTGTTATATTTTGTTCTTATTTTACTGTTATTCTGTTCTGCTAAATCACACTGCAAGTTCCCTGTAGAATAGAATCACTATGGGTTGAAATGATACATACCCGAACGGACTTTAGAATAGGGGAAGATCGTTATGGGCTGAAATAATAGGCCTGAACGATTTTCAATTAAATTTTATTTACTTGGGATTGCGGGTTTGAAATGATAAAACCCGGATTTTTCTTTGTAAATTACGGATTGAAATGATATAGTATCCGTATCACTTGACTTAGGCTAGAAAATATTATACAGACCCGTGGTTATTTTTCTGTATTTTCTGTATACCTTTAATTATTTAAATTATTGTAATAATATTAAATTGATTTAAATCGAATTTTTAAATGATTTATTTAGAATAGAAATGATTTTTCCATGTGATAAAAATAAATAAATGGTAAATATTGATTTTGAAATGGAACTTAAATTTGAAAGTTTGACCAAAAAGGAAAGATGGAAACTGAAGTTAATTAAATTAAAATGAAAATTTAGTTTTAAAATGGTGGAAAATGGAGTTTGAGTTTAAAATGTTGAAATGAATTGTTTAAATGAAATGGGATTTACACACTTGAAATTAAATAAGCGAATTTGTAAGTTTTGGTTTTAATTTGTAAAATTTCCCTTTAAAATAAATTAGTTAAAGGATTTAAATGAACATTTTAATGAATAATTTTATAAGTTCTGAACTAGGTAGAATCTACAGCACTTGTTAAGTGTTGTGGTTATATAGGTGAACCAAAAGACTAAAGTGAACTAAGACTATGATAGTACTTGGTAAGTGCTGTTGTAGCAGAAACTAAATTTGAACCTGAACTAATAAAAAGGCTACTGTAGCACTTGTTAAGGACTGCAGTAGGCTGAAATATGATTTTGTTTAAAACTAAATTGTTGTAGCAGTTTATAAATGTTGTTTTGCGGAATACAATTGTTTTAAGTGAATTAATGAACTCCGAAATGGCTAAACTTTGGGAAATTAAGATTTGATTTAAAATATTAATGACTTTGTTTTTAAATGGTTAAATTCGAAGTATATTTGATAAATTGTTTTAAATCTATAACCACGGGTTATAATAACGATTGGTTGGCAAAGAGACCGGGATCGGATATGGGCATACTCTCTGTCGATACCGAAAACCACTTTGACAACCGTGTACGCGGTGGAGATTCCAGAATGAAGTAGGATGGTGGCGACGATCCTAAGGTATATACGTGGACCCAACTCCCGTGAGTTGGCATAAGGTGGCTAAAACAGGAGCGATTGACGGACCAATGAGGTAGCACCTCTAATCGGACACACTTCTTCGATACCATTCTATTACTTGTGATTGATTTGGTGGCCACCCTTGATTTGGGAGTGTTGTTCGAGGTGGGCGGTAGTGGCTGCTATGCGTCACCACTAGTCCGGATGCGTAATTGGTATATCTACCCTGGTATTGCCTAGTTGTGCCGTGTCACCTACCATATCAAGCTTTACTACGATTATGATTTTAAGATCCGACCGCGTTAAGGTTCTCCATCCCTTTAACGCTATTTTCCGATATGATTATACTTTACTTATTTAGACACTATTATAATAGCGAATATTACTACATAGTAGATATTTTAACGGATCCTTAGAGGATGGGCGGTCCCAAGCATCTTCTAAGTTACTTGTACCTTTACTACAGTTCACTTGAGTTGGTTTACATTGTATAAGTATGTATATCCTGACTCGAGTGTTTATGTTTTATTTTACGCTCGGGTCAGCCTGAGTATTAGTTGGACTTCATCTTCACGGAGCTTGGACTACTGGAGATCATCTTTATCAAGTTGCTATCTATTTTGCTATTCAGTCTTTTATTTTAGCTTATGTAATTGAGACAAATGAATTTGGGATCTTTTTTTCTATGGTTATTCAAACTGTATTGGTTTTAGACTATGTAATTGTACTTGTTTTGAGACTATGTATTTTAGTGGCTTCATGAACCACTATGGTTATTTTTAAATTCCGTTGCGAGTTATTCTGATATTTCTGTGTCTATGATTCTGTGAATGGTTTTATTTGCTCCAAATTTTATTACAATCTGTTATTTTGCATTATTCAAGTCTGACATGTGTGGATTATTGTCGATTTGAATGGTCCAAAATACCGGGTCATTACATTACCCAAACAACCATACCCCAAAACAACAAATTCAAACAACAAATGTATGAAATGAAATTTATAATAAGTAAAGTGATTTTATTTTTATTTATATAATGATTTATCCTTTTAATTTATATTTTTTGTAACAAACTTTAAATTTCATTTATTTTCACTTATTACTTACAATTATTCATTTTCCTTAATTCAGGTCATGTAAGTTTCTTTTTATTGCATTACATTTATGCATTTCTCCATTTCATTCATTTATTTAATGCTTACATTTCTATTATATTTAATCAATAAGATTTCCATTATAACTTAAGTTTATACAATTACAACACCAAATTTTTATTTATTAAAGAATTTCATTAATTACCTCTATTACCATAAGTTCATTACTTGTATAATATTTATTACATTTTCTTATTAACATTTCAACTTTTATTATTTGGGTAAGTTATATATATGCTTTTAAGGATGTAATTGAAAGTTATACAAGTTTTCTCATTTTTTTAATAACTATCTTTCGTTTTATAAGATTACAATTTCAACTATCCTTTAATTCCATTTATAACCTTGCATTTAATCTCTTATTTTAATTAAAGGTTCCAATTATTAATTAATTTCCATTTTCTACACTAATTGAAACTATTAATTAACGGAAACTTAAGAATTAAATACCGGGTTAAATTTCAAATCATTTTAAAATAATAGATAAATATATACTTAAAATTTATATATCCAATTATATTTAAAACAATTTAAAATGTTTATTTGTCTATCAAAAAAATCTTGTAGTAAAACTACTACAATGGCCTTCCCACTTCGAAACTCGAAAATGAATGTCGATGATGCGGCCGCCATCACCGAAATTATTTTCTAGCGACAAAGAGGGGAGTATAGAACTTATTATTTTTTTCAAAATTTTCTTTAAAACAATTCTTCCAAATTATATTGAAATTTTTATATCAAAAAATACTTTTAAAATATTATTATGATATTCCAAACTTATTTGAAAGAAATTTTCAAAACCCCGGAACTTAAGTTCTAAAATTGCAAATTTTTATTCATTTTGTTTTCAATCTTATTTCAACTATTATTAATATTTTCATTACCTAACACCCAATCTATAGCAACCAAATATATATCTATATAAAATATTTTACTTTATATATAGAAAATATAATAGGCAAAATTATTTCATTCACCTATATTAAAACAAATATTATGTCGGTCTGTCCTATTAAGTGTTTAGAAATCCCTATTGATGTCATAGCGTCCCATGCACCAACCAGAATTTATAAATACAAAACGGAACAGATTAACACAATATTAAAACCTTTTTATAACACTAACAAATACGCTCTCTCATCTATATACACTCAGCGACTCCCATAGGGTATTACTACCCTATTAGTAAAGAGTCAAACCCCACAAGGCTAAGGTTTATCACTAAACCAAAGCTCTGATACCAATTGTAACATCCCACCTTTTTGTATGCTTAAGCAGACACACATGACGACTTAAACCATACAGAAGGGTGGATTGTTATGGGGTAAATAAGAAAAAGTGGAGAAATAAAAGAAACAAAATAAAATCTTGCAGCGGAACGATAAAATATAATAATCAAATAACAGTTCATGAAGCTGTTTTACAAAACATTTGATTATACTTATACAATACATATCAGAGTTACACATACCAGAGAATGATAATTATGCAGCAGAATACAATGGTGTAGTAGAATATATAACAAATAGTAATAATAAAATCTTCGTCTTCGTCCTTCAGAAATAGGGCCTTCAAATCCTGAAATTCTCAGGCTGACCCGAGCGAATTGAAAAGACAAAACACTCGAGTCAGAACTAAAAGATCTTATGTAAGTTAAATCAATGAAATAAATATGAGTGTAAACGGCGTCAGAGATGTTTATGGGATTTGACATCTCCTATCCAGTGTCTAACGTGAGTGCAGTAACTTAAGAAATGTTCGGGATTCACATCTCTTGAGGATCCTTTAAACTATCTAATATGTAGTAATATTCGCTATTATAATAATATCTAATATAAAATAAACATACTTTTAAATAGCATTAAGGAGTGACCCAATATTCCCCTTAACACGTAATAGTCCCAGTAGTCTATCTAGTATTAGCATACTCCCAAAAATGGGGGCTACCCTCGATACTCCACAGGCTACGGGAGAAATCATAAATCGTAGTAAAGCTCGCTATGGTAGGTTACACGACACAACTAGGCAATGCCAGGGTAGATATACCAATTACGCATTCGGACTGGTGGTGACGCATAGCAGCCACTACCGCCCACCTCGAACAACACTCCCAAATCAAAGGGTGGCCACCAAATAAATCATAAGTAATAGAATGGTATCGAAGAAGTGTGTCCGATCAGAGGTGCTACCTCCTTGGTCCGTCAATCGCTCTTGTTTTAGCCACCTTATGCCAACTCACGGGAGTTGGGTCCACGTATATACCTTAGGATCGTCGCCACCATCCTACTTCATTCTGGAAACTCCACCGCGTACACAGTTGTCAAAGTGGTTTTCGGTATCGACAGAGAGTATGTCCATATCCGATCCCGGTCTCTTTAACAACCAAACGTTATTATAACACCATGGTCATTATAAAAATATATATACTTTTAAAAAACACAATCATTGCCCTTTCAAAACATATTCTTTATTTCAAAATAGTATATACATCAAAAACCAAAATATTATTGCCATTTCAAACCATATCCTTTACTTCAAAATAGTATATACTTTAAAACCAAATTCAATAATATATCATTTAAATAAAATCCAAATTTTCAATCACTATTCTTACTTTTAATTATAAAACTTGAAATATTCTTTAAACCATCTTAAACCCAAATCACATAATGCAGTCATATTCTTAATCTCAAAATTTTAATCGGTTTCAAATTAATATATTTAAAGATAATTCTTAAATAAATTCTATTTCAAATAAATTCATTTTCAAACCATATTACTTTCAAAGTTATAACAATTTCGAAAACCAATACTTTGAAAACAATAATACCCTAATTTCAATAAAACATCTCAATTTTGATATATTTCAAGTCTTTAAATATTCCAAAATTCCCAACCAAATATGATAATCTTATATATACCTTAATTCAATTTACTATTATTTAGTTTAGAAATATTTATTTAATAAATTCAATATTACTTAAATAAAGTTCAAACTTGAAATATTCGTAAATCAAACTTAAAATATCATCAAGTTATACATAGCTTAAATTTTAGAATTTAACCATATATAAAATAATATTTATATAATATCAAAATTTAATATTTATTAAACCGTATATTTCTTTCCAAACCATAGAAAATCCCTTAAATATTTTATATATATACCACGGTGCCTGTATATAATTTTCTATCCTATGGTCAAGTGATACGGATATTTATCATTTCAATCCGTAATTTAAAAATAAAAGTTTACGGTTATATATATCATTTCAAACCGCAATCCCGAATGAATTGAAAATGCATAATAACTTGCAGTTTATACAATATAAAATATAACATCCATTCATCCAAATATCAATAAACAACCATTCATTACAATCATCCAATTTAAACAAAACATCAATATAAAGCATATAAAATATAACAGGCATCAACGAATAGTTTATATTCAATAAAAATTAATAACTATTCAACTGACAGTTTATATGCAATAATAAATAAATTTAACTGTCAAATTATATGCAAAAATAAAATTACATAACAATTTTATTTAAATAAATGTTATCTAACTGAGATGATGATTAAATATATGCCCAAACAATCATAGATAAATTTTAAATCACATCAAAATTTAATTTAACAAACATAAGAAATCTTAGAAGTTGTGAGTGGGTTAAAACACTCACCTTTTGAATTTAAATTCAATTTAAATTCAATTTAAACCCAAAATTTGACCGTCTTAGAATTCGTCCAAACTAGCGTCATCAGGTCTGGAATTTCAATACGATCCCAGCAAAACAAACCGTGCATGAATCCGAGTCCGTATGCAAAAGTTATGAAAATTTGAAGATTGGAAAATTCTGGTCCTGAGTCGACTTCGAGTTCAACCCGGTCCGCCGCCTCAAATACCCGATGCTTGCTTTGAGTTTTTGCCAAAACGACCCGGAGACCCGAGTCATTTTCTTCGTGACCCGAAGTAGCTCCAGGGTTTTTCCCCCTAAAACCCGAAGCGCGACCCGAAGCGCGTAAATCTCGAATTTTATTTTTATTTGAAATTATATTTTGGAATTAGGTTTTGTATGCCATTGGAATGAGGAGCTAAGAAGAAGATGAATTGTACGTACAGACAAATGAAGATTAAGGAGGCTAGGGTTTATAACAGGATATATATAGGCAGGGTTGACATTTGAATGTATGGATAAGATAGATTTACGCGCTAACGCCAAAGTGGTCCAAAAAGCCCGTTCTGTCTCCGGAACGAAATTGGGTAAACCCATATATCAAAATAGGTGTTTTAAAATATTTTAAACTCAATGGAAAAGGTTTCAAGTCCAAATTCCATTGTATGAAGAAGTTATGCTAAAATCAAAAATTTCAAATTGATTTCAATTGATTACAATTGCATTTATTTCAAGGCGTTTCGAGTCCGTACGATCAAATGACAAATCCGATTGTTACGAAACTTGAAACACTATTATAATTCACCGTTACGGATCTAATGAAACTTGTTTCATCGAAATCCGAGCCAGTGGCCAAAATGACTATTTTTCCATCAATTAAATAAATTAAAAATAAATTAATAAAATCCAACTTTTAATTTAAATCTTAAAATTTACCAATTTTAACCCTTTTATATTGCTCAGTAAATTACAATGTTTTAACCAAATTAAAAGTAAATTTAAAAATTGTTAAATTTATCAATTTCAGTGTTTATCTCAAATTCATTGAATTAGAAATTGTAAATTAAATTTTCAAAATTTCATTTAATTAACTTTCATTCTATTATTCAGTCTATTATTATCAAAAAGATGCAATTTACATTGGCTCACTATTGTTTACATTTATTTTCTTAGATTTCCTCTACACTTCCTTCAACGTAAAATTTAACTGTTATATTTCATTTATTCACAATAATTTCAAAGAAAGTAATTAAATTTTCTAATTAAATAAACAAATATAGCTTTCTATTCTGTAGATTAGCCAACTGTCATAATCTAAATAGGGTTAGTATTAATTTCATCTTATAAAATTTACTAATTTCAATAAATTAGAATCTCACAATTTGCTTACATAAATTTGGATTGTGCTACACTTATTATATTTCTGCCAAATAGATACATTAATTCCAATTAAATATTCTCTGTAGCTATTTCTTGGTTTCATACTTTTTATTTCCCTAAATTACTATCTTGTATTAAGTTTACGTTTCTATTTTACTTTATATTCAATTATAACCTAACAGTCGTTACAATCAATTGGATTATATTGAATTTGGTTATCCATCAACTGCCATTTACACTACTACCTAAATTTACACAGTCACTATTAGAAAATCTTACTGCATTGGTAAATTATGTTTGCTTTAAATTACTTATTTAAATTTTTATGCTCAAGAGCAACAATTAACACTTTCCATTATTATACAAATTTGAATCCCATTCTTGTTATTCTTTATTAATGTAACGTCCTAGGCTTTTCAACCATCAGCAACGGCTCACAACCGGTAGGCTTTTCAACCATCCCAGCCCCGCTGTGGCTCACAGTGATACCTCGGGTTTGCTTTTACGGCCAGCCTCTCGACTCGCAACCAACCCCGCAAGGCCTTATACTACCCCCGGGGGCATGTAGGGGTAAGAGTCTCCCGTTCGCCACCTAACGCAAAGCGAGAACCCCCTATCACGCTGTAATGTAGCAAACCCGATCCCGGTCTCATCGAAATCCAAAACGTATCTTTTAAGTCCAAGTTGTTTAAAGGTTTAAACATTTAACTTATATTTAGGATGATATAAACAGATAGATAAATCATATTATCACCATAGATAATTCATATCAAACATTCATCTCACAAAGCAGCATATAGATATCATATCCAAATCATCCAGTATCAACCAATCACCCAATATCAATCATCCAATATTAACCAATCATTCAAAAGCAGAATTGATTTACTCCAAATCAATTTAATTAACCTTTAATTAAATTAATTACTATCCTTTAATCACTTGGATTATCTTAATCCTGCTTACTAACATTAATTAATTACAAATTAATTAATCATCTCTTAATGATCTTCCTTAATTAATCTTCTTTGATTAATTATACTTAAGTAATTATCCTTAACCATATACAGTAATTAACCTTTAATTACTATCATTAAATTACAATAATTAATGATCATTCATTTGTTTCCATTAATTAATTAACTAAAATTAATTACACTCGATCCTTAATTAATTACAATTAATTAATCATACTTAAATTAATTACTTTTATTAATCAACCTTGATTAATTTTATTAATTATATTAATTAATAATCCTCTAATTACTTCATTAATTAATTACCTTCTAGTTAATTAAATAATTAATCTTTAATTAACCATATTCATTAATTAACCTTAATTAATCATAACAGTCATTAACCATCCTGTAATTACTTACCTTAATTAATTAACTCCTTAATTAATTATATTAATTAATTACTCTTTAATCACTTATTATTGATTAATTAATCTTAATTAATCAACCCTTAATTACATCATTTATTACATAAATTAATGATCTTTAATTACTCCCTTAATTAATTACTCTCTTTTAATTAATTACCTTAACTAGTAATTAATCCCATTTTTAATTAACCTTAATCCTTTAATTAATTATTTAATCTTTAATTAATTAATTTATTATATTAATTAATCCTCAAATTAATAACATCAAGTGATTAACTCTTAATCACTTCCATTTAATTACTTCCATTTGTAATTATCCACTAATTACTTCCATAAGTAATTCTTCTTAAATTAATTAACTTTAGTAATTATTCATTAATTACTTCACTAAGTGATTACACTTAATTAATTATAAGTGATCATCTTTAATTAATTAGACTAATTAATTAACCTAAAATTAATTACATTAATTAATTACTCAATTAATCATCACTTAATCTTTAATTAATTTATTTCTTAATTACATTCATTTCCACTAATTACTTCATTTAGTAATTATCCTTAATTACAAATAGTAATTCACCTTTAATTTTAATTTATTGATTAATTATCCTTAATTAATCTCAACATAATTAATTAAGAATAAACTTGTATTTATATTAAATACTTACTCAAATCATTTACTTCATTAAAACCAAATTTAGAAATCAATTTTGAAATATAATTTATTTTAAACAAAACAATTCAAACATTTAATTTTAATATACTTAAAATCTTTAAAAACCCTTTTCAAACATGTTTAATTAAATTCACAAATATTTAACTTTGGAAACTTGATTTTCTTTTACAAAAATTTACTTACTTAAAACCAGATTATCACTACAGCAAAACCCAAGCAAAACCCCACAAAAACACGAGCCTGCCCCGAGTCTTCCACCACACTCGTCTGCTTCGAGTCTAACTTCCATTCGCACGAACACTTCACCGAGTCGAACTCGTCTTCCCCAACGTCGAACACACCTGGTATACGAACGTGCACACGTGCACGTGCACAGAACTTCCGGCCACCACCCATCGTCACCACGACCATCTACAAGTCGTCGACAACCTACTCTCAAAGTTCGACCACCCAGCTCGCCATTCGCTTCAGCCAATCGAAAACGAGGCTCCTCGTTCAAAAACAGGAACAAACGCACTCGACAAATCATCTCGCCGTTGATGATCATAGCCTCGAGAAGCTCTGCCGCCTTCACCGTATCTCCGCCTCGGCCTCCAGCTCCGCTTCACATCATCGCGATCGAGTCCGGTCCCATGTCAACGACGAACAAACCTCGGCAACTTCGATAACAAAAACCCAATGCTAAACCCTAATTTGTTCGAATTCGAACAATTCAACAATTGGAAAAATTTAATTGTATTTTTTCCATCATCCACAACACTAAAGCAAGCTTCGATCAAAATTCTAGCTTCAATCATGAAGTTTATCATCGGCAATTGATCAAATTGCCGAAACTCTTCATTTCCAAATTCACAATTGGATATCAACTTAAAATTTTTGAAATGCATGTTAAAATTCATCATTTCTAACCACTAATCTAATTATATGATCCAAAGCAAGAATTAAGATTATTGATTTCCTGACATAAATCAAGATTTACTGTATTTTCCAATTTAAAAATTATTTGTTGCATTTTAAAACCCTGAAACTATTTTTAAAATTATCTTCACATCCTAACAAACAACTTTCATTTATATATCAAAGTCTAATATTAATTTGATTGAGATATTTTGAATTTTTGAAATCAAAACCAAAGCCTGAAACAAGAACAGAGATATATGCACAGGGATCATCACATTTTCATCTATATATACATACATGCATTCACATCAGCTTCATATAAACATTTTTAATCTATGTTACAGCAACATTGATCACTGATATTAATTATAACATTAGATTAAATACTGTTTTTAAAAATGGAGTTTACTCACCAGATAATAAAGCAGAGAACAGTGAGCATGTTCCAGGCTTGAATATCTGAAGTGTTTTGTTGATGAAAATCTTTGCATGCTTACAAACTGATGTTGAACTTGCTGTTGAATTTGAATGCCTTTGCATGCTTACAGATTTGTTGATTTAAAATGTTGAACAGATCTGACTTGCAGTTGAACTTTATTTGAATAGCAGGTTGAAGTTGCAGTTTTTATTGTTGTGAAGAACTTTGCTTGATTTTGAATTTCAGATTATATGCCTGTACCTTTGAATTAAGATATTCAAATTTTAACAAAACTAAAGTCTCATGTTCCATTATGTTTTCCAGAGCAGTTTCATTTTTATTTTAACTTAAATAAAATTTTAAACACAAATCCTTGATTAAACAAACAATTATTGTTTTTAACTTAACCCATAATAATGTCAAAGTCAAAAGATACAAGATTAAATTAAACTTAGAACTTGCAACTGGAAACAGATATACATATCAATAACAGACATGCACTCCAATTTTACATCCATATATAAAGATATACATACATATCAAACATACTAAACAACATGCAGGCATATTACATCATAGATTCAAGGACTTATAAACTCTTGGGTACTCAAATTTTTACGAGTAGCCAAGGGATTCAGGTTTAGCTTTGACGAATTGTGGAGGAGCAATGGAGCAGGAGGCTTCAGCGTTGTAGATATATATAGTAGTTCCGCTGTGTCTGTATCTCTGTAGTGTATTGAGTTGTAATGTCTAGACAGATGTTATAACTGTCTAGTAAGTGATGTATATGCTGTGTAACTCTGATAATTGTTGTATACTATGTAATAGTTTATGTTATTAATATAATTTATTCATTCCGCTGTGAGATCGTTGTTGTTGTTTCTTTCTTTCTTCTCTTCTTTCTCTTTTCTATCCCTTTCTTTCTTCATAATGATGCGACTTTCTGGGCATAGGAAGTCGGGTCGTCACAATTAATAATTCACACAATATCATAACTTCGTACAAGACATCCAATTACTATTTATTATTAACTTTACAATGTATGTAAATTCAATGATTGATTTACTATTTGCCTTTGTTTCCTTATATTCAATTCTTAGCTTAGTATGACAATTTATAGTACTCCATTTAAACGACATTTCATTTCAATTGTTAATACTTGGCTTAAGTTTCTACGGTTGCATTTCTTTTACTCTTCCGTTACTATATTAATAATTAGTAACGCTTATTATCAATAATATCATCATAATTACTTAATATTTATATGAACTTTAATTCCAAATAAATTCATTGACCAATTAATTTGGAAATTTGTAATAGTTGTTATTCTACCCTTAAATTTATTTCAAATAACGTACTACCTTATTATCTAAATTTAGGAACAAATACCGTTACAATGTTTTATTGCATAAATCAATTTAATCCTTTCCTTTATCTCTCATATTCAATTACAACTACAAGTTGGCATTTATCTCCATACTACCAATTGCATTCTCTTATGTTCTATCCAAATATTCATTTAGATTTTATTTCCATTAATTTATTCAATATTGACATCCACTTAATCAAATTTACTTCCATTTATATAATTGCAATCCAATTCAGTTATTATTTCATTAATACTATTTCAAATTTATTTCTTCCAGTATTAATTACACAATAAAACTTAATTAACCAATTATAATGGTTCCTACTATTCCTTCAATTGGATTTCATTAAAATTTGTCAAGCATTTATTATATTTACCAATGCAACATTTAATTTCTAACATACGCTCCAATATAAATTATAAAATTTTCACTTCTTTTTACATTAAATTACAAAAATCAATTTAAATCAACATACTTAAATGGTCGAAATTTACGGGTCGTTACATACAAGGTCTAAATCATGAAGAAACAAGTAAAGGAATGGAAATAGGTTGCATGCATAGTAAAAGGTGAGATCTTCTCACTCAAATTAAAATAATTAGAATTTCAGTTATTGATTGATTGTTTGGTAGTGATAGTATATATAGTAGTATATATATATATTGAAGTGATTGATTTCCCGCATTATATAGCGGATGAGACCCTATGCGCCGCATAATAGCGGATGATATTATATAATCCCATATACCGCGATATTCCCCCTCGAAGTGGAATTGGTATTTAATTGTTGTGCTAACATCTGTGGATGCAGGGAAACAGGTTGGAGGGATCCAACTAGATTCCTCACATTGTTGAATTTATTTGTATATGTTGTGATGTGATAATCTGTGAATGATTATATTGGTGTGAATGATTATATTGATAAATGGAATATATTTGAAGGCTATAGTTTAGCCGAATATATTTTTGGTATCGTAGGATACCAGAAATAAATAAAATTGGATTTTTGGAATTTAAAGTAGAAGATTTTGAGTAAATTAATTTTAGAAAATTGGATAAATTTAAAGAAGGAATTTAAAAGTATAAAAGTTGATTTTTGTAATCTTATCAAATCATTCCAAAATATGGGAAAAAAGATTTTAATAAATGGATTTTGAATAATATTGTTTAAAAGTTGAAGAATTTATTTAAAATTGGATTTTAAATAGTTTGAAAGAAATAAAGGGATTTATTTTTAAAAGGTAATAAATTTTTAGAAATCAATTTGAAAGTTGATTTGGTATTTGAAAATAAATCTTTGGGAAATCAATTTGAAAATTGATTTGGTGTTTGAATGAAAATTTGATTTGGTGTTTTGAAATAAATTTGGAAATCAATTTGGAATTTGATTTGGTGTTTGAAAGTGGATATTTGGAAATTTAAATTCACAACGGGAATTTATAAAGAAAAGGGAAATTTGTTTTAAAAATAAATATTGGTTTATTTTTAAGTGTGGAAAGAAATTTACGGATTTGGAATGTAAATTGAAATAAATCGAGAAGGTTTTATTAATTGGTTTAAATGGACAATTTTGAAATGATAATGTATTTTCCCTGGAAAGCCGAGTATGTTTTCAAAGTAGCTTTTAAATATAAATTTAAAGTTCTAAAGTGGTTTGTAAAAGAATGTTTTTGAAGAAAGTATTTTCGTAAATTATTTTTAAATCTTTAAAGTGAATATTATTAAGTTGATTATAGAAATGGTTATTTTAAAGATTAAATTGGTATTTGATTTAGAAAATGGATATTTTAATAATTACACTTTATCTAATAATTTTATTCTTAAAATTATTTGGACTTGAGTTTTTATATGAGATATTAGTATAATATTTTCATAACTAAATATTTTAAATAAAGTGTTTAAAAATAGTTTTCATTTTAAAGTATTTCCAAGTTTATATATTTTTGAATAAGAGATTTAAATTATTTTAAAGTATTCGGACTTGGTAGATTTTCAGTGGAAATAAATAATATCGGGAATGTTATTCCGCGAGTGAAAAGTGATTTGAAATTTGTTTTCAAAGTGTTGAAGTGTTAAAAATATATCTTGTGAAGATATTTTGGAAATAAATAATTGGGGAAAAATTATTTAAAATCTGGGGATTGTTATGAATATTGATTGATAGTTAAATAACCGACTATCAATATTGGCCTTTAAATGGCATTTGAATTTCGATGCGACCGGGGGTCGGATTCCAAATGGATATTCGAAAACCACATCGAATCTTTGTGATGGATCTTTTGTTTAAAAGATCAAAGTGGAAATTTGTTGTGATTGACTTGAAATATGAATGTAACACTTATTTTAAAAATAAGCGCTCGTTATTCGGATTAGCCGAGAGAGGACTTTGTGTCATAAAACCCATTCCGAATAATGATACGACGAAATGGGATTGCATTTTAAGATGGTGTTGAAGACCGGTTATTTTCGAAAGCGAAAGGATTACCTATTGAATGTCTCTGCACTGAATTGCTCCGGTATAGAGATCTCCATATGTGATGGGGAGTACGATCGGGATTGTGAATACCCGGATTTGCAAGGGCTACTTTGGAAGTGCCTTCGGTTCTGTTCGAACCCGGAACAGACTTGTATGAATGTGCGTCTGACATTACACTTTGAGATGTAAAGCTGGTTTCTATTAAATACATTTCTGTTGGTGGCGGAGAATTTATTCTCTTAGCTTAACACCCTTCTCTGAGACGTATGAGCTCAGAGGTTATGTAGTTGATGGTTACTAGTGATACATTCCCAATTTGGTAATATGGCATACAAAGTGCTACTGATCATTTGTTGATCGAAGCATGGCTTTTGTGAAAAGCGTAGCTTTGTGGACGAGACTTCGTCGAACCTCACAACCCGGAAATGGTCGAAACGGGAATGTTGCGGCAAGGTTTTTAGGGGTCGCGCCCCTAGGGTATGTCCATTTTCTTTTGGATAAAAAGTGATATCATGATATGGAGCCCAGATATTTAACTATGTGGTTGTTGCTATTTTTTGGTGAATCCCGAGATAAAGGTCGGTAACGACTGGGGATGGCATACTTGTAGGTGTTACCTAGTTACAGAGGTAACCCGGCCTTGTGTTGGTAGAGATCCGGTTTGGTTCTTGGGGGCGTCCCTCCAGAGGCGTTCCATTCGGTAAGGAAGTTCCTTAGCCTGGCCATTGTTGGAAATCCAAACAAAACAATACGATCCCTTTACGATTGCAGTTGTATAACCTGCCACCTCAGGTGGTAGCTATAGCAGGCATAATATAATGGTACCTATGCTGGCTAAGATTAATATTATACTTTCGAAATGTTTTCCACACTATGCACTAATAATAATATCAAAAAGATTTTGCCTATCAAGCATGTTTGACTGCTATAAGGAGAAATCTCCCCCAAGTGTGCGATTGCATTGTACGTGTGCTGGGAGGCCTTATGGTAGTTTCATTTTCCAAAAGCATTGCGGATTTATTTTTATTTCCTTTGTGCAAATAACTGTTTTTAAGATCTCACACCAGTCCCATGACTAACCTGGAGTTTATTGTTCCATTTCTAAACTCTGGGTGCCCATAATTTTCCACACGGGCAGCCTAGAGTCAGGTTATCAATTGGATCTGGATGGATTGCTGTGGAGCTCAAGAGACGAGCTGGATGACGAGACGTACTTCCGTATATTATTATCATTCCATTGTGTATTCAATTAGATGGGCAGGTTATTATAACTGCCAGTGTTGTGTGTTGTTGTTGTAAACTCTGATGATGTATGTATAAAATGATATAGCTCTTTGTTTTAAAGATTATTCACTTATTTATTATATATTGTTCTGCTGCGAATGTGAGATTCTGATATTGTTTCTATTTCTTCTTCTTTATCCTTCTATCTTCTTCTTCTTTAACCCTAATGGTTTGGTTTTCCGGCGTTCGATTGTTCGGCATTTGATACAGTGGACGTATTGATGTCGACTTTCGGAAGTCGAAAAATTGGGTCGTTATAGAGTGGTATCAGAGCAATTGGTTAAGCGACAACCTTGGCTCTGGTTGGAATTACTCATTAGAGATAGAGTCAGTAGTACTCTAGAATGGGTTTGAGTGTAATAATATATATGAGCGTGTATTTGTTAGTGAATATAAAAATTGTTCTATATTGTGTTGACTTATCGGTTGATTGTTTATAGATTCTGGTCGGTGCAGTTTGGCCAACTGTATCGATAGGGGTTTCTAAACTCTTAAACAAGATAAACCGATACAGTATTATTTTAAAATAGGGTAAATGAAATAATTTTACCCAAACTATTTTCATATATGAAAGGAAACAATTTTTGTAAATTTTTATAGCATATGGTTGCTTGGATGTTAGGAAGTGATAATATTTAAATTATTATCATTGATTATTGAATATGAAATTGAAATTGTAACAATAGGTTAAGAAATAAATTTATATACAAATGGGATTTGTAAATATAAATTGTAAATGTGATTTATAATTTGAAATAGAATTCCAGAGAAATATTTGAAAATGTTTTTGAAAGGATTTAGGGTTTGAGATTTGGGAAATTTAAATCCCTTTTTAGTTTGAAAATGATTTTTCAAAGGTTTTGGAAAAATGTTTTTGGAGGGATAAAAGCACTAATCGAGATATCAAATTCCCTTTGTGCCACAATTCTCGCCATCACCCTCCTCCCAAGACATCATGCATCTTCCATTCGCAACTACGGTCGATTGCACCACCTCCCATGCCTTTACTTTTTTTAAAACAAAACTAAACGAATTCAACTTCGTGGATTCACAGAAGAGGAAGGGGAAAGACGACGTGATTTATTTCGTGTGCTTTCGTTCTCTGATGAAGAAGAGGCATACGCAATTTTAAATTGTGAGAGAGGGGAAAAAAAGAAGGGAAAGGATACGTGATTTATGAACTGAAGGAAAGGAGGGGACATGAATTTTATCATGATGGTGGCATGTTTTAAAAGGCAGGTCTCGATTTTTGATAGGTTATAATATTATTTAATTATAAATATCTCATTTGATGCAACTTAAAATTCCGATACCCTATCAAGGCATGCCGCTAGGCGTTTATAATGTTATACCTCTATTCTGAATGCAATGGAACATGTTTCGAGTCCTAATCTGATCGTATGGAGAAGATAGCTCTTTGGACTCAATTATTATATTCAATTTCGATATTAATTTCAATGCGTTTATATTCCATATGACCAAAGGATAACTCCAAACACTACAAAATTTAAAATATGATAATAATACACTATTACGAATCCAATGGAACTGATTTCGTCGAATTCCGAGACTGTACTTCGGATCTCTATTTTTTATCGTCGATTAAATCGTTGATTTCAAAAATTTACGAAATCACTTGAAAATCTAGTTTTAAAATCTCACTAACTAAATTATAATTCAAATAGAATTTATATCGACATTAGAAATCATTTCAGTTTCATATTCAACTCCAATTCAATTATTTAATTGATTTCTAATTATTAACTCAACAAATTAAATTTATATATTAAATCACTATATTTGGAATTTAAATTCATCCCACTTATTTGATCGCTAAATTCCATATTGAAATTGTGACGACTCGGGTTTTGCCCGTTCGAAAATCAACATCCGTACTTCACATTGTACTAGAATGCCGCAGATTCGACCGTTCAAATCCGATTCGCCGGAGCTATAACACAATTAAGTAAATAACACAGCGGAAGAAAAGAATAATACATTGATATACAATATCTGATACAACAGAGTGATACAATGAATATCAATATACATCAGAGATATGATACAAGAAATAGCAGCGGAAAAGAAAAGATAACATCAGCAGCGGAACAATATCAATAGAAATGATAACTCCAAAATGATCTTCAAACAAGAATGAATCCACAACTCCAAGATAAGCAACTCCGATGAATGAACTAGCTCCAGATAATCTACTAAACCTGAATATCTGAAAAGAAACCCAACTCTAGACTGCTCGTGTGGAAAATTATGAGCACCCAGAGTTTAGGACAGGAACAATAAACTCCGGATCAGTCATGGGACTGGTGTGAGCAACAAAAACAGTTTAACTTTAAACAACGGCAAAAGAATTTTTAAACATTAAAATCCGCAATGCTTTTAGAAAATGAAACTACCATAAGACCTCCCACCACACACACAATGCAAACGCAGAATTGGAGGAGATTTCTTCTTATGATAGTCAAACATGCTTACTACGCAAATCATCTTGATATTATTATTAGTGCATAGTGCAGAAAACATTTCGAAAGTATAATATTAATCTTAGCCAGCATAGACATTTCGAACTATGCCTACTATAGCTACCATTTAAACAGTGGGGCGCCACCATAAGTAAATGGCAGGTTCTACAACTAAAACCGTACTGGTTCGTATTGGGAAATGGATTTCCAACAAATGGTCAGGCTAAGGAACTTCCTTCCATCGCATGGGATCGCCTCTGGCGGGACGTCCCGAGAGACAAACTGCTCTCTGCCAAACAAGGCCGGGTAACCCCTGTAACAGGTAACTCACGAATATGCCACCTCCCGGTCCTTTGGGACCTTTATCCGAGCGCTCGTAACCATCATCACACATCATAAAGAAGGTGTATCCACATGAGTAAGTATCTGGGCTCCATACCATGATACCACCCTTTTCCAGAAGGAAATGACATACCCTAAAGGGCGCGACCCTCATAACCTTGCCGCAACGATCCTGTTTCGACCATTTCCGGGTTGTGAGGCCCTGACGAAGTCTCGTCCACAAAGCTACGCTTTGTCACAAAGCCATGCTTTGGGTCAACAGATGATCAACCTATGATCACAAAGATAAATGATCAAACAAATGATCATATCGCAAATGATCAAACACTGATCATCACACAGCAACACTCAGCATGCCACATTACCAAATTGGGATATATCGCTGATAAATTTCAACTACATAACCTCTGAGCTCGTACGTCTCAGAGAAGGGTGTTAAGCTAAGAGAATAAATTCTCCGCCACCAACAGAAATGTATTTGCAAGAAATCGGCTTTATATCTCAAAGTGTAATGTCAGACATACAATCCATATAAGTCTGTTCCGGGATCGAATAGAACCGAAGGCACTTCTCACGAAGCCCTTGCAAATCCGGATAATTTCCAATCACGTCCGGACTTCCCGTCACTAAGGGTGATAAAACCTCTATATCGGGGATCAACCGATGCAGAGTAACTCGACGGTAATCCTTCCGTTTTCAAAAATATCCGGTCTTCAACACCGGTCTTCAAATGCTATCCATATCGACGTATCACATATTCGGAATGGGTTATACGACCCAAAGGTCCTCTCCCGGCTAAACCGAATAGTGAGTGTAATATTTAAAAACATATGGATATGGGATTTCAATTAAGTCACAACTTAAACCCAAACTTCCTTTTCAAATGGTTTAACAAATTACCATTTTCAAATCTTTAAACAAAAAGATTTATTTTAACAACCTTCAACGGTTTAACAATTTCCACACTTTAATCTTTTAAACAAAAGATTCATTCATAGATTTTCCAAATCAATTTCCATTTCAATTTAACTCGTTAAATCTTTAAATCAAAGATTTAACTTATAGCTTTCAAAACAATTTCATTTCAAATGATTTAAACCAATCATTATTTTAAATCTGTTAAAGATAACAGATTCAAATCATAGCTTTTCAAAACAATTCATTCGTAACTTGGAAATTATCTTCATTTCAAACTAGAAATCATTCAACACAAATTGGAAGTTCATTTCTTATGTGAAAGCTTTTACTATTTGAAAACAAATAGTTTTTATTTCGGAAAATCTTATTCATCCATACGAGTTGAAATCCTTGGGTTAAGTTCAAATTCTCAAAATTATACTTTTAAATGGTTTAAATTCAGATAAACACATTTATAACATTTTCAATCTCTAGTTTCAAATCATAGGATTCAATTTCAAACTTGAATTCAAATTTAAATCAAATTATTTAAATTTTCAAAACTCGATTAAGTTATTTAAAATAACTTTTATCTTTGAAATTCTATTTCAAAAGCTTTTCACTTTAAACCCAAATTTCAAATTTTCAAAATCAATTGAAATTAAAATTTCAATTTCAAAAACATCAAATTTACATTATCTGTGACTTAACCGATTTCCACGTGAAATCCATATTTGTGTGTGTAAAAGTGTAGTCCAGGGGTTTAACACAATAGTGCAACACAATGAATCATCACATATCAAAATGCAGAAATATAGTTGATAAGTGATAAGCGGTATATCTATAACGCTTATCTTCATCCACAGATCACAGATATATAAATATCATAGATAAATAAACTATAGTACAGATCACACACAATCAGAATATATCACATAGCATCACAGATCAGGAAATATCAAAAATTCCATCATCCAATCAAATCCAAATATTCATAAGTAAGATCAGTTAATTATCAAATTTATTCAAATCAGATTTATTACTTATGAATAAACTACAAGTCTTGGTTAATTAATCATTAATTAATTTCAGATTATTTGATTAAGTGTCCTTTAATCATTTATTAATTAAATTAATCCAATTAAACTCAATTATTTACAATGAGCAATTAATTTCTTAATTACTTCCATAAAGTAATTACACTTACACAATTTCATAAATGATTATCATTAATTAATTAATCTAATTAATGGTTAAAATTAATCACATTAATTAATTATTTAAATAATCTTAGTTAATGACCTTCATTAACTAATAATAATTCCTTAATTGCTTTCCTAATTAAATCTCTAATTATAAATTAATCTAAATCATTAATTTATAAATCAAATAAATAAGTCATTCCTTAATTATCTTATTCATTAAATCATTTTAATACCTTAATTATCTCTAAGGTAATCCATTTCTTTATTAGTAACTTCATTAATATTAAAGTGTATTTAAAACATTACACTTCCAAATTTAGATTCAAATTTCATCTTGAATTTAAGATTCAAAAATGATTATTTAACTAAATATTTACCAAATTTAAATCTCAGCTTATACAAGAACTTTATCCACATCTTTAAATAAATATTTAACTTTTAAACTTATTTAAGCATTTAAATTTATAAAACGTAATTTAATTTCAAAATCGGGAATTTTACTTCAAATTTCAGTTCTGGCTTAAAACTTTGATTTTTACTTTGTTTTACATTCTCTTTGTTCAATTTAAAATTCCATTTTTCAACTTCAAATTCCCTTTTAAATTCTATTGATTACTTAACACTTTTGTAGTTATTAAAATCATTTAAATTTAATAACTTTATTTCAAAGTTAAACTTCAAAACAATCTTTGATTTACAGTTGTCATTTGCTTTTTAAACTCCAATTAACATTTTTTTTTTTGAAGTTTTAAACACAGTTCAAATATTAGCAAAGGAAACTGGACCCGCTCTGCTTCTCGACCCTGGGAACTCACACGCAAGCTACGTCAAGCACTTTGAGTATCTCACTGGAACGCTTCGAGACAAACTCAAATTACTTCGAGCATCACACGGCAACTCGCAAACCCATACCCAAACTAACCACCAGATACCAGAACGTGCTCGTGCACATGAACAACGACGACGTTCGTCTCCAGGAGGTGCTGTGTCGTCGAGCACGTCGACGATGATCCATGCTCCTCTCCCCGACCGCCAGCGCCACGTTCCCACTTCAAATTCGAAAAACAACCCAACCTCAGACCTGAAAAAAAACAGCGCCACCCTCACCATCAAACCTGAAAACATCTCGTCCTCGCCTTCCCGACCACCAGCGACTCTGAAAATCCGGCCTCGACCTCGTCTACTACCCCTCTACCATCCTCCAAATTCCAATAACACTCGGTCCACCATAGAAAGTGTGGTGAACAATGCATCAACCACAGTAAAAACTAGGGTTACAAACACTCTTGATCTCTAGTCGTCTCCACCGTGCACTGATCAACGGCCTGGCATTTTTCTCAAACTCCTCTATCACTCCCCTCCCATCGACGATGACCCCGTCCCCTCCGATCACCAAGATCATCAGATTCAACCCGATTTCCGGTTTCAGTTCAACTTAAAAATACAAACCCAAAACTCAATTAAAAATTTTGATTTTTCTTCCAAAAATCATGGTTTTCGATTATGTTTTAGATCATATACCTGAAACAAGAAAATAGGATGTTTGGTTTTTACTCCTATTCAAGTTTGGTTCTGATGTTTGGATTTTCCAAGCAATATTCAAAATTATTTTAGCTTGAATAAATTTTAAACTCTAAACTAAGATGTAACAACAAATTATTGTTTTAATGCCAATTCTAAACATCAAGTGGTTTAGGTGAAAATGATTTTTGAATTAAATCCCTGTGTTTAAATTTTTAGACAGAGCACCAGTATACCAAAGCCTGTAACACTACATCTATTTTTAAACATACATATAGATGTCAAACAGATATACATACATGATTATTCACAAATAAGTATCCAACAGATTTATTCATTAGCTTTTGAAAGTTACTCACAATCATCAAGATATCAAAATAGTTAAGCTTCGAAAAAAAAAATAGGAGTTGCTCACCTTTCATTTTGAAGAACAGAGCTTTGTTTTTTTGAAACAGACCCTTGAAGCTTTTGCAAGTTGAAATCTTTTGATCACTGATTTGTTTTTGATTTTATTGTTGCTTATACCAAAGTTTTAATGATATGTGCTTCTAAATTTTTTTTCTTTCTTCAGCTTTGAAAATGAACGAGACTGAAAATGTGAAGCCTGATATTGATATATATAAAAGAGTTGTTGTATAGGTTGATATCATCTTTGTACAGCAGGGTATATTATTATTTTGTACAATACAAAGGTATTTTCTTAATATGGTGGCTTGAGATGTTTTCTTGTCTTCGGCTGACCATTATACATGATGATATACTTTGTACAAGGTGATATCTTTTGTTGTACTAAGGGGCTGACATGGTTTCCTTTTTATTTATTTTTATATATATTTCGAATGATCAAAATATGGCAAGCATTTAATGCATGTCCTTTGTGTATTCATGCTTATCTCTTCGGCTGTACAATATGAATATATCTTGATGTCTTCCTTTACAAGCTTTTGTTTACTTGTTTTCATGTTTGCATACTTATCTATTTTATTTTACTTGTTGAATACTTGAATATATTTGCTTTGCCTTTGTTCATACTACTTCATAATATAATTACATTTCTATTTGTTGTTAAATCTTTCTAATGTATTCACTTTATATTTTTACAAAGTTTATTAACGTGTTATTTGGATTTATCTATGTATTCATTTTATTTTATTTATCGCCTTATATTTTTAATTTATAAATTCAAATTATTATTAACCATTTATTTACAATTTAAACACAAATCAAATATATATTATATTATTTAAAATTTAATCAGATCTGTTCAAATACAGATATATATATTCTCATATATACAATAATTTAAATTTTTAAACAATTTATACAAATATACTTAGATATCGGGGAAACTCGCATCACCTTATCGATTTATTTCACAAATATTAATTCAAAAATTAATAAATTATCATTTTAAATAAAATTAAATTTCGGGGTCGTTACAGACTTCCCCCCTTAAAAGAATTTCGTCCTCGAAATTACCAAGGAGACAAAAAGATAGATGAAAAAAGTTTCATCAAATCAACTGAACACCTATTCTGCATTTGGCTTACCAAATCAGAATATCAATAACAGATACAAGAACGAATCTGTTTTAACACTCACAAGATACTCGGGTTATCCAGATCTACGAAATATGCAAGGGCATCGATCAGTTCGAAGGAATAACTAACCATTCGTAGAATATATTGGGATCCAAAGAATAAATAGATATATGGATACGATTTCAAAATTTTCAGTTTAGAAATTAAAGCATATCTATCAACCATAACAATCAAAGCAACCAATTCATCCATACAAACAATTTTGGCTCAGTTGGAGTTTATGTCCCATATTAATATATCGAATTTATTTCTGGATCTACCAGAAACTATCGAAGAATTGAGAAAAGATGTTGAACAAAAGAGATGGATAGAGAAAAGATTGATTCCTTGTTGTTACAGAGTATCGACCATTTATAGTCGTATTCCCCTGTCCCCTATCTCATCCTCTTCTTGCACTCATACTCACTATCAGTGGATAGTAAGAGAATTTACTGAGGCGTACGGACAGATATCTGAGAATTACTCATTCTAGAGTTTACTTCACTCTATCTCTAATGAGCTACTTAACGTGTTATACTCCTGAGCTAAAGTTCAACCTTAGCTCTGATACCACATGTGACGACTCGGGTTTTGCCCGTTCGAAAATCAACATCCGTACTTCACATTGTACTAGAATGCCGCAGATTCGACCGTTCAAATCCGATTCGCCGGAGCTATAACACAATTAAGTAAATAACACAGCGGAAGAAAAGAATAATACATTGATATACAATATCTGATACAACAGAGTGATACAATGAATATCAATATACATCAGAGATATGATACAAGAAATAGCAGCGGAAAAGAAAAGATAACATCAGCAGCGGAACAATATCAATAGAAATGATAACTCCAAAATGATCTTCAAACAAGAATGAATCCACAACTCCAAGATAAGCAACTCCGATGAATGAACTAGCTCCAGATAATCTACTAAACCTGAATATCTGAAAAGAAACCCAACTCTAGACTGCTCGTGTGGAAAATTATGAGCACCCAGAGTTTAGGACAGGAACAATAAACTCCGGATCAGTCATGGGACTGGTGTGAGCAACAAAAACAGTTTAACTTTAAACAAAGGCAAAAGAATTTTTAAACATTGAAATCCGCAATGCTTTTAGAAAATGAAACTACCATAAGACCTCACACCACACACACAATGCAAACGCAGAATTGGAGGAGATTTCTTCTTATGATAGTCAAACATGCTTACTACGCAAATCATCTTGATATTATTATTAGTGCATAGTGCAGAAAACATTTCGAAAGTATAATATTAATCTTAGCCAGCATAGACATTTCGAACTATGCCTACTATAGCTACCATTTAAACAGTGGGGCGCCACCATAAGTAAATGGCAGGTTCTACAACTAAAACCGTACTGGTTCGTATTGGGAAATGGATTTCCAACAAATGGTCAGGCTAAGGAACTTCCTTCCGTCGCATGGGATCGCCTCTGGCGGGACGTCCCGAGAGACAAACTGCTCTCTGCCAAACAAGGCCGGGTAACCCCTGTAACAGGTAACTCACGAATATGCCACCTCCCGGTCCTTTGGGACCTTTATCCGAGCGCTCGTAACCATCATCACACATCATAAAGAAGGTGTATCCACATGAGTAAGTATCTGGGCTCCATACCATGATACCACCCTTTTCCAGAAGGAAATGACATACCCTAAAGGGCGCGACCCTCATAACCTTGCCACAACGATCCTGTTTCGACCATTTCCGGGTTGTGAGGCCCTGACGAAGTCTCGTCCACAAAGCTACGCTTTGTCACAAAGCCATGCTTTGGGTCAACAGATGATCAACCTATGATCACAAAGATAAATGATCAAACAAATGATCATATCGCAAATGATCAAACACTGATCATCACACAGCAACACTCAGCATGCCACATTACCAAATTGGGATATATCGCTGATAAATTTCAACTACATAACCTCTGAGCTCGTACGTCTCAGAGAAGGGTGTTAAGCTAAGAGAATAAATTCTCCGCCACCAACAGAAATGTATTTGAAAGAAATCGGCTTTATATCTCAAAGTGTAATGTCAGACATACAATCCATATAAGTCTGTTCCGGGATCGAACAGAACCGAAGGCACTTCTCACGAAGCCCTTGCAAATCCGGATAATTTCCAATCACGTCCGGACTTCCCGTCACTAAGGGTGATAAAACCTCTATATCGGGGATCAACCGATGCAGAGTAACTCGACGGTAATCCTTCCGTTTTCAAAAATATCCGGTCTTCAACACCGGTCTTCAAATGCTATCCATATCGACGTATCACATATTCGGAATGGGTTATACGACCCAAAGGTCCTCTCCCGGCTAAACCGAATAGTGAGCGTAATATTTAAAAACATATGGATATGGGATTTCAATTAAGTCACAACTTAAACCCAAACTTCCTTTTCAAATGGTTTAACAAATTACCATTTTCAAATCTTTAAACAAAAAGATTTATTTTAACAACCTTCAACGGTTTAACAATTTCCACACTTTAATCTTTTAAACAAAAGATTCATTCATAGATTTTCCAAATCAATTTCCATTTCAATTTAACTCGTTAAATCTTTAAATCAAAGATTTAACTTATAGCTTTCAAAACAATTTCATTTCAAATGATTTAAACCAATCATTATTTTAAATCTTTTAAAGATAACAGATTCAAATCATAGCTTTTCAAAACAATTCATTCATAACTTGGAAATTATCTTCATTTCAAACTAGAAATCATTCAACACAAATTGGAAGTTCATTTCTTATGTGAAAGCTTTTACTATTTGAAAACAAATAGTTTTTATTTCGGAAAATCTTATTCATCCATACGAGTTGAAATCCTTGGGTTAAGTTCAAATTCTCAAAATTATACTTTTAAATGGTTTAAATTCAGATAAACACATTTATAACATTTTCAATCTCTAGTTTCAAATCATAGGATTCAATTTCAAACTTGAATTCAAATTTAAATCAAATTATTTAAATTTTCAAAACTCGATTAAGTTATTCAAAATAACTTTTATCTTTGAAATTCTATTTCAAAAGCTTTTCACTTTAAACCCAAATTTCAAATTTTCAAAATCAATTGAAATTAAAATTTCAATTTCAAAAACATCAAATTTACATTATCTGTGACTTAACCGATTTCCACGTGAAATCCATATTTGTGTGTGTAAAAGTGTAGTCCAGGGGTTTAACACAATAGTGCAACACAATGAATCATCACATATCAAAATGCAGAAATATAGTTGATAAGTGATAAGCGGTATATCTATAACGCTTATCTTCATCCACAGATCACAGATATATAAATATCATAGATAAATAAACTATAGTACAGATCACACACAATCAGAATATATCACATAGCATCACAGATCAGGAAATATCAAAAATTCCATCATCCAATCAAATCCAAATATTCATAAGTAAGATCAGTTAATTATCAAATTTATTCAAATCAGATTTATTACTTATGAATAAACTACAAGTCTTGGTTAATTAATCATTAATTAATTTCAGATTATTTGATTAAGTGTCCTTTAATCATTTATTAATTAAATTAATCCAATTAAACTCAATTATTTACAATGAGCAATTAATTTCTTAATTACTTCCATAAAGTAATTACACTTACACAATTTCATAAATGATTATCATTAATTAATTAATCTAATTAATGGTTAAAATTAATCACATTAATTAATTATTTAAATAATCTTAGTTAATGACCTTCATTAACTAATAATAATTCCTTAATTGCTTTCCTAATTAAATCTCTAATTATAAATTAATCTAAATCATTAATTTATAAATCAAATAAATAAGTCATTCCTTAATTATCTTATTCATTAAATCATTTTAATACCTTAATTATCTCTAAGGTAATCCATTTCTTTATTAGTAACTTCATTAATATTAAAGTGTATTTAAAACATTACACTTCCAAATTTAGATTCAAATTTCATCTTGAATTTAAGATTCAAAAATGATTATTTAACTAAATATTTACCAAATTTAAATCTCAGCTTATACAAGAACTTTATCCACATCTTTAAATAAATATTTAACTTTTAAACTTATTTAAGCATTTAAATTTATAAAACGTAATTTAATTTCAAAATCGGGAATTTTACTTCAAATTTCAGTTCTGGCTTAAAACTTTGATTTTTACTTTGTTTTACATTCTCTTTGTTCAATTTAAAATTCCATTTTTCAACTTCAAATTCCCTTTTAAATTCTATTGATTACTTAACACTTTTGTAGTTATTAAAATCATTTAAATTTAATAACTTTATTTCAAAGTTAAACTTCAAAACAATCTTTGATTTACAGTTGTCATTTGCTTTTTAAACTCCAATTAACAATTTTATTTTTGAAGTTTTAAACACAGTTCAAATATTAGCAAAGGAAACTGGACCCGCTCTGCTTCTCGACCCTGGGAACTCACACGCAAGCTACGTCAAGCACTTCGAGTATCTCACTGGAACGCTTCGAGACAAACTCAAATTACTTCGAGCATCACACGGCAACTCGCAAACCCATACCCAAACTAACCACCAGATACCAGAACGTGCTCGTGCACGTGAACAACGACGACGTTCGTCTCCAGGAGGTGCTGTGTCGTCGAGCACGTCGACGATGATCCATGCTCCTCTCCCCGACCGCCAGCGCCACGTTCCCACTTCAAATTCGAAAAACAACCCAACCTCAGACCTGAAAAAAAACAGCGCCACCCTCACCATCAAACCTGAAAACATCTCGTCCTCGCCTTCCCGACCACCAGCGACTCTGAAAATCCGGCCTCGACCTCGTCTACTACCCCTCTACCATCCTCCAAATTCCAGTAACACTCGGTCCACCATAGAAAGTGTGGTGAACAATGCATCAACCACAGTAAAAACTAGGGTTACAAACACTCTTGATCTCTAGTCGTCGCCACCGTGCACTGATCAACGGCCTGGCATTTTTCTCAAACTCCTCTATCACTCCCCTCCCATCGGCGATGACCCCGTCCCCTCCGATCACCAAGATCATCAGATTCAACCCGATTTCCGGTTTCAGTTCAACTTAAAAATACAAACCCAAAACTCAATTAAAAATTTTGATTTTTCTTCCAAAAATCATGGTTTTCGATTATGTTTTAGATCATATACCTGAAACAAGAAAATAGGATGTTTGGTTTTTACTCCTATTCAAGTTTGGTTCTGATGTTTGGATTTTCCAAGCAATATTCAAAATTATTTTAGCTTGAATAAATTTTAAACTCTAAACTAAGATGTAACAACAAATTATTGTTTTAATGCCAATTCTAAACATCAAGTGGTTTAGGTGAAAATGATTTTTGAATTAAATCCCTGTGTTTAAATTTTTAGACAGAGCACCAGTATACCAAAGCCTGTAACACTACATCTATTTTTAAACATACATATAGATGTCAAACAGATATACATACATGATTATTCACAAATAAGTATCCAACAGATTCATTCATTAGCTTTTGAAAGTTACTCACAATCATCAAGATATCAAAACAGTTAAGCTTCGAAAAAAAAAATAGGAGTTGCTCACCTTTCATTTTGAAGAACAGAGCTTTGTTTTTTTGAAACAGACCCTTGAAGCTTTTGCAAGTTGAAATCTTTTGATCACTGATTTGTTTTTGATTTTATTGTTGCTTATACCAAAGTTTTAATGATATGTGCTTCTAAATTTTTTTTCTTTCTTCAGCTTTGAAAATGAACGAGACTGAAAATGTGAAGCCTGATATTGATATATATAAAAGAGTTGTTGTATAGGTTGATATCATCTTTGTACAGCAGGGTATATTATTATTTTGTACAATACAAAGGTATTTTCTTAATATGGTGGCTTGAGATGTTTTCTTGTCTTCGGCTGACCATTATACATGATGATATACTTTGTACAAGGTGATATCTTTTGTTGTACTAAGGGGCTGACATGGTTTCCTTTTTATTTATTTTTATATATATTTCGAATGATCAAAATATGGCAAGCATTTAATGCATGTCCTTTGTGTATTCATGCTTATCTCTTCGGCTGTACAATATGAATATATCTTGATGTCTTCCTTTACAAGCTTTTGTTTACTTGTTTTCATGTTTGCATACTTATCTATTTTATTTTACTTGTTGAATACTTGAATATATTTGCTTTGCCTTTGTTCATACTACTTCATAATATAATTACATTTCTATTTGTTGTTAAATCTTTCTAATGTATTCACTTTATATTTTTACAAAGTTTATTAACGTGTTATTTGGATTTATCTATGTATTCATTTTATTTTATTTATCGCCTTATATTTTTAATTTATAAATTCAAATTATTATTAACCATTTATTTACAATTTAAACACAAATCAAATATATATTATATTATTTCAAATTTAATCAGATCTGTTCAAATACAGATATATATATTCTCATATATACAATAATTTAAATTTTTAAACAATTTATACAAATATACTTAGATATCGGGGAAACTCGCATCACCTTATCGATTTATTTCACAAATATTAATTCAAAAATTAATAAATTATCATTTTAAATAAAATTAAATTTCGGGGTCGTTACAGAAATTCTATTCACATTTCAAAACTCAACATTTAAAATGAATTAAATGTTCAAAATTCACGACCAAATATCCGGGTCGTTACAACCTCGGACGGGTAAATTAAACTTTAATTTGTAATGCTGATGTTGTTGTCATGCTTTGTTGTTGCCTTAGACCATTAAAATATTAGCCAATTCTACTTGCATACCACGCCGTTGATTCCATTCCGATTCACACCCTCACATGCCGCTGGACCATGGTCATTGATGATAAAAGATATTATGCATGATGAACTATAATCCATGCATATTATTATTATTAAATCAACTTTAAAAATTTTAAAACAAATTTAAATATTTGTAAATGATTTTGAATTCCTAAGATTAGAGACTTTTTTAAAGGGAAAATAAATGAATATAGATTTGGAAACAATAATTAAAAATGTTTAATCGATCGATAACACCTTGAAACATTAACTTCGCCTTCAAAAGAACATTTCTCTAACTCAGTGATAGAGTTTCCATGTCTGCCACTGATATATAATTTATCTATGGAGAGAGAATACAAAGTTCATGTATATCTAGAATGAGACCTCTATAAATACCGCGTTGAATTGCTCAAAATACCGCGTTGTTAATTTAAATTTGGCAAAACTGAACATATACAGTAAATAAATAATCACAGATCACAGACACAGAGTAATAAATGCAGCGGAAATAAAAGAGATAGTAGTTCATGAAGCTACTATATGAATATATAAAATACATCAGAGTTTACAACAGAAGAGTAATACGATACATCAGATACAAATCAGAATACATCACTGGAATCATCGAATACTGAAAGCAGAATAGATGGCTGGATCTTCAAGCAAAGCTCCAACTCCAAAGGTGAGTCTCGAATACTGGTACACTCAGTCTGACCCGAGCGTAAAGCAAAACACAAAACACTTGAGTCAGGATTAACATTCTTATATTAATAAATCCAACTCAAGTGAAATAGCAATTGAAATACAAGTAACTCAAAGGATGTTTGGAATAACCATCCTTTAAGGATCCGTTAATCTATCTACTATGTAGTAGTGTACGATAAGTAGATAATGTCTATCAGTAATAATAAGATATCAAAATAGTGTTAAGTCATGGCCCATTCCACCCTTAACACATTTTTATTCCCAAAAGCATATACAAGACCGTAGTTTCCCCAAAACCGGAAGTCACCAGAGGGAAATCCATATACTAAAGGTACAAATCAAAATCGTAGTGGTCGCGAATAAATGGAATACAAGTATGACAAGGCACATGAGGCAATACCCAAGGTAGTGATACTACCGTTCGCCTGATCCGGACTGGTGAGAACGCAACGCCGCAGCGCCCGCAACACCGTGAAACAACACTCCCAAAATCAAGGGTGCACCAATCGACAACAAGTAATAGTAGTTCGAAGAAGTGTGTCCACTTGAGGTAGCTAATCCTCCATTGGCCCGGCACAGCTCCTGTTTTAGTCATTTCCAATTTGACACAAGTGTCAAGGCTATTGTAACAACCCGAGAATTCGTAGCAATTAGGTATCATCACTAGGTGATTGAATCGTTTACAAAATTTCTGTTGGAATTCTATAGGGTTAAACTTCTTTTGAATTTGGTTTAAGAATTATATGGGCTTTATTATCTTAGCCCATGTTTCTGCCATGTTATCAAGAGTGTCGTTTCTTTTTTTTTTATTTGTTCGACCCAATTTCCCCTTCCCAAGTCATTCATTCGAAAACAAACCCTAAGTCTAAGAAAAAGAAATGGTGGCTCTGTCTTCTCGTTCGTTCCTCTTCGCTCAGAAATTTGGGCATGCTTGTCTCGTCGTCAACATTAGGGCTTCGACTCGTTCCCTCTGAGAGATGGTGGCTGCGTGTTCCTCTTCGTTCAAAAAGCTAGGGCATTGAAACCGCCGATTTTATTGATCGAATTCGCCTTCTCTCCGGGTTCGCTTCTTTTGGCTACGCTCTCGAATAAGGTGAGTAAATTCCCTTACTCACATCTAATTCGAATTACGTGGGTTTTTGTTCGCATTAAAATGTTTAATCGGCTGCTTTATATATTAATGCATGCGATTTTGAATCTCTGGTATTTTCAATTTCATGAATTTCTGGATTTTGGGTTTTGTTGGCTTCGGCCATTCGATTTTGTTTGGATGCTGGTCATTGATCTTTAACCTCGCAAATTTCGTATGTTGTTGGGTTTTACTTGTCGCTTTAGGACTTCGGCCATGATCCATGATTTCGTCTTGGACTCGTTTATTGCTTTCGACTTTGAGTCGCTTATCATCTGCATCGAATTCGAACTTGACTTACTGCAGGCTTTGATTTGTGCATTCGAATTTCTGTTGGCATTCATTACCTGGATATTGGGTGTTGTTTGCTTCCATTTGCTCTGTTAAGCTCCTAGCTACTGAATTGGTCCACTTGTATATGCCATATATACACATATACTTATGTGTGTATATGTGTGTTTAGTGGTTACCCTTGCTCCTTTTGCTTGCCAGTTCTGTTTTGTGCCAAGATTTGTGTTCACTGCACTTTGCTTTTAGGAGTATTTGCTGTAGAATTCCTGTATGTACTTTGAGTTATGGCAACAGTGACCTGAACTGTTAGCCTTTGGTTAGCATTTTCTCGGATTTAGATTGTTTGGACCTGCTAATGTCTGGAGCTTAAAAGTTGAAACGTTTATAAACATGGGGTCTTTGTGTACTTATCTCTGTCCAAGTCTGATACCCTTATTTTCGTTTGTCTGTTGTTCGTTCGAATTTGTCATTTAGAATTATTGGCCATTGATTTTCGTATTGATGAACGAGATGATTTACAACTTATTCAAAATCGTATATATTCGTATATTTGATACTTGTTCCCCACGGTTTGGAATCTGGACTTGAATTTGGGATTTTTCTCTAACCCTTTTATATGCTTGAATTCTTCAACTTGCTTTATCTCGGCTGCTTGATAATGTTCGAGTGGTTGAGAGGATTGTGTGTTTTGTCTTGCTCATTCACGGCTTTGAATCTCGATGCTTGACTCGGTCGACATTGTCGAACTCTGCTCTTACCATGCTGTTGGCCCCTGACCTCTTGTCTGTTTTGGTATTCATCCTCGATCATTTTTGATCTGCAGCTTTGTTCGTATGTTCATACGTTGGTTGTACTTGGGTCTGAACTACTTCATGTTGGTTTTATGTTTTGTTGATATGTGCATTTACATATGTACATACTTATGTACATTGTTGATTCGTGTGTACACCTGACTTCAGCTTTGAACTGTCTTACTCACCACAGTTTTGGCTTTGTTGGTTCGATTTCATTGCTGCCTTATAATTGTGGTTTCCCTCTTGATGTAGTTGGGCTTGTTGGTTGACTTACCAGTATATATATGCATACGTACATTCGTATGTGGGTATGCATATGATGTTGACCATTTGGCGAGCTATGTGTTGCCTTATCGAAATTGTGGTGCACTTCATACTTTGTAGCTAGTTGTTTTTATATGTTGACTGGGGTTTCAATTCTTGTTAATATGTACATTCATTTATTCTTTATTGAAATCGGTGTTACAACATTCCTATGCACTCTGAAGCATTATATCTGGGCTTCCTCAATTGTACATGAGATATTGGGGTATGAGCTTCATTTTGATGGCCCTATCTAGTTTCATTTTGTTGTTTACTGCAACTTTTGTTCGCATTGTTATCACACAGCCACTTGAGCATTTATGCTGTTCAATGCAACTTTCGTTCGCATTTTATTTTACAGACAATTAAACATTTTCTATTGTAAATAGTGTGTGCTGTGGTGCCATATCTATGGTGCCCTCACCTTCATACTACTCTGTTCATATAGTTGTCACTGGGACTTGTATCTGTTGCCTTCATGTTCACGAACATTAAGTCTTGCTTTATTTTGGAAATTGCAGTTTCTTTGTATATTGAGTTATTGCTTCATTTTGGGTATTTACAGTTCTCTGCATATTGAGTTTTCTTGCTTCCTTTTCTGGAAATCGCAGTTTCAATATTGTACACTACCTTGACTTGTACTTGACTCACTAGTTCGAGTCACTTGTGCATGTCGCTATGCATTTCTATTGTACTTGACTCGCTTCTGAGTGAGTCGATGCCCTTTTGTTCTGGTTCGTTGATCTTTTGTGTTTCTCCTTCGATAGTGGCGAGGCAGTACACGCGTGCGTGTACTGCAGCCCTATCAGATTTGACAGCTTTAAATTGATTTAGTCGATTTGATAAATTGTTTATTTATCTCTGTTGATGATTTAAATCTGCTGATTTTTGTTAAACACTGTTAAGTGTTATATTGACCGTTATCCGGTTTCTTTTTTTAAAGAATCGGATAGACGGGAATTATTGTGACTATCGTCTATTTAAATTATTACTGCCTATATGCACTAATAAACTGGTTTGAATTAGACTGACCTGGGTATTATTTTCTTTTGAATGTAATACTCGGGTCAGACCCGAGTTATTTCAGGTTGTAGATTTTCTTCTTTGAGTTGCTGTTCAGGATATGAAGACTTTTCACATCTTCTGAAGTTGTCAGTGTCATTTTGTAGTAGTCGTGTCATTGTATAGAACGATATGTATTCATGTATATTAGTCGATAATGTACTTGTATATATAACTTCTAGAGTCGGCAGTTGTAGTTGTATCATTTGTATCGTGTCAACTATGTATTAACTGACATCAGTTATATATATATATATATATGAGACTTTTGTTTTTATCTGTGTTCCGCATTTATATTATCTGTGTTATTGTTATATCTAATGTCCTAAACTATTATGAACTATCGTAGTTTGTTTTATACTGATAATTGGGTGTGTCGATGGGAGTAAATAAATGATAGATGAAAAAGAAAAAGTATATACCACTCCTATCGAGATAACCAATACTAGTGTAAGGCCAACTACGGATGGTCGCTCCTATCCAGCCTTATTCTTCGTAATAATAGACAGTATTTCTTTTAATACTCTTTGTTATTATGAGCATAGAGGTGGGGCATTACAGTTGGTATCAGAGCTTGGGGTTTATGGACATAATATAAAACATAACTTGGATGGAACATATGTTACAACTATTGGTCGATGTTTTATTTGTACTTTGAGTCAAAACTAAAGTTTTGAAATTTGGATGAAATTTTTAAATATCTTTATTTAAAAATAATAGTGAAATTGTGTTCTGATGATATGATTGATTTGTGTTCTATTTATCAGAGTGCGCAGCGGAAACAGTGAAACCGTCTTCGCTGAGTACAACTGATAATCTTTTTGATTTAAAAATCAAAATACGAAATCGATATGAATTTCAATTGTTGTTTACATAGCTGTAATTATTTTGTTTCTTTGAGAATTTCGAATCCGAATTGAGGATTCGAAGAAATTGCAGTTATGTGATTTTTGTTGAAATTTCCGCTGGCTTTCTTTTGTATTAATCATCTATTGATTAGATTTTTGTTGTTTTGAATTATCTTCATTGAAGATACATTTGAATGATTTCTTTGTTCATTCTGTAGTACGTGCAAAAATTTGAATTGCACGTTACTGCATTTATTTACGTTGAACCGATGCTTGGTTATGAGACGTATTTTGTTGCCGTTATTTTTGTAACGGGATTTTTACACCAATGCTAGATTTTTGAAGCACGGTGTTTTGTTGACAATTTTAATGAATGAAAATTCACTGATGTCACATTTAGATGTGAATTATTTTGATGAGATATTTGATGTTTTAAAATTACTGTTGCTTTGACTTCAGTAACAGTCAAACTTTTAAAAGTGGATTTTCAAGCGGTTATACCGCAATGCTGATTTGTAACCGTTTTTACGGTATTTTGAGAAGTACAATTTCCTTATCGAAATTGTTACTGATTTGCTGCTTTAATCACGTGATTGGAAAATCGTTTTAAAATGAAAATTGTTTTATAAATTTTTTAACAGTTTACGTTTTCAAAAGAATGAGAAAGCGACTTAAACGATTCAGCAAAATCGAGGACTATGACCCCTTTCTTTTACTGATTCGCTTAATTCCGGACTTGTCCGTTTGAGAATGTAAAGTGTATTTTTACAAAATACACAATTTTGCACTTTCAAGGAAACGATGAAGTGATTTAAACGATTTAGCAAAAGTGCGGAGTATGGAACCACACTTTTACTATTTCGGTTAATTCCGGACTCGTTAATTGAATATCTGTTGTTTTGATGAATTTGATGATTTCACACTTTCAAGGAAACGATGAAGAGAATCAAACGATTTAGTAAAACACGTGGTATGGGACATGTGCGTTTGCTATTTCGGTTAATTCCGGACTCGTTAATTGAAACATTTTGATGCTTTCGTGTGCTTTCGAGCCACTATGAGGACCTTCGGGTCATTTGTTGGACCTTCGGGTCATTTGTTGGGCTTTCGGGCCACTCTGCGGACCTTCGGGTCAAATACCAGTACTAGACCTTCGGGTCACTCTGCGGACCTTCGGGTCAATCTGATGGGCGCAAAAATTATGTTGAGTACTTGGTAGGCTTCGGCCATTTGTTGTTGCACGTGCGGCGAATTAAAAACTCGCCATCTGATGGGATCGATCCAAGCTTTTATGTTGATTTTCTAGTCTTCTTAATTGATTTCTAGATATTTGTTGCTTCCAATTATCTGCAGGTAATTGGATATTTGTTGATATGAGTTCTGATTATCGTTTTTAATAATCAGATATTTGTTGTTTCTAATTATCGCTTGTGATAATTAGATATCTGTTGATATGAGTTCTGATTATCGTTTTTGATAATCAGATATTTGTTGTTTCTAATTATCGCTTGTGATAATTAGATATCTGTTGATATGAGTTCTGATTATCGTTTTTGATAATCAGATATTTGTTGTTTCTAATTATCGCTTGTGATAATTAGATATTTGTTGATATGAGTTCTGATTATCGTTTTTGATAATCAGATATTTGTTGTTTCTAATTATCGCTTGTGATAATTAGATATCTGTTGATATGAGTTCTGATTATCGTTTTTGATAATCAGATATTTGTTGTTTCTAATTATCGCTTGTGATAATTAGATATCTGTTGATATGAGTTCTGATTATCGTTTTTGATAATCAAATATTTGTTGTTTCTAATTATCGCTTGTGATAATTAGATATTTGTTGATATGAGTTCTGATTATCGTTTTTGATAATCAGATATTTGTTGTTTCTAATTATCGCTTGTGATAATTAGATATTTGTTGATATGAGTTCTGATTATCGTTTTTGATAATCAGATATTTGTTATTTCTAATTATCGCTTGTGATAATTAGATATTTGTTGATATGAGTTCTGATTATCGTTTTTGATAATCAGATATTTGTTGTTTCTAATTATCGCCTGTGATAATTAGATATTTGTTGATATGAGTTCTGATTATCGATTTTGATAATCAAATATTTGTTGTTTCTAATTATCACTTGAGATAATTAAATATTTGTTGATTTGAGATTTAATTATCGCTTCAGATAATTCAATGTTTGTTGATTTTGGATTTAATTATCGCTTGAGATAATTAAATAATTGTTGATAATCGAATATTTGTTGAATTTGAAAATTGATTTTCGTTTTTGATAATCGAATATTTGTTGAATTTGATGTTTTGTGATATTCGTCTTCGATAATTTGACATTTGTTGATTTGTTTTCTGAGTATCGTTTGGATGATTGGATGTTTGTTGATTTTATTGATATGAGATTTTCTAGTCTCCAGTAGATTCTAGAATATGCTGATTTTATTTGAATTTGCTGATTATGAAGTTCGTATTTTCTAGTTGTTTGTTGAATAACGAGATATTTACGATTTTGCGATTTGTGTTTTGTGTTTTCTAATTATCGTTGTTGATGATTAGATTTACTGTTTTCTAATTATCGTATCAATAATTAGATATTGCTGTTTTGTGATTTCTGAATTCTAATTGTCTAGTTGATAATTGAACAGTGCTGATGATTGTATTTATTCAGTTTTGAATTCAGTTTTGATTGTTTTCTAATTATCCATTTGGTAATTAGATTTTGTTGAGAATTTGTGAATCTCTTTTATGAAATTAAAAGATTTCTTTGGGGTTTATATCCTCTACCTTTTATTTTCTAGCTTAACCGGTTTATGTTAGAAAAATAATAGTTATGGATGACCTTAATTATGGAAATTGCGGGGACGCAATTTCTATAAGGAGGGGAGTCTGTAACAACCCGAGAATTCGTAGCAATTAGGTATCATCACTAGGTGATTGAATCGTTTACAAAATTTCTGTTGGAATTCTATAGGGTTAAACTTCTTTTGAATTTGGTTTAGGAATTATATGGGCTTTATTATCTTAGCCCATGTTTCTGCCATGTTATCAAGAGTGTCGTTTCTTTTTTTTTATTTGTTCGACCCAATTTCCCCTTCCCAAGTCATTCATTCGAAAACAAACCCTAAGTCTAAGAAAAAGAAATGGTGGCTCTGCCTTCTCGTTCGTTCCTCTTCGCTCAGAAATTTGGGCATGCTTGTCTCGTCGTCAACATTAGGGCTTCGACTCGTTCCCTCTGAGAGATGGTGGCTGCGTGTTCCTCTTCGTTCAAAAAGCTAGGGCATTGAAACCGCCGATTTTATTGATCGAATTCGCCTTCTCTCCGGGTTCGCTTCTTTTGGCTACGCTCTCGAATAAGGTGAGTAAATTCCCTTACTCACATCTAATTCGAATTACGTGGGTTTTTGTTCGCATTAAAATGTTTAATCGGCTGCTTTATATATTAATGCATGCGATTTTGAATCTCTGGTATTTTCAATTTCATGAATTTCTGGATTTTGGGTTTTGTTGGCTTCGGCCATTCGATTTTGTTTGGATGCTGGTCATTGATCTTTAACCTCGCAAATTTCGTATGTTGTTGGGTTTTACTTGTCGCTTTAGGACTTCGTCCATGATCCATGATTTCGTCTTGGACTCGTTTATTGCTTTCGACTTTGAGTCGCTTATCATCTGCATCGAATTCGAACTTGACTTACTGCAGGCTTTGATTTGTGCATTCGAATTTCTGTTGGCATTCATTAACTGGATATTGGGTGTTGTTTGCTTCCATTTGCTCTGTTAAGCTCCTAGCTACTGAATTGGTCCACTTGTATATGCCATATATACACATATACTTATGTGTGTATATGTGTGTTTAGTGGTTACCCTTGCTCCTTTTGCTTGCCAGTTCTGTTTTGTGCCAAGATTTGTGTTCACTGCACTTTGCTTTTAGGAGTATTTGCTGTAGAATTCCTGTATGTACTTTGAGTTATGGCAACAGTGACTTGAACTGTTAGCCTTTGGTTAGCATTTTCTCGGATTTAGATTGTTTGGACCTGCTAATGTCTGGAGCTTAAAAGTTAAAACGTTTATAAACATGGGGTCTTTGTGTACTTATCTCTGTCCAAGTCTGATACCCTTATTTTCGTTCGTCTGTTGTTCGTTCGAATTTGTCATTTAGAATTATTGGCCATTGATTTTCGTATTGATGAACGAGATGATTTACAACTTATTCAAAATCGTATATATTCGTATATTTGATACTTGTTCCCTACGGTTTGGAATCTGGACTTGAATTTGGGATTTTTCTCTGACCCTTTTATATGCTTGAATTCTTCAACTTGCTTTATCTCGGCTGCTTGATAATGTTCGAGTGGTTGAGAGGATTGTGTGTTTTTTCTTGCTCATTCACGGCTTTGAATCTCGATGCTTGACTCGGTCGACATTGTCGAACTCTGCTCTTACCATGCTGTTGGCCCCTGACCTCTTGTCTGTTTTGGTATTCATCCTCGATCATTTTTGATCTGCAGCTTTGTTCGTATGTTCATACGTTGGTTGTACTTGGGTCTGAACTACTTCATGTTGGTTTTATGTTTTGTTGATATGTGCATTTACATATGTACATACTTATGTACATTGTTGATTCGTGTGTACACCTGACTTCAGCTTTGAACTGTCTTACTCACCACAGTTTTGGCTTTGTTGGTTCGATTTCATTGCTGCCTTATAATTGTGGTTTCCCTCTTGATGTAGTTGGGCTTGTTGGTTGACTTACCAGTATATATATGCATACGTACATTCGTATGTGGGTATGCATATGATGTTGACCATTTGGCGAGCTATGTGTTGCCTTATCGAAATTGTGGTGCACTTCATACTTTGTAGCTAGTTGTTTTTATATGTTGACTGGGGTTTCAATTCTTGTTAATATGTACATTCATTTATTCTTTATTGAAATCGGTGTTACAACATTCCTATGCACTCTGTAGCATTATATCTGGGCTTCCTCAATTGTACATGAGATATTGGGGTATGAGCTTCATTTTGATGGCCCTATCTAGTTTCATTTTGTTGTTTACTGCAACTTTTGTTCGCATTGTTATCACACAGCCACTTGAGCATTTATGCTGTTCAATGCAACTTTCGTTCGCATTTTATTTTACAGACAATTGAACATTTTCTATTGTAAATAGTGTGTGCTGTGGTGCCAAATCTATGGTGCCCTCACCTTCATACTACTCTGTTCATATAGTTGTCACTGGGACTTGTATCTGTTGCCTTCATGTTTACGAACATTAAGTCTTGCTTTATTTTGGAAATTGCAGTTTCTTTGTATATTGAGTTATTGCTTCATTTTGGGTATTTACAGTTCTCTGCATATTGAGTTTTCTTGCTTCCTTTTCTGGAAATCGCAGTTTCAATATTGTACACTACCTTGACTTGTACTTGACTCACTAGTTCGAGTCACTTGTGCATGTCGCTATGCATTTCTATTGTACTTGACTCGCTTCTGAGTGAGTCGATGCCCTTTTGTTCTGGTTCGTTGATCTTTTGTGTTTCTCCTTCGATAGTGGCGAGGCAGTACACGCGTGCGTGTACTGCAGCCCTATCAGATTTGACAACTTTAAATTGATTTAGTCGATTTGATAAATTGTTTATTTATCTCTGTTGATGATTTAAATCTGCTGATTTTTGTTAAACACTGTTAAGTGTTATATTGACCGTTATCCGGTTTCTTTGTTTAAAGAATCGGATAGACGGGAATTATTGTGACTGTCGTCTATTTAAATTATTACTGCCTATATGCACTAATAAACTGGTTTGAATTAGACTGACCTGGGTATTATTTTCTTTTGAATGTAATACTCGGGTCAGACCCGAGTTATTTCAGGTTGTAGATTTTCTTCTTTGAGTTGCTGTTCAGGATATGAAGACTTTTCACATCTTCTGAAGTTGTCAGTGTCATTTTGTAGTAGTCGTGTCATTGTATAGAACGATATGTATTCATGTATATTAGTCGATAATGTACTTGTATATATAACTTCTAGAGTCGGCAGTTGTAGTTGTATCATATGTATCGTGTCAACTATGTATTAACTGACATCAGTTATATATATATATATGAGACTTTTGTTTTTATCTGTGTTCCGCATTTATATTATCTGTGTTATTGTTATATCTAATGTCCTAAACTATTATGAACTATTGTAGTTTGTTTTATACTGATAATTGGGTGTGTCGATGTGAGTAAATAAATGATAGATGAAAAAGAAAAAGTATATACCACTCCTATCGAGATAACCAATACTAGTGTAAGGCCAACTACGGATGGTCGCTCCTATCCAGCCTTATTCTTCGTAATAATAGACAGTATTTCTTTTAATACTCTTTGTTATTATGAGCATAGAGGTGGGGCGTTACAGCTATCCATTATCGTTCTCTTTCTTCAGTCATCACGTACATAATCCAACCACTTCATTCTGGATCATCACTCCGCGTATAGTTATTAAAGTGGTTTTCGGTTTAGATAGAGAATATATCCATAACCGAATTCCGGTCTCTTTAATAACTTCCGTAATTATATCCATAATTGAATTCCGGTCGTTTATTTATTTCAAAACCAAATCAATTTCAATTTCAATTACAATTCGTAAATCAACATTTCATTTGTCTTTCGAAATCAATTTCCAAAATTTTCGTTTCAAAACTTCCAATTTACCATTTCAAAATCTTATAAATCAAATTCAAATTTTATTTTACCATTCAAATATTGATTCAAGTTCATATATACGTTTCATTCCGAAATCATTTAAATTAATTTTATTTAACATTCAAATCAATTTAAACTCATTTATCGATTTCATTCAATATTAGTTAAGTTACTTTATCATTCAAAACAATTTCTATTAAATTTCCAATTCATTAAATCAATTTCTTAAGTTCAACTTCATTAAAACAAAACTTACAATTTTGAATTAAATTAAATTCGTCAAGTCAAATTTTTTAAATTCCAAGTCTTACATTAATTTCAATAAATCACATTTTATTTCTTGTTAAAGAAATTCAATTTCACTTATTTACTTACTTACATAATTTTCCAAAACTTAATTAATAAAGAAATTCAATTTCAATTATTATGAAGTAAAATTTCACTTATTCAAAAATTCAATTTAATGTAATCATTATATAATTCAATCTTATTTAATTATTAAATAATTCAAAACTAAATTATTAAATAATTTCAAAGTTTAATAATTTCAAACTTAATTATAATTTCCAACTTAATTATTAAATCATTCCAAAGTTTAATAATTTCAAACTTGATTCAATCATTTCTCAAATTAAACAACAATCTTTCATCAATTACATTGTTAATATTTTGTTTCATATTATTAAATATTAACATTTTCCTTTCATTAAAATTCAAATTTCAACTTCGTTTCAAAACCATATTATTTATTCCAATAAAATCTTCATTTTATTTTAAATCAAATTATTGACCAATCGGGTTTTATTTAATTTCCTATCCTAGGTCAAAGTTCAACTTGGGTATTTATCATTTCAACCCGATTCCAATTCATTTCAAAATCAAAGCATAGTAAAGGGAACTTGCAGTGTGATAACTGGGATGGTGTCAAAGTAAATAAACAAGCAATAACAACAATCAATATCAATCCAATAATCAATTCAAATAATCCCGAAATAACCGTATTAATTCGCATTGTTATTTGTACGAATTAATATAATTATTTCTAAAATCTACACTATCATTTCATGTAGATTAAAGATTTTACATTACGGTTTTTCACTTGTCATCTATTTACAATTTTATACATCATCAATTTAACAACATACATTCAGTGGTTCAAGGTGTAATTAAGCAAATCCTACGTGTCAATAGATTTAACAGTGAAAGGGTCATATTATACAAATTTAACTAATCAATTTTAAACATTTAACTATTCTATATCGAGTTCAATTGCATATTATTTATCAATTAACATTAACAATTTAACGTCCAATATACACATCAACAATCAATCAATTATCAGCCAAACAGTATTATCATTGCATAAATAATTAACAGATAATGGTGTCAGATGTCATAGGTGAACTGATACAGGTAATAGCATATATAACAGTGTAATTAACTACAGCAGCATATTTCAATTGTCGTTTCAATTGAAACCAGATTTAATAAATAAAAGAACGTTAATCGTGAGCGAGTGCTCACCTTTCGAGGTTAGAGAAAAATTGACGATGAATTCGAGTTGCGAATCGAAGCACAAATTTCCGAAACGAACAAGATCGGCATGAATTGGACGAACAGAGCTGATGAGCAGAGATCGATGAAAATAGATCAGAAACAGCTTGACGTAGATCGAAACAAATATGTATATTATTCTAATATTATTTATTAACCCAAACCCATAAAAATAATATATATACATGCGTTTTCAAAAATTATAGTTTGAAACAACTATAGACCACATGCATTTATTCGAGCAACATATGTGCAGACTTTTTGTACCAATTATAAAATAACTACATATCACCTATAGGTATAAACTAAAACATATAGAACTGATTGGTTATACACTTTGTAAAACTAATATATAACTTAGATAACTTTCATACTCTATATACTATCAAACTCTTACAGTTAAAAGAAGGTACAAACCGAGCAGATTCAATGTAACTTGTTGTAACCTTAATATATGTATAAAACAATCAGATCAATAAAACTTAAGTATACTACACATCCAAATAGACAAATGTATAATCATTTATATATATAACTTATTTACACTTATATACTATTATATGCAACATATATATAATATTCTGCCACTAATTATGTACCAGTCTAAATATATACAAATGGTTCAAATATATTATCACAAATGTAACCATAACATATGAAACGAAATAAATGTATATACGCGCTAAGAAAAATATGCAGACTACCTAACAAACCTATGCAGACTCTGCTATGCCAATAAAATAGATATATACATGCATGCGACTCACATATGCAAACTATATATATTCAACAAATATTTACATGCGGCTGACCAAACATATATATATATATATATATATATATATAACTAGATCATCCCACGATAATTGCATTAGCAAACAAGAACCCAAAATAGTACCTACCCATTTACAGTGATAGCCTTACAACCTCAAAAAGTCCAAATAATGGAAGCTAGTGCGGAGGTAGCTAGGTAGAATAGGCATCGACTTCAGAGTCATTCTAGCACACGCTGGACTTCTAGCACAGAGATGACAAAATTCAAGGCTAATGAGGAAAATGTCGAGTGGATGCATAGATCTGAAAATCCATACAGAGAGGAAGCATGTGATGTCAGAAGATGCAGGATGGACCGTGATGCCAAAGTGAAACTGGGGAGTTGGAAAAGAACATCGTCGCTGGAAGGCTTCCGATTGGTCTGAGAGGCGGCTGCTCGGACGAGCATGCGGGAGCGGCTAAGCAAGGGCTGAGGGCACCTAGGTCCATGGCGCGGATGCAAGCGGATACGGTTCAGGAAAAGGTTGTGGTGGCGGGTACGGTGGTGGCTCGGGGAGAGGGAGGCAGTGAGATCTGGGAGACGTGCCCAAGCAGCTGTGGGTGGGAACGCGTACGTGCTTTGGTGTTGGAGGTTTGTACGGTGGGTTGAGGGGCTGGCGTGGTGCTTGGAGCGAGTGGAAGGGGACGTGGCTGGCGAAGTAGGGTGTGGCAGGCACGTGCTCGGGGTGGTCTAGGCGGCTGCGTTGGCGGGGTGGAGCAGTGGTTTGGGTCTGGTAGCGGGTCGGAGTAGGTGGTCGACGTGGTGGTGAAGTGCTGACGTGGGAAAGGAGGAAGGAAGTAGAAGGCGGAAGCGAGGTGGGTCGACTGCTGCATGGGGTTGAAGTATGGTGGCTGAGGAGGGTTACGGTTGTTGGAGAGAAAGAAGCAGGTGCATATTAAAACAATTATGAATTGGGAAAAAGATGAGCAGGGATCTGAAGAAAAGAATTTCAAAGTTACAGCAAGGAGGAAAGCTGGCTGTATAAATGACCTATATTTTACTCTTTGCCTTCAAAGTCATCGGAAGACACACCCTTGAAAGTAAATGAACAGATGAATTTGAAAATTGGGAACACCAAAAGGTGGAAGCTGAATTAGAAAATAATAATAACAAACAGCTGTTAAGTTTGAACGTTGGAAAATGGAAGGTGGAATGGTCACGAAAATCAAAAGTCAAATTGCAGAACCGATACGGAAATCATTCCGTAAATTTTGCCACTTCCCGGACTCCAAACACAGAATTGAATACACCGCAGAGATCAGTCCGGCGAGACGATCAAAACGGTGTACGGATATCGGTCGTTTGATTGAATTCTAAAATTTGAATTTTCTAATAGCGGAAAATGCAAGAAAAACGCTGAAAAATAAGATCGACGGAGTCAAAGATGTCCGAATTTGGAAAAACGACAAACTGACATCTTACTCAGAAGATGGTTTAGAATTTTTCTATCTAAAAATATTTGGGTTTCGAAAACATATTATTTTCATCGCTTTTTAACTGATTAAATTGAAGTAATTTACGCGCGAAATAAACTTTCATATTTTCGGACGAAAATTTACCAGTTGCTATGTTTAACTAGACGTATTTCAAATATCAAATTTATATTTCAAAATTTTATCGTTTAAAATTTCGCAAAATTTCAATTAATAACGTTATTAAAACGGTTGAAATTTTCGGGTCGTTACACTCTCCCCCACTCAAAACATTTCGTCCCCGAAAAGGAACGAGGTAGAAAAATAGAAACAACCAGAAAGAAAAAATAGATTTGAAATACAAAATAACAATTAATTTAAACCATATAAATTCAAATTTTAAATTAATTGATATTCAATAATTGATTTAATACATTTGATTTCACTAAAATCAATCTCAACTATTTCTAAATTCATTATCTTATTATCCAATTATCTTAAATTTACAATTCCTAAAACCATAAATTTGAATAGTCTTTTATTATAATCATATTTTCTTCAACAATTTTAAATTCTTCTTTATTTCAAATTACTGTTAAATTTATTCTACTTAATATATCTACTCACATATATTTAACCATATAAATTAATTTAAACCATAAAAGTTTCGATTTAAATTAATTTACATTTACTAATTGCTTTCAAATTCAAGGTATTTTTATAAGTTGATCAATTTCAATTTATTAATTCTTTCAAAACAAATTTATTACATTATGAACTGAATTTACTTATTATCCTATCTAACTCTATTAACATCTTTATAATCAAAATTTAATGTATAACATTTATTATAACCACTCAAATTTTATTTATAAATTCAATTTATCTTATATATTATCCAATTACATATTCAACTTCTGAATAATTTGGGTAAGTTGTATTAGAATGCAGTTGAACAATATACAAATAAAATTTCCTAATTCAATTATTCAAGTTTAAATTTTTATTCCAAATTTTGGTTTTACTTATAATTAAAATCATCCTTTAACAAAATTTAAGCATTAGATTTCCGATTAACTTTAAACAATTTAGAGATATATATAATATATTTATATCAAATCAAATTAAAATTTTAAAAATAAGATACCCATATATATATAAATCAAATTATACTAAAGAAATTCAAATCAAAATATTTTTCCCAAAACAAAACCGTAGCAAAGCTACAGAATGGTTTCTCCACTTCGAAACTCGAAAATGAATGTCGATGATGCGGCCGCCATCACCGAAATTATTTTCCAACGACAAAGAGAAGAGCACTGATTTCAATATTTTAAAATTCTTTGGAAACGGTTTCTATTTGAAAATACCTTTAATAATATACATTTTAAATTTTTAAAACCCAAAGCTTGAAATTACTGGAAATTAAATTCTCAAATTCTAAATGTTAAATTCATTTAAATTTCAAATCAGTTTATAACCCATGTTTAAAATTCATTTATAGAACAATAAGTGATAATCAATTATTATCATTTCAACAACCAATTTAATTAACTTATTAAATTTCAGAAAATTTTACTTATATATATCTATAATATATTCATACAAATTTATTTCATTTATAAGAATTTGAAAATAATATTGTGTCGGTTTGCTCTGTTCAAGTGTTTTGGAAATCCTATAGATAGCGTTGATCAGACGAATCGATCGGAAACCCAAATCAACATCAACAACTCAAACAACACAATATATTTTAAAACATTTTAAATATTAGTTTACAATTACATTTCTTTGCTCGACGATACAGGAATGAATTTTCAAAATAAGGATAGGGATTCAAATTTTTGTTGACTCAAATCAAGAGAATTTTGATTCGAAAATAAGTTTGAAACAGAAGATAAGATAATTCAATTACCACAATTGGGAGATGGATGAGTTTATTTAATTCACGGACAACCTTAACCGGTCGTCCGTAACTTCGAGAATAAGATTGATGCTGAATTCCGAGGTAAATCAACACTCGATCTCAAGAGATGCAATTCAGGAATAGCAGGAGATAGATAGCATCGTAAACCGAGGATACAGAAATCTCCGGTAAATCGATGTCTATTATAAAGGAGTTTCACCACTTTACAAATCATTCGAAGATTGGCGAGACCGCCGATCTATTATGGATATCATTCAAAATGGAGTTATGTAACGACCCCGAATTTTAATTACATTTAATTGATAATTAAATTAATTTTTGAATAAAAAAATTTGTTAAATTAAATGATGAAGAGATGCGAGTTTCCCCGAGATCAAATAAAAACGTGTTAAATCATTTAAAGTTGAATATTGTATATGGATATATATGAGTAAATTTGAAATTTATATATATATATATATATATATACGTTGGTTTGGATTTAAATTGTAGACAAATGGTTTAATAATAATTAAAATTTAAACTAGAAATACAAGGCAATAAATGTTGAGTTAAACAAATAAATAAATTAGATATCCATGGTTAAAATTCAAACAATATGTTAACAAATTATGTAAAATATAAAATAACACATTAGCCAATTTAAAACAACATAACAACTATAAAATGTTTAAGTTAGAAATAGGGATTTATATATGTAAGATAAATTTAAAATATAAAGTAACTAACAATTTGACAACATCATAAAATTAGAACTTCACTAGATTTCAAAGTAATAGGGCCAAAACAAATAAAAATATACTCAAGTAAATAAAAAAAAACAAAGCATATCATATCAGCCGAAAAAACTAAACAAATACAAAGGCAAGTAGGCAAATATAATAAGTAGCCTGTAAGAAGTAATGCAGGCAAAACAAAGAAAATACAAATGTTAGCACACAAATCATTCTCATCAGCCACCAAATATCATCATATTGTACATGGCCAATTTAATGCAGCCTCCCAGAAAAACAAAAGCAAAGAAAAAATATCATTGCCTATAGTACACATATTTGTACTAGAAAGAAAAGAAAAATACATTACCATGTACAAAACTTATCAGCCGGTACAAACACCTTTCTCTCCACATATACACATCTATATGGTTCCAGTTCGTTCAAGAAAACAAAATTTAGCAAGCAAAGGAAAATAAAAATCAATGCAAACTTAAATGTCATTCAAAATCAAAAGCAAGGGAAGATTTACAGGAAACTCAAAAAACTGCAGCTCTTCAACACAACATTTATTCCCTGTTTCAACATGGCAAACTTTGTTCCTCTCTGCTCTTCCATTCACAGTGAGTAACTTTTAAAAATATAAAAATTTATAAGTTGAATCTAGTTGCTTGATTTTATCTGGAATGCGTTTGTTGTGTGAATATATACAAGTGCATGTTTCTGTATGAATGTATACTGGTAGGAATGATATATGTTTGGACTCTGTTTCTCTGATGATTAATTCCAGGCTCAAAAGTAAATCAAATATCACTTGCACTTAATCCAAGTTTTGTTAAGACCTAAATGTTGAACATAATATGTTGGTTACATCATAGTTTTGAGTTAAACTAAAGTGTTTTGCCATTGGAAATAATAAAACAACAGTGAAACTTAAACAAAGTTAAAAATCAGTTATCATGATTGATGGATTCAGATTTATGAATCAAATACTGAAATCAAAATTTAATTTTTAAAACAAAAATCACTATTTTTAATTAAGGGATTGAAGAGTATTCCTGGTTTAACCAGAAAACAGAAAATTTGGGTGTCTCTGTTGATCTCGAGTGTTTGGAAGGTTGTGATTTCTTCTGATGATAGTAGGATGACCGGTGAGTGGAGTAAAAATGGTGAGTGGGCATGTAGATGTCAGAGGCGACGGCTGTGATGTTTTCTTTTTCGTAAACCTAGTTTTAGCGTGGGGTTGTTTTTCGATTCGTTTGTCTTCGATCAAGCATCGAGCTGGTCGAGTTTTGGGGTAATGGTGGCTATCGAGTTGATGGAGTCGTGGCCGGAAGTTCGAGTGTTCTGGTGGTCGGAGCTCTGAGGATGAGGCGTTGCCAGGTTTTGGTTCGTGTGTGTCGTTTGGTTCCAGGTTTTGGTTCATACGTACTCGATTTCGTTTTCATCATTGATTCAAGGACCGAGGTGGTCAGGTGGTTTGGGTAGGACATCGGAGACTTGTTAGTGGCCAGAGGAATGGTCGGAGGGCACTGGATGGCCAGTGCACGTGTACAGTGTGCACGTTGAATTTGGAGAAGATGGGTTGTGTGGGAAGCTCGGGTTTGTCTTGTGCAAATGGGGGCACAACTCGAAGTAGAGGAAGGTTGGACTCGAAGCATTTTAAGGGTGCCTTGGGTCATATTGTCATTACAGTTTTAAAAGCCTGTTTATTTCTGGAATTTAAACTAAAGTCTAAATTGTAAATTTAAAAACTAAACTGAGTTTTAAAACTAAGTTTAAATATGAATTCGACTTTGGAATTTAGTTTGAAATAAATAAGTTTTAAATTTTTTTTTTATATACTTAAAAATGCTTTAGTATTGGAAAAGGAAATTAGAATTTTAAAAAGGAATTTAATTTAATTCTTTAAATTTCTTTTATAATAAAAATATTACTTTAATATAAGGAATTAAAAGTCTGAAAGAATTGGATTTTAAACTTTATTAAGAATGAATGGGTATTGATCCTTAAGCTTGAAAAAGTAAATGTGAAATTTAAAAGAAAATTTGAAATCAATGTTTCCAAACACATTGAAAATAATAATTAAATCATAAGTATGAATGAGTTATACCTTAAGAAATGAAGATAAGTGATTTAAAATTCATTAATTATTAAATTAATTAAAATGGTTACTTTATTAATTTAATTCATTATTGATTTGAATTAATTAAATAAATCTTAAAGAGTTGAAATAATTAACGAAAATGATTAGAGATAATTACTTAGTTAATTTATAGCTGAGTTAATTAAGTAATTGAGGTTAATTTAATTCATGTGATTAATTCAAATTAATTGAGGTAATTGATTAATTAATTTATATCAAATGGTTGATAATTAATTAATCAGGATGGGATAACTAATTCAGAAGTAATAAATTCAATTGAAATGAATTGAATTAATTAGGATTAAACAATTAATTAATCCTGCTGATTTGAATGTTTGACCTTACTTATGGATGATTGGATTTGACTAAATGATTGAATTGTTTGACATCTCTGAATTGTGATGCTATGTGATATGAACAACTTTGTGCTAAGCTGTGATTTCTATTTTCTGTGATATATATTACTGTGAATATGAAACCCTTGACCCATAAACGACATTTGAACTTCGATGCGACAGGGAGTCGGATTCCAGTTGGTTATCCGAAACCCACATCGAATTGTAATAGTGAATCTTTGTGACCGATAAATTTATTTTATCTATGAATCTGTGAATGAAGATAAGCGTTATCGACATTACCGCTTATCGATATATCTGTGATGATTGATGTTGCACTATTGTGTGTAAAACCCCGGGACTACACTATACACACACAAATATGGATTTCACGTGGAAATCGGTTAAGTCACAGATAATTTAAATTCAATGTTTTTGAAATTGAAATTTTAATTTCAATTGATTTTGAAATTGGAAATTTGGGTTTAAAGTGAAAAGCTTTTGAAATGGAATTTCAAAGATAAAAGTTATTTTGAATAACTTAATCGAGTTTTGAAAATTTAAATAATTTGATTTAAATTTGAGTTCAAGTTTGAAATTGAATTCTATGATTTGAAACTAGGGATTAAAAATGTTGTACAAGTTATATATGGGTTAAACCATTTTAAAGATATTGATTTGGGATTTTGAATTTAATTCAAGGGTTTTAACTCGTGTAAATATAACTAGATTTTTCTGAAATGAGACTATTTGTTTTCAAATAGTAAAAGCTTTCACATAAGTAATGAACTTCCAATTCGTGTTGAAAGAATTTCAAGTTTGAAATGGAATTGAAATGTTTTGAAAACTATGAAATGAGTCTTTGATTCAAAGACCGAATGAGTTAATCCAACTTGAAATAGAATGGTTTTGAAAGGCTATGAATGAATCTTTGGAAACGAGTTTTGAAAGCTATAAGTTAAATCTTGATTTAAGGATTTAACGAGATAATTCAATTAAAATGGAAATTGATTTGGGAAAATCTATGAATGAATCTTTGTGAATGGGGTTAACTTTGTGAATTGAATCTTTTTGTTTAAAAGATTAAAAGTGTGGAAATTGTTTAAACCATTGAGGGTTTTTGAAATGAATCTTTTTGTTTAAAAGATTGGAAATGGTAATTTGTTTTACCATTCGAATGAAAAGTTTTGGGCTTTAAGCTGTGATTTAACTGAGACCCCAGTATCCATATGATTTTTAATTGCGCTCATTATTCGGTTTAGCCGGGAAAGGACCTTTGTGTCATATAACCCATTCCGAATAGTGATACGACGATATGGATAGCATTTGAAGACCGGTGGTGAAGACCGGGTATTTGCGAGAGCGATAGGATGACCTATCGATTGTCTCTGCACTGAGTAGCTACGGTATAGAGATTCCCTAAGTGATGGGAAGTCCGATCGAGATTGTGAATACCCGGATTTGCAAGGGCTTCTTCGGAAGTGCCTTCGGTTCTGTTCGAACCCGGAACAGACTTGTATGGATGTGTGTCTGACGTTACACTTTGAGATGTAAAGCTGGTTTCTATCAAATACATTTCTGTTGGTGACGGAGAATTTATTCTCTTAGCTTAACACCCTTCTCTGAGACGTACGAGCTCAGAGGTTATGTAGTTGATGGTTACTAGTGATACATTCCCAATTTGGTAATGTGGCATACGAAGTGCTGCTGATCATTTGATTGATCAAAGCGTGGCTTTGTGAAAAAGCGTGGCTTTGTGAAAAAGCGTAGTTTTGTGGACGAGACTTCGTCGAGCCTCACAACCCGGTAATGGTCGAAACAGGAATGTTGCGGCAAAGGTTTGTAGGGGTAGCGCCCCTAGGGTATGTCATTTCCTTCTGGATAAAAGGTGATATCATGGTATGGAGCCCAGATATTTTACCTATGTGGATGCTGCACAGTTATTATACTTCGTGGTTGTTGCTTTGTGATCGAGGGCCCTCGGATAAAGGTCGGTAACGACCGGGGGATGACATGACTCGTGTGTTAGTTACCTAGTTACAGCTGTATAGCGTGAGGTAGCGTCGGCCTTTTGTTTGCAGAGATCCGGTTAGGATCCGGGGCGTCTTTCCAGAGGCGTTTCTATTTCGGTAAGGAAGTTCCTTAGCCTGATCATTTGTTGGAAATCCAAAGAAACAATACGAACCCTGTACGGTTTTAGTTGTATTACCTGCTATGGAATGTGGCGGTAACCTGCTATTGAACGTAGTAGCTATAGTAGGCATACAACAATGTTGTATGCTGGCTAAGATTTATATTATATTTTCGAAATGGTTTTCTACACTATGCACTAGTAATAATATCAAAAGAGTTTTGATTTTGCGTAGTAAGCATGTTTGACTATCATAAGGAGAAATCTCCTCCAATTCTGCGATTGCATTGTGTGTGTGGCGGGAGGCCTTATGGTAGTTTCATTTTCGAAAAGCATTACGGATTTCAATGTTTAAAAGCCTTTGTTGCTTGTTTTAAAGATAAATTGTTTTTGTTGCTTACACCAGTCCCATGACTGATCCGGAGTTTATTGTTCCCTTCCTAAACTCTGGGTGCCCACTATTTTCCACACGGGCAGTCTAGAGTTGGGTTTTCTCAGATATTCAGGTTTGGTAGATTATCTGGAGCTAGTCAGTCCTTGGAGTTCATGGATTGACGTTGCTTATCTTGGAGCATTCTATTGGGGATATTCTATCCGCTGCTGATGTTATCTTTTCTTTTCCGCTGCTATTTCTTGTATCATATCTCTGATGTATATTGGTATCGGTTGTATCATTCTGTTGTATCATACTGTATCGGATTTTGTATCTGTCATTGTATCAATGTTATATATATTGATATATTCTTTTTCTTCCGCTGTGTTGTTATACTTAATGTTGTTATAAGCTCCGGCGAATCGGATTTGAACGGTCGAATCTGCGACATTCTAGTACAATGTGAAGTACGGATGTTGATTTTCGAGCGCGAAAAATCCGAGTCGTTACATGTGGTATCAGAGCTAAGGTTGAACTTTAGCTCAGGAGTATAACACATTAAGTAGCTCATTAGAGATAGGGTGAAGTATACCCTAGGATGAGTAATTCTCAGATATCTGTCCGTACGCCTCAGTAAATTCTCTTGCTATCCACTGATAGTAAGTATGAGTGCAAGAAGAGGATGAGATAGGGGACAGGGGAATACGACTATAAATGGTCGATACTCTGTAACAACAAGGAAATAATCTTTTCTCTATCAATCTCTTTTGTTCGTTATCTCTTCTCAATTCTTCGATAGTTTCTGGTAGATCCAGGAAGAAGATTCGATATATTAATATGGGACGTAAACTCCAAGTGAGCCAAAATTGTTTGTATGGATGAATTGTTTGCTTTGGTTGCTATGGTTGATAAGTATGCTTTAGTTTCTAAACTGGAAGTTTTGAAATTGTATCCATATATCTATCTATTCTTTGGGTCCCGATATGTTCTACGAGTGGTTAGTTATCCCATTGAACTAACCGATGCCACTGTATATTTCGTAGATCTGGATAACCCGAGTATCTTATGAAGTGTTAAAACAGATTCGTTCTTGTATTTGTTATTGATATTCTGATTTGGTAAGCCAAATGCAGAATAGATGTTCAGTTGATTCGATGAAATATTCTTCATCTATCTTTGTGTCTCCTTGGTAATTTCGAGGACGAAATTCTTTTAAGGGGGAAAGTTTGTAACGACCCCGAATTTTAATTACATTTAATTGATAATTAAATTAATTTTTGAATAAAAAAATTTGTTAAATTAAATGATGAAGAGATGCGAGTTTCCCCGAGATCAAATAAAAACGTGTTAAATCATTTAAAGTTGAATATTGTATATGTATATATATGAGTAAATTTGAAATTTATATATATATATATATATATATACGTTGGTTTGGATTTAAATTGTAGACAAATGGTTTAATAATAATTAAAATTTAAACTAGAAATACAAGGCAATAAATATTGAGTTAAACAAATAAATAAATTAGATATCCATGGTTAAAATTCAAACAATATGTTAACAAATTATGTAAAATATAAAATAACACATTAGCCAATTTAAAACAACATAACAACTATAAAATGTTTAAGTTAGAAATAGGGATTTATATATGTAAGATAAATTTAAAATATAAAGTAACTAACAATTTGACAACATCATAAAATTAGAACTTCACTAGATTTCAAAGTAATAGGGCCAAAACAAATAAAAATATACTCAAGTAAATAAAAAAACAAAGCATATCATATCAGCCGAAAAAACTAAACAAATACAAAGGCAAGTAGGCAAATATAATAAGTAGCCTGTAAGAAGTAATGCAGGCAAAACAAAGAAAATACAAATGTTAGCACACAAATCATTCTCATCAGCCACCAAATATCATCATATTGTACATGGCCAATTTAATGCAGCCTCCCAGAAAAACAAAAGCAAAGAAAAAATATCACTGCCTATAGTACACATATTTGTACTAGAAAGAAAAGAAAATTACATTACCATGTACAAAACTTATCAGCCGGTACAAACACCTTTCTCTCCACATATACACATCTATATGGTTCCAGTTCGTTCAAGAAAACAAAATTTAGCAAGCAAAGGAAAATAAAAATCAATGCAAACTTAAATGTCATTCAAAATCAAAAGCAAGGGAAGATTTACAGGAAACTCAAAAAACTGCAGCTCTTCAACACAACATTTATTCCCTGTTTCAACATGGCAAACTTTGTTCCTCTCTGCTCTTCCATTCACAGTGAGTAACTTTTAAAAATATAAAAATTTATAAGTTGAATCTAGTTGCTTGATTTTATCTGGAATGTGTTTGTTGTGTGAATATATACAAGTGCATGTTTCTGTATGAATGTATACTGGTAGGAATGATATATGTTTGGACTCTGTTTCTCTGATGATTAATTCCAGGCTCAAAAGTAAATCAAATATCACTTGCACTTAATCCAAGTTTTGTTAAGACCTAAATGTTGAACATAATATGTTGGTTACATCATAGTTTTGAGTTAAACTAAAGTGTTTTGCCACTGGAAATAATAAAACAACAGTGAAACTTAAACAAAGTTAAAAATCAGTTATCATGATTGATGGATTCAGATTTATGAATCAAATACTGAAATCAAAATTTAATTTTTAAAACAAAAATCACTATTTTTAATTAAGGGATTGAAGAGTATTCCTGGTTTAACCAGAAAACAGAAAATTTGGGTGTCTCTGTTGATCTCGAGTGTTTGGAAGGTTGTGATTTCTTCTGATGATAGTAGGATGACCGGTGAGTGGAGTAAAAATGGTGAGTGGGCATGTAGATGTCAGAGGCGACGGTTGTGATGTTTTCTTTTTCGTAAACCTAGTTTTAGCGTGGGGTTGTTTTTCGATTCGTTTGTCTTCGATCAAGCATCGAGCTGGTCGAGTTTTGGGGTAATGGTGGCTATCGAGTTGATGGAGTCGTGGCCGGAAGTTCGAGTGTTCTGGTGGTCGGAGCTCTGAGGATGAGGCGTTGCCAGGTTTTGGTTCGTGTGTGTCGTTTGGTTCCAGGTTTTGGTTCATACGTACTCGATTTCGTTTTCATCATTGATTCAAGGACCGAGGTGGTCAGGTGGTTTGGGTAGGACATCGGAGACTTGTTAGTGGCCAGAGGAATGGTCGGAGGGCACTGGATGGCCAGTGCACGTTGAATTTGGAGAAGATGGGTTGTGTGGGAAGCTCGGGTTTGTCTTGTGCAAATGGGGGCACAACTCGAAGTAGAGGAAGGTTGGACTCGAAGCATTTTAAGGGTGCCTTGGGTCATATTGTCATTACAGTTTTAAAAGCCTGTTTATTTCTGGAATTTAAACTAAAGTCTAAATTGTAAATTTAAAAACTAAACTGAGTTTTAAAACTAAGTTTAAATATGAATTCGACTTTGGAATTTAGTTTGAAATAAATAAGTTTTAAATTTTTTTTTTATATACTTAAAAATGCTTTAGTATTGGAAAAGGAAATTTGAATTTTAAAAAGGAATTTAATTTAATTCTTTAAATTTCTTTTATAATAAAAATATTACTTTAATATAAGGAATTAAAAGTCTGAAAGAATTGGATTTTAAACTTTATTAAGAATGAATGGGTATTGATCCTTAAGCTTGAAAAAGTAAATGTGAAATTTAAAAGAAAATTTGAAATCAATGTTTCCAAACACATTGAAAATAATAATTAAATCATAAGTATGAATGAGTTATACCTTAAGAAATGAAGATAAGTGATTTAAAATTCATTAATTATTAAATTAATTAAAATGGTTACTTTATTAATTTAATTCATTATTGATTTGAATTAATTAAATAAATCTTAAAGAGTTGAAATAATTAACGAAAATGATTAGAGATAATTACTTAGTTAATTTATGGCTGAGTTAATTAAGTAATTGAGGTTAATTTAATTCATGTGATTAATTCAAATTAATTGAGGTAATTGATTAATTAATTTATATCAAATGGTTCATAATTAATTAATCAGGATGGGATAACTAATTCAGAAGTAATAAATTCAATTGAAATGAATTGAATTAATTAGGATTAAACAATTAATTAATCCTGCTGATTTGAATGTTTGACCTTACTTATGGATGATTGGATTTGACTAAATGATTGAATTGTTTGACATCTCTGAATTGTGATGCTATGTGATATGAACAACTTTGTGCTAAGCTGTGATTTCTATTTTCTGTGATATATATTACTGTGAATATGAAACCCTTGACCCATAAACGACATTTGAACTTCGATGCGACAGGGAGTCGGATTCCAGTTGGTTATCCGAAACCCACATCGAATTGTAATAGTGAATCTTTGTGACCGATAAATTTATTTTATCTATGAATCTGTGAATGAAGATAAGCGTTATCGACTTTACCGCTTATCGATATATCTGTGATGATTGATGTTGCACTATTGTGTGTAAAACCCCGGGACTACACTATACACACACAAATATGGATTTCACGTGGAAATCGGTTAAGTCACAGATAATTTAAATTCAATGTTTTTGAAATTGAAATTTTAATTTCAATTGATTTTGAAATTGGAAATTTGGGTTTAAAGTGAAAAGCTTTTGAAATGGAATTTCAAAGATAAAAGTTATTTTGAATAACTTAATCGAGTTTTGAAAATTTAAATAATTTGATTTAAATTTGAGTTCAAGTTTGAAATTGAATTCTATGATTTGAAACTAGGGATTAAAAATGTTGTACAAGTTATATATGGGTTAAACCATTTTAAAGATATTGATTTGGGATTTTGAATTTAATTCAAGGGTTATAACTCGTGTAAATATAACTGGATTTTTCTGAAATGAGACTATTTGTTTTCAAATAGTAAAAGCTTTCACATAAGTAATGAACTTCCAATTCGGGTTGAAAGAATTTCAAGTTTGAAATGGAATTGAAATGTTTTGAAAACTATGAAATGAGTCTTTGATTCAAAGACCGAATGAGTTAATCCAACTTGAAATAGAATGGTTTTGAAAGGCTATGAATGAATCTTTGGAAACGAGTTTTGAAAGCTATAAGTTAAATCTTGATTTAAGGATTTAACGAGATAATTCAATTAAAATGGAAATTGATTTGGGAAAATCTATGAATGAATCTTTGTGAATGGGGTTAACTTTGTGAATTGAATATTTTTGTTTAAAAGATTAAAAGTGTGGAAATTATTTAAACCATTGAGGGTTTTTGAAATGAATCTTTTTGTTTAAAAGATTGGAAATGGTAATTTGTTTTACCATTCGAATGAAAAGTTTTGGGCTTTAAGCTGTGATTTAACTGAGACCCCAGTATCCATATGATTTTTAATTGCGCTCATTATTCGGTTTAGCCGGGAAAGGACCTTTGTGTCATATAACCCATTCCGAATAGTGATACGACGATATGGATAGCATTTGAAGACCGGTGGTGAAGACCGGGTATTTGCGAGAGCGATAGGATGACCTATCGATTGTCTCTGCACTGAGTAGCTACGGTATAGAGATTCCCTAAGTGATGGGAAGTCCGATCGAGATTGTGAATACCCGGATTTGCAAGGGCTTCTTCGGAAGTGCCTTCGGTTCTGTTCGAACCCGGAACAGACTTGTATGGATGTGTGTCTGACGTTACACTTTGAGATGTAAAGCTGGTTTCTATCAAATACATTTATGTTGGTGGCGGAGAATTTATTCTCTTAGCTTAACACCCTTCTCTGAGACGTACGAGCTCAGAGGTTATGTAGTTGATGGTTACTAGTGATACATTCCCAATTTGGTAATGTGGCATACGAAGTGCTGCTGATCATTTGATTGATCAAAGCGTGGCTTTGTGAAAAAGCGTGGCTTTGTGAAAAAGCGTAGTTTTGTGGACGAGACTTCGTCGAGCCTCACAACCCGGTAATGGTCGAAACAGGAATGTTGCGGCAAAGGTTTGTAGGGGTAGCGCCCCTAGGGTATGTCATTTCCTTCTGGATAAAAGGTGATATCATGGTATGGAGCCCAGATATTTTACCTATGTGGATGCTGCACAGTTATTATACTTCGTGGTTGTTGCTTTGTGATCGAGGGCCCTCGGATAAAGGTCGGTAACGACCGGGGGATGACATGACTCGTGTGTTAGTTACCTAGTTACAGCTGTATAGCGTGAGGTAGCGTCGGCCTTTTGTTTGCAGAGATCCGGTTAGGATCCGGGGCGTCTTTCCAGAGGCGTTTCTATTTCGGTAAGGAAGTTCCTTAGCCTGATCATTTGTTGGAAATCCAAAGAAACAATACGAACCCTGTACGGTTTTAGTTGTATTACCTGCTATGGAATGTGGCGGTAACCTGCTATTGAACGTAGTAGCTATAGTAGGCATACAACAATGTTGTATGCTGGCTAAGATTTATATTATATTTTCGAAATGGTTTTCTACACTATGCACTAGTAATAATATCAAAAGAGTTTTGATTTTGCGTAGTAAGCATGTTTGACTATCATAAGGAGAAATCTCCTCCAATTCTGCGATTGCATTGTGTGTGTGGCGGGAGGCCTTATGGTAGTTTCATTTTCGAAAAGCATTACGGATTTCAATGTTTAAAAGCCTTTGTTGCTTGTTTTAAAGATAAATTGTTTTTGTTGCTTACACCAGTCCCATGACTGATCCGGAGTTTATTGTTCCCTTCCTAAACTCTGGGTGCCCACTATTTTCCACACGGGCAGTCTAGAGTTGGGTTTTCTCAGATATTCAGGTTTGGTAGATTATCTGGAGCTAGTCAGTCCTTGGAGTTCATGGATTGACGTTGCTTATCTTGGAGCATTCTATTGGGGATATTCTATCCGCTGCTGATGTTATCTTTTCTTTTCCGCTGCTATTTCTTGTATCATATCTCTGATGTATATTGGTATCGGTTGTATCATTCTGTTGTATCATACTGTATCGGATTTTGTATCTGTCATTGTATCAATGTTATATATATTGATATATTCTTTTTCTTCCGCTGTGTTGTTATACTTAATGTTGTTATAAGCTCCGGCGAATCGGATTTGAACGGTCGAATCTGCGACATTCTAGTACAATGTGAAGTACGGATGTTGATTTTCGAGCGCGAAAAATCCGAGTCGTTACAAGTTAGGGGTGCTCCAGAATTGAAAGAAGACGAATAGTGAAGGACATGAATGAATTTCGGAACCGAGGAGAACGTTCCAAAATTCAAAGGAATTGAGTTGAAAAGAAGAGATTGAAACTCGAATGAGAGTGATTCTGTAAATACATTTACCCTATATGTTAAGTTTTGCCTAGAGCTACCAAAGCTCTGATACCAACTGTAACGACCCGATATTTTGGACCATTCGCATCCATTATAAGTGTATAGGTAGACACCCATGCCGGAGTTGAATTGCTCAAAATACCGCGTTGTTAATTTAAATTTGGCAAAACTGAACATATACAGTAAATAAATAATCACAGATCAGAGACACAGAGTAATAAATGCAGCGGAAATAAAAGAGATAGTAGTTCATGAAGCTACTATATGAATATATAAAATACATCAGAGTTTACAACAGAAGAGTAATACGATACATCAGATACAAATCAGAATACATCACTGGAATCATCGAATACTGAAAGCAGAATAGATGGCTGGATCTTCAAGCAAAGCTTCAACTCCAAAGGTGAGTCTCGAATACTGGTACACTCAGTCTGACCCGAGCGTAAAGCAAAACACAAAACACTCGAGTCAGGATTAACATTCTTATATTAATAAATCCAACTCAAGTGAAATAGCAATTGAAATACAAGTAACTCAAAGGATGTTTGGAATAACCATCCTTTAAGGATCCGTTAATCTATCTACTATGTAGTAGTGTACGATAAGTATATAATGTCTATCAGTAATAATAAGATATCAAAATAGTGTTAAGTCATGGCCCATTCCACCCTTAACACGTTTTTATTCCCAAAAGCATATACAAGACCGTAGTTTCCCCAAAACCGGAAGTCACCAGAGGGAAATCCATATACTAAAGGTACAAATCAAAATCGTAGTGGTCGCGAATAAATGGAATACAAGTATGACAAGGCACATGAGGCAATACCCAAGGTAGTGATACTACCGTTCGCCTGATCCGGACTGGTGAGAACGCAACGCCGCAGCGCCCGCAACACCGTGAAACAACACTCCCAAAATCAAGGGTGCACCAATCGACAACAAGTAATAGTAGTTCGAAGAAGTGTGTCCACTTGAGGTAGCTAATCCTCCATTGGCCCGGCACAGCTCCTGTTTTAGTCATTTCCAATTTGACACAAGTGTCAAGGCTATCCATTATCGTTCTCTTTCTTCAGTCATCACGTACATCATCCAACCACTTCATTCTGGATCATCACTCCGCGTATAGTTATTAAAGTGGTTTTCGGTTTAGATAGAGAGTATATCCATAACCGAATTCCGGTCTCTTTAATAACTTCCGTAATTATATCCATAACCGAATTCCGGTCGTTTATTTATTTCAAAACCAAATCAATTTCAATTTCAATTACAATTCGTAAATCAACATTTCATTTGTCTTTCGAAATCAATTTCCATAATTTTCGTTTCAAAACTTCCAATTTACCATTTCAAAATCTTATAAATCAAATTCAAATTTTATTTTACCATTCAAATACTGATTCAAGTTCATATATACGTTTCATTCCGAAATCATTTAAATTAATTTTATTTAACATTCAAATCAATTTAAACTCATTTATCGATTTCATTCAATATTCGTTAAGTTACTTTATCATTCAAAACAATTTCTATTAAATTTCCAATTCATTAAATCAATTTCTTAAGTTCAACTTCATTAAAACAAAACTTACAATTTTGAATTAAATTAAATTCGTCAAGTCAAATTTTTTAAATTCCAAGTCTTACATTAATTTCAATAAATCACATTTTATTTCTTGTTAAAGAAATTCAATTTCACTTATTTACTTACTTACATAATTTTCCAAAACTTAATTAATAAAGATATTCAATTTCAATTATTATGAAGTAAAATTTCACTTATTCAAAAATTCAATTTAATGTAATCATTAGATAATTCAATCTTATTTAATTATTAAATAATTCAAAACTAAATTATTAAATAATTTCAAAGTATAATAATTTCAAACTTAATTATAATTTTCAACTTAATTATTAAATCATTCCAAAGTTTAATAATTTCAAACTTAATTCAATCATTTCTCAAATTAAACAACAATCTTTCATCAATTACATTGTTAATATTTTGTTTCATATTATTAAATATTAACATTTTCCTTTCATTAAAATTCAAATTTTAACTTCGTTTCAAAACCATATTATTTATTCCAATAAAATCTTCGTTTTATTTTAAATCAAATTATTGACCAATCGGGTTTTATTTAATTTCCTATCCTAGGTCAAAGTTCAACTTGGGTATTTATCATTTCAACCCGATTCCAATTCATTTCAAAATCAAAGCATAGTAAAGGGAACTTGCAGTGTGATAACTGGGATGGTGTCAAAGTAAATAAACAAGCAATAACAACAATCAATATCAATCCAATAATCAATTCAAATAATCCCGAAATAACCGTATTAATTCGCATTGTTATTTGTACGAATTAATATAATTATTTCTAGAATCTACACTATCATTTCATGTAGATTAAAGATTTTACATTACAGTTTTTCACTTGTCATCTATTTACAATTTCATACATCATCAATTTAACAACATACATTCAGTGGTTCAAGGTGTAATTAAGCAAATCCTATGTGTCAATAGATTTAACATTGAAAGGGTCATATTATACAAATTTAACTAATCAATTTTAAACATTTAACTATTCTATATCGAGTTCAATTGCATACTATTTATCAATTGACATTAACAGTTTAACGTCCAATATAAACATCAACAATCAATCAATTATCAGCCAAACAGTATTATCATTGCATAAATAATTAACAGATAATGGTGTCAGATGTCATAGGTGAACTGATACAGGTAATAGCATATATAACAGTGTAATTAACTACAGCAGCATATTTCAATTGTCGTTTCAATTGAAACCAGATTTAATAAATAAAAGAACGTTAATCGTGAGTGAGTGCTCACCTTTCGAGGTTAGAGAAAAATTGACGATGAATTCGAGTTGCGAATCGAAGCACAAATTTCCGAAACGAACAAGATCGGCATGAATTGGACGAACAGAGCTGATGAGCAGAGATCGATGAAAATAGATCAGAAACAGCTTGACGTAGATCGAAACAAATATGTATATTATTCTAATATTATTTATTAACCCAAACCCATAAAAATAATATATATACATGCGTTTTCAAAAATTATAGTTTGAAACAACTATAGACAACATGCATTTATTCGAGCAACATATGTGCAGACTTTTTGTACCAATTATAAAATAACTACATATCACCTATAGGTATAAACTAAAACATATAGAACTGATTGGTTATACACTTTGTAAAACTAATATATAACTTAGATAACTTTCATACTCTATATACTATCAAACTCTTATAGTTAAAAGAAGGTACAAACCGAGCAGATTCAATGTAACTTGTTGTAACCTTAATATATGTATAAAACAATCAGATCAATAAAACTTAAGTATACTACACATCCAAATAGACAAATGTATAATCATTTATATATATAACTTATTTACACTTATATACTATTATATGCAACATATATATAATATTCTGCCACTAATTATGTACCAGTCTAAATATATACAAATGGTTCAAATATATTATCACTAATGTAACCATAACATATGAAACGAAATAAATGTATATACGCGCTAAGAAAAATATGCAGACTACCTAACAAACCTATGCAGACTCTGCTATGCCAATAAAATAGATATATACATGCATGCGACTCACATATGCAAACTATATATATTCAACAAATATTTACATGCGGCTGACCAAACATATATATATATATATTTATATATATATATATATATAACTAGATCATCCCACGATAATTGCATTAGCAAACAAGAACCCAAAATAGTACCTACCCATTTACAGTGATAGCCTTACAACCTCAAAAAGTCCAAATAATGGAAGCTAGTGCGGAGGTAGCTAGGTAGAATAGGCATCGACTTCAGAGTCATTCTAGCACACGCTGGACTTCTAGCACAGAGATGACAAAATTCAAGGCTAATGAGGAAAATGTCGAGTGGATGCATAGATCTGAAAATCCATACAGAGAGGAAGCATGTGATGTCAGAAGATGCAGGATGGACCGTGATGCCAAAGTGAAACTGGGGAGTTGGAAAAGAACATCGTCGCTGGAAGGCTTCCGATTGGTCTGAGAGGCGGTTGTTCGGACGAGCATGCGGGAGCGGCTAAGCAAGGGCTGAGGGCACCCAGGTCCATGGCGCGGATGCAAGCGGATACGGTTCAGGAAAAGGTTGTGGTGGCGGGTACGGTGGTGGCTCGGGGAGAGGGAGGCAGTGAGATCTGGGAGACGTGCCCAAGCAGCTGTGGGTGGGAACACGTACGTGCTTTGGTGCTGGAGGTTTGTACGGTGGGTTGAGGGGCTGGCGTGGTGCTTGGAGCGAGTGGAAGGGGACGTGGCTGGCGGAGTAGGGTGTGGCAGGCACGTGCTCGGGGTGGTCTAGGCGGCTGCGTTGGCGGGGTAGAGCAGTGGTTTGGGTCTGGTAGCGGGTCGGAGTAGGTGGTCGACGTGGTGGTGAAGTGCTGACGTGGGAAAGGAGGAAGGAAGTAGAAGGCGGAAGCGAGGTGGGTCGACTGCTGCATGGGGTTGAAGTATGGTGGCTGAGGAGGGTTACGGTTGTTGGAGAGAAAGAAGCAGGTGCATATTAAAACAATTATGAATTGGGAAAAAGATGAGCAGGGATCTGAAGAAAAGAATTTCAAAGTTACAGCAAGGAGGAAAGCTGGCTATATAAATGACCTATATTTCACTCTTTGCCTTCAAAGTCATCGGAAGACACACCCTTGAAAGTAAATGAACAGATGAATTTGAAAATTGGGAACACCAAAAGGTGGAAGCTAAATTAGAAAATAATAATAACAAACAGCTGTTAAGTTTGAACGTTGGAAAATGGAAGGTGGAATGGTGACGAAAATCAAAAGTCAAATTGCAGAACCGATACAGAAATCGTTCCGTAAATTTTGCCACTTCCCGGACACCAAACACAGAATTGAATACACCGCAGAGATCAGTCCGGCGAGACGATCAAAACGGTGTACGGATATCAGTCGTTTGATTGAATTCTAAAATTTGAATTTTCTAATAGCGGAAAATGCAAGAAAAACGCTGAAAAATAAGATCGACGGAGTCAAAGATGTCCGAATTTGGAAAAACGACAAACTGACATCTTACTCAGAAGATGGTTTAGAATTTTTCTATCTAAAAATATTTGGGTTTCGAAAACATATTATTTTCATCGCTTTTTAACTGATTAAATTGAAGTAATTTACGCACGAAATAAACTTTCATATTTTCGGACGAAAATTTACCAGTTGCTATGTTTAACTAGACGTATTTCAAATATCAAATTTATATTTCAAAATTTTATCGTTTAAAATTTCGCAAAATTTCAATTAATAACGTTATTAAAACGGTTGAAATTTTCGGGTCGTTACAGAATATTTATAACAGTAATGGGTTTATATCTTATCCAAATCCAATATTCAAGATATGATCCATTATAAGTGAAATCTTATCTTATTTAAACAGTTAAGCATGTTTAATTTGTCTTTACCTATATATATTTTGGCTCACCTTATTTTAAAATAGTTTTAAAATTTTCTACTACCAAAATAATATACATACATATATTATTTATTATATTTAAATTATATATTGGTAAAAAATAATTAAATAAATGTATAATAGTTATATGATTTATTAATTAATTTTAGGCCCTTAATAATAATAAACTAATTAATATATTATATTAATTTATCCATAATAATAATTTATAAGTATTATAGATTATTTCAGTAAATTATGTTCAGCTGAAATATGGGAGTTTCATTTATGTGACTCACACTGTAAATTAAACTCTTAGTAATATCTAAACTTTTTAAATATTAGTGATTGTACAGACTTTGCTAAAGTATGGTAGTGAAAACGAGTTCAGTCACTTACATAGTATGTAAGTGAAATCCAATTTCTTATCTTTTAAAGTGATGCCCTTAAGCCATGATATACTGTGCATGTTTTTTCTTCATCATCACAATATCACTTAGATATCTAGAGTTAGATTGATGGTAAAAACTCTAATAATACCCATATTTAATTGTGAAGTCCAACATAGCCTATGGTTTAATATGATACTAATTATCGATGAATCGTTGCTATGGAAAATATTTTTACTTTAAGTTGAATAACAATTATGGTGATTCTAACCTTCTATTTTATGGGGATGAATCCTCCTTTAAATAATGTTTCACTTTAAGTGGTTCAACTTATACTTAACTATGGCCTTAACATGGTCAGGGTTGTCGTGTGAACGATCATAACCAAAATAATTTTTAGACACTTAAGATTCACAACATCCTCAATCAAAAGACTACCGCATATTGTCACGTGAGATCTTTTATTTGACTTTGAACCTATTGAAGACTTCCGACAAGTCATTCTATAATTGCTCCAAACAACCACACATACGAAACCCATTGATGCCTGCAATAATCATGTATAATTCATTTCCCATCATATGGAGAGCATTAAGTACTTTAGTCTCAACGAATATATCAATATCTTTTTCTCGATACATGTTGATTATGAACATTTAAGGACAAATATTTATTTTATATGATTCAATACCTATGGTTAAGAACACATTCTTAACTACAATCGATTAAATACTTTTTTTAAGGATTTTCTACTTGTGTATATATATTGCATTTAAAACATTATTTATATCCCTATATAACAACATATATAATAAAAAATAAAACCAAAAACTTACTTTACTCTGAACAAGATTCTTTATAAGAATTAAGTTATAATCAAATTATATAATTACCCTAGGAGCCTTTAACTATATCACATTAAAACCACTATTTGATTACTAGTAAATCTACTTTCCAAATATGCAAAAATTTCTACTTTATCCTCTTCTATATTCACTACTCGGCTTTTCGCTTATTTCTAGCAAGGGTATGTAAAACTTCATGGGTTTCCCTACTCCACAGTTTCGGTCGAGATCATATATTGTAACGACCCATAAATTTTTAATAGTTTTAAAATACATTTAACTGGAAATTTTGTGAAAATTTTGAATAATTGAATTTTGAAATAAAAGTTTAATATTTGGAATACGTATTTAAAAACGTAGCAACTGGTAAATTTTCTCCTGATAATATTGAAGTTTATTTTATTATATAATTCTATTAAATTCAAATCAGTTAATAATGGATGATAATAAATTAATTTCCGAACCTGAATATTTTTATATAGAAAATTTCTAAATCCTCTTCTGAGTGAAACGTCATCTTTCGTTTTTCCAAATTTGGACTTTTATTGCTCCGTTTATCTTAATTCTGGCAAAATAGCATTATTTTTGGTACCGATTATCGACTTTTGATTGGATAATCGTACCACTGATATATGTATGCCGTTTTGATCATCTCGTCACGCTGATCTCTGCGGTATATTCAATTCTGTGTTTTGAGGTCCGGTATGCGACGGAAACAATAAAACTGTTCGTTGTAACGGTACCAAAATCTTAACTTTATATTTTACTTTACGTTTCAAATTTGAAACGTGATGCTCAAGCAATAATAATTTGCTTTTATTATTCAGCTCAATCTCATCCCAAAACCGTTCGGAAAAAAAAACGTTTGTATACGTTTTATTTATTGGGCAACCGTTCACTTTAACCCTTTGTAACTTCATCCGTTTTTCCATTGCATTCCATTTATTTTTGCCTGCAACCCAGTTCGTATCCCATCTTCTTTCTTTCTCATCTCAAACTTACCTTCTTCTCTCCAGATCCATCGCCTACTCTAAAAAAATATATATCCATATGTTTGAAACGAACAAAGAAACAACCTGATGACATTTTGCTCAACCACCTCCCTTTTCCCATTTCCCCAAACGCAAGTCACGGCCACCATCATCCCACCTTCCTTCTCGCTCCTCTGACCCGTCCCCAGCCACTCCGATCACCATCTTCCCATGCTCCGCCCCTTCATTTAACATACGTTCATCTCATCATCTCTCCTTCCGGGCCGAGTTGTTTTCTGGTGATCTATATTTTGAGAGATACAGTGTATTATATAGGTGAGTTTTATTATATATATATATATATACATTATTATTAGTTAATGTAAAGTTATGTACTGTATATATGATTGGGTTTTGAAATATATACAGATTCTTTTTTTTGTATAGAAATCTAACATGCTATCTAGAACGAAAGTTATATATAAGTAAATAATATGAGTTTTATTTTATATATGTTATACATAGACACGCATGGTTATTGCTTATGGAGTTTATATGTTTTAGTATGTGTTATATCATATGTTTAAATAGGTTTATGTATATATATAGTATTAGTATTTATAGTTAAGTGTTATATATATAGTACGTTAAATCTATAGCAAGTTATATTAGTTTATCTATTTGTTTTTAAATATATTTTGGGTTGCTTTCATATTGCTGTCCTTCTTTGTTCACTGGGGAAGTGTCCATATTTCTGGTATATATATATAACAATGAAGTTTATACAAGTATAATATATGTAAGTTTATATGATATTTATATAAGTTATATGGATGGGATAGAAAGTTTATAAATTTAGTTATACAAACTGACATGTTCATAAGTTATGTTAGTTTAAGATAGTCTTCATATATATACTTTTAAGTAGTATGGGCATATTTAAATCTAAGCAACAGTCTGCATATATGTCTAGCATTTTCATATTAGTACATAGTTGATTTACATATATTTCATATAGATTTCCAGGCATGCATATATATTGGTTGTTCATATATATATATACTTATACCCATATCAGTTGTATATATTTAGTTTGATAAGTCTTGTTACAGTATAGTTGTTATATTTAAAATATAGTTATATATATTTGTTAGTTTATGTATATATAGGTACAAATACATCTGTATATATATGTATATTTATATATTTATACGTAAGTTAGTTTTTCAAAAACTGTTAGTTATAAAAAGAAGTTTATACAAGTTTAAAACTATATGATATGAATTACATTATATATGTTAAGTATTCATAGGTAGGTATGTTTTAAGTATACGTATATTTATTTGATGTTGTATATGTATTCGGTTGATATATGCTTATGAGCTGCCTGGGCATTTATGTGTAAGTATTCGTATATTTAATATAATATATAAACGTTTACTTCATATACATTGTTTATATTTTCATTCTTAAAGGTTTGCATAAAATTTATATATAGATCAATATAGTTTTATTTGTTCTTACTTACTGTAAATATATAGTTATGCTTTATTTGTAACTAGCTTACCTTTATGGGTTTTGTTTTATATTTTAATATGCGTCAGTTATATACGTTTAAGGGTGTGTAGTTTCTTTTTTTCTCTTTTGTTTGATTTCAAGATCTGTGATGGCTTCTTTGATATATACATTTAAAGTATAATTTATATATGTTATATATATTAATAGGAGCTATATATATATTATAGGTTGTTTATGTATATATAATGATTCTTATTTATGGGTATGAAGGTTAAAATACTGATTTGAATATAGATACAATGGTTTTATTTGGACCATTTGTTTTAAAATAGGTTTTAAGAAACGATAATAATAATAAGTTATATATAATTTCTATTTCTATTAAGTAGATTCTGATTTATTTCATCAATTCCTTGTTATCAGCCCTGTTCAACGAATTCGTACCAATCTTGCTTTGCTTCGAAATTCGTGCTTGGATTCGTAACTCATCTCTTCGTCAAATCTATCTTAGCCTCGAAAGGTGAGCAATCACTCACGATTAACGTGCTTTTGTTTATTAAATTTGATTTCAATTGAAACGACAATTGAAATATGCTGCTGTAGTTATTTAAATTGTTATATATGTTATTATCTGTAATTGTTCACCTGTGGGATATGACACCATATCCTATTGTTTATATTATATTGTTATTGTTGATATATGCATGTTTTATATTATTATATTATTTGTTATCACTCTACAAGTTCCCTGTAGTTTAAAATTCACTATGGGTTGAAATGATACATACCCGAATGGACTTTAGAATAGGAGAAAATCGTTATGGGTTGAAATGATAAACCCAAGCGATTTTCAATTGATTTGAATTTGGGATTACGGGTCGAAATGATATCTACCCGTATTTATTTAAATTTACGGATTGAAATGATAAATATCCGTATCACTTGACCATAAATAGGAAATTATATACAGACACCGTTGGTCCATATATAAATATTTTGAAAATAAATTCTATGGTTTTGGAAAGAAATATATGGTTTTAATAAAAGTTGATTCTTAAATTATTATATAGAAATGGTAATGATATATGTAGATTTAATAATGATATTTAATTTAATTAAGATGGATTTAATACATATGATATGTTTAAGTATAAAATTTATATTTCAAAGTAGATTTTGGTAATAATTTGAATTAGTAAGGTTGGGAAGATAATTTGAATTTATTTAAAATTATATTCAAAAGATAAATTTTATTTAATTAAACCGATTTGAAACTTATTGAAATTGAGATTTAAGATATGACTTATAACTTGGGTTTGATTTAAGTAATTTAATGAATATTTCTTGTTTAAATAAATTTAAGGAAATATTTAGTAAAAATGTAATTTAAGGCTAGTTAAATGATATTGAATTTATTAAGTGGATATTCCCTGATTAAATAATAATGAAGTTAAATCAAGAGCTATATGGAACTGTTAAATTTAACTTTGAAATGTTGAATATTAAAGCTTTGAAATATATTGAAAATTTAAATGGCCTATTTAGAACTGAATTGAATTGATGAATTGAGCTTTGAATAAATTTGAATTTGGAATTTGAGTTGTTTCGAATCGATTTGTGAGACTTGAGGAAATTAATACTTTACTTTATAAATTATTTAACCTATATATACTATTTTGGAAAATAGATATATTTGAAATGAAATGATATTTGGGTTTGAAGTATAAATTAAATTGAAATGACCACGGTGTTATAGTGTATATTTCAACATTGTAGATAGTTCCACGGATCCTTAGAGGATGGTTATCCCAAACATCCTTTAAGTTAATTGTATTTCAGTTGATATTTCACTTGAGTTGGATTTATTGATATAAGAATGTTAATCCTGACTCGAGTGTTTTGTGTTTTACTTTACGCTCGGGTCAGACCGAGTGATACAGCATTTGAGACTCACCTTTGGAGTTTGGAGCTTCATTTGGAGATCCAACCATCGATTCAGCTTTCAGATTTTCCAGTTGATTTGTTCAGAGATGTCATCTATTCGTACTGAAGACTTCATTGTATTTGAGATATTCTGTTGTATTTTATTTTTAACTTTGATGTTTATATAGTAGCTTCATGAACTACTATTTTATCTATTCCGCTGCGTATTATTGTATTACTCTGTGTCTGTGATTCTGTGATTGATTTTTTTATTGTATATGCTGAGTTTTGCCAAATTTAAATTAACAATCTACTGTTTTGAATTATTCAAGTCTGACATGTGTGGATTTATTGTCGATTTGAATGGTCCAAAATAGTGGGTCGTTACAGTTGGTATCAAAGCTTTGGCTCTAGGCAAAACTTAGCATATATGGTAAACTTAATTACGGAATCACTTTCATTCGAGCTTGAATTCTTTCCTCTTTGAGATGAATTTCCTCTGAATTTTGGAACGTTCCCTCGGTTTCGAAATCCATTCGTGTTTCTCACTATTTGTATTCTTCTGATTCTGGAGTATCCCATAACTCCACTGAATGATTTGTAAAGGGGTGGAACTCCTTTACAATTGGCATTGATTCACCGGAGACTTATATATCCCTCGGTTTAGATGCTTCTATCTCTGGTTATGCCGAATTCTATCTCTGGCGATCGAATGATGATTGCCTTGGAATTCTGCATCGATCATATTCCTGAAGTCATAGTTGACCTGGTTAAGGTCGCCCGCGACTTGTATAAGTATATCCATCTTCTATTTTGTAAGTTAATTATCTCATCTTTGTTCGAGCCTATCTTCAAGTCAGAATTTTATTTGATGAGTGCACGCATCATCGACATTGATTTTCGAGTTTCAGAGTGGGGGATAGGCCACTTCAGTAGCTTTGCTATGCGAGTGATTTTGTGAAACCATTTTGATTTCAAATTCCGAAGTAAGATTTGATGTTCGAAAGATATATGTATATATATATATATTTGAAATGATTTGAAATAAGCCGGTGTTTAGTCCTCGAGTTTTGGATTTGATATAACCCTATCTATTAAAATTGATTTACTGATTTGTTGCTGATCTCCAACTCTTGAATTTGAAAATGATTTCTTCAACTATTTTGAAGGTTCGAGCACTTCCAAATCAAGGTTAACTTTGCAAAGCTAAGAAATTTTGAAAAGTATTAAGCATATAAGTTTGGTATGTATGTTAAAGTATGTAGTAATATGGTTTAAATAAGTTGAAACTGTTTTGTTAAGTAAACGAATAAAGGCAAATTTTTTTCTAATATGAAATTTAGATTTGAAATGTTTTGAAAAGAATTTGGTCTTCAAAATATTTTGAATAAAATTTAGTTTAAATGTTTTAACTTAGTAACATCTTTATGAAACTATATATTTAACAAGTTGGAATAAATATATAAGCTATACGTATGCTGTTTTATTCGCATAATTAATTTGATCCAAGTTTGAGTACACAAGTCAAGGTGAATTACACCATTTCGTGTTAGGATTTTCATTCGATTCTTGATGGCGAATATTTGATATGGATTTTGGGCTAAATTCTAGAATTCTCTATCATAGTATATGGCTATGCAAGGAGACTGATGGCTTCTAGTCCAGAAACCATATCAAAATCCGCATTAGGGAAGTCGAATGACAATACTAGTTCGAAAGCGAACTTGTGTGATCGAGCGAGCGATCAAATGTGATTTTGCGTAATGATGACGTATGTACATCTTATATTCTAATATCATTGATATATTTTGACGCTGAAATTGAAAGCTGTCGGGTTAGAATATCTTTGCTTACTAAAAGAGAATTTCCAATTTAAATTACAAAGATATATAACCCATAAAAGCAAAGATATTCAATCCCATATGACTCTTCATACAGCGAAATTTATTTTGTAAAATTTGATCCTTATATAAGATGGACCTTATGTAAGTATAAGATGATTTTGAAAACATTTGATTTTGGAAATGAATTGGTTGACTTAAATTATATTGATTTGGAAATTTGGATTTATTTTCTAAATTTATTATGTTGGAAACTTTAAAACTAAAGATATTTAAATTGAGAAGAAATAATTTGGTGGGATTGTATATGATTTTGAAACTGAACTGATATTGAAACGAATTGAATTGAGAACCTTATTTTTACTAAATACTCGATTTGGGAGTTATCGAACTTATATAAAATTGATTTGAATAAGTATGATGTTGATTAGAAAACTATGGATTTGAAAAGGTACTCAATTTGAAAAGTGAAATCTTATATAATTGAAGTCTATATAAGTGTGATTTGATATACTTTTGATTTTGGAAATGTATTTGATTTGAAAATAAAATCTTATATATAATGGACTTTATATAAGTACGATATTTGAAAGTGATTTGAAAAGGTACTATATGATACATATTTTCGAAGTAAAGATATGGAAAGTGCCTTCTGCTTGATATCCGCTTTGTGGCCACATTGTGGATTCATTCTATCGATATTTCTCTGATTTTTGGTTTTCCAGATATGATACTCGAGTGTCCATCGAATTCCATGGCGTTACCCATGGTCTTACGAGCGCGGATACATAGCGCAACTGCCTGGCTGAGATGGCCTAGGGGTATGGATTGTTTCCTGGGGGATCCAGGCGTAACCATTGTGTATCCTGCATCTATGTAGGTCGCATTAGTAGCGAAACCGCCTGGATGAGATAGCCTAGGGGTACGGATTGCTTCTTGGGGGATCCAGGCGTAACCATTGTGTATCCTGCATTCTACTAGTCATCATGGCGTAACTCGCAGGGCTGAGAAAGCTTACGGATATGGATTGTTTCCTGGGGGATCCAGGCGTAATCATTATGTATCTGCGAACCATGGTTAGACAAAGGTTTTGTTTGTTGTTTTGTTTGGATTGTACTTTCCATATCTGTTTTTTAAAAAGTTTTCCAGTATTTTCACTGGGTGTTGAAACAGGTCTACTAAGTACTTGGAGAATTATAGCTTTGCGCCTGATCAACGCACTGCCAGAGTCTACAGGAACGAGGATAAACTTGTTAAGACATCGAGTTATAAAAGTATCTTCGAAAGGAAATTTGTTTCGTTATAAAGGTATTTTATTATAAAAGTATTTCCAACAAAGAAATTTTGTATTAATATTTGAAATTGAAATCCTTATGGTTTGATTTAATTATTCATGCCCGATACTATTCTTTTGAATCTACCTTATCTGCTCAGCTTTATTTATTCACCTATATTCTGTTTTCCAAATCCTCCTTCTTTTCCTTGTTGACTATATCCTTTTTAAATATTGTTTATTTATATACTACATGGTTTAATAGAAATTTTAGTGTTATAAATATTTTAGAAGTTATTAATTAAATAAAACATATATAAAGTAAATGATTATTGATCTATTAACAATATTTAAAAAGTATCTTGAGAATTTTTTTTTTAATTATAGATTTAATGTTTTCAAATAGCTTTTTTGTAAATATAATTAATGGGGTAAATAATTGTTTTCAAATAGTTTTCATATATTTATAAAGTTGTAAATGGTATTTATAAAGCAAGCAAGAAATTTTTACAAATGGGTTTTGAAAAGTTTTAAAGTATTAAGGATAACTGAACTACAAATGAAGTTATCAAATGAATATTTCAAGTAAATTTATGTAGTTTTAAATAAATTGTTTATCCTTGCCTTTCAATCTATCTTCTTTTCTGGTTGTTTCTATTCCCCTACCTCCTTCCTTTTCGGGGACGAAATATTTTGAGTGGGGGAGAGTGTAACGACCCGTAAATTTTTAATAGTTTTAAAATACATTTAACTGGAAATTTTGTGAAAATTTTGAATAATTGAATTTTGAAATAAAAGTTTAATATTTGGAATACGTATTTAAAAACGTAGCAACTGGTAAATTTTCGCCTGATAATATTGAAGTTTATTTTATTATATAATTCTATTAAATTCAAATCAGTTAATAATGGATGATAATAAATTAATTTCTGAACCTGAATATTTTTATATAGAAAATTTCTAAATCCTCTTCTGAGTGAAACATCATCTTTCGTTTTTCCAAATTTGGACTTCTATTGCTCCGTTTATCTTAATTCTGGAAAAATAGCAGCATTTTCGGTACCGATTATCGACTTTTGATTGGATAATCGTAACACTGATATATGTATACCGTTTTGATCGTCTCGTCATGCTGATCTCTGCGGTATATTCAATTCTGTGTTTTGAGGTCTGGTACGCGACGGAAACAATAAAACTGTTCGTGTAACGGTACCAAAATCTTAACTTTATATTTTACTTTACGTTTCAAATTTGAAACGTGATGCTCAAGCAATAATAATTTGCTTTTATTATTTAGCTCAATCTCATCCCATAACCGTTCAAAAAAAAAACGTTTGTATACGTTTTATTTATTGGGCAACCGTTCACTTTAACCCTTTGTAACTTCATCCGTTTTTCCATTGCATTCCATTTATTTTTGCTTGCAACCCAGTTCGTACCCCATCTTCTTTCTTTCTCATCTCAAACTTACCTTCTTCTCTCCAGATCCATCGCATACTCTAAAAAAAAAATATCCATATGTCTGAAACGAACAAAGAAACAACCTGATGACATTTTGCTCAGCCACCTCCCTTTTCCCATTTCCCCAAACGCAAGTCACGGCCACCATCATCCCACCTTCCTTCTCGCTCCTCTGACCCATCCCCAGCCACTCCGATCACCATCTTCCCGTGCTCCGCCCCTTCATTTAACATACGTTCATCTCATCATCTCTCCTTCCGGGCCGAGTTGTTTTCTGGTGATCTATATTTTGAGAGATACAGTGTATTATATAGGTGAGTTTTATTATATATATACATTATTATTAGTTAATGTAAAGTTATGTACTGTATATATGATTGGGTTTTGAAATATATACAGATTCTTTGTTTTTGTATAGAAATCTAACATGCTATCTAGAACAAAAGTTATATATAAGTCAATAATATGAGTTTTATTTTATATATGTTACACATAGACACGCATGGTTATTTCTTATAGAGTTTATATGTTTTAGTATGTGTTATATCATATGTTTAAACAGGTTTATGTATATATATAGTATTAGTATTTATAGTTAAGTGTTATATATATATAGTACGTTAAATCTATAGCAAGTTATATTAGTTTATCTATTTGTTTCTAAATATATTTTGGGTTGCTTTCATATTGCTGTCCTTCTTTGTTCACTGGGGAAGTGTCCATATTTCGGGTATATATATATATAACAATGAAGTTTATGCAAGTATAATATATGTAAGTTTATATGATAGTTATATAAGTTATATGGATGGGATAGAAACTTTATAAATTTAGTTATACAAACTAACATGTTCATAAGTTATGTTAGTTTAAGATAGTCTTCATATATATACTTTTAAGTAGTATGGGCATATTTAAATCTAAGCAACAGTCTACATATATGTCTTGCATTTGCATATTTGTACATAGTTGATTTACATATATTTCATATAGATTTCCAGGCATGCATATATATATTGGTTGTTCGTATATATACTTATACCCATATCAGTTGTATATATTTAGTTTGATAAGTCTTGTTACAGTATAGTTGTTATATTTATAATATAGTTATATATTTGTTAGTTTATGTATATATAGTTACAAATACATCCGTATATATATATATGTGTGTGTATATTTATATATTTATACGTAAGTTAGTTTTTCAAAAACTGTTAGTTATAAAAAGAAGTTTATACAAGTTTAAAACCATCTGTTATGAATTACATTATATATGTTAAGTATTCATAGGTAGGTATGTTTTAAGTATACGTATATTTATTTGATGTTGTATATGTATTCGGTTGATATATGCTTATGAGCTGCCTGGGCATTTATGTGTAAGTATTCGTATATTTAATATAATATATAAACGTTTACTGCATATACATTGTTTATGTTTTCATTGTTAAAGGTTTGCATAAAATTTATATATAGATCAATATAGTTTTATTTGTTCTTACTTACTGTAAATATATAGTTATGCTTTATTTGTAACTAGCTTACCTTTATGGGTTTTGTTTTATATTTTAATATGTGTCAATTATATACGTTTAAGGGTGTGTAGTTTCTTTTTTTCTCTTTTGTTTGATTTCAAGATCTGTGCTGGCTTCTTTGATATATACATTTAAAGTATAATTTATATATGTTATATATATTAATAGGAGCTGTATATATATATATTATAGGTTGTTTATGTATATATAATGATTCTTATTTATGGGTATGAAGGTTAAAATACCGATTTGAATATAGATACAATGGTTTTATTTGGACCATTTGTTTTAAAATAGGTTTTAAGAAATTATAATAATAATAAGTTATATATAATTTCTATTTCTATTAAGTAGATTCTGATTTATTTCATCAATTCCTTGTTATCAGCCCTGTTCAACGAATTCGTACCAATCTTGCTTTGCTTCGAAATTGGTGCTTGGATTCGTAACTCATCTCTTCGTCAAATCTATCTTAGCCTCGAAAGGTGAGCAATCACTCACGATTAACGTTCTTTTATTTATTAAATTTGATTTCAATTGAAACGACAATTGAAATATGCTGCTGTAGTTATTTAAATTATTATATATGTTATTATCTGTAACTGTTCACCTGTGGGATATGACACCATATCCTATTGTTTATATTATATTGTTATTGTTGATATATGCATGTTTTATATTATTATATTATTTGTTATCACTCTACAAGTTCCCTGTAGTTTAGAATTCACTATGGGTTGAAATGATACATACCCGAACGGACTTTAGAATAGGAGAAAATCGTTATGGGTTGAAATGATAAATCTAAGCGATTTTCAATTGATTTGAATATGGGATTACGGGTCGAAATGATATCTACCCGTATTTATTTAAATTTACGGATTGAAATGATAAATATCCGTATCACTTGACCATAAATAGGAAATTATATACAGACACCGTTGGTCCATATATAAATATATTGAAAATAAATTCTATGGTTTTGGAAAGAAATATATGGTTTTAATAAAAGTTGATTCTTAAATTATTATTAAGAAATGGTAATGATATATGTAGATTTAATAATGACATTTAATTTAATTAAGATGGATTTAATACATATGATATGTTTAAGTATAAAATTTATATTTCAAAATAGATTTTGGTAATAATTTAAATTAGTAAGGTTGGGAAGATAATTTGAATTTAGTTAAAATTATATTCAAAAGATAAATTTTATTTAATTAAACCAATTTGAAACTTATTGAAATTGAGATTTAAGATATGACTTATAACTTGGGTTTGATTTAAGTAATTTAATGAATATTTCTTGTTTAAATAAATTTAAGGAAATATTTAGTAAAAATGTAATTTAAGGCTAGTTAAATGATATTGAATTTATTAAGTGGATATTCCCTGATTAAATAATAATGAAGTTAAATCAAGAGCTATATGGAACTGTTAAATTTAACTTTGAAATGTTGAATATTAAAGCTTTGAAATATATTGAAATTAAAATGGTCTATTTAGAACTGAATTGAATTGATGAATTGAGCTTTGAATAAATTTGAATTTGGAATTTGAGTTGATTCGAATCGATTTGTGAGACTTGAGGAAATTAATACTTTACTTTATAAATTATTTAACCTATATATACTATTTTAGAAAATAGATTTATTTGAAATGAAATGATATTTGGGTTTGAAGTATAAATTAAATTGAAATGACCACAGTGCTATAGTGTATATTTCTACATTGTAGATAGTTCCACGGATCCTTAGAGGACGGTTATCCCAAACATCCTTTAAGTTAATTGTATTTCAGTTGATATTTCACTTGAGTTGGATTTATTGATATAAGAATGTTAATCCTGACTCGAGTGTTTTGTGTTTTACTTTACGCTCGGGTCAGACCGAGTGATACAGCATTTGAGACTCACCTTTGGATTTTGGAGCTTCATTTGGAGATCCAACCATCGATTCAGCTTTCAGCTTTTCCAGTTGATTTGTTCAGAGATGTCATCTATTCGTACTGAAGAATTCACTGTATTTGAGATATTCTGTTGTATTTTATTTTTAACTCTGATGTTTATATAGTAGCTTCATGAACTACTATTTTATCTATTCCGCTGCGTATTATTGTATTACTCTGTGTCTGTGATTCTGTGATTGATTTATTTGGTTTAAAGAATATTTCAAGTTTTATAATTAAAAGTAAGAATAGTGATTGAAAATTTGGATTTTATTTAAATGATATATTATTGAATTTGGTTTTAAAGTATATACTATTTTGAAGTAAATGATATGTTTTGAAATAGCAATAATATTTTGGTTTTAAAGTATATACTATTTTGAAGTAAAGGATATGGTTTGAAATGGCAATAATATTTTGGTTTTTGATGTATATACTATTTTGAAATAAAGAATATGTTTTGAAAGGGCAATGATTGTGTTTTTTAAAAGTATATATATTTTTAAAATGACCATGGTGTTATAATAACGTTTGGTTGTTAAAGATACCGGGATCGGATATGGACATACTCTCTGTCGATACCGAAAACCACTTTGACAACTGTGTACGCGGTGGAGTTTTCAGAATGAAGTAGGATGGTGGCGACGATCCTAAGGTATATACGTGGACCCAACTCCCGTGAGTTGGCATAAGGTGGCTAAAACAAGAGTGATTGACGGACCAAGGAGGTAGCACCTCTGATCGGACACACTTCTTCGATACCATTCTATTACTTGTGATTTATTTGGTGGCCACCCTTCGATTTGGGAGTGTTGTTCGAGGTGGACGGTAGTGGCTGCTATGCGTCACCACCAGTCCGGATGCGTAATTGGTATATCTACCCTGGCATTGCCTAGTTGTGCCGTGTCACCTACCATAGCGAGCTTTACTACGATTTATGATTTCTCCCGTAGCCTGTGGAGTATCGAGGGTAGCCCCCATTTTTCGGAGTATGCTAATACTGGATAGACTACTGGGACTATTACGTGTTAAGGGGAATATTGGGTCACTCCTTAATGCTATTTAAAAGTATGTTTATTTTATATTAGACATTATTATAATAGCGAATATTACTACATAGTAGATAGTTTAACGGATCCTTAAGAGATGTGAATCCCGAATACTTCTGAAGTTACTGCACTCACGTTAGACACTGGATAGGAGATGTCAAATCCCGTAAACATCTCTGACGCCGTTTACACTCATATTTATTTCATTGATTTAACTTACATAAGATCTTTTAGTTCTGACTCGAGTGTTTTGTCTTTTCAAATCGCTCAGGTCAGCCTGAGCATTTCAGGATTTGATGGCCCTATTTTTGAAGGACGAAGACGAAGATTTTATTATTACTATTTGTTATATATTCTACTACACCATTGTATTCCGCTGCATAATTATCATTCTCTGGTATGTGTAACTCTGATATGTATTGTATAAGTATAATCAAATGTTTTGTAAAACAGCTTCATGAACTGTTATTTGATTATTATATTTTATCGTTCCGCTGCAAGATTCTATTTTGTTTCTTTTATTTCTCCACTTTTTCTTATTTACCCCATAACAATCCACCCTTCTGTATGGTTTAAGTCGGCACGTGTGTCTGCTTAAGCATACAAAAAGGTGGGATGTTACATTGTATAAACAATTATATGATTTTATTAATATTCGAACAAATCGAACAATTCAATTACCATTTTATAATTTGACTTAACTAATAATTAGTTTTAAACTAGTTCCTTTTTAAATAAAATATCTTCTAGTTACTAAAATAATAATTAAGTTAATCTCCCTAATGTACTATTTTAAAATAAACAAGTAAATTTAAAATGCATATGTATATTCTTTTCTGTTTACTGTAAAGAACAACAGTAATCTATTTTATTGAAATCATTTTATTTTCTGTAAATATGTATTTATATAAATCTTTAAACTGGAAAAGAATAAATTGTTTACTATCTACTGTAAAAATATATTAAAAAAATTCTCTGTTTATACACAATTTATGATACTTTAGATTTAAAACAAAATTACCTCACCACGCCACAGGCTCGAAACCACCCAACATCTTGACCACCGCCTTGTAGCCATCGACGAATCACTCCGTCGACCGACATCGCCACCTACCATCCATTACGCAACCATCTGCTACTCGACTTCGGTTCTTCAAACTGCCCTCTAACATCGATCGCGACTTTTCACTATGTCGCCATCAACACGAACTCGAGATGTTCCGCCGATGGCCACCCATCCTCCATGCCCAACCGTGGCTCCACGCGAGCGTGCGCCCCACTCCTAGCCTCGCGATATCATTGCTTGAGACGAACCCCTGTGTACGCGGCCACTGCCGCGCTCTACAAACCAAGGTGAATTCGTTCCATGAATCCGAGACTGCGATTCGATTTTTATCTCTCCCTTTTTTTATTTAAGCGAATTGATTTGAACTGATAGATAGGAAGAAGGCGGCCATTGTTTATTTCTTTTGATTTTTTTTTCTTTGTTGAAGCTTACTTATGTTTTTATTTATTTTTTGAATGAAAATGATTTCGTTTGTTTGAACGAGATATGCATCGTATATTTTTTTAGAGGACGCATGTAAAAATAACATGACACGTGTTACAGGAAATTTGCCAAATGTTAGATGAGAAGAACGTGTAAAATTTTGTCTTATATTATTAAATTCATATATATATTTAATTCAAATACAAATTCAAATCATTTCGATTTCCGCGACTCAAAATTTCGATCTCCAATCAAGGCATGCCGCTAGGCGTTTATAATGTTAAACCCCTATTTCGAACGCAATGGAAAAGGTTTCGAGTCCAAATTCGATCGTATGGAGAAGATAGCTTTTTGGACCCAGCTATTTATATTAAATTTTTGATATAGACTTCAGCGCGTTATCTATCGTACGACCAAACGATCACTCCAAATACTACGAAAATTGAATCCGATAATAATACACTATTACAGATCCAATGGAACTGGTTTCGTCGAATTCCGAGATTGTGCCTCGGAAGGCTATTTTTAAATATCGATTTAAACGATATAAATTCAAAACTGAATAAAACACTTCCAAATTCAATTCTGAAGCTTCCATTATCTTCAGTATTATCAATATAAATTTTCTAAGCTTTTAAAATATTTTTAACAAGCTCAAAACTGAAGATACAATATTTTACCTAGTTTCAAAAATTAAATTTAATAATTAAATTGCCAAATAAATCCTGATATTTGAAATTGAAGTTAAACTATCTTCCAAATATTTAAAATCACTTAAATATTTCAAATTCAAATATCAAAAATTCCGGGTCGTCACACACACACACACACACAGATATATATATATATATATATATATATATATATCGCATGGAGGCAGGGGGTTGCGATTTGAATTGGGAGAGGGTTCTACGAGTCAAGGCTGGTCGGGGTGGAGCCTGGTAGGGGAAGAAGGCAGAGCTAGGGGAGATGTAGTGAGATAAGTTTTCGGCCATGGTTTTTGAGTTTGCAGTTAGTAGCAGGAGTTTATTTTGGGAGAAGAAGGGTTTGTCGTTAATTAGGTAATTAAAGTTATTAATTATGCAATTAAAGGAAATAATTATTTTATTTAAAATGGAATGCTTATTAAACTAATTACTCATTCGTGCGAGGTTCAAAATTACAAACTCGAGTCATGTTGGTTCGTAGCGATAAACACTACACAATGGAAAAAAAATTCGGGATTGGAACAGATTGCAAATAAAAGTCAAGGTTAGAAATTCTCACTCATTTGGATTGCCAGTTTAAATTTAAATAGTTAAAATTAATATTTGGTTGCTTGGTTAAATCTAGAAATTTTATCTGTTGAGTGATATATATTATATATATATAGTAGTATATATTAATCAGTAGTTGGAGTGATATTCCCACACATTATAGCGGATGAGACCCTATGCGCCCCACATAATAGTGGATGACCCTATATACCGCGATATCCCCCTCGAAGTGGGATTGGTATTTTTCATGTTGTATTAACATCTGTGGATGAAAGGAAACAGGTTGGAAGGATCCAACCAGATTCCTCAAAATGTTGAATTTAATTTCATATATTGTGATATATGGATTGTGTAGAATAATCTAGTATAGATTATCGTAGTGATTAAAATTATTGGATGCTATCGTAGCACTGGCCTGAATTTTGATATTTTAAATACCATAAATATATTTTTAAAATGGGAGGAATTAAAGGGAATTTTTTGATATAAAAATATTTATACTGGAATTGGGTTTATTTAAAAGAAATTAAATTAGAAAAATATATTTAATTTTTGTTACACTTAACTATTGTGAATTATTAAATGGAGATTTTAAAAATGAATTATATAAGAGAATTTATAAATGATATTCTGGGATTATGAAAAGGAGTTAAAATCAATGTTAAAAATAGATTGGAAGTATAAATGGAATTTATAAGCAATGAATATATATAATGGAATTTTATAAATAAGGTTTTTTTTATAAACAGGTAAAACTAAAGGAGTTTTAAAATTTATAAACGAAGTTTATAAATAAAGGAATTCGATATCAGATGATAATTGGGAATATAAATTCATAGGGTGAATTTATATTGGAATATGGAAACAGGTTTGAGAAAAATACTAGATTCTATTTTTGAAATGAAAATGGTTAGGGGATCGACAATGAATCGATATGTTGTGAAATCGAGAGGAAGTTATAAATTAAATTGATCATTGAGCTTTAAAAATATATTTTTATTTTTAAGAAGTCAAGTTCGTTTTTCAAAGGGAAACTTTATTATTTAAACGATGAAATTTTAAACTAGTTAGTATGGGAATACTTCGGAAAAATGGATTTTCAAATATTTAATGTTTATTGAAATAAAATTTTAATTTTTTTTATAACCAGCTCTGTAAATTGATTTGTTTTATTTTAAACGAGTAATTGATGGTTTATTAAAAGTGTTAATATTTTAAATAATAACTTAAAACATATTTTAAAAAAATAAAAATAAATTACTATTCTTTAAAAATGCTCATTATGAATATATATAAAGTTTGAAATGATTGAAAATTTATTTATAAAATTCTCTCGAGATGGGCAAACAGGTTTTAATTTAAGGATGAGATTTTATAAGAGAAATCTTATAAATGGAATTCTAGAGACTTAAGAAAATTTCCAATGTTAGATGCGATAACATTGGAAAGAATCTGAATTCATTTAAAGAAGTTATAAATGGTCGGTTGAGATTATAAATAAATATAATCGGTTTGGAAATCGTAAGAAAGACTTATTAAAATTCTGAAGACTTGTGAGATAAGTTATGAAATATTTCCAAATTTAAAATTAAGATGATTTGGAAATATACGTATAAATATTTTCCCAAGTATTGAAGGTAAAGTTTTGGAAATATTTTAGTGGGAAATGATTTGAAATAGAAATATTTTCTAAGTGTTATAAAAATGGAAGTTGAAAATATTTCTAAGTATTGAAAATAGTGTAATATCCTGTTATGGATGTAAGTGTTGAATTTGTTTTCAAATATAGAAATATTGAAAGAGATTGAATATAGATCTTGGTGAAGATGTTTTGGAATAAATATTTGGAGATTTATAAAATAAGGCCTAGTGTTTGCTTATGGATGTTTTATTGATAGTTAAATAACCGACTATCAATATTGGCCAATTTCGTTAGTCGTTTCGAAGAGACTGGGATCGGATTTAATTATCCGAAAACCACTTCGATCCGATTTGAACGTTACGAATGAACACCGTGAAGATGATGAAGATGGTGATTCAGTTTGTCCAGACCCAGGACAACTTGTACGGACGAATGCTATCAGAACATCGTCATTGGAGGACGATGAGCATTCTAAATAAAATTATTCTTGAAAGGTAACGCTTAGCCTCAAACCTCATCAATCGAGAATGACTAAAAGAGGGGAGATGCAGCAAGGCTAAGTGGGTCGCACCCAATTAGGGTATGTTATCACTTTTCTAGATGTCTTCGGAAACTTTTATATTATGGATATGGTTGTGCATGAAAGAAGGAGCGCTCAATTGTAAGGGTGGGAACACCCGGGGTGATAGCATATTAGGTCTATCCAGGTTAGGGTTAGGCCGATGTTGTGTAACAGGGGAACCCAGCCTCGGTACATTGTTCTAGAGGTGTACTATGATGGGCGGTACCCCAGTGGCCCAGTCATTTGTATAGAATCCATTCTCTAATATGAGCTTACGGTTTTGTTTGTAGAGCCTAGTATGCTAGAATTTAATTAATGTAACAATTTCGGCTATTTGAATAAGTATTTGTACTTAGACACTATTATAATATCATTGGATTTTCTATAAAATGTTTAGGTTATCGTAAGGGAAAAACCCATCGTGTTTATGTGAGACGCGGTCTTACGAGATACCTTTGTTTTTCAAAGGATTTTGAGAATTTTAATAATTCAAATTGAGTGTGTTTTCTCACGTTGGTTTTCCAGACTGACTCGGATGTTATTTTATTATAATGCTCCGGTCAAACCGAGTATTACAGATTTAGGATAGGATGCTATGGAGCTCAGGTGGCGAGCTGGAGGAGTAGAGACGTATCTCCGTATATGATTTATATTTCTGCTGTATGAGGACAAGTTATTATAACTTTCCAGATTGATGTATTGATTGTTGTACTCTGATGATTGTAAGTATATAAACAGTTACAGATTCTTTTGTATAAAAATCTGTTATTATATATTATATTTTGTTCCGCTACGATTGTGAGATTCTGTGTTATTGTTTTCTATTTTCTTCTACCTTTTTCTTCCTTACCCTAGTTATTCGCTCTTTCGTATAATTTGGGTTGAACATGAGTGAATTTTATTATCAACTCAAAGGGTACGGAACTACAGGTTACTACAGAGGTAACATGTTAGGTATTGGCGAGAAGCTCTGGTCGAGGAGAAAATTAGTGATACTAGCAATGCTTCTAGTGATATCTAACCCTGAAAAAATTAGACATAATGGCTTCACATAGCTAGGGATTTAGAGGTAAAAGGACGTAAAATTATGCTCTAAACCTTATATGTTTAAACACGTATAACTCTCACATCCAAACATCATTTTGCATGCACCATATGCCATTGAGTTCGTACTATAATTTTTAACATAATGTTATAATTAAACTCTATATTCTACACTTGTATGTGACATCACAAATATGACACAAGTATATTAAATTATTTGTCAAATAATTGTGTACTAAATTGAAATTCATATACTGTAATATTACTTATCTTATAATGTCATTATATATGAAATTTATTTTATTATTAAATTTACATATGAATAAATGCTATTTAAATTGATAATTACTTATTTCGCCAAACACTATTTTGAATCAATAATAATGTAACTTGAATTCAATTCATAATTCAAACCAAATTATATTAGTGACATCAAATAAGATTTAATTTTAATGAAATTATTTAGGATAACACTGTAAAAGATCTATATAATTAATTAAAAGGAAATTTTCTCTTAGAATTTTTCGCTTTTATCCCTTTGCTCGACGCACTTGATCCAATAATGGTATCAAAGCCTATATTATGTTGTTTTTAATAACATCTAAATTTTAATCTAATGTTTTTAATTTTAAACTATAATTCATAAAGGTTATGAATAATTTTATTTTAAAGTTATATTTATAAACTTTTAGATAAATTAATTTAAAACTATTTTAAATTAATTTATAAAGGATATGAAATAAGTTTAAAATTGTTTAAAATTTGTATTCATAAAGGCTATAATTTAGTAAATTCAAATTTGTTTAAATTATAATATATAAATGTTAAAAATAAATAAATTTGCAGTTGTTCTGAATTTAAGATTATAAAATTTGAAAATAAATATATTAAAAATAATTTTAAATTTCAGTATGTACTACAAAAGTTGTGCTTTGTATGAAAGTTACAATAAAGTTAGAATATTAAATAATTGGTAATTAATAATAATATATACATATATATAATATTTAATATTATATTATAAATTTTATAATTAACTAAGAGAATCTCATATATTTCACATAGAATAAAATAAAAATATGAATTTTAAAATTTAAAGTCAAAATAAAACCTATTATAGTTACAAGTAATAAATACATATGTATAAACTAGAAAATAATGTCATTAAGTATTGTAATATTTATTATTCCTTATTTACAATAATGCTCATCATTATTATCTTAAAACTGTGAAAATAAAATAAAGTTGCTTCTATCTTTTACAATATAAATAGAGTACTATACATACTAATAATTGTTGAGCATCCTCAAGCCATAAAATAATTATAGTGATGTTTATATTGTCCTTAGAAGAACATTTTGTAACTTTGTTTATCACCCTCAAGAGATATAAATTTACTTTCAGTAAACATGAAATGATGAGTCATGGGTATCTAACGTACTTTAGGATTTGTTACGCACCATCAAGGCCATAAAGATGATTAGGATCAATAGTATGAATGGTAAGGAGTTATATATGAGATATAACAAATAATATATTATTTTTCATTTATAGGGACTGCAATTTGTTGAGCACCCTCAAGATTGTAGTAACATGATATATGGATCCAAACATTTACTAGAGGAATTGATCAAATCCCCACATCTTATTAGGGTTTTTTAAGAGATGTAAAATCTAGTGGAAGCCTTATTAGAAAAATATAATAAAATATTCTAATAATTATACAAACATATGTAATTTAAAAATAATATACTTAATAAATTTGCACAGATAATGTAATTGATAAAATTATTTATCGATTAAAATATACCAAATGAACAGAATTAAATGTTGTCGAAGAAATGTAAAAATTTACTTCCTAATAAATTATTTTTTATCATACGGTCCTTCAATACCCATGCAAGAGCCAAAAACACAACCATTTAAATTTTCGAATCTTTTTCACTTAAGTATGAAAGAGTATTGATATTCAGTCCATAGTGAATCACATACAAAAGTTGTATGGCGAATAGACATGTTCCGTAATATGTGGATTTTTAATGAAATTGTTTAATTCAAAATGAGCAAGTAAACCATAATTCAAGATTATGTGTTCAAATACAATTAGATACAATGAGGATCTTATTGTGTTGGTAACAAAACTAGACCGAGACTACAGACTGTCCTAAGAATTTGATCACTTAAATGTTAATTTTGATCTGCTTACTTAAATGCAACTTATTCGATCTTTTAAAATATTAAGGATGGCTCATTGCATTTTGTAAAGAACTATAGTGTAGTGTTATGGTAAATGATTTTCTTTTGAAGGGAACAACAAATTTAAAAGAGAAAATGAAAGTTTGGGAGCACAAGTAATATAGGCACATATAGGATGAAGAGAGATTGCATGGTCATCTTTACATGACGAGGTATAAGAAACATAATTTTTATTAAATATCTTCAAAAACTTAATAAGAAACAAGAAATATAATTTCTATTCCAAATTTGTATTTCTTATAAATAAATTCTCTTTATGAGATCTATTATTTTAGTTCGAGATACTAGATATGAAACTCTCCACTATAAATTAACTATAGTAGAAATTATAGCCTATAGCACATGATTGATAGGAACTTCATATTATGAATGATTTCATTATAATAGCAAAAATAATGGGATCATACCATATGTTACTTGTTAGCGGACGCATCAATTTTTGAATGTTACTTTTATGTATACCATATATTATTTATGAAATAACAAGCTTTTTCGGTTTTGATCGACAACAAATGTTGCTTTGTTTTAATATGAATATTATGTATAAAATAAATATGATTCGGTATTTGTTTTCATTATAATAGCAACGTGTTAGCTACAAAAATACTAAAGAATTTAAAATATTTAACAACCATTTTTGGAATCATGGACTGAGCCGTATCTCTGAGAAATTTTGCCTTAATCATATGATTGTGAATCATGTGGCACTTGAAGATTGCATGTCAAAGGTTAACGACAAGTATCCAATCAGTAAGTGCGACAAAGAGTTAAGGAACTCTTTAGGTTGATACATACAGACATATGCAGTCCAAGGCTATTGATACCCAAAGCGGATCCACTTACTCATTAAATTCACTAATGAATTGTCTCTAATATAAATATGTATATTTGATACACAAGTTTAATATCTATGACAAGTTCATATGATATAAAATGGAAGTAGAAAATTATAACATGCAAAAGAATTAAAATAATTTGATTTTCTCGATTAGGCGAGTATCTTGGATAAGAGTTACAAGAGTACCGATAAAGAATTGTATTCACTCTCAAAGTCACCCCTCGCTTTGATACGTAACGATGTACCGATAAGGAGTAATTGGACTCTGTTGGACAAATTGTGATTAGTAATGAGTGCAGTTGAGTTACTACTTTCTTTAAGGATACGTACTTAAGAGTAATCACATATGTTGAATTTGGTTTCGTCTAAAGCTAAGATTACAATTCCATATAAGATATGATTTGGGAAGAACCTTATCTTAAATAGTTTATGATATGTGGTTATTTGACTTGTCTTATAAACATATTATTCATGAACTAAGACTAGATCTATTTTATGTAAGTCTAGCCAGTTCATAAAATATTTTTGAATGCTTAGGCCACCACATTGGGAAATAGATTGTTGTTTCAAGATACACCACCTTATTGCCAAAGGAATTTCTTTCCAGATAAATTAGTGATACTACGACAGACTCAGATGTGATCCAAGATTCTAACAAGGAAGTAGGTTAGTTTGACGACCCACCTTTTTGACACTAATACACCCATGGTATTCACATGCCAAATATCCAAGTGCCGAAAAGGCAGATTGACCAAGGGTAAAAAGAAAAATAAAGACAAAACAGAATCTTACATGAATGGAGTAACATATATTATTTCAATATATAGTCTTTATACCATAAAGTTTAAATACATACATCAGAGTCTATCCTAATATCAGCCTAGACAGTGATAAATCTATGTCCCTACTAATGCTATGAATAGAAATAGTAAACAAATGCAGCGGAAATGGAAATGGATAACCATCTACAGAGGAAACTCCAGCTCCTACTCCAAGCTCCTCCAAAATGCTCCAAGCTAAACCTGAACTACTTGGCTGCCTGAAAAAATAATGCACCTAGAGTTTAAGGAAACATAAACTCCGAGTCAGTCATGGGACTGATGTGAGAAAACTCATACATGGATATTTATGAAAACAAAGGGTATCTCATAACTACACTGCATATAAACACATACAGGTTTTTACCTTATGATAACCAAAACATTGCTACGTAAAATCCAGTGAAATTATAATAGTGTCTAGATTACCAATACATATTAATCATAGCCGAAATTGTTATGTTGATTAAATTCCATCATAATCGGTATATAACTAAGTCTGAAGGCACTTATTTGAGAATGGATTCCATACAATGGCAGGTAAGGGTTTACCTTGCGTATAGTACATATCTATAGGAATGTACCGAGGACCCATAGATGATCCTCTACATCTGGAATGACCAGCCTACTCCTTTCCGGTGACCAACACAATGATCCTAAATAGTATCGAATATGGCATCATCCTGGTCGTTCTTGACCTGTCCATGGCTATAGCATGCACAACAAACCCGATACATATATAAAGGTTAATCTAGAAAGGTGATGACCATACCCTAATGGGTGCGACCCACATAGCCTCACGATATATCCTGTTTTAGCCATTTTAGGTGTGCGACCGGAGATAACGTAATACTTTTAAAAAAAATCCCACTTTGAATGCCACATTGCCATTTCGATTAACATAGTATTAATTTCCACAAAAGTACAACCACTGAGTTCGTACGTCTTAGGGAAGGGTGTTAAGTGTAAGAGGGGTTACCTCCTACACCACTAAAATAGATGTACGTTTGTAAAAATCAATGTGTATGGTCTTAGAAATGCAATGTCAAACACTCGTCCATACAAGCTATCCAAGAAAAGGACAAACCGAAGGTACTTCTCCTACTACATCCTGTTTGGGAATTGCCCTTAGGTTTAATAGTGAGTAGTCCTTGCATCAAAGATTTCAAAATGTAGATACCACTACCACCATATATATGATATGGGAATCACCCCAAAAGTTAGCGACAAGTAGCCCTACATTGTGGAGATCTCTATCTTTATAATCATTGTCTTCAACATATCTTCACTTTCGAATGTGTATATTGGTTCGAAGTGATTTTCGGACAGAAATCACCCAAATACGTTCCCGGTTTCTCCGAATGAATTATCGACAAAAGATGTCAAGTACATGGGTGATTATTATTCAATTAATAAATATCTTTTATCCAAGTAAAATATCTTCTTAGAGTTATAAGTCTTTAAACCATTTTCTTTTTCAGCATATATGGGATCATTAAACCTCTTTTTAATTTTGGAAATACCAAATCTCTTTAATCACATAGGAAAACGTTAATGAGTAAAAAGGGATCCATAGAAATTATACTAATTATACTCAATACTAATTCTGTATTCAACCTATACCATTTGTCGAATAACGGTGAAATCACTTTTTAAATTCACATGGATAGTATGAGTTCCCTTCTCGGAATTTAATACATATTTAACCGGAATGTTACCTATATCACCAAACATCTTATTATTTTAAATCTGGTTTAACCTTTGGAAAACTCCAAATCTTCTTTTCTTTTATCTTAGCAAGATGCGGTTTGAGTAATCAAATTTATTATCCCCTCAGTTGGGCCAGTCCGGATAATTAGGAAGAGCAGGAAATTGGTTTTCCAAAACCAAGCCTAGAGACCATCTCTCTGACACCCATAAGACAGTCAAGTTATTTGATTAGCTGTAAACCCTTTAAAATACTTGATTTATTATTAGAAATATATCTATAAAGGATTTGTCAAGCAAACCAAAGTTTAAATCTAATTTCAGAAATTTCCAAATTCCTTTGTTAAATTGCTGGTGAATAGTGCCTTTAAGGGCTTCGTATCACAATCCCATTTAAACCTTTTATATGCCCAATTTTTCCATTAAAAACTCTTTAAAAATATTTTAACATATATTTAGAATTCATCTCATATTTTTAAAGATTTAAAAATATCTATTTTAAAAGTTGAAATCCATATTTTATGAACTACCAAAACGCGATGCTTTAAAAACTTGATTTGGACATATCTCAAATTTTATTAAATGAAATCTTGATTTTTCTCCTTCATTTGGAAACTACAGTTATAAGAGTCTAGAAAATTCTTTTTTCGAATAATTTTGAGTTATATTCCACTCTACACATTGATTTAACGTTTTTGGCGCGAAATCGCGAATATCCGTTATGCGACGCGTCTATTTTGTCTCTAATTTCATATCTTTTCAAAACTTTACCAAAATAAGTTGTAACATTTATAAACCATTTTTATTCATGTTTAAAGATGTTTAACTATGCCATAACACTTTTATATTTTTAAAAGAAAGTGTTTTTTTAGGTGTAAATTCGACATGTATTTACCGTGAATTATTTTCATAACCAAACAAACATATTATCGCATCCAAAACAAGATAATCAAACATAGTAAATGTTCATAGCAAACATATCATATCATCACATGATTTATAAAATAAACTAGTAGAGTTTCTCACTTTCATTTGCCTCTAGATGTTCTAAAATTGAATATAGCTCCGCTATCACCTCACCGCAGCTTATGAATCCTACCCTGAGACCCTTGGGTATGCTTGGGCTTGTACTAGAGAGGGTGGAGAGGTGGTGGTAGCTCTTGATGAGTTCGACCAAGCAAGGAGAAAGAAGAGAAGACGATCGCTCACTTTAATTTCAAACTAAGGCAATATCTTTCTATTTGGAAGTGTATTTTCAACAAAGCTTCGCTATGACTATAGAATAATTTATGAGGGTATGGAAGCCATTAATGAAGAGGCGGAAGAACCTTAGAAAATGGAATGAAAGTGTGAATAAAATGAGAAGGTATGCCTTGTACATTAGGCAAAAATATGTAACTACCTGAAGAGAACATCATTACAAATCACATCACCACTTTCCACCTCCCTACCCTCCATGTGCATGGCCCACCACTTTCCACCTCCCTACCCTCCATGTGCATGGCCCACCACCTCCATCACTTCATGCCTCTTTCTTTGACTCTAAGGAAGTGTATTTGGATGATAGCATAGCTTAAAGAGAGGATATGTCATCATTACTTAGATATTCACTTAAGAAAATATCATGATATTTTGTTTTATTTACCATTATTAATTTTGAGATGTAAATGGAATTCCAATGTGAATATATGTGTACACGGATGTATACATATATATATATATATTTGTGTGTGTGTAAATGTATGTCACATATAATATATAACGTTGCACAACTTCTTGTAGTTAAACGGTTACGAATCTGGAATTTGATTTCTGGTCATATTTTCACTTATAAATTAAATTACATATAGATGTAAACAAAATTTTAAAATGGACTTCTTATTATCATTTAATAATTAAAAGGGCCTCATTTGATTATAAAACAATTATTGCATCATTGTATATCACTTTTAACAGGTGCTACAAAATTAAGTCGTCGAGCTATCGAAGCGCGATGAATTTTGTATATTCTATAAAACAAGTATAAATCTTTATAAAACTATTATAAATCATTTATTATCATTACATAATAATTAAAATGAATTTTATATTATTTAAAAATAATTATTTGAATATTTAAATATCCAAAATACCAAAAATTTCCATAAATGCTCTTTTTTTTAAATGATGACATCATCGCTGGCATCATAACTATTTTTTTTTCCAAAAATGGAAAAATATTTTTATTCTATATTTTTGTTTAAATAATTAAATAAGTGTGTAAAAAAATCGTGCGCGACTTTTAATGGTAAAAAAACTATTTATCGATAAAACGATTTTCAATTATATTACCGACATTTTTCCGACAAAAATCCAAAATCCTTATTTTTGGAAAACAAATTTTAGGAACAAGCTCACTATTATTATTGATCATATAAAACGTGATTATTTATGTTAGACAAACCTATATTTGAATATTTAAAATTAATTAAATATTCTAATTCAATGTGATAAAATTACGGGTCGTTACAGTTAAATTGATGATAAAAATTTGCCAAGTCTAAAAGGACATGGCTTGTTAGAGTGCATTGTAGAAAATTTCGCACATTGAAGAGAAACTACGAGTTGTTTATCAATGTCGAAAAATAAGTTGTAACTACTGAAAGGTTGGTAATGATCATAAATAGAAATCTAGTGGTTGCGCAATTATTTTGACAGAGAAATCAAATAGTTTGGTTTCGTTGAAAATCAGAGGATGTGCATGTCCATAAGAAGGAAAATATAAGATACTAATACATTTCTAATACTATAAGTAAATAGCATGTTATAGATAGGTAACGATGTACCTCTATTAAAATTAGTTAAAACATAGTTGTTTAATCTCGATCAAGGATTTGAAGAGGTGTCCTTATATTTGATATAAGAGAATGCTAGGATTATCCCAATCGATGTAGATAAAAACTATATTAAAATGTTTAATGTGGAACATATGAGATGGATTACTTACACATCAATAATAGAAAACATAATATATGATATGTTATGTACTAGAACAAAATTTTCTTATGTAACGAGCAATTATCAATTTCAAGTTAAAACCACTGAAGAGTAGTTAGGAAGTTGTGTCAGATTCAACTATAAAGGCAAGTTACATCGTCCTATATAGTGTCGCAATGGTAGTAGTATATATGTGCAAATTTAAAAAGCTAGGAATTGTTCCAACTAATGAGAATCCAATATTGTAATGTAATACTAGTGATGCAATATTGATTGCAATAAGAACTGGCACTCATAAAAGGTCGAGATATATTCTTTGTACTTACCACATGATAAAACAATTTATTAGTAATGAAGAAGTATAATTAGAAAACGTAGATACGATTATATGAAATAATAATATTACATATCTACTCACCAAGGCTCTTTCTCATTTTAGTCTAGAGAAACTTATTGAGCATGTTGTTATAAGTCACCAAAATTTTCTCCAAGTACAATTGGGAGACTGATTGAGTAAAGGGTGTGCCCTAGAGGCAGTCATGTAATTTGATTATATAATTTATCTCTTATGGCAAATCTTTTTTGAAACAAAGTAAGCTTTCGGTTTTATTTTCTATTTTATATATTGTTATATGATATAAATAAATCATTAAACATATTAAATATGTACAAGTAGAAAATTCTTAGGAAAAGTGTTTAATTGGTTGCAGTTACAAATGTGTTTGTAATTATAGATATTGAATCATATAAACTAAATACGTGTCCATAAATATTCTTGGTTAAGATGAATCGATAACAAGATATCGTTATATCCAGTAATACTAGTATATGTAAGGCTCTCAATATTATTGACATTGAATTACTCATGACTATTAGGAGGCACAAAGGGGTTACATATGTAGTTGTATGGAACAACTATAGAAAAACTCACCAAGAAACTTCTATGGTAAAAGTCAAATTGAAGAACTCACATGACGATGTGCAATAGTCTTTTGACTTAAGAATTTTGGAACCTTAAATATTTGAGCTATACTTGAATATAGTCAATCACATGACAACTCTAATCGCATTGAGGCCATAGTTGGGTATAAGTTGAACTACTTGAAGTGAAACACTATTCAATAGATGATTCATCACCGTTGAGTATAATATTTGCATTATTGTAATTGGTAGTCATATAAAGTAAAATTATTTGGCCAAAGCAAATCGGTTAATCAATGCTTGTTATTATATTGAACCATGGACATTAATATTGGAATTAACAATTAAAAACTGATATTATTTGAGTTTTGAGCATTAACCAAGCTATAAACTTCTGAGCGTCATAATGATGACAAAGAGGGAACATGTAATCCATTATTGCTTAAATGTATCGCTTTAGAAGATAAGAAATTAGATTTCACCCATAATATATGCAACCGAACACGTATCCACTACCGTGCTTCAACAAAGTCTATACAGGCTTCAATATTTAAATCGTTTAGATATTACCAAAGGTTGAGTTCACACTTGGAAGTCACACTACCACAATTCTCAGCTTTTGACCAAAAATAATTTACTAAAGTTATTTATAAAGTTATAAATTATTATTATAGGGAAGTTAATATAATGGTTATATAAATTAATTCATTATTATTTTTTATTAACTTTAGTGGGCCTAAATTTATTTAATAAAACATACAATTGTTATACATTTATTTTGTAATTATTTTGCCAATGTGAAAATTTTAATTATTTTAAAATAAGGTGGGCTAAATGTGTTTGCTTATTTAAATGAGATAAGATCTCATATATAATGGGTCGTTCCTTAAATAGTTAATCTAAATAAGATATTTTCATAGGCTATTAGTGCTACAAATATATGTAGATGCCTTATTCAAAATATGCACAAATTGTTTTTCTTCTCTCTCCATAAATAAGTTGTATCTCATGGTGGAATTTTAACTCCATCATTGAGTTAGAGAATTGTTCTCCCTAAGGTGAACTTTATGGTTCATGTGACGACCGCCCATGACCCCCGCACTTAAACCTAGAGATAGTGCACTGCAAAGTGTGCCAGGCAGCCATGGACGATTGTCAGGGTAAATTAAAACAGCAGAATCTATCGTATAACTCACAGCGCATGGACAAAATACAATAGAATATATATATAGTGAAGCTTCACAGAATAGGATGTCATCATATAAAACTTCATAATAGTTGAATACAACATCTGAATAGTCAATACATCAAGCCTCACTACATATCACTCAGAGAATTATACAAGCAGCGGAACATCCAGTACATATAGTAAGAAAATAATATGCAAGCCTCCAGCTCGTCTTCGTCATCAACATCGTCGGAAGCAAGAACAGCACCTGTCACCTGCTACCTAGTCTGCCCGTCCCAAAATGGACGAACTGCCCAAGGCAATAAGAGTTAAAACATAAAGCCTTGAGTCAGACAACAGTCTTAGTGAGCGGTAAATTAACTAACAACATACCAAAAGAGCATAAAGGAAAAAGGAATAGGAATCCAACCCTCCCACTCCACCTCTTCATACAGTGATAGCCCCCAAACACACACTAAGCAGAAGCAAACATAGCAAAGCAAACAATTAAAGTAAAGTAATTATCACTCGAGTCAAGGGCGATGTTTTCCAAGTACAAACCCCCAAGGCCTAAACCAAGATCAGATAAGCACCCAGAAAACACTGCTCTTGAGACCGAATGACGATACAACCAAACATCCATGACTCTGGCTATCACTGTTATCATTGCCTCGATACCACCGTTAATTGAATGACCGACACATTCTTTCAGCCGTCCGTCAAGGGCTAATGGAAACCTCGGTTCTAGACATAACTCCGCACGTCGTCAAAACCCGTGCCTAGGACTATCGAATCTGCTCAGAGTACTTGACTACCAATCAGTAGTCTTTAGGGACTATCGAATCTGCCCAGCGTACTCTTGCTTTGAGCATGCTAGAACCTTCAACAATGATGAAATCTCAGCCTTCTAGTCATCCTCCTCGACGACTATTTCCGTACTAGCTCAAGCGCCTCTCGAGCAAACCATTATCCTCAAACTCGAACCATTTCACCGAGTTATCAACACGCTTGGAATGATCCCGTCTGGATTAGACCAAGACTATCTCATATCATGCCTCGCTTCATCACATCCTAGCAAAGCCTCATCTTAACATCATCATCATCAAATCTATCCATATGAGCTTCATCATCCGCTACATATGCCACGAGCAGCTTTCCCAATTCAAGAGTCTTTCCCTTAGCTTTTGAATCATCTTCGACCATCTTGTCTAAATCAAATCATCAATCAACTAATTCATAACAATCAATCAAGTCAATCATTAATCCAAGTAATCAAACATTCAAACACGATCTAATAAACAATTATAACAATAGTGGCAATCTTGTAAATAAAGAGATGAAATCTAACAAGCATGAAACATGAGTAATATCTCTATAACTTGATGAATGAACTTGGATAGGTTAATCATGTAGTAAAATGGATGTCAAATCATCATGAACAATAGATCTATACTTATGTTTAAGAAAATGCATGGAAATCACTATTTTAACACCGAATCAAGCCAACAATCCGATATACTCCTTTGGATCCGTGTGAGAGATAATCACCACTCACCAAATCACCTAAACACCTTAAAAGCAACACACTTCATATCTGGACAGCGAAGGATCTAACTCGATCTATCACAAATCCGCTTCAAACGATGAAATCTCTCTTCAATGGATGTAGATCTTCAATCTAAGCTCTTGGATCTTCGATTTGATCTTCGATTTGGATGGAAGGAATCACAAGATTAGAGTGGAGAAAAGAAGTGAAGAAGTGTAGAACTCGAGCTCTCAAAATAACAGCACTTCGTCGCTTCAAAATCCGGATCCCAAAAATGAAGAAGAACCCTCCTATTTATAGGCTGATTTCACCTTAGGTCGTTCGCTCTTAGGTCGTCCACGACCTAAAAACCCACGACCTAACAATTCCAGCCTCTACGCGACCTAGCGAAAACTCCAACCTACGACCTAACAGATGTGCGCTTCTACTACCTAACGACCTAACACATGCACGCGACTTACAGATTCGCCCTTACGCGACCTAACTAAGTCGCGACCTAACACACATGCGCTTCCACGCGACCTACCCATCCTTACGACCTAGCGACTTAACACACAAGCGCATCCACGCGACCTACGACCTAACCCAGATGCAGCTTAGCTCTTACACGACCTAACACACACAGAAGCTCACGACCTAACTAACTTAGGTCGCTTACAACCTAACTGAACACAGAAGCTCACGACCTAACTAACTTAGGTCGCTTACGACCTAACTAACTTAGGTCGCTTACGACCTAACTGAACACAGAAGCTCACGACTTAACATCCACGCGACCTAACGACTCAACCCACCTATCTCCTTAACTCGCTAACCCTTAGGTCGCTAACCACTAGGTCGTTGCCGCTAACTTCTTAGGTCGCTAACTACTAGGTCGCTACTTCCTTAGGTCGCTATCTCCTATAGGTCGCTCCAATTCTTAGGTCGCCAACTTCCTATAGGTCGCTAACTCCTATAGGTCGCTCACTCTCTTAGGTCGCCAACTTCCTATAGGTCGCTAACTCCTATAGGTCGCTCACTCTCTTAGGTCGCTCCAACCTCTTAAGTCGCTCCTCCGACCTAACCTACCCCACGACCTAAGCCACCACACGACTCCTCTCCTATATGACCTATCCCCAAAATCCTTAGGTCGCCAACTTCCTTAGGTCGCTCCACTTTCTTAGGTCGTCTACTCCGACCTAACCACTATACGACCTAGGACTTAGACTATGGATGACTTATCAACAATGCGACCTAATGATAACTGTTTTACGATGTTTCGATCCGTAAAAATACGGGTCGTTACATTCTCTCCCCCTTAGGAATTTCGCCCCCGAAATTCCAAACAAACAGAGCAATCAAAGACTATTCTGCATGCCTACCATCCATAGCAATCAACAAACCATGCATCCAATTCTAGCTTAGCATGCAGAATTCTAAAACTAGAACAAGTTACAATGTCGTTAGATGACACGACACCTTAGGGCCATACCTTGAAGAGTTCAGGATGAGCTGCCTTCATCATCTCTTCCACCTCCCATGTATAGTCGTTATCATCATCACTCCATTGTATCTTGAGCAACTTAACTACCTTCCTCCTAAGTTGTTTCGTGTCGGTTTCCACAACACGAAGCGGCTTACGAGGTCTCTTATCGACTGGATCAACTTCGAAATCTTTACAGCTATCGGCAGAAACCATTGTATTCGAGTCGTGCACATACTTCCGTAGATACGATACGTGAAAAACATTGTGCACACCCGACATCTTCTCTGGTAACTCAAATCTGTAGGCGAGCTTTCCAATTCGCTCGATGATCGGGAATGGTCCAACAAATCTCGGAGTCAATTTTCCTTTCTTCCCGAATCGAATAACATTCTTTAGTGGAGAAATCTTCACAAAAACCATATCATCCACGTCGAATTCCAAATCCTTACGACGCTTATCGGCATAACTTTTCTGACGGTCTTGGGCTGCCTTCATTCGTTGCCGAATGATCTCTTTACAATCCGAAGTCTGTCGAATCATCTCTGGCCCAAGTATCAGCTTTTCTCCAGTTTCTAACCAACATGTCGGAGAGTTACACGGTCTTCCATACAATGCCTCATATGGTGCCATACCAATGCTTGACTGGTAACTGTTATTATACGAAAATTCCACCAAATGAAGGTGATCTTCCCATGATCCTCCGAAATCTAAAACACAAGCTCTGAGGAGATCTTCCAAAACTCGGTTGACTCTCTCGGTCTGACCATCTGTTTGAGGGTGATAAGCTGTACTCAAACACAACTCGGTTCCCAAAACTTCCTGAAAGCTCTTCCAAAATCCACTAGTGAACAATGGGTCTCGATCGCTCACTATACTCTTCGGAATACCATGGAATCGAACTATCCATTTAACATACAACTCAGCCAACTTTGATGCAGTCCTAGTCGATCGAACATGAATGAATCTTGCACTCTTAGTCAGACGATCTATGATGACCCAAATCCCTTCATTTCTCGTTCTTGTTCTAGGTAGTCCATCAATAAAATCCATCGATATTTGCTCCCACTTCCATGTAGGAACTTCTAACGGCTGAAGCAATCCACTGGGCTTCTTCTGCTCGGCTTTCACCAACTGGCAGTTCATACACTTGGAAATAAAATTTCCAACATCCTTCTTCATACCTTCCCAGTAATAGGTTCTCTTCATATCCCGATACATCTTGTTTCCACCTGGATGAATTGTCAACTTTGAGTGATGACTTTCCTTCAGAACTTCATTTCTCAATTCATCTATATCGGGAACAACTAGTCGTCCTTGCTTCCGAAGCCAACCCACTCGATCGACCTCGAATCCTTTATCCTTCTCTGGGTCCAATCCAGATTCCAAATCACGGATAATCTTGACAAGCTTATCATCTCGCTTTTGACTCTCGCCAATTCTTTCCACAAGAGTCGGTCTTATTGATAAGTTTGCCAACATCTCAGGTTCTAATTCACATCTGGGCCTGAAGTCAAATCCAGCTAAATACTCGAGATTCTTCCATTCTGAAAACATGGCTCCCAATCCCGCATGTCTTCGACTTAACGCATCTGCCACTGCGTTACCCTTTCCCGGAGTATAGGCTATATCAAAATCATATGATGCCAAAAACTCTAGCCAACGTTGCTGCCGAAGATTCAAATCATTTTGGGAGAAAAGATACTTCAACGACTTATGATCTGTAAACAACTAGAATCGAACTCCCAACAGATAATGTCTCCACATCTTCAGAGCAAATACAATCGCCTCTAACTCCAAATCATGAGTCGGGTAATTCCTTTCATGCGGCTTCAGTTGTCGACTTGCATACGCAACAACTTTATCCTTCTGCATCAGCACTGCTCCAAGTCCAGTACCACATGCGTCGGTGTAAACCACCATCTCATCATTTCCACTAGGAATAGTCAAAACAGGAGCACTTGTCAATTGCTCCTTCAGAATTCCGAAAGCTTGCTCACACTTAGCAACCCATCTGAATACTTGGTTCTTTTTCGTCAATCCTGTCAATGGTGCAGCCACCTTGGAGAAGTCTTTGATAAATTGACGATAATATCCTGCTAATCCAAGAAAACTTCTCACATCCGATGCATTCTTAGGTCTAACCCAATCCTGGATTGCTACCACCTTAGTGGGATCAACCGCTATTCCACTTCCAGAGATAATATGGCCTAAGAACCTCACTTCACTCTTCCAGAAGTGACACTTCGAAAACTTAGCCTTCAGTTGATGTTTCCGTAAGATTTCCAAAACAATACGCAAGTGCGTCTTGTGCTCTTCTTCAGTTTTGGAATAAATCAAAATATCATCCACGAACACTAGCACGAACTTGCTCAACTGGTCTCTGAACTCTCTATTCATAAGATCCATAAAATATGCTGGTGCATTAGTCAATCCAAACGGCATTACCAGCCACTCAAAGAAACCGGATGGTGTCCTAAAAGCAGTCTTCGACACACTATCCTTAGCCACTCTCAACTGGTGAAATCCCGTTGCCAAATCCATCTGAGAACACCTTAGCTTCGTGAAGCTGATCAAACAAGTCATCTATTCTCGGCAATGGATACTTGTTCTTCTTAGTCACCTTATTCAGCTCACGATAATCCACACACAACCTCAACGATCCATCTGCTTTGGTTGCAAACACAACTAGTGCACCCCATTCGGACACACTACGCCGAATGAATCCTTTCTGTAAAAGGTCATCAACCTGCACCCTCAACTCTTGCTGCTCCCTAGGCGCCATCCGCCTAAGAGGCATCACAACAGGTCTGGCTCCTTCAACTAGATCTATACGAAACTCGATCTCTCTATGCGACGGTAACCCTTTGGCCTCGTCAAAGACATCCTCAAATCCATTAGCGATTGGCACAGATGACAGTCCATCCCGTGGAACAACCAGCGAATAAATGAAGCTCATGAAGACGCCTTCTTCATGCTTACATCGTATCATAATATTTCGCCCCTCCACATTCAAGACTGTCCTCTCCAACCTATCACAATCAACCTTTGCCGCATACTTCCTAAGCCAGTCCATACCCAAAATAATTCCGAACCCCGCAAAGTTCAGAACAAAACAATCACAAACAAAAGAGCAATCATGACTCGATACAATCAGACCACGGCATAACATACACAAACAAGACGAACCCCCAACTGGATTAGTCACAACCAATGGCCTATCAACGATATCCGATTCTAAACCCAACCGGCCTACAAGTTCACTACAAACAAAAGAATGCGATGCCCCAGTATCAAATAGAACTCTAACTGGAACACCACATATGGAAAGAGTACCTTGAACCACCACACTCTTTCCTTTCTCTTCAGCAGTAGGAGCTTTCGAAGATGACGGAACATCCCCCAAAGCATAAGCTTGCACAATCTACTTGTCCCTCCTCGGTTCTGGACAATTCCTCTTAACATGCCCCAGCTTGTCACAGTTGTAGCACTTCACTGGCACCTTCGGATTCTTGCAATCCCTGGAGAAATGGCCCTTCTGCTGACAATTGTAGCAGGTCACTTCGCCCATTGGCTTCTTCTGGCCATCCTTACCCTTTTGTTGCTGCTGCTTCCTCTTCTTGTTTCCACCCTGCGGTGGTTTAAACTCTTCCTTGGTCACAGCAACAACAGATCCCTCTTTAGGAAACAGATTCTCATTCCTAAGAGCTTTCTCCACAAGCTTCTCAAATGAATCGTCCAAATGATCCACCAACTGCCTCCCAAGATAACTGTCCAAGCCTGTTACAAACTTCTCATTCTTCTGGTACGAAGATTCAATATACGACCGGGCATACTTGGACAAAGCTTCAAACTCAGAAACATACTCAAGAACTGGTCTTCCACCTTGCTTGAGCTCCACAAACTTCTTGAACAGAACATACTTCTGAGCCATAGAAATGAACTTAGCTTCAAATCTGTCTTGGAATTGTACCCAAGTAATTTCTTCCTCCGGAGTATCAATGGTGATAGAATTCCACCAATCAGAAGCTCTTCCTTGAAGCTGTCTTGATGCTAACTTTCTCTTAGTCGCATCCTCAATTCCCAAATCACTAAAGATCCTTCTACAAGCATCTATCCACCTCTGGACTTCAATAGTTGACTCCGTTCCCAAGAAAACCTTTCCTCCAAGAGCAGTATAATCTTTACACAACTTAGCAAAATCCACCGGTCTTGGAGTTTGAACTTGAACTCCAACATCTACTGATGGCCCCGGAGCTGGCATCCTTCTCATGATCGAAGTCATCATAGATTCGAACATAGCAACATAATCAGCAGCCCCCTCAACAGCACGGCCTTCCCTAGCAGCTGGTCTCCCTCTTCGACTCATTCTCAATATCTATAAAAAGGAATGATTAATACACCTTGAGAAACAACTGCATAAGGAATTCAAATCCTTCTAGGCTACTATATTATATATAGTAATCATCCATCAAAATACAATTACGTCTCTCATACGTAGTTACATCAACGAGCGTTGGGTAAAATCGATTAACCTCGCTCTGATACCAAATGTGACGACCGCCCATGACCCCCGCATTTAAACCTAGAGATAGTGCGCTGCAAAGTGTGCCAGGCAGCCATGGACGATTGTCAGGGTAAATTAAAACAGCAGAATCTATTGTATAACTCACAACGCATGGATAAAATACAATAGAATATATATATAATGAAGCTTCACAAAATAGGATGTCATCATATAAAACTTCATAATAGTTGAATACAACATCTGAATAGTCAATACATCAAGCTCACTACATATCACTCAGAGAATTATAAAAGCAGTGGAACATCCAGTACATATAGTAAGAAAATAATATGCAAGCCTCCAGCTCGTCTTCGTCATCAGCATCGTCGGAAGCAAGAACAGCACCTTTCACCTGCTACCTAGTATGCCCATCCCAAAATGGACGAACAGCCCAAGGCAATAAGAGTTAAAACATAAAGCCTTGAGTCAGACAACAGTCTTAGTGAGCGGTAAATTAACTAACAACATACCAAAAGAGCATAAAGGAAAAAGGAATAGGAATCCAACCCTCCCACTCCACCTCTTTCTACAGTGATAGCCCCAGACACACACTAAGTAGAAGCAAACATAGCAAAGCAAACAATTAAAGTAAAGTAATTATCACTCAAGTCAAGGGCGATGTTTTCCAAGTACAAACCCCCAAGGCCTAAACCAAGATCAGATAAGCACCCAGAAAACACTGCTCTTGAGACCGAATGACGATACAACCAAACATCCATGACTCTGGCTATCACTGTTATCATTGCCTCGATACCACCGTTAATTGAATGACCGTCACATTCTTTCAGCCGTCCGTCAAGGGCTAATGGAAACCCCGGTTCTAGACATAACTCCGCACGTCGTCAAAACCCGTGCCTAGGACTATCGAATCTGCTTAGAGTACTTGACTACCAATCAGTAGTCTTTAGGGACTATCGAATCTGCCAGCGTACTCTTGCTTTGAGCATGCTAGAACCTTCAACAACGATGAAATCTCAGCCTTCTAGTCATCCTCCTCGACGACTATTTCCATACTAGCTCAAGCGCCTCTCGAGCAAACCATTATCCTCAAACTCGAACCATTTCACCGAGTTATCAACACGCTTGGAATGATCCCGTCTGGATTAGACCAAGACTATCTCATATCATGCCTCGCTTCATCACATCCTAGCAAAGCCTCATCTTAACATCATCATCATCAAATCTATCCATATGAGCTTCATCATCCGCTACATATGCCACGAGCAGCTTTCCCAATTCAAGAGCCTTTCCCTTAGCTTTTGAATCATCTTCGACCATCTTGTCTAAATCAAATCATCAATCAACTAATTCATAACAATCAATCTAGTCAATCATTAATCCAAGTAATCAAACATTCAAACATGATCTAATAAAATATTATAACAATAATGGCAATAATGTAAATAAAGAGTTGAAATCTAACAAGCATGAAACATGAGTAATATCTCTATAACTTGATGAATGAACTTGCATAGGTTAATCATGTAGTAAAATGGATGTCAAATCATCATGAACAATAGATCTATACTTATGTTTAAGAAAATGCATGGAAATCACTATTTTAACACTGAATCAAGCCAACAATCCGATATACTCCTTTGGATCCGTGTGAGAGATAATCACCACTCACCAAATCACCTAAACACCTTAAAAGCAACACACTTTATAACTGGACAGCGAAGGATCTAACTCGATCTATCACCAATCCGCTTCAAACGATGAAATCTCTCTTCAATGGATGTAGATCTACAATCTAAGCTCTTGGATCTTCGATTTGATCTTCGATTTGGATGGAAGGAATCACAAGATTAGAGTGGAGAAAAGAAGTGAAGAAGTGTAGAACTTGAGCTCTCAAAATAACAGCACTTCGTTGCTTCAAAATCCGGATCCCAAAAATGAAGAAGAACCCTCCTATTTATAGGCTGATTTCACCTTAGGTCGTTCGCTCTTAGGTCACCCACGACCTAAAAACCCACGACCTAAAACCCACGACCTAACAATTCCAGCCTCTACGCGACCTAGCGAAAACTCCATCCTACGACCTAACAGATGTGCGCTTCTACTACCTAACGACCTAACACATGCGCGCGACTTACAGATTCGCCCTTACGCGACCTAACTAAGTCGCGACCTAACACACATGCGCTTCCACGCGACCTACCCATCCTTACGACCTAGCGACTTAACACACAAGCGCATCCACGCGACCTACGACCTAACCCAGATGCAGCTTAGCTCTTACGCGACCTAACACACACAGAAGCTCACGACCTAACTAACTTAGGTCGCTTACGACCTAACTGAACACAGAAGCTCACGACCTAACTAACTTAGGTCGCTTACGACCTAACTGAACACAGAAGCTCACGACTTAACATCCACGCGACCTAACGACTCAACCCACCTATCTCCTTAACTCGCTAACCCTTAGGTCGCTAACCACTAGGTCGTTGCCGCTAACTTCTTAGGTCGCTAACTACTAGGTCGCTACTTCCTTAGGTCGCTATCTCCTATAGGTCGCTCCAATTCTTAGGTCGCCAACTTCCTATAGGTCGCTAACTCCTATAGGTCGCTCACTCTCTTAGGTCGCCAACTTCCTATAGGTCGCTAACTCCTATAGGTCGCTCACTCTCTTAGGTCGCTCCAACCTCTTAAGTCGCTCCTCCGACCTAACCTACCCCACGACCTAAGCCACCACACGACTCCTCTCCTATACGACCTATCCCCAAAATCCTTAGGTCGCCAACTTCCTTAGGTCGCTCCACTTTCTTAGGTCGTCTACTCCGACCTAACCACTATACGACCTAGGACTTAGACTATGGATGACTTATCAACAATGCGACCTAATGATAACTGTTTTACGATGTTTCAATCCGTAAAAATTCGGGTCATTACAGTTCAAGGTGTTATCAACCAGCTGAATTATCAGGAACATCTCATTTTAATTATCATTTCCAAATATATATTTATATTTATATATTTATCATTAGAAAACCGTAATCTTTGGAATTTAAAATCTTTCACATATACTAAACTAATTCTTAAAATTTTCAAAATTGATTTAAACATAAAACAATAATAATAATTGTTAATACGCTAAGTATTGATTTTGATGAAAACAACCATATAAATATTACCACTAACATTTCTTCGAGTTGTGAACTATTTTCTGATACACAATGGAAATATTTTATAGCGATATTTAAGAAACTCAGTGAATGCAAGCAAGCAAATGGGATATAAATATGAATATTGATAAAAGCAAATGAAAGATATAATTGACTCAAGTCGAATAGAACATAAATGCTTCATCTACAAAGATAATTCAACTGCTCAGTAAATCTACCGAGTCTTAGATACTTTGTTAAAGGTCCCATAACAAATATCCTTGAATTATTCTTTCAATTAACTCTATTTTAATCCTTAAATCTTCGTATAAACATAAAATTTGAGTTTTAAAATATGGAACATAAATTTGAATTTAAAAATCGAAAAAAAATATACTACATGTTAACCTAGAAAATGGATCAACATTCAAAAATCAGATGAAAGCACCATTTCTATTCAAAATAAAAGAAAAGGCAGAAAGGTGAAAAGAGACACTAGAATTTTTATAGTGTTTTGGCATAATCTTTGGCTTATGTCCACTTTAATCTCCATTATTAGTTATTCTCTCTCTGGATTACAACTAGTTATATCAGATCCGACCACTACCTCATGGATCTTCGATTTACAATGATGTTTCTAGAGAGTTTGAGAGGTAGAGGATACGAGTGAAGAAGTAGAAGAAGTCTCCAATGGCAGAGATATCAAATCCAATTTTGGTTGCAGGTAAGGTGGTATTTATAGAGAAATAGTGGTATGGAATCAGAATTTCACTTGCAGTAGAGTCCAAACATTGATCCAAGGTCACATGAGAAATTGCAAAGCACCACGACTTGTTGAAACATGTCGGTACTGAGTTATTCCCTTAGTGGGAGATAACTTGCAATCTTTTTCATTCTTATTCTTACTTCATATTGATGTGTTCCATGTTGTTTTCGTCGATTGTTGGTTGATTCTGATGATCATTCCTTAATCACTTGGGTTATCATGCCATTTAAATGTCGTCTCTTTAACTCTTGGGATTGGCCGTCCAAAACTCTCGAAAATCACTTGGTCACTTATGGAAGAGGTAAATAATAACTAGTATGAAGTTAGAGAGTTGAGATGGGTGGTGGAAATAACTCGGTACCCAAGCTAAACAAGTCGGTGCCGACTTTATTTTCGGGTTGAAACTCTCTCGAGCTATTTTCTTGCTTCCTCTAAGCGTGCTTGCCAATTTTCAAATTGTTTCATCTTTGTTTTGATCTTCTAAGCCCGGTTGAAACCTACTTTGGGTCAAAAGCGGGTTAACACTTCCCTCCAAAGTATGCCATTCAAATATAAGGAGTGCTTTGCTTAAGAACAAGTTCCAGTAATCAGTCTTTGATAGTTGAGCTCTCCGACTATCCACTGATCTTAATCTTGGTGAATCATCCAGTTCCTTTAGATCCTCTAGCAAGTCAGAGTTAATTCCAAACATATTATAGTTCTTGGACTACAGTCAATATACATCATAATTATTCTGCTTTCATTTGGAGTTATTACATCATATGTAAAATCGTCTCATGTGTGAGGAATGCGGAATATGGATCTTAAGGCTAGAATGAACACTAGAGAGGGGTGAATAGTGTTTATAAGAAATTACTAAATCTTTTTGAGTTATTGTTGATTTGTACACAAATGTATGTAATATTCAGACACAGATATAATCACAGAATCAAACACAGATGCAAAAATAAAGTCAATACAGTAATGGAAAGAACACATCGGATTTTATACTGGTTCGGAGTTACCCTACATCCAGTCCTGCACAACTAAGTATGGATTTCCTTTCAAAAGAAATTCAACAATTACAACCCTCGGTTTCAAGGCTACGAGGTACACCCTCCAGAATCACAATCCTCTGGGTAGAGATACTTGATTTCCGGGGTAACAAGTTCACCCAATTGATTTCCAAGGCTACAATCACACCTTTTCTCGCTTGATTGATTTCCAAGGCTACAATCACACCTTTTCTCGGTAGATAGATTACAAAAAAGCCTATAACTCTGAATAGCACTGGGATCTTGTTGAGATAGTGATATAGAATCAAACCAGAGATGATCTAGTTAGATTCAATGTTGATTTCGGCAGAGTGATGATAGGATTTTGAATAAGAAAATGTGGAAGAAGAAGAGAAGTGAAAAACCCAAAAATCTGATATCAAATTTGTTGAAACTAACCCCTATTTATAGAAGAACAACAACCATGTCCATTCGTGAAAGGTTATGGCGAATAGACACTTCTTTTGAAATTCAAATTTTTGAATCTAACTGTCACTATGTCGACATGGGGTACTAGGGCATGTCGACATCCCAAAGCATTTTTTGAAGATTTGATTTTCTTTGAAAATAACATTTATCTTATATTAAAAACTATTTAAACTTTATAAATATACTTGACTATAGATAAAATACATAGATAAATATAGAGAATAATATATATATAATTTTACTATAATTTTATATTTAAATCTATGTATAAATATATTATAATTAAAAGATAGTTTAAAACAAACGAAGTTTAAAACAAGAGTTTATTAAAAACAAAAACAAAGAATATTTTAATGCTAAAACATCTTTCTGAAAATCATTTGAAAAGATAATTTTTATGGCTAAAACATTTTGAAAAGTAGTTTTGAAAATCATTCTGAAGTAGTTTTGAAAATCATTTTGAAATAGTTTTGCAAGCTTCTTCCTGCAGAATATCTCATCACATCAAGACTCGAGAACTTGTACAAAACCAGGATGTTCGTGGGTTTGTAAGCCACTTGTCGTAGGTTTGTAAGCTACTTGTCGTGGGTTTGTAAGCCACTAAAAAGGTAGAAATGGGTTCCATCCCAAAAGAAAAATGGAGTGAAGATTTCAGTGCTATTATGAAATTTTAACATAATTCTAGACTCAATACTTATCTAGAAATCTTGAACTCTTGATAATCTTGATATTCTTGATACACATGAGTCTTCAATCTTGATATCTTGAATCTCTATACTGTACAGTCTTCATTCTTGGTACCTGCATGGTTAAATCCTGCATATACATATATATCTAAACTATAATGTTAGTATTTATATTTTATAATCTTATTCTAAGGTTGTTGTCATCAAAACCATCAACTCATGGACTAACAATCTCCCCCTTTTTGATGATGACAACCTTTGTTTATAAAATATTACTTCTATCCTAATAACTCCCCCTAAATCTAATAACTCCCCTTTAATCTATGCCTTACTGCCTAACTCTCCTATTTTATATTTCGCCCCTTTTGTCATCATTAAAAACAAACTAACTCTAAACTATATAACTCTTAGTCTAATATCCTATATGATGATAGTGTTATCATACATAATCAATACTTACTTGTAAACCTAAAACTTAGTCCTAAACTACTAACATTCCTAACCAAGTACCTATATAATACTTATATATAATATATATAGGAATCATATATAAGAACACACAATATTTATATACATATATATATATATGTTTATATTTACATTTTCGTAAAACGTGACAAATATACACATAACGATAAAAAATGAAAAATAAGAAACTACTGAGTATCTCTGACAATTAGAGATCTATGGATCGAAAAATTTGGATAACGGAAACAAAAATTTCCACGTTGTTCAACCAAGTTTCTGTCCTTGTCAAAACATACTTCGGCAATGCAAATGACTTTGTCGTTGTCTTCTGCATGCTCTTCTTCCATAGGTTCTTCTTCTTCTTCACTTTCCTCTTGTTCATGATCTCCTAAAGAGTCCTCGTCAATCAAGATTGGATTAGCATGATTGTCCATTAGAAATTTTTGCAAATTTCTAAGGATTTTTCCTTGCCTTTCCTGTTCTTTTGCCATTCGGAGTTGGACTATTTGAATTTCAATCATTAACTGAATTGCATCCTTCAGAGAATCCTCCATTTTTCACTCGGGCGAGCGTAGTACGTTGGAACGAACCAGAGGTAGGAGAAGGGAATGAAAAGGTTGATTTTATGTTTGATTTGGAAGAGGAGGCCATTGATAAATTGATTTCAGAAGATAGAACAGAAAGAGAATAGAGAGAATGAAGAAAATTTCGAAAATAAGAAGAATATATAACCAATTATTTGAATTTTGGTGGGAAAAATTTTAAAATTTAAAAAACGTTATATGTCGACATGGGTATAGGAGAGATGTCGACACTGTTCTCAATATTTTTACTATTTGATTTATTTTGATTTAATTTTTAATTATACTTTGTTATTTATATTTTATATTTCAGTTAATGAACAAATACCTAATTCTCTTCTTAATTTAGTAAATATGGATTCATTTAAGGGTTTTGTTAAGATATCAGTAATTTGATTTTCAGAATTGATATAGTCGAGAGTAATTACTTCTTTACTTATATTATCTCTGAGAAAATGGTGTCTGATATCAATATGTTTAGTTTGAGCATGTTGAGTAGTATTTTTGGATAAATTTATTGCACTAGTATTATCACAATAAATTGGTGATTTTGAGATATTTAAACCAAAATCTTTTAAAGTTTGTTGCATATATATTACTTGAGAACAAGCCAAAGCACCAAAAATATACTCTGCTTCAGTTGTTGATAGAGAAACTGTGTTTTGCTTTTTACTAAACCAGGAAATCAGAGAATGCCCTAAAAAGTGACAAGTTCCACTTGTACTTTTTCGGTCTGATTTACAACCAGCATAATCAGCATCACAGTAAGATATTAAGTCAAACGAATCATTTTTAGGATAAAATAAGCCATAATCAAAGGTGTGTTTAACATATCTTATAATACGTTTTACAGCTTTTAAAAGAGTTTCTTTAGGTTGGGATTGATACCTTGCACAGAGACAGACACTATGCATGATATCAGGTCTACTCGCAGTGATATATAGTAGTGATCCAATCATTCCTCTATATAATTTTTTATCTACATCTTTCGAGAGATCTTCTTTACTAAGGTACTCATTGGTTGCCATGGGAGTGGGTTTTCCACTCGCAGTAGTCAAACCAAATTTACTAACTAGGTCTTTAGCATATTTTTCTTGACTAATAAAGATACCATTATCTAATTGTTTTATTTGTAATCCTAAAAAGAAATTTAATTCACCCATATGACTCATCTCAAACTCTTTTGTCATTATTTCAGAAAATTCTTTATTCATTTCAAAATGAGTTGATCCAAAAATGATATCATCTACGTAGACTTGTACTAGTTGAATATCATTTTTATTTCTTTTAATAAAAAGAGTATTATCTACTTTACCTATTTCAAAATTTGATTGTAACAAGTAAGATCTTAGTCTATCATACCAGGCTCTAGGAGCTTGCTTTAGACCATATAGAGCTTTCTTAAGTTTGTAAACATGATTTGGAAATTTATCATTTTCAAAAAGTGGTGGTTGTTTAACAAATACTTCTTCTTTTACAAAACCATTTAAAAATGCACTTTTAACATCAATTTGAAATAATTTGAAATTATTATGATTTGCGAAAGCAAGTAGAATCCTAATAGCTTCTAATCTTGCTATGGGGGCAAAGGTTTCATCAAAATCTATTCCTTCTTATTGACAATAACCTTGAGCGACTAATCGAGCTTTATTTCTAACAACCTCTCCTTGTTCATTCATTTTATTTTTATAAACCCATTTAGTTCCAATTATTGTTTATTTTCAGGTCTAGGAACAAGTTCCCAAACATCATTTCTAGTGAATTGATTTAATTCTTCTTGCATAGCCAAAATCCATGAATCATCAGTTGATGCTTCTTCTGGATTTTTGGGTTCAATAGTTGATATAAAAGCTACATTACTTAGTTGGTTTCTACTTTTAACAATAGATTGCATATCTCCAAGTATATTTTCTATAGGGTGATCTTTTAAAAGTTTAATCCTTTTATTAGGATGATTTAATTCATTATTAGTTTCAGTTGACTCTTGGTTTTGAGTGATTAAATCCTCTTCATCATTTATTTCTTCAAAAATTTTGAAATTTTCATCAAATGAAACATGCATTGTTTCTTCGATGGTATTAGTTCTTAAATTAAATACTCTATATGCTTTACTTCTATTAGAGTATCCGATAAAGATACCTTTGTCGGATTTAGGATCAAATTTATCTAAGTTATATTTTGTATTTAAAATAAAACATTTACTTCAAAAATTTCTAAAATAAGATACCTTAGGTTTCTTTGAGTAAATAAGTTCATAAGATGTCTTATCAGTTAAAGGTCTAATTAAAATTCTATTTAAAATATAACAGGCGGTAGCAACTGCTTCTGCCCAAAAGTACTTTGGTAAATTACTATCAGAAAGCATAGTTCTCGCACACTCTTGAATCATCCTATTTTTACGTTCTACTACTCCGTTTTGTTGTGGAGTTCTTAGAAATGAAAAATTGTGAATTATTCCCTTTTTATTGCAGAATTCTTCAAACTTTTCATTTTCAAATTCACCACCGTGATCACTACGAATGGTTATAATTTTTTGAGAAAGTTGATTTTGAACCCTTTTCGAAAAATGCTTAAAATATTCAAAAGTATCACTTTTATGTTTTAAAAATATTGTCCATGTAAATCTAGAATAATCATCTACAATTACAGAAACATATTTACTATTATTTATTGATAGAATTTGAGATGGACCAAATAGATCAATATGAAGTAATTCAAGAGGTTTCGTAGTAGAAATAATATCTTTTAGTTTAAAAGAGCTTTTTCTAAGTTTTCCTAGTTGACATGCATCACATAGACTATCTACTTTAAAATTCATTTTAGGGAGGACTCTTACTAGATCATGTTTTGACAGTCTAGATAAGAGTTTGAAATTCAAATGCCCAAATCTCTTATTCCAAATCCAAGGGTCACTTGCATTTGCCAAAAGACACAAGTTATCATTTGAAATTTTCATACTAAGAATATAAATATTCTTTTTCCTAATTCCCTCAAGTATTATGGTTGAATTATTATCTTCAATGTGACACTTATCTTTTTCGAATTTAATTTTATATCCTTTATCACATAGTTGACTTATACTTAGCATATTGTGTTTTAGATTCTTAACTAGCAAAACATTAGTAATAATAGGAGTTTCAGAGTTACCGACTTTGCCGATGTCGATCACATAACCTTTTGAATTGTCTCCAAAGTTAACCAGTCCTCCGTCTTTGTATATTATATCATTCAGTATATCTGGATTCCCAGTCATGTGTCTAGAACATCCACTATCGAGTATCCATTTGTTCTTTTTGATCTGCACAGTTTGTTTGTTCTGGATTGATTCCTCAACTCCCATAAAGCATGATTCCTGCACATCAAACAATCTTAGTAGACAACTTGTATTTGAATATTGATTATATGCAGACTCAAGAGACAATGATGATCTGAATATTTCTAAACATGCATTAACAAATTTCTTAAACATAGCCATTTCAAAAAAAAAACTTTTTCAAAAATCAGATTATGAAACTTTTGAAAACCTTGCTCCGATACCAAATGTGAGGAATGCAGAATATGGATCTTAAGGCTAGAATGAACACTAGAGGGGGGGTGAATAGTGTTTATAAGAAATTACTAAATATTTTTGAGTTATTGTTGATTTGTACACAAATGTATGTAATATTCAAACACAGATATAATCACAGAATCAAACACAGATGCAGAAATAAAGTAAATGCGGTAAAGGAAAGAACACACCGATTTTATACTGGTTCGGAGTTACCCTACATTCAGTCCCGCACAACTAAGTACGGATTTCCTTTCAAAAGCAATTCAACAATTACAACCCTTGGTTTCAAGGCTACGAGGTACACCCTCCAGAATCACAATCCTCTGGGTAGAGATACTTGATTTCCGGGGTAACAAGTTCACCCAATTAATTTCCAAGGCTACAATCACACCTTTTCTCGCTTGATTGATTTCCAAGGCTACAATCACACCTTTTCTCGCTAGATAGATTACAAAGAAGCCTATAACTCTTAATAGCACTGGGATCTTGTTGAGATAGTGATAGAAAATCAAACCAGAGATGATCTAGTTAGATTCAATGTTGATTTCGACAGAGTGATGATAGGATTTTGAATAAGAAAATGTGGAAGAAGAAGAGAAGTGAAAAACCAAAAAATCTGATATCAAATTCGTTGAAACTAACCCCTATTTATAGAAGAACAACAGCCATGTCCATTCGTGAAAGGTTATGGCGAATAGACACTTCTTTTGAAATTCAAATTTTTGAATCTAACTGTCACTATGTCGACATGGGGTACTAGGGCATGTCGACATCCTAAAGCATTTTTTGAAGATTTGATTTTCTTTGAAAATAACCTTTATCTTATATTAAAAACTATTTAAACTTTATAAATATACTTGACTATAGATAAAATACATAGATAAATATATAGAATAATATATATATAATTTTACTATAATTTTATATTTAAATCTAAGTATAAATATATTATAATTAAAAGATAGTTTAAAACAAACGAAGTTTAAAACAAGAGTTTATTAAAAACAAAAACAAAGAATATTTTAAGGCTAAAACATCTTTTTGAAAATCATTTGAAAAGATAATTTTTATGGCTAAAACATTTTGAAAAGTAGTTTTGAAAATCATTCTGAAGTAGTTTTGAAAATCATTTTGAAATAGTTTTGCAAGCTTCTTCCTGCAGAATATCTCATCACATCAGGACTCGAGATCTTGTACAAAACCAGGATGTTCGTGGGTTTGTAAGCCACTTGTCGTAGGTTTGTAAGCTACTTGTCGTGGGTTTGTAAGCCACTAAAAAGGTAGAAATGGGTTCCATCCCAAAAGAAAAATGGAGTGAAGATTTCAGTGCTATTATGAAATTTTAACATAATTCTAGACTCAATACTTATCTTGAAATCTTGAACTCTTGATAATCTTGATATTCTTGATACTCATGAGTCTTCAATCTTGATATCTTGAATCTCTATACTGTACAGTCTTCATTCTTGGTACCTGCATGGTTAAATCATGCATATACATATATATCTAAACTATAATGTTAGTATTTATATTTTATAATCTTATTCTAAGGTTGTTGTCATCAAAACCATCAACTCATGGACTAACATCATGTTCATCCAGGATTTATCTATTTTTCTTTAATTACAAGGCATTCTAATCCTTTTATCAAATCTGTTTCCGTTCTAAGGTTCGATCTCTCCAGACCATTTTACATTCAGTTTAACGTGCAACCTTTTTGAACCGTTCATGATCCAATCTAGAATTCGATCTCTCTAAATTGTTTAACTTCCAATCTAGGATTTTGATCTCTTTGGATCCTTGCTAAATCCGCTTGCTCTCTGGTAAAGGAACTCAACGAACAAGCAAGCTCATCTATCCACTCTTCATTGAAGGGACTTACTTTTCATACAAACCCATCAACTCGAGCTTGCACCCTGCACTTCGATCCTGTCTCTCCAAACAGGACTTAAACGGATCAATATTGTACAAGTCCATCCACTCGCTCTCCGATGAGGGGAATTATACCCTACACTCTGGTCTCGTCTCTCTAGACGGAACTTAAAGCGATCAATATCAGTCATCACATTCAATGTGGATTTTTCAAAAGTCAAATATTCAAATTAAAGCAAACAAGCAGAAATCCTAGTTATCCACCCTAAATATCTGACTCAGAGCATACATAGGTAACAAACTAGGTCCCTTACATGTGTAAGCAGTTCAAGGTTACCATCATCCTAAATAGTCATCCCAGACATCCGACTTTGAGCATGCCTAGGGACCAATCTAGGTCCCATAAACATGTAAGCTATCTGAGGTTATCATTATCCAAAGCAAGAAAAGGAAAAGCGAGGGAATCGAACCTAACTCTCGACCATCCTGATCATAGGATTTCGATTCTCAGACCAGATCCCTGATTGTTCCTTAATGCATTTACTGTAGATGGTGATTGCTCCGGCTACACCATTGAAGTTCAGTTCCTCACGTACTGCAGTAGCTGGTTGCTTCGAACCAGTTCTTCTATTAAATAGCGAAGGTGTCGACACTCATTTGTTTCATGTCTATCCAGCTCATGGAATATGTAGAATTTTCCTGATCTTTTCTCTTGATTAGTGGGCTCTCTCTTGTCTGGCTTCCAATAGGGGATCTGCTCCCTAGCGTCCAGATATAACCTCTCGAGGCTCTCTGTTAGCTTAGTGAAAGAAGAGAACTTCTGTTTCCTCCTCTACCATTTTGGTTCTCTGAAATCATTATCAGCTCTTCTCTTTCCTTTATCCTTTCCATTTCCTACCTCGGACAGTTCTCAATCATCCATAGCATCAATTTTAGCATCCTCAGCTTCAACGTCTTCCTAATGCAAATATCTCTTAGCTTCATGGTAGAATTCTGCAAGATCCATCGGTGGATCCCTTTCCAATGAAACTTTGAAGTTGGTCTTACTCACGACTCCAAATATTGCTACCATTAAGATTATTGATGGGTCAGACTTATCGACTGCGACTGCTACTACATTGAATCCGGTCAAGTAGCTTTTCAAGGCCTTCTGGGCCTTTGTTTCATGCTTGACAGCATCATTATATTCTTCGGTTGCGAGAATGAACTTTGAACTGTCTCAAGAACTTACTCGCCAAGTCGATCCACGTGCTGAAGGAGCCATTCTCCGGCTGTAATGACCCGATATTTTCAACCATTCGCATCCATTATAAGTGTATAGGTAGACACTCATGCTGGAGTTGAATTGCTCAAAATACTGCGTTGTAATTAAAATTTGGCAAATCTCAGAATATACAGTAAATAAATATAATCAGAGATCACAGACACAGAGTAAAATAATGCAGCGGAAGTAAAAGAAATAGTAGTTCATGAAGCTACTATCTAAATATGTCAGAGTTACATAAGATACAACAGAAGAAATAGAGTACAACAAAAGTCTCAATAAAATAACCAAGTACAAGCTGAGTAGAACAACATAATTGAAATAGATAGGACATGACAAGCAGATAATCTCCAGCGATTCAAATCTCCAAGAGAGTGGAAATCCAAATCTGTGAATAACTCAGGCTGACCCGAGCGTAAAGCAAAACACAAAACACTCGAGTCAGGACAATATATACTTATATAATGTAAACCAACTCAAGTGAACTGTAATAAAGGTACAAGTAACTTAGAAGATGCTTGGGACCACCCATCCTCTAAGGATCCGTTAAACTATCTACTATGTAGTAATATTCGATATTATAATAATGACTAATTTAAAATAAACATACTTTTAAATAGCATTAAGGCTCTACATTTTCCACCTTAACACGTAATAGTCCCAGTAGTCTATCCAGTATTAGCATACTCCCAAAATGGGGGCTACCCTCGATACTCCACAGGCTACGGGAGAAATCACAAATCGTAGTAAAGCTCGATATGGTAGGTGACACGGCACAACTAGGCAATGCCAGGGTAGATATACCAATTACGCACACGGACTGATGGAGCGCATAGCAGCCACAATCGTCCACCTCGAACAACACTCCCAAATCGGAGGATGGCCATCTAATCAATCACAAGTAAGAGTATAATATCGAAGAAATGTGTCCGAGAAGAGGTGCTACCTCACTGGTCCGAGATCGCTCCTGTTTTAGCCACCTTATGCCAACTCACGGGAGTTGGATCCACGTAACATACCTTAAGAACGTCGCCACCATCCTACTTCATTCTGGAAACTCCACCGCGTACACAGTTGTCAAAGTGGTTTTCGGTATCGACAGAGAGTATATCCATATCCGATCCCGGTCTCTTTAACAACCAATCGTTATTATAACCCGTGGTTATAAGTTTAAAAAACAGTTTATACTTCAAAATAGAATATCATTTCAAATCCAAATCTTTATCAAAATAAAGATTAAATCAATTCCAAACCATTTCCATATTTTTAAAATATCATATCATTTCAAAACTTCATTTCAAAACTTCATTTCAAATCATTTTAATATTCCAAATATCATTTGAGTTCAAATCTAAATATTCAACTTTAAATACCTTTTAAATTTAAAGGTATACTTCATTTATTATCATTTCAAGTCACCTTTTAAATAGTTTATATTCCAATCAAATAATTCATTTAAACCTTTTAAAAGCGTAATTATTGTATTTTCAAATCAAGTATTCAATTTCCAAAGTTTCAAACCATTCTGAGTTCGTTTACTAAGTCAAAAACCCTAATTATTAAAATTTCAGCATTTCACAGCATTTAAAAACAACTGCTATAGGTTATATTTGAAAACATTTTTAATTCAGCAAAGACAGCACTGAAAACTGCTGTTAAAACTCAGTTTTAGTTGAATTATAGTTCAAAACAGAAAAGACAGCATTTCAGAAGTGATGCGGTAGTTCAGATTTCAAAACAAGGGTTAAATTTGGTTTCAGCAAAGACTGCAGACCATTATAGCATTTCCAGAGAATTCTATAATAACCCTGAGTTCAATATTAGCCTATAAGTTCAATTACAGCAACTACAGCATTTCAGAAATGCTGTAATAGCTCTTTTTACACAATTTTAGTTCAAAACAGAATCTATAGCATTTCTGAATGCTATTAAAAGTTAATTTCAGGTGTTAGTGTATTTCCAGCAATTAAACAACTTTAATTTAAAACACATAAACACTTTAAAAATCATATTTTAACATTTAAAATGTTCATTTACATATCGTTTAACATATATCTTTTCATAATAAATTTCTTATAATAAAATCCAATTTTCAACAATTTACTTAATAAATTTAAGTGTAAAAGTTTCCAATTCTTCACATTTCAACAAATAACTTAACATTTCAAATTTAAATTACCATTTCACAAATTTAACTAAATTTCCAATTTTATTTAATTAACTTAACCCTTTAATTAAAACCAAATTTCACATTTCCTAGTCAAGTTATATTTTAAAAGATCACTTCTAAACATTCATTTATTTAACCACTTAAATTCATAGAAAAATCAATAATACTTTAATAAATCACTTAAATTTAAATTTAATCAAATTATCATATTTACCATTCCCAAATAAAATTTAATATCCATTTTATTTATATAACTTAAATATCATTTTTAACCAAAATTCCAAATTTCCAACTTAAGTTATATTTCAAAAATCCAGTTAAACCATTCATTAATTACATTTTTAACACATGGAAAAAAAATCATAATTTCTTTAATTTAAAACATTTCAAAATCTATTTAAATCAAATTTCATAAATTTATATTTTTTTAAATACTTAAAAATATCCAAAACACTTTATAAAATAACCACGGGCCTGTATATAATTTTCTAACCTAGGTCAAGTGATACGGATATGTATCATTTCAATCCGCAGTTAAAAAAAGAAAAATCCGGGTTCTATCATTTCAAACCCGCAATCCCAAGTTAAAATAAATTAAATAAAAATCATTCAGGCCTATCATTTCAGCCCATAACAATTTTTCCCTATTCTAAAGTCCGTTCGGGTATGTATCATTTCAACCCATAATGATTCTAGTCTACAGGGAACTTGCAATGGTAATAACTGATATAAATAACAGAATAACATTAAATAACAGTAACATATGATATAACAGGTGTATAAACATCATATGATCATAATATAGTCAAGTATAACATGATAATATATTTCTACAGATTCACAAGGTGTCAATTTACTAGTTATATAGGTACATATTGTCTGGTGAGAATAACTCACCTGTTAAAGCCGGAGATTAGTGATCAAACACACAGAATAGATTCCAGAAAGCACAACAAGCACGATATAGCATGACTTTTGATTTGAATGAATGGAGAGCCTTGATATTTATCTTGTAAACAATAACCAAAACAAGACAATATACACATAAATATTCAACGCAAAACAATGTTGAAACAATGAAGATAAGAAGCAACAACGGAATAGATTACTTGACTGTGCTTTAACCATTCAAAAGATCGAACAAGGGGTTCATTTTCTTAGCCATGATGATGACGAGTGTGGGAGAGACAAGGTTAACTCCTCGGATACATAAGACAAAACAATACAAACAATGTTTTTATGCAACAAGCGATAGAGCAAAGGTTTGTGTACATGAACTACACAAGCTAAGGCAACACACCAATGTTTTTATGCAACAACAAGCCACGACCAAGGCAAGCAAGAGCATGGACAGGCTGGTGGGGTCAGGTACAGATGTGGCAGAGGTGATAGGTCAGAAAATGGCTGGTGGTGATGATGTATGTTGCGGCCAAAGTGGTTTGGTGAAGTGGTGAAGGCATAGGTGCTTGGAAATGCAAGTTTTCAAGTGTATATTGCAATTTTGGTGGAGTTTGTTTAGGTTTTTGGTGGATCTATTTCAACATGGGGCATGGCCAGAGGTGTGGGGTCCAAGGTGATGATGTGGCAGAGGGTCCAGGTGGTTCTGGAGGTGGTGGAGGTGGTGTTGGTGGCGGCTATGGGTGGTGGAAGGTGATGGTGACAATTCTAGGTCTAGGCTTGCATATATGTGATGTAATATTGGATTTTTGGTGGTGTTCTCTAGCCAAGATGGCTCGGCCTGGCCATGGTGGGGTGCTAGGCAGTTGGTTGATCAGAAATCAAGGTGGTGGAGGTCGGCCTAGATCTGGTTGAGGAGGAGTGGAGCCATGAAGTTGAGAACAATATACAAAAATTCAATAGAAAACCATAAAAACAAGAAGAAAAGAAGATGAATTTACCTAAAATTTTGCAAGATGGAGGCCATGATTTTTTTTAGGGTTAAGAAGCTTTGAAAAGTCGTGAATAACATGAGGAAGTCGGCTGGAAAAAATGAGGGATAGAACGGCAAAAAAATAAAAGATGTATTGATTGAAAAAGAAACGGTAGAATTCAAAAGGACTAAGCACACAAAAGGTATCAAACTCTTCATATATCTTTAATTCCTTTTTATAACTTTATATTTCTGGAAAAAATAATAATCCCAGATAAAATTTCGAAATTTTATCAAAATATAATAATTTATATAAATATTTATCAATTATATAAAGTTAAATTAAGAAAATAGCTAAAATAGTAAACTAGTCTAGAAAATTTGGAATTGAATAGAATAAATTTTTAGAAAATTCATATGAGCTTGAAATATATTTTTGAACATAAATAATAACATAAAATAAAAATATATTCACAAAATAAATGTTAAAAATTTAATTTACATATAATTTTTAATGAAGAAAATAGCAGAAAATAGGAAAACAACCTTTAAAAATGAAAATAAATACAGTAAATTTTGGAAAAATTCTATTATCATTTTAAAAATATAAAAAGACAAAAATATACATAAAAAACATAATAACACATATTAAAACAAAATATAAGAAAGAAAATATGATTTATAAAATTTAAAATAGGCAAAATTGCACAAATAAACAAATTATACTAAAAATTGAAATGTACATAACTTTTACATTTTTACTCCGTTTTCAACGAAACGAAAAGTAGTGTTCAAGTAATTACATCTATTTTTATAATAAAAGATAAAATTTATAATTTCAAACTTTTAAATTTTTAAGTTTAAAAGTCAAAGTTTGACTATTTGACCAAAATTCACATTTTCTGGAAATATTAAATTTAGTCATATTTGGAATTCAAATCCACATAAAAAATCAAAGTTTTTATATTTACAATAACAAAATTTATTCTTTTCATAAATAAAGCTTTTAAATCTGGAAAAATCAATTTAAAAATAATTGTAAAATACAGGGTTGTTACACCGGCTGTTTGAACGACATTACTGCTAAGTCAGTTAAGTATAATAGGAAGCACCTCCCCCATTACGTCATCAGAAGCACCCAACACCTCTATATTTCCGATGCATCTCATTGGATGAACTATCGGATCCGACTTTCCATTGTACATTTCCAATGTCAGTAGCTTGAAATTGGGAGGATTTCTTGCATTTCGGTTATTAGAAGTAAATGGATTTATATTCACATCCTCCAAGCTTTGATCTGGGGGTCCACTTCTAACTATTCTTCTTACCAACTCAGCAATTCAGTTTTCACTATCTAGAGATGAAATTATACCAAAAGCAATATTCTTCCCCTGCTCTTGTCGGGCAACTCTTGCACATACTATGGCACGTACTCCTGTGGTTGCACATTAGCGTTTTGACCTGCTCATCTTGTAACGACCCAGAATTTGACTACTTTAAAATATACTATTTAAAGTGATTTTAAATATAAAATATATAACATTTTATGATTTAAATAATATTAGATAGGATTTGCAAAGATAAATATACACAAAAATAGAAATAATTGCTTATATCGACAAAAGTGACAAAATCCTAATTTCAGAAAAGTAAGTTTTAGTGGTTAAATAAATTATTTTAATTTATTTATGAGTGTTTATATTTTTAAATAGCATTATACAGATTTATTTTTAAATTTGGTTTACATAAATAAATAATTTAACTAAACGTCAAAATATGAACGTAAAACGTTTTGTCGAAAATTAACGTTTTGTCGATCAAAAGTTGTCCCAACGTCATCGCACCTTTATTTACACATTCTTATAAAAATTTTAAATATAAAGAGTGATTTTCAATTAACTAAACATGATTACTTTTTGAAAACACACTTAGAAAATTCTAGAATGTAATTAACAAAAAGTAGGCATAAAAAGACAAAAAGTGTTATATAAGTCAAAAAGTAAACCTTAAATCAAACAAACATAATTATTATATTCTTAACTTAATACTTAAGTGAAAATGACATAAAATAATGATTTGAAATGTGATGTTAAGTGTTGAAAAAATTAGTTTGCTTAAAGTATAAGCAAAGAGTATTTTGGTCTTTATATAAAATATTATTTTAATCCAAATTTTTTTCTATAAATACCAACACATTTTGTCACTTTTTTCACACATTTCTTCTCCATTTTCAAGCTCTTCTTCCACTCTTTAATGGCTTCCATGCCTCACTTAAAAAATTTCAAAAGAGTAACAAAGTTATGGCAAAAATAATCGACAAAAAAATATACCACTTAAGTCATGTTAAAGCAAGTTAGTTCCATCCATCCAGGGCCATGCCCACCTTGAAGCCATCCCACCTCTTTTCATCTCAACTTCTAGGATAGTGGAGCTATCGCCAGATTTCAAGAAGTTTTAGGAAATAGTACCAAAGCTATAGTCAAATCTGTAGTGACAAAGTAGCAAAATTGGTAGAATGTATGGTTTAGATCTGGAGTACCTTGCCTTAAAGTTTGACGGAATGGAATCCAAATTGAGTTATTTCTTCCATTAAGTTCATTAAATCATTGCTAAGTTGAAGGAAATTTAAGTGTTAAGTGTTGTTTGAAAACCCTTGTTGAATGCTTGTTTACTTTGTTTGCTAAAACAATGGTTTTATTTCCTTATTTGACTATTTGGATGGTTAATTAAGTCTTTTTTTAGAAGTTAAATACTTAATAGGGTATGCGGAAACGACTAGTACAATTGTTTCATCTGTGAGATCCAAGGAGACTTGGGCAAGGGACGAAACATGTCGAAGGGAAAGCACGGATGTGACGCCCCACCTCTATACTCACACTAGCCAAGGACACTAAGGGGTAATGCCGTCGACTAGCATGAAGATAAGGCTATTGAGGAGCGACTATCTGTGTAATTGCTTTGTGCGAGTAATGATATGTCAGATAATATAACTTACATTTCAATTCAAGAGGAAATCCGACATATCAAATACAAACTCAAAGCTACCACACAGTGGCTATGTGGACTTCGGAAACAAATATAGAAATAAACATAACACAAATCAGTCACATATATTCATATCACTAAGGTGGAAACAGATATAAATATATCACATAGAAGTGTACATCAAAATAGTGGTCATACAAGATCCACTACATCACAAAAGAATAGATACAAGTGCTAGACAAAAGAATAAGTATACATCAAGGAGTCTCTATCTCGAATGTATAACAACAAAAATTACTAAGCTAAAGTAGTTAGCCAAAAGTCAGGTGACCCTGATAAGATGTCAAGCAGAAGCACCTGAAATACCTCGGTCTGACCCGAGTATTATTTAAGAAGAAAATAATAAATGGATCAGTCTAGCTGTAAATATCATATAAAATGAGATAGGATAAGAGATATGACAAAAATGTATGATAACAAAAATGCCATACCATGACAAGTATACATCAGATAACAACAAAAATCATACAATATCTCAAATCATCTCAAACATCCAAAAAGAATCACATTCTTTAAATTATTCACCAAAACACAAATATTGATAAAGCTTATCAACGCAATCCACGAAAATTGGTGAAACACAAATTCTAGAAATCAACCACCAGAAATCCAGAAATCACAAAGGGGGAGGCCTATCACAAACGATAGCATGAAAACTCACCAACACGTGTATCACAAATGGGTCGCTATCCCATGGTCGCTACCCATAGAGCCGGTGCCACGATGTAGTACAACAAACACCCGAGGAACCTGAAACTCAAATAATCCAGAACATCGACGTAGTACAGCGTTACTCCCGATGAACCAAACTCCAATAAGCCGGAACAACGACGTAGTACATCGATAGTCCGATGAACCAAACTCAAATAATCCGGAACAACGACGTAGTATAGCGAATGCCCGATGAACCTGAAACTCAAATAATCCAAAACAACGACATAGTACAGTGAACGCCCGATGAACCAAACTCAAATAATCCGGAACAATGACGTAGTACATCGAACGCCCGATGAACCAAAATACATAAAACCCGTAGGTCGCTAGCCTATAAAAATGAGACGAAGCTCAATAGAATGGGGTACAGTCCCCCACTCGGACAAAGAGACATCGCACATTGCTATTCTAAATCACCAAAGGATCATCATTGATCGATAAGTGTAAATTACACTAAGCTAGTAAATAGACGAGTTTAGCTTCATGTCCCATAACCACTGGCTTAACTTAAATATTTACGAACAGATTGTAGATTTCCACTCGAAAATTGTCACAAGATTTCAATCGAACAAGTCTAAGAATTAACTGACAAAGTAAACGCAAGTGTTTCATACCACTTGTTTTGCTAAGCCGTTTAATTAGATTTTTCATACGAATGAGGTCAATGTTTGTATATACTAATAGATTGGAAAACGGTTTTAAAAACAAGCTTTGTATTAAAAATAGAGTTGGAATCATTTTTGTGAAAGAGTTTGAGTATTTACTATTAGGATAGAAACCTTTGTATTTTAAAGTGACAAATCACAGAAGTGATTGTAGAAACAATCAATCACCAAAGATTCACATTCGAAGACATGAATCAAAACCATAGAAATCGATATCAAATCCATCAAATGGATATTCCCAAAAATCCAAAGAAAGAAGTCATCAAAGTCGATAATAAGTGATAACAACTATCTGGATCAACAAAACCCGATTAAGATTGGAAATCCACACAAAACAGCCTAAAATAGGCAAAATGCACAGTTCCAGATGTCTGGTTTAGAATCCAGACGTCTGGATTTGTTCTCTGGAAATAATCCAGAAAGATTCCAGACGTCTGAAATTACAAGGCAGACGTTTGAACCGTAACCAGACGTCTGACTCAATAAATCAGACGTCTGAACCGAGGTAGTGGAAGTTCTATTCCACATCACCCAAACGTCTGGATCTCCCAGACGTCTGGAAAGCAAGGTCTGACATCTGAGCTGAACGTTTGGAATATTTATTCCTCTTCCTCAGACGTCTAATCCTTATATCAGACATTTGAGCTAAAGCTCAGGCATAGATTGAACCTAGGCCAATGATGGACAATTCGTTTCGGGAGCGATCAAACGAGCAACGACGACTAGGGATTTATGCCAAGCGACAACCCAACCTTAAAGGCTCTTCGATACACCCCAAATATCAATGTCCAAACATCCATAGAAGGATTTTCATAAAATTGGACCAAAACACCAAAATTTGGAAAATTCACCAAATCAATTCAAATCAAAAGCAAATGAATATGCACAAACGTTAGGAATTCATACCTAACAACAATGAAAGTTATAGATGTTGATGTGAGTTAAAGAACTCACCTTTAACTCAAAAACTCAAGCGAGAAGCTCTAAAACAAGCTAAGATCAATTCCTCCTCAACAACAACTCAAGAAGCTTCAAGCTAAGCTCATAAGAAGAATATTTCCTAAGTTAGGTTATAGAAAATTCTGTAAATTGAAGAGAGATAGAGATGAAGAAGATGGAGAGGATGCTTACCTAAGCTTCTCCTTGATTTTGGACTTGAATTTGTATTTCCTAAACAAACTAGGGTTTTGGAATTCTAATTTCCAATCTCTTCCCCCATTTTTCTCTAAAGCTTGAATATTAGGAAATGAGGCATGAAATGAATGAAGAGGAGTTGAGTTAGGGTATTCAGTTGGGTTAGTGGGCTGAAACCCAAACCCGAAGCCCAAAATAGAAAATAGCAAAATTCTACTCAACTCCAAACATATCGATGTTATACTCAAAAAAGTTGTAAACGCCATTTTGGACTCAATGGAAGTGGTCTCGAGTCCCAATTCGACTGTTTACAAAAAGTAACATTTCGGACTTTAATCCGATTAACGATGCTATATTTAAATAAAACATTTAAATATACAATCGTGAAATATGTGGGTTGTTACAACAGATGCTCCAAAATGAATATCAAACCGTTTAAACCGAAGATAAAATAAAAAGTGTTATAAATATTTGATAGAATGAAGCATTGATTATCATTTGTTGTTGTGTTTATTTCATTGATCGATTGTTTGAATTATGCTCGGCCAGTTTATGAGCACTAATTATTATTTACTGATTGTTGACTTTGCTTGACCAGTTTATGAGCAATTAATTATCCATATGCATGGGATGGGTAGAAAATAATTGTAGCTAACACCTTGTGATTTATTTCACGATTTGACTATAAGGTGTTTAGCGGTAATATTTGGTTCACTTCAATTTAATGAATTGCTTTGAAAATTAGTTTTCAAGTTGAAAAGTTATGAAATATTTTCCTTTAAAAGAAAAAAAGAGATATTTGAGAATAAATATTTTGAAGTGATTTGTATAAAAAATGTTTTTGTGAAAATGTTTTATAAAACAGAAAGAATTTTGAGGACTAAACCCGATGGTTTTAAGATGATTTTTGAAAGGATTGGGAAATGGAAATTATTATAGATTTGAAGTATTTGTAATTATTAGTTTAAATAATTTTGCCACTTCAGGAAATAAAGTGATTTGTTATGTTACCGGTGATTCGGGTAACCCATAACTAAAAAGTGGGCAAGGAAGGTGCAGATGTTCTATAGCCACAGTATATTCCGCTCTCATAGTAGAGGGATATACATATCTATATTTATTTTCAGAAGGCTAGGATCCAGTTGCCTTGTTATGGCTAGAAACCTTCTGATCATGTAGCATATAGTTTTGTATGCTTGTATATTGATATCGTTTCAAAACGGTGATTTGTTTTCAGATCGCGAAGTAAAGGACTAGTTTGAATATAAAAGATATGTATATATATATATTTCAAAAGTTTTGAAATAAGAATTCGAAAATAAAGTCCAAAGAGATAATTTCCATAAAGTTAATTAGATTCTGAAAGTCTAAAATTGAACATTAAGCCTAAGGTAGTTTTGGGAATTGCATATTGTTTATACATCGTATGCTCGGTAGGAGAACTACGTTGGCTTTATCCTGTATCTAATTGGGTACCCTATTAGATAAGGGTAGGTAGGTAGTCACAAGTGGTAGTGATGCAGCCCCCAATAATAACATAACATTTTTTTGTTTATTGTTTGCTATATATCATGCATTGATGTACTTTTCCTGCTTACTATTTAGTCCTCATTTGACATGTTTATTGAGTTAGCAGGAATGGTTATTGTTGTCTCTTTCATCAGAGTTGTGCAGTGGTAGATTTATTTGTATTGGTATTTGGTATGTATTAAAGCACACCTAGTAGATTAAATTGACTACTCTGATAATTTGCTAAATTGAAATTGTATCCTATACATTTTATAGTGTTACATATTAATCAAATATTGTGTAATAAGTTGGCATTTTTCATTCGTAGTTTTAGAATGGATGGATTTTTCGGCGATTTTGACTGATCCAAAAATCCGGGTCGTTACAGGTGGTATCGGAGCTCAGGTTAGGTGCCTAAGTAAAATTTGTCTATGTTAGTAAACTAACCTAGGAATTTTAAAAATAAAACTACCTTAATTTGATAAATAAAATGGGTAGGATAAGGCACCGTACCTCCGACCGGGGTTATGGGTAATATTACTATTTTTGGTGTGCTTAACTTTCGTTAGTTGTTGTTTTTTCGTTATATTTTTCCATCCTTGTAATTTCGAAGACGAAATTCTTTTAAGTAGAGGAGAATGTAACGACTCAGAATTTGACAATTTTAAAATATACTATTAAAAGGGATTTTAAGTATAAAATATATAACATTTTATGATTTAAATAATATTAGATAGGATTTTCAAAGATAAATATACACAAAAATAGGAATAATTGCTTATATCGACAAAAGTGACAAAATCCTAATTTCAGAAAAGTAAGTTTCAATGGTTAAATAAATTATTTTAATATATTTATGAGTGTTTATATTTTTAAATAGCATTATACAAATTTATTTGTAAATTTGGTTTACATAAATAAATAATTTAATTAAAACGTCAAAATATGACTGTAATACATTTTGTCGAAAATCAACGTTATTTCGATTAAAAGTTGTCGCAACGTCATCGCACCTTTATGTACACATTCTGATAAACATTTTAACATATAAAGAGTGATTTGCAATTAACTAAACATGATTACTTTTTGAAAACACTCTTTGAAATTCTAGAATATAATTAACAAAAAGTAAGCATAAAAAGACAAAAAGTGTTATAAAAGTCAAAAAGTAAACCTTTAAATCAAACAAATATAATATTATATTCTTTACTTAATACTTAAGTGAAAATGACATAAAGTAATGATTTGAAATATGATGTTAAGTGTTGAAAAAATTAGTTTGCATAAAGTATAAGCAAAAGGTATTTTGGTCTTTTTACAAAATATTATTTTAACCCAAATTTTTTCCTATTAATACTAACACACTTTCTTGCTTTTTTTCATACCTTTCTTCTCCATTTTCAATCTCTTCTTCCACTCATTAATGGCTTCCATGCCTCTCTTAAAAATTTCCAAAAGCGAAACAAAGTTATGGCAAAAATAATCGACAAAAAGGTATACCACTTAAGTTATGTTCAAGCTAGCAAGTTTCATCCATCCACCCAAGGCCATGTCCACCTAGAAGCCATCTTCACCTCTTTTTATCCCAACTTCTAGCATGGCGGAGCTACAACAAGATTTCAAGAAGTTTTGGGAAATAGTAGCGAAGCTATAGTCAAATCCGTAGTGATAAAGTTAGCAAAATTGGTAGAAAATATGGTTTAGATCTGGAGTTCCTTGCCTTAAAATTTGACGGAGTGGAATCCAGAGGGAGTTATTTCTTCCTTTAAGTTCATTAAAATCATTGCTAAGTTGGAGGAAATTTGAGCGTTAAGTGTTGTTTGTAAACCCTTGTTAAATGCTTGTTTACTTTGTTTGCTAAAACAATGGTTTTATTTCCTTATTTGACTATTTCGATGGTTAATTAAGTATTTTTTTAGAAGTTAAATACTTAATGAGGTATACGGAAATGATTAGTACCCTTGTTTCGTCTATGTGGTCCAAGGAGACTTGGGCGAGGGACATAACATGTCGAAGGGAAAGCCTGGATGCTCCAAAATAAATATCAAACCGTTTAAACCCAAGGTAAAATAAAAAGTGTTATAAATATTTAATAGAATGAAGCATTGATTATCATTTGTTGTTGTGTTTATTTCATTGATTGATTATTTGAATTAGGCTCGGTCAGTTTATGTGCACTGATTATTATTTACTGATTGTTGACTTTGCTCGACCAGTTTATGAGCAATTAATTATCCATATGCATGGGCTGGGTAGAAAAAAATTTTAGCTAACACCTTGTAATTTATTTCACGATTTGATTATAAGGTGTTTAGCGGTAATATTTGGTTCACTTCAATTTAATGAATTGTTTTGAAAATTGGTTTCAAGTTGAAAAGTTATGAAATGTTTTCCTTTAAAAGAAAAAAAGAGGTATTTGAGAATAAATATTTTGAAGTGATTTTATATAAAAGTGGTTTGTATAAAAAATGGTTTAATGAAAATGTTTTACAAAACGAAAAGAATTTTGAGGACTAAACCAGATGGTTTTAAGATGATTTTTGAAAGGATTTGGTAATGGAAATTATTATAGATTTGAAGTATTTGTAATTATTAGTATAAATTATTTTTCCACTTCGGGATATAAAGTGATTTGTTATGTTACCGATGATTCGGGTAATCCATAACTAAAAAGTTGGCAAAGGAGGTGCAGATGTTATGTAGCCTCAGTATAGTCCACTCTCATAGTAGAGGGATATACGTATCTATATTTATTTTTAGAAGCCTGAGATCCAGTTGCCTTATTATGGCTAGAAATCTCCCGATCAGGTAGCATATAGTTTTGTATGCTTGTATATTGATATCGTTTCAAAACGGTGATTTGTTTTTAGATCGCGAAGTAAAGGACTAGTTTGAATATATAAGATATATATATAAGATATATATATATATATATTTCAAAAGTTTTGAAATAAGAATTCGAGAAAAAGTCCAAAGAGATAATTTCCATAAAGTTAATTAGATTCTGAAAATCTAAAATCGAAGATTAAGCCTAAGTTGGTAGTTTTGGGAATTGCATATTTTTTGTACATCATAGGCTCCATGAATCCTATTTGTGGTAGGAGAACTACATTGGCTTTATCCTTTATATAATTGGGTACCCAATTAGATTAGGCAGTCACAAGTGGTAGTGATGCAGCCCCCAATAATAACATAACATTTTTTGTTTATTGTTTTCTTTATATCGTGCATTTATGTACTTTTCCTGCTTACTATTTTATTCTGCATTTGACATGTTCGTTGAGTTAGCAGGAATGGCAATTCCTGTCTCTCTCATTAGAGTTGTGAAGTGGTAGATTTATTTGTATTAGTATTCGTATGTATTAAAGCACACCTAGTAGATTAAATTGATTACTCTGATAATTTGTAAAATTGAAATTGTATCCTATACATTTTATAGTGTTGAATATTTATCAAATATTGTGTCATAAGTTGGCAGTTTTCATTCGTAGTTTTAGAATGGATGGATTTTTCAGCGATTTTGACTGGTCCGAAAATCCGGGTCGTCACACTTCTGATTTCATTCTATCATTCATTCCCACGGGAAGCTCTAGCACATGATCCTCTGGTCTTTTATCATACGTATTCTGATTTGCATTTCTAGCTCCAGCATTATCCATTTCCAACATCCCAGCAGCCATTCCGATATTGCTCCCAAGTATAGTTCTCTTGGTATCGAGTTAATTTGGGTCAGTACCGAGTAGTTCTGTTTATAGAGGCATTATTCCAGTTTGCTCAGCTCCAACTCCAGATGTTCCTACATTAGCTCATTGTCCTTGATTTTGAATTCCACCAGTCCTAGTTATTCCCTATCCCATTTTTGGAAAAATCCTTTAAGCATTTCCTATTTTCAAGTCAATAATCCATCCTACATCTCTTTCATCACCTTTTCCATCTCTTCTCTGGTCACGAAGATAGATTGATGAGAATTTGTGGTTAATTCTTGGTTGCCCCCATGCTCTGGTTGGCTTGCTCTAACCTTAGATCTAATGTTAGGTCTCTTCATCTTCTCCAATTCCAAATGAAAGCTTTAGGTTATGAAATCTAGCTTCCTTCTCGGTGAAAGCACCAAAATGTTAACATAGAAAATGGATCAACACTCAGAAAATAGATGAAAGCTCCAGTTCTATTTAAAATAAAAAAAAGTAGAAAGGTAAAAGGAGATACAAGAATTTTTATAGTTATTCGATGTAATCTCCAGCCTATGTCCACTTTAATCTCTATTACTAGTTGTTGTCTCTATGGATTATAACTAGTTATATCAGATCTAACCAATACTTAGTGGATCTCAGATTTACAATGATGTTTCTAGAGATTTTGAGAGGTAAAGGATAGGATTGAAGAAGAAGAAATCTCCAATGGCTGAGAGATTAGATCCCGTTTTGGTTGTAGGTAGGATGGTATTTATAGAGAAACAGAGGTATGGAGTTAGAAGTTCGCTTGCATTAGAAACAGACATTGGTCCAAGCACATGAGAAATTGCAGAGCACCACAAATTGTTGAAACAAGTCGGTATTGAGTTATTCCCTTAGTGGGAAATAACTTGCAATCTTTTGCATCCTTCTTCTTACTTCATTTTGATGTATTCGATATCATTTTCATTGATTGTTGGTTGATTATAGTGATCGTTCCTCCATCACTTGAGTTATCCTGCTGTTTTAGCTATTGTTTGTTCAACTCTTGAGATTAGCCGTCCAAAACTCTTGAATATCATTTAATCACTTATGGAAGAGGTATATAATAACTCGTATGAAGTTGGTGAGTCGAGATGAGTGGTGGAAATAACTTGGTATCCGAGCTAAACAAGTCGGTGCTGACTTGTTTCCTTTGCTTATTTTTGGTTGAAATTGCTTCATCATTGTGTGCTTGCTAATTTTCAAGTCGTTTCATCCTTATTTTGATCTTCTAAGTCTGGTTGAAGTTTGTTTTGGCTCTAACTAAAGTATGTCGACATAAAGGTAGTTATTCAGAAACTCATGTTCTAAAGAATAGGTTTTAGTGTCATCTCTTCAGCAATGGACATGTGTAATGACCCAAGATTTTAGGAATTTATTCTGAAAAATATAAATAAATTAAAAATGATTTTTAAATAAATCTTGAAAGGGAATTGATATAGCTTGATAGTGTATTAGTATGTGTGTACATGGGTGCACAGGAAATGCACATGAAATAAAGCTAAAAGTCCCTGAACTCCAAGAATGAATACATATTGATATGTATGGGAATATATATATATATCTATTAAATCCTTAAAAGCTGAATGCATAAGTAAATATATATATATATGGATGCTACTGAATATTTTTGAGTGTACATGTACATGTGTGTGTCAGTACAAAATAATGTATAAATATATATACAGATGAGTATACTAATTAATTTAGTAAGCTTTATATATATATATACATACATATATATATAGATATGTTAATAAGGTACTAGAGTTCAATTCAGCAAAATAAAACATACCAATATATTTTATATATGTAGGCAGAGATAAAAAGACTGAAGATATAAAAAGGAGTATTCCTCTTGTAAATAAATAAAGAAGGTACATACCATTTACATGAAAGCTAAAAATAGAAAAAAATAAGATAAAACAGAGAAATGCTTGGTATAGGCAGAATTAGGAAGAGTATTTGATAAATAATAAAATCAAGTCACATTTTTAGCATGATTGTGGACAAAGGAAAAAGTATTTTCTGAAAAGCAAAATTCTAAAATTAACCAAGAAAAAAAAAAGGAATGTAACCACTTTTCTCTTCACCTAAATTAAAACCGGGAAGGGTAGAACTTTGGGTTTAAATAAAATACAGATAACATGATTTTCTGGTGGGCAAAAATGGCTTTAGCCAATACCCAAAACCCTAAGGAAAACCCTGTATATATACATGTATATGCAGCAGCCTCCTCTCCTTCTCAGAAAAGAACTTTGAAAAAAAAGAAACAACACCATAGAAATCATAAGGCAAGGGAAGGAAAAGAGCTTGAGGCTAAAGGCAGAAGTTCATCAATTAATTAAGGAAGCAAAGAAGAGGGCTAGGTGAGAAAACTCACTCAAAAATCTAAGGCAATAAGTCCTAATGTAGGCAGCCAGTTATAAGTAATTTTCTTAAAAAGAGTATTTTCATATATGAATGCTTATCTGTGAATTTAAATCTGAAAATGTTTTGGTCCTCTTTGGTTGTTTTACTTGTTTATTTATAAGAAAGTTTTATGTGTAGTTAGTATACATATATGTTTTATAAATCCAGATCTCTGATATGTTAATGTTTAGGAACATAAACAAATACCCAGAAAATAAAATGTTGAAAATAGGCAAGTAGTATTGGTTTTGGCTCAACCCATAAAGATGTAAATAATGTTGAGCTGCAATATACTCATGTATAAGTGCTGAGGCTTGAGACAAAAAGGAATTAGGGGTGCAAGAGGGTTGTCTATGTGCTGATGCTCCTGATTCAATGAAAATATATATATGTTCATATGCCTAGCAAACAAAATTTTGTGATTCAGTGAAACCAAGTCATTCTGAGTTTAACTCAAGCACAAATGTTTGTCAAAAAGAAAAACTCTCTCAAAAGCCATAAGCCAATGTTAGTTGCCTAAACCCCTGTTTAAATACCAGAATATATATATATATATATATACAGAACCTTATTTTGTAGTCACCAATGGTTGTTTGCTTGTTTGTCTCTGTATGGTTATGAATAATATGAGATGCCATGATATGGCTGTTTTTAGTTAGTAAAATGGTTCACTGAATGGTAGTCATGAAAAATCAAAAGAGTTATTATTAACTTAAACCTGATTAGGAAATTGGGGTCAAGAACACTGCAGGAATGACTTGTGTTCTTGAGTAACACAAGTTGACACATGGCTTGTTTAAGTCCTGAGATCTTTGTGTAATGGAGTGAATTAGTTCATTACAGTGTGTCCATTGATTCATAAATATTGCAGATGAGACCAGGATAGATAAATATACCAAGGGAATAATATTTGAGATGATGAGAAAACTAGAGTTTTTTCCAGATTTGAAATATGAGGATTGAATAAATGATTTAACTCATATTGGTTATTTTCCTGTTGGTGTGAATGATTGTTTGATTATGACTGAATCGTATGCTTGAATGTATGTGCCATATTTATATATATATATATATGGAGTCTCTGGAAAGAAAAATTAAAGTGTGCACATGCATAATGACACAGAGCATGCACACAAGTATGATCTGATTCTAAAGGGCAGAATTTTATGTATATGTATTTAATTTGATTTTAACCTAATTAACTAATTGCTTTTGTGAATTTTCTCATACCAGACATATGTCTGACCCTAGTGTGCTAATGGCATCTGGGGTGTCTCATTTCAAATGAGGCAGCTTCAAATGCTTTTTCAGGGATTGCAGCCACTAAGTAGGAGTAGGAGCAAGGCTTTGAGAAGAGGATTATAGCATGCTAAACTTAGTTAGATAAGAGCCAAAATGATAAAATCCGCATGTATTAATGATTTAAATTGTTACTTGTATTAAGTGTTGAATATGGGATGGATATTTGGTTAAGTGTTTTATTAAGAGATTGACTTGTATCTGGAATTTATGAATCTAGTTAATATCTGATATTAAAGAAGTTAATCAAAATATTGTAAGTGGATTTAGTAAGAACACCATGTTGAAAACTGAATGATTACATTTTATAAATGTATTAATCAATTTTGAGTCTTTAGAAAGGATTTAAGTTTTGGAAAATCTGGATAGTCGATTCTCAGAAAAATTAAATGGTTTTATCTTTCAAACATGGTAAGTGTATACAAAAGATAAAAGGCATAGGTTGAATGTTTTTATATGACTACAAGGTTCCCATAACCTAACTTGTTTCATACAAATGTTTCATGTCTTATTTTTAAATAAAGGAAGGATCTGTAATAAGGGAATCGAAAGCCAGATCCAAATAGCTGCAGTTATATATGCACATAAACATGTTTTGTGCAAATATTAACACACCTTTTCCTTTGTATTTGTAATAGGAATCTGAATTTTCATTCAGATTTTAACCAAATGCATTTTAAATTCCAGACAGATTTTATAAGAAGAAAATTAAACATGAATTGAAGTTTTATTGCATATAACACTGTACTATGTGTGGATTGATTAAATCCAATCAATCCAATCTCCTCTTGTTTACCAGAACTCTGATTTAAACAAGAGAGGCATATACATCCTCACATGTATGTGCTTATCTTTGTGGAAGTACTGATATATTTATATTGGTTAATTGTCTTGATCCTGGATATATTTTGGTTTATTGGAAAAAGAAAATGACCCTGGAAAATATAATTGTAATAAATGATCAATCTATATATCATCTCTGATAGTTCTAAGGAAGTTTAAATCGAACTTAAAAGTGTAAATGAATGTAGGTGGACATCCAGACACATATAAGTTGAATGTGCATATGCATGTACATAGAAATCGAATTTAGACGTCAGTCTTAATAATTTAGACATTTGAGGTTAAACTTAGACGACAGTCTAAATAATTTAGACGTCTAAGGTTAAATGTAGACGTCTGTCACAAAATAATTAGACGTCTGAATTCAGTTTCAAAATGTCCTTTTCTCTCTGTTTCAATTTTTGATCTCTGAGCCGTCTGTCATAATTAGATAGACGTCTGTAATTATGTTTAGACGCCTGTCATAAGAATTTAGACGTCTGAACTGCTGATTTGCCTATTTAGAAAAGAAATAAGTGGCTATGTCAATAGCTTGTATGGCATTTTGATTTCTACGTGATTTAAATTCCCTTTGGTGAAGTAAAAAAAAAAATCCCTATGAAATTAGGGTAGAAATAGGAGGGTCATTCCAGTTGGTATCAGAGCTATGTTATTCAACATAGTAGAAGTAATGATCAAGTTCTTAGATAGAAAAAAAATTTAAAGGAACTAAATATATATATCAATATTTTCAGTGTGAAAAAAAAAACACTGAAATAATAAAATTACCAATCAAACTAACCAGCTATGTAAATTATTATTAGCAAACTATGGTAGGGAGACCACCAAATCAGGGAGCAGGATCTTCCCATGCACCACCAATGGTCAATCTGCAAGACTTGGTGAGAGCATTTAGGGATGGGGCAGGACAAAGGCAAGAAAATCCCTATGAAGAACTCTCAAAATTACTTAAGACTTATACTCATTTAGGAGGCAAAAGCTTTGAAGGGACAGAGAGTATCATGGAAATTCAAACATGGTTGAGAACATTGGAAAGAATTTTCAATGACATGCAACTTGATGATCAAAGAAAGAGGCAAGTGGCTTCAAGACAGCTAAAAGGAGTAGCTTTAGGCTGGTGGGAAGTAATCATTGCAGGAAGGAATGAGAATGAAATCACTTGGAATCAATTCAAAGAGATGTTGGAAGCAAGGTTTGTACCAGCATCAGCAAAGACTACCTTGCTAGAAGAATTTATTAGACTTAGACAAGGAACCATGACTGTCACAGAATACACTCAAAAGTTTGAGGGGCTTTCCACATATGGAGCAATGCTTGTGGCAGATGAGGCATCCAAAAATGATAGGTACATAAAAGGGTTGAACCCAGGACTCAGCAGAGCCATGTTACCCTATGCAGACAGGACTTTTGACCATGTGATAGACTTAGCTTTGAGGTTGGAACAGCATGACAAGGAAAGGGAGAAGTTCAGAAATTTTAAGAACAATAATACCAAGAAGAGTAAGGGGAGGTATCACCCTTATGATAAGAAGAAGGAAGAGGCCAGTAACAAAGGCACTGGAGATGTCAAAGCTAAGGAAACCAAGAAGAAAATTGTGTGCCATCAGTGTGGAAAAGAAGGACATATCAAACCAAGATGTCCAGAATTGAAAGGAGGAGCTTTCAAGTGCTATCTATGTGGGAAAGAGGGGCATATGAAGAGGAATTGTCCTGAGTACAAACAGCAAGGAAAATTGGCAAATTTGGAAGGAAAAGGAAAAGCCACAGTGGAGAGTAACACTGAAAACCATAGCCAAGTGGAAGGTACATTACTTATTTGTACCATACCCATAGCAGTAGTATATGATACTGGGGCAACTCACTCTTTAATTTCTTATGAACTAGTTAAAATGCTAAAACTGAATTGCATATTGGTTGAAACCCCATTGCATATACAAAGTCCACTGGGGAGTTCTAGTGTTTTAAATATGATTTGTGTGGATGTGGAATTAAACATAGGATGAAATATTTTTATTTCCAATTTATATGTTTTGAATTACCCAAATATAGGTGTTATATTGGGGGTAGACTGGTTAAGGCAATTTAAAGCCATAATTAATTTAGACTCATCCACCATATCATTGCAAAATTCTAGAGGTCAGAGAATCACAGTTTTATGTGAAGTAGCTAAGGAAGGAAAACTATATCATTTAGTTGACTCAGAAAAAGATTCTAGTGAACTAACCATTGAAGAAATTCCCATAGTCAATGAATATTTAGATGTGTTTGGTGAGGTCAAGGGTGTTCCACACCATAGACCAGTAGAGTTCCAGATCAATCTAGTTCCAGGAGCAAGCCCAGTGATTAAAAAGCCAACAAGAATGGGGCCAAATGAACTAAAAGAATTAAAGAAACAGTTAGAAGAACTGGAAGAAAAGGGTTTTATAAGACCAAGTAATTCTTGCTGGGGAGCACCAGTAGTATTTGTTAAGAAACAAGATGGCTCCTTAAGACTCTGTATAGATTATAGAGAATTAAACAAGGTAACTATAAAAAATAAATACCCATTGCCAAGAATAGATGATCTTTTTGATCAATTAGCAGGGGCAAAAGTGTTTTCTAGACTAGACTTAGCATCTGGTTTTCATCAAATGAAGGTGGAAGAATCAAGCATCAAGTACACTGCCTTTAACACTAGGTATGGGTTGTATGAATTTTTGGTTATGCCATTTGGCTTGACCAATGCACCATCATACTTTGTAGATCTAATGAACAGAACCTTTAGAGATTATTTAGACAAGTTTGTGCTTATTTTTATTGATGACATTTTGATTTATTCCAAAACAGTGGAAGAACATAAGCATCATTTGCACCTGGTTTTGTCTAGGTTAAGGGAAAAAGATTTAAAGGCAAAATTTTCAAAATGTGTATTTTGGAAAGAGGAAGTACATTTCCTTGGCCATGTTATATCTGCTCAAGGAATTTCTGTGAACCCCAATAAAGTAGTGGCTATTCAAGCATGGAAGAGGCCAAGCACTGTGAGTGAAGTGAGGTCATTCATGGGGATGGCAGGGTATTATAGGAGGTTTATAAAAGATTTTTCAAAAATCTCTACACCACTCACTAACCTAACCAGGAAGAACCAAGCTTTTGTTTGGACAGAAAAATGTGAGAAGTCTTTTGAGCAATTGAAGGAGGCATTGGTGAATGCTCCAATTTTAAAGGTACCATATGGAAATGAAGAACTAGTGGTATACACTGATGCTAGTGGATTTGGCTTGGGTGCAGTGCTGATGCAACAAGGCCAAGTCATTGCATATGCATCCAGACAGCTTAAACCACATGAAGTAAGGTATGCCACACATGATCTCGAATTAGCAGCCGTGATCTATGCTTTAAAACTTTGGAGACATTATTTGTTAGGCACAAAGTTTGAACTGTACACTGACCACAAGTCTCTGAAATATTTATTTTCACAAAAAGATTTGAACATGAGGCAACATAGATGGGTGGAGTTCTTAGCTGCCTATGACTTTGACATACTCTATACACCAGGCAAAGCAAACAAAGTTGCAGATGCTCTAAGTAGACAGCATGCTAAATTGGCTATGATGATGATAGAAGAATTTAAAGACTTGTCTTTGCTAACTGAGTTAGAAATTGGGGAGAATGGTTGTGTGCACATGGATGAGCAGATGCATGGTGCACAAGAAGATAAAGGGAAGTTAAGCTTAATGACACTTCAACCAGATTTAATTCTGAAGGTAGGAAAAATGCAAGAACAAGATGCCAACTTATTAGAGAGGAAAGTGCTCCTCTCAAGAGGGGAGGAAGTGATGAATCACCATATTGATAAAAATGGTTATATGAGATACCAAAATAGGATATGTGTACCAGAGGACACAGAATTGAAGAAAGAGATATTGAATGAATATCACAGAAGTAAATACTCCATACACCCAGGCAACACAAAAATGTACCAAAATTTGAAAAGAGACTTCTGGTGGAAGGGGATGAAATCTGATGTAGCTAAATACATTGCCAAATGTATGACTTGCCAACAAGTCAAGGCTGAAACCCAAAGGCCATCAGGGTTGATGCAGCCTCTTAGTGTACCACAGTGGAAGTGGGAAGACATATCTATGGACTTCATAGATGGACTGCCTAGATCTAAGAGAGGTAATACAAGTATATGGGTGATAGTTGATAGGCTAACCAAGGTAGCACACTTCATTCCAGTCAAGTCAGAAAGAACAACACCAAAATTAGCTCAAATTGTTATAAAGGAAGTGGTAAAGTTACATGGCATTCCCAAAACCATTGTGAGTGATAGGGATACCATCTTCACTTCAAAATTCTGGAGAAGCTTTCAAGAAGCAATGGGAAGTGAACTATGTTTAAGTACTGCCTACCACCCTCAATCAGATGGGCAGACTGAGGTAGTAAACAAAGTTTTGGAGGACATGTTGAGGGCATGTATACTGGATTTTGGGGGCAACTGGGAAGATTGTCTTCATCTAGTTGAATTTACATACAACAACAACTACCAAAGCACCATAGGAATGGCTCCATTTGAAGCCTTATATGGTAAACCCTGTTTGTCACCTGTTTGTTGGGTAGAAGCAGGAGAAAGGTCTATTTTAGGACCTGAGTATATACAAGAAACTAAGGAGAAAATTGAGTTGATAAGAAGAAGAATGGCAGCAGCTCAAGATAGGCAAAAGAAATTTGCAGACATGAGAAGAAGGCAGGTAGAATATGAAGTGGGAAATTTTGTTTTCATCAAAATCTCACCTATGAAAAATGTGCTGAGGTTTGGAAAACAAGGAAAATTAACCCCAAGATATATTGGACCATACAAAATTCTGGAGAGAATTGGTCCCTTGGCATATAAGTTGGAATTACCAGAAAACATGCAAGGTATACATGATGTTTTTCATGTATCACAATTGAGAAGGTGGGTCCATGACAAGGCAGAAATTCTTGAGACCCCAACCCAAGTGCAGATAAATCCTAATTTGATTTATGAAAAGGATCCAGTGGGAATTTTGGCAAAAGATGTGAAGAAGTTGAGAAATAAATCTCTGAAACTTGTGAAGGTACAGTGGAGTCTTGATCCTAGTGATTGCACATGGGAATTAGAAGACAAAGTTAGGATGAATTATCCTAAGCTATTTTCAGATTAAAGGTAATTCTGATCTTTGATTGTTTTCTTTTTAGATGCATATGTTTTTAGTTATTATAGAACTAAAAATTTATTTGGTTGAGAATGTACTTGTTCTCTGAATTAAGTTTAAAATTTATTTTAAGCTTAGGAAAATTGTGGGACACAATTCCTAAAAGGAGGGGTGTATGTAATGACCCAAGATTTTAGGAATTTATTCTGAAAAATATAAATAAATTCAAAATGATTTTTAAATAAATCTTGAAAGGGAATTGATATAGCTTGATAGTGTATTAGTATGTGTGTACATGGGTGCACAGGAAATGCACATGAAATAAAGCTAAAAGTCCCTGAACTCCAAGAATGAACACATATTGATATGTATGGGAATATATATATATATATATATATATAGATTAAATCCTTAAAAGCTGAATGCATAAGTAAATATATATATGGATGCTACTGAATATTTTTGAGTGTACATGTACATGTGTGTGTCAGTACAAAATAATGTATAAATATATATACAGATGAGTATACTAATTAATTTAGTAAGCTTTATATATATATATATATACATACATATATATATATAGATATGTTAATAAGGTACTAGAGTTCAATTCAGCAAAATAAAACATACCAATATATTTTATATATGTAGGCAGAAATAAAAAGACTGAAGATATAAAAAGGAGTATTCCTCTTGTAAATAAATAAAGAAGGTACATACCATTTACATGAAAGCTAAAAATAGAAAAAAAATAAGATAAAACAGAGAAATGCTTGGTATAGGCAGAATTAGGAAGAGTATTTGATAAATAATAAAATCAAGTCACATTTTTAGCATGATTGTGGACAAAGGAAAAAGTATTTTCTGAAAAGCAAAATTCTGAAATTAACCAAGAAAAAAAAAAGGAATGTAACCACTTTTCTCTTCACCTAAATTAAAACCGGGAAGGGTAGAACTTTGGGTTTAAATAAAATGCAGATAACATGATTTTCTGGTGGGCAAAAATGGCTTTAGCCAATACCCAAAACCCTAAGGAAGACCCTGTATATATACATGTATATGCAGCAGCCTCCTCTCCTTCTCAGAAAAGAACTTTGAAAAAAAAAAGAAACAACACCATAGAAATCATAAGGCAAGGGAAGGAAAAGAGCTTGAGGCTAAAGGCAGAAGTTCATCAATTAATTAAGGAAGCAAAGAAGAGGGCTAGGTGAGAAAACTCACTCAAAAATCTAAGGCAATAAGTCCTAATGTAGGCAGCCAGTTATAAGTAATTTTCTTAAAAAGAGTATTTTCATATATGAATGCTTATCTGTGAATTTAAATCTGAAAATGTTTTGATCCTCTTTGGTTGTTTTACTTGTTTATTTATAAGAAAGTTTTATGTATAGTTAGTATACATATATGTTTTATAAATCCAGATCTCTGATATGTTAATGTTTAGGAACATAAACAAATACCCAGAAAATAAAATGTTGAAAATAGGCAAGTAGTATTGGTTTTGGCTCAACCCAGAAAGATGTAAATAATGTTGAGCTGCAATATACTCATGTATAAATGCTGAGGCTTGAGACAAAAAGGAATTAGGGGTGCAATAGGGTTGCCTATGTGCTGATGCTCCTGATTCAATGAAAATATATATATGTTCATATGCCTAGCAAACAAAATTTTGTGATTCAGTGAAACCAGGTCATTCTGAGTTTAACTCAAGAACAAATGTTTGTCAAAAAGAAAAACTCTCTCAAAAGCCATAAGCCAATGTTAGTTGCCTAAACCCCTGTTTAAATACCAGAATATATATATATATATATATATATATATATATATACAGAACCTTATTTTGTAGTCACCAATGGTTGTTTGCTTGTTTGTCTCTGTATGGTTATGAATAATATGAGATGCCATGATATGGATGTTTTTAGTTAGTAAAATGGTTCACTGAATGGTAGTCATGAAAAATCAAAAGAGTTATTATTAACTTAAACCTGATTAGGAAATTGGGGTCAAGAACACTGCAGGAATGACTTGTGTTCTTGAGTAACACAAGTTGACACATGGCTTGTTTAAGTCCTGAGATCTTTGTGTAATGGAGTGAATTAGTTCATTACAGTGTGTCCATTAATTCATAAATATTGCAGATGAGACCAGGATAGATAAATATACCAAGGGAATAATATTTGAGATGATGAGAAAACTAGAGTTTTTCCTAGATTTGAAATATGAGGATTGAATAAATGATTTAACTCATATTGGTTATTTTCCTGTTGGTGTGAATGATTGTTTGATTATGACTGAATTGTATGCTTGAATGTATGTGCCATATTTATATATATATATATGGAGTCTCTGGAAAGAAAAATTAAAGTGTGCACATGCATAATGACACAGAGCATGCACACAAGTATGATCTGATTCTAACGGGCAGAATTTTATGTATATGTATTTAATTTGATTTTAACCTAATTAACTAATTGCTTTTGTGAATTTTCTCATACCAGACATGTGTCTGACCCTAGTGTGCTAATGGCATCTGGGGTGTCTCATTTAAAATGAGGCAGCTTCAAATGCTTTTTCAGGGATTGCAGCCACTAAGTAGGAGTAGGAGCAAGGCTTTGAGAAGAGGATTATAACATGCTAAACTTAGTTAGATAAGAGCCAAAATGATAAAATCCGCATGTATTAATGATTTAAATTGTTACTTGTATTAAGTGTTGAATATGGGATGGATATTTGGTTAAGTGTTTTATTAAGAGATTGACTTGTATCTGGAATTTATGAATCTAGTTAATATCTGATATTAAAGAAGTTAATCAAAATATTGTAAGTGGATTTAGTAAGAACACCATGTTGAAAACTGAATGATTACATTTTATAAATGTATTAATCAATTTTGAGTCTTTAGAAAGGATTTAAGTTTTGGAAAATCTGGATAGTTGATTCTCAGAAAAATTAAATGGTTTTATCTTTCAAACATGGTAAGTGTATACAAAAGATAATAGGCATAGGTTAAATGTTTTTATATGACTACAAGGTTCCCATAACCTAACTTGTTTCATACAAATGTTTCATGTCTTATTTTTAAATAAAGGAAGGATCTGTAATAAGGGAATCGAAAGCCAGATCCAAATAGCTGCAGTTATATATGCACATAAACATGTTTTGTGCAAATATTAACACACCTTTTCCTTTGTATTTGTAATAGGAATCTGAATTTTCATTCAGATTTTAACCAAATGCATTTTAAATTCCAGACAGATTTTATAAGAAGAAAATTAAACATGAATTGAAGTTTTATTGCATATAACACTGTACTATGTGTGGATTGATTAAATCCAATCAATCCAATCTCCTCTTGTTTACCAGAACTCTGATTTAAACAAGAGAGGCATATACATCCTCACATGTATGTGCTTATCTTTGTGGAAGTACTGATATATTTATATTGGTTAATTGTCTTGATCCTGGATATATTTTGGTTTATTGGAAAAAGAAAATGACCCTGGAAAATATAATTGTAATAAATGATCAATCTATATATCATCTCTGATAGTTCTATGGAAGTTTAAATCGAACATAAAAGTGTAAATGAATGTAGGTGGACATCCAGACACATATAAGTTGAATGTGCATATGCATGTACATAGAAATCGAATTTAGACGTCAGTCTTAATAATTTAGACGTCTGAGGTTAAACTTAGACGACAGTCTAAATAATTTAGACGTCTAAGATTAAATGTAGACGTCTGTCACAAAATAATTAGACGTCTGAATTCAGTTTCAAAATGTCTTTTTCTCTCTGTTTCAATTTTTGATCTCTGAGCCGTCTGTCATAATTAGATAGACGTCTGTAATTATGTTTAGACGCCTGTCATAAGAATTTAGACGTCTGAACTGCTGATTTGCCTATTTAGAAAAGAAATAAGTGGCTATGTCAATAGCTTGTATGGCATTTTGATTTCTACGTGATTTAAATTCCCTTTGATGAAGTAAAAAAAAATCCCTATGAAATTAGGGTAGAAATAGGAGGGTCATTCCAACACGTCCTTTCGTCCTCTATTTAAAGAGGACTAGAAAATGAATTTTAATCTCTTATTCTTTTATCTCTATAATTTATGAGAAAAACTCCTTTACATGCAGCACTCTTTTTGCAAATCCATACTCCTTCACTTGTATTTTTCAAGGACATGCAAATTCCATAAAATTGGAGAGTTTATACTTGAATTCCAAATCATTCTCTTAATGGCGTCATTCTATTCCTCATTGATTTCAATGATATATTTTTATTAAAGATCTATTGCATCATTGTACCGAAACTACAAGAATCTGTACTATAGATACAACTATTTTTCATTCTTCACTATTGTTCATAAAGAGAAAGGTATTCTTATCATCCATGAAAAGCCAAGAGGAAATGTATATCTTATTATCTATGAATTGTTATATTATAAAGGTGTTCTTGTCACCCATAGGAAGCAAGGAAATGATTGTAAAATTCTATACGAGAGTACATGACTAAGTGTAGGATTGGATATTTGAACCGGTACAAAATCTTGGTGTCATTTTTTCATTGCTTTTACTTTACTTTGCATTAATTTTCTATTTATATGCCTATGTTCATGAATTTGTTACCGATCTATGTAGATGACTTTTAAATTCATAAGTTAATATTTTTAAATACTTTATATACACTATTCTCCCTCTTAGGTGTATTATTGGGCTTAAGATTCATTCCACATCCGTGTTTTTGGGCATCCATAACCCATATTTGGTATCAGAACACGCGGTTTTGAAAAGATTCAAAATTTGAATTTTGAAAAGGACAAATGGCTAATAATACTAGTAATGCACTTTTCAATATTTTTAAAGAGGGTCAATCCATTACTAGACCACCACTCTTTAATGATAGTAATTATGCTTATTGGTCTTGTTGGATGAAATTTTTTTATAGTAAAATGAATTAGATATTTGGAATTTTACAAAATGGAATATATTAAGCCTCAAATAGGTTATACACAATGGACCAATTATGAAAAGTCATAAGCATTTAATATATCAAAGCCTATGAATATTCTATTCTGTGCCTTGTACAAAAATGAATTTTATATATTATAGATACGTAAAAGTGCATATGAAATTTGGACGGCCCTACAAGTCATACATGTAGGGAATATCAAAGTTAAAAAAACCATAATATCCACGTTGTAATTTCAACTTTTTCAAAATGAAACAAAATGAATCCATATCTGACATATATTCTAGATTTCAGGATATTTTGCATGCAATAGTATCATAAGGAAAGACTTTTTCTAAAGTGGAACAAGTTAGAAAGATTTTCTTCACTCTCATGCGAATGAGATTATAATACTTTATCCATTGAAGAAGCAAATGACATCAGTACCATGAAAGGAGAAGAATTATTTGGAAATTTAACGTCAAATGAAGTATAAACTCAAGAAAATGAAAAGAATCGCTGGCATTCGACTCTAAAAATGAGAACCATGATTGAGATGACGATAAGGAGGAGGAAAATCGCTTTTATGACTAGGAATTTCAAGAAATTCTTAAAATACTAAAAAATGAATAAACTTTTGAAAATCAACAATAATATGGATAATTTCAGAAATAGAAATGTTGTTTAGTGTTTTGAATGTGATATATATAATCAATCATTTGAATAAGGTTATCCAAATATGAACATATTAAAGTACTCTTCAAATACTGAACCATCTAATAAAAAGAGGAAACGAGCTTTTAATGCAATATGGGATGATTCAGATACATCATCAGGTGATAGTAACCTAGAAACTGAAAATGCCAAAATATGCTTCACGGTAGACGTGACCACGTTTTAGATTCTAATGAGGAAATAATGAATGTTTTTTATAACATGTATAAAGGATATAAAACTAGAAAATAATACTAGAATAGTTTAGTAGAGACAAATAGACTAAAAATGTTTAATGAAATGTTAACGGAAGAAAAACAATGTCCAAGAGGATGAGATTGAAAGATTCAACAGACTTAATAATGAAAATGATTAGAAAATAGAAATTTTGGAAAACTGGAAGTGAAAGCGAATGTTACAAACAGAGAATCTTTCAATGAAGCCAGAAATCATTGGTCTGAATGACAAAATAACATCTCCAGACAATCTTATTCATAATTGTAATAACGATATCAACAAAATGAAATATAATTTTTTAATAGTAAGAGTATTACTTTATTCAAGTAGAGCACTTATTTTGATGTCTCGGTGGCTCGAACCCATGACCATTAGAACCTACGTTTAGAGCGCTATACCACTAACTAATTGAGCTAGTGGTCCTTGACTAAATAAAAACTCATAATTTAAAAAAAAAGGAAAGATAATTTAGAAAATATAGTATCTTCATTTAAGCTTCCAAATAACAAACATGGACTTGGATATAACCTAAACCTAAGAAATATACTAGTTATTTTACTAATAAAGTTTATGTAACAGCCCGATATTTTCAACCATCCGCATCCGCACAAGTCAGACTTGAATTTCTCAAAATATCATATTGTAAATTTATATTTGGAAAAATAAATGAAAGCTAATATTTATATTCTTTGTAAAAGCAAGTTCTGATAAAAAATTGCTCACGAACCAGTGGAAAGCAAATAGTCGCACCAGTAGAGTTCAAGAAAATATCAACGGTTATGACTGTTGATTATATAGGGTGAGTAGTGAATGATCACGGGCAATCTAAAAGTCAAATTGCGGAACCGATATGGAAATCGTTCCGTAGATTTCGTTGTCTTCCGAACTCCGAAATAAACAAATGAATATACCCAGCGATCAGCGCGACGAGACGATCAAAACGGTATACATATATCAGTGGTACGACCATCCTATAAAAAATCGATGTCGGTACCGAAATGCTGCTAATACGCCGAAAATAAGATAAACGGAGCAATAGCAGTCCAAATTTGACGAAATGAAATATGACGTCACACTCAGAAGGTGATTTACAAATTTATTATAACAAAATATTCAGATTTGGAAAACATTTTATTATCATCTAATATTAACTGATTTGAACTGAAATAAAATTACACAATAAAATAAACTTTCATATTATCAGATGAAAATTTACCATTTTCTATGTTTAAGTAGATGTATTCCAAATATCAAATTTTTATTTCAAAATTTTATTATTTAAAATTTCACAAAATTCAGTCAATTGTGTTAATAAACCTTTAAAATTTACGGGTCGTTACAGTTTATTTGTATGAAAACTACGATTCGAAGGGCGTACAAACTAATCATGTGCTTAGCTCCTAAAACTTAACCTCACATACCCCAAAAGTAAAATAGGGTACCAATGTGAACATTTCTTATTTTTCAGGTATCTATGGATCATGCTATACATATAAAGAAGGAGAAATAGATACTGAATAGCTGTAACAACAACCATTTATTAATAATGGGATATTTAAATAATTAATTTAAATACTGAATTGTTAATTAATTGAAGGGCCAAATTTTGCTTTTCGCATACGGTCGAATAAGGACTTGAGACCACTTCGGTTGAGTCCGGATCGACGTTGCAAATCAAAATAGGTATAAATATCGCTATTTTGGAGTAACGATATTTTTATGATTTACGTATCGTTATATGTTTTTATAAACATACATGCATAGTCGATTCTATTGGGGTCTCGACAGATAGCTTGTGTTTTTGGGATAAGGACTTCACTATGAGACGCACGGTTGAAGAATTTTTGGAATTGGGAGATCTGATAGCCAAAACGACCTTAAAATGCATGAAATTATCATCCCGGAGTTCCATCTTAGATAGGGATAGAATTTATATCATCGAGACTAGAAAAATAAGGTGATGTTTGCCGACGAGTTACATGTCGTTCTGATGTTCTATGAGATCGTACGAGCACAAAATGCGTGGCGATTTATTTGAGTAATCAAATAATGTATACATATAGATTATTATTTATATAGTCCCCCTAAGACTTAGGCAGCATATATCTTGGGTCCATATATCTTGGGTTTTGGGTTTGCAAAGATAGTGGGAGCTAAGAGCTATGAAACAAGACGAGGTCGGATCTGTTGGACTCGTGGAGAGGGCAGTGTCGTATCTATTATGCATTGGTAGGTACGACATTGCTTGGTAGATGCTTTCTTTTCTTGCGTCAGCTAGGGTTGACGATTGGAGGAGTAGGTTGGGTTGGGTGAAATGGAGAGTAGTGTTGTTCTTTTCATAGCGGCATGCACCTCCCCATCCCAATGGTTGAAGCTCCGGCCCGCTGTGGCAAAATGCGACGTGTGTACAATAGAGGGGATGGTAATAGGTCGCGATGACGAGGGTGAACCCAAGCTTCGTTTCAAGGGGTGCGTTGTCAAGTGGGCCCATAGTAGAGCGTGTTGGCAAAGTCAGTTCATCAAGTAAAGGATGAGAAATTGGAGAGAGATGATCCATGGTTTTGGATTATGTATTTGTGGATGGTATTGCATAGTGGAAACGTGAATGGGGAAAGAAGAGAGATTGGATAAGCAAAGGTAATTAAATGAACTAATATATCTAATTATCTTTAATTAATTCTATTTAGTATTTAATTCGTATATATTGCATACGAGGTCCAATTAGGGTCCAATTAGGATGTTGTATTTGACAATGAACTCGTAGGGAGATTATCGACGTCGTGGTGTAGCTTTGGTTGGGATTTAGACACTTGAGAAATTACATTTCAAGTAAGCGGGATTAAAACTCTGAATCTATATTTCAGTATAAATCCCTGTAATTATGTATATTGAGAAATATTACCTAGAAGAGGTAGAATAAAATATATAGGTAATTATTTCCCCGTTTGATTGGATTGGTTTGAATAGATATTCAGGATAATTGATTAAGATCCTATATATATAATTATTATGTTCTATTTGTATTGAATAGAGTTAGATGGAATTGATATTAATTTATAACGTAGTCATAAATTAATTAATCTCTTATATTGTAATTGTGGTAGTGATAGAAATATTATTACATATTTTATCATAGATATTCAGGATGATTTCTTAAGATCCCATATATATATATATATTCTTTTCAAGTTGTATTGAATAGAGTCGGATGGAGCTAATACTAAATTATAACTTAGTTATAAATTAATTAAACTCTAATTTGTTGTTATATTAGTGATGGAGAGATTATTATATATCTTATTACTAATCGAATGTGAAAGTAAAGCAATGATAAAATGATCGGTAACGATTAATAAGGCGTTCGGGCAAGTGATTGAGGATGCGATCGAGGCAAGGTATGCATGGCATAGACTATTCCTATATGGGAATAATAGGAGATTGAGATAGCGATCAAGAGCCACTCAATTATGAGATCGGGACAGTGATTAGTTTCATGATCACATATGACGAGCATGTATGATTAGGAGGAGCACAGGAAGGCAAGAGTCAATTCCAGACTCAGGCGGATATGGGATTCATTAATTTTGGATCGTAAGAAATGTTTAGAGATATATGTATACATAGATATATGTATACATATATATATAAATTATATACATGACCTATATAATATTTTGAGGCCTTATTGATTTCTAAACATACTTTAAATAGAAGTATTAAGTGATATAGAGCTATACTATTATTGATAGGCAAGTGGACGAGGGTTTCTTCCTCGGTTCCAAGTGCACGTTAAGGCAATGGTTTGCCTTGTCTTCAGAAAGAATTTTGTCTACTCGGGAAAGCAAATGCAATGAAAATTGATACTTATGCAATTAATAATGATCGAAAATGATATCAGAGCAGTGGTTGGTTGCATAGTCACATTTGGTGAGCGTCTACGATCGAGGAGAGTTACCTTGGGATACATATGTTTTCATAAATGGTATTGGACTTATATTGGTAACTGTAGGTATTGATAGAGCTTTGGAAAAAGGAATTGTTTTGAGATCCTGATCTAGGTTTTCATGTTCCGGTTCGGAGAGATTGTTTATGCTCGAAGAGCTTCTGGTTTCATTTGGCCGAAGCTATAGGAATGTTCTATCTTGATGGGGCTTCGAAGCTCTAGTGAAGTTCAGTAGCTTATGATAGCTTGGATTCAGATTGTCTATCCATAGACAATCAGATGTTATTGGCTTCATAAAAGGAATCCATTGTACCATCGAGGAGCATGACCTGTGGACGTGGTTCTGGAGCAGGGGCAGAGAGAGACTGAGAAGCCGGTCTAGACTAGGTCATATATTATTCTATAGTACTCTTGAGTGCTGCGATAGTACCTATGGGCCATCTTCATTTAAGGTGTTGGTTTTTAGGGGAGCCCACAATATAGTTGTGGCTCTTGATAGGTCTCTTTGGTAGCTATTGGCAATTTGACATGATCTGCATATGTGGTTTCAGAGCAGGAACAAGGAGGGATTGGGATGCTAGTCTATAGTAGATCATATATTATTTCGTTATATGATTGTATGTTATGACAGAACCTACATGCCAACTTCTTTTGAGTTGTTGGTTTTCATAGAAGTCCACAAGATAGTTGTGGCTCTCGCTAGGTCTTTTTGGTAGCTAATACCAATTCAGCACGGGTATCGGTTAGAGATGTTCATATTTCGATATGAGGTACGAGAAGATCCACGTAGGTGTGGGATGCAAGACGAAGTTTGGGATTTAGATTATATCATTTTTTCAAAAAGGAATCCATTGTACTATTGAGGCGCACAATCTGCAAACATGGTCCTGAAGGAGGGGTAGAGAGAGATTGCAATGCTAGACTATAGTTCATATACTATTACGTTGTACGCTTAGGTGTTGCGACGAAACCTACAGGCCAAATTCTTTTGAGGTGTCTATATAGTCCACAATATAGTTATTGCTCTTGATAAGTCTTTTCGGTAGCTACTGGCAATTTGGCATAGGTATCAGTTATGAGTGTTCGTATTTTGGTATGGGGGCACAATGAGATCAACACAAGTTCGATTTCACTGGATGCGGCTAAGGGTCTAGAATACGATTAGGTATTGACTCTATTTATTTCAAACCTTGGATGGGGATCATTGGATCATGTTAGATAGTCTTAGTGGATTCTAACCATAAGAAATGATGGGTATCAGTATATATTCTTTGTTCTTATTAGGATTGTGCATGTTAGTAGTTAGTTAGTTATTATTATTGCATATTGTGTGTTACACTTTTATTGTAATATCATTATTACCCTTTCAGTAGTATATTAGGCTACTTGTATTATAGTATATTGTTATGTGGTAGTCACATTATATTAGTTGCGCTGACTCGTTAATGTAGTAAAAGAGCAGGTTATGGTATGATTTTCTATCTTTTGGATTGGTTTACTTTACATGTTTATAGGCAGTCTGGATTACACCTGAGCCATATTCTTAAAGAGGACCAGCAGTGCATTACAAGTTTCCTATCACTTTGTGTATGGTTTTAAAGCATTTTTAGATAATTCCCTTTACATCAGGCTTTATGTCTGACCTGCATTATGTGTTTGTCTGTTTATGTCATGATAACTCTCGGGCACTTGATTGAGCAGTTTGGAAGTCAAGTGCTTTGGGGATAGGCTTGTAGGGTAGCAAGAGTATTCTAGAGTCAAGAAGTTTATATATTGGATATGTATACGTGTTGTTGATGTAGTACATGGCAGAAATGGCATTTTTTATATGAGACTTGTGATATCAAATATTATATTCTAACTATCTATATTGATATTTATTTATCAGTTACTTCCGCTAGTGTGGTCTCTTGTATATTATTTATCATTTTCTGTTTATGTATATTTAATATATTAGATGTTATCTTCCATTGTGAGATTGCATTGATGTACCTTGGTATGATGTTTAGTTTTAAATTTTAACCTCGATTGGTTGTCTTTTGTGTAAGAAGTTAGCCTTTATCATTCGACGTCGATTCCAGATATTAAAAGGGCGGCCGTTACACTTAGTATTAGAGCCTAGGCCTAACACTTAAGACCAAGTAAACCGGTTTGAGTTAAGAAACCTAGTACTTGGAGATACGCTGAGAGAGCATACTTGAATGTTTCTACTATATAATATTGCATACTCCACTTGTCTCTCGAACTTTGATTTATTCAGTTGCTAGTGGCTCAGGTATCTTCATTAAGGCTATCTCTATGAGATGACTGGGTGCACGAACGACTGTGAATTCGGTAATCATAGATGCCTAATTGGTTAAAAGACTATTTGGTTACCACAAGGGATATTTCATCATCTACAAACATTTCAACAGCTGTGGTAGGTGTTGGAGGTGGTGTAGCCCTAGGGGCAAAGAAGTAGATGAGGTTGATGAGCAGGCCATGACTTGGATTGATTCTAGACGTCACTTTGAATCTTGATTTATTTTTGAGAATCAAAAGGGACATTGTTGCCTTATGGTATCAATGACATCAATTTCTGCCTTGGTGAAATATTGCCTTTGTATGATGTCATCCACTAGTGATATGCGAGAAGTGGCATCGATCATATTTGGCATCATTGTGGACCTTTGACATTGGCTCATGGATGCGACATCATTTAATGGTCTTTATTGAAGAAGGGTGTCATTTAATATTCTATAATGCATTAATAACCTCTTTTGGCTGCAAAATTTTATCCCACCACTCTTGTTGTCGATATGCCCTCATACCTTCGAAATCAATAATGCTAGTAACATTTGCCCCCTAGTATGAAAGAAGCATTGACTTTAAATCAATATCTTCGGCATTGGTTATTTACCACCTATTGGTCTTCTTTGCAGATCCAACTGTACATTTAAAACCGATCCAATGGCAGCCGCACGTCTTCTCTAACACTATAAATAGTCAAATCTTTTCCTTCTTCCTCTTTTACCCGCATTTCAATCTCAAGCAAAAGAATTTTCCAAATTCTCAAAATCATTCAAAGTCTTATATTTTAGACATCCAAGCTATTATTAAAGTTCAATTTTTGTCTAATTTCATCACATATTCTGGATTAGTGAGCATTATATATGAATAATCATTAGTGTTTTATTTGGGTTTTTTGATTTCAAATCGACATTTGGGTTTTAGATTTTAGGTTTGGATGTTTAATTATATCGTTAGTATTCATACTATTGGTTAAATTAATGATTTGTTATGTATATAGGATTAACCTTGAACTTTATACCACTAAAGAATTTGATGAGCTGGTTAAGGATCAACGACATTGATTCAAATGCTTGGGAATTTCTGATTTAACGATAAAGCGGATAACCTATTAAACCTGAAACCCAACATTGCTTTGTTTTATATCGAATCTGATGTTTTATGACATCACTATGATGTTCGGTATCAATTAGGCATTTTCTTTGCTTATTATTACGACAATCAATCCTATAGTTTAGAGAATTAATAACGCAAGGTCCTTATACCGCTAATACACAAAGATGCGACAATCGATTTAAATTATAATGTGGCATTCAATTATACTAGCCTTAACTAGAAGCATCGTCATTTAACTTTGGCATCGACTTATGGGGTTAGTGTATGACGCCCATAACCATATGTTATTGCTCTTTTTGAATAACTATTTTAAACGTTTTAGTTCAATATTTTTCGACATTGTTATTTTACGTCATAGCTATTGTAGTAAATTTATGGGTCACTTATAAATATATTATTGAACTATGTCGACCTTACTCACTGATGTTGGTTATCTTATCATTTCGACATTGACTATGGTTGCGGCATTACATTGTAATTTTATAGCAAAACTAATATGACGTTTGACATTAATTCACTCATTCGATATAGATTTATTGATGCAACATAATACTTTGGATATTCTAATGATATTTCTTACTTTAAGTTTCTTATAAGCACCTATAGGCTTATTATATTACCATAAGCCTAACATTTATTTTTATACTCTTAATTGACCTAAAAGTTATGAGTTTGATATGGACTATGCAATGGTCGTTGACTTGTTGCAAATATTATAGTGGACTTTATACTTTAATATTTTTATGTCATAACTTAGGTAGTTCGTAATTAATGTGCTATCTTTTGTTTTTGCATTAATAGCTTATTTTATATCATGAGCATTCCAAATTTCATAAAATATTTAGTACTTAAGAAAGGGGTTCATCTTCTTAACCAGTCGTATATTACCATCCAAGAAGAAGTGGAATCGATTCTCAAACAGTTTGGTATCATAAGCATATAAGCTATTCCTATCGCTCTTTCTGGTAGAATTGACAACCCTCCAGAAGGGTATTTCGCCTTCACTCCAATACACATATGACACTCATGATACCTTCCTTTACCTGACTTTTCTTGAGATTCCTGGTGCACATAAACATCGCTACAATTCAGTTATCTCTAAATTCATACACTTATTTGACTTGCTTGGAAATTCTTACCAAGGAGGCCAAGTTTCCCTCTCTTAGTGCTGAGATTCTTCATACCATAGCTAGCCCTGCAAAAATAGGTGAGCAGCAGGGTAATCCTCTATATCGCATTCGTCCTCTTTCGATTGATCATCAATATCATCAAAAAGACCAAGGAATAGGAAACTCATTTTTTTCTACATCAAATGCTACTCTAGAATTAAGATAACCTTTATCGTTATAAGTAAGTCCTTATTTCTTGTTGCTTATGTTATATTTATCACCCTTATGATGGATTTTTTTAGATTCGGCTCCTAAGCAGTTAGATCCCTCTGATAGCGAAACTATCAAATCCCTGACTTTGACATCCCATAGCATGGGCGATAGACTCACACATCTGATGAAAGTGAATCTTTATCAACACTGGCTGATTCAATACAACCATATAATACTTGGTGAGCCTTCGATGATGAAAGGGAATGCCTAAGGGAAACGTTTGTTGGTTATCACTAATCGAAGTGTTTTCTTTACTTCCTCTCAAGTTCAACTTGAGCCTATTGGTAAGTTTGCATTATAACCAGTATGGAAATCCCAATTTTATTACTTATAAACTATTTTCTTTGTTTTAGGCTCTTCTGCTCTTGTCGTTTCTTTTAAAGGGAAAGAAGTTTAGATAATGCTCCCAGAAAGAGGAAAAATAAAGATGAAGTTCTCGCCTCGTCTCAGATGATTAAACCTTTTCCTTTGAGGACTCCATCGCCAAAGCAACTAAAGCACCAGAAAAGGAAGTGGGCAATGATGCCTCTACTGATATTCCATCTCCTTCCCTAAGTAAAAGGCCTAAGCTTATGGGCGGCTTTACTCTTATTGTTGTGGATGAGGAGGAGCATGTAACCTTCGACTCAATCTCCGATGTGGCAAATGTAGATAAAGCCCAGGAGCAAAAAAGGAGGACCAGACCCCCTGAGTCCCTCCAAATATCTCTTTTCCAACTTATTCAACAGCCATCAGTCGCTTGTGTGCTGACCTTGGTCTGTTTCCTTCTTTGATGATCCTCTTTCCTAAAAGGTTCGGTCTCAATCTCCCATTGTAAGTTTTGAGGATCTTCTCCACTTGGTCGCTTAATCTCCTTCATTGACATTGCTCATGCCACTGCATTCTTCAATTTACTCAAGTGACCATCTCAGTGTCATCCTTAAGCAACTTCCGTTGGTATGCATTCTTTTTTTCGTTTGATTATTCTAATCTTTTAACTCTGTATTGACTTATGTTTCCCATATATTTTTGGCGGCCAAGCATATTTTCCTCCTTCATGAGGCTTGTCATGGACCTTCCAATGAAGTGGCCAAGCTTAAAGGAAAAACCACTTCACTTAACAACAGTATACTTGATGTCGCTAAAGCAAGGGATGAAGTTGTTTCTTAAAGGATAATCTTGCTTCCTCTCTCGACGAGGGAAAGAAAGCTAGACAATCATTGGAAGAAGTTGTGAATTTTTGAAATTTGAGCTTAAGAAGGCCAAAAACTCAAAGCAGATCTTGAGAAGGAAAATAAAGAAAAGGCCGAGCTCGTTGATATGAACAAATCCTTAAAGGACAAGCTATAAAGAAAAACTGGTATCTTGGCCTACTCGAATAAAATTATCTGCAACGCTAAGAAGAAAGTCGCTTCTTTCCTTAATAATGCTCTCCCTAAGATGATTGAGAAGTACTAAGAAGATGCCTTGTTTATGGCATATGCTAATAATATCTGAAGATTTCTAGACTTAGACTTTCCATCCCTCCCAAATTGGAATGACAACTTCAAAAGAACGTTTAGTCTTAAGCTATGGAAAGATAAGGAGTCCATTCAAAAGGAATTTCCTACTGAGGAAGAGGTTGATGCCAAAAAGTTGCTGGCCTTTGATTGTCCTCAAATGAGAAGATAGAATCTGATGGAGAAGGAGATGATGATGAAAATGATGACGATGACGATGATGATTATAATAATGATGATAATAGTGGTGTCGGTGATGGAAAGGTCCTGAAAGACCAAAAGATGAAGGAGATGGGGGAGATGGATCAGCTGATCTTAACTTAGACTCGTCTGCTCATGATGTGGGTTTTACTAAATTTTTGGATCTTCAGTATGCTTCAAAGAAGAATTCTACTCTAAAAGATAACTCTCCCACCCCAATCATCGGCCGAAGGAGAAAATTCAGACTCCTATTTCTCAAGTTCAAGGGACTTCTTTATTTAAATGCCTGAGATGACTTGTTTAGCTCTTAATTGATAAGCTTACTATCTTAGTTAAGGAAAAAGAACAAACTCTATTAGAAGATTCTTTATGAAAAGAGTGTGACTAAGGAGCATCAACTGAATAGGGAACTTGAAAGGCAACTTAAAGAGTATAATGACTTATCTAATAAATACAAACGACTTTCCGGTGACACTGCGCGACTAAAGTTATTTAAGGAAAAACAAGTTGACCCACGCTTAAAAAGAGATCACATATATCGAGAAAGGATTGCGAGAGAGAATGCTGAATTAGTGATGCTCTTTTAGATATTAATCGATGATAGAAATGCTTTGGTGGACTTTCTCTATAAAGTCTACTCCATGTTCAAATTTGTTGATGTCTCCTACTTAGAAGAGAATAGTGAAGCTTTAATTAGGTGCCTTCATAAGAGATATTTAGATGATCATGGAGGGGATCCTCATTCTGGGACTTATTGGAACCTGCCTAGAGTTGATAGTGTTCTTTCTCTCCTAATACACTTCCTCTCGAAAAGATTAAGTATAGCAAGGAGAAATTTATTTTTGAATTTTATAAGAAATCAATATTGTATGAACCTGAATAATTGTATGATTGTAATATGTATATTACAATTCAAAACTTTATTGCTTTAGTTTCTCTTTTTTTATTCTAATTTTCACATACTATACATATTAAGGAACAATCCAATAGCCCTGTTTCCATGGAAATTTTGAGTAAGTTTATCAAATTAAAGAGAGATCTAAAGAGAATTCTTTAATCTTCAGAACATCTTAATTAGCAAAGCATTGTTTTCTTAGAGATCTACAAGAAGTTTACTGTAACATCCCGATATTTCATGCCATTCGCATCCACACATGTCGGACTTGAATTGCTCAAAATATCAGATTGTTAATTTATATTTGGCAAAACTCAGCATATATAGTAAATAAATAAATCACAGAATCACAAACACAGAGTAATATAATAATAAGCAGCGGAAATAAGTGAATAGTAGTTCATGAAGCTACTATATATATATAACAGAGTTAAACAAGATACACTAAAGTTTCGAATACATAGAATTCTCAATACAGTAGTCAAATAACAAAATCTGAATATATAACTGGAGTCAACTGAATTACTGAAAGGTAAATAGATGCAGATGGATCTCCAAGCGAAGCTCCAACTCCAAAGGTGAGTCTCAAATGTTGTGACACTCAGTCTGACCCGAGCGTAAAGCAAAAACACAAAACGCTCAAGTTAGAATTAACATTCTTATATCAATAAATCCAACTCAAGTGAAATATCAACTGAAATACAAGTAACTCAAAGGATGTTTGGGATAACCATCCTCTAAGGATCCATGGAACTATCTACTATGTAATAATATACGCTATTATAATATGTCTATAGTAAAGTAAAAGTATTAAAATAGCATTAAGGCGTTACCCATATCCCCCTTAACACATTTTTATATATTCCCATAGTCTATACAATACCGTAATTCCTCCGTAAACTGGAGGGCTATCAGAGGGCACTCCATAGGTATGGTACAAACCAAACTCGTAGAAGGCACGATAGGGCATGCGACACGGCACTCGAGGCAATGCCAGGGTAGTATACCGTTCGCAGATCCATACTGGTGGTAACGCATAGCAACTACTACCGGCCACCTTGTGACACACTCCCAAAATCAAAGGGTGCACCCAATCAAATCACAAAATCAATAGAATGGTATCGAAGAAATGTGTTCGATAGGAGGAATGACCTCACTTGGCCCGACGTAGCTCCTGTTTTAGCCGCATCAAGCTGACCCACAGGAGTCAGGGTCACGTAAATACCATATAGAATCATCACCAAACCATCTTACTTCATTCTGGAATCTCCACCACGTACACAGTTGTTAAAGTGGTTTTCGGTATTGGCAGAGAGTATAACAATATCCAATCCCGGTCTCTTTAACAACCAAACGTTATTATAACACCGTGGTCATTTCATTTCAAATCATATTTCAAAACCAAAATATCATATCTATTTCAAACCCATATCAATACGATATCATTATTCACTTAAAATAATATTCATTTCCAAAATCATAACACTTTCCAAAATTATAACACTTCTGAAATCATAACATTTTTGAAACCATAACACTTTGAAAATATATAGCACTTTGAAATCATATTACTCCGACTTAAACAGTTTAGATATTAAAATAGTATATATAATAAAATAGTTTATATAATAAAATAGTTTATAAAATAAATAATTAGTATATTAAAAATAGTTAAAATTAAAATAGTTTATATTTAATTAATTTATAAAGTAAAATATTAAAATAGTTTAAATATATTTTAAAATACTTTATATAATCTAATAGTTTCCTGAAATTTCACAAATCGATTCGGGTCAACTCGAATTCCAAAATTCAATTTAATTTAATCTCAATTCACCAATTTTTAATTCAGTTCAAACCATTTAAAATTTATATCGATTTCAAATACATATATAAACTAAAATTTAAACCATTTCAATTTCAATAGATTTCAAAGCTTAAATTCATTTATCTTTCAAATTCAACCTTACCATTATTTAATATTGAAAATTTACTTAGTAAATCCATATCATTTAAATAAAAACTTAAATTACAATTTATATAAACTAAATATTCCCTTCAATTTATTTACTTGAAATATTCATTTAATCACTTTAAATCAAAATCAAGTTATAAATCATATCTTTAAAATCTCAAATTTAATAAGTTTTAAATCGGTTTTATTTAAGAAAAATTCAAATAAATTTCAAATAAATTTCTATTTCTCTTTCTAACTTAATTTATTAAAATTATTCTAATATCTATTTTAAAAATATAATATCATAAAATCAATATTTATTAAAACCACATATTTCTTTTCAAAACCTTGGAAATCATTTTCAATATACATATATATACCAACGGTGTCTGTATATAATTTTCTATCCTATGGTCAAGTGATACAGATATTTATCATTTCAATCCGCAATTTAAATATATATACGGGTATATATATCTTTTTAACCCGCAATCCCAAATTCAATTCAATGAAAATCGCTTGGGTTTATCATTTCAACCATAACGATTTTCTCTTATTCTACAAAATCGTTCGGGTATGTATCACTTCAACCCATAGGGAATTTCTATACTAACAGGGAACTTGTAGAGTTAGTACATATATGATAAAGTATAACATATCAATAACAGAGATATATCATCAATAACAAATTAAATAAAATATAAACAATAGGATATTGTGTCATATCCCATAGGTGAACAATTTCAGGTAATAGCATATCATATATAGCAATTATAAAATTAACAGTTAAATTTAGCAACATATTTCAATTGTCGTTTCAATTGAAATCAAATTTAATAAATATAAGAACGTTAATCGTGAGTGATTGCTCACCTTTCGAGGCTAGAGATGAACGAGAATGGTATGGACACAGATATGCACATGAAACAACAATAAGCTAGGGATTGCTGCGACAAATTCGATATTGAAATGTAAGTCAAGATGGCCCGAGATCGATGAAGCGAGATATATTACATATATATAAATTTCAAAATTCAAATTTTAAAAATCCATATAAACTTACTTTGCTGTAATTTATACATACAATCGAAAGTATGAAGAAAAAAAGTTACTTTATATAAAATCAATACTTTATAAAATCAATATACATAACTACATAAAATATATTACTAACATATATTACATTACATGAATCATTTCTTAAACTATATATTATTTTTATACAAATACAACTTACATACTTCCTATATATCACTGTAATATATAGTTTAAGAATATATACAAATGAAATTATATATGCAGACCTGAAAACTGGGAAAAAGGAAAATATGTAAGCAACTTAGAAATATATACACATTTCAATAAAACATGTAATAGGAAAACTACAAGATATAATATATATATACTTCTGTACCTAGAAATATATATGTATATTTAACTTGAATCAAGTACAGCTTACATTCAAATTTTTTTTACAATAGATGACAGAAAAGTCAATGTTAACATACTTATGTTTTGAAAATCTATATATATTTTATTACAAAATTCATTACTATTATACTAATATCTACTGTGATATAAAACCCATATCTTACTGCTATATATATACTCATTAAAATCAAAGTACTGATACATATCATAATCAAAAACCTTTACAGCCTATATTTATACATATACTAACATAAGTACAGCTTGCATAAACACATATATAAACTTATTAAAATGCAAGATACTTATATATAGTATATATTATTCACTGCAAAATATTAAGATCACATCATACAAATAATTTTTCTTACTGTAATATATATATACCTTTAAATTAGATCAGATTATCAAGATATAAAACCAAATATAAAACACAGACATCACTACAGTCAATATACAATAGAAAATAAAGCTATATTAACACACCTTACCTAATACTTAAACCTAGGTATATATATAACTATTATATAAATCTTATACCCACAAAACATACTATATAAATGAAGGAACTATATGTAATTTGTATATAAAAAAATTCAATAGATAATACATAAGTCATAAAATTTATATCTTTACCAAAGGAGGAGGCTCAAAAAAGTGAAGCGGCCGATGAAGAAAAAAACTGCTGCGCGGAGGCCGAGCAGCTGAGGCGGAGGAGGAAGGAGGAGCTCGGTCGAGGTGGGAAGGCTATGTCGGGTTGTTTGGAAATAGGGTTTCAGCAGGCAAGGGTCGGGGTGGAGGTGAAGGCCAATGGTGAAGGCGATGCACATGAGCGGCTCGAGTTTCCAGAGAAAGGCAGAATAAGGTGGAGGCCGACGTTGTGGGAAGGCTGGGGAGATGTGTGAGTTAGTGCCAGGAATGGCGGAGGTAGTTGGCGAGCTGTTCAAACGAATGGAGGCAGAGATTTATATTTTGGTGAAGGAGCAGATTCAAATGGAAAAAAAATGAAGAAGCAGATATGATAATAGAAACAAGTAGACATAAGATTTTATGAATATAACTAATATTTATTATATTACTCAGAAGAACACAGACCGAAAAGAAAAGGAAAAGACCAAATAGAATAAATTTTGAACCCACAGGAAAAGCCATAGTCACGTCCACTAAATTAAGTAATAATAAAAGCTAAGTGGCCATTCAGTTTTATACCATGGGTGGTAAATGGACAAAGAATTCAAAAGGGTCAAAGCGGTACCGATACGGTAAATCGGTTCACCGATTTCGCCGTCTTCCGGACTCCGAAACACACAAACGAATATGCTGCAGGGATCAGCTCAATGTGACGATCAAAACAGTATACAGATATCAATGGTACGATCATCCTATCAAAAGTCGATAATCGGTACCGAAAATGCTGCTAAAATGCCGGAAATAAGATAAACGGAGCAATAGCAGTCCAAATTTGATGAAATGAAAGATGACGTTTCACTCAGAAGATGATTTACAAATTTATTATATAAAAATATTCAGGTTTGGAAAAAACTTTATTATCATCTAATATTAACTGATTTAAATTGAAATAGAATTACATAAGAAAATAAACTTCCAAATTATCTGATGAAAATTTACCATTTACTATGTTTAAATAAACGTATTCCAAATATTAAATTTTCAATTCAAAATTTTATTATTTAAATTTCACAAAATTCAATTAATTAAATTAAATTAAACTAATAAAAATTTATGGGTCGTTACATTTACACACGATTTTCTTACTTTCATTTTGACTTCTTGGATGATGAGAAGGACAAACTACTCGGTGAAATTCAAACTTATAACGCCAAATTGCTATGTGGGCATACTAGCCCTCTGGCCGAGAAATAGGACTATCATCAATTTTCTCCAATTATTAACCGACGTGGATTAAAGTTTCTTTTGACTCTACCCTTATTTTATCTGCTGGGTTGTTTGGAAAGGCAAAACTGCTGTTTCAAAACTTTACGAGTTAATTGAATGTTTAAATTTGAGTTGTGATGTAATTTGAATTTCCTTATTGTTTGGCACTTTTTGCTATTACTAGTGAAAAAGCTTACTTTCCATGTACTGATTTCCTTTTTATTTATTCTGAATAAGAAAACCAGCTGATATTTTCATCTGGTCCTTTAGATGTTATTTCTCAACTGAATGATATTAAAGATAGACTAATAGCTGATATTGAAATGAAGCGCTCTTCTCAAGATGCTTTGGATTTACGGTTTTCGAACAATCCAGAAGCGCAAGAGTGGCATAGGAAATATTATCAGTTAATATTAATGTTTGAACGCTTCAAAGAAATTAACGAAAAAGGTAAAGAATTTCAAGAGTTGAAAAAGAAGATAGACACTGTCCTACGGTCTGGACCTTTAGTTAGGACCGACGTAGAAATAGCTAAATTACATCGACAAATAAATGACTTTAAAGTGGATCTTCTAAAGAGTCAAGTATCCTGCCAATCTTTGGAACTTGTTGCGAGTGGAGGCGATTCCTGCCTTCCTACTTCTACTCTTGGGAAAATGACAAGGTCTCAATCTTTAACAAGCAAGGAATTTCCTACCTTGTTAAACCCACCTCCGGACCTAAGTAATGAAGTGATCTCCAAATGGGGTAGGCAAGTCAAGTTTGAGTGCATGCAGTTTTTCTACAAGAAATGGAATGAAAAAGTTTCCTAACGTCTCGATGGGTATGAAAGTCAGGTTGAAAAGCTTGAGCGTGAAAAGCATATGCCCAAGCATGAGATTGAGGAATTAAAGGGCATGGTTCAAACCTTAAAGGGAGCCAATAAGACCCTCAAGCGTGTACTGAAGACTCAAATTGATTCAATTGATGATGCAAACACTATTCAAAGAAAAGAGAAGAAACTCAAAGAGCATTTGGATGTGACCATTCGCCACATTACCAATTCTTCATCAATTGCTGACGGTTTGAGGAGGATGGAACAGAGCCTTGCCCTTTAATAGAGAACTGCTTGTAGATTTCTGAATAGACCCTTCTATAATTTAATTTATGTAACTATGATTTTTGTATTTAACAAGTAAATTGTAAATAAACTCATACCTGAATCATTGATATTATATTCTTTTTGCCTTTGTTTGAGATTGGTTATTAACTTCCCAATTTCAGTTTAATACTTTGAGGTCGATGTTTGGAGCATTGTTCGCCTTTTTTTCTTTTGAGATTTTAACATATAAGCTAATATTCTACTTGTTAAGCGAACCAGAAGCCTTGCTAATTGAGCAATCAACATTTTAGTTAGTATAAAGACCATAAATTTTGATATTGATTTAAGAGTCTGCCTCTTAATTAATGATACTCAATAGCTTGCTTAGTAACAGAGATCCCTATTTAATAAGAAAGTTGAATTCCAATTTGAATTTAAAAGATTGAGAGCCAATTTAATGAAGCTCCACTATCTTGATAGTAACATGAAATAGAATAACAAAAAATCCACCTAACAATATTATAAATCGAAAACCGGAAAACTCACCTGGCAATAGTATGAATAGAAGAATAGAAAACCCATCTAGCAATAGTATAAATAGAATACCAGAAAACCCATTTGGCAATAGTATGAATAAAAGACCAGAAAACTCATTTGGCAATAATATGAATATAAGACAAGAAAATTATCCAGTAACTAAAGATTACTTCTTCTTTAGAGCACAAATGGCTCATTCTATCAGACCTTCCTCTTAAAAGATTATTTTTGCTTTAGAGCGCTAATGGCTCATATTTGATAGATTTTTCTTTAGAAGATTGATTGATTTTGATTTGGAGCACAAATGGCTCATTATTGAAAGATCTTCCTATAGAAGATTTTTTTTCTTTGGAGCGCTCACGGCTGATTTTTGTCAATTATTTCTCTAGAAGATTGTTTTGATCCATTCTCTTGAATAGAGTGCGATTGACTCGATTGATTTTTTGGCACCATATTAGGTAATGATCTCAACTTAGATCAAACCCTTATCACCGTCTTAAGTGATGATTTAAGTCTTTTGTCCGGTATGTTTGGTTAGTTATCTTAAGTAGAACCAAAGACTTACCCAACCTCCCTCTAGGAGGTGCTTTAGTTAGGTCTTATAGACGGTACTGTGGACTGGTTCGGTGCTTTGGATAAGCTATCTTAGGCGGGACTAAAGGCTTACTCCGTCCTCCCTCTAGGAGGTGAATCAGTCAGTCCATATAGGTGGTACTAAAGGCTTATTTGATGCTTTGGCCAGGCCGTTTTCTGGTGGGACCAAAGGCTTATTCCGTCCTACCTCTAAGAGGCGACTTAAACAGGTCATTTTTAGGTGGGAATATAAGCTTTCTTTTAAAAGATCTCCCTTTAAAAGACTGGGAGCACTAATGACTTATTTTTGACAGATCTTCCTTTAGAAGATTGTTTTAGAGCGCTAATGGCTCATTTTTGATAGACCTTCCTCCAGAAGATTGTAATGGTCTTAATTTGGATCGAACCCCTTATCATCGTCTTTGGTGATGATTAAGGTTTTTCACTTTATTTTAGGAGATTTTTACTCCTTTCCATGATTGATTCAGTAGATACACTTAAGAAATTTTTCTTTATCATCAATTTCAATGTCTTTTTACAAACACTTTAAGCTTTCCTTGTCTTAGGAGATTATTAATCATCCCTTCCAAATTTCGACATTGATTCATGTCGTGCCCATTATAATAGTGATAATGACAATACAATCCTCTAAGAATTCTTTCATTCTTCGGTCGCTTCTTTAGTGAAGGCCAATAGTTGAACTTGTCTCTAGTTAAGAGGTAAATGTTCTCATAAGAAGTAGTAAGAGTAGTTCTGGGAAAGCCATGATTCTCTTCAGTTCTTCTTGGCTCTTTTGTTGTATGTGACAGGCTCTTTAGTCTCAATAGTGAATTTTCATTTTAAAGAGCTTTAATTCTCCTTCAATCCATAGGAATGATTAAGCACTCTTCCATTTTTGAGTGAATCCATTGAAGTCCCTCTCTATTTCCTTTTCGAAGACGGTTCCCTTAGCATTGAGTTAGATTTCCTTCTCATTTTCATGAAGATGTTATCTTTCTCATCATTCTTTCCCAAAGCAAAGAATGGAGTGGGCTCTATCTGGAAGGGGTTTAGGCTCCATTTTCCCGAATTATAAGAAGCTACTTGATTTCTCTTATCTTCCATGATTTCTAATGCAACAAGTCTTAATACTTGCTCCTCATGAAGCCGGAGATCGCTAGTGATTTTGGTAAGTTGGCCTAACTATTCGAGGCTCAAAGGATCCTTGTTCAGAAACATCCATTGTCCAAATGAGGTTGGATAGGATTTGGAATGGGATATGTTTGGTAGGGATAATTCCTTTAAGCCCTTTATATTCAGGTTAAGGTAGTTCCACTTAAAGGTTAAGTGGAGATGGAGGTTCGAGCCCTTTTTTTAGCGCCAAAAAGTTAACAAATTTCTTTGTTAACACCCAAAATTGCAAGGAAAGAGGAATTTGGTTGAATGAAGGCTTGGTTCAACCTTATGGAGCTCAACGAGTGTTGGAAAAAGCGACACTTGATTAAGGAAGGGCTTAAGAAAATAGGCTTAGTATGTTCAAGTCCATGATGATATCATAAATTGTTCATACCGAAACTATGCTCAAATTTATGTAGAAGTCATATCTCCGATATAGAATAATCTTATACCAATAGAAATCAAGATATCTATGTTTAAGAATTCAAAGTAAGTTATGATAAAAAATAACAAGTGCTTTGAAACTCGAAACAAGCCATCGGTCATGAAATTTTCATTCATATGCTATGAAATGGATGAATGTGCATAGCCTTATGAGTACAAAGTTTAACTGTTACAATCGGAAAAAATCCCCAAATCAATTTAGGGTTACGAAGTTTAAAATGTAAGAAGTTGAGAAAAGAATGATTTTCCCCTTCTTCCATGCCCTTATATCGGTATTTATTGGGGTTGAAAGATGTTGCATGGATGTTATGCGGCATGCCTGTTCTACAACATTGAGGTTCATCTCGATGATGCTAAAGATATTACTTTGAATTGATGACTTGTGGCATTCTATAGTGTATTTATGGGCTATTGCATCGTCAAGGCGCGATATTGATAATAAGCAACATTGATCACATGGGGATTTATAATAAGCGGCATTGATAATGGGCAGCATTGATAATTGGTGGCATCGATAACATACGGCATTGATGATAGGTGGCATCAATAAGGAGCAACATCACAAGGAAATGACATTAAAAAGATGTAGTATCAATCTAAGGTGATATTAACTAGATGCGACATCAATTCTACCTTCATGGATGAAGTGCGGCATTGGTTAGAATGCAACATCAATGAGGTGTGACATGGATGATGCATTATTCCGCTATGACATTGATGGCTTACAGTATACAATGACATCAATTTCTGCCTTGGTGAAACATTGGCTTTGTAAGATGTCATCCACTAGTTATATGCAGGATGCGGCATCGATGATATGAGGCATAATTTTGGATCTTTGACATTGGCTCATGAATGTGACAGCATTTAATGGCCTTTGTTGAAAAGGTTGGCATTAATGGTATGCGACATTGATGTCATGTGTGCATGTGGCATTCAATATTCCATATTGCATTGATAACCACTTTTGGTTGCAAAACTTTTATCTTGAAACTCTTTTTATCGATATTCCCTCACACCTACGAAATTAATAAGGGTAGTAACAGTATGCAAACTCTACTAAGTGTAAATGATCGTCTCACAAGCCACTGAAATTGAGAATGCAAGCTTGTAAGAGATCCTCCAATATACAATTCACCCTCCCAGTTTGCCTGTCTGTTTGTGAGGGATAAGCTGTACTAAGAGGGTGCTCCATCCCCAATGCCTCTTGTAAGATCTTCGAAAACCAGCTAGTGAACAAAGGGTCTTGGTCACTTACAATGCTCTTTGGCACACCATGGAATCGCACAACCCATGTCATGTATAGCTCGACCAATTTGGATGTCGTCCTACTAGACTTGATGGTTATGAATAGAGCACTCTTTATCAATCTATTGACTATGTCCCAAATGCTATCGTACCCTCCTCTGGACCTCGACAATCCAATAATGAAGTCCATTCGAAAATTGCTCCCATTTCCACTCGGGAATCTCGAGCGTTGTAGCAAAACCACTCAGCTTCTACTGCTCTGCCTTTACCAACTGATAGTTCATGAACTTTGAGATGAATGCCCCAACATCCTTCTTCATTCCTTCCCATTTAAATTTCTGACTTATGCCATGATACATTTTATTGCCATCAGGAAGTATAGTCAATCTTGAATGATGGCACTCACGTAGCACCTCATCCCTCAACCCATCGGTATTAGGAACAAACAACCTTCTATCCTTATAGAGCCACCATCGCGGTCGATCTTATACTGCTTCATCTCCTCAAACTCTACTCCTTCCCTCATCTTCACCATGATCTCTGCTAGTCCAGCACCTTACCTCTAAGTAGTACTGATATGGTCAATTAAGGTAGGTCTGATCATCAGGCTAGCCAACACTTCCGGCTCTAGCACACATCGATGTCTAAGATCATAACCAGCAATCAACTCCAATTGCTTCCATTCTAGGAATATCACTCCTAAGCTAGCATGTCTCCTACTTAAAGCATTAGTGACCGCAATTCCCTTACCAGGGGCATAGGAAATGTCAAAGTCATAGGAGGTTAGGAACTCTAACCATTACTGCTAACTAAGGTTAAGGTTCTTCTGGAAGAATAGATACTTCAACGACTTGTGGTCCATATACAATTCGAACCTATCCCCAAGAAAATAATGCCTCCATATCTTCAAAGAAAATACTATTGCCGCCAACTCCACATCATGAGTTGGATACTTCTTCTCATGCGGTTTCAGTTATCGACTAGCGTAGGCGACAACCTTTCTTTTTTGCATCAACACTGCACCAAGTCCAGTACCACATGTGTCTATGTATACCGTCGCACCTATTCCCATTCGGAATGACTAACACTGGTGCACTTGTCAACCTCGCCTTCAGCTCACTAACGTGTGCTTGCACCTCACATCCTAAATAAAAGTCTAATTCTTCTTTGTTAAGTTGGTTAATGATGTTATTGCCTTAGAGAAGTCTTGGATAGAACATCTATAGTATCCTACTAGTCCAAGGAAACTTCTCACATCTATAGTGATCTTGGGTCGATCTAGTCTTGTACTGCAACCATCTTCGTAGGATATACACCAATACCCTGCTTAGAAACAACATGACCCAACAATCGCACTTCCCCCTCTAGAAGTTACACTTCAAAAACTTCGCCTCTAATTGATGCTTCCTCAACACCTCGAGCACAATCCTCAATTGCTCTTTTTGTTCTTCCTACATCCTCAAATAAACAAGGATATCATCTACAAATACAAGTACAAAATTATTTAGCCGACCGTGAAAACAGGTTCATAAGATCAACAAAGTATGTTGGTACGTTGGTTGGTTCAATTGGCATAACGAGCCACTCATAGAATCCAAACGCTGTATGAAACGATGTAACTGGCTCACTCTCCTTCTCTACTCTTAGTTGATGAAACCTTGTTGCAAGATCCAACGACACCATAGCACCATGAAGCGGATCAAATAAGTCATCAACACGTGGGAGTGGATACTTTTTCCTTTTCATCACCTTATTCAGTTCATGGTAATCTACACACAATCTCAGAAAGCCATCCGCCTCAGTGGTGAATATTACAAGTGCACCCTTGTAGATTTGCTTCTATGAATGAACCCTTGCCTCAATAGGTCATTCACTTGCACCTCCAACTCCTTTTGCTCTCTCGGTGCCATAGACCTCAAAGACATAACTATCGGTTTGGCATCCTTCACCAAATCTATATGGAAACAATCTCCTTGTGTGGTGACACTCCAGTCACCTCTTTGAATATGTTTGGATACTCCCTCGCTATAGGAACAGATGAAAGCTCATCATGTGAGATCTCGAACAAGTACAAAAAGCTAATCATTACCTCATTGTTAGGTGGGCAGCCTATCTCCAACCTACGCCCATCATCTAACCCCATCATCACCAACGACCTCTCACAATTCACCACTACTCCATACTTATGTAGCCATTCCATCCCCAGAATAATACCAAACCCCACAAAACACAGAATAAAGCAATCACAAGCAAACAAACATCCATGACTTGATAAGGCTGCATCTTGACAAACCATGCAATGGCTAGTCGATCCTCCAACAAGGTATGTAACAATCAAAGGTCGGTCAACTATCTCGGGTTTCAATCCCAATCTATCTACCAAATCAAAAGACATGAAGGAATGTGCAGCCTTGGTATCGAATAAAACACGTAAAGATGTACTAGAAATTGAAAGCATACCCTGTACAACAATGCTCTTCCCCTTCTCCTTCACCGATGGAGCAATCGCCAAAGCTGGAACAGTGTTCAAAGCATAAGCAGACATAACATACTTATTCCTTGGTGGTTATGGACAATCCTTCTTGATGTGCCCCGGCTTGTTGTAGCATTTCTTGCCTCCGCCTTTCAATCTCCGACAAGATGGCCTTTCTCCCCATAATTATGGCAAGTGGGCTCCTACTCGCCCTTCTTCTGACCACCCTTTTGAAACTGCTTCTTCTTCTTCTTGTTATCCCACTTTCTCTTACCTCCCTCGCCGGCTTGTAGCTTTGGCTCATCCCTAGGAGCAACAACCAACTTAGGCTTAGGATATAGACTCTCATGTCGAAGATCCTTCTTCACCAACCTCTTGTAGGTCTCATCGATATGTCTTACTAGCTTCTCTACCAGATAATCATCCAAGCCCATGATAAATTTTTCAATCTTCTTAAGTGGAGTATCGATAAAAATAGGCTGTACTTCGACAGTGTGTCGAACTCAGCTACGTACTCCAATAAAGACATATCCCCCGGTCTCAAGTCAGCAAAATTTTGGAAGAACACCAACTTTTGTGCGGTCGGTATATGTTCCTCTTCAAATTTGGCCTTGAACTGCTCCTAAGTAATCTGGTCCTCAGAAGTAGTAATCTTAACGGTGTTCCATCACCCCATAGCCCTTTTCTGAAGCTGTCTAGAGGCCATCTTCTTCTTTATCGCATCCTCTAACTCCATATCCTTAAAGATGCATTCGTAGGTGTCTAACTAATTCTGCACTTCGATGGCCGATTCTGTTCCGAGTAATAGTTTGCCTCCTAGAGTAGAATAATCCTTGTTTAGTTTGGCAAAGTCGACCCTCGGCGCTTGCACTGGAGCACCACCATCAATAGCCACAACAGGAGCAACTTGGGCATTTTGAACCATGTTTCTCACCATCTCAGCGAACATGTTTTGCAAGTCGAGGTTAGCAGCCCCTGATTCCGCCTCCATGTCAACTCCAGAGATGGAGTTCCTAGTAGCATTCCTTATTAGGCGGCTTATATTTATAAGTTGTAGCAAGAATGATTGGTCACTCTAAAAGGAACAAGTGTTGACTATGAATGCAATATGACTTATATACTATATATAGATATTGTAACGACCAGATATTTTAGACCATTCGCATCCATTATAAGTGTATAGGTAGACACTCATGCCGGAGTTGAATTGCTCAAAATACCGCGTTGTTAATTTAAATTTGGCAAAACTGAACGTATACAGTAAATAAATATAATCACAGATCACAGACACAGAGTAATAAATGCAGCGGAAATAAAAGAGATAGTAGTTCATGAAGCTACTATATAAATGTATAAGTTACATCAGAGTTAAACCAGATACAACGGAAGAGTAATACGATACATCAGATACAAATCCGAATACATCATTGGAATCATCGAATACTGAAAGCAGAATAGATGGCTGGATCTTCAAGCAAAGCTCCAACTCCAAAGGTGAGTCTCTAATACTGGTACACTCAGTCTAACCCGAGCGTAAAGCAAAAACACAAGACACTCGAGTCAGGATTAACATTCTTATATTAATAAATCCAACTCAAGTGAAATAGCAATTGAAATACAAGTAACTCAAAGGATGTTTGGAATAACCATCCTTTAAGGATCCGTTAAACTATCTACTAGGTAGTAATGTACGCTAAGTAGATAATGTCTATCAGTAATATAAGGTATCAAAATAGTGTTAAGTTATGGCCCATTCCACCCTTAACACATTTTTATTCCCAAAAGCATATACAAGACCGTAGTTTCCCCAAAACCGGAAGTCACCAGAGGGCAATCCATATACTAAAGGTACAAAACAGATTCGTAGTGGTCGCGAATAGGGAATACAAGTATGACAAGGCACATGAGGCAATACCCAAGGTAGTGACACTACTGTTCGCCTGATCCGGACTGGTGAGAACGCATCGCCGCAGCGACCGCAACACCGTGAAACAACACTCCTAAAATCAAGGGTGCACCAATCGACAACAAGTAATGAGTAGTTCGAAGAAGTGTGTTCACTTGAGGTAGCTGACCTCCATTGGCCCGGCACGGCTCCTGTTTTAGTCATTTCCAATTTGACACAAGTGTCAAGGCTATCCATTATCGTTCTCTTTCTTCAGTCATCACGAACATCATTCCAACCACTTCATTCTGGATCATCACTCCGCGTATAGTCATTAAAGTGGTTTCGGTTTAGACAGAGAGTATGTCCATAACCGATTCCGGTCTCTTTAATAACTTCCGTAATTATTACACCGATTGGTCTTTTAATATATTTCAAAACCAAATCAAATTCAATTTCAATTAGAATTTGTAAACCAACATTTCATTTCTCTTTCGAAATCAATTTCCAAAATTTACATTTCAAAACTTCCAAATTCATAATTTCAAAATCTTATAATTCAATTTCAATTTCTATTTAAACAATTCAAATATTGTTTCAAGTTCGTATATAAGTTTCATTCCGAAATCATTTAAATTAATTTAATTTAACATTCAAATCAATTTAACTTCATTTATCGATTTCATTTAATATTCATTAAGTAAATTTGCCATTCAAAACCATTTCTATTAAATTTCCAATTCATTAAATCCATTATTCAAATTCAACTTCCTTATATCAAAACTTACAAATTGAATTAAATTAAATTCATCAAATCAAATCCTTTAAATTTTCAAGTTTTACATTAATTTCAATAAATCACATTTTATTTCTGGTTAAAGAAATTCAAATTCACTTATTTACTTACTTAAATAATTTTCCAAAACTAAATTAATAAAGAACTCAATTTCAAATATTTACGAAGTAAAATTCACTTATTTCAAAAGTTCAATTTTTTCTTATTAAAGAATTCAATTCAATTTAATCATTGAATAATTAAATCTTATTTAATTATTAAATAATTCAAAACTTAATTATTAAATAATTTCAAAGTTTAATAATTTCAAACTTAATTATTAAATCATTTCAAAGTTTAATAATTTCAAACTTAATTCAATCATTTCTCAAATTAAACAACATTATTTCATCAATTACATTGTTAATATTTTGTTTCAGATTATTAAATATTAACATTTTCCTTTCATTAAAATTCAAATTTCAACTTCATTTCAAAACCATATTATTTATTCAAATAGAATCTTCGCTTATTTTTAAATCAAATTATTGACCAATCGGGTTTTATTTAATTCTCTATCCTAGGTCAAAGTTCAATTTGGGTATTTATCATTTCAACCCGATTCCAATTCAATTCAAAATCAAAACATAGCAAAGGGAACTTGCAGTGTGATAACTGGGATGGTGTCAAAGTAAATAAACAAGCAATAACAACAATCAATATCAATCCAATAATCAATTCAAATAATCCCGAAATAATCGTATTAATTCACATTGTTATTTGTGTAAATTAATATAATTATTTCTAGAATCTACACTATCATTTCATGTAGATTAAAGATTATTACACTAATATTTATATGGTTTTTCAATTGTCATTCGATTTCAATTTTAACAGTACAACAATTAATCAAATATACGTTCAATGGTTCAAAGTGTAATTATCACTATTCTACATGTCAATTAATTTAACAATTAAAAGAGGTCATATTCAACAATTCAAATTCAACATATGTGTCGATTCAAATTTTAATTATCCTATGTCAAATTTATTTGCATAATATTTATCACTTTATACATTACAATTTTAACGTCCAATTGTAAACATCAAACAATCAGTCATTTAACAATCAAACTGGATTATCATTGCATATTTAACAGATATTGGTGTCAGATGTCACAGGTGAACTGATACAGGTAATAACAGTGTAAATACCTAACAGCAGCATATTTCAATTGTCGTTTCAATTGAAATCAAATTTAATAAATAAAAGAACGTTAATCGTGAGTGAGTGCTCACCTTTCGAGGTTAGAGATGAACGAGAGTGAGATGGACTACGAATCCAAGCATGAGATCCAAATCAAATCAAGATTGGCACGGATTTTGGCGACAGAGCTGATTAATAGGAATGGACGAAATCGAATCAGAACAGAATTTGAATCAACACAACTTAAACTTAACAATTTAACATAAATGGAAACAAAATAAATATTATATCCATATATATCCTCTTCTAAAATTAATATTCAAAATTTAAACTCATATTTAAAATAATATATATCTATAACCAAAATATGATGAACATAGACTAATATATATATATATACACATATATATAACTTACGTACAAGTTATATTTTAAAATAATACATATATATACATAAACATGTCACTATATATGTACAAACAATATAACTTATACACTACCAAGTATACTTCCAAACTACATATTCAAAAACTTATAAAAACTAACATTTATAGAAATCATAATATAAACTAAACACATGTTTTACACCATGTAACTAACATATAAATGCAGACAGCAAATCACATATGACGTACAACTTAAAATATAAAAATTGACATATACACAAAAATATATATATATATATATATTACCAATATAAAATCTCCACCCTTTTAAACATATATCTGACACATATTAACATTTCCAAACAAACCCATAATGCAAGCTATACAAATAACCATATATGTATACTTTATAAAGATCAGGTATGTATATAGTCTAATATATGACCCTATACAGCGAGATTAATATAACCCTTTATAACTTTATACTAAGTAAACCGTATAACTTTATATAACAGATCATATAGCTCAGGTTCGCTAAATATACTTACATATAACTCACCCATACAATCATGGAGAAGCCAGTAAAACATATACAACAAGTAAATCGATATATGTACATATATATTCAGTAAAATGTTAAGTTAACAAACAGATCTATATACGAACCTTCATATAATATATATAACCGATAACATTGAAACTATAACATATATATAAACATACACTTTAAAACTTGAAAGTTTGAAAATAATCATATGCAACAAGTATATGTACTAACCAGACAATGCAGCAACCTTATATATATATAATATAATACAACCACTTACATACTACATATATAAATTATACAATACTATTTATACTAACAGGCAACCTACAACTAACAGATTCTAATATAACATACTATACAACTTTATAAACAAATGTATATATTTTTTTTATATAATATAACAACCAACTCAACAATAACTTTAGTATGCAGACAACTTTACCCATACCAAGTGACAGCAATATATATAAACTTAAACAGCAATAGACAAAAAAATTTCTCTTCTTTTATCTTTCATCTATGCATATCATATTGAAAGTACTGTATACAACAACAAATATATATAATCTATAAACTAAGTTTAAGTATAAAATATGATATATATTTATATACCTTATATATCATCACAGGCAAAACTAGGGGAAGAAGATGAAGGCCGAGGGCTGCGGGAAGGATCTGCTGGGTCGCTGGCCAGATAGGTAGATCCGAAGTGTCGTTCAAGGTGAGGTGGTTGATGGGTGGGTTTCCAGAAAGGTGAAGATGCGCAGATGGTTGCGTGCGTGGTATGGGGTGAAGGCGGTCACGAGCTAGCAGGGTGAGCTTCGGGTTTCAGGGGTTCAGGTGGTCGGACTTGGTGTACGAGGCTGAGGTGTAGGCGGGCGATTGGCAATAGGAGGAAAGAAGGATGATGGGTTGTCCACGCGATTGTGGAGATGAGCTAGGCAGAGGCTGTGGGGTTCGAGCTGGGGTTGATTATTGCTATGGAGGTTGTAGATTTGCTTGGGGAAAGGAGAGCAAGTATACGGCAATGGTAGAAATTGGTAGGTGGAAAGAATAAGAACAGAGAGATGTTTAATAAATATTATTGTTTTTTTCGTGTAAACTCGTTTCAATTGAAACTGATAGAAATGAAGAGGCTAAAATAAATGAGCACACTAGTCATAAATTTCTTTCTTTTTCAAAATGAATAGTGCAACCGAAAAATAAAAATAGAATATGAAGCAACAATTTCGAAACGATGGACATGCGAAAGTCCTGTGCCGAATTTAATAAAATTTCTTACTCGGCTGATTGAATTATACGTTAAGTAATTGAAAGGACAAAGAATTGAAGGGTTTAAATACGTAGCCGATACGGAATCGTTATATCAACCCGGCAGCGAACTGGACTTCAAAGTATCGAAGTGAATATACCGTAGAGATCGGTACGATGAAATGATCAAAATGACACACAGATATTGGTGGTACGATCACCCGATCAAAAATCGATATCGGTACCGAAATGCTACTAATCTGTCAGAAATAAGGTGAACGGAGCAATAGAAGTCAAAATTTGAAGAAACAAGATATGACGTCTCACTCAGAAGATGATTTAGAATTTTTCTATGTAAAAATTTTCAAGTTTCGAAAACGTTTTATTTTCATCGCTTTTTAACTGATTAAATTGAAGTAAATTTACGCGCGAAATAAACTTCCATATTTTCGGACGAAAATTTAACAGTTGCTATGTTTAACTAAACGCATTCCAAATATCAAATTTATATTTCAAAATTTTATCGTTTAAAATTTCACAAAATTTCAACTAATTACGTTATTAAAACAGTTGAAATTTGCGGGTCGTTACAAATATACTACTATATAGTTTTGAAAAATATATATAACAAGGATGCTCTCTCATATATCCATCCATTCTAAGGTGTTAGCTCCTACCTTATCTCTAATGGATCCAAGTATCAACTTAGATTGTTTACGCAACCTAAAATCTGATACCATATGTTATAACCGTTCTGCACTTCTGGTACCCAATATACCTATGTAGAGCACTATGGAGGTACCTGGCCGGTGTAAGGCTATAGTCAAAGGCGAAAGTAATTAAAATCATAGCGCAGAACCTGTAGAACATCTCATAGTGCATCAGGTTCACAAACTATACAAAAAATGAAATAAACAGTAAAACAAGTAATATAATTAAATGAACCGTAAATAAGAACATTAGACTGCATCAGGTTCACAAACTATACAAAAACTGAAATAAAGAGTTTATACATCCAAATCTTCCAAAATAAAATCTAATACTTTTCTCAAAATACAAGTACTTACATAGCTCCATAGTACTGCATAACGAAATATAAGTGATAGTAAGCTCCAAAGTATAAATATATGAAAGCGCACCCTCCTTCTCGTACTACGTGCAGCTCTGTATGCTATCCAGACCTGATATCCCTAATCTACTCATTTAAGAGTATTTGAGATAATAAGAAGCAAAGCATAGAACCTCGAGTCAGACAACAGTCTGGTGAGAGCGATTCCACATCTCAAAAATACTATAAAAATCATACATAGTAAATATAAGCATAGGGTACAAAGAACCTTATCTGACATGTCCTTGCATCCAAAGAGTTAGCACATAATAATCGATGTATGCCAATCTGCTATCAGCACCATATACGTGTACTATAGTCGAAGTACAACGTCCAGTGTCTAGGTATGCGGTCGAAAATACCTACATCATGTGACACCCTAGAGTGATAAACAACCATGATAAACATTGCACCCATCATACAATCCTCACCATCACCCGTGTGCGCTAAATTTATGATAACTCGTATGGCACAATCACAAAATAGGGACCTAATTGAAATCCTGGCTTGTTTGGTGCTTAAATCCATGCCACTCTAAAAGGCTAAAAACCAGGCCCACAATGCTAAGCCTAGGAAAAACTACTATCGCAAGATTCGAACATAAGTGAAAATCAAGTTGGGCATCCCCACATACCCCTTCTTTACTAGTACATTAGAAACCTCTGAGTTGTCAATGATCCCATTGCATGTGTCTCCAGTTGGAACTTAATCGTTATTCCATCATGGCTATTTCCATAGTAGGACATAGCTGAAAATCCTACTCGCAAGCCCCCATCGTTAAGCTTGCTCTTGTGGATCACCTCCATGACTCTTATTGTTAAGTCTTCATCTCCGAAATGCCACTAGACAACCATCGTAAGTTGTAGAGCCATCGTACCAAAGTTCCAAAGTCATTGTCGTCATCAGCGTCATTATGTCAAAGCATCATGCCATCGCTTCACTAATCGCCACATGAAATCCAAGGTCATTTCAAGTTGTCCCAGAGTCATCCGCCCTTAATCCAAGCCTACTTCCAAAGACCACCAAGTGGCCCAAGTCCTGTACCGAAGCATCCCCAACATGCCACGATGTAACCTTAAGTACCCTTCCTTGCTCGGTACTTGGGTATAAATCCACCGGATAGCAAAGTGTATTCGGTCTCTTATAGCATCACCGAACATCAAATGTTGTCTAGTACCCAATGATACCACAGGACATCGAATGTTGTCTGGTTCTCCTTTGCCACTATCAGATAGTAAATGTTTCCCGGTCCTCGACGTCATTACTGGACAACAAATGTTGTTCAGTCTCCTGTGAGTCTGTGACACCAACAGATAGCAAATGATGTCCGGTCTTTCATCAATGTCGGACCGACCTCACCTCGAGCCGACTTCTCCCAAGATCAAAGTCTAACCCATGCCAACCAATCATGGAGCAAGCCTACTATTGAACGAGCCTACTACCGAACCAAACTTCTATAGTGACTTCAACTTCCGTTTTCTCATCGATTTCACCTCTACGATATGTTCTTTTATCTAAATCCCTTCCATATGCAACAACATAACTCTCAGTAATCTCGATTAAATCCATTAAAGCTTGGTTTCACGGTTCCTTACTTGAAATCACTCTGATGAGCGTTTTCAAGCATATAAGAAAACACCGCACATGCACCAAACAATAATAAAACATGCAAACATACAACAATTCATGAAAAATCATCTTATAATATGTCTCTAACATAGTCTTACATACATCAAGGCAATTATACATCAAATTAACATGATTTGAACACTTTAAAACATTTAAAATACATTTTTTTACATTAGGTTTCACTTTGAAACAGTCCTAAAACATGATTTTGACTTAAAAAATGGGTTTAAAACATGTCAAAACTTATAATACATATATAATGAGGTGAGAGATGGAAAATCGCTCAACAAAACCTCCAAAATCTACGTTTTGCATGCAAATCAGAAAATGAATAGCAAAGGTGTAATTCTCCTTCCTTAAAAATATAGATTTGGAAATCTCTAATCACTCTAGCTAATCTACCCTTTATATATGTTCTAGACTTGATTTGAAGGAGAAAAGAAATATTTTTGAGTGGAGAATGGGTTAATGGAGGCTTAAATCTATTTGGGAAGAGGTAAAAGTGATTTGGAAATGATGGTTCAACCAAATATAGTCTCCAAATCCAAGATGGGTTAGTGGTCTAGTCCCCAAACTCACTAATTATGCACTAAGCTCCTCTAAAAACTACCAACCTTCAAGTAGCCATATCTCTTATATAGAAAGTCCAAATCGTTATTATGATCCCTCTACGAAAAGGGAAACCAACATATCTTTTTAATGGAAATGGTATTGGATGCTAATTCGACTAATATCAAAATTTATAGTCACTACAAGTTTCCAAGGGTAAAATTGTTTGAAAAACTTCTCAATCTACGAAATGTCACTAGTAGGCATTCCACAAAGTTATAGAGTCTTACAACCTCCTATGAATTTAAAAATAATATTTTATGATCCTCCAATATGTAAAATATGGGTCGTTACAGGTAAAGCAACCGAGAGTACTTCCATTCAAACTTGATGCATGAGCTTTCAAGTTGAGTAGGTTGGTTGATAAAGTGAGACTTTAATTTTGTATCAAAGTAGGATTCGATGATTGCCGAGACATGAGTAAGAACTGAATGGATGACCTATACGTTTTATGTGAGCGATTTGAATTAGAAGTGTTTGTCCTTATGTTAACAAACCTTAGGTGATAGGAGTGAGCTTACGTGTTATAAAGGCATTTCCTAAGGATGGGTCCATTCATGTACCCTTTCTTAATACCTAGTTCGAGCGTGTGGTTTCTTAACGATTTGCACCAGTTAGGCAAGGGTTTTTCACTTGATTCTTAGAGATGAGCACTCGAATCAGATTTCTGAGGTGACTGAGAGTTTTCCAAAATGTGACTCTAGTCATGCGAGGAAACTTCAATAGTCAAACCAAGGAACCAGATCAAAGTTTGCATGAGAGAAGTGAGGTGTAACAAGGAATCATGCAAGCGAACAAAAGATTGGATCAGGCATCGTATATTATTTTGGATGATCTATATTATTGTAAAATTATAGTAATAGTTTAGTTAAGGTTGCTTTGGATAGTTCAGGAAAGGACTTCCTGACCAGTTTTGTGATGATTTGGATAATCTTCTAAGTGGAGATGTACTTGCTTAGGTTAGCATTGCAGTATACTTAGTATATTATCCTTATTAACATTGTATGGTTGAGATGAGTTTAAACCTGAACAAACCCTAGCATTTGTAGATCATCATTTAACGACGATTTAATCAATAAGGTTTTCTCCTTTAGAGAACGAGTTCTGTTCGGAGGGGAAGGAAAATTTAAGGCCTAGATTTATTGAAGAGTTTTAAGACTCGACGATCTATTATATTATATAAGTTTTCCTTTTCATGGTGGGAGGTGCAAGTCTTTCATGTATTGTATTCATGAAAGGAATTACACCACTTAAGCATATTGTCCATCATGCAGGTCCAACAGACTCATTGGGGTTTATAGTTTGATATGCACTTTTTGACTATGGATGCTTACCATGTGTGTTTGTAGACTCTTTTTGAATGTTTTATTGTGTTGTATGCTTGCTATTATTTGATTATTGCTAGTACTTGTTTGCTATTGATTGATTGTTGTTGTTTCTTGTTATTGTTTGCTTGTCATTTTTTATTGTCGTTTGCTATTGTTTGTTTGTTGCTAGTTATTGTTTGCTATTGATTGACTATAGTTTGTTGTTGATTGATTTTGATTTAGTTGATTTATTGTTGCTGCTATTTATGTATTTGGTTACTTGTATACTAATTATTATTACCTATTAAAGTATGTTTGAAGAGAGACAATGATAGCTATCTAAAATAGATCATAAATCATTCATGCCCATTGTTGGGGCCAGGACAAGATCTATAGGAGCCTGTTGCAGTTTGATATGCATCGGAGTAGATGGTATATTTAGATACCGACTCATTTTGGTTTACTCTCCAGTAGATAATCATGTATGGTTGTGGTAGTATCGGTTAATATACTTAATTATACATGTTCTAATTTTTTGTTGTAACATGAGAAATTTTTTTGGCATTAGAAATGCTTGTTGCACAATTAGTTATAACAAGTGTATCTAAGATGCGTGTTGCATGGTTTGAAATTGCATATTTACTTGAGATGATTGTTATATTTTACATAGCATGCTTAAATCCATGGTTTGATGTGGCAATTATGTTTAATCATCTTTGTTGAGTATATGATTAAGTACGTGGAAACAGTATGCACAATTGGGATTCTTATTCGCTTTAATTCGCATCTAAATAGCATGCTCTTGCTGTGAAAGAGGTACGTAAGATCTGTAGTGTTTGATGGGGTGTGTATGTATTGTTTTGTATTTTTTCAGAGCTAGCCACGCAAATCAGGTGCAGCCGAATTTTTACGAAAACAACAAGAGTTTTAAATAAGGGTTTAAGGATATATTATATGCTTTGGAAGTTCCATTATGTTAACCGCTAAGGGAAGAACTCCTAAGATTGTCTAAAGCTGATGCTTGGCAATTTTGGATCAGCCGGGTTGCATTGTCATATTCATAGGAATTTTGGGGATGAAATTCTTTTAAGGGTGTGAGTATAAGAACCTTCATTTTTTTAACCATAGGGTAATTAAATAATTAACTAAAATATTGAATTATTAATTAATTGAAGGTCCAAATCTGTCTTCTTGCATGCTATTGAATTAGGACACGAGACCACTTTCATTGAGTCTGGAACGACGTTGCAAATCAAAGTAGGTATAACTATCGCTATATTTGGAGTTATGGTATTTTTATGGTATAGATATTGTTAAACGTAGTTCATAAAAATATGCGCACAGTCGAGTCTAGTGGGATCTCGACTGACAGCTTATGTTTTTGAGATGAGGACTTCATTATGAGACGTACAGTTCAAGAATTTTTGGAACCTGGCGATCCAATGGCGAAAATGACCTTGAAATGCATGAAATTATCATCCTTAACTGAAAAAATGAGGTGATGTTCGCCTACAAGTTTCATGCCGATCCGATGTGATGTGAGATCGTACGAGCTTAAAACGTGTGGCAATTTATTTGAGAAGTCAAATAATATATACATCTGTATTATTATATATATAACCCCTCACTAAGACTTTTCTCCACTTTTCTTTTCCCTTTTTCAGAAAAGTCTCCCAAGCTGGTTCGTATATCTTAGGTTTCAAGTTTGATTATATAAAGGAAGCTGCATACTATGAAACAAGATGAGGTCGGATCCGTTGAACTCGTGGAGAGGTAGCATCAAATATATGGTGGCATCGGTGGGTGTGGCATTTGTGACGCCCCACCTCTATACTCACACTAGCCAAGGACACTACGGGGTAATGCCATCGACTAGCATAAAGAATAAGGCTATTGAGGAGCGACCATTAGTGTAATTGCTTTGTGCGAGTACCGATATGTCAGATAATATAACTTACATTTCATTTCAAGAGGAAATCCGACATATCAAATACAAACTCAAAGCTACCACACAGTGGCTATGTGGACTTCGGAAACAAATATAGAAATAAGCATAACACAAATCAGTCACAGACATTCATATCACAAAGGCGAAAACATATATGAGTATAACACATAAAGTGTACATAAAAATAGTGCTCAAACGAGATCCACTACATCACAAACGAATAGATACAAGTGTTAGACAAAAGAATATGTATACAACAAGGAGTCTCTATCTAAAATGTATACTAACAAAAACTACTATGCTAAAGTAGTTAGCCAAAAGTCAGGTGACGGACCCTGATAAGAAGTCAAGCAGGAGCACCTGAAATACCTCGGTCTGACCCGAGTATTATTTAAGAAGAAAATAATAAACGGATCAGTCTAGCTATAAATATCAGATAAAATGAGCGGATTTCGTAAGTCTATCTACTATCACCCATAGGCTATCATGACCCAAACGAGAACGGGGAAGACCGTCAATAAAGTCCATGGAGACTTGATCCCACTTCCAAACGGGAATGTCCAAAGATTGCAATAACCCACCGGGCCTTTGATGCTCGGCCTTTATGAGTTGGCAAGTCATGCAACGCTTAATAAAGTTAGCAATATCAGATTTCATTCCATCACAATAATAAAGTCGCTTCATGTCCGCGTACATTTTACTACTACCGGGATGAATGGTAAATTTAGAATGATGAGAATCTTCTAAAATGTCTTTACGAAGATCACAAATGTTTGGCACAATAAGTCTACCAAACTTTCGAATACCGCCACGAGCATCAACATCAAAGTCTTTCAAACCTTCAATATCAATTTTATCCCTACAACTTTGGCTAAGAAGAACCAATTCGGGATCATGCTTTTGAGCTTCAAGAATGCGGTCTAAAAGAGAAGGATAAGCCTCAAGGCTACATAATACAAGAGATGAACATGAAGTGGATCCGCAATCTCGAATCTCACAAGTGGACAAAATCTCGAGATCATTCCATTTGGATATCATCATAGAAACAACTGCTTGTTGCTTACGACTAAAGGAATCGGCAACTCGATTTACCTTTCCGGGAGTATAAAGAATACCAAGATCATAAGATGCAAGGAACTCGAGCCAACGTTGTTGACGCAAATTAAGTTCCTTTTGAGAAAATAAATACTTCAAAGATTTATGATCGGTGTAGAGAACAAATTTCTCTCCCAAAAGATAATGACGCCAAATTCTAAGGGCGAAAACAATAGCCGCGAGCTCTAAATCATGAGTGGCATATCTAGTCTCGGTAGGCTTTAATTGCCTAGAAGCATAAGCGATAACACGTTCCCTTTGCATGAGAACGGCACCCAAACCAACATGACTAGCATTGGTATAAACAAAAAATCTTGGTTCCCTTCGGGAATTACAAGAATAGGAGCATCGGAAAGGAGTTCTTTTAGTTTATGAAAAGCAGCTTCACATTTGTCTGACCAAATGTATTTAACTCCTTTCTTTGTCAAACTAGTGAGAGGTACGGAATTTTAGAAAAGTCTTTTATGAATCGATGATAATAGCCCGCCAATCCGAGGAAGCTACGAATTTCCGTCACACTCTCCGGTCTCTTCCAATTTTGATTCGCTTCAATCTTTGAAGGATCTACGAAAATTTCGGATTCAGAAATAATATGCCCCAAGAATTTCACACAAGATTTCCAAAAGTGGCATTTAGAAAATTTGGCTTTCAATTGGTTGCTCCTAAGAGTTTCCAACACAATCCGAAGATGATTTTCATGCTCTTCCTCGGTTTTAGAATAAATAAGAATATCATCTACAATGATGAGAATAAATCGATCGAGGAAGTCTTTGAAAACTCGATTCATAAGGTCAACGAAATAAGCTGGAGCATTCATTAAACCAAATGGCATAACAAGCCATTCATAAGATCCATAACGAGTATAGAATGATGTCAAAGGAATGCTATCCTCTGCAATAAGGAGCTGATAAAAACCGGTTGCTAAGTCTAACTGTGAAAAGACTCTAGCACCACTAAGTTGATCGAATAAATCATCAATCCGAGGTATGGGATATTTATTCTTGATGGTGAGATCATTAAGCTTGCGGTAGTCAACGCAAAGCCTAAGTGTACCATCAGATTTCTTCACAAAAATAGCTGAAGCTCCCCATGGAGAGGAACTAGAACGAACAAACTGTTTTGCTTCCAATTCGGATGATTGTTTACGCATCTCCTCATTTTCCTTATTGGACATACGATAAGGAGGACGAGTGATAGGTAGAGCTCCAGGGATTAGATTAATTCTTAACTCAATTGCTCGCTTAGGTGGTAATCCTAATACGGGCTCAAATATGTCGAGAAATTCACGAACAATGTGAATGAGAGAAATAACATCTTCATCATCATCATTATCGTCATCATGAGGATTTATAGAATACAAGGATGCTTTCGAATTGGAATCTGAATCCTTAAGAACAAGAGAAATTTGCTTAACAGATTCAGGATGTCGAAGATATATAGTCCGCTCAGGACATAGGATATGGGCTTCATATCGGTTAAGCCAATTCATCCCCAAAATCACTCTGAAACCTAAGTAACGCATAACATGCAAATCGGCTCGGAAGGCATAATCACATAAAATAATTTCGACATCTTTACAAAGTAAACTGAGTGTTGCGGATCCACCAACCGGATTCGCAATTCTCAATGAAGTCATCAAGCCAATAACATTCAAAGACAAAGCATCAACAAGTTCTTTTGATATAAAAGAGTGAGATGCACCAGTATCAAAAAGAACTCGAATAGGAATATCACGAAATATAATAATGCCATCAAGGATAAAATGAGATAGGATAAGAGATATCACAAAAACGTATGATAACAATAATGCCATACTGTGACAAGTATACATCAGATAACAACAAAAATCATACTATCTCAAATATTCTCAAACACCAAAAGAATGTCATATTCTTTAAATTATTCACCAAAACACAAATATTGATAGAGCTTATCAATGCAATCCACGAAAATTGGTGAAACACAAATTCTAGAAATCAACCACCAGAAATCCAGAAATCACTAAGGGGGAGGCCTATCACAAACGGGAGCATGAAAACTCACCAATACGTGTATTAGTAGGGGTTTGCACTACATTTAGCTTTTCTTCCTTCTTGCTTTGAAGTTTGGGACATGAAGGTATAGTATGACCCGAACTTTTGCAATTGCGACAAGTAAGAGACTTCAGACACTTGTTTGCATAATGTCCTTAGAACCACAATTGTAACATTCTCCACGACTAGAGGTAGGAGTCTTTGCTACCGAAGTTGCTTGCTTCCCTTTCTTGTTGGGATAAGGCTTGAACTTAAAAGGCCTCTTCTTATTGATGTTTTGTTTGGCCCCCACAACTTCAACATCACTTTCTTTATCGACCTCTTCGAGTCGAAGAGGGATATCAACAAGCCGATCGAAAGAAACTTCTAGTTTTAGAAGTAATGGCTTTTTGAGGTTCTTATTCAACCCATAGACAAATCTCTGATTTTTCTTCAATGGGGTATTAATATACTCGACCCAATATTTAGAGAGAGATTCAAAAGATGCGACGTAATCCGTCATAGATGATTCACCTTGAACAAGGTCGATAAAGCGTCGAGCTAAAGATACTTTTTCAGCTTCCGGCACAAACTTTAACTTGAACCTTTCCCGGAATTGCTCCCAAGTAAGATCTGCTTCAATAATTTCCGAAATCGAAAGCTCATACCAATCTAATGCTTTCTCCTGGAGCATACTAGAAGCCACTTGGACTCGATGAAGATCAATAAGATTCATGCGGGAAAAGATGCGATCGCATGTTCTAAGCCAAACTTGGACTTCTATAATGCTTTTGGAACCCTTGAAAGGCCTTCCACCCAAGTTGGTGTAATCACTGCACAAGCGTGCAAACCCAGTTTTAGGATGAGTAGGCTCAGGAACTGGTCTGATAGCTTGAGCATTTTTCACAAGATCTAAGAGCTACTAGGCAGACATAAATACTCCATCCTGAGGAGTAGCACTGGATTGACCGGCGCTGGGATGGCCTGGTCTAACCATTTCTCTTCTTTAAGAAAGAAAGAAGAGGAAAAAGGTTATTCACAAAATGAATATCAAACAAACTTGATTAATAAAACAAGGCATCATAAAAAGAAATAGGATAGAACGGTACGAAGACTCGAATTAAATCCTATAGCACGATTCCTAAGAAAGACTTAGGACAATTATCCTTGCTAGATTATTCTATATTGTTCCGAAGTTTGGCTCTGGTACCAAGCTGTGACGCCCCACCTCTATACTCACACTAGCCAAAAACACTACGGGGTAATGCGGTCAACTAGCACGAAGAATAAGGCTGTTGAGAAGCGACCATCTGTGTAATTGCTTTGTGCGAGTACTGATATGTCAGATAATATAACTTACATTTCATTTCAAGAGGAAATCCGACATATCAAATACAAACTCAAAGCTACCACACAGTGGCTATGTCAACTTTGGAAACAAATATAGAAATAAGCATAACACAAATCAGTCACAGACATTCATATCACAAAGGCGGAAACAGATATGAATATAACACATAAAAGTGTACATCAAAATAGTTTGAGTTTTCGTGCTCCCGTTTGTGATAGGCCTGCCCCTTTGTGATTTCTAGATTTCTGGTGGTTGATTTCTAGAATTTGTGTTTCACCAATTTTTGTGGATTGCATTGATAAGCTCTATCAATATTTGTGTTTTGGTGAATAATTTAAAGAATATGACATTCTTTTGGTGTTTGAGAATATTCGAGATATTGTATGATTTTTGTTGTTATCTGATGTATACTTGTCACAGTATGGCATTATTGTTATCATACGTTTTTGTGATATCTCTTATCCTATCTCATTTTATATGATATTTATAGCTAGACTGATCCGTTTATTATTTTCTTCTTAAATAATACTCGGGTCAGACCGAGGTATTTCAGGTGCTCCTGCTTGACTTCTTATCAGGGTCTGTCACCAGACTTTTGCCTAACTACTTTAGCATAGTAGTTTTTTTAGTATACATTTGAGATAGAGACTCCTTGTTGTATACATATTCTTTTGTCTAGCATTTGTATCTATTCGTTTGTGATGTAGTGGATTTCATTTGACCACTATTTTGATGTACACTTTATGTGTTATATTCATATATGTTTCCGCCTTTGTGATATGAATGTCTGTGACTGATTTGTGTTATGCTTATTTCTATATTTGTTCCTTAAGTCCACATAGCCATTGTGCGGTAGCTTTGAGTTTGAATTTGATATGTCGGATTTCCTCTTGAAATAAAATGTAAGTAATATTATCTGACATATCAGTACTCGCACAAAGGAATTACACAGATGGTCGCTCCTCAATAGCCTTATTCTTCGTGCTAGTCGACGACATTACCCCGTAGTGTCCTTGGCTAGTGTGAGTATAGAGGTGGGGCGTCACAGCATTGCTTAGCTGATGTCCTCTTTTCTTGCATCAGCTAGGGTTTGCGATTGGACGAGCTAGAGGCAAACTTGGGTGAAACAGAGAATAGCATTGTTCTTCTCATGGTAGCGTGCACCTCCTTGTACCAATGATTAAAGCTCTAGCCCACTGTGGTAAATGCAACATGTGTACAATAAAGGGGAAAGTAGCAAGTCACGATGATTTGGGTAGAGCCGAGCTTCGTTTCAATGGGTGCATTGTGAAGTGAGTGCATAGTGGAGCGTGTTGGCGAATTCGGTTCGTCAATTAAAGGAGGAGAGAGTAAAGAGTAATGATACATGGTTTTGGGTTGTGTATGTGTGCACAGAAGTGCAGAGTGGAAACATGAATTGGGAAAGAAGAGGGATTTGATTAGTGAAGGTAATTAAGTGAACTAATATATTTAACTATCTTAATTAATTCCTTTTTATATTTAATCTGTATCTCTTACATACGAGGTCTAATCGAGATGCGGTTTTTTCCATAGCACTCGTAGGGAGATTATCTACGTCATGGTGTAGCTTTGGATGGGATTCAGAAAATTGAGAAACCACAGTTCAAGTGAGCAGAGTTATAACTCTGAATTTATATTTCAGTATAAATCCCTGTAATTATATTTATTAAAAAATATTGCCTATAAGAGGTAGAATAATATATATATATATATAAGTAATTATTCCACTGTTTGATTCGATTAGTTTGAATAGATATTCAGGATAATTGATTAAGATCCCATATATATAAATATTATGTTCTATTCATAATAGACTTAGATGGAGTTGATATTAATTTATAAAGCAGTTATAGATTAATTAATCTCTAATATCATAATTGTGTTAGTGATAGAAATATTATTACATATTTTATCATAGATATTCAGGGTGATTGCTTAAGATCCCGTATATATAAGTATCGTGTTCCATTTAATTTGAATAGAGTCGGATAGAGCTGATATTAATTTATAATGTAGTAATAAATTAATTAAACTCTATTTTTTTGTTATATTAGTGAAGGAGATATTAATATATATCTTATTACTATTGGATGTGAAAGTAAAGCGATGCTGAATTCATTAGTAATGATCAATAAGGCGTTTAAGCAAGCAATCGAGGATGAGATCTGTAACAACCCGAAATTTAACCCGTAATAATTAATTCGTTAATTAATTAAATAATAAAATAACTTTGTGAAATTAGCAGAGTTGAGCCACGGGAGTTGCACCATTGTGTCCATGGTAATTTTCTGGTTAATTTCCATATATAGAATGTCAGAATCTGAGTTAATATGAGTAAGGAACAAAATAATCAAAGAAACAAATATATATATATATATATATAGGCAAGGTCGACCGGCCGGTCGACCTGGGCACAAGGGCGGTCGACCCGCCTATCTATTTTAACGAACGAACGAGCGTTCGTTCGAAAGTTGAACACGTAATTTGCATTATTTGGCTTCATCTGGTCCTTCCATTCATGCATCCGATGGCCCCTATTCAGCCTATGACATGGTTGCATCCTATTCAATCCCAAAATCCAATGGTCCGAGATCCACTTCTACACCTATAAATAGAACCTTAGGCCTAACACTTTTTCTCATTCTAGATTTTCTCCACTTGGGTTCACCTTTTCAGGAAGAACCCTAAAAGGAATAATTTTCCATGGAAAGAATCTTTTTAATAAAAATATTTTAATACCCTCAAGTGGATTCGTGAAGGCCTAAAGGGAAGAGCTAAGGACTAGAGGTGAGTGATTGTAATTATTTTAAATTTCTTTAAGTAATTTAAAATAATAGGGTTTCCAATAGTTGTAGTTTAACTACGATTTTTAGAGTAACCTTTTTAGTAATTTATTTACGGTTTTTAGAATTATTTTCAGTCTATTCCTTCTAGCTATTCTTTTCAGTTAATTTTAGCTTTTCCCATTTAATTACAGCTAATTTATAGTATTTTAATTTATTTATTGTTATTTATGCATTATTTACATCTTCTTCCTACGCCTTGAATTTCCTTCTATTTTCAGTTTTCTTTTATTTCTCCTTCTTCTTCTTCGCGTATGGATTAGAATAGAATTAACGCGAAATTGGATTAAATTATAAGAAACCTAAAATAATGGATTATGAGATGTAAATCACAAAGACTGTAATATAATTGGAATAGGACTGAAATTATGCCTAATTATGATATTAATTGGATTAAATTAAGAAGATTAGCCTAGTTATAACTTATAATTATAACTAAAAAGAATAAAAGAAGAAAGAAGCTTATTTCCACACTTAGACCTTGGGTTAAGTAATAAGCATGATTATAACATAAGTTATAAATTGATAAACTATGGAAACTATGGTGCTTATTTTAAGACTTAGGATAAATTAATAAGCAATAATAGTAATTAATAAAAATAGAGGCTTATTTAAATAATTTATCTAAGTTAATAAAGAAAGATAAAAGGAGGACCTATACCAAATAGCATTCCCCTAATATTTCTATAGTTACAGTGTTTCACATAATCCTGAAGTAAGATGAGGTGCTTCACATAATCCTAAAGTGAGGCGAGGGGTACGCTTATGCTTATAGTGGTAGTAAACGATCAATCTATGGTAGTTCAAATCAAGGGGATTTGAACAAGGGGTGCAACTTAATTTTTGTTTGATTGGGACCAGTAGCGGCAGCATTTCCCCTATTTTTCTATGGACATGGTGTTTCACATAACCCTGAAGTGAGACGAGGTGCTTCACATAATCCTGAAATGAGGCGAGGGGCACGCTTATGCTGACTAGGGTAAGTAAAAGGTCAAAAGAGGGAGAAAAAGGTAGCATGGGCATGGTGGCAGTTACGCATGCGACTACCATTTCGGTGCTCAGTAATCGCTATGAGTTCCAAGCGCTTAGTAAGTGTGTCTTTTGTAGACACCAAAAGTCTACTGTGTAGGGAAACGTCTGGTCCACAGTAGATTCTATGGAGTAGCAGGCCGATCAAAGGGTAGAATTAGTAATTCAGCCTAATCAAAGCAGCTATCAAGGACAAGTGCAAACAATCAAAGTTGACCTATCTTATTAATTGAGTACTAGCTAATTCGTATTTATTTCCAGTTTCTCTCTTTTCTATTTCCTTTGTTTCCTTTTATATACTAGAACTGTTGTAAAGTCTATTACTTTTACTTTGCTTAAATATTCTAGTAATTACTATCATTCACCAGACTTTTTGTCTGGCCCACTCCTCTATTTTTCCTTTCCCCCCTAGGAAATCAAGGGAGAGGATAGTAGATCACGGTTACTTCTTGGTTTCTTGGAGAAGATTTCTACCATGTATTTCTTTTATTCTAGCTTTAGCTCTTTCTGTGTACTGGCTTATTATGAGGGATATTTATACTCTGATATTTGTTGAGACTACGAGTTTTTATTTCATGAGACATATTGGGTTTTGATATATGTATATTGTATTTGGTATTTGACTTATTTGGTTTATGAAGCAATTATGAAGTTTTTGTTTTTTTAGTTTCCGCTGTTTTTACCTATTTTTGTCTGGTGAATCATAGTTTCTGTTAGTTTCAGTTATACCTACAACGCACCACGCCTTTTAATGTGTCCTTTTGGGTATATTAAGGGGCGTAGGGTGTTTCACTTAGTATCAGAGCCTAAGGTTACAGGATCCCTAAAAATTTATTTTAAAAGTAAAGTATTTTCCGAAATAACTTGTTTTAAAAGTATTTTTCAAAAAAGAACTCTTAAAAATGTTTTTAAGTATAAAACAGTTTTTATATAAAAATCCCCTCATAAGTCCAGTTCAATCTCCCTTTGAATCTTTCCTAAACTATCATTTTCTTTTCGTAGAATGGCTAATGCCCTGAACCTTCCCGAAGGCATTCCAGTCCCAGCCTAGTTTCGTAGGTACTTACAAGCCACGACTCCAGAGGTGCACGGGCTAGCGCCCAATCCTGCACCAGCAGATGGGAACCCCATCAACCCACCTGCCGCCATCAATTTCTCTAAGCTTTGTAAGGATTTTGTGAGTTTGGGTGGAAAGTTTTTCTGGTAAGGAGACTTTTGTGGAGGTAAGAGCTTGGCTTAGGGACACCGAGAGGATATTTGGCTTATTGGGATTAAAGGACCAGCAACAGATTCAGCTAGCCTCTTGGTAGTTGAAAGAGGAGGCTTCTTATTGGTAGAAGGTTGTTGAGTTGGGAGGAAGAGAAGTCGGTTGGAATGGGTTTAGGCATAAGTTTAAGAGGAAGTTTTTGTCTCAAGCGGAAGAAAGTGTTTAGTTGGATTGGTTTATCAATTTGAAGCAAGGGAGTTTATCTGTTAAGGAATACATCAACCAGTTCAATGAATTGTCGCTATTTGGTATGGAGTTAGTGAATACGCCGCATAAGAAAGCTATAAAGTTTGCGAAGGGATTGAATCAACCCCTTCAAGTATTATTATTGACTTACGTACCGATGGGAGATACTTATGAGTATTTGGTTGAGACGGCACTTATGTCAGATGCAGTCAAAGAAGGAGAGTCTAAAGAAGTGGTTAAGTCAGAAGGTTCAAAGACGAAGTGGTGTAAGAACAATAAGGAGAAGAAGAAAGGTGATGGCCCTCAGAAACAGATTAAGAAAGGTTTGAATTGCGGTAATTGTGGGATTGTTGGACATGTCGCCAAGGATTGCAGAAGGGATAAGATGAAGGGAAACTTCTTCAATTACGGATAGCCCGGTCACTTGAGTAGGAATTATCCCCAGAGAGTAGGGCAGGGGACTAGTGCACCAGTCGCGTAGATCCATACATTAGACGCAGCACCTTCGGGCAGCATTCCAGATAGAGGTAGGAAAGTCACAGTTGAAGGTTTGATTTCTATATCTGATTTTCCCATTCGAACTTTATTCGATTCTGGAGCATCACACTCTTTTATCTCTAGTTCTCTTGTGGATTGTTTGCACTTAGACATTTCTTTAGTGGTAGACCTCATTGTTGTTTCAAACCCCCATAGGTGGATCGGCACACATGTCTATGGTTTGTAGGGGTTTGAAATTTTATATCCTAGGCGTAGAATTTGACTGCGGTGCCTATGTTTTGGGATTCTTGGGGTATGGGATGATCCTGGGTATGGATTGGCTATCCATATATGGAGCTATATTAGACTGCGAGAGGAGAGTCGTTAGATTAGATACATGCAGTGGTAGGACTCTCGAGGTATCTTACGACCCACAAGGGTCAGTCATGTTGAGTTTTCTCTATTCCCTCGATTCATCATCAATAGAGCTTGATTCAGTTCCTGTTGTTAGAGATTTTTCGAATGCTTTTGAGGAGGTTAGGGGACTACCCCCTAAGAGAGAGATTGACTTTAGAATTTATTTGAATGAGAATGCTAAGCCAGTGGCGTTACCCGTGAGGCATATGGCACCTAGGGAGATTAAAGAATTGAGCAAACAAGTCGGTGAGCTTTTGGAGAAGCGTTTTATAAGAAGGAGAATATCAAAATGGGGAGCACCAGTCGTCTTTGCTACTAAGGTGGATGGTTCTCTTCGACTTTGCGTGGATTATAGAGAATTAAATAAGCTCACCAAGATGAACCGATATCCACTCCCTAGGATTGATGATTTTTTTGACCAGTTAGTTAGCTCTTCGGTATTCTCCCAACTTGATTTAGCCATAGGATTCCATCAGCTTAGAGCCGTCGATGACAGCATAGATAAGACTGCATTTAGGACTCCAAATGGACTTTATGAGTGGTTGGTTATGCCTTTTGGGCTAACCAATGCTCCAACCTACTTTGTTGATTTGATGAGCCGTGTCTTTAGAGAAGTCCTAAATAAATTCATAGTGGTATCCGTGGATGACATCTTGGTATTTTCCAAGAATATGGAGGAGCATGCTGTTCATTTAGTGGAAGTTCTACGCACACTTCGTAGTCACCATTTGAGAGCTAAGTTTTCGAAGTGTCACTTTTGAAGAGAGGAGGTACGTTTCTTGGGGCATGTGGTCTCGAAGGAAGGTTTGGCTGCTGACCTTGCCAAGGTTATTGCAGTACAAGATTGGAAGGTCCCTAAAAACGTCACCGAGGAGCTTCCTAGGATTGGCTGGCTATTATAGAAAGTTCATTAGAGAGTTTTCCAAGATTTCGGCACCACTCACGCGCCTTACTAAGAAGAATAAAGCTTTCGTGTGGGACGTGGATTTTGAGGATTCCTTCACAAAGTTTAAGAGAGCCCTTACTAGTGCACCAGTGTTAGTACTACCCGATGGAGCTAAGTCTTTTACCGTATACACTGATGCATGTGGGACGGGCCAAGGAGCGGTGTTGATGTAAGAAGGGAGGGTGGTATGTTATGGTAGTAGGCAGTTGAGGATGCATGAGAAGAACTACCCTACCCACGATTTGGAGTTGGCTGCCATAGTTTTTGCACTTAAGTCTTAGAGGCACTATTTTCTTGGAGAGAGGTTCGAGCTTTTCACCGACCACAAGTCACTGAAGTACCTTTTCTCGTAGGAGGACTTGAACTTGAGGCAACAGAGGTGGATGGAGTTTTTAGCCTCATATGATTTTGAGATAGCTTATAGCCTTAACAAGGGTAATGTGGTTGCGGATGCATTGAGTAGAAAGAAAGCAACCCTTAGTCCTTTGTTCGTAGAGTGGAGGAGTTTGGATTTCATTTCTACTTTTGATTTTAAGCCCTCTACGGACATTACTCCTGGATTGTTCGCGGCATTAGAGGTGAGGCCTACCCATATTGATTAGATTGGCTCGAGGCAGCGAGAAGATTTAGAGCTTATGGATGTGATGTATAGGATTTGCCAAGGAGAAGTCTCTAGACATTCAACGTTATTCCATTGATAGCAAAGGGTGGCATAGGAGAGATAGGAGGCTATGTGTTCCCCACGCTAGTAATTTGTTGAGAGCGGTTTTGGAGGAGGCACACCATTCCCATATGACTATTCATCCGGGTGCTGACAAAATGCATCGGATATGAAGAGGATGTTCTACTGGAATGGTATGAAGAAGGACATAGTGGAGTTCATAGCTAAATGCGTCATTTGCCAAAGGATAAAAGTAGAGCAATAAAAGCCCGGTGGGTTACTTCCACCCTTAGATGTGCCATAATGGAAGTGGGACGGTATTTCTATGGATTTTATAGATTGTTTACCCCGTTCTAGGAAGTGGAATACTAGCATTTAGGTGATTGTTGATCGGTTGACCAAGAGTGCCCACTTCATCCCAGTTAAGAGTAGGCACATGACATCATATTTGGCATCCCTTTATATTCAAGAGATAGTCCGACTTCACGGAGTCCCTTCTAGCGTGGTGAGTGATAGAGATCCTATTTTCACTAGTGAGTTTTGGAGAAGCCTACAGGAAGCGTTAAGGACGCAACTTAGATTGAGTACGGCCTATCACCCATAGACGGATGGTCATACAGAGAGAGTGAATAGAGTGCTTGAGGATTTGCTATGGATTTGCATTTTGGACTTTGGAGGAACTTGGGAGGAGCATCTTCCGTTGGTTGCGTTTGCGTATAATAACAGTTACCAAACGAGCATAAGAATGGCACCATTTTAGGCTTTATATGGGAGACCTTGCAAGTCCCCTTCATGTTGGGTGGAGTCTACGAAGAAGTTGCTACTTGGGTCTGACATGGTGAGGGAGACATCGGAGAGAGTGGATTTAATTCGTCGAAGGATGAAGATAGCCTAAGATAGGCAGAAGTCTTATGTGGATAAGCGGAGGAGGAACATTGAGTTTGAGGTTGGAGACTTAGTTTTTATCAAAGTATCCCCACTTAGGTAGGTGGTAAGGTTTGGATCGAATGGAAAGTTAGTCCCTAGATTTGTTGGACCATTTCTATCATAGAGAGAGTTGGAAAGATGGCTTACCGAGTGAAGTTACCAGATAGGCTCGTAGGAGTGCACGACGTTATCCATGTTTCGCACTTGCGAAAGTGCTTACATGACTCGACGGAGGTTGTAGAGCCTAGTCAGTTAGAGGAGGTGGAGGTAAAAAGGGAGGCATCTGTTCGGTGTATCCCCATGAAGATTGTTGGAAGAGATATCAAGCGACTAACGAATAAGGAGGTTCCTCTAGTAAAGGTGTAATGGGGAGATGATGTTGCAGACGCCACTTGGGAAGCAGAAGAGAAGATTTGTACTTCCTATCCTCATCTTTTCGATAGTAAATTTTTAGAATTTCCTATTTCCATCTTTAGTTTTGAATAAGTTCTTTCCTTTATTATCCTTTGGGAGGGTAGAATATAGGATTTAACCTATAGATGGTAGAATTTGGTGTAAACATGTTATTAGAACATGTTATGAATGATGTATGCTAGTGGTTTCAAGTGTTTGCTAGTGGATGCTAATGGACGCATGAAGGTACACTAGGCACTATTATTCTTTAGGGATCGGCTTAACTAGGACACTAGAGCATATGCATATGGATGTGTGCGCATTTTTATTCTATTTTTCATTGTTGCTATAAATGGATGATTATCACATGATTGTTGCATTTGAATGATGTTTGTAGCACGCATATAGAACTATCAGTTGTCATTAGGGAATTTTTGGATACATGGCACGGACATGATTGTATAAAAGGAGGTCAACTAAATCAGTGGACCGCCTAATATTTTGCATTAGATAGGATCATTTACACTACACTAATTGCATAAGTATCATAAATTGCATTAGAAAAACTTAAGGATAATGGATGTAATGGGTGATGATTGAGCAGTTGGTTGTAGAATTGGATGACAAACATTTAGTACATTCTTTTATCCTTAGAGATTTCAGGGATCAAATCCCTTAAGGAGAGGAGAATGTAACAACCCGAAATTTAACCCGTAATAATTAATTCGTTAAATAATTAAATAATAAATTAACTTTGTGAAATTATCTGAATTGAGCCACATGAGTTGCACCATTGTGTCCGTGGTAATTTTCCGATTAATTTCCATATATAGAACGTCAGAATCTGAGTTAATATGAGCAAGGAACAAAATAATCAAAGAAACGAAAAAAAATTGGCCAGGTCGACTGGTCGGTCGACCTGGGCACAAGGGCGGTCGACCCGCCTGTCTATTTTAACGAACGAGCGTTCGTTCATTCGAAAGTTGAACATGTAATTCTTATTATTTGGCTTCATCTGGTCCTTCCATTCATGCATCCGATGGCCCCTATTCAGCCTATGACGTGGTTGCATCCTATTCAATCCCCAAATGCAATGGTCCGAGATACACTTCTACACCTATAAATAAAACCCTAGGTCTAAAACTTTTTCTCATTCTAGATTTTCTCCGCTTAGGTTCACCTTTACAGGAAGGACCCTAAAAGGAATAATTTTCCAAGGAGAGAATCGTTTTAATAAAAATATTTTAATACCCTCAAATGGATCCATGAAGGCCTAAAGGAAAGAGCTAAGGACCAGAGGTGAGTGATTGTAATTATTTTAAATTTCTCTAAGTAATTTAAAATAATAGGGTTTCCAATAGTTGTAGTTTAACTACGATTTTTGGAGTAACCTTTTTAGTAATTTATTTACAGTTTTTAGAATTATTTTCAATCTATTCCTTCTAGCTATTCTTTTCAGTTAATTTTTTCTTATTTCTGTTAATTATAGCTTTCCCCATTTAATTACAGCTTATTTACAGTATTTTAATTTATTTACTGTTATTTATGCATTATTTACATCTTCTTCTTACGCCTTGGATTTCCTTCTATTTTCAGTTTTCTTTTATTTCTCCTCCTTCTTCTTCGTGTATGGATTAGAATAGAATTAACGCGAAATTGGATTAAATTACAAGAAATCTGAAATAATGGATTATGAGATGTAAATCACAAAGACTGTAATTGTTGGGTGTCTTTCCACCCGTATGTTTCCACCCTTCACTGAGCCAAACCAGTTTCCCCACACAGCCGAACCAATCTCATTTCCACCCACTAACGGATCAATGCTACTTCCATACATAACCGAATCAACCCACTTCCCCTGCATAGCCGGACCAACCTCCACCGATCCAAGGCCTCACCGGACCAACCTCCACCGATCCAAGGCCTCACCGGACCAACCTCCACCGATCCAAGGCCTCACCGGACCAGCCTTCACCGAATCAAACTCCAACCTTTGCTCCACACCACCGAACCAGCCACTCCACTGACCCACCGAACCAAACCCAAAGCCACTCCACTGCCCACCGAACCAAACCCAAAGTCTCACCACCGAACCAAACCCAAAATCTCACCACTGAACCAATCCACGTCCCTCTCATCACCGGATCAGGGTGTTGCCGAACCAACGCTGCCAGGCCAGATTACATCGCCCAGGCCCGCCAACAGCTATATACATCCAAGACCCCTACCCCCAGCCTTACTCTATAAATAGAGGGGCAGGGGTACAACAATGGGGCACAAGTTTGAGAGCTCAAGCACAGATAGAACTTTCAAACAACTTTCATATACTTGTATCAAATCTTTGTACTTGTAATCTGAACAAGAAAGGAGAAATAATATATAAAGTGGACGTAGGCACATTCTGGCTGAACCACTATAAATCTGTGTGTCTTTTACAGTTTAGTCCTTGCTTTTTACATATTTGCATAAATCATCCAGATCACTAAAAACAACATAAAATCAACTAAATCATACGACTTGGAGGTGTTTTCCCATTTTTTGTGCAAACATTTTTGGTGCTTTCACTGAGAACGCTGAACCCCGGACTTCAGCTTCTCCCACTTAACTTTCTTCCTAACAGCGTCGTTCATTGCTTGGAAAACATACCTCCGAGGCAGAAAAAAGACGTTAATAAAGGAAAAAACATCGCAATCAACAGTCTTCCAGATCCAGTGGTCACAGATCAAGTAAATCGTCCCATTCCAACAACAGTACCAAATGAAGGTCAGGCAAATCCGACAACCCCTGCCACAGAACAGCCGACAGCAATTACTAGGGCAGATCTAGATAGGGTTGTGGCTGAAATGACTAACCGCTTCACATCCCAGCAGGAAGCCTTGGTGGACCAACTCATGTCACGCTTAAGGGGTGCTGAAGAGTCCAACCGCAACACCGAATTATGGGGTGAGTCCCAGTCTGGAGGATCTCAGAGACAACAAAGATCTTCCTTCTTCGAAGGAGCTAACGACAGAAGCGGCCATGGTAGGAGTCGAGACCGAGCTCAGCCCGAAGTTAGACCTGAGGAAACGCTTGGAACCGAACCCAACGGGGGAGGTACCGGGCGGAGGTCAACTGTAGCCGAGCCTGTCATACTGCCTAACCACGGAAACACCAGTGAACGGGGCCGAGCTAGAGTCTAGCCCGAAGTTGGACCCGAGGAAGTGCTTAGATCAGAACCCAGCAGGGGAAGATCAAGGCAAGGGCCAACTGTAGCCGACCCTAGCATGCTCCCAGAAGACCAAAGACAGCCACTGGAGAATGTCAGGAATGATAGACGATACCATCCCTACAGCTCATCTGGACGGAATCAATCCCACAGAGCAGAGCCAAACTCATTTCTATCTGCTCCAAACTCTGATGAAAGGATGGCACGCTTGTTCAGAGAGTGCGTCCAACGGGATCAAAGAGATCGAGGGATAGACACTAGGGTAACCAGCCCCTTCGCCCGCAATATCAAAATTGCCATCACCCCCCGAGAATGGAAAATGCCAACAATGGAACCTTACAATGGAACCTCCAACCCCGTTGTACACTTACAAAGATACACACAGCATATGCTCATGAGTGGAGCAACGGAGGGAGTACTGTGCAAATGCTTCCCACTATTCTTAGCAGATCTAGCTACCTCCTGGTTCTGTCATCTACCCCAAGGATCCATAAGCTCGTGAGAGATGCTGAAAGAAAAGTTTATCAACTAGTTTCGCATTCATGTGGAACAACCCAAGGACGCTTATTCCTTATCCAGTATCAAACAGAAACCTGGAGAGAAGCTGCAGCAATATCTAACCCGATTCAATGCCGCAGCGGCCGCAGTCCAAGATGTCGATGAGAAGCTTATCTTAATGGCCCTCTGTTGTGGTGTGCATCCGGATACTAAATTTGCTAGAAGATTGACAAAAGAAAAACCAGCTACTTTACCCGATTTCTTCCATGAAGCCGGGAAATATATGAGGCTTGAAGACGCTGCCACTGAGGGGCAGTCAGGGCAACAAAATAAGGCAGCTCACGGCAGCACGCCCGCTATAGCAAAGGACGCTTGAAGAAATGATTCCAGAGACAATGCTGGGGGCAAGAAGGGAGAAAAGCACCTATATCGGCCATGATCGAGATTCGACACTTACACTCCTTTGAATGAAACCATCGAAAACATCTTCCTTGCCACCCAAGCCGAAGTTAGATACAAACGCCTACCATACAAGAAGGAATCAGATGACGCACTTAAATCTGGAAAGTTTTGCCGCTTCCACGAATCTCATGGGCATGATACCAATGAATGCCATTATCTCCGGGACTTGATTGAAGAACACATCAGAAGGAAGAGACTGGAACGCTACGTAAAAGGTCAGAATAGGACTCCAGCTCTTGCCAATGAAAACCCAAGGCTACCCTCCCCAGAGATAGGCAGAGGAAATCGCAACACTAGTGGCCCTAGTCAAGAGAAGATAGTGGTCCATACCATCTCGGGAGGACCACACATCGCCGACAGAAGCTGGGCAGAGATGGAAAGATATGGAAAGTCACTTAGAAACAATGAAGATTGCGTTAATTCTGTTATAGAAGAACGCCACCCGAAGCGGAAAGAGAGTGATGACATCACATTCAGTAGGCGTGACCTAGAGGGAAGGCAGTACCCTCACATGGATCCCATGGTTATCTCTGCCCGGCTCGGTCCAGCCGAAGTGTTCCAGATTCTGGTAGACATTGGAAGCTCAGTAAATATCCTATTCAAGCATGCATTCGACAAAATGAAACTGTCAATAAAGGATGTTTCTCCCTGCAATAAACCACTACACGGTTTCACTGGACATGCGAAGATGCCCCTCGGGCAACTGGACCTCTTTGTTGAAATAGGAAGTCATCCCCGCTCCGTGGTGCGGAAACAGACATTTGTGCTGATAGAAAACCACTCGGCCTACAACGCCTTCTTAGGAAGGCCAGCCTTGTCTGACTTCCAAATTGTCCTGGCCCTATGGTGCCTAAAGATGAAATTTCCAACGGACAATGGAGTAGGGGAAGTAGAGGGAGACCAGGACATTGCTCGAGACTGCTATGTAACTGAACTTCGCAACAACCACAGGAAGGATAAAGGGAAGAGTGTAGAGATTGCCCTCTGCACAAAAAGTTGGGAAGCATAGCAACTAAAGAAAGCCCCTCCTCTTCGATATACCAACGACCCTTTCAATGAATTAGACCCCAGGGACAAAGAGGAGGAGGGCACTGCCGAGCCTGCAGAGGCTATGGAATTTGTATCTGTAGACCGACATGACTCGAGTAGACTGTTGAAAGTCGGGTCCCAACTAAAAGCAGAATTGAAGGAACAAATCATTGATTTTCTCCACCACAACTTGGATGTATTTGCATGGCCCTCGATGAAGAAGTAAAGAACCTACTTGCCAACGACTTCATACGAGAGGCCATCTACCCAGAGTGGATCGCCAACCCGGTGCTGGTAAAGATGGCTAATGGGAAGTGGCGAACGTGCATTGATTTCTCCAACTTAAATGACGCCTGCCCGAAGGATTGCTTCCCACTTCCCCGAATCGATCGGCTTGTGGACAGCACAGCCGGGCATGAACTCTGATCTTTTATGGACGCATACTCAGGATATAACCAAATTCCTATGCATGTTCCCGATCAAGACCACACTAGTTTCATCACTGATCGGGGATTGTACTGCTACAAGGTAATGCCTTTTGGACTTAAAAACGCAGGGGCCACCTATCAGCGCCTCGTCAACAAGATGTTTACAGGGCTAATAGGACAAACTATGGAAGTTTATGTGGATGACATGCTGGTAAAGTCAAGGGGAGCCGACGATCACGTAAGCCACCTGGATGAAATGTTTCAAGTACTTCGCCAATATGGAATGAAGCTGAATCCCCTAAAATGCTCCTTCGGAGTATCATCAGGAAAGTTTCTAGGATTCATCGTCCATGCCAGAAGGATTGAAGCAAACCCTGAACAAGTCCGAGCTCTGAGAGATATCAGGATACCTTCTACCCGAAAGGAAATGCAGAGCCTAAATGGGAATGTGGCTGCCCTGAGCAGATTCATCTCCAAAGCAACGGACAAATGCATCCCTTTCTTCGAAGCTCTAAAGAAAGAGAAAGGAAAATTCGAATGGACTGACGAATGCTTAATAGCTTTCCTTAACTTAATCGAACACCTCCAGAGACCACCAGTCCTCTCAACTCCGAACAAAGGTGAAGAACTATACCTATACCTTGCTGTGTCATCTCATGCTCTAAGCACCGCATTGGTTAGAGAAGACGAACGCACGCAGCGGCCGGTATACTTTGTAAGCAAGAGGTTTACAGGGGCGGAAGCCAGATATCCTAAACTTGAGAAACTAGCGTACTGTTTGCTAATCACATCACGGAAACTGCGTCACTACTTCTAGTCCCAATCCATCAGAGTCCTGACCGATCAACCACTGAGGTAGGTACTCCATCGTCTCGACACTTCTGGGCGACTACTTAAATGGTGCATTGAACTAAGTCAATATGAGATCACCTACCACCCTCGCACTGCCATCAAGGGAGAAGCCATGGCCGATTTCATTGCCGAATTCACTACCAAAGAAGGTAAGGAGCAATCGGAAATAGCAAAAGACATCAAGTGGAATCTCTTTGTGGATGGTGCGTCAAACGAACAAGGCTCGGGGGTAGGTGTGGTAATAATCACTCTCCGGGGAAATAAGCTACACTATGCTATAAGGTTGGAATTCGCTGCCACCAACAACGATGCAGAGTATGAAGCAGTGATAGCTAGATTAGAACTTGCCTTAGAAATCGGAGCCAATTTTTTGTGTCTTCATAGCGATTCTCAACTTATTGTAAATCAAATACTAGGAGAATTCCAAGCTCGAGAAGAACGACTCATGGCATATTTAAAGAAGACCAAGTTGCTTCTCAATCGATTGGATCGCTATTTAATCAAACACATCCCTCGGGAAGAGAACCAAGAGGCCGACGAATTAGCGAAGCAAGCTAGCATCAGAAACGGCGCTATCTTCGGAGCAGTAGCCATCTCAAAGCAACTGACCCCAAGTTTTGAGCAAGTGAATCTGATAGCTGCAACCGAAGAAGCAACTTGGATGACTCCCATCCGAGACTACTTACAAAGTGGCACACTACCCAACGGGCGTAACGAAGTCAAGAAAATCTTGAGGAAAGCTTCCCACTACACAATACAAGAGGACATCCTCTATCGGCGCGGTTTCTCTAACCCCTTATTAAGGTGTGTCGCTGGAAGAGAAGCCAAGGAAATCTTATCCAACATCCATCAAGGAAGCTGCGGAGATCACACTGGAGGGCAGACTTTGGCAAAAAAGATACTCCGATATGGATATTTCTGGCCCACCTTAAGCAAGGACGCTTTAGATTTTGTCAGAAAATGTGACAGATGTCAGAAGTTTGCTAAGATTCCACGGCTACCAACAACTAAGATTACTCAAATGACCAGCCCTTGGCCCTTTGCAGTATGGGGAATTGACTTGATTGGCGAACTGCCAATAGGCCGAGGCGGGGCCAAATATGCTATAGTGGCAGTCGACTATTTCACCAAATGGTGGAAGCAGAACCCCTAAATAAAGTATCTTCAGCAAAAGTTATTAACTTCTTGATCAAAAATGTTCTATGCAGGTACGGAGTCCCATTCAAAATCATATCGGACAATGGACTTCAGTTTGACAGCGAGGAGTTCGCCAACTGGTGCCAAGAGCATGGAATTCACAAAAGCTTCTCATCCGTAGCTTATCCCCAGGCAAACGGACAAGTCGAAGCCGTCAACAAAATTCTCAAAACTCTAATAAAAAAGAAACTCGAAAAGTCAAAAGGCGCTTGGGTGGATGAACTTCCTACGGCACTGTGGGCCTATCGCACATCCTTCAAAACATCAACGGGGCATATTCCTTTCTCTTTGGCATACGGATCAGAGGCTATGCTCCTAGTTGAAACTATAGTGCCTTCCCACCGTAGGATCCACTATAACCCAGAAGAGAATGAAGAACTCCTCCACATGTCTTTGGATCTAATTGAAGAGTGAAGAAACGATGCAGCACTCAAAACATCAGCTCACAAGCAAAAAGTGGCAGCACAATACAACTCCAAAGTCAAGCATCGCAGCTTACAAAAGGGTGATCTTGTCCTCAAGCGAATCTTCTCGCGCCCCGGAGCGCTAGATCAAATCTGGGACAAACCATATGTAATTCATAAAGATCTCCACAATGGAGCTTATATTTTGTCAACAGTGGACGAGGAGGTGTTCCAGAGGACATGGAACATCCAACACCTTCGTCGATACTTTTCTTAACTTGTACTGCCCATATAAAGTGAATTAACAAAGAGAATCAGTGGACGTAGGCATTTTCGTGCCGAACCACTTTAAAAACCTTGTCTCTTTTTCTTTACCTGTTCCTTTATATCTTGGCTGCTTGTTAACTTCATCCTTTTCTATTGAACAAAATCCTGTGCAAATAGCATTTTCATTCAGGGCGCTCCACAGCGCGACTTCTCTGGACAAGACCTAACAGGTACTATACGAATCTATGCCCTCGCCAATGAGACACTTTTGCTCCGGCATCCCTCTACTGCGGGTTAACTCATTGCTCGCGACGGCCCTCAAAGCCAACTGTAATGAGCCGATTATAAGCCACCAAGAAGGCCGACTATAGCCAAGGCAGCTCATTACGGCGTTCGGCTCGCCGGCAACTGTGAACCTACTTTAAGCCCCAACATAAGGTGTGGCCAGCCAGGAGTAGTTCACGGTTGACGATCAGCACCCACGCTAGCCGGCCACAGTAAATCGAATAATACCCACGATTACGGGCCATAATGGCCCGGGTAGTTACTGTGCGCGATCTCGGCTCTGATGTGTCTTAAGTACGGCTGTGGTAAAAAAGATTAACTCCCCGCGGAGGCGTAAGATGGGTGACAAATGTCTCCAAGACCCACAGCTAGGGAAAGTGACTACAAAGCCCGTTTGCCACGAACTTAAGCACATCGAAGGCCTTCCGTGATTGGAAGTTTTACTATTTCTCATATTTCAATTCTATGTAACAAAACTTTCCTCTTATCCTCTATAACGATCCCTAAAGTACAGGACACAGAATAGGAGACATTCGCTAATGGGAGTGGGAACTCACAACTGGACACTCGGCAGCATTCCATACTTGGTCACGCAAGACATTCAAAGCCGCCATCTTCAACTAAAAAATGAAGGGCGGTACTTTCTTCTTTTACATAGCTATTCACTCATCACATTAACATTGCAAGATATGAAATTGTACTTTAAGCAAGAACTTGGCGTCAAACACAATTGAATTGCGGGCATATGCATAGCTATATTTCTTATACAAAATGTCAAAATAACAAAAGCATTCAAATACGACAGAATCAGCTTAAGTTAAAAATTACATGTCAAGAATAATGTTGTTTATTACAAGTAGCATAATTACAACCTAGAGGTTACATTACTGTTTTGGGACTAACATATACAACGATGTCAACTCCACAGAAAGATATCCAGGTCAAGTCAAGGAGCCGGCTGCATCGGAGCTTTGCCCGTGTCCTGTTGCCCACCTGTCCGGTCAAAGAAAGAATTCATTAGTGATGAGCAACCAAGTTAACAGAAAGACTAGGAGGGAAGACTTACCAGCGCCTGCTTCCTGAACATCCTAATCATCATCCTCTACTTGCACACCTGCCTCCTCAGCGGCAAGCAGCCGCATACCCTCCTTCACCGCCACCTTCTCCTCCTTGGTAAACTGGGCAGTGACCACATCCATTCTGAAGACCACGCCACCCTTTTTGTCCGCATCAGCCCTAGCCTCCTCCAGAGCCCTGAGATAAATCCTGGCCATAACTCAGGGATAATCATCCATCCAGGATAAGTTACCATGTTTCCAAGTGTGGAAATACATGTCCTGGAGCATCTCATCCATCATTCCCTCATTTTCCTCAAGCTCCCTCATTCGGGCCTTAGAAGCACGCAGCTTTGCAGTGGCAGCATCCCTCTCCAATCGATATCGTGAGCAGTCAGCCTAAAGGGATATGCTCATCGCCTCCATCTCCTCCTTCAACCTGGACTGAGAAAGCTCCACGGCCTCGAGTCTCCCCGATAATTCCTGTACCCGCTCGATGTCCGCTTGTCGAACCTCATCCACCGTCGCAATGGCCATGTCAATCCGCTCCTTGCAGGCGGCCTCCATTTTTCGCAACTCTGCTTTGCTGGCCTCTTCCATAGTCTTCTTCCGTTGCCTGGATGCGGCCTCGTGCTGAGAAATTTGAATGGCTTGATCGGCAAGTTGCTTAGCCTGGTCGGAAACCATTAACCGTAACCGAATGTTCGCACTCCCAATTTCATCCCCGGCCTTAACTAGTCGGGCATGATTCCCCATCAATTTCCTGGTCTCCTCTGCAACCCGGTCGATGTTCGCCTTAGCTTCATCCCCAGAGTTACAACCCAGGTGGTAAGTAAATCAAGGTCCAGGGACTTAGCTTCGTCAAGCACCCGTACCATAGGATTGTGAGGGAGAAGGTGCTCACAAGTAGCCTCATCGAAGGAGATGTCATGAGAGGCCGGGTCCAGGTCTGGATGACCCGCAAACGGATTACGAACCAAGCCAGGGTGATCTATCGGGGTGAAGGTTGGATTCTCAGACGGATGTGGGGAAGGCATAAACTCAGTATCATCCTCCGTAATATCGTGAATAGGCTGGAGTGGGGCCGGAGGGCCAGGAAGAGATTAAAACGAAGATCGACTCCTCTTCCTCTTTTGCATATCTTCTTCAATAACTCCAAGAAGAGGACGATAGCCGACTACGTCCCCAGGGCGGTTAGTAGGAGGCTTTGGTTTGGCAAAAGCTTTGAGGAGTCTGTATTGTTCAAGCCTGTGCCGAAGATCTGAGGTCTTGGCTGTTTTTCCCACTCCTGGAATGAAAAACCAAGTGTCATCAGCATGCATTGAGCCATCATTCAAGAACTAAAAAGAATAAAGAAAAATTCACCTTGAATCGCAGAAGTTGTCCCAGTAGAAGCACTCCCGGAGGATAAATCGGCGCCGGTCCCGGCCTTATCAGCTTTCTTGGGTTTCTTCGCCATGGCCGGTCCTTCCTCCAACTCTTCAAAGGCTTGGCAGAGAGCATCATCCATCCACTCTTGGATCACGCCTGCCTGCCCATGAGGCAAAGCCCCGGTGCCATCACCGCCCTGTCCTTCGCCACCATCATTGCCATGACAATCAAGGTCACCTTCTCCACCACTTCCACTCTCTGCCTCACCTCCTTCATCCTCGCCTTTTTCCCCCTCCACATTTTCCTTCTCCTGAACATCTGGATGTGTGCTGGGAGAGGGTCCATCGGACTTCTTGAGTTTCTTCCCCCCGGCGACTGGATGTATCGAGAAGGGTCTCCTTTTGCTGCTCTTCGCCGTGGCCCCTCCTGTAGCTTTGGCAGCCCTCTCCTCCGCCATGTCTCTCTGCTTGACCACGGACTGATGTGGTAGAATAAGGTTGTACCCCAGAAGTGTAGCGTTCCTGATCAGGTAAGAAGCCGACCTATCCCTTCCCGTAATGGCTTTTATTTCCACAGCCATCTGAACCAGGCGATCGTTCTCCACGACCGCAAAACCACCTGTCACTAGCAAGAAATAAAAGCACATGAGAAGAAGCATTGCAGTCAAAACGGAAATCATAAATGAGCTTCAACTTACAGCCAGAGGTGAAGCGACGAATAGAGACAGAGTCATCCTTGACGAAAAACCATTCTTTCTTGAACATACTGAACTTCGAATATAAGTCCAGGACCGGCTTGAAAGATACGGCTGATTCCAAGCTGATGTATGGAGACCCCTTCTTATAGCTTCTCAAATTGTACAAATACCGGATCTCCCGGTTGGAGGGAGGACGCTCGTATCTCCTCTGGAAAATGACAAACAGGCTCACCAGGATGGCGTAGGAGTTAGGCTGAAGCTGAAATGGAGCCACCTTCAAGTAGGTGATGAAGCTGGGTATCCAAGCATTGATCGGGGGAATGGCCCCACACATACAATGGTACCTACTATAGGCGAAATATCCTTCGGGGGGATTATATGGCATCACTCCTTCCCCCGGCAATAGCATACGCGCTCTATCAATCCGAAAGGAGCGAGAAATAACGTCAAGCTGCTCGCCTTTGAGAGAGCTAGGGAAACAGTCAGGAGGTGAGTTCAGAAGCTCCTGAGGGCCATACCCATCTACTAGTGACCTCGGGGTGGGCCCATGACGTCCCATTCCTGACTGAGCTGGGGGCACTGCGGAAGGATCTTCTCTGTCCTGGGATTTCTTCTTTTCTGATCGGGTTTCAACTTTATGAGACATTATCTGCAAAACACAAACAACTACGTCGTAAGGATGTATAGATATAAAACGAGCAAGAATTTCACTCACAACTCGGCGCTCAAGTTCATTCGGTAAATCAAAGCTTCCACGTTCATTCGGTATTAAGTTTATTCGGTACCAAAAGCTTTCACGTTCATTCGGTATTAAGTCCATTCGGTACCAAAAGCTTTCACGTTCATTCGGTATTAAGTCCATTCGGTACCAAAAGTTTTCAAGTTCATTCGGTTCGTTCGGTAAAACAAAGAAATTCGACCTAAAAAGTCATTCGGCAGAAGAGAACTCACCTGGTCCGGCAGCTAAGATTGGATCGGCACAATAGTTGATTCGGCACTCCAATTGATTCGGCGGTTCAAAATTTGATTCGGCTATTTTGATCGGTAAGGAACGACAAAGGCATGGGGCTCCTACTTATAGAGGAAAGTTGGATAGCCGGACTCGCTGGTTCGGTTCTCAGGCCGAATATGGTTGACCAAATGAACAAAGCGCGGCATATAACGAGCATACACCCCACTTTGGGGGGAAAATGTTGGGTGTCTTTCCACCCGTATGTTTCCACCCTTCACCGAGCCAAACCAGTTTCCCCACACAGCCGAACCAATCTCGCTTCCACCCACTACCGGATCAATGCTACTTCCATACATAGTCGAATCAACCCACTTCCCCTGCAAAGCCAGACCAACCTCCACCGATCCAAGGCCTCACCGAACCAACCTCCACTGATCCAAGGCCTCACTGGACAAACCTCCGCCGATCCAAGGCCTCACCGGACCAACCTCACCGAACCAGCCTTCACCGAATCAAACTCCAACCTTTGCTCCACACCACCGAACCAGCCACTCCACTGACCTACCGAACCAAACCCAAAGCCACTCCACTGCCCACCGAACCAAACCCAAAGTCTCACCACCGAACCAATCCACGTCCCTCTCATCACCGGATCAGGGTGTTGCCGAACCAACACTGCCAGGCCAGATTACATCGGCCCAGGCCCGCCAACAGCTATATACATCCAAGGCCCCTACCCCCAGCCTCACTCTATAAATAGAGGGGAAGGGGTACAACAATGGGGCACAAGTTTGAGAGCTCAAGCACGGATAGAACTTTCAAACAACTTTCATATACTTGTATCAAAGCTTTGTACTTGTAATCTGAACAAGAAAGGAGAAATAATATATAAAGTGGACGTAGGCACATTCTGGCTGAACCACTATAAATCTGTGTGTCTTTTACAGTTTAATCCCTGCTTTTTACATATTTGCATAAATTATCCAGATCACTAAAAACAAGATAAAATCAACTAAATCATATGACTTGGAGGTGTTTGCCCATTTTTTGTGCAAACAGTAATATAATTGGAATAGGACTGAAATTATGCCTAATTATGATATTAATTGGACTAAATTAAGAAGATTGGCCTAGTTATAACTTAGAATTATAACTAAAAAGAATAAAAGAAGAATTAAGCTTATTTTCACACTTAGACCTTGGGTAAAGTAATAAGCATGATTTTAACGTAAGTTATAAATTGATAAACTATGGAAACTATTGTAAACTATGAAAACTATAACGCTTATTTTAAGACTTAGGATAAATTAATATGCAATAATAGTAATTGATAAAAATAAAAGCTTATTTAAATATTTTATCTAAGTTAATAAGGAAAGATAAGAGGAGGACCTGTACCAAATAGCATTCCCCTAATATTTCTATAGTTACGGTGTTTCACACAATCCTAAAGCGAGACGAGGTGCTTCACATAATCCTGAAGTGAGGTGAGGGTACGCTTATGCTTATAGTGGTAGTAAACGGTCAATCTATGATAGTTCAAATCAAGGGGATTTGAACAAGAGATGCAACTAGATTTTTGTTTGATAGGGACCAGTATCGGCAGCATTTCCCCTATTTTTCTATGGACACGGTGTTTCACATAACCCTGAAGTGAGACGAGCTGCTTCACATAATCCTGAAGTGAGGCGAGGGACACGCTTATGATGACTAGGGTAAATAAAAGGTCAAAAGAGGGAGCAACAGCTGGCATGGGCATGGTGGGAGTTACGCATGCGACTTCCATTTCGGTGCTCAGTAATCACTATGAGTTCCAAGCGCTTAGTAAGTGTGTCTTTTGTAGACACCAAAAGTCTATTATGTAGGGAAACGTCTGGTCCACAGTAGATTCTATGGAGTAGCAGGCCGATCAAAGGGTAGAATTAGGAATTCAGCCTAATCAAAGCAGCTATCAAGGATAAGTGCAAACAATCAAAGTTGACATATCTTATTAATTGAGTACTAGCCAATTCGTATTTATTTCCAGTTTCTCTCTTTACTATTTCCTTTGTTTCCTTTTATATACTAGAACTTTGTAAAGTCTATTACTTTTACTTTGCTTAAAGATTCTAGTAATTACTATCATTCATCGGATTTTTAGTCTGACCCACCGCTCTATATTCCCTTTCCCCCTTAGGCAATCAATGGAGAGGACAGTAGATCGCGGTTACTTGGAGGGTTCTTGAAGAAGATTTCTACCAGGTATTTCTTTTATTCTAGCTTTAGCTCTTTCTGTGTATTAGCTTATTATAAGGAATATTTATACTTTGATTTTTGTTGAGGCTATGAGTTTTTATTTCATGAGACATATTGGGTTTTGAGACATGTATGTTGTATTTGGTATTTGACTTATTTGGTTTATGAAGCAATTATGAAGTTTTTGTTTTTTTAGTTTCCGCCGTTTTTACTTATTTTTGTCTGATGAATCATAGTCTCTGTTAGTTTCATTTATACCTACAACGCACCATGCCTTTTAATATGTCCTTTTGGGTATATTAAGGGGTGTGGGGTGTTTCAAGATCGAGGCAAGGGATGTAGGGCATAGACTATTACTTTACGAGAATAGTAGGAGATTGAGATAGTGATCAAGAGCCAATTAAACATGAGATCAAGATGGTGATTGGTTTCTCAATCACATACGACAATCATGTACAATTAAGAGGAGCATAGGAAGGCAAAGTGTCAGTTCTGGACTCAGGTGGATGCAGGATTTATTAACTTTGGACCATAAGAAATGGTTAGAGATATATGTGTATACATATAAATAGAAATTTTATACAGGAGATATATAATAATTTAAGGCTTTACTAATAGCTAAACTTAATTTAAATTGAAGAATTAGGTGACATTGAGCTATAATATAATTGATTGGTAGGTGGATGAGGGTTTCTTCCTCGGTTTTGAGTGCAGGTTGGCGCGATGCTTTGGCTTAACTTCGGGAATAATTTGGACTACTCGAAAAAGCGGATGTAATGAAAAGTGATACTTATGCAATTTATAACAATAGGATACATAATCAATGCAGAGGTTGGTTGCACGGTCACATTTGGTGAGCATGCATGTTTGAGCAGAGTTAGTCCATATCCTTTTGCATTAACCCGTGGATACATATGTTTTGATGAATGGTATTGGTTTTATATTACTAACAATACGTGTTGATAGAGCTTTTGTAAAAGGAATTGTTTTAAGGTCTGTATCTGGGTTTCGGTGTTCGGGTTTCGAAGAGATTGTTTGGGCTCAAAGAGCTTCTTGTTTTGTTCAGCCAAAGCTAGGATAGCTTGGATTCAGATTGTCTATCCAAAGACAATCAGATGACATCCGTTTTGTAAATGGAATCCATTTTTTCATCAATGCGCATGACTTGAAGACGTGGTTCTGGAGCAAGGGCGGAGAGAGACTTGGACGCTAGTCTATAGTAGTTATACTGTTTTGTAGTACTCTTGGGTGTTGCGACAGGACCTACATACCAACTTCTTGTGAGGTGTTTGTTTTCTAAGGAGTCCAAAATATGTTGTCGCTCTCGATAGGTATCTTTGGTAGCAATTTGACATGATCTGCAGACATGGTTTCGAAGCAGAGGCGAAGAGAGATTAGAATGCTAGTCTATAGTAGGTCATATACTATTCCGTAGAATGATTGGAAGCTACAACGGACGCTACATGCCATCTTATTTTGAGTTGTTGGTTTTAAAGGGAGTACACAAGATAGTTGAGGCTCTCGATAGGTCTCTTTGGTAGCTAAGACCAATTCGGCATGGGTATCGGTTAGAGATATTCGTATTTTGGTATGAGGTATGGGTTGATCCATATAAGTGTAGGATGCAAGGCAACATTCGAGATTTATATGATATCAGTTTTATAAAACTAATCCATTGTACTATTGAGGCACATGACCTGTAGACATGGACCCAGAGTAGAGGCAGAGAGAGGTTGGAATGCAAGTCTAGAGTAGGTCATATACTATCGTGTTGTACTTTTAAGTGTTATGAATGTGACGACCCGGAATTTTGGACATTTGAAATTGGAATATTTAATTGATTTTAAATATTCAAAAGTAAACTTTTAACTTGAATTTTAAATATCAATATTTATTGGGTAATTTAATTATTAAATTAAATGATTCGGAGTTGGGTAAAATGTTGAATCTAGGATTTCAAGCTTATTAAAAATAATCCGAAGGCTTATAAAATTCATATTAATAATACTGAAGGTGATAGAACTTTTAAAATTGGATTTAAAAGTGTTTTGTTTAGTTTTGAAAATATATCGTTTAAATCGACATTTAAAAATAGCCTTCCGAGGCACAGTCTCAGAATTCGACGAAACCAATTCCAATGGATCCGTAATAGTGTATTATTATCGGATTTCAGTTTTCGTAGTGATTGGAGTTGTTGTATGGGCACACGATATTTAAATGCACTGAAATCTATATCGAAATCTAAATATTAAATAACTGGTCCAAAAAGCTATCTTCTCCATATGATCGAATTAGGACTCGAAACCTTTTTCATTGCATTCGAAATAGGGGTGTAACAATCTAAACGCCTAGCGGCACGTCTCGATAGGAGATCGAGATTTTAGGCTTCGTTTTTAAGACGATTTAAATTTAGTATAATATATATATATATTGGGTATTTCGACCAAATAACCTTCAGCTGAAAAAGTGTCACACTAGTGCTTTTTCCCTTCACTTCAAATTACTGTAGCGAGTATTCTCCCACACGTTAACGTCTCCTCTTTTATTTTGTCTTCTGAGATTCATTCGAACGAATGAAGCAATTGTTCCTAAAAAAAGAATCGATTCGAAATCAATTCGATTTCAAAAATAAAAATAAACAGAGGAGTGGCGATCGAATTGCGTGGCCGAGCGGAAGCTCGACCCCGAGCATGAGGGGCGACACGGCAGATGTTGCACGCGTGCAAGGAGGCGACAACCTCGAGGGGAAGTCAGGCATCGCATCGTGAGCCAAGTGGGAGGCTGGGCGATCGGAGGGAGGTGGAAGACTCGCGAGTGCATGGAGTTTGGGCGGTGGGTGGTCGAGCGACGTGATGGAGGCTCGAGTGGAGATGGTCGCGATCGGTTGGAGGTTGCGATGGCGAGGCGAACACTGGTCAGTGATGGAAGCTGAGGTTCGAGGCTAGGGTTTCGTCAATAGGGGGCAGTGAAGGTATACTCGATTTATTTTCTTTTCAATTTAAATATAATAGTATAATATACAAAGAAGGATTTTAAAACCAGATTTCTTATTTTTACAAATGTGTACAGAGGAAGGAAGTTTCTATTTTTACAGACGTATACAGTAAGAAATATAAAACAGTTATGTTTTAAATATATATATACACACACACACCCACACACACACGTATACATATATGCATAGGAAACAGTAAATATATGAATATATAAGGTTTTGGAAAGTATAAGGGCTTATATAAAAATTTGATTTTTAAAACCTACATGGATTATTTCTTTATGCAGTTTGAAAATGGAAAATAAAAATAAAATACAATTTACTAATTTATTATAGTGATTAATTTGTTTAGTTAACTTATGTAATAATTTTAGGTAACTAGAAAATAATTTATTAAAAGAAAATTAGTTTAAAACTAAATCATTAGTTAATTAAATCTATTAAATGGAAATTAATTTTTTGATTGTTTAAAATATTAATAAATCATTTAATGTTTATACAAGGTCGAAAAATCAAGAAAGCAAGCCAGTTTAGAATGGATTGCAAATAGAAAAATAAAAGGTGAGTTAATCTCACTCATCTGGGTTTAATTTAAATTTAAATGGTTAAATTTAAATAATTGGTTGAATGGTTGAATTGATTGGATGTGATATATTATATATAGTGTGTGTATATATATATTGGAGTGATTTATTTCCCGCATTATATAGCGGATGAGACCCTATTCGCCGCATAATAGCGGATGATATTATATTAATCCCATATACCGCGATATTCCACCTTGAAGTGGAACTGGTATTTTATATTGTGCTAACATCTGTAGATGCAGGGAAATAGGTTGGAGGGATCCAACTGGATTCCTCAAAAATTATTTGGATTGTTTAATATTCTGTGTTATGAATATTTGATATTCTGTGATTAATTATATTGATAATTGGAATATTGAATGCTGTGGTTTGTTTGAATATATTTCGGTGCAGTGAGTTACCAAAATATATAGAATATGATTTTTGAAAAGAAAATAAAGGAGTGAATTTTTAAGTAAAATAATTATAGAGAATTTGAATAAATTTAAGAATGAATTGGAAAAGAATAAAAGTGATATTATTTAAAAGAAAAAAGAATTTATTTTAATTCAAGGTTTAAGTTTAATTAAAAGGAAAAAGAAGGAATTCGGGAAATCTGGAATTTAAATTTTCAGTTTAAAGATTTTAAATCATAATAAAGAAATAAAATCTGAAAGTTAATGGATTTTGAAATAAATGGGTTAAGTAAGGAAATTTATTTCAAAGTGAAGTAAATTGGAAATCAATTGTAAATTGATTTAAGTGTTTAGAATTGGAATTTAAAAGAGAAGTGAGATTTTGGAATTTATAAACTGGGTTTATAAAGTGAAGTAAAATATCAGTGGATATTTGGAAATATAAATTCAAGGTGGGGATTTATAAAGGAATGTGAATTTGTTTAAGAGAATAAAATAAATAATTAGTGATTTATTTTTAAAAGGATGTGAAAGAGAAGCATATTTCCTTGAATAGCCAAGTACGTTTCCAAAGCAAAGTTTTAAGTATAAGTTAAAGGTTTTAAAGTGTGTTTAAGAAAATTTATTATTTTTCAAATGATTAAATTTTGAAGTAAGTATTTCTCAAATTTATTATAGTAGTAATTATTAAAAGTGATGTAGTATTTTGTTGTAGAAAGGATAAAATTTAGTGTTATATTTTATAAGTAGCTTTATTTTAAATATTCTTTAATCATATATCTTTGAATAAAGTATTAAAGTAGTTTTAAATCTAAATGTTTAAAAGTATATTCTATAATTAAGTGTTTAAATGATTTTAAAGTCTAAGTATTTGTTTTCTTGAAGAGAAATAAATTGGGCCCAGCCCAGATACATAAATCGGGTATAAACCCGGAGCCACATATTACTGCTACAAACACAGATCTAGGTTTAGGGTTGCTGACTAAATCTCTTACTCCACGAAGCAAGTAGAAAAATGGCCACCAAAAATGGCGATCGAATCAACTCTTTGTCAGTTCTCCTTCATTCTTCATGCCGCTTGTTTCATCGCGCTCCTAGTAAGATAAAGCTTTGTTAAATCCATCTCTCATACCCCTTCCACTCTCATCTTTGCTCAGAGCTTAACGATTACTACTGTCATATAGATTGTTGTTAGATCTAGCGTCATCATGACCTAGATCTAACGATTTCTTCTTCGATATGCTGTTACTTCCCAAATTAGCTCTTATGCTCGAGAAATTGACTGCTGTAGCTTGTTGTGGGTTGTTCACAGCCTCTTTGGAAACAGTTCTAAAATATAGAGAATTGTTAGATCTAGCATCATCGCGACCTAGATCTAACGATGTCATCCGCGAATTGCTATGGCTACCCAAATTGGCTCTGATACTTGATTGATGTGGGCAGTTGTTCTGAGCCTCATGGGAGTAGATCTGTAACGACCCAAAATTTTAGTGATTTTATTTGTTAAATTAATTGAAATTTTGAGAAATTTTAAACAATAAAATTTGAAAATAAAAATTTATTATTTGGAATACGTCTATTTTAATATAGCAAATGGAAAATTTTCACCTAATAATATTGAAGTTTATTTTATAGTATAATTTTATTCAAACTCAAATCAGTTAATAATTGACGGTAATAAAATGTTTTCCAAACTTGAATATTTTTATACAGTAAATTTCTAAATCATCTTCTAAGTGAAACGTCATTCTTCGTTTCGTCAAATTTGGATTTCTATTGCTCCGTTTATCTTAATTCTGGCAAAATAGCAGCATTTCTGGTACCGATTATCGACTTTTGATCGGATGATCGTACCACTAGTATCTGTATACTGTTTTGATCGTCTCGTCGCGCTGATCACCACGTTATATTTATTTTTGTATTTTGAAGTCCGATACACGACGGAACAATCAAACTATATATTGTATTGGTACCAAAATTCGTGACTTTTGATTTCCTTTCTTTCAAATTTTGAACTGTATCATCCAAGCAAGATAATTGCTTTAATAAATGTTGCAGAATCAATGGACAGACGTTACCATTCCCATCATTTCACTTTATTACATCTGGTACGTTTTTCTGCCTCTCTGCCTTTTTCCATTTTGTTGTTTCAAAAGAAAATTAATATACCTGCTCATTCTTTAATCTACCACTTTGAGACCTGCTCTCTATTCCTCGCCTCTTCCCCTCATTTTATTTCCTACTCCTCTTATATACTTTGTATATGGCCGAAAGTCATCCTGCTCCCTCAAAATTTCGCCACCCACCAACCAAGCCTTCGCAACCCACGTTCATCCCCATCTCTAACTTGCCTCCGACCACCATCAGTGCCAACAGCTACCTCACCTCACACCTCCTTCCTGCGAGCCCTGAAAATCGTCCAAACCAAAACCTGCCGGCCCAGATCTCCTCCATCTCGGCCTGTAGCCTTGGCCAGCAAACGCGCACACCCAGCTCGGCCTCACCCACGAATCTGTCGCCTCCTTCCACCTCCGGCCTCTGTCGTGCCTTTCCCCTTCGGCCAGTAACCACGTGAAACCCCTGTCTCTAGCCTGGCCACCACCTCCTTCGCCGCTCTTCTCACCAGTCATTTGTACGCATATTACAGGTTAGTTCTTTATTACATATATTGAGTTATTTATATTCGGTTTATTTGTATATACATGTTCATGCATTGGGTTTTAAGAAATAATGTGATATATCTATTTACTGTATATGCAATTATAGTAATATATATGTGTTATATAGTATTTTAAAAATATATGTTTACTATATGTTTTATAAAGGAAATAGTATGTATATATCAAAAAAAATGTTATATGTATTGTTTATATAAAGTACAGATTTAAATTTATAAAATACAAAGTTTAAATGTATATATATTGTTTGTTAAGGGAAAGTATAGTTAAGAGTCTGCATATATATATAAGTAGTCTGCATAAGTACTTATCTGTTAGTTATATTTTTCAGTTTGTGTATATGTCCATATATATTAGTTATATAAGTTATAATATGTTAATGTATATATACAGGTTAGTTTTGAAATTTTTATATCTAAATATATATTGAAGTATACATGCTCTGTTGTCTATGTTCTGTTTTGTGTAAATAGTGCTACATATGTTATATATTTTTTTTTGTTAGCTGTACATAAAGTTGTTTTAAGTTTAGTATTTAAAGTATAAGAAAATGCATAAAGTTGTTACAGCACATATGAAGTTGTACACGTGGTGTATATGTTTAAAAGTATATTATGTAAACTTATTTTTTACTATATATTATAAAGGCTGTACATTAGTTTATATACATTTGTTAGTTTTATAAAATTTACAAACAATATTACTTACAATGATTTGATTGCATACATTATTAACTGTGAGTATGATAGAGTTTTATAAAATATAAGTATATATACACATAAGTTTTATATATATTTTGTTAACGTAATCTGTTCAACCGTGTATCTTTTGTTTGTATAAGTTTAGATACATACATGGTTTTACGGTCATGGCTTTAGTTGGTCTGTTAAAAGCAGTTCTTTTCATATGTACAGTATTATATATAGGAGTATAATATTTCAATCCTTACTTATAGCTTGGTCTACTGCATTTTTTTCTATACACGATAGGTTCAAACTCATATATATTTGTATGTATAATTTATAGCTAATATATATATAACAGCTTTGATACATTTGTCAGTTGATTTTTAATACCGATATGTACTATAGAAATACTGATTTTAAAGTATTATATTTTTGTGTGTATTAAACTTTATATTGATTTGAGAAAACGTATAGCGATATAATTTACATTTCGTTTTAAATTTTTATCAAACTGATTCTGATTGTTTCATCAATCTCGTGCCTATTTGACTTATCTTTTCAATATCAAATTCGTCGCAGAATTCCTAGCTTGTCGTTGTTCCGTGAGCTTATCTATGTCTATTCGCTTCCATTCTCGTTCATCTCTCTAGCCTCGAAAGGTGAGTAATCACTCACGATTAACGTTCTTTTATTTATTAAATTTGATTTCAATTGAAACGACAATTGAAATATGCTGTTGTAGTTATTTAAATTTGTTATATATGCTATTATCTGTAACTGTTCACCTGCGGGATATGGCACCATATCCTGTTGTTTATATTATATTGTTATTGATGATATATGCCTGTTATTTTATTTTATTATATGTTATCACTCTGCAAGTTCCCTGTAGTTTAGAAATCACTATGGTTTGAAATGATACATACCCGAACGGACTTTAGAATAGGAGAAAATCGTTATGGGTTGAAGATAAACCTAAGCGATTTTCATTTAATTGAATTTGGGATTTCGGGTGGAAATGATATCCACCCGTATATATTTAGTGTACGGATTGAAATGATAAATATATGTAGCACTAGACTATATGATAGGAAATATATACAGACATCGTTGGTCCATATAAATATTTTGAAAATAATTTCTATAATTTGGAAAGAAATATATGGTTTAATAAATTTGATTCTTAAGATATTATATAAATGAAAATTTTATATATAGATTTATGCGTAATATTCGATTTAAATTAGATTGATTTAATACATTTAATATGGTTGAGTATTTATGTAAATCTATATTTCAAATAGATTTTTGTAATAAGTTGAATAATTAAGATTGGGAGATAAATTTGGGTTTATTAAAAATGGTATTTAAATAAAGATTTATTTAATTAAATCAATTTGAAATTATTGAATGGGAAATTTAAAGGTATGATTGTATAACTGGATTTTTGATTTAAGTGATTTAATGAATATTTCACGTTTAAATAAATTAAAGTAATATTGAGTAAAATGTAATTTAAGGTTACTTAAATGATATTGAATCTAATGAGGGAGTATTTCAAGACTAAATAATAATGAGGTTAAATCGAGATCTATATGAAATATATTGAACATTTAAATATTTAAGCCTTGAACTATATTGGAATTTAAATGGTTTATTTTGAGATTCAGATCTGTATTTGAAATTAATATAGTTGAATTTGTTATTTAGAAACTAAATTGAATTAAAGTGAAAATTTAGGTTGAATTAAACTTGAAATTGTTGTTTAGAAACTAAATTGAATAAAATTTAGTTTGAAACGTTGAATACTTAAAGTTTTGAAATGTATTGAAATATAAATGGGTATTTTGTGATTTCAAATCCGAATTTGAGATCGGTAAAATTTAAGTGGTTAATTTAGGGATTGAGTTGAATTTAAATTGATAAATTGAGATTGAATGGGAAGGTCGGGTTGAAACGATTTGTTAAGTTGAGGAAATTGAAAATACTTTACTTTATAAATTATTTAATGTATATAAATACTATTCTGGGAAATATAGAGATATTTGAAATGAAAATGATATTGGTTTTGAAGTATAAATGACCACGGTGTTATAATGTATATTTCTACCTTGTAGATAGTTCTATGGACCCTTAGAGGATGGTTATCCCAACATCCTTTAAGTTATTTGTATTTCAGTTGATATTTCACTTGGGTTGGATTTATTTATATAAGAATGTTAATCCTGACTCGAGTGTTTTGTGTTTTGCTTTACGCTCGGGTCAGACTGAGTAATACAGCCTTTTGAGACTCACCTTTGGAGTTGGGAGCTTCGTTTGGAGATCCAACTATCGATTCAGCTTTCAGCTTTTCCAGCCGATTGGTTTAGAGAAGTCATCTGCTTGTACTGAAGACTTCACTATTTGAGATATTCTTATGTATTTTATTTTCTAACTCTGATGTATATAGTAGCTTCATGAACTACTATCCTTTTATCTATTCCGCTCCATTATTCTACTCTGTGTCTGTGATCTGTGATTGATTTATTTACTGTATATGCTATGTTTTGCCAAATTTTAAATTAACAATTCGGTATTTTGAATTATTCAAGTCAGATATGTATGGTTTTATTATCGATTTGAATGGTCCAAAATAGCGGGTCGTTACAAGATCTTATCAGTAACGAGATCTTGTTGGTTGGCGAAGCACGACTCTCGACTTATACTGTCAACATGATTCTCGATTTGAAGCTTTTCGAATGCAAAAGATAAGCTTCTAAATGTTTGCTACCAGCTTTAGATCTCTAGTCATCAGCAATGGAAGCAAATTCGGTTTGATTTTTCAATATTTTCTTTGGTTTTTGTAGAATTATTTTGCTGTCAATACTTATTATATAGTAGCCAAACTTGCTCTTTACTTCTGCTGCCTTTATTGTGCACTCGCAAGTTTCTTTCTTTCCACAAGTTGAACACTGCAGTAGTTAATAGAATGTGAGCATAATCAGTATCCTTATATTTAGATCTGAACTTGTTGTTGATCATTTTAATAATATGCATCAGATCCATTTGCTTGTTGTCATCAATACCCAAAGTAGCTTTGATTTGATTCCAGATAAAGTAGGAGTAACTTCATTCAAAAAATAGGTGATTAGCATTTTCAGTACATAAATTGCACAAGGAACAAAGTGGATTTTTATTATTGCCCCATTTATTAAGTCTATCCCAAGTTGGCAATCTGTTCTTAATTGCAAAATATGTACAAAATGCCATCTTGGGACAATTCACTCTATTCTATATGCAATAATACCATTCTTCTGTTGGGAAATTGTTTCTTATAAAATTCCAAGTTGTTTTAAAAGAAAACTTCCCTTTGTTGCTTGCTTTCCATTCCCAATAGTCATTCTCTGCATAAATATCAAATTGAATTTTGCATATTTCAACTTTATGTGGATTAGTAATTGGGTGTAATTGTGGTTGCCACTGGTTATTTACAATAATATCAGATACTTTATCATTTGATCCACCACATATAACTAAACTATTCCACCCAACCTTATTTATAAAAGCTTCATTTTTATACCATGGATCGAACCACAAACTGGTTTCTTTACCACTTTTAATTTTTCTTTCAAGTAATGACTTGCCAATTTCTCTACAATTTAATATTTGTTCCAAGTATTCGATTGTTTACTGTTGTAAACATAAGTCCAAAAAAAAAATTTGTTTCAAATGCTTGGATCTCATCCATCTAGCCCATAAGGAGTCTGAATTAAGAAATCTCCAAAATAATTTTATGTGGCAAGTAATACACAGATCCTTAATACTTCTAATGCCAAGACCCCCTTCATTTTTAGGTCTACACACATTATCCCAGCTAATTTTGTGATACTTTCCTCTCCATAAAAAGTCAGTGCATCTACTTTCCAATTTTTTAATAGATGCAGCTGGGATATGAAAAGTTTGATGCCAGTATAGGATAATAGCATAAATCACAGTCTTAATAAGTTCAAGTCTTCCAGCAATGGAAAGTAACTTACATGACCAAGTCTCCATTCTTTCTTGTATTTTTTCAAATAAAATAGAGCAATCTGAATCCTTAATCTTATTTGTAGAAAGAGGCAGCCCTAAATATTTGATTGGAAGAACTCCCTCTGTTATTTGTAATATATTTAGAAATTCTTTTTTGTATTTACAAGACTTACTAAAATAAGCTTTACACTTATTAACATTAAGTTGAAACCCATCATAGGTTTTTAAATTATCAAAAATTGTTTTTATAGAGTCTGCATTATCTTTATTAGCTTTTATAAACACCATGAGATCATCAGCATATATCAGATGGTTAATACATGGCTGAATTCTATTTATAGGATGAACATTACCTTTAATATTTTCTATTTCCATAAGAATAGAAAAATACTCCATAACAATAGCAAAAAGATAAGGTGATAAGGGGTCACCCTGTCTTAAACCCCTGTTACTCTTAATAAATCCTTCTACCCTTCCTTGAATCAGAATAGAAAAGGTAGGAGTGTTAATACATTCAAACACCAAATCATAAAACTTTATAGGAAAACCCATGCATTTCATAATATGATGAATAAAGTATCTGTTTACCTTATCATATGCTTTTTGTAGGTCAATTTTAATACAAACATTTTCACCCTATTTTGTGTTGAATTTTCTGACCATCTCATGTGCTAAAAGGGAGTTTTCATATATAAGTCTACCAGGTACAAATGCGCTCTAATTTTCAGAAATAAGAAAAGGCAAAAACACTTTTATTCTATTACTAAGGACATTAGCAATAATTTTGTAAATAAAGTTGCAGCAAGAAATAGGTCTATAACTACCAATATCAGTGCGATTTTTATTTTTTGGGATAAAAATATTTGGTACAGTCATCACCTAGAGTAAGCCAATCAACCTTAGCTTTTTGTCTAGCATTGACAGATTCTTTATGCAATTCACTGGACAGTTCATTTTGATTTTGAAAAAATTTATTGATTGTACTGATATCATCATGCTTATTATCAAAGCTTAGTTGTAACATTTTACCTTCTTTTCTTAATCCAATAATCTTATTTATATTCAAATGGTTATTTTTGTTCCAATTTTTAAGATTATTTTTGGTGTATTTCAAAAACATATAAAACTGATATTACTTAGTTCCTTCACAAGAAAAATTAAGACTGTTTTCCATTAAAGTTTTATAATCTTCTTCTAAAACCCAACTATTTTTGAATCTAAAAGGAGGAACTTTACTATTGAAATCATCATTGACAAAAAGCTTAACCAATAAAGGAGTGTGATCACTTAAGTTTTGTTCTAAAGTGGAACAAATGCAGTTAGGAAATCTTTCTAAAAAATCTTTGTTAAACAAAATCCTATCTAATTTGCAATGAATATTTTTTGCTATACTAGATTTCCAAGTAAATTTGTTCCCACTGATAATTAGTTCAATAAGACCAGTTTCTAATATAAATTTATTAGCCCTATCCAATTTATTTTGAGGGATTGTAATTCCTTCAAATTTTTCATTAACATAAAAGACTGTATTAAAATCCCCTAACACAATCCAGGGGAAATCATATGTGAAATTTAAAGATTTAAGTTTTTGCCATAAAGCATTTCTTTCATTTTCAAAATTACTGCCATATACACTAGTAACTTGTAAAGAAAAACCTCCAATGTTTTAAAATTTGCAGTCTATAAATTGACTATCTTTATTAATGCTTATATTAGTCCAGATATTAGAATCCCAAATAACTATGATTCTACCTTTACAACCACAATCATTGTTATGAATAGCTTTCCAATTACTGGACATCTTAAGGCAAAATTTTCGAAATTCTCATCATTCATTTTATTCTCAATTAAAGCAATAATGGAAGGTTTGTAAACATTAATCATATAAAGGATATCAGTTTGTTTTACAGGGATGTTCATCCCCCTGACATTCCAAGCAAATAAAGTCATATATATTTAATAATTAACATAAGTATTTAAATTATACCTAACACTATAGTGCCTTTACCTCTCCTTTTAGTATCAACACCCTTAGCTTTCAATCTGGTAGACATTTGGTCCCATTCTGGATTGATCGAAATGTATTTTTGCTTGAAAGCTTTCTTCTCTTTGCTGCTCTTTAGCCTACCAGATGCTTTTGTTTTGGCAATATGAACTTCTGATAAGTCGAATTCTTCTATGTTATCAACTTTCTCAGATTTATCTTCCTCCATTTGTGCAGATTCTGGAATCTTGATTAAGGAAATATCAAACGAAGCTGTGCAAGGCATGTCTGACTCATTACAGTCAGTCACTGCAGCCTGCCCTGGGGGAGGAAACGAAGTTGTACGAGGCATGGATGACTCATTACAGTCAGTCACTGCGGCCTGCTCTTGGGGAGGATCACCCTTGCGAGGCAATGTTGAGTTATTGCAAGTCATTCTCTCAACATCTGCATCAAGATTTGAAGAAGATTCTTTCTCGATATCAATTTCCTTGTTCAGACTTTTATTCTGATGAAGATTGTTGACTATTTTTGTAGCATAATGATCTGTAATTAAACATGACTCTGAAATAGGGGGGTTTCAGAGTTAAAGATCTTTTTATTTTTACCCTCCTCTCTATTAGTCGGAATCAGAACATTTGATTTTTCTTCACATCCTTTTGGCCGATGAACTTCCATTACCGTGATCTGATCACTTTGGTCAGTGAGCTCTCTTATATTATTTTCTTGATCGGAGATGATATCTTCTTGATAGATTCGATCATTGTCCTTTTGGGTTCTTAATTGGATTTTTGAGCTTTTACTAATACTCATTTCTTGAATCATTTCAGATCTATTTTCTTGAGTAATAACTCTATCTTTATCACTATTTTTGGGGATCCACATCTGTTTCGGGTTGCATTTCTCTCTAGTGTGACCGAAACACTTACAGATGCTACACCTTAGTGGAAACCATTCATACTCAACTTTTTGTGTTATGACTTCACCATTATAAAGATTGAGACTGATTTCATCTGGAAGTTCATCAGTTGCAGAAACTTCCACAAGAAGCCGAGCGTAATTCAATCTCGTCTTCATGGTTGTTGCCGCGTCCATTTTTATGGGTTTTCCAATAATACTTGCCATAATACTGAACGCCTCTCTATCCCATAACTTGAGGTTTACTCTGGGTAATCTAACCCATATCGGCATAGTTGACAGAAGATCTCTGTCCAACTTTAGTGATTCAGTCCATCTTCTCATGATGATGAGCTTGCCGTTGTAGAAATAAGGGCCATTCTGGATAATCAAGTTGCAGTTTTGAGAATCATTAAATTTGATTAGAAAAAACCCTTTTTCTCTGGAATAGATTTCGAATTCGCCTTTCGGTTTCCATACTCTTTTTATATATTCTTTGAAGAACAAGAAATATGGTTTGCTACTAACTACATAAACCAAAATGGAGTTATTCCAACACTCCATGGCTCTTTTACATACTGCCTCCTTTACCACACCATATTTCTTGTTACTGATCTGAATAGGAGAAATGGTTTCAAGACTGCATTCTTCATCCCTTGGTTCCTTTGATTGCTCTGAGACGATGTCAGCCCAGGATTTTTGTCCTAGTTCTTTATTCAAACAGAACTTTGTCGGGTTTTTGATTTGCATCAGTTTGGTCTTATCTTGAAAGGAATTGGTCATCTGACCCTCCTTTTTCCTTTGATCATCATTAGTATAAGACCGGATCTGATCATTTCTAGGCTGATATCTTCTTTTTGATCTTGGCTGAACCAATTGGAAGCCCTCGTTATCCATGATGATATTATTCGGCTTTCTGAAATGAGATTCAGGTGGCATATCCTGAGGAGAAGGACGAGTGAGAGGAGGATTAGATTGGAATTTGGGAGGAAATTTGTTTTCTCCCATGGTAGAAGAAAATCCTAGATTTCAAATTTTTTCTGAAAAAATTTGGTAAGGTTAAAGTCTAAGTATTTGTACTTGGTGATTTCAGTGGAAATAGAAAATATTGGGAAATTTATTCCGTGAGAGAAAGATGGTTTGAAATTGTTGTAAAAAAGGTTTGAAAATGGAAATATATCTTGCGAAGATATTTGTGAGGTAAATAAATAATTTGGAAAATTATTTATTGTTTGATGGATGTTTGTGAATGTTAATTGATAGTTAAATAACCGACTATCAATATTGGCCAATGCGCTGATCGTTTCGAAGAGACCGGGATCGGGATTTATTTTCCAAAAACCACTTCGATCTGGTTTGTACGTTTTCGTGGGGAAACCGAGTTTGGAGTTGAAGATGGAGTAGTGAAGTGCAAGGGCTAGTCGCTAATAATCCTGAGGATAATTCCAAAATGGATGTAGTAGGAGTAGTGCCTTCGGTTCTGTTCGAACCCGGGACGGACTTGTATGGATGAATACTTTCAGAACATCGTCAGGTGGACGATGAGCATTCTAAGTGAAACGGTTCTAAAAAGGTAATGCTTAGCCTCGAGCCTCATCAACCGGGAATGACTGAAAATCAGGGGTTATGCAGCAAGGCTATGTGGGTAGCACCCATTAGGGTGAGGTCATCCCTGTCTAGATGTCCCTTTTATTTCGGCTTAGTGGTGCATTTGCTGATCCCAACCGTGGGGTGATCTTACTCGGAATTATCCAGTAAGGGGTAGTTCCGGCTTTGTGTTGCAGGGGATCGGGCGTGGTCCTCGGTACGTTGATCTAGACCAGGTACTGTGACAGGTGGTACCCCAGTGCCTAGTCATTAGTTGGAAATCCATTTTCCCTACGCGCCTGTACGGTTTTGATTGTGCCCAACTATTGCTGAAACGTGAGATGCAAGCATTTCAGCTAGATTCTATTTTGCTTTCTATAGACACTATTATAATATCAGACGAATTTGATAAAAGTGTTTTGGCTATCGTAAGGTAAAAACCTAATATGTTTATTTGTGGCGTGGTCTTACGAGATGCTTTTGATTTCAAAGAGTTTGGAAACTTTAATAATCCAATTGAGTGTGTTTTCTCATGCTGGTTTTCCAGACTAACTCGGGTGTTATTTTATTATAATGCTCGGGTCAGACCGAGTATTACAGATACAGGATATGATGCTGTGGAGCTCAGGAGACGAGATGGATGACGAGATGTATCACTCGTACATGATGTATATACCGCCGTGTTGTGTATGTTGTGTATTCTGTATGTGGGACAAGTTAATATAACTGTCCAGTATTGTGTTATTGATTGTGTTGTACTCTGATGATAAGATGTATAAAACAATATGGTTTCCTTTGTATTAAAATCAGTTGTTATCTATTATATATTGTTCCGCTGCGATTGTGAGATTCTGATGTTGATTTTCTATTTTCTTCTTCTACCTCTTCTTCTTTAACCCTCATGGTTCGTATTTCCGTTCTTTTTGAGTTGATCTAATGGAGATTAGTGTCAACTTAAGGGGTACGGATTTGCGGGTCGCTACACTTGGTATCAGAACTGAAGGTTAAGCGAGAACCTTGGCTCTGGTGGGAATTACTCATTAGAAATAGAGTTCGTAGTACTCTAGAATGAGTTTGAGTGTACTAATAGATATGAGCGCGTATTTGTTAGTGAATATAAAATTTGTTTTTATACTGTGTTGATTTATCGGTTGAGTGTTTATGGATTCTAGTCGATATGTGGGATGCCACGTCATCGATAGAAGTTTCTAAACTCTTAAACAAGATAAACTGACATAGTATTGTTTTTAAATAGGGTAAATGAAATAATTTAACCGAAATTATTTTTGTATATGAAAGAAATAATTTTCAGAAATTATTATAGTTATATATGGATGCTTGGTTGTTAGGGAGTGATAATATTAAATTAGTATCACTATTGTGGGGAAATTGAATAAGAAATTGAAATCATAACTAACAGCTAAGAAATAAATTCATATACAAATGAGATATGTAAATGTAAACTATAAATGTGATTTATAATCTGAAATAGAATTCCAGAGAAATATTTGAAAATAAATTGAGTTGAAAGTTCTAGAGTAATGTTGAATATGAATTGGATGGATTTGGAATTTGAAATTTTTGGGAAAAGTTTAAATTCCTTTGAGTTGAAGATAGTTTTCAAAGGTTTTGGAGAAATAATGGTGATATTATTTGGGAAATATTTTTGAATTGGATTTGAAATCTGGAGAGATTTGGAATTTAAAAATATTTGGAGGGGTTTTAAGGAGATAAATGCATTTAACTCTCTTTCGGTCGTTGGAAAATAACTTCGGTGATGACTGTAGCATCATCGAGGTTCATTTTTGAGTTTCCAAGAGAGAAATTACTACCAAATTGTTTTAAATTGGAATTGTTTGCAAACTGGGTTTGGTTTTGAAATTCAAAGGGATAATTGAATTTGCCAAAGAATTTTGGATATAATTGATTTCAAATGATTTTGAAATACTTAAATGATTATTGAAGACTCTAGAATTGGTTGAAAATGTTTTTGAGTGTCTAAGTAATGGTTTAAACTCTAGGGGTTTAACTAAAAATGTTTATGGATTATAAACATGTTTGGAAATTATAAAGTTTGAAATTTCCTGGGGTGAAATTAACTTGTAAAAAGTTAATAAAGTTAGAATGGTAAGCAAATTAAATACAAGTAAACTAAGTAAAGTGATTTTTGATATAAAAACCAAATATTGAATTATAAATTGGAAATAACTAATTTGGAATAAATTAGTAAGTCGAATTTGTTAATGGGATTTAAAGTGGTGAAATAAAAGTTGAATTGTGAGTTATTAATGGAGTTTGGAAATGAACTTGGGTTTCAAGTAAAAATTTGACTCGAAGTGTTAATAAATTAAAATATGATTGAAGTGTTGTCAAATGAAATGAAGTTGGATTAGGATAAAGATGGTTTGAATTGCAAATAATATCCAAGTGAGTAGAAATAAATTGAATGGCCTTGTTATTAATAAAATGAATTCAGAAATAAATTGTGGATGCAAATTAGAATTTATAATGGATTGAATGAGTATACTAATTTAATTTAATTAGTAAAATAAAATGGAATTGAATAAAATTCTATGAATTGATAGAAGTAAACAAAATTGATTTTTGAATCAATTGACATGAATATGAGTTGTTTGGAATTATAAATGAATTGGAGGTAAATAAGTGAGTTGTACATCACTTAAATTGAATGAAAGGGTAAGAAAAGAGAGTGAAAGCAATTGAATTGGTGATTGAAACCTTATTAATTACTTATAAGTGCTGTTTGGTATATATGGCTTATGAAATCCGTGTGTTAGCTGTTGAAAATAAGTGAAATGTGAATAAATTTTCTATATAAGGCACTTACATATTTGAATTGAGTAAGTACAGGTATAGGGACGCCACGTGGCTGGATTTGGTTGTGCTAATTGCTAAAATAAATAGCCGCTTGCTTAAAAATGCTAAATAAGGTACGCCTACGCAATACAAAGTTAGGAAATATGAACTGATGTTTGTTTTTTTTGTTTTCCGACCATGTGGGTCGATGTATATATATTTATATCTCTTGTCAAATTGCAAAAGCTCCTTCGTACAAAGGAGACTGGCAAAATTTTCCGAAATTTTGGGAGTTAGAAAAAAATTTGAAATTTTTTAAAATTTTCACTAACGACAAATGATTTAAAATTGTTAAGCAAATAGAATTGAAACTAAATATTGAAATCTAATTTTAAATTGTGTATGTAAAGTAAGGTGAATAGAAATCCAATATTCAAAGTTGGAGATAAATTGAATTCATATGGAATTGGAGATCTAGTTTAAAAATAAGTGATATAAAGACTAAAGTGGTAGAGTAATAATATAAGAGTATATAAAATGCTTATATTAAACTTAAGAAATGAATGGTGAAGTTCTTAAGTAAATTTAGTATTGAGAAAATTATTCTAAGTGAATAATTGAATGAAGATTAAAACTGAAAGTTGTGAAATGAAATGATAATTGTGAATGAGCGGATAACAATCAAAATAAATGTGAATAAAAGAGAATTGATATAGCTAATAATCAATTGAAATTAATACGTAGGATGTACGTATATTATTTTATTTGCATAATGGTTTGGTCCATATTCAAGCACAGAATTTCGAGATAGTTGTATCGGTCCGAGTTAGGATTTTTCAATCGATTTTCGACGGCGAACCCTGGATATGGATTTTGATAGATTCTGGAAATTCTCTATCATAGTTTGTGGCTATGCAAGGAGGATGACTGTTTCTGATCAAGAAACCAGATTTGAGTCCGCACTAGAGAGTCGGGTGGACGATACTAGTTTGGAAATGAAATTGTGTGATCCAGTGAGCGATCAGATTTGGTATTGCGTACGGATGATATATGTGCATCGTACGGGCTTAAGTAAAGCAAATATTGAAAATTTGTAAAGGAAGTGTATAAAATGATTTTTGAATTCTGTAATTGGATATTATTGCTGAGTAGGACATGGTGTTTAAGAAGCAAAAGGAATTGGTATTTTTGATTTCAGAAAATAAATTTAAATGGCTCGACAATAAAGTATGTATTTAAAATTTCAGTATGAAATTTGATGGGTTTCTTATTTTTCCACTTGGCATTTTGTTTTCTTTTAGAATTTGGTGGCCCGTAGAGGCATTTTGTAGTTGTACCGAGCTAGCCGCGCAAAGGAGACGCTGGCGAAATTTTCCGAAAATTTAAGGAGTTAGAAAAATTTTGATAATTTAAAATTGATTTTTAAATTATAATTTGAATGGTTGGGTAAGTAATATTGTTTGGAACTTATGGATGAGTTCGGAAAGTTAGTAAGAGTGATAGTGTGTCTTTAAATCAAAAAATTGTTTGGGGGAGTTGTTAAAACTGGGTGGTTTTGGGAAACTAGTTAACGTGTATTGGACCATTCTTCTTAACTAGTAATTTCGGGGACGAAATTCTTTTTTAAGGGTGGAGGAATGTGACGATCCGGAATTTTGGACATTTGAAATTGGAATATTTAATTGATTTTAAATATTCAAAAGTAAACTTTTAACTTGAATTTCAAATATCACTATTTATTGGGTAATTTAATTATTAAATTAAATGATTTGGAGTTGGGTAAAATGTTGAATCTGGGATTGCAAGCTTATTAAAAATAATTTGAAGGCTTATAAAAATCATATTAATAATACTGAAGGTGATAGAACTTTTAAAATTGAATTTAAAAGTGTTTTGTTCAGTTTTGAAAATATATCGTTTAAATCGACATTTAAAAATAGCCTTCCGGGGCACAGTCTCGAAATTCGACGAAACCAGTTCTAGTGGATCCGTAATAGTGTATTATTATCGGATTTCAATTTTCGTAGTGATTGGAGTGGTTGTGTGGGCATACGATATTTAAACGCGCTGAAACCTATATCGAAATCTAAATATTAAATAACTAGTCCAAAAAGCTATCTTCTCCATACGATCGAATTAGGACTCGAAACCTTTTCCATTGCGTTCAAAATAGGGGTATAACATTATAAACGCCTAGAGGCACGTCTCGATAGGAGATCGAGATTTTAGGCTTCGTTTTCAAGACGATTTAAATTTAAATTTAGTATAATATATATATTGGGTATTTCGACTAGATAACCTTCAGTTGAAAAAGTGTCACAGCAGTGCTTTTTCCCTTCACTTCAAATTACTGTAGCGAGTATTCTCCCACACGCCAACGTCTCCTCTTTTATTTTGTCTTCTGAGATTCATTTGAACGAATGAAGCAGTCGTTCCTAAAAAAAGAAATGATTCGAAATCAATTCAATTTCAAAAATAAAAATAAACAGAGGAGTGGCGATCGAATTGCATGGCCAAGTGGGAGCTCGACCCCGAGCACGAGGGGTGACGCGGCAGATGTCGCAAACGCGCAAGGAGGCGACAGCCTCGAGGGGAAGTCAGGCACCGCGTCGCGAGCCAAGTGGGAGGCTGGGCGATCGGAGGGAGGTGGAAGACTCGCGAGTGCATGGAGTTTGGGCGGTGGGTTGTCAAGCGACGTAATGGAGGTGCGAGTGGAGATGGTCGCGATCGGTTGGAGGTTGCGATGGCGAGGCGAACACTAGTCGGTGATGGAAGCTGAGGTTCGAGGCTAGGGTTTCGTCAAATAGGGGGCAGTGAAGGTATACTCGATTTATTTTCTTTTCAATTTAAATATAATAGTATAATATACAAAGAAGGATTTTAAAACCACATTTCTTATTTTTACAAATGTGTACAGAGGAAGGAAGTTTCTATTTTTACAGATGTATATAGTAAGAAATATAAAACAATTATGTTTTAAATATATACACACACACACACACACACACACACATATACATATATGCATAGGAAACAGTAAATATATGAATATATAAGGTTTTGGAAAGTATAAGGGCTTATATAAAAATTTGATTTTTAAAACCTACATGGATTATTTCTTTATGCAGTTTGAAAATGGAAAATAAAAATAAAATACAATTTACTAATTTATTATAGTGATTAATTTGTTTAGTTAACTTATGTAATAATTTTGGGTAACTAGAAAATAATTTATTAAAAGAAAATTAGTTTAAAACTAAATCATTAGTTAATTAAATCTATTAAATGGAAATTAATTTTTTGATTGTTTAAAATATTAATAAATCATCTAATGTTTATACAAGGTCGAAAAATCGAGAAAGCAAGCCCGTTTAGAATGGATTGCAAACAGCAAAATAAAAGGTGAGTTAATCTCACTCATCTGGGTTTAATTTAAATTTAAATGGTTAAATTTAAATAATTGGTTGAATGGTTGAATTGATTGGATGTGATATATTATATATAGTGTATATATATATATATATTGGAGTGATTAATTTCCCGCATTATATAGCGGATGAGACCCTATGCACCGCATAATAGCAGATGATATTATATTAATCCCATATACCCGGATATTCCAACTTGAAGTGGAATTGGTATTTTATATTGTGCTAACATCTGTGGATGTAGGGAAACAGGTTGGAGGGATCCAACTGGATTCCTCAAAAATTATTTGGATTGTTTAATATTCTATGTTATGAATATTTGATATTTTGTGATTTAATTATATTGATAATTGGAATATTGAATGCTATGGTTTGTTTGAATATATTTCAGTGCACTAAGTTACCAAAATATATAGAATTGGATTTTTGAAAAGAAAATAAAGGAGTGAATTTTTAAGTAAAATAATTATAGAGAATTTGAATAAATTTAAGAATGAATTGGAAAAGAATAAAAGTGATATTATTTAAAAGAATAAAGAATTTATTTTAATTCAAGGTTTAAGTTTAATTAAAAGGAAAAAGAAGGAATTCGGGAAATCTGGAATTTAAATTTTCAGTTTAAAGATTTTAAATCATAATAAAGAAATAAAATCTGAAAGTTAATGGATTTTGAAATAAATGGGTTAAGTAAGGAAATTTATTTCAAAGTGAAGTAAATTGGAAATCAATTGTAAATTGATTTAAGTGTTTAGAATTGGAATTTAAAAGAGAAGTGAGATTTTGGAATTTATAAACTGGGTTTATAAAGTGAAGTAAAATATCAGTGGATATTGGGAAATATAAATTTAAGGTGGGGATTTATAAAGGAATGTGAATTTGTTTAAGAAAAAAAAATAAATAATTAGTGATTTATTTTTAAAAGGATGTGAAAGAGAAGCATATTTCATTGAATAGCCAAGTACGTTTCCAAAGCAAAGTTTTAAGTATAAGTTAAAGGTTTTAAAGTGTTTCAAAGTGTGTTTTAGAAAATTTATTATTTTTCAAATGATTAAATTTTGAAGTAAGTATTTCTCAAATTTATTATAGTAGTAATTATTAAAAGTGACGTAGTATTTTGTTGTAGAAAGGATAAAATTTAGTGTTATATTTTATAAGTAGCTTTATTTTAAATATTCTTTAAGCATATATCTTTGAATAAAGTATTAAAGTAGTTTTAAATCTAAATGTTTAAAAGTATATTCTATAATTAAGTGTTTAAATTATTTGAAAGTCTAAGTATTTGTACTTGGTGATTTCAGTGGAAATAGAAAATATTTGGAAATTTATTCCGTGAGAGAAAGATGGTTTGAAACTGTTGTCAAAAAGGTTTGAAAATGGAAATATATCTTGCGAAGATATTTGTGAGGTAAATAATAATTTGGAAAATTATTTATTGTTTGATGGATGTTTGTGAATGTTAATTGATAGTTAAATAACCGACTATCAATATTGGGCAATGCGCTGATCGTTTCGAAGAGACCGGGATTGGGATTTATTTTCCGAAAACCACTTCGATCCGGTTTGTACGTTTTCGTGGGGAAAACGAATTTGGAGTCGAAGATGGAGAAGTGAAGTGCAAGGGCTAGTCGCTACTAATCCTGAGGATAATTCCAAAATGGATGTAGTAGGAGTAGTGCCTTCGGTTCCGTTCGAACCCGGGACGGACTTGTATGGATGATTGCTTCCAGAACATCGTCGGGTGGACGATGAGCATTCTAAGTGAAACGGTTCTAAAAAGGTAACGCTTAGCCTTGAGCCTCATCAACCGGGAATGACTGAAAATCAGGGGTTATGCAGCAAGGCTATGTGGGTAGCACTCATTAGGGTGAGGTCATCCCTGTCTAGATGTCCCTTTTATTTTGGCTTAGTGGTGCGGTTGCTGATCCCAACCGTGGGGTGATCTTACTCGGAATTATCCAGTAAGGGGTAGTTTCGGCTTTGTGTTACAGGGGATTGGGCATGGTCCTCGGTACGCTGATATAGACCAGGTACGGTGATAGGTGGTACCCCAGTGCCTAGTCATTAGTTGGAAATCCTTTTTCCCTACGCGCCTGTACGGTTTTGATTGTGCCCAACTATTGTTGAAACGTGAGATGCAAGCATTTCAGCTAGATTCTATTTTACTTTCTATAGACACTATTATAATATTAGACAAATTTGATAAAAGTGTTTTGGCTATCGTAAGGTAAAATCCCGACATGTTTATTTGTGGCGTGGTCTTACGAGATGCTTTTGATTTCAAAGAGTTTGGAAACTTTAATAATCCAATTGAGTGTGTTTTGTCACGCTGGTTTTCCCGACTGACTCGGGTGTTATTTTATTATAATGCTCGGGTCAGACCGAGTATTACAGATACAGGAAATGATGCTGTGGAGCTCTGGAGACGAGCTGGATGACGAGACGTATCACTCGTACATGATGTATATACCGCTGTGTTGTGTATGTTGTGTATTCTGTATGTGGGACAAGTTAATATAACTGTCCAGTATTGTGTTATTGATTGTGTTGTACTCTGATGATAAGATGTATAAAACAATATGGTTTCCTTTGTATTAAAATCAGTTGTTGTCTATTATATATTGTTCCGCTGCGATTGTGAGATTCTGATGTTGATTTTCTATTTTCTTCTTCTACCTCTTCTTCTTTAACCCTTATGGTTCGTATTTCCATTCCTTTTGAGTTGATCTAATGGAGATTAGTGTCAACTTAAGGGGTACGGATTTGCGGGTCGCTACAGTGACAGGACCTACATGCCAACTTCTTTTGAGGTGTTGGTTTTATGGAGAGCCCACAATATAGTTGTGGCTCTCAACAGGTCTCTTAGGTAGCTAATGGCAATTCAGCACGGATATCAGTTATGGTATTTGTATTTTAGTATGGGGCACAGTAAGATCTATATGAGTTTGATCACACTAGATGCGACTTAGGGTCTAAAGTATGATTATGTACCAACTCTATTTATTTTAGGCCTTGGATGGGGATCATTGGATCATGATAGATATTATTAGTGGACTCCACCCATCACCACTGATGGGTGTCAATTGTATTCTCTATTTGCTGTTTATTATTAGGATTATGCATATTAGTAGTTAGTTAGTTAGTTATTATTGCATATTGTGTGCTAGACTTATATTGTGATATCTTTACTACCCTTTCATTGGTATATTGGGTTACCTGTATCATAGTATATTGTTACTTGGTAGTCATATTATATTAGTTGCACTAACTTGTTAATGATAGAAGAAGAATAGATTGTAGTATGATTTCCTATTTTTGATGGTTTACTTTACTTGTTTATGGGCAGTCTGGATTACACCTGAGCCACATTCGTGGAGAGGACCGGTTGTGCCTTAGTAGTTTCCTATTTCTTTGTATATAGTTTTGATACATAGCATTTTGAGACAGTTCCCTTCATGCCAGGCTTTATGTCTGACCCGCATTTTGTCTGTTTATGTCATGAAAACTATCGGGTACTCGATTGAGTAGTTCAGTTGTGGGTGCTTTAGGGATAGCCTCTTTGGACAGCTGGAGTATTCTAGAGGTGCAAAGTCGATATATTCGATATGTATATATGTTGTTGATATAGTACATTGCAGACAGGTTATTTTGTATATGAGACTTGTGATATTAGATATTGTATTCCGACTTTCTATATTGATATCTATTTATCATTTGCTTCCACTACTACGGTCTCTGGTATATTATTTATCATGTTATGTTCATGTATATTCAGTATATTATATGTTATCTTCTGTTGTGCGATTGCAATGTACCTTGGTATGATGTTTAGTTTTAAATTTTTACCTCGAAGGTCTGTCTTTTGTGGTATTCAGGAGTCCGACATTGTCATTCGACGTTATTTAGGGTATTACAAGGGTGGGTCATTATAATAGCGAATATTCAAAATACGTGATGGGAAATCCATTGTTGCTAATCGATATTACCCAAAAAGATGGCATAACCATGAACTTTGGAGATAATTCAAAGAATATTTAATTGGTATTGGCATCAATAATTCTAAAGGTCCTCATATTTCAAATGTTTTACTTAGTAATATTAAAAACATAATTTGTTAAGTATAAGTCCGTTATGTGAAGAAGGCTTTAAATAAAATTTGAAAAAATTGCTATGTTTTATATCACGACAATAAAACTATTTTTAAATGGGTGTATGTGTGTGTGTGTGTGTATGCCTTAAATATGATAGCGTCTAATGATGATGAGTTATGTCTTATGGCTAATTCAGATGATCCTTGGATTTGACAAAAATGTTTTAAACATTTATCAAGAGTTACAATATATGGACTTATAGGGGGAATTCCAAAGATAAATCTTAAAGTCAATAATCTTTGTGATGCTTGTCAGTTTGGAAAACTTCACAAGAATCATTTAAATCTTGGGATACGATCTCCACATCGCATCCTCTAGAACTTCTTTATTTAGATCTCTTTGGACCATTACTAATTTAATCAATAAACGATAATAGATATGTATTTGTTATTTTTGATGATTTACAACGATACACTTGGACAATTTTTCTAGAAAATAAAATGAAGCTTTTGAATAAAACCTTTGCTAAAAGAATTCAAAATAATCAGTTAAATTAATAATATAAGTTGCGATCACAGAGGAGAACTCAAAATTGAAAATCTAGAAAAATTTGTAACAAGAAAGGAACCCCGCATAGATTTTCTTTCTCAAGAACTCTGCAACAAAATGGAGTTATGGAACGTAAAAATAAAATAATTCATAAGTTTACAAGGATAATGTTAAATGACAATAACTTACCAAAGAATTTTGAGGTTGAAGCAGTCACTACAACATGTTATATTTTAAATAGAATTTTAATAAGACCACTAACAAAGAAAACACCATATGAATTATTGTTTGAGGAAAGCCTAAAGTTTAATATTTTAAAGCTTTTGGAGGTAAATGTTTAATACTTATCACAAAATATAATTTTGAAAAATTTAATGCTAAATCTAACGAAGGAATATTTATTGAATATTCGAACAGAAGTCAGGCATACAAAGTCACAAGAGAATATGCTTATCATAAGAGAATTAATATTAACGATGAAAGTTTATAAAAAAAATTCGATCAAAATGTTAACTTAGTTAAGACATAATGATAAAGATGAAATTCTCAACCCAAATGAAAATAATAATAACAAAACTATAAATAAAGAAGATGCACAAATAAAGTAATCAAATCTAGAATTTTAAAAACCATCCTAAACAAAATATTTTAGGAAATAATGAATCATTTGTAAAAATAAGAAATCAAGTAAATAAAATGAGTAATGGAACATTCATCTCAATCCATGAACCTAAAAATCCTAAAGAAGCATCATTATATAAGTCATGGGTTCTAACTATCCCAGAAGAACTAAATCAATTCACAAGAAATGATGTCTGGAAATTAGTTACACGACTAAAAAACTAATCATTTATTAGACCAAAATGAGCTTGTAAAAATAAATTAATGAACAAGGTGAGGTTATAAGGAACAAGGATCTTTGGAGCACAAGGATTTAATCAAGAAAAATGCATTGATTTTGATGAAACCTTTATACCAAAGCTAGGCTTGAAGTCATAAGGATACTGCTTGCCTTTGTAAATTATAATAACTTCAAATTATTCCAAATGGATGTCAAAAGTTCATTCTTGAATAGAGTAATCAAAGAAGATGTATATGTTGAGCAACCTCCACCTTTTGGAAATATGAATTTCCCCAGCACGCCTATAAACTAAAAGAGCATTATATAATTTAAAACAAATAACTCATGTTTGGTATAACAGACTCAGATCTTACTTAATTAAGTTAGTATTTGAAATTGGAAAATTTGCTACGTTGTTTATATAAGTACCGATAAAGACATTCAACCTCTCTCTCTCTCTCTCTCTATATATATATATATATGATATTACTTTTCGTTCAAAAAAAAAACTACATTTAGAATTTATAAAAATATGAAAATGAATTTGAAATGAGTTATATGGGAGAATCAACATTTTTCGTAGAACTCAAATTAAGGAACTAAGTAATGGAATTTTTATCAGTCAAGAAAAGTATGCTAAAAAACTTATAAAGCTATTTGGCATGGAAAATACTAGCCATAATCTCTACTCCTCTGGCATCTGGGAAAACCTTAAATAAAGAAGACAATTCTAAAGACATAATTCAAAAATTATATTGTGGCATGATTGGTTCATTACTCTATATAGCTATTAGCAGACTAGATATAATGCATAGTGTAAGTCTCCATGTAGCATATCAGTCGAATCCAAATGAAACACATCTTAAAGCCGTAAAACACATCCTAAGATATGTTAATAATACTTTGGATTATGGGCTCTTCTATCCTAAGGAAGATTCATTTGATTTGATATTATATAGTTATATTGTAGAGTATGCTAGTCGTAAATCCGATAGAAAATGTACAGTGGAACTTGTCACTTTTTGGGACATTCTCTTATATCTTTGTTCAACAAAAAGCAAAATCCTATCTCTTTATCCATAACAGAAGCATAATATATATCTGCAACATTAGCCTGTTTGCAAGTCAGGTATATGTAACAAAAATCAAAAGATTTTGGATTGTAAACAATCACCAATATATACTGATAATACAAGTGCTATAAATATGTCTAAAAATCTTACAAATAATGATATGAAAAGGCCTATTGACATAAAACATCGTTTCAAGAGATAATGTTAGTAAAGGCAATGTAACTCTAGAGTTCATATATACTAAAAATCAAGTAGCCGATATTTTAATAAATCTCTTCATACCAAATACATTTGTTAAATTTAAAAGAAAATTGTATATTTATTCTTTTAGTGAAATTTAAAATAAATAAGAACATCAATGAATACACACACGCGCATAAAATAGGCACTTTTAAGAGGTATATGTCGATATATACAAGAGTATGTTGATATACTAGTAGTTATTAAAAAACTACTTTTCCCTAATTTTTAATTTCAAATCCCATTTAATTATTGAATAATTGCATGATTAAAGGAAATATTCTAGTCTTCTTCTCTTGCAAAAATCTTGAAACTCAAATGCTAATGGATCCAAGCAATTACTGTGCTGATTTTGATTCTCCTCAAGAGTGTTATTTATACAAATTTAGATACACCTCTAGATTAAAACTCTATACATATTTCCTAAATATGCTTAATGATTATTTTACGCCAATTTGTGTTAATGACAAAAAGGTGGACATGTATATATATATAATATGAAATTGACAAGGGGAGGGCATAGTGTTAGAGGGAGTCAAATATAAAAAATGTTATATTTTATCTGTCAAATATTTATATTGTTTTCATTGTTGGAACCAAGCAAACACGCAGCAAAGTAAACGGGTAAATTTAAAAAAAAATCTATTTTAGGCATATGAAGTCTAAATTAATATAGATATGATCTAAATTAATTTTAAATAAAAATAATATTTTATTTAAGTTGTAAATAAATTTTAATTTTAATATTATATTATATTACATAATATGTACATGTGTATCATATACACATGTATGTGTACGTGGCTGTGCAATATATACAGTTTACATGGTTTAACATGCTCATATCCAAGTGCTTGGATTTACACCACAACAGACATGTTAGCTCCTCCATATACATATTTGTTGTCTAATATATATATATATACATATATATATACATATATATATACATATATATATATATACATATATATATATATAATTTAATATGACATAAAATTGTATTTACATTAGTGCAAATGTGTGTGTATATAGTATGTGATAATGTAAAATAAGTATTATTGATATATATTATATATACATATAATATATAAAAGGGTGTTTATAATTATAAATATAGATAATTCCAAATTCAATTTCAAAACTTAAATTCCAAATCTAGATAAGATTATCTTTCAATTTCAAATTTTTATAATCTAGATTTTATAAACAATTATATTTAAAATACACACACATACATACACACATATGTAAATAAAAAAATTCAAAAGATATTTATAACTTATATATATTAATATCTTAAAACATTAATAATAATAAAAAGGTATGTAGTAAATAATTCCATATACATACACAAATATTTCGGCCACATTTATAGTTTGAAAAATTCAAAACAAATTATTTATTAAGTCCTTTTGTATTTATTTTTTAACAATTTCATGCATGTCTTTTTTTTTGAAAAATTACTTTATGATGTATGTGAATTTTGTGCATATTAAAATATAGATATTTATTCATTTATATCTACAATATATAAAGTTTAATTTAACATATTATGTTTAAACTAATACATATTTCGATAAAATAAACATATGTGTGTATATATAATCTTTTTTGAAAATAACTTTATATAGATGTTTAAAATTTAATCATCATTTTACATATGATATAAATGTTTTATTTTAAATTAAAAATTCCCTTTTAAACCATTTTTAAATTCCATGGCCGAGGGAACATTGTGTATATATAAAAAATTAATAATAATAATAATACATTTGAATGTATATAAATTCCAAATGGACAATATATATATATAAGGATCCGTGATAAAATATTCAATCTAGCTATACATGGATCATATAATGGACAAATATATATGTCTAAAATATAAACTGGAGTGGTATCTTACTATAGCCTAGAGATTGCACCTTGTATGCTGAATCGATTGACTCCATTTGAATCTAATTTAAATCCTTCTACGAAGAATTACCTATTGGAAGAACTCGTATCGATGCCTCGTTTTTATTTAAATTTGAGCTTTGGTGCTTGAAATAATAGAGGAAGATGGGGACTATGTTTAGCCAGAATTAGAAGAGGATAGAGCCAAAGACAAAGCACCTAAAATGAGGAGTTAAGGTAGTTTAAATAGAAGGGAGAAAAGGAGCTAAAAGTGGATTTAGATCCACTAATATATCTACAAATTCAAACCCCTTTGAATCAAATTCGACCCTCTTTTATCCACACCTATGGTCGGCCATACTAAGCCCCCACATGGGCCTTCCTTCCATTTCAAGCCCGGTCAAATAATATACATTTAAATCAAATTTAAATGTATGTCGACGTATATCAATGTATGTATATACAAACTTTATATATGTACTATTATCAACATAAATAAAATAAAATTTTATAACTAATATTTCATAAATATTAGTTAGTTCAATTAATTTATAATAATTACAATTTGTTAAATCAGGTGTTAGTGTCAGTATTCAACATTTCGGTTGTGTGACACTTAGGTGTAAATTCGATCAGCAACTAATATTGAATAATTCGAATATTAACGTTTACACATCATCTTAGCTAGTGGTGTGATATTATGGCTAAATTTATCATTTACATAGCTTCGGCAAAATCCAATTTACTTATTTTAAGCGATATCCAGTGATCACAATTGCTTACACCAATTATCTTCATCAAAATTATATCACATTAGGACTTATGGAATTTGGTAATGGTCAAAATTCCAATATCATTCATATTCAATTTTATATTCCAAACACAAAATCCTTCGTTCAATAATAACAATTATTATTCACCAATGTCACGACCCACTTTTTCCGTACAGCTCGAACGGACACTTTACCACACTTGTCCAGTCCAAATTGAACGGAAGGCGGATAGTAAGAAAAAGAAGGTAGAAAGAAAAATAGAAAGAAAACCCAAACAACACAGAATCTCACAGCGGAAACGAATAATCTATAATATAGAATGAATCTTTACATAAAACAAAACTGTAATTCATATATATATAGACATCAATCAGAGTATACTATTCAGCCCGGACAGTTATGACACCCGTCCTTACAATTGCCGATAAACACAACTAAAATGGAACTGAAAGTATATCATCTATGTGAATACGTCTCTGGCCTCCAGCTCCTTTCCTAAAGCTCCAATCCTTCCAGCTAAACCTGGTAAAATGCTCAGTCTGACCCGAGCATATAGAAAAAACCACGCCCGGGTCAGTCTGGTAAAACCAGCATGAGAAAACACACTCAATTTGAATTATTAAAGTTATCAAATCCCTTGAAAAACAAAGGTATCTCGTAAGACCACGCCACACATATACGAGACGGGTTTTTCCCTTACGACAACCAAAACACTTTTTATAGAAAATCAAATGATATTATAATAGTATCAATGTACAAATACCTATTCAAATAGCTGAAATGCTTGCATCTCATGTTTCGGCATAGTTGGGCACAATCAAAACTGTACGACGCTTATTAGAGAATGGATTCCATACGAATGACTGGGCATTGGGGTACCACCTGTCATAGTACACGTCTAGAATAGTGTACCGAGGACCACGCTGAGATCCCCTACAACAAAAGACTGAACTATCCCTAACATGGATAGACCGAATATGCTATCACCCCGGGTGTTCCCACCCTTTCTGAGAGCTCTTCCGCATGCAACCGTATCCATAATATATAATATCTGAGGGTATCTAGAAAGATGATAAACATACCCTAATTGGGTGCTACCCACTTAGCCTCGCTGCATCTCCCTTGCTTTTCAGTCATTCCCGGTTGATGAGGCTAGAGGCTACGATTACCTTTTAAAGAAATTTTCACTTAGAATGCTCATTGTCCTCCAATGACAATGTATTGATAGTATTCATCCATACAAGTCTGTTCAAGGTCCGAACGGAACCGAAGGTACTATTTCTATTACATCCATTTTGGAATAATCCTCAGAATTAGTAGTGGTTAGCCCTTGCACTTCACGGCTCCATCTTCGACTCCATGCTCTTGCTTTCATATCGAAAACGTACTCGTTGGATCGAAGTGGTTTTCGGATAAATAATCCGATTCTGATCTCCTCAAAACAACGTTCGATATTTTCGGTAAACTCAACCCCGGTTCTTTAGGAAATAAACCGATGAAAATAAGATCATAGATCACCTCCTAACCGTTAGTGGATAGATTTCCTTATTATTGTCCTAGAAGAACAAAACGAGTTTATATGTATAGTATAGCACCACGAATGGTAGCTGTACCACATAATTCCTGTGTTTCTTCTTGATATTTCCAAAAAAAAATTTTTGTGGATCCAGATTTGATAGTCGGTTATTTAACTATCAAATATACAATCATCCAATCAAAGGTTTCATTTCCCACTGAAACATTAAGCCTTATTTAATTTAAAATTCAATAAATTTAAATTACTAAATCAACAGGATATGCATATCTCACCGGATAAGTATATTCACAAACCATTAATTTCAAAAAAAAAATGTTTAAAAACCCATTTAAATATTATGGAAAGTACTATGCAGTATCGACTATGGATCAACAGCTCGATGATTACGTCTCTATCCCAGAGAAATCCAAACTTAATTGTAGGCAATCTTTGCCTCTGATTACGCTATGAAAGCATACCATTACTTTTCGAAACTTTATTTAATAATTATCTTAAAATAATACTTATAAAGTTTCTATTTAATTTTTTTTAAGTTTACTTTAGGAAAACCACACTTTTATAAAAGTATTACTATATAATATATATTATTTTTTATTAATATTTATATTTGAACAAATTATCTTTGAAATAATAATATTTTAAATACTAACTAATCCTTAAATAATAATTAACCCTTAAATCCAATTATCTCAAAATAACCTTAAATAAATAATTAATATATACATTTAAACATTTTATATAATTAAATAACTTTAAGAACAATAAGTAATTACTTTTAAATAACTTCTAAGAATCATAAAATAATTAAATTTAAATTATTATCAAATAATTATTTATTTATCTTAAAATTATCATCAATAAATGATACTCATTCTCAAATTAACTTTGGTTTAAAAGTCAACTTTCAAATTTTGAAAGAGGCTTAATACTCCAATGATACTTAATCAAGTTACCATTAATCCCAATAACTATCTAAGTTATAATCTCAGTATTCACGTAACATCACATATGTAAATTAACTCACCATTAACAATTAATTGTTAATACAACACTTATCCAATACTCATCGATTGGGATGTAATTACGTGTCCACATTAATGTAATAGCGGAAAGAAATTTATTTCCACTAAATAAATATCCAAATTTAACTTATCAAATCAACAATAATAGAACGGTGATTTATTCTACTAAACGGGGTCCAATTAATTTGATTAGTGGGCAGTGATTTTATTTCCGCCAAACAAATGTCCAATTAACCACCTTCAATTCAAATTAACTCAACAGCATTTATTTGGCTAATTAATGGCACAGTCAAAAGATAATTGAAATCAATATTTAAAGAAATATCAGTCAAAACATGGGTCATTAACTTCAATTAACGATTAATAATCAACATCAAATCCATGTACAATTCAGAACTAAACCTTTTTTTTCAAACCATTAAGTCAAGTTATATTTTAATCCAGGCTACTTGTCAATCAAAGAAATTTATAAAATAATTTATTATTAGTTAATTTAAAATTAGACAATGCATTAATAATTAGTTGATTCATTTACATATAATTAATTAAATAAGAAACTATTTATTTGTTCATTCTAAATTGTTATAAATCATTAAATTATTCTTTTGTAGAAAACTCTACGATATTTGTTCAGATGGAGATACTCTGCAATAGAGTCTTGATACAAAAATCTATGCGTCGATTTGATTAGAATCGAATGAGAAATAATGTTTTCAAAATCTATAAGTTATTATAGATAAAAATGAATTGAATTTACTTTTTTTTAAAACAACAAATTCTTGGCCCATACTTACAACACGGCCCAACCACCAACACTGCCCCAAATCCCTTCCTCCTTTCTTCTAGGTGCCTTTCCCAGAACCTCTACTCTCTCCTAATACAAAACGAACGAACGTACACGAAGACATGGACGGAAATGTGCACTTGCAAACAAACCCCGATCGACGTTTCATGCCGCCGACCATCCACACAAGTTTGCCACGACCCTTCATCTCGACTGCCACCTGGAACCTCAAACAAATCCTTCGGTTCAAAATTCGAATGCTTCACCCATAACCTGGAACAACACCGAAGCCACCAAAATGCCTTGCCACCACGGTTCGCCATCAACCACCAGACCTCGCCTTTTGCTTCGCCTTAACCTCATCTTCCTTTTCCACCCCATGTGCACGTCCATCTCTCTCTCTCTCCTCCTCGCCATTTACCATGAAACCAAGGCCAAAGCAAATAGACATAAACCCTATTTTGACCTTGCCAGACCAAAACATGACACTAAAAATCACCGTGCCATTTTTCGTGGAAGTGCCATCGCCCAACCCTCCCTTACTCCAAGCGTAGTGACACGAAATCACCTCGATCGCTGGAATTTTACGAAAAACCCCAATTCCGTTCATCCCTCAAATTCTTCCTCCACACATCACAAAAAAATCTCAAACCAACCCTAAAAATCATATTTTTCAATTTCGATTATAGCCATATGATTCGTACATAAATTTATGAAAGTAGAAATTTGAACCAACTCGATCCATTCCCTGTTAAATGTTATTTCCTCCCTCCCTACTTGATGAAATTTAATGAAATAAATTTTTAAATGCTCTACACTCAAAAACTTCAAACTTTTGTTTTGGAGTCAAGTTTTAAAACAAATTAGGAGTTGAGATATTGATCCTTAAAGTTAAAACGTTTAACTATTTTAAGCAAAACAACTAGAACAGAGCAACTTTTTGGAAGAAGCGCAGTGACTTTGAACCGATATGCCGAACACACTCGTATGTATACACATTAACACAACTGATGCATATAATCCTGACCAGATCACAGATTTAACAAAAATCATAGTTATACATATAAGTGTAATAACCAGTAAACAAAAGTAAAGATGTTTTTCTCACAGTTTTAAAGTGACGAACACTGTCTTGTTTAATCCCCTTCAAGCTTTTAAATTCCTTTCTTCAGTTTTGATGGCAGATCTTTGTTGTGTTCTCTTTTTTTTATAAGTGTGAATGAATGAATAAATGAACAAGCCCGGACATGAATTTATAAGTGAATAGAAGGTGTACAACGAAGTGCTAGGGTAGCTAAGAATTTTGTACAGGCTTTCACTTTTCTCTCTTTTTTTTCTTCTTTTTCTTTTCCTTTTTTCTGATTTGATTTTATAAGCTTGATGTGATTTATTGTATTGATTTGATTCCCTAAGTTGGTTTAATGTTTTGTATGCTTGAATTGATGTTTGCTATCATGATGTTCCTTTGTGTGTGTGTGTATATATATATATTTACATGTAAACTAATTTTGTCCATATGTGTATTTAAATACTAACCTATCTTCACATATATATGTAGCTATATACTTACATATGTACTTTATCATAAGTTTGAAAGTTGCCATCAAAATCTCATACATGTATATATATTTACAGATACCCTATTTCTATAGCATAAACACCTATATATATACATCTTTTTACCATATGCATATTTTCATTCTTACATACTTACATATATATTTTGATATATGCATGTTTGCATATACACTATTTATTATAAACATATATACATATTTACCTATTTACTATTTTATAAGTAAAATCTGGAAATTTAAAATATTATCTTGGTTTTAAAACGATATATTATTACTAATTATTATTTAACTGGGATTTATTCTGATTAAAATACCGTATTATTGAATATTAAAAATTAATATTCAAAACTCAAGACGATAAAAATTCCGCATCGTTACACTCCTCCCCCTTTAATAGAATTTCATCCCCGAAATTTCTAGTATAAAACACTCATTAGTATTCATAAACCCACATGATGTCCATAGATCATACATCTACAGAATCTGGTTCGATCACTACTCGAATACACGACTTCACCTCCAACCCAGTATCGTTCACCCGATTTACTAGTGCAGAACTTGATCAGACTCCTTGATTAGGAACCTCTGCTCTCCTTGCATAGCTGTAGCTATGATAGAAAACCTTGACTCCATATCAAGAACCCTCATCAAATGCTCTCCGTCAAAAATCGAGTAATAGATCCTTATTCGGAACGGCGTGAAACACCTCAAAGCCTTGTACTCGAACATTAGATCAAACTGTATGGAAAGAAGAAACGATTTATGTCCATCTCACACACTTATTTAATTGGTTTCCCAAATACCAATTATATTATCTCCAAATTATTTATGGAAGCATTTTTATAATACATAGCTTAACTTATACAATCCCCTATCATCCCCTAAGGGTATACAAAACCATAGTTCAAAATTTTAATTTTGAATTCACTTAAAAATTCAAAACACTCGTTTTTTTTCAAAACACTTTTTGAAACGGTACTTTATATTTAATCCACCAAAAAATATATATAGTTAGCCCGAGTAACCCCCAAAATTATACCAAGTGTGACGACCCAGATTTTTGGCCATCGAATATTGAATGGTTGACCGATGTAATTATTGGAATATTGGTTTTGATAAGCCAAACAAATAAAAATTCTGATGATTAAAATATCTGGATACATTTATAAATTGGTTTTAATAATATATACATGAATCCCATAAATTAGATTAAAGATAAAATGTTTAAATGTATATTATATAATAGTAAACATATGTACATTCAATTTAAACACAATCTAAAAACGACTTGGCCATTTTTGGCAATATTATTTTAATAAGTATTTAATCTAATTAATTAAAAATATAACTTATTTTGTTTGTGTATGTTTGGGAAAAATACTATAATTTGAAAATATATGATAAAAATACATACAGAAATATATTGCAAAAATAATAAAGATTAGTATATATATAGAAATACAAGACAAGTATTTAAGTTGAAAATAAATATGTAAGTTAAAATAACTATAGAAGTTAGAAATAAATAGTAAGTTAAACAAATAAGTAAAATGAACTATGTACAATATAAATAAACAAATTTGCTAAATTTAAACAACACAGTACAATAGAAATTCATTTGTATTATAATAAGACCAAGACAAAATATAAGATAAATTTTATAGTTGTATAAGCATGAAGCAAAACACATGAGATAAATTCTAAAACTATATAACATATAAAATACATATAGAATTGTATGTGAACTAGGCAAGCAAGAAATAAACAAAACAAAGAAGTACAAAACAAATAGATTTGCTATAAACAAAATGAGTAACACATGCATTTAATACCACATCTTCTCAAGCACACATGGAGATTCTCTCAGCCGAAATGAAGTAAAAAGAAAAATTTATAAATGAAACATGGTACAGCCGAGATGAAGGAAGATAAATAAATATATGGTTTGTACAAACTAATTAATGCACGCATGAATCTTATCATTTCAGCTTCTATAAAAATCTCTGATCAAAGAAATTTTTGTACCAGTAAATCTACAACCCTGTACAACTTTTTCCTATTTACATATCTCTTCTGTTCCATTTTCATTCATCAAAATTTAACATACCAAGAAAATATCTTGCAACTGAAGCTTGACTTACAACTCAACTAGCAAATAAGAAGAAACAAATTAAACAAGATCAAGGACAGACAAAGGATTTCAAAGCAGGGTAAACATAGCAACAGTCTCTGTTTATCTTCTAAAAGGTGAGTAAACATCTACGTAAAAATTTAAGTAAATTATGATTTGTTGCTTGAGGAAATTTCTGTGATTATTGATGTTTGCCTGTGAATATGTAAGTGGTAGATCTGTTTGAAATTTGAAGTATATGGTTGTGTTACAGGTGTGCATGTCTGAAAATGTTTGATCTTCCCTGTTCTTGATACAGGGTATAAAATTTTAGAGCTTATTCCAATTTCTTTTTATCTGATCATTGTTAAACTTTGGACTTCAAGCAAATTAGTTAAGTTTTAACTTAATTTAGGATTTAAAAATATGTAGAAATGTCTTAAATTTTAAATTATGCTATAATCTGGAAATAACAGTAGAAATCTTATTAGCATGATAAAATCAAGTATTAAATTATGTAGATTCAAGTTTATATCTTGAATTTACTGAGTAAAACATGATTTTTTAAAAGAAAATCAAAATTTTTAATACTGTATTGGGTGAGAAATTCTAAGTTGACTGGAATTGGGATTTGAGGCAATCCCTGGTGATCGGCAGTCGCTGGAGGGTCGAGAATTGGTCTGGAGATAGTGGTAGGTACGAGGAGTCTAGGAAAAATGGTTGGAGGCTGTAATGATTGCCGTGGCGTTGACGGCGAAGGGATTAAAATTTTAACCCTAGTTTCGGTTGAGCTGGAAGTTTTGATCGCTGATTCCTCTCTAGTGAATCGAGTTCGCTGTGACTTTTTGAATGGGTTTGTGGATGGTCAGAGAGGTCATGGCCAAGGTTACAGTTTCTCAGATAATCGAAGGCGTGTGGTCGAAGGGGTTTCTGATGGTGGTCATGAACCAAGTTTCATCCCTTTTGTTCGATTTTGATTAGAGACTGTTTCGAGCAATTTGAAGGTATGGATCGAATGAATGGAAGATGGCCGATGTGTGGGAGTTTAGGGTAGTGGTCGTCGTCGTCGTTGATAGCTGTGCGGGTGCACGGGGGAGGATGGGTGTAACAACCCTGGTTTTAGCGATTACCTGGGAATATTAAATTATAACGGCAGTTATAATTTAATAGTGTAAATTAATAATTAAAGAGAAATTTAAATTGTTTATTGGAAATAAATAATATATTTGAGGATAAAATGAGAAAATAGAATTTTGGAAACTTTATTAAGATGGTTTGAGTTAAAAGATTGAGGAAATGTGTTTTACTTAGAGTTAATGCAATAATTTTGTAAATTATTGTTATTTACTTCTTTTAATGATTTTTAAAAGAAGTAATTAAATTTTAAAATGAGAAATTGTAATTATAATATTTTTTTTTTATTAAAATGATAAGAATAACTTTATCTTGTGAATGAGTTTGATAAATTATGAATGGTTAAAACAATGTTAACTAAAACCTTAGTTAAAATGTAAAATAGTGCTTTATAAATCATTAACACTTAGGATTTTTGTAAAACTTGGCAATTGGATCCATACCTCAAACCACTTAGCCCATTTAAGAGAAGCTTCCTTCTCATTTGATGAATACAATATGTTCATTCATTCTTCCTTCTTCCTCTTTCTGTAAAAAATAGAAACACAGTAAAACACAACTCCATCTTCTTCAACCCTAGGCTTTGAACTCAATTTCCTCAATGCAAACTGATATCTTTTGCAAATTAGAGTAAAATTGAAAGGTAAACAATCTCCAAATCCTACAATTTCATCAAATTCCTAACTTTAGATGTAGGTTTTCTAATTTTACTGTGTTTTTCCTTTTTCCATGTACTATTTTTAAGTTCTACAGGTTATTGGAAGCTTTCTCCTTCTCCAAACTTGCTTCTTTCAGCAAATATCTGAGGTTTCATCATCTTTAATTCAAGGTGAGTTGAAACTCACATTTTCTAGCATAGATTGAGATTTCAAGGTTAGAAATCTCAATTTTATTTTCGTCGCATGTTCATTCGTAGATCGCTGTTAGTAAATTAGACACAACTTTTTCGTTTTAAATCGAAATTTGATTTTGATTAAAGTTCTGGAAAGCTTGAAGGGAGTGTGACAACTTTTTTGTTAAACACTTTCAAAAATTTTGAGCATAGAGGGTCGAAAAATCCAATACAAATTCACTGCCCTGTCATTGTAAAACAGTGACATTCTGTGCATAATATCATTGGTAATTTGCGGATATCTTTCTCATTTTATATCCGAATTTAATGAATCTTAATGTTTCAGAAAGCTTAACTTGTCTTCTATGACTTTCATGTTTTGAGTTTTGTTAAATTTTGAAGTTATCTTGGCCGAAAATATGATTGTTTGTCACTGTCCCGAGACAAAATGACAGGAGTAGTGAAATTCAAATCTCAGAATTATTTTATCCATATCTTTTGCCTTTCTTATCGGAATTTGGTAATTTTTAATATTCTGGAAAGCTTAGACTTTATTCTACAACTTTTATGTTTGGAGTTTCACGAAATTTTGAAGTTATCTTGGCCAAAAAAAGATCGGTGTAGTATTCCGAGGTAAATCGACATTCGATCTCAAGAAATAGAATTCAGGTATAGCAGGAGATAGATAGCATCGTAAACCGAGGATACATAAATCTTCGGTAAATCAATGCCTATTGTAAAGGAGTTTTGCTCCTTTACGAATCATTCGAAGATTGGCGAGACCGCCGATCTATTATAGATATAATTCAAAATGGAGTTATGGGGTGCTCCAGAATTTGAAAGAAGACGAATAGTGAAGGACACGAATGAATTTCGGAACCGAGGGGAACGTTCCAAAATTCAAAGGAATTGAGTCAAGGGAAGAGATTGAACTCGAATGAGAGTGATTCTGTAAATACATTTACCCTATATGTTAAGTTTTGCCTAGAGCTACCAAAGCTCTGATACCAACTGTAACGACCCGGAATTTTGGACCATTCGCATCCATTATAAGTCTATAGGTAGACACTCATGCCGGAATTGAATTGCTCAAAATACCGCGTTGTTAATTTAAATTTGGCAAAACTGAACATATACAGTAAATAAATATAATCACAGATCACAGACACAGAGTAATAAATGCAGCGGAAATAAAAAAGATAGTAGTTCATGAAGCTACTATATAAATGTATAAGTTACATCAGAGTTAAACCAGATACAACGGAAGAGTAATATGATACATCAGATACAAATCAGAATACATCACTGGAATCATCGAATACTGAAAGCAGAATAGATGGCTGGATCTTCAAGCAAAGCTCCAACTTCAAAGGTGAGTCTCGAATACTGGTATACTCAGTCTGACCCGAGCGTAAAGCAAAAACACAAGACACTCGAGTCAGGATTAACATTCTTATATTTATAAATCCAACTCAAGTGAAATAGCAATTGAAATACAAGTAACTCAAAGGATGTTTGGAATAACCATCCTTTAAGGATCCGTTAAACTATCTACTATGTAGTAGTGTACGATAAGTAGATAATGTCTATCAGTAATATAAAGATATCAAAATAGCGTTAAGTCATGGCCCATTCCACCCTTAACACATTTTTATTCCCAAAAGCATATACAAGACCGTAGTTTCCCCAAAACCGGAAGTCACCAGAGGGCAATCCATATACTAAAGGTACAAAACAATTTCGTAGTGGTCGCGCATAAATGGAATACAAGTATGACAAGGCACATGAGGCAATACCCAAGGTAGTGATACTACCATTCGCCTGATCCGGACTGGTGAGAACGCAACGCCGCAGCGCCCGCAACACCATGAAACAACACTCCCAAAATCAAGGGTGCACCAATCGACAACAAGTAATAAGTAGTTCGAAGAAGTGTGTCCACTTGAGGTAGCTAATCCTCCATTGGCCCGGCACAGCTCCTGTTTTAGTCATTTCCAATTTGACACAAGTGTCAAGGCTATCCATTATCGTTCTCTTTCTTCAGTCATCACGAACATCATTCCAACCACTTCATTCTGGATCATCACTCCGCGTATAGTTATTAAAGTGGTTTTCGGTTTAGATAGAGAGTATATCCATAACCGAATTCCGGTCTTTTTAATAACCTTCGAAATTATTTCACCGATTAGTCGTTTATTTATTTCAAAACCAAATCAATTTCAATTTCAATTTCAATTCGCAAATCAACATTTCATTTGTCTATCAAAACAGTTTCCATACTTTACGTTTCAAAACTTCCAAATTACCATTTCAAAATCTTATAATTCAATTTCAATCTTTATATTGAAAACAATTCAAATATTGATTCAAGTTCGTACAAAAGTTTCATTTCGAAATCATTAGAATCAATTTAGTTTTAACATTCAAATCAATTTACATTCATTTATCGATTTTATTCAATATTCGTTAAGTAAATTTTATCATTCAAAACAATTCTATTTAATTTCCAATTCATTAAATCAACTTCTTAAGTTCAACTTCATTATATCAAAACTTACAAATTGAATTAAATTAAAATTGTCAAATCAAATTCTTTCAATTTCGAGTCTTACATTAATTTCAATAAATCACATTTTCATTTCTTGTTAAAGAAATTCAATTTCACCTATTTACTTTCTTAAATAATTTTCCAAAAACTTAATTAATAAAGAAAACTCAATTTCAATTATTTACGAAGTAAATTCACTTATTCAAAAGTTCAATTTTACTTATTAAAGAATTCAATTCAATTTAATCATTAAATAATTCAATCTTATTTAATTATTAAATAATTCAAAACTTAATTATTAAATAATTTCAAAGTTTAATAATTTCAACTTAATTATAATTTCGAACTTAATTATTAAATAATTTCAAACTTAATTCAATCATTTCTCAAATTAAACAACATTCTTTCATCAATTTCATTTTTAATATTTTGTTTCAGATTTTTAAATATTGACATTTTCCTTTTATTAAAAATTCAAATTTCAACTTCATTTCAAAACCATATTATTTATTCAAATAAAATCTTTATTTTATTTTTAAATCAAATTATTGACCAATCGGGTTTTATTTAATTCTCTATCCTAGGTCAAAGTTCAATTTGGGTATTTATCATTTCAACCCGATTCCAATTCAATTCAAAATCAGAATATAACAAAGGGAACTTGCAGTGTGATAACAGGAATGGTGTCAAAGTAAATAAACAAGCAATAACAACAAACAATAACAATCCAATAATCAATTCAAATAATCCCGAAATAACCGTATTAATTCGCATTGTTATTTGTACGAATTAATATAATTATTTCTAGAATCTACACTATCATTTCATGTAGATTAAAGATTATTACATTACGGTTTTCACTTGTCATTCAATTTCAATTTTTACACTACAACAATTAATCCAATATACGTCGATGGTTCAAAGTGTAATTATCACTATTCTATATGTCAATTAATTTAACAATTAAAAGGGGTCATATTCACTAATCAATTTTAACATATAAATCAGTTTTAAAATTGTTAACTATCCTATATCCATTTCAATTTTGCATACTATTTCATTTAACACTAACAATTTAACATCCAATATAAACATCAACAATCAATCAATTATCAGCCAAACTGTATTATCATCACATAAATAAATAACAGATAATGGTGTCAAATGTCACAGGTGAACTGATACAGGCAATAACATATATAATAGTGTAATTAACTAACAGCAGTATATTTCAATTGTCGTTCCAATTGAAATCAAATTTAATAAATAAAAGAACGTTAATCGTGAGTGATTGCTCACCTTTCGAGGCTAGAGATTCGCGAGAAGATGGCATAGATACACACACTGATACGGGGTGGAAATTGAGTTACGAGTCCAAGCAAAGCAAATCGGCACGAGTACAACGATCAAAGCTGATAACAGAAATCGATTGAATACATCAGAACGAGATCGATGAAGAGATTTGGTATAGGTGATCATATAACTATATATAAAAATCATATTTTATATTCAAACACATTTTAATATTAAATATATAAAATTTCAAAATCATTAGTTACACTAAAACACATATACATATATTTGAAATTAATATTTGTACCCTTAAATACATATAACCAAAAATCAAGGTAAACATATAATTTACAATTTTTTTTTATTAACTCAACACATAAAATTAATAGTTGCATGAAATAAGACACATAGATATCCTCTGTATATAACTAACATATATAAAATCAACCAACAAACCCAACAGTTTAAACCTATTATATATAAACTCTTCTTACTTTATATATGAGTGTGGAAATGACAGGCCCAAAGTTTTAAAATATAATATGCTTATATCTAACTGCAAACAAAATTGTTAAACATCTATATATATATACACGTATAAACTTGCTTTAACGTACATACATACTTACTACAAAACATATATGCAACAAGTAAAATTTAGAAATATATGATAATTAAAATATGTATATATATATATACATTAACATATTACTAGTAGATTATATGTATAAACTATATATACCTTCTCATACATGAGCAGACAGTTATATAGTAATATATAAAACAAATCTAACAACAAAGCTTCAAATATGATATATATAATATGATACTGTTAACACAATCATGCATACATACCTTAATATATACAACGGACATAGCCTCGGTAAAGAGAAGAAAACGTGGTCGATGTTGGACTGTGGGTCGGCTTGAGGGATGGTTTGGAACGGTGATGGTGGTTTGGCGAAGCCGCGAGGTGAGGAGCGGGTCGGAACAGCAGCGACGTAGATGGTCGGGGATGCAAGCTGACGTGGGAGAAGGTAGGTACGGCCGAACTTGAGGAGGAGACGGGACTCGGAGGCACTGCGCGTGAGGGGAAATTCGCAGCTGGGAAGGCGGAAGAGGGTGGGGTGGCTTCGAAGAGAAAAGAAAAAAAACAAATGGAAGCAGGTGTTGTTTGGCGGAGATAAGGTGGTGGGCTCGAGGTTCCGACGAGGCCGCACTGTACGGAAGAGGAAGAGTCTGCTGTGGCAGGTGGTGGTTCTTGGCCAGGCTTTGGAGTGAGTGTTGTATCGGTGGAAGGTGGAGGAGGTTGCTGCCGTGGTAGGTGATGATGGGTCGGTAGGCTGCAGGTGAAAGGCGGAGCAGTGGGTTTAGGTTTGGTGGAGGAGGAAGAATTCATATGCATGGTGGAATTTATTTCTGGTCTCGGTTTCATGCGCTCTTGCCTTCATCATCAATCTTTTTCTTTTTGAGAATGAAGATGAGGAAGGAACGAAAGGAAGAATAGAGAAGGGATGAGGAGTCGGTCAAAATAAAGTGGGAAAGAAAAGAACGTGAGAAGAGAACCAAAAGTCAAGCAAGAATTAAATGAACGCACAAAATAGGTAACGTGAATGAGCAGCCCAAAACGAATATTGAAAGTCACGAAGAAGATTTGGAAATAGAGAAAGCTGACTTTGAAAATATAAATATTTCTCCTTTTAGAGCACAGTAGCGAATATAGGAAAAAGAGAATGAACAAATATTGGAATATGAGCATGCATACCCATATATAGATGTTAAGCTTTAAATGTACAGCTAAGACTAGCTTCAGGTGTAAGCTTTCATCTTGTATTATTTTATTAACGTAGAGAAATAGGCACCGGTACCGAGACGGTGTAACGTTTACAGATTTCGCCGTCCACCGAACGTTGAAACACATATACGAATATACCACAGAGATCAGCACGACGAGACGATCAAAACGACATAAGGATATCAGTGGTACGATTAAATTATAAAAATTTGACTTTTCTACTAGCGGAAAATGCAGCAAAAACGCTGAAAAATAAGATCGACGGAGCCAAGGATGTCCGAATTTGGAAAAACGACAAACTGACATCTTGCTCAGAAGATGGTTTAGAATTTTTCTATGTAAAAATATTTAGGTTTCAGAAACTGTAACGACCCACTGTTTTGGACCATTCAAATCGACAATAATCCACACATGTCAGACTTGAATAATACAAAATAACAGATTGTAATAAAATTTGGAGCAAATAAAATCATTCACAGAATCACAGACACAGAAATATCAGAATAACTCGCAGCGGAATTTAAAATAACCATAGTGGTTCATGAAGCCACTAAAATACATAGTCTCAAATCAAATACAAAATACATAGTCTGAAACCTAATACAGTTCTACAAAAAGAACAATAGAAATCCCAAATACACAAGTCTCTAAAACAAAAGCTGAAATAAGACAACTGAAACTGAAATAGGAAGATAACTAGATAGGTAGAATCTCCAGTGATTCCAAGCTCCAGAAAGGTGAATCCAAAGCTGTGAATACTCAGGCTGACCCGAGCGTAAAATAAAACATAACACTCGAGTCAGGATATACATACTTATACAATGTAAACCAACTCAAATGAACTGTAGTAAAGGTACAAGTAACTTAGAAGATGCTTGGGACCGCCCATCCTCTAAGGATCCGTTAAACTATCTACTATGTAGTAATATTCGCTATTATAATAGTGTCTACATAAGTAAAGTATAATCATATCGGAAAATAGCGTTAAGGGGATGGAGAACCTTAACGCGGTCGGATCTTAAAATCATAATCGTAGTAAAGCTCGATATGGTAGGTGACACGGCACAACTAGGCAATGCCAGGGTAGATATACCAATTACGCACACGGACTGATGGATACGCATAGCAGCCACTACCGTTCCACCTCGAACAACATTCCCAAATCGGAGGATGGCCATCTAGTCAAATCAGTAAGAGTATAATATCGAAGAAATGTGTCCGAGAAGAGGTGCTACCTCACTGGTCCGAGATCGCTCCTGTTTTAGCCACCTTATGCCAACTCACGGGAGTTGGGTCCACGTAATACCTTAAGGACGTCGTCACCATCCTACTTCATTCTGGAATCTCCACCGCGTACACGGTTGTCAAAGTGGTTTTCGATATCGACAGAGAGTATGTCCATATCCGATCCCGGTCTCTTTGCCAACCAATCGTTATTATAACCCGTGGTTATAGATTTAAAGCAATTTATCAAATATACTTCGAATTAAACATTTAAAAACAAAGACACTATTCTTTTAAATCAAATATTACATTTCCAAAATCTAACCCTTTCGGAGTTCACTTATTCACTTAAAATAATAGCATTAAATTTCAGCTTTCACGGCATTTAAAAATGTGACGATAAATTATATTTGAAAACCATTTTATTCAACAAAACACATTTATAACTGCTATAACAATTCAATTTTAAACAAAAATCATATTTCAGCCTACTGCAGTCCTTAACAAGTTCTACAGTAGCCCTTTATTAGTTCAGGTTCAATTTCAGTTTCTGCTACAACAGCACTTACCAAGTACTATCATAGTCTTAGTTCATTTTAGTCTTTTGGTTCACTTATACAATCCACAACACTTAACAAGTGCTACAGATTCTACCTAGTTAAAACTTATAAAATCATACATTAAAAATGTTCATTTCAATCCTTTAACTAATTTTTTTTTTAAAGAAATTTTACAAGTTAAAACCAAAACTTACCAATTTGCTTATTACATTCATTTCAACACTTAAACTTAAACTTCATTTTTCCACAAATTTAAAACTAAATTTCATTTTCAATTAAATTAACTTAAGTTTCCATCTTTCTTTTTTTTTCTTCAAAATTTCAAAATTTAAGTTTCGTTTTAAAATCAATATTCCTCCATTTATTTATATTTATCACATAGAAAAATCATTTCTATTTTAAATAAATCATTTAAAAATTCGGTTTAAATCAAATTTAATATTATTACAATTTTTAAATTATTTAAAAATATTCAGAATATACATAAAAATAACCACGGGTCTGTATAATATTTTCTAGCCTAATTCAAGTGATACGGATACTATATCATTTCAATCCGTAATTTACAAAGAAAAATCCGGGTTTTATCATTTCAAACCCGCAATCCCAAGTAAATAAAATTTAATTGAAAATCGTTCAGGCCTATCATTTCAACCCATAACGACCTTCCCTTATTCTAAAGTCCGTTCGGGTATGTATCATTTCAACCCATAGTGATTCTATTCTACAGGGAACTTGCAGTGTGATTTAACAGAATAGAATACAGTAAAATAAGAACGGAATATAACAGATGATACGATACGCAGTTTTTAACAATTAACATCAACTATAAATAAATCACAGGTAGTTATAACATCATTTATTTATTTATTTATTTCTACACATTCAGTTGCGGTCGTTTTACAATCATATAAGTATGAATATTCGTGTGAGATTTACTCACCTCTACGGAGCTGGAGATTCGGAAAGAAAGAAGTACGAAGTCAATCGAAAGCACGCGGATAGCACGATCAGTCGTTAGCGGATGCGCCAACTATATTCAAACCAAAGGCACAATAAATAATCAAATCTAAGATTGCACGAATAACGAATTTTCAATGAAGCGAACAATGAAAAAAAATAACAGGTTAAAATCAAAAACAATAGCACGCCCACTTTTGAAAATCGATTATAACTTTAAATTTTCAAAGTGACAAAACAACTTTTCATTTTCATTTGTATTCAGACAACCGTCCCAGGGAAACAAATACAACAGACAAAAGGTGACAAAAGAAATTTGTTTATATTTCTCAAAACAAGCTTGGTCAGCAAACACAACAAAATGAAAAATGTAAAAATGTGACCAACAAATTTTCTCATTTCTCCTTTTCCCAAAACAAGGTTCGGTGGTAAAATGCTTTAGAGAAAAAAAAACAACAGTGACAACACGGTTTGCTCATATATTATATTCAACTACAGGACTCAGTCTGACATATTAACATCAAAATACAAGTACCAGAGGTAAAAAATTTCAACATTCTTTCAGAATCCAGGTCAGAGAACAATTACTTTATAACCTCAAAATGCATAGGCTCGATTACCATAAAGGCGTGGGTTCTGGTCATGATGGTTCGGGCTGCGTCAGAAAACTCACGGCCAGGGTCACGGTCAGGGGTAAGCGGCACAGGGGTTGGTCAGCCTGGGGTTGGAGGCTTCAGACGTGGTGGGGAATAGGCGTGGGGATAAGAGTGGTCTCGGCCTGGGGAGGGGACGTGGCAGGGCTCGTAGGTGTGGCTGGTGTTGGTTTGTGATGGTGGCTGCTGTGGATTCGTGGAGGAGGGCAGGCCGGCTGGGTTCGGTAGCAGGTCGGAAAGGTGACAGGGTGGGATAGGCTGGTGGTTGCCGTGGTTGGGCGTGGGCTGGTGGATCAGGCGAAAGTGGCGACTGGGTATAGCGTGGGCAGTGACGTGGTGGAGGTATGGGATGGGGTGGTCTCGTATGGTGGTAGGTCTGACTGGGTGGTGGTATCACGTAGGGTTGCGATGGCTAGTGGCGAATGAGGTATGGCATGGAGGCATGGGTTGTAGGTGGCGAAGCAAATATGAGCAGGGACAACGAAAATCAAAATATAAAAATGAAAAAGGAATAGCATGGTACAGCTGACAACAACAGGAGACAGCAAATATAAATATAAAGTGAACAAAAAGTGTAAAAAAGATGTTGCATGTACCTTCCAGAGAGATGCTCACGAGATTTTAAACGAAAAAGCAGAGGAACTTTTGAATGGAGCTTTTTTAAACGAACAAAAATTGAACAGCTGCCAATATCTTTTGTAGAAGAGAAGGCAATGAAAGGTTTTGATCAATTAGAGGAATTTTGGCAAAATAAATGTTGAGCGAAACGTAAGGGAGATAAAGGGGTAAGTGGACCATTTCTCACGTGCAATTCAATGCAAGATTTGACAATTTCAAACTGAAATATACGGCAGAAATAAATGGACAATGGAACAATGCACGTACAGTGTAACGCCCGAAGTAACGTACAATTTGTTACCTGTTTCTTTTATTTAATAAATTTAAAAAAATGCTAACAGTTTCTTAAAAATATAACGTATCTTTTTAAACCAAATTTAAAGATAGTTATTATCATTATAAATAAAATTTGATTCTAATGTAAAGTTAAGAACGGACAAAACGTAACGAAATGTAACGCTTTTAAATTTTCGTTTTATACAAATTACTACACTTTATATTTAAATTAATATTTCGAAATGTTTTGTTTTTAATTAAAATTTCGTTTAAAATTATCGGGCTGTTACACTCTCCCCCACTCAAAGCTTTTCGTCCTCGAAAAGGAACGAAGAAGGAAAACAAAGAAAGATAAGACAGAACAGCAAAAGTACCTGAAATAAACAATTCCGGATTCGAAGCACGAATGCTCTCCTCCGTCTCCCAGGTGCAATCCCGTTCATCAGTGCTCCACTGCACTTTGACCAGGTTGACAGATTTTCTTCTTAGCTGCTTCGTACCTCAATCGACGATACGAAGTGGCTTCCTCTCAACAGTCAGATTTGGCTCAATATCCAAACTATCAAGAGCAGAAGGCTGAATAATAAGAGATGGATCATGCAGATAGCGACGAAGATGAGATACATGAAAGACGTTGTGAATTCCAGAAAATTTCTCGGGTAAATCCAGACGATAAGCAAGAGAACCAATTCTTTCCAAAATGCGGAAAGGACCAACAAATATAGGAGATAGCTTTCCTCTACGACCAAAACGAATAACATTCCTTAAGGGAGAGACCTTAAGGAAAACCAAATCACCAACAGCAAACTCTAAACTCCGTCTTCGACGATCAGCATACTTCTTCTGTCTATCCTGAGCAATCCTCATCTTCCTCTTAATCTCTTCAACTCTCTCTGAAGCTTCCAAAACCATCTCAGGACCAAGAACCAAACGATTACCGGATTCAATCCAACAAGAAGGAGATCTACAAGGTCGTCCGTAAAGAGCAAAAAATGGAGATGTCTCAATACTGGCCTGATAACTATTGTTATAAGTGAATTTGACGAGATGGAGATGATCTTCCCAAGATCCTCCATAATCAAGCACACAAGCACGAAGAAGATCTTCTAAAATCTGATTCACCCTTTCCGTTTAACCGTCGGTCTGTGGATGGTAAGCAGTGCTCAGATTTAGATGAGTACCCAAAGAATCCTGAAAGGCTTTCCAAAATCTACTAGTAAAGATAGGATCACGATCACAAACGATACTGAGAGGAACACCATGGAGACGAACAATCTCCCTCATGTAAATCTCAGACAAACTAGAAGCTGAACGGGTAGACTTGACCGGAATGAAATGAGCTGATTTGGTCAATCTATCCACAATAACCCAGATACTCTCGTTACCCTTCCTAGTCCTCGGTAAACCATCAATGAAATCCATAGAAACTTGTTCCCACTTCCAATTGGGAATCTCAAGAGGCTGCAATAACCCAGGGGTCTTATGATGATCTGCCTTGACTTGCTGACAAGTCGCACACCTATTGACGAAAATGGAAATATCCCGCTTCATACCTTTCCACCAATATAACTTCTTCATATCCTGATACATCTTGGTTACGCCTGGATGAATAGAAAGTCTGGACTGATGATTCTCCCGAAGTAACTCCTGTCTCAATCCATCAACATTCGGGACACAAATCCTATTATTGATCCTCAATACACCCTTATCGTCAATCTGAGCTCCATTACCATCAAGACTACTACCTCCAACTCTGCTTCGAACACTTTCCTTAATCAATCTAAGCATCTGATCCTCATCCTGTCTAGCCATAATGCGATCCACAAGAGGCGAAGAAACAACAATCTGACACAACAAAGCTTTCTTCCTACTCAAAGCATCCGCCACTACATTAGCCTTTCCCGGTGTATAGTTGATGTCGAGGTCATAAGAAGCAAGGAACTCTAACCACCTAACTTGTCTCTGATTCAAATCTTTCTGAGAGAAAATATACCTCAAAGACTGATGATCTTTGAAAAGCTCGAACTTGGTACCCAACAGATGATGTCTCCAAAGCTTCAAAGCGAAAACAACTGCAAGCAACTCTAGATCATGGGCAGCATAATTTACTTCATGAGTCTTCAACTGTCTACTAGCATAAGCAATCACTCTACCATCCTGCATTAGAACAGCTCCCAAACCTTCTCGACAAGCATCAGTGTATACCGTTAATCCCTCATCTCCATTTGGAACGGTAAGAACAGGTGCGGAAGTAAGCTTGTCTTTTAACTCATTGAATGCGGCTTCACACTTACTACTCCAAATAAACTTAGCATTCTTCCGAGTTAAAGCAGTGAGAGGTGCAGCAATCCGAGCGAAATTCTCAATGAATCTCCGGTAATAACCGGCGAGGCCCAGAAAACTACGGATATCAGTAGGAGTCTTAGGAGTTTCCCAATCCTGCACAGAATAGGGAAAAGAAGGATAATAGAAAAGATAGAGTAAATTGAAATGAAACAATGAAAGAGAAAGAAAGGAGAACTTACATTGATCGCAGCGATCTTGACTGGATCAACTGAAACTCCATTACTAGAAACAATATGCCCGAGAAATCGGACTTCATCCTTCCAGAAATGGCATTTGGAAAATTTAGCTTTTAACTGATGCTTTCGAAGAGTCTCAAGAACAGATTTCAAATGTGACTCATGTTCTTCTTCAGACTTAGAGAATATGAGGATATCATCCACAAAGACTAGAACAAATTTATTTAGCACATCACGGAATACACGATTCATCAAGTCAACAAAGAAAGCGGGAGCATTAGTCAAACCAAAAGGCATGACTAACCATTCGAAGAATCCATTCTCAGTACGGAAAGCAGTCTTAGGAATACTTTCCTCGGCAACTCTGAGTTGGTGAAAACCTGTGGCAAGATCAAGCTGAGAGAAAACAGTAGCACCATAAAGCTGATCAAACATGTCATTGATGCGAGGCATTGGATATCTATTTTTCATAGTGAGTTTGTTCAACTCCCTATAATCAACACACATCCGAAGAGAACCATCAGACTTGGTGACGAAAACCACCGCGGCTCCCCATTCAGAAAAACTAAGTCTGATCAGACCCTTGGAAGATAGGTCTTCAATTTGTTTCCTTAACTCAACCTTCTCGCGGGGTGCCATTCTTCTAGGAGGAAGAACTATAGGTCGAGCTCCAGGAATGAGATCAATGCGGAAATCAATTTCCCGCTTGGGGGGTAAAGTAGTAACTTCACCAAACACATCCGGGTAGTGATTAACCACACGGGTCGACTGAAGATCATCAATAGAAGCATCTAGAGAAAAGATAAAACTACCAGCATAATCATGAGGCATACGGCCCTGAATAAGCAAAGAATTTCCTCGATCATCCTTAAGAGAAACAATTCGGGATTTACACGAGATACGGGCATCGTGTCCATCAAGCCAATCACTTCCAAGCAACAAATCAAAAGCATCGAAACCAAGGATATAGAAATCACCACTAAAACTATGATCGGAATGGAGGAGTTTCACATGTTTACAAATCTTATTAAGATTCGCGGGACCACCAATAGGATTAGAAACACATAGAGGAACAGAAGCATACTCAGGTGAAAGGAGATGTTCAAACTTTTTACACAGGTCATCAGAAATAAAACTATGTGAAGCCCCAGTATCAAATAAAACACGAACAGGATGATGAAATAAAGTAAAGGTGCCTTGAAGAGTACCTTGACCATCGCTAGGAGCAGGAGTAGGTGCAGGAGCAGGTGATGAAGCAGATGTGACAGCAAATACGCCAGATGGCTTTCCCTTCTGATATAAAGGACAGTCCTTCCTAAAATGACCCGGCTGAAGACAAACATGACAAAGATCGTTCCTGGTAACCTGGGGTGGAGGAATAGCAGCACTGGACGGATTAGGGCAACTATTGGCATAGTGTCCCTTTTGGTCACATTTGAAGCAAGTAATGGAGGAAAGATCAATAGGATGTCTCTGGGAAGGAGCAGATGCTGAAGATCCCAAGCCCGCATGTTTGATCCAATTCTTCTTCTGCTGGTGGAAGTTGGGCTTTCTCTTCTTGGAATTTGCAGAGGAAGATTGTGAGACATGAGTACCAGAAGCAGCAGGACCCTTGGAGGTAGGGTTCTCATAGCGAATAGCCATATCCATGAGCTCAGTAAATGTGCCATGAACATGTGAAATAAGGCGATCGTAGAACTCTGGGCGAGCTCCAGAAATGAACTTCTCATTCTTTTTTAGCTGAGTGTCGATAAGACCAGGACCGAATTTTGAGAGTTCATTGAACTTCCGTTCATACTCTGAAAAAGACATGGTACCCTGCTTGAGGTCCATGAATTCACGGTAAAGCTGAGATTTTCCGGCTTCGGGCATCCATTTTGCCACAAAAGCCTCCCTGGAAAGAAGATACAGTAACTGAACTTAAGATAGATTAGAAAAGAAAGGAAATGGGAAAAAAATTCAAGTTAACACAAAGGATACCTGAACTGCTCCCATGAAAGATCACCTTCGTTAGTGCGAGTCGTAACAGACTCCCACCAATCTAGGGCTGACTCTTGCAGCTGCCATGCTCCTAACTGACGCTTCTGGGCATCAGTGATCTCTAAGCCAGTAAAGATTCTTTCCAAACTTCTTAGCCATTGCTGGGCTTCGATGATACTTTCTGAACCGGTGAACTTAGTGCCACCGAGCTGAGAGAATTCTTTGTAGAGAACTGTAAACTTAACGGGTGCAACAGGTGGAGGAACTGGGGCAATACCACGACCCCTACCTCTAGCATTTCCACGATTCATCCTGGAAATATCAAGAATAATTTAGGACAAGGTACAGAGAAGACAAAGACAAGTTAAGAAAAAATACGATAAGGTCACTTGGGTGAATATCCTAATAACAAAATTCCTAACAAGGTAGATACAGAAAGAAGGAAGTTTAGAAAATTTCTCCTTAAAACAAGAAAACTATATATCAAAAAAAAAATCTTTGAAAAATCATTTGAAAAATCATTTAAAATCATTTTACTTTGAAAATACGTTCACTCACAAGGAAATGATTCTGAGTTTGATTTCACTCATTCTAGGGTATTTTTACCCTATCTCTAATGAGTTTTTGCTCCATAGGCTAAGGTTTGCCTAAACCTGGCTCTGATACCAAATGTAACGACCCACTGTTTTAGACCATTCAAATCGACAATAATCCACACATGTCAGACTTGAATAATACAAAATAACAGATTGTAATAAAATTTGGAGCAAATAAAATCATTCACAGAATCACAGACACAGAAATATCAGAATAACTCGCAGCGGAATTTAAAATAACCATAGTGGTTCATGAAGCCACTAAAATACATAGTCTCAAATCAAATACAAAATACATAGTCTGAAACCTAATACAGTTCTACAACAAGAACAATAGAAATCCCAAATACACAAGTCTCTAAAACAAAAGCTGAAATAAGACAACTGAAACTGAAATAGGAAGATAACTAGATAGGTAGAATCTCCAGTGATTCCAAGCTCCAGAAAGGTGAATCCAAAGCTGTGAATACTCAGGCTGACCCGAGCGTAAAATAAAACATAACACTCGAGTCAGGATATACATACTTATACAATGTAAACCAACTCAAATGAACTGTAGTAAAGGTACAAGTAACTTAGAAGATGCTTGGGACCGCCCATCCTCTAAGGATCCGTTAAACTATCTACTATGTAGTAATATTCGCTATTATAATAGTGTCTACATAAGTAAAGTATAATCATATCGGAAAATAGCGTTAAGGGGATGGAGAACCTTAACGCGGTCGGATCTTAAAATCATAATCGTAGTAAAGCTCGATATGGTAGGTGACACGGCACAACTAGGCAATGCCAGGGTAGATATACCAATTACGCACACGGACTGATGGATACGCATAGCAGCCACTACCGTTCCACCTCGAACAACATTCCCAAATCGGAGGATGGCCATCTAGTCAAATCAGTAAGAGTATAATATCGAAGAAATGTGTCCGAGAAGATGTGCTACCTCACTGGTCCGAGATCGCTCCTGTTTTAGCCACCTTATGCCAACTCACGGGAGTTGGGTCCACGTAATACCTTAAGGACGTCGTCACCATCCTACTTCATTCTGGAATCTCCACCGCGTACACGGTTGTCAAAGTGGTTTTCGGTATCGACAGAGAGTATGTCCATATCCGATCCCGGTCTCTTTGCCAACCAATCGTTATTATAACCCGTGGTTATAGATTTAAAGCAATTTATCAAATATACTTCGAATTAAACATTTAAAAACAAAGACACTATTCTTTTAAATCAAATATTACATTTCCAAAATCTAACCCTTTCGGAGTTCACTTATTCACTTAAAATAATAGCATTAAATTTCAGCTTTCACGGCATTTAAAAATGTGACGATAAATTATATTTGAAAACCATTTTATTCAACAAAACACATTTATAACTGCTATAACAATTCAATTTTAAACAAAAATCATATTTCAGCCTACTGCAGTCCTTAACAAGTGCTACAGTAGCCCTTTATTAGTTCAGGTTCAATTTCAGTTTCTGCTACAACAGCACTTACCAAGTACTATCATAGTCTTAGTTCATTTTAGTCTTTTGGTTCACTTATACAATCCACAACACTTAACAAGTGCTACAGATTCTACCTAGTTAAAACTTATAAAATCATACATTAAAAATGTTCATTTCAATCCTTTAACTAATTTTTTTTTTCAAAGAAATTTTACAAGTTAAAACCAAAACTTACCAATTTGCTTATTACATTCATTTCAACACTTAAACTTAAACTTCATTTTTCCACAAATTTAAAACTAAATTTCATTTTCAATTAAATTAACTTAAGTTTCCATCTTTCTTTTTTTTTTTCAAAATTTCAAAATTTAAGTTTCGTTTTAAAATCAATATTCCTCCATTTATTTATATTTATCACATAGAAAAATCATTTCTATTTTAAATAAATCATTTAAAAATTCGGTTTAAATCAAATTTAATATTATTACAATTTTTAAATTATTTAAAAATATTCAGAATATACATAAAAATAACCACGGGTCTGTATAATATTTTCTAGCCTAATTCAAGTGATACGGATACTATATCATTTCAATCCGTAATTTACAAAGAAAAATCCGGGTTTTATCATTTCAAACCCGCAATCCCAAGTAAATAAAATTTAATTGAAAATCGTTCAGGCCTATCATTTCAGCCCATAACGACCTTCCCTTATTCTAAAGTCCGTTCGGGTATGTATCATTTCAACCCATAGTGATTCTATTCTACAGGGAACTTGCAGTGTGATTTAACAGAATAGAATACAGTAAAATAAGAACGGAATATAACAGATGATACGATACGCAGTTTTTAACAATTAACATCAACTATAAATAAATCACAGGTAGTTATAACATCATTTATTTATTTATTTATTTCTACACATTCAGTTGCGGTCGTTTCACAATCATATAAGTATGAATATTCGTGTGAGATTTACTCACCTCTACGGAGCTGGAGATTCGGAAAGAAAGAAGTACGAAGTCAATCGAAAGCACGCGGATAGCACGATCAGTCGTTAGCGGATGCGCCAACTATATTCAAACCAAAGGCACAATAAATAATCAAATCTAAGATTGCACGAATAACGAATTTTCAATGAAGCGAACAACGAAAAAAAATAACAGGTTAAAAATCAAAAACAATAGCACGCCCACTTTTGAAAATCGATTATAACTTTAAAATTTTCAAAGTGACAAAACAACTTTTCATTTTCATTTGTATTCAGACAACCGTCCCAGGGAAACAAATACAACAGACAAAAGGTGACAGAAGAAATTTGTTTATATTTCTCAAAACAAGCTTGGTCAGCAAACACAACAAAATGAAAAATGTAAAAATGTGACCAACAAATTTTCTCATTTCTCCTTTTCCCAAAACAAGGTTCGGTGGTAAAATGCTTTAGAGAAAAAAAAACAACAGTGACAACACGGTTTGCTCATATATTATATTCAACTACAGGACTCAGTCTGACATATTAACATCAAAATACAAGTACCAGAGGTAAAAATTTTCAACATTCTTTCAGAATCCAGGTCAGAGAACAATTACTTTATAACCTCAAAATGCATAGGCTCGATTACCATAAAGGCGTGGGTTCTGGTCATGATGGTTCGGGCTACGTTAGAAAACTCACGACCAGGGTCACGGTCAGGGGGAAGCGGCACAGGGGTTGGTCAGCCTGGGGTTGGAGGCTTCAGACGTGGTGGGGAATAGGCGTGGGGATAAGAGTGGTCTCGGCCTGGGGAGGGGACGTGGCAGGGCTCGTAGGTGTGGCTGGTGTTGGTTTGTGATGGTGGCTGCTGTGGATTCGTGGAGGAGGGCAGGCCGGCTGGGTTCGGTAGCAGGTCGGAAAGGTGACAGGGTGGGATAGGCTGGTGGTTGCCGTGGTTGGGCGTGGGCTGGTGGATCAGGCGAAAGTGGCGACTGGGTATAGCGTGGGCAGTGACGTGGTGGAGGTACGGGATGGGGTGGTCTCGTATGGTGGTAGGTCTGACTGGGTGGTGGTATCACGTTGGGTTGTGATGGCTAGTGGCGAATGAGGTATGGCGTGGAGGCATGGGTTGTAGGTGGCGAAGCAAATATGAGCAGGGACAACGAAAATCAAAATATAAAAATGAAAAAGGAATAGCATGGTACAGCTGACAACAACAGGAGACAGCAAATATAAATATAAAGTGAACAAAAAGTGTAAAAAAGATGTTGCCTGTACCTTCCAGAGAGATGCTCACGAGATTTTAAACGAAAAAGCAGAGGAACTTTTGAATGGAGCTTTTTTGAACAAACAAAAATTGAACAGATGCCAATATCTTTTGTAGAAGAGAAGGCAATGAAAGGTTTTGATCAATTAGAGGAATTTTGGCAAAATAAATGTTGAGCGAAACGTAAGGGAGATAAAGGGGTAAGTGGACCATTTCTCACGTGCAATTCAATGCAAGATTTGACAATTTCAAACTGAAATATACGGCAGAAATAAATGGACAATGGAACAATGCACGTACAGTGTAACGCCCGAAGTAACGTACAATTTGTTACCTGTTTCTTTTATTTAATAAATTTAAAAAAATGCTAACGGTTTCTTAAAAATATAACGTATCTTTTTAAACCAAATTTAAAGATAGTTATTATCATTATAAATAAAATTTGATTCTAATGTAAAGTTAAGAACGGACAAAACGTAACGAAATGTAACGCTTTTAAATTTTCGTTTTATACAAATTACTACACTTTATATTTAAATTAATATTTCGAAATGTTTTTTTTTAATTAAAATTTCGTTTAAAATTATCGGGCTGTTACAGAAACATTTTATTTTCGTCGCTTTTTAACTGATTAAATTGAAGTGAATTTACGCACGAAATAAATTTTCATATTTTCGGACGAAAATTTACCAGTTGCTATGTTTAACTAGACGTATTCCAAATATTAAATTTATATTTCAAAATTTATCGTTTAAAATTTCACAAAGTTTCAACTAATTTCGTTATCAAAACAGTTGAAATTTACGGGTCGTTACAGTTTCTATTCTTCTGCATACTCTGATGTAGTTATTTTTGATTCGATATATATGGTGTGGTCGAGTACCACCTTTATTGTATTCATATTGTATTGTACTGAACATGTATCAGTGTATATGTATATATATGATGTTGGTTACTGTTTTGTGATGTGATTCACATTCAGTTATTGTATTTTGTTCTGATAGATCCGTTAGCCACCTATAGTTTTGGATTAAACATTTACTGGGTATGTCGATCCACTTGAGTTCAAAAAATATATATTACATTTATCGACGTATCCAATAGATGTTTAAGACAAAATTACAGATGGTCGCCCTTAACCAGCCCTATTCTCCGCTTTAGTAGACAGAATTACTTATTAATTCTCTTTGCTAAGGTGGGTCTCGGGGTGGGTCGTCACAGCTTGGTATCAGAGCTATGGTCAGAACAAAGTAGAATAAACACAGAATAGTACGTATATCACGATACATTGAAGTATAATACGAGTGAATCATTGTCCTTTATTCGAGCTTATTTTCGAATCGTGCTTTGATTTTTTTTCGAGTTTTGGGATTTGTTGAGATGGAATTTTTCTAGGAATATATATTGTATTCCGTAGTATTCCATAGTAGAGTTTGATGTCATCTTATTTTATGAATAATCTTATTTGGGATTATTCTATTCTTATTTTTGTCGATGTGAGTGAGTTCGTATCGATGAAGCTTATTGATTCCCTTGAGTATTCTTGTTGTGTTCCTTAGAGGGTTGTGAATCATATTGTGGAGATGCACAACGATTGGCTTGTTGTGAGCATTCTGAGATTTCTATTTGATGTTTCTTTTGTGATTATCTGTTTGTTACTCACAATCTTGAGATGCATTTGATTTGAGATGGATTGACTTATTTGATATTAAGTCCAATCCTTTGTTTTATAGGATCCTATTGTATATTTAGGTTTTCTATTTTGATTGGTTTATTATTTCTGTCACTTTGGAATGTTAATGATGATTCTGAAGTTTTTGAATTCACTCTTGAGTATCGAGATGTTGATGACATATCTCGAATTCCAATCAAGGTGACTTTGTTGAGTTTTGTGAGTCCGTTTGGATTTGACATCCAATCGGGCAATCGAGTGTTGAGGTAACCATTTTCCTGGCTCTTAGCTCTTTGGTTATCCTTCCACGAGGATATCCACTAAGGAATGAGGTGAGTTTCTATATTGGTTGAGCTTGATTGGGTTTTGTCATTCGGTTTCTTTGAGTTATCCTTTTTGGATACTCAATCGGTGTTGTCCTTTGTAGCATTACTTTGTTTGAAGTAATGATTTTTTTTTGTTTGTGTGCTTCTTCTCCTTCGAGAAGAATATCTTGCTTATCTTGTGTCTTGATGATTTCCGAGAGTGGCTCGTCATCTTGTAGGAGTTGACGAACACTCCATCTCCTTCTGTTGATTTTGTGAATCGAGTATTCTAGGAATATCTCGATGCATTCTCTTAATGTTCTTTGGTTTGAGTTTTTGAAGCTATATATTTATGAGTTTTTTTAAAAAAAAGAAAGAGAGAAATTGGAGTTTGAGATATTTAAAAAAAAAATCAAAGAATGTTTTGAGAATATAATTATATGAGTAGCATTCTTTTATAGAAATAATTTGAGAGTGTTAGGTTATCCATCGAGTAGTTAAGAGTTCTAGTCGATACGCCTGATCAACGTTATCGATAGGAATCTCCTAAATGCTATGATGAGGCAATCAGACACGATGGTTTGTGTTTTAAAATTGAGATTTTGAAAATAATATTTTGAGCTTTTAGAATTTATATTATATACATTGGATGTTTTAAAAGAAGTGTTATAAGAGGATTTGAAGATTGTTTTTAAACTATTTAAGTGGTTTAATAAAAAGAGTAAAGAGAATTAGTTATTTTGAGGAATATTATTATGGATTTACAAATTTATTTGGAAATTAATTTTGAAGTAAGAGAAGAAATTTGGACTTTTAATTTGAGTTTTAAATTACTTACTAAGTAATATAGTAAAGAGTTTGAAAATTTTCAAATGTTGAAAATTGAGATTTAAAATTTAAAAGATGTTGAGATTTAAAATTCTAAATATCTTGGATTAAAAGATAATTCGAGCTTATATCCTTGTTCTTAAGTATATTCTATCCTTGAGCTATTGTCAACGACATGCATTTTTGCGGTCGTTCGAGTTTGGTGGCGGCTTGAGAAGCCATCTCGTGATTTATCCATCTTGCTCATTGTGTATACCTTGTTTTGAGGTTGTATTTTCCATACTATCACGCGGAAAATCATGTTGTTGATCATTTTGTTGCTTAGAGTTCGGGTTTGAGTGAGTTTGATCCTGACCTTATTCGTAGAGTCTTGAGAAATCTATCTCATTTGATAGATTATTTATTGAGTATCTTGTTGAGTTTTGATTCGAAGACGGGATATCTTCGAAATTCACGCGAGTTACTTGGGAAATTCGATGGTTTACTAATCACTATATTAGCATTTGACGGGCCATTGGATTAACCAAGTGAGATTTTCCTTATTTCTCTCTACCATTCTATGTTGAGAGTATGAATGGTTTGGAATTCGAGCTTTTCTTTATCCTTAGATGATTGTATCTTTTTATGTTGTTTACAGCTCTTTTTCTAGAAAATTGCGGGGACGTAATTTTTGGTAAGCGGGGGAGTCTGTAACAACCCTGGTTTTAGCGATTACCTGGGAATATTAAATTATAACGGCAGTTATAATTTAATAGTGTAAATTAATAATTAAAGAGAAATTTAAATTGTTTATTGGAAATAAATAATATATTTGAGGATAAAATGAGAAAATAGAATTTTGGAAACTTTATTAAGATGGTTTGAGTTAAAAGATTGAGGAAATGTGTTTTACTTAGAGTTAATGCAATAATTTTGTAAATTATTGTTATTTACTTCTTTTAATGATTTTTAAAAGAAGTAATTAAATTTTAAAATGAGAAATTGTAATTATAATTTTTTTTATTAAAATGATAAGAATAACTTTATCTTGTGAATGGGTTTGATAAATTATGAATGGTTAAAACGATGTTAACTAAACCTTAGTTAAAATGTAAAATAGTGCTTTATAAATCATTAACACTTAGGATTTTTGTAAAACTTGGCAATTGGATCCATACCTACAACCACTTAGCCCATTTAAGAGAAGCTTCCTTCTCATTTGATGAATACAATACGTTCATTCATTCTTCCTTCTTCCTCTTTCTGTAAAAAATAGAAACACAGTAATACACAACTCCATCTTCTCCAACCCTAGGCTTTGAACTCAATTTCCTCAATGCAAACTGATATCTTTTGCAAATTAGAGTAAAATTGAAAGGTAAACAATCTCCAAACCCTACCATTTCATCAAATTCCTAACTTTAGAAGTAGGTTTTCTAATTTTACTGTGTTTTTCCTTCTTCCATGTACTATTTTTGAGTTCTACAGGTTATTGGAAGCTTTCTTCTTCTCCAAACTTGCTTCTTTCAGCAAATATCTGAGGTTTCATCATCTTTAATTCAAGGTGAGTTGAAAACTTACATTTTCTAGCATAGATTGAGATTTCAAGGTTCGAAATCTCAATTTTATTTTCGTCGCATGTTCATTCGTAGATCGTTGTTAGTACATTAGACACAACATTTTCCGTTTTAAATCGGAATTTGATTTTGTTTAAAGTTCTGGAAAGCTTGAAGGGAGTGTGACAACTTTTCTGTTAAACACTTTTAACAATTTTGAGCATAGAGGGTCGAAAAATCCAATACAAATTCACTGCCCTGTCATTGTAAAACAGTGACACTCTGTGCATAATATCATTGGTAATATGCGGATATCTTTCTCATTTTATATCCGAATTTAATGATTCTTAATGTTTCGGAAAGCTTAACTTGTCTTCTATGACTTTAATGTTTTGAGTTTTGTTAAATTTTGAAGTTATCTTGGCCGAAAATATGATTGTTTGTCACTGTCCCGAGACAAAATGACAGGAGTTGTGAAATTCAAATCTCAGAATTGTTTTATCCATATCTTTTGCTTTTCTTATCAGAATTTCGTAATTTTTAATATTCTGGAAAGCATAGACTTTGTTCTACAATTTTTATGTTTGGAGTTTCATGAAATTTTGAAGTTATCTTGGCCAAAATTGTGATTGTTCGTCACTGTCCCGAGACAAAATGACAGAAGTTGTGAAATTCAAATCTCAGAATGGTTTTATCCATATCTTTTGCATTTCTTATCGGAATTTGGTAATTTTTAATGTTCTGGAAAGCTTAGGATGTTGTCTACAACTTTTATGTTTTGTGTTTTCTCAAATTATGAAGTTAAAAGAGGCAAAGTGAACAAACAAAACACAGGTCTGGTAAAACGCCAAAGTTTATTTCTGTGTATCTTGAATTATTGCACCAGCTTTTGGTGCTTTCTTTTATGTTTTCCGAACATGGTTTTGATGCTCATTTCAGTGCAAATATTGAGAGCATTATATCATATATGCTATAGTATTGAATCATGTATTTTCTTAAATTGTTCGAGCAAGTCTTTGATGATAAATTTTAATATAGATTTTGAGTATTGTATTACCTTATTCAAGGGACAAACCATGATTCTTTTGATTATTTTTGAGTTGCTTCTACTATATAGAAGCCCGGATTTTCATGAATCCTTCATTGGGATTTTAATGGATTTTAATGATTCATTATGTGATGTTTTCGTTGTGATTCCGAGCACATGTGTACGTATTTTCAAACTATTTTTCCAAAAGTGTTCATGTTCTAGCTTTTGTTCTAAGAAATATATCTTACAAAGTGATTTCATATAAAACATGATACAATTAATATTTTTAAATTATAAAGAGATTTTCAAAATTGATTTCTTAAATATTTTTTGAAATTTATTTCAAAACCCGATTTAGCAAAAATATATTTTCTATATAAAGATACAAGTTTTTGCACTTTTCGGACGTATGAGAAAGAGAATTAAACGATTTAGTAAAACATGTGGTATGGGACACATGAGTTTGCTTTTTCGGTTAATTCCGGACTTGTACGATCGAAACCTCTTGAGTATTGTATTTTGAGTTAATATTTAAGATTTTCAATTCCTATTATAGGAATTATCCAAGTAGCCAATATTTGGCGAGTTGAGACGTTCGAGATCTCCTATTATAGGAGTAAAAATCGATGAGAACCACTTAAAGATGTTGTTTTACTTTCCGATGAGATGAGGTGAGTCTTGAGATGAGATTTCCCTTTTCGGGGATTATGGTGTATGAGAAACCATTATGAGATTTATTTGTATTTGCCGATGATACGAGGTAAGTCTATTTATGAAGTATTCTTGAAGTTAAGATGTTTATGATGATTTAAGAAGTTAAGATGGTTATGATGATTTTTACTTGTCGATGAAATGAGACAAGTCACGATGGAACCATTACTCATCGATGAGAAGAGAGGAGTATGGTATTATATTAACTCGCCAATGAGATGAGGCAGAGTGAGTTTTATGATGGTTCTGATGTTTTATGATGTTTTCTAATGTGGAACCAACTAACGATTAGTAAAACATTAGGGGAGAACGTATAGTATGGGATATACGTTCACGCCTTTTGGGTTCCTATTCGAATAGTTGAGACACATTCAAGATGTTACTAGTACTAGACCGAGTACGATTGGAGTCACCATGTTGTTCACAATGTTATTACCCGACTCCAATCACCACGATGTTTTTACTCGGATTTGTGACTGGCTGTCATCAAGATGTTCCGACTAGTCAATCACGATGTTCATGATGTTATGATGTTATGTGACCCCAAGTCATCATGAAGTATGGTACCAAATTACTAGTACTAGTCAAGATGTAAATGCACGTGTTGTTTTCCATGAAGTTTAGATGTTTTGATTTCACTGTTTTGATGATGATGCTTTATTATAGCCTTATGTAAGAAAATGGCTTATTTATATACATTGTTTTATGATGATTTCGAATATGATGTTTTGAACTCTTTCCGGGTTCTATCAAGATGGATTTGAGGCATTTTATATTTATATCAATGAGATGATGTATAAATTATGGAAATTCTTTTATAGTGAGTTTTAATAGTGGATTTGAGATGTTTTTATATTTATATTTATACCGATGAGATGAGGTATAAATGATTATGGAGATTCTTTGATAATGAGTATAGTGATGGATTTGAGATGTATTTATATTTATACCGATGAGATGAGGTATAAATGATTATGAGATTTTTTTTGATAATAAGTTTAATGATAGATTTGAGATGTATTTATACTTATACCGATGAGATGAGGTATAATAATCAAGAAGTTTCTATTAGATGAGTTTTTATTTATGATGGATTCTTGAAGTTTTAACTGTCATATGAAGATTTCCTTTATGGTCAATATCTTTACCCAATTCATTTAGTTATATTATAACTAGATGAATCATGCCTATCTATTATATGTAACATTCCTTTATGCAATCACGATGAATTATAGTTGTATCACCTAGAGATAACTTGATGACTTATATCATTCCATTGGTAACAATGGAACGGTCTCCCCCTTACCTCTTATTAACGTCACCTTTACTAATGATAAGTTTTAGCTAGCCTGACCCGTGTGTTTTCACTCGGGTCAGACCGAGTTGTTTCAGGTATCATCTTTTGGACTTAGCTTGAAGTTGATGTTGGATATCAGCTCTTCTTTCTCTTGAATAGTTTCTATTCTTCCGCATACTCTGATGTAGTTATATTTAGTTATATTTGATTCGATATATATGGTGTGGTCGAGTACCACCTTTATTGTATTCATATTGTATTGTACTGAACATGTATCAGTGTATATGTATATATATGATGTTGGTTACTGTTTTGTGATGTGATTCACATTCAGTTATTGTATTTTGTTCTGATAGATCCGTTAGCCACCTATAGTTTTGGATTAAGCATTTACTGGGTATGTCAATCCACTTGAGTTCAAAAAATATATATTACATTTATCGACGTATCCAATAGACGTTTAAGACAAAATTATAGATGGTCGCCCTTAACCAGCCCTATTCTCCGCTTTAGTAGACAGAATTACTTATTAATTCTCTTTGCTAAGGTGGGTCTCGGGGTGGGGCGTCACAATGGGTGCTTGATGTTTGGTGTAGGGTTTTACTCGATGTATTGCTCGAGTATTTAGGGAGAAGTCTCGAGTTTGAACTCGAGTTAAATTTCGGGGTTTAGACCTGTAAGTTTTAAAACTTAAAATTTAGACTAAGTTTTTAAAAATGGGTAGAAAAGTGGATTGACTTGGGAATAGGCCTGAGTGGCCTCCGGGTAAAACCAGAAGCAGCTGTTGAAACAGTTTTCAAAATAATTTAAAATCAAATTGTTTTGAAATTTAAAGTTAAATTTAGATTAAACTTTTATATAAACTTACTTTATATATAATAATTATTTCTTAAACAAGTGGTTATGAAGTTTTAAAAGTTGTTTAAATTAAATTTTTGTAAAATGAAATTTAAAGTGATTTTAAAACATTAATTTAAAATGTAAGTTTAAGATTTTATAAAAGTAAGTTTTAAAATACAAATTGTAATTAGTTTTGAAACTCTACTTGATAATGTTTTTTGTTATTTAAGGAAGTTTAGTTTTGTTAACTTTAAAATTATCAAGTTAAATGGTTAATTAATCTCAAATCTTAATTAAAGGATTTAATTAAGTAAAGATTAATTATAATGTTAAAATGTTTAAAAATGCTAATGTAATTAAGGTATTTATAAGATAATGTTTTATCTTAGATTGATGAAGGTTTGATGTCTTGAGATTAACTAAGTTAATTGTGGAAATTAAGTTAAATTTAATTAATTTGATTAATTAATTATAAAGGATTAATTAAGTGATTAATTAAGAGGTAATTAATTAGTTGATTAAAGATTAATAATTATAAGAATAATTATGGATTAATTAATTTGTATTAAGAGATATTGATTAATAATTAAGGTTATTAATGAATAGATAATGGATAATTAATCGGTTAATTAAAGGTTAATTAATTGATTATAGAAGTAATTAAGGATAAATTACTTTGAAATGAAGGAGATTAATTAATAATTAAGGTTTATTAATTGATAGTTAAAGGGTAATTAATCTGTGATAGAGATTAATTGATTGATTGATAAGGTAATCAAGGAGTGATTAATTAATTAAAAGTTGTAATTAATTAATGATTGTTTAAGCAGGGTTAGGTGATTAATTCTTAAATAATTAATTAAATTTAAGGTAATTAAATTAATTATAACATGGATTAATAATTCCTGTTTGTGGATGTTTGAATTGAATGATATCTATTGGATTGTATCTATTGGATGATATTCTATAATATTATGTGTTATGATATTGGATATATCAATGATAAATGTGTGATATTTATCTATGTTAAATGCTGTGTGAATTCAATAAATGTATTGAATTGAATTGTTTAAACCTTTAAAACAACTTGGTCTTTAAGATACGTGTGGATTTCGAAGTGACCGGGGTCGGATATTGGAAATACCCGAAACCACTTTGATTGATAATCTTCAATAATCCTTTAAAGATTTGGTATGTGCATCAAATAGGCTGGAATGTGATAAATCTAAATGAATGGACCATTTTTTTTAAAAAAAAACTAAGTAAAGGTTTATAGGGATCAGATTTCCGAATAAAGTGTTTACTATAGCAAGTTGTGAACTTGTAGAGGTACGAGTTACCCCGAGTTTTAAATAAGATTTATGCATTGGTATTTTATGTTAGATGGCTTTTACTCATGCTGGTTTCCAGCCTGACCCGGGTGTTACTTTGATGTAATGCTCGGGTCAGACTGAGTATTACAGATTTTCAGGTAAGGATGTTCTGGAGCTCAAGAGGCGAGTTGGATGGCAGGAACGTATGGGGTGTTTCCGCTGTGATATATTTCTGTTTATCTAAGATATGTTGATTTGTATATATCTAGTGATTGTGTATATGTATAACTCTGATGTATTAAAATAAAATTGACAGATATAGTATTCTTTGTAAACTGTTATTTTATTGATATTATATTTTAATCCGCTGCGAATGTGAGAATCTGTGTTGTAATTCTGTTTCTTCTTGTTCTATCTCTTTCTTCTTCCTCTAACTATCTGGAATTTTCAGGATCGAAAATTCCGGGTCGTTACACTTGGTATCAGAGCGAAGGTTAAGCAAGAACTTTGGCTCTGGTGGGTGTACTCATAAGGTAGGGTGAATAGTACCCTAGAATGAGTTGAGTATATATATGAAAGTCGTGTGTGCTGCTGAGAGCCAACAGTCTACGTTTGATTTTATATCGGTAGATTGTGACACTATGGTAACATAGCGAAAGTCGTGTGTGCCGTTGAGAGCCAATAGTCTACGTTTGATTTTATATCGGTAGACTGCGACATTATGGTAACATAGCGAAAGTCGTGTGTGCCGCTGAGAGCCAACAGTCTACGTTTGATTTTACATCGGTAGACTGCGACCTATGTGAGAGTGGAGAGGTTTCATTTTGACAGCGAAAATTGTGTGTGCCGCTGAGAGCCAACAGTTACATGGACTTTTGATGCGACGGCAACGTAACCCTGGAATGTAACTGCGATCTGTTGTGGGTTCCAAGGCGTAATCGAGAGGCCGCGGAGAGCCTACAGTTACATGGACTTTTGCTGCGACGGCAACGTAACCCAGAATGTAACTGCGACCATGGATGGGGGTGATGATTTCCAGAGCATTCTCACCAAAGATATTTCCTCTATTTTTGAAACTGTTTTCTATATTTTCAATAAAATTATTTTCCAAAGTATTTTCACTGGGTGTTGGAAACGAGTTTACCGAGTACTTATAGATTTTCAGTCCTACGCCTGATCAACGTATGACCGAATTTCTGTGAGAACAAGAATGGACTTGTCGAAACATCAAGTATAAAAGTATTTTTTATAAAAACTATTTTGGAATAACATTATATAGATATTTAAAGGTGTTTTAAAAACAGTCAAAGGATATTTATCTGATTTTAAGCATTTTCATAAATCCTGGCTTCGTTTCTTTTCGAGGACGAAAAGTTCTAAAGTGGGGAGGAATGTGACGATCCAGATTTTTGGCCATCGAATATGGAATGGTTGACCGATGTAATTATTGGAATATTGGTTTTGATAAGCCAAACAAATAAAAATTATGGTGATTAAAATATCTGGATACATTTATAAATTGGTTTTAATAATATATACATGAATCCCATAAATTAGATTAAAGATAAAATGATTAAATGTATATTATATAATGGTAAACATATGTACATTCAATTTAAACACGATCTAAAAACGACTTGGCCATTTTTGGCAATATTATTTTAATAAGTATTTAATCTAATTAATTAAAAATATAACTTATTATGTTTTTGTATGTTTGGAAAAAATACTATAATTTGAAAATATATGATAAAAATACATACAGAAATATATTGCAAAAATAATAAAGATTAGTATATATATAGAAATACAAGACAAGTATTTAAGTTGAAAATAAATATGTAAGTTAAAATAACTATAGAAGTTAGAATAAATAGTAAGTTAAACAAATAAGTAAAATGAACTATGTAAAATATAAATAAAAAAATTTGCTAAATTTAAACAACACATTACAATAGAAATTCATTTGTATTATAATAAGACCAAGACAAAATATAAGATAAATTTTATAGTTGTATAAGCATGAAGCAAAACACATGAGATAAATTCTAGAACTATATAACATATGAAATACATGTAGAATTGTATGTGAACTAGGCAAGCAAGAAATAAACAAAACAATGAAGTGCAAAGCAAATAGATTTGCTGTAAACAAAATGAGTAACACATGCATTTAATACCACATCTTCTCAAGCACACATGGAGATCCTCTCAGCCGAAATGAAGTAAAAAAGAAAAATTTATAAATGAAACATGGTACAGCCGAGATTAAGGAAGATAAATATATATATGGTTTTGTACAAACAAATTAATGCATGCATGAATCTTATCATTTCAGCCTCCATAAAAATCTCTGATCAAAGAAATTTTTGTACCAGCAAATCTACAACCCTGTACAACTTTTTCCTATTTACATATCTCTTCTGTTCCATTTTCGTTCATCAAAATTTAACATACCAAGAAAATATCTTGCAACTGAAGCTTGACTTACACCTCAACTAGCAAACAAGAAGAACAAAATTAAACAAGATCAAGAACAGACAAAGGATTTCAAAGCAGGGTAAACATAGCAGCAGTCTTTGTTTATCTTCTAAAAGGTGAGTAAACATCTACGTAAAAATTTAAGTAAATTATGATTTGTTGCTTGAGGAAATTTCTGTGATTATTGATGTTTGCCTGTGAATATGTAAGTGGTAGATCTGTATGAAATTTGAAGTATATGGTTGTGTTACAGGTGTGCATGTCTGAAAATGTTTGATCTTCCCTGTTCTTGATACAGGGTATAAAATTTTAGAGCTTATTCCAATTTCTTTTTATCTGATCATTGTTAAACTTTGGACTTCAAGCAAATTAGTTAAGTTTTAACTTAATTTAGGATTTAAAAATATGTAGAAATGTCTTAAATTTTAAATTATGCTAAAATCTGGAAATAACAATATAAATCTTATTAGCATGATAAAATCAAGTATTAAATTATGTAGATTCAAGTTTATATCTTGAATTTTTTGAGTAAAACATGATTTTTTAAAAGAAAATCAAAATTTTTAATACTGTATTGGGTGAGAAATTCTAAGTTGACTGGAATTGGGATTTAAGGCAATCCCTGGTGATCGGCAGTCGCTGGAGGGTCGAGAATTGGTCTGGAGATTGGGGTAGGTACGAGGAGTCTAGGAAAAATGGTTGGAGGCTGTAATGATTGTCGTGGCATTGACGGCGAAGGGATTAAACTTTTAACCCTAGTTTCGATTGAGCTGGAAGTTTTGATCGCTGATTCCTCTCTGGTGAATCGAGTTCGCTGTGACTTTTGGAATGGGTTTGTGGATGGTCAGAGAGGTCATGGCCAAGGTTACAGTTTCTCAGATAATCGAAGGCGTGTGGTCGAAGGGGTTTCTGATGGTGGTCATGAACCAAGTTTCATCCCTTTTGTTCGATTTTGATTAGAGACTGTTTCGAGCAATTTGAAGGTATGGATCGAATGAATGGAAGATGGCCGATGTGTTGGAGTTTAGGGCAGTGGTCGTCGTCGTCGTTGATAGCTGTGTGGGTGCACGGGGGAGGATGGGTGCCTGATGTTTGGTGTAGGGTTTTACTCGATGTATTGCTCGAGTATTTAGGGAGAAGTCTCGAGTTTGAACTCGAGTTAAATTTCGGGGTTTAGACCTGTAAGTTTTAAAACTTAAAATTTAGACTAAGTTTTTAAAAATGGGTAGAAAAGTGGATTGACTCGGGAATAGGCCTGAGTGGCCTTCGTGTAAAACCAGAAGCAGCTGTTGAAACAGTTTTCAAAATAATTTAAAATCAAATTGTTTTGAAATTTAAAGTTAAATTTAGATTAAACTTTTATATAAACTTACTTTATATATAATAATTATTTCTTAAACAATTGGTTATGAAGTTTTAAAATTTGTTTAAATTAAATTTTTGTAAAATGAAATTTAAAGTGATTTTAAAACATTATTTTAAATTGTAAGTTTAAGATTTTATAAAAGTAAGTTTTAAAATACAAATTGTAATTAGTTTTGAAACTCTACTTGATAATGTTTTATGTTATTTAAGGAAGTTTAGTTTTGTTAACTTTAAAATTATCAAGTTAAATGGTTAATTAATCTCAAATCTTAATTAAAGGATTTAATTAAGTAAAGATTAATTATAATGTTAAAATGTTTAAAAATGCTAATGTAATTAAGGTATTTATAAGATAATGTTTTATCTTAGATTGATGAAGGTTTGATGTCTTGAGATTAACTAAGTTAATTGTGGAAATTAAGTTAAATTTAATTAATTTGATTAATTAATTATAAAGGATTAATTAAGTGATTAATTAAGAGATAATTAATTAGTTGATTAAAGATTAATAATTATAGGAATAATTATGGATTAATTAATTTGTATTAAGAGATATTGATTAATAATTAAGGTTATGAATGAATAGATAATGGATAATTAATCGGTTAATTAAAGGTAAATTAATTGATTATAGAAGTAATTAAGGATAAATTACTTTGAAATGAAGGAGATTAATTAATAATTAAGGTTTATTAATTGATAGTTAAAGTGTAATTAATCTGCGATAGAGATTAATTAATTGATTGATAAGGTAATCAAGGAGTGATTAATTAATTAAAAATTGTAATTAATTAATGATTGTTGAAGCAGGGTTAGGTGATTAATTCTTAAATAATTAATTAAATTTAAGGTAATTAAATTAATTATAACATGGATTAATAATTCCTGTTTGTGGATGTTTGTTTGTGTAGAATGTTTGAATTAAATGATATCTATTGGATTGTATCTATTGGATGATATTCTGTAATATTCTGTGTTATGATATTGGATATATCAATGATAAATGTGTGATATTTCTCTATGTTAAATGCTGTGTGAATTCAATAAATGTATTGAATTGAATTGTTTAAACCTTTAAAACAACTTGGCCTTTAAGATACGTGTGGATTTCGAAGAGACCGGGGTTGGATATTGGAAATACCCGTAATCACTTCGATTGATAATCTTCAATAATCCTTTAAAGATTTGGTATGTGCATCAAAAAGGCTGGAATGGGATAAATCTAAATGAATGGACCATTTTTCTTAAAAAAACTAAGTAAAGGTCTATAGTGATCAGATTTTCGAATAAAGTGTTTACTATAGCAAGTTGTGAACTCGTAGAGGTACGAGTTACCCCGGGTTTTAAATAAGATTTATGCATTGGTATTTTATGTTAGATGGGTTTTACTCATGCTCGTTTCCAGCCTGACCCGGGTTTTACTTTGATGTAATGCTCGGGTCAGACCGAGTATTATAGATTTTCAGGTAAGGACGTTTTGGAGCTCAAGAGGCGAGTTGGATGGCAAGAACGTATGGGGTGTTTCCGCTGTGATATATTTCTGTTTATCTGAGATATGTTGATTTGTATATAACCAGTGATTGTGTATATGTATAACTCTGATGTATTAAAATAAAATTGATAGATATAGTATTCTTTGTAAACTGTTATTTTATTGATATTATATTTTAATCCGTTGTGAATGTGAGAATCTGTGTTGTAATTCTGTTTCTTCTTCTTCTATCTCTTTCTTCTTCCTCTAACTATCTAGAATTTTCGGGATCGAAAATTCCGGGTCGTTACACCAAGGAACTGGGTACTACCAACAGTATCATATATTTCCTTACTAGAAGGATAATACTCAAGAAAACGTTTACCATCCGAACGTATTTCTGACCCATTTTAGTTACTTTCGAGCCACTCGAACTAGTTAACTAAAAATCACTTATCTCTTTCGAACCATTTTGAAACAATATCATAAACATATTTCCAGCAAAATATTCCCATAAAACATCCCATTCCAATTTTCTTTGGATTTGTTCAGGTTCAACCTCGTCCCAACCGTAAATGACAAAGAGAATAATTTGCTAAGTGTACAATACCGTTTGCCTCAGCAAACATTTGTTCGTCACTTAGAAGATTATTCTAATCATCATAAACAAATCTGGACTTATTCCCAAACAAATCTAAATAAATGCCCATTTTCCACCAAATTTCTTTTTCGAAGATATTTATCCTTAAATATACTTCTAAGAAACCCTTCCCAAAATATTGGTACACCAAAAAACCCTTTAAGACCCAAAGCTATCTCTGATAAAATTATTATTTCCTTTTTCCAAAATCCTTTTAAAAAATAATATACATTTTCAGTTCATAGTAAATCAAACCATACCTTTGAAACCGAATTAAAAATTGTTCTATTTAAACAATTACATAGCAAGGTATTAATAGTAACAATTCCCTATCAAGAAACTCGGAAAAATTCTCAATACTATTATTAACCCTTTAAACCATGCAAACCATTTTGTCAAAATCCCTAGGATTTAAATTCTCAAATTCCTTTTATTTATTAGGCACATTATAAATCAAATTTATAAGTCATTTCCATTTAAAGGAAATCATTCTCAAATATTTTTATTGTAAAAATATACCAGCTTTCTTAATATAAATCACCTTTTAAATATTTATTCCTGAAATATTTAAGTTTCTTTTAATACTTCTTTTAATAAACCTAATTTAATACAACCAACTTTAATATTCAACCATTTCCAAATATTACTTTAAAATATCCCAACTTTTCTTTTAATAACATTTACTTAAACTTAATCAAATCAAACTTTAAATTTCTAAAATATTCATCCCACAATATTCAAATTTTCTTTTAGATAACAACCTTTAGAAATCAAGTTTTAACCCAACATTACCAACGAATACCTTATATTCAAATTGTAAAACTTAATTCACAAGGTACTTGTTTCAATGTTCCCAAAATTTTGCTATCTCCCATCCAGAATTCAAAAAGAAAGATTCAAGATAGATTCATGGATAATATAGTCGATGCTTAGAAATGGACGAGCATGACTGATCAAATCGTGGATGATAATGATGGGATACTATCACCCCTAACAACCAAGCACGACCAAGAATAACTATGGAAAATTTCTTTTATATATAAAAAAGATATTTCCAGGTAAAATTATTTCATTTACCCACTTTAAAACAATACTGTGTCAATTGGTCTTGTCCGAGTGTTTAGGAAATCCCTATCGATAACGTTGGCCAAACGCATCGACCAAAATTCTTAACCCACTCAACTGAACAAACAACACAATACAAAACATTTTTATATCACTAACAAATACGCACTCTCGTATATATATACACTCAAACTCATTCTAGGGTGCTACTGACCCTATCTCTAATGAGTAATCCCCACCAGAGCGAAGGTTCTCGCTTAACCTTCAGCTCTGATACCACGATGTCACGACCTACTTTTTCCGTACAGCTCGAACTGACACTTTACCACACTTGTCCAGTCCAAAATGAACGGAAGGTGGATAGTAAGAAAAAGAAGGTAGAAAGAAAAATAGAAAGAAAACCCAAATAACAAGGAATCTCACAGCGGAAACGAGTAATCTATAATATAGAACGAATCTTTACATAAAACAAAACTGTAATTCATATATATACAGATATCAATCAGAGTATACTAACCTATTCAACCAGGATAGTTATAACACCTATCCTTACAATTGCTGATAAACACAACTAAAGTGCAACGGAAAATATATCATCTACGCGAATACGTCTCTGGCCTCCAGCTCCTTTCCTGAAGCTCCAATCCTTCCAGCTAAACCTGGGAATATGCTCAGTCTGACCCAAGCATATAGGAAAAACCACGCCCGGGTCAGTCTGGTAAAACCAGCATGAGAAAACACACTCAATTTGAATTATTAAAGTTATCAAATCCCTTTAAAAACAAAGTTAACTCGTAAGGCCACGCCACACATAAACGCGACGGGTTTTTTCCTTACGATAACCAAAACACTTTTTATAGAAAATCAAATAATATTATAATAATGTCTATGTACAAATACCTATTCAAATAGCTAAAATGCTTGCATCTCACGTTTCAGCATAGTTGGGCACAATCAAAACCGTACGGCACTTATTGGAGAATGGAGTTCATAAGCATGACTAGGCACTGGGGTACCACCTATCACAGTACACGTCTAGAACAGTGTACCGAGGACCACGCCGGGATCCCCTTCAACACAAGACCGGACTATCCCTAACCTGGATAGACCGAATATGGTATCACCCCGAGTGTTCCCACCCTTTCCGAGAGCTCATCCGCATGCAACCGTATCCATAATATATAATATCCGAGGGTATCTAGAAAGGTGATAAACTACCCTAATTGGGTGCTACCCACTTAGCCTTGCTGCATCTCCCCTGCTTTTCAGTCATTCCTGGTTGATGAGGCTAGAGGCTACGATTACCTTTTAAAGAAATTTTAACTTAGAATGCTCGTTGTCCTCCAATGACAATGTAATGATAGCATTCATCCATACAAGTCCGTTCTGGGTCTGAATGGAACCGAAGTCACTATTTCTACTACATCCATTTTGGAATAATCCTCAGAATTAGTAGCGGTTAGCCCTTGCACTTCACTGCTCCATCTTCGACTCAATGCTCTTGCTTTCACATCGAAAACATACTCGTTGGGTCGAAGTGGTTTACGGATAACTTATCTGATTCCGGTCTCCTCGAAACAACGTTTGATATTTCCAGTAAACTCAACCCCGGTTCTTTAGGAAATAAATAGACGAAAATAAGATCAGAGATCACCTCCTAACCATTAGTGGACGGATTTCCTTATTATCATCCTAGAAGAACAAAACGAGTTTATAGGTATAGTATAGCACCACGAATGGTAGCTGTACCACATAATTCCCGTGTTTCTTCTAGATATTTCCAAAGTTATGTTTTTGGGTCCAGATTTGATAGTCAGTTATTTAACTATCAAATATACAATCATCCAATCAAAGGTTTTCATTTCCCACTAAAACATTAAGCCTTATTTAATTTAAAATTCAATAAATTTAAATTACTAAATCAACAGGACATGCTTATCTCACCGGATAAGTATATTCACAAACCATTAATTTCAAAAAAAAGTGTTTGAAAACCCTTTTTAAATATTATGGAAAGTACTCTGCGGTATCAACCATGGATCCGCAGCTCGATGATTACGTCTCTATCCCAGAGAAATCCAAACTTAACTGTAGGCAATCTCTGCCTCTGATTACGCCATGAAAGCATACCATTACTTTCCGAAACTTTATTTAATAATTATCCTAAAATAATACTTATAAAATTTCTATATAATTTTTTTCAAGTTTACTTTAGGAAAAACCACTCTTTTATAAAAGTTTTACTATATAATATATATTATTTTTTAGCAATATTTATATTTGAACAAATTATCTTTGCAATAATAATATATTAAATACTAATTAATCCTTAAATAATAATTAACCCTTAAATCTAATTATTTCAAAATAACCTTAAATAATTAATTAATATATACTTTTAAACATTTTAAATAATTAAATAAATTTAAGAACAATAATTAAATACTTTTAAATAACTTCTAAGAATCATAAAATAATTAACTTTATATCATTATCAAATAATTATTTATTTATCTTAAAATTATCATCGATAAATGATACTCATTCTCAAATTAACTTTGGTTTAAAAGTCAACTTTCAAATTTTGAAAGAGGCTTAATACTCCAATGGTACTTAATCAAGTTACCATTAATCCCAATAATTATCTAAGTTATAATCTCAGTATTCACGTAACATCACATATGTAAATTAACTCACCATTAACAATTAATTGTTAATACAACACTTATCCAATACTCATCGATTGGGATGTAATTACGTGTCCACATTAATGTAATAGCGGAACGGAATTTATTTCCACTAAATAAATATCAAAATTTAACTTATCAAATCAACAATAACAGAACGGTGATTCATTTTTCTAAACAGGGTCCAATTAATTTGATTAGCAGACGGTGATTTTATTTCCACCAAACAAATGTCCAATTAACCACCTTCAATTCAAATTAACTCAACAGCATTTATTTGGCAAATTAATGGCACGGTCAAAAGATAACTGAAATCAATATTTAATGAAATATTAGTCAAACCATAGGTCATCAAATTCAATTAACGATTAATAATCAACATCAAATCCATGTACAATTTAGAACTAAACTTTTTTTTTCAAACCATTGAGTCAAGTTATATTTTAATCAAGGCACTTGTCAATCAAAGAAATTTATAAAATAATTTATTATTATTTAATTTAAAATTAGACAATGAATTAATAATTAGTTGGTTCATTTACATATAATTAATTAAATAAGAAACTATTTATTTGTTCATTCTAAATTGTTATAAATCATTAAAATTTTCTTTTGTAGAAAACTCTACGATATTTGTTCAGATGGAGATACTCTGCGATAGAGTCTTGATACAAAAATATGTGCGTTGATTTGATTATAATCGAATGAGAAATAATGTTTTTAAAATCTATAAGTTATTAAAGATAAAAACGAATTGAATTTACTTTTTGTTTAAAACAACAAATTCTTGGCCCATACTTACAACACGACCCAACCACCAACACTGCCCCAAATCCCTTCCTCCTTTCTTCTAGTTTCCTTTCCCAGAACCCTCTACTCTCTCCTAATACAAAACGAACGAACGTACATGAAGACATGGACGGAAATGTGCACTTGCACACAAACCCCGATCGACGATTAACGCCGCCGACCATCCATACGAGTTTGCCACGACCCCTCATCTCGACTGCCACCTGGAACCACAAACAAATGCTTCGATTTAAAATTCGAATGCTTCACCCATAACCTGGAACAACACCGAAGCCACCAAAACGCCTTGCCTTGCCACCACGGTTTGCCATCAACCACCAGACCTCGCCTATTGCTTCGCCTTAACCTCCTCTTCCTTTTCCACCCTATGCGCACGTCCATCTCTCTCTCTCCTCCTCGCCGTTTACCACGAAACCGAGGCCAAAGCAAACAGACATAAACCCTATTTTGACCTTGCCAGACCAAAACACAACACTAAAAATCACCGTGCCATTTTTCATGGAAGTGCCATCGCCCAACCCTCCCTTACTCCAAGCGCTCTGACACGAAATCACCTCGATCGCTGGAATTTTACGAAAACCCCAATTCCGTTCATCCCTCAAATTCTTCCTCCACACATCACAAAAAAATCTCAGACCAACCCTAAAAATCGTATTTTTCAATTTCGATTATAGCCATATGATTCGTACATAAATTTATGAAAGTCAAAATTTGACCTAACTCGATCCATTCCCTGTTAAATGCTATTTCCTCTCTCCCTACTTGATGAGATTTAATGAAATAAATTTTTAAATGCTCTACACCCAAAAAATTAAAACTTTTGTTTTGGAGTCAAGTTTTAAAACAAATTAGGTGTTGAGATATTGATCTTAAAGTTAAAACGTTTAACTGTTTTAAGCAAAACAACATGAACAGAGCAACTTTTTGGAAGAAGCGCAGTGACTTTGAACCGATATGCCGAACACACTCGTACGTATACACATTAACACAACTGATGCATATACTCTTGACCAGATCATAGATTTAACCAAAAATCACAGTTATACATATAAGTGTAATAACCAGTAAACCAAAGTAAAGATGTTTTTCTCACAGTTTTAAAGTGACGAACATTGTCTTGTTTAATCCCCTTCAAGCTTTTAAATTCCTTTCTTCAGTTTTGATGGCAGATCTTTATTGTGTTCTCTTTTTTTTATAAGTGTGAATGAATGAATAAATGAACAAGCCCGGACATGAATTTATAAGTGAATAGAAGGTGTACAGTGAAGTGCTAGGTGGCTGAGAATTTTGTACATGCTTTCACATTTCTCTTTTTTTTTCTTTTTTTTCTTTTCCTTTTTGCTGATTTGATTTTATAAGCTTGATGTGATCTATTGTATTGATTTGATTCCCTAAGTTGATTTAATGTTTTGTATGCTTGAATTGATGTTTACTATCATGATGTTCCTTTATGTATATATGTACATTTATATATATATATATATCTAAATGTGTATATATATATATATATTTACATGTAAACTAATTTTGTCCATATATGTATTTAAATACTTACCTATCTATACATATATATATATATAGCTATATACTTACATATATACTTTATCATAAGTTTGAAAGTTGCCATCAAAATCTCATACATGTATATATATTTACATATACCCTATTTCTATAGCGTATACACCTATATATATACATCTTTTTACCATATGCATATTTTTCTTTCTTACATACTTGCATATATATTTTGGTATATGAATGTTTGCATATACACTATTTATTATAAACATATATACATATTTACCTATTTACTATTTTATAAGTAAAATCTGGAAATTTAAAATATTTTCTTGGTTTTAAAACGATATATTATTACTAGTTTGTATTTAACAGGGATTTATTCTGATTAAAATACCGTATTATTGAATATTAAAAATTAATATTCAAAACTCAAGACGACAAAAATTCTGGGTCGTTACAACCAAACTGCTCTAGCCACAGACTTTGAATTTGTATTGACTTCAACTGACCGTGATACTAACCTTATATAACTGATGAGATGAATCCTCTATTAAATAGTATTTCATTTCCAATGCTTTATGGTCATTCGATGGACGCCATGCCACGATTTAAATATAATTAAAGTTGAGTTTCCTTATTGAAGCTCGTTAGTCTTCTTAAGTCAATAGAATTTTTTATTATTATCACATCGATATTTTATATTTGACGTTAGTTATATTAAATAACAAAAAACTATCGAGTGAGTTATTCGATAGTTATTCAAAATCTATTAGTACGTAACCCCTTAGTATCCTTAGCAGCCATGAGTAATACACTGCCCAAGATTTGGATTGTTATGTACTCTAGTCTCAATAGATGTATTGATATCCAGTCTCGATACAACTTTACTAGGAATATTTAAAATATATGTTTATTTTATTATGATAAATCACTCATGATTACAACACAGTGTAACTACTATCGCAAAACATACCATTTATGGATTTTATATTAAATATACTTTTAATAAATTAATTAGTAAAATACAACACATTATATCAAGTATATAATAGAAAGAGAACACCTTTTATTTCGAATAAGATTGTTTATCGAGTTAGATATGTGTAACAATTACATAATTGCCCCAGGGCATACTTCTACTCTATCAATCTTCCACTAGCACTTGGGGCCAATTATGGAATCTCTATACCATCACTTCGATCACTTTGATTAGAACTTATTTGAGTTAAACCCTTCATGAATGGATCTTTTATGTTGTTTTAATTATCTACTCTCGCAGTCAATTCTCTCCGATGCTGATAAACTACCTTTATCATGTAGAACAAGTCGAAGTATGTTTCTCGACTTCTAGTGAGCTCTTATCATTACATTGTTATTATATACCAATAATATAATGTTCTTAATACTTGGAATCACCCCTAGGTCAGTTATAGATTTGTGCATTTATATTTATACATTGCTTTTATTATAGCATTATTCAAGGTGATGTACTTAGCATGTTCGTTGAATTAGCCAAAACCTCTTTTTTGGAACATTTCCGACTTAAATCTCCTTAACTAAGGTTTGAACATGAATTTAATATTGATATACTATACTCAATATCACTCATGAAGTTTGAGCCTGTGCAGTCCTTCATATGTAGTTTGTTATTTATACAAACAACACTCTAATATTTCATAAATATTCGAGAGCACTCTAAACTACCATTTAGTGATCTTAGTTTAGATTTAATATATACTTCATGCAACAAATACATTAGCTAAATATAATATTATAGACAATACAACTTATATGATAATTTCATTTATCAACACATAAGGAATCCATCTTACATGTTCCATATTAAATATCTTGATGTTGTGTCTAAGCATATTGTTTGTGATATTCCTAACATTCTTTTATATCGATTATAAATGTTTCATTTATAGATCCAATGATAAGTATTAAATAACCAAACTACAATGATTTTAACTTGAATACATCAATGGTAATCATAAGTTTATATTTACCTTTTAGAAATATTTTAGTATCTTTAATAGTTCTTTCTTTGGACACACGCATCCTATGCGTTTTGACTGAAAATCAAACTATTTTATATTTCTATTAAAATGCTTACTCAATTCTGATGCTGATAGAATAATACTTTCATATCATTTCTTGGATCATATCCGAAAACCCAAAAATTCAATATCGCTCCCACTGACCTCAAGACACTTTTGTTATTATGTGCAAACAGTCCATTTTAAATCATTATTTAGAATTTTCCATTTTAACACATATGTACCAAACACAAAGTCATACCAGGCGATAATGTTGTGAGTAAATCCAAATTAGCTTGAGCACATTGAATAAAGAATCTATTATGCAAATTTAAATAGTTGAAATTTACGATGTCATTCTTATTAGTGTGGCTCACGGTATTCCAACTGCATTAGTCTTTCTTCTAAAGACACATTTGCGGATGATGGATTATAAACGTTCGGATACAACTATCAAAGTCATATTTTGATAGAACACTTGGAATCCATTTATGATTTGCACATCATATCATATCATAGAGTCAATAAACTTAATAGTTTATTTGACAGCTGAGGATTATCTATATTCGACATTGATAAGAAACTCATAGTTTCTCTTCAATGTGCAAGGATATTTATTAGACATTCTAATGGATTATGTTCATTTAGGTTTGGTAATTTTATTTTATCCCTCATAATTAGTTTTATCCTTGGATTGTATTCGAATCCATTTTATTACCAATATTTTCTCAAAAAATTCCTTCGCTATGAAGTTGGTATTTCTTGAAACAACAGTGTTTCTCAATGCAATTGAATAGGCATCATAAACAATTTATGAATTTCCTTGTATATAAAACTAATTTGGTTTTAGTTTACGAAACTTATGTTCAAAACACAAATTGGTCGTCCAGTGACGATCATTCCCAAACTCCTTTTATGTGATCCATATAAGATCCCTCAGAACAATTATTACATGTAGTCTTTCAACTTACCTGTCAACTCCTTGTCCTAGGTTATGTTGGGATTTCTTATAAACACTTATCTTGTATGATTTTGTAAACTATTCTTTAGATGAAATTAATTTTAACCTTGTGTACTATTCTTAAGAACGCAAACTTATAGATAGAAGTTAACTCAATTTCACTCATCATTGATCACACTTTTTTGAATAAAGTTTGATTACTCCTTATTGATACATCATTATGTATCATATGAAGGAGTGAATTTGAGATTGAATCTTTATTCATTTTTAGGTAAGTTTGGAACTCTTTTTCAACATCTCACCTGTTTGATCAAATTGAATCATTTATATTTTATATTCCATGTTATTTTGTTTACTTTAATTTTGTATTCTTTAAGCTTATCTTAGGCATATTACATGTGTCAAATACTCATATTCGTGTATGTGGTAACTTGTCGGTGAAAACAATGAAATACATGGAACCTTTTTTATACAAATAGACTTACGATTGCATACATCTATATGTATCAATTCTAAGAGTTCACCAACTTTTATGACGCTCCCATTGAATGTGTGCTTTGCCCTTTATTTTTGAGATATAATTCATTGGTACCATATGATTCATAATTATATAATCAAAGAATTATTTTTTCAAAACTTTGGCTTGGTCTATAATTCCAAAATAATTGCAAATAATACTTCAATATTTTCCAATGCATTATTTTGTTATGAAAGCAAATCGACTATAATACTTTTATTTTATAATGAATATTCATAATATTCATATTGAAATAAAACTATGTCTACTTTTCAGTCATAATGAAAAATGGTAATTATTTCATAAATAATGTTTGGAATGTTTTACGAAAAAAATTCATTACTTAAAGTGACAATAAGTATTATATGGCATGCTCCCACTATTTTTACCATTACTATAATAGCGTACAAGATACAAAGCTCCATTCAGCTATTTAATATAGGCTATTTATTCCATCTATTGTAATAAGTTTTTGTTGTAACAACCGACCTTTTCGACTCTTAGAAATCGACACTAATACATCCACAGTATTCACGTGCCGAATATCCAAGTGTCGGAAAGAAAGATTGTTGGGGTGAAAGAAATAGAAGACGAAACAGAGTCTCACATCCTGACACGAAGATATATAATATTTACAAGATCTTTACAAAAATAAATCATCTTCATTATACACAACATCAGAGTACACTAACCCATTTTCAGCCTGGAGGGTTATAATAACTTGTCCTTACAATTGCTGAAAAATACAGATAGAAATCAAGAACAATAAAATGGTAGAAGAATGTAAGATATGTGAATAAGTCTTGGAGAATCCAGCTTGTCTCCTGAAAGTTACAAAGTATCCAGCTAAATTTAGAAAATATGCTCGGGACGACCCGAGCATTGTAGGAAAACAACACCTAGGCCAGTCTGGTAAAACTAGCATGAGAAACACAAACAAATGGGTTCTAAATGTTTAAATAAACCTTTCAAAATAAAGGTATCATGTAAGACCACGTCGCATATAAATACGGATGGTTTTTTATCTTATGATAACCAAAACATTTATATCATAAAATCCAGTGATATTATAATAATGTGTAAGGGTGAAAATAATAATAATCAAGTAGCTGTGATGCTCATGGGTGTACATCACAACAATAATAGGTAAAAAATCCAAAACCACTAAGGCGCATTCGCTAATTGTATAGGATTCCACGGAGGTGCCCTCGGTACTTTGAGAACAGTCCCCATGCATAAGGATCTGAGCTATCCTTCCAAAGCAACAATACATCCCTAGTGATGTACGATAGGAAATACATAGCTGGCCACGCAAGGTTGAATGCATCGCTCCATGAATGAATAACAACTGTAGGTAACTCTAGGAAGGAGATGACTACGCCCTCATAGTTTAGCTAAACCCCTGGTTATGCATCCTAATCTGGTTTTATTCATTATCACCGGTGAGGCTACGTCCGGCATTCCAGCTCATGCGCCATCACCTAAAAAGATCATAGAATTCCATATAGATTCACGTATTCCACTAGATCTCGGAATCACACATGGATTCTCACATCCCAAAATAGATCTCGAAATCACACGTGGATTCCCATACCCCAACGGGTCCCGGAATCACACATGGATTCTAACATCTCGAACAAAACTCGAATCTCATCCAAGCATAGAACCCGTATATGGTTTTGGAGTGGTTACGGTTTCGAGACATCTCTTATGAGTTGGTTCCGTTGCTTACTATGACGCCCCACCTCTATACTCACGCTAGCCAAGAACACCACTGGGTAATGCTGTCAACTAGTGCCAAGAATAAGGCTGTTGAGGAGCGACCATCTGTGTAATTGCTCTGTGCAAGTACCGATATGTCAGATAATATAACTTACATTTCATTTCTGGAGGAAATCCGACATATCTAATACAAACTCAAAGCTACTACACAGTGGCTATGTGGACCTCGGAAACAAATATAGAAATAACATAACACAAATCAGTTTCAGACATTCATATCACAAAGGCGGAAACAGATATGAATATATAACACAAAAAGGTGTACATCAGATTAGTGGTCAAATAAGATCCACAATATCACAAAGAATAGATACAAGTACTAGACAAAAGAATAAGTATACATCATGGAGTCTATCTCTCGAATGTATAACAACAAAAACTACAAATGTAATGTAGTTAGACAAAAGTCAGAAGATGATCCCAGACAAGGAGTCAAGCAGAAGCACCTGTAACATCTCGGTCTGACCCGAGTATTATTTAATAAGAAAATAATAAACGGATCAGTCTAGCTATAAATATCAGATAAAGGAATGAGATATAAGCAGAGATATAATAAGAACGTATGATAACAATAATGTCATACTAGAACAAATATGATTTAAACAACAACAAAATCATACAATATCTCAAGAATCTCAAAGTACCCAAAAAGAATATCATATTCTTTATTTTATTCACCAGACTACAAATATTGACAAACATATCATTGCCAATCACATAAAGAGGTGAAACACAAATTCTAGAAATCATCAAATAGAAATCTAGAAATCACAAAGGGGGGAGGCCTATCACAAACGGGAGCATGAAAACTCACCAACACGTGTATCACAAACGGAACGTTATTCCATGGTCGTTAACCATAAATTTTGAGCCAAAGCTCCACAAACGGTCCGAAGACCACGAGTCGCTACCCCGCCAAATTGAACCGAAGTTCCACAAAATGGGATTTAGTCTCCCTCGTAGACAAATAGACATCGCACATCGCTAGTCTAAATCACAAAATGATCATCATCGATCAATAAAAGTGTGAATTACACTAAGCTAGTAAATATAAGAGTTTAGCTTCATGTCCCATAACCACTAGCTTAACTTAAATATTTACGAACGAATTGTAGATTTCCACTCGAAAATTGTCACAGGATTTTCAATCGAACAAGTCCATAAATTAACCGACGAAGTAAACGCAAGCATTTCATACCACTTGTTTTGCTAAGCCGTTTAATTAGATTTTCTCATACGAATGAGGTAAAGGTTTGTATATACTAATAGGTTAGAAAACGGTTTTATAAACGAGCTTTGTATTGAAAATAGAGTTGAAATCATTTTAGTAAAAGAGTTTGAATATTTACTACTAGTATAGAAACCTTTGTAATTTAAAGTGACAAATCACAGAAATGATTGTAGAAACAATCAACTATCAAAAATTCACATGCGAAGACGTGAATCGAATCCAAATAAATCGATATCGAATCCATCAAAATGGATAACCACAAAAATATCCCGAATAAGAAGTCATCAGAGAAGATAATAAACGACCGACAAATCGGAAATCACGAATCGACAAAATTTGGAAATCAAAACAAAATACACAATTTTGTTAAGGCAATCAGGTTAGTCGACTGACACAGGGATACGATTTGTGTATCCCCAGAGTCAGTCGACTGGCCCAGATGGTCAGTCGACTAATACAGACCCAGGCAATTTCCTGGGTCTGGTTCAGAAGTGTTGGAACCTCCATTCTATGGTTTCAATGACAACAACTATACAATATTATATATATACATATATATTAACATATGCAGGTATTCAAGATATTCATCATGACAAAGAGCTATGATTTGAAGATTACAAGGAGATTATTCTAAAAACAAATGTGTAAGTAGTATATAGAATTATTGTACAATCTCCAATGAAGTGACACGCACAACACATTATAAATTCTGGAAATAACATACTCCAGACGTCTGCAGTATATACTCAGACGTCTGTAGTAAGTTTCAGGAAATTCTCTGAAACAAACTCCAGACGTCTGAGCTTTCCTGCAGACGTTTGGTGATGAACATTTTTTAATAAACGGCTATATTCTGAAAGGTTGCGAAACTTTAAGCAAAGTTCTTATTCTTCAAACAGTTGCACCCGGTCGAGCAATGGACTTTAGGGGCTTTTGCCAATCGACAACCCAGCCCTATAGGCTCTCCGATTCACCACCAAAAACATGTTCATAAATCAAAGCTAGGATTTTCAAAGTTTTGACTTCAAACCACCAAAAATTGAAATGTTCACCAAATCAATTCAAACCAAAATCAAATGTACATGCACAAGAGTTAGGAATTCATACCTAACAACAAAGATAGCTATAGTCATAGATATGAGATAAAAATCTCACCTTTAAATCCAAAAACGATGAAGGAGAAGCTTGAAAGAAAAAGGAGATTAACTACTCTTCAATTCCAACTCTAGAAGCTTGAATCTAAGCTCAAAAGAAGAACATTTCCTAAGTTAGGTTTAGGAAATTTCTGAAATTAAAGAGAGAATGAGTTGGAGAAGATGAAGAGGGAGCTTACCAAGGCTTTTCCAAGAGTTTGGAGCAAGACTTGAGTTTGCAAGAGGAACTAGGGCTTGGAGTTTCTAATTTCTCATTCCTCATTCCTCTCCCCATTTTCAGTTTTGAGCTTGAGAAAAAGAAATGAAATGAATAAGTGGAGAGGGAAGAAGAGGGCTGAACTAGGTTATAGAGTGAGTTGGGGTGAAACCCAAACCCAAAGCCCAATAGAAAATGTCAAAATTCAACTTACTCCAAACATATCGATGTTTATACCCAAAAAGGTCGCAAATGCCGTTTTGTACTCAATGGAAGTGGTCTCGAGTCCCAATTCGACTTTTTACAAAAAGTAGCTTTTCGAACTTTAATCCGATTAACGATTCTACATTTAAATAAAATATTTAAATATACAATCGTAAAATATGCGGGTTGTTACACTTACCGTATGTTCCAAAACCAATTGATTGATTTTAAGAATGCTCAACAATGGTTCTTTATTAAATAATCAGACAATACATAAGAACGGAGATCAACCCCTATACGTTTATGTAGACAGATCTCCTTATCATTTTTCCTAGAAGAAAAAAATGAGTTTGTATGTACAGTATAGCATTACCAATGTTAACTGTACCATATAATCCCCATGTTTTCCTAGATATTTCCAAAGTTAAAATCCTTTGGTGCTAAGTAGGGAATAATTCTGTACCACCAAAATTAAGAAAGATTACATATTTAGGCTAAGATTTAATAGTCGGTTATTTAACTATCAAATAAACAAACATTCAAAACAAAGATTATATTTCTCATGGAAACCACCAAGCCTCTTAGATCAATCTTCCATCAATTCTATTTCCAAAAATATTTATCGCAATATTAATATACTTATCTCACCGGGATAACTATATTCATAATCCATTCCTTTCAAAACTTGGAAAACTTTTTTCACATACTTATAAAATGGTATAAGTATCTTCACCAAAATACTTAGAGAGATTTTTAATTTATATCATATTAAAATGATTTAAACCCAAATGTCATTAAATAGAGATATAAATAACCCAAAACACCAATCCTTTCCATAAATCTCTTTTATTTTATAAATAAATATCTCCTTTATAAATTTCCAAATCTATTTATAAAATTTCTTTATAACTCTCCAAACCCCATTTATAAAACTTCCCCTTTTTGGATCTTTAAAACCCATTTATAAATCTACTTTCAAAAATCATTAAAACCCAAACTCCTTTCTCCAATTCCAATTTTTTTTTTCAAATTTATAATTCCTTTAATGAATTCTTTTCATTAAATAAAACCCTTATATATATATATATCTTCCCATTTAAAATAATTCCTTTGTAAATAAACAGTTTATTATTTTTAAACACCTTTGATAAAATAATTTATTTTCTAAAAACACCTTTAATAAAACAGTTAATTATCTTTAAACAACACTAATAAAATAATATTTTAAATAATCATTTAATAAATAATAAACTTTTAAACAAGTTAAATTAATATAATGATTGAACTTAATAATTAATCACCTTTAAAGCATTATTAATATAATAGTAAATAAATTTTAAAACAATATTATTGTAATAATATATTAACTTTAAAACAATATTATTATAATAGTAAGTTAACTTTTAAAACCATATTATCTAAAATAATAATAAATAGTAACTTTAAAATATACAATAGTGAACTTTAAATAATAATTAACTTTTAAATAATAATTAACTTTTTTTGCAAAGCAAGCGGGGTTGTCTGGGCCCCTACCAGATTTATTCAAATCACATAATACAAGCTGAGTAGGAATAAACTCGTACCCAGAAGAAAAAACACAAAAAACACAGGGACAACAGTAGAGAGAAAAGAACAAGCAAATAGAAACAAGAAAAAAAGACTAAAGCACACAAAACAAACAATCACAGGACTACGGCCAAACATGCAGAGAACTGAAATCATGTTTACTTGATCTCATCCCCAGCATAATTGTTTGCATAAGTCTTGACCAATTACTACAAAACTACTCCTCTTCTTATCAAAACACCTTGCATTCCTTTCCTCCCATACCAGGCACAAATATTTCTTGATAATGAAGAACAAAGTTTCACTATCTTCATTTTTCCACTTGGTTGCTTTACTAATCATGTCCCACACAATCAAAGACACCCCTGACATATGAAACTTACCGACTTTTGCCAGAAGGTTGCTCCACAGAAACAACAACCATGTGCACTCAAAGAAAATATGATGCACACTTTCATTTTGAATATTATAGAATACACATAAGGGACCCACATTCATTCCATAGTCAATCATCTTCTCCTTAGTCATTAAACCATTATTAATGACTTTCTACATCATCGGGTTGTCTTTGCTGGGGGAGTTGCTACTCCACATGACATTATGCCATACAAACTTCGGTAAACTGTTGTTGTTCATGAGAATGCTATACACCAAAGAAATTGAGTGGGGCTTGCCATTCCAAAGAAGTGTGTCAGAAGCTGCATTAGGATAGGAGTTGTCACTCGACCTATTCCAAAGAACTCTCATTTCCTGATTGCTAGTATAGGGAAGAACAGGAGACCCATTAGAAATATGGTCAGAGGCCAAAGCAACCCTACAAATGCCAGACTGGTAAATATGATGGGGAGCAAACAGTTTACTCAAAATTATGCCATTGTCCAACCATGGTTCATCCTAGAATTTCTTTTGACTGTCATTTGAGTAGTAAACCTTAAATAAGGAATAAATAAGCTTCTCAATGCAAGGAGCTTTCTCCACACCCAGCTGCAATGCCGAGGAACCGCCATTGTCCAAAAAGCTTTATTGCCTATATTATGAGTTTTAGTTCAAACAACCCACAGACTATCATGATCACAAAGGAGAGCATTGAAGTGATAACTGACTGCAGCTTTGTTCCATCTATCAATGTTAAAAATACCCAGTCCTCCTTTATTTTTTGGAATCTCAAATTTGGTAAAAGAGCAAGGGACAGTTTTCCTGAGTGAATTGTGCCAGTCCAAAAAAATCTCAGCATAGCACTTCTGACCATCTTCAGGAGCTTTTTTGGAAGAATAAAAGCCCTGGCCCAATACACTGACATTGAGAATATTACAAATTTTATTAAAACAAGCCCGCCAGCTTGTAATAAAAAATTGGTAGACCAGCAGTTCATCTTAGAAGGGATCCTATCATACAATGGTAGGCAGTTAGCAGTAGTAACTCTAGAGGTATAGAGTGGAAGGCCAAGGTATGTCATATCATTTAACATTTTTTGTAAATCAGAAAAGTGAACTAACAATGCAGATGCTTCATTTGAAATACTAGAGGTTAATAATCGAGACTTTGAAGAATTCAGTTGCAACCCACTTATTCTGTGGAATTTTTCAAGGGTTCTTATGATGCAAGATATAGAGTCTTTAACAGGCTTGGTGAATATCATGATGTCATCTGCAAACAACAGTGAGGAAATGTGGGGAGATTTTCACTTTGGATGGTAGAGGATTTCCATGTTAATGAAATTCCTAGCTAGCATGGAATTAAAGACTTCCATCACCAGATAAAAATGTATGATGATAAATGATCCCCTGGCTGATTTCTTGTTCACTTTTGAAATAACCATATGTGTTACTATTGAATTTTAAAGAAAAGGAGGGAGTTGATATGCACGTATTTACCCAAGCAACAAAAGCCTTTGGAAATCTCATTAGTGACATTATTCTCACAATTGATGTCCAGTGTAAACTATCATAAGCTTTCCTTAAGTCAAGCTTTAGCATGGCACTTGGGGTGGCTTGAGAATGGCCATACTCTTTAAGCAATTCATGTGCCAGCATCACATTATCCAGAATACTCCTTTTGGGAAGAAAAGCAGCTTGGTTTTTTGAAATGATTCTAGTCAAAATCTTAACAAGTCTGGTTGCCAATATTTTAGAAATACAGATATACATCACGTTGCAGCATGAGATGGGTCTAAAGGAGGTAACTAAAATTGCTGGGTTAGTTTTAGGTATGAGAACCAGGTTGGTAGCATTTATTTCCCCAAGTAATTTGAACTTATCAAAAAATTTATGTACTGCTTTGAGGAAATCAGTTTTAATAATGTCCCAGCTATGTATAAAAAATAAAAGGTTAAAACCATCAGGGCCACCACTAGATTTCTTATTCATGGTGAAGAGTGTATTTTTGATTTCTTCATCAATTACCTTGTATACAAGAGAATCTGCTTCTTCAGGGAGAATAGAAGGAAGATTGATGTCATATAGCTCATCAAGGCTAGGCTAAAATTGTGAATGATTGCCAAACAAGTTCATGTAGTAGTTGAGAAGAACTGAAGCCACATCAGTTGGATTAGAGTGGAGAACCCCCTGCTCATCATAAATTGTGCTTATTTGCTCCTTGTTTTGTTTAACCTTTAATGATGCATGGAAGTATGCAGTATTGTTATCCCCCACAGTCACCCAATTTTGACAAAGTAGTTGCTTCTTTATTTTCCCTTCAATGTTCAAGGCAGCATTTAGTTCATCTAATATCCTTCTCTCATCAGAAGCAGCTGCAGGATTATTGGGGTTCATTATCATGAATTCCTGAGACTGCTTCAGTTGTTCCCGAAGCTTTGTTGATATTAATGATCCATCACCATATTTCTTTTTTTCCCATTCCCGCAGAGATGCTTTTGTGACCTTGAGCTTCCTGCAAAAAATAGACATAGGGTTTCCATGATAATTATTAGTCCAAAAATTTTGAATTATACTAGTATACTCAAGCTTAAGAATCCAAGCATTATAAAATTTGAAGCTTTTTTTCTCTTTTATTGGTTTAACGCCGGTGGAAAAAATAAGGGGGGAGTGATCAGACAACACAAGGTGAGGCAAGAAGGTAGATAAGGTAGGCGAGGAAGAGATAGCTTGAAAGTTAGCAAAAGTGTGATCAATTGTTGTGAAAATCCTGGTGCCAGTTCTACTTCTATTATTCCATGAGAACTTTGCATCAGAATAAGGGATAGGCATGAGCAAAGAATCAGAAATTGACTTATTAAGTGGATATATGTCTTTGGGGAGAAGTGGAATACCGCCTTGCTTGTCATGAAGGTTAAGGCAGCAATTGAAGTCTCTAAAAACCATCCATGGATGGCTATTTTGTCTGAAAGCTGGGAGGAGATTCAAAAGAGATTGTCTTGATAGTAGAGTGCTATGCACATAGATAATAGTTAGGAAAAAGTAGCATTTGGTTTGTAACAGATTGGCATGAAAGTGCAAAAGTTGTGAAGTTGAAAGAATTGGATTGAAGGAGGGGACAGTTGGGTCATGAAGAACCATTATTCTTCCGTAGGGAGCATCAGAAAGGTGTGATGAAGGGACCAAGTAGGCTTGATGTGTTTGGCAGCTTTAATGGTTAGTGGCAAACTTAGTTTTGTTTCTAAAACAGCAAATAGGGATAAACTGTGATGATGGATTAGGTATTTTACTTGATCAAGTTTTGAAGGGCAGTGAGCATCCCTTATGTTCCATATTGCAAAGTGGTGTGTCATTTGGAATATTTCAAAGATTGGTGAACCACATTTTTCTTGCTCCTTGTTGAAGGGGACTCAAATAATCCAGATTCTTGTTGAAGAGGAGAATCAATGACTTTTTTCTTTGAAGCATTTTGCCTTTGCTTGTTTGATGAAGGAGCATCAGGAGTATGTTTTGGTGGTAGTGGTGGGGATTTCCAACCAGGAATGGTTCTGGTAAAATTATAATGCTGGGAGTTAGATGGAAGAGACAAAGATTTGATTTGGTTTGAAGTTGAGGGGAGTGTATCGTGGTTAGAACAGACAAGTTGCATGGATTGTTTTTCCAAGATATCAGTGATAGCAGTGTCAGAATTGTCTACACTGGTTGTGCTTGTAGTTATTCTTCGAGGCGTTTGTAGGTTGACATCGGTTGCGCTTGGAGTTTTTGTAGTTGTTGGCTTGTTGCTTAGTTTGTTTCAGGAACATGCACAACACTTTGTCTGTGCATATGTTCATGACATGTTGTAGCAGCTGAGTCATTTCTTGATTTTGGTGGTGTTGTTGCAACCTGTTTTCCTGGAATTGCTTCATGAGATTTAGACATAATTTCACCTTCCTCATCTTGATCCTCGCTATCACTAATATCAATATTCACCTCTGTTTCATCATCAATTTGCAGCAGATGAAATTTATTCTTTATACAGGGAAATTCATTTTCCAAATCAGCCACAGCTTCAAAAACTGATGTACCACCTTCAACACTTTCAACAACTTTATCACACTTATTTACATCATCATCTTGACTCATCCCAATTTCTTCATTGCAGGTTTTGGTATCTTTCTCTTTGGGCCCCACTACCTGTTTTATTTTTGTTCCTTTGTGTTGAACCTTTTTCCAAACTTGCCTTTTTTTAACAACTTTAACTGCCTCAAGATTTCCTGCCTTCTTATACACATGTTCATTAACTTCTTCTTCATCCACTCTTTCTTCAGATTGATTTTTCGTATTAGACTTCATACAAGTTATACTAGTGTGGCCAAATTCTATAAAATAGGAGCATATTTCAGGCTTCTAGAGGTAATTAACAAGCACCATTTGAACTGATCCATCCATTAACTATACTAGAAATTCATCTAACAATTCCATTTGTGGAGTAATTTCTATTAGGCATTTTGCATATCCAATTCTCTCCATTTTTTCGGTCGATTCATCCATGCATAGTAATCTTCCTAATCTCGAAGCTAACCAATTAATGCCTAGGTAAGACCAAGCATATAATGGTATGTTTGAAAGTTTCACCCAAATTGGAACCGATTTGATCGTACTACAGCTATTTCCAACTGCCGGATCCCACGATTTTACAATGAATATTTTGTTCCTCATGATTATAGGATCAGCTTCGACTATATTCCTTCTATCCTCAGCACAAGATAGATGGAACAGGAACAAAAATCCATCAGATTTTACCTTAATATCTCCTTTCAGTTTCCACACCCTCTTCAAATGGTGAATGACTATCAAGTACGAGAGTGGTTTGTCGAGAAAAAAGCCAACCAGGTAGTCACCCCATACTTCATTACTAGCATTGATGGCATTTGCAGGCGGAACCATGACATCACCTCTGAAAGCCTAAAACTTTAAAATCAAAGCTTAAAATCAAATTACTATACAATAACTTTAAATATCATTAAAGTATAAAATAACTTAATAATTAAACAATATTAAAGACATAAATAAGTTGATTTTAAAACATTGCTAATAAAATAATTATTATAAAACATTTATAATTGTCTAAAACTGAAGTTGATTTAAATCCAAAGCTTTCTAAATTCGAAAAGAGGCTTAGCGACCACAATGGTACTAAAACAAGTTACCATATCATTCAATTTAACTTTCCAAGTTAATAACTAACATTTACATAATTAACGTCTATATAAATAAACGTCTATATAAATAACTGACATTTCTCAAAAAAAAACGTCTATATAAATAAATTCAACAATTAACCACCACTGGTTAACACAACACTTATTCAAAATGGCATATCATTTAACTATATATAATTAGATATCCAAATTTATAAAATAGAAAAATGTGGATTTATTCTGCTAATTAAATGACCAATCAACTGTCCAAATTACTCTATTTAATTTATTTTAACAAAACGGTATCTATTTGGCAAAATAGATAACACTCATGAAGTATAATTAATTTAACTACATAATTATTTAAATTAACGTAATTATAATTAGTCAGTATTAATTTATTGTTAAATTATACTACATCAAAACTGACAAAATATTCATATCAAAGTGTTATGCTCCTCAATACAAACCCAATGCTAAAATCCACGGGTCAATCGGATTTAATATGAACGAGATATAGCTTTCTAAAATTTACTACTTTTAAATATATATAAAAATCAAATAAATCATTAAATTCTCTCACCACATATCAGAAGGGGCGAAGCCTAGACCACCGAAGTGCAAACCCGACCGCCCTCTTCCCATCTTCTTCCTCTTCACCCTTTTCAACTCTAGTGTCACCATTAACGTGCATTGCTGTGCATGTGCTCCCCTCCCTGGACCTTCGATCGACCATCCGAATCCACCTCCATTTCTCTCTTTGCGTGAGCTTCCATCTGCACTTTGCCACGACACCTCCAGAATCCCCAAATGGAAACCGACCTGAGCACCCCTTTTGAATTTTTAAGCTTCCAAAAAGTGACAAATCCCTATCGCGATCATCCAAACAAGCATAGGACTCCGCCAAATCATGGCCACTGAGTCCCCTTTTCAATTCAAAAGCCAATGCCGCCACTACCGTGACCAACTGCGGTCTGTAGTTCCACATAAACCATATCCTAGTTTCTGACGATCGTCGACGACCGTTACGGAACTCCGCCAAAACTTCACCAAAAATACCGCTCCTCCATGCGACTCTAAAGGTGCATACGACGTCGATCAATTCTTAGTGGAACAAGAGAATTTGGTTTTTGAACTTTTGTGTACAATTTCCCCTCTTATTGTTATTTAGCAATTTCTCCCTCGACACTCGTCGAAATGGAGTGCGATCAATTTCTAAAAATAGTATCAATGACGTTGAACAACTTGTGTATTGAATGATTTGTCTAATATTGAACAGATTGGAAGATAATGAATTTTGAAGGGGATGGGATGTTTTATTTCCATGCTTCAGGAGGTTGGAAAAATGAGAAGGCCCTACGTTTTCCCTGAGTACTTAAAGGTTTGATCATCTCAAAACTAAGGGGACAAAATCCTTAAACATGTCTAATTCATGGCAAGGATCAAGGGGGAACAAGGAGGCACAGGGGATAAAAGGGGGCAGGGAGACAAATTGTTAGCATCGTGTACCTGTGTACATTGAAATGGTGAAAAATAGAAAGGGGCTATGTATTTTTTTCTGATTATAAATTGAAAAGATTGTATTACCCTGCCAACAATATCATGTCCGCTTATGAGGTGCGAACGACATAAAATAGAATACGACCACGTACAGAAATGTGACTAGATCAAAGAACAACAATAAAACAAACTAGTTATTGAATTCTATTTAAATTTCGAAAATACCAATATTTGACCTAAAATACATCAAACGGAAGTTCAATTACTTTTCAAATTAAAAATTATGGAATAATCCTATAAATTAAACTAAAAATACGTCATCAAAAATCGAACAATTATTTGAAACATAGATTTTATTATATTTTAAAGAGTCCAAATCGAATATTTAAAACTAATTAAATATTCCTAAATCAAAGTGAAAAAATTCCGGGTTGTTGCATTCCCCTTCCCTTAAAAAGAATTTCATCCCTGAAATTTCACCACATGAATACCCTACACTATTCATAAGTCCGCTAGATGTTCATATATCATTAATATACAATTTTTTTTTTGAAATGCAAGCAGGGTTGAATGGTCCCTTACCATCTTTATTAACCACAAACGCACATACAGAATGTGAGCAATAACATTCTAAATCTCACAAAAAGATAACAGGGAAAACTGAAGAAGAAGGAAAAAACACAGAAAATAGAAAAAAGAAAAAGGAAAAACAAAACAAATAAAAAGAAGACAGAGCACCGGAAAAAAAAACAAAGACTCTAACTAATAGAGTCGTACGCTGAATGATGCGAAGACTTTTCTTTAACCCAAGATATTATAATGTTTATCAGAGCACTTTCAAACTTCATCTTGTTGTCAAAAACACGTGAATTTCTCTCTTCCCATATTACTTGGACAAAAACCTTTAGAATCAGTAAGAGCCTGTATGTGGTTGCATTCTTCCATCTGGTATTTCTAAATATCCTGTTCCATTCTGCATCACAATTTAAATTTGTTTCAGTAAAACCACCACTAAGGAGACTAGCTTTCCATATTCCTTTTGTGAACAGGCAATCAAAAAAGAGATGAGAACCATCTTCAATATAGTTATTGCAGAAAACACATATCAAATCAACACTATAACCTCTTCTGCAAAGTTTATCCTTGGTCATCAGTGCATTTCTTAGGACTTTCCACAGGAGGAAATTCAGTTTTTGTGAAGTTATAGGATTCCAAACTCTGGCATGCCATCGAAAAATAGGGCACCTGTCACCAAATAACAAGGCTTTGTACACTCTATTGATGGTATGTTGACCATGCATAGCAGCCCAGACATACCCTTCGTGACCATTGAGGTACTTCTTGCATTGCACTTCACCCCACAGCTGCATGATGATAGGGTTAGAGGAGTAAGGCAGAGTTATAACACCATTGTAAATATAATCAGAAGCTCTGGCATTCAAGGGGATCCTAGTTTGGTTTCGCTGATCATAAGTGAGCAGATCATACAATATCATTCCTCTTCCCACCCATGGTTCAAACCAAAACTTCGCAGTACTATCATGGCCAAGCACAAGTTGGACATGTGGAAGTAAAGTGCTCCTGAGCTTCAGAATTGATCTCCACACCCAACCACAGAGAGGAGATGGTTCCATTTTCCAGAAGTTTTTATTGCCTAGATGATGTTGCTTAGCCCACTTAACCCACAAGTTTGGTTTTTCATTTATAAAATTGTCAAAATGCTTAGAAAAGGCAGCCTGATTCCATGTTCTAATACATTTTATTCCCAATCCACCATATTTTTGAGATTTCTCCAACTTAGTAAAGGCAATAGGAATAAGCTTTTTAGAATACATATTCCCAGACCAAAGAAAATGATTCATAGCTTTTCTAATAGATGTTAGAAGAGCAGCAGGTAGAATGAAGCATCTACACCAATAAACAGTCATAGCTTGGACTATGGTTTTGATGATGGTGGTTCTGCCTGCCTGAGATAATTTATTGCTAGCCCATCGATTCATTGCTTCAGTAATTCTTTCAAAAAGAGGCAGACACGCAGTAGTTCCAATACTTCTAGAGCACAAAGGGATACTAAGATGCATAGTACCATCAGGAAGATCAGGCATTTGACTTTCTTGGTGAATGAACTGGTTATCATTTTCACTGAGACCAACAACCAGAAGGAAAGACTTGTTTCTATTGACTTGCAGGCCAGTACACCTATCAAAGGTGAGAAGTATGCTTTTGACACATTCCATAGAAGACATAGTTGGCTTAACAAAAAGTAATACATCATCAGCAAAAAGGAGGGAGGTAATTAGGGGATTCCTGCATTTGGGATGTAACTCAAAATTATTGTTCACAACCTGTTTGTTGACAAGTTGAGTGAAAAATTCCATCAGAATTATGAACAAATATGACGACATCGGGTCGCCTTGCCTTATCCCTCTCTGGCTTCTGAAATATCCAACAACACCACCATTGTAACATAAAGAGTAGGAAACAGTTGAAATACACGTATATATCCAGCTAACAAAATGTCCAGGAAACCCCATTAGCCCCATAATTGCAGTGAGGGCTTCCCATCTAACAGTATCATACGCTCTTCTTATATCAAGCTTCATCATTGCTCTAGGGGATACATTAGCTCTACCATAACCATTAAGAAGCTCATGAGTTACCAGCACATTATCAAGGATACTTCGATTATTCAAAAATGCAGCCTGATTGTCAGAAATAATAGTGGGAAGGACTTGTCTGAGCCTTGCAGCAATTACTTTAGAAATGCATTTGTAGATTATGTTACAGCAAGCAATTGGACGATAAGCATGCAAAGTAGTAGCATTCTTACCTTTTGGCACCAGACATAAGTTGGTACCATTAATGGGAGTAGGTAATTTATTCTGCTCAAAAAAATTATGCATGGCATTCTTGAGATCAGTAGCAATGATATCCCAATAGTGTATAAAGAAAACTGCATTAAATCCATCAGGACCACCACAGGAATCCCTCTTCATACCAAACATTGCATTGTAAATTTCTTCATCGGTAACTCTAGAGGACAATTGTTGGATATCAGTTTCACTCAGTTTAGGCAATGGAGTTGACATGATCTCATGGTAGTTAGGGCTCCAAGAATCATTAGGGGCATAATGACTAGTATAGAGATTAATGAATGCTTTGTCAATATCTTCCAACTTGTTTAATATCCTCCCTTCATCGTCAAGCAGCTGGTGGATGTTTCTTTTTGTATTTTTAACCCGTAGGGTACTATGATACAGTTTAGAATTTCTATCTCCACACATATCCCACTCTTTCCTCAATTTTTGTTTCTTCATACTTAACTCAGTGGTCATAGCTTCAAAAAGCTGCTGAGTTAGCTTATGTTCTTGCTCAGAAAGAAAGATATTACCAGGGTCATCAAGCAAACTTAACTGAATAGTTGAAAGTTGGTTCTGCAATGTATACGAGTACTTGTCACCATCACCATACTTGTTCTTAGCCCAAATCTTCAATGCATCCTTGGTTGCTTTCAATTTTTGCTGCAAAATAGACATTTTGTTACCATATTTAGGTTGTTTCCAAACATTTACAACTAAAGGCATAAATTCTGGATCATTGATCCAAGTGTTAAAAAATTTAAAACTTGAGTTCCTTTTAATGGCTTTGCAATCAGTGGCTATAAAGACTGGAGAATGGTCAGAGAGGTGAGGGGGGAGGATATGGTTGAGGGAATTAGGGTATTGAGTAAGAGCATTGGTATTGAGAAAAGTTAAATCTAGTCTACTCATGGTTCTCACTCCAGATCTGCTCTTATTGTTCCAAGTATATTTTGGACCAACAAAAGCAGCTTCATGTAAATTGGAAGATGAGATTGCATGGTTCAGGGGAGTGATATCAGAAATAGAAAGGGGAGTGCCACCATGACGATCGCCAGCAGCTAACATACAGTTAAAATCCCCTAACACAAACCACGGATGTGTTTCCTGTCTTAAATGTGGTAAATAGTTTAGCATTTCTTGTCTAGCCGCAGCGTTATTATCCCCATAAATAAAGGTAAGATAAAAAGTAGTAGAGGTTGGGATATGAATGGCATGGAAATGGATGAATTGTTTGTGGGATAAAATAGGAGACAGGGTGTAGATGATGGGATCAGATATTACCATTATTCTACCATATGGTGCCTCAACCAAATTATGGTGAACACTCCATTGAGGATTAATTATATTAGCTGCTTTAAGGGTAAGGTCATGGTTGAGTTTGGTTTCCAGAATGCCAAAAATGCTTATTTTATTATCAGAGATAATGCGTTTTGCTTGCACAAGCTTAATTTCCTTATGTGCTCCTCTAATATTCCAAAACCCAATATTATGTAACATGGATTAACTTATGGGAGTGAAGTTTGTAGTCTCATAGACCTTCTGAGGCCTGAATTTGAATCCTTTTCAGGTAATGTTTCATCATAGTCTATATTCTTGCCCTTGTCAAAATCTGACAGGCTACATTCCTTTTTCCTCTTAACATTGCTGAGGTTTTTATGAAAAGGGATTGGAGTTATAGCATGAGTTGGGAGAGGGTGATCCTGATTTGTCAAATAACCAGGAGGGGAAGAAATATGAGAATAAGGATAAATTGATTTATTGCCAGGGGATATTGGTTCATCCAAAACATGCACACCGACATTGTGTGCATGTGGATCTGCACATTGCTCAATTTGCCTATGCAAAGTAGAAGTCTGAGATTCTGCTTGCAATGTAGTGGTCTGGGATTCATTGGGTATTGTATTACAAGTTATCATACTGGGAATATTGGACTTCCCATTCAATTTGTCAATGTTTTCACTTTTTCCTGATTGAAACTTTGCTTCAGCATACTTATGCACTTTTTGTTTTTCTATGGACCTTTCAAGCTCTCTTGCCTTTCTGACCCCAACCAATTCTTGAACTAGCATCCCATAATTTTTAGCGATTTGAGTATTACCTTCTACATCTGCAACTACACTTGACTCTTCTGAATTCTTCTCTTTGCAAGCATCCAAACCTTCAATTTCCACTATTTCTTCCTCCTTAATCAGGATAGAAACACCATTGGTCTGTTCAAAGTTATTTTTGTCTCCACTTCCTTCCTTACTTGAGACTCCAATGACCTCATTCAAACCTTGTAACACTTGAAATTTATTGCACATATTCATCTCTAAATCCTCATCCGCTTCTCCTTCTTCAACTATGTCAAAAACTTTATCTTTGTTACTATCTGTTACAACTCCTTCTGTTCTTGTTTCATTTTCTCTGTCACTTCCATTTTTATCACTCCCACTTACTTCTTTAGTCTTCAAAAAAACATTTCTTCCTTTGCTCCCATGTTCAACTCTCTTCCAAGATCTGGAGGCCTTATTTCGCATTATTTTAGCATTTTGATCTTTCATTATTGTATCTTCTTTCAGAACTTGTTTTGGCACTGTAATTGAAACCTTCTTAATTCCTTCATCAGTCTTAACTCTATTTTTGCAACTAGATATATCATGCCCAAACACTTTACAAGTTTTAAAAGCTTGTGGTCTCCACTGATAATCCACAAATACAGTTTGTTTAGTTCCATCCTTACATAGTACTTGAAAGCTATCAACTAGGTCGGTGATGGGTGTCACTTCCACCAAGGCTTTTGCATAGGTCAACCTTTCCATCCTTTCAGTACTTTCATCCAGACATTTGACACACTCAATTCTACCAGCAAGCCAGTTGATACCAAGTGGGGACCACGCTGCTAGAGGTATGTTGTAGAGATGTATCCAAATAGGTACTGAGGTGACAGAGCCACATATATTGCTAACTGTGGGGTCCCATTGTTTAACAATAAATAATTTATTCCTCATAATTATCGGGTCAGCCTGAATAATCCTCCTCCGATCATCATCACATGAGAAAAGGAACATAAATACAACTCCATCTGATTTAACTTTGATACTCCCCTTCAGCCTCCACACACGCTTGAGGTGTTGCACCACTGCCGTAAATGATAGCGGTTCATCAAGGAAGAAACCCACTACATAATCATGCCAAATACTTTGACCAGCTTCCTGAACAGAGTCAGGCAGCACCATAGCATCCTCTACAAATTCGTTGATGAAGTTAACAGGCATGTACTTCCCCGCATTTCGCGGTTTGTTCTTGAAGAGTGAAGTCCATGGTTGTTGACCCTTAAAGCTGATGGGAGGGGCAGTCAGGGGAGAAGTGGAGATAGTAATGGTTAAAGAGGAGTCAAGTCGATGTCCTGGGAGTAAAGGAGGTGGATCAGGTTCAGGTACAGGAGGGACAGGGGAAGGCAAAGGTTCGGAGGGAAGGGAGGGTAGGGAGGGGGGAAGGATAAGCTCTACCATTAAAAGGAAAAAAAAGGAAAAAAATTAAAACTTTGATTAAAACTTTGATTTGATCGTTACTTAAATACATACTTCACTTCCAAACTAGTATCGCTCACCCGATTTACTAGTGTAGACTCCGATCAGGCTTCTTGATTAGAAACCTTCGTTCTCCTTACATAACAATATACTATAATAGAAAACCTTGATTTCATATCAAGGACCCTTACCCTGTGTTTTCCATCAAAAAATGAGTGATGGATCCTCATTTGGAATGGTGTGAAACACCTTAAACCATGTACTCGGATCTTTGATCAAAACTACATGAAAGTGAGAAATGATCTACATTTAACTTACGCACTTATATTATTTGTTCTCACTAATACCAACTCTATTTCCACTAAATTATTTCTGAAAATATTTTCATAAAACACAACTTAAGTTTAAAATTGGTATAATACCGAATCATATCCTAAGGGCATATAAAACAATATGATAACTTTCTATTTTTTAATTCAACTTGAAAATTAAACACTGGATTTTTATTTCAAAACTCCTTTTGAAATAATACTATATTATATATATATATATATATATATATCCTAACTAACTCTAAAATTATACCAAGGAACTAGATACTACCAAACAGTATTATATATTTCCTTATCAAGAAGGGTAATACTCAAGAGAAGCGTTTACCATCCGAACACATCTTTTGCCCATTTTTAGTTATTTTCGAGCCACTTGAACTAGTTAATTTAAAAACACTTTCCTTCTTTCTCAAACCCATTTTAGAACGACACTAGAAATTGATATTTTTGGTAAAACTATTTATTAGGAACTATATATATATATATATATATTTCCAAATAAATAGTTTTACCGAAAATATCAATTTCCAACTTGCCTTGTATTCATTCGAACTCGAACTCGTTTCAATCGTATAATGACAAAGAGAATTATTAAGTGTACTACAACGTTTGCCTATGCAAACATCCGATCATTACTTAGAAGATTATTCAGATCATCACAAAACAAATTAAGACTCATTCCCTGAACTAATCCAAGAAAACACGCTTTTCTTTAAAAAATTCCTTTCGAAAAATATTTACACTTAAAAATATTTCTAAGCAAACTACTACTATATTTCCAAAATTACTTGAAATAATAATATACATTATTTCCGTTTGCAAAAGAAATCAAAATATGCTTTTGGGATCAAATCAAAATATGTTTTACCATAACAATTTTATAACAAATTTCAATGGTAGTACTTCCTTATTTAGAAACTCAAAAATGAACGCTGATAATGCTGTAGTCATCATCAGAATTATTTTTCAATGACTGAAGTGAGTTCAGTGTATTTTGTTTCCTTAAAAATCCTTTAGAAATATTTTTATTCAAAATTACTTTCAAATAATATTGTTCTAAATTTTTACCAAAACCTTGAAAACTAAAATTTTCCAAAAATACCGGGAATTAAGTCCTCAAAAATCATTTTATTTACAAAACACTTTTTTAAAAACCAAATTTATAAAATCATTTTTCAAATATTTATCTCATACATATTCTAGCTTTCTTTTATTAAACCTCTTTTACAAAAACCCAATTTTATAATATCAAGTTTTATGTAAAATTATTTCTAAAATATTCCAAATTTCTTTTAACAAACAACTTTTATTAAAACCAAATTTCAAACCAATATTATCAACAAATGCCTTATAGTTAAATTGTGAAACTTTAACTCACAAGGTATTCGTTTCAATATTCTCAAATTTCCTATTTACCCAACCCAGGTTTCCGAAAGGAAAATTCCAAATAGATCAACAAATAATAGTCAATGCTCAAAACTGAGCGAGTATGACTAATCAATTTCTAGATGATAATAATGGAATATTATCATTCCCTAACAACCAAACACATCAAAAATAATTATATTTATTGTAACGACTCGGATATTTTGTCATTTGATTTGGAATATTTAAATGATTTTAAATATTGAATTTTAATTTATAGATTGACTTTAAATATGAAGATTTGGGTTTATTTATAAAATAAATTTAGAATTTAAATATAGCGACTTATTGGATAATTTAATTATTGAATTTTAATAATTGAATATTGGTTAAACTATTGTATCTTGAGTTTTAAGCTCGATAAAAATAATTTAAAGGCTTGTAAAATTTATATTGATAATAATGAAGATAATAAAAGTTTTAAAATTAATTTTTAAAAGTGATCTATTCGATTTTAAAAATTGCTTGTTTAAATTGACATTTAAAAATAGCCTTTCGAGGCACAGTCTCGGAATTCAAAGAAACCAGATCCTTGGATCTGTAATATTGTATTATTATCGGATTTCAAATTTTATAGCGTTTGGATTTATCGTTTGATCGTACGGGATATAAACGAGTTGAAATTTATATCGAAATCAAATATAATAATTGAGTCCAAAAAGCTATCTTCTCCTTACGATCGAATTAGGACTCGAAACCTTTTCCATTGCATTCGAAATAGGGGTATAAGATTATAAATGCTTAGCGGCATGCCTCGATAGGATATCAGAATTGTAAGTTACATTAAATGGGATATTTATAATTAAATAATAATATAATCTGTCAAAATCAAGTCTGCCTTCTGAAACACGCCATCCTTCTCCAATTAAACATGCAACATTCCTTTCACCATTTAAATCACATTCATTCTTTTCTTCCTTTTCATTCTCTCAGTTCACTTTTAAAATCAAAGATCAAATCGTTCTAAAAAAACGAAATCGAACAAAGTAAAAATGCACCTTCCCTTTTTCTTTCAAATCGAGATTGCCAGTTCGAAAATCACAACAGAGATAAAATCCAAATCGAAGCAGTTTGATTTCTTTAAAAATGGAGATAAACGAAAAAAGGGGGGCAGCGATCGAATCGCTGCAAAACATCACGAACTTTGTTCGCGTCTCAAAGAGGAAATTTGCGCGACTGGGAATCGATGCGGTGAAGGGGAGATGCGCGAGCAGCCTAGGAGCGGCGACGGCGATTGAAATAGGAGAGCCGCGGTGATCAGTTTGAATGGAATCGGTTTGTTGTTTGTTCTCTTAGTTCGATGGAGAAGAACTGGAGGCAGAGGCCAGGGCTGGGGTGTGTGGCTGAGGCGGGGGAGGAGCAACGATGCTATTTGATCGAGCTAGGGCTTCAGGGATTATCGATGGTGGAGCCGTGCAACTGGTGAAGGCTACTGTAGTTGGCAGGAGGTGATTCAGATTTTGCAAAGTAAGGTTATATGGTAATTTATTTATAAATTAAGAAATTAATTAAATTTATCTTAATTTGATAAATCAATAACTAAAAATCTAATAAATTGGTATGCGAGGTCGGAATCACATGAAATCAAAAACGTTGGATTTGAAATGATGTAGGCTTCAATCTGAAATTGATTGGGATTTTCCGAGGCCAAACGGGGTTTTTGATAAATTAATATTTTGATGTTCTGCAAATTTAAATCAAGGTGAGAATTTCTCACTCATTTGGATTACCATATTTAAATTTAAATGTTTAAATTTAAATTATTAGCTGCTTGATTGATTGATAAATTTATAATTATCTATTAAATGGCTATATATATAGTAGTAGCATATATTAGTATTTGGAGTGATATTCTCGCGCATTATAGTGGATGAGACCCTATGCGCCCCGCATAATAAAGGATGACCCTATATACCGCGATATCCCCCTCGAAGTGGAATTGGTGTTTTTATATTGAATTAACATCTATGGATGCAGGGAAACAAGTTGGAGGGATCCAACTGGATTCCTCAAAATTTATCGTTTATTTTTCATATATAGTGATATATGATCTGTGGATAATAACCTATTTTAGATTATTATAGTGATTGGAATTATTGGATGCTATTGTAGCACTGGCCTGAATTTTGATAATTCAAATACAATAAATATATTTTTAAAATTTATGGGATTTGATATAAAAAATTATATATTGGAATTGGAGTTATTTTAAAGAAATTGAATTAGAAAAAAATATATTTGAGTTTAGTTATACTTAACTATTGCAAATTAGTAAATGGATATTTAAAAAATGAATTATATAAGAGAATTTATAAATGTTATTCCGGAAATATAAAAAGGAGTTAAAGTCAATATTAAAAATACATTGGAAATTATAAATCAGATTATAAAGAAATGGACTTATAAAATGAAATTTTATAAATAAGATCGTTTTTATAGACAAAAGAAATTTAAAGGAGTTAATGAAAATTTATAAACGATGTTTATAAGTAAGGGAAGTCGATATCGGGATGATAAATTGGGAACATAAAGTTCATAGGCGAATTTATATTAGAATATGGAAAATGTTAAGGAAATCGGAAAGGAGGTGATGTGATGGAAATCGAGAGGAATTTATAAATTAAATTGGTTATTGAGATTTTAAAATATATTTTTATTTTTAAGAGGTTAAGTTTATTTTTTTTCCAAAGAGAAACTTTATTATTTAAACTATGAAATTTTAAACTAGTTAGTATTGAAATATTTCGGGAAATGGATTTTTCAAATATTTAATATTTATTGAAATAAAAATTTAATTTTTTTATAATCATCTTTGTAAATTGATTTGTTTATTTTTAAAAGAGTTATTGATAGTTTATTAAAAGTGTTTAATATTTTAAATAATAACTTAAAACATATTTTAAAAATAAAAATAAATTATTACTCTTGAAAAATGATCTTATATATATATATATATAGTTTGAAATGATTGGAAATATATTTATAAAATTCTCTCGAGATGTGTAGACAGGTTTTATTTTAAAGATTAGATTTGATAAGAGAACCTTTATAATGGAATTTAGAGACTTAAGAAAATTTCCGATGTTTAGATGCGATAACTTCGGAAATATTTTGAATTCGTTTAAAGGAGTTAAAAATGGTTGGTTGGGATTATAAATAAGTATAATCGGTTTAGGAATCGTAAGAAGAATTTATTAAAAACTTCAAAGACTTATGAGATAAGTATGAAATATTTCAAGTTAAATTTTAAAATGATTTTGGAAAACTATACGTAGAAATATTTTTCCAAGTATTAAAGGGAGGTTTTGGAAATATTTTTGTGGAAAATATTTCTAAGTATTGAAATGGTGAAATATCCTATTATGGATACAAGTGTTGAAATTGCTTTCAAATATAGAATATTGAAGAGATTGAATATATATATATATATATATCTTGGGAAAGATGTTTTGAAATAAATATTCTGGAGATTTATCAGATAAGGCCTAGTGTTGCTTTTGGATGTTATTTGATAGTTAAATAACCGACTATCAATATTGGCCAATTTCGTTAATCGTTTCGAAGAGACCGGGATCATATTTAATTATCCGAAAACCACTTCGATCTGGTTTGAACATAATGAACGAATACCGTGAAGATGATGAAGATGGTGATTCGGTTTGTCCAGACCCAAGACAACTTGTATGGATGAATGCTATCAGAACATCGTCATTGGGGGACGATGAGCATTCTAAGTAAAATTGTTATTGAAAGGTAATGCTTAGCCTCGAACCTCATCAACCGGGAATGACTAAAACATGGAAGATGCAGTAAGGCTAAGTAGGTCGCACCCAAGTAGGGTATGTTATCACTTTTCTAGATGTCCTTGGAACCCTATTTATCTTAGATATGGGTATATATAAAAGAAGAAGCGCTCGATGGTAAGGGTGAGAACACCTGGGGTGATAACATATTCGGTGTATCCAGGTCAGGAGTAGGCCGATATTGTGTAGCTGGGGATTCCGGTGTGGTCCTGGTACATTGTTCTAGAGGTGTACTATGACGGGAGGTACCCCAGTGGCCCAGTCATTCGTTTGAATACATTCTCCAATACGATCTTACGGTTTTGTTTGTAGAGCCTAGTATGCTGGAATTTAATTAATGTAACAATTTCAGCTATTTGAATAAGTATTTGTATTTAGACACTATTATAATATCACTGGATTTTCTATAAAAATGTTTTGATTATCGTAAAGGAAAAACCCGTCGTGTTTATGTGTGACGCGGTCTTACGAGATACCTTTGTTTTTTTCAAGGGATTTTAATAACTCTAATAATTCAAATTGAGTGTGTTTTCTCACACTGACTCGGGTGTTATTTTATTATAATGCTCCGGTCAAACCGAGTATTAGGGATTTTGATAACTCTAATAATTCAAATTGAGTGTGTTTTCTCACACTGACTCGGGTGTTATTTTATTATGGAGCCCAGGAGACGAGCTGGAGGATTTCTGACGTATATCACGTACTTGTTTAATTACGCTGTATGAGGACAGGTTATTATACTGTCCAAATTGATGTATTGATTTTTGTACTCTGATGAGTGTAAGTATATAAACTGTTATAGATTCCTTTGTATAAAAATCCGTTATTATATATTATATTTTGTTCCGCTGCGATTGTGAAATTTTCTGTTGTTGTTTCTATTTCTTCTTCTATCTTTCTTCTTCTTGCCCTAGTTATTTGCTCTTTCGTACAATTTGGGTTGATCAGGAGTGATTTATCATTAACTCAAGGGGTACGAAACTGCGGGTCGCTACACTTGGTATCAGAGCTGAAGGTTAAGCAAGAACCTTGGCTCTAGTGGAGATTTACTCATTAGAGATAGAGTCAGTAGTACTCTAGAATGAGTTGAGCGTAATAATAGATATGAGCGTGTATTTTTTAGTGAATATAAAATGGTTTTATATTGTGATAACTTATTGGTTGAGTGGGATATAAATTCTTGTCGAATAGTGGGACGCCACTAAATCGATAGGAGTTTCTAAACGCTTGAACGCGGTAAATAGACACAGTATGATTTTGAAGTAGGTAAATGAAATAATTTTACCCAAATTATATTTTTATATAAAAGGAATAATTTTCTGAAATTATTATGGTATATTTGGAGTGTTTGGTTGATAATATTACAATCGAAATAAGATTATAAAATTTGAAATGGTTATATATATAACCAAATGGAAATTATAAGTATGGATTATACAATTAAATCAAAAACTAAGACTTGATTAAAACCAGAGTTTGGAAAAAAATAAATCCCGGAGATTTTTGGAAGTGTTTTCCAAAGTATTTTGAAATAAATAATAGTATTATTGTTTTGGAGATAATTTTTGAATAGATAAATGTTTTTTTTTAAAATGGATGTTGGAAAGTGATAATAGTACTGAACTCACATCACTCGCTAGAAAATAATGCTGGTGATGACCGCGCAGCATCATCAGTATTCATTTTTGAGTTTCTAAGTGACGGATTGCTACTGTAATTGATTTGTTTAGATTTGTTGGGCAAACCAGTTTTGTTTGGGAAATTTCGAAGGGAATTTGTTTTGGATAAAAACCAGGGTTGGTTTAAAAATTTTAAAAGTGTGATTTGGAATATTGAGATTTCAAAATGATTTGAAATAAATACCCGGTATTTGAATTTTTAAAATCCTTATTAAAATAGTTAGAAAATATTAGGAAATAAGTGATGAACTTATAAAATTGAGAATGATTTTAAAGAAAAATATAGAAATTGAATTTTGAGATTAAAAGTAAAGGTGAAAAGGTTAAAATGGAATTTAACTTGGATTAAGTTGAATGAATTAAATTTTAAAAATTTAATTGCTTATGATTTGAATAGAATTGATGAAATAAATTAATGAAATGGTGAATTAACTTAGTAAAGTTAAAGGAAATGAGTAAAATGCAATGAAATTAATTAAATATAAGTAAGGAAGAGGAAAATGTGAGTTTCAGGATGAAATTAAAACTTGTGCAAGTTAAATAAATTTAAGTGGTAAAAGGAAATGGCATGGGTGGAATCTAACTTAAGCTAAGTTAAATAGAATTGAGTTGAATTTGGATTGAATTGAAATAAAATTGAATTGAGTTATAAATGATTTTGAATGAAATAAATAAACTTCAATGGCTTATAAAAATTGAAAAGAATTGAATAAAAATATGTTTAGGCTATAAATAAATGTATAGTCTCGAGTTAAAAATAAAATAGGAATATACTCGAGTATAGAATTAATGGAAATATGAAAAATAAGTTGTGTGACTTATAAAAATTGAAAATTGGAATAGATAAGCCAAAATAAAAAGATTTTGTTATTTTGGAAATGAAATAAAGTCCAAACTTGAATTATAAAATAAATTTGAATTCGAGTAAATTTATTGAAGTGAGTGTTGAAAATAAAAAAATCAGATATTGAATTATAAATTGGAAGTGAACTAACTAGATAATTAATTAATTAATTAAATATGGAAATGGAACTTAACTGGTTTAATAAATTGGATTGTAGATTAAAAATGGATTTTGGAAATGAAACTTGAGTTATAAATAAAATTCGACTTAAATTGTAAGTGAATTAAATATAATTGGAAATGTGTCAAATAAAATGGAATTGTATTGGAAAAGAAATGGCTTAGGTTACAAATAAACTTAATTTGAGTATGAATAAATTGAATATAGCTTTGAATATCATTTAAATAAATTCGGGAATGAATTCGAATATGGGAATTAAAATTGAGTTGGATGAAGTCAATGAACTAGTTAAATTAATTAGTAAATAGAATGGTATTGATTGGATAAGAATCGATCTAAAATGGAAATATAATTTGTTGTAAAAAGAAATGAACTTAAGTTATATAGTTGGAATAGTTAGAAATAAATAAATTGACTTGAGTTAATATTTAATTGGAAGCTTGGCCTAAATAATTTATGAATGGCTATTTAATAAACTAGCATTGAACGTTCCGAGTTTAATAAAATAGATTTGAATATAATGAATATGATTATGAGTGGAATATAAATGAATTGATTTAGAATCAATTAGAAATGGGGTGGAATTAAATATAAATTGAGTTGGAATCAATTTAAAACAACGATAAACTGAAATGGTCATTCTTTTAAATAAATATCGCCAAATTTGCATGGAAATATTTGCTGTTTGATGTAAACGAAAGTAAATAAAATTCCTGTGAATAAATTGATTTTAATCAATTTGGAAGAATATAAGTTTGTTTGGTTTGAAAATGATTGAATGCATGTAAAGTGAGTTGGAAATCATTTAAATTGAATGAAATGATATATGGATCGATTGAAAATGATTAAATGGGTATCGAAACATTATAAATTGCTTATGATATATGCGTAGCATGCTAAATTATGAAACTTATGTGTTTTCACTAGTTAAATAAACTAAATGTCATGGAATTTCATATATTTGGTACTTACGTGTTTAAATTGAGTAAGTACAGGTACCTGGAGCTGTTTTGCTTGACTTGATTGCGCGAATTGCAAATAAAATAAGTCGCCTGCTTAAAAATGCTAAAATAAAGTATGTTTTCGGATTAAATACCCCGAAATATAAATATTGATATATATATATATATATATATATATATATATATATATATATATTGTTTTCCGACCGTGTGGGTCGATGTATATATATTTATCTCTCTTGTCATATTGCAAAAGGCTCTCCATATAAAGGAGACTCTGCCAAAAAATTTTGGAAATTTAGGGTGTTAGAAAAATTTTGAAAATTTTTTGTTAATGACAAATTGATTTCAATTTGAAACTGAAATAAGGGTTTTGGAATTAGAATTGAAAACTAATTATTTTGGTAAAGACTAAAAGATTAGAAAAGCGAATATCAAGTTTTCACTAAGTGGGTTTTTGGAAAAGTTAATGGGTTTGGAGCATTTTCCTGCCTTAGCAATTTCAGGGACAAAATTCTTTTAAGGGGGAGCAATGTAACGACCCGGATTTTTCGTCGTGTGATTTGGAATATTTAAATGGTTTTAAATATTGAATTTGAATTTATAGGTTGACTATGAATATGAAGATTTGGGTTTATTTATAAAATAAATTCAGAATTTAAATATAGCGACTTATTGGATAATTTAATTATTGAATTTTAATAATTGAATATTGGTTAAATTATTGTATCTTGAGTTTTAAGCTCGATAAAAATAATTTAAAGGCTTGTAAAATTTATATCGATAATAATGAAGATAATAAAAGTTTTAAAATTGAATTTAAAAGTGATCTGTTCGATTTTAAAAATAGCTTGTTTAAACTGACATTTAAAAATAGCCTTTCGAGCACAGTCTCGGAATTCGACGAAACCAGATCCTTGGATCTGTAATATGTATTATTATCAGATTCCAAATTTCGTAACGTTTGGAGTTATCGTTTGATCGTACGGGATAGAAACGCGTTGAAATTTATATCGAAATCAAATATAATAATCGAGTCCAAAAAGCTATCTTCTCCATACGATCGAATTAGGACTCGAAACATTTTCCATTGCGTTCAGAATAGGGGAATAACATTATAATGCCTAGCGGCACGCCTCGATAGGATATTGGAATTGTAAGTTACATTAAATGGGACATTTATAATTAAATAATAATAATATAATTTGTCAAAATCAAGCCTGCCTTCTAAAACACGCCATCCTTCTCCAATTAAACATGCAACATTTCTTTCACCATTTAAATCACGTTCATTATTTTCTTCCTTTTCATTCTCTCAGTTCACTTTTAAAATCAAAGATCAAATCGTTCTAAAAAAACGAAATCGAACAAAGTAAAAACGTGCCTTCCCTTTTTCTTTCAAATCGAGATTGCCAGTTCGAAAATCACAACAGATAAAAAATCCAAATCGAAGCAGTCCGATTTCTTTAAAAATGGAGATAAACGAAAAAATGGGAGGGCAGCGATCGAATCGCTGCAAAACATCACGAACTTCGTTCGCGACTCAAAGAGGGAATTCGCTTGACTGGGAATTGATGCGGTGTAGTGGAGATGCGCGAGCAGCCTAGGAGCGGCGGCGGCGATTGAAGCAGGAGTGCCACGGTGATCAGTTTGAATGGAATCGGGTTGTTGGGTGTTCTCTTATTTCGATAAAGGCGAACTTGAGGCAGAGGCCAGTGCTGGGGTGTGTGGCTGAGGCGGGGGAGGAGCATCGATGCTAGTCGATTGAGCTAGGGCTTCGAGGATTGTTGATGGTGGAGCCGTGCAACTGGTGAAGGCTGGTGTAGTTGGCAGGAGGTGATTCAGATTTTGCAGAGTAAGGTTATATGGTAATTCATTCATAAATTAATAAATTAATTAAATTTATCTTAGTTTGATAAATCAATAGCTAAAAATCTAATAAATTGGTATGCGAGGTCGGAATCACATGAAAACCGGAAACGTTGGATTCGAAATGATGTAGGCTTCAATCCGAAATTGATTGGGATTTTCCGAGGCCAAACGGGGTTTTTGATAAATTAAAATTTGGATGTTCTGCAAATTAAAATCAAGGTGAGAATTTCTCACTTATTTGGATTACCATATTTAAATTTAAATGTTTAACTTTAAATTGTTGGATGCTTGATTGATTCATAAATTTATAATTATATGTAGAATGACTATATATATGTATATAGTAGTATATATATTAGTATTTGGAGTGATATTCCCGCACATTATAGCGGATGAGACCATATGCGCCCGCATAATAGCGGATGACCCTATATACCGTGATATCCCCCTCGAAGTGGGATTGGTATTTTTATATTGTATTAACAGCAGTGGATGCAGTGAAACGGGTTGGAAGGATCCAACTGGATTCCTCAAAATTTATCGTTTATTTTTTATATATAGTGATATATGATCTGTGTAGAATAATCTATTTTAGATTATTGTAGTGATTGGAATTATTGGATGCTATTGTAGCACTGGCCTGAATTTACAATTCAAATACAATTAATATATTTTTAAAATTTATGGGATTTGGTATAAAAATATATATATTTGAAATGGAGTTATTTTAAAGAAATTGAATTAGAAAAATATATTTGAGTTTAGTTATACTTAACTATTACGAATTAGTAAATGGAGATATAAAAAAGAATGAATTATATAAGAGAATTTATAAATTGTATTCTGGAGATATAAAAAGGATTTAAAGTCAATATTAAAAATACATTGGAAATTATAAATCGGATTATAAAGAAATGGACTTATAAAATGGAATTTAATAAATAAGATCGTTTTTATGGACAAAAGAAATTTAAAGGAGTTGCTAAAATTTATAAACGATGTTTATAAATAAGGGAAGTCGAGATCAGGATGATAAATTGGGAATATAAAGTTCATAGGTGAATTTATATTAGAATATGTAAAATGGTTAAGGAAATCGGAAACGAAGTGATGTGATGGAAATAGAGAGGAATTTATAAATTAAATTGGTTATTGAGATTTTAAAATATATTTTTATTTTTAAGAGGTTAAGTTTGTTTTTTTCCAAAGAGAAACTTTATTATTTAAACCATGAAATTTTAAACTAGTTAGTATTGAAATATTTCGAGAAATGGATTTTTCAAACATTTAATATTTATTGAAATAAAAATTAATTTTTTATAATCAGCTTTGTAAATTGATTTGTTTATTTTTAAAAGAGTTATTGATAGTTTATTAAAAGTTTTTAATATTTTAAATAATAACTTAAAATATATTTTAAAAATAAAAATAAATTATTACTCTTTAAAAATGATATTATACATATATATAGTTTGAAATGATTGGAAATTTATTTATAAAATTCTCTCGAGATGTGTAGACAGGTTTTATTTTAAGGATGAGATTTTATAAGAGAACCCTTATAATGGAATTTAGAGACTTAAGAAAATTTCCGATGTTTAGATGCGATAACTTCGGAAAGATTTTGAATTCATTTAAAGGAGTTAAAAATGGTTGGTTGGGATATAAATAAGTATAATCGGTTTAGGAATCAGAAGAAGAATTTATTAAAAACTCCAAAGACTTATGAGATAAGTATGAAATATTTCAAGTTAAATATTAAAATGATTTTGGAAAACTATATGTAGAAATATTTTTCCAACTATTAAAGGGAGGTTTTGGAAATATTTTTGTGGAAAATATTTCTAAGTATTGAAATGGTGAAATATCCTATTATGGATACAAGTGTTGAAATTGCTTTCAAATATTGAATATTGAAGAGATTGAATATATATATATATATATATATCTTGGGAAAGATGTTTTGAAATAAATATTCTGGAGATTTATCATATAAGGCCTAGTGTTGCTTTTGGATTTTATTTGATAGTTAAATAACCGACTATCAATATTGGCCAATTTCTTTAATCGTTTCGAAGAGACCGGGATCATATTTAATTATCCGAAAACCACTTCGATCCGGTTTGAACATAACGAACGAATACCGTGAAGATGATGAAGACGGTGATTCGGTTTGTCCAGACCCAAGACAACTTGTATGGATGAATGCTATCAGAACATCGTCATTGGGGGACGATGAGCATTCTAAGTAAAATTGTTCTTGAAAGGTAATGCTTAGCCTCGAACCTCATCAACCGGGAATGTCTAAAACAGGGAGATGCAGTAAGGCTAAGTGGGTCGCACCCAAGTAGGGTATGCTATCACTTTTCTAGATGTCCTCGGAACCCTATTTATCTTAGATATGGGTATATATAAAAGAAGAAGCGCTCGATGGTAAGGGTGTGAACACCCGGGGTGATAACATATTCGGTTTATCCAGGTCAAGAGTAGGCTGGTCTTGTGTAGCAGGGGATCCTGGCATGGTCCTCGGTACATTGTTCTAGAGGTGTATTGTGACGGGCGGTACCCCAGTGGCCCAGTCATTCGTTGGAATCCATTCTCCAATACGAGCTTACAGTTTTGTTTGTAGAGTCTAGTATGCTGGAATTTAATTAATGTAACAATTTCAGCTATTTGAATAAGTATTTGTATTCAGACACTATTATAATATCACTGGATTTTATATAAAAATGTTTTGTTCCGCTGTGATTGTGAGATTTTGTGTTGTTTTTTCTATTTCTTCTTCTATCTTTTTGCTTCTTTCCCTAGTTATTTGCTCTTTCGTACAATTTGGGTTGATCAGGAGTGATTTATCATCAACTCAAGGGGAAGGGAACTACGGGTCGCTACATTTGTTTTTGAAAATTTCCTTCATATATAAAATATACTCTTAGGTAAAATTATTTCATTTACCCTTTCAAAAATAATATTGTGTTGGTTGGCCTTGTTCAAGTGTTAAGAATCATTATTGATAACGTTGGCCAGACGCATCGACTAGAATTCATATACCACTCAATCGATCAAATGACACAATATAAAACATTTTATATCACTAACAAATACGCATTCCCATATATATACACTCAAACTCATTCTAGGGTGTTACTAACCCTATCTCTAATGAGTTTACCCCATCAAGACCTAGGTGTTGCTCAACCTATGTTCTGATGTCAACTGTAACGACCCCCCTTTTAGACACTTAGAAATCGACACAAGCACAATCCACAGTATTCACGTTTCGGATATCCAAGTGTCAGGAAGACAGATTGTTGGGGTGCAAGAAATAGAAGACGGAACAGAATCCCATAACATGACGAGAAGATATATAATACATACAAGATCTTTACAAAAAGAAACCATCTATATTACACACAACCTCGGAATACACTAATCTATTTTTAGCCTGGACGTTTATAACTGTATGTCCTTACAATTGCTGATAAATACAGATAGAAATCAAGAACAACAAAATAGTAAAAGAATGTTAGATATGTGAATACGTCTTGGAGAATCCGGCTCATCTCCTGATAGCTCCAAAGTATCCAGCTAAATCTGGAAAATTTGCTCGAGCTGACCTGAGCATTATAGGAAAACAACGCCCGGGTCAGTCTGGTTGTTAACTCCTTTATTTCAGCGACCTAAAATTCCATGATCTAAAAGAATGTTGCGACCTAAGGAAGCTACGACCTAAGGAAGTTGTGACCTAAGGAAGCTACGACCTAAGGAAGCTACGATCTAAGGAAAAGGCTACGACCTAAGAAGTCTGCGACCTAAGAAGTCTGCGACCTAAGAAGTCTGCGACCTAAAAAGTCTGCGACCTAAAAAGTCTGCGACCTAAGAAGTCTGCGACCTAAGAAAATCTACGACCTAACTGCATAGCGACCTAACTGCATAGCGACCTAACTACAGAAAGAGCTTGCGACCTATAGAAGCTCATGACCTAAGGCAGTTAGCGACCTAATTACTAAAGCAGCTCAGCGACCTACGACCTAAGAGGCAAACGAGCTAAGACTCCAACGACCTAAAGCTCCCACATATATTCCTAACTCGTTTGCGACCTACCACTTGTTCAAATGAAGCCAAGTGCTACTACATCAGCTGATATCTTAAGTCGCACGGGGACTGCGACCTAGCTTAGGTCGCTCGCGACCTACGACCTAACTAAGGTCGTACGCGACCTAAGACTTAGCAATTTCTCTGCCCAGAATTCAGAGCTGCTCCTATAAATACCCCACCACTTCCAACATGAACGGGACTTTTGGCCATTCATTTCTTCAAGCGCCATTACTCTGTCGAAGTCTTCACTCATTCAACAATCAAAGATCTTCAAGCATTCGAGACGCTACAACAATCTTCGAGAAGAACTCCTTACATCCAACACGGATTCGTCGAGTTTCATGATTAAAGATTGAGCTAGTAGTCAAGAGTGCTTTCGTGATCAAGTTGTATTGTATTTTGAAGGATATTGTATCAAATTGTAACCGAATCAGCAATAAAAGATTATAAAGTGGACGTAGGCTCAATTACGGGCTGAACCACTATAAACCTATTGTTCATTTACTGCTTTTCTACTATTTTCAGCTTATATTCTGTTCCCGTACCAACGGGTGGTGCTTTCACGATTCTATTACACACCGGGTGTTAGCGTTCACTTTTTAGCGTTAACATTTTGGTGCTTTCACTGAGAGTTGAACTCAAGCGATCATCCACCGTTGCTTCACAAAGATTCATAAAAAGAACCTCTCTTCAAAACCAGATCCGAAATAATGGTTCCTGGAAGAAGAGGTAGACCTATCAGATCCGGAAATGCTCATGAAGGGACTTCCGCCTCCCCAACCGCAGACCAAGCAACTCCTACCATTGGAGTCACCAGGGCTGAATTAGATGACGCAGTTTCTGGATTATACCAACAAATTGAAACTCAAAACGCTTTGATGATGGATAGGATAACTGCCCTGCTCGGGGCAAATCGTCACCCAGAAAACCATCAAACCACCCTTCCTGAAATGCCACCTTTCCAAGCTGATGGTTCTATGCCGCAACCAACTTGTCGTGAACATATGCCCGAGCAAACTTCCGAGGGAAGAACTGATGCTTGCCCGGAGGTGTCTTTGAACAATAAAGAGTACCTGTCTGAAATGGTTGGCCGCATCATGAAAGAGAGCATGCAAAGGGAAGAGGATGAGGCTGACTGGGGATTCGCGCCAAGCAGAACTCCGTTTACTGAAAGGATCCTGAGAGCGGAGTTTCCAAGGAAATTTGCACCTCCTACTATCCAAGCCTATAGGGGAACCAGTGACCCTAATCATTTCCTATACAAATACGATTGGCATATGACCGGTGCAAGAGCATCAGACGAGATCAAGTTTCGATACTTTCCAGTATACCTGGAAGGTGTGGCTTTACTTTGGTTCACGAAGCTTCCAGTTCGGTCTGTAGATAAGTTCTCCGACTTAACGCAAAAGTTTAAAGAACAGTTCAGATTGTATGCTTCAAAAGCTAAGGATATAATGTCACTGTCTAACCTTGAACAAGCGCCCGGAGAATCAATCAAATCTTTCTTGAGCCGTTTCAATATAGCTTTAGCCGAAGTAGAAAATGCGGAACCACGCATGATCCTGACTTATTTGATGCGAGCCATTGATAAATCGAGTAAATTTGGAATATGGCTGAAGATGAAGGAACCGAACTCACTTGATAAATTTTATAAAAAGGCCGACGAGTTCATTCGCCTTGAAAGCCTTCCTACGACATCGAAAGTGGTTGCTGCCCAAACTAATAATAACAATATCCCATCTAATAAAAGAGAATCTGAAAGTCAGAAAAGGGAGAATGAAGGAGGAAAGAGCCAGGGAAATGAAAAGAAACCTCGCCGCTTTAATCCTTCGGATTATACTCCTTTAACTGATACACCAAGAAATATCTTTTTTGCAACAAAGGACGTTGTCAGGTATCCTAAGCCACCTGAGATGACGAGAGGTGCAAAGCGTAATGGAAAATTCTGCCAATTTCACAATCAACCTGGCCATGACACTGACCAATGTCGCCAACTAAAGAATGTGATTGAAGAATTGCTGGAGCAGGGTAAACTCCAACAATACGTTAAAAGAAGCGGAGTCGCTCCAACCTCATCCACTCGGGATCAACAACGTCCTACCCATCAATCCGATTCTCTCAACAACACTGCAGTGCAAGATTCAGAAAAGCTTGTCATTAATGTTGTCATAGGAGGTCCACACCCAGCAGGCAGAAGTTGGGACGACTGCTAATTGTCCACAAAACTGCAACTGGGGCATCTTTCACTTTCTCTGGCATATAAATCCGAAGCTGCAAATCTAGTGCAAATGGAAAATCAGTCCGGAGATTCTGAAACAGCAATCATTATCATCCATTTTTTGCTTAACAGCGTTGCTTAAATTTGTAAAAAATGATGATGGATGTGTAACTTCTGCATTGTAAACCGCTGAGAAATCAGCGTGACTGAAAAATGAAAAACTATGCATTCTGTGTTTTCTATTATAAAATGCCTGTTATATTTCGATGTGTAAATACTCTAAATGTATTGCTAAAATGTCGATCTAATATTGCAGGTCATTAAAGCAAAGCTCACCCATCGCAAAGCTAAGTGAGCCTTACAAATCATTTATTAAAGCAAATACCAAGCAACAAAAAAGTCCATATTCAAATCCTATACAAGAAGAACTTCACATAAAAAGTTGGCAACTTCACTAGGGCAAGCCTTCATTAACCGGTTGTGATTGTCAATATGGACAGACATCCAACTAGGTAACTCGCGTTTGTCCCATGAAGTTATTCAACAGTGAAGTCCACTTCTTCGGATAAGGCAATTTACTTACAAAAGGAACGAAGATACGCTTGGAAATGATAATAAAAGATCGCTAATGGGCAGATGGTGGGAGAACATGGCCAAGCAAGCACGGAAGCAACCAAAAGGAATTTTGCTCCTCAATAAAGGGCCGGTAGAACCACCGAAGGGACACCTTCCCAAGCAGAAGGAACAGGGCCCTTGCTAACTGATCGTGATGCATCCGATCAGGCAGCTTGCGTCCATCCCGTGGATCTACTCGCCCCTGAGAAGCAACCTTCCTGGCACACCAACCAACTGATGCTCCTTCCCAAAGGTCAACAAAGCCCTCTAACGAGGCATGCCAATAAATGAGAGTGCTTCTCTCAATAACAAGATTGGTGGAACCACCGGAGGGGCACCTTCCCAAGCTGAAGGAACAAGGCCCTTGTTAATTGATTGCGATCGTTTGTGCAAATGAACATCCAATCAAGCAACTTGCGTGCGCCCCGTGGATCCACTCAACCATGAGAAAGTAACTTCCAGGCAATTTCAAGACCTCTTCGGAGGCAAAAGCCCTTTTCGGAGGCACATTTCACCCGTGTAGAAGTGCAAAATGCTTCTCTTCGGAGACCCACTTCACCAGTGATGAAATGCTAAAAAGCCCTTTTCGGAGGCACATTTCACCCGTGTGAAGTGCAAAATGCTTCTCTTCGGAGACCCACTTCACCAGTGATGAAATACTAAAAAGCCCTTTTCGGAGGCACATTTCACCCGTGTAGAAGTGCAAAATGCTTCTCTTCGGAGACCCACTTCACCAGAGCTGAAATGCCAAAATTGCTTCTCTTCGGAGACCAAAATTGCTTCTCTTCGGAGACCAAAATTGCTTCTCTTCGGAGACCAAAATTGCTTCTCTTCGGCGACCAAAATTGCTTCTCTTCGGAGACCAAAATCGCTACTCTTCAGAGACCAAAAGACCTCTTCAGAGGCGAACTTCACCTTGCTTGAAGTACCAAAAATAAACCCTTTACTGGGGCACAAAATCAAAACCTTCTTCAGAAGCTCATTTCACTGTGCAGGAAAATTCACTTTTAAATAAATAAAAGTGATCATTCTCAAAAGTTGAAGTGTTCTTCAGGAAGAAAGAGAAAGTAAAAACTTCTCTGAAGACAAGATATATTCTATTAAAAGCAGAATGATTCTTCCCTTAAAAGTGAAGTAGTTATTCTCTGAAGTAAGAATATCAGTCTTGAAGAAGCTAGAAATGTTGCAATGCACTTGCGGTATGGGGGCAACACTATATAATTTAATTGTATTAATAAAAGCAACATGCCACAAGTTCATTGCAATATCACAAAAATAGATGTGGAATAAATGTATTCCCAAACACAAACAAAAAGTTTGTACAAGTAAAAGGAATCGTTTATTCTACACCAAAAAAGAGAAACAGATGCATTCTCACATACACAAGAATTTGTACAAGTAAAATATCTATTTATTTCAATACTATGAGAAATTTTTACATTGTACAGGTTACAAAAAGAAGCGGGGACCGATACCCGCACAATCCCCAGTCAATACAAGCAAAAAGTAAGACAAGAAGCCCAGTTTATAACTCCTTCTTCCCACCTTTAGTACCCTTGCCCGGTTTTATGACCAGTTTTGGGATTCGGCGTGGACGGGATGGAGAAGGAGGGATAGTCGGGTCTTCTTCAACATTTTCTTCATCAGCCGAAGCACTCTTCTTCTTCTTCTTCATGGCACGCTTCCCTTTCCTTTTCGAGGAAGATTCACTTCCAAGAGTAGTAAGAAGTGTGGAAAGTTTCGTGTCATAATCAAAGGACTACTCCGGAGTTTTCTCACCTTCTTCAAGCTCCACAGCCTTTTGCTCCTGCGAAACAACCGGATCGTCCAAGTCTTTGAGAGCTTCTATTTTCTCTTCTTGCGATCCCGGTTGAGAAGCTGGAAGAGGAGTAACTTGGGAAGAAGAGGGAGCGGCAACCAAAGAAGGAGAAGTAAGTGCAACTTTCGGTGCTTCTGCTACAGAAGAAAAGAAGTCAAAATTAGTATTCTCCGAAAAAAGAGATGATAGTGGATCGCCAGGACTTAAGTAATAAGCGAGAAATTCATCCAAGTCAATTGAATCGAATGAATAATCCACTTGAGCCAGATCTGACTTGAAGTTACCTGGAGATGTCGGTTTTGACAAATCAATTTCAAATTTGTCAGCTGTTATCCCGCCTTTTGGCAAGGCCAGGACATCAAGGAGTTGGGTTCCGAATGCCGTTTGTCGTGAATATCGATGAATTTTGACCAAGTCCAGATCAAGCCCCAATCAATGGGACATGATCGGGAAAGCTAAAGCAAACCAACGCTCCAAGTTTCAGATCGAACCGACTTCGTAAGCTCAAGTTACGATGGATGCAAGGCAAGGGGAAGAGCACATTTTCGTGTCCATCAATGAGCGGCAGTTCGTATCGATGGATTTCGTATCCATCGATGGTCCTCGTTTTCGTATCCATCGTCCAATGCCTACTTCGTATCCATCAGCCAATGCCTACGTCGCATCCATCAGACAGTGCTTACTTCGTATCCATCAGCCAGTGTCAACTTCGTATCCATCAGACAGTGCCTACTTCGTATCCATCAGATAGTGTTTGCCTCGTATCCCAAGATGAAGTCCTACTCGAATCCATCAGGTCAACCAGCTTGGATAACGTGTCATTTCTCGAAGTGAACGAGGCGAAATACATGGAGACGATGCAGTCAACGCGGAGCGAATATCGGATCGAGGCGAAGCGCATGCACCACGTCTTCTCCTGATGCGAATGCGCCGAGATGTATGGAGTCGACGCGGTCGATTCGGAGTGAAGACCGGATCGAGGCGAAGTGTGCGTTCCACGTCTTCACAGAGGCGCGTGATACCATCGAATCGAAGCTCAAAGCGCAGGGAAATGGATACGAACCAGACAGCCTATGAGGAGTTCCAGTTCGTATCGACCATATCTCATAATCCACTGATCCAAACATGATGAAATTTTAACTGAAGGTTGCACACATAACAAGGAATATCTCCACCAATTTTGAGCTCAATTGGAAGTAATCCTGATCGATACGAAATGATTTCGTATCGATCACAGATTGGCTTGAAACTCTCTGGAAGTGGTCGAATGGGCCCCCTCACGTGTCAGGCCAAGTCTCCCGGGGTTTGAGCGAAATCCAAGCCTCCTACGCCTATAAATAGAGCCCCAGAATCAACGGAAAAAGGATCTTTTTTCTCTGAAGCGTCCAGACTCTGCCGGATTGAGATTTGCATCATACTTTTGCTGTCAATTTCGAATTCTAAACTGTAATCCGCTGTTCATCGCTGTAAACGCTTGTAATCATTGAAAGAGAATCAATAAAATCATCAAAACTTCATAGTGGACGTAGGCTGTACGCCGAACCACTCTAAACTGCTTGTCTGTGCACTTTACATTCTTATTTGTTGGAGTTTTTGTTAGATAATCTCTGTTTTACATTTATAATCTTCATTTTATCTCTTCAAACAACTCCCGAAGAGTGTTGTGCCCATTTTTGGTACAAACACTTTGGTGCTTTCACTGAGAAAACCAGCTTTTTCTCCTGCTCATTGGATCTGCCATCGATACCGGATTGCACAAATCCAAGAGGAAGATCCAGATATCCAGTTCGGAATCCTTCCATTCTATTCAGATTTGCTCAAAATCTAGGAAAGGACTCCACCACCGACAATGGTCAGCACAAGAACTGGCGCCACCGCTACAGAGCAAGAAGGCAGAGACAGGCAAAATCCAACACAGCCGCCTTCTTCCAATCAAGACAATGCCACTCAGTCAGACTCAACGGGGCTAGTCACCCGACAGGAGTTTCAAGTATTGCTCCAGGAGCTGACCCAAAGCCGTCAGCAGTTGGCAGAACAGTTACGCGCCAATATCGAGCTGACCAACCAACTAAACCGCCGGGGGCACAGAAGGTCCAGGAGAGATGATGTCTCCAGAGCGTCTACCGAAAGCTCAGCTTCATCTGATTACCACCGCCAAACTACCCGTCCTCGACTAGAGGGGAATCGCGCTCAAGCTGCTGAATATCAGCCTGCCTTAACTGTGGGACAACTGAGGGTAGGGCCGTCGACCAGTTTCCAAACCGGTCCCTCAACACGAGGAGGTACTGCCCCACAGTACACCACCGATAACCGCGCCACAACCGCCGCAGCAGAGACAAGGGTCGATACCCGAAATCAATCTGAGCCGATCAATCAACAGCGAGGACATACTCCTGAACCTTATGTCCCAGAAAACGTTAAGCCAAGGAGGCGAGATACGGGTCGTCGACAGCGCACGATCCCTACTCGCGCCGTGGAACCCGACCACGCCTTAGCTCATCACGCTCCGAATCCGCCTGTTTCAGATATATCAACCATGATACGTCAAATGATCCGCGAGAGTCAGGGGCTCACTAATGATGACTGGGGGATTTCCCGTAGTCATACCCCTTTCACAGACGAAGTGTTACATGCCGAACCCCCTAGGCGATTCAGAATGCCGACTCTCCCGATGTATGAAGGGAATAGTGACCCCAACCAGCATATTCTGAAGTATGAATGGTCGATGAGCGCTGCGAGGGCCGACGACGCAGTGAAGTGTCGGAGTTTCCCCATCTCTCTGGGAGGAATCGCGACAATGTGGTTTACCCGCCTACCACCTAGATCAATTTCTTCGTTCGATCAATTGGCCAAAAGGTTTGTGGAGCAATTCCGGATGCATGTTGCTAGGCCAAAGGACGTCAACACCTTGTCCAGCGTCACTCAAGCTCCTGGAGAAACACTCAGGCGTTACTTGGAGAGGTTCCACGCAGCATGCGTCGAGATCACCAATCCCAACGATAATTCAATCTTAATGGCTCTGACCAAGGGGATTGATCCTGATTCTGAATTCGGAAACTGGCTGGCTGGAAAACCGCCCGCGTCGTTGGACCGTTTTTACTCCAAGGCCGCTCAATTCCTGCGGCAGGAGGATGCAAAACAGTCTAGGAAGCAGGACGATGCGAGGCCCAGCATTGAAGGAATACAGAGCAATGTGGCAGTTAAACAGTCCGGCGAAAGTTCCGGGAAAGTTCAGCTGAATATACAAAACAAGCAAACCCAGCAGAGAGGAAGCAATGGCCAGAATAAGAAGAGAGATGAGAACCGAGGTCCACGACGTAGAGCTCAGATGTTTGACAGTTATACACCGCTAAACACGTCATTGGAAAACGTATACTTACAGACTTGCAACACTGTACAGTATAAGAAGCCTGCTCCGAAGCCCTCATCGGAGAGACAGATTCAGACAGGGAAATTCTGTAGGTTCCATGAGAGCTATGGACATAATACTAATGAGTGTCGACACTTACAGGACCTCATCGAGAAGCTGATTAGAGAGAGGAAGCTAGATCAGTTTGTACGGGCGCCGCAGCCTGGCGGAGCGGGCCCCTCGAATCAAAATCGTTCACAAAATCAGGAAAGAGAGGATGAACCCGCTCGTGCGGGCGGGAGATTAGTTATCAACACAATAAGTGGTGGCCCCCATCCGGCAGACAGAAGCTGGGGGGAAATGGAGTCGTATGCCAGTTCTATCAGGCATGCGGACTTCGAGTGTTATAGTAATTGCGAGGATGGAACCCCGGCAAAACAACAAAAGATAATGTCCGATGATATCGTGTTCAGGAGCCGAGACGCCGATAAAGTCAAAGCCCCTACTATCGACCCACTAGTCATATCTGCCCAGGTAGGTCCTGCTTGGATGAAGAGGATCCTGGTTGACAGTGGGAGCTCTGTAAACATCTTGCTCAAACGGGCTTACGATCTGATGAAGATGGAGACAAAGGATTTGAAACCCTGTTTATCCAGAATCCATGGTTTCAACGGAAGTGCCACGATACCCATCGGGATAACTGAACTCCCAGTCGAGTTAGGCATTGGAGAACGCCGGAGGGTCCGCATGTTACAATTTGTTGTGTTAGAGATAGATTCGCCATACAATGCGTTTCTGGGTCGACCAGCTTTAGCCGAGTTCAGGGCGGCGATCGCCCCATGGTGTCTGACTCTGAAATTTCCCACTGATCATGGGATTGGAGTTGTTCAAGGAGATCAGGCCTCGGGAAGGGCCTGTTATGTTGCTGAGCTGCGCGGGGCGCAACGTAAAGAGAAGGGTAAGGGCGTAGAGGAATCTCTCTGCGTCCGTTCTATCGACAATTGACAATTGACGCCTGGGCCTCGGCCCGGGCACCACGACCAATTCCTGAAAGACCTGGACCCCAGGGACAACGAGGATAAAGATGAATCAACGGAGAGTCAAGCCTCTCCAGCCGAACTGACTGTGGACGTCCCAATCAGTGAGGATGATGATTCGAAGATGCTGAAAGTTGGGTCCCAACTAAACAAGCAGACACAGCAGGAGTTGGTCGAATTTCTTCGGGCGAATCTTGACGTCTTCGCCTGGACGCACTCTGACATGTGCGGGATCTCGCCGAGCATTGCAAGTCACTCCCTGAATATAGATCCGCGACATGTCCCAGTAAAGCAGAAAAGGCGCGGCATGGATCCAGAGAGATCTGCCGCCCTTAAGGAAGAAGTTGATAAACTACAATCGAATGGGTTCATTCGAGATGCCTTGTATCCAGAATGGGTGTCCAACCCTGTACTAGTTCGGAAACCAAACGGGAAGTGGAGAACCTGTGTTGACTACTCTGACCTAAACAAGGCCTGTCCAAAAGATAGCTTCCCGCTTCCGCGGATCGATCAACTCGTAGACTCGACGGCCGGACATGAACTACTATCCTTTATGGACGCTTATTCCGGCTACAATCAGATACCCATGCATCTGCCTGATCAGGAACACACCAGCTTCGTGACCGACCTGGGACTCTATTGTTACAAAGTCATGCCGTTTGGTCTAAAGAACGCTGGAGCAACATACCAACGCTTGGTCAACCGAATGTTCGCTGATCAGATTGGGAAGACCATGGAGGTTTACGTGGATGACATGCTGGTGAAGTCCCGATTCTCCACCGATCACGTCAGAGATTTGAATTCAATGTTCAGCATCCTCCGGGAGTACGGGATGAAGCTCAACCCACTCAAGTGTCACTTTGGCGTTGCATCCGGAAAATTCCTTGGGTTCATTGTCAACGCTCGAGGAATAGAGGCGAATCCTGAGAAGATCTGGGCTATTAGAAATTTGCAAACCCCTAAGACTATAAAGCAAGTCCAGAGTCTTAACGGGAAGGTCGCAGCATTGAGCAGGTTCATTTCAAAGTCCACCGACAAATGCATTCCTTTCTTCGACCTGATTCGGAAGGGCAAACGAAACTTTGAATGGACCACGGAGTGTGAAGGCGCGTTCCGATCATTAGTTCAACATCTCTCCACACCTCCGATCTTGTCAAAACCGGTTGACCACGAGCAATTATATCTCTACCTGGCAGTATCAGAACATGCGATCAGTGCTGCTCTAGTCCGGGAAGAAGACAAAGTGCAAAACCCGGTCTACTATGTTAGTAAGCGACTAACGGGAGCTGAAAGAAATTATCCAAGGCTGGAGAAACTGGCTTATTGTTTGGTCATTGCCTCAAGGAAGCTCCGTCCTTACTTCCAAGCTCATCCGCTTATTGTGTACACCGACCAGCCGTTACGACAGGTCCTTACGCGGCCTGAGACGTCCGGTAGGTTACTCAAGTGGAACATTGAGCTAAGCCAATTTGATATCGCATACGCTCCGCGAAGGGCCATTCAAGGACAAGTCCTGGCTGATTTCATAGCCGAATTCACCGTTCCGGAAGACTTACCCGAAACCAGTGAATCTCCCGAATACATCTGGAAGCTGTATACTGATGGTGCGTCAAATGATCGGTGTTCAGGCGCGGGGGTTGTACTTGAGACTCCCGAGGGCCGATCCATATGTTATGCTCTTAGATTCGACTTTCGTGCAACTAATAATGAAGCCGAATATGAAGCCCTCCTGACCGGCCTAAGGCTTGCCAGAGATTTGAGAATTGTCGCTATAGAAATTTATTGCGATTCGCAGCTAGTGGTATGCCAGGTGCGAGGAGAATACCAGGCGAGAGACCGAAGACTGGCTGCTTACTTGGCACGAGTTCAGGAAATCCTAAACCAGTTTGATTATTATGCCATCTATTATGTGCCTCGGGAACACAATCAGAAAGCCGATTCACTGGCAAAGTTAGCCAGCACAGGCGAAGCGCAACAAATGGGACTTGTCCCCGTTGAAACTTTGGCCACTCCAAGCATCGATCGGATAGAAACGAACTCTGTATTTGAAACCGCTCCCGGTAGAGAATCCTGGATGACTCCGTATCGGAATTACATTGAGAATGGGGTGCTACCTGAACCTAGAAATGAGAAGAGACAAATTCAGCGAAAAGCCTCGCGGTTCGTCATCCAAAACGGAGTCATGTACAGGAGAGGTTATTCCGTTCCTCTCCTCAGATGTATCGCCCACGAGGAAATCAAGCGAGTGCTACATGACGTGCACGAAGGAGAGTGCGGCGATCATACCGGCGGGCAAGCTCTCGCTAAAAAGATACTCCGATATGGGTACTACTGGCCGACGGTGAACCGAGATGCGGCAAACTATGCCCGGAAATGCGATAAATGCCAAATACATGCCCGAATTCCGAGAGCTCCGCCAACTGAAATAACCCAAATGGTCAGTCCCTGGCCATTCGCAATGTGGGGCATTGACATCATCGGCGCTTTGCCTTTAGCAAAAGGCGGTGCGAAATACGCCATCGTCGCAGTTGATTACTTCACAAAGTGGGCTGAGGCCGAAGCCCTAGCAACCATTACGACAAAGAAGGTGATAAATTTCGTGGTTCGCAACATCATCTGTCGATTTGGACTCCCGCATACTATCATCACTGATAACGGAACCCAATTCGAGAGCGCAGAATTCAAGAATTTCTGTCAACGGTTTCATATCCGCAAAAAGTTCTTGGCTGTCGCGCACCCCCAAGCGAATGGACAGGTTGAAGCTGTCAACAAAGTTATAAAATCGATCCTGAAGAAACGATTAGAGAAGGCTGGGGGCAAGTGGGTCGATGAACTTCCTATGGCATTATGGGCCTATCGAACGACCCACAAAACCGCGACCGGACACACTCCGTTTTCCCTATCTTATGGCTCAGAGGCCGTTATTCCGGTCGAGACAGAAGTGCTCTCTCATCGCGTGACTTATTATGATCCAAAAACAAACGCTATCCTCCTAGCCGAGTCTTTGGACCTATTGGATGAAAAATGGGAGGAGGCTGATTTGAGAGCAGCCGCACATCGAAGCCGGGTCGCCCGATTGTACAACACCAGAGTTCGACCTCGAACCTTTGAACTCGGCGACCTCGTGCTCAAGAGAATTTACCCAGTTCCTTCATACATGAAACCGAACTGGGGAGGGCCGTATGTAATTACACGAAAGCTCGGAGATGGTACATTCAAGCTGTCGACTGTTGACGGTCTCGATTTACCGAGGGCTTGGAACAGCGAAAGTCTCCGCCGCTACTACATATGACAGGCTTTATTTATTTCATTCTATTTAGCAATTTGTTTCTGCATTTCAAAATTTAAATTTTGTAATAAGGCAACTGACTTTGCCGCATTTTCTTATTTCAGCAATAAAATGCCACTTCTTCGAGCCAGAGCTGTGATTCATTATGTACGATATACAACATCACGATGCACGAAGAGCTAAATCCCATCACACAATGGGACTTATTCAAATGGAGAGTGGCTGTGATACGACCGGCCACTCACTAGGCGAAACCCGAGCTCGGGGGCAAGCCATGACACCGATATTAATAGGATTGACACACGACAATCCTACAATTAACTCCATATTCCCAGAGTGCGAAATGGAGTATAAACATTCAACTCCGTATTCCCAGAGTGCGAAGCGGAGTATAAAACATCTAACTCCATATTCCCAGAGTGCGAAATGGAGTATAAACATTCAACTCCGTATTCCCAGAGTGCGAAGCGGAGTATAAACACTTAACTCCATATTCCCAGAGTGCGAAATGGAGTATAAACATTCAACTCCGTATTCCCAGAGTGCGAAGCGGAGTATAAACACTTAACTCCATATTCCCAGAGTGCGAAATGGAGTATAAACATTCAACTCCGTATTCCCAGAGTGCGAAGCGGAGTATAAACACTTAACTCCATATTCCCAGAGTGCGAAATGGAGTATAAACATTCAACTCCGTATTCCCAGAGTGCGAAGCGGAGTATAAACACTTAACTCCATATTCCCAGAGTGCGAAATGGAGTATAAACATTCAACTCCGTATTCCCAGAGTGCGAAGCGGAGTATAAACACTTAACTCCATATTCCCAGAGTGCGAAATGGAGTATAAACATTCAACTCCGTATTCCCAGAGTGCGAAGCGGAGTATAAAACATCTAACTCCATATTCCCAGAGTGCGAAATGGAGTATAAACATTCAACTCCATGTTCCCAGAGTGCGAAGCGGAGTATAAACATTCAACTCCGCATTCCCAGAGTGCGAAGCGGAGTATAAACGGTCAACTCCATGTTCCCAGAGTGCGAACAACCGCTTACAAGATGACGCATATCCCCGGAGTGTGGATGGAACGATTCATAAGAGAACGAGCGTAGTTCGACCACTCGGTCCTCGCTCGGTGCCATCGCAAGCTGATCATCACAACTTGACCCCGAAGCTGGAGGCAGAAGCAGATGTTAGTCATTGCCCGAAACTATACGATGTTTAGCTCCGATGCGATTCCCTATCACAACTCGAGTCCGAAAGTTCCATACTTAACAAGTAAAAATGAGCTATTCTTGAAGCAATCAAAAAATGCAAATACACTGGACCAAAGTCCGAACACTGCAATATTCAAGCATAGAGAGGAACGCAAGCAGAAGCTGAAAGACAAAATTTTATTCCAACTAAACTCAAAAACAATGCTTCATACATGAGATCTTTCCCAAAATGTTCCTACTAGCAGGGGCCGAACCCGCATCTAAACACGGCCTACAAAAGGGAAAAGACAGAAAAAATAACAAAAGTCCCTAACTGCCTATGAAAAGGATGTCTAATCCTTCTGCTTCCTCAGCTTCTTCTTCTTCTTTGAGGAACTACTGGAGCCGCCAGTACCCTTTCGCTTGGAGCCTTTCTCCCTAGGCAAGCTCCCCCCGGGTGAAGGCATAATGTCAACGTCCTCGTCTGAGCTGGACTCTATAGGGATGCTTCCCGCGGGAGGAGTGGGAGGAACAGACTCCGCAGCCGGAGGAGGGGCTGGTACACCAGTATCAGTAAGTGTGCCCTCAGGAGACATAGTCATAAGAGGAATGGGGCATTGTGCTGCCGCTCTGTCATCTGCATCACCGCCGTGCGCCGCAGCCGCCATCTCGGCATTGATCTCGGCTAACATCACCGCTTCCCGCCGTGCCCTGGCCTCGCTAGGAGCCGTAGTAGTTTGGGACAAGGTGTCAGATGTAGCCGTGAATCCACCCAAGCCAAATGGCAAGTCCGCAAAAGGATCACTTTGACGGCCAAGAAGCTCGTTTATCATCTGCTCGTCGAAAGAAAGTGAGCTCCCCTCCGTCACTCCAACTGGTGCCATTGCTGCGACGGAGGTCACCTCAGAAACGATGGCTCCTGGCGCTTGACCTAATACTTGGGTGGTAAGAGGCGCAGCTGGTGCAACTCCTGTCACTGATCAAAGGAAAAGACATGTCATTAGCAACATTTCAACACGGGTTCTTCAATCCAAATATATTGGAAGTTAGTTCAAAGTACCTTCCTCGGTTTGGCTCGAGGTCGTCTGAACTACTTCAGAAGGATGTTCCTTAATAGGAGATAAGTGCGGTTGATCTGGGTCATACGCTGGGATAGGCTGGGAGTAGATCATTGAAGTTGGCTCAGACTGAGATGACACGACTATCTCAGAACTCGTAACATGGTGTTCCGCACCAGAGCTCTCTCCGACTTCCTGGACCTGAGCACCAAGCCTCACCTTGTCATGGGAAATCATGGAGTCATGGAGAACCTTCTTTTCGTCATCATTAAGGATGCGGTTCTCCAGCTCGAACTCATCAGGGTGCCCAGATCTCTCCTCATCCACCAGTAGGTTCCAGGCGTTATAGAGATGTGTGGGGTAATCGTCAAGCCATGTCAAGTCTCGGTGCCTTAGCACATTGGCGTTGTAAGTGACGAGTAGCTCCTCCACCTCGGCCTCAATCCTGGCCTCCGCCTGCCGTACTTTCTCATCAACTCCAGCCTCAGCCTCACGGGCTTGTTGTACAGCCGCTTCCTTCTCCTTTTGAAGTGTCACTGCCTGGTCACAGGCTTCCTGCGCAGAGACATTAGCTGCGTCTTTTTCCTTAGCCATCTCTGAAAATTTTGACTTCAGCTCATTAAGCTCCTTGAGAGCGGCATCCCTCTCGGCAGTAATGGAAGTGTTCCTGTGACCCATGTCCTCAATAGCGGTGTAATGTTCTTGTTTCATCCTGGCCATGGCAGCGGTCACTTCATCAACTTTCTTTAAAGCCTCCATTTCAGACTTACGAGAAGACTCGGCCTCTGAGTTGAGCGCTTTTATGATTTGGTCGTTGCGACCCAGCTCCTTCTCAAGTTTCTCGATGGCGACGCCCCGCTCAAATGCCACTTTAGATGCCTTCCTCGCGGCCCGTCCCCACTCCCTATACTGGAAAAAGATATCCGCGACATAATCGTGGATAGTGGTTTCCGCGGTTGGCGGGATTCTCTTCAGATGCGGGGGGAAGACATACCCATCAAAGCAGATGTCAGGAAATTCCTTCCTCATCTGTGCCAATTTGAGCGCTCCTTCGCTAGACGCCTCGGTCGGGACCGACACAGTAGCCGAAGAGGTGGCTATTTCGGTCCTGCGCGGAGGGTCGGACCTCAAAGCTTGGGAAGGCGGCCTAGACCGTGAAGTTTCGGGAGGACGAGTAACTGCGACCGCAGGAGGTGCAGAGGTCCTGGGGGGAGGAGAACGAGATCGGGATCGGTGAACATGTCCCCTATCTCTGTCAGACTTCTCCTGACCAGAGTGTCCCGTATCATAATCTCTCTCGCCCTCTCTCCTGCGTGGCTCGTGATAACGGCGCTTACGCAAACTACCAAGCACAGAACCTTTCCCAGACATCGTACCTGAAAAGAAAACCACAAAGAATCAGTAACCATTTGCGATGTGTTGTTTATGGTTAGGAAAATGTGTTGTGCCGTGAGGAGTGTGTGAATGTGTAACCCCCCGGACCAACCAGAAGTGTCAGTCGCATCGGCAAGCTCAGGCTCGCTAACATCGACAATGTGTCGCGGTCCACCCGACCCAACATCGTGTTGCTCCGGTTCAATGTCAGGGATTGGAGGGTCAACAGGCTCTTCGAGTTGATCTCCAGCTTGCGGGGAGGACGCCTCCGTAATCTTAACTCCTGGCGAAGGACGGTGCAAAACCATAGACTTCCGCCTCCCAGACTTAGACTGTTTCGAAGCCACGGCTTTGCCTTTCCTCTTAGCATCGGACTCTGGGGTTGCAGTAGCAGGTCCGACCAACGGTTCTTCGTCAGTGTGGGTTTTCTCGGAGTCGGATTCCTCGATTATCACGACCTTGGGCTTCATCTGCTTGACCTTTTTCCTGGAAACGGTCTTTAATGCACCGTCGAGTCTTATGCTCTGCCTCCGACCGATCAGCCCAAGGACTCTGAGATTCCGATCTGTCAATACCAGCTCAATATTCCTTTCTTCGCTAGGAATCTCTTGGAGGACCCGAACTATCTCTTTATAATAGCCACCCTCAGGCCGCTGGATGATAGCTGAAAGAAAAAGAGAAGAAGACGTAAGTTTAATTTCACTCCGAAAATTGCCCTGTCAATTACTTGGGAAAAAAGACGATACTCACGTCTGAATAACCATCTTCTGGCAAACCCCGGAGGGCATCGGACATAGAACCACTCCGACTTAAAATAGCTTAGCATAGTCCACGACCCCACGACAACTTGGCAGTTCCTTACAGACTCCAAGAACGTGTAAGATGGGCTGTCAGTCCGACTCTTGAAGTTGAACAAGTATCTTATGTCGGTCATGCGGGGAGGACGATGGAGGTACTCCATGAATACAACGAACAAGCTGTTGAGTGAGGCATATCCGTTTGGATGCAATTGAGACGGAGCGATATCCAGATAAGCCAACACTTCTCTTATATAGTCGTTGAATGGAGGAAGTGTGCCGGCTGCGCACGCATGCCGATTAAAAGCAGTATACCCCTCCGGGGGATTATGTGGCCTATCATCCGGTCCAGGCAACAATACCTCATCCAAAGATAAACCATGCCTTAAGCATATCCTCCCCAGCATGTCTTCGGAGATATTGGATGAGACGGAGTCAGGTGGACTGTTAATGAAGGACGCGTTGGGCAACTCATCCGGAGCTGGGCCAATAGCTTCGGTCTCGATGACCGGAATCTCAATTCTGGGAAGGATAGGGTTCTGAGTTTCTTGCTGCTGCGAACTTGACGGTTCCATCAATAGCTAACTCACGAGAAACCATCATTAGGTGACAAAAAGCCCGTGCATTCCCCAGTGTAAAGTGCATGAATGTGTTGTGTAGTGCGAGTGCTGTGCGTGACTTGAGCAAATTCTGCAGAATTAAAGAAAATGTGCGAGCGACGAGATTCTGGAAGTCAGACAAACATGACCGTCATCGCTAACCGTCATGACTGCGCCATCCAGATAATAACGATCGATTCAAGATTAAAGAGTTCGTTGTATTTTTCTATTAAAAGGCAGTTCCATCGACGAGCTTCGAAAGTCAGTCAAATATGCAATCCTGTAATCAAGTCCAATTATGCAAGGCAGAAGCTCGTCGGAATCGAATGTAAGAACGTGCAAAAGTTCGCTAAGTTCGTCAAATTTCAGCATGGAATCGATCGTAGTTCAAGTTCAAATTCATTCGGAGGCGTGATGTCTTTCGTATCGATCCAGTTCGAATCGATACTTTCGTATCGATCAAGTCAACTCGATACCTTTCGTATCGATGTCAGTTCGTATCGACCGGAGGAGGAGATTTCGTATCGATCAGGTAGGTTTACTTCGCATCGACCAAGGGTAACGGCTGTGAGACAACCAAATGCAATAACTTCGCATCGATCTGTGGTTATCGATATGGGACCGATGAGATCTCTTGGTCTTCGTATCGATCAAGAGAGATAGATTTTCGCATCGATCACGCTGGCCAAGCGCTTACATCGGTCATCTCAGTTCAACACAAGCCCCTACCACCTTAGATCGATGCGAACCTCTGCATCCCCTTTAACCCATCAATCGATGCGAAATCATGAAGTCTGGATCGAGTCGAATCCTCCTGTCCCGGATCGACACGAACTAGTGGTGAAACAGCTACCCCAGAACTCTTTCTTCTCCGATTGAGGCGAGCATAGCCATGGCCATCCTCGACCAAGCTCTGGTCCAGATCTGGCCTTGGCACCACCAAAATCGATAATCAGCGAAAGCACGATGGATCTGAGATCTGAACTTCGTCGCTCGAGTATAGCCGTGATTACTTATTTACCTGAATCGAATTGGAGTTTGGGAAATAATAAGATGATGTTTGATCGATTCGAAGATTGGAGTAATTTTTCTCTCCTGCTTGTCTGTGAATCGATACGAGAAGGCAGAAGACAACAGTAAAAGTAAAAGGTAAAAAAGTGAGAAATGGCAAAGTCCCAGATATTTATATGAAGCCTAGGACGGAACCGAGTCGATTCGACTCCCAGTCAATCTGACCGGTCGCAACCAGTCAAACAGCATATCGATGCGAGCATTCGTATCGAACCCACTAACCTTTATCGGTTCGAAGCGCACAGGGGGGCCAGGTGAATACGATGGGTAGATGCACGCGCTTTCCTCGTATCCATCAAGCTGTACATTCGTAGAGGCGAAATGTTCACCAAACACCATCGTTTCGAAACATCCAGAGTATGGGCCATCGATTCGAAACAGAGCAGACCTGTTAATACGAGCGTCCATTTCGTATCCATCAGAATCTATCGATGCGAACATCCATTTCGTATCCATCGGAATCTATCGATGCGAACATCCATTTCGTATCCACCAGATATCACCAATTCGAACCAGAATTCACCACCATTTGTGACCATCGATACGAATGGTTGTTTTCGTATCCATCAAGTCAACCCACATCGATACGAAAGAAGGTTTTTTGACTTTGAGCATCGACTCGTAAGCGGACCAATACGAGAGAATGGCTAAGGGGTACGACTTCCAAAGTTATTCGAAGAAGGCCTGCAGCTTTTCAAAGCACGTCATGTTTTCACAAGACGTACTTTGGGGGGCAAATGTTATCCCGCCTTTTGGCAAGGCCAGGACATCAAGGAGTTGGGTTCCGAATGCCGTTTGTCGTGAATATCGATGAATTTTGACCAAGTCCGGATCAAGCCCCAATCGATGGGACATGATCGGGAAAGCTAAAGCAAACCAACGCTCCAAGTTTCAGATCGAACCGACTTCGTAAGCTCAAGTTACGATGGATGCAAGGCAAGGGGAAGAGCACATTTTCGTGTCCATCAATGAGCGGCAGTTCGTATCGATGGATTTCGTATCCATCGATGGTCCTCGTTTTCGTATCCATCGTCCAATGCCTACTTCGTATCCTTCAGCCAATGCCTACGTCGCATCCATCAGACAGTGCTTACTTCGTATCCATCAGCCAGTGTCAACTTCGTATCCATCAGACAGTGCCTACTTCGTATCCATCAGATAGTGTTTGCCTCATATCCCAGGATGAAGTCCTACTCGAATCCATCAGGTCAACCAGCTTGGATAACGTGTCATTTCTCGAAGTGAACGAGGCGAAATACATGGAGACGATGCAGTCAACGCGGAGCGAATATCGGATCGAGGCGAAGCGCATGCACCACGTCTTCTCCTGATGCGAATGCGCCGAGATGTATGGAGTCGACGCGGTCGATTCGGAGTGAAGACCGGATCGAGGCGAAGTGTGCGTTCCACGTCTTCACAGAGGCGCGTGATACCATCGAATCGAAGCTCAAAGCGCAGGGAAATGGATACGAACCAGACAGCCTATGAGGAGTTCCAGTTCGTATCGACCATATCTCATAATCCACTGATCCAAACATGATGAAATTTTAACTGAAGGTTGCACACATAACAAGGAATATCTCCACCAATTTTGAGCTCAATTGGAAGTAATCCTGATCGATACGAAATGATTTCGTATCGATCACAGATTGGCTTGAAACTCTCTGGAAGTGGTCGAATGGGCCCCCTCACGTGTCAGGCCAAGTCTCCCGGGGTTTGAGCGAAATCCAAGCCTCCTACGCCTATAAATAGAGCCCCAGAATCAACGAAAAAAGGATCTTTTTTCTCTGAAGCGTCCAGACTCTGCCGGATTGAGATTTGCATCATACTTTTGCTGTCAATTTCGAATTCTAAACTGTAATCCGCTGTTCATCGCTGTAAACGCTTGTAATCATTGAAAGAGAATCAATAAAATCATCAAAACTTCATAGTGGACGTAGGCTGTACGCCGAACCACTCTAAACTGCTTGTCTGTGCACTTTACATTCTTATTTGTTGGAGTTTTTGTTAGATAATCTCTGTTTTACATTTATAATCTTCATTTTATCTCTTCAAACAACTCCCGAAGAGTGTTGTGCCCATTTTTGGTACAAACATCAGCCTCGGTCTCTTCTTGGCTCTTTTCTTCAGCTTGGGTAAGAGGAGACTCAGTAATGGCAAGCTTAGCTTTAGCATCTTTTGCAGCAAGAGGGGAATGAGAGCTAGAACCGATGATATCAACATCAGTCAAAGTTGAAGTATGGACAGGGGCAGGTAGAGACGTTGTCTTTTCTCGATGTTCCTCTACCACTGTCCCGGCTCTAGCTTCGGCAAGTTGCTCTTTGCCTCTAATAAGCGCATCACGTGCTTCATCATCTTGATAAAGCGCTACAAGGTCTGCTTCCGCATAGCCGGCAAATGTATCAAGTATGGTCTCCCAAACTTCAGCAAGTGTAATCTCATATTTGGGACCCAAGAATGAAAGGCTGTCGCGGCCCAAAACGCTGTGCATGTAGAAGTCAAATAGAGTAGAATCGATGCTAGCTTTAGTGGCTTCGTGAGACTCTTCGGCCGCAACTTGTCCAGCGACCGCGTCATCACGTTCCTTCTCAACTTTAAGAAGCTTAGCTTTCAGCATCTCAATCTCTGCATTTTGGGACACAATTGTTCCTCGCAGCTCAGCATTTTCTGTGCGATATTTCTCAGTAATGTGCTGCTCAGCTGCAAGCTTCATTTCGGCGTCCCTTTGCGCAGCATGTGCATCCCGCACTTGCTTCTGAAAGACTTCTTCCTTTTGAGTGTGTGATGCAGAAGATGAGGCCAGATCTTCCTTAAGTCGCTTGACTTCAGATTCAAGCTTTGCGTTGTCGTCTGCGATGCTCGTCATCTCCGCATCATGCTGCTTACACCATTTGTCCCATTCTGATTTATCATTCTCCATGGTCATCATCGCCTCAAGATTAATGTGGTTGACCCTTTGAAGTTCGTCGACAAGTTTCTGCCATTGCGACATCCTCTCAATATTAAGCCTGACCGCGTCAAGACTTTTAAGCATGTCTTGCTTATCAATCGAAACCAAATCCAAGTCAAAGCGCACTCCTTTTAGGCACCAATTCGGAAATCGGCTCTGAAGCATTGGAGGGCCGTCTTTAACTTGATATTGTGGCCTGGAGATGATTGCTTGAATGTCGGTTTTCTTTAAAGGAGGAGAGCTAGCAGGGATATTAGAAGATATAGGAGCGTCAGTTTTCTCAGAAATTTCAGACGCGTCCTTCTCATCAAGTTTAACCCGTTTACTTAGGTCATTGGTAGCATGCTTCTTCCCTTTGTCATCGTGATATTTTCTTTTATGAGAGTCATCATCTCTCCTTCTTTGCTGCTCTTCGTAAGCGCGCCTCTCTTGAGTTTTTCTAGCTGCGCGCTCTTCGTCAGATTCTTTGCGGGAGGGAAGATAACGTCCATAATCGTAAGAATCACGCCCTCCGTAGCGCCGAAAGTTGTCATAATACGAGCCAGTTCGTCCCATTGTAGAGCTTGAAAAAAAAAAAAAAGACAAGTCTTAGAAATCTTCAAATTAAAGGGGGCTAAATTCGTATAAGTGCTGAGCATCCTAAGTGTGTGAGATGTGCAAACTACGAGCGTCAAACTACAAACCACTCTTTGGTTGAGGAATAATAGCAGATTGGGAAATGGGAGTTGATTCTTGAGCTGGCAAAGTTTGCTGCAAGGTAGATGTTGCTTCTGTTACAGGAGAGGTGACTTTGGTTATGTCATCTTTAAAGAGCTCTCGGGAAGTTATCATTATATCACTTAAGCCATCGAAGGTGTCATCATCATGATGCCCAGCAGAGTTTTCTTTTTCAGCTTCCACATCGGCTGACTTTTCAGTGATTCGAGGATTTTCTTCCTCTTCGATAATTGGGGCAAGTGCCAGTTTGCTGGACGGGCCCGCAACATCGGTAAGTCTGGGACATTTTACCAGTAAAGTTTCAGTAGCAGTTTCTTTCGGTATGGGGTCTTCAACAGAAAGTGGGGCATCTGCTATCTTCGAAGGAGAGTCGGAAGCTTCATGAGGCTGTGTAGAGCGAGAAGAGTGTAAAAGCCCATACTGGTGCAAAAATTCATCTTTCAGCAAAAATTTGGCACTTCTATCTTCTGCCGCCACAGCATTTAAAGTTTCAAGGATCGATTTGAGGCTCGGATTTCTGAGCGGAGGAGGAAGTGCTGGAAAAAGAATGAAGATAAGCATTTGATGATTCGGATTTCGAAAAGTCTATAAGATGAACAGAGAAAGGCAAGTCTTACTCCCAATTCTCCAAACTGCGTAGAATCCCGGAGGACATCGAACAAAGAAGAACTGGTTTAAAAAGCCATGAGCACTTTCAGGCAAATCCAAGATCAATTTCCGATTCCTGGCACCCCTTACGAGTACAATCGAAGGATGATCTTTATTCTTAGAGAAGGTGCATAGATAGCAAATTTCTTCAAAGCTCGGAAGACGGTCAAGCGTCCTCCTAAACAGAACACATAAACCCATCAGAACGGCGTAACCGTTGGGGTGTAGCTGAAAAGGCGAGATAGCTAGTCGAAGGAAGAGTTCCCGGAGAAATTCATTGAAAGGCGGAATAGCTCCGTTCAAGCACATATGGCGATTCACCGCGACAAAACCTAGGGGTGGTCTGTCAGCTGTATCACTTGCTCCAGGGAATATAGCGTCTGAATCAGCAATACCAAATTGGATACACAGTTGTCTAAAAATTCTGTGACTAAGGGTATTCGGAGTTCTCTCCGGAGGATCAATCAGTGGATTGGCAATAGGGAAAGCTTCTTCAGTTGGTCCTGAATCTTCTTGTTGAGACATCATTCTACACAATCAACTGGATATTTAAATATAAAGGTGCACGTTTCCTAAAAAGTGTGAAGTGTTGTGCAAAACTAAAACAATAACGAGCAAGTATAACCGAAATTGAGACAATTGATGTTTGTCGATTATAAAGTTTCGAGGCTTGTTATTTCAGAATTAAAATACAATGTTGTGTTGATGCAAACAAGTCAGCTTAGGTTGATTATTCCAGCTTTGTTTCAACACTTCATTTGAATTAGTCATTTCACAGCATTTCATTCACAGAATTCATTTAAGTTAATTATTCGTTATCAACTAATCTGTCATGCGATGTGGCAATCGATGGCAGTATATTTGTCCCGTTTTTCTACAAGTGTTGTATTTAGGCAGGTTATTAGCATTAAAGTCAAGACAGTGTGAAAGGAATTACAACACAGTTCAGATTCAAGAATCCAGCCAACTTCTGTGCAAATTCCTCCAAGTCTTAAGTCGTTTGACGACCTATCATAGGTCAGGGCTTTTAAGTCGTACTGTGCGAGTCAAGAAGTTCAAGGCAGTGCCAAGGTGGTTCAAGTCCTAGGTCGTTCTACAACCTATCATAAGTCGCAGCATTTCTAGGTCGTACAGTGTAACTGAATAAGTCAAAGCGGTGCAATTTTATCTAAGTCCTAGGTCGCGCGCGACTTGGCTTTAGGTCGAAGACTCTTTAGGTCGTGAAGATTATTAGATCGCAAAGACTCTTTAGGTCGAAGACTCTTTAGGTCGTAAACTCTTTAGGTCGAAGGCTCTTTAGGTCGTGAATATTCCTGCGCGACCAAACTCTTAGGTCGTCCAAATCTGGTAAGTTATTGACTTCCTCTCCAAGCAACACCATATTGGATCCAATAACCCAATACCGCCATTATAAAAGAATTCGATATCTTCCCCATTCCATCTTCGAGTCGTCCAGCAAATCAACTGGAAGTCATCCATATACCTCTGAATCATTCGACCAATCAATTGAAAATCCCACCGATCCGTTGTGAAAATTTCCGTGCGATCATGAATCAATGCAACATATCAAACAACGATCGAAAATCGATCGAAACAACCAAAAAACTGAAGCATGACACACGGAATTAAATTTGGGTCAGTAAACGTGGATTTACGATCGATCAGCAATTGCGAAAGAGGAGAGATTAATCCACTTACGTAATATACTGATAGAAGTGAATCGATGTTTTGCTGGGATGAATTAACCTCCGAAGAATTAAGAATTCGTCAATGGCAATAGGGTCTTAGAGCAGTAAAGTGGAGAGGAAGGACGACCTAATCTATTTATATGGAACTGGGAGAAGAATGCGAATAGGCGTGCAAGTTTTACATCGTTCGCGACCTAGCAAAGTTAAGTAGAAGCATACGACCTAAGGTATAGTCATATACTTCGAGGGGCAAATGTTAACTCCTTTATTTCAGCGACCTAAAATTTCGTGATCTAAAAGAATGTTGCGACCTAAGGAAGCTACGACCTAAGGAAGTTGTGACCTAAGGAAGCTACGACCTAAGGAAGCTACGATCTAAGGAAAAGGCTACGACCTAAGAAGTCTGTGACCTAAGAAGTCTGCGACCTAAGAAGTCTGCGACCTAAGAAGTCTGCGACCTAAAAAGTCTGCAACCTAAGAAGTCTGCGACCTAAGAAAATCTGTGACCTAACTGCATAGCGACCTAACTACAGAAAGAGCTTGCGACCTATAGAAGCTCATGACCTAAGGCAGTTAGCGACCTAATTACTAAAGCAGCTCAGCGACCTACGACCTAAGAGGCAAACGAGCTAAGACTCCAACGACCTAAAGCTCCCACATATAGACCTAAAGCTCCCACATATATTCCTAACTCGTTTGCGACCTACCACTTGTTCAAATGAAGCCAAGTGCTACTACATCAGCTGATTTCTTAAGTCACAAGGGGACTGCGACCTAGCTTAGGTCGCTCGCGACCTACGACCTAACTAAGGTCGTACGCGACCTAAGACTTAGCAATTTCTCTGCCCAGAATTCAGAGCTGCTCCTATAAATACCCCACCACTTCCAACATGAACGGGACTTTTGGCCATTCATTTCTTCAAGCACCATTACTCTATCGAAGTCTTCACTCATTCAACAATCAAAGATCTTCAAGCATTCGAGACGCTACAACAATGTTCTAGAAGAACTCCTTACATCCAACACAGATTCGTCGAGTTTCATGATTAAAGATTGAGCCAGTAGTCAAGAGTGCTTTCGTGATCAAGTTGTATTGTATTTTGAAGGATATTGTATCAAATTGTAACCGAATCAGCAATAAAAGATTATAAAGTGGACGTAGGCTCAATTACGGGCCGAACCACTATAAACCTGTTGTTCATTTACTTCTTTTCTGCAATTTTCAGCTTATATTCTGTTCCCGTACCAACGGGTGGTGCTTTCATGATTCTATTACACACACCGGGTGTTAGCGTTCACTTTTTAGCGTTAACACTGGTAAAGCCAGCATGAGAAATGCAATCAAATGAATTCTAAATGTTTAAATAAACATTTCAAAATAAAGGTATCTCGTAAGACCACGTCGCACATAATAAAGTAGATGGGATGCTCGTGAGGGTACATGTAACGACCCCGAATTTTATATAAATTTAAAATTTGATAATTTGAATAAAATTTGTGAAATAAATCGATTTAAGTGATGCGAGTTTCCCCGATCTTCGAATAAATTTTGGATGAATCATTTAAATTAAAAATATTGTATATATATTGAATTTGAGTTTTAAATCTAAAGTAAATGGTTTAATAATATTTTGAATTTATAAAAATATATATAGAGAAATATAAAACAATAATTATTAAAGTAAAATTAATAATAAATATTAAACTAAATCTTAATATCATGTTAATAAGTTAATACAACTATATAAAATAAATTATAGAAAATATATATAAAGTAACACAGAGATAAAATTTACCAACATATTGGAATGGAGATTTATTTACATTATACTACAAAGTAATGAAACAAACAAATAGAAAAGAAGCAAACAAAACACATAGTCAAGTATGTACACTTGCAAAATGAAGACAATAAGATATATGGGTATGAAGACAAAGACAAGGAACATAAACAAAGCAAAGAAAATAAAATATCTTTGTACAAATAAACAAAGTATATAGGAAAAAAAATCAACATACAAAAAGGCTGCCAGGTAAATAAGAATATGTATAAGTATGGAGACATATACCTTGGCATTAAATGCAATATCATCTCAGCCGAGATGTTGGCAAGTATAATATGTTGCCTGTAAAATAGGAATGGAAGACAATGATAATATGAAACATAAAGGACATAAGCATTTAATATAGCAAACCAAAGTCAATTCGAAATCTTACAAAGCTCATTTCAGCCACCATATGAAGAAAAAATCTCTGATCAGACTTTGTACAAACAAGCAAATAATATATATCACTTGTACAAACAAATAATAACCCTGTACAAAAGCAAAATGATCATCCTGTAACTTCATTTTCTTATATCCAACTCTTCATCCCAGTTTCGTTCTTGAAGCTGAGAAAACTAAAAGTAGTCATCATTCAAACTTTAACAAAAATCTTCAATTAAAACATCAATACAAATATCTGAAAGTAGAAGATTAAGCAAGACAGTTTCAAAACAAGCAAGAATTCAAGGCCTGTTGCAACATAAAGCTCTGTTCTTCTTTTCTCTAGAAACTAAGGTGAGCAATCCCACTTTCAATTGTCCATACTCTCTGATATTGTATTGATGATGCTTTGAAATGAAAGTTATTTTATGCCTGCATATGACTTATATATGTGAAAAGGTGGTTATGTATGATTTCAAGGAATCAGGGTTCTGGTTTTAGTTACAGGTTTTGAAGTTTTAGTTTAAAAAATTCCAATTGCGGATTTCAATGTTTAAAAGCCTTTGGTGTTTTTTTAAAGATAAACTGTTTTTGTTGCTCACACCAGTCCCATGACTGATCCGGAGTTTATTGTTCCCTTCCTAAACTCTGGGTGCCCACCATTTTCCACACGGGCAGTCTAGAGTTGGGTTTTCTCAGATATCAGGTTTAGTAGATTATCTGGAGCTGGTTCAGTTCTTGGAGTTCATGGACTGACGCTGCTTATCTTGGAGCATTCTATTGGAGACATTCTATCCGCTGCTGGTGTTATCTATTTTCTTTTCGCTGCTATTTCTTGTATCATATCTCTGATGTATATTGATATCTGTTGTATCATTCTGTTGTACCTGTCATTGTATCAATGTTATGTAATTGATATATTCTTTTTCCGCTGTGTTGTTATACTTAATGGTGTTATAAGCTCCGGTGAATCGGATTTGAACGGTCGAATCTACGGCATTTTAGTACAAGGTGAAGTACGGATGTCGATTTTCGAACGCGAAAAATTCGTATCGTTACATTTGGTATCAGAGCTAGGGTTGAACTTTAGCTCAGGAGTATAACACATTAAGTAGCTCATTAGAGATAGGGTGAAGTATACCCTAGAATGAGTATTCCTCAGATATCCGTTCAAATGCCTCAGTAAATTCTCTTGCTATCCACTGATAGTAAGTATGAGTGCAAGAAGAGGATGAGATAGGGGACAGAGAAATACGACTATGAAATGGTCGATACTCTGTAACAACAAGGAAGCAATCTTTTCTCTATCAATTTATTTTGTTCAATATCTCTTCTCAATTCTTCGATAGTTTCTGGTAGATCCAGGAAGAAGATTTGATACATTTGTGTGGGACATAAACTCCAAAATAGACCAAAATTGTTTATATGGATGAATTGGTTGCTTTGATTGCTATGTTTGAAAAGTATACTTTAGTTCTAAACTAAAAGTTTTGAAGTTGTATCAATATATCTGTCTATTTGTGGGTCCGGATATATTCTACGAATGGTTAGTTATCCCTTCGAACTAACCGATGCCCCTGCATATTTCGTAGATCTAGATAACCCGAGTATTTTGTGAAGTGTTAAACAGATTCGTTCTTGTATCTATTATTTATATTCTGATTTGGTAAGCCAAATGCAGAATAAATATTCAGTTTGATTTGATGAAATATTCTTCATCTATCTTTGTGTCTTCTTGGCAATTTCGAGGACGAAATTCTTTTAAGGGGGGAAGTCTGTAACGACCCCGAATTTTATATAAATTTAAAATTTGATAATTTAAAGAATTTTTGAATAAAATTTGTGAAATAAATCGATTTAAGTGATGTGAGTTTACCCGATCTTCGAATAAATTTTGGATGAATCATTTAAATTAATTATATTGTATATATATTGAATTTGAGTTTTAAATCTAAAGTAAATGGTTTAATAATATTTTGAATTTATAAAAATATATATAGAGAAATATAAAACAATAATTATTAAAGTAAAATTAATAATAAATATTAAACTAAATCTTAATATCATGTTAATAAGTTAATACAACTATATAAAATAAATTATAGAAAATATATATAAAGTAACACAGAGATAAAATTTACCAACATATTGGAATGGAGATTTATTTACATTATACTACAAAGTAATGAAACAAACAAAAAGAAAAGAAGCAAACAAAACACATAGTTAAGTATGTACACTTGCAAAATGAAGATAATAAGATATATGGGTATGAAGACAAAGAGAAGGAACATAAACAAAGCAAAGAAAATAAAATATCTTTGTACAAATAAACAAAGTATATAGGAAAAAAAATCAACATACAAAAAGGCTGCCAGGTAAATAAGAATATGTATAAGTATGGAGACATATACCTTGGCATTAAATGCAATATCATCTCAGCCGAGATGTTGGCAAGTATAATATGTTGCCTGTAAAATAGGAATGCAAGACAATGATAATATGAAACATAAAGGACATAAGCATTTAATACAGCAAACCAAAGTCAATTCGAAATCTTACAAATCTCATTTCAGCCACCATGTAAAGAAAAAATCTCTGATCAGACTTTGTACAAACAAGCAAATAATATATATCACTTGTACAAACAAATAATAACCCTATACAAAAGCAAAATGATCATCCTGTAACTTCATTTTCTTATATCCAACTCTTCATCCCAGTTTCGTTCTTGAAGCTGAGAAAACTAAAAGTAGTCATCATTCAAACTTTGACAAAAATCTTCAATTAAAACATCAATACAAATATCTGAAAGTAGAAGATTAAGCAAGACAGTTTCAAAACAAGCAAGAATTCAAGCCTGTTACAACATAAAGCTCTGTTCTTCTTTTCTCTAGAAACTAAGGTGAGCAATCCCACTTTCATTTGTCCATACTCTTTGATATTGTATTGATGATGCTCTGAAATGAAAGTTATTTTATGCCTTCATATGACTTATATATGTGAAAAGGTGGTTATGTATGATTTCAAGGAATTAGGGTTCTGGTTTTAGTTACAGGTTTTGAAGTTTTAGTTTAAAAAATTCCAATCCTCTTCCTCTAATCTCTTCTAACCTATGATGCTTAAAGGAAAATTGCTTGTTTGATCATGAACTAAGTTTTAACAATTCATCCAAGTCAAACAACTTAGCACTGTCCCTTGGAAATCCAAAATAACTGAGCAAACTTCCTCTTTTTAACCTTTAATATGGTATAGTGTTCTGACGCTTGTGAGTAACTTTTAAATTTTAAATTATAACTTAGGTTGCATGCTAGTATGGTTGGATATAAATAAGTACTGCATGTGTATAGATAAAAATCTGATGTAAATATTTATATGTATGCATGTTGATTGTGCTCTGCTATGTTCCCAGTTCCATGTTTTCATTTTAAAAATCCCTTACCACCTAATTTAATTTGTGATAGGATCTGATTATAAACTAATATTGTTTGATTTAACTTAGGTTATTGTAATAAAATAAAAATAAAATAAAAATCAAGTTAAATTAAAACTTGATGGCCTCTGGAAGTATAAAACATCAATGCATGATGATATGAATTGAAATTCATACTGTATAATTTGTAAATCCAGTATTATAAATCGAAAACATCATCTGAAATTTGATTTTTAACACAAGAATTAGGATTTTTAGAATTAAGTTGAAGGTGCGGTTTGGTATTGAACTAAAATGGGATTATTTGATTTTTCTGGTGATCTTTGTATCGTGAGGGCTCGGGGTTCTTCCAGGTGATGGAGGAGGGTTAGGAGTCGCTAGGAAAAATATAGGATGGTGTTGAATTTCGGTGAGCAGGTTGCAGTAGTGAGAAATTTCCTGGAACCCTAGTTTTTAACTAGGAATGATGAAGCGATCACTGCGGTTCATCGAGTTGATCGAGTTCAACTAGCTTTTGGGTGATGGGTGTTTGGAAGTAGAAGAAGGTTTGGCCAGAGTGTCAACGACTCTGATGGTCGGGATTGTGCTGGCGAGGCAAATTTCCAGGTTGAAACATTTACTCGGATGATGGTTCCAAGTTTAGATTGAAACTCGAATTCAAATTCTAGTTGGGGTGAAATTAATCTGATGATTGCGTTGAGGTGATGGAGTGTTTTTGGATTTGGGGTCGTGGGGACTCAGGGGGTCGTCGAAGATTGTCGCGATGATGAACGGAAGGCGGCGGCGTTTGTGAACGTGCACGGCGTGCACGTCATGTCTGGAAATCGTGGAGTTGGGGAAGAAGTCACACACTCGGGTTCATGCACGTGTTACTCGCGAGATTGACTCAAAGCAGAGATGAGAAGTGCGAACTCGAAGATGGGTTCGGGTTTAATCAGCGACTGTCTCGGGTCTGAAGCCTTAACAAAACAAGTTCTGAATTTTGAATAAAATAAGTTTTAAAACTTTATCCTTAAACAAATTTCTTTATAATAAAAGTATAATTAAATTTTGATCAATAAAAGTTGTACAGCTATTCAACTTAAAATTATTTAAGTTTGGGTTTCTAAAATCTACTTTGAAAATAAAAATTTAATAGTTTAAATTAAGAATTCGATTTAAAAGTTAATGGTTTATCCTAAACAATGTTGTTGACTTGAAATTAACCAAGATTAGTAATTTATTCATAAGAAATCAATCTGGTATAAATTAATTATGATCAGATATTAATTGATCCTACTTGTGAATGTTTGGATTCTATTGGATGCGAATTGTTTGATATCCCTGATTTGTGATGCTTTGTGATATACCCTGATTTATGTTGTGATCTGAAATTTCTATTTCTGTGATATATTACTATGTGAATATGAAACCCCCGTAAACGACACTTGAATTTCGATGCGACAGGGAGTCGGATTCCAGTTGGTTATCCGTAACCCACATCGAATCGTAATAGTGAATCTTTGTGACTGATAAATTTATTTTATCTATGAATCTGTAAATGAAGATAAGCGTTGTGGATTATACCGCTTATCGATATTGATATATCTGTGATGATTGAATGATGTTGCACTATTGTGTGTGAAACCCGTGGACCACACTTTTACACACACAAATATGGATTTCACGTGGAAATCGGTTAAGTCACAGATAATTTAAATTCAACGTTCTGAAATTGAAATTTTAATTTCAATTGATTTTGAAATTGGGAATTTGGGTTTAAAGTGAAAAGCTTTTGAAATGGAATTTCAAATATAAAAGTTATTTTGAATAACTTAATCTAGTTTTGAAAATTTAAATAATTTGATTTAAATTTGAATTCAAGTTTGAAATTGAATTCTATGATTTGAAACTAAGGATTAAAGATGTTGTACAAGTTATATATGGGTTAAACCATTTTAAAGTATTGATTTGGGAATTTGAATTTAATTCAAGGGTTTTAACTCGTGTAAATATAACTGGATTTTTCTGAAAACGAAACTATTTGTTTTCAAATAGTAAAAGCTTTCACAAAAGTAATGAATTTCCAATTTGTGTTGAAAGAATTTCAAGTTTGAAATGGAATTGAAATGTTTTGAAAACTATGAAATGAGTCTTTGATTTCAAAGACCGAACGAGTTAATCCAACTTGAAATGGAATTGTTTTGAAAGCTATAAGTTAAATCTTGATTTAAGGATTTAACGAGTTAATCCAATTGAAATGGAAATCGATTTGGAAATCTATGAATAGATCTTTGTGAATGGGGTAAATTTTGTGAATTGAATCTTTTTGTTTAAAAGATTAAAAGTGTGGAAAATTGTTTAAACCATTGAAGGTTTTTGAAATGAATCTTTTTGTTTAAAAGATTGGAAATGGTAAATTGTTTTACCATTCGAATGAAATGTTTTGGGCTTTAAGCTCTGATTTAACTGAGACCCCAGTATCCATATGTTTTTTTAATTGCGCTAGTTATTCGGTTTACCCGGGAGAGGACCTTTGTGTCGTATAACCCATTCCGAATAATGATACGTCGTATATGGATAGCATTTGAAGACCGGTGGTGAAGACCGGGTATTTGCGAGAACGATAGGATGACCTATCGATTGTCTCTGTACTGAGTGGCGCCGGTATAGAGATTTCCTAAGTGATGGGAAATCCAATCGAGATTGTGAATACCCGGATTTGCAAGGGCTTCTTTGGAAGTGCCTTCGGTTCTGTTCGAACCCGGAACAGACTTGTATGGATGTGTGTCTGACATTACACTTTGAGATGTAAAGCTGGTTTCTATCAAATACATTTCTGTTGGTGGTGGAGAATTTATTCTCTTAGCTTAACACCCTTCTCTGAGACGTACGAGCTCAGAGGTTATAGTTGATGGTTACTAGTGATACATTCCCAATTTGGTAATGTGGCATACGAAGTGCTGTTGATCAATTGTTGATCAAAGCGTTGCTTTGTGAAAAAGCGTGGCTTTGTGAAAAAGTGTAGCTTTGTGGACGAGACTTCGTCGAGCCTCACAACTCGGTAATGGTCGAAACAGGAATGTTGCGACAAAGGTTTTTAGGGGTAGCGCCCCTAGGGTATGTCATTTCCTTCTGGATAAAAGGTGATATCATGGTATGGAGCCCAGATATTTTACCTATGTTGATTATATTTTGTGGCTGTTGCTTTATGATCGAGGTACCTCGGATAAAGGTCGGTGACGACCGGGGGATGACATGACTCGTGTGTTAGTTACCTAGTTACAGCTGTACAGCGTGAGGTAGCGTCAGTGTGTTAGTTACCTAGTTACAGCTTTACAGCGTGAGGTAGCGTCGGACTTTTGTTTGCAGAGATCCGGTTAGGATCCGGGGCGTCTTTCCAGAGGCGTTTCTATTTCGGTAAGGAAGTTCCTTAGCCTGATCATTTGTTGGAAATCCAAAGAAACAATACGAACCCTGTACGGTTTTAGTTGTATAACCTTCCATGGAATGTGGCGGTAACCTGATATTGAACATGGTAGCTATAGTAGGCATACGATGAAATGTTGTATGCTGGCTAAGATTTATATTATATTTTCGAAATGTTTTCGACACTATGCACTAATGATAATAATATCGAATGATTTTGCGTAGTAAGCATTTTTGACTATCATAAGAAGAAATCTCCTCCAATTCTGCGATTGCATTGTGTGTGTGGTGGGAGGTCTTATGGTAGTTTCATTTTCGAAAAGCATTGCGGATTTCAATGTTTAAAAGCCTTTGCTGTTTTTTTAAAGATAAACTGTTTTTGTTGCTCACACCAGTCTCATGACTGATCCGGAGTTTATTGTTCCCTTCCTAAACTCTGGGTGCCCACCATTTTCCACACGGGCAGTCTAGAGTTGGGTTTTCTCAGATATCAGGTTTAGTAGATTATCTGGAGCTGGTTCAGTTCTTGGAGTTCATGGACTGACGCTGCTTATCTTGGAGCATTCTATTGGAGACATTCTGTCCGCTGCTGGTGTTATCTATTTTCTTTCCGCTGCTATTTCTTGTATCATATCTCTGATGTATATTGATATCTGTTGTATCATTCTGTTGTACCTGTCATTGTATCAATGTTATGTAATTGATATATTCTTTTTCCGCTGTGTTGTTATACTTAATGGTGTTATAAGCTCCGGCGAATCGGATTTGAACGGTCGAATCTACGGCATTTTAGTACAAGGTGAAGTACGGATGTCGATTTTCGAACGCGAAAAATTCGTATCGTTACATTTGGTATCAAAGATAGGGTTGAACTTTAGCTCAGGAGTATAACACATTAAGTAGCTCATTAGAGATAGGGTGAAGTGTACCCTAGAATGAGTATTCCTCAGATATCCGTTCAAATGCCTCAGTAAATTCTCTTGCTATCCACTGATAGTAAGTATGAGTGCAAGAAGAGGATGAGATAGGGGACAAAGAAATACGACTATGAAATGGTCGATACTCTGTAACAACAAGGAAGCAATCTTTTCTCTATCAATTTCTTTTGTTCAATATCTCTTCTCAATTCTTCGATAGTTTCTGGTAGATCCAGGAAGAAGATTTGATACATTTGTGTGGGACATAAACTCCAAAATAGACCAAAATTGTTTATATGGATGAATTGGTTGCTTTGATTGCTATGTTTGAAAAGTATACTTTAGTTCTAAACTAAAAGTTTTGAAGTTGTATCAATATATCTGTCTATTTGTGGGTCCGGATATATTCTACGAATGGTTAGTTATCCCTTCGAACTAACCGATGCCCCTGCATATTTCGTAGATCAAGATAACCCGAGTATTTTGTGAAGTGTTAAATAGATTCGTTCTTGTATCTATTATTTATATTCTGATTTGGTAAGCCAAATGAAGAATAAATATTCAGTTTGATTTGATGAAATATTCTTCATCTATCTTTGTGTCTTCTTGGCAATTTCGAGGACGAAATTCTTTTAAGGGGGGAAGTCTGTAACGACCCCGAATTTTATATAAATTTAAAATTTGATAATTTGAATAAAATTTGTGAAATAAATCGATTTAAGTGATGCGAGTTTCCCCGATCTTCGAATAAATTTTGGATGAATCATTTAAATTAAAAATATTGTATATATATTGAATTTGAGTTTTAAATCTAAAGTAAATGGTTTAATAATATTTTGAATTTATAAAAATATATATAGAGAAATATAAAACAATAATTATTAAAGTAAAATTAATAATAAATATTAAACTAAATCTTAATATCATGTTAATAAGTTAATACAACTATATAAAATAAATTATAGAAAATATATATAAAGTAACACAGAGATAAAATTTACCAACATATTGGAATGGAGATTTATTTACATTATACTACAAAGTAATGAAACAAACAAAAAGAAAAGAAGCAAACAAAACACATAGTCAAGTATGTACACTTGCAAAATGAAGACAATAAGATATATGGGTATGAAGACAAAGACAAGGAACATAAACAAAGCAAAGAAAATAAAATATCTTTGTACAAATAAACAAAGTATATAGGAAAAAAAATCAACATACAAAAAGGCTGCCAGGTAAATAAGAATATGTATAAGTATGGAGACATATACCTTGGCATTAAATGCAATATCATCTCAGCCGAGATGTTGGCAAGTATAATATGTTGCCTGTAAAATAGGAATGCAAGACAATGATAATATGAAACATAAAGGACATAAGCATTTAATACAGCAAACCAAAGTCAATTCGAAATCTTACAAAGCTCATTTCAGCCACCATATGAAGAAAAAATCTCTGATCAGACTTTGTACAAACAAGCAAATAATATATATCACTTGTACAAACAAATAATAACCCTGTATAAAAGCAAAATGATCATCCTGTAACTTCATTTTCTTATATCCAACTCTTCATCCCAGTTTCGTTCTTGAAGCTGAGAAAACTAAAAGTAGTCATCATTCAAACTTTAACAAAAATCTTCAATTAAAACATCAATACAAATATCTGAAAGTAGAAGATTAAGCAAGACAGTTTCAAAACAAGCAAGAATTCAAGCCTGTTGCAACATAAAGCTCTGTTCTTCTTTTCTCTAGAAACTAAGGTGAGCAATCCCACTTTCATTTGTCCATACTCTTTGATATTGTATTGATGAGGCTCTGAAATGAAAGTTATTTTATGCCTGCATATGACTTATATATGTGAAAAGGTGGTTATGTATGATTTCAAGGAATCAGGGTTCTGGTTTTAGTTAAAGGTTTTGAAGTTTTAGTTTAAAAAATTCCAATCCTCTTCCTCTAATCTCTTATAACCTATGATACTTAAAGGAAAATTGCTTGTTTGATCATGAACTAAGTTTTAACAATTCATCCAAGTCAAACAACTTAGCACTGTCCCTTGGAAATCCAAAATAACTGAGCAAAATTCCTCTTTTTAACCTTTAATATGGTATAGTGTTCTGACGCTTGTGAGTAACTTTTAAATTTTAAATTATAACTTAGGTTGCATGCTAGTATGGTTGGATATAAATAAGTACTGCATGTGTATAGATAAAAATCTGATGTAAATATTTATATGTATGCATGTTGATTGTGCTCTGCTATGTTCCCAGTTCCATGTTTTCATTTTAAAAATCCCTTACAACCTAATTTAATTTGTGATAGGATCTGATTATAAACTAATATTGTTTGATTTAACTTAGGTTATTGTAATAAAATAAAAATAAAATAAAAATCAAGTTAAATTAAAACTTGATGGCCTCTGGAAGTATAAAACATCAATGCATGATGATATGAATTGAAATTCATACTGTATAATTTGTAAATCCAGTATTATAAATCAAAAACATCATATGAAATTTGATTTTTAACACAAGAATTAGGATTTTTAGAATTAAGTTGAAGGTGCGGTTTGGTATTGAACTAAAATGGGATTATTTGATTTTTCTGGTGATCTTTGTATCGTGAGGGCTCGGCGTTCTTCCAGGTGATGGAGGAGGGTTAGGAGTCGCTAGGAAAAATATAGGATGGTGTTGAATTTCGGTGAGCAGGTTGCAGTAGTGAGAAATTTCCTGGAACCCTAGTTTTTAACTAGGAATGATGAAGCGATCACCGCGGTTCATCGAGTTGATCGAGTTCAACTAGCTTTTGGGTGATGGGTGTTTGGAAGTAGAAGAACGTTTGGCCAGAGTGTCAACGACTCCGATGGTCGGGATTGTGCTGGCGAGCAAATTTCCAGGTTGAAACATTTACTCGGATGATGGTTCCAGGTTTAGATTGAAACTCGAATTCAAATTCGAGTTGGGGTGAAGTTAATTTGATGATTGCGTTGAGGTGATGGAGTGTTTTTGGATTTGGGGTCGTGGGGACTCAGGTGGTCGTCGAGGATTGTCGCGATGATGAACGGAAGGCGGCGACGTTTGTGAACGTGCACGGCGTGTACGTCATGTCTGGAAATCGTGGAGTTGGGGAAGAAGTCACACACTCGGGTTCATGCACGTGTTACTCGCAAGATTGACTCAAAGCAGAGATGAGAAGTGCGAACTCGAAGATGGGTTCGGGTTTAATCAGGGACTGTCTAGGGTCTGAAGCCTTTAACAAAACAAGTTCTGAATTTTGAATAAAATAAGTTTTAAAACTTTATCCTTAAACAAATTTCTTTATAATAAAAGTATAATTAAATTTTGATCAATAAAAGTTGTACAGCTATTCAACTTAAAATTATTTAAGTTTGGGTTTCTAAAATCTACTTTGAAAATAAAAATTTAATAGTTTAAATTAAGAATTCGATTTAAAAGTTAATGGTTTGTCCTAAACAATGTTGTTGACTTGAAATTAACCAAGATTAGTAATTTATTCATAAGAAATCAATCTGGTATAAATTAATTATGATCAGATATTAATTGATCCTACTTGTGAATGTTTAGATTCTATTGGATGTGAATTGTTTGATATCCCTGATTTGTGATGCTTTGTGATATACCCTGATTTATGTTGTGATCTGAAATTTCTATTTCTGTGATATATTACTATGTGAATATGAAACCCCCGTAAACGACACTTGAATTTCGATGCGACAGGGAGTCGGATTCCAGTTGGTTATCCGAAACCCACATCGAATCGTAATAGTGAATCTTTGTGACTGATAAATTTATTTTATCTATGAATCTGTAAATGAAGATAAGCGTTGTGGATTATACCGCTTATCGATATTGATATATCTGTGATGATTGAATGATGTTGCACTATTGTGTGTGAAACCCCTGGACCACACTTTTACACACACAAATATGGATTTCACGTGGAAATCGGTTAAGTCAAAGATAATTTAAATTCAACGTTCTGAAATTGAAATTTTAATTTCAATTGATTTTGAAATTGGGAATTTGGGTTTAAAGTGAAAAGCTTTTGAAATGGAATTTCAAATATAAAAGTTATTTTGAATAACTTAATCTAGTTTTGAAAATTTAAATAATTTGATTTAAATTTGAATTCAAGTTTGAAATTGAATTCTATGATTTGAAACTAAGGATTAAAGATGTTGTACAAGTTATATATGGGTTAAACCATTTTAAAGTATTGATTTGGGAATTTGAATTTAATTCAAGGGTTTTAACTCGTGTAAATATAACTGGATTTTTCTGAAAACGAAACTATTTGTTTTCAAATAGTAAAAGCTTTCACAAAAGTAATGAATTTCCAATTTGTGTTGAAAGAATTTCAAGTTTGAAATGGAAATGAAATGTTTTGAAAACTATGAAATGAGTCTTTGATTTCAAAGACCGAACGAGTTAATCCAACTTGAAATGGAATAGTTTTGAAAGCTATAAGTTAAATCTTGATTTAAGGATTTAACGAGTTAATCCAATTGAAATGGAAATCGATTTGGAAATCTATGAATAGATCTTTGTGAATGGGGTAAATTTTGTGAATTGAATCTTTTTGTTTAAAAGATTAAAAGTGTGGAAAATTGTTTAAACCATTGAAGGTTTTTGAAATGAATCTTTTTGTTTAAAAGATTGGAAATGGTAATTTGTTTTACCATTCGAATGAAAAGTTTTGGGCTTTAAGCTCTGATTTAACTGAGACCCCAGTATCCATATGATTTTTTAATTGCGCTAGTTATTCGGTTTAGCCGGGAGAGGACCTTTGTGTCGTATAACCCATTCCGAATAATGATACGTCATATATGGATAGCATTTGAAGACCGGTGGTGAAGACCGGGTATTTGCGAGAACGATAGGATGACCTATCGATTGTCTCTGCACTGAGTCACGCCGGTATAGAGATTTCCTAAGTGATGGGAAATCCAATCGAGATTGTGAATACCCGGATTTGCAAGGGCTTCTTTGGAAGTGCCTTCGGTTCTGTTCGAACCCGGAACAGACTTGTATGGATGTGTGTCTGACATTACACTTTGAGATGTAAAGCTAGTTTCTATCAAATACATTTTTGTTGGTGGCGGAGAATTTATTCTCTTAGCTTAACACCCTTCTCTGAGACGTACGAGCTCAGAGGTTATGTAGTTGATGGTTACTAGTGATACATTCCCAATTTGGTAATGTGGCATACGAAGTGCTGCTGATCAATTGTTGATCAAAGCGTTGCTTTGTGAAAAAGCGTTGCTTTGTGAAAAAGCGTTGCTTTGTGAAAAAGCGTTGCTTTGTGAAAAAGCGTGGCTTTGTGAAAAAGCGTGGCTTTGTGAAAAAGCGTGGCTTTGTGAAAAAGCGTGGCTTTGTGAAAAAGCGTAGCTTTGTGGACGAGACTTCGTCGAGCCTCACAACTCGGTAATGGTCGAAACATGAATGTTGCGACAAAGGTTTTTAGGGGTAGCGCCCCTAGGGTATGTCATTTCCTTCTGGATAAAAGGTGATATCATGGTATGGAGCCCAGATATTTTACCTATGTTGATTATATTTTGTGGCTGTTGCTTTATGATCGAGGTACCTCGGATAAAGGTCGGTGACGACCGGGGGATGACATGACTCGTGTGTTAGTTACCTAGTTACAGCTGTACAACGTGAGGTAGCGTCAGTGTGTTAGTTACCTAGTTACAGCTGTACAGCGTGAGGTAGCGTCGGCCTTTTGTTTGCAGAGATCCGGTTAGGATCCGGGGCGTCTTTCCAGAGGCGTTTCTATTTCGGTAAGGAAGTTCCTTAGCCTGATCATTTGTTGGAAATCCAAAGAAACAATACGAACCCTGTACGGTTTTAGTTGTATAACCTGCCATGGAATGTGGCGGTAACCTGTTATTGAATATGGTAGCTATAGTAGGCATACGATGAAATGTTATATGCTGGCTAAGATTTATATTATATTTTCGAAATGTTTTCGACACTATGCACTAATGATAATAATATCGAATGATTTTGCGTAGTAAGCATTTTTTACTATCATAAGAAGAAATCTCCTCCAATTCTGCGATTGCATTGTGTGTGTGGTGGGAGGTCTTATGGTAGTTTCATTTTCGAAAAGCATTGCGGATTTCAATGTTTAAAAGCCTTTGGTGTTTTTTTAAAGATAAACTGTTTTTGTTGCTCACACCAGTCCCATGACTGATCCGGAGTTTATTGTTCCCTTCCTAAACTCTGGGTGCCCACCATTTTCCACACGGGCAGTCTAGAGTTGGGTTTTCTCAGATATCAGGTTTAGTAGATTATCTGGAGTTGGTTCAGTTCTTGGAGTTCATGGACTGACGCTGCTTATCTTGGAGCATTCTATTAGAGACATTCTATCCGCTGTTGGTGTTATCTATTTTCTTTCCGCTGCTATTTCTTGTATCATATCTCTGATGTATATTGATATCTGTTGTATCATTCTGTTGTACCTGTCATTGTATCAATGTTATGTAATTGATATATTCTTTTTCCGCTGTGTTGTTATACTTAATGGTGTTATAAGCTCCGGAGAATCGGATTTGAACGGTCGAATCTACGGCATTCTAGTACAAGGTGAAGTACGGATGTCGATTTTCGAACGCGAAAAATTCGTACCGTTACATTCATCACAACAATAATAGGTATAAAATTCCACGGAGGTGTCCTTAGTATTGCGAGAACGGTCCTCCTGTACAAGGATTAGATTTATCCTTACGAAGCAACAATTCATCCCTAGTGATGACAGTAGGAAATACATAGCTAGCCACCCAAGGCCGAATGCATCCGAATGCGTCGCTCCATGCATACATAACAACTGTAGGTAACTCTAGAAAGGAGACGACTGCACCCTAATGGGTTAACTAAACCCATGGTTATGCATCCTATCTCTGGTTTTATCCATTATCACTGGTGAGGCTTCGTCCAACGTTCCATCTCACACACCGCCACTTGAAAAGATCACAAAATCCCCTATGGATTCCTATACCCCGTTGGGTCTTGGAATCACACATGGATTCTCACATCTTAAAATAGATCTTGTAATCATATATGGATTCCCAAACACCTCGACTCTGGGAATCAAACATGGATTCTAACATCTCAAAAAAACTCGAATCTTCTCCTAGCATAGAACCTGTATATGGTTTTGGAGTGGTTACGGTTTCAAGTCATCTCTTACATGTACGCTCTCACGTTTACCGGATGTTCCAAAACCAATCCGAAATGCTCAATACCTGTTCTTTTGGAAATAATCAGACAAAACCTAAGAGCGGTAATCACCCCTAACAATTTATGTGAACGGTTCTCCTCATCATTTGTCCTATAAGAACAAAACGAGTTTATGCATACAGTATAGCATCACCGACAGTAATTGTACCATATAATCTCTGTGTTTCTCCTAGATATCTGCAGATTTAAAATCCTTCAGTGCTAAGTAGGGAATATTTCTGTACCAATAAAATTAAGAAGGATTGCATATTTAGGCCAAGATTTGATAGTCAATTATTTAACTATCAAATAAACAAACATTGAAAATAGAGATTATATTTCCCATAGAAACCACCAAGCCTCTTAGATTAATCTTTCATTAATTTTATTTCCATAATATTTATCACAATATTATATATTTATCTCACCAGGATAAGTATATTCACAAACCATTTCTTTCAAAACTTGGAAAACCTTTTTCACATACTTATAAAATGGTATAAGTATCTTCACCAAAACACTTAGAGAGATTTTCTATTTCAAAACCATATTAAAATAATCAAACCCAAATGTCATTAAACGGAGATATAAATAACCCAAAACCCTAATCCTTTCCATAAATCACTTTTATTTTATAAATAAATATCTCCGTTATAAATTTTCAAATCTATTTATAAAATTACTTTATAACTCTCCAAACCCCATTTATAAAACTTCCCTTTTTTAGATCTTTGAAACCCATTTATAAATATCCTTTCAGTAATCATTAAATCCAAACTCCTTTTTCCAATTCCAAAATCTCTTTCCAAATTTATAAATTCCTTTAATAAATTCTTTTCATTAAATAAAACCCTTATAAAAATCTTCCCATTTAAAATAATTCCATTCTAAATAAACAGTTTATTATTCTTAAACAACTTTTATAAAACAATTTATTGTCTAAAAACACCTTTAATAAAACAATTAATTATTTTAAACAACATTAATAAACTAATACTTTAAACAATCGTTAAATAAATAATAAACTTTTAAACAAGTTAAAATAATATTATGATTGAACTTAATAATTAATTACCTTTAAAGCACCATTGATATAATAGTGAATAAATTTTAAAACAATATTATTATAATAATAGATCAACTTTAATACAATATTACCATATTATCAAAAATAATAATAAATAATAACTTTAAAATATAAAATAGTCAACTTTAAATAATAATTAACTTTTAAATAATAATTAACTTTAAAATCAAATTACTATAAAATAACTTAATAATTTAAACAATATTAAGAACATAAATAAGTTAATTTGAAAACATTGCTAATAAAATAATTTTTATAAAACGTTTTACTAAAATAATAATTATATAAGCCATTTATTATTTTTAAAATTGAAGTTGATTTAAATCCATAGCTTTCTAAATTCAGAAAAAGGCAACGACTACAATGGTACTTAAATAAGCTACCATATTATTCAATTTAACTTTCCAAGTTAATAATTAGCATTTACATAATCAACATCTATGTAAATAAATTCAACAATTAACCACCACTAGTTAACACAACACTTATTCATAACATATCAATTAACGATGTATAACTAGATATCCAACTCTATAAAATAGCAGAACGAGGATTTATTCTGCTAATTAAGTAACTAATCAATTTGATTTGCGGAACGGTGTTTTATTTCACTAAACAGGTGTTTGAATTACTCTATTTAATTTATTTTAACAAAATGGTGTTTATTTGACCAAATAGATAACACCCATGAAGTATAATTAATTTAACTATGTAATTATCTAAATTAACGTAATTATAATCAATCAGTATTAATTTATCATTAAATTATACTACGCCAAAACTGATAACAAATTCTTATCAAAGTGTTATGCTCATCAATATGAACCCAACGCTAAAATCCACGGGTCAAACGGATTTAATATGAACGAGATATAGCTTGTTAAAGTTTACTAAATTTTTATATATATATATATATATAAATCAAATAAATAGTTAAATTTTATCACCCCATATCAAAATGGGCCAAGCCCAGACCACCTGCAACAACCCCGAATTTCACCGCTTTGATTCACGAATATTTAATTAATTTTAAGTATTCAAATAATAGGATTTATAATTAAGATAAAACTCTTTTAAATAATAAATAGTGATGGTAAAATAGTTTTCAAAATTAGTTTACAAAAATATTTAGTTTGATAAAAAATCAAAAATGTGATCGGAATTCGATTTTCGAATTCTCAACTTTTCGTCATCTAAAAGTTGTCGAAAATATTATGAACTCTTTAGTGTAAATATGCACATTTATAAATAAATAGAATATATATATATATATGTATGTATGTATGTATTATAGCATATATTTATACACACACACTTAGAATATACATAAGTGATATTACAATTTAAGAAAAATAAAATATAAAGTAAAAGTTGTTTAGCATGAAATGACCCATTTGAGAACATTAAGTACATTAGGGAATCATAAGTACAATGAGTATTAATGCATGTTGGGTCCATAAGTGAAGGGGGACAAGGAATTTCATGGGAAAGAAGTCATGGAAGGTGGTGGAGGTGCTAATGTGTCACAAAGTAGAGAAATGTATCTACTTAATGCTAAAAAGGTAATTTTCCTACCTCATATTATATAAATCAAATTTCTTTCCTCTCTCTCCTTCTTCATTTCTTTTTTTTACTTCTCAAATCTTTCTTCTTCTTTTTAAGCTTCTTAAAAACTCTTTAATGGCTTCTTAAAATTTTCCAATGTGAAAATCACTTTTTACCATTTTTCTTAAGCAAAGTTGTTAAAACTTCTTCCTTTCTTCTCTACGTCACTCATACTCCAAAATAAGCTCCAAAAACCTCCTCAAATCATCATGGCCGAGCCTATTGGACCCTAGGCCGAGCCTAGAAGCTTGTTCCATGACCAAAAATTCAATTTTTATTTTAAAGAGAGCTAAGATCTAGGCATTTTCCAAGATCTATGTTGATTTGGTTAAGTACAGTGAGTAAAGCTCACATCTTTAACAAGTTTTAAACTTTTTATTTTTCTTTACTTATCACTATGTTTTGTTGGATGATTTAAATGAAATTTGATGTTATTTTATATGATTATACATGTACTTATATGTGCTTGTATGTGGTATTGGTTATTGACTTGAAATAAAGTCAAAAAGTTAGTAAATTTGCAAGTTATGATCTTTATGTAATAAAATTTAGACCTTTATATGTTTTTTTGGTTATTGATAAGATTTGTATGCTATGGACATGAATATGTGGTTATATGCTAAGAACGTTAGCACCTTTACTAGTTTAAGCGACATGGAATCCTTGTGTAAAACAATGGCTTTTAGTTTTGGAATCAAAATCAATTTCAAGTTTCAAACTTTGTTTCCACATTTATAAACACTTACTTTATGTTTTGAAAAGTTAGCAAGCTTCCAAGTGTTACATTTTCAAAAAGGAAAGCCAAAAACAAAATTGTAAGTTATGGTCCATATAACGATAGTCGCTATGGATGTAGTTTCGGTAAAATGTTCACTTTTTGAAAAATAGAGTTTTTACACTTAAATATACTTTGGAAATGTTTCTAAATTTATTACTTAAGTATTAAAATGGGTAATTAAGTATTTATTTAATAATTATAAATTAATTAAGTTTTGGTAATTAATTATTAAGTAAGATTTATTTATTATAATTAAGTAAACATTAGTTATTAATTAATTATCTTTTAAAGGAAGATTAATTTTTAATTAATTATTAACTAAGTAAGATTTATTTTTAATTGATTACTAATTAAGTAAAGGATTAATTATTATTTAATTATTAAATAAGGGTTAATTATTATAATTAAGTAACTCGGGTTTAATTATTTATTAATTATTGTTTAAGTAAAGGTTTAATTATTTCTTAATTTGTAATTAAGTTAAGTTAAGTTTTAATTAAGGTTTAATTATGATTTAATAAAGGGTTTGATTTTAAATCTTTTATTTTTCTAACGTCGGGTTTGTTTGAAAGCAACTATTTTTCTAAAGAAAGTTTAAAACCCAAGGGATTTCTTTTTCAATTACCCATAAGTAACCAAATTGAATATGAAACCCAATGACATATGTTTAGCAAAATAAAACACCATTCATATTGATATCTGTTAGCAGAATAAATCAACGTTCTGCTATAATGCACCAAAAAGATTATGTTTTAACATCTATTAAGTAGAATAAAAACCCAGTTCTGCTATTTTGATAACTTGGACACTTACCTATATGTTGATTGGTTGTTGATTGTTGATCTCGTTTACATATTTGCTTGTTATGTAAATATACAGTTATAATTTGGAAAGTTGAAATTAATTAAATATGAACCATTATGGGGGCTAAGTCTCTTTCCAAACTTGTGAAGTCAAATATTTAAATTTTATCCTTTTTGAAAATGGTTTAGAGTTTATTATTATTTTGAATATGATATTTAATGGACAATTAAGCAATTATTTTATTAAAATGTTTGAATTTAATTTAATACTTTTTAAATGATTGTTTAAAATAATTATTTTGTTAATAAGATTTAAGGATAATTAAATGAAGGATGTTTAAATAATAAATTGTCTATTTAAGACACTTTATTGATTAAAGTTTATAAAGAAGTTTTTTTAAATAAGGGAAGTTTATAAAAGGAGTTTTATAAATTGAAAAGAGATCTTGGAATTTGGGAAGAATATAAATTATTTTGGATATTTGTAAAAGAGTTTTATAAATGGTTTTGGTATTTATAAAAGAGTGTTATAGATAAAAGAGTGTTTAAAGAGATCTATTTAAAAAGGATTTATAGAAGAAGTTTATAAAAGGAATTAAGATTTGATTTCCTTAAACCGACCTTCTTAACTATGGTCATTCCATACTTAACACCGAGGAATAGTATTTAGGGTTATCCTTATCTCTGTTTCTTTTTAAATAACTTTTGTTTTGATCTTATTGTTAGGAAATCAAATGTGTGGTTTCGATGACAACAACTATACAATAGAAATCGAATATGCATATATATTTCTATATACAAGTACTTGCTAGAGCAACATCACTAGAAAGACAAGAACAAGGCTCAAAGAACGATACAAGAGACTACAAGTCGATAAGATTAAGGAAGCAAAAAGAAAGATGCACAAAACAGACATGCACAATTTTCAGACGTCTGGGTGCACAAGCCGGACATTTGAAAAAGTCCTTTGGAACAACAAAATAGACAGAACCAGACGTCAGGTTGATGCACTCAGACGTCTGAATCTACTATGTACAAAAATATATAGTATCAGACGTCTGATACAAATACCAAACGTCTGATTTCAAACTCGGGATTTAAATTTAAACTTCAACTGTCAGATTTGAATAGACATCTTCGCTTCTCTTCGCTGCAACTCTTCATCATCAACAGAAGCAACTGTAGAGCACTTGTTAATGGAGGCAACTACTCAAGAAACCTCTCTACAACTATATATATCATCAAGAATCAAGAGAACACTCACCTTACTTACGTATGCTCTCTACTTACATACTTTATTATATTCTTGATCTCTAGCAATCTATAATTGTATTTCACTCTTCCATATATTCAGTTCTTCGCAGACAATATTCACTAGATATATATTGGAAGAATTTGTACTTATTAGTCAATATCCATGTTATAGAACACATATTTGACCAGAACAAGCTATTGTAACCAAGCCTATTCCTCTGGGCGAAGTGAGGGTGTTTGATAGTCGAATTGCAAAGGGGAGCTTCGGGATTGGACGCAGGACGGGAGGTTCGAACCAGTATAAAATACTGATGTGCTTATTCTATAGTTACCGAGTTTATTATTGTTTTAATTGCATCATATATTCTATCGCATATACTTGCATATACACTACACGATCCACCCCGTAGAACTTACACTTATAATATGATTTTGAAGTAAGAAAACTTTCACCATGTTTTGTGAATATACTTATATTTGAGGGGTTTAGAAACAAAAATATTTATGTTTTAAACATGAATATAAATCGAAATTCAAATTTGTGTTTAACCGCCAAACATGACGATCCATGGTTGTGGCATAAACGATTTTATCATATTAATTTTAAATATATTAATAAATTAGCAAAATATGAGCTAGTTAGAGGTTTACCTAAAATAAACTATAAAGTAGAAAATTTATGTGATGCTTGTCAAATTGGAAAACTAAAGAAAAGTTCTTTTAAATCTAAAAATAATATTTCTACAAAACAACCATTAGAATTATTACATTTAGATTTATTTGGTCCAAATCAAGTACGATCTATAAATCACAAAAAATATGTTTTCGTAATAGGTGATGATTTTTCAAGATATACATGGACTTTATTTTTAAAACATAAAAGTGACACCTTTGGTATGTTTAAAATTTTTGCTAAAAGAATTAAAACACAAATGGACTTAAAAATAAAAAAATATTCGAAGTGATCACGGTGGAGAATTCGAAAATGATCTTTTTACTAATTTTTGTAATAAAAAAGGTATAAGTCATAATTTTTCTTTTCCCCGCACACTTCAACAGAATGGTGTAGTAGAAAGAAAAAATCGTACGTTACAAGAATGTGCATGAACACTATTAAACAGCAGTGGTCTACCGAAACATTTTTGGGCTGAAGCTATTGCCACAGCTTGTTATGTTTTGAATCGAGTAACCATACGACCCATGACTAAACAAACTTGCTTCGAAATATTTTTGGAAGAAAACCTAAAGTATCATACTATAAAACTTTTGGGTCAAAATGTTTCATATTAAATACAAAAGACAGTTTAGGAAAATTCGACCCGAAGGCCGATGAAGGAATCTTTGTTGGATATTCGGATCGTAGCAAGGAATATAGAATTTTTAATAAACGTACTAACACGATTGAAGAAAGTTTACATGTTTCATTTGACGAAAATTTCCTTAACAATCATACTAATGATGATGAAGAAATTATTTCTATAACAAATACAACAAACTCGTCTAATAATGAGACAAATGTACAAAATAATACTTTAGTATCATCTCCTAGAATTCTTAAAGATCATCCAAAAGATAATATCATTGGAGATCTCAATTCTAGAGTAACTAGAAATCAACTTAATCAAATAAGTCATATAGCATTTGTGTCAAATTTTGAACCAAAAATTATAAAGAAGCTTCAAATGATAACTTTTGGATAATAGCTATGCAAGAAGAATTAAATCAATTTGAACGTAATAATGTTTGGGAATTAGTACCAAGACCAGAAAATCAATCGGTTATAGGAACAAAATGGGTATTTAAAAACAAAGCAGATGAAAATGGAAATATAGTTAGAAATAAAGTACGTTTAGTTGCTCAAGGTTATAATCAAGAAGAAGGTATTGACTATGACGAAACTTTTGCTCCAGTAGCAAGACTCGAGGCCATACATACACTACTCGCTTTTACAATTCATTACAATTTTAAACTATTTTAAATGGATGTCAAAAGTGCTTTTTTAAATGGTTTTATTAAAGAAAACGTATATGTTGAACAACCTCCATTGTTTGTTCACGAAAAATATCCCAACCATGTTTTTAAATTACAAAAAGGCTTATATGGCTTAAAACAAGCCCCCGTGCCTGGTACGAATGTCTTAAATCATTTAATTACATCTGATTTTCAAATAGGTAAAATCGATACAACTTTATTTATTAAACGGGAAAATAACGATATTTTAGTTGTGCAAATTTACGTAGACGATATTATTTTTGGTTCAACTAACGAAAATCTTTGTAATCAATTTTCAAATATTATGAAAAATGAATTTGAAATGTCTCACATGGGAGAATTAAATTTCTTCTTAGGTTTACAAATAAAACAACTTGAAAATGGTATTTTTGTTCATCAAGAAAAATATTGTAACGACCTATTACGGCGTTTAGAAATGGATAAAACTTCAAGCAAACTAACACCGATGAGTACTAGTGTTCACTTGGAAAAAGATGATAACGGAAAATATTTCGATGAAAAATTATATCGTAGTATGATTGGCTCCTTACTTTATTTGACGGCTAGTCGACCCGACATTATGATGAGTGTATGTCTTTGTGCCCGATTTCAAGCAAAATCAAAAGAATCTCACCAAAAAGAGCTGTTAAACATATCTTACAATATCTATCTAATACGAGAGATTACGGTTTGTTTTACCCTAAGGAATCATCGTTCGAACTAGTCTCATATAGTGATGTGGATTTCGGGTGGATGTAAAACAGATGGTAAGAGTACTAGCGGAACATGTCACTTTATCGGACAATCATTATTTTCATGGTTTAGCAAAAAGCAAAATTGTGTATCCTTATCTACTTGCGAAGACGAATATATTTCAGCAGCTCTAGCATGTGCACAAGTGATATACATGCAACAAACACTTACGGATTTTGACAAAGTTATCATTAAATCACCAATATATTGCGATAACACGAGTGCAATAAATCTGTCAAAAAACCCTGTAAATCACTCGCGTACTAAACATATAGATATACGACATCATTTTTTACGTGACAATGTAGAAAAAGTAATTATTACATTAGAATATGTAAATTCCAAGAATCAAATAGCAGATATTTTCACAAAACCACTAAACGAACAAACATTTGTTAAACTGCGACGCGATTTAGGAATATGCTCTCTTAATGATCTTCTAAATTAATACCACATCTTCATTTATTTTATATTTAGCCAAAAGTGTTTTTATCCACAAATTAAAATTAATAACTCCATTACCTTAAATTTTTAGGTGGTGGTTTTCTGAAATTACCTATAAATAATTTTTAAAATTATATATTAATCTTTACAATACAAGAAGTAAAGGATATATAGATTTCATATTTTTACAACAATATAATCATGTCTTCTAAAAATTCTCATTTGTCCTTCTCGACACCTACAACGGATAGCTCAGCGGATACACCTCAACGCCTTCCTACCCCTACACCAAATCAGGAACCAACGTATAGGTGGTCCTCCTATCACACGGGATTCACTCCTGACAACAAGAAGTCCAAACGATCTTTATTTGTTTCTCCTAACACCAAAGAGAAAATTGATGAGATACATCACTATCAAAAGCAACAAATAGATCTACAACAAGATTTATATTTTGAACAAAAAGTCATGGCACGATGACTAAGTTTTTTGGAGCAAATAGCACTAAAATTTTGTAATTCACGAAAGAATGTTGTACATGAACCACTTCTGATTCCTTACAGTTCTTTTGATCCCTCATCCTCGTATCGTACACCGTTGGATCCTTCACCAAGGCGATTCTACGGTTCTCCGAGAACTCACGAGCGTGGAAATATATGGTCTCTATTCAAGCCATGGAGGGATGACAAGTCTGAAGACCACAATACTCCATCGCTATCTAAATAAATTAAATTATTCTCATTGTATTTGTATCTACATATATTTGTAATTATGTTTCTCAAAAATAATAATATGTTTTTATAAAACATCGAAAAATAAGCTATACCCTTCAAAATTAGGTTATTTTTAGAAAAATTGGTCAATCCAGACATTTGTACATTGCCTTCAGACGTCTGACACACTGATATCACACATATTTTACACCGTCGTGCATATATCAGACGTTTGATATAATATTCCAGATGTCTGCTCGCTTATTATCAGACGTCTACTATTTAACCCAAACGTCTGAGAAAACTATCTGTCATTCAAAAATAAAAATTCGACCTATTCCAAACGTCTGATAATACAAACAGACGTCTGATAATTCTCTCTGACAATCAAATTTTACAAATCGATCAAATCCAGACATCTACCGCAACCAACCAAACGTCTGATTCTATTGACTGTCTTAAAACTAGGTTAACTCAGACCTGTGCGGTTAAAGCGCTCGACAGACTCAATGCGGCGGAGGTGCAAAAAGTCATAGCGGGGATAGAGCGAGGATATAGCGGGATATAGTGGATGACTTTAAAATAGCATATAAAACTCGTACTTAATGTTTTTACAAATATATAAATGGTAGTTAAATGAAAAATTTACATTCAATTGAATTATAACTAATACATAAATAATTTTAAATAAAAACATGTGCAAATATACTATAAATAAACATAAAGCTGTTATATAACATAATTGAATTTAGTATAATATTACAGAAATTACATTTTTGAAAATATATTAAAAATTCTATTAAATAAATTAATTTCATAATTTTTATAATGTATAAATATCATTTTTCAATTCATTTCTTTTAAAGAAGATATAGCGGAAATAGCAAAATATAGCGGGAATGACGGGAAATAGCGGAAATAGCGAGGCTTAAAGCGGAAAGGCTATATTTGGGGCTATATGGAAAAATCGTAGCGGCAGAAATCCACTATGAGATAGCAAGGCTATAGAGGGGCATTAACTGCATAGACTCAGACATCGGATTTAACTACCAAACGTCTGAAATTCAATCGACACTCTTATATGCCCAGATAACGTCTATTTTTTTAACTTCTCTCACTTCGTTTTCATTTTATTTCTGCTACAAAATCGATTTCTTAATCTCATGAATATTTCCACCTCCAAACTTGATCAATTTCGATGGCTCCTAAAACAAAAAATCCTAAGATCTCTAAGCGAAAACAAGACCAAGCAACTTCCTCAAACCCCTAGGTTTGCCCAGATGATCAAATAGAATGATGGATGAATCGTGTACCTCATTCGCTCAAGAGATACGAGGGCATTCAAAAAAACGAAACTCCATACAGGTCCATTTTATAATTTACTCGAGTTTCCAATGTATGATTTAGACGAAATGTGCGAAACTGCTGGTTTAGACACTTTGATATCCTTCAATCCCAATAACCTCCAAATTGATTAGTTGGCCATATTTCTTTTCTACGCTAATTTGGATAGCACAGCAGTTTGGAATATTGAAAACGAGGATAATTGGTTGTGGTCTAGTGTTTATGGCAACACAGTTAGGCTCACTCCAGGAATCGTAGGCAGAACTCTTGGATGTTCCGACTCAGGAGAAGATTTATATAGTATTCCTGATATGCGTCTCAAACCAAGAGACAATATAACACATCAAATGTGGGAAGATGAAATGCCTAAATTCGCATCCAAATATCTACGACCTAAGGCGAGACTTCTAACTCGAATGATTATCAACACTATCATTCCTTGCCTTGGTAGTCATGAGCAGATCACGGAACTAGAGCACAAGGCCCTATATGCTATATTCAATGGAACAAGGGTCAATTGGGAAAAATTTATATTTGACGAGCTCAAACACTTTTGGACTCGATCTCGCCCATCCATCATCTATCCTACATATATCATGAGACTTCTACGAGCTCACAACATTCCCTCATATCTATCCACGTTTGAAGAAATCTCCCTGAAATATGCTTCCACAAAGTTTTTCTCACTAATGCACCAACCGGAAAATCCTCCGGAGTTTATATCATTTGAACAGTGGATGCAACATCGTCAAGCTAGACAAGCTGGTCATACACCTCAACCACACCCTGAACCATCACAAGAGGTGGAACAACATCGCGAAACTACTCCTCCTCCTCCTGCACCATTTGATTATACGTGCCACGATGATATTTTGGAGACTCGAACAAAGACGAATCCAAATGAAAGTATTCGAGACCTCACTCTTCAAAATCAGCATATTTTATCTCGAAATCAAGAAGTTTTGGCTAAGCGCATTGACAGTTTTGAAACATCCTTTGCTACACGCCTGGCCACAGTTGAAACATCACTTTCAACTGTATTATCGGTTCTAAAAGAGGTTCTTCAAAGGGTTCGTGGTCCTACACCACCTTCTGAAGATTGGCCAACCCCAGTATCTTCTCCTCCTTCGAAACATTCCAAACTTTTTGAAGAAAATGAACCTCTAGAACATGCTCCGACATCTCCTACAAAGCAACCTAGCTCTTCCAAAAATAAAGAAAAAGGAGATGATCAAGAGAAAGCTTCCCCAAAAGACTCTTATATTTCTAGGACTCCATCTTATGTATAAAAATGATAAAAATCTAGGAATGTACTAGGTTAAAGTTATTAATGAAATTCATCTTTTGGTGTGTTATTTCTGTGATTGGTAAATATTTAATAATTTCTAAGTTTAAAAAGTTATATATCCTTTTTGATAATGCCAAAGGGGGAGAAATAATAAAGATCACAATAAGCACATATTCAGGGGGAGAAGCACATATTCAAGGGGAGATTTATATCATCATCAAAAAGGGGGAGATTGTTAGGAAATCAAATGTACGGTTTCAATGACAACAACTATACAATAGAAATCGAATATGCATATATATTTCTATATACAGGTACTTGCTAGAGCAACATCACTAGAAAGACAAGAACAAGGCTCAAAGAACGATACAAGAGACTACAAGTCGATAAGATTAAGGAAGCAACAAGAAAGATGCACAAAACAGGCATGCACAATTTTCAAACGTCTGGCTGCACAAGCCAGACGTTTGAAAAAGTCCTCTGGAACAGCAAAACAGACAGAACCAGACGTCTAGTAGATGCACTCAGACGTCTAAAATTCTACTATGTAAAAAAAATATAGTATCAGATGTTTGATAAAAATACCAGATGTCTGATTTCAAACTCGGGATTTAAATTTAAACTTCAACTATCAGATTTGAATAGACATCTTCGGTTCTCTTCGCTGTAACTCTTCATCATCAACAGAAGCAACTGTAGAGCACTTGTTAATGGATGCAACTACTCAAGAAACCTCTCTACAACTATATATATCATCAAGAATCAAGAGAAAACTCACCTTACTTACTTACGCTCTCTACTTACTACTCTATTATATTCTTGATCTCTAGCAATCTATACTTGTATTTCACTCTTCCATATATTTAGTTCTTCATAGACAATATTCACTAGATATATATTGGAAGCATTTGTACTTATTAGTCAATATCCGTGTTATAGCACACATATTTGACAAGAACAAGCTATTGTAACCAAGCCTATTCCTCCGGGCGAAGTGAGGGTGTTTGATAGTCGAATACCGAAGGGGAGCTTCGGGACTGGACGTAGGACGGAAGGTCCGAACCAGTATAAAATCGTAGCGTGCTTATTCTATAGTTACCTAGTTTATTATTGTTTTAATTGCATCATATATTCTATCTCATATACTTGCATATACACTACACGATCCACCCCGTAGAACTTACACTTATAATATGATTTTGAAGTAAGAAAACTTTCACCATGTTTTGTGAATATACTTATGCAAGTAAAATAAGTATATGAATACTGTGATAAATATTTTGGAAAGAGATTTAAATGAATGAAATATTTATTTTGAGGCTCAGTAGTTGTCATGGGTAATTATATCTTTGAATTATTGTTGTTTATTTATTTGATAGTAAAATAACCAACCATCTAACCTTGACCAGTTTTGACTTAGGATGTAAATAAAACCTTCGCATGTTCATATGGTTTGAGTTCCCTTCGGAGAACGCATTTCGGGTGAAACATCTCTAGCTTTAAGGGATATATTAAAGATCCCTTTGGGACTCTAGTATGGTCTACTTACTTCTAAAAGAACCGGGAATGAGTCAACCGGAAATTATCAGTTTTTGGTTTGGAGAGACCGGGATCGAATATGTTATCCGAAAACCACTTCGAACCAACATGAGCATTCAAATGGTAGGCATCTTAATGATGATTCGAAAATGGAGTTCATTGAAGTGCAAGGGCTACTTGCTACTAATCCTGAGGGTGATTCCAAAATGGATGTAGTAGAGGTACTACCTTTGATTTCGTTCAGACCTAGAACAAACTTGTATTGATGAATGCTGGCATTTCATTTCAACCTGAAGGGCAGTATTAGCATTCCAAGTGGAAATTGCTAAAGGAAGGTAAATTGTTACCTCACGAGCCTCACACCCCGAAAATAGCTAAAATAGGGTAGATGCGGCAGGGCTTTGTGGCTCGCTCCCAAAAGGGTGTGCCATCATCTTTCTAGATTATGATATTATGGATTTGATTATGCATGAGAGCTCTCTATAAAGGTTGGGAACAAACGAAGTGATGACATATTCGGTACTATCCAGTCAGGGGTAGATCGATCATGTGTTGGTAGGGTTGGAAAGGTAACTATGGCCCATGGTACATTTTATCTAGAGGTGTACTATTTTTCGGAAGGTAGCCTCTTACCTTCCCGTTTGTTGGAATCCATTCTCTAATAAGCGTCTTTTATTTTTGATTGTATACTATTATTGTTGTGATGTACACACATCATAGCTACTTGATTATTGATATTTTAAACCGACGAACATTATTATATTATCATTGAATTTTATAATATAAAAAGTTTGGTTATTGTAAGGTAAAAATCCGTCCATGTTTATATGCAGCGTGGTCTTACGAGATACTTTTTATTTTGAAAGAGTTTCAACAAATATAGATTCAATATGAACTGATTAAGTTTCCTCATGCTAGTTTAAAAGACTGATCTGGGTGTTATTTTCTTATAATGCTCAAGTTAGCCCGAGCATATTTTCCAGATTTATCTAGATACTTTGGAGCTTTTAGGAGACGAGCTGAATGCCTCCAAGACGTAACCACGTATTTTTTACTGTCTCGGTGCTTTGATTTCTGTTTGTATATATCGACAATTTTAAGGACGGGCTTTTATAACTGTCTAGGCTGAGAATAGGATAGTGTACTCTGATGTTGTGTATAAATAAAGATGATTTCTTTTTGTAAAGATTTTGTGTATATTATATATTGCTCGTCACGATGTGAGGTTCTGTTCTGTCGTTTTCTTTCTTCACCCCAAATGACATGTCTTTCGGACACTTAAATGATCGGTACACAAATATCGAAGATGTATTAAGTGTCGTCTTTAGGTGTAAGAAAGGCAGATCGTTACACCACTAAAGTGCAAAACCGACCGCCCTCTTCCCATCTTCTTCCTCTTCACCCTTTTCAACTCCAATATCACCATTAATATGCACGGTTGTGTACGTGCACCCCCTCCCTGGACCTCCTATCGACCATCCAACTCCACCACCATTTCTCCATTTGCACGAGCTTCCATCTTTACCTTGCCATGACACCTTTGGCCTCCCTAAACAAAAACATACTCGAGCACCCCTTTCGAATTTCTAAGCTTCCAAAACGCGACAAATCCCTATCACAATCATTCGAACGAGCACCGGACTCCACCAAATCATGGCCACCGACTCCCTTTTTGACTCTAAAGCCAATGCCGCTATCGCCATGACCAACCATGAGCTATAGCTCCACATAAACCAAACCATAGTTTCCAAAGATCGTCGCGGAACTCCGCTAAAACTTCACCAAAAATACTACTCCTCTATATGACTCAAACGACACATACGACACCGATCAATTCTCAACGGAACGAGAGAATTTGATTTGAACTTTTGTGTTCAATATCCCGGCTTACTATTATTCGGCAGTTTCTCCCTCGACACTCAATGAAATTGAGTGACGATCAATTTCTAAAAATACTATGAATGATACCGAACAACTTTTGTGTTGAAAATTTTGGCTAATATTGAATGGATCGGAAGATAATGAATTTTGAAGGGGAGGGGATGTATTATTTCCATGCTTCAGGAGGTTGGAAAAATGAAGAAGAAGGCCCATGCGTTTTTTCTGAGTACTTATAGGATTGATCATCTCAAAACTAAAGGGACAAAATCCTTAAACATGTCTAACTCGTGGCAAGAATCAAGGGGGGAACAAGGGGACATGAGGGACAAAAGTGGGCAGGGAGACAAATTGTTGAGCACTGTGTACGTGTGTACATTGAAATGGTGAAAACGGAAGGGGGCTGTGTATTTGTTTTTATTTTTTATTATAAATTGAAAAGATTGTTGTATGTTGTTACATAATATCGTATCCGTGTACGAATCGCGAACAACAGAAAATAGAATACAATTGCGTACACAAATGTGACGCGATCATAAAAAAACAATAAAAGGCACTAGTTATCGAATTTTGTTAAATTTCGAAAATACCCACGTTTATTCTAAAATACATCAAACAAAAGTTCGACTATTTTCCAAATTAAAAATATGAAAAATCCTATAAACTAAATTAAAAATACATCATCAAAATCAGAAAATTATTTGAAATGTAGATTTTATTATATTTTAAAGACCCTAAATTGAATATTTAAAACTAATCAAATATTCCTAAATCAAAGTGATAAAATTATAGGTTGTTACAACAGTCGAGAGTTTTTAGATCAAATATTTTGAACTCAAAGAAATAAACCTCATAGAAAAAAAAAATTCTATTTGAAAATACATTTCAGAATAGAAATCATATTTCTCATTCCAATGTTAAGTATCTACTATTATTTTACAATTCTCATTTCTAATGTTTCTTTTGAAGCAAAATGACCACTCAATCTCTTCATCCCAACATGCCTTAAGTCACATCTACACTTGTACATTGTCTTTCCTTTCTAAATGGTCTAACCATTCTAAAGGAAACCCTTACTAAGTTATCGTAAAGAGCTCTTTTCAAAAGTGCATTCGATGATCCTTAGATTTTAAGAATATCAAATAAGTTGCTCTTTACATAAACTGATCAAACTGACATTTTACTGATTGAATTCTTATACATATCTTGTAGCTTTTGGGCTAGTGTTACACTTAACACAACAAGATTATGATTGAAATCAATCATACTGAATACACAATCTCACACAATGGTTTACTTGCTTATTTCAAATGAACTAATTTCATCGAGGTTTCATATATTACAAGTTGCAACCGTTCACCATATAACATTTAAATGATTGGAAATGGATCAAATATTCATAGCCATGTATTGTTTGTAGAATTCAAACTCATAGAAGACAATACATGGTCTTGGGTAAATAAACACGTAAGTGACCAAGTTACAAATGTATTAAGTAGTTTTAAAATTAAAAGCTTGCATGGGTATTAATAAAATAACATGCAAAAAGTATTTATTGATAAGTATATTTTGTAGTCAAATTTGTCAATCTTAAATTCAGTTCAGTTGTATATGTTAATTGATAAACATTTTATCAATTATATTCAATGCACAAAGTTATCGATGTTGATTAGTTTAATTTATACATAGCAGATGTTCTTACAATATTAAAAAAAGTTAAATTTTACCATTTCATTTTTCTAATAAGGCTCCCACTAGACTTTTATGTTTCTCAAAACATTAAGACGAAACATAGAAGTTTTTCGACTTCTCTAGTGGCTGTTAGAACTTGTATGCCTTAGAATTCCAACCTTGAGGAAAACTTAACAAAATATAGGCCAACATACGATAGATAATTCTATATCGGTTGTATCACATACAACTCCTAACCTTGTGGTCCTTGTCTTAATCTCATTTTTACCTTTAGGAAGCTCAACAAATAAAGAGAGATTATTCACTCGTAACTACCATTTCACAATGACCTAAGTATAATGCATATAACTTGAGGAAAGCTCAATAAACGTGTGCAATTATCTTACCTCGTCTATTTCATATATCAATAGTACTATACATAACATCCCTAGCTTGCGGAAAGTTCAACAACTAAGGAATATGCAAGTAATCTATTGATATATATAAATGGTACATGACAACATTTATATTTAAGATTCGTAATTTTTAATATATTTAAATTAAGTTATATCGATTTATGGAATAATGTATTTATTATGAAATTCCCTCATGATTCAAGTGTCGGACACATCTGAAATCAAGGTATGCATCCCAGACGTTTGTATTTATTCCTTAAATCTGATTAGGGTCTCTTATTGTTCCACTTTTATTATATATTCATATAAGTTTAATTAACTTATATAATAAACTTACGTATAATCTTATGTTAATTTTATTGATTAAATCTTATTTAATTAATGCAACTAATTAATTAATTAACATTTTAATTAATTTTTATTTTATTCATTTTAAAGATTTTAAATAGAATATTGCACTATAATATTTATATTTACACACATATATCATTTATATACATTATTTATTGGTTAACATTTAATTTATTTATTTAAATTAAATAATTTTAGTTAATTATAATTAATTTCAAAAATTATATATATATTACCTTAACATTTTAAGATAATGTTACACATACCAATATATGTACTTTAATTTAATTAATTAACTTTAATTAGTTTTTAATTTAAATAATCTAATTAATCATTAATATTTTTCAAAAATAACTATTTTATTTTAAAAACAATTTTGAACATTATTTTATAAAAAAATTAAAATCATAACTTATTTTAAATTTAACCTTTTAAATTTAACTTTTAAATTAAAAATTTTGTTTTAGTTTCAAAATAGATTTTGAAAATTAGTCTAAGGCCCAAATCAATTTGGGCCTTTATATTGGGGATAACCTTTGGGCTTACCTCATCCTTTCGGGCTAGGCCAGTAGCTAGGTAGGGCAGAGTACTTGGTTACTCAAACTCAATCTTAGGCACTACTTTTTTAGACACCCTACTATATGGGTAGGCTCTAATAAGTTAGTCATACTACTACTAATTTAGACCACATAGGCTGTTTAGCTCTGATACCAATGATGGAACTGAGCTAGCACATAATGGGATAAATGGGAAAACTTCAAAAATTTATTCCATTTTGGAGCTCATTAGACCTATGAAGTCTAAATTTATTTAGATTTGATCTAAGTTAGTTTTAAATAAAATCAATATTTTATTTAGGTTGTAAATCAAGTTTTATTTTGTTATTATACTTCTTTAATATGTATATGGATATCATATACACATGTATGTGTACATGCACGTACAGTATATACAGTTCACATGTTTTATCATGCATGTACCTAGGTGCTAGGATTTACACCGCAATAGACATATTAGTCATTCCATGCACATATGTGCTATCTAATATATATATATATAATTTAATGTGATATAAAATTATATTTACATTAGTGTAAATGTGCGTGTGTGTGTGTATGTGTGATATATGATATTGTAATGTTAGCAGTATTTATATACACACAATCACACACACATATGTATAATATAAAATAGCGTTTATAGTTTTAAAAATAAACAATTCCAAATTCAACTTCAAAATTCAAATTTCATATTTCAAATCTAGATCTAGGTAAGATTATCTTTTAATTTCAAATTTGTAATTTAGATTTTGTAAAATACTATATTTAATACACACATACACATATACACACGTAAAATAAAATATATTTTTTAAAAGATGTTTATAGCTTATATATATTAATATCTTAAAACATTAATAATAATTAAAAGTTATGTAATTAAATATGCAATAAATAATTACATATACATACACAAATATTTTGGCCACATTTATATTTTGAAAAATTCAAAAGAATTCTAATTAAATACTTTTGGATTTACTTTACTTTTTTAAACAATTTTCGTTCAGAAATTGATAAGAAAATTTTGAAAAATTATTTTATGATGTATGACACTTTTATGCAATATGCATAAATATACATCCATACTTACAATATATAAAGTTTAATTTAACATATTATGTTTAAACTAATATATATATATATATGTATGTATGTATGTATGTATGTATGTATGTATGTATGTATGTATACATATAAATTCAAATAAAATAAATGTGTATATATACAATCTTTTATTATGCTTTCACTCGACCTAACCATAGTCATTCGATGGGCATGGTGCCACGATTTAACTACAATCAAAGCGGAGTTTCCACATTGAAGCTTGACAATATTCTCAAGTCGGGAGAATTGTGTTATATTATCACATCGATATTTTCTGTTTGACCTTGGTTATATTAACCAGCAGAAAACTATCGAATGAGTCATTCCATAGCTATCTAATAATTATCAGTAAGTAACCTCTTGGTGCCCCCGGAAACAATGAGTAATACATTAACCAATATTTAGAGAATGTTACTTACTTTAGAATTGACAGATATATCGATATCTGGTTTGATACATCTTGACTAGGAATGTTTAAAACAATACGTTTATTTTATTGTGATAAATTACTCATGATTACAACACATTCCAACTAATATCACAAAACATACCATTTACGGATTTTCTATTAAATATATTTTTAATTGAATTAATGAAGTAATATAACACATTATATAAAGTATATAATAGAAAGAAAGCACCTTTTATTTCGATCAAGATTGTTTATCGAGCTAGATATATATAGCAGTTACATAATTGCCCTTAGGGTTTATTCTTAACTCTATCAGTCATCATCCAAAAGAGGGTGATTGTTAATACCCTAAGTATTTATTTTGATGATAACAATAATATAAATATTACTACCATTGTTTCTTCGAGTTATGCTGTATTTTCAAATGTACCATGGATATTAAGATATATAAGAAACTCACTGAATAAAAACAATTAAATGAGATATAAATATAAAGATAGATCAGAGCAAATAAAAGACAGAATTGACTCAAAGCGAATGACATAAGCCCTTCATCAACAAAGATAATTGAAGTGTTAAGTAAATCCACTGAGTCTTGGAATTTTTACTAAAGGCCACATATTAAATATCATTGAAAATCTTCTTTCATTTAACTTTATTTTAATTTCTAACGTATAATATAAAAGTACTATCTGAGCTTTTAAAATGTGGAAGTCAAATTCAAACTTTATAAAAAGAAAAGGAAATTATACTAGGGTATGTCTATATGCTCTCTAGGAATATGTTGACATAAATGCAGTTATTCTAAAATTCAAATTTTAAATAAATGGCGCCAACTCTTAACAAATGGACACATCCTTTTATCTTATATTTAAAGAGGTCTAGGAAATAAATTTTAATCGATAATTTTTCAATGTTCTCTTATTTTAACCTTTATAATTTTGTGATAAAAACTCCTTTGTACACTTCCACTCTCTTTGAAATCTGTGCTCACGCACTCATATTCTTCAAGGATTTGCAAACCTCACAAGATCATGGAGTTTGGACATGAATTCTCAATGATTCTCTCTAGTCTCATCCTACTCCACATTGATTTGAAATATATATATTGCTATTAGATGTATATATGATCATTGTACTGAAAAAGCAAGAATCTGTATTAGAGATACAACTACTTTTCCTACTTTACTATTATTTGTAAAGAGAAAGGTGTTTTTACCACCAATGAAAAATCAAGAGGAAAGGTGTACATTATGATCCATGGAATGGTAAGATTGTAAAGTATTCTTGCCACCCGAATGTTGGAATTGGGCCAATCCGCAGTGGAAGTAATGGGTGAATTTCAAAAAATTTACCATTTTTGATCTTTATTGAGCCTATGAAGTCTCATATATTTAGAACATTACAAAATTTCTTTTAAATATAATCATTATTTTATTTATGTTTATAACATAGTTTTATCTTATATAATTAATATTATATATATATATACGTGTCTCAGATACTCACATATATGTATGTGCGTGTGTAACGTAGTAACCATGCAAGATTTAACACATCAGTGTATAAGTGCGGTGGTTTACAACGTAGCGGACATGATAGCTCATCTAGTATAAAAATATAGTGTCCAAATGTATGTTTATACACTTTAATTTATGTGTACAAAATATTGCATATATATATTATTTTTAAATTATTTATATATATATTTGTGTGTGTGTGTGTGTGAAGTTTATAAAATATATGTATATTTAAAATCTTTTAAAATTATATTAAAATTTTATTTATTGATTTTGCTAAAAATTAAAAATCAAAATTAGATTTCTTTTTATAAAATAAACGTGTATATATAATATATATATATGATATATATATGTTATCTTATGAAATTTAATAATAATATATATATATACACACACACTTAAATGAAATATATATGCACATAATATAAAATATATATACACCTATTATACAACTCACAACAAAAGTTTTTTTTACTTATATATATATATATATATATATATTTCCATACGTAAATTAATATAAATTAATAAAAAAATTAAAATATAATTTCAAATTTGAATATTTCAGTAAAAATCTAAAAAATATTTTAATATTTGGATATTTTCAATTCATATTTTATAATTTAAATCAATTATTAATTTTGACAATTATTTAAATATTTAAATTATATATAAAAAAAATTATCCGCTAAAAGTGTTATTGGGTGTAAATTTAATTTTATAAAATTTAAAACATATTTTATAATATATATATGTATGTATACATATATTGATATTATTTATTTATAGAATTAAATAATTTAATAATATATATGTATTTATTATTTTAATTATGTCAAAAATGTTCTAAGTATAAAATACTTATATAAAATTTTAAAACCATATTTTATGCAATGTAAGATTTAATATTTAAATTATGAAGTTTATATAAATTAAATAATTTATTATTAAATTAATTTAGATTAAAAAAATATTTTTATTCTCTGCCATGAGCAGTAAAGGCATGTTTATGTCATAAAAAATTCATATTTTTAATTATGTGTATATAATCATACAACTGTTCTGAATGTGAAAGTATATCTATATATTAAAATCCTCACCTAACTAACAAAACAATATATATATATATATCATATATATGTTATCAACACAATAATATACATTAGTAGATCGGAAAATTACCTAATTTCCAAAGCCTATTAGTACACCTTGAAACGATGAGATCAACCCCTTGAACTAGTTTCCAATCCAGCAGGGTGCTAGCTCCTAAACCATGACCACTGGCTATCAAATGACGTTTATTTTTATTTGATTTGAGCTTTAGAAATGGAGGAGAAGATGGATCTATATCGGCTGGAAGTAATGGTAGATGGAGGCTCGAAAAGTTCTTAGAAGAATAAGGGTTGTTATATATTTATAGAGGAAAGACTAGAGAGATAATTTAGGTTCCAGATCCACTTATTCTCTTCCCCTTATCCTATCAAACCCCTAGCATATTCCCCTTATCATAGCCGCTCCTACCTGGTCCTAATATGGCCAAACTCCCTCTTGCCCATATGGGATTCAAACACATTTAAAGCTCGAACAAAAATATAAAGCATTTAAATCCAATTTAAATGCACATCGATATCGTATATCAATTAATATTTTTATAAATATTTTTCATCATATTAAAAAAATTTATGACTAATATTTTGTAAGTATTAATTAATTTATAATAATTACACATTAATTAAATCATGTGGTCAAAGGAGTATTAATCGTTTCGGTCATGTGACTTTTTAAGTGTAAATTTGGTCAGCGATTAACATTAAACTATTTGAATATCAACATTCACACTTCACTTAGCAGGTGGTGTGACATTTTAGCAAAATTTATAGCTTACTTGATTTTAGTAAAATCCAATTTTACATTATTAAGCATTATTGATTGTGACTATTATTTACACCAATTATTTTCGTCAAAAGTATATCACTTCAAACTTATGGAATATAGTAATGATCAAAATTCCAATATCGTCCATATCCAACTCTATAGTCCAAATACAAAGTCTTTGGTTCAATAATAACAATTATTATTAATCAAACTACTCTAACAAAGATTTTTACTTTGAATTGAGCGTGGTACTAACCCTATTTAACTAAGAAGACGAATCCTCTCTTGAATAGGGTTTCACTTCCAATACTTCTACTCGACCCAACTATAGTCACTCGATGGACATTGTGCCACGATTTGACTACAATCAAAGTGGAGCTTTCATATTGAAGATTAATAGTATTCTTAAGTTGAGAGAACTGTGTAAATCGGTCACATCGATATTTTCTGTTTGACCTTAGTTATATTAACCAACAGAAAATGATCGAGCGAGTCATTCCATAGTTATAAAATAACTATCAATACGTAACCACTTGGTGCCCTCAACAGTCATGATCATTACACTATCCAACATTTGAAGAGTGTTACGAACTCTAGTCTCAATGGATGTACCGATATCTAGTTTCGATACATCTAGACTTGGAATATTTATAATGGTATGTTTATTTATTATGATAAATAACTCATGGTTACAACACATTGTAACCACTATCACAAACGTACCATTTATGGATTTTCTATTAAATATAATTTTAGTTAAGTTAATTGATTAATATAACATATTATATCAAGTATATAATATAAGGAAAACACCTTTTATTTCGAACAAGATTGGCTATCAAGTTAGATATATATGTAACAAATTACATAATTACCCCTAGGGCATACCCCTAACTCTATCAATCTCCACTTTCTCCTGGGATCAATTATGGAATATTTATCCCATTCCTTTAATCAGTTTGATGAGAACTCATCGACATAGAACCTACGTTAATGGATCTCTATGTTGGTTTTATTAACTACTCCGTCAATCAACTCTCTCCGATGTTGATAAACTACATTTATCATGTGAACTATTCAGATTATGTTTATTGACTTCTAGTAAGCTCTTATTATTACATTGTTATTATTTATAACAATGATGTAGTATTCTTAATATTTGGAATTGCCCCTAACTCAGTTATAAATTTATGCATTTATATTTATATACATTGTTTTTATTGCGGCACTATTCAAGGCGATGTACTTAACATTTTTTTGAATCGGCTACAACTTTTCGTTTGGCACATTTTCAACTTAAAGCTTCTTGATTAAGGTTTGAACATGAATTTAATATTAACATATTATAATCGATGGCACTTATGAAGTGTGAGTCCGAACGCTCTTTCATAAAATGTTAGTTGTTTTGTAAACAATTCTCTAGTATTTTGCATATACACGAGAATAGTCTAAACTACCATTTAGTGACCATAATTCAGATTTGATATTTCCTTCATCATCAAATACATAAGCAAAATATGATACTGTAGACAATACGACATGTATGATGAATCATATTGTTAATACATAAGGAACCCATCTTACATGTGCCATATTAAACATTTTAATAAGGTGTTCGTAACAACCCGCATATTTTACGATTGTATATTTAAATGTTTTATTTAAAAATAGCATCGTTAATCAGATTAAAGTCCGAAAAGCTACTTTTTGTAAACAATCGAATTGGGACTCGAGACCACTTCCATTGAGTCCAAAATGGCATTTACAACTTTTTTGAGTATAAACATCGATATGTTTGGAGTTGAGTAGAATTTGTTATTTTTCTACTTGGGCTTTGGGTTTGGGTTTCAGCCCACTAACCCATCTAATACCCTAACTCAGCCCCTCTCCTCTTCACTTCATTCTTATTTTCCTAACATTCAAGATTTTGTAAAAATGGGGGAAGAGATTGGAAACTAAAATCCTAAGCCCTAGTTTCCTTTGCAAATTCAAGTTCTAGCTCCAAAATCAAAGAGAAGCTTAGGTAAGCTTCCTCTACATTTTCTCCATCTCAATCTCTCTCCAATGTTAGAAATTTCCTATAACCTAATTTAGGAAATATTAGTTGTAATCTTAGATTAGAGCTTCTAGAGGTGTATTGAAGAGGAATTGGCCTTTCCTTTGTTTTAAAGCTTCTCATTCGTGTTTTTGAGTTTAAAGGTGAGTTCTTTGACTCACATCTACGTCTATAATTATCATTGTTGTTAGGTATGAATTCCTAACACTTGTGAATATTCATTTGCTTTTGATTTGAATTGATTTGGTGAATTTTCCAATTTTGGTGTTTTGGTCCAATTTTAGGAAAATCCTTCTATGGATGTTTGGACATTGATATTCGGGGTGTATCGAAGAGCCTTTAAGGCCGGGTTGTCGCTTGGCGTAAATCCTTAGTCGTCGTTGCTCGTCCGATCGCTTCCGATGCATTTTGGCCACTTTGGCCTAGGAAAATTGTTGCCCAGACCAGGTGACCAGACGTTTGGTGATCAAGTCCAGACGTCTGGTTTGAACCTGGAGCAAAAATGTATGCACGCAGAGTTTAAAAATAAAGCCAGAGATTAATTCCAGACGTCTAAAATCTAAGATCGGACGTTTGGATGAGTCTCAGACGTCTGACTTGAAGTTTCAGACGTTTGGGAGTTCTCAGGATTATTTCCAAAGAATAAATCCAAACGTCTAGGTTCTAAACCAGACATCTGGCCATGGCTCAGATGTTTGTTTAGATATTCCAGACGTCTGGGTGGCTTTCTAAACTATTTCCCGGTCTGTGTCAGTCGACTGACCCTGTAGTCCAGTCGACTGATTCTGGGAAATTTTTATTTTGCCTATTTTAGGCAAATTTGTGTGGATTTCCATTGTTTATCGATTTTAGTTGCTCCGATTAGTTGTTATCACATTTATCGACCTTGATGACTTCTTTTTCGGGATTTTTGGGAATATCCATTTTGATGGATTTGGTATCGATTTCTTTGGATTTAATTCACGTCTTCGTATGTGAATTTTTGGTGATTGATTGTTTCTACAATCATTTTTGTGATTTATCACTTTTAAAATATAAAGGTTTCTATACTAGTAGTAAATTTTCAAACTCTTTCACAAAGATGTTTTCTACTCTATTTTAAATATAAAGCTCTCTTTTAAAACCGTTTTCCAATCTATTAGTATATACAAACCTTTACCTCATTTGTATGAGAAATCTAATTAAACGGCTTAGTAAAACAAGTGGTATGAAACGCTTGCGTTTACTTCGTCGGTTAATTCTTGGACTTGTTTGATTGAACTCTTGTGACAATTTTCGAGTGGAAATCTACAATCTGTTCGTAAATATTTGAGTTAAGCTAGTGGTTATGGGACATGAAGCTAAACTCTTATATTTACTAGCTTAGTGTAATCGACACTTCTTGATGATCGATGATGATCATTTTATGGTTTAGACTAGCGATGTGCGATGTCTTTTTGTCCACGTGGGGGACTGTACCCTGTTTGGAGGAGTTTCGACTCAAAGTCTGTAACGACCCGCTATTTTGGACCATTCAAATCGACATTAAAACCACACATGTCTGACTTAAATAATTCAAAATATCAAAATGTTAATTTATATTTGGCAAAACTCAGAATATACAGTAAATAAATAATCGCAGATCACAGACACAGAGTAATATAATGCAGCGGAAATAAAGAAATAATAGTTCATGAAGCTACTATATAAATACATCAGAGTTAAGTAAGATACAATAAGAATACCAAGATACAACAGGAGTAACAGTATGATAATCAGGTACACCTCAGAATACAACTGGAATCAACTGGATAACAAAATGAATAGATATCTGGTTCTTTAAAGCCAAACTCCAGCTCCAAAGGTGAGTCTCAAATGCTGTATCACTCAGTCTGACCCGAGCGTAAAGCAAAACACAAAACACTCGAGTCAGGACATACATACTTATACAATGTAAACCAACTCAAGTGAACTATAATAAAGGTACAAGTAACTTAAAGAATGCTTGGGATCGCCCATTCTTTAAGGATCCGTTAAACTATTTACTATGTAGTAATATTGCGCTATTATAATAATGTCTAATATAAAATAAATATACTTTTCAATAGCATTAAGGCTTTACATTTTCCACCTTAACAAGTAACAGTCCCAGTAGTCTATCCAGTATTAGCATACTCCCAAAATAGGGGCTATCCTTGATACTCCACAGGCAACGGGAGAAATCACAACTCGTAGTAAAGCTCGGTATGGTAAGTGACACGGCACAACTAGGAAATGCCAGGGTAGATATACCAATTACGCATCCGGCTGGTGGAAACGCATAACAGCCACTTCCGCCCACCTCGAACAACACTCCCAAATCAAAGGGTGCACCCAATCAATCACAAAAGTAATAGAATGGTATCGAAGAAGTGTGTCTGATCAGAGGTGCTACCTCATTGGCCCATCAATCGCTCATGTTTTAGCCACTTTATGCCAACTCATGGGAGTTGGGTCCATGTATATATCTTTAGGATCGTCGCCACCATCCTACTTCATTCTGGAAAATCTACCACGTACACAGTTGTTAAAGTGGTTTTCGGTATCGACGGAGAGTATGTCCATATCTGATCCCGGTCTCTTTAACAACCAATCGTTATTATAACCCGTGGTTATAAATTTCAAAATAGTTTATGTTTCAAATCAAAATACATCTTTTAAACCATTTCAAAATCATATCATTTATTTCAAAATAATAGATACTTTCAAACCCAAAACATATCCATTTCAAAACCAATTCAACAATATATCATTTCCATTTCAAAACCAATTCAACAATATATCATTTCCATTTCAAAACCAATTCAATAATATATCATTTCCATTTCAAAAAATCAAAGCAATAATATATCATTTAAATTCCAAACTAAATCAATATATTTCTTTCAATTTATTTAACTTGAAATATTCTTTTAAAACATATTAAACCAAACCACCTTATAAATTCATATCCTTGAATCTTCAATTTTAACAAGTTTCAAATTAATATATATTAAAAGACAATTCTTAATTAAATACAATTCCAATTAATTTCATTTCCAAACCATAGTACTTTCAAAGTCATAACAATTTTGAAACCAAACTTTTTGAAATCAAAATACTTGGAAATCATAACACTTGAAATATTGTCATTAGGACCTCATAATACTTAGAAAAATCATAATATTCTAAATTTATATTCATTACCAAAGTTATAACATTTTAAGTTCATTTATTCAATTATACCAATTTCAAACATTGTATTAACTCATAAATTTCAAAGTGGTTTATATTCAAATCAAAATAATTCATTTACACCATTTAAATATGAAGTAATGATACTTACAAATCAAATATTCAATTCCCAAAAATTTAGCCTTTTCTGAGCTCATTTATTCACTTAAATACTTCAAACAATTTAAATTTCAGGTTTCGCAGCACTTAGAAAATGCTATAGTAAGTTACATTTGAAAACAATTCATTTCAGCAAAGACAGCATTTAAAAACTGCTGTAATAGTTCAGTTGAAAAATAGTTTAATTCAGCAAAGACAGCATTTTACAAAACTGCTGTAATAGTTCAGGTTTAAATTTCAAGTTTAGTTCAATTCTGCAACTACAACATTCACAAAACTGCTGTAATAGCCCTTAGTCAATTTTAGCCCTTTTAGTTCTCTTCTGCAACTACAGCATTTACAAAGTGCAGATTCATTTAGTTCAGATTTTAGTTCTTATTCAGAAACGGTAGCATTTCTGAAGTGCTACTAAAAGAATTTCCAGATTTTCAGTAAAATTTCAGCAACAAATAAACATCAATTTAAATCATTATTAACATATAAAAATCATATTTTCCCACTTCAAAATGTTCAATTAAATACCTTTTAACTTATGATTTTTATAAGAAAATTTTTCCAATAATTATCAATTTCTTTTCAATAATTCACTTATTAAATTCAAGTGTACAATTTTCCCATTTCTACATTTACTTAACACTTATATTTAAATTTCTATTTCATAACTAAGACTTAATTTCCATTTTTATTTTCTTTACTTCAAATTCCATTTTAAACCAAATCACAAATTTCCAAATTAGGTTATATTTCAAATCACAAATTTCCATTCATTTATTTAACATTTTTATTACATAGAAAATCATTTTTCACTTTATTAAATCATTTTAAAAATCAAATTAAATCAAAATATCAAAATTTACATTTTCAAAATACTTAAAACTCCCAGAAATATATATATAAAATAACCACGGGTCTGTATAATATTTTCTAACCTAGGTCAAGTAATACGGATAATATATCATTTCAATCCGTAGTTTACAAAGAAAATCCGGGTTTTATCATTTCAAACCCGCAATCCCAAGTAAATAAAATAAATAAAAATCGATCAGACTTATCATTTCAGTCCATAATGATCTTTCCCTATTCTAAAGTACGTTCGGGTATGTATCATTTCAATCCATAGTGATTCTATTCTACAGGGAACTTGCAGTGTGAGCAACAGAAATAAAATAAATAGTAAAATAAAATAAAATAAAATAGATGATGTGACAAGTTAATAACAGGGTTTAACATCATATAATTTACATCACAGGCAGGTATAACATAATATAATAATTTCTACACTTTCACTTGCTATCGATTCACAATAATATAAGTATGAATGTCAGGTGTGATTACTCACCTTTTCAAGTTGGAGTTTGCGAATCAAGATATACAGAAAAATTCTGGAAAGCACGATATGACTCTAGATTCGAGTGGAGAGAGTGCCAAGATATAAATCTTATATTCAACAACAAAACAAAGCCAAAATAAAATATGGATTAATACAAAGATTAATTGAAACAAGATTGGAAATAAAGTAGACAAGAACATCACCAAGCTTTTAACTCCAAATTGTTTGACCACAATTCAACTTTGCTCAACCACACAAGCATATAGGTTCGGTCACAACATGATTTCATGATGGTAATGGGTCTGGTTTGGATCACTAATGCATGGCTAGGTCAAGAATGCAAAGGGTCTTGAGTTTTACAAGGTGGAAAATACAAAGAGGCAAGGTATGAATGGAGTTTTGGTGCAACCATGGTCTCCTATGGGCTCGGCCATGCACTGTTCAGGTCAGGTCAGAGGAGAGGGTGATGGTCAGAGGTGATATCATGGTGGTGGTGGAGCTAGAAGTGGCGGCCAAGGCAAGATATGGTGGTGGTGATTAAGTCTAGGCTCGGCTATGTGCATTTCTGGAGTTTTGGACCTTGTTTTGTTTTGTTTGCATCATAGGAAGGTCATGGCACTTTCTGGTCAGAGGACGGGGAGGTCAGGCCGTGGATTAGGAGGGGAAGGAAGTGGTGGTGGTGGTCAGAGGAGATGGTGGTGGCTAAGGCCGAGCAAGGCATGAAGAATCAAGGCAAAAATCAAGTAAAAGAATGGGAAAATGAAGAAGAAAAGAAGAGAATGGAAGCCATTAACTTTTTTTTCTCAAATAAGAATAGCCGTGCAAAATGAGGAGGATGGGAAGTTTTCACGTGAATGAGAAATGGAAATACACGGATAAGCAAAAGAAATGTACGACCAAAACAAGGCAAGTGAAAAGCCAAAGGAAATGAAAAGACTAGCTATTGAAAAGTCACAAGTTATAAAGTTTTCTCTCTTCAAATTTCTAATCCTTTTAATTAAATAAAAACAAATAAAAATTTAGTAAATGAAATGGAAAAAGAAAACCAAATAAAGAGAAATGAAAAATAAATAATTATTTCAGAAATGAATAGAAATAAATAAAGAAATAGTTTGTTAAATTGAAACTAGTCTTAAATTTACAAACAAAATATCATTAGCATTGGAAAATTTTTGCTATACCTTAAAGTGTTTTAAAATAAAATATATATACATAACATGTTATGTTACACATGAAATCATAAATTAGATCATTACATGACAAACAAAAATATTATTTATATAATTTAAAATAAACAATTTTGTTAAATAAAACAATTTACATACAATATTGTAAAAATCATAACTTTCACAATATAAATCAGATTTCAACGAAACAAAAAGCAGTATACTTGAAATTTTATTTACTTTCATAATAAAAGATAAAATTAAAAAATTTAAACTTTTAACTTTTTAAATTAAAAGTCAAAGTTTGAACATATTGACCAAAATTCTCATTTCTGGAAAAATATTCTATTTATTCATGTTTGGAATTATAATTCACATACAAATCAAAATTTATATTTAAAAATAACAAAATTTATCCATTTTAATAAATAAAATAAAGTTTTTAACTCAGGAAATTCAATTTAAAATAATTACAAAATACAGGGTTGTTACACTCTCCTCTACTCAAAACTTTTCGTCCCCGAAAAGGAATGAGGTACGGGAAAACACAGAAAAAGATAGAATGAATTAGGATTAAGACAAGATGACAAGAAGATTGAAATTATACCTGATAACTGTTGTTAGAGGTAAGTTTAACAAGGTGGAGATGATCTTCCCAAGATCCGCCAGAATCAAGAACACAAGCACGAAAAAGATCATCGAGAATTTGAATCACCCTTTCCGTTTGACCGTCGGTCTGTGGATGGTAAGCAGTGCTCAGATTCAGAATAGGGAGAAGTAAGAACCACAGAAGAGATAGAAAAGTTAAATGATGAAGGAAAAAGATAAAGAAAGAAAGACTAGAACAAACTTATTAAGCACAATACGAAAAACACGATTCATCAAATCAACAAACAGAGTAGGAGCATTAGTCAAACCAAAAGGCATGACTAACCATTCATAGAAAAATCATTCTTAGTATGGAAAGCAGTCTCGGGAATACTTTCCTCAGCAACACTGAGTTGGTGAAAATCAGTTGTAAAATCAAGTTGAGAGAAAACAGTAGCTCCACGGCTAACCAATTCGAAATTTGATTTCCTACTTAGAAGGTAGGGAAATGGAAACAACCAGGAATAAATTAGATTGGAAAACAGAATAAGATAATAAATTTAAAACCATGAAAATTTCAACTTACATTAATAATTAATTTCATCCATTTGATTTCACTTGAGTTAAATAAATCTTAATTATTTTTAAATCTCATTATCTCATCATCAAATCAACAATTTATAAAGTCATGAATTTGAACAATCATTTATTATATTTCATCTTTATGCATTAAATTTCATTCTTCTTTATTCCAAATTATTCTTAAATTTATTCCACTTAATATATCAAATCCTATATATATTAAGTGTATTTCACTTATTATAACTATTCCAATTTATTTATAATTTCTTTTAAATATCATTTGTGACGACCCACTATTTTGGACCATTCAAATCGACAATAATCCACACATGTCTAACTTGAATAATTCAAAATAACAGATTGTAATAAAATTTGGAGCAAATAAAATCAAATACAGAATCACAGACACAGAATATCAGAATAACTCGCAGCGGAAATAAAATACCATAGTAGTTCATGAAGCTACTATATACAAACTCTCAAACATATACAAAATCACATAGTCAAAATAGATACAATAGAAGTTAGGATACATAAATCAATAATATAAAGACAATACCGAATAGTATATAACTGGATTAGAAGATAAGAAATAACAGATGGACAGATAAGCTCCAGCAAATCTCTAGCTCCAGAAGATAAATTCCAAAGCTGTGATTCTCAGGCTGACCCGAGCGTAAAGTAAAACACAAAACACTCGAGTCAGGACATATATACTTATACAATGTAAACCAACTCAAGTGAACTGTAATAGCAATGCATAATAACTTAAAGGGTGCTTGGGATCACCCATCCTTTAAGGATCCATAAAACCATCAATTAAACAGTAATATCAATATCACAGAAATGTCCATATCGAAGTGAACAATGCAACTAATAGTGTTAATGTGCATCATAGCCATCATCAGGAAATCAAATGACATACAGAGGAGTATACCCGCGGTTATAATATTTCAGAACAAAATTTTATACTTAAAAATTAAATATCATTTCAAATCCAAATCTTTATCAAAATAAAGATTAAATCATTTCCAAACCATTTCAATTTATCAAAATATCATATCTTTTCAAAACTTCCTTTCAATCATTGTTTGAATTCAAATCCAATTTATCAAATAAAATACCTTTTAAAATTCCAAAATATCATTCATTTATTTTCCTATCAAATCACCCTTTAAATAGTTTATATTCCAATTAAATTAATTCATTTAACCATTTAAAAGTGAAGTTATTATTCTTTCAAGTCAAGTATTAATTTCCAAAGTTTCGAACCATTCTGAGCTCATTTACTTAGTTAAAAACCATAAACATTTAAAATTTCAGCCTTTCACAATATTTAGAAAAAGCTGTTATAAGTTATACTTGAAAAAAAAATTATTCAGCAAAGACAACATTTAAAACTGTTGTAAAATCTCAATTAGTTGAAAAATTAGTTCAATTCAGCAAAGACAGCATTTCCAGAAATGTTGTAATAGCTCAGGTTTCATAATAGAGGTTTTCATTAAATTCAGCAAAGACAACATGCAACTACAGCATTTACAGAACTGCTGTAATAGCCCTTTATTAAGTTTTTAGCCTTTTAGTTTACTTCAGCAACTACAGCATTTACAGAACTGCTGTAATAGCCTCTTATTTAAGTTTTAGTTCATTTCAGAAACGATAACATTTCTGAAGTGCTATTAAAAGTATTTCCATATTTTAGTATATTTCCAGCAAACAATAAATCCCAATTTAAACCATTAAGCATTATGAAAACCATAATTTAACATTCAAAATGTTCATTTAAAATATTTTTTAACTTATGATTTTTATAATAAATTTTCTTATAAATAAAACCAATTTTCAAGGATTCACATAATAAAATTTAAGTGTAAAATTTTTATTCTCTTCATTTTTAACAATTAAACTTAACACTTAAATTTTTATTTCCATTTTTCCAATATAATTAAAGTTCCATTTTTTTTATAACTCAAATTTTCTTTTAAACCCAAAAATCCAAATTTCCAGAATTAAGTTATATTTCAATAATTGAAATTTAACCATTCATTTAAATACATTTTTAACTTATGGAAGAATCAAAATTTCTTTAATTAAACATTAAAAATCCAATTTAAATCAAATTTTCATAAATTTACACTCTTAAACATATTTAAAATATTCAAAATACTTTATAAAATAACCACGGGCATGTATATAGTTTTCTAACCTAGGTCAAGTGATACAGATATATATCATTTCAATCCGCAGTTTACAAAGAAAAATCCGGGTTCTATCATTTCAAACCCGCAATCCAAGTAAAATAAAATAAATAAATATCGTTCAGGCCTATCATTTCAGCCCATAACGATTTTTCCCTATTCTAAAGTCCGTTCGGGTATGTATCATTTCAACCCATAGTGATCTAATCTACAGGCAACTTGTAGTGTGATAAACATATATAAATGAACAGTTTAACAACATATATTAGTAATAGATGAGATGACAGGTAAATAAACAAGTTTAACATCATATAATTAATAATCACAGGCAGTTATAACATATCATGATATTCTACACATTCAGTTGTTGTCGCTTCACATTTGTATAAGTATAAAATGTCGTGTGAGATTTACTCGCCTCAATAAGCTGGAGATTGCAATACCAATGACACAACGAAATCCAAAGCAAAATGACAAGACTACGGACTCGAGTGGAGAGCGAGATCCAATGCTACAGATCTTGTGTTACAACCCAAACAAAAATCAAAACAAATCATGAATTCAATACTTTGAAATGATGTAACTTTGGAATAAAAGAGATTTGAATGCAAAGCCTTTTGCCTTGCTTTCTCTATTCTATGGCACGGCCTAGGGCGGTAATATGGTCGGGTTTGGACAAGGTTTGGCTCGGGTACAAGCCTAGGAATGCACGGCCTAAGGCATAAAACATGGTGGAGGAAGTTACATTAAGGAATGTGAAGAGTTTAAGGTAAAAGCATGGTTTTTGTTCACCCAAATAGGCTCGGCCATAGGAGGTGTGGGCTCGACCAGAGGAGTATGGTTCAGGTCAGGGGCTGGAGTGGTGTGTGGTGGTATGATCAGTGATGGTGGTGGCGGCCTATGGTGGTGGTGGTGGTGGAAAGTGAAGTGATGAACAAGTAGTGGTCAAACAACATGCTTTTATGGCTTTAGGTTGGATTTTGAGGAGTTTAATCACCATGATGGGTTCGGCCATGGTCAAGACTGGAAGTGTAGGTGGTGGTGATGGTAGGGAAGAGGTGTAGGAGGTGGTGACCGTGGCTATGGAGTGGAGGCCGATCCAATATACATGAGAAAACAAGGCAAAATCTTAGAAAAAAGAGAAGAAAAGGAAGAAAAAGATGTAGCCATTACCAAAAGAATTCTCTAGCCGTGAAGAATGAGAAAGTAAAAAAAAAATTGCATGAGAAATAAGGCAGAACACACGGCTACTCAAAACAAAAAGCACGGCCAAAGGAGTAATGGAGAGGTTATGGCAAGTGAAAGGACTTTAGGAGGTGAAAAGACTTAAGTTTCCAAGCTTTTAAAACCTTTCATATTTCCTTTTCTTTAATTCAATTTAAAACAAAATAAAATCAGTAATTTACTTTTAAAACTGAAAAAAGTAATATAAAATAGAATTAAATAATTAATTTTAAAGAAATAGAAAAAGAATTAAAGAAATTGCTTAAAAATTGGAAACAGGGTTCAAAAACTACAAATAAATTATCACTTAGCCTTAGAAAAATTTCTACTTCACTCTAAAAAAAATAAAAGTCACATAAATAAGATAAATGAAAAACAAAAAAAAGTGAGAATGAGAAAAAAATAAGATCTTAAGGAAATAGAAAAATAAATAAAGAATTTCTTTAATTAATTGAACTAGGAATTAAAATTTGTAAACAAAATTACAACTGACACTGGAAAATGTCAATTACACTTAAAATGTTTAAAACCAAAATATATACATAACAAGTTATTTTACCCATATAAATATAAATTAGAACATTACATGACCAAATAAAATATTATTTATATAATTTAAAATAAATAATTTTGTTAAATACAGCAAATTACACTTAATAGTTAAAAAGGCATAACTTTCACAATATTAATCAGATTTTAACGAAACGAAAAGCATTATTCTTAAAATTTTATTTACTTTCATAATAAAAGATAAAATTCAAATTTTCAAACTTTCAAATTTTTAAATTTAAAAGTCAGAGTTTGACCATATCGACCAAAATTCACTTTTCTGGAAAAATATTCTATTTAGTCATGTTTGGATTTCTAATTCATGTCAAAAATCAAAATTTATATTTAAAATAACAAATTTTATCCATTTAAATAAATAAAATAAAGTTTTTAAATCAATAAATTCAATTTAAAATAATTAAAATAATCACAAAATACAAGGTTGTTACATCATTATATTGTAAACTATTCAATTAACCCTTCTATTTACCTCTATTGATCCTTTATAACTAAAATTTAAGTGTATAAAATTTATTATAACCACTCAAATTTTATTTATAAAATCCCCTTTATATTGTATGTTCTCCAATTACATATTTAAGTTCTAATAATTTAGGTAAGTTATATTGGAATGTAATTGAGTATTATACAAATAAATCCTTTCTAATTCAATTATACAAGTTTACATATTTATTCAAACTTTTATAATTGAAATTATACTTTAAGATAAAACTTAAGAATTAAATTTCCGATTATCTTCAAACTATTTAGAAATAAATATATATATATATATATATATATATATATACATACACAATATATATATATCAAATCAAATTTAAATCATATATCTATATAATATAAGTCAAGTCATATTTAGAAATTCAAATCAATTAAATTTCAAAGCAAAACTGTAGCAAAGCTACAGAATAGTCTCTTCACTTCGAAACCCGAAAATGAATGTCGATGATGTTGCAGTCATCACCGAAATTATTTTCCAGCGACAAAGAAAAGAGCACTGATTTACAAATTAAAAATCCTTTGAAACAATTTCTACTAGAAATACTTTTAAATAATATATCCTTTTAAAACTTTCAAAACAAAGTTCGAAATCATCGAAAATTAAATTCTCACATTCTTGATTTAAATCCATTTAAATTTCCAAATTAATTTATAACCATGTTTAATTATTTAGATATGAAACTAAAGCCAATGATTATAAAATACATACAAAGTTAAATATTATTTCTTAACACCCAATTCCATTAATTATCAAAATTCAGAAAATTAACCTTATACATATTATAATTATACAAAATTTATCCATCTACTAAATTTAAAAAAAAAACATATTGTTTCAGTTTGCTCTGTTCAAGTGTTTTGGAGATCCTATCGATAGCGTTGATCAGACGAACTGATCGGAAACCCAAATCAACATCAACAACTCAAACAACACTATATATAAAACATCTTTAAAATATAAAAATTTCAAATACAAGATTAATTTTCAAAATAAGGATAGGGATTCAGATTTGATGGACTCAAATCAAAGAGAACTCTGATATGAATATAAGTTGGAGACAAAATATAAGATGATTAAACAACAGAATAGGGAGTATGGATAAGCCTATATAAATCGCGGGTAACCTTAACCAGGTCAACCGTGACTTAACGAATAAGAGCGATGCAGGATTCTGAAGCAAATCCACCTTCATTCTCAAGAGATGGAATTCAGGCATAGCAAGAGATAGTAGCATCATAAACCGAGGATACAGAAGTCTTCGGTGAATCAATGCTTCTTGTAAAGGAGTTTCACCGCTTTACAAGTCATTCAGAGGTTGGCGAGACCGCCGATTTATTATAGGTATCATTCAAAGTGGAGTTACGGGATACTCCAGAATCAAGAAGACACGAATAGGGGAGGACAGGAATGGACTTGGAACTGAAGGGAACGTTCCAAAATTCAAAGGAAATCGAATCGAAGAAGAAGGAATTCAAGTTCGAACAAAAGTGATTCTGTAATTAAACTTACTCTATATGCTGAGTTTGCCTAAACCAAGGCTCTGATACCAACTGTAACGACCCGCTATTTTGGACCATTCAAATCGACAATAAAACCACACATGTCTGACTTGAATAATTCAAAATACTGAATTGTTAATTTATATTTGGCAAAACTCAGAATATATAGTAAATAAATAATCACAGATCACAGAGTAATATAATGCAGCGGAAACAAAGAAATAGTAGTTCATGAAGCTACTATATAAATACATCAGAGTTAAGTAAGATATAATAGGAATACCAAGATACAACAAGAGTAACAGTATGATAATCAGGTACAACTCAGAATACAACTGGATAACAAAATGAATAGATATCTTGTTCTTCAAAGCAAAACTCCAGCTCCAAAGGTGAGTCTCAAATGTTGTATCACTCAGTCTGACCCGAGCGTAAAGCAAACACAAAACACTCGAGTCAGGACATACGTACTTATACAATGTAAACCAACTCAAGTGAACTATAATAAAGGTACAAGTAACTTAAAGAATGCTTGGGATCGCCCATTCTTTAAGGATCCGTTAAACTATTTACTATGTAGTAATATTGCGCTATTATAATAATGTCTAATATAAAATAAACATACTTTTAAATAGTATTAGGGCTTTACATTTTCCACCTTAACACGTAATAGTCCCAGTAGTCTATCCAGTATTAGCATACTCTTAAAATGGGGGCTATCCTCGATACTCCACAGGCTACGGGAGAAATCACAACTCGTAGTAAAGCTCGCTATGGTAAGTGACATGGCACAACTAGGCAATGCCAGGGTAGATATACCAATTACGCATCCGGGCTGGTTGAAACGCATAGTAGCCACTATCGCCCACCTCGAACAACACTCCCAAATCAAGGGGTGCACCCAATCAATCACAAAAGTAATAGAATAGTATCGAAGAAGTGTGCCTGATCAGAGGTGCTACCTCATTGGCCCGTCAATCTCTACTGTTTTAGCCACTTTATGCCAACTCACGGGAGTTGGGTCCATGTATATACCTTTAGGATTGTCGCCACCATCCTACTTCATTCTGGAAACTCCACCGCGTACACAGTTGTTAAAGTGGTTTTCGGTATCGACAGAGAGTATGTCCATATCCGATCCCGGTCTCTTTAACAACCAATCGTTATTATAACCCGTGGTTATAAATTTCAAAATAGTCTATGTTTCAAATCAAAATACATCTTTTAAACCATTTCAAAATCATATCATTTATTTCAAAATAATACATACTTTCAAACCCAAAACATATCCATTTCAAAACCAATTCAATAATATATCATTTCCATTTCAAAACCAATTCAATAATATATCATTTCCATTTCAAAAAATCAAAGCAATAATATATCATTTAAATTCCAAACTAAATCAATACATTTCTTTCAATTTATTTAACTTGAAATATTCTTTTAAATCATATTAAACCAAACCACCTTATAAAGTCATATCCTTGAATCTTCTATTTCAACAAGTTTCAAATTAATATATATTAAAAGACAATTCTTAATTAAATACAATTCCAATTAATTTCATTTCCAAACCATAGTACTTTCAAAGTCATAACAATTTTGAAACCAAACTTTTTGAAATCAAAATACTTGGAAATCATAACACTTGAAATATTGTCATTAGGACCTCATAATACATAGAAAAATCATAATACTTCTAAATTTATATTCATTACCAAAGTTATAACATTTTAAGTTCATTCATTCAATTATACCAATTCAAACATTGTATTAACTCATAAATTTCAAAGTGGTTTATATTCAAATCAAAATAATTCATTTACACCATTTAAATATGAAGTCATGATACTTACAAATCAAATATTCAATATCCAAAAATTTAACCTTTTCTGAGCTCATTTATTCACCTAAGTACTTCAAACAATTTAAATTTCAGCTTTCGCAGCACTTAGAAAATGCTACAGTAAGTTACATTTGAAAACAATTCATTTCAGCAAAGACGGCATTTAAAAACTGTTATAATAGTTCAGTTTTAGTTGAAAAATAGTTTAATTTAGCAAAGACAACATTTTACAAAACTGCTGTAATAGTTCAGGTTTAAATTTCAAGTTTAGTTCAATTCTGCAACTACAACATTCACAAAACTGGTATAATAGCCCTTAGTCAATTTTAGCCCTTTTAGTCCACTTCTGCAACTACAGCATTTACAAAGTGCAGATTCATTTAGTTCAGATTTTAGTTATTATTCAGAAACGATAGCATTTCTGAAGTGCTACTAAAAGAATTTCCAGATTTTCAATAAAATTTCAGCAATAAATAAACTTTAATTTAAATCATTTTTAACATATAAAAATCATATTTTCCCACTTCAAAATGTTCAATTAAATACCTTTTAACTTATGATTTTTATAAGAAATTTTTTCTAATAATTATCAATTTCTTTTCAATAATTCACTTATTAAATTCAAGTGTACAATTTTCCCATTTCTACATTTACTTAACACTTATATTTAAATTTCTATTTCATAAATAAGACTTAATTTCCATTTTTATTTTCTTTACTTAAAATTCCATTTTAAACCAAATCACAAATTTCCAAATTAGGTTATATTTCAAATCACAAATTTCCATTCATTTATTTAACATTTTTAATACATAGAAAATCATTTTTCACTTTATTTAATCATTTTAAAAATCAAATTAAACCAAAATATCAAAATTTACATTTTCAAAATACTTAAAACTTCCAGAAAAATATATATAAAATAACCACGGGTCTGTATAATATTTTCTAACCTAGGTCAAGTGATACGGATAATATATCATTTCAATCCGTAGTTTACAAAGAAAATACGGGTTTTATCATTTCAAACCCGCAATCCCAGGTAAATAAAATAAATAAAAATCGCTCAGACTTATCATTTCAATCCATAACGATCTTTCCCTATTCTAAAGTCCGTTCGGGTATGTATCATTTCAACCCATAGTGATTCTATTCTACAGGGAACTTGCAGTGTGAGCAACAGAAATAAAATAAACAGTAAAATAAAATAAAATAAAATAGATGATGTGATAAGTTAATAATAGGGTTTAACATCATATAATTTACATCACAGGCAGGTATAACATGATATAATAATTTCTACACTTTCACTTGCTATCGATTCACAATAATATAAGTATGAATGTCAGGTGTGATTACTCACCTTTTCAAGCTGGAGTTTGCGAATCAAGATATACAGAAAAATTACGGAAAGCACGATATGACTCTAGATTCAAGTGGAGAGAGTGCCAAGATATAAATCTTATATTCAACAACAAAACAAAGCCAAAATAAAATATGGATTAATACAAAGATTAATTGAAACAAGATTGCAAAATAAAGTAGACAAGAACATCACCAAGCTTTTAACTCCAAATTGTTTGACCACAATTCAACTTTGCTCGACCACACAAGCATATAGTTTCAGTCACAACATGATTTCATGATGGTAATGGGTCTGGTTTGGATCACTAATGCATGGCTAGGTCAAGAATGCAAAGGGTCTTGAGTATTACAAGGTGGAAAATACAAAGAGGCAAGGTATGAATGGAGTTTTGGTGCAACCATGGTCTCCTATGGGCTCGGCCATGCACTGTTCAGATCAGGTCAGAGGAGAGGTTGATGGTCAGAGGTGATATCATGGTGGTGGTGGAGCTAGAAGTGGCGGCCAAGGCAAGATATGGTGGTGGTGATGAAGTCTAGGCTCGGCTATGTGCATTTCTGGAGTTTTGGACATTTTTTTGTTTTGTTTGCATCATAGGAAGGTCATGGCACTTTCTGGTCAGAGGAGGGGAAGGTCAGGCCATGGATTAGGAGGGGAAGGAAGTGGTGGTGGTGGTCGGAGGAGATGGTGGTGGCTAAGGCCGAGCAAGGCATGAAGAATCAAGGCAAAAATCAATTAAAAGAATGGGAAAATAAAGAAGAAAAGAAGAGACTGGAAGCCATTAACTTTTTTTCTCAAATGAGAATAGCCGTTGATGCAGAGCAGCCCTCATTTGTCCAAGGTATAAGTCGTGACCGACTTAACATGATAGAAGATTTCAAAGACATAAGTCGTGACCGACTTAAGGAAGGAGGTATAAGTCGTGACCGACTTAAAGAAGGAAGCATAAGTCGTAACCGACTTAAAGAAGCAGTTTTGCGACCTAACGAAGAAGTTGTAGGTCGTCTACGACCTAAGGAGTTGAGGGGTAACTCGTTGGAACGACTTAACGGAACAGGTGATAAGTCGTTACCGAGTTACGACTTAGTTAAGTCTCGTGAACGACCTAACGAGTCAGGAGTTAAGTCGCTGAGGATGGAAACCGTTGATTCTCTGCCGAGTTAATCTATACCATTGATTTCTTTAGGTCGCCGCATGCTTTTAAGTCGCTGGAGCTGTTGCCGTTGATTCTCTGCCGAGTTAATCTCTACCGTTGATTTCTTAAGTCGTAGATCTGGGATGCCGCATGTTTTAAGTCACTGAAGCTGTTGCCGTTGATCCTTATGCCGAGTTAATCTGGACCGCTATTTCTTAAGTCGTTACTATGTTGAGTCGCGTAGAGTTGTTAAGTCGGCAACGACTTAAGTGGTGTTGTCTGTTTGTATTTTTCAGTCTTTAAGTCGTATGTCGCCATGTACTAAGTCGTATGTTTCTAAGTTGTGTTGTATTTCTTTAGGTCGTACCAGGTTAGGTCGACCAGGTTGATAAGTCGCTGTCTGTTGTAATTAGGTCATTGCCAATCTAAGATTGAGTCTGTTGTAATTAGGTCGTTGCCGACCTAAGTTGAGTCGTACGTGATAAGTCGGTTTCGACCTAGGAGTTGTGAATATTTTTTTGCACTGCGTGAGTTGTAGCCTATAAATAGGCAAGTTGTTTCATTTGTAAAAGGTTGTTGATTTTTGAATAAAATTCTCTTTTGTTAGCTTTGTGCTTTCAATTTCAATTGGTAGTCGAGTGTATCTCCTATCTCCACTTTCGACATTCGAGTGCGCTCGAAACTTCGACTGTTGAAGCCGATTCGCGGAATCAAGTGCGCTTGGTCAACGCGTGAAGAATCGCAGATCTTTGAACCCGGTATCGTGCGCGATCAACGAGTTCGGGATAGCTAGAGTTCGGTATCTTCGGATCAACGAATTCGGGCATTTCAGTATCTTCCAATCCACCGATTACTACATTTATCGATCTACATTGTTTTTGAAATATCCGCTGCGTTAGTTTTTTGGTATCAGAGCTTGTTTTAGCCAATCATAGCTAAATCGAGTCTTGGAGCCAATCATCTTGAAGAAGTTTGAATTTGAAGAGTTTGTAAAGTTTCAAGTATGCCACCAAGAAGGGTTAATCGTCACCAAAACGTAGAAGCTTTGTATCGAAGAGAAGAAGCTGATGAGATGGAGCAAAGAATCAATGAAAATTTTAGTGAAAAGCTTAACGAAGAAATTGGACGATTAGAGAAGATGATGTTGGAGATGAATCAAAATCGGAGAAGGGTTTCACCTGAATCTAACCATGGAGGAAGTAGAGTCTCACCACAATCCAATCGAGACAGAAGTGTTGAAGATGATCAAAGGCATGGGAGGAACGTGAATGATCGTGAACGGAGGAATGTAGATAGAAGGGATGATGGTGGTAGACGTGAAGGTAGTAGAGATGTGGGTGGACGAGATAGACAACGATATACATCTAATTTTGAAGAGGAGTATGATGGTGGTAGTTTTCGAGGACAAGGACGAGGCCAAGAAAGAAATCACTCTGAGTATGATCACAAGTGGGAGTCGGGGATGAAGACTGAAATTCCTGAATTCAAAGGTGGTATGCAAGCGGAGGAGTTTCTAGATTGGGTAGCTAATGTCGAAGAAATTTTTGACTTTAAAGAAGTTCCAAAACATCGTAGAGTGAAGTTGGTTGCTACGAGGTTGAGGGGTAGAGCTTTGGCATGGTGGCAGCAAACCAAGCTTACACGTGAACGAATGGGAAAGTCAAAAGTTGAATCTTGGGAGAAGATGAAGAAATTGATGAAAGCAACGTTCTTACCTTACAATTATCAATCGTTGATGTATCAACGTTTGCAGAACTTGAGACAAGGGACGAAATCTGTGAATGACTATGCTGATGAATTATATCAACTTATTGCAAGGAATGATATTATGGAAACAGAAGAGCAGCTGACATCTAGATTCATTGGGGGATTGAGAATGCAGATTCAGGATATGGTTAACATGTTTGATCCTAGAACTGTAGCGGAAGCACATCAGAAAGCGTTGGCTTGGGAGAAGCAGGGTAGACGAGGAGGTGGTGTGTTTATTAATTCCAACAATCAAGTGAAGGGTGTTAGTGGGAGTTCTAATGTGTCTAAACCTTTCAGTAAACCGGTGGTGAAGGAGGCTGAGAAGGCGAAAGTTAACAATGGTTTCAAATGTTACAATTGTCAGGAATTGGGTCATAAAAGCAGTGAGTGTCCAAAGCCAAAGAAGAGAACCATGATTGCAGAAGTTGAGGATGAGGATGGTGATGGAGAATATTCTAGTCCAGTTGAGGATGAACAGGATATTGCGTCAGGAGATGAAGGTTGTAATCTAATGCTGAGGAGATCATGTTTGACACCGAAGCAGGAAGAAGCTAGTTGGTTGAGGAGTAATATCTTTCAGTCGACATGTAGTATTCTGGGAAAGGTGTGCAAGTTTGTGATAGACACAGGAAGCTGTGACAATATCATTTCAACCGAGGCTGTGACAAAGTTGAAGTTAAAGACAGAGAAGCATCCTAATCCATATAAGTTAGCATGGTTGAGAAAAGGAGGAGAAGTGAAAGTGGATAGACGAGTTCGTGTTCCATTCTCTATTGGGAAGAAATACAAAGACGAAATCTGGTGTGATGAAGTAGAGATGGATGTTTGTCATTTACTATTGGGAAGACCATGGCAGTATGATCGAGCAGTACAACATGACGGTCGGACCAACAGCTACAGCTTTATGTTTGAAGGCACGAAAATTATTTTAGTTCCAAAGAAGAGACAACCGGGAGAAAGTAAGTCAGAAGAGATTGAAGAGCTGAAAACTTTGTTATCTCTGAAGGAGTTTGTTAAGGAGGTCGAAGAAGAGCCGGAAGTATTCTTGTTAATTGGGCGTGAGAACAGTGAAGAAGTTGAAATTCCAGAAGAAGTTAAACCAGTTTTGAAAGAATTTGAGGATGTATTTCCAGAGGAGTTACCAACGGAGTTGCCACCGTTGAGGATATACAACATCAGATAGATCTTGTTCCAGGTGCTGTGTTGCCACACAGACCACATTATCGAATGAGTCCGAAGGAACATGAAGAGTTGCGGAGGCAGGTAGAAGAATTGCTTGAACAGGGGCATGTGCAGGAGAGTTTAAGTCCTTGTGCTGTACCAGCTTTATTGGTACCCAAAAAGGATGGAACGTGGAGGATGTGCACAGACAGTCGAGCATTGAATAAGATCACAGTTAGATACAGATTTCCGATGCCGAGGCTTGATGATTTATTGGATCAGATCAGTGGGTCCGTAATCTTTTCTAAGATTGACTTGAAGAGCGGTTATCATCAGATTCGCATTAGACAAGGGGATGAATGGAAGACAGCATTCAAGACGAGGGAAGGATTGTATGAATGGCTGGTAATGCCGTTTGGTCTATCGAATGCACCAAGTACATTCATGAGGGTGATGAATCAAATTTTCAGACCGTACATTGGGAAATTTGTAGTGGTTTACTTTGATGATATTCTGATCTACAGTGCAAGTACAGAAGAACATGTTCAACATTTGAAGAAAGTGTTACTTATTCTTCGTGAAGAACAATTCTATGCCGCTACAAAGAAGTGTGTCTTTATGGCGAGGAGTGTTTTATTTTTGGGATATGTTGTGTCGGAAGAAGGAATACAGGTTGACCAAAGTAAAATCGAAGCTATCAGAGATTGGCTGCAACCCAAGACGATAACGGAAGTTCGTAGTTTTCACGGGTTGGCTTCATTTTATCGAAGGTTTATTCCACACTTTAGTAGTGTGATGGCACCTGTTACAGATTGCATGAAGGGTAAACAGTTTGCATGGACGGAGGAAGCCAGGGTTGCTTTTGAGCGAATCAAAGAACTCTTGACGTCTGCACCAATTCTAATATTACCAGATTTTCAGCTAGTGTTTGAATTACATACTGATGCATCCAAGGTTGGAATTGGAGGAGTGTTGAGTCAGAGGGGATGTCTGATTGCATACTTTAGCGAGAAGTTATCAGGAGCAAAGATGAGATACAGTACATATGATGTGGAATTTTACGCGGTTGTGCAATCTATTAAACACTGGAGACACTATCTATTTCAGAAGGAGTTTGTTCTTTACACTGATCATGAGGCGTTAAAGCATTTACAAGGGCAAGACAAGATTTCAGCGAGACATGCATCGTGGATTGCATATCTGCAACAGTTTACTTTTGTTGTTAAACACAAGTCAGGGGTGACGAATCGAGTAGCTGATGCTTTGAGTAGGAGGAGTCATTTGTTGACTACACTGAAAGTTGAGGTAACAGGGTTCGATGTGTTGCCAGAATTATTTGTCGATGATCCTTATTTTGCAAAGTTTGTTGATAAAGTCAAGAATGGAGTGACGGATGAGTTTATGATGGTAGATGGTTTTCTGTTCAAAGGAAATCGATTGTGCATACCTGATTGTAGTTTGAGAATGAAGATTGTTAAAGAGCTACATGAAGAAGGACATGTTGGGAGAGACCGTACATTACAGTTGATTTCACAATCTTACTTTTGGCCATCGATGAGGAAAGAGGTGGAGAGGTTTGTGGAGCGATGTCATATCTGTCAGGTTTCGAAAGGAACTACAACTAATGCTGGGTTATATATGCTGTTACCTGTACCAACTAAACCATGGGTTGATGTGAGTATGGACTTTGTGTTGGGGTTACCGCGAACACAGCGTGGTAATGATTCCATTTATGTGGTGGTTGACCGGTTTTCGAAAATGGTACATTTTATTGCTTGTAAGAAGACGGCGGATGCTGTTCATGTTGCTCAATTGTTTTTCAAGGAGATCTATCGACTTCATGGATTGCCAAAATCTATTGTGTCAGATAGAGATACTCGATTTCTGAGTCACTTTCGGTTGAGTTTGTGGAAAATGGTGGGAACGAAGCTAAAATTTAATAGTGCTTATCATCCGCAAACGGATGGACAGACCGAGGTTGTGAACAGATCATTGGGGAATTTACTAAGGTGTCTTGTACAAGATAATCTGAGGAGTTGGGATATGAAGTTATGTCAAGCAGAGTTCGCTCATAATCATGCAGTGAATCGTAGTACAGGGTTCAGTCCATTCCAGATTGTTTATTTGAGCTTACCAAAGGGGCCGTTGGATTTAACGGTAATACCACACTCGAAGGGGACAGTTAAGAAAGCTGCTGATTTTGTTGAAGGGTTGACGGAGTGTCATAGAACCGTTCAGGAACGATTAGAGAAAGCAAATGAGAAGTATAAGCGATCTGCAGATTTGAAACGAAGGAGTGTTGAATTTCATGAAGGTGATTTGGTTTATGCAGTGTTAACAAAAGATCGTTTTCCAGTAGGCGCTTATAACAAGTTGAAAGCCAGGAAAATTGGTCCGGTGGAAGTCGTGAAACGAATTAATGAAAATGCTTATAAGTTGAAGCTGCCAGAAGATGTGTACACTTCTGATGTGTTCAATGTTAAACATCTCGTACCATATCATGGGGATGAACGAGCTGATGTGGAAGAATTTACAAATTCGAGGTCGAATTTTTCTCAACCTAGGGAGGATGATGTAGAGCAGCCCTCATTTGTCCAAGGTATAAGTCGTGACCGACTTAACATGATAGAAGATTTCAAAGACATAAGTCGTGACCGACTTAAGGAAGGAGGTATAAGTCGTGACCGACTTAAGGAAGGAAGCATAAGTCGTAACCGACTTAAAGAAGCAGTTTTGCGACCTAACGAAGAAGTTGTAGGTCGTCTACGACCTAAGGAGTTGAGGGATAACTCGTTGGAACGACTTAACGGAACAGGTGATAAGTCGTTACCGAGTTACGACTTAGTTAAGTCTCGTGAACGACCTAACGAGTCAGGAGTTAAGTCGCTGAGGATGGAAACCGTTGATTCTCTGCCGAGTTAATCTATACCATTGATTTCTTTAGGTCGCCGCATGCTTTTAAGTCGCTAGAGCTGTTGCCGTTGATTCTCTGCCGAGTTAATCTCTACCGTTGATTTCTTAAGTCGTGGATCTGGGATGCCGCATGTTTTAAGTCGCTGAAGCTGTTGCCGTTGATCCTTATGCCGAGTTAATCTGGACCGCTGTTTCTTAAGTCGTTACTAAGTTGAGTCGCGTAGAGTTGTTAATTCGGCAACGACTTAAGTGGTGTTGTCTGTTTGTATTTTTCAGTCTTTAAGTCGTATGTCTCCATGTACTAAGTCGTATGTTTCTAAGTTGTGTTGTATTTCTTTAAGTCGTACCAGGTTAGGTCGACCAGGTTGATAAGTCGCTGTCTGTTGTAATTAGGTCATTGCCGACCTAAGATTGAGTCTGTTGTAATTAGGTCGTTGCCGACCTAAGTTGAGTCGTACGTGATAAGTCGGTTCCGACCTAGGAGTTGTGAATATTTTTGCACTGCGTGAGTTGTAGCCTATAAATAGGCAAGTTGTTTAATTTGTAAAAGGTTGTTGATTTTTGAATAAAATTCTCTTTTGTTAGCTTTGTGCTTTCAATTTCAATTGGTAGTCGAGTGTATCTCCTATCTCCACTTTCGACATTCGAGTGCGCTCGAATCTTCGACTGTTGAAGCCGATTCGCGGAATCAAGTGCGCTTGGTCAACGCGTGAAGAATCGTAGATCTTTGAACCTGGTATCGTGCGCGATCAACGAGTTCGGGATAGCTAAAGTTCGGTATCTTCGAATCAACGAATTCGGGCATTTCAGTATCTTCCAATCCACCGATTACTACATTTATCGATCTACATTGTTTTTGAAATATCCGCTGCGTCAGCCGTGCAAAATGAGGAGGATGGGAATTTTTCACGTGAATGAGAAATGGAAATACACGGCTAAGCAAATGAAATGTACGGCCAAAACAAGGCAAGTGAAAAGCCAAAGGAAAAGACTAGCTATTGAAAAGTCATAAGTTATAAAGCTTTGTCTCTTCAAATTTCTAATCCTTTTAATTAAATAAAAACATATAAAAATTTAGTAAATGAAATGGAAAAAGAAAACAAAATATAGAGAAATGAAAAATAAATAATTATTTCATAAATGAATAGAAATAAATAAAGAAATAGTTTGTTAAATTGAAACTAGTCTTAAATTTACAAACAAAATATCATTAGCATTGGAAAAAATTTACTATACCTTAAAATGTTTTAAAATAAAATATATATACATAACATGTTATGTTAAACATGAAATCATAAATTAGATTATTACATGACAAACAAAAATATTATTTATATAATTTAAAATAAACAATTTTGTTAAATAAAACAATTTACATACAATATTGTAAAAATCATAACTTTCACGATATAAATCAGATTTCAATGAAACTAAAAGCAGTATACTTGAAATTTTATTTACTTTCATAATAAAAGATAAAATTCAAAAATTAAAACTTTTAACTTTTTAAATCAAAAGTCAAAGTTTGAACATATTGACCAAAATTCTCATTTCTGGAAAAATATTCTATTTATTCATGTCTGGAATTATAATTCACATACAAATCAAAATTTATATTTAAAAATAAATTTTTTTATCCATTTTAATAAATAAAATAAAGTTTTTAACTTAAGAAATTCAATTTAAAATAATTACAAAATATAGGGTTGTTACAAAGTCCGCAATGGGGGACTGTACCCTGTTTGGAGGAGCTTCGGCTCATTTGGAGGAGCTTCGGCTCAAAGTCCGCAATGGGGGACTGTACCCTGTTTGGAGGAGCTTCGGTTCAAATTACGCAATGGCGGACTGTACCTCGTTTGGAGGAGCTTTGGCTCATTTGGAGGCGCTTTGGCTCAAAGTCCGCAATGGGGGACTGTACCCTGTTTGGAGGAGCTCCAGCTCATTTGTGATACACGTGTTGGTGAGTTTTCATGCTCCCGTTTGTGATAGGCCTTCCCCCTTTTTGTGATTTCTGGATTTCTGGTTGTGATTTCTATAATTTGTGTTTCACCAATTTTCGTGGATTGGCATTGATATGTTTTGTCAATATTTGTGTTTTGGTGAATTATTTAAAGAATGTGATTCTTTTTTGTGCTTCGAGTTGATTTGAGATATTGTATGATTTTTGTTGTTATTTGATGTATACTTGACACAGTATGACATTTTTGTTATCATACTTTTTTGGTCATATCTCTTATCCTATATCATTTTATCTGATATTTATAGCTAGACTGATCCGTTTATTATTTTCTTCTTAAATAATACTCGGGTCAGACCGAAGTATTTCAGGTGCTCCTGCTTGACTTCTTATCAGGGATTATCATCTGATTTTTTTGGCTAACTACTTTAGATTAGTAGTTTTTGTTATTATACATTTGAGATATAGACTCCTTGATGTATAATTATTCTTTTGTCTAGCACTTGTATCTATTCTTTTGTGATGTAGTGGATCTTGTTTGACCACTACTTTGATGTACACTTTTATGTGTTATATTCATATCTGTTTCCGCCTTTGTGATATGAATATCTGTGACTGATTTGTGTTATGTTTATTTCTATATTTGTTTCCGAAGTCCACCTAGCCACTGTGTGGTAGCTTTGAGTTTGTATTTGATATGTCGGATTTCCTCTTGAAATGAAATATAAGTTATATTTTCTGCCATATCGGTACTCGCACAAAGCAATTACATAGATGGTCGCTCCTCAACAGCCTAATTATTCGTGCTAGTCGACGGCATTACCCCGTAGTGTCCTTGGCTAGCGTGAGTATAGAGGTGGGGCGTCACAGCTTGGTATCAGAGCCAAACTTCGAAACAAAGTAGAATAATCTAGCAAGGATCATTGTCCTAAGTCTTTCTTAGGAATCGTGCCATAGGATTTAATTCGGGTCTTCGTACCGTTCTATCCTATATTCCTTATGATGCCTTGTTTTATCAATCAAGTTTGTTTGATATTCATTTTGTGAATAACCTTTTTCCTCTTCTTTCTTTCTTAAAGAAGAGAAATGGTTAGATCTGGCAGTCCTAGCGCTGGTCAATCCAGTAGTCCTTCTTTGGATGGTGTGTTCATGTCTACCCAACAACTTTTGGATCTTATAAAGAATCAAAGGTTTATCTGTGCTTTGAGTAAGAACCCCAAAAAGGTTTTACCTCTAAAATTAGAAGTGCCTTTCGACCAGTTTGTTGATATCACTCTTCGACTAGAAGAGGCCGATAAAGAAGGTGATGTTGAACTTATGGATGCCAAACAAAACTTCAACATCAACAAGAAAAGGCATATTAAGTTCAAAATCCCTAATCCCAACAAGAAAGGGAAGTAGGCAATTTCGGTAGCAAAGACTCCTACCTCTAGTCATGGACAATGCTACAATTGTGGTTCTATCGACCACTATGCAAGCGAGTGTCCGAAACCCCTTTATTGTCGCTAATGCAAAAGTTTGAGTCATCTTATATCTGTGTGTCCCATACTCCAAAATAGGAGAGAGGGAGAGTTGAATGTCGTGCAAGCCCCTAGTAACCCTTCTCTTGGTCAAGGTAATTATCATTCTATCCTTGACGATATTTGTTTTGTGATTATCTTATTCGAGTTCTTTTTGATTTGGGTTCATCTCATTATTTTATATCAAAAGAACTTGTTGATATAATCTCTCTTTTAAATATTATGGGCTTGATGACTTCACTGAAGATTGCGAATCCGGTTGGTGGATCCACAACACTCAGTTTACTTTGTGAAAATGTCGAGATTATTTTGTGTGATTATTCTTTCCGAGTCGATTTGCATGTTATGCGTTACTTAGGCTTCGGAATTGATTTTTAGGAAAGGATTGGCTTGATCATTATGAAGCCCATATCCTATGTCCTGAGCGGACTATCTATCTTCGACATCCTCAATCTGTTAAGCAGATTTCAATTGTTTTTAATAATTTTGATTTCCAATTTGGTGGCATCATTTTATTCTTTAAACCACTTGATGAGGAAAGTATTATTTCTCTCATTCAAGTAGTTTGTGAATTTTCCGGTATATTTGAGCTTGTCTTAGGATTATCACCTAAGCAATCTATTATGTGGTGCTAAGGTCTTTTCAGCTCGACCTTGCCACCGGTTTTCATCAGCTACGAGTTGCGGAGGATAGCATTCCACTTACCGCATTCCGCACTCGTTGTGATTCTTGTGAGTGGTTCGTTATGTCATTCAGTTTGACGAACCTTCTACCTTATTTCATCCATCTTATGAATCGAGTATTCTACGAATATCTCGATGAGTTTATCCTTGTATTTATTGATAATGGATGAAAACAACAATTTAAAATTTGCAAATCTTTTTAATAAGATATTTATAAGTATGATTGGATTTTGTTCTTAAAACGAGCAAAGAATATTTGTAAATTTTATAAGAGGCATGTTTATCATATAGAAGATAATTTTGTGATATTTTTCCCATTGAGTGCTTTAAGAATTCTGGTCGGTGCGCTTGATCAACGTTATCGATAGGAATCTCCTAAACGCTATGATGAGACAGTCAGACACAACAAATTGACTTGTAAAAGTAATTTTTTCTAAAAAGATGATTACATAAGGTTAATGGTAATTGTGAATGTCTTAGCTTTTCGGGAAAGAGGATAAGAACTTTTTTCCGATACTCTTATTCTTGCGGTTCCCGAAGGGAACCAAGAATTGATTGTTTATACCGATACTAGTCGTATTGGTTTTGGTGTCGTTCTCTTACAAAAGAGAATGTGTTATCATATATGCTTCTTGACAATTAGAGCTTGTCGAGACGAGATTTGCCACTCATGATCTAGTGCTCGCGGCTATTGTTTTCGCTCTTAGAATTTGGCGACATTACCTTTTGGGAGAGAAATTTATTCTCTACACCGATCATAAATCTTTGAAATATTTATTTTCTCAAAAGGAACTTATTTTGCGTCAACAACGTTGGCTCGAGTTCCTTGCATCTTATGATCTTGTTATTCTTTATACTCCTGGAAAGGGTAATCGTGTTGCCGATGCCCTTAGCCGAAAGCAACAAGCAGTTGTTTCTATGATGATATCCGGATGGAATGATCTCGAGACTTTATCCACTTGCGAGATTCGAGATCGTGAATCCAATTCATGTTCATCTCTTGTTTTGTGTAGCCTTGAGGCTCATCCTTCTCTTTTGGACCGAACCTCTTTTGGCTATACTCTATGTCAAATTAAATTGCATGGAGTTTCTACTTCTATTGTTAGAAATCGTGATCCATTTTTACTAGTGGATTTTGGTAAGGTCTTCAAAAGCTTTGGGAACAAAGCTTAATTTTAGCACCGCTTATCATCCTCTGTCCGATGGACAAACCGAGCGTGTGAATCAAACTCTCAAAGACCTTCTTCGTGCATTTGTTCTTGATTTTGGTGGAAGTTGGGAAGATCATATTTCTCTTGTTGAGTTTTCTTCCAATAATAGATTCCAATCTAGTATTGGTATGGCACCTTTCGAGGCAATCTACGGAAGGCCGTGCCGATCTCCTTCGTGTTGGCTTAAAGCCGCTGAGAGGCTGGTTTTAGGTCTAGATTTTATTGGTGTTCATTTGTGTTTCACCTATGATGGGTGTTGTGCGCTTCAGTTGATCGGGAAAGTTAGCACCTCGATATGTTGGTCCCTTTCCCATCAACGAACGTATTGGTTCCATGGCTTATTGCTTTTTATTACCGGCTCAATTTTCTGCTACTCGTGACGTTTTCCACGTCTCTCAACAATAGAAATACCTTAGGGATTCCGATTCTATTCTTGAGCCCGGTGTAATTGAAGAAATTGAAGTTTCACCAAATTTGACTTATGAGCAACATTCTATTCGTATCATTACTTCGGAGGTTGAACGCCTTCGAAATAAAGATGTTCTTCTGGTGAAAGTTCAATGGTCCTCAAATCCTAAGGGTTTCTCTTGGGAATCTTGAGAATTCATCAAGCAAACACATCCAAACTTACTCTTTCGTGCTCTTTATGGTGAACTTCTCATTTCAAAATTTCTTCTTTTGTGTTAATATGCTTTTATGGTTGTTACTTTTTTCTTCCTCTTAATTATTGCGAGGACGCAATTTCTTTAAGGAGGGGAGTTTGTAACAACCCGCATATTTTACGATTGTATATTTAAATGTTTTATTTAAATATAGCGTCGTTAATCGGATTAAAGTCCGAAAAGCTACTTTTTTGTAAACAGTCGAATTGGGACTCGAGACCACTTCCATTGTGTCCAAAATGGCGTTTACAGCTTTTTTGAGTATAAACATCGATATGTTTGGAGTTGAGTAGAATTTGCTATTTTTCTACTTGGGCTTTGGGTTTGGGTTTCAACCCACTAACCCATCTAATACCCTAACTCAGCCCCTCTCCTCTTCACTTCATTCTTATTTTCCTAACATTCAAGCTTTTGTAAAAATGGGGGAAGAGATTGGAAACTAAAATCCTAAGCCCTGGTTTCCTTTGCAAATTCAAGTTCTAGCTCCAAAATCAAAGAGAAGCTTAGGTAAGCATCCTCTTCATCTTCTCCATCTCAATCTCTCTCCAATTTCAGAAATTTCCTATAACCTAATTTAGGAAATATTCATTATAATCTTAGATTAGAGTTTCTAGAGGTGTATTGAAGAGGAATTGGCCTTTCCTTTGTTTTAAAGCTTCTCATTCGTGTTTTTGAGTTTAAAGGTGAGTTCTTTGACTCACATCTACGTCTATAGATATCATTGTTGTTAGGTATGAATTCCTAACACTTGTGCATATTCATTTGCTTTTGATTTGAATTGATTTGGTGAATTTTTCAATTTTGGTGTTTTGGTCCAATTTTATGAAAATCCTTCTATGGATGTTTGGACATTGATATTCGGGGTGTATCGAAGAGCCTATAAGGCCAGGTTGTCGCTTGGCGTAAATCCTTAGTCGATGTTGCTCGTCCGATCGCTTCCGATACGTTTTGGCCACTTTGGCCTAGGCAAATTGTTGCCCAGACCAGGTGACAAGACGTTTGGTGATCAAGTCCAGACGTCTGGTTTGGACCTAGAGCAAAAATGTATGCACGCAGAGTTTAAAAATAAAGCCAAAGATTAATTCCAGACGTCTGAAATCTAAGTTCAGACGTCTGGATGAGTCTCAGACGTTTGACTTGAAGTTTCAGACGTTTGGGAGTTATCTGGATTATTTCCAGAGAATAAATCCTGACGTCTAGGTTCTAAACTAAACGTCTGGCCATGGCTCAAACGTCTGTTTAGATATTCCAGACGTCTGGGTGGCTTTCTGAACTATTTCCAGGTCTGTGTCAGTCGACTGACCCTGTAGTCCAGTCGACTGATTCTGGGAAATGTTTATTTTGCCTATTTAAGGAAAATTTGCATGGATTTCCATTGTTTATCGATTTTAGTTGCTCCGATTAGTTGTTATCACTTTTATCGACCTTGATGACTTCTTTTTCGGGATTTTTGGGAATATCTATTTTGATGGATTTGGTATGGATTTCTTTGGATTTAATTCAGGTCTTCGTATGTGAATTTTTGGTGATTGATTGTTTCTACAATCATTTTTGTGATTTGTCACTTTTAATATAAAGGTTTCTATACTAGTAGTAAATATTCAAACTCTTTCACAAAGATGTTTTCAACTCTATTTTAAATATAAAGCTCTCTTTTAAAACTGTTTTCTAATCTATTAGTATATACAAACCTTTACCTTATTCGTATGAGAAATCTAATTAAATGGCTTAGTAAAATAAGTGGTATGAAACCCTTGCGTTTACTTCGTTGGTTAATTCTTGGACTTGTTCGATTGAACTCTTGTGACAATTTTCGAGTGGAAATCTACAATCTGTTCGTAAATATTTGAGTTAAGCTAGTGGTTATGGGACATGAAGCTAAACTCTTATATTTACTAGCTTAGTGTAATCGACACTTCTTGATGATCGATGATGATCATTTTATGGTTTAGACTAGCGATGTGCGATGTCTTTTTGTCCGCGTGGGGGACTGTACCCTGTTTGGAGGAGTTTCGACTCAAAGTCCACAATGGGGGACTGTACCCTGTTTAGAGGAGCTTCCGCTCATTTGGAGGAGCTTCGGCTCAAAGTCCGCAATGGGGGACTGTACCCTGTTTGGAGGAGCTTTGGCTCATTTGGAGGAGCTTCGGCTCAAAGTCCGCAATGGGGGATTGTACCCTGTTTGGAGGAGCTCTGGCTCATTTGTGATACACGTGTTGGTGAGTTTTCATGCTCCCGTTTGTGATAGGCCTTCCCCCTTTTTGTGATTTCTGTATTTCTGGTTGTGATTTCTAGAATTTGTGTTTCACCAATTTTCGTGGATTGGCATTGATATGTTTTGTCAATATTTGTGTTTTGGTGAATTATTTAAAGAATGTGATTCTTTTTGGTGCTTCGAGTTGGTTTGAGATATTGTATGATTTTTGTTGTTATTTGATGTATACTTGACACAGTATGACATTTTTGTTATCATATGTTTTTGGTCATGTCTCTTATCCTATATCATTTTATCTGATATTTATAGCTAGACTGATCCGTTTATTATTTTCTTCTTAAATAATACTCGGGTCAGACCGAAGTATTTTAGGTGCTCCTGCTTGACTTCTTATCAGGGATTATCATCTGATTTTTTTGGCTAACTACTTTAGATTAGTAGTTTTTGTTATTATACATTTAAGATATAGACTCCTTGATGTATAATTATTCTTTTGTCTAGCACTTGTATCTATTCTTTTGTGATGTAGTGGATCTTGTTTGACCACTACTTTGATGTACACTTTTATGTGTTATATTCATATCTGTTTCCGCCTTTGTGATATGAATATCTATGACTGATTTGTGTTATGTTTATTTCTATATTTGTTTCCGAAGTCCACCTAGCCACTGTGTGGTAGCTTTGAGTTTGTATTTTATATGTCGGATTTCCTCTTGAAATGAAATGTAAGTTATATTTTCTGACATATCGATACTCGCACAAAGTAATTACACAGATGGTCTCTCCTCAACAGCCTTATTCTTCGTGCTAGTCGACGGCATTACCCTGTAGTGTCCTTGGCTAGTGTGAGCATAGAGGTGGGGCGTCACAGTGTTTCTGTATATTGTCTAGGACATTCCCAACATCCTTTATACTATCTTTGAAAGACATCGTTTACAAATCTAACATCAAGTATGAAAACAAATAAAGCTAAATTTAACACAAGTACATCGTTAACAATCAGTAATGTGTTGTTTACTAATGGTTTAGAAATATCTATATACATTTAGCTTTCTTTCTTATGAGCACACGCTTCCTCTGCGTTTTGATTGATAATCAAACTATTTGATATTTCTATTAAAACATTTGTTTAATTTTGATGCTTGTCGAACAACACTATAAAATCTATTCTTGGATTATATCCAAAAACTCACAAACTAAATATTGCTCCCACTGACTCTGAGACACTTTGGTTATTGTGTGTAAACAGTTTACTCTAAATCATTATTCAAAATTTTCCCTTTCAACACATATGTACCAAAAACACAAAGTCATGCCATGCTATAATTTTGTGAGTAAAATCTGAATTAACTTGAGCACATTGAATGGTGAATCTGTTACGTTAATTTCAACAATTCAAATTCACGGTATTGTTCTTATCAATGTGCTTCACTAGATTACAACTTCATTTGTCTTTCTCTTAAAGACGCATTTGCGACAAATGTACAATATCCATTAGTATATGATAATCAAAATCATATATTGATAATGTACTTGGAATCTATTTCGAATTTTTGCATCGTACCATATGAAAGAGTCAACACTCTTAATAGTTTAATTGACAAATAAAGAATTGTCTATTCTCATTAGTGATAAGTAATTCGTAGTTTCTCTTCAATGTGTAAGAATACTTATTGGATACTCTAATGTGATGTGTTTGTTGAGGTTGGGTTAATTACATCCCACGTAATTAGTTTTACCTTTGGATCGTTTCCGAATCCATTTAACTCCTAATAATTTCTCAAAGAAATTCCTTCGCTATGAAGTTGGTATTTCTTAAAACAACGTTTGTTTCTCAGTGCAATAAGTATTCATAAACACGTTATGAATTGCCTTATATATAAAACCGATTTGGTTTTAGTTTATAATATTATATTTAAAACACAAATTGGTTATTCAATGATAGTTGTTACTAAACTCCTCATGAACAAATATTACGTGCAGTCTTTCGATTCGCACAACCCGTCAACTCCTTGGCTTGGAAATGTTAGGGTTTCTTATAAACCATTATCTTATATGATTTTAGTTTGCACCAAAATTGGTCACAAACACTCAACTAATATGATTACACCATAGGTTCAATCACAATTTCCAAATAGAGAATTAAATGCACTATTCATAGATTCAATAGGAAAAAAGTAAACGAACATATGAATTTTATAGTGGTTCGGCAAACTCTGGCCTATATCCACTCCAATAATCTTTTATTATACTATAGGATTACAAATACTATTTGATTTAGCGTTAGAAAATTAATTGAGGAAGGAAGGAGAAATAATGAAGAAGAGCCTCTAGAAGATCAGCCTAGCTGGAAAACAAGATCCCTTTCCTTGAGTCAATGATTCGATACTTATAGAAAAAGACGACGAAATATCCAGTTGAAAATCCACGTTCATAAGACCAAGGCCAAGACGGACCCACTCAACAAAAATGGGGCCGTCTGGGCCATTTTGAGGGATCGGCCCCGATCCCTATTGGGGGATCGACACCGATCCCTGGGGAATGTGAATGGGGTCGGCAATCCCCTGTGATGATCCCCCTCCACTTCCTCTTCGTGTTTCTACAGTATTTTCTTGATTCCCCTGGTATTTGTTGAGTTATTGAGCGATCATCGTTGAATTGAAATGCCAGTCCAAGTGATCCACAACCATCGTGATCTGATCCGATCCGTTCCTAACCATATTGATTTCATTTGATCACCTGCCTAGAGGAAGTGTAAATCCATACCTAGTCATTTCTTGGATGCTACTTCCTTGAATCCGCTTGACTATCATTCATAGCATTGCTTATAACCGATCTCTGATCTTGATAACCATCATTCCAGGCTTCCTTCCTTGATGATCATGAAATCTGCTTACCCAAATCTGTGATATCACGACCGTGCCAAAAGGCAGGATAACATTTGTCCTGCAAAACATGCTTTATGATAGAAAGATTTGTTCAGAATTTCTATACGTCTGAAGTCCATAATCCATCAATAACCAAATCTTCCAATCTAGAATCCGATCTTTTTCCAAACTAAATACCGTAATCCACAACTGCTTTAAGTTAATAGCCAATTCCGAAACCATTCCAAATCCTTAGCCGAATCCATATCCATCCAAAGCCAGTAACTAAATCCATGATCTCACCGGATCGTTTGCCAATTCCAAGGTCTCATAGACCAATAGCCTGATTCATGGTCTCACTGAACTGATCATAGCCTCTTCGAGCTCTTGCTGGACCCCATCTAGTCGCTCCCCGACGAAAGGAGGAACAATGATAAGTAAGCCGATCCTGTAGCTCTCCGGCGAAGCATTATTCCTGCACTTTGGTTCATTGTCCCTAAATATAAAGCAACGTCATGGCCTTCCTAGGCCAATCATGGTCTCCCTAGACCATTGCTGGACCCCACTCACTCTCCGACGAGAAGGGCACAACGATAAGAAGGTCGATCCTGTCGCTCTCCGGCAAAGCGACCTACTTCTTGCCTCTCTAATTCTATCTCTCCAGTCATAAAATAATGCGATCGGTGGGGTATTATTCTCTGGCCTCGATCACCCAGTCGAGGACTTAATCCATGTATGAGTCCATCCTGTCACTCTCTAGTAAAGGGACTCACATCTTATGGTTACCGCCCCATCTCTCCGATCGGTACAACCGCGACCCATTTCATTTATTACTTTTAAATGCAGATTTGAGAATTCCAAAATCCATTCGTTAAATTATTAAATTTAAGTTCTTAGAACAAAAAAACCAAAAAAGCAAAAACAAGAAAAACCAAATACTACCTCTCCGGGCATGACAGTTTTTCGTCATCTCAGAGCATGCCTAAGGACCGACCTCAATCTCGTACATGTGTAAGTGACTTAACCATTTCATTGTGGAGTTTATTATTTATTTAGTTCATGCCATCCCAATCAAGAGATGATGATCCGTAACCTCGATCCAAGGCCATTTCCATTTGATGTAGACGGTGGCTGCTCCTATTCCACCGCCATAGTCCAGGTTCTTATATATTGTGGTAGTCTGCCATCCCTAACCTATTCCTCAACCATATCCTTCAAGTGCCTACAATCGTTGGTAGTGTGCCCAGCTCATGGAATAGGCAGTATTTTCTTGATGCCCGCTCAACCTCGGTGGGCTCTCTCCCTATCGGCCTTCGATATGGAAGGAGTCCTCAAGTATCCAAATAAATCATTTCTAGAGTCTCATTCAAATCGTTATAAGAAGAGAATTTCGGTTCTCTTCTTTGTTGCTTCGATCTATCGAAGCTATTATCCGCTTTTCTCTTTTCTTTGTCTTTGCCTGAACCTTCCCTAGACAGTCCTCCATCCCTAACTGTATTTACCTCTTCTCCACCAGCCTTAGCATCCTCCTTGCCAAAGAACCTCTCAGCTTCATGGAAAAATTCTCCAAGGTCCATTGGTGGGTCCCTCTCTAATGAAATCTTAAAGTCTATGTTGTTCGCAATCCCAAATACTATGCCATTAAGACCATTGATTGATCCGGCCGATCCATCGAAGTAACTACCGCTTTAAACCATTTCAAGAAACTCCTTAAGGACTCTCCTGCTCTTTGCTTTAGTGTTGCCAATGGTACTATGCTCTTAGGTCTCATGATGTTGACCGGAAATTGCCTCATGAATTTGAAAACCAAGTTCATCCAAGTACCAATAGAACCGTTCTCTAATTGCCTAAACCACATTGTAGCTATATCCGCTGAGTACAAGGGAAAACATCGCGCTATCAGTTCCTCCCATGCTCCCAGCACCTCCCTATGCATCATGTACCTCATCAGATGAACAATAGGATCTGATTTTCCATCATATGCCCTAGTGTCGGTAACTTAAACTCCGATATATTCCTAGCACGCTTAATGTTAGGAGTGAATGGACTCATATTCACATCTTCTAGATCCCTGTTTACTAATCCTCCTCTCATAGCTTGTCTGATTATTTTCTCAAACCCATCACAGCCATCCAAAGGTAGCCTCCAATCATCATTTCCAACCCGCCCACTGTCTCTACGAGGGAATCCCAAAACATACTCCTCTGAATGCTCATCCGCATTTTAATCCGCACTAAACCACAGAGCACCATCTACTGGCCTACCGTGGACTGACAGCATGAGCCGGGGGAATGCCCCATTGCCTTGGGTGATCGGTTTTGATCTATATAAGGGGATTGGTGCTGGTCCCTCCTTGTTGGCCGAGGACTGCCTTCGGCTGCTCCATCCCATTCTCTCCTCTGTTGGCTTCGACTCTATGCTCCTAGTTCTAATTTCCTATAGCTCTTGCTTCTCCAATTCCTTGACTCAGATAACTGCTCCAAATCCTTAGTTTTGTGCTCCAACTTGTCCAATTTGCATGAGGAAATTCTACATCATCTTCTCTTGCCTCCTTATCATCCACTCCTACATAGCATCCACCATAGTCTCCATCTCATTCCTAGTGATGTAGATGGATGGTTGACTAGATCCAGCATCTGAAGATGCCTCCTGACTTCCTTCATGGTGACTCTTATCCGCATGTGGTTTCCTTATAGATTGCCTAAATTGATCCAAATCCAGGCTCCAAATTGTTTCCAAATCTGCAGGTGCATGTAACTTGGCCCTGATACCAAAATGTATGCATCAAAATTGGTCACAAACAATCAACTAATATGATAATACCGCAGATTCAATCACAATTTCTAGATAAGGAATTAAATGCACATATCAAAGATTCAATAGCAAAAAAGTAAATAAACACATGAATTTTATAGTGCTTCGCCAAACTCTGGCCTACGTCCACTCCAATAATCTTTTTATTATACTGTAGGATTACAACGACAATTTGTTTTAGCTTTAGACAACTAATGGAGGAAGGAAAGAGAAACAATGAAGAAGAGCCTCCAAAAGATCAGTCTAGTCGAATAAAGATCCCTTTCCTTGAGCCAATGATTCGGTATTTATAGAAGAATATGAAGAAATATCCAGCTGAAAATCCGCGTGTAGAAGACCAAGGCCAAGACAGACCCACTCGCAAAAAATGGGGCCCATTTGGGCCACTATGAGGGATCAGCCCCGATCCCTGTAGGGGGATCGGCACCGATCCTCAGGGGATGTGAATAGCGGTTGACGATCCCCTGTGGTGGTTCCCCTCCATTCCTCTATATGTTTCTATAGTTGTTTGCTTGATTCCACTCGTATTTGTTGATTTATCGAGTGATCATCATTGAGTTGAAATACCAATCCGAATGATCCTTAATAATTGCAATCTGATCCGATCTATTCCTAACTATATTGATCGATCAGATCCACTACCGAGGAAAGTGCAAATCCATACTTAGCCATTCTTAGATGCTACTTGCTTGAATTCGCTTGACTATCATCTATAGCCTTGCTTACGATCCTGGTAACTTACTCTCTGAATTTCCTACCTTGATGATTACGAAACTCACTTAGCTAAATCCATGCTATCATGGCCTTGCCAAAAAGCGGGATAACAATTTTGTAAACCATTCTTTAGATGAAATTAATTTTAACCTTGTGTACTACTCCTAAATACACGACCTTACAGAAAGAAGTTAACTCAACTTCACTCACAATTAATCATAATTTGTTCAATAAAGTTCAATTACTCCTTATCGATACGGCATTATGTATTATAGGGAGGAGTGACTTTTGAGATTGAATCTTTATTCATTTCTAGGTACGTTGGGAACTCTTTTCCAATGTACTCACATATTCGATCAAATCAAATCAATTTTATTTTATATTGCACGTTATTTTATTTACTTCCATTATATATTCTATCATCTCATCATTAACATACCACTTATGTATCATATGCACATGTTCATGTTTGTGATAATTCATCAATGAATACAACAAAGTACGTGGAACTGTTTTAGAATTAGTAGAGTTTCAATTAAATACATCTATATGTATCAATCCGCAGAGTTCATCAATGTTATGATACTCCCATTGAATAGGTACTTTGCCCTTAATTGTCTGAGATATAATTTACTAATACCATATGATTCATAATCATATAGTAAAAATTATTTCTCAAAACTATGGCTTAGTCCATAAGTTTAAAATAATTGTAAGTAAATTTAGATACTTCTGTATTTCCATTGCATCACAAATACATGTACTATAGATTTATTTTATAATATATATTCATAATATTCATATTGAAATAAAACTATGTCTATTCTTAGTCAACATTGAAAAACAGTTACTATTTCATTAATAATGTTTGGTATATTTTACGTAAACAATTTTTGTAACTTGATGTGACTAATAAGTGCTATATGACATGCTCCCACTATTTCCTCCATTACTATTAGAACATATGAAATAAAAATCTCCATTCAACCACATAATATAGGTTACTTATTTCGTTTACTATAACTGGTTTATAGTCGAGAATTTTTAGGTCAAATATCTTATCGAAGAAACAAATCTCATAGAAAACAATTTTCTTTTTAAAAATGCAATTTGGAAAAAGAATCATATTTCTCATTCCAATGTTATGTATCAACTATTATTTTACAATTCTCATTTTCGATGTTTTGTTATGAAGCAGAGGTGACCATTCACTATCTTCATTCCAACTATGCCTTAGGTTACATCCACTCTTATACATTCGATTTCCTTTCTAAATGGTTGAAACATTCAAAGGAAATCCTTACTACAATATCATAATGAACTCCTTACAAAAATGCATTTGATCATCCTTAACTCTTAAGGATATCAAAAAAACTGCATTTTACATAAACTGATCAAACTATATCTCAACGATCGAATTCTTAGATCTATCTTGTAGCCTTTGGTCTTATGTTACATTTAACACGACAAGATCATTATTGTAATCAACCATATTAAATACACGGTTTCATACTATAGTTACTGGATTATTTCAATGAAATAATTTCATCGAGGTTTCTACCTTACAAAGTATGACCGTTCACCATATAACATTTATATATGATCATATATGGATTAAATATTCATATTCTTGTATTGTTTTTAGAGTTCAAAACTCATTGAAGACAATACACAATTTCGAGCAAGTAAACTCGTAAATGACCAGGTTGTGAATGTATTTAATGGTTGTATGATTAGGTACTTACGTGGGTCAACATGCAAAAATTTATTGGTAAGTATATTTAATATTTCTTTGTCAATATTTAATTTAGTTCCATTGTATATTTTAATTGAAAAACATTTGATCAATTATATTAATTGCACAAATTTATTAATGTAGATTATTATAACTTTATATAGCAGATGTTCATACAATATTAGAAAGCTTAAATGTTACCATTTCATTTTTCTAATAAGGCTCTCCCAATATTTTATGTTTCTCTAAACCTTAAGACAAAACATAGAATTCTTTTGATTTCATTAGTGGGTGTTGGGACTCGTATATCTTGGATTCTGACCTTGAGAAAAACTCAACAAATCATACTCTCATATATGATTAATAACTCCTTATCGATTGTATCACATACAACTCCTAACCTTGTGATCCTTGTCCTAATCTCATCTTTACCTTTAGGAAAGCTCAACAAATAAAGAGAGATTATTCACTTGTACCCACCATTTTGCAATGGCATAAGTATGTCATACAAACCTTGAGGAAAACTAAATAAATATGTATAAGTATCTTACCTCATCTAGTCTATATATTAATAGTACTACATATAAAATCCCTAGCTTGAGGAAATTCCAACAACTAAGGACTATGCAAGTAATCTATTTTTTGATGAAATTAAGTAGACAACTTTATGTTAAAGATTCATAATCTTTGATATATATAATTGAGTGATATCGACTTAAAGAATAATATATTTCTTATGAAATATCCTCGTGATTCAAGTATCGGATATATCAGAAATCATGGTATAGGTACTTTTACATATGTATTTATTCCTAAAGTCTATTTAGGGTTTTCTTTAATGTTCCACCTTTTATTATACATTTATATTATATTAGTTTTATTATATAACTTTAATAATTTTATTTACTTATATAATAGTCTTATGTATAACATTATACTAATTAAGTCTTATTTAATTAGTTTAACTAATTAACACTTTAATTAATTATTATATTATTTAATTATAACATATGACATTGAATATATATACTATAACCATTAATAGTAATGCACATATATATTATATATGTATGTATTTTAATTCAATAATTAAGTTTTAATTAATTAATTTAACTAAACAATTTTAATTAAATTTTATTAGTTTAAAATATTCTTTTATACGCACATGTATAATCATGTTGTCTTGAACAATTCAAGACAACATAACATATATCATTATATATATTATACATGTGTGTGTGTGTATATATATATATAATTAACTAAATTATTTAATTAATTCATTTATTTTAATAATCTTATTAATAAATAATATTTTCGAAATTAATTTCATACAATTTCAAATATTTTGAAAAAATATATTATAACTTTTAAAAATTGTATTTTTTATTAAATTTAAAAAAAAATTTAATTTTCAAAACAATTTGAATATCTATATTATAACATTTATAATATTTCCTTATTTTAAATTTAACTTTATAATTAAAAACTTTTTTAAAAATTCAAAACAATTCCGATATTAGCCCAAGGCCAATTCAAATTGTGTCTTTTCTATTAGGGGAAATCTTTGGGATCACATAACTATTTGGGCCAGGCCTATAGCCAGGTAGGACACGGTACTTAATTACCCAACAATCCAACCTAGATGCTACTTTTCTTAGAAACCCTACTAACTGGGTTGCAAACTTAATTAGTTAGCCGTAATATAACTAATTTAGACCACATAGGCTATTGGGCTCTGATACCATTGTTGGAACCGGACCCATCCACAACGAAAGTAATGGGTGAATTTCAATATTTTCTATCATTTTGGATCTTTATTGGGCCTATGAAGTCTAATTTATTTAGAATATTCCTAAAAAAATTTAAATAAAATTATTATTTTATTTATATATATAATATAGTTTTATCTTATATAATTAATATTATATTATATTGTATATATACGTGTATCATATACACATACATAGGTATGTGCAAGTGTATCTTAGTAATCCATACAAGGTTTAACATGCTCATGTATAAGTGCTCGGATTTACAATGCAACGGACATGTTATCTCATCCAGTATACAAATATATCATTTTTTTTGGAAGTGAAAATATAATAACAAAAGAAGAAAAAACGCCTTTCTCCGGTGGCTCGCAAAAGAAGGCGAAGCATATGAAGGACATATGCCTCCCAGACGCATAGAGCATAGACTAACAACGGAAAAGACAACAGAATAAAGGCCATAATAGCAAGATACAAGACAAAATAGCTCAGACATACAGAAATAGGAAGAAAAATAAAACCACCAACAGCCACCAACCCGCCTTAACCCGAAGGTAAAGGCCAGACCACCAAGCCAAACCACATAAAAATCAAACCGAGCTGCGGCATAAGCAGCTAAACCATAGAAATCAGACTCCTGGGGAAAGAGCTAGCGCCGACTGATATGAAGAGCCAGCCTAGACGAGCCAAGAAGGATCCCATAGAAAAAACAGAGCAGCATGGAAAATCAGGATGATGACCGGGAACTCGACCGCTCATCGAACAACCTCATCGAGCTCCGGCAAAGCCACCGCCCAATGAAGATGTCCACCGATCCTCGTGCATAGCAAGATACGGGAAAATAAAGCCAAAACGGCAACCCTGCCACGACCGCAAAGGTCTAGGCCAGACCACCAAATATGCTACCATCGTAGTCCCAGCCAAAGAGAGTAGAGAACAGAAACAAAAACCACCCATAATAGCAGAGCAACCACACTATCACCACCACAAAACCAGAGAGAGACAAAAGCTTGGACAACAATACACCAGTCTTTGCCAACCAAAGCTCTCACCGGTCCAGGGAAGACACCAAAGATACCTGGATTAGGAAAACTAGCAACCACATTAACCAAAACGGGGGGGAGGGGAGAGTGAGCGCTGGATGAAGGCCAGCATCCGCTCGAAGGGATTCAACCAACTCCCAGTCTACCGAAAGACAGAGCACACGATATAGAGAGAAGGCATACTAGCTGGTCAGCACGGGGAATCAAAGGACCCCTAAAAGGTCTACCACGGAACGCTAGGAATACGTCATTCCTCACTCGTCGAATAATGGATGGAGGATCCATAGGAGAACTCTCGAAGGTTGCCTTGTTCCGCGCGCACCAGAGGTTCCAGCAGATGAGACAGGGAATCAAGCGGAACACGATTGAACGAAGTGATTTTCCAGAGTTCCCAGCCCACCAGTTGCTCTGGAGATCAATAGCAGATCTGGCAATACGTCGAACACCAACAAGGTTGCCGAAGTAATTCCAACACGATCTAGCCGAGAAACCATCAAAAAACAAGTGGTTCAAGGATTCCGATTCCCCGTTGCCACAGCATCTACAACGGGAGACGAAGGGGATGCCGATCTTTTGGAGATTCTCGTCAAGTGGCAGTCCATCATGCAGGATTCGCCACATCAAAATAGAGACCTTGGGGGGATACGAGAATCCCAAATGAACGAAAATATAGGGCGAATGGGGTCTGGAATTCTAATCGAAGTCCAAGCTTTCAGAATGGAAAATGAAGCGCCATCCCATCCTGAAGATCCACCATGAGAATCAGAAAATGGCTTCACCGATTGCATGTGCTTCCAGGTTTCACTAGCATAGGACGGAGAACCCGAGAAATTAGAGCCCGCAAGCCTACGGTACTTTGCATGTAGGAAAGAAGTCCATAAAGAGTTGTTAGCTCCAAACCTGTACCATAATTTACAGGCAAAAGCTGCACAGAGGTCCTTAGGATTACGCAGACCCAAGCCACCTTCGTCTTTGGGACGACACACCGCGTCCCATGACACCCAGTGGTGCCGACGGGCGTTGTCCTTGTTACCCCAGAAGAAAGACGATGCCAACGACCGATATGACCGGAAGAAGGAAGAGGTAGGGGTCATAGCCGCGAATACATGAGTTCCCATCGAGTCTAAAACTGATTTGATGAGAACTAGTCTACCAGCCTGAGAAAGAAGAGACGCATTCCAGCGTAATATCTTACCCCTCACCTTGTTTGCCAAGGAGTCAAAGAAAGCATTGAGCTTTCTACCTCGGTACAGGACAATACCCAAGTAAGGTAGAGGGAGGGTTGCTTCCTTGAAGCCCGAAATAGTCTCGATCCAGGTAGCACGAGAGGGAGACAAGTCCTTCGCATGGACGAAGCAACTTTTCGAAGGGTTAACGAGTTGGCCCGAGGACCTCTCGTATTGATGAAGGAACCTAAGGAGCCGTCGGACAGAGGAACGGCTGCCATTAGAGAAAATGACAATGTCATCTGCAAAGGATAAGGATGAGATAAGGGGGCAACCCCTCGGAATCCCGAAGCGTTGGACCTGACCGAAGATTGTTAAGGTTTGGAGACCTCGGATGAAAGCCTCAGCTGCGATCACAAAAAGAGAAGGCGAGAGTGGGTCTCCTTGATGCAGACCCCTGCACGCCTTGAAATAACCATTAGCCAAACCATTAATGAGCACAGAAAACCAACAGTTGGAGATGAGCCTCCACACCAAGTCAATTAGGGGTTCCGGGAACCCGAAAGCCCTTAAGACCTTGATGATGAAAAACCAGGACATGCGATCATATGCCTTAGCCATGTCCAGTTTGAAGACAACATTAGAACCCCAGACTTTCCGATCAATCTGGGAGATCAGTTCCTAAGCGAGTAGGACGTTATCAGAAATCAAACGCCCCTTAACAAATCCCGCTTGAGAAGGAGAGATAATGCGCTCAAGGTAGGGAGCCAAGCGATTAGCCAGGATCTTAGAGATAACTTTATTCGAAAAGTTGCATAGACAGATTGGCCGGAAATCCGAACAAGACCTAGGGTTTTCGCATTTAGGAATGAGAATAAGGTTGGTGGAAGTCCATCCGGATGGGAGAGATCCCCCGGAGAAGAAGGATTGAACAGCAAGACAAAAATCAGCCTGAATAATAGGCCAGGAACTCATGTAAAAAACACCATTGTAGCCATCCGGACCACTGGCACTATCCTTTCTCAGAACAAAGACACAAGCACGGATCTCCTCAGTGGATGGGAGATCCGCGAGAAGGTCACTTTTCGGAGAAAGAACCACACGAGGAATGAAGGCTAGGAGAGCCGGATCAGAGACCGAGACAGATGGCGAGCCCAGAAAGGATTGAAAGTGGGATAGGATGGTATCTTTGACTTCCTCAGGCGAAGAAGCCGTAGATAGATCCGGCCGCAAAATCTCATGGATCGTGGGTAGGTTATTCTTCTTACGAATAGAAGAATGGAAAATTTTGGAGTTCGTATCACCGACGACTACCCACTTGATCCTAGCCTTCTGACGAAGGTAGTCATTCTCGATACGAAGTTCGGATGAGAAGATGGATTGAGCAATAGCCCAAGCCTCCTTATTAGCCGTGGTCGGATCCTCATCTAGCAAGGATTCGACTACGATTAGAGACTCTTCAGCCATGCGGACGCGATCGAAGATGTTCTTAAAAACCCGAACGTTCCACGCCTTAAGGCAATCCTTAAGACGCTTAAGCTTACGACCGAAAACAGCACAGGGAGAGGCAACAATAGGATCGCTCCAAGAGTTAACTACCACTTCAAGAAAAGAGTGGTGAGATCTCCACATACTCTGGAATCGAAAGGAAGATGGCCCCGATATGGAGAGAGGAGAGCAGCGAACAATCAGGGGAGCATGGTCAGAAAAGGACCGATGAAGATGAGCGATCGAGAAAGAAAAAAGGAGGCGAAACCAATCCTCTGACCCGAAAACACGGTCAAGTCTAGAAAGGATACGGTTCGGTCCCTCTTGATTGTTTGACCACGTGAAGGCAGAGCCAACAAAGGGAAGCTCAGATAGGCCAGAGCAGACAATGAACGAGTTGAAATCTTCCATCGCTACACGGTTGATGGCGGCTCCTTCCCGTTTTTCCGCTTGGCAGGCGACGATATTAAAATCGACGCCAATCACAGAAGAAGTGAGACCCAATGAATCGAGGCCTAAAATGTCGGACCAAAGATCTAATCTCTCCGTACGATCGCATTTGGCGTAGACCGCCGAGAAAAGAAAGGGGGAAATAAAAGAAGGAGACGAACATGACACCGAAAAAAGCTGAGAGGAATCGAAAGCGGAGCGAACCGTAAGAGATTTGGACCATAAGATCCAAATTTTTCCGGAGACGTTGGCAGAGCCACCGCCAAAACCTAAGGATAACACGATTTTGGATATACCTTCCGGGGCTAGAAATGGTTCCAGAATAGCGACCAATCCAACAGAGTGCTTCCTGATAATGCGTTTTAGCCTAGCCAAAGACGCATCGTTGCCAATACCACGGATATTCCAGAAAAGCAAGTTCGCCATTAAGAGCGAGAAAGGATAGGAAGTAGAGAAAAAGAAAGAAAACAGGACACCAATCTAGGGAAATCAGAAGGGGCTCAGACAAGGTATAGCGAATACCGAGTAGATCAATCGATCTGCTCGGACGCCGCTATAGAGCGTGTGCGGATGGTGCGGGGGGTAGACGGGACTCTACGCGATCTTCGACGAGATACCCAGGGACTAGGGTCGGACAGCTGGGGAGGTGTTACAAAAGACACCTCATCACCGGTCCCTATCGAAGTAGACAACGAGGCACCAAGCAGCAAAGACGAAGGCGAGGAATTCCTAGAGATGCAATCAAGGCGCTCATTAAGGAGTGCAATTTCTGCCTTACTCATTAGAGGAATGGTTATGGACAGAGAGCACGATGAAGAGGGGAGGGAGCAAGCCGAGGAGCATTGAGAAGTAGAGGGATCCAATTGATCCGAAGGATCATAGGGAAATCGATAAAAAGAGGGGAGGCGAACCAATCGCATTCCAATCTTCTTTAAAAACCAAGCAGAATAAGAATGAGCCGATGATAGGGAGGAAACAAAGGGGATGGAGCAAACAGAAACCGATAATACCGACGCAACCGACGATGGGGAAGTAGAGAATGGCGAATGGATGGAAGGAGCCAGGAAGGGAAGACCAGAGGGGTAACACAAATGTGTAAGGGCGCAAACAGGTTGCAGCCCATGTTGTTGTGGGAGTCTTACCGAAGCCGGACTGTCACTAATAAAACAGCTCCGCGATACAGGTAAGAGTCGCGAGACGGAACAAACAGAGGGAATAGCAGAGAAAAACAATGAAGGCTGGCAATAACTCATTCTGTCCATATAGTGGTCAGAGATGGCCACTGTACGACCAGGACGGGGGGTCGCCCGAACCAATCGTTCCAGCCCCGCTGTAACTACCGAAGGAACCAATGGTAGTCTGACAAAAAAGGCCTACAGCAGAAAGCCTAAGTCGCTGACGACATAGAATAGGCCTCGTCATGACTCAACACAAGAAACTAGCAATGGGGTTCCAGCAGATCGAACCATACTAGCAGCCTTATATGGTTACAACCGATGCGGCAGAAGAAAACCTGTAAAAGGCACAGAGGTCGACGGTTCTGATGCAGGCAGCAAGACCAAAGGGCTCAGGCGGCAGATTCGAAAACAACAGAAAAAACGGGACCTGACACACCCCCGGTCTCGGACGAGACGGTAGTGTCATGGAGAACACACTGACGTGTGTCATGGCTCAACCAAAAAAGGCCGACCACATCGGTCGACAACCAGAAAACAACAGTCATTCCACAAATAACTACGGAAATGAAACAAGAAAGAGAATACCTCACCTGCCTGCAAAAGGCCTCACATACCTGCACGGGCGGTGAAGGAGCCACCAAACGCGATGAACAGGGCAGAGAGTAACGCACCATGTCGTTGTTGGCCAAAACAGAAGGCGAGCCAACGCATTCTAACACCGACTCAACAGGCGATTCGGCCGAAGTCAGAAAAGGACTGCTAGGCAACAAAGAATCAAGACCAAGCACAGCAGCCAATGGCCGGTCTGCTTGAAGAGATAAGGTGGTCAACTCCTTATCCCCTTGAGCATAGGCATTGCCTAAAACGCCAACAGACCCAAAGGCGATAGGAGCTTCAAGCGGACTGCCAACAGCTGCAGCACCTAAAAACGATGGACGAGGAACAAACCGAGTGATGAATTCTCGTTTATTGCTCGTATTGGAGCCACAACCAGCCAAATTGCCAGAGAACTCGCACACGGAAACATCAACAAGCGAACCAAAGTACAAACCAGACTGGCTCGCGGCCATACCATCCTCCACATCCCCAAAGCTAAGGCTCGGAACAAATCGGGTGGTGAAATCCCGATCACCGAAAGGCGCATCCAAACTCGGACAAGAAGCCCTAATCTCAGGCGATGCAGCAGGCTCGGGCCTCGACCCAGCGAAGAACGAGCGCGCAATGAGATCGATAAGCATGCACTGGAATCGGGAGAAATCTCCATGAATAGTCCATCAACAACAACAAATTTGAAACGAGCAAGGGCCGAAAAGGCCCTAACAGAGAAAACGCAAGTCTCAATCGAACAAGAACTAGAGATGAAGACCGACAGTGGAGGAGCCACCACCTCCAATAAGGCTGCAGCAATGCTAGCGAAAGAGGGGCAAGACTTCACAAAATCACCATGGAAGTAAAAAAACCCCCAAATCCAAAAACAAAGCCCTAGAAAAAAACAAAGACGACAGCCGAAAGAGCAGGAATCGAAAAGGAACGCAACCAGAAAAGAGAGCTCTAGAGCGCTCGAGCGGTGAATCAGAGACAGGCGAAGTAACCAGAGAATCGCGGAGAAGAAAATATTTAGGAGGCCATTTTTTTATTTTTCGACCGTTGTGGTTATGATGATACAAATATATCATTCAAATGTTTTTTTATACACTTTAATTTATGTATACAAAATATTGTGAATATATATATATTATTTTGAAATTATTTATGAATATATATATATATATATATTTGTGTATGTGTGTGAACTTTGTAAAATATATGTATATATAAATATGTATATTTATAATCATTAAAAATTATATATTTATATTTCTAAAAATTCGAAATCAAAATCAATATTTTTAAATAAATGTATATAATATATATATCTTACAAGATTTAATAATAAATACATACACATACATATATATATACACTTAAATGATATATATATATATAATTATATATATATATAAAATGAACGGTCACCGAAGACTAACGGAAACCGCTCATCTTAGGAAGGTATGGGCCACCCAGTCCGCAACTACAAGCTTATTCAGCTTATCGCAGTCCCCCTAGGACAGTCTGCAATACCGGGTGAGATTTACTTGGGGCAAAGGTGCGCAGGCCAGGGCTCGAACTCGGGACCTATTACCAGGTAGCGAGAACCCCTAACCACTGCGCCACTAAGGCAGACATATATATATATATATATATATATATATATATATATATATACACACACACACACCTATTAGTGCTCACGACAATATACCTATCTATTGCGTGGATTACTCTGGTTGTTTTCTAAATCTTGCATCTCTTTTCTATGGATATCTTCATGTATTAGGCCCTATCTCCTCGAATGTAGAAAGTGGTTCCTCCTCTTTTGATGTGGACTAGCTTTAGGTCGTCTATAGTAGTTTAGGCACCTTTTGCCTAGCTCATGTTTTGTAGTTTCCTTTATTAGTAGTTGAGGCTTTCTGCCTTGCTCCTATATTAATTGTTGATTTGTTGGTAGTAAAAGTGGATGGCCTACCATAAAACCGGCTTGCTTAACAAAATAAATATATATACCTATTATATTGCTTATGGCAAAAGCTGTTTTTTATTTATTGTAGCAAAACTAGCAGGGTTGACTGGCCCTTCCAATATCACTAAGCACATAGAAACACATAATAAAAAAGCGATATAAACATGCTTATATCTCAACAAGAAATGAAAAACAAAGGAAAGGAACAAGACAAGGAAAATTTGCACAAAAAAGGAAAAAACTGGACTCACTCGTCTGTCAGGCCCTGGTTAAAGAGAAAGCTTGAGTTAGACAAGCATTTCCTAACTTCATTAAAGACGACTAAATGGTTTTATTATTGGGGCTTTCCTTTCCTTCAAACAGTCTACTATTTTGTTCCTTCCAAATGTAAGTGATAAAATTTTTAAAGAACTATTAAGAGAACGATAGCTCCGCACATCTCCATCTAGTAGACCTAAAAATAAGATTCCATTCCTGTTTGTTGTCCCAATATGGCATGTGCATGCTACCTTCTCTTAAAATAGATTTCCAGAGCTTGTACATAACATTTAAAGAACAGGTGTAGAGTATTCTTCCCACTGTCTTTAGAGAACAAACAGTTGTTAGTAACATTTAATCCTTCATGTTGAAGGTTTGTTAGGGTACGCAAACCATTCCTGAGAATTTTCCACAACATGAAGTTGTGTTTCTGTAGGCTATAAGGATTCAAAACCCTTCTGTACCACCTGAAGACCATAGCATTATCAGTTCTCATCAAAGCTTTATACATAGAGACTATGAAGTGGTTCTGCTATTTATTGGACCAAACATGTTTTAGAGGGCTGGGATAGTGGATAACATGATGAATAAAGCTCTAAACCATTTGAACCCTAACATTACTACAGTAGGGTAAATTGATCCTACCATCATGAATGTAGTCGTTTACTCTAGCTTGTAATGGAATACCGGATTAGATTATTTCTTCATAACCAATGACATTAGACAAAATAAGACCTCGCATAGCCCATGGTTTATCCCAGAAACTTACGTCAGCTTTGGTAGCAGCTTGACAATTGATTAAGGGGAGGAAATTTTCTTTTAGCTTCAGAATACTCCTCCAAATCCATCCATAATGAGGAGTTGGTTGGGTAATCCAAAAGCTTTTACTCCGAAGGTAATATTTTCTTGCCCACTCGACCTAAGTATTATCTCTTTCATTTAGAAGTTGTCAAAATGTTTGGAGAATGTAGCCCTATTCTAAACCAATATGTTTTTAATTCTTAACCCTCCCTAATTTAGTTTTGTTTCCACCTTATGGTTGTTGAAATTAGGCGACACAATATATAGGAGAGTTGAAGAGGATGGAAGTAGCTTGGCATCGGAGAAGACGGATTGCGAAATGGAGTCCGGAGGAGGAAACTGGGGAGTGTATGGTGTGCTGGCTGCTTGCAGGCTGCTGCCAGACGTCTGCAGGCATGGGCCAGACGTCTGGCCCTACAGGGGCCAGTTGCCCGAATGTTCGGTCAGACGTCTGAGCCCTACCTGCAGACGTCTGAGCCGGCGAATGGCTGTTTTCTGGGCTGTTTTGGTGTTATTTTGTTCAGGGGCAATGTGGTCTTTCGCCAGGGTTTTCTCTACTACTATATATTCTCTCTTCAGGTCTGAAAAGAAGTAGAGATTGAAAAACCTAATCTAATTCCAAATCAAGGGTTTATCCTCCAAATCTAGGGTTTAGGCAAATCCTATTTCTTCAATTCTAATCTCCACAAAATTATATTCTTGCTAGAATATTGTGATCATTGTTAACAATCTCTTGTACTCTTTCTATTGGTGATATAATAAAAGGCTCTCTCAAGTGGATGTACACTAACACAACGTTAGTGGAACCACTATAAAATCGTGTGTGATTTACTTATTGTTATTGCATTCATATATTGCTTGTATTGGTGTTGTGATCGTGTTCGGATTTGGTTTTATTGAATTCTTCGAGTGTTTGGTTGTTTTGCACTATCTAGCACGATTTGGCTTTTCCGCGTTGCGCGTTGCGATTGTATTCGAGTGTTCTTGGGTGTAGTCGTAATAACATTTGGTATCGGAGCTTTGGTGTTGCTAGGTGGTTGTTGAAATGCCGGAAACGGATACCTCTGAAAATTCAATGGTTGGTCCAAGTAGTATAGCGCCGTATGTACATGGGTCGTATGTGGCGTCGGGATCGCAATTGGTTATCGACAAGTGGAATGGCGATAATGATTTTGAAAAGTGGCAATGGAAGATGAATGCGGTTTTAAGAAGAAATCGAGTTCATAGGGTAGTGTTTGATACACATTTGTTGCCGGCGGACATCTCGGATGTCGAGAGAGAAGAAATGGAAGAGTGGGCATTTACTACACTTCAACTTGCTATGGGAGAGAATGTGATCTCCGAAATTAGTGGTGAGACCACCGCTAAGGGCATTTGGGACAAGTTAGAGGAGTTGTATATGAAGAAGTCTCTAACTAATCGTTTGATCTTGTTGCGAACGTTTTTCACGTATAAGATGAAAGAGGGGAGTTCGCTTAAGGCACACTTGAATGTGTTTGATGATTTGCTAATGAAGATGAAGGCGGTAGATTTGAAGATTGAGGAAGAGCAAAAGGCGATGATATTGTTATGTTTGTTGCCAGACCGTTATACGGGTTTCTCAAATAGTTTGATCTATAGCCGGGATACATTGACGTTAGATGATGTCAAGACGGGTCTTCTTAGTGAGGAGTTGAGAGATCAAATGAAGGAGTTGAGTGTTGGTGGTAGTAGTGCCGGAAATGGTCAAGGTTTGTTTGTGGAGAAGGAGAGATATGCGAAGAAGGAGAATCGGGGGCGTTCCAAATCTAGGAATCCCGGTTGGAGAGGAAAGTCGAAGGAAAAGAAAGGTAAGTGCTATATTTGTAAGAAGCCCGGTCATTGGAAGAATGAGTGTCCGGACAAGGAGAAGGCCAAGAAGGAAGTAGCATCTTCATCGGTCGCGGTGGAGAGAGGTGTTGGTGAGGGAGACATGGATGTATTGACGGCGGTAGCATCAAATGTTTCGGGTAGCGAATGGGTTCTCGATTCGGGGGCGTCTTATCATATGACGCCGAATAGGAATTGTTTTTCTTCTTTCGAAGCTAGAGAGGGAAATTCGATTGTTATGGTAAATGGTGCTATTTGTAAGTCGAAGGGCATTGGTTCCATGCAAATTAGGATGTTTGATGGAGTAGTTCATACTCTCACTAATGTGCGCTATGTTCCGGGACTTAGGAAGTCCCTTATCTCTTTGGGGCAATTAGATTCTTTGGGGTGCAAGATCACTATTGAAAGAGATGGCTTGAGGGTTTCGAAGGGGGTGCTTGTGGTTATGAAAGGTGCTAGGGCTCATGGTATATATTTGCTTCAAGGTGTGACCATAGAAGGTGAAGCTAGCATTGGGGTTGATAGTTCTCGCGACTTAGATGCAACTAGATTGTGCCATTTGAGGTTAGGACATGTCTCGGAGAGGAGTTTGGATATTCTTCGGAAAAGGGAGATGATTGGTGGTGAGAGTTTCAACAAGCTAGAGTTTTGCGAAGAGTGTGTCATGGGGAAGCAAACAAAGGTTTCGGTGAAGGAAAACATGATTCAAGAAGCGTTCTTGAGTATGTGCATACGGATGTTTGGGGACTGGCACCGGTTGCTTCTTTAGGTGGAGCAAGGTATTATATTTCTTTTATTGATGATTTTTCTCGTAAAGTTTGGGTGTATGTAATGAAGGCTAAGTCGGAGGCATTTGCTAAGTTCAAAGTATGGAAGGCTCTTGTTGCGAATGAGAGTGGTAAGCCTTTGAAGGTTCTTAGGTCCGACAATGGCAAAGAATATGTTTCCGGAGAATTCTTGGAGTATTGCAAGCATCATGGCATTCGGAGACATTTTACTACACTGGGAGATCCGCAATCAAATGGTGTTGCAGAGAGGATGAATCGTACTCTACTAGAGAAAGCTCGATGCTTGAGATTGACATCGGGTTTGTCTAAGGGATTTTGGGCCGAAGCTTTATCAACCGCGGTGCATATTATTAATCGAATTCCGTGCTCGGCTATTGACAACAAAATCCCGGAGGAAGTGTGGAAGGGAAAGAGTATTGACTTGAGCTATCTTCGTGTCTTTGGAAGTCCGGTTTATATGCATGATCCGGGAAATGATAAGCTTGAACCAAGAGCTTTCAAGGGGATTTTGCTTGGCTATATGGATGGAGTGAAAGGCTATCGGATTTGGAATCCGGAAACGAAGAAGGTAATCAACTCTCGTCATGTTACTTTTGATGAGTCGGCTATGTTCAAGGAGAATGAAAGCTCATCGGATATTCCGGTCTTAGTTCGTGATGAATCGAAGGGGAAGGAAGTTATTACCACATTTTGTCCAAGTAGTAGAGAGAGTAGATTAGTTGAAGATGCTTGTGAGGAGAAAGCGGTTGATGATACATCATATAGTCCACAAGGTGCCTCTAGTAGTGTTGGTGATGTACACGAACCTAGAGAAGATTCGGTTCAAGGTGGAGCCGAAAGGGGTTTGGGTGATAATATTGCTACTCGGGTTGGTCGTCGTGCTATAAGGCCACCCGAAAGATACGGTGATTGGAACTATCTTAGCTTTTGTGATAGGTTGGACTATGCTCTCAATGTAGTCCAAGATGAGCCTATGGACCTTGAAGACGTCATGAATTCGAGTGATAGCTCGAAGTGGATTTGTGCCATGGTGGAAGAGATGCAATCATTGATGAAGAATCAAACTTGGAGTTTGGTTCCACTTCCTAAAGGAAACCATGCTATTGGGTGCAAATGGATTTACAAGGTGAAGGACGATGGAAGATACAAAGCTAGGTTAGTGGCTAAGGGGTTTGCACAAAGGAAAGGAAAGGAGTATGATGAGATATTCGCACCGGTTGTGCGCCACACTTCTATCCAGATATTACTTGCCATAGTTGCTATTCACAACTTGGAGTTGGAGCAACTTGATGTGAAGACCGCCTTCTTGCATGGTGACTTGGATGAAGACATTTACATGGAGCAATCGCAAGGGTTTGTTGTAAATGGTAAGTCAAATATGGTGTGCAAGTTGAAGAAATCACTATATGGGTTGAAGCAATCACCTAGGCAATGGTACAAGAGATTTGATCATTTTATGCTTGAAAGTGGCTTTGATAGGAGCATCAAAGATGCTTGTGTTTATTTCAAGAAGTTGGGAAATGATTGTTGGGTGTACTTGCTCTTGTATGTGGACGACATGCTCATTGCTTCGAAGGACAAGAATGAAATCAACAAGTTGAAATTGCAATTAAAGTCGGAATTCGAAATGAAGGACCTTGGAGAAGCAAAGAGGATATTGGGCATGGAGATAGAAAGGGACCGAAAGCGTTTTGAGTTGAAATTGACTCAAAAGGAGTACATAAAGAAGGTGCTTTTCCGGTTTAGCATGGAGAATGCAAAGGTGTCAAATACACCATTACCTTTGCACATGAAGCTTTCGAGTAAGGATTCACCTATCTTGGAGAAAGACACGGCTTATATGGCAAAGGTGCCATATGCAAGTGCGGTTGGAAGCTTGATGTACGCTATGGTGTGTACAAGGCCCGATATAGCAAATGCCGTCGGGGTGGTTAGTCGTTTCATGTCTAATCCGGGAAAATCGCATTGGGAAGCCGTGAAGCTTATACTGAGATACCTTAGAGGTACGTCATCTCATGGTCTTGTTTTTGGCGGTAGTGGGAAAAGGAGTTGCAACTTGGTTGGTTATTGTGATTCGGACTATGCCGGTGATAGAGATAGGAGAAAGTCAACTTCCGGTTATGTCTTCACACTAGGTGGTACGGCCATAAGTTGGAGATCGAGATTGCAAACCGTAGTAGCTTTATCCACTATGGAAGCGGAGTTGATAGCCGCGGTGGAGGCGGCTAAGGAGGCACTCTATTTGAAGCGTTTGTTGTGTGACTTGGGGATTGGACACGATAGCATCGATGTTCAATGTGATAGCCAAAGTGCTATTCACTTGGCGGATAATTTGGCGTTTAGCTCACGGACTAAGCACATTGAAGTGAGGGAGTCATTCTTGGTAGCCATGGATGAGGATAAGCAAGTATGTCTTCGGAAAGTGCACACAAAGGATAATGCGGCGGATATGTTCACGAAGACATTGCCGTTTGGGAAGTTCGAGCATTGCTCGAACTTGATTCTCTTGGAGAAGTGCTAGGTGGCACGGGTGAGAGAGTAGCTTGGTTGTAGATGTGGAAGAGTATGGGTATGAGTTTGTCGTTCTATCTTCTTGGTGTAGTGCTAGTGTACACTCCTAGTGCTCTTGTCCTTGGTGAGACGGTGTTTGAATGTTTTCAACATTTCGTTGGCGGGTGGGGGCTTTGTGCCTGAACTCGTTGATGGAGTGCAATGGGGGGTGGTTTTGCCGGAACCCGTTGGGGAAACATTCACGTTTGGTTGAAGGTAGAAGTGTTGGTAGTTGGAGCTATCGGTTGTTGATGGTATGGTACCATTGGTGTTGGAGATGGATATAGTGTCGAGGTGGAGTGTTGAAATTAGGCGACACAATATATAGGAGAGTTGAAGAGGATGGAAGTAGCTTGGCGTCGGAGACGACGGATTGCGAAACGGAGTCCGGAGGAGGAAACTGGGGAGTGTATGGTGTGCTGGCTGCCTGCAGGCTGCTGCCAGACGTCTGCAGGCATGGGCCAGACGTCTGGCCCTACAGGGGCCAGTTGCCCGAATGTTCGGTCAGACGTCTGAGCCCTACCTGCAGACGTCTGAGCCGGCGAATGGCTGTTTTCTGGGCTGTTTTGGTGTTATTTTGTTCAGGGGCAATGTGGTCTTTCGTCAGGGTTTTCTCTACTACTATATATTCTCTCTTCAGGTCTGAAAAGAAGTAGAGATTGAAAAACCTAATCTAATTCCAAATCAAGGGTTTATCCTCCAAATCTAGGGTTTAGGCAAATCCTATTTCTTCAATTCTAATCTCCACAAAATTATATTCTTGCTAGAATATTGTGATCATTGTTAACAATCTCTTGTACTCTTTCTATTGGTGATATAATAAAAGGCTCTCTCAAGTGGATGTACACTAACACAACGTTAGTGGAACCACTATAAAATCGTGTGTGATTTACTTATTGTTATTGCATTCATATATTGCTTGTATTGGTGTTGTGATCATGTTCGGATTTGGTTTTATTGAATTCTTCGAGTGTTTGGTTGTTTTGCACTATCTAGCACGATTTGGCTTTTTCGCGTTGCGTGTTGCGATTGTATTCGAGTGGTCTTGGGTGTAGTCGTAATAACAATGGTGGGCAACATGAATTAATTTATTGGAGAATATATCACCATACCATAGGAAATGGTTTGTTGCTTTTCTTATCTAGTTGTTTAGTTTGGTTGGTAGCAGAAAGGTTCTACTCTAATACATGGTCATAGCTGCAATTATAAAGTTATGGATAGCCATCCTTCCAGCTTGACTTAGATGTTTATTAAACCATCTATTCATAACTACAGTGATTCTTTCAAACAAAAGGAGGCAATGAAAGCGTTTAGGTTTGCTAAAAGACAAGGGATCCCTAAGTAGGACATATTGTGGTTCATAGGCTAAAGGTTAACAATCTGTAGAAGGTGGGGAACAACTATTAGGGCACTCCAGCAATTAGGATATTGGATTTCTCATGGTTGAATTGTAGGCTAGTAAGAGCTTAAAAGGAATTCAAAATTCTATTAATGCATTGCAAGGATACAAATAGTAGGCTTAGTGAAGACAATCAGGTCGTCAGCAAACATTAAGGAAGTGATAAGAGGATCTTTATGTTTTAGGTGCAAGGCAAATTCTTTACTACCAGCTGCCTGATTGAATAAATGAGAGAGAAGTTCCATAATAATGATAAAAAGACATGGGGACTAGGCTATCCTTCTCTTAAACCTTTAGTACCCATGAAATAACCAACTGATTTGCCATTGAATCCCAAAGCGTATGAAGCAATTGAGATACAAGCATAAATAAAACTCACAAAATGGCATGGAAAACCCATTCTAACCATATTTCTCACAAGAGCATTCCATTGGACAGAGTCATATGCTTTTTTAAGATCAAGCTTTAACCTAGATCTTGGGGAGATGTAGGACTTATTGTAACCATTCAATAATTCATGAGCCAACATAACAGTATCACGAATGCTTCTATGAGGAAGAAAAGTAGCTTGGTTAAGAGAAATAAGATTAGGAAGAACAAGTTTCGACACACCAGTGAATACTTTGGTTAAGCATTTGTAGATAATGTTGCAACATGCTATTGGTATGAAGTTATTAATTGAAACGGCACCAACTATTTTATGGATAAGGGCAAAGTGGTTGCATTAATACTCTTCAGCATTTTGGCATGGTTAAAGAAAACGTGGGCTGCTTTTAACAGGTCTTTACTGATAACGGTCCAGTAAGGAATATAGAAGGTTGCATTAAAACCATCAGGGCTGCAACAAGCCCAAGTAGTCAATTTCGGTATGGTGCATTCAAACCATTAGAAGGGTGCATTCATGCTGAAGATAGCTTCTTTGATTTCTTTATCCATAACCTTATATGAGAGTAGAAAAACATCCTCCTAGTTAAGATTAGGAAGGGATAAATTGTCTAGCACAAAGTAGTCAATTTCGGTATGGTTATGGCTCCCTAAAGCATTAGAAAAGTAGTTCAGAAAAGCTTTCTCAATGGCAGGAGAAGAACTATTAAGATGGCCAGCGACATCTTGAATCTGTGAAATATTATTTTTAGCTTCTTTAGTTTTTTAATAGCTTTATGAAAAGTTTTAGAGTTTCTATCTCCCTACACATCACATTCCTTTCTTAGCTTATGTCTCTTCATATCAACTTCAACATTGGGGGTAGCATCAAGCTTTTCAGATATTTCATGTTCCAAGTTAGAGAAACTGACATTGTTAGGGTTTTGAAGCATGTTAATTTGAGCTAGCTGGATAAGTCAGAAGAAAGACTGTATCCATCATCGAATTTGTTCCTAGCTCATTGCTTAATAGCTTGTTATAGTAGCTTTGAGTTTCTGCTAAAAGATAAACATGTAATTGCCATAAAAAGAGTTAGACTAAACCTGTTGAATGAGCGATTGATCTATGCATTAAAAGTTTTAAAATGGGCGTTTCTTCCAACAGCAGTTTCCTCATAGGATAAAGTAATAGGGGAGTGGTTAGAGAGCAGAGGGGGAGCACAGTAAAGAAAAGGGAGGGCCGCCTAAGAATGGCAGAAGTGTTCACAAAAGTATGATCGATTCTACTCATGGTTCTAACCTCGGATGTGCTCTTGCTATTCCAAGTGTATGCAGGCTCGATGGATGATAGTTCATGTAAACTGGATTGGAGTAAGGCTTCATTAAGAGGGAAAATATCATTAAGAGTAAGAGGAGAATCACCATGTATATCAGAAGCTCGCAACTAGGACTGTCAATGGTATGGGTTTCAGCTCGAGCCCAGCCTAAACCCGCCCTATTAATGCGGGTATAGTTTTTGCCTTTTACTACTCAAGTCCAATCTAGGCCCGACCGGGTTACTATTAGGGTCGGGTATGGTGTTATCAAAACCCGGCCCGGTTAGGGTCTAATCTGACTATTAGTTTTCCATCGTATTAAAACATGATTGTGTATGTTATTTGTTTTGCCTTTTCGTTTTTTTACAAGTAGATGTTTTTGCATACTTTTGTTGTGAACTTGACTACATCACCGTCCAATTTATATGTTAACACTGTTTATATACAAAATTTACCAAAGTTGCAATTTTATAATATGGTTTTAACATAAATATTCTGAGTTAGGTATACAGGTATTACCCTGTAGGCCTAAAAAGCTCAACGGGCTGGGCTCGGGTATTGGTTTGAAATACCCTGCGGATTCAGGACGGGGTCAGGTTTTAATTATTGCAATCAGACTTGGGGCCGGGTTTTAAGATAACCGGACCGAACCCGACCCAATTGACAGGCCTACTAGCAGCATATAATTAAAATCACCCTGAAAAATCCAAGGGTGGGATTCTTGGTGAGATGAGGCAGGTAATCAAGCAGAATCTATCTCGAAGATTGCACATTTTCACCATAGATAAGGTCAGGTACATAGAGGTAGAAGAGGGGTATAAATGGCATGAAAGTGGATGAATTATTGTGGAAAATGATAGGCACCAAAGAGAAAATTACAAAGTTAGCTAACACCATAATCCTTTCATAAAAATCATGGTCTAAGTTATTAAAGAGTCCTAAAGATAAATTTATAAAGTTGGCAGCAGAAATGGTAAGAGCATGGCTAAGCTTGGTTTCAATAATGGTAACCAAACTAAGGTTATTGTTGGTAATTAATTCCTTCACTTGCAGGAGTTTGGACTCCCTGTTAGCACCTCTGATGTTCCAAGTACCTAAGTTACTTAACATAAAAATTATTGGGGTAGGGGAATTTCTAGTATTCCTTTTGGAGTAGGAGTTTGGTTGGAGTTGTTCAGGGATGGTATCTTCAAAACTACATTCCAACCCATCATTATGATCCAAGATAGAATTCTTGTTTTCCTTTCTACATGTTTTTTATCCTTTTTTTCCACTAGAGGTAAGATTTAAAGGGGGTAGAGAAGATGAAGAAAAGTTTAAGGTAAAAGAGCTAGAAATGGAAGGCCAGCCTAAAAGGAGGAGGAATATTGGAATAATGGTTGGATGTATCAATTTCGAGAACATTTAATAAAATGTCCTCAAAATTAATTGAGAGAGTGTATAGGAATGAGGAATTAGGTTTATTATGTTTAGGAAGAGCAAAAGTCTACATGGCATTGGGAGCTGATGATTGGGGGTTACATTTATGTTTACATGCACATTAATATTATCATGCACAACTATATTAGAAAGCTCTAGGTCCTGTAAATGTGCTTTTTCTTTATCTGAGCTAATTGAATTGATTCCTTCAATAGTCTCCTCAATTGCCTCCACATTTGTTACATTTTTCCTGAAACATTATTATGGCCAAGTGCACCCAAACAAGCTGGTTCAACCGTTACATTGGTTTCAACACACCCAATAGCTTCCTTTTCCACCCCGGCACTAGTGTTTCCTTGAATATTTAATAATTATGGATCATTAATTTCTATAATATCAGCATTTAATTCTTGCAAAACAATGTACCTATTTGAATTTTCTATCTCCACAATATCATTACTTATACATGCACCCTACTGCATACAAGTGAAGTTACTTGACTAGTGCATGACTCTAACTCTATCCTTGCTTATACTCTCCACCTCCTCTTTGATAGAAACAACAACTCTCCTCTTGGATTGATAACTTGCATTGTCAGCTACTTTTATACCCTCTCCCTTGTTTTTAGATTTCCTCTTCACGTACTCCGCCCTTCTCCACGCATTCTTTAGACCTAATTCCTTCTTTTTAGTCAACGTCTTGCCACTGTAGGTGTTGTTTACTAATAATAACTCCTCTTTCCCAGAAACAACTTTAACAGATTTATTATTGATCTCGTTCAAACAATAATATAATGAATGGCCAAAAACTTTGCATGAAGAAAAATTTTTAGGTTTCCACTGGTAATTCAATTGAACATACTGCTCACTACCATCCAAAAGCTTGACAGAAAATAGATCAGATTGAGGGATTACCTCAATTAAGCATTTTGTATAATTTAGCCTCTTTATTTTTTCATTTATTTCTGCTAGGCAAATCAGTTTACCTATCTTATTTGCCAGCCAATTTATACCAGTAGGAGACCAAGCAATTAAGGGAATGTTAGAGAGATGAATCCAAATAGGCACCTTTTCTATGGATCAACACACATTACGTTCAATAAGGTCACATTCTGTAACATCCCTAAATTTTTATGACATTATTCAGGAAATTTAATTAGATAAATTAAATAGAATAATAATGATAATGAGATTGAGATTTGATTAAATTATATTTATAGGGTCGTGCTTATTAAAAAGTAAATGGGCTTTAAATTGGTTTAAACGTTAATTAAACTACACATGGGCATAATAGTAATTTAGCCAACTAATTATACATGGCTATAACTTCACATTTTGTCCATTCACGTTCATTTTATTTCTCAAATCAAAATAAATGCAAGAACCCTAATAGAGCCGGCCATTAACCAAAGAGAAGAGGAATTTTAATCAAAAGCTAAAGATCAAAAGCTAGGGAGGATTAATCAACAACAAATCTCAAATTCCTTATCATGTTTAAGGTGAATAATAACCTTCTACCATCCCTATTTTTATTCTACGATTATATGGTTTCGAATTTATGATTTAAATCCGTTTTTGTGATAAAATGGATGATGATATGCTTGAGTTATATTATGATGATTTGATTTAATTCATAAGCGCATGAATTTGCACGATTTTGACATGAAACTGAGAATATATGATTTTAGATTGCCATGGAAAAATTTTATGTTAAGTAAAACATGATTTTGAAGATGGGTTTTAATTTTCATAATTTTCCAAGCTATTGAAATTTTATTATGAATTTTTAATGAAAAATATGATAAAATTGGGTTTAAAATTTATTTCAATAATTTCAAGAAGAAATTGGGTCTAAAATTTCAATATATTTGATTACATGATGAAATTGAATTTTTATGATTTTTGATGATTTTTCCCAATTGATTTACTAGAGGAAATAAATTATTTTAAAAGAAGGGCTTTTCTACAAATGTCGGTTTTGTTATATGGAAAGGCTTTAACGTTAAAATCCTTTAATTTGGATCTGACTAAATGCAGTAGTATTAAAGGTAAAGTTTTTGAAAAGTATTTATGACAACCAATCAATAGTTTACAAATAGGCAAGTGGTTAGAAAGTAATTACTAAAAGTTGCTATAATTCAGCCTTTAATCAGAAAAAGGCGTTCCGCCTCTATTAGTAAGGACCTTTCAACTCCTTTGATTCCGCCTCGTCCCAATCGAAACCAACACAGTCGAAACCACCATAGTCGAAACCAATACAAAAGAAATCACTTAGATGGTATGCAGTGGATTGGAAGGAGGGTGGAAGCCTTGGTGTCGAAATGTTAGCTTCCGATGGGGTCGAAACCCTGCTTTGTTTTCAAAATTTAAAGTCTTGCCTAGTTTTACCTAAAGATTTCGACACAGTCAAAAGTTATGCTTTCGAAAAGGTTTTATAATTATCTTTCGAAGAAGGTTGTCATATGGTGTTAAAGTATTTGCTTTCGAAGGAGTACCTTTTTCCTTTAAATAATTGCTTTCGAAAGGGTAGGTTTCGTCCAAGTCAAAACCAAGCTGCTAGTCCCCCTTTCGACTGCATTGAAGTCATCTATGTTGTCAAAGGGGTTACTTCTGTTTTACTTAAGCCTATTTCCTGTATGCTTTCGAAGTGGTTGGGGTTTCGAAGGTGATGGAGTCGAAAGGGGGTTTCGACTCTGTCCTCCAAGGTTTTGCTTTCGACTAAGATGGTTCCGACACCATCAATTTTTTCCCAAAACTAATTTTTGTTGGTTTCGAAAGAGATACTTTCGTATTTAACCATTTTGACCCAAATGATTTTTTAAAGAGTAAACCCAATACTTTCGAAAGGGGTACTTTCGTTTATTTCAAAATTCTATATTTTAAAAAGATGATTTGATACCATTGAAAGGTATAAAAGGTTTTGAAAGAGAATGTTTATTAAGGGCTTCGAAAGGTATATATACAATGTTTTGAGAAGAGGTCTTTGCTTTCGAAGGAGGCTATCCAGAATTTTCGAAAGGGATGTTTTTATGATTTCAAAACATAAACCCAATCTCAATTTAAAGTAATAACCATGGCATAAATAAAGATTTTGAAATGTTATTTACATTGTTATTAGCCCATTACTGTATTTTCGAGAAAGGGCAATTTAACCAGTTAGGTTGATCCAGTAGTGAATATAACTTAACAACTGTTAAATTTTTAATTAAAGATATTGGCAGGGGCCAATAGGTTTACAGTAAGCCCATGAAAACTGTATGATATTGGCAAGGGCCAATAGGTTCATAGTCAGCCCATGAAAACTATGATTTGATATTGGTAGGGGTCAGTAGGTTTGTAGTTAGCCCATGAAAACTATATACGGATTAATATATTTGCAGTCAGCCAATAGGTTCCTAGTTAGCCCATGAAAACTAGGATAAGAAATAAGATATTGGAGTTACCAATAGGTTCTTAGTGATTCCATGAAAACTAAGTAATTGGACAGATAATCCTTAACATTTTGACAGGTTAATAATAATCCTAAAAACTATAATTGAGACAAATAGTCAGAATGAAAAGGTATGGGTAATTCAGAATTGATTTATTTGTTTTGCATATCATCATAATGTTTTGAAATACTATGTTTTAACCATTGTGGATGCAGCAGCACAGTATATGGTTTTATAAATGTTTTAGGATACTAGTGAGGGGAAAACCTGTTCTGCTAAGCGGCGTGTTTCACTAGATATCTAAATGGTTTGAGATGGTAAATTATTATTCATATTAAGTCTTTATGTCTGACTCGAACTTTTTGTTTTCCCTTTAAACTCTCGGATACTCAATTAATTTGAGTAGGTTGAGAGTTAAGGTTTCCAAGTGTTCATTTAGATGAATAAAGCTTCCGAGGACGTGCAGGAGGCAAACTTGTTATTAGAGTTATTTTATTTCCATCATGTGTTTTGTTTGTAAAGGCAAATTGTTTTCTTGCCTATCTATATACTCTAATCTACCAATGGGGCATCTTCATATGTCGCTCTTGGCGTAATTTGTAATAATTATATGTTATCTGAATGTAGTCTGTGAATTGGGATTATGTAATCAATTTGGAATATTTTGAAATGGAATGTGGAATTTGTTTTGCTTTTTAAGTTTTTTCCATATTCTTGTGTTTTTGTGTATCAATGTATCTAATATCGCCGTGTTTGGTCGTCGAGTATTAATAACTATAGATGAATGCAGCATCCGTAGTCGTTAGTTTTGGGCCTCCAAATAGAGAGATGTTACCAGTTAGAATCAGAGCATAGGTTTATGAAACTTTAAAAAAACTTAAACCTAAAAGATTTTTCAAACATAATCCAATGAATCGGATAATAAGATTGGGGTTTGGGTTAACGCTATAGTAACGTACTTGTATTTTCTATATATAGTTATATATGTGTAAGTACGTATCCCCCGCTCTCTTAGACCGTTCTTCTATATCTTACTAAGGCTCATATGCAGATTTACGAGAAAGGAGATATGGAAGCAGGAAACAGAAGAGGAAATCTCGGTGGAGGAAGCACCACAACTAATGGAAATGCTCGACCCACTACTAGGAGAAACCCGGGTTGACTGGATAATGCTAGTAATCAAATTGCTAAAGCCAATGTGGGTGCTGGAAATCCACCAGTAGATATTGGGGCGATGTATCAGTTCTTAGTCGGTTTAATGCAAGCTGGACTGCTGCTGGAGTTGCTGGAAATGGAGAAGGAGCTAATCATGTGGCTCCAGTTGGGAATATTGCTTTGTTGAGTAGAGATTACACCAGTTTGGGTGGGAAGTCATTCTTGGGAACGGAGAGTGCCATAGAAGTTCAGAATTGGTTGTTGCATTGTGAGCGTATATTTACTGATTTAGGTCTGAATGATGGATAAAAGAGGAGGTCGGCCTCTAGATAGTTGCAGGGGTCAGCACTACATTGGTGGATCAGTGTTATTGCCAGAGTTCCAAAAGAGCAGTTAACTTGGGTTGATTTTAAGACTAGATTTGAGAAGAAGTTTGTGTCTAAGTTTGCTAAGTCTGAGCTGATGTGGAAGTTTATTGATTTAGTTCAGGGAGAGATGTCAGTAGTGGAGTATGCTATTGAGTTTGAAGAACTGTCTCGATATGGATATGCTATTATAAATACTGACATCAAAAAGAATGAGAAGTTCATTCGGGGACTGAGGCCCGAGCTTGCTAGGATGACCATGACACATGTTTGTGATCCTTGCAATATAGTGGTGGAGATGGCCATTCTCCATGAGAAGTTTCTTGCTGATTTAGCTAAAGGGAAGTCCGTGGAGACCTACGGTTCTCATGGGAAGAAGAGAAAGTTCTTTAAAAAGAAGGGAGCCGAGAGGGGAGACACGGTTAAGAAGTCAAAGGCTGAGGTAGCTTGCTATAAGTGTGACAAGAAAGGTCACTTTTCTAATGAATGCCGGTCAGGAAATTGGAAGAAAGCTGCAGTTAAGAAGAATGTGAAATGCTTTAACTATGATCAGGTTGGGCATTACATGAATCAGTGTCCAAAGCTAGTTAGGGAGGACAAAGGAAAAGTTTTTGGTATAGGACCAGCTAGGGGTACTGCAGCAGATAAGGGAATGACTATGATGGAAGGTACGCTTTTGATTCAGAGTATTTTAGTTAGAGTACTTTTTGATACCGGTGCATCACATTCATTTATATCTCAGTGTTTGGTTGATAGATTATGTCTAGAACCCACCTACCTTGTTGCTTCCTTAAGGGTTGCAAATCCAATAGGAGGGTATGCAACTCTAGGATTAAGATGTGACTAGTTAGAACTTGACTTGTTAGGACGTAAGTTTACATGCAGTTTGTATGTTATTGGTTTTGTAGATTTTGGGATCATTTTGGGTATGGATTGGTTGAGTAAGCATGAGGCCAGAATATTTTGCCAGGATAAGGAAATATCACTGAGACACCCTAATAGTCATGACCGAGTGATATTTTCAGTAGAGAATACTGACCGGAGTTTTAGTGCTACGCTTAATGCTATGGAGGTAGGAAATGAGTTAAGTCAGGTTCAGGTAGCAAGAGAGTTTGCAGATGTCTTCGAGCCAGTCACTGGACTCCCCCGAAAAGAGCTGTTGAGTTTAGAATAGATCTTGTGCCAGGAGCTGAACCTGTAAGTAGACCACCTAGCAGGATGACACTAACTGAGATGTAGGAATTGAAGGTGCAGCAAGTGGATCTAAAAGGAAGGAGTTTTATTAGACCAAGCAGTTCGCCTTGGAGAGCGGTCGTGGTGTTCGTGAAGAAACCAGATGGGTCGTTAAGAATGTGTATTGACTATCGAAAGTTAAATGAAAGGACAATTAAGAATAATTATCCTTTGCCAAGAATAGATAATCTGTTTGATCAGTTGAGTGGAGCCAGAGTGTTTTCCTAGTTAGATGTGGCGACCGGTTTCCATCAGTTAAGAGCGAAGGAGGATAGTATTCCTTTGACAGCATTTCGAACTAGATATGGTTCATATGAGTGGTTAGTAATGCCATTTGGATTGACGAATGCACCTGCTTTCTTTATAGATTTGATGAACCGAGTTTCCGAGAGTACTTGGATAGGTTTGTACTAGTGTTTATAGATGGCATTCTAGTATACTCTAAGGATGAGAGAGAGCATGAAGTTCATCTTAGACTGGTGCTTGAGACGCTGAGGCAGAATCAGCTAAAGGTGAAGTTTACCAAGTGTCAATCTGAAAGAAAGAGGTAAAGTTTCTTGGTCACATGGTTTCAGAGGAAGGGTTGTCAGTCGATCCAGATAAGATCGAAGCTGTGAATTATTGGAAGAGACTAGAGACAGTGACCGAGATCAGGAGTTTTCTTGGATTGCTGGCTACTACTGGAGATTCATTAAGGATTTCTCACGGATAGCAGCACCCTTAACTAAGCTAACCAGGAAGGAAGTGTGATTTGTTTGGTCTGACAAATGTGAGGAGGCATTCCCTAAGTTAAAGCAATTGTTTGCCAATGCACCAGTATTAATAGTTCTAGACGGAAACCAAGGATTGGTGGTGAAAACTAATGCATATGGAACTGGATTAGGGGCGGTGTTGATGCATAATGGTAAAGTCATAGCCTACGCATCTAGGCATCTTAGACCGCATGAAGTTAGATATCCTACTTATGATTTGGAGTTGGCAGTTGTGATCTTCGCATTGATGATTTGGAGACATTATCACTTAGGGGAGAGATTTGAGTTATATACTGATCATAGGTCTTTACGGTATTTATTTTCTCAGAAGGAGTTGAATATGAGACAGTAAAGGTGGTTGGAGTTTTTGACTGCTTATGATTTTGGTATAGAGTGTACACCAGGGAAAGGTAATAATGTGGCGAATGCTCTTAGCAGAAAACATCAGAATGTGGTGTTAGCTATGTTGGCAAAATGGAGAGATTTAGAAGCTTTAGCCAGTTTCAGTGTGCAGTTAAGATCAACTGCTGGTTCTAGTCAGAGTTCCACCAGAATATCTTGTTTAGAAGTTCGACCAGTATTGATTGAGAGAATTGCTTCTAAGCAGGAGGATCCAGTATTAGCTGAGAGGATCAAAAGACTTGCAGTTGGAATAGAGATCAATGATATAAAGGATTTTAGCCTTGACCAAAGAGGGTGGCTAAGAAAGAAGGGACGGTTGTGTGTTCCAAATATGGAAGACCTAACGAAAGAAGTTCTTGAAGAATTTCATCGATCCAAGTTTACGATTCATCCTGGAGGAACCAAGATGTATCAGGATATGAAGAGGAGCTTCTATTAAGAAGGCATGAAGAGGGATGTTGGCTTGTGGGTCAGACAGTGTGTAAACTGTCAACAAGTGAAAGCTGAACATCAGAAACCAAGTGGGTTACTATAGCCTTTAGAGATTCCAGTTTGGAAATGGGATTCGATATCCATGGATTTTATAGACAGGTTGCCAAGGTCAAATAAAGGTAAATAAAGTATATGGGTTATAGTGGACAGATTGGCCAAGACTGCCCATTTCATTCTAGTTAAGTCAACCAGAACGGCACCTGTTTAGCTAAGTTGTTCCTAAGAACATAGTTAGACCACATGGAGTTCCTAGTAGTATAGTCTGTGACAGAGATGCATTGTTCACTATTGAATTATATAAGAGTCTACAGGAAGTAATGGGTACCATGCTTAATATGAGTACTGCATATCACCCTCAGACAGATAGGCAGATAGAGAGAGTCAATAAGGTACTCGAAGATTTATTGAGAGCTTGCGTATTGGACTTTGGTGGATCTTGGAAGGATCATCTACATTTGGTTGAGTTTTCCTATAATAATAGTTATCAGTCTAGTATAGGAATGGCTCCATTTTAAGCTTTGTATGGAAGACCATGCAAATCACCAGCATGTTGGTTGGAGACTGGAGACAGATTTGTCTTAGGTCCAGACTTGGTTAGAGAGGCATCAAAGAAGATTGAGTTAATCCAGGTAAGGATGAAAGAAGCTCAGTCCAGACAAATGAATTATGTAGATAAGACGCATAAGAACGTAGAATTCTCAGTTGGAGATAAGGTTTTCATTAATGTATCACTTATGAAGGGTGTGTTACGATTTGGAAAGTCAGGAAAGTAAGCCCCAAGATATGTAGTTCCATTCCAGATTATAGAGAGGATTGGAAAGCTCGCATACAGAATAGAGTTGCCGGGTAGTTTAGCAGGTGTCCATATATAATGTGTTTCATGTATCTCGTCTTCACAAGTATGTGCATGATCTAGAGACTACTATTCCTCCGACAGGGTTGGATGACTTAGTGGTAGAGTCTAATTTGACTTGTGTTAGACAACCAGTTTGGGTTGTAGCTAGAGATGAGAAAAGGTTAAGGAACAAGATAGACAGGTTGGTGAAAGTTCAGTGGAGCGATAACGAGAAGGAATGTACTTGGGAGACAAAGGACAGGATTAGAGATACTTATCCTGATCTTCTTTGAGATATGTCTATATTAGACTTATATAGATAGTTGCTAGTCAGTTAGACTAGTATGGTTGTTAGGTGCTGTTACAGATGATTGCTATATTTATTATTTAGTCCTTATTGAATTTCGAGGACGAAATTCTTTAGAGGGGAGCCTGTAACATCCCTAAATTTTTATGTCATTATTCAGGAAATTTAATTAGATAAATTAAATAGAATAATGATGATAAGAAGATTGAGTTGATTAAATTATATTTATAAGGCTGTGCTTATTAACAAAGTAAATGGGCTTTAAATTGGTTTAAAGGTTAATTAAACTACACATGGGCATACTAGTAAATTAGCCAACTAATTATACACGGCTATAACTTCTCCTTTTGTCCATTCCGTTCATTTTATTTCTCAAATCAAAATAAACGCAAGGACCCTAATAGAGCCGGCCATTAACAAAGGAGAAGAGGAATTTTAATAAAAAGCTAAAGATCAAAAGCTAGGGAGGATAAATAACAACAAATCTCAAATTCCTTATAGTTTAAGGTGAATAATAATCTTCTACCATCTCTATTTTTATTCTATGATTATATGGTTTTGAATTTATGATTTAAATTCGTTTTTGTAATAAAATGGATGATGATATGCTTGAGTTATATTATGATGATCTGTTTTAATTCATAAGCTCATGAATTTGAAACGTTTTTGACATGAAACCGAGAATACATGATCTCAAATTGTCATGGAATGTTAAGTAAAACATGGTTTTGGAGATTGGTTTTAATTTTCAGAATTTTCCAAGCTATGGAAATTTTATTATGAATTTTTAATGAAAAATATGATATAATTGGGTTTAAAATTTATTTTGAGAATTTCAGGAAGAAATTGGGTCTAAAATTTTATTATGTTTGATTACATGATGAAATTGAATTTCTGTGATTTTTGGGGATTTTTCCCAATTGTTTACTATGGGAAATAAATTATTTTAAAAGAAGGGCTTTTCTACAAATGTCGGTTTTGTTATATGGAAAGCTTTTAACGTTAAAATCCTTTAATTTGGATCTGAATAAATGCGGCAGTTTTAAAGGTAAAGTTTTTGAAAAGTTTTTATGACTACCAATCAATAGTATACAAATAGGCAAGTGGTTAGAAAGTAATTACAAAAAGTTGCTATAATTCAGCCTTTAAATTAGAAAAAGGCGTTTCACCTCTATTAGTAAGAACCTTTTGACTCCTTTGATTCTGCCTCATCCCAGTCGAAACCAACACAGTCGAAACCACTATAATCAAAACCAATACACAAGATATCACTTAGATGGTATGCAGTGGATTGGAAGGAGGGTGGAAGCCTTGGTGTCGAAAGGTTAGCTTCCGATGGGGTCGAAACCCTGCTTTGTTTTCAAAAAGTTAAAGTCTTGCCTAGTTTTACCTAAAGCTTTTGACACGGTCAAAAGCTATGCTTTTAAAAAGGTTTTATAATTATCTTTTGAAGAAGGTTGTCATATGGTGTTAAAGTATTTGCTTTCGAAGGAGTACCTTTTTCCTTTAAATAATTGCTTTCGAAAGGGTAGGTTTTGTCCAAGTCGAATCCAAAACCAAGCTGCTAGTCCCCCTTTCGACTGCATTGAAGTCATCTATGTTGTCAAAGGGGTTACTTCTGTTTTACTTAAGCCTTTTTCCTGCATTCTTTCGAAGGGGTTGAGGGTTTCGAAGGTGATGGAGTTGAAAGGGGGTTTCGACTCTGTCCTCCAAGGTTTTTTATTTTAAAGGTTTTGCTTTCGACTAAGATAGTTCTGACACCATCAATTTTTCCATAAAACTAAAAAAAAATTGTTTCGAAAGAGCCATTTTGACCTAAATGATGTTTTTAAAGAGTAAACCCAATACTTTCGAAAGGGGTACTTTCATTTGTTTTGAAGCTCTATATTTAAAAAGATGATTTGATACCATCGAAAGGTATAGAAGGTTTCGAAAGAGAATGTATATTACGGGCTTCGAAAGGTATGTATATAATGTTTTAAAAAGAGGTCTTTGCTTTCGAAGGAGGCTATCCCGAAGTTTCAAAAGGGATGTTTTTATAGTTTCAAAACATAAACCCAATCTCAATCTAAAGTAATAACCATGGCATAAATAAAGAATTTGAAATGTTATTCACACTGTTATGAACCCATAACTGTATTTTGGGGAAAAGGCAGAATAACTAGTTAGGTTGACCCAGTAGTGAATATAACTTAACAGACGTTAAAATTTTAATTAAAGATATTGGCAGGGGCCAATTGGTTTATAGTAAGCCCATGAAAATTGTATGATATTGGAAGGGGCCAATAGGTTTATAGTTAGCCCATAAAAACTATGATTTGATACTAGCAGGGGTCAGTAGGTTTGTAGTTAGCCCATGAAAACTGTATCCGGATTAAGATATTTGAAGTCATCCAATATGTTCCTAGTTAGCCCATGAAAACTAGGATAATAAATAAGATATCGGAGTTACCAATAGGTTCTTAGTGATCCCATGAAAACTAAGTAATTGGATAGATAGACCTTAACATTTTGACAGGTTAATAGTAATCCTAGAAACTATAATTGAGAAGATAGTCAGAATGAATGTGGATGGGTAATCCAGAATTGATTTATTTGTTTTTGATATCATCATAATGTTTTGAAATACTATGTTTTAACCATTGTGGATGCAGGAGCACAGTATATGGTTTTATAAATGTTTTAGGATACTAGTGAGGGGAAAACCCGTTCTGCTAAGCGGCGTGGTCTCACTAGATATCTAAATGGTTTGAAATGGTAAATTATTATTCATACCAGGCTTAATGTCTGACTTGAAGTTTTTGTTTTCCCCTTAAACTCTCGGGTACTCAATTAATTTTGAGTTGGTTGAGAGTTAAGGTTTCCAGGTGTTCTTTTAGACGAATAAAGCTTCCGAGGACGTCTAGGAGGCAAACTTGTTATTATAGTTCTTTTATTTCCGCTGTGTGTTTTTTGTAAAGGCAAATTGTTTTCTTGCCTATCTATATACTCTGATTTACTAAAGGGGTGCTTCATATGTCGCTCTTAGCTATCTGAACGTGGTCAGCGAATTGGGATTATGTAACCAATTTGGAATATTTTGAAATGGAATGTGGAATTTGTTTTGTTGTTTAATTTTTTTCTCATATTTTTGTTTTTCTGTGTATCAATGTATCTAATATCGTCATGTTTGGTCACTAAGGATTAATAACTATGAATGAATGCAGCATCCGTTGTTGTTATTTTTGAGCCTCCAAATAAGGGGATGTTACACATTCATTCACAGTAAACATATTGTTTCTCATTATAATAGGGTCTCCTTCCATAATTTATTTTGTCTTCTACGTTTGAGAAGAAAAAAAGGGAAACCGTTCCATCAGACCGGACTTTAACACTACCCTTCTACCTTTAGATTTTCTTCAAGTTTTGGATGACCTTCGTGTATGATATTGGTTTGTCGAGAAAAAAGCCAACAAATTCTTGCCAAATTTCTTTTCCAACAACTAGTACTTCACGAGGTGGCACCAATGCGTTGCCAGAAAAAGTCACATTAATGTTAACAGGGATGTACTTCCCCGCATTCCACAGCTTCCTCTTGAAAAGTGAAGTCCACTCATGTTGATAAGGAGAAGCTATAGAGGATGGGATAGAAGCAGTAACAAGAGGGAGTGTAACGACCTGTATTCTACGTATCGAAGGATCATAGAATATTAATATTATTTTTATAAAAGGTCGTATGATTATATAATTTTGGAAAATGACTGCTAGGATCATATCCTTTCCTTAGAATTTTTGTTGAATTCTTCTGTGACCGTTTTGCCTTTGAAAATCTTTTTTGACCCGAAAATTTTGATATGAGTGGAAACAAGTCCTGAAACCACTTCCATTGGACCAGGATGATGATTTTCCTTTTCGTAGAGTAATCACATTAAGAAAATAAGCTTATTGTTTAAGGTATATGGCTATTAGAAGTTTTTATTGGTTTTAGACAGCTTAAATGGGTAATTAGGGTCATTAGTTGATGACTCATTTTGGGTTTGGGGGTATGAGGGTGTTGTAGGAGCTGATGGGACCTCTCCTTCCTCATTTGCACAACTCCCAAAATAGCTCCTTACCTCCAATAGTCTTCTTTTCGCCCAAAAATCTTACTTTAATTAGCCAAATCTCATCATTAGCAAGTGATTAGTGAAATCAATCCTCAAGCTTGAAGATTTGCTGCTACAAACATATTGGAATCCGTATATTTATTGTTCATAATAAGATCTAGAGCTTAGCTTGGGTTAAGGTGAGTGATTAGTAGTCTCTCTTACTATGTAGCATGTATTTGGCTATAAACACCTTCTAAATTCCCTAAAAATCTTTATAAATCATCTTAAATCATATTATGACACATATGTGAATTTGGATTAATTTGGATTAAGTTTGTGGAATTGTGATTTTAGGGATCCATGGTTGTACCATATTAATATATGGCTATTCCTTTAGATATATGCTTTGATTTACTATGTTTCGACCATTTTCTTATTGTTGTATGTTTTACATGTTATATAATTGCTGTAAACATGTTTGAATGGATGCAAATGCCGATCATGTGGCAAAAATAGCTATAGAAAGATAGAAATTGTCTATCAGGGAGGCGTTACCCAATAGGGGTCAGATATGATCCCTAGGAACAGATCATATGGGAGTGTAATCGGTAGGGGACAACAAAGGAAGTCCCAAGAAGCAGCACGTCAAATTTCAAGTCATTTGGAGTTTGCATGCTCAAGTGATAATCAATTGAAGATGAACCATTAATGGGATCGGCTAGTTTGAAGGGGTTGGCATATAGAGGTCATCTACAACCTCTAGAGATGGATTGTAGGAGGATGTGATTGATAATGGGAAGTGATGAGATGTGTTAGAGTTGGCATGTGAAGTTTGGGATCAGATGGAGGTAGTGTGTGGTGTGAAATACGGGGAGAAGGAGTTAAGAGATAGGGGTCGGCAAGGGAGTGCTCGGTCCCATATAGGGGTCGAAACCGACCCCCAAGGTTTCACCCTATAGGGGTGCGACCCTTAGGGTAGGTCAAGGGGTTCGAAAGGAGTCCTTTGGTGGAGTTTAGTTCGTCGATGGTGGTGCGGTTGCTCGTTTGATGATTTGGTTCGATGCTGATCCTACTTCTCGAGAAACGACTTTAGCGACGACTAACTTTACTCCAGGAGGCAGAGAAGGCTATGATGAGTCAGATTTAGGGAACGTTTGGAGGTGGGTTACGGGATGCACGATGACATTCTATGTCATACGGCGACTATCTAGAGTAGTTCCCAAATGCGATGACTTCAGACGGGAGTTGGGTGGATAGTTTCAAGACAAACTTTGCTATAGATTACGTGTGCAAGGGGAGGGGATCAATGATTCTCATGAGATTGAGATGGATTTATGCAGCAACGTATTTAGTCTTAAGTGTTGAGATGGATTAACGTGGTGGCCCGTCTATTCTCCGGGATGGATTGATGTGGGGATGCATCTAGTCTCATGATGATTGGGATAGATTGGTGTTGTGATATGCCTAGTCGCTGAGTTTGCAAGTTCTCATATACCTAATGCACCGAGTGTGTGAATGTGAGGATGGATGATGGATGTTTTGTTTGTTCGTTTCTATCACCTTAGGCATATCATATGATGCAGATACTACCGATATAGATATCTAAACATGCTTGGTACCTCGCACCCACATTACGCCCATGATGATGATCATAGAGTAGCTTATATTGTTTATGTGCTAACTCTGTGGATGTAGGGACAGGTCAGGTATGATTTTGTGTACCGATTGTCTTATCCTATCTTTTTATAGTATTTGCGAATTTTATCGCTCACACCAGACTATTGTTTAACCTAGGGTTTTATGCATTGCTTTTTATTACTCTGGGCACTCTTTAATGAGTAGATTGGAGATAGGTTTGGTGAGCACGAGTAGCTTTTCAGGTGACGAGCAGGAGGCTATTTCTCATATTATTATATTTACTCTAGTTCTTTCCGCTATTCAGTACTATGGAGCTTATTAGTACTCTTATTTTATGGGATAGTTATTTAGGAGTTATTTGTGATGTATGACTCTATTTCTATCACTGTACTGTATGGATCTATTACTCTGATGTTGTGATCTATTCGGTCATTTACTATCTAACCTGTTTTATATCTATGATGTTGCTATTATATTTTGTTTGATGCGCTGTGAAATATATGACAGGTTCTATGTTATGTTGTTTATTTTATCTTTAGATAACCACTTGCATTAGCCGAGCACTGTTGTAGCGCACCATCTTGGTCTTTTGGGTGTTGGCGGTGTAGGGTGGTCGTCTCATTTGGTATCAGAGCTTAGATTGCATTGTTTAACCTAAGGTATACCGGGATCCAACAGAGATGGAATAGGAGTTCTCACCTTAGACTGGATCGAGCATGTGTGTGTATATATACACACACGAGAGCGCATACTTGTTATATATTTTGGGTTTCAAAACTATATAGTAGTATATAAAATATATGAAGTCACACTACACACAAGAGTACTACTTTAGAGGAATTCCTTATAGAGGGACAAATCATCCTTATTTAAGATTGAAGGGTGAATCGTCAAACAAGGAATGCCACTAGAAACTCCATCTCAGGAGTGGACCAAGAAGCTAGTTTGGGGGCTGCTAACCCGAATATGCAGGCTATGTTTAATGATATGATGAGGAACATGCTGCAAAATGCTCAAGTAGCTACTCCAAAAGGTGGTGCTCCAATGCAGGCGCCCAGATCTGATTTCACTAAGTTGAGCAAGGACTTAACTAGTCTTGGTGGAAAACTATTCCAAGGAACGGAGTCGGATATGGAAGTTTGGGATTGGCTCGACACTAGTGAGTGCATATTTGTGGATCTTGAACTTAATGATACTATGAAGAGGGGTTTGGCTTCCCGTCAACTACAAGGGCAAGCCATGAATTGGTGGGATGTTGTGTGAGCTGCCACTCCCGATTATTACTTCACTTGGGATCATTTCAACGCTAGATTTGAAGAGAAGTTTATTCCGACCGCCTAGAATTTGGAATTGTTCCGTCGATTTGTAGAATTGAAGAAGGGGAACAACAAGAGGAGGTAGTTTCCAAATAAAGATGGCCTAAAAAAGAAAGTCAAATCTGAAGTAATTTGCTACACTTGCGGAGAGAAAAGTCATTATAGTAGAGACTGCAAAGCTGAGGGGAAGAAGTGCTACAACTGCGACAAACCTGGACATATCAAGAAGAACAGTTTGCCTAAGCAGAAGCAGGTGGTGAAAGCATATGCTATCAATGTCGTTCTGACTTCGTCAAATGCTCCATTGGCGAAAGAGAAGGGGAAGGGTATTGTTATTGAAGGTATGCTTTATGTTTATGGCATTCCTATTCAAATTTTATTTGATACTGAGGCTTCACATTCCTTCACATCTAGTGACCTAGTAGATAAATTAGGATTGAGACCCGAAATTGTTGATCGACCTTTAATTGTAACAAACCCTATTGGAGGCACCACTAGCTTGTGTATGGTTTGGTCTTATCGAGTCATGGATTCCCTTTTGATTGTGATTGTTTTGTTTTGGGTTTTGTTGGGTTTGGTGTCATTCTAGGGACGGATGGGCTTAGTAGATACGGAGTAGTAGTGGATTGCGAAAAGTCATTGGTAATGATAGGGATGGACGATGAGCGGAGGGTAGTGTTAGGCTGCCTACCGGATGATAAGTTTATGGTTAGCTTTCTATATTCGCTCGATATCCTGCACGATGAGTTATCGATAGTTCCTATTGCTAAGAAGTATCCAGACATATTTGAGGAGGTGGCCGGACTTTCACCGCACAGAGATATCGAATTCCGTATTGATTTAGTTAAAGAAGCCAGATCGATAGTGATGCCGTTAAGGAGGATGGCACCTAGAGAGCAGAGAGAGCTTGAGGTACAAGTGAATGACCTTTTACGAAAAGGGTTCATTCGCAGGACTATATATGAGTGGGGATCACCCATAGTATTCGCCATGAAGGCGGCTGGCTCCTTTAGATTATATGTTGATTAGGTGAAGAATAAGAACAAGTATCCACTCCTACGTATTGATGACTTGTTTGATCAGCTTTATGGTGCTAGAGTGTTTTCTCAGTTGGATCTTGCAATAGGGTTTCACCAATTGAGAGTAGCGAAGGAGAGTGTGATGATTACAGCGTTTCGTACGCCTTTTGGTTTCTATGAGTGGTTGGTTATGCCATTCGGGCTAACCAATGTGCCGACATACTTTGTGGATCTCATGAAACATGTCTTCAGGGATCAGCCAATAAATTTGTGCTTATGTTTGTCGATTATATTCTTGTTTACTCACGGACAGAGGAGGAACACAAGACACACTTGAGGACTGTTTTGGAGGTGTTGAGTGCACACCGACTGAAGGCAAAGTTATCTAAATGTCACTTATGGAAGAAACAAGTATGATTTTTAGGTCACGTCATTTCTGAGTATGGCATTGATATTGATCTTGCAAAAGTTGCAGCCATCCAAGATTGGATTCGACCCAAAAATGCCACAGATGTGAGAAGTTTCTTAGGTTTAGCCAGATATTACAGATGATTCATCTAGGACTTCTCTAAGGTAGCAACACTGTTGACTCATTTGACGAAAAATAATCGTACTTTTACTTGAGATGCGGGATGTGAACAGACATTTATGAGTCTAAAGGAAAAGTTGATGAGTGCACCAGTATTGACTATTCCAAGCGCAAGCGAGGAGATAACGGTATACATGGATGCATATGGGACCAGAATGGGTGCTGTATTGATGTAGAAGGGCAAGGTTGTTGCATATGCTAGTTGATAGCTGAAGCTACACGAAAAGAAATACCCAACCTATGATTTAGAGGTGGCAACAATTGAGTTTGCGCTGAAGATGTGGAGGCACTATCTTTTAGGAGAGAGGTTCGAGCTGTTCACCAATCATAAATCATTGAAGTACCTCTTTCCGCAGAAGGATCTTAACCTTCGCCAACAAAGATGGTTGGAGTTCCTGGCTTCCTATGATTTTGGTATTGCATATACACCGGGTAAAGGTAATGCAGTTGCAGATGCTTTGAGTAGGAGACATGCCTGCTTGGGAGCTATGTTCCTAGAGTGTGAAAGGGAGTGCGGATTAAGGATCTTAAGGCTAATTTAACACTAGAGGGGGGTGAATAGTGTTTAATTGATTCTAAGACTTATATGGAATAATTTAAAAATTATGATATAAACAAATGCAGAACTTAATCACAGAACAATCACAGGATCAAACACAAATGCAGAAAGTAAATAAAAGGCAATAAAAGGAAAGAACACATCGGATTTTATACTAGTTCGGAGTTACCCTACATCCAGTCCTATACCAAGGCAAACACCTCATACAGATTTTTATTATACCAATGTCGAGTTTACAATCCTCAATTTCTAAAGGCCTTGAGGTACCCTCCTGTCTTCGAGTCCGGAGCAAACTCTCTTGATTTATGGGACACAAGATCACCCAATTGATTTCCCAGCACAACCACACCTTAAAGAGAGACTCGATAAACTTTTGATTACAAATTGATACTATAACTCTTAATAGCACTTTGATCTTCGAGAGAGGGCAGAGAATCAAACAAGAATGAGATTCTAATTTGATTCACTTGAGAATTCGGCAGAATTTCAGCATGATCTTAAAAATATGAAAATTTTAGAATATGGATTTGTGGAGAAGGAGTGAAGAAAAATAAGAAAATAGTTAGTTAAAAAATTCGTTTGTGAAGGCTATTTATAGACCAGTAACGGTCATAACCATTCGTGAAGAGATTTAAATGAATAGACACTTCTTTTGAAAATTGAAACTTTTGAATTTAACGGCCACCATGTCGACATGGGATATCCTATGATGTTGACATCCCTTAGTTAAAAACAATGTAAAATTTGTTTTGAAAATGGTATTGAAAGGAAAACAAGATGAAATGATTCTGGAGAAAATAAACTAATTTTCCTATGTTTTAAAATAAAGAAGAGTAGAAAAATGTATTTTTAGAATGTATATATAAATTTGGTTTTAAATCTCAAGTATATATATATTATAAAAGAATATTTAAAAATCAGAAGATAGTTTTAAAAACAAATGAAATTTAAAACAAGAGTTTATTTAAAAACAAAGAATATTTTAAGGCTAAAACATCTTTTTGAAAATCATTTGAAAAAATAATTTTTAAGGCTAAAACATTTTGAAAAGCAGTTTTGAAAATCATTTTGAAAAACCATTTTGAAGTAGTTTTGCAAGCTTCTTCCTGCAGAATATCTCATCACATCAGGACTCGAGAACTTGTACAAACCCAGGATGTTCGTGGGTTTGTAAGCCACTTGTCATAGGTTTGTAAGCTACTTATCGTGGGTTTGTAAGCTACTAAGAAGATAGAAATGGGTTCCATCCCAAATGAAATTTGGAATGAATATTTTCGTGCTATTATGAAGTTTTAACAAAAACTAGACACTTATGCTGAGTCGGATTTAGGGAACTATTGGAGGTGAGTTACGGGACTCACGATGACACTTTATCACATACAATGACTGTCTAGAGTAGTTCCTAACTGCGACGACTTCAGACGGGAGTTGGGTGGACAGTTTCGAGACAAATTTTGTAATGGATTGCTTTATGCAAGGGGAGGGGATTGATGATACTCATGAGGTTGAGATGGATTGATATGGCGATATATCTAGTCTCAAGTTTTGAGATGGATTGACGCGGTGATGTGTCTAGTCTCCGGGATGGTTTGATGTGGGGATGCATCTAGTCTCATGATGATTGGGATGGAATGGTGCAGTGATATGCCTAGTACCCGAGTTTGCAAGTTGCCCTATACCCAATGCACTGAGTAAGTGATTGTGTGGATGGATGATGGATGTTTTGTTTGTTCGTTTCTATCACCTTAGGCATATCATATGATGCAGATACTACCGATATAGATATCTAGACACACTTGGTACCTCGCACCCACATTACACCCATGATGATGATCATAGAGTAGCTTATATTGTTTATATGCTAACACCGTGGATGCAGGGACAGGTCATGTATGATTTCGTGTATCGATTGTCCTATTCTATCTTTTTATATTATTTGATATTTCTATTGCTCACACCAGATTGTTGTCTGACCTAGGGTTTTATGCATTGCTTTTTATTACTCTGGGTACTCTTAAATGAGTAGATTAGAGATAGCTTTGGTGAGCACGAGTAGTTGTTGTAGCGAGCATGAGGCTGTTTCTCGTTTTATTATATTTACTCTGGTGCTTTCCACTGTTCAGCACTATAGAGCTTATTAGTAATCTTATTTTGTGAGACGATTATTTAGGAGTTATTTGGGATGTATGACTCTATTCTACCACTATGATATATCAGCCATTTACTGTCCCACCTATTTTGTATTTGTGATGTTGCTATTATGGTTTGTTCGATGTGCTGTGAGATATACAACAGGTTCTGTGCTATGTTGTTTATTTTACCTTTAGATGACCGCTTGCATTAGCCGAGCAGCGCACCATCTAGGCCTTTCGGGCATTGAGAGGGACAGAAGGATAGGGATTGGCAGTGGAATGGTGGGAGAGGTCGATGTGATGGGAGGAGGGAAAGAGGTATGGGTGGGAATGGGGGGAGCAGCCATTAACGAAAAAAATTCAACTTGACACACAGACATATATATCAAGTTGAATTTTCTCGTTAATGGTTGCTCCCCTCATTCCCACCCATATCTCTTTCCCTCCTACCATCACAAACACAGATATATATATATTCCATAGGTAAATAAGTTAATAAAAAATATTTTTAGAAGATAGGTTCAAATTATTTCAGTAAAAATATCGAAGATATTTTAAAATTATATAAATATATATATATATATTATAATTTAAGATCAATTTAAAAATCAACTATTAATTTCGACCATTGTTTAAATATTTGAATTATATACAAAAAATAATATCTACCAAAAGTGTTATTAGAGGTAAATTTAATTTTATAAAATTTAAATCATATTTTTAATATATATATATATTATGATATTATTTATTTATAGAATTAAATGATTTAAATAACATTTAAATAATATATTTTTTTTTAATTATTCCAAAAATGATTTAAGTATAAAATTACTTATATAAAATTTTAAAACCTAATGTAAGATTTAATATTTAAATTATGAAGCTTATATAAATTAAATAATGTATATTAAACTAAATTAAAATAATCATTTTTCTTATTCTCTTCTATGAGCATTAAAGGCATGTTTATGTCATTATTATTTTTAATTATATAAGTGTGTAACATATAACCATTTTGAATGCGATAATATATCGATATACTAGGATCGTCACCAAACTAACAAACAATATATATGATATATTTTTTTGCACATTAATATCCATTAGTAGATTAGAAAATTACCATATTTCCATAGCCTATTAGTACACCTTGAAATAATGAGATCAACTCCTTGAACTAGTTTCCAATCCAGGAGGGTGCTAGCTCCTGAACCGGTGACCACTAGCTATCAAATAACGTTTGTTTTTATTTGATTTAAGCTTTAGAAATGGAGGAGGAGACAGATATATTTAAATCAGAAGTAAGCGATATGGAGGCTCCAAAGGTCCTTAGAAGAATGAGGGTTGTGATGTATTTATAGAGGAAAGACTAAAGAGATAAGTTAGGCTCCAAATCCACTTTTTTCTCTTACTCATTCTCTTCCCCTTATCCTATCAAAACATTGGCCCATTCCTATATCATAGCCACCCCTACCTAGTCCTAAGCATGGTCAAACTCCCTCTTGCTCATATGGGCTTTAAACCCATTTAAAGACCGAACAAAAATATAATGCATTTAAATCCAATTTAAACCTATATCGATATCGTATATCAATTAATGTATTTATAACTATTATAAATATATTTATTAATATTGTTCATTAAATCAAAATAAAATTTTATAACTAATATTTTGGAAATATCAATGAATTTAAAACAAATACAGATAAATTAAATCATATGGTCAAAGGAGTATTCAACATTTCGGTTGTGTGACTCTTTAGATGTAAATTTGATCAGCAATTAATATCAATATATTCGAATATTAACGTTCACACTTCACTTAGCAGGTGGCATGATATTTTGGCTAAATTTATAGCTTACTTGGTTTCAGTAAAATCCAATTTTACTTTGTTAAGCATTACCCGATTATGACTATTATTTACACCAATTCTCTTCGTCAAAACTATATCACTTTGGACTTGTGGAATTTGGTAATGGTTAAAATTCCAATATCATCCATATTCAACTCTATAGTCCAAACGCAAAGTCCTTAGTTAAATAATAATTATTATTATTAACCGAATCACTCTGACTAGGGATTTATACTTTGATTTGATCATGATACTTCTCCCATATAATTGAGAAGACGAATCCTTTATTGAATAGTGTTTCACTTCCAATACTTCCATTCGACCCAACTATAGTCACTCGATGGACATCGTGCCATAATTTGACTATAATCAAAGCGGAGCTTTCATATTGAAGATCAACTTTCATATTGAAAACCAAAGGTATTCTCAAGTTGATAGAAATATGTGAATCGGTCACATTGGTATTTTCTATTTGATCTTAGTTATATTAACCAATAGTAAACTATCGAGTGATTCATTCCATAGTTATCCAATAACTATCAGTATGTAAACCCTTGGTTCCTCCAACAATCATGATTAATATACTGCCCAACATTTGGAGAATATTATGTACTGTAATCTTAATGGATACATCAATATCCAGTCTAGATACATCTTGACTAGGAATATTTAAGCTGGTATGTTTCTTTTATTATGATAAATCACTCATGGTGACAAGGCATTGTAATTTCTATCACAAAACATACCATTTATGGATTTCTTATTAAATATACTTTTAATTAAGTTAATTAATTAATATAACATATTTTGTCAAGTATACAATAGAAAGAAAACACCTTTTATTTTGAAAAAGATTGATTATCAAGTTAAATATATGTAGCAAATTACATAATTTCCCCTAAGGCATATTCCTAACTCTGTCACCAAAGATAGAAGGGAAGTGATTGTGAAATTTTACAAAGGGAGTGTTGGATTGGACGTAGGATTGGATATCAGAACCAGTTTAAAAATACTGTTGTCATTTACTTTCATTGTTTACTTTGCATCTATTAACTATTTATCTGCATGTGTTTTTGATTCATTATTATATAAGAAGATAACTTTTAACTTCATAAGTTAATTTATCAAATAGTTGATATGCACTATTTATCCTCCTCTATGTATTAGTGGCTTTAATATCCATTCCACATCAGTGTGTTTTGGGCATTCCTTAACCCACATTAATATTAATAATAGTAATGTGCATGGTTTAGTGTTCACCATGCATAAAATCTTGTACATCACTGATATCATCATTGGCGATCATGGTCAGAGTAGCAAATGAGGGTGTGAATCTGTAAGGAATCAACGATGTAGTATGTTGGTCGAGTTGGCCGATCTCGATGATATGAGGCAATGACATAGCGTAACATGGACATCAATATTACTAATTAGGGTTTAGAGGATATGTTATAAGAGGCAACATGTTATGTACTAGCGAGAAGCCCTGGTCGAGGAGAAAACATTGGTGGTACTTGCGGTATTTCGGTGATCTCTAGCGGTTGAAAAAAAATGAGACTGAGAATGGCTTCAAGCAACTAGGGTTTTGGAAAGAGGAGGTAGAATGATTTGTATGCCCTGTTAGTTTTAAATTTTCATTCTAAACCCTGTTTTTTTAAACATGTATAACTATCACGTACGAACTCCATTCATGCAGCATGCGTTGTTGAGTTTGTATTACAATTATGAAGACATTGGTATCATTAAACTGTAAATTCTACTATTGTATATCACATCAAAAATAGGACATAAATATATTAAATTATTAGTTAAATAATTATATACTAACACTATATTAATTTGAAAATTCATATATTGTGATATTATTTATCTTATTTAGACGAGTATATACGCACATCCAGAAGGACCTGCATTTGATCGCCGAACCATATTTTTTTAGCGTAGCTATTAAAAAATGTCAATAAAATTGATGCAATGATCGCTTGCCACATCAACCCATTAATATATAGACAATTGCTTTTGAATTGCCTCATGAATTGGTTCGGTGCACATGAACAGTAAAATCCGACCTATAACGAATGAACAATAATTTTCTATGTACCACTTTTAGTTAAACCAGTTATTTTGTCACTATTTTGGATATGAGCTTATGTCAAATTTTATCAATGCTTTCTTTGTGTATTTTGATTTTATGTTAATACTCTGTGTATAGAATTTTATTTTGCAGTTAAACTTTTAAAGTCTAACGCAGTTTTCTCAGATGCATATGCTGGCTAAAAACTTATAAATCACCGTATGAACAAATGTCAAAATTGATATTCATGGAAAAGATACAGTATAATCACAACGTAGTAACATTGTCACTATTCTAGAGCTATGAGTTATTTAAACAATCAGAACCTAGTAACATTGTCATAGGAAGATGGGTTATATTTGTATTGCGGTGTTCAAATTAAATACTTTTGACAATTAAATGACATTTCCCAATAATTTTAAATTTTGTTTCGGCTATGTTATAGGTGGTTGATTCTTTCTGGAAAAAAATTAAGTAGGATGGATTAGCAGATTTTCAAAACAATAGCTTTTCACATGCTTCATCCTACTTTTTATGGTAAATGATCGCACCTTATATTAGGTTTGATGTAATTCCTTTTTATTGGAACTTCTATTTACTCATTTAGGTTTATGTGTTACCGAATTTTAGTTATGATTACTAAATTTGGAAGTCATATTTATATGATTCATAAATTCAAAATTGCGGTTTCCTTTTTGGATTCTAATACGAATAAAATATCTCAACTTTGTTTTAAGAAGAAAGACATTAAATTTGCTCATTTTTCTTTTTCTTTTTTTAAACTAAGCCCTCATGTTTTTCAGTAATGCTGGTTCTGTTCTTTTGTATTTTTGAATATTACTATGTATTAATTTTATATTTATATTGAGGTATTCCTACAAAAAAAGTCTTATTTGAAAGATATTATGGCAATTGCATTGTAAGAAAAGATAGTTTGCTAACACATTACAATAACAATTTTAATTAGTACACCATTGCTCGAATCAGTACAGTGTTGCTTTTTACATGCCTTAGTATCAATACTTTGTCTAGATCTTTACAATGACAACCCTACCTTTATTTTCCTTTATAGATTTATTCTTGGATGTTTCTTTGAAAGGAAAAAACGCAACTCATAAGCTAGGCTTAGCTTCTTAAGTATTCCTGCATTGAAGTTAACTACCAAATAAACTTAGTGATAAAACTCGCCATTTTACATTAATATTCAAGTTGTCAAGTATATGGACTGAATATAATAGCTCTAGATTGTCCTTGAACACCGTAGCCCTATGCTTAATATCATGTCCCACTTCATCCAACATCACCATCCTCGCCATCTTCACTATCTATTCATTCTTGAATTCTGTTTCATTTACTGAAACTCCAATTTTATACACATCACTGACCGTCCTAACTTAATCATTTGATTCTACCTAAAGGGCCTGCAGATCATGGGCACTCCTCCGGCCATGCCCTCCATCATCGAATTCTATTCTCCAGGCATTAGAAATGTACCCATTGCCTCATGCTTCATTTCCCTCCCTTGAGGGGCCCAGCTCACCAGCATTCCCATATCCTCATTGATTGCATCGGCAAAACTAGAGGGCAACTCTTTTCTGTCCTTCTCCAGTAAAGATCACAGAAATGAAATGTCCACCATTTCCAGTAACGTGACAACAAGCTCTACTAACTCTTGTTGTGAAGGAGAGTCGTAGGTGCCGAAGCAGATGTAAATTATATTGTCATCCATATGCTTAAAGGAGTTTAAAATTTAACAGAACAATAATTGAGTCCCAAAATCTATTAAAATAAGTATTTTAATCAGCCATGTTGAAAAACCATTAACAGATATGACATAATTTGAAACATTAAAAAAATTGTTTTGGATTTCAAACATTAAAAAAAGCATCAATAGTTAATTTTTAATTAAGTAAAGAGATAAACATTAGAAAATCATCAAGAGACCATTACATTAAAAAGAAACATGTATTAGCATTCCTGTCCAAGACAATAGAATACATAAAATTGTTCAATGAGCAATATTTTCAGTCTAAACAAATAAGATATGATTTGGAAAGATGAATATGTGCATATTACTTAAAGATGAAGTTGCATCATTCTTTAAAATGTGTGGGTTAGGTTCATTTGGTTAAAGAGTAAAAGTGTCACATGTAATCAATACAAAAGGTAAACTGATTAAAAGATTAAAAAAATGAAGTGTGATAAACTGATTGAAGAAATGCGTAAACTACGGAAGGCAGCACGCAGTTGACATTATATGGCAAGTATTTCTTTCATGACAGCTGATTCTATGATTTGGGCTAGCTACAAATTCCAAGCATTCGGCCGGTGGTCACTAAAAACACCCAAAACTCCATTTAAACCTGACAAATAGTTGACCGGTTATCAAGGAATTATTGGATTAAGAAAAAACCAACCAACAAATTAAATTTTCGGCATAACCATAAGATTCTAATCTCGAAATGATTAAAATTCCAAACAAATGACCAAACCATGATGAATAATTAAGGATTTGCAATCCTATAGATATATGTACTAAAATCCTAATTATATATATATATATATTTAAAAAATTTAAATAAAATGTTAGGTTTGAAAATATATTAAATTTAAGTTATTATCTTTTAAATATATAAGCTTGATTGCCACCTTGATTACAACTTTGTTCAACAGAAAAATGTAGCAGGTTTGCCCGTGTTACTATCTTTATTACTTCATTGTCGAATTAAATGGAAAAGGTAATTGTAACGACCCCGGATTTTAGTTAAATTTAAATTGATAATTAATTGAATTTTTGAATAAAATATGTAAAATTAATTGATAAATTAATGCGAGTTTCCCCGAAATCAAATAAAAATGTGTTAAATCATTTAGAGTTAAATATTGTATATATATGTGAATATATGTGTATATGGGCATATATGAGTAAATTTGAATATATATATATATATATGTAAATATTTGATTTGAATTTAAATCTTAGATAAATGGTTTAAAAATAAATAAATAAAAATATAGACTTTGGACACAAGAAAATAAAATAAAATAGAAACTCACTTATATTACCAAGTAATGAAACAAGTCAAAAAGAAAAGAACTATATAATTCAAGAAAGAAAGTATATAAATATACTCAAGTATGAAACAAAACCAAAGTATATATGTACATGAAGTATAAAAACAAACCTGGCAAAAGTAAATATGAATGTGAAGTAGTTATGAAGGTAAGTAAAATATATATGTATGCAACCTGTAGAGTTAGAAATGCAAGGCAAGAAAGTATAAAGTAAAAAGATAAAATATCTATGGACACTTACCAAATGAAGAAACAAAACATACACATTTTACTTATGCATTGTACAACTGAAAATGAAAATAAAATATAATTTGTACAAGGCAATTAATGCAAGCCACCAAACGAATATCTATCAGCCTCCAATTTGAAATAAAAATCTCTGGGCAAAGTATAAACAAAATATTTCCAGTACATAAAAAATTATATCAACCTTTGAACTTACTTTCATATATATCATCTTCATCTTAGTTCGTTCCATTCCAAGCTATGAAAACTGAAAGTAAAAATATCATTTAAACTTAAACAAAATTCAATCAAACAAGCTTCAGCCTGTAACAAAGATCAATCAGCTTCAATACCCTTCAAGTTTCCAGTTTTAAAGCTTTCCAGTTTCAAATCCAAGCATTTCAATTTTTGCTCTCTGTTCAACAGTTTCAGGTGAGCAAACTACCTTTCAAATGCTTGAATCTGTTTATATATTGGATGTTTATGATGAATACTTCAAGTTTGTTGTGAAAAATGTTTGTACAGATAATCAATGTGCCTGCATGTCTATATATATAGTATGTATGCATGTATATAGAAACCATCCCTTTGTTCATAGTTTACAGGTTTCAAAACCTGTTTATAAATCCCTATTTCCTCATGCAATAAGATTCAGCCTAGGATCTTTAAATGAAAGTGATGATAATTATGTATTAAAAATTTTAAAAACAAAAACAAGTAGCATTATTAAGCAAATTATCTAGAACTTGGAAATTTACAGTAAAAGCTTTTGAAAACAGAAAAATCTATAGTTTTAAAGTCATGATTTGATTACATAACTAGATTTGGATTGTAAAATGATGAATTTTAATATAAATTTCCAAATTTTTAGATTCGTATATATTGGGTATTTTCGTGATGAACGGAAATTTTTTTTTTCGTTGATTCTCGTTAACCCACGACGAGTTGAACGTCGTGATCAATGTTGGAGGAGGCCTGAATGGTGGAGAATCCAGGAAAAATGCTAGTAGAATTTTTTATCAATCGTGGTGGTCGGGTGGAATGATTTAGGGTTTAAAACCCAGTTTTACTCGATGAAGTTTCAGAGGCAATTCCGTCGCCAATGGCGAATCGGACAAGGCCGGGGCAGGTGGAAACAAGGTACAGGTTGTCGACAAAGAACTGATCGTGATGGCGAGGCTTCAAGTGGTCTTGATCGGCGAGGCGAATCGATTTTTGTGACCGAAGTTTGGTTCCAGGCTTGGTCAAATTCCTCATTTTCGATTTGCTGTTGGATTCGTTGATCTGGGAGGTTGAGGAGGACGGTGGGGTTGTCGACAACTTGGCGAGGGTCGAGGCGTTGATCTATGGTGGTCGGAACGACCGTGCACGTGCACGTGTGCATTTTCGTTGATCTGGGTTGTTTTTGTTGGGTTGGGGAAGAAGGAGGACGCTCGGGGACGTGCTCGAAAAAACGAAGGTTGGTCTCGAAGTAAAGTGAACGTGAGTTGCTCGGGAAAATTTGATTTTGGCTCAGGGTTTGTTTGTCTAGGGCTCGGGTTTGATTTTGTTAAGTAAACAGGTTTCAAAGAAATTAAAAGGTAAACCAAGTTTGGGTAGTTTTAAAAGTAAAGACAAGTTTTAAAGTTATTGAAATAAATTAGTTCCTAAATGTTTTACAAATGAAGTCTAATGATGTGATTAAGTATTTAATAAAGATAAAAGAATTATCTCTAAATTATTTAAGGATGTAATTAATAAAAGGATAGTTAATGAATGTAATTAAATTAAGGATCATTAACTAGTGATTAAGGGATACTTAATTAATGTAATTTAAGATTATTAATTAGATTAATTAATTAAGGATAATCACTAAATGAAATTGATTAAGTATAATTCCTTAATGTAATTAATAAGTATAATTAATTGGTATAATTAATTAAAGGATTAATTAATGTAATTAATTAAAAGAGTAATTAATTAATGGAAGTAATCAGAGGTTACTAAATGAAAGTAATTAAAGTATAATTACTTAGTAGAAGTAATTAAGGATTAATCACTTAGTGTAATTAATCAATGGATTAATATAATTAATTAAGGAGTTAATTAATTAAGGTAAGTAATTACAGGATGGTAATTACTGTTTATGATTAAGGTTAATTAATTTAAATTTTAAAGTTAATTAATTATTAGAGGTTAATTAATTAAAATAATTTGTAATTAACCTTATTTCTGGATGATTGTATTCTATTGAATGATGTGAATTGTTTTGTCATCTCTGTTGTGTGATGCTTTGTGATTAGAATTGTTTAATTTCAAGCTGTGATGAATGTAATTTATTTTCTATTATATATTTATCTGTGATCTGTATATGAAAGATAAGCGTTATAGTTTATACCGCTTATCAAATATATTGCTGTATTTGAATCTGTGATGATTGGATGATGTTGCACTATTGTGTAAAACCCCTGGACTACACCATACACACATAAATATGGATTTCACGAGGAAATCGGTTAAGTCACAGATGATTTAAATTTAATGTTTTTGAAATTGAAATTTTAATTTCAATTGATTTTGGAAATGAATTTGGGTTAAATGTTAAAGCTTTCGAAAAGGAGTTTTTAAGATAAAAGTTATTTTGAATAACTTGATAAAGCTTCCAATTTACATAATTTAATTTGAATTTGAATTCAAATTTTGGAATTGAATTCCATGTTGAAAATTATGGTTTAAAAATGTGATACAAGTTGTAAATGTGTTTATATGAATTTAAACCATTTTAAAAGTATGGTTTTGAGAATTTGAATTTAACCCAAGGACTTTAACTCATATAAATGAATCAGATTTTTCCAAAATGAAAACTATTTGTTTTCAAATAATAGAAGCTTTCATATAAGGAATGAATTTCCAATTTGTGTCAAAAGAATTTTGAAGTTTGAAATGGAAATCTATAAATAGATCTTTGTGAAAGACTGCGTGAACTTTGTGAATTGAATCCGTTTATTTTTAATAGATTTAAAATGGTGATTTGTTTAAACCATTTGAAAGTGAAGTTTGGGTAATAAGTTGTGACTTAATTGAAATCCCATTATCCATATGTTTTAAAATATTACGCTCACTATTCGGTTTAGCCGGGAGAGGACTTTGTGTCATATAACCCATTCCAAATAAGTGATACGTCGTATATGGATAGCAATTGAAGACCGGTGTTGAAGACTGGGTATTTGTGAAAACGATAGGATAACCTATCGATTGTGTCTGCACTGGGTAGCGCCCGGTATAGAGGTTCCCTAAGTGATGGGAAGTCCGATCGGGATTGTGAATACCCGGATTGCAAGGGCTTCTTTGGAAGTGCCTTCGGTTCTGTTCGAACCCGGAACAGACTTGTATGGTTGTATGTCTGACATTACACTTTGAGATATAAAGCTGATTTCTTTCAAATACATTTCTATTTGGTGGCGGAGAATTTATTCTCTTAGCTTAACACCCTTCTCTGAGACGTACGAGCTCAGAGGTTATGTAGTTGAAGTTATTAGTGATATACTCCCAATTTGGTAATGTGGCATGCTAAGTGTTGCTGATCATTTGTTGATCATTTGTTGATCAAAGCATGGCTTTGTGAAAAAGCGTAGCTTTGTGGACGAGACCTCATCGGACCTCACAACCCGGAAATGGTCGAAACAGGAAAGATGTGGCAAGGTTATGAGGGTCGCTCCCTTTAGGGTATGTCATTTCCTTCTGGAAAAAGGTGGTATCATGGTATGGAGCCCAAATATTTACCTATGTGGTTGCTCCAATCTCATTTACTGTGTGATTATTGCTGTGTGATCGAGGGCCCTCGGATAAAGGTCCCAAAGGACCGGGGGTGGCATATTCGTGTAGTAGTTACCTAGTGTAAGAGGTAACCCGGCCTTGTGTTGGCAGAGATCCGGGTAGGTTCTCGAGACGTCCCTCCAGAGGCGTACCCATTGACAGTGGGAAGTTCCTTAGCTTGACCATTTGTTGGAAATCCAATTCCCAATATGAACCCTGTACGGTTTTAGTTGTAGAACCTGCCATTTACTTATGGTGGTCACCACTGTTTAGATGGTAGCTATAGTAGGCATACAATAATGGTTGTATGCTGGCTAAGATTAATATTATACTTTCGAAAGGTTTTCCTACACTATGCACTAGTAATAATATCAAAAGAGTTTTGTTTTGCGTAGTAAGCATGTTTGACTATCATAAGAAGAAATTTCCTCCAATTCTGCGTTTGCATTGTGTATGTGGCGGGAGGTATGGTAGTTTCATTTTCCAAAAAAGCATTGCGGATTTCAATGTTAAAAATTCTTTTGTTGTTTGTTTAAAGATAAACTGTTTTTGTTGCTCACACCAGTCCCATGACTGACTCGGAGTTTATTGTTCCCTTCCTAAACTCTGGGTGCCTACAATTTTCCACACGGACAGTCTAGAGTTGGGTTTTTCAAATAGTCAGGTTCAGTAGATTATCTGGAGCTAGTTCACTTCATCGGAGTTGATGACTGCACCTGCTTATCTTGGTGCATCGTGTTGGTGTTTCAAGCTTGATGTTGGAGTTGTTGGATTCATTCTCTTTGTCGGATCATTTGGAGTTATCACTTCTGTTTTCCACTGTATCATTATCTCTGATATTGTTGTATCATATTAATATCATTGTTGTATATCATTCTGGATATTGTATTCATTTGAGTTGTATATGATATTATCTGTTTCTTTCTTCCGCTGTGTTGTTATACTTAATGGTGTTATAAGCTCCGGGGAGCCAGATTCGGCGTTTGAATCTACGGCATTTGAGTACAAGTGAAGTACGGGTGCTGATTTTCGAAGGCCGAGTTTTAGGACTCTTACAGTAATTATTTTTCTTTATTCATTATTGTTTTTATGTCTAGAACTAAAATTAATTAATGAGCTATTACCAAGTCAAAATTTTCTTTATGCTATTTGCAAGTATCATTTTACTTTACGTTCTATTTCTGAAACTGTTTAATGTGAATTTGTTAGCTAATGGGTAGATTGATATTTTTAGATTGCACTTTAACTATATACCTTATATCACTAAACATTTTGTTAAATTAAGTGTGTGCTACCCAATAGTTGCAAATTCTAGTTTTGGCACACTCACAAATAGAATAGTTTGCCAAATTTGATAGAACATACAACTATCAAGCACAAATATGCTATAAAATGAATGTGAAATGTATCAATCCTAAGTAAAATGAACATGAAATATATCTGACAGCTTCCATGAACTGCACCAGGCCTGCTGCATCCGACATGGTGTGGTTGAGATGGAGTATCTCTTTAAATTAAAAGGTATTGCATGCTCTTTATACCATTTGATTATCATAGAACCTTGAAATGTATCATGTTCCGCACATTAAAATTTCATACATTATAACTTTTAGAAAAATTTGCACATGTGATTGTTTCTCGAACAACTCTTGTGTTTATCTCTAATTTGTTTTCTTCTTTGCAATGAACAAATTAAAACATTTCATGCAAATCCCAATGGTTATAGAGATAGTTTGTGGGAAACGCCAAGGTGGCATGGTAATATTTCTGCTACCCAAAATAGGGGTATAACTAACTTACCTGAAGTTTAAAACCATGGTTAAGTCCATAAATATAATTAACTGTTAATTCCTTGATTAAGTCCATAAACATGGGGAGACTTAAGATGATGACTTGTTTACATTGATTTGTCATATGAATGAATTTGGTATTGAGCAAAAAAAACATTGTATTATGAAGTAAAAAAGAAAATTATATTTAAATAGATTACCAAATACCAACTATACACAACTAAATTTATAAGTAATTATGCCACTCATACTCATTCCAAGCTTGTATTCAAATCAATAAAACGAATAATTTTATGTATCGTAATGGTTACAAAAAGTGTTGTAACACTCCTAGCATGGTATTCAAGATTCTCAAAGTTTTGATTGTCAACTGGTATACCTCTTAATCTCCTACAAATATTCATGTTATATTATTCAATAATATAATATTAATCAACATTCAAATACACTGATAGCTTAACTTTAAATCTATTACAGATTTATTAGCTTTACATACCATGAACGATTCACAAAGCAAAATTTCAGTATTCTGACAACTATACAATTATAGAGTTCAGGAATGACTTCAAATCTCATACTATGGCCTTCAAAATTGATCATTTAAGCTTGAATTCCAAGAATAATATGTAAGAAATGAAGAGCACAAATTAAAGTTTCCTACTTTAGTAATGACATAATAGTTAAGAGGGTACCCTGAATCAATAATATGCTAAATAAGAAAAAGAAAGAAAAAAGGAAAAGGAAAAAAAAGAAATATAACCATAATAGCAATACCAAAGTTGAGAATAATATTGTTCCTTTGCGCAAAAAAAAGTTCAACAGCACGCCTGCTAATACTATTATTTTACAATAATTTTCATAAATTTCTTGTCATAAATACTAAATCTATTTTATTCATCAGTTGTTTGCCAATATATGATCAATCACAGATCCAGACATTTTTCTTACGTCCGTGTCATCTATTACAACTTAGAGTATTACAAATATTATCCACTATTAACAGATAAGTTATACTTTCCAACCTATATACACACCACATTACATAGATTATTATTATCCAAATGTAGGTCATTATTTCATTAATCTTCTTACTTGGAACACATTAGAGCAACGTAAAATCAACTTTGCACCATTCTTCAATATAAAAGGTCCTACAAATAGTGGTCACAATAGAGCGATGGATTTTGAGATCTAAAATCCAAACATGTGGTGAAAAGGTACAAACCTAGTTCTTTGGTTTCACTTGAGAAAAAGGGGAGTAATTAGCATAATGTAAAGATTATAAGGTAATATTCGGAGAAGGTCTAACAAATGTCTTCTAATATTAGACATCTAAATAAGAAACCGAATGAAAGAAAATAAAAATAAAGGACATACAAATATTAATGAAAATAATAATAATAAACATAAAATGAAAGAAAGAAAATGGAATTGAAATGATGTAAATAGGTAACGAATAATTAAGCATACTAAATGACATGAGAAAAAAGGATAAAGAATTTTCATTATTTAAAGAGAAAAGGAATATCAAAATATTATATACAGTTTCACCTAAACCTTTTATCATGTGCCTAGAGCGTTTCCTTCTCTACCTATTTTACTACGACTTATGAGGGCATGGTATATAGTAAAAAATCCGATTATTCAGTTGAACAATTTGAGGTGATTATATTAAGAGTTGTATTATAGTTTATGGGCAGGTTTAATCATCAACAACCGGAAAAATCAACCCAAAGTAATGGTTTTTATCATTATCACTATTTTTATTTTTATACTAAGTTGAGGACTTGAATTACTACAAGTTGAAATTTTCTATCATCTTATTTGTGTCTGATATATAAAACACCCTAGTTGAAACCTATGTTATGAAAAGTTATAATTCCAACGCAAACAAATTACCATTTTGGTTTGTCAAATCAAATTAATCAAATACAACTGTAAATTTTGCAGTTATTATGTTCCTTTGTGCGGAATGGAAACAGTAAAACCAAATTTAGAGCTTTAATTAAACTTACCTGATGAGATGCTCTAACCAAATCTATGCAAATGTTGCTAATTTAATCCTCCAAATTTGTGTTCCACCGTTCTTATTTTCATCAGAAACCAAAAGGCTATAAGTCATCATCGCTATTGTCAAGTATATCAAACTCCAAACTATCAGCAGCGCAAATATCATTTACATTTTCATATCTATGAATCGATATTTAGTATACCTTCATCTTAGCAGTAAACAATGGATAGAAAGAGCACTGAGTTAGACGAAAGGGATTTCAACTAGCACAGAGTGGATAGAACATGCGATAGTTTCAATAATGGCGGCGCTGGTGAATCGTTTGGTTGGATGACGTGGTGGCGTGATCTCTGATCAATTTCAACATTATAGGTGGTACGGAGTCCATGTAGGTAATTGGAAAGAATGCAGGGTTAGAAAGAGTGCGGGGTGAAGAGAGGGCAAAGAGGACGCAGGATATTGGATCTGATAATGATTCAGGTTACGCCAGTGTAATCTGAAATGAAGGGTACTTTTGGTAATTCAAAAAGACACGGTTGAAATCAGTTGTTGGAATTCTCATTATTAGTAGTAAAGATAATAAGTGTTTGAAGTTAAAATTTGTATATTGGATATCTCATTATATACAAAATTATTTTATTCTTAAATTTATATTTGAATGCTTGTTATTCAATTTGATAATAAATTATTTGGCTAGATACTATTTTGAATTAATAAACATTTAACTTCAATTCAATTGTAAAATCAAACCCATTATATCAATAACATTAAATGTGATTTAATGTTAACAACATTCATTATAATATTTTAAAAGATTTAGTGCATGATAAAATAAAAGGATTTCATTTTGATATTTATCCTTTTTATACCCATTTCTCAAATGATAGTGGAAGGAGTGTATGAAATTCATCGAAATGTCTTCTTAAATTCTGGATGGTATAGGAATGGGTTGTAGCAACCCTTTTGGAGATGAGTTTTCAAATTTAGCATTGTTTGATAACATTTGGTACTATAGCAGACATACTTGGCCAACTAAAATCTGAAGAGATTCTAGCAGTTGCAACTTTGATACCTGAATGTCCCCCTACTTGAGAGTTATGTAATGCTTCGACGATGCATTGTTGCAGGTCAGTATTAGAAGGCAGAAGATTCGAGTGCCTTTGTATAGTAAGCCATGATCACGATATTTCCAGTCTGGTGACAAGTCAGTGGAAGTCCCCATAATCAAAATAGTTTTTTGAGTAGCAGGGTCAAATCTTGTAGGTATTCAGATCTCGTCGATAATGTCAAAAGAAGGTGCTAATACTGCCTTCAATTCGACCCTTGTTGAAGTTCATCTGGACAAGGCATCAACAATAGCATTTTGTGAACTCAGTTTATAGCAACCCTCAAATATGAATCCCGAAAGTTAGGTGAGCCACTTTTGTTATTCCAGTGTCTGAATCTATTATGTGAGAAGTCGTCGAAGATTGAACGGACAACAGAGCAAATTGTGCTACCAGCGAGAAAAAATGATGTAATAGCGAACATTTCTTGATTGCATGATGCTTGCTGTGCTAGACGCATTTGTATGGATGGTTAAAGTGTAAGAGCAGTTAGGAAGACGGATGACCGGTGTAGTAACGTCCCATTTTAATTGTAGAATAGCCTTTTCGGCTTTTGGGCTCCAACTAAATGCTTCATATTTTTATAATTCTGTTGGTGGGCTTAAGATTTTAGCGTAATTTTGTATGAATTTAATCCTGTGAGGCTCAAAAATCCATGAAGAACCGTTACGTTGGAAAGAACTGGCCATTATATCATGTTTGAATCTTGGACGGATCAACTTTAAACTCCTTAGGCTGCTAAATTAACAAAAAATTGGTGGTGGTGGAGGATACCTAGTGTTGTTTGGAGGTGGGATATATGTGAAGTCCATGAGAACTGTACTAAAGAATATAGTTAGAAAATACAAGGGTAATTTCTTGAAGATGAGGTCTGAAAATATTATTCATTGTAGGTTAAAATTTTGAAGGACCATTAGTTAAGCCAAATGACGAACGAGAAATTCGTAATGACCATCATGAGTTTGAAAAGCTGTTTTTGGAATATCAGATGGACAGACATGAATTTCAAAGTATTCAGTTTTTAAATCTAACGAGTGCAAACCCGTTTTACCCACATGACATGTTAAAACAAGTAAATTAAATAAATTAAAGCATCATTACAAAAGATTCAACAGTGAATACAAAGCAATTAAAAAAAAGATCAAATAAATGCATTTTACAATGAATTTGTCGCATTAAAGACATAGGATGAAGTGAACTTGAGTACTAGTACATTGGATGTGATAATATTATTATGATGTGCTTTTTTTATATATATTTTTACTTCTTTAAAAAAATCACAAATTGCATCCCTTATCGTAAGAATAAGATTAAAGAGATATAGGACAAGAAAAAACAAAAAAGTGAAAATAAATGTCTTTTAGAGCATCGCATCATAAAATAAACTACATGTCTTTTGGAGCATCGCATCATAGTACAAAGTATTTGCAACAATGTGTTATAAATTAAATGTCATACACAATGTTCAATTGTTGAACCCTAATTTTAAAATATACGAGCTTTAGTTTTTATTATTATTTATAAAGCAAATGACGGCTAAGGTAATTGTATTCTTTTAAAAGAAAATGGTATTTTACTTCTTCCAACTACGAGTGCATGAAACCTAGGTTTATGACAATTTTTTGAAGTTCATGTGACTCCTTTCTAAAACTAGCACATTTTTCAAGCTATTAATATCAAATAAATCTTTGCACTCAACTCTAAGAGGAAAAGCGAAAATCTAACTATTGTGCCAAAATGATACCTTGTTGCCACAATGGATTATATTATTAATCCCTAGGTCAAAATATAAAGGTTTTAGGATGGATTCCTAAAAAGGGGACATGTTATTAGAATTAGAAGAGGAGTGGTGAAGGTTATAGGTTCTATCATAGAATTGGTTTGAAATTATATCTTTTCAGATAAGTTTTTCATTATTTCCATTAAATTTCCAAGTCATTTCCCTAATGAAGATATACTAAAATTATGTAGGCTTATAATTCCAAACTTCTCATCCTCTTTGGATTTGCAAACCCTTTCCCAGCTAATTGATACTACTACAAGAATTATTCTCACTCCAAAGTAAATACCTTCTAATTTTATATGTTTTGCTAATGACCCATTTTTTAAATAGATAAAAGGCATTCAATAGATCACCGAAGCTAATAAGACAAAGTTTATAAGAATGATTCTATTCGCTCTAAGAAAAAATGTATATTTCTAGTTAGATAGTTTAATATTAATTCTATCAGTTGTTCTATGTCAATCTTCCTTTTTTTTACCTTAGTGAGTCTAATAAAAAAACGCTAGGTACTGCATTGGAAATTATAAGATTTTACAATTAAGAGTGTCGAGGACAAGAGTATCAACATTCTACATCATTCAGGACTAAAAGAGAACACTTTTCAAAGTTAATCCTAAGCCCCGAGAGCATTTCAAAGCTCCATAAGACAAATTTAAGTGCTGCTATGAAATGTGGTACGTGAGTGGTAAAAAACATGGTGCCATCTGCAAATTGCAGAATTGAAAGACCATCATCATCAGTAATCTCGCTATCGACACTATCTAAAACCCCATTTGTAATAGTTAATTTTACAATCTTAGTGAATACATCCGCTGGTAATTAAACAATAAGGGCGACAAAGGATCTACCTGTCTAAGTGTGTATATTTAGGTTGAATTTTGTTTCTTAAAATACCCTTAACCATTTTACTAGAGTTCCTGGTTTTTAGCAAACTCATGATCCAACCTACCTATCTATAACTAAAACCTCTAGCCGGTAACAAGTTTTTAAGAAGCAACTAGTCAATAGAATCAAAAGCTTTAGCGAAATCTAGTTTCAAAAGGACGTATACGATATTATTTTTACAATAATAATTTATAAATTCCTTAACTACGGTGACCCATCAGTGTTATTTCTGCCTATAATAAAAGCGAACTGTGTTGTGTCATTTAAATTAGTCGTTTTAGTGCCTAGTCCATTGGCTAAGAACATTGATATAATTGTAAGAGAGCAATTTATTAACGAGATAGCCCTTTAATCCTTAAGTCTATCGTACCCGCTTTCTTTTGGCGAAGACATTAGCAATGTTAAATCTTCCTAGTTGCAAATTACCAATATAGAACTCCATGAATATTTTTACAAAGTTGTGTTTAAAACATGCCAAAATTTCTTGTAAAGAAAATAAAATCTATCAATGCTAGCGATTTATAGCTAAGCGTATCGCTAATAACCTTACAAATTTTCTCCTTCAAGAATGAGATATCTAGATCATCCAAAGGTACCTTCGTGTTTTCGGAACATAGACCTTTCCACTTAGTCTTAATTCCATGACACCTCTTAGTTCCAAAATATCATTGTAGTAATTAGTGAAAACATTGTTGAGTTCATTTTGGTCAAAATTTCCACATTATTTACAAGTATAGAGTTTATGCTACCACTATGCTTGCGACCATTGGTTATTTTGTGAAAATACTTGGTGTTCTTATCTCAAATTATCTATTCATTGTATCCTTGACTCCTATTTCCACATTATTTCCACTTGTATGCTGAATTTTTCTAGTTTTGTTTTGAAATGGTACTTAGATACAACATGTCACTAGGACAACATATCATAATCACATGTCAATACATGTTCAAATCACGCTACGCAAGTTTCGAATTTGTGACCTCTTGCACCAAAGTCGAATCACTTAACCACTGGGACAATGGTGCTTATTTTTTCTAGTTTTTCTTAAAGATTTAAAAGAACATTTTGCTGCGAAAAGTTTAGGATTCTAGTTTCTTCTAATTTATTTAGTTTTAAATTTTAATTTAATTTTTTTCAATCTAATGTTTCCAAAAACATCTTTATTCAATTTCTTTAGAAATAATATTACGTCTCTAAGTTGAGATACTTGTTAATGATATTTTGGAGGTTGTATTAATGATATTTTTCAGACGTTGTTAACTTTATGGAATACAAATGATAATATCATATATCATTTAATTTGAGATACTTAATAATGATATTTTAGATTTCTTTGAGATATTAAAAATGATATTTTCATATATCATTTAAATTTGAGATATTTAAAATTATGTTGAATATTATTAACTTTTTGAGAAATTTTCATATATTTAATTTTTGAGATCGAGTTTATTCGTAAACAATATTGGAATGTATAAAATGAAGTTAATTTCATACTATATATGTTTGTGAAAAAAAAATAACACACATCGTATATTATTTGATTTAATTATATTCCAATATGATTATATATTTGAGTAAGTGACATAGATGTACCAAAGTCCCTTTGTTATGTAGTTTGTTTCGGAGTAACAACTCGAGTTCTTGTGAGCGCTAGCTCCTGTTGCATCCACACTACAACAAAAACACATTTCCACAACTGCCAAAAACAGTTGTAATAGGTCTATTACAACGGGCAGCCATCCGTCGTGATATCCGGAGTTGTAATAGAGCTATGTTTTTACGACGATCTTCGGCAGTTGTAAAAAAGTCTTTTACAACTACTAATGGCAGTTGCAGTAAAAGTCTTTTACAACTGTCAATCGCAGTTGTAAAAAGGTCTTTTACAACCGCTATTAGCGGTTGTGAAAAACCTTTTTACAACTGCTATTGGCGGTTGTGGTTAAAAAATGTAAAATAAAAAAAAATTTCTAAACACATTTTGAATTGCAGCAAGAACATATAAGCAATGAGAAAAAATTGACATAAATTCAAAGGAATCCTAATTCATTCATAGAGAAGACATCACAACTTTATATTCACTACTACAAAACGGTATCAAAATGCATTTAAAGTCAAATAGAAAGCACTGCAATATCAATAGATCCTACTACAATATCCATAGACAACATTGAAGTAAAACTAAACATCAATATAACAAAGTGAAATGAAACTAACTGCAATATAAGGTTTAGTCAATACACAATACACATCACATTATTATTTGCTGAAAATAGAAAAACGAATTCAGGGTACAAACATGTCAAAGTCAAGAGCATCTTAGGTTCTACAAATGCAAATAAAATAATTCTGGACTTTAAGCGGTGAATGTAAATACATCTAAAGGGAATACCAATGTAGTTAAAAAACAAATATGGACTACAAAGCTAAAAAAAGAAATCATACTGGCGGTATTTTTTCAAGAAGACATATTTGAGCTTCTTACTTGAAAATGGTGAGCACTCTCATATAGATCGGCAGTTTGCTTACTCATGCTTACTTACCCAAAACGGTTTCCCTATTATCATGGAAAGATCTGAAACAATAGATTAAAAGATATATAGATAAGGATGAAAAATAAAAGGCATCTCAATGAAATATAATATATTTGACCTTAGACTAAAATATATAATGCATATTTTGACAGCATCAATCTTAGTAAACATTAGATACAATGAAAAATACAAGTCTTGAAAAATATGACATAATACATAAACTGAATAGTTGAATTAAGGGAGATGGTTGAATTAATACATTAGACTGAATAATTAAAATATATAATACAACAACAATATGGTCACCGCGGTTATATAAATACTTGAATTAATAGACTTAAAGCTAACATATAGTAAATGATAATGTGCCTGCAGCATAAAACAAATAGAAAGGAATGGAATATTGTTTATCACATATATTTACCCATTTAAATATGCAGCATGATACACTAAGTGATGTACACTAACAAATATATTCACACGTTTTTTGTTTTGCACACAAATGTACACAAAATGGAAGCTATGAAATAAAGAGAAATAAATACATACCTCCTTAAAGATGCAATATATACTAATCTGGTCATGTGCTTCATCTCTACCATCTCTTGCTCTTTTTTTTGTTGCAGAAACCGAAGGCAATTTTGAGTTGTTCTAGATGCATTTAAGATGATGAGTTGATGAATTAAGATTAATCTCAACAAGATAAATAGTGCAACCTACGAATGCACATGATGCAATATTAGATCAACTTATGTTAATATTAAGAAAATAGATGTCATTGTTATATATTGAGTAATTATACTTAAGGCGTCAGATACTCAGTATAAGGGAAAAATAAAAGAAAATGAGGGCAAAACTTGGCTTCATAGCAGTATTTGGGTGCTTGATGATCATGATCCCTATTGTTTTAATTTTTGTTTTTCGTCCCCCTTTTAGTTATAGTTCTCTTCGAATTTGTAAGTCAGCATCCAATTATTTTCTTTAAAGTCTCACATTTTATTTTATAGTTAAATTGAGAGAAAATGACTTTGTTTCAGTTAAGTTCAGTTAAAATGATAGAAAATGACTTATAATATATATCATCCATCTTCAAGAAAGAAAAAAATCTAAGATTTTGATGCAGTATTTTGATATTGCAGGCTTGGATGATCGACCTATGAATCTACGTGTAAGCATCACTGGAAATAATGGAAACAAATCAGTTACAGGTTTGTTTAAATAAAATTCAAAATAAAATGCAAATATATGTTTAAGCAGATATTGAAAGGAAAGATCATATTGTTGTCAATACTACAGTCAATCAAGAGCTGTATGGAAATTCAATAGTGATCGGTGAGTAAACATTCTATCAAATTATTATACGTAAATAGATACAAATGTTAAAATCTTGATAATTATTATCTGGGACAGACAGCTAATGTTTTTTTTTGTATGCACTATTCATATCATAAAGAAGTAGATGCACATATTAATGTCGCAAGTGAAAACACATTGCCAAACTTGGTAAGTAACTCAAGCTCAAAAATCAATACAACTGCCAATACAGAAAAGCAAAAGGAGAACCAGAGACTTGCAAACAATGAAAAGTCAAAGGGAACAAATACAGAGCTAACCAGTGAGTTCATCTTTTACATTCTGGTATCACTAAGAGGATTTAACAGAATCGAATACAACAATTATATTTACTTAATACATGATATTTGTTAACTCTTAGTTTCTTTGGACGTGACACATTGTTTTTAACTCTTATTTGTAAAGGTCAAACCTTTTGTCCCATTCTCTATTATCCCGTTTTCATGAAGTATATATTGTTTTGAGAGACCTAGTCATTCATCAAATCATCTTTTATCTATACATTCTAGTTCGTTGTTTGAGTAGAATCTAATCACAGTGATGCAAGTGCTGAAAACTAATCTGTGGGGATTTTTAAGAAAAATTAGTTAGTGACTTTAGTATCCTACAAACTTGTAAGATAGGAAAGAAATTGTTCTAGTTCAACTTGTAAAACTTGGCAACAGAGAAAGCATTCAACAAGACAGACAGAGACAAATGCATATAACATACCTTTGAATAATCTATTTAACTGCCTACAAAGTGTTGACATCCCTTTGGATTCCACTGCATCAAAGAATAGTTCAAAGCCGATGGATCCTCCAATAGCAGCAGCACATAAATCATCAGAACAAGATAGAGTGATCACTGAAGACGTAAATGATAGTACAATTCAGAAAATTTATGTGAAGCGAATGAGTATTTTGGCAAGTCCTACCAACAATTTATTAAGAATGTAGCAGCAGACATCGAAGAGGTTCTGTGTTCTTCAGACACTTTAGACTTCTCCTTTATGATAAGAGAATGAGTATTTCTGCTAATGGCTTCTCAGTATGGGGATTTCCAAATACAAATAAACAAACCAAATGTTTTAGATCGAGTCTCTAGATCTGATGTATCCAAGTTGATGGGTTAGGAATCGATCACGAAGCGAAAGCTAGCTCAACGATAACAGCAAGCAATTAGTACCTTCAACTTTGAAAAGAGGGACTGTGCTATGAATATATGGAAGAAAGAATTTCAATGGAGAAGAGAGAAGCGGTTGATAGATTAAGGCTGCCATGATTTCTCTAGAACTCTGGGGTTAGGTTATGAAATAAATTATGGTCTTGCGGCTGGGTAGGTTGCCTCTAATTCGGGTCGGGTTCTTGTATGTGTTTGGGTCTAGGCTGGTTCATTTGTTTTTAAATTTTATGAATATTTTTTAATTAATTTTGGATTACAAAATAAATAATGCATATCAATTATAATTCTATATTAAATAGTAAATATTAAATACTAGTCATAATTTGTAACTATTAGTTATTAACTAATTATTAGTTTTTACTAGTTAACTATTTAATAGTAATTATTAATTAATGGTAGTTATTTAATAGTAATTTTTAACTATTAGATATTATTTATGAAATATTATATATTAAAATTAATTATTAAATATTCAGACATCTATGACAACTGACAAAAAGAAGAGTTGTAAAAAATAGATATCTATTACAACTGGCAAACGAAAAAGGTTGTAATAGGCATCTATCACAACTGACAAAAATGAAAAGTTGTTAAAAATAGGTATCTATTACAACTGGCAAAAAAGAAACGTTGTAATAGGCATTTATTACAACTAGCAAAATAAAATAGTTGTTGAAAATAAGTTTATTACAACTTTCTGGAAAAAAGAGTTGTAAAAAACATTTATTACAACTGTCATTTTTTAGCAGTTGTAAAAATACAGTTGTAATATGGTCTTTTTGTTGTAGTGCCAGTCAATTGATTGTCGGTTGGGCAAGATGTTTTCTATGCATCCGTACTTTTTGTAATAATCATCAAAGAATGACATATTTACATTAAACAAAATATCCGAGACCCCTAAAAATCAGAGGCCCAAGGCAACCACCAAGGTGACCTAGATGATGTCAATGGAACTATAGTTTAAGATGGTTTAATGGATTGATGGATGAGGATAACCGCTCCGAGTCTCAAGGGAAACATATCTCGGCTGCAGGACTCGAATCTGCAACCTTTAGAAACTTTGTTCAATGGTTTCAAGTTAGTCCCAACCAGTTGAGCTATGTCGCGGACCAATGATGGGGAATTTTCTTTGTTATACATAATTAATTTCTTTTAGATGGTTATATGGAATTTCACTTCTATGTATTAAGGATATCTAGTAGGCATAAGTTCAAACTCAACTCATGAACCACTTAAGCTATCATGGGTTGGATTAGTTCCTAAGCTGTCATGGGTTGAACATATGAAAACGAATTAGGATAACATTTTTTGAATTCTACACTAGTACAGACTGAGTCAAACAAATCGATGAATCACAACTAGGTTGAGCAAGTTTACTAAGGTCGTTCGCTTATTTTAGCTATTTATTTAATATTTAATAATACAAATTCTACTAAAGTAAAATGAAATATGTAATTGATAATAATAATGTTTTAAAATACTTGAAATTATTCTTAATTTTTTTGTTGTATATTTGAAATTTTAAATTTCTTTCGAGCTTGTTAAAATATTAATCACATTATATTTGACATAAAATATATAAGGAACGGTTTAAAGCATCTACGATTAGTGATCAAATAATTGTCAAAAAACCTGGTACTACACACTTATGTTTGTTGAATATCATTACTCAATAAGCTGATTATAAATATCCATATGTTAATATTTAAGATGGGCATGGTGCTTCGACTTAGTAGAGATAGTTATTAAAGCAAGGTGATATGACTATTTTGAATATTAACGTTACTTATTTCAATTTTTACAGTGACCGTGCATAAATTGTCTTATATTCGACAAACGCAAGTGTACAATCTAGACTTGTGTAACAATCGTTTAATCATTAATCGTAAACGCTTTAAGCAACTATTTTTATTTCTTGAAACTGTTATAAATTAGATTGATGTGTTGACAGTTCCAGAAAGTATAACATTTGATTCCAGATTACAGATCACTTATTAGTTATATGTTTATTATCTTTAATAACAGTTGCAATATCTTTGATTTCAAACTTTTTTGGTATCAGTGTAAACTATCAAAAATGTCCATCTATAAATATTATTAAAATATTAATATCACTTTAAAATGGTATCTAACGGATAAGTTTCCTTTATCAAACCAAAACGCTCCGCTACAAATATTATTAAAATTCTAATATCATTTAAAATAGGATCTAACAAATAAACTTTCTTTACAAATTCGTTTTTTATTATATTCTTTTCTTTTTGAAAATTTCTTTATTATATCCTTTATTATATTCAGTAATAAGATAAAAATTCAAACTAATAAAAAATTAAATTCATTCTTTGTTGATTAACAATAGAAATAAAAATTCAAACTAACAAAACATTAGAGAAAGAAACATTAAAACTAATTGCATATTATTTCAACGTAAAAATATTTCTAAATATTTTGTAAATCATATTTTTTTGAACGAGTTTAAAAATACAGGAAATTATTGTCAAGGACAAAATACTGAATGCTAAAAATATATAATTTGTAAAAATAATAATTCAAGCACGAAATGCGTTCCATCATCACACGCGAAGCGCATGCCATAGCACTCGTTGATTAAAAATCGAATAACGTTATTTTTAGCATTCTATTAATCCACCTATATTTGATTTTCTATTTTAGTCTTCGTATGTCACATAAACCATGACAATCGAATGTGCATTACACTATGCTATTATTATTATTATTATTATTAAACTCTTTTATAATGGTTGTAATAAATTTGGTGCCATAAATTTTTGGTATGAACGTGAACTACTAAAAACGCCCATAATACCGAGTCTTAATATTAGTTGAAAATATGATCTAACAATTAAACTTCCATTATCTAACAATTAAATTTTTTTTATAAATTCAAAAACATCCGTCTACACATACTATCAAATTTTAATATCACTTAAAATATGATCTAAAAAATAAGGTTCTTTTACAAATTCAAAACGTTCATTTACAAATACTAACAAATCTTAATATCACTTAAAAATAAAATCTAACAAATAGACTTTCTTTACACATTTGTTCTTTATTAATCAATAATACAGGAAAAAAAAAATAGATTTCACAACATAGAAATAAAATTCAAACCAACAACAAATGATTTCAACACATAAAAATAATAGTCGTAATACCTTTGATGTCATACTTTTTGGTGTCAAAGTGAGCTACCAAAAACGTCTCCAATCCAAATCTTAATATCACTTAAAAATATTTAACAACTAAACTTAATTTACAAATTCAAAATGTCTGCCTACAGATATTATCAAATTTTAATATCACTTAAAAATATGATCTAAAAAGTATAGCTTTTTTACAAATTCAAAACGATCATGTACAAATACTACCAAATCTTAATCTCATTTAAAAATGATATCGAACAAATAAACTTTCTTTACACATTCATTCTTTATTAATTAATATAAAAAATCAATTTTTTTTTTTAAATATTCCAACTTAGAAATTTTCTCTTGAATATTCTAAATATATAAAATTTGTAGAACAAGAATTCACACATGAAGCGCGTGCCATCATCAACACGCATGAAACGTATACATAACGCTCTTAACAATAACTAAAATACCAGAAAACAACAACAGTGAAAATTTATAGTTGTTTAAAAGAAAAAAGACATTATTTTGGGTTACAGTAGACGTCTTTACCTGTGTCTCCCAAACTGGTAACACGGATAGGGTCAGTGCATCACGAATTGATTGGGTTGAGATTGGATCAGATCTCCAATCTCGGATCCTAATTGGATCGTAAATCCTGAACGAGTTGAAAGATGAGATGGACAAATCACGGAATTCAGATGAATCACGCGATCCATTTTTGGATGACGAACCAATCCATGTTGTTGCATTTTTCAAACCAGACCACATTCTATGGTTGGTTCGAGAGGATTAGTTTTAATAATAAAATTGATATATTTCTACGTCACGTTGTTGCATTTTTCATGTTGGGCCGGGCCGTAAGAATTTGATCGGATATTTATGGTGCTTTCTTCTACCCAGTCCGACATGAATATTTGTGTTTTGAACTCTAATTTCATTGTTTTAGTTTTAGGTTTTTGGTGGTTTTTGAAGATAACCCCAAATTCAGGGTTCAGAGTAAACCGTGTTTCACTTTAGCTTTGGCCTTAAGTGATATACACATGAATGCCAAGGTTTTGTTGATACGTTTTGAACTCATTTTGAAATTATTATGGCCTACAAAAGAATTGTATAAGAAATGATATATAAGATAAGATAATACAATATCATTCATAAAAACAATGATCTTATCATACTTTACACACAACTTTTCCTACTCAGTGCTACCTCTTAAACAACAGAGGTAAAAATGATAAATCAGAAGTGAACTAATTAAAACTCCCTTAATTACACAATAATAAATAATTAATAAACGCATATGGAAAAAAATGCCCATATGGAGTATTAATTAATTAGCAGAAAACAATTTGGTCATCCGAAATCAGATCGAGAATTCTTCTAAAATGCTTCACATTACATGGAATTCTCAACACGCCCCTTTGCTCAAAGCCGAACTCTTTAGCCGCTAATTCAAGCAAATTAACAATTAGCGGGTGCTTAAGCATCTTCAATTTCACGACGAATTTCTCCAAATCATCGTCGTCGGTTCCGACTAGGACTGGAATGCAGCCCTTGGCTACCTGTACTCTTTCATGGTTTTTCTTCATTCTTTTAATTTTAACAAATATATATTTATGTAAGTACAAAATAAATGAGTATAGTGAGCGGTGTATATATAAGAATGTGAGCAAGCTTGAATAAGAAATAGAATATATATATTCATATATGTAAATGATCCGTATGTTTGTAGTACGGAGTTGTAGCTTTAATGAACAGTGACATCAACGAGTTGGGTGAATATATTTAATATAATTCACGCGTTTTTTCATTAATGCGATGAGATGGCATGTTTGGACATTGTTGAAGTACGTTTCCTTTTTGTATTTATGTCACATCTAAATAAATTTCTATTTTAACCCTTTCTCATTCATCAAATGAATTTTGATTGAAAACTAATTATATAGATATATATAAATGTTGCATCACAAGTGTTGTCTAAAAAGATGGATGGATATCTGCACTCCCTCTGTATATTGACAACTACGAATTTGTAGCAGCTTGGCTCAGAGCAACCCCAAGTAAACCTGAACCATATCCACCTAACCATTTCTAAATTCACCACCTAACTAAAAGTTCACGCTCCAGTGTGTGCACACACAAATACATACATACGTATATATGCAAATACATGTTTTTGTGTGTATACACATCCATATCCATAGGCTGTGTACATGTATATATATTTACGTACATGCATGTAGATGCATGCAGACTTAATAACCTATTGAAAATGTATCATAATAATGATGGTGTGTAATTATAAATTTGCACGCAAAACACAGTAAAATCAGCATATAAAAAATTACTCATTGCATCATATAATTTATGTATTATTATTTTACCACAAATTAAAAGTAGATATCTTCACATTTGCATTGTTACATTGTTTATTTTATTCAAATAATTATGTTTCCCACTTTTAAAACTCGATTTTTCTTCTTTGGTTGAATTGCTGACCAATTCTAATATCCTATGCACAACTCGAGGACAAAATACTGGGTCAAATATATTTTTCATTTTAAGAATATTTTCATCAAGGCATGGACATAATGTGAAAATTAAATTAATTCATCTCAATTAGTTGCTTTAAGTAATTGTAGGAAAATGGACGCTAGTTACGGACTTATTTCTGTAGGCCGTAAATTCCTGACATTTTGTCGAATTTTTAGTTTTGCATGAACATTTCTCATTTTGTCGTATACGAAATGAACTTAGGGGGAAGTAACAAGGAAATTAGACAACACGACTGAATTAGTGGCTAATCCTGTATGCATACGTACGTACATACAAATATGCAGTATACACGGAAGTATCAAAACATAATGACGGTGCAATAGTTAGAGAGATGTATGGTATTAATGCCAGTGCATAAATACAAAGTTTTATTAATAAGCAATAGTAAAGACGTAGCCAACTCTTTAAAGCGTGTGGAATTTCTTATGCATGCACGTGCTGTTCCACTGTGCATATATAGCGAGTGCTATCGTTATTCCCCTTTTCATGCACGTTGTTATTCATAGGACAACCATTTTTATGGCAGTGAAACATGAATCGTATTTTTCTCTTTGTACATATAATAGAATAATATAAAATCCAACAATGAGAAACAAGTGGTGTTAGCGTTCTCTAAAACACACAATATGTATGTTACTAAGTAAAAAGAATATGCAGAAGAAGTTATGGATGTACCTGTTCCTGAATGATATCAATTTTGCATTCGTTGATATAATGCTATGGTTCTTATTACACTACAAGAGATTAAGGTTATTCCAACGGCTTCATGTTAAAGTTTGAATTGAAGAATGAAAAGATAATTTTTGTATTTCAATCTGTATTCTTTTATTACAAAAACTGTATTACATTGTTCAGATACAATACAGATACAAGTATTTATAATAACAAAGCAGTTTGGGCCAAAAGCCCAAGTACAGGCTGGCGATCCGAACCAAAGAAGAGAGTGAATAGCAGCCATAGGATAGCCTTCAGATGAAAGGCTGAGATGCAGAGCACAGAAAGAATAAGATTTGTGTTTGTTTAGAACCGTCTCACATACGAAAGTTAATACTCCCCCTCAATTCAAACTAGGGTTAGGTTTAGAACCATGGCGACGAGGCGATTCAGCGACAAGGTGAAATCTTTTGTTCCGATCAGGAGATTTGCTTGATTTGAACTCAGCTAAGACTTCTGCATCTTTTACTGGTTTGATTTCTCTGACCTTTAAATCTTCTCTTAGCCTATGAAAGCTTGACTTCGATAAGGCTTTGGTGAGTATGTCTGCTTTTTGATAATATGTAGGAACATGGCATACTTGTAGCTTTCCTTTAGTTACCTGTTCTCGAACAAAATGTAGATCGATTTCTATGTGTTTGGTTCTGGAATGCTGAATTGGATTGACAGACATATAGATTGTACTTTGATTATCACACCATAAAGTTGCTTTCTCATTATTGCTGACTTTAAGTTCTGATAAGAGTGATTGTAGCCACATAATTTCAGCTGTAGCACTAGCTACACTTCTGTATTCTGCTTCACTGCTGGATTTAGAAATGGTAGATTGTTTCTTTGAACTCCATGAGATTAAGTTGCCACCAAGATATATGCAGTAACCAGTAGTGGATTTTCTGTCATCTAAGTCTCCAGCCCAGTCTGCATCACTATAACCCACTAGGTTTAGATCTCTGCCTTTTTTAAAATGAAGCCCAAAATTGATAGTGCCTTTAAGATATCTGAGCACTCTTTTGATCCCTTTCCAGTGATTATCCAATGGATTCTGCATAAACTGAGATAATTTATTAACACTAAAGGTGATATCAGGCCTAGTTATAGTGACATATTGCAGTGCACCAATGATACTCCTGTACTGTTTGATATTTGATATAGACTCACCTTGATTTTTGGAGTATCTTTGGTTACTGATCATAGGTGTAGATTGAGGTTTAGCACCATCCATTTTGGTTTTGTTTAAGATATCTAAGATGTATTTCTTTTGACTGAGAAATATATCTGTAGAGGATGATTTTAAGACCTCTATACCTAAGAAGTAATTCAGTTCACCTAAATCTTTGATGGAAAATTGCTTGTGAAGATACTTGATTAACTCATTTATTTCATCAATGTTATCACCTGTTATAATCAAGTCATCTACATATATTAGTATATATATAGATGATTCATTTGTGATTTTGATAAAAAGTGAGTTATCAGATTTGGTGAATTGAAAACCCTTATTGGTTAGAGTGGTTTTCAGTTTGTCAAACCATACTCTAGGTGCTTGCTTGAGGCCATATATAGCCTTGTTGAGTTTGCATACAAGACTATTGTCTTGTATGTAGCCTTGTGGCTGTCTCATATAAATGTCCTCTTGCAAGACACCATTTAAGAAGGCATTATTCACATCTAGTTGCCTTAAGTACCAGTTTCTATGTAAGGCAATAGTAAGTACAAGTCTAATAGTAGAGGGTTTTACCACAGGTGAAAAGGTTTCACAAAAATCAAAACCATACTCTTGTGTATACCCCTTTGCAACAAGTCTAGCCTTGTGCTTGCTTATAGTGCCATCAGGATTTTTCTTTAACCTGTAGGTCCACTTGCAGTTAATAATGTTTTTATTACCTGGGGGTGTGACCAAATTCCAGGTTTTATTTTTGATAAGGGCATTGAATTCTTCATCCATGGCTGCTTTCCAATTTTCATTACTAGCAGCTTGAATGAAGTTTTCAGGCTCTTTGTCAAGGGAAGATGTTATAGCGTAGACCTTTGGTTTGAAGATGCCACTTTTGGCTCTTGTAATCATGGGATGACCTGCAGTTGGTTGACTTATCATGAGTGGTGACTCTGCTTGATTAGTTTGCTGTATGTTGTCATCATAACTGCTAATTTCTTCAGCTAAGTTTTGATCCTCACTTTGACTGTTGTTGCTTTCTGTTGTGACAGATCTGTGCTGACTTGAAGGCCCTTGCAGTTCACAACCTGACTTAGATGGTACAGTGTGTTGTGGATTTGAAGCACCTTTGTTGGCATCATCATCATTGACATCCTCTTGGATGTCGGTATATAAAGGTAAATGTGGGATAGACTTACTTGGATTGTAAACCTTTGCAGTAGTCTTTATATCTGTCTTACTAAAAGGAAACACAAATTCATTAAATACTACATGTCTGCTTATGATAATTTTTCCATTTTCATCCAGGCACTTGTACCCTTTTTGGTTTGTACAGTATCCAAGAAAGGTACAAGACTTTGATCTGAAGTTTAGCTTGTGCTTATTGTAGGGTCTAAGACATGGAAAGCACAAACAACCAAAGGTTTTTAACATTTTATAGTCTGGTTTTGTTTTGAGTAATTTCTCTATAGGACACATGTAATTCAATACCTTAGTTGGGAGCCTGTTAATTAGATAAACAGCTGTACTAAAGGCTTCAGGCCAAAACTTAAGGGGTATTGAAGCATGTGCAAGAAGTGATAAGCCAGACTCTACAATGTGTTTGTGTTTTCTTTCTGCTAACCCATTTTGCTCAGAAGTGTAAGGACAAGTAGTTCTATGAATTATACCTTTTCTTTTAAAGAAATCATCAAGTGGTTTGTATTCACTACCACCATCAGTTTGAAAAGTTTTTAGCTGACAGTTTGTTTGTTTTTCAGCCATAGTTATGAATTGAACAACAGCATTATAAGTGTCAGACTTAGCTTTAAGAAAGTAAATCCAAGTGTATCTAGAGTAGGAGTCAACAAAAGAAATGTAGTAATTGTACCCATAGTCAGAACTATAGGGTGCTGGACCCCATAGATCTGAAGCAATCAGATCAAGAGGTTTCTTATACTCAGTTTCTGAGTTTGCAAATGGCAGTTTATGACTCTTGCCAAGTTGGCAATGAGTGCATACATAAGGTGATGCATACTCATTAAAGGAAATTTTATTTTCTAAGAGTATTCTCTTAACTATTTTCTCATTAGGGTGTCCTAATTTGTAGTGCCATAGCTCAAATGTGTTAACACTACTTTTAGATATCATAGAGTTATTGCAAACATTATCTTCAGAAGTTGATATATTTTGACATGGTTTTACATCAATATGTCCATCAGTTTTGCTCAACATCGAGACATTACAAGAATTTTCAGCTATAGACTTTTTACAGTTTACAGAATTAAACTTGTATAATCCTCTATCAGCTTCACCCTGCAATATAATTTCCCTAGTTAGCATATCTTTGATTAAGCAATGTTTGGGATAAAATTCAAAGAACACATTATTATCTCTAGCAAATTGGGACACACTAATGAGATTCTTTTTTATTTTGGGTACTCTTAGGAGATTATTCAAATACATCATTCTTTTTCCTTTAATGTGTGCATCCCCTATGTGTGTGATATTTATACAGTCACCATTACCTAAAGAGATTAATTGAGTACCTCTATATTCCCTGTTGCCTGCATTAAGATTATCCAGGCTGTTGGTTATGTGATTGGTAGCACCAGTATCTGGGTACCATGCATCATCCTGGGTCTGATCAGTTTTAGTGCCTTCACTTAGCTGACAGCTTTTGACATCATTTGAATCAGAGTTACCTTGAGCTTGGACTAGATTAGCACTACCATTGTTGTTGTTCCTTTGATTGTTTGAATTCTGTCCAGGTATGTAGTTCTGATTAAATCTGAAATAGCATTTTGCAGCAGTATGACCCATTTTCTCACAAATTTGACACTTGGGTCTGGTGTTGTTGTTCCATCTCCCCCTGCCTCTAGATCTGTTAGTAAGGCCTCCTCTCTGATTGTGTTGATCACCTTTATTTTGATTGAAGTTCTTACTTTTGGTAGTGTAGTTTATTGATATTTCAGAATCTGTAGTCCTTTTGTGATCAATTCTTGCTTCATGTGCAAGAAGGGTAGACTCAACAAATTGCATGTCAGGAATAGTTCTTTGAGTAGTAAGAACTGCTATAACAGATTCATAGTCTGTACTTAATCCATTTAAAACAGTCAAGACTTGTTCATCTTCAGGAACTTTTCGTCCTGCAGCTTCAAGAAGATCATATAGCCTTTTGATCTTGGCTATATATTCTCTCATGGGTTCATCTTGTTTTCTAATGCTTTGGAGTTCTCTTTTATAATGCATTAGCTTTGCACCTGATTGTGTGTTGAACACCCTTTCAGTAGTGAGCCAAATTTCATTTGCAGTTTTGCAACTTATTATTTGAGGTAGTAGCTTGGGGGTGATGGATGCCATGAGCCATGAACTTATCAATCTATCTTGCCTATGATACTTTGTGTATTCATTATTGCTGACTACTTTATTTTCGACAGTGATGAATTTAGGAGGAATGGTTAGAGTGCCAAGAATGTGCCCTTCCAAGCCATAGCCTTCTATGGCTGTTTCAACTTGTACTCGCTAGAGAAGATAATTGTCTTCATCTAGCTGAACAGTAATCAATTGGCTTTGAGGGCTGATGATGGTTTTGATCAGATTACTTGCTTCAGTGGTCAGATCTGGAAGAACAATGTTACCAACATTACCAACTTCTGAATTGCTGTCATCAGACATGATGGATTGATGAAAAGGTTGGAAAGTGAGACAGTGAAGAGGGATAGTACAGGCAGGTATGAATCTTTAACTAATCAAGAAATGTGATGAATCAACAATTTCAAGACCAGATGCAACCAATTTTGAAGATAATTTCTTTAAGATTCAGGTATGGCACTGGCTGATTTCTGATTTCTTGATTAGAGAAGTGAATACTTGTTTTGTATAATTTCCTCAATATAGTTTCTTTCAAGAAGTCTTAGATGCAACCAAGAACTTTATTCTTTTAGGATGGCACTCGATTTCTTGATGTAAACTATATGAAACCCCAAATGATGAGACAGAATCTGATGGGGAATAGAACACCAAATGACACTGTGACAGTGGATGGTGATTCTTGAAAACGGTTGGTGTGAAATGAGAAATGATTTGAATAGCTGTTAAGCTTTAGAACTGCTCTGATACCATGTTAAAGTTTGAATTGAAGAATGAAAAGATAATTTTTGTATTTCAATCTGTATTCTTTTATTACAAAAACTGTATTACATTGTTCAGATACAATACAGATACAAGTATTTATAATAACAAAGCAGTTTGGGCCAAAAGCCCAAGTACAGGCTGGCGATCCGAACCAAAGAAGAGAGTGAATAGCAGCCATAGGATAGCCTTCAGATGAAAGGCTGAGATGCAGAGCACAGAAAGAATAAGATTTGTGTTTGTTTAGAACCGTCTCACATACGAAAGTTAATACTTTAAGCCGTTGGGAGCTGTTGGAATAGCGTTCACGCTTTCCAACGGCTTCCAACGGAAACAACGGGGATATTCCAACGGCTATAAACGGCAATTAGCCGATGGACGCCGTTGGAAGTCGTTGGAATAAACATGACCAATAAGCCGTTGGTAGCCGTTGCTAATTTGGATGAATTTTTTTTATAGCAGCAAGTCATTCATCTTCCAGCCACACACGATCAATATATATATCAATTTCCATTTCATTTCCACTCCATTTCACATATATATCACACATTCAACACATTATACCACAAACAATATAAATAACCAAAAATCAACATCAAACATTACATTTTCAAACCAAACTCCAAGTCAATATGTACATAAACAACAAAACCCTCACCAATACCAACTCCAACTCCATATTCAAGTCAATATATACAATGCAAACATTAAACTTCACCACCTCAAAGTCAATACATACACAATAACCATCAAACACAATCCTCACCACATCAAAGTCAATATATACAATAACCAACCACAAAGACAATAATCATCATACCTCTCAAGCATCATCATCACCTCCGGAAGCACCAGACGACGAAGGAAAGGAACCATGCCTCTGCGCGTACTCCGCTAAACGTTGATTCAGTTGCTCCATTTGTATAGCGCGAATACGGTCCTGCTCTTGTAGCTGCTCAACCATGGTTCTAAGCTCTTTTATTTCAGCTTTGTCACACGCCTTTTGAGCTGCACGAACCTGCAAATAGAATATGAGATGTTCACATTTGTATTATAATCATTTTCATCACATATCTTTGTATATTTTTCCTTTTTTACTTATCTAATATTTATAAATCACGTATATGTTAGATTTAACTCAACTAGAAATCATCATATATATAGTGTATCTATAGGTTAATTTATTAAATATAATATTGCAATGTTTATAAGATTACCGCTTGGTTTCCATAGCCATAGCGCCTATTTCGCTGTGTTGGATCCATAATAACGTCGAAAATATTATCTTCCTCCTCTACCGTCAACTCATCGCGATCTGATTCTGAAAGTAGCTCTGCCCGTGCCTTCTGAAACTTTGCCTAAAATAAAAAACAATTACAGGTTAAAATTAGTAGAATAGGATTTAAACATATCGATATTAATAAAATAAGATTTAAAATATGCATACATATGCAGCCGTCGCCTTATCATCATCATCCCACTGATATGTAATATTGCCAGCATTGTCTACTTGTCTTGATGCGTGGGTGCGGGTAAATACCTCCATCATAGACACGCGACGTCCAACCGATCTTTTCTGCAATAAATAATTTATATATTTTAATTTTTCATAGCTAATTACCGAACTGATTAATATACAAAATGTAATAAAAGTTTAGATAAATTTACCAAGTCCTCACGGTGATGCTGAAAAGACTTGGATCCTCCACGATGCATTACAGGATTCCTACTTTTATTGGCAGAGTTCCTCTCCGACTCCATCTGCAATTTAAATTGAATATTATATTTATACTAATTGCGAAATAATTAACTATATATTTGGTAGATTTACCTTGAACTTGTCGGTCTCCCACCAACTCATCCAAGAATCTCATACGGAATCGCCCATCCAGTTCGGTTTCTTCCCCGATTTTTTAAGAGCTGACATTACCTCCGTGTAATTTTTTGCGACCTTCGAATTCCAGTGGCACTGAACCATGGCGACATCGGCCTCCGCCAAGTCCACTTGCCCCTGTACAAAGAGAAAACATTACTAATTGTTCATTTATACTTATCCATATAGTAAAGTGGTATAAACTCACCAGAAAATCCTGCCAGATGGCCTCCCTGACATGGTCAGGGATCTTACTCCACTTAGGCCAGCAATCTGTCATCCTGCTCATATATGATTGCTTATAAATGCCAAGCACAACTCCTGAGGGCTCCAAATCAAATCCCCTTTGTTAAATATAAAACAAAGCTTTAAACAAGTATATATATGTATGAACAAATTTATATTATTATCATTTTAATTTTGATACTTACGCTCCATCAGCCTTCGGCTGCAAATATACAAGTGGTCGAGCCGGAGGCTCACCACTACTCTCGCCGGCCGAGCGAGAAGAGCTACGACGTCTAACTGACATAATACCTGTTGAAAGTTTCATTTTTAATTATAGACATAGATAAAATGATGATGATATGTGGTGCATGTAATGATGATGATGATATATATGAGATGCGTGTGCGTGAATAATTGTAAATATTATCGGATATTACTCAGTCCTCGTCGTTTTCTGATTCAGACTCGATCTCGTGTTCTATATCGTTTTCCTCTACGCACTCAAATGCTTCGACTAATACATTTTTCTCATCATTTAATTGTCCAAAATCAGTTTGATCGTCTGTAATTGTAATTTCAATATTTTCTTCGATATCTGCTTGATAGGCTTGTTCTTCTTGAATATTTTTTCCATCGAATGTAAATCTCACCTTGGTTTTAAAAACCGCAGACCAATCCGCTTTATCTCATTTTAGAGACGGATAAGGGGTGTAATAAACTTGTAGGGCTTGTTTGGCTAGTACAAACGGATCGTACTGCTGATAACGGAAGGTATGTTTTATTTCTATAAGATTATAACTTGGATGCACGTTAATACCAGTTGCATCTAAACAAAAAAACTTTCTCTGCGGGTCTTATAAAATATGTCAATTGCAAAATCTGGGTTAACACGCCATAAAAATCATGTATATGATTATTAGGATCATCACTGCCTTTAACAAATACACCGGTATTGTTTGTTAATTTTTCAGCACCGTATTCTTTGGTGTTGAATTTATATCCATTAACGAAAAATATTGGATACATTTTAACTTTCCTTTTCGGTCCCAATGCCAAATGTTTTAATCCTTCATCGACCACATTATTTGTAGGATCACAAACGTAGTTCGAAAACCAAGTAGCGAAATTTTTGCTTAAATCGCCGTTTGGATTTTGTGATTCATAAACACTGCAAACATAAACAATATATTGCTTTATTATTAATTTACACATGCAATATAAAATTAAATTTATCAAAACTTGTAATCTGATAATTACCTAATAATCTGATAATTACCTAATAAATGGTGCAACTTCTGTAATCTGATAATTACCTAATTAAATTTATGATTTGCAAATCGAACCTTCAACTCAAGCTTTTTGTCTCACTTTTTTCTTTAAATGATTTAAGTACCTAATAAAAAATATTTCACATAAATATTGATTTTTAATTATAGTTAAATTACATACTCAGTATTAACAACATACCTATCGAATGGATACATCCATCCATATTGCACAGGACCTCGAAGACGTGCTTCAAATGGAAGATGAACAGGTAAATGCTCCATTACATTGAACAAACCTGGAGGAAATATTTTCTCCAGTTTGCAGAGCAGTATTGGGATTTCTACCTCAAGTTTACGAAGACGGTCAACTTTTAACGTAGTTGAACAAAGCTCCTTATAAAATAAACTAAGTTCTGTTATAACCTTCCAAACTTTTACGGGCAACAATTCTTTGAAAGCGACGGGTAACAAATTTTGCATCATTACATGACAATCATGGCTTTTCATCCCACTCAGTCTTTCGTTCTTATAGTCGACACATCTACGAAGATTAGATGAAATTCCATCAGGAAATCGTAATCCTTCCATCCATTTTAACAGTACTTTAACTTGGTTGTTATCTAATTCATAACATGCTTTGGGTTTTTTAGTGTCATTTGGCTTCATATGAAGCTCAGGACGATTACATATTTCTTCTATATCACGTCTTGATTTCAGATCGTCCTTAGTCCTTCCCTTAACATTCAAAAGTGTATTAAACACATTATCGAATACGTTTTTCTCGTTATGCATCACGTCAATGTTATGACGGATTAAGAGATTTTTCCAATAAGGCAACTCCCAGAATATACTCTGTTTGCACCAATTATGAAATGTCGATTTACCTTGGATTTCAGTTTGCTGCCCGGTTTCATGTATCTTTGGATAATCTTTTACAAGTTCATATATATCTTCACTTGACCAAATCGTTGGTGGTTGTAAAGTCTCATGTCTATTAGCTATGAAGTTTTTTTGTCTCTTTTAAAAGTATGATTAATATGGAGAAAACGTCGATGACAATCAAACCATGAAATTTTCTTCCCATGCCGTAAAGAAAATGCTCGTGTTTCTTCCATACAGTAAGGATAAGCAAAACGACCGGCCATACTCCAACCCGAAAGCATTGCATATGCAGGAAAATCACTAATAGTCCACAACAAAGAAGCGAACATCTGAAATTTTTTTTTCGATACGTCGTATGTTTCAACTCCTTCATACCACAATGTTTTCAACTCTTCGATTAGCGGTTGTAAGTAAACATCGATACCCTGTGTCGGATCATCAGGGCCAGGGATGACAATTGTGAGAAACATATATGGAGTTTTCATACACATCCACGGGGGTAGATTGTAAGGTGTAATGATTATAGGCCAAGATGAATATTTAGAACCAAATTGAGAAAACGGTGAAAATCCATCAGTACACAAACCTAGTCTAACGTTACGGCTCTCCGCTGCGAAATCGGGATATTTCTTATCAAAATACTTCCATACTTTTCCATCAGATGGGTGTGTTAACGTACCTTCTTCAGGTGTTCTAACACTGTGCCATCTCATATGATGCGCTGTTACAGATGATGCATATAACCTTTGAAGTCTAGGAGTAATAGGTAAATAATGCATACGCTTGTATGGAACTTCTTTTCACTTTTTTTTCCTTGGTTTGTATCTTTCTTGATTACATATTTTATAATTCCGAAGACTGACATCATCTTTCCAAAACAACATGCAACCATTTAGACATGTATCAATTTTTTGATATGGCAAACCGAAAGATGACATTAGTTTTTTCACTTCATAATAATTTTCGCACATTAAATTATCTGATGGCATATGGCGTTTAGCAGCTTGTACAACAGCCATAAATCCGGCTTCTGTGAAGTTGTACTTTGATTTCATTGCAATGTACTCCGCAGTTGCCGATAATTAAGTGCCGCTAGTACATCCATTCCAAAGAGGTTTCTTAGCAGCATCCAATAAATCATATATTTTTATCGCTCCAACATTTGGTTCCTCTTCGACGTTAACATCGTCGTTATTAATTTCAACAGTAGGGAACATTGATCGTGCTGCATCTTCAACCATATGTTCTATGAGATTCGTCGTACTAACTTCATCACTAATGACCTATATTGACCGTTCTTCGTTATGTGTTATAATTTCTCCATGACGATCCCACACCAAATAATTGGTTACGAAACCATATTGGTGCAAATAAATCCTAACCATATTCGGTACTAAATGCTTCAACAATTTGCACCTACTACATGGACAACGAATTTCTACGTTGTTTCCAATATTACTTAAAGAAAATTCGACAAACACATTTACCCCGTTAAGAAAATGTGTACTTATTGAGCCTCCCATTTCTCTTCTTTGATACATCCAGCTCCGATCAATAAAATAATCGACCATTTTCCTACTGTAAAACCTATGATAAATAGTAAAAAAACTATTAATCAAATTCGATAAACACATTTAAGATTTTACTATTTTTTATAATCCATTTTCATTTATATACAAAGTTATATTTCTTGCTATTTTGTTTACATTTTTGTACCATTTGTGATGGTCGGTTATCCTACTTCCCATTACAAACACAATAGTAATTACATTTCTTAAATCATATCATTATAAATAATTTCCCAAAATTTCGGCAGCACTTCCCCGTGTTCCTTGTATCGTACACATATGCATGTACACAAGGAACGAAAAGGAAATGCCGTCGAAATTTTGTGAACCGTTTATAACGATATGATTTACGAAACGTAATTACTTTATAGTGTTTGTAACTTGTCCAATACAGGGACAAATCCAACAAATATTGTATCAGATGAATATGAATATCCGTTTTGCAATAAAAACGAATATTCATACAACGATCATATACAACACTTGTCAGACGGGGCCAAAAATTCACTAAGAGATTTAAATTTTGTTTGTCTAATAATTTAAAAGATATAATTTAAAGCAATCATATAGGCCAAAATTTCACTAAGAGATCATATTACTAAAAGATATAATTCATGTTTGTAAAATATTCGACTAATTCATGTTTACCTAATATTTTACAAAACATACACAAAATAATTTAAAGTAATCCTAACTAATCTAACGCTAACTCAAATGCGCATTTACACTAAATTATCAACATATGTATATATGTGCATAATATATATACACAAACAATTTGGACATTTGGATGGTAATAATTGTAATTAGCACTTAGTTTGGTATAATAAACAATCAATAGGCCATTAGATACAACTATAACTAACAATTAAACACAAAATTAGCAAAATTTTAAAATTTAGGGTTTTATGCAAAACCTGATTTTGGAGTGGAATTGGATGGAGAGAGGCCGCTGGTGTTGATTGATGGCGTCGAAGTGGCTGCCGGTTGCGTGGGGAGGCTGGGAGCAAGAAAAGAGGAGGAGTGGAGGAAGACGGTGGAGGTTTTGGGGTATTTTGTTGAAGGAAGGAGAATGAAATCTGCTCTCGGCCAGCTGCAAGTTTACACAAATATTTCAAACGGCTTCCAATGGCCGCAAACGGCAATTTTACAACGGCTACCAACGGCTTGTTAAAAAAATAATGAGCCGTTGGCAGCCGTCGGAAAACCCCGTTGGAGGCCGTTGGAACACTGTTGTGGCTATATACTGTAGTTCTAGTAGTGTTAACGGTTTTCTTGACCTTTTGGTTTGGCGTCTTAGCCTTGGTTTCCGAAATAGAATCATAATTTTGATTGCTAAGAACATACTCAATTAAGCATGTTAACAGAGTATATGTTAATATACTAAGGTGTTGGAAGGATCAAGTATGATATTGTCTCCATCATCAAGTTACTACTGCTAGTTTTTCAAATTGACATAAACCCTCAATCTAATATTGATTCTCCATATAAGAAAGAGGGTTATTAAGGTTTGTATAATTTGATGACCATAGCCTCACATTTATAATGTTGGCATTTTATAATTTGACCTTTGGATGAATTAAAATTGCATCCATTGTCTAGGTATTAATACCATAACAATTAAATCATTAAACTTTTTAATTTTAATTCATAATTTAATCATTTTAATTAGGTTTTTTAACAAAATAACACAATATATTTTATTTTGTTTGTGTGATCCATATATATGGAAATATTCCAACAATTTCCCCTACGGTCGCATATATAATAATTTTACAAATTTTATTTTATTTATGAGCTCTAAAATTTGCTATTTATAACATAAGATGTATTCGAAACAATCTCATCCGTCAACTGTGTTTATAAAGAATCCAAATGGTCTCCGTTAACCCATCAATAGTCACATATGTCAATACAATCAAATGACGTAGATTAATCATAAATGTATAGCAAGAAAATTGCATGAATTTTGATCTACACATGTTTATTTTCAACTGGTCTCACATGTATAGCAAGAAAAATTATTGCTTTATTAATGATTAGAAAATAATATTCAATGTGCCCATAACCGAAGTATACAACAATTTCAAATAACCATGTCAATACATGCTCACTCTCAACAAAAATATCCTTACATAAAAGGCATACTCATTTGAGCGACATGGTCATGAAAGACCTTGGGTGATAATCCTTTTGTCAGCCGATCCGTTATCATGAAGTTTGCACAATATGCTCCCTTGATTATAATCTATTTTGCACTCTTCTCTCATTGAAAAATAATATTATTATTCAATGTCATTGTGCAACTTTAATGGTCTTTCATTCCATTTATGTACATACACAAATACATACATACATACAAACCACGACATTATATATATATATATATAAAATCTGCAGCAATGTGACAAAAGTTTGTATTTATTTTCCATCATTAGAAGCCTCATAAAAGAAAAAAAGCATTAGTTCCATGGTGGAGAGGCTATAAGTGTCTGTATGATACATTTTCTAATATAGCACCACCAATAATAAGAAAATATTGTAGTCTAAAGTAGATCTTTTGCTCTTGATCTCCAACCGATCGGATGTTTTCCCTACAAGAAACAATGGTTTTTCCGACGGCTTCCAACCGTCGACGGCCGTCGAAAGCTGTCAGCGGCCGTTAGAAATAACCATCACGAACAAGGCCGTCGAAGAATAGTCTTTTCGACGGCTCCATCGGTATGTTCCCGACGGCCGGGGACTACATTTCTGATGGCTTTTGACGTCTCGTCGTATACCCGTGTTCGAATATGCCTTGCGCAAAGTGTTGTCGATAGCCGTCAGAAACCACCAAATTGCCTAGAAGATAGGCCGTTGGAAGCCGTCGGTAAGTTATTACCAACGAGCCGTCAGCAACTGTCGGTTGCCGTCGGATATCTGGATGTTTTTTTTATTCCAACAACCTACAACCCCCAACTAACATATGCATATCAATATATATCAATATCTCAATTTCGCATATATAACTCATATATATCAAAGCCCAAATCACATATATGCAATAACAAAACATCAATATTTACAATAAATCAAACTCAAACAACCCATAACATACTCAAGCATCCAATAATATCTCAAAATACATCCCAAAATGTATTAAACAAGTCCAATAACATCTCAAAATAAGCCAAATCAACCTCACACACATCCAACATCTCAAAATGTATTAAACAACTCAAATCAACCTCGCCCATCCCAAACATACCAGACATATCAAACTCTCAAACACCATACCAACAAAGTCAAACTAACTCACCCATCTAAAAGTGCATATACGTATAATGTTCCAATACTAACTGAAAAAATCATACCTACCAATCCTGGTTATCGCCTCCTGATCCAACCGATGAGGGAAATGTGCCATGCACCAGCACATATGCAGCAAGGTGCTCGTCCAACTTAGCCAGCTCTACATCCCGATGCCTGTCTTGCTCCTCCAACTCCGCAATCTTAGCTCTCAACTCTTGAATCTCTGTGTTGTCTTGGGCTATTTTGTAGGCGCTTTGCATGCGTCTAGCCTGTAACATTATTAATAAAATGTATAAGTTTTGTATATTATGATTAATAAAATCAATATGTTATATGTTATTCATAAATATAATATATATAAACATTACCTCTTGATTTCCAAAACCATAATGCCTATTCCGTGATGCATGCTCTATGACTGTGTCAAAGATTGCATCCTCCTCATCAGCAGTCAGCTCTTTCCATCCCAATCCCTCAAGCACTTTATCCCGTTCTAGCATGAATTTTCCTGAAATTCCAAATAAAATTATAATTAAAACTCATACTTTTAATTATTTATAACTTATTATTTAAAGTGATTATTAATAAATTATAATTTATAATAATCCATGATTTGTTGTGATTTTGAGGCGTGCCATGTGCATGTTACTATACCATCTTTGTTTTCAAGCTCGATGGCATGAGTACGAGCAAAAACATCCATATACGAAACGGGTTGACCATGCTCTCTTTCGTGAAATAATTATTATGTATTATTATTATTATATGTAAAATTATAAAATGTAATAACTATTTATAATTGCACTTAATAAATTTACCAACTCTTAACCGTAACGCTGGAATAATTTTGAACCTCCACGGTGTGTGGTTAGATTTTATTTCTATCTGCCTTTGTGACTCTGCCTATAAATTTAAAACTAACATTATATTTGACAATTGTAAATTGATGCAATTATTATGCTAATTCTACAAAAAAATTAATAAACATACGAAACTAGTAAACTTACCTTCGCTTCGTCACTATCCTAAAAAGCAACCCAAGCTTGCCATACGCTTGCACTCACCTTGTCGAACTTCTTTTTTCCTATTTTTTGATGTTTGACATCGTATCACGGTAGCTTTTCCACATCTTGTTCATCTAATAATTTTCTGCACAGGAGAAGGCCAGGTTCCCATAGTTCTACCGCCTCCTTCACATTGAAAAAAAAAGTTATACATTTATACTTAGTCAATAAATTGTAAAGTGGTTATATATAAAATGAAATACAGATTTACACTTATGATGAAATCCTATCATATACACTCCAAGATGTGAGGTAGAATATGGTCCCATCTGGGCCAGCACCCAGTCATTCTGCTCTTGTAAGTAGCCTTGGAAATATCCAGAACAACCACTGAGGTCTCCAGCTCAAAGCTTCTATATTAAATATGATATAGACCTTTAATAAATCATGAATAATATATCATACACAAAATATTTATGATGTTGCAATAAATATGATACTTACCCACTCGCTTTAACTGTCAATGTCACTACGGGACGCTCCGCCTGCTGCGATGGGCCACCGCCATCGCCGCCCGCGTCGCTCTCTCTTTGACTAGAAAAGGGAGAACTTGACTGTGAAGATCTATGATGGCGCCACATAATATCTGTCATATACATTTCATTTTATTAAGCGAGAACATATCACTTAATTATGAGAAAACATATCGTTCTTTTGAGAAAAATGTGAAGGGGTTTGGCTAGCCCACAGCGGAAGAAATGAGTTAATTTAAAAAAATCATCATTTTGGATCTTTAATGGGCCTACGAATTCTATTCATTTAGAACTTTTCTAAATTTGATTTAAATAGAATCATGTATTCTATTTAAAATAGTTAAAGGGAAGTTTATATAAATATAATTTCAAATGTGTTGTGGATCAGATACAACTAACACTTATTATAAGTGTTAATGTATAGGAAATGAAACCTTTCATTTCTTTTCCTAAAATAAGAATTAATTAAGGGCATTAATTGTATTAAATGGACAGAGAAACCTTTCATTTTCTCTCTTTAATTTGAATTGATTGATTCATTAAATGTCATTAATTAATAATTTATTCATGGCAGTATTTATTAGTATGTCCATATGTATTCTAACTCTACATTTGTAGTTTGAGATTTAATTTATTTAATTTATTTATACAAGTATACATAGATACATATATATAAATATATCATATACATATATATACATATATATGTGTATGCATGTGTAACATCTTAATCCGTGAAGGGTATAATGTGCCCGTATATAGATATTGGGATTTACATTGCAACTGACACATTAACTCATTTATGTGTACTATAATTTGTCCAAATATGTGCTTGTCTAATATATCAAAACAAGATACTAATATATGTATGTGTGTGTGTATAATTTATTGGAAAAAAAACAGTTTCTATCATAGCAAATTAATGTAAAATAATTATATGATAATAATACAAGTTTTTTAAAATTTTAGAAAATCTGGAAACACATTTTGGACTTAGGATTAATTTATGGATTTTTTACAATTATAATAATATTTATTATTAAATAATTGATAATAGCCCGTAATCAAATTAATTCTTAAATATAGGAAATCAAGTTGAAAAATTCTAAATATTTTTCTGAAGGTATCTAAGACATATTTTGGGCTTAAAATAATCTCTGGAATTTCATCAACTAAAATTATATTTTTAATTAAATAATTATTTGCATTTCAAAAATATATTAATTCAAAAAATTAATAAATTAAGTTATAAAAATCTGAAACTTTTTCTAAAGGTTCCAGATACATATTTAAGCCTTAATAAAAATTTCTAGAATTTTCTCAATTGAAATTATATTTTTAAATTAAATAATTGATTGTAGACCGAAAATAAATTAATTTAAAAGTAATAAATTAAGTTTAAAAAATCTGAAAATTTTACTGTAATCTTATTACATGGTGCATCAAATATAAAACTAAAATTTTAAACCATTAATTTTAATAAACAATTCATAAAATCATTAAATAATAAAAAAATATAAATATACATATTAATAAAATATTTTTATATTTTATGGTTCATAACAGGTACAGATCATCATAAGAAAATTTAAAGATTAAATATATATGACATATAAACACATATACAATTATACTTATTCATAATTTGCAGATCTGTACACATTTAATCTGTATGTATGTATATATTAATATATATCGAAATAAAAACCCTTTTTCAGAAAATTAATTCAACAATAAATCAATAAACAAAATATTATAACAAGCACATAACCAATCTAGTTGTAATAAACACATGTACCCACAAAAATCTCACCTAATCTAAATAATAAACAGATCTGAATACAAATAGAGTATTTGGATGTAAATCAACTTTTATATGATAAACTTAAAATCAAAATAATGATAATAAATAAAAGTGCACCTTATATTGAAGCCTTTGAATCCACGTTGAACAATGATTTCTTTTCTAAGATAATCTGTCAGGTTGCTAATCCGGAATTGGAGACCTTTTACTACAAATTAGTATTTTTTATTTTGAATTAGATTTGAGAATTTTAGGGATGATTTTAGAGGAAATTTGCTGCCATTAAAATGAGGAAGAAGAAGAAAGTGGCGGCTCAAAATGAATTAGCTTATGACTAGTGTTTTGAGATTAGCTTTTATATAGGTAGGATAAGAGAGCAAAAAATGATCTCAACCACACATCTCAAAACCTAATCTCATGTACAGTACCGCCCATTCCTCAAGCCAAACCAATGAATTTTCCCTCTAAAAATGCATGGGTTGTGAGTCCATTTAACCCAATTTAAATATACATAATTATATTTAACTAAATTTGTTGTTGATATCTCATATCGATCAACATATTTATAACCCTTTTATAAATATATGCAACAAATTTATTTCTCAAATCATATCCAAATTTTATAATTAATATTTCATAAATATTAATTAATTTAACCAATTTATAACAATTATAAACTAATTAAGTCATTCGATCTTAAGATAATTCATCGATTCAGTTGTGTGACTCTTGGGTGTAAATTCGGTTAGCGATTAACGTCGAACTATTCGAACATTCACACTACACTTAGTAGGTGGCGTTATAGTACGGCCAAATTTATCGCTTACTCATTTTCGAAAAAATATCATTTTAGTTTAATAAGCGTTACCCAGTTGTGACAATCATTTACACCGATTCTCTTCGTCAATCACTTTGGACTTATTGAATTTGGTAATGGTCAAAATTCCAACATCGTCCACATTCTACTCTATAATCCAAACACAAAGTCCTTGGTTTAATAATAACAATTAATATAAACCGAACTACTCTAGTCAGAGATTTTGACTTCGGGTTGACTTGAGTTGACTGTGATACTAACCTCGTATAACCGAGGAGACGAATCCTCTCTTGAATGGTGCTTCACTTTCACTACTTCCCTCGACCAAACTATAGTCACTCGATAGATGCTATGCCAATATTTGACTATAATCAAAGCGGAGCTTTCAAATTGAAGTTCACAGTATTCTCAAGTCGAAAGAACTGTGTAAGTTAGTCACACTGATATTTTCTGTTTGACCTTATTTATATTAACCAGCAGAAAATTATCGAGTGAGTCATTCCGTAGTTATCCGATAACTATTAGTACGTAACACCTAGGTGCCCCCAGTAGTCATGAGTAATACACTGTCCAACATTTGGAGAGCATTACATACTCTAGTCCCAACGGATACATCGATATCTAGTCTCGATGCATCTTGACAAGGAACATTTAAAATGATATATTTGTTTCATTATGATAAATTACTCACGGTTACAACACTTTGTAACTACTATCACAAAACATACCATTTATGGATTTTCTATTAAATATACTTTTAATTAAATTAATTAATTAATATAACAACATTATATCAAGTATATAATAGAAAGTAAACACCTTTATTTCGAACAAGATTGGTCAAGGAGTTAGATATATGTAACAAATTACATAATTGCCTCTAGGGCATACCCCTAACTCTATCAGTCTCCCACTTGCACTTGGGATCAATTATGGAATCTTATTCCAACATCTCTAATTAGTTTTCTCAAAACCAATTGGGTCAGTCCCTTCGTGAATGGGTATGCTATTTTTTTTAATTATCTACTCCGTCAATCAACTCTCTCCGACGGTGATAAACTGCTTTATCATGTGGAACAATTCGGAGTATGTCCCTTGACTTCTAGTAAGCTCTAAGTTCTGTTATGAACTATATCGCGACATTGTTATCATATAAAAATGTTATGAGATTCTCAACATTTGGAATCGGCTTAGTTATAAATTTGTGCACTTATTTATTTATATACATTGTTTTTACTGCGGCGATATTCAAGACGGTGTACTTAGCCTTTTTCATTGAACCAACCACGATCTTTCATTTGGAACATTTCCATCTTAAAGATTCTTTACTTGAATTTATTATTGACATATTATACTCAATATCACTTATGATGTTTGAGTCCAAACACTCCTTCATAAGGAGTTTTTGTTTCTGTAAACAATTCCCTAGTATTTCATAAATACACAAGAATACTTCAAACAACCATTTAGTGATATCAATTTGGATTTGATATTTGCTTCATATATCAAATACATAAACAACTCACGACATCGTAACCAACATAAGATGTATGATAATTCCTATTGTCAATGCATAAGGAACTCACATGTCCGTATTAAACAATTTAAGAAGGTGTATTTACATATCGATTTGGGACATTCCTAATATCTTTTATACTCGCTATAAAAGACATAATTTACAATCCAAAGTTGAGTATTAAGACAACTAAGGTTGATTTCAACACACGTACACCGTTAAAATCAAAAATGTGTTATTTACTTATAGTTTAGAAATATCAATGTACCTTTTAACGTTCTTTCTTATGAACACATGCTTCCTCTGCACTTTGGTTGAACATCAAACTATATGATTTCTATAAAAATACTTATTCAATCTTGATGCTTATAAAATGATGCTTTCGTATCATTTCTTAGATCATATCCAAAGACTCACAAACTCAATATCGCTCCCATTGACTTTGAGACATTTTTGCTTAATGTGTGTAAACAGATTACTCTAAATTGTTATTTAGAATTTTCTATTTACATACATATGTACTAAAATACTAAGTTTTATCAAGCGATAATTTTGTGAATAAATCCAAATTAACTTGAGCATGTTTGTAACATCCCGATATTTTCAACCATTCGCAGACGCACATGTCGAACTTGAATTGCTCAAAATATCATATTGTTAATTTATATTTGACAAAACTCAGCATATACAGTAAATAAAATAATCACAGAATCACAGACACAAGAGTAATATAACAAGAAGCAACGGAAACAAATGAATAGTAGTTCATGAAGCTACTATATATATATATAACAGAGTTAAAACAAGATACAACAGAAGTCTCGAATACATAGAAGTCTCAGTACAATAGTCAAATAACAAAATCTGAATACATCACTGGAGTCAACTGAATAACTGAAAGCTGAATAGATATAGATGGATCTCCAAGCGAAGCTCCAAACTTCAAAGATGAGTCTCGAATGCTGTGACACTCAGTCTGACCCGAGCGTAAAGCAAAAACACACAATACTCGAGTCAGGATTAACATTCTTATACCAATAAATCCAACTCAAGTGAAATATCAACTGAAATACAGGTAACTCAAAGGTTGTTTGGGATACCCATCCTCTAAGGATCCGTGGAACTATCTACTATTAGTAATATACGCTATTATAATATGTCTATAGTAAAGTAAACTGTTAAAATAGCGTTAAGGCATTACCCATATCCCCTTTAACACATTTTATATAATCCCATAGTCTATACAGTACCGTAATCTCCCTCGTACTGGGCGTCATTAGAGGGCACTCTATAGGTATGGTACAAAACAAACTCGTAGTGGTCTCGATAAGGTAGGTGACACTATACAACTAGGCAATGCCAGGGTAGACATACCAATTACACTTCCGGGATGGTGGTAACGCATAGCCGCAGCTAAAGCCCACCTCGATCCACACTCCCAAATCAAAGGTGCACACCAAATCAATCACAAAGTAATAGAATGGCACTCGAAGAAATGTGTCCGATCGGAGGAGCTACCTCACTTGGCCCATTGATTGCTCATGTTTTAGCCACCTTAAGCTAAATCACGGGAGTCAGATCCACGTATATACCTCAAATAGAACGTCGCCAACCACCTACTTCATTCTGGAATCTCCACCGCGTACACAGTTGTTAAAGTGGTTTTCGGTACTGATAGAGAGTATGACAATAACCGATCCCGGTCTCTTTAACAACCAATCGTTATTATAACATCGTGGTCATTTCAAAATATCATACTTCAAAACCAAAATATCATATCATTTCCAACCATATCAATTTGATATTATTACTTCCTTTAAAATAATATACATTTCCAAAAATCATAGCACTTTTTAAAGGTGTAACCCTTTCAAAATTTTAAATCTTTGAAATTCATAACACTTTGAAAACATAACTTCCCACTTAAACAGTTTAGATATTAATATTAGTATATATAACAAAAATAGTTATAAAATAAAATAGTTTATATAATAAAATAGTTTACAAAACAAAATAGTTATAAATTAAATAGTTTATATTAAAATAATTAATATATTAAAATAGTTTATATTAAAAACAGTTTGAATTAAAATAGTTATATATTAAAAATAGTTTATATTAAAATAATTTATATTAAATAAAGTTATAAAATAAAATATTTTTATATATATATAATAAATTACTTTATATAATAAAATAGTTTCCTCAAATTTCACAAATCGATTCAAATCAACTCGAATTCAAAAATTCAATTTAATTCAACCTCAATTCACCAATTTTAATTCAATTCAGTTTCTCAATAACCCATTTCAAATTATATCGATTTCAAATACAGATTTGAACCACAAAATAAACCATTTCAATCTCAATATATTTCAAAGCTTTAATATTCAACATTTTCAAAACTAAATTTGATAATTTCATTTATATCTCAATTTAACTTCATTATTATTTAGTTTTGAAATATTCACTTAATAAAATCCAATATCATTTAAATAAACCTTAAATTACAATTTAAACTAAATATTTTCTTCAATTTATTTAAACTTGAAATATTCATTCAATCACTTTGAATCAAAATCAAGTTACAAAACCAAATCTTAAAATCTCAAATTCAATAAGTTTCAAATCGATTTTTAATAATTAATTCTTAAAAGAATACTATTTCAAAGTCATCTTAAATTTTATCTTCCCAACCTTAATTTATTAAAATTATTATTAAAATCTATTTTTAAAAATATTAATTTAAATAAAAACTTAAACATATTATATATTAATTAAATCAACTTTATTAAATCAAATCTTATTATTTAAATTTATTTTATATTAATACTGTTGGATATATTTCAACCGGTCTCTTCGAACCAAATACCATCTCACCCAACCTGTTTCCCACCGAACCAAGTAAGCCGGACCACCCAACATGATTCCCACCGAACCAAGTACACCGGTCCACTCAACATGCTTCCCACCGAACCAAGTACACCGGTCCACTCAACATGCTTCCCACCGAACCAAGTACGCCGGACCACCCAACATGCTTCCCACCGAATCAAGTAAGCCGGACCACCCAACATGCTTCCCACCGAACCAAGTAAGCCGGTCCACTCAACATGCTTCCCACCGAACCAAGTAAGCCGGACCCGCTCCACCAGACTAGATTACATCAGCCCAGGCCCACCAGCTGCTGTATACCTCCAAGACCCCTACCCCTAGCCTCACTCTATAAATAGAGGGGCAGAGGTACAACAATGGGGGACAAGTTTGAGAGCTCAAGCACGGAGAGAACTTTCAAACAACTTTCTTTTACTTGTATCAAAGCTTTGTACTTGTAATCAAAACAAGAGAAGAGAAATAACATATAAAGTGGACGTAGGCACATTCTGGCTGAACCACTATAAATCTGCGTGTCTTTTTACAGTTTAGCCCCTGTTTTTCATATATTTGCATAAATCACTCAAATCACTAAGAACAACATAAGATCTACTAAATCATACAACTTTGAGGTGTTTGTCCATTTTTTGTGCAAACATTTTTGGTGCTTTCACTGAGAGCTAGAAGCTCGAAGCTTCAGCTTCATCCACTTAACGAGTTTTCCTAACAGCATCGTCCGCCACTTGGAAAACATGCCTCCCAAACAGAGAAAAGATGTTAACAAAGGAAAAAACATCGCATCCAACAGTCTTCCAGATCCAGCTGTCACGAATCAAGTAAATCGTCCTCCTCCAGCAACAGTAACAAATGAAGGACAGGCTAACCCAACCACTCCTGCCACAGAACAGCCTACAGCAATTACTAGGGCAGATTTGGACAGAGTCGTGGTTGAAGTAACTAACCGCTTCACGTCCCAGCAGTAAGCCTTGGTGGACCATCTCATGTCACGCTTAAGGGACACTGAAGAATCCAACCGCAACACTGAAACATGGGGCGAGTCCCAGTCTGGAGGATCTCAGAGACAACAAAGATCTTCCTTCTTCGAAGGAGCTAACGGCAAAAGTAGCCATGGTAGGAGCCGAGACCGAGCACAGCCCGAAGTTAGGCCTGAGGAAACGTTTGGTACCGAACCCAACAGGGGAGGTACCAGACGGAGGTCAACTGTAGCTGAGCCTGTCATACTGCCTAACCACGGAAACGCCGGTGAACGGAGCCGAGCTAGAGTCCAGCCCGAAGTTGGACCCGAGGAAGTGCTTAGATCAAAACCCAGCAGGGGGAGATCAAGGCAAGGGCCAACTGTAGCTGACCCTAGCATGCTCCTAGAAGATCAAAGGCAGCCGCTGGAGAATATGAGGAACGATAGACGATACCATCCCTACAGGTCATCTGGACGGAATCAATCCCATAGAACAGAATCAAACTCGTTTCTATCTACTCCAAATTCTGATGAAAGGATGGCGCGCCTATTCAGAGAATGCATCCAACGGGAGCAAAGAGATCGAGGGATAGGCGCTAGGGTGACCAGCCCTTTCGCCCGCAACATTGAAATTGCTATCACCCCCCGAGAATGGAAGATGCCAACAATGGAACCTTACAAGGGAACCTCCGACCCCATCGTAAACTTACAAAGATACACACAGCACATGCTCATGAGTGGAGCAACAGAAGGAGTACTGTGCAAATGCTTTCCACTATTCTTAGCAGATCTCGCTACCTCCTGGTTCGGTCATCTACCCCAGGGATCCATCAGCTCGTGGGAAATGTTGAAAGAAAAGTTTATCAGTCAGTTCCGCATCCATGTGGAACAACCTAAGGACGCTTATTCCTTATCCAGCATCAAACAGAAACCTGGAGAAAAACTGCAGCAATACCTAACCCGATTCAATGCCGCAGCAGCCGCAGTCCAAGATGCCAAGGAGAAGCTTATCCTAATGGCCCTCTGTGGTGGTCTGCATCCGGACACTAAATTTGCTAGAAGGTTGACGAAAGAAAAACCACCTACTTTACCCGATTTCTTCCATGAAGCCGGGAAATACATGAGGCTTGAGGATGCTGCCGTTGAGGGGCAGTCAGGACAGCAAAATAAGGCAACTCACAGCAACGCCCTCGCTGTGGCAAGGGACGTTCGAAGAAATGATTCCAGAGACAATGCTGGGGGCAAGAAGGGAGAAAAGCGCCTATATCGGCCTGGACCGAGATTCGACACTTACACTCCTTTGAACGAGACCGTCGAAAATATCTTCCTTGCCACCCAAGGCGAAGTTAGATACAAACGCCCACCATACAAGAAGGAATCAGATAACGCACAGAAATCTGGAAAGTTCTACCGCTTCCACGAATCTCACGGGCATGATACCAATGAATGCCATCACTTCCGGGATCTGATTGAGGAACACATCAGAAGGAAGAAACTGGAACGTTATGTAAAAAGTTAGGACAGGACTCCAGCTCCTGCCAATGAAAACCCAAGGCTACCCTCACCGGACACCGGCAGAGGAAACTGCAACGCTAGCAGCTCTAGTCAAGAGAAAATAGTAGTCCATACCATCTCGGGAGGACCGCACATCGCGGACAGAAGCTGGAAAGAGATGGAAAGGTATGGAAAATCGCTTAGAGACAATAAAGACTGTGTCAATTCGGTTATAGAAGAGCACCACCCGAAGCGGAAAGAAAGTAATGACATCACATTCGGTAAGCGTGACCTAGAAGGAAGGCAGTACCCTCACATGGATCCCATGGTCATCTCTGCCCGACTCGGTCCCGCCGAAGTTTACCGAATCCTAGTAGACACTGGAAGCTCAGTAAACATCCTGTTCAAACACGCATTCGACAAAATGAAGCTATCAATGAAGGATGTATCTCCCTGCGATAAACCACTACACGGCTTCACTGGAGATGCGAAGATGCCCCTCGGGCAACTGGACCTCTTTGTTGAGATTGGAAGCCATCCCCGCTCCGATGTACGGAAACAGACGTTTGTGCTAATAGAAAACCATTCGGCCTACAACGCCTTCTTAGGAAGGCCATCCTTGTCTGACTTCCAAATTGTCCTAGCCCCATGGTGCCTAAAGATGAAATTTCCAACAAACAATGGAGTAGGGGAAGTGGAAGGAGACCAGGACGTTGCTCGAGACTGCTATGTGACTGAACTTCGCAACAACCACAGGAAGGATAAAGGGAAGGGTGTAGAGATTGCCCTCTGCACAAAAAGTCTAGAAGCATAGCAACTAAAGAAAGCCCTTCCTCTTCGATATACCAGCGACCCTTTCAATGAATTAGACCCTAGGGACAAAGAGGAGGAGGCCACCGCCGAGCCTGCAGAGGCTATGGAGTTTATATCTGTAGACAAGCACGACTCAAGTAGACTATTGAAAATTGGGTCCCAACTAAAAGCCGAATTGAAGGAACAACTCATCGATTTTCTCCGCCACAACTTGGATGTATTCGCATGGTCACACGCTGACATGACCGGAATCTCCCCCGACATAGCCTGCCACATATTAAAAATTGATCCTACCAAGGCACCTGTAAAACAAAGAAAGAGAAGTATGGGGGCAGAGCGATCAACAGCCCTCGATGAAGAAGTAAAGAATCTACTCGCCAATGACTTCATACGAGAAGCTATCTACCCGGAATGGATCGCCAACCCGGTACTGGTAAAGAAGGCTAATGGGAAGTGGCGAACCTGCATTGACTTTTCCAACCTAAACTACGCCTGCCCAAAGGATTGCTTCCCGCTTCCCCGAATCGACCAACTTGTAGACAGCACAGCCGGGCACGAGCTCCTATCTTTTATGGACGCATACTCAGGATATAACCAAATTCCTATGCATGCTCCCGACCAAGACCCCACTAGTTTCATCACCGACCGGGGTTTATACTGCTATAAGGTAATGCCTTTCGGACTTAAAAATGCAAAAGCCACCTACCAGCGCCTCGTCAACAAGATGTTTGCAGGGCTAATAGGACAAACTATGGAAGTATATGTGGATGACATGCTGGTAAAGTCAAGGAAAGCTGACGATCATGTAAGCCACCTAGGCGAGATGTTTCAAGTACTTTGCCAGTATGGCATGAAGTTGAATCCTCTAAAATGCTCCTTCGGAGTATCATCAGGAAAGTTCTTAGGATTCATCGTCCATGCCAGGGGGATTGAAGCAAACCCTGAACAAGTCCGAGCGCTAAGGGATATCAAGATACCATCCACTCGGAAGGAAATGCAAAGCCTGAATGGAAAAGTGGCCGCCCTAAGCCGATTCATCTCCAAAGCAAAGGAGAAGTGTGTCCCCTTTTTCGAAGCTCTAAAGAAAGACAAAGGAAAGTTCAAATGGACCGACGAATGCCTGACCGCTTTCCTTAACTTAATCGAACACCTCCAGAAACCACCAGTACTCTCAACTCCAAGCGAAGGAGAAGAATTATACCTGTACCTCGCTGTGTCATCTCACGCCCTAAGCGCTGCCTTGGTAAGGGAAGACAACCGCACGCAGCGGCCAGTTTACTTCGTCAGTAAGAGGTTTACCGGGGCAGAAGTCAGATATCCTAAACTTGAGAAGCTAGCATACTGTTTACTAATCACGTCACGGAAACTGCGTCACTACTTCCAATCCCATTCCATCAAAGTTCTGACCGATCAACCACTGAGGCAGGTACTCCATCGTCCCGACACTTCTGGGCGACTACTTAAATGGTGCATTGAACTAAGTCAGTATGATATCACCACCTATCACCCTCGCACCGCCATCAAGGGACAAGCCATGGCTGATTTCATTGCAGAATTCACTACCAACGAAGGTAAGGAGCAATTGGAAATAGCAAAAGACATCAAGTGGAATCTCTTTGTGGATGGCGCATCGAACGAACAAGGCTCGGGGGCAGGTGTGGTAATAATCACTCCCAGGGGAAATAAGCTGCACTATGCTATAAGGTTGGAGTTCGCTGCCACCAACAACGATGCAGAATATGAAGCAGTGATAGCTGGATTAGAACTTGCCATAGAAATCGGAGCCAATTCTTTGTGTCTTCATAGCGATTCTCAACTTATTGTTAACCAAATACTAGGAGAATTCCAAGCTCGAGAAGAGAGACTCATAGCATATTTAAAGAAAACCAAGTTACTTCTCAGCCGATTGGACCACTACTTAGTCAAACACATCCCTCGGGAAGAGAACCAAGAGGCCGATGAGTTGGCGAAGCAAGCAAGTGTGAGAGACATCACCATCTTCGGGGCAGTAACCATCTCAAAGCAGCTGGCCCCAAGTTTTGAGCAAGTGAATCTGATAGCTGCAACCGAGGAAGCGACTTGGATGACTCCCATCCGAGACTACCTACAAAGTGGCACACTACCCAACGGGCGTAACGAAGTCAAGAAAATCTTGAGGAAAGCATCCCGCTACACAATACAAGAAGACATCCTCTATAGGCGCGGGTTTTCTAACCCGTTATTAAGGTGTGTCGCTGGGAGGGAAGCCAAGGAAATCTTATCCAACATCCATCAGGGAAGCTGCGGAGATCACACCGGAGGGCAAACATTAGCAAAAAAGATACTCCGATATGGATATTTCTGGCCCACCTTAAGCAAGGACGCCTTAGATTTCGTCAAAAAGTGTGACAGATGCCAGAAGTTTGCTAAGATTCCGCGGCTACCAACAACTGAGATTACTCAAATGACCAGCCCTTGGCCCTTCGCGATATGGGGAATTGACTTAATCGGCGAGCTACCAATGGGCCGAGGCGGGGCCAAATATGCTATAGTGGCAGTCGACTATTTCACCAAATGGATGGAAGCGGAACCTCTGAATAAAGTATCTTCAGCCAAAATTATTAACTTCTTGATCAAAAATGTTCTGTGCAGGTACGGAGTCCCACTCAAAATCATATCAGACAATGGACTTCAGTTTGACAGCGAGGAATTCGTCAACTGGTGCCGAGAGCACGGAATTCATAAAAGCTTCTCATTCGTAGCATATCCCAGGCAAACGGACAAGTCGAAGCAGTTAACAAAATTCTGAAAACTCCGATCAAAAAGAAGCTCGAAAAGTCAAAGGGCGCTTGGGTGGATGAACTCCCTACGGCACTGTGGGCCTACCGCACATCTTTCAGAACATCAACAGGGCACACTCCTTTCTCTTTGGCATACGGATCGGAGGCTATGCTCCCAGTTGAAACCATTGTGCCTTCCCACCGTAGGATCCACTATAACCCAGAAGAAAATGAAGAACTCCTCCACATGTCTTTGGATCTAGTTGAGGAGAGAAGAAATGATGTAGTCCTTAAAGCAGCAGCCCACAAACAGAAAGTGGCAGCACAATACAACTCCAAAGTCAAGCATCGTACCTTACAAGAAGGGGATCTTGTCCTCAAACGAATCTTCCCTCGCCCCGGAGCACTAGACCCAATCTGGGATGGACCATATGTAATTCATAAAGATCTCCACAATGGAGCCTATATTTTGTCAACAGTGGACGGAGAGATGTTCCAGAGGGCATGGAACATCCAGCACCTCCGTCGATACTTTTCTTAACTTGTACTGCCCATATGAAGTGAATTAACAAAGAGAATCAGTGGACGTAGGCCTTTTCATGCCGAACCACTTTAAAAAACCTTGTCTCTTTTTTTTTTAACTTGTTCCTTTATATCTTGGCTACTTGTTAACTTAATCCTTTTCTGCTGAACAAAATCCTATGCGTATAGCATTTCCACTCAAAGCACTCCACGGCGCAACTTCACCTGGGCAAAACCTAACAGGTACTATGCGAATCTATGCCCTCGCCAATGAGACACTTTTGCTCCAGCGTCCCTCTGCTGCGGGTTAACTCATTGCTCACGACGGCCCTTAAAGCCAACTGTAATGAGCCGATTATAAGCCACCGAGAAGGCCGACTATAGCCGAGGCAGCTCATTACGGCGTTAGGCTCGCCGACAACTGTGAACCGAGTATAAGGCCCAACATAAGGTGTGGCCAGCCAGGGGCAGTTCACAGTTGACGATCGGCACCCACGCTAGCTGGCCACAGTAAATCGAATAATACCCACGATTACGGGCCATAATGGCCCGGGTAGTTACTATGCGCGATCTCGGCTCCGATGTGTCTTAGGTGCGGCTGTGGTAAAAAAGAATTAACTCCCCGCGGAGGCGTAAGATGGGTGACAAATGTCTCCAATACCCACAGCTAGGGAAAGTGACTACAAAACCCGTTTGCCACGAACTTAAGCACGTCGAAGGCCTTCCGTGATTGGAAGTTTTACTATTTCACATATTTCAATTTTACTTAAAAAGCTTTCCTCCTATCCTCTATAACAATCCCTAAAGTACAGGATACAGAATAGGAGATAATCGCCAATGGGTGTAGGGACTCACAATTGGATGGCAGGGCATTCAACTGCGTTCCATGCTCGATCATACAAGATATTCAAAACTACCATCTACGATTAGAACATGAAAGGCGGTATTTTCTTCTTTTGTGTACAAATACAATTTATTCACACCACATGCTAACATTGCAAGTCATGAAATTATGTTTTAAACCAGAACCTGACATCAAACACAATTCAATTACAAGAATATACATAGCTATATTTCTCATACGACATGTCAAAATAGCAACAAAACATTCAGAAGACGACAAAATCAGCTTAAGTTAAAGAATTACACGTCAAGAATGGAGCCATTTATTACAAGTAGCAAAATATTACAGCCTAAAAGCTACTTTACTGTTTTAAGACTAACATCTACAACCCTGTCAAGTCCACAAAAGAGTTTTTCCAGGTATAATTAAGGGGGCGGCTGCATTGGAGTTTTTTCCTTGTCCGGTTGCCCACCTGTCCAGACAGAGAAAGGATTCATTAGTGAGAAGCAACTAAGTTAATGGGGAAACTAAAAAGGAAGACTTACCAACACCTGCTTCTTGGCCATCCTGGTCATCATCCTCCACTTGCACACCTGCCTCCTTAGGAGCAAGCAACCGCATACCCTCCTTCACCGCCACCTTCTCCTCCTTGGCAAACTGGGCAGTGACCACATCCATGCTGAAAGCCGCGCCACCATCTTTATCCGCATCAGCCTTAGCCTCCTCCAGAGCCCGAAGATAGATCTTAGCCATGACCCTAGGATAATCATCCATCCAGGATAGGTTGCCCTGCTTCCAGGTTCGGAAGTACATGTCCTGGAGCATTTCGTCCATCATCCCCCCATTCTCCTCAAACTCCCTCATCTGGGCCTCGGAAGCCGAGAACCTTTCAACGGCGGCATCTCTCTCCGATCGGTATCTCGAGCAGTCAACCAGAAGGGATTTCCGCATTGCCTCCATCTCCTCCCTTAACTTGGCTTGAGCAAGCTCTGCAGCCTCAAGTTTCCCGGATAACTCCTCTATCTGCTCAAGATCCGCTTTCCGAACCTCGTCCACCGTGGCAATGGCCATATTTATCTGCTCCTTGCAAGCAGCCTCCATCTTCCGCAATTCCGCCTTACTAGCCTCCTCCATAGTCTTCCTCAACCGCCCAGAGGCAGCCTCATGCTGAGAAATCTGAATGGCCTGATCAGCAAGCTGTTTGGCCTGATCCGAAACCATCAATCGTAGTCGGATGTTGGCACTCCCAATCTCCTCTCCAGCCTTAACCAGCCGGGCATGATGCCCCATCAGCTTCCTAGTCTCCTCCGCCACCCGATCAATATTAGCCTTGGCCTCGTCTCCCATGGTAATTACCCGAGTGGTAAGTAAATCGAGATCTAAGGACTTAGCCTCATCAAGCACCCGTACCATGGGATTGCGGGGAAGAAGGTGCTCACCGGTAGCCTCGTCAAAGGTAATATCATGGGAACCTGGATCCAGATCAGGGTGACCCGCAAATGGATTACGAGCCAAACTAGGATGATCAATCTGAATAACGGTAGGATTTTCAGACGGGTGCGGAGAGAGTGCGAACTCAGTATCCTCCTCCGTAATATCGTGAAGAGGCTGAACCGGGGGCTGAGGACCAAGTGAAGATTCAGATAAGGGATGGCTCCTCTTTCTCTTTTGAATGCCCTCGTCAATAACCCCGAGAAGAGGACGGTAGCCGACTACATCCCCGGAACGGTAGGCCGAAGGCTTCGGCTTGGCGGAAGCTTTGGAGAGCTTGTACTGTTCAAGCCTGTGCCGAAGATCTGAGGCCTTGGCCGTTTTACCTGCTTCTGATATGAAGAAAAAGTGTCACAAGCTTACATTGATCCATAATTCGAGAAAACACGGTAAATTAAAAGATAATAGAAGAAAGAAAACACATCTGTGGTTATACCAACCCTGGGGAGGAGTAGGATACTGCAATGAGTCCTGGATTTCATTCCAAGACGGGAGCGGATCATAAAATATTCCTAAGTCCCTATCATAAATGGAGCCCGCAGGAGTCAAAAGTTCACCTTGAGTCGTCGGAGCCACCTTGGCTGGAATAGTCTGAGGAGACTCGCTTGCACCAGTCCCAGCCTTGTCAGCTTTCCCGGATTTCTCTATCAAAGTCGGTTCCCCGTCCAGCCCTTCAAAAGCTTGGTGGAATGCATCATCCGTCCACTCCTGGATCTCGCCTGCTTACCCAGGAAGCAAGGCTCCGATGCCATCACCACCGTCGCCACCTTCCCGGTCACCTCCACCCTCACCTCTCTCCTCCTCTAAGTCTTCCTCCCCCTGGGTAAGTGGGCAATTGCTGGGGGAAGGGCCGTCCGACCTCTTAAGTTTCTTACCTCCGACGGCTGGAGGTTTTGTGAAAGGTTTCCTCTTGCCACTCTCTGCCGTGGCACCTCACTTAGCCTGAGCAGCCGCCCTCTCCTCCACCGTTTCCCTCAGCTTGACTACTGACTGCTGTGGAAGGATCAAGTTATACTCCAGAAGGGTCGCGTTTCTGATCAGGAAGGCAGCTGATCTATCTCTCCCGGGGATAGCTTCTACCTCAGCCGCCGTCTGAACCAGGCGGTCAGTCTCCACAACCGCAAAGCCACCTGTCGCTAGCAAAAATGAAAACGTATAAGAAGAAGCATCGCAATCAGAATGGAAATTATAAATAAAGCATCAACTTACATCCAGAAGTAAAACGCCGAATAGAAACAGAGTCGTCCCTGACGAAGAACCACTCCTTCTTGAACATGCTGAATTTGGAATACAGATCCAAGACCGGCTTGAAGGTTACAGCTGACTCCAAGCTGATGTATAAGGACCCCTTCTTATAGCCCCTCAGATTATATAAGTACCGGATCTCCCAGTTGGAAGGAGCACGACCATACTTCCTCTGGAAGATGACGAAGAGGCTCACCAGTATAGCATAGGAGTTGGGTTGAAGCTGGAATGGGGCCACCTTTAGATATGTGAGGAAGCTGGCTACCCAAGCGTTAAGAGGCGGAATGGCACCACACATGCAGTGGTATCCGCTGTAGGCAAAGTACCCTTCAGGAGGGTCGTATGGCATAACTTCTCTCCCTGGCAACAACATTCGCGCCCTATCAATTCCGAAAGAACGGGAGATGACATCAAGCTGCTCTTCCTTAAGGGAGCTGGGAAAGCAATCGGGCGGGGAGTTCAGAAGCTCCTGAGGGCCGTACCCATCCACTAGTGATCTCGGGGTAGATCCATGACGTTCCGGACCTGGCTGAACAGGGGGCACTGAGGAAGATTCTCCTTCGCCCTGGGACTTCTTTTTGTCTGATCGAGTTTCTTCTTTTCGAGACATTTATCTGCAACATAAAAAGCGTACTGTTAGAACGGAGGATGTAAACAAGCAAATGCAAAGGTTCATTCGGTGAGACAAATGCAAAGGTTCATTCGGTGGGACAAATGCAAAGGTTCATTCGGTAGGACAAATTCGAAGGTTCATTCGGCAGGGCAAATGCGAAGGATCATTCGGCAGGGCAAATGCGAAGGTTCATTCGGCAGGGCAAATGCGAAGGTCCATTCGGCAGGACAGATGCAAGGGTTCATTCGGTAGGACAGATACGAAGGCTCACTCGGTATTTGGGGATCTCGAGAGATCATCCGGTAATTCAAAATAGGCCCATTCGGCATTTAAACGTACCTGGTTCGGTAATCAGGTTGAGTCAGTAATCAGGTTGGTTCGGCTATCTCAAAACGATGAAGGATGACAATAACCTAAAGCCTCTATTTTAAGCAAAACATGTCGACCGGACCAACCGGTTCGGCACACCCAAGACCGAACGAAGCCATCTCAGCCACAAGAAACAAAGCGCGGCACCTACAAGCACGTACCCCACTTTGGGGGGCAAGTGTTGGATATATTTCAACCGGTCTCTCCGAACCAAATACCATCTCACCCAACCTGTTTCCCACCGAACCAAGTAAGCCGGACCACCCAACATGCTTCCCACCGAACCAAGTACACCGGTCCACTCAACATACTTCCCACCGAACCAAGTACACCGGTCCACTCAACATGCTTCCCACCGAACCAAGTACACCGGTCCACTCAACATGCTTCCCACCGAACCAAGTACGCCGGACCACCCAACATGCTTCCCACCGAACCAAGTAAGCCGGACCACCCAACATGCTTCCCACCGAACCAAGTAAGCCGGTCCACTCAACATGCTTCCCACCGAACCAAGTAAGCCGGACCCGCTCCACCAGACCAGATTACATCAGCCCAGGCCCACCAGCTGCTGTATACCTCCAAGACCCTACCCCTAGCCTCACTCTATAAATAGAGGGGCAGTGGTACAACAATGGGGGACAAGTTTGAGAGCTCAAGCACGGAGAGAACTTTCAAACAACTTTCTTTTACTTGTATCAAAGCTTTGTACTTGTAATCAAAACAAGAGAAGAGAAATAACATATAAAGTGGACGTAGGCACATTCTGGCTGAACCACTATAAATCTGCGTGTCTTTTTACAGTTTAGCCCCTGTTTTTCATATATTTGCATAAATCACTCAAATCACTAAGAACAACATAAGGTCTACTAAATCATACAACTTTGAGGTGTTTGTCCATTTTTTGTGCAAACAAATACTAATTTTATATATTTAAAAATAGTAAGATTATACGTAAAATCTTAAAATTTAAAAATTCAAAACTAACTTATAATTATAAAATTTTCAAAACATATAATTTTAGAAATCTAAAATTTAAACCTTTATAAAAATAACATTTATATATAATATCTTAAAATCAATATTTATTAAAACCATATATTTCCCTTCAAAACCATGGAAATCATTTTCAAAATATTTATATATATAGACCAACGTTGTTTGTATATAATTTTCTATCCTATGGTCAAGTGATACAGATATTTATCATTTCAATCCGCAATTTAAAATCTACGGGTATATATCTTTTCAACCCGCAATCCCAAATTCAATGTCCATGAAAATCGCTTGGGTTTATCATTTCAACCCATAACGATTTTCTCCTATTCTACAAGATCATTCGGGTATGTATCATTTCAACCCATAACGATTTCTATACTAACAGGGAACTTGTAGAGTGATAACAATTATGAATATAATATAACATATCAATAACAGGCATATATCATGAATAACAGATAAAATATAAATAACAGATCATGGTGTTAGATATCTCAAGTGAACAGTTACAAATAATGGCATATCATATATATAGCAATAACTAGCAACAACATATTTCAATTGTCGTTTCAATTGAAATCAAATCTAATAAATATAAGGATGTTAATCGTGAGTGATTGCTCACCTTTCGAGGCTAGAGATGGACGAGAATGAGATGAGTTACGAATCCAAGCACGAATTTCAAAGCAAAGCAAGATTGGCACGAATTCGACGAACAGGGCTGATAACAGGAATCGATGAGAACAGATCAAATCAACTTGATATAAATGGAAAATGTATATGTACTCTATTTTAAAACAATACTCATATACTTATGAATATAAACAAATGTATAAACATAGGTATAAACGTACATACATACTATATTTAAAAATCAATAATTATAAAAGAAATCAATATAACTTAATATATATGAACCCAACAAATCAAATATAAGCTATATATATATTATTAAAAATCATTGTTTAAATTAAAACACATGCAAAATTAAAAGTCAATATAAGTTTACCAAATCATACTGTATTTCTAAACTCAACCAGATCCTACATACATATAAACTATGCAACCTAGATATACTAACAGACCGCACATAACTTATATACCTATTATATTTAACAATATTTATTATAAAACAATACAAACTTACTATATTATTATATCTACACTTTAAACAAATCAAAACAAATCTGTATAAAAAATATACTATACACCCAACAGATTTCATATATAAACATATATATAAACAACTTTATAATATAATATATAATACTCCTTTGACAAACGATGTACTATATTGAATAAACAGAACAACTTTGATTCTATATATATATACCTACAGTAATATAGGTAAAACTAATAATATATACATACTAACATATTACTGTACTCAGCAAACAAAGCAAATATTAACTAATTTATATAACAACTTGTACAATATAACCTTTAAAACAAACAAACTAGTATATAAACAATCTCATAATATAATATATAATACTGCCCCTATTATAATATATAACATATATATTATACTTTAAATATACATATTGTAAAAGCCAACACAGATTTGTATATTACTATATTATAGCAAGCAGGTTACACATTTATTATAAGATTTAGAAATATATGATATTTAAAAATATCAATACCTACACATTCAACAAAGGAGGAAAGGGAAGCCGCCTTCAGCCTAGCATGGAGGAGGAACGGGTCAGAGGGGAAGAGGAGGTCGGCTATGGCTATTGGGCGGAGGGTTGTGGTGATGCCTGCGGCTGCCAAGTGGTGGTCAGTGGTGGAGGCAAGGAGGGAATAAGGGGGAAGCCGAGGCTGATGGTTGTGAGAGAGAAAAGGGAGAGGGGAGGACGAGTTGCTATGGTGGTTCGGCTGCGTGCTACCATGGAGGAGGATGGGAGCGGAGCAAGATCTGGACGAAGCGGCAGTGGGTTGGTGGAGGATGGCGGATTCGATTGGATGAGGTGGCGATTTGCTCGGTGATGGAGAGGAGTACTTTGGTGGTGACAGTTTCAAAGATGGAGGAACGAGCAGGGAAGAAAATGAATGGCAGATTATATAATTATGTTATATATTTTTTTCTTTGAGAACAATGAACAGAACTAAGAATGTGGAATAGAAAGAGACGAACCACCATCATATATGAATTGGAACAGGGAAAATCAATAGTCATGCGTTGAATTCTGGATTTATTTAACAGCTAGTGGTTGCTTGGATATTACATGGTAGATAATGAATGGACAAAAGAAATTCAAAAGGATCGAAACGTACCGATACGGTGAACCGTTTTGCAGATTCCGTTGTGCACCGGACATCAAAATTGACAATTGAATATACTGCGAAGATCAGCACGACAAGACAATCAAAACGGTACACAGATCTCAACTATACGACCATACTATCAAAAGTCGATATTCGGTATCGAAAAATGCTGCTAAAATGCCGAAAATAAGAAAAACGGAGCAATAACAGTCCAAATTTGGCGAAACGAAATATGACGTCTCACTCAGAAGATGATTTACAAATTTATTGCATAAAAATATTCAGGTTTGGAAAACATTTTATCATCATCAAATATTAACTGATTTAAATTGAAATAAAATTACATAATAAAATAAACTTCCATATTATCTGATGAAAATTTACCATTTACTATATTTAAATAGATGTATTCCAAATATTAAATTTTTATTTTCAAATTCAATTATTTAAAATTTCACAAAATTCCAATTAATTACGTTATTAAAACTATTAAAATTTTACGGGTCGTTACAATGTTGAATATCAAATCTATTATGCTAATTTCAACAATTGAAATTTGTCATATTATTCTTATCAACATTGCTCATTACTTCTAACTGCATTAGTCTTTCTCATAAAGACACAATCTCGGCTGATGGATCACACCCTTCGGTTACGACCACCAAAATCATATTTTGATAGCGTACTTAGAATTCTTTTGGATTTGTGCATCATACCATATAGAGTCAACACTCTTAATGTTTTAATTAAACAACCGAGGATTATTTATAATTTCGACATTAATAAGAAACTCATAGTTTCTCTTCGATGTACGAAAATACTTATTAGACATTCTAATGTTATGTGTTCATTCAGGTTAGTTAATTTCATTTCGTCTCATATAATCAGTTCTATCTATGGATCGTATCCAATTCCATTTAGCTATCAATAATTCCTCAAAGAAATTCCTTTACAATGAAGTTGGTATATCTTGAACCAACAATTGTTTCTCAGTGTAAATAGAATAGGGATTCATAAACGCTTTATGAATTTCTGTACTTATAAAACTGATTTGGTTTTAGTTTACAAAAACTATGTTCAAAACATAAATATTGATAGAGTTAGGGGTATGCCCTAGGGGCAATTATGTAATTTGTTACATATATCTAACTCGTTGACCAATCTTGTTTGAAATAAAAGGTATTTTCTTCCTATTATATACTTGATATAATGTGACTATATTAATTAATTAACTTAATTAAAAGTATATTTAATAGAAAAATCCATAAATGGTATATTTTGTGATAGTAGTTACAAAGTGTTGTAACCGTGAGTAATTTATCACAACGAAATAAATATACCATTTTAAATGTTCCTAGTCAAGATGCATCGAGACTGGATATCGACGTATCCGTTGAGACTGGAGTAGGTAACGCTCTTCAAATGTTGGGCAGTGTATTACTCATGACTGCTGGAGGCACCTAGGGGTTACGTACTAATAGTTATTGGATAACTATGGAACGACTCACTCGATAGTTTTATGTTGGTTAATATAACTAAGGTCAAACAGAAAATATCGATGTGACTGATTTACACAGTTCTCTCGACTTGAGAATACTGTGGATCTTTAATATGAAAGCTCCGCTTTGATTATAGCCAAATCATGGCATGGCGTCCATCGAGTGACTATAGTTGGGTCGAGTGGAAGTATTGGAAGTGAAGCACTATTCAAGAGAGGATTCGTCTCCTCAGTTATATGCGGTTAGTATCACAGTCAACTCAAGTCAACTCAAAGTCAAAGTCTCTGGCCAGAGCATTTCGGTTAATAATAATTGTTATTATTTAACCAAGGACTTTGTATTTGGACTATAAAGTTGAATGAGGATGAGGTTGGAATTTTGACCATTAACGAATTCCATAAGTCCAAAGTGATATAGTTTTGATGAAGATAATTGGTGTAAACAAATGTCACAACCGGGTAACGCTTATTAAACTAAAATTGGATTTTTACCGAAAATGAGTAAGCGATAACTTTGGCCATAATGTCACACCACCTGCTAAGTGACATGTGAACGTTAACAATAGAATAGTTTGATGTTAATCGCTGACCAAATTTACACCCAAGAGTTACACAGCCGAAATGATGAATTCCCTTAAGATCGAACGATTTAATTAGTTTATAATTGTTATAAATTAATTAAATTAATTAATATTTATGAAATATTAATTATAAAATCTGAATATGATTTGAGAAATAAATAATGTTATATATATTTATAACAGTTATAAATATATCGATCGATATACAATATCGACAAGCGATTAAATTAGATTTAATATCATAGTATTTTGGCTTGGGCTTAGATGGGTTTAAGACCCATCATTAGGGCTGCAAAATTTCTGTTTTGGGAAGGTCTAGGGGTGACTAAAACATAGGGAATTGGCTTGGAGATAATGGGTTGAGCTCAAGTGAGAATGGGTAAAATGGTTTTCCTCGTTTCTCTCTAATACAACCTTATATATATATCTGTGTGTGTGTGTGTGTCTCTAAAAATAAAAAAAGAACTTTTTTGGCCGCCATTACCTTCTACATTGCTGGTTAAAACATAGCTCTCAATCCACTTCAAAATTCTCAAATATATTTAAAATTAAAATAATATTATTCGATAGTTAAAGGTCGGTGATTCCGGACTTGCAATCTAACAAATCAAGAACAGTAAAAGGAAGGGAAGTCATTGCTTCAACGTGGATTCAAAGGCATCATTAAATTGGTAATTTTAATTCATATCATAGTAATTAAATTATATTCTATGATCCTATAATGAGCAATTTCATATATGTTTAAATATATTGCTACTCTATGTTTAGTTTGGTGGGATTTTTGTAAGTAGATGTGGTTGTCACAAATCAGTTTGGTTATGTGAATAATTTGTTTATTATACTATTTGATTTATGTATAGACAAATGTTGTTTACTGTACAAAATCAATTTTTGCCATTAATAATTGTTTTATATATATTTGTTGATAAATTCATATATATATATATATATATTAGCGTAAATTTCTCTCTCATAATAGCATATATGCATATATAAGATATATATATGATTTAAAAATTTTAGTACACTTATTTATATATAATATGAATTTAAAAATTAATTATCATACATATATTCATATTTTTAAATTAACATTTATTGAATTTTGAATTGTTTATTATATATAAAATAATTATTACTTTAAAAATTCAATTTTATATTTAAAAAAAATATTATATCATTTCAGAAACATATAGAAAAAATTTAGGAATTTGTCAATAAAGTTTATTATATTGGAAAAACTGTTTATGATTTATTAAAAATAATAATTTAATTGAAAAATTCTTCAAATTTTTTTGAAACCTTTCGTTCATGATCCTAGAATTTCTAAAATTTTAAATTTTTAATAATATATTATTTTATATTAAATAATTATTGCCGAAATCAATGTATTTGTTTTTAAAAATAATATTTCAACTTTGAAAATTCTCCTGATTTTTCCTAAGCTCTATTTTATGATCCTAGATTTTCTAAAATTGTAAAATTTTAATTTTCATCAATAGTTATTTTATGTTAATTATTTATGGATGAAAACATTATTTTATTCATAATATATACAAATTAAAATACTAAAATTATTATGTTTGCAAAACTAAGTTAATTTTGAATTATAAATAATTTTTAATAATTGTTCTCTCTCTTTTTATATATATATTTATCTGTATATAAATGTTTTATGTTCATATATTATATATATAATATTTATACACACATATGTGTGCGCGCGCGCGTGTGTGTGTATCTATACTATAATGCAAAACCTTGGTCAAACCGGTCAAAGTGAAGCCTTTTTTGGACTTCCATTAATACCCCTATCTGATAATGGTTGAAAACAGTTGTTGCTGGATAGTTTAGACATTTTTCCTGTACCCACGACGCTTCACGATATCAATAGTTACGCTCCCATGTTCCCACCAACAAGCGTCTTTTCTCATTTTCCACTTCCATGTTCTCCAAAAATATCTTTTCTTCTCCAATGCTTCAACAGACAAATCAACCTCATAAATTCATCAATTACTGTCAATTTTTTCCTCATCTGTTACCAACAAAAAACGTATAGGGACGTCGGTCATTTGCCAACATCGTACTCAATTTACATACCTCACCGCCCCAGTCCGTTCCAGATCTCAGTTTAGAAAGCTCGCTGACTGTCTGAAAATGAAGAAATCGCTTATTTTCTTATCCATTTTTCTATTAATTTATCTACCTTCTCTTCCAATCAAGGTGAGATTTTGTTTTTCCAGTTGAATTTAGATATTCCTATTTTAAGTGTGCACGTTTTTTGACAGAAGGATGTTTTAGAAATCTGATATAGGGAAGAAGATTCAGGCGGATGTGAATGGAGATGCTTATGAGTTGGTCGATCCTTCAAAAGTTGAGGAGAAGATTAGAGTTGTTCCAAGTGGTTTGTCGATCGATTCCGATGTTGTTAAGAGGTATATGTTTACTCTATTTACTGCCATTTCTTCTTTTCGATCACAAGATCACATCTATCTTTCAAGTGGAACCAAGTTCAAGTCGGATATTTAAAACTGCGATTACACTATTTAAAATCATTGACTGTAATTTGTCTCTTTTTTAATCGAACAAAAAATGCATAATTTTATATTACGATTGAGATTCAACTCTCTATCACTAAAGTCGGAAGTGATGATGGACTTTTTGTTAAAGAAGGTACCCATAAATTTTTTTTACATATTGTTACTGGGTTAATGGCTTGATTGCTTGAATGACTTAAATGAGATTATCTCTTTTTCATCTTAAAACTAAAATTGATTATGATTCCAGTTTTGTAACTATTAACATATTTTATGTTACTATCTAAAATAGATGTTTATCATCGAGATAGTTGTTTCATCATCAACTGTATGTTAACCTTTAGTGAAAAATTGGAGGAGAAAGGTCGGTGTTGTTTATTTAGGCTTCTTTTACATTTTTAGTTTTTATTTTTATGAACCGTGAATCTTCTTCTTTATTGAATTGCAGTTATGTTGTGACTGGGAAAAGCGATATCTTGATTCCAAAATTGGTGATCAAAGGTGAAATGTTAAATGTTTCTGAGTTTTGTTTCTATTTTTTCCAAAGTTGGATCTTGATTTCCCTTTATATGATAATTTATTTTCATCCACATTTTGTTTTTTTGGCTTATATAATTATCAATTCTATGTTGAAATTCATACTTGCCAACCACTAAAAAATATGAATGTCTGTCTAAATAGAAATGCCAGAGTTTAGATTTACTTTAATGATAGAGTGGCACGAATGTTTTCTAAACAGAGGACATGAAAATAGCTGATGTATTAAAATGGAAGCCTGCTCCGACTATGGTACAACTTTCCACTTTTGTTTATACAACCTCTTCTTCATTATATAGCAGGAATACTACTATACGAAACTACCTTCTACCGTCTGCATTCGATAGAAATCTTCTAAATTGGCATAGCACATGCGTTTATATTTCTATACATTTGTTGTTTATATTAATCTAATTCATTTTAACTCCCCGCTTTTACTTTACAACTGTTTAAATACAATAACAAAGCCATATTCACTATGGTTGGGAAAATTATATGGTCAATACCAGTAATTAATGCCTATGAGCAAATCAAGTTATCATTTGTCTCAAATTTTACAATGGTATTATCAACTAGGCAACTGATGTTTAAACATTGCAAGTACAAAAGAGTTAAATAAGCTTGCTGTTATACCAAAAAATGGACAATTTAATAACTTAAAAGCACACAAACTATCACCAGGTATGCTCTCTTTTAAGAAATAAAGATATATTCGATGTATTGAAAGCACATAAACCATAAACTATCACTAGAACCATTTTCTTAGATGTTTCTTAAAGATCTATCATTTTCATCGATGTTTCTTGAAGATCAAAAATAATTTGTTAAAAGGGGATGCGCTTGGAGTCACTCTTATTAACTTATGTTAATGAAATGAGTCTCAGATAATGTTATAAGTGCTTAGGTATTTTTCTTCTTCAGTCTCATTACAAAGTTCGTTTTTTTGACATTACTCTACATATATATCAAAACTGTTTTTGTTCCTATCAATTAGAGATGTGCTTCTTTATGTTTCTTCCAAATCTCTTGAACTTCTTGTAACAACCCGGGATTTGCATTACCAATTAATAAATAAAAGTTAGGATTTTTATTTATTTTAATGAAGTATAAAAGGATTTGGAAAAACAAAAATTTATTTGGAAAAGGCTATTTTAATTAAATGGGAAATATGGGATTTAAAATGAGGATAAAATGTTATTTTTGGAAAGTTAAATATTTTAAGAGAAATTTTAAAACGGGTTTGGGTAAGAAAAAAAAATGAGTTTTATAAACATATATGAACACTTAGACTAATTGTTGGAAACATGTAAATAACTCTCTTCTTATTGGGTTACTAAACCTAGCCCAATAACCCACCCTAAACCTCCTCTATAAATTATCTCAAACTCTCCTAACCTCATTCATTCATCCCTAATCAAAATCCTAATCATTTCCTAAAGCTTCTTAACAAAAATGGCCTCTATCTTCATCTTCTTCTAGTTTTAGCTTATGCAAGTCATTCTATGCAAAGGTAATGCAAATACCCACCTCAAATCAGTTTTTATTTTTTTCTAATTTTTGAAATTTAATTGGTAACACTTGATTTGTGGTGTTGCATGAATATCAAAGCATGTTGATTATCATTTCTTCCATTTGGACATTGCACACAAGTTGCTTGCTATATTGGTTGAGGTAAAATTGCTAGCTAAATCCTTTTTTACTTGATGCTTCTATAATTTTCGTTTTGGAATTGTAGCTGAAACGAAATCAGGCATAACTTCTTCATTTCTCATCCGTTTTTGGTCAGATTTTTTTTGCTGCAAACTAGATTCAATAAGGAACACTTTTTGTTCAGTGAGTTTTCTGTAATTTTGCCATTTAGATGACCTGAAATGCATTCAAAGATAGAAGACCAATTCTGTCTTTAACAAGTTATCTTGAGTTTCAATCTGATATTGTTTTACATGTATCTCTCTCGTTTTTGATCCGAATTAGATAATTTTGGATGTTTCGGAAAGCTTAAAACATATGCTACAATTTTTGTTCAGTGAGTTTTCTGTAAGTTTGCCATTTAGATGACCTGAAATGCATTCAAAGACAGAAGACCAATTCTGTCTTTAACAAGTTATCTTGAGTTTCAATCTGATATTGTTTTGCATGTATCTCTCTCGTTTTTGATCCGAATTTGATAATTTTGGATGTTCCGGAAAGCTTAAAACATATGCTACAATTTTTGTTCAGTGAATTTTCTGTAATTTTGCCATTTAGATGACCTGAAATGCATTCAAAGACAGAAGACCAATTCTGTCTTTAACAAGTTATCTTGAGTTTCAATCTGATATTGTTTTGCATGTATCTCTCTCGTTTTTGATCCGAATTAGATAATTTTATATGTTCCGGAAAGCTTAAAATCTATGCAACAATTTTTTTTCAGTGAGATTTCTGTAATTTTGAGTCTAACTAGGTCAAAAATTGATTTTTCTACTATCTTCCCGAGAGCGATACACATATTAGCTCTGTGGATGAAACTGAAACTATTTTGGTCATAACTTTTAGCCGCTAGTCGGAATTTGACGATTTTGGTCTCGTTGGAAAGATGGAGTTATGAACTCCATATTTGGAAAGTTTGGTCATCATCTGAGTTCATTAGACCCTTCAAATTTCCTATAAGAGTTGAACCCAGATCGCTGTGCAAAACAGTGCATTTCATGTTTCTGTGTCCGACGTTGGATCGTCGCTATGCCTTCGTTTCTAGTCGGAATCGAGTAATTCTTGTTAAGTTCTGAAGTAGGAATGTCGGACTACGTTCCTACAAATTTTCATGCCATTCGGATTCAGTCTACTGGTCCGAATAATTTTCCGAACTTGGGTTCGCGTCAGTTTTGGACTATTTTCCAACACTTAGAATATTTTCAGTGATTTTTTGGTTTTATCGATTTCTTTGAGATTTGTCTCTGGATTTTGTACACGGGCCTTATAAAAAGGTTTTAAAAGGATTTTTCGCTCCGAAATGGCTTTCGAAATTATTATATAATATTATTTTTAATTAGTAAACTATTTACTCCATAATAGGAGAGTTTTCAAAAGCCATTTTAAAGTGTTCTCAAAATCAATTATAAATCCGTTTCGAACCATTATTTTCTATAATAAAAATCTCACACTCACTTTTTAGCACGTCGAGCGAAGTGGAAAGGTGCTTAAACGGTTAGGAAATCTCCGGCCTATGGAACCGTGTGTATTTTCTTTCCGGTTAATCCCCGACCTATTCGATTGATCGTTTTGACCTTTGGGTCTAGTTTACCGATGATACGAGGTGGACTTTTTATTGTTTGGAGTGTGAGCTTGCTATTGGTTAGTAAACCGTTTAGTGCGAACGTGAGGTATGGGACTCATTGTTAACACTTTACGGGTTCCTCTCCAAGAAGTTTGTGACACATTAGCCTCTGGGCAGCCAGTACTGGACCTCTGGGTCACCACGCCTCTGGGCAACCATCTCTGGACACCTGTTCTATGGAGCAGTTTCTTTTTCGGCATGTGCCTCTGGGCCTTTATCCTTCTGGGAAGGATCTCGCCGTCTCGCGCGTTCCGCATCTGTGCGAGTGATCGATCACAACTCTACAGTACTTGGCAATAACGACTCCGATCAGTGCACGTGCTATACTTGTATTATCTGATGATTTTTATATCCATTCGAGTACCGCCATTCGGTGTTGGTTCTATGGAACCATACGATGTAAGTGCGATTACCTTGTGGATTCACAGTGTCTCTGGACACTGCTTTTCAGTGTTTGATTTCATTGACTTTTCAGTATATCCCCATTGCTCTTTGGAGCATCGATCTTTGCTTGGGCATTGATTACAGACTCTGGTCACTATTGGGATTATTGCCTATGGGCAACTTTATATAGCTTTGGCTACGCCGATGATATGAGGCGATCTTATTTATTCAACACTTTGGTGTTGATATTCTCTTTGGAGATTTTTACTGTTGATTGATGATTAGGGACCGACATTATATTCATGTGGTCCAAAATGCTCTTCTCTTAGGAAAAGTACTGTTTCATTTATGTACCGCATTATTATATATCTCAGTTATTACTGATTGTTTAGCTAGCCTGACCCGAGTGTTTTTCGCTCGGGTCAGACCGAGTTGTTTCAGGTTAGGTCTCTGGACTTAGCTTCTGTGCTTCCGCTTGGACATTATCTGCTTGCTGATAGATAGCGCTTTTATTTGTCCACTATTCCGCTACTCTGTTATTTTTCAGACTTTGATATGTACATATTTTTGACTCACATGTGTGGGCAGTGGCTTTGTACCCACTTGTAGTATTTGGATCTGTATTGACGATGTATTGTTCTGGGATTTTATATCTGTTATGTGATGTTTTATCATGCTTGTTCTGATAGGTCTTTAGCCATTGTAATTTCGTTATAAATATTTATTGAATATGTCGAACCACCTGATTGAGAAAAATTTAAATAGATTCCACCTTTCGATGTATTCGGTAGATAGTTATAGGTTGATTACAAATGGTCGCTTCCACTATACTCTATTCTCCGCTTTAACAGACAGTATTACTCCCGTAATACTCTTTGTTACAGTGAGTCTCAGAGTGGGGCATTACAGTTTGGTATTAGAGCCAAGGTTCAGAATTAAGCATAACAAACACAGAACATACACGTAGTACAATACGTTATAATACGATCCAAATTGAACATATCCACCTTTAGATAAATAAGTTAGGAATATGTGTAGGAATCTATTATATTCCGTAATATTCCTTAATGAATTATCTATTTTTGAATCGTGCTTAACTAAATCTACCGATCATTTTTTTAAAGAGTGTCCCAAGCCTTTTTCTGCCGCTATTGTAAGAAGGAGGGTCATCATTATTCCACTTGTCCTACTGCACCTCCTAGATCTGGCAAGCTTAATGCTGCCAAGGCTCCTAAATCTTCAGCTCAGCCTCGAGGTACGCATCCTTCCATTCTCGAAGGTTCTATTTTATTTCATGGTAGATCTTGTAGAGTTCTCTTTGATACGGGTGCCTCTCACTCATTCGTATCAAAGGAACTAGTTGATACTTTATCTTTGGATGTTACTTGTTTGGTTTCTTCACTAAGGATTGTGAATCCCATCGGCGGATCCACGACCCTTAGCTTGCTTTGTGAGGATATAGATATTGATCTTTGTGGATTTTCTTTCCGTGCGAATCTGCACGTTATGGAGTATTTGGGCTTTGACATGATTCTTGGCATGGATTGGCTCGCTCAGTACGACGCCAAAATCATTTGTTCGGAGCGGATATTATTTCTTCGTCATCCTGACTCGTCCGCTCCGTTAGCTATTGCTCTTCAGGATGTTGGGATTTCTGATATTACTTTATTTTCTCTTGATTCACGAGATGAGGATGTGGACATATCTCGTATTCCTGTTGTTCGGGATTTCCCCGATATATTCGAACCAGTATCAGGCTTACCGTCAAAGTGGGCCACTGAGTTCCACATCGATCTCATTCCAAGCTCCCACCCAGTTGGGCGTCCTCCCACGAGGATGTCTATTAAAGAGAATGAAGAAATCAAGAGCAGTTAGTTGAGCTTGAAGCGGAGCAGTTCATCCGATCCAGTTCTTCACCATGGGGTGCTGCTGTGGTCTTCGTTAAGAAGGTTGATGGCTCTCTTAGGCTTTGCATTGACTATCGCAAGCTCAATGAGCTGACCATCAGAAATCGCTACCCACTTCCTCGGATAGACGACATGTTTGACCAATTGAGCGGTGCAAAGGTCTTCTCTCAGCTTGACCTTGCCACCGGATTCCATCAGCTACGAGTCGCGGAAGACAGCATTCCTCTTACAGCATTTCGCACTCATTATGGTTCTTTTGAGAGGTTGGTCATGCCGTTCGGCTTGACGAACGCTCCGGCTTTCTTCGTCGATCTCATGAATCGAGTATTCAGGGAATACATCGAAAGATTCGTTCTGGTTTTCATCGACGATATTCTTATTTATTCTAGATCCGAGGCAGAGCATGCTCATCATCTGCGGATCGTCTTGGATACTCTTCGTCAGCATCAGCTTAGGGCCATGCTCTCCAAGTGCCATTTCTGGGAGAGTAAGGTCAAGTTCTTAGGTCATATTGTTTCTTCTGAGGGTATTTCTGTTGATCCTGCCAAGATCGAAGCTATTCAGAATTGGAAGCAGCCTGAGAACGTTCATGATATTCGCAGCTTCCTTGGTTTGGCGAGTTATTACCGTCGATTTATCAAGGATTTCTCTCGTGTTGCACTTCCCCTCACGACTCTGACTCGTAAGGGGGTTCGCTTTATTTGGTCTGATAAGTGTGAAGTTTCTTTCCAGCGATTGAAGGAACTTCTCACTCATGCTCCTATCCTTGTGGTTCCTAAGAGTAACCAGGATCTTGTTGTTTACACCGACGCTTGTGGTAGCGGCCTCGGTGTTGTGCTTATGCAGAAGGATCGGGTAGTTGCTTATGCTTCTAGGCAGCTACGTCCGAATGAGGTTCGCTATCCGACTCATGATCTTGAGTTGGCAGCTATCGTCTTTGCTTTGAAGACGTGGCGTCACTTTCTATTAGGAGAACGCTTCACTCTTTACACCGATCACAAGTCGCTGAAGTATTTATTCAGTCAGAAGGATCTTAATATGAGGCAGCAGCGATGGCTTGAGTTTCTCGCCTCATATGACTTAGACATTCAGTATACCCCTGGCAAGGGTAATCGTGTGGCTGATGCACTCAGTCACAAACACTCGGCAGTAGTTTCTATGATGATAGCCGAGTGGGATATTCTTGAGACTCTTTCTATGTGTGATATTCGAAATCGAGCTCCGTCTTCTGATCCACAGATCTTGCTATTCAGCTTGGAAGCTCGACCTATTCTATTGGATCGCATTGCCCATGCTCAGCGGCAGGATCCAGACTTGTTGCGATATATTCATCTCCTTGAGTCGGGATCTAGTGTTGAGACATTGTCGGATTATTCTATTGATTCTCATCGGTGTCTTCGTAGGAAGAACCGTATTTTGGTACCATCTGATCTATCACTTAGGTGTGACATTCTAGACGAGTGTCATCGCACTAAGTACACTATACATCCCGGGTCGAGTAAGATGTATGCCGACATGTGTCGCCTATTTTATTGGGAGGGCATGAAGAGTGATGTTGCAAGTTATGTAAGCCGTTGCATCACTTGTCAACATATCAAAGCTGAGCATCAGCGTCCATCTGGTCTTCTTCAGCCGCTAGAGATTCCATTGTGGAAATGGGATCAGATATCCATGGATTTTATTGACGGTCTACCTCGATCGAGGTCAGGCCATACTTCTATTTGGGTCATCGTCGATCGCTTGACCAAATCAGCTCATTTCATTCCTATTAAGTCCACTCAGACTGCTCCTCAGCTTGCTAAGCTATATGTGAAGGAAGTCGTTCGACTTCATGGCATTCCTAGCTCTATCGTCTGTGATCGAGACACTATCTTTACTAGTCACTTCTGGAAGTGCCTACAGTCAGCTTTGGGCTCAAAGCTGAATATCTCGACTGCTTATCATCCTCAGACTGACGGTCAGACGGAGAGGGTGAATCGTGTTTTAGAGGATCTTTTGCGCTGTTGTATTCTGGATTTCGGAGGTAGTTGGGAGGATCACTTACCGCTTGTAGAGTTCTCCTACAACAACAGCTTTCAGTCTAGTATTGGCATGGCTCCTTTCGAGGCTCTTTATGGAAGGCCATGTCGTTCTCCTACGCGTTCGTTAGAATCTGGCGAGAAGCTCCTTCTTGGCCCAGATTCAGTTCGGGAATCTTCTGAGAAAATTATTCTTATTCGTCAGAGAATGAAAGAGGCGCAGAACCGTCAGAAATCCTACGCGGACAACCATAGGAAGCCTCTTGAGTTCTCCATTGGTGATCATGTCTTTATTCGGATATCTCCTATGAAAGGGGTTGTGCGTTTCAGCTCTACAGGGAAGTTGGCTCCTCGCTATGTTGGACCATTTCCTATTACGGAACGCATTGTCCCCGTGGCTTATCGAGTGGCTCTACCTGCTCACTTCTCTGGAATACACGACGTGTTCCATGTTTCCCAGCTTCGCATGTGTGTCCGCGATCCTGATTCTATCATTGAGCCGCATGCTGTGCCTGATTTAGAGATCTTACCTGATTTATCTTTGGAGCAGCAACCTCTTCGTGTGCTTGATTCGGAGGTTAGACGCCTTCGCAACAAAGAGGTCCCACTTGTGAAGATTTAATGGTCACCGAATCCTAAGGACTGCACTTGGGAGACCAGAGAATCTATCGAACACTCTTATCCTGGCTTTCTCCCATCTTCTTCTACGGGTGAGAATTCTCTATTTTATCTCTATCACTTCTTTTGTGGATTTGACGTTATAGACGACATCTATCTTAAGGAATTGCGGGGACGCAATTTTCTTAAGGGGGGGTGTCAAGACCCGTAAATCCGTACTCCCTGATTAAACACTAATCTCCATTGATTAACTCGAGGGGCATGGAAATACGAACCCTGAGGGTTTAAGAAAAAGAAAAAGGCAGAAGAAGAAGAAAAGAGTAGAAGAAGAAGAGAAGAACAAAGAAGAGAAGGAAGAAGAACAACAGAACAACATCAGAAACAAAAAACAATATCAGAATCTCACATATCGCAGCGGAACAACATATAATAGATAATTGAATAATCTTTAAACAAAGAACTATATCAGTTTATACATACATCAATCATCAGAGTCAATATACAACAATGGACAGTTATATAACTTGTCCTCATACAGAATACACAGCGGAATAAATAATATCAGATACAAATACTACGTCTCGCCATCCATACTTGCTTCCAAAGCTCCAGAATATCCAGAATATCCTGATAACCTAACTCTAGACTGCCCGTGTGGAAATTGGTGGGCACCCAGAGTTTAGAAGGGAAACAATAAACTCCGAGTCAGTCATGGTGACTGGTGTGAGATCGTAAAACAGTTATTTTTCAAAACAAAAACAGGATAATTTTAAAGTCAATTCGAAATGCTTTTGGAAAATGAAACTACCATAAGACCTCCCACCACACACACAATGCAAACGCAGACTTGGAGGAGATTTCTTCTTATGTTAGTCAAAGATGCTTACTACGCAAAATCAAATCATTTTGGATATTATTATTAGTGCATAGTGGAAAACATTTCGAAAGTAGAATATAAATCTTAGCCAGCATAGGTACCATTATATTATGCCTGCTATAGCTGCCTCCTGAGGAGACAGGTTATACAATTGAAATCGTAAAGGCTCGTATTGTTTCTTTGGATTTCCAACAAATGGTCAGGCTAAGGAACTTCCTATTCCACGAAGGAACGCCTCTGGAATGACGTCCTGAGAACCTAATCGGATCTCTGCCAACACAAGGCCGGGTTACCTCTGCAAAAATAGGTAACTACTGACACGCGTATGCCATCCCTCGATCGTAACCGATCTTCCCGAGGATCCCCGATTCGCAACAAACCACATAATAAAAATGCAGCAACCACATAGGTTAAGTATCTGGGCTCCATACCATGATACCACCTCTATCCAGAAGGAATGACATACACTAAGGGGCGCTACTCCCTAGAACCTTGCCGCATCCTTCCTGTTTTGACCATTTCCGGGGTGTGAGGCTCGTCGAAGTCTCGTCCACAAAGCTACGCTTTCTACAAAGCCATGCTTCGGGTCAAACAAATGATCAACCTATGATCACCAAGATATAAGATCAAACAAATGATCATATCGTAAATGATCAAACACTGATCATTTCATAGCAACACTCAGTATGCCACGTTACCAAATTGGGAGTATATCGCTGATAAATTTCAACTACATAACCTCTAAGCTCGTACGTCTCAGAGAAGGGTGTTAAGCTAAGAGAATAAATTCTCCGCCACCAACAGAAATGTATTTGAAAGAAATCAGCTTTATATCTCAAATTGTAACGTCAGACACACAATCCATACAAGTCTGTTCCGGGATTGAACAGAACCGAAGGCACTTCTCACGAAGCCCTTGCATATCCGGATAATTTTCTAATCACGTCCGGACTTCCCGTCACTAAGGGTGATAAAAACCTCTAAATCGGAGATCAGCCGATGTAGAGTAACTCGACGGTAATCCTTCCGTTTTCAAAAATATCTGGTCTTCAACACCGGTCTTCGAATGCAATTCATAACGACGTATCACATATTCGAAATGGGTTATACGACCCCATGGTCCTTTCCCGGCTAACCCGAATAGTGAGCGATTATTTAAAAATAAGTGTGGCATTCAAATTCATCCAATTCACAACAAATACCATATTCAAGGTAATTATTGATAGTCGGTTATTTAACTATCAATAAAGATGCGCAACATCATCAGATTCCAAATAATTTTCCAAATTATTTGTCTTCCAAAATATCTTTACTAGATATAAAATTTCCACACCTTAAAAACAAATCAACGTTTATTTTTAAACAACTTCCCTTTCTTTTATAAATTCCATAGTGAATTTATATTTCAAAAATATCTACTGATATACGATTTTCAAATCGATTCCAATATTCATTTTCAATTTATCTTTAAGAAGATAAAATCTCAAAACGTTTCGTTTCATTTTGGAAATGCAATTCCATACTTATATAATAATAAGTAATTCACAAATCTATTTATTTTCAACATTCGAAAATATTCGATATACTTAAATCAAATGAAGTATATATTTCATTCTTTACGGAAATCTATTAATTTTAACAACATCTATTTGAGTCAAAACGAATGTTACGTAAAACATCGTTACGACGACTCAAAATCACTAGTATAGGGATTCGGATTTTAAGATAGATATATAAATCCCAATACTGCATAAAACATTTCCTTTCGGAAATCATTTACTATAACAACAGTGTTATAGTCCATCATTTCCTTATTCCTCGAAAACGTCTATTTCAACAATGAATGTTGAAATCTATGATTTCGATTCATACTACATTTTAAAACATCGTTTAAAACAATTAACTTCATTTTTAATGTCACTTTTCCAAAACATATCCATTTTACTTAACAATATATTCACTGTCCAAAATCGTGAATATACTTCACTAACCAAATTTCAATATTTCTACACATTTATATTTCAATAAAAATTCGCTATCCAAAAATGCGAATATATCTTCTTTGATAATCTTATATATTTAATTTATCAAATTCAATTGATTTTGAATTTATAAAACAACGTTTATAAATTCACCTTTATATTTCATAACAACTTCGATTTAATAAATCTCCTTTTATTATCCAATTCAATTTATAACTCAATATATATACACAAGTCCGTATTATAGGTTAATAACTTATAATTCATTTATTCAAAAGAAATCGTTCTTTTAAACTTCACAAAATTTTAAATCTTATTACTTATAAGATTTCACCTATAACCTTATTTTCAACCATAACCGAACTACTTTTATAATCCCATTGTTTTGATTTATAAAATATATATTCTATCTTATCTCGTCTATGAACCATTCATACTTATTCAAAAATCCCTATTTAACCATTTTATAAATTACTTTACTATTTATTTCAAAACTCACCTTTCGGTTATATTTCACAAAAATCATAATTTTTATAACTTTAAAATTTGAACGTTTATAAATCAATTCAAAAATTTAATAAAACGTCTACTTTCAAAAATCACTTTAAAATCCTTTTTAAAGTAAAAGTCGTTATTTTTAAACTTCAAATCTGAATCCGATGATACAACAGCACCAATTAGTCAATCACAACAACAAACATCATATATCAATATGATAACAGAATATACATCAATATCTGTAAATAAATAAATACTGGTGAGGAATCCAGTTGGATCCCTCCAACCTGTTTCCCTGCATCCAAAGACGTTAGCACAATACCAATTCCACTTCGAGGTGGAATATCGCGGTATATGGGTTTTATAAAAATCATCCGCTTACTAACGGCGCAATAGGGTCTCATCCGCTATACGAGGCGGGAAATCAATCAATCCAATATATACATATGCCAATATGTATATATTGCTATATATATAATAGATATATCCTATCATATCTAATATCACATCCAAATAGCAATCATCAATCAATAACTGTAAATTTAAATTTTATTTGAGTGAGAAAAATCTCACCTTAGCTTTTATTTTGCAATCCAATCCAATTTGTTTTCTTCACCGTTTAGACCTTGTATAAACAATTCAAGATTTATTACTATTTAAATTGATCAACACTTAATTGTTGTTTAATAATTCAATTAGCTGATCGTTTTACTTAAACCAAACTTTTTTTTCTTTAATAATTTATTTAACTAAAATTTAACTTTCAAAACTAAATTTAATAAAATAACCTTTGCTAAAAATAATTAAATAAGTTTTATCAAATATAAAGCTACTTTATAATGCATCTATTATCTATTTTATTTTCACGAAATCATATATATGTATATTCACTGTTTTAGAAAAAATAAAATTGGATTTAAATTTCTGTATATAAAATTCTACATATATATATATATATATCACTGTAACCTATCTTCCTTTTCTGATTTCATATATACATAAAAATCGTCTGGTTCAAACATATATATCTGATAATAATAATCATCATTATTTCTACTTAACAAATTATTTTTGAAAATAAACCTAAAATTGATACCTTACAGGAAACCCCAAACCGAGATGCCCAAACACTCATTCGCGACATTATCATCACGTCATCGACTGTGCCCAACAACACGGCTACCCTCGAATCCACGAACCCATCGATCGCCGGCCTCTGCTTGAATGCGCCACCTCCACGATTCCTGCTCGTCTCCACCTTTCCCTCGCACGTCGACCTGGCGCGAGCTTCGCGAACACCACAGCCTCGCGATCGAACTTGAGTTCGATACTTCCAAAACCCTAGCACGCTGCGATCTCGAACTCGCGAATGCTTTCACTCAACCACTCGCGTGGACTAACTATCGAAGAAGAAGAGGGGGTGGCCGCGATTCGAACCTAGGCAGAAGAATGAACTCGCGAATTCGAATGAAATCGATTTTGATTATTGATTTAAATCTGAGGAGGGAACTCGCGATTTACATATACAGTATTTTTTTTCTCACAAATTCTAATTTCGATGAGTTCGGCCCTTTTTTGTTTACGAGAGGGGAGTTTTGAAAAGGAGGAGACTTTGGCCATTTATGTTTACTTCTTTTGTTTTGAACTGAGGAAGTTGCGTGATTTGTAAAGGAAATGGGGAGGAGACAAGAGTACGCGATTAACAGAGAAAGGTCGGCATTGAAGTGAAATGGAGCCAGGAATCTCTGCTGCGTGATTTTAGGCGTGGATGAAGGAGATGTCGTGCTGCCATTTGACCAAGTTAAATAAATTTAAATTTAGATTTAAATTGAATTCAATTTAAATGTCAATGCATTTAACCGCCCTACGGTCACATATCAACTCCGATTAATACGAAATTTGAAATCCGACAATAATTCAATATTACGAATCCAATGGAACTGGTTTTGTCCAATTCCGAGACTGTGCCTCGGACGGCTATTTTCAAATATCGATTCGAACAATATAATTTCAAAACTGATCAAAGCAGTTTCAAATTCGATTCTGAAGCTTCAATTATCCTCAGTATAATCAATACGAATTTTAAAAGCATTTGAAATATTTTTCTTCAGCTTAAAATTGAAGTTTCAAATTTTTATTCAACTTACAATAGATTAAATTTTAAAATTTAATCGCCAAATTATCCTGATAATTTGAAATTCAAGTCAAACCATCATTTAAATATTTAAAATTAATTAAATATCTTCAATTTAAATTGTTCAAAATTCTGGGTCGTTACAGGGGGAGTCTGTAATAACCCGGGATTTGCATTACCAATTAATAAATAAAAGTTAGGATTTTTATTTATTTTAATGAAGCATAAAAGGATTTGGAATAACAAAAATTTATTTGGAAAAGGCTATTTTTATTAAATGGGAAATATGAGATTTAAAATGAGGATAAAATGTTATTTTTGGAAAGTTAAATATTTTAAGAGAAATTTTAAAACGGGTTTGGGTAAGAAAAAAAATGAGTTTTATAAACATATATGAACACTTAGACTAATTGTTGGAAACGTGTAAATAACTCTCTTCTTTTTTTTTGAGAAAGACGGTTGTGTAGTGATATACTACACAGCCGGTTAATAATAGTAGAATAATAGGAAATAAGGTCCAGTTGACAAGCCCAACCGGTGGCTCAAAAAATAGGCTAAGCTAATTAACATAATAATGTACATAAGAGTTAATGGATTACAGGATGGGACACAATCACCATAATCGATGATTAACCGACAAAATGGGGTCAGGCAGATTCGCTTAGGAGCTGCTACCGAGGTTTGGCGCTGGTGCTGGCCATTGATTCCGCAGAGTCAGCAGGAGCGGACCTCAATCGAAATCTGAACGGGGCCGAGTTGGTACCTGTCCGGTAATTGAAAAGTTGTGAGATTCGACTACAGATGGCCGTGATTGAAGATCTAGGTTTGTTGAAGACATATGCATTTCGTTCTTTCCAGATGCACCAACAGTAAATGGTGATAAAGATGTCGAGATTGTGATTTTCGAGGTCTTGCTGCCAGTATTCAAAAAATGAAATGAGCTCCGGAATGTAAGCCAAGGGATGCGCGCTGGTTAGGGCCCAAATTGCAAATGAGAAATCACAGTCTAAGAAAAGGTGGGTAATTGTTTCGACGTGAGAGGAGCAAAGTACGCAGAGAGGATCAGTGGGGATGTTTAAGCGAATAAGTCTGTCTTTAGTGTTGATGCGGTTACGAATGAGGCACCATTGGAAGAAGAGGATTCTTGGGTGTGAGTGGCAATTCCAAATCCTGCTGTAGGGGAAAAGACGGCCAGGATGGATGAGGAAAGAGTAGCAAGATGATACGGAGAAGCCTTTGGATGGATTGAGTGCCCAGGTGAAGCGGTCTGGTGAGTGGGATAGGCGAAGGGATTGGAGGATTTTCGAAGCTACAAGAAGCTCATTGAAAGTTTCGATGGAAAAAAGGGAGGGGGGATGAAGGCTACTGGGGCCCAGGTGACACAGGGTATAGGTGGTGGCGAGTTGGAGATTTGAGGAGGAGAAGAGGTTAGGTAGTGTTTTGGCTAGGGGGGAAGGGGCCACCCACGTGTCATGCCAGAATAGGCAGTTGTTGCCATTGCCTATTAAGACTTGAAAGAGGGATTTGACTCGGGGGATGGTGTGGAGGACATTGGACCAGAATGGAGAAGGTCTACAACTGGGGGGGAGGTGTAGGGCTAGATGTGGATTAGAGTAGTGATATGAATGTAGGATCCAATCCTTCCAGAGGAAATTATCAGGGGAGAGAAAACGCCAGAGCCATTTTGTTAATAGGGCAGTGTTGAGCGAGGGGAGATCCGGGACACTAAGGCCACCATGGCGTTTTGGGAGGCAGACTGAGCGCCATTTGATAAGGCACTTTGCTTTGGAGCCATTCCATAAGAAGGTCCTGCGAGATTTGTCAATTTTATTGGAAACCCAAGAGGGGAGTTTGTGGAAGGAGATCCAGTAGGAGGGGATGGCAGAGAGGACCGATTTAACTAAGATTAATCTACCAGCTGTCGAGAGGAAAGCAGCTTTCCAGGATGCGAGGCGGGATTCAATTTTGTTGATGAGGGGTAGCCAGTCAGGACGCGTGAGTCTGGTGGGCCGAATAGGTAGGCCCAGATAGGAGATTGGAAACTGGGAAAGTTTGCAGTTGAGGACGGCAGCGGTTGCAGGACCAAGGTGGTTGGTATTGCCAAGCATGATAAGGGAGATTTTGTGGAAGTGGATGGAGAGGCCAGAGATTAATTCGAAAACAGAGAGGAGAACTTTGAGGCAGTGGAGGTGGTTAGGAAAATAACTCTCTTCTTATTGGGTTACTAAACCTAGCCCAATAACCCACCCTAAACCTCCTCTATAAATTATCTCAAACTCTCCTAACCTCATTCATTCATCCCTAATCAAAACCCTAATCATTTCCTAAAGCTTCTTAGGCCTCTATCTTCATCTCCTTCTAGTTTTAGCTTATGCAAGTCATTCTATGCAAAGGTAATGCAAATACCCACATCAAATCAGTTTTTATATCTTTCTAATTTCTGAAATTTAATTGGTAACACTTGATTTGTTGTGTTGCATGAATATCAAAGCTTGTTGATTATCATTTCTTCCATTTGGCCATTGCACACAAGTTGCTTGCTATATTGGTTGAGGTAAAATTGCTAGCTAAATCCTTTTTTACTTGATGCTTCTATAATTTTCGTTTTGGAATTGTAGCTGAAACGAAATCAGGCATAACTTCTTCATTTCTCATCCGTTTTTGGTCAGGTTTTTTTCCTGCAAACTAGATTCAATAAGGAACACTTTTTGTTTCAGTGAGTTTTCTGTAATTTTGCCATTTAGATGACCTGAAATGCATTCAAAGACAGAAGACCAATTCTGTCTTTAACAAGTTATCTTGAGTTTCAATCTGATATTGTTTTACATGTATCTCTCTCGTTTTTGATCCGAATTAGATAATTTTGGATGTTCCGGAAAGCTTAAAACATATGCTACAATTTTTGTTTAGTGTGTTTTCTGTAGTTTTTCCATTTATATGACCTGAAATGCATTCAAAGACAGAAGACCAATTCTGTCTTTAACAAGTTATCTTGAGTTTCAATCTGATATTGTTTTGCATGTATCTCTCTCGTTTTTGATCCAAATTTGATAATTTTGGATGTTACGGAAAGCTTAAAATATATGCTACAATTTTTGTTCAGTGAGTTTTCTGTAATTTTGCCATTTAAATGACCTGAAATGCATTCAAAGACAGAAGACCAATTCTGTCTTTAACAAGTTATCTTGAGTTTCAATCTGATATTGTTTTGCATGTATCTCTCTCGTTTTTGATCCGAATTAGATTATTTTGGATGTTCCGGAAAGCTTAAAACCTATGATACAATTTTTGTTCAGTGAGTTTTCTGTAATTTTGAGTCTAACTAGGTCAAAAATTGATTTTTCTACTATCTTCCCGAGAGCGATACACATATTAGCTCTGTGGATGAAACTGAAACTATTTTGGTAATAACTTTTGAGCCGCTAGTCGGAATTTGACGATTTTGGTCTCGTTGGAAAGATGGAGTTATGAACTCCATATCTGGAAAGTTTGGTCATCATTTGAGTTCATTAGACCCTTCGAATTTCCTGTAAGAGTTGAACCCAGATCGCTGTGCAAAACAGTGCATTTCATGTTTCTGTGTCCGACTTTGGAACGTCGCTACGCCTTCGTTTCTAGTCGGAATCGAGTAATTATTTTTGCGTTCTGAAGTAGGAATGTCGGACTATGTTCCTACCAATTTTCATGCCATTCGGATTCAGTTTGCTGGTCCGAATAATTTTCCGAACTTGGGTTCGCGTCAGTTTTGGACTATTTTCCAACACTTAGAATATTTTCAGTGATTTTCTGGTTTTATCGATTTCTTTGAGATTTGTCTCTGGATTTTGTACACGGGCCTTATAAAAAGGTTTTAAAAGGATTTTTAGCTCCGAAATGGCTTTTGAAATTATTATATAATATTATTTTTAATTAGTAAAATATTTACTCCATAATAGGAGAGTTTTCAAAAGCCGTTTTTAAAGTGTTCTCAAAATCAATTAAAAATCCGTTTCGAACCCTTATTTTCTATAATACAAATCTCACACTCACTTTTTAGCACGTCAAGCGAAGTGGAAAGGTGCTTAAACGGTTAGGAAATCTCCAGCCTATGGAACCGTGTGTATTTTCTTTCCGGTTAATCCCCGACCTATTCGATTGATCGTTTTGACCTTTGGGTCTAGTTTACCGATGATACGAGGTGGACTTTTTATTGTTTGGAGTGTGAGATTGCTATTGGTTAGTAAACCGTTTAGTGCGAACGTGGGGTATGGGACTCATTGTTAACACATTACGGGTTCCTCTCCAAGAAGTTTGTGACACATTAGCCTCTGGGCAGCCAGTACTGGACCTCTGGGTCACCACGCCTCTGGGCAACCGTCTCTGGACACCTGTTCTATGGAGCAGTTTCTTTTTCGACATGTGCCTCTGGGCCTTTATCCTTCTGGGAAGGATCTTGCCGTCTCGCGTGTTCCGCATCTGTGCGAGTGATCGATCACAACTCTATAGTACTTGGCAATAACGACTCCGGTCGGTGCACGTGCTATACTTGTATTATCTGATGATTTTTATATCCATTCGAGTACCGCCATTCGGTGTTGGTTCTATGGAACCATACGATGTAAGTACGATTACCTTGTGGATTCACAGTGTCTCTGGACACTGCTTTTCAGTGTTTAATTTCATTGACTTTTCAGTATATCCCCATTGCTCTTTGGAGCATCGATCTTTGCTTGGGCATTGATTACAGACTCTGGTCACTATTGGGATTATATGCCTATGGGCAACTTTATATAGCTTTGGCAACGCCGATGATATGAGGCGATCTTATTTATTCAACACTTTGCTGTTGATATTCTCTTTGGAGATTTTTACTGTTGATTGATGATTAGGGACCGCCATTATATTCATGTGGTCCAAAATGCTCTTCTCTTAGGAAAAGTACTGTTTCATTTATGTACCGCATTATTATATATCTCAGTTATTACTGATTGTTTAGCTAGCCTAACCCGAGTGTTTTTCTCTCGGGTCAGACCGAGTTATTCAGGTTAGGTCCCTGGACTTAGCTTCTGTGCTTCCGCTTGGACATTATCTGCTACGCTGATAGATAGCGCTTTTATTTGTCCACTATTCCGCTACTCTGTTATTTTTCAGACTTTGATATGTATATATTTTTGACTCACATGTGTGGGCAGTGGCTTTGTACCCACTTATAGTATTTGGATCTGTATTGACGATGTATTGTTTTGGGATTTTATATCTGTTATGTGATTCTGTTCTGTGATGTTTTATCATGCTTGTTCTGATAGGTCTTTAGCCATTGTAATTTCGTTATAAATATTTATTGAATATGTCGAACCACCTGATTGAGAAAAATTTAAATAGATTCCACCTTTCGACGTATTCGGTAGATAGTTATAGCTTGATTACAAATGGTCGCTTCCACTATACTCTATTCTCCGCTTTAACAGACGTTATTACTCCCGTAATACTCTTTGTTACAGTGGGTCTCAGAGTGGGGCGTTACAGTTTGGTATCAGAGCCAAGGTTCAGAATTAAGCATAACAAACACGGAACAGACACGTAGTACAATACGTTATAATACGATCCAAATTGAACATATCCACCTTTAGATAAATAAGTTAGGAATATGTGTAGGAATCTATTATATTCCGTAATATTCCTTAATGAATTATCTATCCTTGAATCGTGCTTAACTAAATCTACCGATCATTTTTTTAAAGAGTGTCCCAAGCCTCTTTTCTGCCGCTATTGTAAGAAGGAGGGTCATCATTATTCCACTTGTCCTACTGCACCTCCTAGATCTGGCAAGCTTAATGCTGCCAAGGCTCCTAAATCTTCAACTCAGCCTCGAGGTACGCATCCTTCCGTTCTCGAAGGTTCTATTTTATTTCATGGTAGATCTTGTAGAGTTCTCTTTGATACGGGTGCCTCTCACTCATTCGTATCAAAGGAACTAGTTGATACTTTATCTTTGGATGTTACTTGTTTGGTTTCTTCACTAAGGATTGTGAATCCCATCGGCGGATCCACGACCCTTAGCTTGCTTTGTGAGGATATAGATAGTGATCTTTGTGGATTTTCTTTCCGTGCGAATCTGCACATTATGGAGTATTTGGACTTTGACATGATTCTTGGCATGGATTGGCTCGCTCAGTACGACGCCAAAATCATTTGTTCGGAGCGGATATTATTTCTTCGTCATCCTGACTCGTCCGCTCCGTTAGCTATTGCTCTTCAGGATGTTGGGATTTCTGATATTACTTTATTTGCTCTTGATTCACGAGATGAGGATGTGGACATATCTCGTATTCCTGTTGTTCGAGATTTCCCCGATATATTCGAGCCAGTATCAGGCTTGCCGTCAAAGCGGGCCATTGAGTTCCGCATCGATCTCATTCCAGGCTCCCACCCATTTGGGCGTCCTCCCACGAGGATGTCTATTAAAGAGAAGGAGGAACTCAAGAAGCAGTTAGTTGAGCTTGTACCGAAGCAGTTCATCCGATCCAGTTCTTCGCCATGGGGTGCTGCTGTGGTCTTCGTTAAGAAGGCTGATGGATCTCTTAGGCTTTGCATTGACTATCGCAAGCTCAATGAGCTGACCATCAGAAATCGCTACCCACTTCCTCGGATAGACGACATGTTTGACCAATTGAGCGGTGCAAAGGTCTTCTCTCAGCTTGACCTTGCCACCGGATTCCATCAGCTACGAGTCGCGGAAGACAGGATTCCTCTTACAGCATTTCGCACTCATTATGGTTCTTTTGAGTGGTTGGTCATGCCGTTCGGCTTGACGAACGCTCCGGCTTTCGTTGTCGATCTCATGAATCGAGTATTCAGGGAATACATCGATAGATTCGTTCTGGTTTTCATCGACGATATTCTTATTTATTCTAGATCTAAGGCAGAGCATGCTCATCATCTGCGGATCGTCTTGGATACTCTTCGTCAGCATCAGCTTAGGGCCAAGCTCTCCAAGTGCCATTTCTCGGAGAGTAAGGTCAAGTTCTTAGGTCATATTGTTTCTTCTAAGGGTATTTCTGTTGATCCTGCCAAGATCGAAGCTATTCAAAATTGGAAGCAGCCTGAGAACGTTCATGATATTCGTAGCTTCCTTGGTTTGGCGGGTTATTACCGTCGATTTATCAAGGATTTCTCTCGTGTTGCACTTCCCCTCACGACTCTGACTCGTAAGGGGGTTCGCTTTATTTGGTCTGATAAGTGTGAAGTTTCTTTCCAGCGATTGAAGGAACTTCTCACTCATGCTCCTATCCTTGTGGTTCCTAAGAGTAACCAGGATCTTGTTGTTTACACCGACGCTTGTGGTAGCGGCCTCGGTGCTGTGCTTATGCAGAAGGATCGGGTAGTTTCTTATGCTTCTAGGTAGCTACGTCCGAATGAGGTTCGCTATCCGACTCATGATCTTGAGTTGGCAGCTATCGTCTTTGCTTTGAAGACGTGGCGTCACTTTCTATTAGGCGAACGCTTCACTCTTTACACCGATCACAAGTCGCTGAAGTATTTATTCAGTCAGAAGGATCTTAATATGAGGCAGCAGCGATGGCTTGAGTTTCTCGCCTCATATGACTTAGACATTCAGTATACCCCTGGCAAGGGTAATCGTGTGGCTGATGCACTCAGTCGCAAACACTCGGCAGTAGTTTCTATGATGATAGCCGAGTGGGATATTCTTGAGACTCTTTCTATGTGTGATATTCGAAATCGAGCTCCGTCTTTTGATCCTCAGATCTTGTTATTCAGCTTGGAAGCTCGACCTATTCTATTGGATCGCATTGCCCATGATCAGCGGCACGATCCAGACTTGTTGCGATATATTCATCTCCTTGAGTCGGGATCCAGTGTTGAGACATTGTCAGATTATTCTATTGATTCTCATCGGTGTCTTCGCAGGAAGAACCGTATTTTGGTACCATCTGATCTATCACTTAGGCATGACATTCTAGACGAGTGTCATCGCACTAAGTACACTATACATCCCGGGTCGAGTAAGATGTATGCCGACATGTGTCGCCTATTTTATTGGGAGGGCATGAAGAGTGATGTTGCAAGTTATGTAAGCCGTTGCATGACTTGTCAACAGATCAAAGCTGAGCATCAGCGTCCATCTGGTCTTCTTCAGCCGCTAGAGATTTCATTGTGGAAATGGGATCAGATATCCATGAATTTTATTGACGGTCTACCTCGATCGAGGTCAGGCCATACTTCTATTTGGGTCATCGTCGATCGCTTGACCAAATCAGCTCATTTCATTCCTATTAAGTCCACTCGGACTGCACCTCAGCTTGCCAAGCTATATGTGAAGGAAGTCGTTCGACTTCATGGCATTCCTAGCTCTATCGTCTGTGATCAAGACACTATCTTTACAAGTCACTTCTGGAAGTGCCTACAGTCAGCTTTGGGCTCAAAGCTGAATCTCTCGACTGGTTATCATCCTCAGACTGACGGTCAAACGGAGAGGGTGAATCGTGTTTTAGAGGATCTTTTGCACTGTTGTATTCTGGATTTCGGAGGTAGTTGGGAGGATCACTTACCGCTTGTAGAGTTCTCCTACAACAACAGCTTTTAGTCTAGTATTGGCATGGCTCCTTTCGAGGCTCTTTACGGAAGGCCATGTCGTTCTCGTGCGTGTTGGTTAGAATCTGGCGAGAAGCTCCTTCTTAGCCCAGATTCAGTTCGGGAATCTTCTGAGAAAATTATTCTTAATTGTCAGAGAATGAAAGAGGCGCAGAACCGTCAGAAATCCTACGCGGACAATCGTAGGAAGCCTCTTGAGTGCTCCATTGGTGATCATGTCTTTATTCGGATATCTCCTATGAAAGGGGTTGTGCATTTCAGCTTTACAGGGAAGTTGGCTCCTCGCTATGTTGGACCATTTCCTATTACGGAACGCATTGTCCCCGTGGCTTATCGAGTGGCTCTACCTGCTCACTTCTCTGGAATACACGACGTGTTCCATGTTTCCCAGCTTCGCATGTGTTTCCGCGATCCTGATTCTATCATTGAGTCGCATGTTGTGCCTGATTTAGAGATCTTACCTGATTTATCTTTGGAGCAGCAACCTCTTCGTGTGCTTGATTCGGAGGTTAGACGCCTTCGCAACAAAGAGGTCCCACTCGTGAAGATTCAATGGTCACCGAATCCTAAGGACTGCACTTGGGAGACCAGAGAATCTATCGAACACTCTTATCCTGGCTTTCTCCCATCTTCTTCTGCGGGTGAGAATTCTCTATTTTATCTCTATCTCTTCTTTTGTGGATTTGACGTTATAGACGACATTTATCTTAAGGAATTGCGGAGACGCAATTTTCTTAAGGGGGGAGTCTGTAACAACCTGGGATTTGCATTACCAATTAATAAATAAAAGTTAAGATTTTTATTTATTTTAATGAAGCATAAAAGGATTTGGAATAACAAAAATTTATTTGGAAAAGGCTATTTTTATTAAATGGGAAATATGAGATTTAAAATGAGGATAAAATGTTATTTTTGGAAAGTTAAATATTTTAATAGAAATTTTAAAACGGGTTTGGGTAAGAAAAAAAAATGAGTTTTATAAACATATATGAACACTTAGACTAATTGTTGGAAACATGTAAATAACTCTCTTCTTATTGGGTTACTAAACCTAGCCCAATAACCCACCCTAAACCTCCTCTATAAATTATCTCAAACTCTCCTAACCTTATTCATTCATCTCTAATCAATACCCTAATCATTTCCTAAAGCTTCTTAACAAAAATGGACTCTATCTTCATCTCCTTCTAGTTTTAGCTTATGCAAGTCATTCTATGCAAAGGTAATGCAAATACCCACCTCAAATCAGTTTTTATATCTTTCTAATTTCTGAAATTTAATTGGTAACACTTGATTTGTTGTGTTGCATGAATATCAAAGATTGTTGATTATCATTTCTTCCATTTGGACATTGCACACAAGTTGCTTGCTATATTGGTTGAGGTAAAATTGCAAGCTAAATCCTTTTTTACTTGATGCTTCTATAATTTTCGTTTTGGAATTGTAGCTGAAACGAAATCAGGCATAACTTCTTCATTTCTCATCCATTTTTGTTCAGGTTTTTTTTTTCTGCAAACTAGATTCAATAAGGAACACTTATTGTTCAGTTAGTTTTCTGTAATTTTTCCATTTAGATGACCTGAAATGCATTCAAAGAAAGAAGACCAATTCTGTCTTTAACAAGTTATCTTGAGTTTCAATCTGATATTGTTTTACATGTATCTCTCTCGTTTTTTATCCGAATTAGATAATTTTGGATATTCCGGAAAGCTTAAAACAAATTCTACAATTTTTGTTCAGTGACTTTTCTGTAATTTTTCCATTTAGATGACCTGAAATGCATTCAAAGACAGAAGACCAATTCTGTCTTTAACAAGTTATCTTGAGTTTCAATCTGATATTGTTTTGCATGTATCTCTCTCGTTTTTGATCCGAATCAGATAATTTTGGATGTTCTAGAAAGCTTAAAACATATGCTACAATTTTTGTTCATTGAGTTTTCTGTAATTTTGCCATTTAGATGACCTGAATGCATTCAAAGACAGAAGACTAATTCTGTCTTTAACAAGTTATCTTGAGTTTCAATCTGATATTGTTTTGCATGTATCTCTCTCGTTTTTATCCGAATTAGATAATTTTGGATGTTCCGGAAATCTTAAAACCTATGCTACAATTTTTTCTCAGTGAGTTTTCTGTAATTTTGAGTCTAACTAGGTCAAAAATTGATTTTTCTACTATCTTCCCGAGAGCGATACACATATTAGCTCTGTGGATGAAACTGAAACTATTTTGGTCATAACTTTTGAGCCGCTAGTCGGAATTTGACGATTTTGGTCTCGTTGGAAAGATGGAGTTATGAACTCCATATCTGGAAAGTTTGGTCATCATCTGAGTTTATTAGACCCATTCGAATTTCCTGTAAGAGGAACCCAGATCGCTGTGCAAAACAGTGCATTTCATGTTTCTGTGTCCGACTTTGGAACGTCGCTACGCCTTCGTTTCAAGTCGGAATCGAGTAATTCTTTTTGCGTTCTGAAGTAGGAATGTCGAACTACGGTCCTACTAATTTTCATGCCATTCGGATTCAGTCTGCTAGTCCGAATAATTTTTCGAACTTGGGTTCGCGTCAGTTTTGGACTATTTTCCAACACTTAGAATATTTTCAGTGATTTTCTGGTTTTATCGATTTCTTTGAGATTTGTCTCTGGATTTTGTACACGGGTATTATAAAAAGGTTTTAAAAGGATTTTTCGCTCCGAAATGGCTTTCGAAATTATTATATAATATTATTTTTAATTAGTAAACTATTTACTCCATAATAGGAGAGTTTTCAAAAGCCGTTTTAAAGTGTTCTCAAAATCAATTATAAATCCGTTTCGAACCATTATTTTCTATAATAAAAATCTCACACTCACTTTTTAGCACGTCGAGCGAAGTGGAAAGGTGCTTAAATGGTTAGGAAATCTCCGGCCTATGGAACCGTGTGTATTTTCTTTCCGGTTAATCCCCGACCTATTCGATTGATCGTTTTGACCTTTGGGTCTAGTTTACCGATGATACGAGGTGGACTTTTTATTGTTTGGAGTGTGAGCTTGCTATTGGTTAGTAAACCGTTTAGTGCAAACGTGGGGTATGGGACTCATTGTTAACACTTTACGGGTTCCTCTCCAAGAAGTTTGTGACACATTAGCCTCTGGGCAGCCAGTACTGGACCTCTGGGTCACCACGCCTCTGGGAAACCATCTCTGGACACCTGTTATATGGAGCAGTTTCTTTTTCGGCATGTGCCTCTGGGCCTTTATCCTTCTGGGAAGGATCTCGCCGTCTCGCGCGTTCCGCATCTGTGCGAGTGATCGATCACAACTCTACAGTACTTGGCAATAACGACTCTGGTCGGTGCACGTGCTATACTTGTATTATCTGATGATTTTTATATCCATTCGAGTACCGCCATTCGGTGTTGGTTCTATGGAACCATACGATGTAAGTGCGATTACCTTGTGGATTCACAGTGTCTCTGGACACTGCTTTTTCAGTGTTTGATTTCATTGACTTTTCAGTATATCCCCATTGCTCTTTGGAGCATCGATCTTTACTTGGGCATTGATTACAGACTCTGGTCACTATTGGGATTATTGCCTATGGGCAACTTTATATAGCTTTGGCTACGCCGATGATATGAGGCGATCTTATTTATTCAACACTTTGGTGTTGATATTCTCTTTGGATATTTTTACTGTTGATTGATGATTAGGGACCGTCATTATATTCATGTCGTCCAAAATGCTCTTCTCTTAGGAAAAGTACTGTTTCATATATGTACCGCATTATTATATATCTCAGTTATTACTGATTGTTTAGCTATCCTGACCCGAGTGTTTTTCGCTCGGGTCAGACCGAGTTGTTTCAGGTTAGGTCTATGGACTTAGCTTCTGTGCTTCTGCTTGGACATTATCTGCTATGCTGATAGATAGTGCTTTTATTTGTCCACTATTCCGCTACTCTGTTATTTTTCAGACTTTGATATGTACATATTTTTGACTCACATGTGTGGGCAGTGGCTTTGTACCCACTTATAGTATTTGGATCTGTATTGACGATGTATTGTTCTGGGATTTTATATCTGTTATGTGATTCTGTTCTTTGATTTTTTATCATGCTTGTTCTGATAGGTCTTTAGCCATTGTAATTTCGTTATAAATATTTATTGAATATGTCGAACCACTTGATTGAGAAAAATTTAAATAGATTCCACCTTTCGACGTATTCGGTAGATAGTTATAGCTTGATTACAAATGGTCGCTTCCACTATACTCTATTCTCCGCTTTAACAGACAGTATTACTCCCGTAATACTCTTTGTTACAGTGGGTCTCAGAGTGGGGCATTACACTTCTAGACATTTTAACCTATCAAGTGCTAATCTGTATAAGTTCTGAGTATGACGCGCGTTAATATTGCTTCACAAGTACAGTTGGAAGTGGTTGGCAGATTAGCATTTAAAGAACACGCTTTTTTTGCAAGTATTTTCCATTTTATGCTTTATATGATTTCATATCAATGGACATTATTTTAATAATCTTATACTTATGGCCTTTATCATCCACTACAATAACGTGGTGCCAGTAGCTGAGTACATCAGTGTTTCCATGTTTTATAGTTTTGTTTCCAATACAATGTTTATTGATATTTAACTATTTTTGAATTATTTGATTGTTAAGCTATATGTATTTCAAGTATTAGAGTTTAAACATATACCAGAAAACCATGTCCAGTATGGGATTTAATTAGATTGAGTTGCATTTACAGGAAAATTTTACGTTTTTATTCCTTCAGTTTCTTTGCACAGATACTAAAATAATTAGTCATTATTTGCAGGTTCAATTTACGAGCAGCAAATGGTCATTTTTGTTGCACTGTTGTGCTTACTATAGAAAATTTGTTGGATGTGTCATCTAGATAGTGGAATTTTTTTAGAAAATAATTTATCTTATAGTGACAGCATAAAATAATTGGCATCATTTGATAATGGTTGCAGGCTTCAAATAATATATGTGCTCCAGTAATGGTTGTAGGCTCCAAAAAAATGCTTGTAGGTTTCAAATAATATGTGGTAGACAGGGAGTACCTTCAACGCACGCTGCATGTTATAGAGTTCAATTAACATGTGCATGTGCAAACTGATGGGAGAAGCATGGTCTAAGGTGCATGTGCAAAAACCTGTTGAAGATGAAATGGTCAAAGCGAGCTGGAGAATGAAGCTGGCCTGCTATGTGAAGTTGAAGTTCGATGGACAATATGTATCAGTCTGGACTGAAGACCGGAGCGAACGGCCGGCGAGACATGTGCTATGTGTGATGTACATGCCCGGCCAGACTGCACGGATAGGTGCTGAATTAAATGGCCGCCGAACAACAGCATGGGATAGGTTCTATTATATATACATCTGATTTTTTGTTTCTTCTTCCTTAAACTTTTTTCCCTATTTGGTTTGTGATTGTAGAACTACGTATTGATTTGCTTCTGCTATAAAAATTTATCTTTAGCTCTGTCCATGCAACTTTCCTGCTGTCTACACCTACATCTGTTATCAGTCTATGATTTAGTGCGTTTGTTTTTCATTACAAAATAGTGTGTTTGGTAGTATAATACATCACTTTATAGCAGGGGTGTCAATTAGACCCGACCTGATGGATTTGGACCCGACCCGACCTGAGTAATAATTGTAGTTAAAATTGTTTTCTCCATTTTATTGTTTTTTGGTCATATATTCAACTACAGCCTCTATAAAATACAGCACTGGGTAAATTTTTCCTGTATATCTGTACGAACAAATATTTCCACCTTTACTACTGTAACTCATTTTCAGTTAACATAAAAAATTCCTTATAAAACGTTTTTAACTCTACCATCAACTTATTACCGACGCCGGTCTCAAGCCTGGAACAAGGAGGAGAGAAAATGATTAGGACAACTACACTTACTACTTACAATTTATTGTCAAATAGTTTGTGAGCTACAATATGTCATTTTGTTTCCTGCTTATCACAAAATGCTACCATATCTATTTCAGATTACCTACTATATGTAATGAAGAACATATTCTATTTCCCTTAGGAATCAAATTTGTTGTCTACGGTTTGCATGAACATGGAAGAATAATTCAAACTTCCATACGTTTATTACTTTTCTTTTTCTCCACATAAGGTTGGTCTGATATGAAGCTTCTTTCCATGTTTGATACAAACGTTCCATATACATGTCCATTGGACGTGGATGCATTTATAAAATTCAAAAAACCTCACACATTGTTTCCTAACACAATTGAATTTGTAAAAGAAATTTAATTGTTCTATCATATTTTCAAGTGATATTAAGATTTAGCAGGGGCATTTTTGGTAGTTCATGCTGACACCCAAAAAATGTGACACCAAAGGTATTACAACAATTATTAAAGATATACACACACACATCTGTGTACATATGTATGTATGTGTCTCTGTGTGTGTATTTCACTACCATAACTGTAGCGCACACAAAATTTTCACCCTTCCTTCTTGGCACACGTCCAACGGACGTGCCACCATACTCGTATATATATATATATATATATATATTGTAACACATATATATGCACATATTTGGACAACATACATGACATACAAAATAAGCTAATATGTCTGTTGTGATGTAAATCCCAACATCTACATATGGGCATATTATACCTTTCACGGATTATTATGTTACACATGCACTCGCACATATATGTATATGATACATTTATGTATAAACTAAATCAAATAAAATTAATTTCATATATTAATATATTTGAATTTAAATAAAATAAATGATTTATTTAAATGAAATTTAGAAATGTTCTAATTCAGCTAGACTTCATAGGCCCAATAAAAGATCCAATAGTGTAAATTTTTTGAAATTCACCCATAACTTCCGCTGCGGACTAGTCCAGTTCCAACAAATATATCATTCAATGACAGTCCTTTCCAAAATCTTTTGAGGAGATTCATACAAGATCCCTCATAAACAATTATTATGTGCAATCATTCGACTCGCATAACCTGCCAACTCCTTGACCTAAGATATGTTGGAGTTTCTAATAAACCCTTATCTTGTAAGATTTTGTAAACTATTATTCAGATGAAATAATATTAACCTTGTGTACTATTCTTAAGTACATTACCTTATAGAAAGAAACTAACTCACCTTCACTCACAATTAATCGTACATTGTCCAGCAAAGTTCGATTACTCCATATCGATGCATCATTATGTATCACATGAAGGAGTTATTTTGAGATTGAATCTTTATTCATTTTAGGTACGTTTGGAATCTTTTCTAATATACTCACTCATTCGATTAAATCGAATCATTTCTATCGCATGTTATTTTTACTTCTGTTTTATATTCAATGAGTTTACCATAGACATACTACATGTGTATTAAATACACATGTCCATGTCGATGATGACTCGTCGGTGAATATGACGAAGTACGTGGAACCATTTTTGTATTTATAGATTACGATTGCATACATCTATATGTATCAAACCGAAGAGTTCATCAACTCTTGTGATGTTCCCACTAAATGGGTGCATAGCCCTCTATTGTTTGAGATATAATTAACATGTATCATATGATTCAAAATCATATAATAAAATTATTTTCTCAAAACTACGGCTTGGTTTATAATTCTAGAATAACTGTAAATAATATTACATGCTTCTGTATTTTCCAATGCATCACTTTTGTTATGAAAACAAATACCACATTATATTTTTATTTCATAACGAATATTCATGATATTCGTAGAAATATAGCTATGTCTATTTTTTCAATCGATAACCAAAAACAGTCATTATTTCATAAATAATGTTTGGTACGTTTTACAAAAACAATTTTCGTAAGTTGATGCAATCAATAAATGTTATATGACATGCTCCCACTATTTCCACCATTACTATAATAATATAATAAATTCGGAGGTCCATCATTCACTAAATATGGATTTGTTTATTTCATATACTACAACTAGTTTAGCGTGGAGAGTTCTTTGATCAAATATCTTGAACTCAAAGAAAAAATCTCATATAAAATAATTTTCTATATGAAAATACATTTCGAAATAGAAATCATATTTCTCATTCCAATGTTAAGTATCAATCATTGTTATTACAATTCTCGTTTTCGTTGTTTCTTTATGAAGAAGAAATGACTATTCACTCTCTCCATCCCAACTATACCTTAAATCACATTTACTATTATACATTTATTTTTCTTTCTAAATGGTCAAACCATTCAAAAGAAAACCATTATTATAATATCATAACGAACTCTTTACGAAAGCACATTTGATTATCCTTAACATTTAAGGACATCAAATATGTTGCTCTTTATATAAATTAATTAAACTGACATTTCAACGTTTGAGTTTTTAGATCTATCTTGTAGTTTTGGTCTTGTGCTATAATTAACACAATATTATTTTTTATGTAATCAATCAAATTGAATACTCGATCTCATAGTATAATTTATTGGCTTATTTCGAATGAACTATATTCATTAAAGCATCATACACTATGAACTGTGACCATTCACCATATAACATTTATGTGATAGTATATGGAATAAATATCCATCCATAGTCTTGTATTACTTTTAGAGTTTGAAACTCATAAAATGCAATACACGGTCTAAACCAGATAAACACGTAAGTGATCATTTTACGAATGTATTAAGAAGTTGTAAAAATTAGGCACTTGCATAGGTATAGAAAACATTAACATGCAATAGGCATTTAATAGTGGGTATTATATTTCCATTTGTCAGCTTTCAATTTAGTTCATTTGTATATGTTAATTGATAAATGTTTATCAATCATATTAAATGCACAAATTTATCATTGTAGATAATTATAACATTTTTTAGCATATGTTCTTACAACATTAGAAAGGTTAAATGTTACCATTTCATTTTTCTAATAAGGCTCCTGGTAGTATTTTATTTTTCACCAAATCCTAAGCAAAACATAGAAGTCTTTCAACTTCACTAGTGGGTGTTAGGACTGGTATGCCTTGGGATTCTGACCTTGAGGAAAGCTCAACAAATCATAGGTTCGCATACGATGTATAACTCTTTATCAGTTGTATCACATACAACTCCTAACATTTGATACCTTTTACTAATCCCGTCTTTACCTTGAGGAAAACTCAACAAGTAAAGTGGGGCTATTCACTCGGACCTATCATTTGGCGGCGACCTAAGTATAATGCATGTACCTTGAGGAAAGCTCAACAAATACATGTGGTTATATTTCATCATCTATTCAACATATTAATAGTACTACACATAATGTAACATTCTCCACTTGGAGGCCCAAAGCTAACGGCTACAGATGTTGCAGTCATCTATAGTTATTAATTCTCGGTGACCAAATGCGATAATGTTAGATACATTGATACAATAGAAACACATGGATATGAAAAAAAATTAAAAACATAAAACAAATTACTCATTCCACTTTCATATTTCAAATTCATTACATAATCCCAATTTTGAGAACCACGTTCTAAGAAAATATAATTATTACAAAATACGCCAAGAGCGACATATGAAGATGCCCCCTTGGATGATCAGAGTCTAAACATAGGCAATTAAACAATTTTGCCATTACAACCAAAACACAGTGGAATCAAACAGAAAACAACTACTAATAGCTAGCTTGCCACTTGCACGTCTCTATAAGCTTATTTGTCTATAGCAGAACCTGAAAAACTTAACTCTCAATCTACTCAGAATTAATTGAGCACCCGAGAGTTTAAGGGTAAAACATAAACTTCGACTCAGACAAAAAGCCTGGTGTGAATAATAATCTACCATCTCGAACCATATAGATATCTAGTGAGACCATGCCGCTTAGCGGAACGGATTTTCGCTTCACTAGTATCTTAACCAAAATTTATAATCACCACATACTATGCACCTGCATCCACAATGGTTAAAACATAACATAATATAATATATCTTGATGATATGCACACATGCAGTATATTTTGGATTTCGTATCCCCATTCATCTAACTATTTGTCTCAAGTTATAGTTTCTAGGGTCATTATTAACCTAATAGTTTTCATGGGCTGATTAATAACATGTTCAAAGCTTATGGATTATCTGTCTGGTTTCATAGTTCTCATGGGATCACCAAGAACTTATTGGCCCATGTCAATAACTTCATCCAACTATAGTTTTCATGGGTTCACTATAAACCTATTGGGATCTCCAATAACTTCTCTCATGTCATAGTTTTCATGGGTTGACTATGAACCTATTGATATCTGTCAATAACTTAATCCGGATATAGTTTTCATGGGATCACTAAGAACCTATTGGCCCTTCCCAATAACAATTTCCAATCATAGTTTTCATGGGTTTAATATGAAACTGTCTAAACTAACAACTATTTGATCAGTCTTTGGGCATCCTACCTTTTGGTCTAGCCGACCTCCTGGATGCAATTCTGCTCACATGGGAGTTAACTCGATATATATTCACTACTGGATCACCCTAGCTGGCTATTCTACCCTTAATACCCCAAAATGCGGTTGTGGGTTACTTATAAAGTGAATATGTTTATAGAAGAAGCACACATGATACTGATCATAACATAATAATATAAACATCTCTGGTTTAATTTCCTTGTAATCGTTTTTCAAATGAAATATGGTTGGTACCTTTAACCTATTATCTTTAGCAAGGAAATCTTCTTCAAAAACACCAAAGTTAAATGCCATTTCAAAACTCTTTCATATTGCCATGGGTTGTTCTTTAAAAATAAGATTAGGTTCTTTGTTTTGAAACCTAAGGCTTTCGAATCCTTAGACTCTCTCTTTCGAAACCATAGAAACATACCTTTCGAACGTATTCAAATCTTCTTTTCAAAACATATAAATATATGCCTTTCGAAACACTTAAAATATCCCTTTCGAAAGCATCAAAACCTTCCTTTCGAAACCATTAAAATATTCCTTTCGAAAGTATTAAAGCTTATCTTTCAAAACCTCTTAGTCCAAGTAGGATTTATAGATGCATAGCTTTGAAACAGTTTGAAAGTATCTCTTTCAAAATCTTTGGGTTTAACCTTAAATATGACTTCTGGGTCAAAGTGAACATAAGCAAAAGTAACCCCTTTTGGAAAGCATTAATCTTCAAGTAAAATAATTGGGGAAAATGATAGCTTCGAAACAACCTTTCGAAACCATTATCTTCGAAATCTTTATTATAAGTAACTACAAGGGTCCCTTTCGAAAGCATTAGGAAGTGGTTTCAATATTAATAAAACAAAAGTTTCCCTTTCGAACTCATTGTTATAAGGCTATAAAGGAAAGCGGTCTTTAACCCATTCGAATGGTATGAAGACGGCAGCAAGGTTTCGACTAGGTTCAAAAACAACTACCCTTTCGAAAGTTCCTTTTCAAAACTCAATATACGACAACTCAATCAAAAGCTACTTTAAAAACAAAGGCAAGTGGAAATCCATTCAAAATCTATTAAAAGTACCTTCAATGCTTTCGAAGGCTCTTTAAAAACAAAGTAAGTGGCATCTCTTTTGAAAGCAAAACAAAGGCCGGTGGGTTGACTCGAAAGCTTTTTAAAATGGCATCAACCCCTTCGAAAGCAAGGTTTCGACACCATCCCCTTTCGCCTTTCTCTAATACACTACATGCCAGCTATTTGATATCATGCGTATTGGTTTCGAATGAGTTCGAAAGGAAATCCGGGATTATTTTTGAAGCAAGCGAATGGAGGCAAGCTTGTAATTCGAAGCAAACTGTTTTTATTCCTGTAAAAGAAACTCCTTTATACCTAACTTGCCTTATTTGTCAAAATGTGATTGTTTGCCGAATCCTTTACCAAAATCTTTTCTAAAAAGGCTGTCGAATTAATCCATTAGTAATTAAAAATATTTTGGCAAAGAAGCCCTTCCCTTAACAAAACAATTAAAACATTTAAGTCCCCAAAATTAATTAATTTAATTTCCATAGCAAATCACTTAGGAAAAATTCCCAAAAATCATCTTAATTCACTTTTAGTATGTTTTCTAACATATCTAAATTTCGGGCCCAAAATACTTTATATAATTGCCGAAATAAATTTTAAACCCAAATTATCTATTCCTTCCATTCAAAATTCATAATAAATTATTCATAACTTGGATAACTATGAAAATTTAAACCCATCTTCAAAATAATGTTTTACATAACATATTAAATCTTCATGGCATTCGAAACCCATTTTATATGATTTTAACCTTAAAATCGAATCAAACCTTTTTCAAACATACATGTTTAAATCAAACATGGCATATAATCACAGAATATCATTATTCAGATCATCCAGACGGTTTTAAAATTTAAACCCAAAAACAATATGTTTATTAAAACATAAATGAGATGGTTTTGATTATTATTCACCTTGTTTTGGATAAGAAACTTGAGATTTGATCTTGCTTAATTATTCCTTGCTGGAATCCATAGCTTTTAGTTGATTTTGATCCTCTTTTCTTCTAGGGTTATGGCCGGCCTTAGTTCTCCTTAGCTTTTGTGTTTGATTTATGAACGTATAAAATGAATTATGAAATAAGGGTTTAGGGGATATAAGATTATGATATACAGCTATTTCCCATAATACCCTTGCCTTATTCTCTTGTATAGTTAACTTATAAAACCATTTCATAAATCCATTCTTTTGATTTCATTTAGTTCAGCACGACCTCTACTTAGTTTTCAAATCTCAATCCCTTTATCACTCTAGTCTTTACGTTATTATATTTAATTTATCTAATTAAATCTCTAGAATAATGTTATTTAAAATTAGGAGTGTTACAGGCTCCCCTCCTTAAAGAATTTCATCCTCGAAATTCAGTAAGGACTAAATACTAAACTTAGCAAACATTTTTAACATCTCCTAACTACCATACTAGCCTACCTGACTAGCAAACAGTCTATATAAAGCAAATATAGAACATACGCCTACATCATATCAGGATAAGTATCTCTAATCATGTCCTCTATCTTCCAAGTACGGTCCTTCTCGTTGTCGCTCCACTAAACTTTCACCAACTTGACCGTCTTGTTTCTTAATTTCTTCTCATCTCTCGCTACAACCTGAATTGGTTGTCTAACAAAAGTCAAATTCAGTTCTACTATTAAATCTTCCAATGCAGTCGGAGGAATAGTAGTTTCTGGATCATGCACATACTTACGAAGGTGAGATGCATGAAACAAATTATGGACACCTGCCAAACTGCTCGGCAACTTTACTCTGTATGCGAGCTTTCTGATCCTCTCTATAATTGGGAACGGACCAACATATCTCAGTGGCGGTTTCCCTGACTTTCCGAATCGTACCACACCCTTCATCGGTGATACTTTAATGAAAACTCTATCTCCAACTGAGAACTCTAGGTCCTTACGCCTCCTATTTGCGTAACTCTTCTATCTAGATTGAGCTTCCTTCATCCTACCTCGAATGAACTCAATCTTCTATATTGCCTCTCTAACCAGTTCTGGACCCAAGACTAATCGGTCTCCAGTTTCCAGCAAACATGTTGGTGATTTGCATGGCCTTCCATATAAAGCTTCAAAAGGCGGCATTCTTATACTAGTCCGATAACTATTATTATAGAAAAACTCAACTAAATGTAGGTGATCTTCCCAAGATCCACCAAAGTCTAGCACACAAGCTATTAATAAATCCTCGAGCACTTTATTGACTCTTTCCGTCTACCCATCCATTTAAGGGTGATACACAGTACTCATCTTAAGCTTGATACCTAACACATCCTGTAGAGTCTTCCATGATTCACTAGTAAACAAAGCATCTCTATCACTGACTATAGTACAAGGAATTCCATGCAGTCTAGCTATGTTCTTCGTAAACAATTTAGCTAAAACAGTGCCGTCCTGGTTGACTTAACTGGAATGAAATGAGAACTCTTGGTCAACCTGTCCACTATGACCCATATACTTTCATTTCCTCGATTCGACCTTGGCAACCCGTCTATAAAATCCATGGATATCGAATCCCATTTCCAAAATAGTATCTCCAAAGGTTGAAGCAACCCACTCAGCTTCTGATGTTCGGCCTTCACTTGTTCACAGTTCACACACTGCTTTACCCAGAAGCCAACATCCCTCTTCATACCTTCCCAGTAGAAACTCCTCTTCATATCCTGATACATCTTGGTCCCCTAGGATGAATCGTAAATTTTGATTGATGACATTTTCTAAGGACCTTCTTCCTTAGGTTTTCTACATTCGGGACACACAATCGTCCCTTCTTTCTCAACACCCTCTCTGGTCAAGAATAAAATCCTTCAGATCATCAATCTTGATTCCAACCTCTAGCCTTCTAATCTTCTCAGCTAACACGGGGCCATCTTTCTACTTAGATGCAATTCTTTCGATCAATCTCGGTCGAACTTCCAAACAGGGCAACATGGCGGTACTCTGACTAGAACTAGCAGTGGATCTTAACTGCACACTGCACGTAGTCAACGCCTCAAGATCCTTCCATTTGGCCAACATGGCTAATACCACATTCTGATGTTTCCTGCTAAGTGCATCTGTAACCTTGCTTTCCTCGGTGTGTACTTTATACCAAAGTCGTAAGCTGCTAAAAACTCCAGCCACCTCTGATGTCTCATATTTAACTCCTTCTAAGAGAATAGGTATCTTAAGGATTTATGGTCGGTATATAACTCGAATCTCTCTCCCAAGGGATAGTGTCTCCATATTTTCAACGCGAAGATTACCACAGGCAACTCTAAATCATGAGTAGGGTATCTCACTTCATGAGGTCTAAGTTGTCGAGAGGCGTAGGCAATAACCTTACCCTTTTGCATCAACATAGCTCCTAATCCGGTTCCACATGCATCGGTATACACTACTAATCCTTGATTCCCATATGGAACTACTAACACAAGTGCATTGGTCAATAAATGCTTTAACTTAAGGAACGCTTCCTCGCATTTGCCAGACCAAGAAAACTTCACATCCTTTCTGGTCAGCCTAGTCAAAGGCGCTGTTATCCTCAAGAAATCCTTAATAAACCTCCGGTCGTTACCAGTAAGACCAAGGAAACTTCTAATCTCAGTTACCATCTCCGGTCTCTTCTAGTTGTTAACAGCTTCAATCTTATTTGGATTAAATGACAAACCCTTCTCTGAAACCACATGGCCAAGAAATTTAACTTCTTTCTTCCACAAATGACACTTTAAAAACTTCGCTTTCAGTTGATGCTGCCTCGGCGTCTCAATTACCACCCTAAGATGAACTTCATGCTCTTTTTCATCCTTAGAGTATATTAAAATGTCATCTATGAATACCAATATGAACCTATCCAAGTGCTCTCGGAAAACCCGGTTCATCATATCCATGAAGAAAGCTGGTGCATTCGTTAACCCGAATGGCATCACCAACCACTTATATGACCCGTATCTTGTCCTGAATGCCGTTAACGGAATACTATCCTCCGTCACTTTTAACCGATGGAACCCAGTTGCCAAATCCAACCGGGAGAACACACTGGCTCCATTCAACTGATCGAACAAATCATCGATTCTCGGCAAAAGATACTTATTCTTGATCGTTCTTTCGTTCAACTCGCGGTAGTCAATACACAACCTTATAGATCCATCTGGCTTCTTCATGAATACCGTAGCTGCTCCCCAAGGAGAACTGCTTGGTCTAATAAAACTCTTCCCTTCCAAGTCCACTGCCTGAACCTTCAGCTCTTTCATCTCAGTATGTGTCATCCGGCTAGGTAGTCTACTTATAGGTTATGCCCCTAGCACAAAATCTATCTGAAATCGATAGCTCGCTTTGGCGGTAGCCCTGACACTGGCTCAAAAACATCTGCAAACTCTTTTGCTACTAGCACCCGATCTAATTCTTCTTCTGCTTCCATTGCATTCAGCGAAGCACGAACACTTGACTCTGACTTCTCCACCGAGTATATAATTCGGTTATGGCTGTTAGGGTGTCTCAATGATATTTCCCCATCCCGGAAAAATATTCTTGCATCATATCTATCTAACCAATCCATACCCAATATGATCCCGAAACCACGGAAATAAAAAACATACAGACTGCATGCAAGCTTATGACCTAACAAGTCAAGTTCCAACTGACCACATCTATAACGACCCGTAAATTTTAATTGTTTTAATAACGTAATTAGTTGAAATTTTGTGAAATTTTAAACGATAAAATTTTGAAATAAAAATTTGATATTTGGAATGCGTCTAATTAATCATAGCAACTGATAAATTTTCATCAGATAATTTGGAAGTTTATTTTCTAGTGTAATTTTATTCCAATTTATATCAGTTAAAATTGATGATAATAAAAAGTTTTCCAACCCTGAATATATTTACATAGAAAAATTCTAATTCATCTTATGACTAAGACGTCATTTTTCGTTTTTTCCAAATTCAGACTTCTTTAGCTCCGTCGATCTTATTTTTCTGCGTTTTTGCTGCATTTTCCGCTAGTAGAAAATTCGAATTTTTATAATTCAATCATACCACTAATATCTGTATACCATTTCGATCGTCTTGTCGTGCTGATCTTTACAGTATACTCATTTCTGTATTTTGGCGTTCGTTTCGCATCGAAATCTATGAAACATTTAACCGTATCGGTACCCAAATTTCAACCTTTTGAATTCTTATCCACTGTGTTAAATCTAACGGTCACTAGCATTTAATAATTTCAGAAATCAAACCTTTAACGCTTCTTATGCCTTGGTTGTGATATTATCTGTGTGTCCATTCGTTCTATGTTTTACACTTCTGTTCACCTTCATCTTCATTCAACTATAGCTGCATGCAACCATATCTCTTCCCTTATTTCACCTCGGCCTTCCTCCTTCACCATTTTTTCCGCTTCAATGTCTTTCTCCACTACCACACCAGGCAACACACGCCACCTCACCCTTCACCACTCCTCCCTGACAATCTCCCTCCACCTTGCACCCAGTTCACCCATAGCCGCTTGTGCCACCTTCATCCAAACCCAATGATAGTCGAAGCCATCTGCCATTTCTTTCTTCGACCACCCTAGCATCCCCCTCCAGCCGAGCTCTGGTCACGGCAACAGCCCAAATGCATATGTATATACATAGTTCGTATATATATTGTCGAGATACCCTCCTCACCACCTCTCCTCATTGTTAAAGAAAAGTAATAAAGGGTTAGTATTTGGTCCTATTCTCTGTTCTGTTATATGTATAGAGAGAAGCAAAGATATATATAAGTCTAAATATATCGAGGAAGTGTTACAAATGTTTTACAGTTTTACATATTTATAGAAAATTTTAGATTTACAGTAGTCTATATTTTAAAGTATATATGTGTGTGGAGGTTTCCATATATATTTTAGTTTATATGTGTAAGTTATGTATTTAGGTTATATAAGACTTTATAAAGAGTATATTATTATCTATTTGATTTTATACAAATTATATAAGTTATAGAAATATTATAATCTGTTATATTATATGTTGGGAGTAGGTATATGTGCTTGATTTATATTTATACATTATGTATATGTTTACCTCTAATATAGATCCTATTGTTTGAATATATTATATAAAGCAGTACTACATACATATATTTTAACAGTTACAAGGGTATAAGTTTTACACATTCTATGTTTAAAAGTATTATTATGTATATTATTATAAGTTGCCTGTTGGGTCTATTGTTATATGTAAAGTAAGAAAGAATATAGGATTTTATATGTTGTAACCAGGCAGTATATGTATATAGATATGGATGTTTTGTTTGTTTTAAAACTATTGTTTTATAGGTATTACAAATATGTTAGTTATATAAAAGTTTACATCTGTTTACATTTATATTTGATATATGTTGCAGTTCTATATATTAACATATATCAAGTTTATATTGGTTGGGTTATCGTATATATTAGCCTACAGATTTATGAACTGTTGAGTCTTTTGTAAATTATAACAGTTTTGTTCATGTTTGATCTGTTGTGTATAAAAGTATATGTGTCTATATTATATATAAGTGTGGGCTGAAGAGCTATTTGTATATATATTTTATATTGTTGTATATTTTATTGGTATATGAAGTATATATCTGTTATGAATTATATTATATATATTATGTATTTTATAATCAATAAAGTTGATAGTTGAATGTATAAATATATGATATCTGTATATATTGTTTTAGTTTATCTGTTAGTCACCATTTACTATAAAAAGGGTTGTTTATATGAAGTATAATATAACTGTAATATATATATATATATTGATTTTATATATTAGATCTAGTTCTACCTTCTACGGTTTCAGTGAATCATGGTTTTATATATTGCTGTCTGAATAAATGAATTGATTTTATATGTTGCTATTTGTAAAGCTGGTAATTGTATATACATTTTTCCAGTGAATAATGGTAATGATTTTGTTGTCCTGTTACATATATGTTTGATATTAAATATATATATTTGGATAATTTCAAATGAACACTTTATATATGTAAGTATTTCGTTTTAAGTATATACATATATGTACTTATTTTAAATTATATCATGTAAATATGTTTGTTTTATGTGTTTTATTTAAAACAATGATTTTGAATTATATATATATATATATATATATATATATATATATTTATCTAAAAATGTGTTTAAATTGAGAATATGATTTCACAAATAGTTATACTTATGTGTATATATAGTTGTAAGTTCACTTATACCAATTATATTCGTCGATCCAATTCTGATTTGATTTCGCCTATTCCTATTGATCAGCTTTGTTCGTCAATTCGTGCCTATTTCACTTTGCTTTGGAATTCGCGCTTGGATTCGTAATCTACTTCGTTATCAAATTCCTTTAGCCTCGAAAGGTAAGCAATCACTCACGATTAATGTTCTTTTATTTATTAAATTTGATTTCAATTGAAACGACAATTGAAATATACTGATGTTAGTTATTTACACTGTTATATATATGCTATTACCGATACCAGTTCACTTGTGACATCTGACACCATTATCTGTTATTTATATTGATGATATATGCATGTTATATTATTATCATATCTGTTATCACTCTACAAGTTCCCTGTTAGTATACAATCACTATGGGTTGAAATGATACATACCCGAACGAACTTTAGAATATGAGAAAATCGTTATGGGTTGAAATGATAAACCCAAGCGATTTTCAATTGAATTGAATTTGGGATTACGGGTTGAAATGATATATATATATACCCGTATATATTTAAATTGCGGAGTGAAATGATAAATATCCGTATCACTTGACCATAGAATAGGAAATTATATACAAACACCGTTGATCTAAATATAAATAATTTGAAATGATTTCTATGGTATTGGAAAGATATATATATATATATGGTTTTAAATTGATATTGAAATTATTCTTATAAATAAGTTTAAATTAAAGTAGATTTAAAATTTATTTGGAATTGATGAATTAAGTATTGTCTTTAAATATATCAATTTTGAAATTTATTGAATTTGAAGATTTAAGAATAAGTTTTATAACGTGGTTTCGATTTAAGATGATTTAAAGGAATATTTCAATTTTAAATGAATTGAAGGAATATTAAATGAATTGAAATTTGGATTGTATTTTAATGGTATTGTATTTTATTAAGTAAATATTTCAAAACTAAATAATAGAAAAGTGAATTGATATATACATATATATATAGAATTATCGAATTTAGTTTTGAAATGTGGAATATTTAAAGCTTTGAAATATATTGAAATTGAAATGGTTTATTTGTGGTTCGAATCGGTATTTGAAATCGATATAACTTGGAAATGTTTAATTGAATTGGAATTGAAATTGAAGATTTAGATTGGATTAAATTTGAATTTGGAACTCGAATTGATTTCAATCGATTTGTGAAAGTCGAGGAAACTATTTTATTTTATAAAGTAATTTTAAATTTTATTTAAAACTATTGATATTTTACTTTATAAATTATGTAATATAAGCTATTTTATTATAAATCATTTTTAATATAAATCATTTTTATTATAAACTATTTTAAACTTATAGCTATTTATATAAACTATTTTATTATATATACTAATTTTAATATCTAAACTGGTTAAGAGGAAAGTGTTATGATTCCAAAGCACTATGATTTCTAAACTTTGATTTCCAAAGAATTATGATTTACAAAGTGTTTGATTTAGAAAGTGTTATAACTTTGAAGTACTAATGGCTTTGCCAAAAAAACTTTGAAGTACTAAGATTTGTAAATGGATATATATTTGAGATGGAAATATTTAAAATGGAAATGATATTGTATTTGGTTTTGAAATGGAAGTGATATCGTATTGATATGGTTTTGAAATGGCAATGATATTTTGGTTTTGAAATATAAACTATTTTGGAAGTATTTTGAAATGACCAATCGGTGTAATAATTACGTAGTTATTAAAGAGTCCGGGATCGGTTAGGGAAATACTCTCTGTCCAAACCGAAAACCACTTTAATAACTATTATACGCGGAGTGTGATCCAGAATGAAGTGGTTGGAATGATGACGTTGCTGGATCTGAAGAAAGAGAACGATTTTGGATGACCCCTGTCATGACTAAAACAGGAGCCGCGCTGGGCCATTGAGGTTTGCCACCTCTAGCGGACACACTTCTTCGATACCATATCTATTACTTATGTGATTCGATTTGGGTGCACCCCTTGATTTGGGAGTGTTGTTTCGCGGTGTTGAGGTAGCTGCTGGCTATGCTCAACATCAGTTCGGATCATGCAACTAGTAGTATCCTACTTGGTATCGCCTCATGTACCTTGTCATACTGATTATCCTATTCGCGACCACTACGATTTGTTTTGTGTTATACCTATGGGGTACCCTCTGATAACCACTAGTTTACGGTGGGGCTTACGGTGCTGTATAGACTATGACATTATAAAAATGTGTTAAGAGGGATTATGGTAACGCCTTAACGCTATTTTGATACTTTATATTACTGATAAGCATTATCTAATTAGCGTACACTACTACATAGTAGATAGTTTAACGGATCCTTAGAGGATGGTTATCCCAATATCCTTTGAGTTACTCGTATTTTAGTTGTTATTTCTCTTGAGTTGGATTTATTGGTATAAGAATGTTAATCCTGACTCGAGTGTTTTGTGTTTTTCTTTACGCTCTGGTCAGACTGAGTGTACCAGTATTCGAGACTCACCTTTGGAGTTGGAGCTTCGCTTGGAGATCTCGCTATCTATCCAGCTTTCAGATATTCAGTTTATTCTAGTGATGTATTTGAAAGTGTGTATGCGCTTGTGTACACTAATTGTGGATCGTGTAATATGGACTAACAATATATGCGGAATGTTATTTACAATTGCTATTCAAGTAAATATTCAATAAACTAACTATATAGCAATTCACAGATATAGAATAGTAAATGCAGTAAACTGTAAAAATCACACCAGGGATTTTTATACTGGTTCGGACCTCCCGTCCTACGTCCAGTCCCAGACTCCTATCTGGATTTTCACAACCAACTACCTCGCTTCACCCGGAGGAACAGGTTTACAACACCCGAACAGCCGAACGGGATTTCGTGCCTCTTACAACACCGAGGACTTCAACAAAAACAAATACAATTGTCGTTGACAACTTGTGCTCTTGATAACACGGATTTGTCACTTGTAGTACACCCTTCCTATAATCTTATCCTCAAAATATGTGAATGATGTTTGTGAAGATTGAAGGAAGTATATTACTTATTGAATCAAAAGATATGAAATAATTTCAATGATTCAATAAGCAATTGAAATGTTTGAGAGCTCAAGACAGAGATCAATAGAATAGAGATTAGAATAATAGAATTGGTTAATTGGAATAATGATTTCATGATGTTTATATAAGAAATAACCAGTTGTAACCCTTTGTGAAAAGATACAAACAAAGGTCATGATCATTGGTGAAGAGAAAGAGAAGCAACCGTTGAAGAAAAGGAAGTGTCTGTACGAAAGGTTGCTTTCTGTTTGAAAACGGTCGACAGGTCAAAATGGACCAGTAGACAAGAATTTGAATATATATACGTTATGTACACTTGTGCACGTTATCTGTGCATTCTGGGTAGAAACGGTCGACCGCCTTGTTTTAAACCGGTCGACCGGTTTAGCCCAGACTGCATAGTTAATGTGCACTCATACATATATACATTTATATTCAAAGATTGAAGGTATGAGATTATTTGAGGATAGATTTTAACATAAATAACACTACTAACATACCAAATAATCAACCTCTAATGTATGGAGCTCTTTGTGTCTCTTTAAAACAATGAATAACTTCTTTTTGTCGATCATGGCTTATCCCTTTGTCAGAAATCAAAACTCTATAAAAATCTTGACTCAACAGTATTCTGATATTGTATTTGACTATTGTATTTGAGACCTCTGTTGTATCTTGTTTAACTATGTTATATATATATAGTAGCTTCATGAACTACTATTCTTTTGTTTCCGCTGCACTATTGTTATATTACTATGTCTGTGATCTGTGATTATTTTATTTACTGCATATGCTGAGTTTTGCCAAATTTAAATTAATAATTCGGTATTTTGAATTATTCAAGTCAGACATGTGTGGTTTTATTGTCGATTTGAATGGTCCAAAATAGTGGGTCGTTACAGTTGGTATCAGAGCTCTGGTTTTAGGCAAACTCAGCATATATAGTAAATTTAATTACAAAATCACTTTCATTCGAACTTGAATTCCTTCTTCTTCGATTCGGTTTCCTTTGAATTTTGGAACGTTCCCTTCGGTTGTAAAGTCCATTCTTGTCCTCCCCTATTCGTGTCTTCTTGATTCTGGAGTGTCCCATAACTCCACTCCGAATAACCTTTCTAATAAATTGGCAGTCCCGCTAATATTCTAATGACTTATAAAGGGGTGAAACTTCTTTACAAAAAGCATTGATTCACCAAAGACTCCTGTATCCTCAGTTTACGATGCTACTATCTCTTGTTATGCCTGAATTCCATATCTTGAGAACGAAGGTAGATTTGCTTCAGAATCCTACATCGCTCTTATTCTTTAAGTCACGATTGACCTGGTTAAGGTTGTCCGCGATTTATATAAGCTTATCCATCTCCCTATTCTGTTGTTTAATCATCTTATCTTTTGTCTCCAACTTATATTCAAATCAAATTTCTCTTTGATTTGAGTCCATCAAATCTGAATCCCTATCCTTATTTTGAAAATTTATCTTGTATTTGAAAATTTTATATTTTAAAGATGTTTTATATATTGTGTTGTTTGAGTTGTTGATGTTGATTTGGGTATCTGATCGGTTCGTCTGATCAACGCTATCGATAGGATTTCCAAAACACTTGAACAGAGCAAACTGACACAATATTATTTTCAAATTTGGTAAATGAAATAAATTTGTATGAATATATTATAAATATATATAAGTAAAATTTTCTGAAATTTAATAAGTTAATTAAATGGGTTGTTGAAATGATAATAATTGATTATCACTTATTGTTCTATAAATGAATTTTTAAACATGGGTTATAAACTGATTTGAAATTTAAATGAATTTAAAATTTAGAATTTGAGAATTTAATTTCCAGTAATTTCAAGCTTTGGTTTTTAAATTTTTAAAATGTATATTATTGAAGGTATTTTCAAATAGAAACCGTTTCAAAGAATTTTAAATGATTAAATCAGTGCTCTCCTCTTTCGTCGGTGGAAAATAATTTCGGTGATGGCGGCCGCATCATCGACATTCATTTTCGAGTTTCGAAGTGGAGCGACTATTCTGTAGCTTTGCTACAGTTTTTCTTTGGAAATTGGAACGATTTGAATTTCGAAAATTTAACTTGATTTATAAAAACATTTATATATGATTTTAAATTTGACCTGATATATTGTGTGTATATATATTTATTTTATCTCTAAACGATTTGAAATTAATCGAAAATTTAATTCTTAAACTTTATGTTGAGGATAATTTCAATTATCAAATGAAATCAAACTTTAAATAAATATTTAAGCCTGAATAAATTGAATTGAAAATTTTTATTTGTATAATATTCTATTGCATTCCAATATAATTTACCTAAATTGTTCAGAAGTTAAATATGTAATTTGATGATATACAATATAAAATGATTTTATAAATAAAATTTGAGTGTTTATAATAGATGTTATACACTTAAATTTTAGGTATAAAAAGATTAATAGAGGTAAATAGAATAAAAAGTTAATTGAATAATATACAATATAAATGATGTTAAAGAAATTTATAAATAAATTTAAGTGGTTATAATAAGTGCAAATATGCTTAATAGATGAGATAAAGTATATTAAGTGGAATAGATTTATTAATAATTTGGAATAAGGAAAATGTAATTAAAATTGTTGAATAAAATGCGATTATAATAAATAACTATTCAAATTTATGATTTTGAAATTTGTTAATTAAAGATAATTGAATAAGATAATCAATTTGAAATAGTCAAGATTTATTTAACTTAGGTAAAATCAAATGGATTAAGAAAATCAATTATTGAACATTACTTTGTGTAAATTGAAATGTTAATAGAAAAATAGGACAGAAAGTAAATAGAATAATAAATGAGACAAATTAAATAAAATTTTGTTTCAAAGGAAACCTTTTGTATTAAGTACTAATAAATTGAAATTTAATAAACATAATGAAATGCCTTGAATATAAAATCAAATATAGGATATTAATTAATTTAAATTTGAAATTATATGGTTAAAATAATTGTTTTATTTTGTTCTTCAATCTATTTTTTTCTGGTTGTTTCTATTCTCCTACCTCCTTCCTTTTCGGGGACGAAAAGTTTTGAGTGGGGGAGAGTGTAACGACCCGTAAATTTTAACTGTTTTAGTAACGTAATTAGTTGAAATTTTGTGAAATTTTAAACGATAAAATTTTGAAATAAAAAATTGATATTTGGAATGCATCTAATTAATCATAGCAATTGATAAATTTTCATCAGATAATTTGGAAGTTTATTTTCTAGTGTAATTTTATTCCAATTTATATCAGTTAAAATTGATGATAATAAAATATTTTTCAAACCTGAATATTTTTACATAGAAAAATTCTAATTCATCTTCTGACTAAGACGTCATTTTTCGTTTTTCCAAATTCGGATTTCTTTAGCTCCGTCGATCTTATTTTTCTGCATTTTGCTGCATTTTCCGCTAGCAGAAAATTCGAATTTTTATAATTCAATCATACCACTAATATCTGTATACCGTTTCAATCGTCTTGTCGTGCTGATCTCTACAGTATACTCATTTCTGTATTTTGGCGTTCGTTTCGCATCGAAATCTACGAAACATTTAACCGTATCGGTACCCAAATTTCAACCTTTTGAATTCTTATCCACTGTGTTAAATCTAACGGTCACTAGCATTTAATAATTTCGGAAATCAAAAATTTAACGCTTCTTATGCCTTGGTTGTGATATTATCTGTGTGTCCATTTGTTCTATGTTTTACACTTCTGTTCACCTTCATCTTCATTCAACTATAGCTGCATGCAACCATATCTCTTCGATATTTCACCTCGGCCTTCCTCCTTCACCATTTTTTTCCGCTTCCCTGTCTTTCTCCACTACCACACCAAGCAGCACACGCCACCTCACCCTTCACCACTCCTCCCTGACAATCTCCCTCTGCCTTGCACCCCAGTTCACCCATAGCCGCTTGGGCCACCTTCATCCAAACCCAATGACAGCCGAAGCCATCTGCCATTTCTTTCTTCGACCACCCTAGCATCCCCCTCCAACCGAGCTCTGGTCACGGCAGCAGCCCAAATGCATATGTATATACATAGTTCGTGTATATATTGTCAAGATACCCTCCTCGCCACCTCTCCTCATTGTTGAAGAAAAGTAATAAAGGGCTAGTATCTGGTCCTATTCTCTGTTTTGTTATATGTATAGAGAGAAGCAAAGATATATATAAGTCTAAATATATCAAGGAAGTGTTGCAAATGTTTTACAGTTTTACATATTTATAGAAAATTTTAGATTTACAGTAGTCTATATTTTACATTGAGGTTCGCCACCTCTAGCGGACACACTTCTTCGATACCATATCTATTACTTATGTGATTCGATTTGGGTGCACCCCTTGATTTGGGAGTGTTGTTTCGCGGTGTTGAGGTAGCTGCTGGCTATGCTCAACATCAGTTCGGATCACGCAACTAGTAGTATCCTACTTGGTATCGCCTCATGTACCTTGTCATACTGAATATCCTATTCGCGACCACTATGATTTGTTTTGTGTTATACCTACGGGGTACCCTCTGATAACCACTAGTTTACGGTGGGGCTTACGGTGCTGTATAGACTATGACATTATAAAAATGTGTTAAGGGGGATTATGGTAACGCCTTAACGCTATTTTGATACTTTATATTACTGATAGGCATTATCTACTTAGCGTACACTACTACATAGTAGATAGTTTAACGGATCCTTAGAGGATGGTTATCCCAACATCCTTTGAGTTACTCTTATTTCAGTTGTTATTTCTCTTGAGTTGGATTTATTTATATAAGAATGCTAATCCTAACTCGAGTGTTTTGTGTTTTCTTTATGCTCGGGTCAGACTGAGTGTACCAGTATTCGAGACTCACCTTTAGAGTTGGAGCTTCGCTTGGAGATCCCGCTATCTATCCAGCTTTCAGATATTCAGTTTATTCCAGTGATGTATTCTGATATTGTATTTGACTATTGTATTTGAGACCTCTGTTGTATCTTGTTTAACTCTGTTATATATATATAGTAGCTTCATGAACTACTATTCTTTTGTTTCCGCTGCACTATTGTTATATTACTCTGTGTCTGTGATCTATGATTATTTTATTTACTGCATATGCTGAGTTTTGCCAAATTTAAATTAACAATTCGGTATTTTGAATTATTCAAGTCAGACATGTGTGGTTTTATTGTCGATTTGAATGGTCCAAAATAGTGGGTCGTTACAACATCTCATTCCCAGAGTTGCATACCCTCCTATTGGATTCGCAACCCTTAAGGAAGTAAGTAGGTATGATGGTTCTAAACATAATTTTTCTACCAAACACCGAGATATAAATGAATGCGATGCAGCAGTATCAAATATTGCCCTAACTGGTATAATATAAATCAAAAGCGTAACTTCCATCATAGATTTCCCCTTCTCAGTTGTTGTTGGTCCGGAAGAAGAAGGTTCCATGGCAAAAAAAATTCTCTTGTCTGCTCTAACCGGTTTTGGACATTGATTCTTGTATTGCCTGATCTGGTCATAATTGAAGCACTTCATCCTTTCTTATTTGCAACCTTCCCTTTTTCATTTCGACATTCATGAGCAAAATGTCCTTTCTTGTCGCACTTGTAGCAAACTACATCGGCCTTCCCTTTCTTGGCTGCTCCTCCTTTATGAGCTCCTTTTTGTTTAAAGAACTTTCTCTTCTTTCCCTAGGGATCTTGAACCTCAACTGACTTCCCTTTTCTAAATGTAGAGAGCATTTCTTCATTCCTGATGACCATCTACACTACGACATTGCTTAGGTCACAGAGGTGTGGCATGGTTGCCTTGGTAATCTCTGGCTTCAGTCCTCGAATAAACTTTTCATTTCTCTTGATGATGGTGTCAACCATGGCGTATCTGTTTCTAGATAGCTCATCAAATTTCATGGCATATTTGATTACCAACATCTCCCCCTGCTCTATATCCATAAACTTCCTCATCAATGCCGACTTTGCCACTTCAGATAGAATCCTCTCTTCGAATCTCCTTCAATGCTCGACCCAAGTTAATTCTTCTTCAGGTACTCCAATAGTAACCCCATTCCACCAGTATAATGTTGCTCCCTGCAACTATCTGGAAGCAAGTCTTCTCTTATGTTCATCATCTAATCGCTGGGATAGCGAAAATTCTTTCACGGTGCAATAACTAGTTTTCTACTTCTACAACATCCTTTGTTCCCAAAATTGGCTTTCCACCAAGACTGGTGTAATCCCTGCTTAGCTTGGCATAGTTATTACCAACTAGGGCCATAGGATTTGCTCCCCTATCATTCATATCATTTCCCCCAGCTACTCCCATAGCTGCTCCAGCTTGCATCAGATTGACGAAGAACTGATACGTCATATATTTGGCTATCACATTGAACATAGATATTATCGTGTTCAAATCCCAAGTCACAACAATCGCTTCAAATAGAATGCCTTCTTTGCTGCCTCCACCACGGCTATCAACTTTGCCTTCGTAGTGGATAAAGCAACTATGGTTTGCAATTTCGATCTTCAACTTATGGCCGTACCACCAAGTGTGAAGACATACTCGGAAGTTGATTTTCTCCGATCCCTACCACCAACGTAGTATGAATGACAATACCAACCAACTTGCAATTCATTCCCTCACTACCACCAAAAACAAGACCATGAGATGACGTACCTCTAAGGTATCTCAATATAAGCTTCACTGCTTTCCAATGCGATTTTCCCGGATTAGCTATAAACCGACTAACCATCCCGACGACATTTGCAGTACCAGGCCTCGTACACACTATAGCATACATTAAACTTCCAACTACACTAGCATAAGAGACCTTTGCCTTATAAGCCTTGTCTTTCTTCAAGATAGACGATCCCTTACTCGAAAGCTTCACATGCAAAGGTAAAGGTGTATTTGACGCCTATGCATCCTTCATGCTAAACCGACAAAGCAATTTCTTTATGTATTCCTTTTGAGTCAATTTTAACTCAAAACGCTTTCGATCCCTTTCAATTTCCATGCCCAATATCCTTCTTGCTTCTCCAAGATCCTTCCTTTCGAATTAAGATTTTAAACTCAATTTTAACTTGTTGATTTCATCTTTGTTCTTAGAAGCAATGAGCATGTCGTCCACATACAAGTAAATACACCCAACAATCATTTTCTAACTTCTTGAAATATACACAAGCATCCTTAACGCTTTTATCAAAATCATTTTCAAGCATAAAATGACAAAATCTCTTGTACCATTGTCTAGGTGATTGCTTTAAACCATATAGTGATTTCTTTAGCTTGAAACCAAAATTGACTTACCATCAACAACAAACCCTTCCGGTTGCTCCATGTAAATGTCTTCATCCAAGTCATCATGAAAGAAGGCAGTTTTCACATCAAGTTGCTCCAACTCCAAGTCGTGAATAACAACAATAACAAGTAATATCCGGATAGAAGTATGGCGCACAACCGGTGTGAATAACTCATCATACTCCTTTCCATTCCTTTGTGAAAACCCCTTAGCCAATAGCCTAGCTTTGTATCTCCCATCGTCCTTCACCTTGTATATCAATTTGCACCCAATAGCACGGTTTCCTTTAGAAAGTGGAACCAAATCCCAAGTTTGATTATTCATTAACGATTGCATCTCTTCCTTCGTGGCACAAATCCACTTTGAGCTATCACTCGAATCCATGACGTCGTCAAGGTCCATCGGCTCATCTTAAACTACATGAAGAGCATAGTCCAAATTGTCACAAAAGCTAAGATAGTTCCAATCACCATATCTTCCGGCTGGCCTTATAGCACGACGACCAACCCGAGTAGCAATACCATCATCCAAACCTCATTCGGCTCCACCCTGAACCAAATCCTCACTATAATCATGCACATCACCAACACTTCTAGAGGCACCATGTGGACTATGTGATGTCACATCAACCGCTTCATCCTCACAAGCATGTTCAACTACTCTTTTCTCTTTACTCCTTAGACCAAATGTGGGAATAACTTCCTTTTCTGTCGATTCATCATGCACCAAATCTAGAACATCCGATGAGCTCTCATTCTCCTTGAACAATGCCGACTCATCAAAAGTAACATGGCGAGAATTCACTATCTTCTTCATTTCCGGATTCCATATCTGATAACCTTTTACACCGTCCGTATAGCCAAGCAAAATCCCTTTGAAAGCTCTAGGTTCAAACTTATCATTTCCCGAATCATGCACATAAACCGGACTACCAAACACATGAAGATAACTCAAGTCAATGCTCTTTCCCTTCCACACTTCCTCCGGAATTTTGTTACCAATAGCCGAGCATAAAATTCGATTAACAATATGCACCGCGGTTGACAAAGCTTCGGCCCAAATTCCCTTTGACAAACCCGATGCCAATCTCAAGCATCGAGCATTCTCTAGTAGAGTACAGTTCATCCTCTCCACAACACCATTCGACCGCGGATCTCCCGGTGTAGCAAAATGTCTCTGAATACCATGATGCTTGCAAAACTCCAAGAACTCTCCTGAAACATAATCTCCGCCATTGTCAGACCTTAGAACCTTCAAAGATTTGGCACTCTCATTCTCAACAATAGCTTTCCAAGTTTTAAACTTTGCAAATGCCTCCAACTTGGCCTTCATTACATACATCCATACATTTCGAGAAAAGTCATCAATAAAAGAAATATAATAGCAAGCTCCTCCCAAAGAAGCTACCGGTGTTGGTCCTCAAACATCCGTGTGAACATACTCAAGAATCCTTCTCGAATCATGTTTTCCTTCACCAAATGACACTTTAGTTTGCTTGCCCATGACACATTCCTCTCAAAACTCAAGCTTGTTGAAACTCTCTACATCGATTATCTCCCTCTTCCGAAGAATATCCAAACTCCTCTCTGAGACATGACCTAACCTTAAATGCCACAACCTAGTCGCATCTAAGCCACAAGAACTATCAACTCCCACACAAGTTTCACCTTCAACGGTCGCACCTTGAAGCAAATATACACCATGAGTCCTAGCACCTTTCATCGCTAATGTGCACGTAAATATGCATATTTTTACTTTCATATTTAATCTACTTTTACTTTAAATAAATATCATAATTGGGTATTTTTAGATGTTTATAGCCAAAATTTAAAAATGCTTTCAAGTCATCATTCATGCATCAATTTGGGGGTAAAATGGTAATTTTGTGCATATATTAATTTTGAGAATATGCACTTGCACATTTTAATTTTAATTTGTAGAAATTTGGATGGAAAATGAAAGAAGCTTTCATGGAAATATGCATGCACAAGGATGGAAGAACAAAGACATGAAGAAATAAATCAACTCATGAAATCATGGAGGACCCCACCTACCCACTTACCATAAACTTCAATTAGGAGCTAATGCACATGTTAGTGTGGATTAAAGCTACATGCACATTTAAACGGAGGATTATGCTCATGCTAATGATTACTTGGAGGTTACATTTCCTAAAGGGCAATTTGGGTAGCTCCAAAAAATATGGATTACGGTTTTATGCATGTATAATTGGCCCTCTTATGTTCATGTAATGAATCTTTAATCTCTTATCATATTATGCAAGTTGTAAGCCTCAAAATTATATGAAATAAAATGGCTTCATAAGCCTCTTTTTCTTTTATTTCTTCTTTGTTCTTATTTTATTTTCTTGCTCATTTTTAGTTACATGCTCTTTTCCTTTCATGTTAGTAGATTAGCTTTCTTTTTTTATGCACTCAGTTTAATTTTACTTTTATACAAGTAGTAGTTAGTTCTATCTATTCTCATTAGCTTGTAATTCCGTCTTGTGTAATCTATGTTGAAATTTACATATGTTGAAATGATAACGCAAATGAGTAGTTAAACTCCTTTAATTTAAGGGTAATGAAGCTCTCTAAAATTATTTAAATTCAACATATTGTGTGATTTATGATCTCTTTTATGCTTCATGAAAAGTTGGTTTATGATGTAAGTTTATTAGTGAATTTTATAGTCTACGTTGTTATCACAAATAGGCTATTCTTATTCAAACATAAACACAATTTACATCATTGACTAACAAATTGATTTTTGATTGTGAAATTAAAGTAGAATCAAAATTTGATGATCTATATTACTAAATACAATAGTAAATAGATTATACTTAAAATAGCTTTTGCTTTGACTTCATTTTCATTACAATTGATAAGTGGTTTTATGTGTTGTATTATAGTTTGATGCTTTAAGTTATGTTAGTTAATAACATAAATAGACTATACTTATGATAAATACATCACTAATTCCACTTAAGATCAAAATAAAAAGATCATAGATTATTTTTGTGTTGATTTATGTGAGTGAACGAGAGTGGATTTGTCTCTAAATTGTTTTCTAATCTCATATTTTTATTCACTTTGTTTAGCTAATTTTTTTACATTTTTAGCTTAAAACAACTTCAAATCTTGGTTTAATTGATTGAGTAGGATTTTAAATCATTTCAATTCCCTACGGATCGACCCGTACTCGCAACGTACTAAAATGGTACGCCGTGCGATTTCGATTTTAAACAAGTTTTTGACGCCGTTTTCAGGGAGTTGCAATTTGATTTTATTTCTATTCTTCAAATTATTTTAGTTTGATTTTATTGTGTTTTCATTTTGTGCATTGAGTACATTTAAAAAAAAATTGTGTTGTGTGTTCGTGTGTGATTTTTGTGTTCGTTGTGTTGTGTGCTTGTTTTCTAGTTGCATTTGCATGTATATTTAAAAAAAATACGCAATTAATTTTTTATATTTTTCATTACATTTACAAGTTCTTTTTACAAATTCCATTTTCTTTTATAAAATTATTAAAAGTTGCTGTTATCACTGTGCTTCAGCAAACCCCTCACCAAAACTATCCATGTGCATATACATTGCTGCATACTCCTCTTCATCAAATTCATACATCAACCATACTTCCCACTGTCTCAAACCCCACCATACTGTCATCCATCAAGCATCTTTCCAACCAAACACAAACTCACTTGCATACAAACCATTGCAACCAATACTGCCTTTCACCGTGCATAAACCAGCACTACCACCTCCTCCAACCTGCATATCACTCAAACCACACTTCATAACCACCTACTGCCTTCATACACAGGCTATTTGCACAATCAATACAATCACAACAAACACTCCATCTACATACAAGCACATCCCCTATTGCACATCACAACCAACTGTCACCTTCTTCCCTCTTTCAATACAAACTCATTTGCAGTCGTCATCCTCATACATACATACATATCAAACTGTGCACATATCCATTTCAAACTACCATCCGCCTGCATACATACATACATTTCAAATACCCAGTGCCACTACCACTAATACATCCACTTCTACACTGTCAACTGCAGTCATCATCAACTGCACCTCCAACTGCACCTCCAACTTGCCTTAACTTACCACTTCCCTGACCACAAACCATGCTTGACAGCAAAAACACTTCCTCAACCTTTTCCATACTCATGTTCTTCTAATAACATCACTTCCCTCCATTACAAACTTCAAACTACATACTGCCTCTCCTCTCTGTTCATTTTCACTTCTGTTTCACAAAACCTCCAACCACAACAACCTCCTTTGCTGCCATATTGCACATTCATACAACCATATACAACATTTTGCTACTGCTGTTACCATTCACATCACTGCAAACTTCTGCATTCCTTCACCTTATCTGGAACCATCATCACACTACATCACTACAGCCACTCAAACATCAACCACTTCCTACACTGTCCTAAATCATAAAACACCACCATCTCCAAATATTAACTCCACCATCTCCAAATTGCACATACAACACAGTGCAACCAACTGCTACACAGTCCATATAAAACTACACACTCCCTGCACCTTTTGTTACCAATCTGCCACAACACTTCCTCCCTATACACACTGCCCCCTAAAACCATCACCCTGACAACACACTTAACTTCCCACATCACCAAAACAACCACCATTAATCCTCATACTGCCCATAATTGCACATAACCACTGCCTCACCATCTGCTGCATCAACATCTTCCTGCCTTTTTCATTCATCAACATTGCCTCGACATATCAAACTGCAAACTTTCACCTCTGATCAACTGTGCTTGCAACTACCCTGCTCCATTCACTGTCACTCCACAGCACATACATACAGTGCAACTTTCTACTGCACAACCACTCCCATCTCTGCTCCTCCCATCTTTGCATACCATACAATCACCAAACTGCCAGTCATTTCAATACCCCACTACCTTACTGCCTACAACAACCCACATCAGTTTTTCCCCTACTTGCCATAACTGCATTTGCACTACAAACCACTTCAGATAACTCTGTCCATCACAACAGCCTCCAACAGAGCCATTTCATACATCACCATTAACATCAACTTCACTTTCCTCACTTCACCCGAACTCCAAACCAACTTCCAAACTTCAATCGCCTCCTTCAAACATCCACTGCCCTACCTTCATCAAACCACCCACAACCTCAATCGCCTCCTCTGAACTACAAACAGGAACCCACCACCTCGCCAAATCCTTGACCTTAACCGCAATCGCGATCCACGCTTTCCATCGAACCTCACCCTGCCGATTGGAGTTTTGACTTCAACTTTGAATTTGTGAATTTGTGAATCTGAGAATTTGTGAGTTTGAGAGTTTGTGAATTTGTGAATTTGTGAGAGTATGTGAATTTTTGAGTTCGTTTATGAATTTGTGAGTTCGTTTGTGAATGTGTGAGTTTGGTTTGTGAATTTTCTTTTACTAGATAATTTTTGTGGGTTTGATTACATATTGGGCCGGGTTTGTGATATTTGTTTTCCTTTTTTAAAAAAATTGTCTTTTTTTATTTGTTTTAAGTTTTAAGTTATTTTTTCTCATCTCTTTTTTTAAGAAAAACAAACAACAAGTTTTAAGTTTTCAATTGTTTTAGTTTCATTTCTTTTGTTTTTCATTTTTTTTAGTCTCTTCATTAAAAAAAACTGTATATATCTTGTTTTTATTTTCAGGTTCCAAAAGAAAATAAGGAGAGGGATTTGCTTGCTAAAAGTTTGCCTTGCTTGCTTTATAAAAAAATTGCTAATAATTCTGCATACTCTGATATCGAGTTCTAATCGCCAGTTTTATTTTAATTGCATTGTTGGTTGCTTGCATTTGCATTTAAATAAATAAATATATATATAATAAAAATTCAAAAAAAACAGAAACAAATTTCATTCGTAGTTGCATTGTTAAATCACATTTAATTTCTGCTTTACATTCATCTCGTCTTATTTTTATTTTCTAAGGGCAATACCCCAATCCACATAAGGTGGGGGATTTCATCACCCCTTCCTTGGCCCATAAATCGCATTTCATCTTAGAATTTTGCCTAATAATAACGGTCAGACATTTGACTTAAGGAAGTCGCAAGCTCACCTAGGGCTTAATTGTATCTTGATAGTTATCTTCTTTGAACAATTTTATTTTTTGGTGTTTGGGCTACGGCGGAGCAATAATCAGTTATAAATATTACGGTGATTCGTAAATATTATACTGATTGTTTCTCTAAAGGTACTTAAACCTTCGACTACATTACTACAGTGATTTTTGGTGCACCGATAATACCTGCCCGTTACCTGCCTAAGAAATATTTTGTTGGACTAAGACAAAGTATGATTATACAATTTTAGGTTAGGAGCTACTAAGGACAAAAAATTTGCAATTAAGTCATTGCATTCATTTAGTTGCATTAGTTCATGCATATTTAAAAAAAAGAAAAAAAATTCAAAATCCAAAACAAAAACAAAAAATTTGTAAATTTGACTTAACTTAGTTTTTAAATCCTTTCCTTTGAAATTATTCAATCAAAAATCCAAAAAAAATCAAGTTTTAAAACAAAAAAATACAATCTTTTAAAAAACATAAAAAAAATTGAAAATCCAAAAAAACAAAATAAAAATCAAATTTCTCTTTTAAAAATAAATAAATAAATAAATCCTTTTTGGTAAATATTTTTTCCTCTTTAAAAAAATATTAAAAAAAAACAAACAATTTATCACTTCATTTTCTAAACTTTGTTTCATTCTCTAAACTCGATTCTAACTTCTTTCTCTTCTCAACTTTTAATTGTGCATGAGTACTTGGACTCGTGACGCAACAACGAACACTTGGCTCGTGATGCAACAACTCATCGTTTAACTCGAACAAACGATCCTCCTGAAATGGCGAACGAGAACGCCCCTCGAACTCTTATGGATAGAATCTTTCGCAATAGAGTTTCTATTCCTTCTTGCTTCACATTACCTGCCCCTACGAGAAACCATTTCGAAATTCATTCAAACCATATTGCCACGCTTCCAAAATTTGGCGATTTTGAGCACGATGACCCATACATTTTCTTAACGAAATTCGAACAAGTTTGCGCAACCATGAAACTCCAACAACTTTCTGATGACGGAATCAAACTTCGATTAATTCCATTTGCTCCTATGGATTATGCTGAAAAATGGTTGTACAGCTTACCGTCAAACTCGATTAAAACTTGGAAAGAATTTGTGAAAGTTTTCTTAAAAAAGATCTACCCCTTGGAAAAAACGACTAAAATCTGAAATGAAATCGTCAATTTTCATCAATTCAGGTGTGAACCATTCTGAAAATATTTTGAAAGATTTAAAGAACTTTTGATAAAATGTCCACAACATAACTTCAAAAAATGGACTCTTTGCCAAATCTTATACAATGGACTTGAAAACAGCTCGCGAGCCATGCTTGAATCGATGTGCCAAGGAAATTTTCTTGCCCAACATCATGACGATGCTTGGCAATTCCTTGAAAACTTGGTCGAAAAATCATCCCAATGGGAACATTCTAATAAAAAGTCCATTTACTCACGATCGAGCACACACTCAATAGGATTATCTTTTGCTTTGGAAGCTAAGATCGACGCAATGATCAATAAATTCGACAACGTTTTCTCATCCAACCAAATGAACCAAGCTTCCCAACCCATGTGTTACAAATGTAACGATTCGAATCACATAGTCGATCAGTGCCCTAATTCTGTCGAACAACTCAATGCTTTCAATAAAGTTAAAAATGACCCGTTTTCTCCAACGTACAATCCTAATTGGAGAAATCATCCGAACTTTGCTTGGAACCAAAATAATCCCAACACGAATTTGGTTCGTCCCAATTTTCAAGCATTTTCGAATAATGTTTTGAATCCTCCCTTTTAACCCAATCATTTTCAAAAAAATTTTGTGCCTCCATCCCAAAATCAACCGCAATAGTCTTTTGCTCCTCATGACGATAAACGATTGTCTTTTCTTGAAAAAAGTCTCGAAACTTTGGCTAAAGCAATGACTCAAAATCTCCAATCAAATAGCAATTTGCAAAATTTGTTGACCTCGTATATACAAAACACAAGCCAATCAATTGCAAAACTTGAAATGCAAATGAGTCAATTAGCCACGTCTATAAGTGAACGTGAACAAGTCACATTCCCGAGCCAACCAGTTCCAAATCCTAGAAATCAAAACACTAATTCGAATCAAGCCCATGTTGTTCAAGATAGTAACATAACTCAAATGAATGCTATCACAACTTTACGTTCCGGAAAACAAATCGATAATGAAGTCATTAATCCAAATGATTTACTGGAAACCCCTCTCAACACTTCTAAAACAACAAATGAATGTGAACAAAATGTGGAGTCAAACATCGAATCAAACACCAATCCAAATTCTTCTTCTCCTCAAGTAGACCCACCTACTGAGTATCGTGTTCCATTTCCACATCGTCTTCGACCAAAGAAACACTCTGACCAAATAGAAAAGATGTTGGAAATTTTTAAACAAGTCAAAGTTAACATCATGCTTCTTGACATCGTTCGACAAGTCCCAACCTATGCTAAATTTCTTAAGGACTTGTGTACTCAAAAACGACACACTCATGTACCCAAGAAAGTCTTCTTAGCCGTCGGACTTAGCGAGGTTTTGTCTCAATCAATCCTCGTTAAATACAAAGATCCTGGATGTTCGACGATCTCGTGCACAACAGGAGACAAAACGATTAACAAATGCTTACTCGCTTTAGATGCGAGTGTCAATTTGATTCCTTATTCAATTTACCAACAACTTCGCTTGGGTGAACTAAAACCAACGAAGGTAACTCTTCAATTTGCCGATTGTTCGATTAAGAAACCTGTGGGAGAGATTGAGGACGTGCTCATTAGAGTAGTGCAATTCATATTCCCCGTTGATTTTATCGTTCTCGAAACACAACTTGTGACCAACCTTACGAGTCAAATCTCTTTAATATTGGGCCGACCATTCTTAGCCACTTCAAATGCCTTAATCAATTGTCGCAACGGTTCGATTAAAATTTCTTTTGGAAACATGAGTTTGGATCTTAACATTTTCAACCTTGAAAATCAATCGAATGAACCTCATGACCAAACATTGGAAGTTAGTGCTATTCACAAAAACTTCGAAAACGAATTGATTGACCTTAACGGAACACGAGGCCGAGTACGAAAGATTGTTTCACGAAATACCCAAAGAGATTGAATACACGCTCCGATTTGAATCGCTTCCAGTTGAGTCTGAATCTCAACCTAATTCTTTGATTGTGCAGCCCCCGAAGTTGGACCTTAAGCCCTTTCCCAATCACCTTAAGTACGCATATTTAGGTGACAACGAAACGTTTCCCGTCATAATTTCAGCAACTCTCTCATTTGATCAAGAGACTTCCTTACTTTCAATCCTTTCGAAAAACAAGGAAGCAATTGGATGGTCGATCACCGATATAAAGGGAATTAGTCCCGCTCTTGTTTAACACCGCATTCATTTAATCGACGAAGCCAAACCTACTCGTGATGCACAACGTAGGCTTAATACTAAAATGAAAGATGTGGTGCGCAAAGAAATTCTTAAACTTCTTGACAATGGTATCATATACCCAATCTCTTATAGTTCATGGGTTAGCCCAATTCATGTTGTACCAAAAAAGTTTAGACTGACCGTTGTCAAGAACGATTCTAACGAACTTATTCCAACCCATACTCAAACAGGTTGGCGTGTTTGCATTGATTATCGAAAACTAAATGCTGCAACATGTAAGGATCACTTCCCTCTTCCTTTTATCGACCAAATGCTCGAAAATTTAGTCGTCCACAAATTCTATTGCTTTCTTGATGGTTATTCCGACTATAACCAAATTCCAATAGCTCCCGAAGATCAAGAGAAGACAACTTTCACATGTCCCTTCGGCACTTTTGTGTATCGACGTATGCCTTTTGGCCTTTGCAGCGCACCTGCTACATTTCAAAGATGCATGGTCAGCATCTTTTCTGATACGATTGAACGTTTTCTTGAAGTGTTTATGGAAGATTTTTCTATCTTTAGAAACTCTTTTTCCGAGTGCTTGCACCATCTTGAGTTGGTTCTTAAACGATGTAATGATAAACAGTTAACGCTAAATTGGGGAAAATGACACTTTATGGTCACTCAAGGCATAGTCCTTGGACATGTCATTTCAAATAAAGGCATTGAGGTAGATAAAGCAAAAATTAATGTCATTGCAAATCTATCCCTTCCCAGATCTGTCAAAGACATTCGCTCTTTTCTTGGATATGCCAGTTTTTAACGACGCTTTGTGAAAGATTTCACTAAGATTGCTCGACCTCTTACGACTCTTCTTGGAAAAGACGTCCCATTTGACTTTAATTCTAATTGTGTTTCTGCTTTTAAACGTTTCAAAAACGAACTTTTTTATGCTCCTGTAATTTTCTCACCGAATTGGGATCTCCCATTTGAAATAATATGTGACGCTTCGAACTTTGCAGTTGGTGTTGTCTTAGGACAACGCATCAGTAAAATTCTTCACGTTATTTACTACACTAGTATGAATCTGAACGATGCTCAACTTATTTACAAAACCACTGAAAAAGAACTTCTAACGGTAGTTTTCGCACTTGAAAAGTTCAGACAATATCTGATAGGCTCACACATTATTGTTTACACTGATCACTCTACTCTTAGATATCTCTTTGCTAAATAGGATGCTAAATCTCTCTTAATTCATTGGATCCTTTTACTACAATAATTTGATCTTACAATCAAATACAAAAAGGATCCGACAATGTCATAGCCGATCACTTATCCCGTCTTCCCAATGCACCATCGCTTTTACCAATCAATGAACACTTTCCCGATGAACAAATCCTTTCTGTTTCTGTCGATCCATGGTATGCAGACATAGTGAACTATTTAGTCACTAAAGAAACTCCTTCATTTTGGTCGAAACAAGATAAATATAAATTTCTTTCCCAAGTCAAGTACTTCTACTGGGATGATCCATACTTGTTTAAATACCGCTCCGACCAAATCATTCGACGTTGCATTCCAGATTGCGAAATCAAGAGTGTTCTTTCTTTTTGTCATAATCAAGCGTGCGGTGGACATTTCGGTCCTCAAAAAACTGCTGAAAAGTGCTTCAATGTGGTTTCTATTGGCCTACTCTTTTCAAAGACTCATTCAAATTTTGTAAAACTTGCAATCGCTGCCAAATGGCAAGAAGAATCTCTCAACGAAATATGATGCCTTTGAACCCCATTCTTACGATCGAAATCTTTGATGTTAGGGGTATTGATTTTATGGGACCGTTTCCTAATTCTTTTAGAACTTTGTACATTCTTCTTGTCGTTGACTACGTCTCGAAATGGGTCAAACCCATTCCATGTAAAATAAATGACCATAAAGTTGTTGCGAAATTCCTTAAAGAAAACATCTTTTCGAGGTTCGGAACACCTCGCACAATAATAAGCGATAACGGAACCCACTTTTGCATTCGTTCATTTGAAACCTTAATGATGAAATACTCGATAACCCACAGGTTATCCACTCCATATCATCCTCAAACTTGTGGCTAAGTTGAAGTTTCAAATCGTCAAACCAAACAAATCTTGGAGAAAACTGTTAATAATAGAAATCAAAAAGATTGGTCTTAGAAATTGACTAACGCGCTTTGGGCTTACCGTACTGCTTTTAAAACTAACCTTGAGATGTCCCCATTTCGTTAAGTTAATGGGAAAGCGTGCCATTTACCCGTTGAAATCGAACACAAAGCGTTGTGGGCAATAAAGAACTTAAACTTTGATCTTGAAAAAGCCAGTATAAACAGAAAATTGTAAATCAACGAATTAGAAGAGATTAGGAACGACGCGTATGAAAACGAAAAGATTTACAAAGAGAGAACAAAAGTTTTTCATGACAAGTCAATCCTAAGAAAAACGTTTTCACCAAACCAAAAAGTTCTTTTGTATGACTCTAGACTTCATTTATTCCATGGAAAACTAAAATCAAGATGGACCGGACCATACATTGTACAAACTGTTTTTCCACACGGTGCCATAGAAATACAAAATCTCAGGGATGGAACAATTTTCAAAGTCAATGGTCATCGTTTGAAACCGTACTTGGAATTGCCAAGTAATCAAGAGGAGGAGCTCATGATTCTTCATGAGTCATTCTATGTCTAGTAAGAAATGTTAACCCTCTTTTGTAAATATGTATATATTTGTCCCCGTTACACTCAGTATATCATGCATTGACTGTAGGGACGCAGTCAAAATTAAGTGTGGGAGGGTTTTTATCTTCGTTTATTTTTTGCATTTTCTTTCTAAAACCTTAAAAAAACATAAAAAATCCCAAAAAAATAAAATTTCTTTTTAGCATTTACTTTTAGAGAAACACTACGAGATAAGTACATGTTTTGGTTATTAAATTGAAATTTTTGAAAATTTATTTGTCTCGACAAAAATAAAAATAAAGTTCGATTATAAGTAACTATGATTTAACTAGTATATATGAAGGTTCATAGGTGATAATTATGAAGTATGTCCTAATTGAAATCTTTGTTTAATAAGTGGTTGATTTAAAGTAATGATGATAATATTTTATCTTCTAAGTTAAGTGATGCAAAGATGATATTGTAAAACTCTCTCTTCATAAAATAAAAAAAAAAAAATATTAAAAAATAAAAAAAAATATTTTTTGTATATATGTATATACTTTATTAACACCTAGAGTCATGTGTTTACACGTAAGTGTGTACACTCGCCATGCTCTGTATCCTTCTCACGTAAGCCCGAAAGGCAGTGCATGATCGGTATATCTGGCCTCAGTTTATCTGAGTTAGATGAATGTATATAAAAATTCTTCCATTAATAACGCCAACAGTCGATAGGTGTACATACTTGTACACTCGCCATGCTCTGTATTCCCCTCACGTAAGCCCGCAAGGCAGTGCATGGGTGGTATATTTGGCCTTAGTTTTTTGAGTTAGGCATATGTAAATATAGTTAATATCAATAAAATTTTCAAATAAGAGAGAGTAAATAATTGAAATCCAAGCACTATTTTCACTTATTTGATTTGACTTGTTATTCAAAATAAATAAAAATACCACTTTAAAACACTATGATAATCAACTAAGGATCCATTTCATAGTTGCACTATATTATCAACCGAAACAACTAGCCAAACTAGATTCTAATTGTGATGATAACTAAATTTTTGTTGGATGTTTTGACGAGTAAAAGGACTTAAATTTCTTGATCATGACCAGAACTTATATTTAACTTATTCGTGTCAATTTGAAAGTAAATTCTTCAATTGTAAATATTTTCAAAAACTTACATTCATATCTTTGTAAATAAATCTTGCATTTAGGATTCTTTCATTTTGTAAATATTTTCATGTTGCATTTGGATTTTGTGGGTATTATCCACTGAAAACCCTCACGAGACAACACTCATCCTACTAGGGACACCTAGAGGTTTAACGGTTTATTGCATACTCTCAATGCAATCGTGCTTCCTATGAAAATGGATTTATTTAGTTTTTCTTTATTCGAGGACGAATAAAAAGATAAGTGTGGGGGTATTTGAATGCACGTAAATGTGCATATTTTTACTTCCATATTTAATCTACTTTTACTTTAAATAAATGTCATAATTGGGTATTTTTACATGTTTAAAACAAAATTTCAAAAATGCTTTCAAGTCATCATTCATGCATCAATTTAGGGGTAAAATGGTAATTTTGTGCATATATTAATTTTGAGAATATTCAATTGCCCATTTTAATTTTAATTTGTAGAAATTTGGATGGAAAATGAAAGAAGCTTTCATGGAAATATGCAAGCACAAGGATGGATAAACAAAGGAATGAAGAAATAAATCAACTCATGAAATCATGGAGGACCCCACCTACCCACTTACCATAAACTTCAATTAAGAGCTAATGCACATGTTAGTAGGTATTAAAGCTACATGCACATTTAAATGGAGGATTATGCTCATGCCAATGATTGCTTGGAGGTTACATTTCTTAAAGGGAAATTTGGGTAGCTCCAAAAAATATAGATTAGGCTTTTATGCATGTATAAATAGCCCTCTTATGTTCTTGTAATGAATCTTTAATCTCTTATCATATTATGCAAGTTGTAAGCCTCAAAATTATATGAAATAAAATGGCTTCGTAAGCCACTTTTTCTTTTATTCCTTCTTGGTTCTTATTTTATTGTCTTGCTCATTTTTATTTACATGCTCTTTTCTTTTCATGTTAGTAGATTAGCTTTCTTTTTGTATGCACTTAGTTTAATTTTACTTTTATGCAAGTAGTAGTTAGTTCTTTCTATTCTCATTAGCTTGCAATTCCTTCTTGTGTTTTCTATGTTGAAAATTTACATGTGTTGAAATGATAACACAAATGAGTAGCTAAACCCCATCAATTTATGGGTAATGAAGCTCTCTAAAATTATGTAAATTCAGCATATTATGTGATTTATGTTCTCTTTTGTGCTTCATGAAAAGTTAGTTTATGATGTAAGTTTATTAGTGAATTTGATAGTTTATGTTGTTATCACAAATAGGCTATTCTTTTTCAAACATAAACACAATTTACATCATTGACTAACTAAGTGATTTTTGATTGCGAAATTAAAGTAGAATCAAAATTTGATGATCTATATTACTTAATACAATAGTAAATAGACCATACTTAAAATAGCTTTTGCTTTGACTTCATTTTCATTACAATTGATAAGTGGTTTTATGTGTTGTATTATAGTTTGATGGTTTAAGTTATGTTAGTTAATAACATAAATAGACCGTACTTATGATAAATACATTACTAATTCCACTTAAGTTCAAAATAGAGAGATCATAGATTATTTTCGTGTTGATTGATGTGAGGGAATGAGAGTAGATTTGCCTCTAAATTGTTTTCTAATCTCATATTTTTATTCACTTTGTTTAGCTAGTTTTTTTTTTACATTTTTAGCTCAAAACAACTTCGAATATTTGTTTAATTTGATTGACTTGGTTTTTAAATCATTTCAACTCCCTGTAGATCGACCCGTACTTGCCACGTACTTTAATTGTACGTCGTGCGCTTGCGGTTATTTTTATTACAATTTTTCGACGATTTTCTAATCGATAGAAAACCATCGATTCAACAATCACCATAAGAGCACGCTTTAAAACCAGCAAGCTATCACTCTCAATAGTGATCTTACAACCTAAAGAATCCAATTGCCCCGAGAAGATAAGAGACTTTCGAAGTCCCGGAACATAGCACACGTTGGTGAGAGTACGAACCACTCCATCAAGCATCCGAATTTGCATGGAACCAATGCCTTTTTACTTACATATAGCACCATTTCCCATAACAATTGAATTTCCCTCTTTGTGGACAAAAGAAGAAAAACAATTCCTATTTGGCACCATATGATAAGACGCCCCCGAATCGAGCACCCAATTGCTACCCGAAACATCCGAGGCTACCACTGTCAATACATCTACGTCTCCCTCACCAACACCAGTCTTCACCGCAACCAATAAAGACGCTACTTCCTTCTTTCCCTTCTCCTTGTCCGGACACTCATTCTTCCAATGATCGGGCTTCTTAATAACACTTTTCCTTTCTTTCCTTCGACTTTCCTCTCCAACTGGGGTTCCTTGATTTAAAACGCCCACGGTTCTCTTTCTTCGCATATCTCTAGTTCTCCACAAATAAACCTTGACCATTACCGGCACCACTACTCCCAACACTCAACTCCTTTATTTGATCTCGCAATTTCTCACTAAGAAGACTCGTCTTGACATCATCCAACGTCAATGTATCATGACCATAGACCAAACTATTTGAGAAACCCATATAAAGATCCGGTAATGAACACAACAATATCATCGCCTTTTTCTTTTCCTCAATCTTCAAATCTACCGCCTTCATCTTCATTAGCAAATCATCAAACACATTCAAGTGCGCGTTTAGCGAAGTTCCTTCCTTCATCTTATAATTAAAAACATTCGCAACAAGATCAAATGATTAATTAGTGACTTCTTCATATACAGCTCCTCTATTTTATCCCAAAGTCCCTTAGTAGTAGTCTCACCACTAATTTAGGAGATCACATTCTCTCCCATAGCAAGTTGAAGTGTAGTGAATACCCACTGTTCCATTTCCTCTCTCTCCACAACCGAGATGTCCATTGGCAACAAATGTGTATCAAACACTACCCGATGTACCCGATCCCTCCTAAGAACCACTTTCATCTTTCATTGCCACTTTTAAAAATCATTATCACCATTCCACTTGTCAATAACCAATTGTGATCCTGAAGCCGCATACGATCTACGTACATATGGCGCTACATCACTTGGACTAACAATTGAGGGACTACTAGAAAAATTATCCGATTTCGGCATTTCTACGACCACCTACCAACACCAAAGCTCTGATACCAAATGTTATGGAGATTTCGACTCAAGACTACCTTGTCACATTAAAAACCCCAATGCACAATAGAAAAATGAGATCGTGGTAAATAGCGCAAAAATAACCAATCGATATCTCAATCCAAACTCAACCAATCCAAAATCAATCACAATTACCAAACAAGCAATATAAAACGAAAGCAATAACCAAAAATAAATCACATACTAATTTATAGTGGTTCCACTAACTTCGTGTTAGTGTACATCCACTTTGAGAGAGGGCTTTTATTAATCCAAATGAGAAGAGTGCAAGAGATTGATTACAACGATCAATATTCAATAATAGAATAGATTTGTGGAGAAGAGAATTGAAAAAAACTAGGTTTTGATAAACCCTATTTTTATAGAGGATAAAACCTTTAATCTCTTGGATTGATTATATTTTGAATCTGAAAATAGCTTATATAGGAGACTAGAAAACCTAAGAAATTCTCGAAATTCCCCTTGAAGCTTCACAAAACATCACACCAAGCCCGGGTACAAAATAAGCTAAAAATCGCCATAGACATCTGTCACATTATGATGGACGTCTGTCAAGTTTCAGAAAAGCATTCCCTGAAACCACAGACGTCTATCCCAAAGTGACAGACGTCTGTCCCAAGCCTCGGATGCTGAACCCTGTTATCGCAGACGTCTGTCACTTTATGACAGATGACCGTCGCCTGATGCTGGCCACAACACTCCACCTTCATCATCATATCTTCCTCCTCCAAGCTTCGATTTGCGAACCGTCTTCTCCGTCACCAAGCTACTTCTGACCACTTTAATTTCTCCATATATATAGTGTCGCCAATATTCAACAGTTTCAATTTGGTTCACATATTGAGTTTAAAATTCTTTTATGTAGAGTATTGTAGGCATGAATGGAGGAGAAAGGAGCTATTGTTGAATGCGGTGAGGAAAATTTAAGTGTGTTCTTAATAATCTTTATCGAGTATGATAGGTTTGTTCACTCTGTTTTCTATATTCGAATGCTGGAGGTTTTTAGAGCGTGAATATTGATTTTTATTTTATATTTTCTTTAAGTGGGTATTAGTAGTCAATGTACGGGGGTTAACAGTAGTACCCTTAACGAAAATGATTTTGATTGCATTGTTATGCCTATGTTAACATTAATTGATTCTGAGTTTGATGGAGGTCCGAAATTGTTGTTTTTGGTTGATGAAAATTTTAGATTGTAATTTGAGTAATAAATAGGGTGTCAAATGATAAAATTATAATATTTTACAAAATGAATCATTTAATACTTTTTTATTTATATTATTTAGCAGTAGCTTTAATGTATAAATTTTTGTTATGTTATCAACTTCTTTGTGATTTTAATAAATGTGTTGAGAAAACGATCATTTTTCTAAATTTTCAAAAGGTAAATTAGTTTAAAGGACAAAGTTGTAAGTTTTTCTAATATTAGGACAGTAGCTAGATAGCCGAAAAGACAACTTAACGTATAATCCACGCCGCATAGATCAAATCACCGCTTCCCACGTCGTTGCACCCTCTTACACCAACTTGCAATCTATCGTTGCTCACAGCCGTCACCTTCTGTATCCGTCGCCTCCCTAGCCGTCGGCTCCACAAAACCAAACCCTAAAAAATAAAAGCATGTTTGTACTTGCCCACCGTGCTACTTACATCTTCCAGCGTATTAAACGTCGTTGCTCATCTCGTCTTGGTCACCGGTCATCAGTTGCTGCAAAAAATATCACTATATGACAAAATGACGTAAACAGAAATATAGCAACTACAAAATACTACTGAGTCGTATCATTTAACAAAAAAATGATTACACAAGGTAATGTCAACAATTGCATGATAAAATTGAAATATAACTTTTGTATTTTTTTAATTCAATAAATACAAAATTGACAATACAAAGAAACATTATAAAATAATTTACGATAAATATTTAGAAAAGGAAAATGATACCACCTTTACAAAGCCATGCGGTATCATTATAAATTAGTTTATAATAATAGTATTCCAAATTTTCAAAAAATAAAATAAAAATGATATCACCTTTAAAATAATAAAATGATACCGGCAAGTGGAATTTAAAAATATTAATTCAAAAATAATGTTATAATTCATAAAAAGCCACTACAAACAAAAAAATGTTAATATGCTTCATAAATTGATCCTACAACACAATATGCTATTACAAAATTGTTAAGTTTCGGCATTCCCGCGTTTCGTACGCGTATGCTTCACCTTGTCCAGCCGGAGTCAACGGTCGAAGTCTCCTATGTCGGCTTCCCGATGGAACATCTCTTCATCACCTCCCATCAAGCATATAATCTAGGCTTGGCAACACATTGTAACAAAAGGATCCTCGATGTTACGTGCCACTAATCTCATATATAACACGATTTCTTCAAATATCCTACGATGTGGGACTTTAAATCCACGCATCCACTCCATTTACAATGCGATCCACACCTAACATTCTCCACCTTGGCGAGCATTGCTTAAGTCACCTTTGGAGTTATACCGAGTCCTCTTTACAGTGGGATCAGGCTGCTACTCCGAGTTCTCATAAACAGGAGAAGCCAGGCTACTTAACCATATCTCCACCTTGACGAGCATCCCATGCTCAAACCACTTTGAAGCTAGGCTTTGGTCATGCTGCATCATACCGGTCCCTCGAGCCACAGAGCTCTAATACCATGTTAAGTTCGACAATCCCACGTTCCGTACACATACGTTTCACCGTGTCTAGCCAGAGTCAACGGTCGAAGTGTCCTATACCGGCGTCCCGATTGAACATCCCTTCATCGCCTCCCATCGGGCATATAATATGGTCCTGAAAATACATTGTAACAAAAGGAATTCCCAATATTACGTGCCACCAATCTCATATATATGCCATGATTTCTTCAAATATCCTAGAATGTGGGACATTAAACCATCCAGTCTACACACCTACTCCATTTACAATGCGAGCCACACCTAACAAAAGTAATCGTGTGAAATACAATACAATGTTTTATAAACTACTACTATTTATTTTTAAAGCTAAATTTATAAGATAACATTACAAACATAATTATACGTAACGTAATTTATTTAAAAAAACAAAAATGATACCACATAGTAGCGTTACTACAGAGATCAAATAAGATGTTACAATTGTTTATAAACTTCTACCACAATTAAAAAAACTACTACAATTAAAAAATGCTACCATAATTCATAAAATGCTACTATAAAATAGCATTACAAACATAAATATACATAATGTAATTTATTTAAAAAAAACAAAAAGTGTTATTGTATGGTAGCATTACTATACACATTTAAAAAGATGTTACAACTGTTTATAAATTGTTGCTGCAATTAAAAAAGAGCTACTATAATTCAGAAACTACTACCATGATTCATAAAATACTACTATAAAATAGCATTATGGAAAAAAAATTGTATTTATTTAAAAAAACAAAAAATGATACTACACAGTAGCACACTGTCATATTGTTTCTTAATTTACTGCCTCTTCTTCCTCAATTTGTCGATTCTTCTCTAACATCACTTCATTCATGTTAAAACTCGAACTCATTACTACCACTAGAGCCATCCCTTATCTATCCATACTCGCTGCCTTTGCGTCGTCAAAGCACTCAACTTTACGCTTTCTCCAAAATCCCTAGCCGACAATTATCACATCCACCTAGGTCGATGTCACCACCGTTGAGATCTGTCATGTCGCCGCCTAGATCTACCGCATCTCCATTGAGATCTGCTGCACCTCTATCAAGATTTGTATAGTAATGCTACTATGTGGTATCATTTTTGTTTTTTTAACTTAATACATTATGTATATGTATGTTCGTAATGTTATTTTAATAATTTACCTTTTTAAAATTTCTACTAGCACTTTATAAACAACTAGATTGTATCTCACACGATTATTTTACAATGGCACTTTTTGAATTCTAGTATTAGTTTATGAAGCATATCAACATTTTTTTTGTTTGTAGTAGGTTTTTATGAACTATAACATCATTTTTGAATTAACATTTTTAAATTTCACTTTCTAGTATCGTTTTCTATTTTTAAATTTCACTTTCTAGTAAATGTGATCGTTTTTATTTTATTTTTTGAACGTTTGTAATACTATTTTTATAAATCAATTTATAATACTACTTACTTTATAGTTTTGTAAATGTGGTATCATTTTTTTAATTTTTTTTAATGTTTATCGTGCTATTTTTCATTAATTATTATATAATATTATTGCGTAGTAACAGTTTTGTGTTTATTGAATTAAAAAAGAATACATCAGTTATATTTCAATTTTATTGTGCAATAGTTGACATTACCTTATGCAATCATTTTTTGATTAAACGATACGGTATCATTTTCTCATATAATAACATTGTATGGTATCATTTATTACATGTTTTTACTTTTTGTAGTAATTGATGACTGGTAACCAAGATGAGGTAAGCAACGACTTTGTGATATGCTGGAAGTTGTAAGCGGCACGGTGGGTAGATAGATGCTTTTATTTTTTAGGGTTTGGTTTGGAGGAGGCGACGCTTAGAGAGGTGATGGCTACTAGCAGCGCCGGTGCATAGGTGTAGGGCGGTATGGAGGGTGCAGCAGCGTGGGTAGCGGCAAAGTGCGGTGTAGTGGCATGGGAAGTGATGATTTGGCATGTACGCGCGAACGAGACGTGAATGTATCTTTTTGGTTAAATTTTGTAGTTGGTGTCCTAGTATCCAAATATTCTTACAACTTTGTCCATTAAATTAATTTACCCATTTGAATATTTATATATTTGAAGCTAAAATTATTATTTTTCCCTTTTGTAGAATATGAACTTAAATTTTAAAAAAATACTGAACTGGGGTTTTGGTTTTATTTCATTTTAGTCCCTGCTGCAATCGTAACGGAAATATTGAAATATCAGCATTTCGACTGAAATCTCAAACTTTTGTTTATAACCTTGATATATGATTCTTTGGTTATAACCTTGATATATGATTCTCTGCTAACAGGGTTTGTGGGAAGCAAAAGGATGTAGGTGTTATAGAGCATTCTTAACTCAAGACCACTCAAATTCAAACATAGCAGAAGACGAGATCGTTGTAAGAGGTGCAAAAACAACTGATCAATATCTCAATCCTAATCTTAATTCAATCCAAGTAAAACTAATCACAATCACCAAACAAGCAACAAAAAAAGTAATAAAGAAAAATAAATCACACACAAGATTTATAGTGGTTCAACTAACATCTTGTTAGTGTATATCCACTTTTGAGAGTGAGTCTTTATTAATACCAATGAGAAGAGTACAAGTGATTGATTAGAATGATCAATATTCTTAAGGAATAGATTTGTGGAGAATAGAATTGAAGAAAACTATGTTTAGATAAACCCTATTTTAATGGAGGATAAAACCCTTAATTTGTTGGATCATCCCATCTTTGAATTCGGAAAATAGTTTATATAGGAAGAAATCTTGTCCAGGCAAATACCCGATTTTTCCTTTGAAGCCTTCACAAATCAATCCAGTCGGCATGAGTAAATTAGGCAGCATACACCGGCTCAGATGTCTGGTCCATGCTGCCAGACGTCTAGCAGAAACCTCAGGAAAGAATTTCCCAGTGTCTCAGACGTCTGGGACCTTCTCTCAGACGTCTGAGAGAACTATGGGAAGCCTCCTTCTTGTAGCACAGACGTATGGGAGCTTATCCCGCACGTCTGCGAGCCTGTGCACTCAGCAGTGCATCACCTTCCATATGCTATATATTTCTCCTCCTAGCTCCGATTTGCGAACCGGTTTCACCAATATCAAGCTACTTTCAATCACTTTAATTCATCATATAGTGTCGTCAAAATTCAATACTCCACCTTGGTACTATATCCAACTCCATACAATAACCGATAGTACCAAACTATCACCACTTCTAACTTCTACCAAACAAGGTTGAATACTTCCACAACGAGCTCCGCTAAAGCCACCGCCCATTACACTCCATCAATTGTAGAATATACTAGTGTATGGTTTTTGTTTGATGATAATACACACACACACAGATATATATATATATATATATATATTCGTTTAAATGTATTTGTTATTGTACTATTTTATTTTTCCACATAATTAAATAAATATTTGTTGAATAAAATAAATAACTCGGAATCCTTATTTATTCAAACAAATATTTTATTACAAATTCAAATAGTACAAATTTAAGCTCTCACTATATTCCAAATACAAGTTTCAATTATAACACAATTTTCACTTTACAAATTTATATACATGTTTCACCTCACTACATAACTCACTCATCACTCGTATTTGATCTTTAACTCTGTTCTAGCCTGTATGCAGCATTTGAACTATCTGCAAAATAAACATTGACGTAGTAAAATTGAAAAAGAAATATTTTGCAGTGCACAATGAAGTGTGTGTTTTGAAAATATTATTTGCCGCAGTTATTTGGGTTGTTCGTCCTCATTTTTTTTAATTCATCTTACGCGAACCACTTGTGACATGCATAGTGTATCACTGTACCTGCCACAAGGTCGTGCACACCGATATACACTTGCTTGTTAAAATTGCAGGGATAGGTGAGCACAAGGTCAAACCCAAGCCAAGACCGGATTTAACTCAAGTGCAAAAACAAACAACACAGCAATGGCATTCAGGCATTCAATATGCAAGCAATCTATACAAAGGATAAAGCAAAAGCAGGAAACACACATACAACATATCAGACTGCTCAGGTTCAACCAACATGAAAACAACATGTGAACACACACCATAATTCAGAGTGCACGACACATGTACAAATCGAATATAAATGGATATGGCACATGCATTACACAATTACACATATATACATGCATATGTATGTGCATGATTTTCAAAATTAATAAGCAAATGCAGACAAACACAACAGTGCACAGGAGTTCAAAGGCAACCAAACCAAACTTCAAATCAAAACTGCACATGCACAGGGTAGCTTAACTCGAAGAAAATCATAATGTAACACAGACCAGATTCAATAACAAAGGCAACAAGAACACACCAGCATGGATGGTCAGAGCATTCAGTACAAAGCAACCAGAACCAGACTACAGTTCAGAGAATACAAAGTGACTCGGACATGTAACATGACTTCAAAAAGAACCAGACCAGACTTCAATTTCAACATAGAAGACATCAATGCATTGGAGCTGCAGCAATCATACACTCAACCAAGCAACCAGCAAACATTACAAGGAATTGGACAGAGCATAGCAATACCAATCACACACATATATACATATGTATGTATGTATATACATGGAGACATCATGTTTAGATTACTAGTACAAGGCATCAAGGCTAAAGACTCCAAGACCAGAGCAATGAAATGATAGAAACCAGACCAAATCATAATGCAGCAAAAAAAATAGTGAAGCCGTGGGTCATGGTTCAAAAAGAAATGGTCAAACAAAACACTTTTGAAGTGTTCAACAAAAAAAATCGAAAATTATCAGTAGCAGTTTGAATAATATCGCAGAAGACTTCATGATGAACAAGTCGGACTTCAGGAAGTCCAAATTAATCAAAATTTATCTGTAGTTCAATCAGAGATCATAAGGAAACGAATTGAACGAGTCGTTGGCAGTAAAGAGAGGAACCAATTCAAATATATTTAAACATATTTAAATATATCAGAAATACAATCGAAGGAAGATCAAGTCAACCAATGAACAAGTCAGAAATCATCACAGCCGTTCAATCAAGAATCGAATGGCCGAGCAAAGTAATTGAAGAATTCAAATCAAAATATATGAAACAAAAATTTAAGGATTTTATCCTTATTTAAACCCAATTCATCATCGGCAATCAAGTAGTTCGAGTTCAAGCAAATCAACAGAGAAAGTAAAGTAAAAATTGCATACCAATTTTATACCATTCGAACTCGACATTGAAGCAGCCGTAAGCAAATCGAAGAACACTGATCGAAGAAGCAACAGTAATCATATTAATGAACGAAAGCATGCCAGTAGACGATTTAATTTTCAAGCGGCGGCTTCATTTCAGCAAAACCCTAAATCAAAATTGAAAGGGGAAATCAGCCAAAGATTTTCACAAACTAAAATATGAGGAGACGGTCTTTGTTTTAATTATTTATTACTTGGGCCGGTTTTATTTTGTATTGGGCTTCAATAGTATAGGGTTTTGTTTTTTAGTTTTATTTTTTTTTGTAATTTTCTCTTATAAAATTTGGTAAATTTCTAGTTGTGTAACTAGGTACACACTACGAGGCGTAGTTTGAGAATTCGCAACTCAGTGGCTGAGTTGTGGCTGAGTTTTGAGCTTAGATTTAGGTTAATCAAGTTAGCGGGTATCGCAAGTTTATGTGTTTTTATAAGCGTCTGATTACTTAATTTCTAGTAGAAACCTTGGGGCAACACGTAGGCAAATTTTTGCTGAAGCTGGATAAAACTGTGTGTGATCTTTACTGCATTACTTTCTGTTTTTATTTTTATTTCTACATTAATTTTTTAGTAGACCCTATTCACCCCCCTCTAGGTTGAAAATGATCCTACAATTGGTATCGGAGCTAGGATTAAAAACCATTTTCTGTTTTTTTTCTTTCAATGGCTTCTTTTAATAATGCTTTTGATGAAGGTCAGTCCATAGTTAGACCACCGATTTTCAATGGTGAATATGCATATTGGAAAAGTAGAATGAAATTTTTTTCTAAAAACCATAAATGCATGGAATATTGTTGAAACGAGATATAGCATACCAACACTAATGGTAGGCAATCAAGAAGTTGAAAAACCTATGGATCAATGGACTGATCTTGAAAATAAACTGCAAACTGCTAATGCTAAAGCTATGAATTCTATTATTTGTTCATTAGATCAAATTGAATTTAACCGTTTCTCACATTGTCTAACTGCGCAGGAAATTTGGCACACACTTGAAGTGACTCATGAAGGAACCTCCCAAGTTAAAGAACCTCACCTTGCCATTCTTAGTAGCGAGTACAAGAACTTCACAATGGCAAAGGATGAAAGTGTCAAAGAAATGTATGGACGACTTTCTAATCTTGTATACAAATTAAAATCCCCAGGAAGACCATACACAGAACTGGAAATAGTCCGAAAGATTCTCAGAATTCTTCCACGAAATTTTGAAGCAAAGGTGACTGCCATTCAAGAATCAAAGGAACTGAAACAGGTTAAAGTTGAAGAACTCATCGGAAACCTCACCACTTATGATCTAGAAATCAAATTCAAGGAAGAACGTGAAGGAGGAGATACGCATAAGAAATCAATAACTCTCAAAGGAACAATGGAAAGTGAAGATGATGATGGTGATGATGAAGGAGCAGCTGAAATGGCACTGATAATAAAGAGATTCAAAAGGTGGAACCGAAAATATGGAAATCCAGCCCAAAATCAACAACTGGAGAGCAGAATCGTCAAAGTTCTAGAGAACTCAGAAAAGCAAGAGGTCATTTATCACAAGTGCAATAAACCTGGTCATATCAAGCCAAATTGTCCTTAAAATCAATTCAGCAAAGGAAAGAAACCAAAAAGGAGAAGTTTTGCAGCAACTTGGGATGAAAGTAATGAAGATGATGATGAAAGCACTGGCAGTGAGAGTGAAAGAGCAAATCTGTGTCTTTTAGGAGAAACGAGTGACATCAATGACGACGAGCCAAGCGAGGTATCAAAACTTACTCACCCGCAATTACTTATATAATTTCATGAAGTAAATGGTTGTTTTGAAAGACTTAGGGAGAAGTACGCTAAAATTGAATAACAAAATGATAGTTTGATAGAACTAAATATGCAGCTTGATCAATTGGTTCAAAACTTTAGAAATAAGAACCCTAAGTGTGATAAGTGTCCATCATTAGAAGAGGAAATAAAAAATCAGAAACTAAAATTAAATTGCTTGAAAATGAAATTTTGATTTTGAAGGAAAGTGAAAATACTAGGAGAGAAAATTCTATTAAAAAGTGCACTTTGTTATTGAATGAAAATGAATCTCTCAAGTCACAAGTCCAACAATTGTTTACAACTTTAGAAAAATTCTCCAAAGGAAAAAGATCGCTAAATATGCTATTAGAGAAACAAACTGTTAATACTATTAGACAAGTACTTGGGTATACTCAATCTGAAAAAGGTAGAAGTAAAACTAATCATGTCAGCTCCAAGTGCACGATTTGTGGAAAAATTGGACACAATCAAAATAATTACTGGTATAGACCCAAACACACGAAAACCATACCAATTTGGGTTTCTAAAGGCACGAATGTAAAATCCCTTAAATGGAACAAATCTGGGTGCCAAAAGGAACAAACATAGACTGTCTTGGTTCTACGCAAACTTGTTTTTCAAATTTTTTTTGTCACTAACAATCATGGACCTATGAAAACAAATAGGTCACTAAACTCTTTTCTCATGTAGGTATGTTGGCAGGCTAAGGAACATCAAGAGTGGTACCTGGATTCTGGCTGTTCCAAGCACATGACGGACGACAAATCAAAGTTCCTTAGCCTAGAGAAGTACAAAGGTGGCAGAGTCAGAATAGGCAACAACGATAAATGTAAAATTATTGGCAAAGGTGATCAACTGAGAAAATTTGAACCAAAAGTTGACGAAGGCATGTTCATGGGATACTCTTCCAGAAGCAAAGCTTATATAGTATACAACAAAAGGACGAGAACAACCGTGGAGTCAATCAATGTGAAATTTGATGAAGGCGTTGATGATCGAAGCAAGGAAATAATCAAAAGCAATGTCCAAGAGGAGAACGAAAAAGATGAAAGTGAAAATCCAAAAGAAACTGCAATCGTGGAAGAAGTCCAAAGAAATATAGAACCAGAGAGATTGAAATTCAAGGTAGATCATGCTCCAGAATTGGTAATAGGTAATCCTACCATAGGTATTCAAACTCATTCTTCCTTTAGAAATTTATGTGATTTGTGTCTATATAGTGGATTTATTTTAGAAATTGAACCAAAAGACATGGATACATCTCTCAATGATGAGAGTTGGTTTATGGCTATGCAAGAAGAGCTAAATCAATTTGAATGAAATGATGTTTGGATTCTAGCACCTAGACCTAATGATTATCCAGTTGTAGGAACCAAATGGATTTAAAAAAAAATTGATGAATCTGGAAATGTGATTAGGAACAAAGCTAGGTTAGTTGCTAAAGGTTATAGTCAAATTGAAGGAATTGATTTTGATGAAATTTTTGCACCAGTAGCAAGACTAAAATCCATTAGAATCTTGTTAGCTTTTGCTTGTTATAAAGGATTTAAACTAAGCCAAATGGATATTAAAAGTGCTTTTCTAAATGGAATTTTGAAAGAGGATGTATTTGTTGAACAACCTGAAAGTTTTGAAAGTCAAGAATACCCTAACCATGTATATAAACTTAAGAAAGCACTATATGGATTAAAACAAACCCCTAGAGCTTGGTATGAATGTCTTAGCACTTATCTTCTTGAAAATGGGTTCAAAAAGGGCTGTGTGGACACCACATTATTTCTATTGCACGAAAATGATGACCTTTTGATTGTTCAAATATATGTTGATGACATTATTTATGGTGCCACTAACAACCTTCTGTATGAGAAATTTGAAAAAGTCATGCAGGAAAAGTTTGAAATGAGCTTGGAAGGAGAGTTGAAATTCGTTTTAGGATTTCAAATCAAACAAAGCGAAAAGGTACGTTCATCTCTCAAACAAAATATATCAGAGAGCTTATCAACAAATTTGGATTGAAAGATGCTAAACCTGCAAAAAATCCCATGAGCACAACAATTAAACTTGACAAGGATGAAAAAGGTAAGGTAGTTGATCAAAAGAAATATCGAGGTATGATTGGATCACTTCTTTATCTTACTGCTTCTAGACCGGACATTATCTTCTCTGTTTGTTTATTTGCACGGTTTCAGTCAAATCCAAAAGAATCTCATTTAAAAGCTGTAAAAAGGATTATAAGGTATCTGTTGCACACCCCACGGTTTGGCCTATGGTATCCAACTAATGATAACTTTGAGTTAAAAGGGTATTCAGATGCAGACTATGCTGGTAGTCTGGTTGATAGAAAAAGTACTAGTGGAACGTGTTTTATGTTGGGACATTTGTTAGTTGCATGGTCAAGTCGAAAACAAAATTGTATTGCATTATCTACCACTGAGGTAGAGTATATTGCTCTAAGCGGTTGCTCTGCTCAAATTTTATGGATGATACAAACTTTGCAAGACTATGGTCTAAATTTTAAATGAGTTCGACTTATGTGTGATAGCAAAAGTGAAATTGATCTCACAATTAATCCTGTACATCATTCTCGCACAAAGCATATAAATGTTAGACATAATTTCATTAGAGATCACATTTCCAAAGTAAATATCCGCATAAACTTCAGTTCAACTAATTCTCAATTGGCAGACATTTTTACAAAACCCCTTCCAGAAAATAGTTTTTGTCGACTTCATCTCAGCTTAGGCATTTTAGAAATGTGATTTTATATTTTTTTTATTTGATCTTAAATGCCTATGTTAACTAATCTGACCCCCTATTGATTATCGAAAAGATAAATAGTGACTGAAAAAAGTGATGAGTGTTGATCTTGATCATACATTATGTCTTGAGAGGGTATATTTAGAAAATTTCTTTAAAAATTTAAACAAAATTTGTAATAACTTTGGTTGGTAAAAAATTCCATGACCATCTCTAATTCAATCATATTTCTACAACAATCACTCATCAAAATCCAATAAGTATGTCAAAATGTGGTAATTAAACAGGAAATTATTCATTTTTTTAATTAATTAGCAATAAAATCATCCAAAAGTACTCACTCTCATTTAAAAGTCCTCTCGATTATGCATGGGTGAACTACTTGAAATCTCTGATTATGTGCTTTAATGCTCATTTAAAAGTCCTCACGGTTATGCATGTATGGAACACATATCAAAATTGGATGAAATAGACAAGTTGATTCTAACCTCATTTAAAAGTCCTCACGGTTATGCGTGGTTAGAAGATGCTTGAAATTCATTTAAAAAAAAGGAATACTACTAATCTCATTTAAAAGTCCTAACGGTTATGCATGGTTAGTAAGTATTTAAAAAAATTCCTGTCATAAATATACCACAAATGGACACGACTATTTAGTTTTCTATGCCGACATCACCCATATCACTCTAAAATGGAATATGCGCCTAACAGAGTATTTATGAATTTTGTTTGATTTTTTCTTTAAATTTAATATGTACACTCGATTAGGTATTAATTTTGTATTAATGTTTATCACTTTATCACTCTTATCTAACACTATTACTCTTTTGCTGATAACAAAAAGGGGAGGGAAGTTAAGATTTTGGCAAATAAGTTCAAATATTTTAATTGCATATTCTCATCTAGGTTCATTGCATTTTTTATTGTATTTTATTTGCATATTCTTTTAATTTCATGCATATGTGAAAGGGGAGCTTTGTTGTAAGGGGAGTATTCAAATAGGGATCTAATAGAATTCATCAAGACCAAATACATTTAATAGAGTCAAAATCTTAATATATGTATGTTATCATCAAAAGGGAGAGATTGTAGAATATACTAGTGTATGATTTTGGTTTGATGATAATAAACATAAATATATATATATATATATATATTCATTTAAATGTATTTTTTATTGTACTATTTTATTTTTCCACATAATTAAATAAATATTTTTTGAATAAAATAAATAACTCAGAATCCTTATTTTATTCAAACAAATATTTTATTACAAATTCAAATAGTACAAATTTAAGCTCTCACTATATTCCAAATACAAGTTTCAATTACAACACAATTTTCACTTTACAATTTTATATACATGTTTCACCTCACTACATAATTCACTCATCACTCGTATTTGATCTTCAACTCTGTTCCAGCCTGTATGCAGCATTTGAACTATCTGCAAAATAAACATTAACGCAGTAAAATTGAAAAAGAAATATTTTGAAGTGCACAATGAAGTGTGTGTTTTGAAAATATTGTTTGCCGCAGTTATTTGGGTTGTTCATCGTCATTTTTTTTAATTCATCTTACGCGAACCACTTGTGACATGCATAGTGTATCACTTTACCTGCCACAAGGTCGTGCACACCGATATACACTTGCTTGTTAAAATTGCAGGGACATGTGAGCACAAGGTCAAACCCAAGCCAAGACTGGATTCAACTCAAGTGCAAAAACAAACAACACAGCAATGGCATTCAGGCATTCAATATGCAAGTAATCTGTACAAAGGATAAAGCAAAAGTAGAAAATACACATACAACATATCAGACTGCTCAGGTTCAACCAACATGAAAACAACATATGAACACACACACCAGACTTCAGAGTGCACCACACATATCCAAATCGAATATAAATGGATACGACACATGCATTACAAAATTACACATATATACATGCATATGTATGTGCATGATTTTCAAAATCAATAAGCAAACGTAGACAAACACAATAGTGCATAGGATTTCAGAGGCAACCAAACCAAACTTCAAATCAAAACAGCACATGCACAGGGGCAGCTTAACTCGAAGCAAATCACAATGCAACACGGACCAGATTCAATAACAAAGGCAACAAGAACACACCAGCATGGATGGTTAGAGCATTCAGTACAAAGCAACCAGAACCAGACTATAGTTCAGAGAATACAAGTGACTCAGACATGTAACATGACTTCAAAAAGAACCAGACCAGACTTCAATTTCAACATAGAAGACATCAATGCATTGGAGCTACAGCAATCATACACTCAACCAAGCAACCAGCAAACATTACAAGGAATTGGATAGAGCATAGCAATACCAATCACACACATATATACATATCTATATATATGTATGTATGTATATACATGGAGACATCATGTTCAGATTACTAATACAAGGCATCAAGGCTAAAGACTCCAAGACCAGAGCAATGAAATGACAGAACCCGAACCAAATCGTAATATAGCAAAAAAAATAGTGAAGCCATGGGTCATGGTTCAAAAAGAAATGGTCAAACAAAACACTTTTGAAGTGTTCAACAAAAAAAATCAAAAATTATCAGTAGCAGTTTGAATAATATCGTAGAGGACTTCATGATGAACAAGTCGGACTTCAGGAATTCAAAATTAATTGAAAATTATCTGTAGTTCAATCAGAGGTCATAAGGAAACGAATTAAACAAGTCGTTGGTAGTAAAGAGAGGAACCAATTCAAATATATTTAAACATATTTAAATATATCAGAAATACAATCGAAGGAAGATCAAGTCAACCAATGAACAAGTCAGAAATCATCACAACCGTTCAATCAAGAATCGAATGGGCGAGCAAAGTAATTGAAGAATTCAAATCAAAATATAAGAAATGAAAATTTAGGGATTTTATCCTTGTTTAAACCCAATTCATCATCGGCAATCAAGTAGTTCGAGATCAAGCAAATCAACAGAGAAAGTAAAGTAAAAATTGCATACCAATTTTATACCATTCGAACTCGACACTAAAGCAGCCGTAAGCAAATCGAAGAACACTGATTGAAGAAGTAACAGTAATCATATTGAGGAATGAAAGCATACCAGCAGACGGTTTAATTTTCAAGCGGCCGCTTCATTTCAGCAAAACCCTAAATCAAAAGTGAAAGAGGAAGTCGGCCGAAAATTTTCACAAACTAAAATAAGGGGAGACGGTCTTCATTTTAATTATTTATCACTTGGGCCGGTTTTATTTTGTATTGGGCTTCATTTATATAGAGTTTTGTTATTTATTTTTATTTTTATTTGTAATTTTCTCTTATACAATTTGGTAAATTTCTAGTTGTGTAACTAGGTACAAATTACGGGGCGTAATTTGAGAATTCGCAACTCAATGGCTGAGTTTTGGAAGGGTTTCGAGCTTAGACTTAGGTTAATCAAGTAAGTAGGTATCACAAGTTTACTTGTTTTTGTAAGCGTCTGATTACTTAATTTCTAGTAGAAACCTTGGCGGCAGCACGTAGGCAAATTTTTGTCGAAGCTGGGTAAAAATGCGTGTGATCTTTACTGCATTACTTTCTATTTTTATTTTTATTTCCGCATTAATTATTTAGTAGACCCTATTCAACCCCCCCCCCCCTCTAGGGTGAAAACGATCCTACATCAACGAGCTCCGAAAAAGCCACCGCCCATTAACGAAGTGTTGAAAATATCCAAATCTAAAACCATCTTACCAAAAGACTAAAAGTACTTAGGAGTGCAAACAAGTACTTTCAACAAGAAGATAGAACCACAATCTCTCATCGATACTCTTCATCATTCATAACCAAGCTCCTCCCTCAACCATGTCATCTCATGGCACCTAGCACGTCAATAAGCGAATCAAGTTCTAGCAATGCTCGAACTTCCCCACCGACAATGCTTTGGTGAACATATCCCTTGTGTTATCCTTTGTGTGCACTTTTCGAAGATATACTTGCTTATATTCATCCATGGCTAGTAAAAATGACTCTCTCACTTCAGTATGCTTAGTTTGTGAGCTAAATGCCAAATTCTCTACCAAGTGAATAACACTTTGGCTATCACATTGAACATCAATACTATCGTGTTCAAATCCCAAGTCACACAACAATCACCTCAAGTAAGGTGCCTCCTTTGCCGCCTCTACCACGGCTATTTACTCCGCCAACGTAATGGATAAAGCAACTACGATTTGTAATGTCGATCTCTAATTTATGGCCATACCACCAAGTGTGAAGACATATCCGAAAGTTGATTTCCTCTGGTTCCTATCACCGGAGCAGTCCGAATCACAATAAGTAACCAACTTGCAATCCATCCCCTCACTACCGCCAAAAACAAGACCATGAGATAATGTACCTCTAAGGTATCTCAATACAAGCTTCACAGCTTCCTAATGCGATTTTCTTGGATTAGCCATATACCGGCTAAACATCCCGACGACATTTTCTATATTGGGCCTCGTACACACCATGGCATACATTAAACTTCCAACCACACTTGCATATGGCACCATTTCCATAAAAGCCTTATCTTTCTCCAAAATAAGTGATCCCTTATTCGAAAGATTCATATGCAAAGGTAAATGTGTATTTTCTTCTCCAAGATCCTTCATTTAGAATTCCAATTTTAAACTCAATTTTAACTTATTGAATTCATTCTTATCTTTTGAAGCAATGAGCATATTGTCCACATACAAGAGTAAATACACCCAACAATCATTTTCCAACTTCTTGAAATACACACAAGCATCTTTGATGCTTCTACCAAAACCATTTTCAAGCATAAAATGATCAAATCTCTTGTACCATTGTCTAGTGATTGCTTTAAACCATGTAGTGATTTCTTTAATTTGTAAACTAAATTTGGCTTACCATCTACGAAAAAACCTTCCGATTGCTCCATGCAGATGTCTTCGTCAAAGTCACCATGTAAGAAGGTGATTTTCACATCAAGTTGCTCCAACTCCAAGTCATGAACAACAATTATAGCAAATAATGTCTGGAATAAAGCATGGTGCACAACCGGTGCGAAAATTTCATCATACTCATTTCCCTTCCTTTGTGCAAACCCCTTGGCCACTAATCTAGCTTTGTATCTCTCATCGTTCTTCACCTTGTATATCCGTTTGCACCTAATAGCACAGTTTTCTTTAGGAAGTGGAACCAAATTCCAAGTTTGATTTTTCAACAACGACTGCATCTCTTTCTCCATGGCGCAATCCACTTCGAGCTATCACTCGAACCCATGCCATCATCAAGGTCCATCGGCTCATTTTGGACTACATGAAGAGCACAGTCCAAATTATCATAAAAGCTAAGATAGTTCCAATCACCATATCTATCAAGTGGCCTTATAGCACGTCGACCCACCCGAGTAGCAATACCATCACCCAAACTCCTCTCGGCTCCATCTTGAACCGAATCCTTTCTAGAATCATGTACATCACCAACACTACTAGAGCAACCACGTGGACTATGTGATGTAACACCAACAACTTCCCCCTCACAAGCATATCCAACAACTCTACTACTTTGACGGAAGATGGGAACAACTTCCTTCTCCTTTGATTCATCTCGAACCAAATCCGAAATATCCGATGAGCACGCATTCTCTTTGAACAAAGCCGACTCATAAAAAGTAGCATGACGAGAATTCACAACCTTCTTCGCTTTTGGATTCCATATCCGATAGTCTTTTACACTGTTCGTATAGCCAAGCAAGACCCTTTTGTAAGCTCTAGGCACAGGTTTATCATTTCCCGGATCATGCACATAAACCGGACTACCAAACACATAAAGATAACTCAAGTCAGTGCTTTTTCCCTTACACACTTCCTTCGGAATTTTGTTACCAATAGCCGAGCACAGAATTCGATTCACAATGTGCACCGCGGTTAACAAAGCTTCGGCCTAAAATCCCTTAGACAAACCCGATGTCAATCTCAAGCATCGAGCTTTCTCAAGTAGAGTATAGGCCATCCTCTCCGCAACACCATTCGATTGCGGATCTCTCGATGTAGTAAAATGCCTCTGAATGCCATAATGCTTACAAAACTCCATAAATTCTCCGAAAACATACTCGCCCCCATTGTTGGACCTTAGAACCTTCAAAGACTTACCACTCTTATTCTCAACAAGAGCCTTCCAAACTTTGAACTTTGCAAATGCCTCCGACTTGGCTTTCATTACATAAACTCATACTTCCGAGAAAAATCATCAATAAAAGAAATATAATCACGTGCTCCACGCAAAGAAGCTACCGACGTCGGTTCCCAAATATCATATGCACATACTCAAGAATTTCTCTCAAATCATGTTTTCATTCACCGAATGACACTTTAGTTTGCTTCCCCATGACACATTCCTTGCAAAACTCAAATTTGTTGAAACTCTATCCATCGATCATCTCCCTCTTTTAAAGAATATCCAAACTCCTCTCTGAGACATGACCTAAACTCAAGTTTGTTGCATCCAAACCACGAGAACTATCAACACCCGCACAAGTTTCACCTTTATTAGTCACACATTAAAGCAAATAAACACCATGAGTCCTAGCACCCTTCATCACCACAAGCACACCTTTCGAAACCCGCAAGCTATCACTCTCAATAGTGATCTTACAACCTAAAGAATCCAGTTGCCCTAATGAAATAAGAGACTTCTAAAGTCTTAGAACATAGCGTATATTAGTGAGAGTACGAACCATTATGTCAAACATTCGAATTTGCACAGATTCAATGCCTTTCGACTTACAAATAATACCACTACCTATAAAAATTGAATTTCCCTCTTTGTCATCATAAGAAGAAAACCAATTCCTATTCGGCGTCATATAATAAGACGCCCCCAAATCGAGAACCTATTCGCTACCCGAAACATCCGTTACTACCGCCATCAAAACATCTACGTCACCATCACCAACTATACTCTCCATCGCTACGGATGAAGATGCTACTTCCTTCTTCGCTTTCTCCCTGTCCGGACACTCATTCTTCCAATGACTAGGTTTCTTGCAAAAAAAGCACTTGCTCTTTCTTTCCCTCGACTTTCCTCTCTATCCGGGCTTCCTTGATATAGAACGTCCACGATTCTCATTCGCCTTTATATCCTTCTCCATAAATAAACCGTGACCACCACCAGCACCACTACTTCCATCACTCAACTCCTTCATTTGATCGTGCAACTCCTCACGAAGAAGATCCATTTTGACATCATCAAGAGTCAATGTATCACGGCTATAGATCAAACTATTTGGAAAACGCGTATAACGGTCCGGCAACGAACACAACAATATCATCGCTTTTTCTCTTCCTCAATCTTCAAACTACCACCTTCATTTTCATTAGCAAATCATCAAAGACATTCAAGTGCGTCTTTAGCGAAGTACCCTCCTTCATCTTATACGAAAGAACGTTCGCAATAAGATAAAATGATTAGTTAGTGACTTCTTCATATACAACTCCTCCAACGTATACCAAATACCCTTGGCGGTAGTCTCGCCACTAATTTTGAGGATCACATTCTCTCACATAGCATGTTGAAGTGTAGTGAATGCAAATTCTTCCATTTTCTCTCTCTCTACATCCGAGATGTCCGCCGACAACAAATGTGTATCAAACACTACCCGATGCACACAATTCCACCTAAGAACCGCTTTCATCCTTTATTGCCACTTTTCGAAATCATTATCGTCATTCCACTTGTCTATAACCAGTTGTGATCCAAAGCCGCATACGATCCACATACATATGGTGCCACACTACTTGGACCAATGAGGGACTACCCGAAGTATTACCCGATTTCGGCATTTCCACAACCACCTACCAACATCGAAAGCTCCGATACCAAATGTTATAAGGAATTCTAAACTCGAGACCACTCAAATTCAAACCCAACAGCATAGCGGAAAACGAGATTGTTGTAAGAGGTGCAAAACAACCGATCAATATCTCAATCCTAATCTCAATCCAATCCAACTAAAACCAATCACAATCACCAAACAAGCAATATAACAAAGCAATAACGAAAAATAAATCACATACGATTCCACTAACGTTTTGTTAGTGTACATCCACTTTTAAGAGAGAGCCTTTATTAGTGCCAATGGGAAGAGTACAAGAGATTGATTACAATGATCAATATTCTTAGAGAATAGATTTGTGGAGAATAGAATTGAAGAAAACTAGGTTTAGATACATCCTATTTTAATGGAGGATAAAACCCATCTCTTGAATCATCCCATCTTTGAATTCTAAAAATAGCTTATATAGGAAGAAATCTTGTTCAGGCAAATACCCAATCTGCTCATTGAAGCCTTCACAAATCAATCCAGTCGGCACGGGTAAAATACGCAGCATATATCGGCTCAGACATCTGGCCCATGCTGCCAAACGTCTGACAGAAACCTTGGAGAACAATTTCCCAATGGCTCAAACATCTGGGATCTTCTCCTAGACGTTTGAGAGAATATGCGAGAAGCCTTCTTCCTGTAGCTCAAATGTCTGGGAGCTTATCCTAGATGTCTAAGAGTTTGTGCACTCAGGAGTGCATCACCTTCCACACGTCATCTCTATCTCCTCCGAGCTCTGATTTGTGAACCGTTTTCACCCATATTAATTTACTTTCAATCACTTCAATTCTCCATATAGTGTTGCCGAAATTCAACCGGAGGTTCAGTGCTTGTACCAGCATACGTGGTAATTGTCAAATGAGATCTCATGTCCCTGGTTCCCCTGTTTTCGTATGGCCAACTACATCTGGGTTTTGATGTTGATTTGTGCACGATCAATTAGATACATAATATGGTGAGTCTTGACTACTGATTAGATCCAATGCATGACATAAAATGTATTGGACACGTGTACGAAGCAATTTAGGATTAAAAGATCTAAATTCTGTAATTTTTTCCATGAAGAAGATCACAAAGAACCTATCTAGTTCATCATAAAAAAGGGATGTAGGTATCTTCTTTTTATATGTATTTTTTAATCAGCTTACTTTATTCTCACTACGTGTTTTCATTTCTGAACTTCTGATAAACTGCATCTCATAGAGCTTTGTTTTTGAATCAATGATTCAGCACCTACCACTCTACATATTATACATAAATAGTTGCCGATGGAATTAGATATAATTCTCCAAAATGTTAGAAAATTGGTAGCCATATAAATTAACATTTGTCTATGCATGTAGTGTTGGAAGATTTATTACTCGATGATCGCGCTTCTTTGTTTGAAGTGGATGTGCTGGCATTAATGGGGTTTCTCCTCATGCTCACATTGTTAACATTCATAAAGAGCAAATGTTGAAAAATGCATTTTGCTATCATCATTGAACCCCATTTTGGTGTTTGAACATTGTCTTGTATTGAACATATACGTTGCATATTTTTATACTTGGAATAGTGTTCAACTTCTCAAAAAAATTAATTCCTCTTCCTTGTAAATTAAATATATGAGATATAACTTGTTACAAGCATTCAAGTACCATTTTGTTAAAAATAAGCGATATAATATTATACTCATTTTGAAGAGGAGATAATGTGGGACGCGATGGAGAAGATGGTTTGCAAAAAAGAGTTCATATGTGAAAGCTATAAGCAAATTAATGTTTTGAAATAAAATTAATTCGTATATTTATTAATTAATTTTTAATATTCATATGTTTGGAAAGTTGTTATTGCATACAAAGTCAAGTTGCCGCACATATCGGATATATCAAAAGCTTGATTCAGCAAAGATTGCGTGGAGATATATTGGACATGGTAATCCAACCAAAACCAAAAGCAGCCACATATTTTGTTTTGGAAGAAGTTTGAACCATCGAAATATATGCTCCATTAGCACATATAAAAGTAGTGGAATCTCTACAATCATCAAAAAAATAATCTCTTCTGTTTTTATACAGATTATAGTTTTGTTTGCTCCACTTTGGTAGTTATAATCTTGTAGTAAGAAAATCTCACTCTTATACTCTCTTCAAATTATAGTAAATAATAAAGTGAGTTGTTGGGTCCATGGACGTATGTCAATTAGATCGAACCATGTTAAATTTTATTGTCTCTCTTTATTTTCTGTTTTGAGTAGTAAATAATTGCTATTAGATTGAGAGGTGTTCAATTGGTAAATCTAGATTTTGGCATTAGATTATTCCACACTGGTGAAAAAAAGAATTTATTATCACTACAGATTGGTATCAGAGCCAATTGATTGTTTTAGATTTGAGCATCTATGACTTCTAGGAAGATAGGTAGATCCGATAGTAATTACACTGTTACTCATTTCGATGGAAAAGGAGATTTTGAAACATGGAAGATGAAGATGGAGACCGTACCAAAAAAGGAGAAGACTTTTAAGATTATTTTTGTGCCGGATAAATTGAAAGATCTAGAGGAGAATGTTTTGAAAGAGATGGAAGAAGAAGCTCTTACAACCATCCAGTTGAGCCTTTCAGATGAAGTTCTTAGAGAATTTTCTCACAAAAAGAAGGCGAAGGAATTATGGTAGGCATTATCAATGTCTATCAAGACAAGTCTCTCACCAGTTGGATAATTTTGTAGCAACAGCTCTATTCATTGAAGATGAATCCTGGAACTGACCTGATGGAGCATGTAGATGCTCTAACCACTTTGATTATGAACCTAAAGGTAGCGGATATCGATGTTACTGATGAGGCTCGGGCAGTGATCCTTTTATGTTCCTTACATAAGGAGTATACAGCTTTTGTTAACTCCATTATATATGGTCGCAGTAAGATTAGCCTGTCTGATGTAAAGGCTAGTCTTCTAATGGACTGTTGAGAGGCAGATTGGCGAGCACTAGCTTAGATAGTGGTACATATGGCTTATTTGTACAGAGAGGCAGAAGTAAGAACAGAACCAAGTTTGGTGGAAGTAAATGTAAAAGTAAAGAAAGTCTAAGTCTTGACGGCCTAATAAAGGGGTTTGCCATTATTGTAAGTGTGAGAAATGCGGATTACGAATCTTAAGGCTAGAATTAACACTAGAGGGGAGGGTGAATAGTGTTTTAAGGAATTACTAATTCTTTTTGAATTTATATTAATTTGAACACAAATGTATGCAATATCCTGACACAGATATGATCATAGAATCAAACACAGATGCATATATAAAGTAAAAGCAATAAAGGAAAGAACACACCAGATTTTATACTGGTTCGGAGTTACCCTACATCCAGTCCCGCAACACAAGTACAGATTTCCTTTCAAAATCAATTCTTACAATTACACCCTCGATTTCAAGGCCACGAGGTACACCGCTCCAGATTCACAATCCTCTGGGTAGAGATGCTTGATTTTACGGGCAACAAGTTCACCCGATTGATTTTCCAGGCTACAATCACACCTTTTCTCGCTCGATTGATTATAAAGAAATCTATAACTCTGAATAGCACTGGGATCTTGTTGAGATAGTGATAGAGAATCAAACCAGAGATGATCTAGTTAGATTCAATGGTGATTTCGGCAGAGTAATGGTAAAAATGTATATAAAGAAATGTGGAAGAAGAAGAGAAGTGAAATCAAAGAAAATATGAATATAAATTCGTTTAAAACATCCCCTATTTATAGTAGAACAACAGCCATGTCCATTCGTGAAAGGATACGACGAATAGACACTTCTTTTGAAATTCAAACTTTTGAAATCAACTGTCACCTTGTCGACAAGGGGTAATTGGGGTTGTCGACAGGCCTAAGCTATTTTTGGTAATTTGTTTTTCTTTGTAAATAATTTCTATCTAGTATTAAAACTATTTTATACTTTATAAATATACTTAACTATGGTTAAAATACATAAATAAGTATAGAGAATAATATTTTGGTATATATAAAATTTTACTATAATTTTATATTTAAATCTAAGTTTAAAAGTTAAATATATTATAATTAAAAGATAGTTTAAAACCAAGGATAATTTGATATTGAAAATAAAGATTATTTTGAGGCTAAAAGTATTTTAAAACCAGGATAGATGTTTTTGATTTAAAAAGGAAGATTTTGAAATCATTTTGAAAATAAGATATAATTTTGTAAAACATTTGAATAAAAGTTAGTGGATACAAAACAATGTTCCACTAGATTTTTCGTAGGTTCCATCCTACTTAAGGTTCCATTCCTTTAACGGGCTCGAAGTGGATTCCATTCCACGAATAAAATGGATTTTAAGATGTCAGTGCTTTTTTAGGAGTTTTAACAAAATTCCTAACTAAATTACATAACTTGAAATCTTGAACTCTTGATAATCTTGATACTCATGAGTCTTGAATCTTGATATCTTCGATCTTGAATTCATCAGTTCTTGAATCTCTATACTGTATAGTCTTCATTATTTGGTACCTGCATATACATCATGCATATACATATATATCTAAACCATACTGTTAGTATTTATATTTTATAATCTTGTTCTAAGGTTGTTGTCATCAAAACCAACTTCTCAGGGACTAACAGTAAGAAACCGGGGCACTTCATTGTAATATGTCCAAAGCTTGAAGGAAAGAGAAAAGATCCAAAGAAAGCTTCAGCATCAACAACAGAGACTTCAAAGACGGAGAGTGATACAAATGTTTTCACAGCAGCAGACTCACCCACGAAGAGTAATATATAGATTATCAACTCCGGAGCATCATATCATATGACACCTGATAGGAACTGTTTCTCTAGATATCACGAGATTGATGTAGGAGAGGTTCTGATGGGAAATGATGCATCTTTCCGTATAGTGGGAGTTGGTAGTGTGAAGATAAGGATGTTTAATGGTGGTGTTCGTACGATTACTGATGTTCGACATGTACCTGATTTAAGGAGAAGCTTGATGTCCATTGGGGTTTTGAGTAGGCTTGGATTGAGTTTGCCGTTGAGGGAGATAAGTTGAAAGTTGTGAAAAGCTCATTAATTGTTATGAAAGGAGTGAGGGAAGGAAACCTTTACTTGTTGAAGGGCACTACTATTGTAGGTGAATCGGCTTTTATTACTTATGTTGATTCAGACTCCACTAGATTGTGGCACTTTAGATTAGAACATACTGTAGAGCGCAGTTTGGATGAGTTGAGAAAATAAGGTTTGATTAATGGCGTTTATCACTCAAAACATGGCTTTTGTGAAGGATGTGTTCTAGGCAAGCCGACAAAGGTTTCATTTGGCTCCGCAGAGCATAAATCAAAAGCTATTTTGGATTATGTTAATAATGACGTTTGGTGGCCCTCCCCTTGCCCATCCTTGGGTGGAGCTAGGTATTTCGTTTCATTTATAGATGATTTCTCTCGTAAAGTATGGATTTACTTTATGCAATATAAAAGTGAAACCTATGACAAATTCCGTAAGTGGAAATCTACAGTTGAGAAACAGTCAGGGAAGAAACTGAAAGTTCTTTGTTTAGATAATGGTGGTGAATTCGGATCATAGGAAGTCATTGACTATTGTGAATCTGAAAGGATTAAGAAGTAGTTCACCACACCAGGCGACCATCAGTCCAATGGAGTAGTTGAAAGGATGAATCAGACATTATTCGAAAGAACTCGTTGCCTTAGATTGAATGCTAGATTGAAGAAAGAATTTGGGGCTGAAGCTTTATCTAATGTTGCATTCCTCATCAACCGCACACCTTCCACAGCCATAAGTACGAAGATCCCTGAAGAAGCATGGAAAGGAGAGCTTGTGGCTTATTCATTCCTCAGAGTGTTTGGATGCCCAGCCATAGGGATATTTTAGAAGCTTTAAAAACTAGTGTGTTTATTTCAAGAGGTGTGATGGAGATGTGATATATCTTTCGTTATATGTTGATGACATGTTGATTGCATCTCATGGTATGGTCAGAATTACGGAGTTGAAAGCGAACTCAGCAAGAAGTTTGATACGAAGGATTTGGGAAAAACACAAAAATGTTGGGAATGGAGATATTCAGAGATAAGAAATGGAGAGAGCTGAGACTCACTCAAGCGCAGTACATCGAGAAGGTTTTCGCTCGATTTGATGTGGAGAAAGCTAAACCTGTTGGCACTCCATTAGGCTCTTATTTTAAATTATCGAAAGACTTATCTTCTTCATCGGATGAAGGCAAAAGGTATATGACTGATATACCTAATTATAGTGTTGTTGATAGTCTCATGTATGCTATGGTATGCACGAGACCAGATTTGGCCCATGCAGTGGGTGTTGTGAGTCGATATATATCTAACCTAGGCAAAGGGCATTAACAAGCAGTGAAGTTGATACTCAGATACCTTCGTGGCACTTCTTCAGTTGGCTTGTTGTATAATGGAGTAGATGGAGACATCTCTCCTAGAGTTTACTGTAATTCAGATTATGTTGGGGATAGTGACGGACGGAAGTCAATGTCGGATTATGTTTTTACACTTGGCATAGGCTCGATTTCGTGGAGATCAAAGTTGTAGTCTATAGTAGCTTTTTTGACTACCGAGGCCGAGTTGATATCAATTGTGGAAGCGACTAAGGAGAGACTGTATTTACTTTAGTTATTGGATGATCTTTCAGTGGTGCATCGAAAAGTAGAGCTATTTTCAGACACTCAGAGCGTGATTCATCTTGTAGAGAATCAAGCTTATAGTTCTCGGACGAAGCACATTGATGTCAGAGGATTCTTCCTTATACTTGAGGAAGAACGAAATAAGATTAAGTTGGTAAAGGTGAGTACAAAGGATAATCCTTCAGACATAATGACGAAGTCACTAACTAGAGATAAGTTTGAGTATTGCTCAAACTTAATTAGTTTGTCTACAGCTAATTAGCATGTGCGTTGAGCCAACAACTAGTACGCACTACTCGATTCGAGATAAAAAGAGATGTAGTAATATTGTATCGAGGTGTAGTGTTGAAAATAAGCGATACAATTTTATACTCATTTTGAAGTGGAGATGATGTGGGACGGGATGGAGAAGACGATTTGCAAAAAGGAGTTTATATGTAAAAGATATAAGCAAATTAGTGTTTTGAAATAAAATTAATTAATATATTTATTAATTAATTTTTAAAAGTGGAAATTATGTTGAAGGGCTTCTATTTTCAGGGTAATAAGTTTTAAGGACAACACTTCTAAATAATTAGTTTTAAGGACAATTTACAGGATAATGATAAATTCATTTATCTTTTTAAGTTATACAGGAAAATGATAAATCTTTTTATCATTATTTCTGTATAACAGAAAATGATAAATTCTTTTATTTTTTTCCTGTAAAATGTCCTTAAAACTAATTTTTTAGAAATAGTGTCCTTAAAACTTATTACCTGCACAAATAAGCCCTTGAAGTGAAAATCCCCTTTTTAATATTCATATGTTTGAAAAGTTGTTGCTGCATACAAAGTCAAGTTGCCGCACATATTGGATATATCAAAAGCTTGATTTAGCAAAGATTACGTGGAGATATATTGGACATGGTAATTCAATCAAAATCAAAAGCAGTTGCATATTTTGTTTTGGAAGAAGTTTGAACTATCGAAATACATGCTCCATCAGCACCTATAAAAGTAGTGGAATCTCAACCGTTCTACCATCATAAAAAAAAATATCTCTTGCAGATTATAGTTTTGTTTGCTCCACTTTGATAGCTATAATCTTGTAATAAGAAAATCTCTCTCGTACTCCCTTCAAATTATATTAATAAAAAAGTGGATTGTTGGGTCCGTGCATGTAGCTCAATTAGAACCACGTTAAATTTTATTGTCTATTTTTATTTTCTATTTTGAGTAGTAAATAATTGCTATTGAATTGAGATGTGTTCAATTATCAAATGTAGATTTTGACGTTAAATTATTCTGCATTAGTAAAAAAAAAAGAATTTTTTTTCGGTACGCATTTCATTCTCAGAGAAAATTTAAATAATATGAAGGTTTGCTAGTAAATAGCACAATTTTTTAACTATGTATTCTGTTAATCTTTAGACTTCTATGGTTTGAACCAGCCTTGAGCAAACAAATATATAAACTTATGTATCAAAGATTTATTCCATCGTTAGTCGGGTAAAGGAATATCGTACAGTGAAATATAAAAGTGCATGACCATGGAACAAATATGCCACTGATCATAGTAAATCCAACAAAATGAAAATGAGAGAGGAAAAAAAATAGGTTAACAGGTAGATAAATATCCCTACAGTACGCTAATCATTCATTCTTTCTGCATAAGAATTTGAAAACAATGCTTACTAAGACCATGCTGTTTAACAAAACTACATTCTTTGTCTAATAACATAACATTACTAGACCCTCTTTAAAAATATGGAGTAGCTGGGCAATTACTAGGCAAATTTAGTTCCATAACATAGAACTTTGGCATAGACAAAAGTCCATCAGGGAATGCGTCGGTCGGTAATCTGAACAAACTCGCATAGTCAGTTGGAATGCCCATGTCAGGATCGGCTGCTGACATTGTCCTTGTATTCTCATCTGAAGAAGGCAGTTTATTGAATTCTCGACTCGGTGATAATTTGGCAATCTGAAGAGCTTCTAAAACATCTCCCAACTTGTTTGGTGTCATCATTCTCCGGATGTCTTCAGATTCTTTGGAAGTAGAAAGAGCTTCTTCACACAGCGGTAGTTCAGCGGCAGACTTCTTGTCTCTAATCGATCATGTGCAATCTGGAATCTCGAATTATGCTAACTTCTAAAGCAAATATACAACTGTACTTTCAATTTTGTAATTGAACTCTTCTTGCAACTTAAAATTTGGAACGAATACAAGTGCCAAAAAAGAAAAAAGATTTACATATTATCTTATATTTTAAAACTGTTTCTTTAACCTAACTATAATTATTGCTTTGCATCTTTATTAAATTTTGGCAACAAGAACCAAACAACATGAAAACTATATAATAAAAGAATCAACTCATCTACTCAATTTTATACAATCATACATAAAAAGTTAACCTTTCAAATATTTAGCGATCAAACCAGTAAAAAACAAATAATGATAATATAATAATGAGCGTTGCGGCACGCGCTTTGCGCGTGATGTTGTTACATGTTTTACACGTGAATTGTTTTTCTATAAATTGAATGTGTTTAACATATTTAAGAGAAATGATTTGCACAAAAATAAAGTCATATTTTTACGTCGAAATCATGTGCAGTAAGTTTTTATTTTTATTTCTTAGTTGCAATATCTAATTTGTTGTTATTTGAATTTTTTTTCTAATAATTTGTATAAAAAGGTTTATTCGATAGATTTTTTTTGAAGTGTTATTAAGATTTGATAATATTTGTAGAGAAAAAGTTTTGAATTTGTAAAACGAAGTTTATTTGTTAGATTCTATATTCAAGCGATACTAAAATTTGATAATATTTCTAGAGCTTTATTTGTTAGATTCTATATTTAAATAATATTAAAATTTTGTAATATTTGTATAGGGGAATTTTGAACTTGTAGAAGAAGGTACATCCAATTTTTAAACGATATTAAAATAAAGTGATATTTTTGGTAGTTCACGTTGACACCAAAAATGTATGACACCGAACTTATTACAACTATTAATAAAGATGTGTTGAATTATCTAGAAGAATCTTTTATTATCTGATGAGCATATTTGACATATTCTCATTTCAACGAACACGCAAACCTATAAATATATTCATTGAAATATTCAAGTTTTAACTTAGTTTGAATTGTTCCAGTCTAGCGTAGAAATAATAGGTTAGAAATAACCGTTGGAAAACAATGGTTTTGGCTGAGTCGTGGACTACGTCATTCTCTTGAAGACGTTTCGACGATCTGCTATGTTGTGCAAAGCAGGTCGTACTGTTCGTCGCCGCCTCTAGGATAAAACGGCCTCTCAATAATTTCTGTGGTATCGATTCGTTTGCACGTACGAAACGATTTTGTTTGCACTTTAAAAAAATGTTGCTCGAATTTGTGGATTTAAAATGGGTTTTCAACGGGATGTAGTTCTTTTGTTTCGTCTCCTCATCAGTTAAGAAGACGGAATAGCAAAAGAACGTTGCTGGTTGTGGGGAAACGTGGTCTCGAAAAACGGATCTGAGAAAATAATGGGTCAAAAACAATGAACGTTATGTAACGTTCTCCAATACGAGTCTGGTCTGATTTGACCGTTCCAGCCCGGTAAAAAACGGCTAAAGAAATTTCTACCAAAATATAAGTGATACACCACTACAAGCCCGAACCCAAACTTGGCCCGGATCGGGTCGAGTCGGTCAGTCGGCGCGCGCGCGTGTGGTGGTCAAGCATGGTCTCCCTTCTCATAAAAGAACATCATTAGGTGCCCAAAAGACCCAACTTAGCTTCTAAGAATCAAGTATACTTGATTCTTTCATATAATCCCACAATGTGAGACTATTCATATTCCCATATAGGAGTCATCTCATACTTAGTCAATTTTTTAAGAATTCACTTATTTTCCAAAAAACAATTTCCAACAATCCCCCATTTGAATTTTTTAAAAATATTTTCGAGCAATTTCTTGAAAAAATATAAGATTGTGCATAAACAAAGGTGTATTTCGACTTAAACCTTTGCATAGTAGATAAGATTTAGTTTTTACTAGAGTGGCGCGTAGTCTTGAACTATATTCCTGACATCAGACCACGCACAATCTTTCTAGAGTGCAATCAAATAAGCCCGTGCATTTATGGTCGTGCACGTCTATCACAATTTAGTGAATGATCTAGGAGTTTTGCCCAAAACTCCATAGGAAACGGCCAAATTTCCACATTCACAAAAGTGAGTCTATTAATAGTACTCCTGAAGGTGGTACTCCACTCCAAATGAAGTATAGATCTCATTAAGAGTTTCTATTAACCCATCCTCTAATCACTTCAGGAATACATGCTTCTATATAACTGAAAATAGCATGTTCAACTCATATCACTTCACAACTTGTTCTTACCCATTGAACCTAGTTCTTGGGATCTCCAAACATTAGGTCGGGTTACCATTGTGCGCGACTCAACAACCTAAGGGCAATAGTCCCATTTTTCTAAAAGTTGTAAGGACTTTCTCTCTGGCCAGTCCTTTCGTCAAAGGATCTGCCAAATTCTCGTCACTGTGTATGTGATCCACTCTAACAACTCCTGAAGAGAGTAGCTCTCTAACAGTGTTGTGCTTACGACGTATCTATCGTCTCTTACCGTTATAATAATGGTTATGTACTTTTGCAATAGCCGCGGTACTATCGCAATGCATCAACACAGCTGGTATCGGTTTTTCCCATAAGGGAATCTTAGCTTGCAGATTTCTTAAATACCCTGCTTCTTCACTAGCTGTGGCTAGTGCTATCATCTCAGACTCCATAGTAGACTGAGCCAAAATAGTCTGTTTCTTGGACTTTCAAGAAACAGCTCCACCAGCAATGCTAAAGATATAGCCACCGGTTGTTTTTGAATCATCAGATAAAGTATTCTAGTCTACATCGGTGTAACCTTCAAGAACAGCTGAAAACTTTTCATAATGTAACCCAAGGTTCATGGCTTGTTTTATGTATCTCATGACCCTCTCAATAGCATGCCAATGCTCTATACAAGGTCCACTAGTAAACCTGCATAATAATCTCACGACATAGGCAATGTCGAGTCTAGTACAATCAGTGGCATACCGAAGGCTGCCAATGATGCTCGCATAATCAGACTGTCTTACACCTTCACCAGTGTTCTTGAATAGCTTTACGCTAGGATCATATGGTGTACATGCAGGTTTACAGTCAAAGTAATTGTATTTCTTTAAGATCTTCTCAATATAATGAGATTGATCCAAAGAAAGTCCCTTTTCGAACCTAGTAATATTAATACCAAGTATTACGCTCGCTTCACCTAGATCTTTCATATCAAAATTGGCACTTAACAAATATTTAACAGTGTTTATGACATGAATGTTTGATCCAAAAATAAGTAGATCATCTACATACAAACATATTATAGTGCAAATGTCATTCTCAGATTTATAATAAATGCATTTGTCACTTTCATTAACTTTAAAACCATTTGAGATTATTAAGTTATCAAATTTTTCATGCCATTGTTTAGGTGCTTGTTTTAAACCATATAATGATTTATCTAATTTGCAAACTTTATGTTCTTGACCATGAATTACAAAGCCTTCAGGTTGGTCCATATAAATTTTCTCTTCTAATTCACCATTTAAAAAAGCAGTTTTAACATCCATTTGGTGTATAATTAAATTATGAATAGATGCTAATAAAATTAGTATTTGAATGGATGTGATTCTAGTTATGGGTGAAAAAATATCAAAAAAGTCTACATTTTACCTTTTCCTAAAACCTTTAGCTACCAAACGGGCTTTATATTTTTCAACTGTGCCATCAGGTTTTAATTTCTTTTTAAGTACCCATTACAGCCTATAGACTTACAACCATGTGGTAAATCTACTAAGTGCCAAGTCTTATTGGATTCCAAGGAATCCATCTTATCATTTATAGCCTCTTGCCAAACATCGACATCTAATGAGGATAAGGCTTCTTGGAGGTTTGTGGGATCCTCCTCTAAAGTAAAAGTGCAAAAATTCGAGCCAAAATCTTTATCAACTCTTGCTCTTTTACTTCTTCTAGGTTCGATTTTAGAAGATTCATTAAGTTCTGTTCTAATAGGCACGGTGTTATTTGACGTGCCCCCACTATTCCTCAATTTAAAAGGAAATTTACTTTCATAAAAATCAACATCATTAGATTCTATTATATTATGTGTATTCAGGTCTTAAAATCTAAATGCTTTGCTATTAATAGAATACCCAATAAATCCACATTCGTATGCTCTACTTACTAATTTTATTCTCTTAGGGTCAGATATACGAACATATGCCAAACATCATCAAGTTCTAAAGTAAGATACATTCGGTTTATAATTTCTTAAAATTTCAAAAGGTGAAATCTTACCTTTTGATTTAGGGATTCTATTCAATATATAGCATACGGTCAATAAAATATCCCCCCACCAATGTTTTGCTGCACTCGAATTTAATAAAATAGCTACAACTAATTCGGTAAAGGTCATATTCTTTCTTTCAGCTTTACTGTTCATTTCAGATGAATAAGGTGCAGTTCTCTCATGTATTATACCATGCAATTTATAGAAATCAAGAAATGAACTAGACTCATATTCTGTTCTTCTATCACTACGAAGTCTCTTAATTTTCTTATTAGATTGATTCTCGATTTCAGTTTTAAATAATTTAAACATCTCGAATGCATCACTTTTATTTTTCATAAGATATACATAAGTAAAATCAGAGCCATCATCAATGAAAGTGATAAAGTAACAGTGTCCATGTCTAGTCAAAGTGCCATCAAGCTCACATATGTCAGAATGAATTAAGTCTAAGGGTTCATAAATTCTATCAACTGATTTATAGGGTTTCTTAGTGATTTTTGCTTGACTACAGAATTCACATTTATCAAAATCAGTTTGTGACATTTTAGAAATTAAATCTAAGGTGCTCATGTTATGAATAATACATTTATTTACATGACATAATCTAGAGTGCCAAATATTAAAATCACACAACATACAAGCAAGACTAGTTACTTTATTAGATTCAACATTAAGTTTAAACATACCCTCACAAGCATAACCCTTCCCTACAAATATGCCATTATAAGTCAAAGTATACAAATCAGCCCCTATAACTTTAGTAAAACCAGCCTTATTAAGGAGAAAACCAGAAACCAAATTCTTTCTCTTCTCTGGAGTATGCATCACATCTTTTAGAAGAATTGTCTTTCTAGAGGTAAACTTGATTTCCACATTTCCAATGCCAGCAACTGTAGTGGTGTGAGAATCTCCCAACAGCACTTTCTGATCATCAGCAGCCGTGTATGTACTAAACATAGCACGATCATAGCTGACATGGTGGGATGCACCAGTATCTACCCACTAACCCTCTGATCCACCAATAAGGTGAATCTTAGAAATTATAGCCGTAAGAGGCTCCTCAGCCAGAATAGCCTATGGTGCAGGGCCTGGTCTGTTCCTACACTTGCGTGCCATATGACCTGATTTTCCACAGTTGTAACACAGAAACAACTGTCCAGAGTCATTATTTTGGGTCGATTTCTACTGTCCCTTTTGGTTCCCTTGCGGGTTCAATTATGTTTGTTGTGGTTGCGGTTATGATTCTTAAAGTTTTTTGGATACGGTTTCAGAACTACGGACTTGGACTTTTTAGTGTTGTTGTTGGTGACAACAAGCACTTCCTCTTTCTGGTCCTACTTACGAACCTCCTCCTCAATACGGAGGCGAGTGATCAAGCTCTCTAAGGAGAATTCCTTAGTCTTGTGCCTAAGCACATTCTTAAAATCTTTCCAACCGGGGGAAAGTTTATCAATAATAACAGCAATTTGAAATTGTTCGTCCAAACTCATACCTTCGGAGATGATCTCATGAGCAATTTTCTGAAGCTCATGAGACTGCATCTCTACTGACCTGTGTCATTCTGGTATTTCAGGTAGCGGCTAACTGCATATTTCTTCGCTCCAGCCTCTTCCGTATCATACTTCTTTTGCAGCGCTTTCCAGATTTCTTTGGATGTCTTGTCGGAATTGTAGTAGTCGTAGAGGTTATCACTGAGGCCGTTGAGTATGAAGTTACGGCACAGGTAATCTTGCTCTGTCCAGTTCTGCAACTCCTTGGATTTTCTGCCCAGACTCGTATCAGGTCGGCGTCTGCTTCATTTGGTTTATCCGGCAGGTGCGGCTTGTCGGTTGTCAACACAGTCACCACCTTTCTCATGGTCAGAAAGAATTTCATCTTTTGTTTCCAGCGCTTGAAGTGGAGTCCCTCGAATCTAAAAGGTGTAGCAGAGGCCATTGGAACCTGGAAAAGCGAAGACGGAGCAGGGCATCTAAATCTGCAGCAGAAGTCATTGTCTTTGGCGACGTCTTTAAATTGTTGAAAAACAATGGTTTCGGCTGAGTCGTGGACTACATCACTATCTTGAAGACGTTTCGACGATCTGCTATGTTGTGCAAAGCAGGTCGTACTATTCGTCGCCGCCTCTAGGATAAAACAGCCTTTCAATAATTTCTGTGGTATCGATTCGTTTGCACATACGACACGATTCTGTTTGCACTCAAAAAAAATGTTGCTCGAATTTGTAGATTTAAAATTGATTTTCAAGGGGATGTAGTTCTTTCTGTTTCGTCTCCTCATCAGTTAAGAAGACAGAATAGCAAAATAACGTTGCTGGTTGTGGGGAAACGTGGCCTCGAAAAACGGATCTGAGAAAATAATGTGTCAAAAACAATGAACGTTATGTAACGTTCTCCAATACGGGTCTGGTCTAATTTGATCGTTCCAGCCCGGTCAAAAAACGGCTAAAGAATTTTGTACCAAAAATATAAGTGATACGCCACGCCGAACCCGGGTCGAGTCGGTCGGTCGGCGCACGCGTGCATGTGGTGATCAAGCATGGTCTCCCTTCTCACAAAAGAGCATCTTTGAGTGCCCAAAGGGCCTAACTTAGCTTCTAAGAATCAAGTATAAATACTTGATTCTTTCATATAATCCCACAATGTGGTACTATTCATATTCCCATATAGGAGTTATCTCATACTTAGTCAATTTTTTAAGAATTCGCTTATTTCCAAAAAACAATTTCCAACAATAACAGAAATTATTCATTGTTTTAGGTGGTTGTAAAGAGGATAATATAGATAATACTTGAATTATAAGGTATTTTGGAAAGTTCACAGTCGGATCAAAAGATTACGCTTTCAAGCCAACTATTAATAATAATGTAAACCAATAAACATCTAAAAGGTTAGAGATACCTCAAGTAAGATATCTCAATTTATGAGTCGGACAATAGCATTATAAATCTTGTAGCAAGAGGAACCAAACAGGCAAAAGCAACAATTGTCTTCTTTTACTTTTCTTTCTAACTCAGGTTTAAGGGAGCATCGTGCGGCACAAAATTCTAAGTAATTTATTTACTAAGAAATATTTTGAAATTTTGAGTGGGGCGATGGACCACTCTAGGCCAGAGCCGAGGACTTCATTGGTCATATCACTTGATTGCACTGCTCATTATGGCAATGAATTGTCTAGAATAACCCAGTTTTCAAAAAATGACGAGTTGTCTTAGCAAATGGAAAGTCATTCTAAAAATGGTAAGTTGTTAAAAAAAAGGTTAAAGAGGCGGCCTTAATAGGTTAACATATTTAGTGTGTAAGGTTTTGGACATAGAACTCTGAATGAATGGAAAAAGGATTTAAATTTTGGTCAATGAAATCCTTATTTGGCTTGCTTTCAAGCAAATCAAATACTATACCTCGATTCTTAAATTATGCCAACTGGTACTTTGATTCCAACAATTGTGTGTCAAATGACTAAGCTAAATGAACATGAGCCATCTGAATTTGATACGATAAACATACATGTAAACTGGAGAAAGGGTTAGTACTAGCAGATATTGTTAGAAGTTATGATTTAGTCTTTGTTGTCCTAGTTCTTAGCATAATAGTGTGTCCTAAAATAATGCAATTACCTATTCAATAGGTTAGTGGGTAAGTGTTTCCAAGTCTATTTAAATGATTGTATTTTTTCTATATTTTTAAGATTGTAGATCAAGTGAATAACAATGTAGTTTGTTTGTGATTTCCGTTTAATCTCTCCTCTCTATATCAAAATTCTAACATGGTATCAGAGCTTAGTTAGATAAGAGAGGGGTAGAGAGATCTAGAAAGCCAAAATAAACCTAGCAGCAATGGCGACCGAAACTCAACAATCAGAGATCCTAAACCAATCGAAAAGCTCATCCACACAAAACCCGTCAGCAATCTCCCTAAGTATCTGGCCCCCTTCACAGCGCACCCGCAACGCAGTCACTGACCGCCTTCTCCGAACCCTGACAGACCCCACATCTATCCTCATCGAACGCTATGGCGGCGCTTTTCCCCACGACGAAGCCGCCTCTGCTGCTGCCACCATCGAGCAGGAGGCTTACGCTGCAGCCGATTCCGATGAAAGTTTCAGATCTGAGGACATTGAGGCTGGGATCAGAGTTGTAGAGCTGTATTCGAAGGAGATCAGTCGAAGAACAATGGATTTTGTGAAGAGTAGTAGGAAGGAGGCGGATGTGAGAAAAGAAGCGGATGAGACCGGTGCGGAGAGTGTTGAGAACGAGGCTCCTGCTGCTGCTTGAGTTATTTGGTATGGTTTAATTATTGTAGTTGTTGGATTTTGGTTTGGTCCATGAATATGGTGTCATGAAATGAAGATCGGATGAATTCGGTGGATGTTGATATATTATATTATGATATGAACTAATATATGATGCTAGCTCTCGTTGATTTTGAAAAAAAAAAAGAAAAAAAAAGAAGAAGAGGCAGAGTGGTATTGAAGTTTGGTTTGATTGGGAGTGAAGTATGTAGCAAGCAGTATGTAGAAGACATGTTGTTGACTGGTGGTTAGGGCAGTGGAAGATGGTGGTCAAGGGAGGATGTGCAAAATGGTATTTGGGGCAAGCAGAAGTGGTATGAACAGAGACATGGGTGGTGTGCACGACTGTTGTTCAGGCAGAAGTATGTAGCTGATGATAGTTGGTTGAAGTGTGGGTAGCAGTGTTTGAATGAAGTTTTGGTGGTAGTTTAGAAGCACAACGACAGGGATGTGACAGTTGCAAAGCAAGTGAATATGGTCTTGATTGTGTGTTGTAGTGATGTATGTAAGTGACTGTGGTTGTGAAGTGTTTTGGTAAAGTGTTGTTTTGATGGTGGTATATGATGATGGAGGAGCGAATGTCTTGTTGTATGGAGGAGGTGATGGATATGGTTATGTGATGAAGATGCTTAACAGCAGTCTTGGTTGATGTGGTGAAGGTGGATTTGCAGTTGCTGGAAGTTTTAGCAGGGTTGCACTGTGTATATGTGCACAGTTTTGTAGCACTGTTGTGAAGGGTGTAAGTAATTGTAGTGGGTGTTGAGATATGCTGCTGTAGTTTTATGGAAGGTAGTGATGAAGTATGGGGTGAAGTGATGTTTGGTTGTGATGGTAGTTTGTGATAAAGCAGGTGAGGACAGTGGGGATGAGTTGTTGTGGTGACAAGGGAGTGAAATGGGATGATGATGGTGAAGGTGTTTGATGGCAATGGTTGCTAATATGGTGGTCGGAGCAATGTTGTTGCTGTCAGCAGTGTTATGCAGAGAAGTTTATGGGGTGAAGTGTTGCATTGTAAGCGGGTTTGATAGTGAGGATGAAGTTTGATGGAAATGAAGTGATGATAGGCAAGTAGACAGGTATGATCTGTTTGTTATGCAAGTTGGAAGTGATGATGGGTGCAGCAGTAAGAAGGTGAAGTTTGTATTTGATGTTTGCAATTGCTGGCAAGGGGTAGATAGACTTGTTGATGAATGAATATGTTGTAGACTGGTTTGGCAATGTAACAAAAACTGTTGTGGATGTGTGCACTGGTTATGAAGTGTTGGAAGGCAGTTATGGTGGGGGAGTGACAGTGATGTGGTGGCAGGGTTGATACACAGAAGTGAAATGTTTGGTGATCGGAGGTATGTACAGTGGTGTGGTTATAGACTGCGTGTGGTTTCTGGTCGATGTCAGTAGGGTGGATGGTAGTAGATGGTTGGTTTCTGTAGCAGATTTGAGTAGTAATGTTAATGATGGATGTAAGGAGTATGAGTAGTTTGTTGGGTGATTGAATTGTAAGTGGATGTTGCAGCAGATTTGGTGAAATGTGCAGTGTGGACACCAGATGAAGTGATTTACAAAGAGGACACCAGATGAAGAATTATGGTAATATGTGCATGTGGAGGCTTGCAACTGAGATATCAGGTAATGTAGGTGGTTAGAGAAGTTGTAATGGGATGATGGAGGAATGTACGATGGTTTGTTGAATGATATGTGCAGTTGGTGATGATGGCTTCAGTAGTATGGGGGCAGTGTTTAATGGTGAAGTTGATGTTGAGCATGAAGAAATGTTCTGCAGAACGTTGTTGCGGACATTGAAAGTGAAGAAGACATGTCGGTTATGAGGTTGGACAAGTTGAAGAGTGCTCATAAACTGTTTGGTGATATGTCTAAGAGAAGATAGGCATGCCTACATGTGAAGTAGGCTGAGCGAGGAAGATTTGGTTTTGTGTCATTCAACAAGTAAGGAAGAAGAGCTGCGGTTCTCACTTGTTGGGGGGATGACAGATACAAGGAACGACCCGAATGGAGAGGTCAGTGGATCCCTAAGAGGAAACCAAGAATATTTGTTGATGGTTAAAGTACCAATCAACGTGAAACAGTTGAGCATGCCCAACCAGGTAGAGATGAAAGTTATGACCGAGTTCGTCTATGCGAAACGATGAAGAAATTGAGAAGCGCAGTTCAGTGCTTTGTAAACTGGATGTTAGCACATCTAGTTTAAGGGAGGATGTTAGAAGTTATGATTTAGTCTTTGTTGTCCTAGTTCTTAGCATAATAGTGTGTCCTAAAATAATGCAATTACCTATTCAATAGGTTAGTGGGTAAGTGTTTCCAAGTCTATTTAAATGATTGTATTTTTTCTATATTTTTAAGATTGTAGATCAAGTGAATAACAATGTAGTTTGTTTGTGATTTCCGTTTAATCTCTCCTCTCTATATCAAAATTCTAACAGATATGACTTACTGAAGGCACGTTTTCATTAAATTTATCTTCCCAATCTCTCTGAGCAATTTCCTCTGCTTGGAACTGACCAATAAGCTTAGCCTGATGATTTAATACTCTCTCCATCACTTTAGCTTCTCCACTTTGTTGGTTGTGATGATCTCTATACTCATCATGATGACTGTCACAACTGCTAGAGCATTCTCTACATCTGTATTTCTCAAGTAAAAAAATCATAAAGCAGGGCGATATATAAAAAATGTTTGGGTTATTGGGTATGAACTATGCAGATACCTATATGTATACATATACTAATATATGATGATAGGATAATCGTTTAGGAATTACTCAATATCTCTAAGGCTTTATCCTGCGACACGATTTTCCAGATCTTGGTTTTGGAGAAGACTGCAAGGTAGAGTAAAACCTCTGTCTCTGCCTTTGTCTTAACTCCTTGCTTATTTGATTTTCACCAGAATCTAGACTTTGCTATGGCTTTTCCAAGATAAACTCTTGCCTTGAGAATTTGAAATTTCAGACTCAGACCCTGAGAGTTCAATTTCCGCTTCGCTTCTTTCTAATCTCAAGACTGTGGAAGATTCATATTCCTTCAGTTTCTGATCATAAAGAATGTCTTTATCTTCTGAACTTGAATTCATCTCCTCCGATAAATCACGTATTCCTTGACTTTGAAGAACGGAAAGAACTTCTACAGCTGCTCCTTCTGCTTTCTTCCTTTGAATAGACGTAAATCTAAGCTTTTCTTCTAACTCCATAACCTGGTCAGAAACTAAGTTATTGATATTTTATATGAGGAGAGATCGTGCATTCTGAGGAGAAATATAGGGTACCCATTTAGTTTGTTGATCTGCTCTTTGCCTAGCTGCTTCTAAGACCGATCTTTCAGAAAGTAACCTAGCTCGAAGAAACTCAATTGTCATTCTTGCTGAGTCTTCCATAATGTTTCGTCTTAAATTTTACCACGTTAGGCTTAATAGCATATAACTGACCAGGATAAGTAGTTGTTAGATCCAAAAATTATGGTATTTTATTACAATGCAAAATCGATATAATAAATGTGAGTTAACTTTGCAAGTTGAACAGATACCAATGCCAAAAGTAATTGTATTTGTTATGAACAAAACACGATTCCACTATTGATATTTCTACACACATAACTCCTGCAGTGCCAATGCATTATTCATTTACTATTTCAGCTCACATATTGATACTTTTTCTGTGCAAACAAACCAACAACAGCATGGAAGTATGAAACATAATAATAAATCAAATAATAGCTAACAGAAGATTTTTTCCCCCTCTTATAACATCAAACATAAATAAATGAAGGAAAATTTTTGTAGTTGGACCATGAAATTTCATATATATTCTTACCGTATTTGATAAAACGGTCGAGCTCACAAATTTTACATGGTCTATTTAAGCACAAGGGTCATTCAGATATTGTGCATGTCCAGAGCTGAAACTTGGAAAATTTGATTCGCTCAGTACAGTGACTTCGATGTGAAGTACTTTTTATTTGTGAACAGCCGCTAAGGCAAGTGTTGAGATTTTCAACAACACCTCGGAATCTCAATTGTCTCAGATTCTGATTTTCAAGGACCATAAGAGGTACCTAAACTTAGTTCTCAACCTTTGAAATAAGTACTTCTAATAATGTATTCCTTCAAGAAATTTGTAGATTTGTGTTGGAAATGTTTTTAAAATTTGAGGTGAATTGTTAAAAAATTGAATAAGTGTAAATGGCTCCTATATAAGTTAATAGTTCCATATTGTAGGTCTATAGGAAAGAATCAAGTATTTGTACATGGATTCTTAGAAGCTAAATTGTGCCATTGGGGCACCCAATGATGCTCAACGGCGGCATTTGTTTGACTGCTTGCACCCCTGAGCAGAACGTCGAAACGTCTCCAAGACAGTGACAAAGTACAGGACTTAGCCGAAGTTTATCTCTTTACAACAAATTGAAGACGACGCCGACAACGATGACTTCTGCCGTAGATTTGGATGCCGCTGTCCCCACATCGCTGTTCCAGGTCCCCATGGTGGTCGCTATCCTAACAACAGATAAGCCGCAGCTACTAGACAGACCCGACGAAGCCGACGCAGATCAGCTGAAAGCTTGGACAGAGAGATCAAACTAGTTGCAGATCTCCGAATTTATGAGTTTAGATGAATTGTTTCAAATAGCAGTTTTCATAATTGATAAGTTACCTCCAAGTTGGAAGAACTTTAAGAATAATCTTAGACATACCGTATTGAGGAGGAAATTATTGTCAAGGACAAAATTTCTCAGCATTTTAGCCTCATGGACAGACCTTCAGTATTTTATCCTGAATGACAACTTTCTTTAGGTATCAGTTTTTAGTTATTGATAGCAATTTTTAGGTATCAGTTTGTAATTGTCGGTAGTAGTTTTTAGGTATCATTTTTTAGTTCGGTAGCAGTTTTGGAAGAATGTTTGTCCTTATGAATAATTTTGGAAGAATGTTTGTCCTTATGAATAATTTTTAGGAGAATGTTTGTGCTTGTGGTTAAAATATCGAGGTCGTGTCCTTGAGGCTAAAAGTATACAAATTTTTGTCCTTTAAATTAATTCCTCCTAACCTGACTGAGGAGCCTCTTACGGCTATGATTTCTGATGAGATTCACCTTGTTGGCGGATCAGAGAATTGGTAGGTAGATATTGGCGCTACACGTCATGTCTGCTATGACTGTGCTATGTTCAAAACTTACATGGAAACTAAGGACAAAAAAGTGTTGTTGGGAGACTCTCACACCACTATAGTTGCTGGGATTGGAAGCGTAAAGCTGAAGTTTACCTCTGGAAAGACTGTAACGACTCGATTTTTCGTCGCTCGAAAATTGACATTAATACGTCCACTGTATCAACTACCGAGCAATCGAATGCCGGAAAACCGAATTGTTATGAAGAAAAAGAAGAGGTAGAAGAAGACAGAAGGAAAAGAAAGAAGAAACAACAGAAAAACACAGAAACAGAACAATAACATAATCTCACATTCGCAGCGGAACAATATATAATAGTTAAATGAATAATCTTTAAATCAAAGAACTATATCATTTTATACATTACATCATCATCAGAGTTTACAACAACAATACAACACTGGACAGTTATATAAACTTGTCCTCATACAGAATACACAGCGGATAAATAATATCATATACAAATGCTACGTCTCGCCATCCAGCTTGCCACTGAGCTCCACAGCATCTCTTGAAGCCAGAATGACCTGATAACCTAACTCTAAACTGCCCGTGTGGAAATTGGTGGGTACCCAGAGTTTAGGAAGGAAACAATAAACTCCAGGTCAGTCATGGTGACTGGTGTGAGAACTAAAACAGTTTTTATCTTTAAAACAATCAACAACAAGGAAGTAGAAAATATCCGCAATGCTTTTGGAAAATGAAACTACCATAAGACCTCCCGCCACACACATAATGCAAACGCAGAATTGGAGAAGATTTCTTCTTATGATAGTCAAACATGCTTACTACGCAAAATCATTGATATTATTATTATTATTAGTGCGTAGTGCAGAAAACATTTCGAAAATACAATATTAATCTTAGCCAGCATAGGTACCATTATATTATGCCTATTATAGCTGCTATGTTAAATAGCAGGTTCTACAACTAATACCGTACAAGGTTCGTATTGGAAGATGGATTTCCAACAAATGGTCAGGCTAAGGAACTTCCTACTGCCACATGGGATCGCCTCTGGCTGGACGTCCCGAGAACTAACTAGCTCTCTGCCAACACAAGACCGGGTTACCCCTGTAATTAGGTAACCCACGAATATGTCATCTCCCGGTCCTTTGGGACCTTTATCCGAGCGCTCGGTAATCAACATCACACATAATAAATAAAGTGTGTCCACAGGAGTAAGTATCTGGGCTCCATACCATGATACTACCCTTTTCCAGAAGGAAATGACATACCCTAAAGGGCGCGACCCTCATAACCTTGCCGCATATTCCTGTTTCGACCATTTCCGGATTGTGAGGTCCGAAGAGGTCTCGTCCACAAAGCTACGCTTTTTCACAAAGCCACGCTTTGATTACAAATGATCATCACACAGCAATACTCAGCATGCCACATTACCAAATTGGAAATATATCGCTGATAAATTTCAACTACATAACCTCTGAGCTCGTACGTCTCAGAGAAGGGTGTTAAGCTAAGAGAATAAATTCTCCGCCACCAACAGAAATGTATTTGAAAGAAATCAGCTTTATATCTTAAAATGTAATGTCAGACATGTAACCATACAAGTATGTTCCGGGTTCGAACAGAACCGAAGGCACTTCAAAAGAAGCCCTTGCAATCTGGGTATTCACAATCCCGATAAAACTTCCCATCACAAAGGAAATCTCTATACCGTAGCTAACGGTGCAGAGACAATCGATAGGTTATCCTATCGTTTTCACAAATACCCGATCTTCACCACCGGTCTTCAATACGATCCATATCGTTGTATCACTAATTCGGAATGGGTTATATGACACAAAGGTCTTTTCCCGGCTAACCCGAATAGTGAGCACAATATTTAAAATATATGGATATAGGGATTTCAATTAAGTCACAACTTATTACCCAAATCCTTTCCTTTAAATGGTTTAAAAAATTACCTTTTTAAATCTTTAAACAAAAAGATTTACTTCACAAAGTTTACCCAGTTTCACAAAGATTCATTCCCAGATTCTCAAATCATTTCCATTTAAATTGAATTAACCCATTAAATCTTTAAATCAAGATTTAATTTATAGATTTCAAAACTATTCACAATTCAAGTCTTTTATAATATAAAAGATATACCTTTTAAAATCTTCTTTGATTTTAAACTAAAGTTTAATTATCTTCACAAAGGTTAATTCATAGTTTCCAAACTATTTACAATTTCATTTCAACTAGAGATGTTTTCGATACAAATTAGAAATCTTTTCACTTTATGAAAGCCATTATTATTTGAAAACGGATAGTTTTCGTTTTGGGAAAAACTGGTTACATTTACACAGTTTAAAGTCGTTCAAGTAAAAACTTGAATTATAAATTTAAATTTCCCCAAGACCGTATTTTAATTGGTTAAAAACTCATAAAAACACCTTTTTATAACTTGTAAAATCTTTAAACCAAAATTCCCAATTCATTGAATTTAATTTCAAAATATTGAATTCAAACTTAAATCAAATGATTTAAATTCCAATTTTAGTAAGTTATTTAAAATAACTTTTATTTCTGAAACTCATTTTCAAAAACTTTCAATTCCAATTCCAAACTATTTTGGATTCAAAAATTCAATCTTTTCAAAATTGATAAAAATCTGTGACTTAACCGATTTCCACGTGAAATCCACATTTGTGTGTGTATTGTGTAGTCCAAGGGTTTAACACAATAGTGCAACAACATTCAACCATCACAGATCAAATATAACAATATAATTGATAAGCGGTATAAAATATACCGCTTATCTTTCATTTACGGATCACAGATATATATATATATATATCACAGATAAACAAATCACAAATCACAGTACAAAACGGGATATATCACAAAGCATCACCCATCAAAGATGTCAAACAATCCAACATCCAATAAAATTCAAACATCCATAAGTAGGATTATTTAAATTATTTGATTAATTCAAATCAATTTCACCAATATTCATTTTCAACTCCAAATCAAATTTCAAATTTATTTTCAAATCCTAAAAAAAAATTCCAATGAATTTCCAAAATTATTTCCTTTTAAAATAAATTCTTTTATCTCTTCAAATCTATTAAAAATCCAATTTCAAATAAATTCTTCAATTGATAATTGATATTTCAGAAATCCATTTATTTAGCCCTTTTTCCAAAATTTGAAATTAAATTCATTACGGTTCGAAAATAAGACTTTATCTTTTAAAACTCCTTTAATTGATCCAATTATCAAAATTAATTTTTCAATAAATTTACAACTTAAATTTCGAAAATCCAACTTTTATTTATTTTCGGTATCCAACGATACCAAAAATATATTCGGCTAATTTATAGCCGTCAACAGATTCAATCATAATATAATCGCACGGCGATTATAAATAATCAACACACAACATTTAAATAAATTCAAATGTTTGAGGAATCCAGTTGGATCCCTCCAACCTGTTTTCCTGCATCCACAGATGTTAGCACAATACCAATTTCACTTCAATGTGAAATTATCGTGGTATATGGGATTTATAAATACTATCCGCTATTATGCGGCGCAATAGGGTCTCATCCGCTATACAATGCGAGAAATCAACAACTCCAATATATACATATTCCAATATATATATATTGCTATATATATATAATACTAATTCCACTTCAATGTGAAATTATCGCGGTATATGTTTTTAATAAATAACATCCGCTTAATATACGGCGTATAGGGTCTATTTAACACAATAGATAACAATTTATCATCCAATCATCACAATCAACACTATCAACAATTTAAAATCTCATAATTTAAAATTTAGATCGAAACACAATATTCGATTGAGTGAGAAGTTCTCACCTTGCTTTTAAAATGTCGAGCGATTAAATTTTAAATTAAATCGAACCGTTCGATTTAATCAAAAATTCTCACTTGCTCCAAACACGCCCAAATCTGCGCTACAGCGTAGAGCGTGGAGCTGTGATTCCAACGCTTCCTGTTTCGTCGAATTTCGACAACGTATGCATTAGTTACAGTATTTTAAAGTTTATACGAATTATAAATATAACAATTTACAATTTCATTTTAAATTTTAAAACATCACTCATCTCAGCCGTTCACTTTTGTTTCTCCAGATCTGGCCGTGTGCGTGCCTTCTTCCATCTCCAGGTTAGTAACCGCGAACGAAACCCAAAAGCACGTCGACAAACCGTAATAGTCGCGACCTCCTCGATGCGTTTGAAGTTGATCGGTGACCACCATCTTTTAGCCCATCGCGAGCTCGACTTACGGCCAGAATCTTGGTGAACTCGGCACCCCCCTGTGCACGCAAAACGAGAACGAACGGCAGCTGTTCAAGCGTCGACTTCCATCGATCCATAGTGTATTTCCCGATCTCCACCGTTGAGAACGTAGATCTCGACACCCTCTTTATTTTTGTAGTTGAACACTTTTCGTAATTCCTTACGGATTTGGAGAGATCGAGGGAGAAAGGAAATGAATTTATGGCCTTCGAATTGAAAATGGCAGCCAGTGAAACCCTAGGGCTGTGATGTTTGCAATTGAAGAGAGTGAAGTGCTTTTATAGAAAATTGCCAAATTACTATTCATCCGAAAATTTTCGAACTTGAAATCGAGCGTGCCGGCTGGCATTTCTAAGGTTTATCCCACGTTCCGAATGCAATGGAACATGTTTCGAAAGCTAATTTGATCGTATGTGAGAGTTACGGAATTAAACGATCAAATTTAAATCAAATCGATTTAAACCGATTTCTATGCGTTTTGGCTCGCCCCGGACAAACGACAACTCCAATTTCTACGAAAATTGAAATCTTACAATAATATAACATTACGGATCCGATGAAACTAGTTTCGTCGAAATCCGAGACTATTTGAAAAATGACTATTTTTAGTCGTCAATTAAATATTAAAATATTCAATTTTCACAATTTAACTTTTAATTGAAATTTAAAAGTTTACAAATATCATTCTAACTTCAATATGATTTAATATAACTTTATAAATCATTTTCAATCACATTTAATTCAGATTCCAATTATTTACCCAAATTCAAGTATTAAATAAATAATTTAATCGTCCAATTAAATCACTATATCGAAATTAAATTAATTCGACTTCCAAATCTTACTTATTAATATTTAAAATTAATTAAATATACGAATTTCAAATGATGGAAATTCTGGGTCGTTACAAAGACCGTCATTCTTAAAGACGTAATGCATACTATAGAGATGACAAAGAATCTTGTTTCAGATTATCTTCTTAATATGGCTGGGTTTACACAGACTATTGGGGCTGATATGTACACCATCACTATGAATGGTATGTTTGTGGGTAGGGGTTATGCAACTGATGGAATGTGTAAACTGAATGTTGAATGTAATAAAATGTCTGCTTATGCTTATATGTTGTGTGATTTTAATATCTGGCACTCTAGACTATGTCATGTTAATAAACGAATAATAAAGAACTTGAGTAGCTTAGGTATAATCCCTAATATGTCACTAAATGATTTTGAAAAATGTGATTTTTATAGTCAAGCAAAAATAACTAAAACCCCACATAAATCTGTAATTAGAGAATCAGAACCCTTAGACTTGATTCATTCTAATATATGTGAGCTTGATGGCACTCTGACTAGAAATGGACACCGCTAGTTTATCACTTTCATTGGTGATTGCTCTGATTTTACTTATGTATACCTTATGAAAAATAAAACTGATGCATTTGAGATGTTTAAATCTTTTATAACTGAAATTGAAAATCGGTCTAATAAGAAAGTTAAAAGATTACGTAGTGATAGAGAAACCGAATATGAATCAAGTTTATTTATTGACTTTTATAACTCATATGGAATAATACATGTAAGAACTGTACCATATTCACCTGAAATGAATGGTAAAGCTGAAAGGAAAAATAGAACATTAACTGAATTAGTAGTTGCTATTTTACTTAATTTTGGTGCATCATCACATTGGTTGGGAGAAATCTTATTGACCGTGTGTTATGTTTTGAATAGGATCCCTAAGTCAAAAAGCAAAATTTCACCTTTTGAAATCTTAAGAAATTATAAACCAAATGTGTCTTATTTTAAAACTTGGAGATGTTTAGCATATGTTCGTATACTTGACCCTAAGAGAATAAAATTAGCAAGTAGAGCATACGAATGTGTATTTATTGGCTATACTATTAATAGCAAAGCATATAGATTTTATGATCTGAACACACACAATATAATGGAATCTAATGATGCCGATTTTATGAATTGAGATTTCCTTTTAAATTGAGAAATAGTGGGGGCACAACAAGTAACACTATTCCTATTAGAACAGAACATAATGAATCTTCTGAAAATGAGCCTAGAAGAAGTAAAAGAGCAAGAATTACAAAAGATTATGGTTCAGATTTTTGCACTTTTACTATAGAGGAGGATCCTTTAAACCTCCAAGAAGCCTTATCTTCTTTAGATGCCGATTTTTGGCAAGAGGCTATACATGATGAGATGAATTCTTTGCAATCCAATAAGACTTGACACTTAGTATATTTAACACCTGGTTGTAAGTCTATAGGCTGTAAATGGGTACTTAAAAAGAAATTAAACCATAATGGAACAATTGATAAATATAAAGCCCGTTTAATAGCTAAAGGGTTTAAGCAAAGCGAAAATATAGACTTTTTTGATACTTTTTCACCTGCAACTAGAATTACATCCATTCGAGTACTAATTTCACTAGCATTTATTCATAACTTAATAATACACCAAATGGATGTTAAAACTGCAATTTAAATGGTGAATTAGAAGAGGAAATTTATATGAACCAAGCTGAAGGTTTTGTAATTCATGGTCAAGAACATAAAGTCTACAAGTTAGATAAATCATTATATGGTTTAAAATAAGCACCCAAGTAATGGCATGAGAAATTTGATAATTTAATAATCTCACATGGTTTTAAAGTTAATGAAAGTGACAAATGTATTTACTCACTACGCCATAAATGGCCTACTGCAACACAAAAAAAATGTTGGCTCAGGCCCGAAAAATGTTGCCATAGGTCTATGGCAACACTTTTAGGGTGATGCAATTTTTGCCGTTGCCTTAGACCTCAAAGGCAACATTTTGACTATCTAAGGCAACATAAGTAATATTGTTGCAATAGAACCCTATTTGGGTCTATGGCAACACCCATAGGTATCTGTAGCAACATTCCAAAATGTTGCTATAGATATGAACTTTTTGAATTTGTGGGGCCCACAATGTAGAGCATATTTGATTTTTTAATAAAAATAAATATTTATTTAATAAAATGCTATTGCACAGAATTTGATATTTAAACAGTAATTTATTTAAATAAATATTTTATTTCAACATTTGAAATAGTACAAATTCCTGACTCCACCATTTTACAATTCAATGATATATAACACTAATATTCACATATACAGATATTCCTCACTACATCACTCAGTTCACTCATTACATATGCAGTTTCAATTTATACAGACACCGACACTGACAAATATATGCCGAGCCGAAGGCGAGCCGAGAAGCGGGTCCGGGCGCAGCGCCGGCGGGGATCCGGGGCACCGCCCGATTCATCCGATTTCGGAAGATCGAGCCTTCTTTGAAATGACGTAAAATGATGCACAAATGAAGACTGAACTTAGCAAACCCCATCCTCAGCAACTTCATCACCCATCGGAACTACTGCCCATCTACCACTTACCTGAAACACAATTGCCCGAAACACTGACCATCTACCAAACACTGACCACACTCCCAACCTCTTTCACAAAACACCCACTCACTGCCTCATCAAATTACATCATCAACACATAGGCAGCCTATCAAGCAAAAACAGTGAATGCATCAGGCATGTACAAGAGAAACATAGGCAGTAATATGATATACAAAGGACTTGGAGCATCAGTTCATGTTAAAGAACAAGGTTAGCATGGTACCAGTTCAGTCCAGACCAAATATATAAGGTTAGCATGACTTGGAGCACCAGTTCATGTTAACAAACTTAAGGTTAGATATATATCTAACAAACTAAATATATAAGTTGAGCGTGAATACCAAATTTGACTGTACAACAGAACTAGTATCCATCAAGAATCTGAACTCATTTGGATACATATTTTCTAAAATGAATTTTTCTCTTAGGAGCTGCAAAACATCCAAAGTTAATAAGCTAACATATTCCCAAGCTTCAAAAACTGAAGAAGAAATCATCAAAAAGCACAAATAATATTAAAACAAACAAACCAGAAGCCTTCATATGCAAAACAGATTGCTGCTGTGAAGATGCTTGAGTCTGAGATACTGAATTTGAAGATGACGCCCTTGATTTTGCTTCTAGATCTGAAACACAACATTCGTTGTCTGTTGTTAATTTCGCTTCTAGACCGAATGATGGCACTGTGAGCCACTCTAGATCTGAAACACAGCATCACCGGTCAGTGGCATCGTAATCTCAGTAGTATCCAAGCCTCTATCTCGGCAATCTTCAGCAAACTTTCCAAGCACTGAACGCAACATGAAGCAGCAGGCGACTTCATCAATCAGACTTGCGGATCCCCAAAGAAGATGAATCGCGAATTGGAACTTGATACTTGATTTATTCTAATCGCCTGAAATCATCTTCCATCTCCACGCGAATTGATTTGAGAATTATGAATTGATTCTAATCGCGAATTGGAAGTATGAATTTGCTGGATTTCGTGAATTTGCTGGATTTCGTGAATTTGCTTTTTGATTTGGGGATTTTGTGAATTTGCTGGAAGTATGAATTTGGGGATTTCGTGAATATGGTAAACTGAAAGGGGATCTACACCAACATAAGCGGGAAAACGAAAATTTGGTAAAAAGTGCAGCGGTGATCTATTTTAACAGTCGGATTAAATGTAGACCGTTGGATCGTATTCACGCGGATTGCTAATTTTATTAATTTTTTAATTTGTATACATCTATAGCAACACTATATAAAAATGTTGCATCATGTTACACTTGTTTAGCTAGAGCAACACATTTTTATGGCTAAGGTAACACCATAAATACAATGTTGCAGTAGGACCAAATTTTTATATCTATCGCAACATTTGAGCTGGCAACACCTTGCAAAAATGTTGCAGAAGGTCATTTATGGCGTAGTGACTATAAATCTGAGAATGCCATTTGCACTATTATATGTCTGTATGTAGATGATCTACTTATCTTTGGGTCAAGCATTCATGCTATAAACAATGTCTAATCTTTGTTAAGTGTCAACTTCGATGTGAAAGATCTAGGTGAAGCAAGTGTAATCCTTGGAATTAAGATTACTATGTCAGAAAAAGGAATTTCTTTGGATCAATCTCATTACGTTGAGAAGATACTAAAGAAATACAATTACTTTGACTGTAAACCTGCATGTACACCATATGATCCTAGTGTAAAACTATTTAAGAACATCGGTGAAGGTGTAAGGCAGTCTAATTACGCGAGCATCATTGGCAGCCTTCGGTATGCCACTGATTGTACTAGACCCGACATTGCCTATGTCGTGGGATTATTATGCAGGTTTACTAGTAGACCTAGTATAGAGCACTGCCATGCTATCGAAAGGGTCATCAGATACCTAAAACAAACTATGAACCTTGGGTTACATTATGAAAAGTTTTCAGCTGTCCTTGAAGGATACACCAATGCAGACTGGAATACTTTATCTAATTATTCGAAAGCAACCAGTGGCTATATATTTAGGATTGCTGGTGGAGCTGTTTCTTGGAAATCTAAGAAACAGACTATTTTGGCTCAGTCCACTATGGAGTCTGAGATGATAGCATTAGCCACAGCTAGTGAAGAAGTGGATTACTTAAGAAATCTGCTAGCTGAGATTCCTTTATGAGAAAAACTGATACCAGCTGTGTTGATCCATTGCGATACTATCGTGGCTATCGTAAAAGTATAGAACCGTTATTACAACAGTAAGAGACGACAGATATGTCGTAAGCACAACACTATTGGAGAGCTACTCTCTTTAGGAGTTGTTTGAGTGGATCACATACGCAGTGATGAGAACTTGGCCGATCCTTTAACGAAAGGACTAGCCAGAGAGAAAGTCCTTAGAACCTCTAAAAGAATGGGACTATTGCCCTTAGATTATTGAGTCACGCACAATGGTAAACCGACCTATTGACGGGAGATCCCAAAAACTAGGTTCAATGGGTAAGAACAAGTTGTGAAGTGATATGAGTTGAACATACTGTTTTTATGTATTTTGAAGCACGTATTCCTGAAATGATTAGAGGATGAGTTAACAGAAATTCTTAATGAGATCTATACTCTATATAAAGTGGATTACCCACCTTCAGAAGTACTCTTGATAGATTCACCTATGTGGATGTGGAAATGCGGCCGTTTCTATGGAATTTTGGGCAAAATTCTTATAGCATTCACTAAACTGGAATAGACGTTCATGGCCATAAATGCACAGGCTTATTTGATTGCACTATAGAAAGATTATATGTGGTTTGATGTAAGGAAAAGAGTTCAAGACTAAGTGTCACTCTAGTAAAAACTGAATCTTACCCACTGTGCAATGGTTCAAGTTGAATAACACCTTTGTTTATGCACAATTTTATGTTTTCAGAAGCTGCTCAAAAAATATTTATAAAAATTCAAGTGGGGATTGTTGGAAATGTTTTTAAAATTTTAAGTGAATTATTAAAAAATTGAATAAGTGTAAGTGGCTCCTATATATGTGAATTGTAGGACTATAGAAAAGAATCAAGTATTTATACTTGATTCTTAGAAGCTAAATTGGACCCTTTGGACACCCAATGATGCTCTTTTCTGAGGAGGGAGACCATAGCAGTTTTTTTGAGTGCATCTGAGTCGATTCCGTTTGTGCAGACGAGTCGATACTACAAACCGATAAAAAAGAGAGAGGCTATTTTATCCTAGAGGCGATGGCGTTTGTTTGACTGCTTGAACCCCTGAGCATAACGCCGAAACGTCTTCATGACAGTAACAAAGTACACGACTCAGCCGAAGTTCATTTGTTTACAACAAATTTCTCATGCCATTCATCTCCAATAGTTCAAACAGTAATAATTTGAACTGTAACAATATAAATTGTAAGGGATCGAACTAAAATCAGTATAATCTACTCATGCATCTGTTCAATAGTCATTCAAGTTAAGAGCTTGTTTGGTAGAGGATCAGACTTCTTGTCTATATAATGATGAGTAAAATTCGCTTCTAAACTTGTAATTTGCATCTTTATAAAATTTAAAAAATAAAGAAAATTCTGACAATCCTCCAGGAGCGATAACAAGAAAGTAGAAAGATGCTCATTCAAACAAATGATATCATCGAGAATCCGTGCATACACCAACACCATGTATTACCACTATTGATGCTCTTTGTATTAGACATAGATTGTTACAGACTTTACAACATACATGCTATTCATATTAAGCTTCACACAAAGTTCCTTTTAACATAAATTAACTAGTATATTGATACAAAAATATAGAGAATTCTGAATATAATGCATGTTATTTATACGATATATATATATATATATAAGTATAAGCGTGGAGGTTGGGTACTTGAGTATCCACTTTAATATTGATACTGCTTTTGCTATTAGGCAGATTTGATTTTACTCATCTTTAATAAAACTCATTATATGACTCATCTTCATACCAATAATCTGTATCTATGTAAGTTGTCAAGTCTAGGGATTTATTTAACCATTCCCTGTTTTCTCTAAGTATTTCTTGTCTAATCTGTTCATAATGTTCTATAACATATAGATCTAACATTCTGTTGGTAATCTTCATCTTTGGATTTTTAGTATCAAATACGAAATAAGTATTTCTAAGATTTTTTATTACTTCCTTTTTGTTTATCTTAGGTTCATCATCAAGGTTGATGAGTTTTTCTGTATAGTTATGTCTAAATATCTTTGCAATATTATATTGCTGGTTTTCGTTTAATTCTGTTTGTTTTAGAATAATCATGAGTTTAGTCATAAATTTTTGTTCTAAATAATTCTGTAGAGATTCTATATTCTCGATTTTTGGAAATCCGTTCATTTTTAATTTTCCCAATTATTATTTTCTGTTATGTTGTAATCTGCTTTATTTTTTGTTTCTAAGTAATTTTGCCATTCTCTATAAAATTCTTTAACAAATCTGGGTGTTAGTACTATGTTTCCAGGTTCTCTCCAGATATTAAAGTTATTATATATTTCAGTTAAACTTGTTTCACAGTCATAAATACTGATCAACTCGTGTGAATATTTTTGTTTGAAAATACTTATTATTTGGTTTTTTTGGTTTTCTGTAAGGTCTGTATTGTTTTTCATAATGTTTATTATATTCATCATAAATTTATTTTCTAAATATTGTTGTAATTTTTCCATTTTAATTGTTTCTCCTTTTTATGAAAGATTGGTTGTTTAAGTTAGAGAAAGTAGTCAAAGCTTTTGGAAATACTAAGATACAATTATGCTTATGAGCATTATGTATTTCTTATGTTGCCATACTGATTTATCATTAATATTATTTTCAGGTTTGTCAAAAATATCCATGAAACCTTTAAAACCTTTACCAGAACCCTATATCTTAAATCATTTTTCATCACCTTGTCATCCTAAGCGTCTACTCTTTCCCTCACACGGTACTTCTTTCGACTAACGGATTTACGTCTGTTGGAAATACTTATTAAGCTCATAGCAACTGGTGTCAATTGTTTAAAAAGATCATAGTCATTTTAACATAGTGGTCATAATATTAACGAAAAAAGTTATGTAAAACAAAAGAACTTACATAGCTGAAGCAGTCCTGTATCCTTTCTTTCCTTAGCTTTGACTTAATATTTAGTTACTCATAAAATTTGGAGAAGAAGAAGAGGTTTTGGAGATGGCAGCCATTAACACAAAAGCTTATATTATTTTCACGATATGATACAATACTAGTGATTCGATGATATTTACATACAAGGCAGGCTCCTTATATAGATGGAGCAAACATTAAAAAGATACATACAGCTGTCGAGAAAAAATAAAAGATGCCTTCCACTCAAAGAAAGAAAAATAATACTCATATCTTTACATTTGTTTTATTCAGGATAGTGGGCACTAAAGTCACATCCTTCCTTTAAAGGGGATTCCCACTGAGAAAAGTAGGAAACTTTGTGGTTCCTTTTGTCAAATCAGTTTTCGTCGGTGGACATATTGGTTGATTCGACGTCTTCTTTGTCTTCATTGTTCCTTTTTCTTTGTTTTTCTCTTTTGTAGTTTTTTATCATTGAGGGCTTTGGATGAAATATATCAAAATTTCTGTAATTTATCCCTTGATCCCTCAAGGCTTTTGTGACGAATATTTTTGTTGTGGGGGTCTCAGCATATAAGTAAGAGCCTTTGTTGTTCCAATCGTCTTCTTCCACTATTTTGAGGGCTCTGTACCTTTCATAAGTCTGTTCTTTGGTTTTTATATAATCCATTTTTTCTGGATTATTTTCCTCTATCCATTCTTCATAATCTGGATCTAGGAATTTTGCCCTGATGTGGACAGTGTGCTTTGTGGGTTCGAAAATATTTTTTCCAAAATGTGGAGGTGTGGACGTGAAGTCCATATAAATGTCAGTTGCTAGTATATTTGTTAGTTGTTCTATTATACTTCCAAAAGGTTCTGGAAGATCTTCTTGGATCCATTCATCAAAATAGATTCTTTTAATAAGCCCATAATTTAATAACATATTTGGGTCAAATATGAAGTTTCCTTGGGTTAGGTATTTATATTTTGTGAGATTGAGGGTGATTTGTGGGACTGCACAGGATATCGTGCATGAGCAGTCATGGGTTATTTGTGGACAAGAGGGAAATCTTTTTGTACATGGGATATTTGTATTTCTCATGATATCCCATTTTATTTGTAGTCCTTCATTTTTTGTTTTGGAGATATGTGAGAAAAATTCACATATTTTATTGAAATCTTGTGGAGAAAGTTCGGCGGGGTGTTGTATAAAGTGCCACTCCCTTGTCATTTGTTCTGTAAAGTTAGGCAGAGTTATAGGTTTTTGGTTTATATTTGGCGGAGGTATGTTTTGGTAGACATTTTTGGGATTGCCAAGATTTGTCATTTTTGTGGGATTGGCTTTGGTTATAGTAGCAAAAGAAGTTTGTGGTCTGAAATTTGTAGAGGAAGAAGTTTCAGTGCTTTCTTCTTTGATTTGTTTTCCCAAAGAAATTTGTTGTAGACTTTGTATGTCTTCAGAAATTATATAATCTTTTCCGAAGACCTTTTGTAACTCATTTGTAGCTGCTTCAAAAGTGTTGAAGCCTTTGTATAGTGGTTTCCCATATCTGGGATTTTGTTCAAGATATTTTATTTTAATGATCATTTGTTCCCATGTGGTATAAATACCAGCATCGGGGCCAGTAAACAGGCCATAGTAGAGATATTTTGTTCTCTTCTCATTTGTGAACATTTGTACTAGAGTGTATAAAACACTCAATTTTTGTTTGTTTGACTCTTGGGCAGTCTTCATATTCCAGATATTGTCTAGAATCATTTGTTGGTCTTCAGTGACTTTCGTCTTTTTCTGAAATTTGTTTGTAGTATATATTTTCAAATGCTTGGATGGGTTTAATTCCTCCATTTCTGCAAGATAAATGTTAGTGATGGGCATATATGATATTATTTTAGTAATCTTGACAATTGGTCTGGTAAGAAGTTATTTTTTCCCTTTATGTGTTCCCAATTAATGTTAGTTCCGCAATTCGATATGGCATGTTTAAATTTTAACCATCTGTTATTTATGGTTCCTTTTTCCTTTTTATTATCTGTATATTTCACAATTGATTCACAATCTGTTCTAATTGTTATTTCTTTTTGGGAAATTATAAATAATTTAAAAGCTTCTAAAACGTATATTATGGCTGGTATCTCATAATCTAAAGATGTCATATATCCTTTTTCCTTGTATGTTCCTGAGGTATATCTACATATTTTTTCTGTAGATTTACTTTCATATTTGTTATCTTTACTTAATAATATTCCTCCCCATCCTAAGGAAGATCCATCTGTTTCAATTATTAAATATTCTGTCTGTAAAGGTAAACTTAAAGGTTTTAAGTTTTGGGCCAATTTCTTTATTTCTTGGATTTGTTTTATATCTTCTATGTTAAATTCTCTGTTGCCCTTTGGACTTGCCTTGTTATAAAGAGGTCCAGTGTATTTTGAAAGATTTTTTATATAAGGTCTTGCATAATTTACAAGTCCTAAAAAGGCTTGTAATTGTTTCAAACTTTCTAATTTGTCTGGAAACTCTAAAATTTTTCTAGCTATATGCGGCTGTAATTCTATAATTCCTTTACCTATTTTGGCTCCTAAAAATTCTATATTGTTTTTCAATAGTTCTATCTTTTTCTTTGATACAATTAATCCGTGTGCTTCTATAAGTTTTAATACAGTATACAAATGTGATATATGTTCTTGCTTAGTTTTAGAAAATACAAGAATATCATCTATGTATACACAAGTGTATTTGTTGCAATTTTGGAAAACATTATCCATTTTTCTTTGGAATATTTGTGGTGCATTTTTTAAGCCAAATGGCATTACTAACCATTCATAATGTCCTTCACTGCATGTAAATGCAGTCCAAGGTATAGATTCAGGATGCATTTTTACTTGCCAGAATCCTGATTTTAAATCAAATTTGGAGAACCAGTTTGATCCTTGTATTTTATTTATTAATACATCTTTATTAGGAATGCAATATCCATCTTCATGAGTATTGTCATTTAATCTAGTATAGTTCATGACCATTCTAGATTGGCCACGTTTTCTTTCAGATTCCTTTTGGACAATAAATGCTGCTGTCCTATGTCTTGAATCTGTTTTCCTAATAATATTTAGGTTTGTCAAAAATTTTATATGCATCTTGAATTCTTCCATGATCCAAGTATCATATTTTGGAGATCCTGTTTTTATAGTTAAATCAGGGTTGATTATATCTAATTTGCATTGTATAGAGTCTCTGTTCTAGTGTTTTAATGGTTTTTCTTCTATAATTTCTATTTTTCTAGTTTAGAGATTAGTTGGTCTATGTCATCTATTGTTAATAACAATCTACTTATGTCCCTTGGATTTATAAGTTGGACATCTTTAATAAATCCCTTTCTTTTATATTCATAATTTTTAGAATTCTCTTGTATAAATTCTTCATTTTCCTTTTCTGTAATTGTGTGTATATTTTTGTAGTTTTTGCATTGTCCTGGTATGGGGCAATTACATTTTTCGTTGTCTCTTTTACTGTCGCTTTTGTGTTCTGTTTTTCCACCACGCTTCTCAAGTGCATATTCTGATAGAATTGGGTTAGTGTAGTCTTTTTTGAAATTTGTATATAGTCTTTATTAAATGCAAAACTTCCGTTGTCATTTAATAAGAAGTCTAATCCTAGGATTAGTTTTATTCCTTCTAGGTTTAATTCTAAAACCCATAGTTGTTTTATGTTGTAATATGGAGACCACTCTCCACATGTATTTGTGAAGCTTATGTTTATATTTTTAACAATATTTGTAATAATATTGGTAGTTCCATCAAATTGGATACTTTGTTTTGGCTTATCTGCTTTTGTTACGTATTTGTAAGGTATGAGACTAGAACAAATGGTTGAACTAGTAGCTCCTGTGTCTATAAAGGCTAATATCTGTATTTCTAATCCTTTTATATTTAGCTTTGTTGGGATACGTAATTCTTTTAGGTTTCCTGAATTACATATTAGTGGAATTTGTATTGGTGTGTCAATGTTATTTAAATTGTTATTATTTTCATATGATGTGGGTATATCATGAATAATCTCATTTCTTTTGCCTAAGGTTATAATTTTTTCTTTTATTTCTTCTATTTCTATTTCAATATCATTTGTTCTTTCTTCAAGTATTTTAATTCTTTCTTCATTTATTTTATTTTTATCTGTGTAAACTGGCTTATTTTCTCTAGGTAAATCTATATCAAATTTGTTCTTTGCACATATATGGCATATTTCCATTGTGCATTCTATACATTTAAATCTTTTATCAAAAGCAGGGTACCAAGGACAGAACTCACATTTCGTGGTATCCGTTCCCATTTTATGTTTGAAATTATGTTCGCATAGTTCTTTGTTTACAATATTTAGTAAGTATTCATGCGGTGTATTTTCTTGGAAATCTGTTAATTCATCAATTAAGGTATAATTTGATGTTTGTATTTGTTCTTGTTCTTGTAATCCTTCTAAGGATATTATAGAATATATTGTAAAATTTTCTGAAACATCAGAAGCAATTTCTATCAAATCTTCTTTGACTGAATCTATAAGGTTAGATTCTCTAGTAAATAAATTATGTCTTTTTGGACATGAGGAAGATAAATGTCCTTTTTCATTGCAAGCAAAACATGTGATTGTATTTGAGTATGTTTTTCTTGGATTATATTTCCTTACATGTTTTTCTTTGTTAAGATAAGGTTTTTTGCATTTGATTTTCTTAAATAATATTTTTTTGTATATCTCTTTTTAAACTTAGGTTTTCTATCTATGTTGTAATTCTTTGATCCATATTGTTGTGGAGTATATATTTGTCCACAAAATCCGTAATTTTTTTGTTTTAATTCTCTTTGGATTTGTATATAGGTACATTTCTTTTTTAGTTCAGAAATAATATGTGTTATTCTTATTCCAATATTATCATATCCTTTAGGGATATTTGCAGTATTATTTTGGTAATGTTCTATCCAAGATTTATGTATTTCTTTTCCTAAATCTCCTGGTAGTTTGGAGAAGAGTCTATTTCCTATTTCAGCACTGTAATAATTTCCTGAAATAGTTGCGTAATGTAAGAATTCTTTTAAAAATTTTATTATGTATTTCCAATCTAACAATTGGATTTGTTCCAAATCTCTCATGGCTTCTTGTTGCCTTATGGTTACTCCTGTATTTACGTCTCTTCCTGTTATTATTCTGTGCATGGTGTAAGCGAAGTTGTAAATATTACTTCCTTGTATTATTAGATTGTTTATTTCTTCAGGAAAACTTTGTTTATAGGCTTCCCATATGGCTTTGGCTATATCTCCTAAGTAGTTTTCAGCAATTCTGATCATTTCTTCACCAGAATTTATGTTTGTATGCCTTGCTGCATAATCTCTTGCTATAGCAGCAGTCCATTGTTCTAGATATGTATCTAGTAACTGGGGATGGCATTCTGTGACATTTAGTATTACTGTATTGTCTTTAAAAAAAGTTGTTTCATTAGGTAATCTTTTACCTATTGTTCTTAGGTTTTTATTTTCATTTGTATATGGTTCAACTGGTTGTCTAGGGGGTTGTCCTAATGTGTAAGGCATTGTTTCTTGGTTTTTATTAGGATATGAAATCCCTGAGCTCCCACTTTACTCATGGTCAGCTAAGTCTATGTGTTCTGTGAATTCTGAAATTATATCATTTAGTATACTTTGTTGTATTGCATTATCTGCCTTTTGGGAATCCTCCAAGAAGTCGTCTAGATTATATACTTCCCTTGTTCTTACATTGTTTTCGTCATCAATATAAACAAAAGTATTTTCATTTATTTGGTTTGTTGACCTTAGAGTTTGTTCTAGTTCATATATTTCAGATGGTTCAAGAACCATTCCAAGTTCCTTTGGATATATAATTTTATCCATTAATTCTTTTGTTTAATTCATCAGCTTCTTCATCTGTTTCTATTTCTTGTTGGTTTGAAGGTCCATAATCTCTAAATCTTATGGACATAGATTTATTTAGGTTATTATATGTTACAGCATTGTTTGGTTTTAATGTTGCTGTTGTATTATTCAGATTTTCTATATTCCATTCATGACCAGCAAGAAGGGAAGAATCTATTTCCATTGGTTTTATGAAACTTATGCCTGTTGAATTTAAGGCTTCTATGACTTTGTCTAACTTTATTTTTATTTTTGGAGTATATTTGGACATACACTTTCCTAAGAATGTAATGTCTAGAAGAATATTTTTTCCTATGAAATTTTCAAATCCCTTTGTTTGTATTATAATTTTTATGTGTTTGTAAAAATCATTTAATGTCATTGTAAAATTTGGAGCTATATAAACAATACCTATGTTATTGTTCATGTCTACTTCCATCATTCCAAATATGGCTTTATCCATATCTTGGTGTCTATCGTCTATAAGTAGTAATAATAATTTAGTTCCAATTTTTTGTCTAACTAATCCTCTTATGCCTATGACTATAAGTCCTAGATGCATTAGTTTGTATTTCTAGATTTTTAATTGTTTTATAGCTTCTTGTGACATTAAACTTAATATCTGTTGACTTCCATCTGGAATAGAAAGTATTTCTTCCCTATGGTGTCTATACAATCCTGTTACCGTTGTAAATAGGCCTGTTCTATATATTTCTCTAGGATTTAGAGAATCTAATTGGTTATTTGAAAATATTTCTATATCCCTTTCTAAATTTATTATTTCTTCTAACTGATTTTGTGTATTATTGGATCTTCTTAATATATCATCAATCCATCCCATGGATGATAAGCTGTTTGATTCTGTAGGTCTATCTGTTAAGGTTCTAGATGGACCTGTAAAAGACAATCTTCTATTGTTCATATTTGATCAAGTTTCTTATACATTAGAAAATTGATTTTAGTCTTTTTACTTGTTATATGTGTTGTAGGATCATTAGGTCCTAAATTCATTTTTTGTAAGCTTTCTGTGAGTTTGTTTATTTCAAATTCCTGTTCTTTACCATTTTTGTCTATATCAAACATTTGTTTCTGGATGCTTTCTATCTTATTTTGTAATTGGGTTAGCATTGCTATTATCATATTATTCTGTAATATTTGTATCCTATCACTTTTTCCCGGAAATTCATCTTTGTTATATCCAACATTTATGCTAGGGTCACTGAATCTGTAATTGGATTCTACGTATTTAATTGCTTCCTGGTAGTATTTGTTTTCAAAACTCATTAGCTTAGTATTAAAATTTTTATTTCATCTAACATTTTCTCAATTTGTTGTATTTGTTTTTCAAATTGATTTTTATCTTTTTCTGTTTGTTCTTTTATTTTATTTTTATTTTTTTTATATTGTGGTAAACCACATTTCAACTAAATGTTTTGTAAAAACTTGTATGTAATATCCCAGAGCATAACATGCTATAAATATTACAGTGTGGTTTATTATTTCGTGTAATATGTAGTATTCTTGTACGTGTCTCTTCATATTTTAACTACCTTGCTGGCAGCTTGAAAGTATAATACCCAAGAGTGCAGCAAGTAGGAGTATTTGAACTAGGAATTAGGAACCTTTTCATTCTTAGTTCAGAGTCTTCTAATTTTTCGTTCAAGTCCTTGTAGTATTCCTCTTTAATAAAACTCATTATATGACTCATCTTCATACCAATAATCTGTATCTATGTAAGTTGTCAAGTCTAGGGATTTATTTAACCATTCCCTATTTTCTCTAAGTATTTCTTGTCTAATCTGTTCATAATGTTCTTTAACATATAGATCTAACATTCTGTTGGTAATCTTCATCTTTGGATTTTTAGTATCAAATACGAAATAAGTATTTCTAAGATTTTTTATTACTTCCTTTTTGTTTATCTTAGGTTCATCATCAAGGTTGATGAGTTTTTCTGTATAGTTATGTCTAAATATCTTTGCAATATTATATTGCTGGTTTTCGTTTAATTCTGTTTGTTTTAGAATAATCATGAGTTTAGTCATAAATTTTTGTTCTAAATAATTCTGTAGAGATTCTATATTCTCGATTTTTGGAAATCCGTTCATTTTTAATTTTCCCAATTATTATTTTCTGTTATGTTGTAATCTGCTTTATTTTTTGTTTCTAAGTAATTTTTCCATTCTCTATAAAATTCTTTAACAAATCTGGGTGTTAGTACTATGTTTCCAGGTTCTCTCCAGATATTAAAGTTATTATATATTTCAGTTAAACTTGTTTCACAGTCATAAATACTGATCAACTCGTGTGAATATTTTTGTTTGAAAATACTTATTATTTGGTGTTTTTGGTTTTCTGTAAGGTCGTATTGTTTTTCATAATGTTTATTATATTCATCATAAATTTATTTTCTAAATATTGCTGTAATTTTTCCATTTTAATTGTTTCTCCTTTTTATGAAAGATTGGTTGTTTAAGTTAGAGAAAGTAGTCAAAGCTTTTGGAAATACTAAGATACAATTATGCTTATGAGCATTATGTATTTCTTATGTTGTCATACTGATTTATCATTAATATTATTTTCAGGTTTGTCAAAAATATCCATGAAACCTTTAAAACCTTTACCAGAACCCTATATCTTAAATCATTTTTCCTCACCTTGTCATCCTAAGCGTCTACTCTTTCCCTCACACGGTACTTCTTTCGACTAACGGATTTACGTCTGTTGGAAATACTTATTAAGCTTATAGCAACTGGTGTCAATTTTTTCAAAAGATCATAGTCATTTTAACATAGTGATCATAATATTAACGAAAAAAGTTATGTAAAACAAAAGAACTTACATAGCTGAAGCAGTCCTGTATCCTTTCTTTCCTTAGCTTTGACTTAATATTTAGTTACTCATAAACTTTGGAGAAGAAGAAGAGGTTTTGGAGATGGCAGCCATTAACACAAAAGCTTATATTATTTTCACGATATGATACAATACTAGTGATTCGATGATATTTACATACAAGGCAGGCTCCTTATATAGATGGAGCAAACATAAAAAAGATACATACAGCTGTCGAGAAAAAATAAAAGATGCCTTCCACTCAAAGAAAGAAAATAATACTCATATCTTTACATTTGTTTTATTCAGGATAGTGGGCACTAAAGTCACATCCTTCCTTTAAAGGGGATTCCCACTGAGAAAAGTAGGAAACTTTGTGGTTCCTTTTGTCAAATCAGTTTTCGTCGGTGGACATATTGGTTGATTCGACGTCTTCTTTGTCTTCATTGTTCCTTTTTCTTTGTTTTTCTCTTTTGTAGTTTTTTATCATTGAGGGCTTTGGATGAAATATATCAAAATTTCTGTAATTTATCCCTTGATCCCTCAAGGCTTTTGTGACGAATATTTTTGTTGTGGGGGTCTCAGCATATAAGTAAGAGCCTTTGTTGTTCCAATCGTCTTCTTCCACTATTTTGAGGGCTCTGTACCTTTCATAAGTCTGTTCTTTGGTTTTTATATAATCCATTTTTTCTGGATTATTTTCCTCTATCCATTCTTCATAATCTGGATCTAGGAATTTTGCCCTGATGTGGACAGTGTGCTTTGTGGGTTCGAAAATATTTTTTCCAAAATGTGGAGGTGTGGACGTGAAGTCCATATAAATGTCAGTTGCTAGTATATTTGTTAGTTGTTCTATTATACTTCCAAAAGGTTTTGGAAGATCTTCTTGGATCCATTCATCAAAATAGATTCTTTTAATAAGCCCATAATTTAATAACATATTTGGGTCAAATATGAAGTTTCCTTGGGTTAGGTATTTATATTTTGTGAGATTGAGGGTGATTTGTGGGACTGCACAGGATATCGTGCATGAGCAGTCATGGGTTATTTGTGGACAAGAGGGAAATCTTTTTGTACATGGGATATTTGTATTTCTCATGATATCCCATTTTATTTGTAGTCCTTCATTTTTTGTTTTGGAGATATGTGAGAAAAATTCACATATTTTATTGAAATCTTGTGGAGAAAGTTCAGTGGGGTGTTGTATAAAGTGCAACTCCCTTGTCATTTGTTCTGGAAAGTTAGGCAGAGTTATAGGTTTTTGGTTTATATTTGGCGGAGGTATGTTTTGGTAGACATTTTTGGGATTGCCAAGATTTGTCATTTTTGTGGGATTGGCTTTGGTTATAGTAGCAAAAGAAGTTTGTGGTCTGAAATTTGTAGAGGAAGAAGTTTCAGTGCTTTCTTCTTTGATTTGTTTTCCCAAAGAAATTTGTTGTAGACTTTGTATGTCTTCAGAAATTATATAATCTTTTCCGAAGACCTTTTGTAACTCATTTGTAGCTGCTTCAAAAGTGTTGAAGCCTTTGTATAGTGGTTTCCCATATCTGAGATTTTGTTCAAGATATTTTATTTTAATGATCATTTGTTCCCATGTGGTATAAATACCAGCATCGGGGCCAGTAAACAGGCCATAGTAGAGATATTTTGTTCTCTTCTCATTTGTGAACATTTGTACTAGAGTGTATAAAACACTCAATTTTTGTTTGTTTGACTCTTGGGCAGTCTTCATATTCCAGATATTTTCTAGAATCATTTGTTGGTCTTCAGTGACTTTCGTCTTTGTCTGAAATTTGTTTGTAGTATATATTTTCAAATGCTTGGATGGGTTTAATTCCTCCATTTCTGCAAGATAAATGTTAGTGATGGGCATATATGATATTATTTTAGTAATCTTGACAATTGGTCTGGTAAGAAGTTATTTTTTCCCTTTATGTGTTCCCAATTAATGTTAGTTCCGCAATTCGATATGGCATGTTTAAATTTTAACCATCTGTTATTTATGGTTCCTTTTTCCTTTTTATTATCTGTATATTTCACAATTGATTCACAATCTGTTCTAATTGTTATTTCTTTTTGGGAAATTATAAATAATTTAAAAGCTTCTAAAACGTATATTATGGCTGGTATCTCATAATCTAAAGATGTCATATATCCTTTTTCCTTGTATGTTCCTGAGGTATATCTACATATTTTTTCTGTAGATTTACTTTCATATTTGTTATCTTTACTTAATAATATTCCTCCCCATCCTAAGGAAGATCCATCTGTTTCAATTATTAAATATTCTGTCTGTAAAGGTAAACTTAAAGGTTTTAAGTTTTGGGCCAATTTCTTTATTTCTTGGATTTGTTTTCACTACAAGAAAACACACTATTTATGGCAACGGTTTACGGCGCTTTTGACCTGGATGCAATCAAGCGGAAGTAAAATTAATATTGTAATGTATGAAATGCTGTTTTATAAAAGAGGGAAACCAATTAGTTTAAGCGGCAAACTAAAAACACGTTTCTCATCTTCTCATTCCCCTCACTTCATCTCTTTCATAGGAAATCCACAATAAACAAAATCCTAAAATCCAAAAAATCGAAAATTTTGATCCTATCGAATGAAAACTTTTATGCCATCCTCCAAGACTACCTGGAACCCTAAATACGCTCCCCTCATGTCACGTTTTGAAACATCACAACAGGTGAGCTTCTTATCTACTGCAATTTTCTTCCTTTATTGTAAGTGAATCTAAATCTATACATTGCGATCCTCTTTGACGCGTTTACAGATTTTTATTCTGCCATAGTGATATTTTAAACCCTAATTTTTTTCAACCTAATTGAATAATCTGGCGATCCATCTGGTTGATTTCTGACATCGACTTGATTTTAAACCATAAGTTGTTCGGATATATAAAAAATAAAATAAAATTAGACCCAGTGTGATACTGGTAATTGTTGCCCTAATAATTATATTTGAAGCAAACAACATTACTGTATTTTATGTTAATTTTTTTTACCATGTTCTAACTGATTTTGATATGCAAATTAGTATTCACACTTATGCTTGATTTAGCGAAAGAGTTGGATTTGAGTTTGAAATATACGAGTTTTGGAGTCAATTGGTGCAATGAATTTTATGGATATTTTTTCCTAATATTTCTCAATAGATTGCATCGGTATTTTTTTTGCTTACTCAGGAATTTTTTGAGTTAATAGGAAAAGCTAATAAATTTAAAAATCTAATTTCTTTCTATTCAAATCCCCAACAAATTGAATTTGATGATATGCTAAAAGAGACGGTACACACTAAGATGATGTAAAATGAGCAAACACACACACACAGATATATTTTCATCTAATTATTTGACACCAATATTTTTTTGAATTTGAATTCAAACACATAACAACAAGAGAGGGTTGAAATTTACAAGGAACTGCCATTTATTTACTGGTAATAATAGAAAATCAAAGGACTCAATAGATTCAATTTTGACTATATCCTTTTGGATATCCATTGCAACTTCCACTCAAATTCTTTCTAGATTTTTAGGTCGCCTTCATGAATGAGAATATATATTTGGTTATGCATAATCGATTGGAATATTAGAGCCCTACAATTGTATTCATTTTGTCTTATTGATTAATGTTTATATTGAAGCTAGACAGCAAGAACATCTTGTTTTTAAAAAACATGGATTGGTGTGTTATATATTATTCATTCAGTTAGGTATATAAAATCATGTATGGTGACACGCCTTCACCAACCATCTCGCTGCATTTCAGTGTTGCACCATAAATTTTCAACTTGTTCCACCTTACTGTGCGTTCTATCAAGTTCAAGCTATACCATTTCACATTGCAAGTTATTTTGGCTGGCTATGTTTCCTATGTTGTTACTTTTGTCTGGATGTGTTGCTACTGCATAATCGTCTTACTTTAGTTCAACCATGTTATACTTGCCTGCAAGTTCAGATATGAAGCATCCTTTGTAAAATTCAGATCATTATTGGTTTGTGAGATTACTATGCAACTTACTTGATACCTCCAACCCTTCATATGGTATTTCTGTTAATTTTTGAGCCTTGGTTCCTCTTGTTAACAATGTCGTAAGCTCTTCTCTATGTCATCTGTCTCTAGTTCTTTGATGCACCACCTGTTAATGCTGCGTTCATCTAACATCTAGTCCTCCTTATTGGTTTGTTCAACTTGTTTTAACCCATAATATATAGTTGATCTATATAAGTTCTCTGTTAAGCTAGGTTTAGCTCTTTGGCCATCAGCTCTGTATCCCGAAGTGCATAAAAGAAATGGTATTTTAAGATGTCATTTTTCTGGTTTCATCATTTTCTATTTCAGTTAAATAGCAATTGTATATTTCTAGTCAATATTTCATATATATTCCATAATGTCAATATGCTGTAAGTTCTATTATTTCTTCTTCTTTGCTTAACTGACTCTATAACTTCAATATATAAGTTTTGTTACAGTATAATGATGTCCCTCCTTATTCAAGATATTTTCTATCAACTTCTCATCTATTTTATTGCAAATTACATTGTCATTTTTTAACATAAATGATTTCCTCTTTCATTCAAGTCTTTTTATTTAGGTGTTCACCAAGTCATAAATACAAAATGGTGCGTGTACACATCGTAAAAAGTCAAAAATACTAATTTTGTTGACAAATGAGCTGCTAAGTTTAGTTTGATTAATCATTAAGGTATCCAATATTTGGTGGTATTAATGACAAAAAGTAATGACCTGGCCTATAAAGTCAAAAGTAATACTGATATGATGGTACAAATTTTTGCTTATCAATGATATTAATTTGTATTTCTGAAAATTTTGAACTATTATTGAAAGTTGAGATGAAAAGTCGGATTTAAGATTGTAAATGTAATTATTCATATAATATAACTATTATCATTATCATTATATTATATTATTTTAATTTATTCTCAATTATTCGTATAATATATCTTTTGTCATTATATTGCATTATTTTATTTCAACTTGTTCTTAATTAAATAAGTAATCAAATACTTAATTGTATATAATTTAATAAATAATTAGTCAATTACTATAAAAATTGAACAATGATTTATATTATTTATTGAATAACTTATGAATTTAAATATATAGTTTATGATAAAATTTAATTAATTAAATATATAAAATTTCGATTCACAAGGAATAAAATAAACTGAAAAATGTAAGCTTACATAAGAAGTAAGCTCACATGGGAAGTGAACACTTTAAAAAAGCTACAGATGCATCTTTTATGTGTCGAATCTTTTTTTCAAGTTGGATTTCTTTTGAGCATTCAGTGGTTCATGTGTGTTAAGCAGAGAGTGCATGAATATATACCAACAAATCACACATGGGCATGCCGCTTCTGACAGATCTTTTTGGCATACTCTGTAAGATTTTGTTATGATCTTTTGCATACTTTGTAAAGCATTTTATTATGACCCCACTCTTAAAAATTTCTTGACGCCTTACCAACAATTTAAATCTTTGTTACTTGCTCTAAAAAATATACATGCTTAGAATAATTTATTCCCACTCAGTATATTCATCACTTTGATTTCCTAAGTACTTTTAAATCTTGGACTTTTCAAGCCATTAGAGGATGATTATAAACTGAAGTTATTTAAGTTTGATAGCAATGAAGGACATCATACTTTTTGACATTCTAGTGCTCATATTTTTAGACAGGTGCATTACTGTGTTTTTTGGCTACAAAGTTTTTTGAATTACTTTTTAGCTAAAAAGTTATTATATAAATATTTTTTATTTCTATTTGCATCTCAACACTAATATGTAGTTGGTAGGCTCTAGAGGTGGAATATTGATGCAGGCTTTGTTTCAGAATATACACAATAAGATGCGAGGTAATAATATATGACTATAACAGTTTCATATTTCACATTTTACTTTTCTGTCTACTATATCAAAATTTGTTTTCTTTACCTATTTCCTTAAGTCATTTTAATTTATGAAAAGTTCTCTACATGGATAAATATAATATCACTTTCCATCACTAGTCAAATAAAATCGTAATAGGGAACATCCATTATGGTTTTGGGTGGGATGATCTCAGTCTGTAGTCAACTTTATTCCTGTTTGAAAAGTAACAAGTGGTTTAAAATATTTTGTCTACTGAACCTTCATATAGAATAATGTTGAATGAATTCTGTGAGGATCTGAATGCACGTGCTGTTGAAGGACTGATTGATCCTGTAATTGGCAGGGACGTTGTTCAAGTTGGATGCCGAAGAACAATCCGAAGTACAGAGAAATGTTCAAGTTGTATGCCGAAGAACAAAAAACAAAAAACAATCCAATTTTATTAGGAGATTCAGGGGTTGGGAAGACAACAATAGCTGAAGGATTAGCCCTTCGCATTGCTAATGGAGATATTCCTCTATTCCTTGTTGTCAGTTTTTACTCTTGATCTTTCACTAAATTTTTTTGCATGTTCACTTGCTTTCACTTCAAATTAATTGAACTTTTGAAATGCATGCAAAACATATAATGTCATTGGATGTAGGTTTGCTAATGGCAGGAGCAAAGGAGAGAGGAGAATTAGAATCTAGAGTTACTGGACTAATTAATGAAGTGAAGAATGCAGGTTATGTTATTAACTAAGATTACGAAAACATGCTTGTTTCTATAATTAGTTTTGGATATTACTATTTCTATTGTAAGTTTTAAAAAGTAGGGAACATGAGGAAAATTTCCATTTCTTAAACAATCTCAATATTGTTTCAAATCTAAGAGAGCGTTGACTGTCAAATGTATTTCTTATCCCAAAGGCCTCATGACATGTTCAATATGAATATCAAGTATGGTTAGTATTCTTGATAAATTAAATAATACTTAGATATTAAATTTGAAAATTTTAAATTACAATAAATAACATGTGTTTTCAACGATTCATTTCCAGAAACAACATAATGTATGTATTATAAGTGCCAATTCATATAATTTGTCATTAATGGGCTAACTTCCCTATTCGGTATTAAGTCGACCTAAACTATCCCTTCACCATATGATTATTAGATGATTTTTAAACCTATCTATCTACAAACACATAGACATCTTATAGATATCATATACGCTATCACTAATTGGTGCTGACATACCAGACCATGTCATCCCCGTACCATTAATCTATGATCCAAGATCTCCATTATGTAGTAGATTAACCTTCTCCACAGTAGATTTAACACCCATACTAACAGTACTAGTTAAAACTAAAAATGAAAAATAATCATTATAATTAGCAGTAGATGTCCCGCTATAGTTGTTCAACCCCTGCTGCCTTTGACATAGATCTTGAACTCCTGAACCAGTGGGCACATGACTTAACAACTTATTCTTCTGCATATGCTGCTAGTAACTATAATTCTCAACTCTCTTTTCTTCCTTAATAACTCTAAATGAGTTCAAATTCACGTTATAAGGACTTTTTTCATGAACTGATTGTTATTGCTACCTTTTAACAAATCTAGCAAATGGGAGTTATTTGTCCCATGTCCCAAACCGAGAGGCATAAAGTATTTCAGTTACCTGTTATAATAGCTATTGAGGTAACTTTGGTCTTCATTTTGTTTCATCAACATTCACCCAATCATCTCTAGCCAGTCAAGTGTTTAACTACATATTTTATTTCAGCTTGTTTACACTTTGTTTCACTTAGTCTGCATTTAGCACATATTTTGGTCTAATCACTACAAGAAAATTGGTCAGAAGCGCATTTGTATAAATTGTCAAAGTAAAATGTTTTCTTTTGTAGGATTTCCCATTGACCATATTCTAGTACACCGGGGGAAGTGTTGAACATCATTCGAGTGGGTGATAGACCTGTAAATGAGGGAGATGTAGTGTGGGAGATGTTAGTCTGTCATATAGCTACACCTGTTGTAAACCTGTTCCTCCTTTAGGTTTTGATCTACAAAGTTTAGACCATGCAATTTTATATGACAATTCCACCCTAAAAAAGTCTTCACATATGCTGTCTAGTTTGATAGGGGAAGTAGTTGGCATATGGTAGACTAGTAACTAGTATAACACCATCAATTTTGCTCTCCCCACCAATGTTAGTTAATTGTTATCCCTAATAGACTTGAACATTCTGCACAGTGTAGGTAGTTGAAGCTTCAGTGCATATTCTACTTCACCAAATTTCACCAAATAGCAAGTATCCATATTCACTGTCAATTTCTTTTTCCATGCTTGTGTTGTGGGTTTTACCTTGTCGAGAATAGGAACTTTTGCTTTATTGTACAATTGATTCTGCATATCAGGCCGAGTCATTTGAGAAAAGTTATTCCTATTTTTCAGCTGAGCTATTAGCTAGCTGCTCATTTACTATTCAGATACTGGTTCATGAATGTGCATGTCAAAGGACCAGTGGCATGCCCTAAGGAAATGAACATTTAAAATCTGAGAAAGGCAAAGATTGATTATTTGAGTAAAGCATTAATTGTATTCGATCCGATCATACCAGTTTTGGAATGTACACTACTTTATTATTATAGTAGTTTTGAGCTAAAAAAAATTGGAAGGGTCTCAAATACATAAAAATATAGAGTTCCAATAAAAACTTTGTAATCATATATTTGCATATATATTTAAATTAATTGGATGTCCTAACATTTCATAATTTCATTTATTCAGCTTTTCAGTTCTCGGCAAAATTAATTTTGTTCTTTCAATTTTTTACTTTGCAGGTAGATAGAGGACTGTGATGCAAAAGAAGTTTGCAACGAGTTATGGACCGAAATTATTCTTGCTGCTAGAACTACTTTTTGGTTTTAACGTATGTACTACTTGATGTTGTTTTGCTATTGCTACTTATTCTATATTTTGTTTCTGAATTATTGATGAGACAAACTATTTATGTTTGGTATAACAATATTGTGTATTTGATTATGAAATTTCATACGTTGCTTATCAAATATGTGTCCAAAATGTGGTATTGATATAATATGTTGATTTTGAAATGTGATATTGATATAATATGCTAATTTTGAAATGTGGTATGTATGCACATTGGGGTGAATGTTTGCTGAAATGGAATTAAAACATTCAACAGCGTTTTTAAAATGCTGTTAAAACTTTCCATAGCGTTTTTAAAACGCCGTTAAAACATTCAGCAGCGTTTTTAAAACGCTGTTAAAACATACGGTAGCTTTTAAAAGCAATAAACATACTCCACAGCGTTTTTTACAGAGCCATTGAAAGTTTTAACAGCGTTTTAAAACTGCTGTTAAATTGTATCTAAAAACATAAAGCATGATTTATGGCAACAGTGAAACGCTGTAAATAAATATCACAGCACTGGAAAAACGCTATAAAATATTATCTTCGCACTAAACAACCGCTAAGAAAGAGCTATAACTGCATCTGAACAAACGCTGTTAAAAGATTTCATGGCACCACTGAAACGCTGTTAAAAAGTACTTTTAACAGCGTTTATTTCCTGTCATTGTATATCCCAGACATATAACTGCATGTCGATATACAGCATGCGTAAAAACGCTGTTAAAAGATTTTATAGCGTTTTTTAAACGCTGTTAAAGGTCCTGTTTGTTGTAGTGTTTATATCTTCTATGTTAAATTCTCTGTTGCCCTTTGGACTTGCCTTGTTATAAAGAGGTCCAGTGTATTTTGAAAGATTTTTTATATAAGGTCTTGCATAATTTACAAGTCCTAAAAAGGCTTGTAATTGTTTCAAACTTTCTAATTTGTCTGGAAACTCTAAAAATTTTCTAGCTATATGCGGCTGTAATTCTATAATTCCTTTACCTATTTTGGCTCCTAAAAATTCTATATTGTTTTTCAATAGTTCTATCTTTTTCTTTGATACAATTAATCCGTGTGCTTCTATAAGTTTTAATACAGTATACAAATGTGATATATGTTCTTGCTTAGTTTTAGAAAATACAAGAATATCATCTATGTATACACAAGTGTATTTGTTGCAATTTTGGAAAACATTATCCATTTTTCTTTGGAATATTTGTGGTGCACTTTTTAAGCCAAATGGCATTACTAACCATTCATAATGTCCTTCACTGCATGTAAATGCAGTCCAAGGTATAGATTCAGGATGCATTTTTACTTGCCAGAATCCTGATTTTAAATCAAATTTGGAGAACCAGTTTGATCCTTGTATTTTATTTATTAATACATCTTTTCAATAAAATCATTTGAACCGTTTACTAGAATAAATAAAAGGGTAGGAATGCAATATCCATCTTCATGAGTATTGTCATTTAATCTAGTGTAGTTCATGACCATTCTAGATTGGCCACGTTTTCTTTCAGATTCCTTTTGGACAATAAATGCTGCTGTCCTATGTCTTGAATCTGTTTTCCTAATAATATTTAGGTTTGTCAAAAAATTTATATGCATCTTGAATTCTTCCATGATCCAAGTATCATATTTTAGAGATCCTGTTTTTATAGTTAAATCAGGGTTGATTATATCTAATTTGCATTGTATAGAGTCTCTGTTCCAGTGTTTTAATGGTTTTTCTCCTATAATTTCTATTTTTTCTAGTTTAGAGATTAGTTGGTCTATGTCATCTATTGTTAATAACAATCTACTTATGTCCCTTGGATTTATAAGTTGGACATCTTTAATAAATCCCTTTCTTTTATATTCATAATTTTTAGAATTCTCTTGTATAAATTCTTCATTTTCCTTTTCTGTAATTGTGTGTATATTTTCGTAGTTTTTGCATTGTCCTGGTATGGGGCAATTACATTTTTCGTTGTCTCTTTTACTGTCGCTTTTGTGTTCTGTTTTTCCACCACGCTTCTCAAGTGCATATTCTGATAGAATTGGGGTTAGTGTAGTCTTTTTTGAAATTTGTATATAGTCTTTATTAAATGCAAAACTTCCGTTGTCATTTAATAAGAAGTCTAATCCTAGGATTAGTTTTATTCCTTCTAGGTTTAATTCTAAAACCCATAGTTGTTTTATGTTGTAATATGGAGACCACTCTCCACATGTATTTGTGAAGCTTATGTTTATATTTTTAACAATATTTGTAATAATATTGGTAGTTCCATCAAATTGGATACTTTGTTTTGGCTTATCTGCTTTTGTTACGTATATGTAAGGTATGAGACTAGAACAAATGGTTGAACTAGTAGCTCCTGTGTCTATAAAGGCTAATATCTGTATTTCTAATCCTTTTATATTTAGCTTTGTTGGGATACGTAATTCTTTTAGGTTTCCTGAATTACATATTAGTGGAATTTGTATTGGTGTGTCAATGTTATTTAAATTGTTATTATTTTCATATGATGTGGGTATATCATGAATAATCTCATTTCTTTTGCCTAAGGTTATAATTTTTTCTTTTATTTCTTCTATTTCTATTTCAATATTATTTGTTCATTCTTCAAGTATTTTAATTCTTTCTTCATTTATTTTATTTTTATCTGTGTAAACAGGCTTATTTTCTCTGGGTAAATCTATATCAAATTTGTTCTTTGCACATATATGGCATATTTCCATTGTGCATTCTATACATTTAAATCTTTTATCAAAAGCAGGGTACCAAGGACAGAACTCACATTTCGTGGTATCCGTTCCCATTTTATGTTTGAAATTATGTTCGCATAGTTCTTTGTTTACAATATTTAGTAAGTATTCATGCGGTGTATTTTCTTGAAAATCTGTTAATTCATCAATTAAGGTATAATTTGATGTTTGTATTTGTTCTTGTTCTTGTAATCCTTCTAAGGATATTATAGAATATATTGTAGAATTTTCTGAAACATCAGAAGCAATTTCTATCAAATCTTCTTTGACTGAATCTATAAGGTTAGATTCTCTAGTAAATAAATTATGTCTTTTTGGACATGAGGAAGATAAATGTCCTTTTTCATTGCAAGCAAAACATGTGATTGTATTTGAGTATGTTTTTCTTGGATTATATTTCCTTACATGTTTTTCTTTGTTAAGATAAGGTTTTTTTGCATTTGATTTTCTTAAATAATATTTTTTTGTATATCTCTTTTTAAACTTAGGTTTTCTATCTATGTTGTAATTCTTTTATCCATATTGTTGTGCAGTATATATTTGTCCACAAAATCCGTAATTTTTTTGTTTTAATTCTCTTTGGATTTGTATATAGGTACATTTCTTTTTTAGTTCAGAAATAATATGTGTTATTCTTATTCCAATATTATCATATCCTTTAGGGATATTTGTAGTATTATTTTGGTAATGTTCTATCCAAGATTTATGTATTTCTTTTCCTAAATCTCCTGGTAGTTTGGAGAAGAGTCTATTTCCTATTTCAGAACTGTAATAATTTCCTGAAATAGTTGCGTAATGTAAGAATTCTTTTAAGAATTTTATTATGTATTTCCAATCTAACAATTGGATTTGTTCTAAATCTCTCATGGCTTCTTGTTGCCTTGTGGTTACTCCTGTATTTACGTCTCTTCCTGTTATTATTCTGTGCATGGTGTAAGCGAAGTTGTAAATATTACTTCCTTGTATTATTAGATTGTTTATTTCTTCAGGAAAACTTTGTTTATAGGCTTCCCATATGGCTTTGGCTATATCTCCTAAGTAGTTTTCAGCAATTCTGATCATTTCTTCACCAGAATTTATGTTGTATGCCTTGCTGCATAATCTCTTGCTATAGCAGCAGTCCATTGTTCTAGATATGTATCTAGTAACTGGGGATGGCATTCTGTGACATTTAGTATTACTGTATTGTCTTTAAAAAAAGTTGTTTCATTAGGTAATCTTTTACCTATTGTTCTTAGGTTTTTATTTTCATTTGTATATGGTTCAACTGGTTGTCTAGGGGGTTGTCCTAATGTGTAAGGCATTGTTTCTTGGTTTTTATTAGGATATGAAATCCCTGAGCTCCCACTTTCCTCATGGTCAGCTAAGTCTATGTGTTCTGTGAATTCTGATATTATATCATTTAGTATACTTTGTTGTATTGCATTATCTGCCTTTTGGGAATCCTCCAAGAAGTCGTCTAGATTATATACTTCCCTTGTTCTTACATTGTTTTCGTCATCAATATAAACAAAAGTATTTTCATTTATTTGGTTTGTTGACCTTAGAGTTTGTTCTAGTTCATATATTTCAGATGGTTCAAGAACCATTCCAAGTTCCTTTGGATATATAATTTTATCCATTAATTCTTTTGTTTAATTCATCAGCTTCTTCATCTGTTTCTATTTCTTGTTGGTTTGAAGGTCCATAATCTCTAAATCTTATGGACATAGATTTATTTAGGTTATTATATGTTACAGCATTGTTTGGTTTTAATGTTGCTGTTGTATTATTCGGATTTTCTATATTCCATTCATGACCAGCAAGAAGGGAAGAATCTATTTCCATTGGTTTTATGAAACTTATGCATGTTGAATTTAAGGCTTCTATGACTTTGTCTAACTTTATTTTTATTTTTGGAGTATATTTGGACATACACTTTCCTAAGAATGTAATGTCTAGAAGAATATTTTTTCCTATGAAATTTTCAAATCCCTTTGTTTGTATTATAATTTTTATGTGTTTGTAAAAATCATTTAATGTCATTGTAAAATTTGGAGCTATATAAACAATACCTATGTTATTGTTCATGTCTACTTCCATCATTCCAAATATGGCTTTATCCATATCTTGGTGTCTATCGTCTATAAGTAGTAATAATAATTTAGTTCCAATTTTTTGTCTAACTAATCCTCTTATGCCTATGACTATAAGTCCTAGATGCATTAGTTTGTATTTCTGGATTTTTAATTGTTTTATAGCTTCTTGTGACATTAAACTTAATATCTGTTGACTTCCATCTGGAATAGAAAGTATTTCTTCCCTATGGTGTCTATACAATCCTGTTACCGTTGTAAATAGGCATGTTCTATATATTTCTCTAGGATTTAGAGAATCTAATTGGTTATTTGAAAATATTTCTATATCCCTTTCTAAATTTATTATTTCTTCTAATTGATTTTGTGTATTATTGGATCTTCTTAATATATTATCAATCCATCCCATGGATGATAAGCTGTTTGATTCTGTAGGTCTTCATCCACTGTTTTCTTTCATACTCATCCACCAAGAAAAGTAACCATCTCTAGTAAATGCATTAGTTGACAGGTGGTGACGAACTACCCGCATCTTTTATTTTTCAAACATTGAGTTTGGGTTGACTTTGTTAATTATTAAATGCTCGTAAATGAACTCAATGATTTGTTTGGTCTTATTTCACCCATCATTGACACTAGACATAAATATCCTGAGTTTTTTCATTCCGTTTTACTGATCCGTCACTCACTGATCAAAATTCTTCTACAGTGTGAACCTCATGATGGAAGGGATTTATTACGGTTACAGACTATGCAGGCGATCCAAGTTTACACTGGATGTAGAAAAAGTGTTTCTTCTTTATTTTTTGAGTGTGGTATTCTTCTTTAACCAGAAGAGTATTGCTGAACTAAGCTGCTTAGCTTCATCAATTGATCTAGATTAGCTAGGATAGTTTGACGAGGTATTGCTAAATTTGAAGCCATTTACATTGATTTAGATACATTGATTGTGTCTGAATACAATTTGATTCAGAATACTATACAATAGTGGCTTGATACAGGTGCTATTCGACATATATGTTTAGATAAAGCAATGTTTTTCATTTACAAAAAATCTCGATCAGGGAGAAAAATTCTACATGAATAACTCTATAGTTTCCATGATTGAGGACAGTGGCACAATCATCCTCAAGTTCACCTCTGGAAAAACTGTTATATCGAATGACATGCTTCATGTTCTAGACATCTGGAAGATCTTAATCTCTAGATCTGTACTGTCAAAGAAGGGATTTCGAATAGTCTTCGATCAAACCAGATGGTTATGTCCAAGTCTTCAGTTTTGTGATTTCAAGTCATTACTTACGAGAGGTGGAAAAAAGTGCTGTATCACATTCACTGACGATTATACATGATATTGTTATATATCTTTAAATAGTAAAGTTGAAGCAATTAAATTGTTTCTAAAGAACAAAGCTGAAGTAGAAAATCAACTTAACAAAAAGATCAAGATATTAAGATCAAATCGAGGTGAAAAATATGAATCACCATCTGAACAACTCTATGTAGAAAATGAAATAATTCATTAAAGAACAGCCTTATATTCACCACAACAAAATGGTATTGCAGAAAGAAAAAATAGAACGCTAAAAGACATGGTTAAGGCTAAGCTATTAACTTCTGGCCTACCAACGAACTTGTGGGGGGAATCCCTAATTATGTTTAATCACATACTAAATAGGGTTGCACAAAGCAAACACGAACAATTCCATATGAGTTATGTGAAGGACACCAACCAAGTTTCAAATAACTCAAACTGTGGAGGTACTTGGCAAAAGTTCCAGTTTCGGCTCCTAAGAAAGTCAAACTAGGACAAAAAAACTGTAGACTGTTACAATCTAGGACCCGCCGAAATTAGCAGCGCATATGTATTTTTAGTCTTCAAGTCTGATTTAAATGACATCAATATAAACAACCATGGAGTCAAGAGATGCCTCATTCTTTGAAGATTTGTTTCCACACAAAAAGAATGAACGAACATTTATCCCTAAAAGAACAAGAGAAGAAAAGGATGAACCACATGAAGATGAAACTCATCGTGAAAATGATAAAATTGAACCAAGAAGAAGCATAAAGGCAAGAACTTTCAAGTCTTTTGGCTCAGAATTTTTAACCTACATGTTAGAACATGAACCTCAGACTTACAAAAGAGGCAATGTCGTCTTCAAAGTCTTCATGTTGGAAAGAAGTAATCAAACGTAAGATTGATTCAATTCTAAGTAATAAAACTTGGAAATTAGTTGATATTCCACCTGCAAATGGATCTTCAAGAAGAAGATAAAACTAGACGGCTCTATTGAAAAATATAAGCCAGATTGGTAGCTAAAAGATATTGTCAAAAAGAAGGTGTAGACTTCTTTGATATTTATTCACCGGTTACACGAATAACCTATATAAGAATGTTAATAGCAATCGCAGGCATCTCTAATCTAGAAATTCATCAAACGGATGTAAAAACAACATTCTTAAATGGAGATCTCGATGGGGAGATGTACATGGAGCAACCTGAAGATTTTATTTCCAAAGAAAATGAGAACAAAGTCTGTAGATTAGTCACTATGTCATCTTTCATGTGGGGGATTGTTAGAGATCTTTGCATTGGTGAATGAAGATATAGTCCCACATAGTCAAAAACAAAGAAGTTTTCATGTTTATATACTCATTCCAATTAACCTATATTGGCCCTTGGGATCAGGTAATTTTGTACGAGGGGGAGGACCTATATGGCCATGGTTTAAACACACGTGCGCCGCCCGCCCATCTGACCGGTCGGCCGAGTTCAGGTTCGGGTTTAATGTGTTACTATCTTTTTGTTAGAAAAAACAAAGCCTGTTTTGAACAGTAGTTTTTTCAAATAGATGCAAACAATGATGAATGTACACGACTGTTCAAATAATGCGACTGTTGGTGATGGACGGATGCGACTGTTGGCTCAAAATAGAAATGACTACTAAGCATTGTAAACGACCGACAAACAGAAACGATGGTTAGACATTGCAAATGATGGATGAACAGAAACAAATATTGAGAATTGAATATGATAGACGAACAGAAACAAATGTTGGACATTGTAGATGACTCTTTGATTCAAAAGAATAAACATAAAATTCCGAGCGGATGCAGCCGTTGAAGGCTATAAAAAGAGAGGAATATTGATCACATTCCTCCTCCTTTTTCCTTCGTCTTGTTCATCTTCATTATGTTCTTAAATCAAAGCATTATTAAATCACACGGTAGACATACTCATCACAATCTCGTGCAGATTCACAACACCAGAATTGTCATTTTGTAACGGTTATAACAGTTGGTAGCTGGTTTTCCTTTTTCAACGGTTATAACCGTTGGAAATTACGGTTATAACCTATGACTATTTTCATATTCTCAAGGATTATAACCGTTGGGAATTTCTCGCACACATAGGTAAATAACAAAATTACTAATACTTATAAGTGTTGCAAATTTGGTATAGTTGAACCATATCTTATTCAGCATCTAATAGTATTTCATTCAACTATATCTATACAAATTTATAACAATAGAAAACACAAAACTAAATTTCAAAACTAACATATCATCAAATTATAAAAAAAACTTACGTACTAGTATATATCAAATTCTACAAAATTCATTGTGACAACTTTAAATTTCACTACTACTACATATCTAGAAGCTTACAAAACAATGAATATGACACTCCGCCCAAACTACAAACCCACCATCATAAAACTATGTAAGTAGAGCAAAGATCATACTTCATGCGATTCCAAGAAGCAATAAAATGCGGATCATCTAACTATCCTAAATGTTGCTCCTTTGTCAGTTTTTGGGTAAGAAATTAGTATCCTTTAAATGTTTGCCTGATTTACAAATTATGCTAACCCTCGCCACCTCTAAGTCAACAAGGCCACACTAGATCTGAACATCGAGTAGGAAACCAACTGTACGCAGTAGTGAACAAAGTCAATAATAAAATAATATATTGTTTTCAAGCAATTATTAATTCACTATAGACCCAAACAAGTAGTACTACATTAATTTTTGCTGACTGATACGTTGCATATTTGTAGCTTATGAACATACTATGGCCCACATGTTCATATTGTGAAGTTTGCTTCAAATGACCGTGCTACTACATTTTATCATAAACTTTCATATTTGTTTCTTAGGGGATGCTGTTTAATGAATAAAATGATCCATATTGACTAAATTTACCTGTACGTTAGGAAGTTGACCAGATAGTTGCTTGAATATATTAGAGTTAACCTCAAGGAGCTGTCCAGGTAGACCGCCAATTTCTGAGTATATAAAAAATGAACAAGAAAACGGGGAAATCTATCACCATTCAACTTACTAAATTTTGTGTAATAATAACTATAGTTTTTACGTTGCTCCACATACAACATGTATAATAAAATTTGTTCATTATTATGCTAGTTTCACTTTAAGCACTTATTTGTATTATACAACAACATGTAAATAAACCTTTTCCCGTGAGTTGTGAACTTTTGTTATCAAGATCAACTATATCATATATTTGTAACTTCATGGTGTATATAGTAAGTACTTTAAGTCTCAAATGTTAGTTGATTTATAATGAGTATGCCAAACTGAATAACATGATGTACATAAAAGAAAGAATTATAGTTGGGTGAAATAAAAAAAATCACCTCACTTGATTGAGTATCAGCAACAAAATCAAATGTGAACATATAGTCAAGAATTGAAACAGAATGTGATGAAATCTTCTGCACAATCTATGCACTCTCCTTATTTTCTTTGTTTAAAGGTCCCATTCTCACAATCTGCTAAAAATTTCTTATTTGAAGAACTTACTTAATAGTAAGTTTAATCGATTCATTTGGATAAGGTATTAGTTCCAAGAATTAGTAGAAATAAATAATAAAGTGTTCTTACAATGAAGTGAATTTGAATAAATTCAAGCTCTTACTATTAATTTTTTTTCATAGATACATGTGGAGGACACGCTTATAAAAGTTTTATACAAAATTCACTTAAAGAAATTTCTTGCATACTAAGCATTTTTCTTTAGTCACTGTTCATAACATCCCTAGGACAGAAGTCTTGACTATAAGAATAATAGAATAATCATAGTGGTAAGTTCTAAAAAATCGAAGTAACATGATGAAATTTAATTCTGCCAAGATATATGAATGTTTTGGTATAAAAGGACATATATAATGAGTGCTAATACGGGTCTTATTTTACCAATTCACTTAATAATATAAGTCAGATTTCAATAAATCAATTACAATTGAATGGTGAAATTACATTTGTTCAGATCCTATCAAAATATATAAGTTCGAACATAATATATTTATTTCTGCAATTATAGGTAAAAATTCTTGTATATTTTGCAATTAATCAATTCGATAACCATTGGTTCAACATCAAACCAATTAATCAATGCAGTGAAATCTATCCCTTAATAGAGGTTTCCACTTTCCCATCTCCGTATTTTCAGCTCTTTTCCAATAAGCGTTGTTAATACGACTATAAAACTTGATGATGACAATCGTTTTCTTTCAATTTTCAGAATATTGCTAAGATGTGTAAAAAAATTGAACCCTTTATGGGTAAAAGATTAATTAATTTAAGTCTGAGGCCATGAAGTGTTCTATTGTTTAGCAACTCTCAGTAAAGGCATATTATCTTCATGTTTACAAAAAATGGCATAATCATGTGTGTAGGTTAGTTAATTTAATACTTGGTTTAATCTTGTTTTGCTATAATTGAATAATAGTAAGAAAATGGTACTAATTTGCTTTCTGATAATTTTAGAACCAAAGAGAAGTTAGTTACCTGCTTAGCTGCGGTTGAAGAACCGTTTTTCTCCTTTTCTTCTTACATGATCGAGGATTTGGTCCCTTTACGAAATGATAACAAACAACCAAACAATCAGAACTTTTAGCATGTAAAGCCCGGTATTAAGGATTGCCTATAAAAAATAAACTGTGGGTGAAATAATAGTTTCAACACATTGACACTATCAGTAATCTTGAAAAGGATTGATGGTTTCCTTTACTGGGATATTTGTGCACACAACATTCTACAGACAACACGCTAGCCATGGCATGTCGCTACAGATCTATAGGATGGACTCCTACAATTAAATGTCAAGAAGAATACAACAGTTGAAAGTGGCTTTTTACAAACAACAGACATTCATTAAGCCAATAGTACCTAGTAATTACCAATGCACAAATACCACCATCAAAACTATTATGGCATGTGAATACAGATCATATTTATAGAGCATATCCCAGGAATCTTTATGCTAAAAATCCATGTAAAAGTACTGTCACTGAATACTTGGACTAAGGCAAATATATTGATCCATTAACAAGATTCTAATTGTGTAGAACTTCATTCCTCTTAGACATGCATCCCATTCATACTTTATTTCAAAAACACATTACGTCTTAGATAGTTTTGTACCCAGTATAAGCATTTGTTTCAGAAATTCTCACAATAGTGATACAGAAACCTCCTTCAAGAGATGGTTGCATTACATAGTAATTCATTTTCAAATACAAAATCTAGAATCACTAGTTGCACATAGTAATTGCATTTTCAAATACTGCACTAACAAGAAATAGATGTATGCTCACAAGCTGTATACGCAAAAAGGAAACAAAAAACAAAACAAAACAAAAAAACCAATGGAAAATACGAGAACTATTCAAAGCAGCTTCTCAAAGACTGCAATATAAACAAACAAACATTGTGTTATTAGTATTATACCTTTGCTTTCTTTCTTTTAAATCTAGCTTTATCTACCACCCAAAGCTTTTGCCATGGAGAGTTTCTTGCCGGATATCTATGGTCAAGTTGCTGATCCACATTGTCCGATGATTCATTTGAATATGTTGGATTCTCTAAATTTTCTTTTAGCTTTTGGTATTTAAAGCCGCTGACATGTAAGCGTTTTTCTTCAGCTGATTGAGAAGACTCCTTTTGATACTTAGAGGGCGGATTAAGGAATAACGCGTTTCTCAAACCATAAATTACAGGAACACTAGGCATCTAATTATACAAAAATGAGATGAAAATAACATATAGATTAAATAAAGTATTCACGCTACATCAAAAATAAAGTATGAATCTGATTAATATTGTTTTAACTCCAAGACATGATGTGTTGTTCATGGCTTTGAACATAAACCATGGCTTGAACAGTTTCATTGTTGTTCAACATATACTCTATTGAATAACATATTAAATAATTCAGCAGATATATAATTTCATTAACAGCTCAAAAAATCATAAAAATACCAACCTGGCGTAGTTTCCATTTAACATCTTTATCTTGAGTTGCAACAAAGAAATGTTTTGTGTTGTCCTCTCCAATAACTAAGTGCACACATTTTGCAGCATTTACTCTTTTTTCATGCTTGGACCTTTTCCCAAAAATAGAAAACTCAAAATTCAAACTATTTTATTCAAAACCAAAAATCTATATCAAACACAAACCTCGCAATAACAAGCATTTGTGCTGCTTGCATAGTCTCTTTATAGTTCTTTACTAGGCTCTTCAATTCTCCAATTACACAGTAAAATCTGCATAAACACGGATAAAGATGCATTTCCACAAAAAATACAGTTCTAAATTATAAACTGCAGCATATAATATTGAAAATGCACCCCAAAAAAAGCACCAAAAGATACAGAAACTGCTCCAAAAAATAGATAACTAACTCTATGTAGTCAAAAAACTGAACATAAATGGCACAAAAACTGCAGTAAAATAATCCAAAACTGCAGTAAAATAATCAAGAACTGCAGCATAATAATGCAAAAATGCAAATTATAATAACTGTGAGTTATAATTTTCATACAAATAGTACAAATCAATATACATAAGACATGGTTTTCGAACAAGTCTGAATGAAGTACACTCATCAGTTTCACAATTCTTAAAAATGCACAATAGGGTCATACTGCATATATATTTCTTCAATGAGAGCATCAGAGCATTGCATATTTATAGAGCACATTACATTGGTTAAAATGATACGAAGAACCCAATTATACATTGACTTTAATAATTGGTTTTTCTGCATAAAATCAGCACAAATAGCAGAGGATTGAAATAAAGCTTCTTTTAAAAAAAATTATAGCCATGAAAGTAGCATATGTGCTAAATAATATTTTCAGATTTTATAGTAAATTGGTCGATATTTGAAAACTATTGTTTTTTGCTCTATTTAGTAATGCAGTACCTGGTTCTTTACTCTTTAGTTTTAGAGCTTATTTACTTTTCACCTAACTTCACCTTTGTTTTATCTGTAGTACTACTAATATTGATCTATTTATAGTCCATTGATAGCAAAATGTCCTCTATGGAGTCCTTCCTGGACCAACTACAGATCTTATTTTTTAACACAGAACTCATTTTTCTCTCGTAATTAATCAAATCTTTTTAAATAAAAGTTCTTACACAAAAATTTCATTTTTTACCACTCACCCATCATTATAACTAGCATTAGTGAGAAGATCTGATGGCGAGACAATAATACAACGATTACGTCTATCCAACAAACAGTAGATCCACTTTTAGATACATCTACCCAACAGACATAATATTTTTTAAAAAGCATATGGATAAACAAGATTAAATCCTTCTAATTTAAAAAGAAAGAAAAGGAACCTTGTAGTTCGAAGAAGCCCTAGCAGCCCAGAAAGGCAAAACGAATAAAAAACCCCAGTAGTTCAAAGAAATGGAATGATAAGGAGTGTAGACAAAGTAACATCGATTTAGAGATTAATTAGATCAAATATTTACCTGCGCCGATTTAGCAATTGGAGGAACTCTAACAGTTTGGGAAAACAAAAATTTGACAAGGGGCTGTGGGTGCGTTGTAAAATAAGAAGGGAAATCACATATTTGTCCAACTAGTTTTGTATTATTTACATCGTTAAAAAATATCCCAACATTTATAACCGTGGCAAACTAGAAGTAATGAAATAACCGTTGGAATTTGGTAACGGTTATAACCGTTAGAAATTTAAAGCGGAAACATGTTACAAAATGGACTGTTTGGTGTAGTGATTATTCTGTAGTATCTTAGAAAATTTTACAAACAAAGTTTTAAGGAGATTGCTAAGGCAAGCTTCAGAATTCCTTACTGTTTTATATCAGTATTTTATTATTGTGCATCCATATGCATGTTTTCGTACAGTTCTTACACTATTTTTTTTACTGATACTTATGGTTTTGGTAATACGACCATCTAAAGCTTAAAACCTTACAGTTTTTACTAAAACAGAAATGGCAACAATTGAGTTATCAACAAAAACTGCTACTCACAGCAGACCTGATCCGTTCAAAGGAGATGGTGATGATTTCCACACTTGGCAAAGTAAGATGTTGTTCTATCTAACTACGCTGGGTCTGCAAAGATATCAGGAAGAGGAAGAACCTGTGCCAAAATTAGACGAAACAAGAGAAACACACATAGATGTGTTTCTAGTCGTTGATGCATGGAAACATTTAGATTTCCTATGCAAGAATTACATTCTAAATTGCCTGGACAAGAAGCTATACAAAGTGTATCAATATCATCAAATAGCGAAGACTCTCTGGAATGCATGTGCCGCAAAATAAAAGACACAGAATGTTAGTCTGAAGAAATTCATCATAGACAAATTCATGGACCACAAGATGATAGACTTCAAATTTGTGATTACTCAACTGCATGAACTACAAATTGTTATTCATGAACATGAATCAGAAGGCCATAAAGTTGGAGAATCTTTCTTAGTTGAAGCAATAACAGGAAAGCTGCCTCCATTATGGAGAGACTGCCGCAACTATCTGAAGCATAAAAAGAAGGAGATTTATTTACATGACCTCATTGTTAGAATGAAGATAAAGGTAGATTACCATGGGATTACACAACAAAAAAGCGAGGAGGCATTTGTTATAGAAGGGTTAAAGTAGAAAGGACACTTCAACAAAAACAAAAGGAAGAATTTCTCACAGAAGAGGAAAGCGCTAGAAAAGAAATCCAATGAAAATAAGCAGTCCAAGAAGTTTAATGGAAATTGTTGGGTTTGTGGAAAGAATGGACACTCCACTAAAGATTGCAAACCACAAGAAGAAGAACAATTCAAAGGCAAATATGGTGGACAACATGGAAGTGGATGAATCTAACTTTTTTGGAGTTGTGTTAGAATGCAATTTGGTTCAGAATCCTACACGATGGTGGCTTGACGCAAGTGCTACTCGACATATATGTTCTGATAAATCAATGTTTTCTACTTACAACAAACTCGATCAGGGAGAAAAACTCTACATGGTTAATTCTGCAATTTCCATGATTAAGGGCAGTGGCACAGTTATCCTCATATTCACTTTTGGAAAACATGTTGCATTGAATGACGTGCTTCATGTTCTAGACATCTGTAAGAACCTAATCTCCAGATCTGTACTGTTAAATAAGGGATTCCAAATGGTCTTCGAGTCAGACAAGATGGTTCTGTCCAAGGCTAAAATTTTGTATTGGAAGGGGATACTTATGTGATGGCCTATTTAAGGCAAATGTAGCCATAGTCGGCAAAAATACTATGTATTCTGATTATGCAATAAATAAAAATAAAGTTTTTTATTTGGATGTGCATGAAACTCTATTATGGCATGATAGATTAAGACACATAAATTTTTGAAAATAAAAAAACTTGAAAATCTAGGATTAATTCCAAAATCTCAAGCAGATAAAAATACGAAAGAGATACAAGTGTTGAAGCAAAAATGGTCAAAAAACCATTTCATGTTATTGATAGGAGTACCGAACAACTGGGAATAGTGTTGATTCATGAGTTTTGATTCATGACACAAGCTTCAGAGATCATACGACGAGAATACTATACGAAAGCGACAAAAAGAGAATAAGTGTATATGATGCACTACAAAGGAGACAAGACTACAATCCAGAGTTTAGTATGAATATTTTATTGTATTGAGTCTTAGAATATTATTAAAATCATTCCTCAAGTAGTCACACACACACAAATTGATTTATATTGAATTATACATAAATAAGTGTGCACTGTGCAAATGACAACAGGTCGGCTGACCGACCAGGATCCTCGGTCGATCGACCCTGTGTCAAGTGCACAGATATGCGCCATTTTTATACGTTTTTGAAACTCACCTGACCGGCCAGCTTTCTCGGTCAACCGACCTGAACATAACAGCTAGTTTCCTGAAGAGTTGCGATCGTTCATGAAGAGCAATGTCCTTCAATCCAAGAGATACGGACATAACTTTTGATTGAAACTCTTTATGAAAGATTGTAACTATTCTACAACTATATAAACATGTTAAATTCACTTTTACAATCACCGATTCTTGTTTATAATTCTGAAATCTATTCTCTATATATTTCTGCAAATAAAAGCATTCATTCTTATTCAATATCACTAGAATCCTTGAATTAATTCATATACTTCGATTCTACGTGATTATCTTCCTTCTAAATCTTCACACACATATATATACTCTTGAGGATTTGATTATAGGAAAGTTGTACTATCAAAAGACAATCAGTGTTATTTAGAACACATTCGTCAACAAACTATTTGTATTAAGTTGAAGTCCTCTTCGGCTGTTGAGGCGGAAAAATTCCTGTTCGGCTGCTCAGGTGTCGTATACTTATTCCTCCGGGTTAAGTGAGGGGTTTAGATTAAATCCAGAGGGTAGTCTGGGACTGGACGTAGAACGGGAAGTTCGAACCAGTATAAAAATTCCTGGTGTGCTTACTTTAATTTTTATTTTACTGCTATTATCAGTTTCCGCATTTATATACCATATTACACGATCCTTAGTACTGCACGTACACTTTCATTTGGTATCAGAGCCTGGTATTCTATCGATCGTCACAACATCATAGAATAATGGCTAGAAAACGATCCAGTCGAAATACAATAGGCAAAATCCCTGTCAAAGCCACCAGTGTGGACTACAAAAAGGTACTTTCTGATTTACAAATTTCAGTGAAGGATAATAATGAATTAGTTAGTATAAGCAATAAGATTTCAAAGCTTAATTTTATTATTTTAGAAAAGATGAAATCTGTTGAACTTGAAAATGAGAAATTGAAAAATGAGAAGTTAAATTTAGAAAATCAACTTGGTGATTTAAAGAATAATTTAATAACTTTTAAAGATTTTCTAGATGAACAAAACACCATATCTGAAAATGAGAGAGAAAAATTTTCAAAAGAAAAATTTTAATTTGAAAAGACAAAATGATTTATTACAATATTCTTTAGATAATTCAGAATCTCAAATTTTTCTTCTCAAAAATGAGAACTGTACGTTAAAAAACGAGAATTCTGAATTAAATAAGAAAATTGATATTTTGAATACTAGTAATATTTCTTTTGAAAATAATAATTGTGACTTTAAAGCTAAATTTGATAAACTTAACACTGAAGTCGCAAAATTTAATAAAGGTCAAAATGATTTAAACCTGATTTTATCTAGATCTAGACCTTTACATAATAAAAATGGTTTAGGATAAAATCATAGAAATAGCACAAGATACGCTTTTATGTATAATAAAAATGTTAGTGCTACTACTAAATTTCGAGTAAAGTCGAAATCAAATTTTCATCGAAATTCAAAAACTGCTATGACCAATAATGTTTATAATTTCTCTAGAAGTACAAAATCATTAACGGGAAATATGAATAAAAATTATCTAAGTATTTGGGTTCCTGTTAATTGGAAAAATAGAGAAAAATGCATTAATAATTATTTTGATATGGTAGTTAATAATAAAAATTATATTTATAAAGGTACAACCACACCCAAATGGGTATGGTTTCCTAAAAATTAGGAAATTATAAGAACCTTGGGTATCGCATGCTTTAAATGTTCATTGTTTTCTGATACCTTACAAGTAGTAATTATTTTGTTCTATATTGTTAACACTTATATGAAATATAATATTTGTTATCATATAAACTCTCCTTTTCGTCAATGACAAAGGGGAGAAAGATATTGCTCTAACACAATTTTCAGAAATAAACAATGCAAGCACAGATTAAGGGGGAGAAAAGTAAGTGTTACCTTAAAACTCTTATTTGTGATGATGCAATGTATGAATGCTTGTTTCATTTATTGCTATGTTTTGAATATCTATACATGCATCGTATTGTTTTACAACTTGTTATTTCATAATTTCAAGTATTCTGTTTTTTATTGAACAATATGTCTATTTTTAGATGTTGTGTAGTAAGTAAACATTATCATTAATATTCCTATCTTGTTTCAGTATGTAATATTTAAAACTCGATGTTTTCTTACTTGTGTTACATGTTCCATATTTCTTTTACATATTACATCTAGTAAGTATTTCTTTTTGTCGATGACAAAGGGGGAGAAATGTATGAAAGCTAACAAATTTTTTGCAGAAAAGTCGCCATATATTCAGGGGGAGAATTATAATATAGATAAATATTACTTCATCACATAAGTATTGTCATCAATCAAAAAGGGGGAGAATGTTGATTCATGAGTTTTGATTCATGACACAAGCTTCAGAGATCATACGATGAGAATACTATACGAAAGCGACAAAAAGAGAATAAGTGTATATGATGCACTACAAAGGAGACAAGACTACAATCCAAAGTTTAGTATGAATATTTTATTGTATTGAGTCTTAGAATATTGTTAAAATCATTCCTCAAGTAGTCACACACACACACACAAATTGATTTATATTGAATTATACATAAATAAGTGTGCACTGTGCAAATGACAACAGGTCGGCTGACCGACCAGGATCCTCGGTCGACCGACCCTGTGTCAAGTGCACAGATATGCGCCATTTTTATACGTTTTTGAAACTCACCTGACCAGCCAGCTTTCTCGATCAACCGACCTGAACATAACGGCTAGTTTCCTGAAGAGTTGCGATCGTTCATGAAGAGCAATGTCCTTCAATCCAAGAGATACGGACACAACTTTTGATTGAAACTCTTCATGAAAGATTGTAACTATTCTACAACTATATAAACATGTTAAATTCACTTTTACAATCACCGATTCTTGTTTATAATTTTGAAATCTATTTTCTATTTATTTCTGCAAATAAAAGCATTCATTCTTATTCAATATTACTAGAATCCTTGAATTAATTCATATACTTCGATTCTACGTGATTATCTTCCTTCTAAATCTTCACACACATATATACTCTTGAGGTTTGATTATAGGAAAGTTGTACTATCAAAAGACAATCAGTGTTATTCAGAACACATTCGTCAACAAACTATTTGCATTAAGTTGAAGTCCTCTTCGGCTGTTGAGGCGAAACAATTCATGTTCGGCTGCTCAGATGTCATATACCTATTCCTCCGGGTTAAGTGAGGGGTTTAGATTAAATCCAGAGGGTAGTCTGGTACTGGACGTAGAACGGAAAGTTCGAACCAGTATAAAAATTCCTGGTGTGCTTACTTTAATTTTTATTTTACTGCTATTATCAGTTTCCGCATTTATATACCATATTACACGATCCTTAGTACTGCACGTACACTTTCAAATAGTTCATATTGACTAATGTGATTTCAAGTCATTACCTACAAAAGATGGAAAAAGGTACTTTATCACCTTCATTGACGGTTATATACGATATTGCTATGTATATCTTTTAAATAGTAAAGATGAAGCAACTAAATCATATATAAAATATAAAGTGAATAAGAAAACCAACTTAACAAAAATCAAGATATTGAGATCAGATCGATGTGGAGAATATGAATCACCATTTGAACAATTCTGTGTAGAAAATGGAATAATTCATCAAAGAACAGCCACATATTCACCAAAACAAAATGGTATTGCCGAGAGAAAGAATAAAATGCTAAAAGACATGGTTAACGCTATGATGTTAACTTCTGGCCCACCAACGAACTTATGGGGGGAAGCCCTAAATATGTCCAATCACATATAAATAGGGTTCGACACAGCAAGATAGGAACAATTCCATAGGAGTTATGGAAAGGACAGCTACCAAGTTTCAAATGCCTCAAAGTGTGAGCGTGCTTGACAAAAGTTCTAGTTCCGCCTCACAAGAAAGTCAAACTTGGACCAAAAACTGTAGACTGTTACTATCCAGGACCTACCGAAAATAGTAGGCATACATACTTTTAGTCTTTAAGTCTAATATATATATAACATTAGTATAAATACAATCATGGAGTCAGGTGATGCCTCATTCTTTGAAGATGTGTTTCCACACAAAAAGAACGATTGAACATTTGTCCCTAAAAGAACAAGAAAGAAAGGGATTAACCACATGAAGATGAAACTCATCGTTAAAAGGATGAAATTGAACCAAGAAGAAGCATAAGGGCAAGAACTTTCAAGTCTTTTGGCTAAGAATTCTTAACCTACATGTTAGAACATTAACCTCAAACTTACAAAGAGGCAATGTCGTCTTCAAAATCTTTTTGTTAGAAAGAAGCAATAAAAAGTGAGATTGATTCAATTCTAAGTAATAAAACTTGGGAATTAGTTGACATTCCACCTGGAATAAAATCCATTAGTTGTAAACGGATCTTCAAGAAGAAGATAAAACCAAATGGTTCTATTGATAAATATAAAGCCAGATCGGTGGCCAAAGAATATCATCAGAAAGAAGGTTTGGACTTCTTTCGTACTTATTCACCAGTTAAACGAATGACCTCTATAAGAATGTTAATAGCAATCGCATCCATCTATAATTTAGAAATTCATCAAACGGATGTAAAGACAACTCTTTAATGGAGATTTCGATGAGGAGATTTACATGGAGCAACTAGAAGGTTTTATTTCTAAGGGAAATGAGAACAAAGTTTGTAAATTAGTCACATATATCGTCATTCGTGTGGGGGGTTATTAGAGATCCTTGCATGGGTGAATGAAGATATAGTCCCACATCGTCAAAAACAAAGAAGTTTTCATGTTTATATACTTCTTCCCATCAACATATATTGACCCTTGGGGTTAGGTAATTTTGTGCAAGGGGGAGGACCTATATGGCCATGATTTAAACACACATGCATCGCTTGTCCGTCCGACCGACCAGTCGCGTTTGGGTCTAATGTGTTGCTATCTTTTTACTGGAAAACTCAAAGCCTTTTTCGAGCAATAGTTTTTCAAACAGACACAAACAATGATGAATAAACACAATTGTTTTAAATAATACGACTGTTGGTGACGGACGGATGCGACAGTTGGCTCAAAATCTAATGAACAGAAACAACTGTTAGGCGTTGCAAATGACTGACAAACAAAAACAACTGTTAGGCGTTGCAAATGATGGACGAATAGAAATGAATATTGGGCATTGCAAATGCTTGACGAACAGAAACAACTGTTGTGCGTTGCAGATGACTCTTTGATTCAAAACAACATTCACAACCTTCTGAGCGGACGCAGCCGTTGAAGTCTATAAAAGAAGAGGAATACTGATCACATTCCTTATCTCCTTTTCTTTGTCTTCTTCATCTTCATTTTGTTTTCAAATCAAAGCATTATCAAATCACAAAGTAGAAATACTCGTTATAATCTCATGCAGATTATTTTGTTGTATCTTGGAAAACTTTGCAAATAATGTTTTAAGGAGATTGCTAAGGCAAGCCTCAGAATTCCTTACTATGTTATATTAGTACCTTATAATTATACATCCGTGTGCACATTTTCATATAGTTCTTACACTGTGTTTTTGCTATTACTTACCGTTTTGATAATACGATCATCTACATCTTAAAACTTTATAGTTTTTACTGAAATAGATATGGTAGCAATTGAGTTATCAGTAAAAACTGGTATTCGTAACAAACCTGATCCGTTCAAAGGAGATGGTGATGACTTTCAGACTTGGCAAAAATCAGATGATGTTCTATCTAACTATGCCGGGTCTGCAAAGGTATCTCGAAGAGGACGAAACTATGCCAAAATTAGGCGAAATAAGAGAAACACACAAAGATGTGTTTCTAGCTGTTGATGCATGGAAACATTCAAATTTCCCATGCAAGAATTACATTCTAAACTGTCTGGACAAGATGATGTACAAAGTGTATCAGCCTCATCAGATAGCAAAGACTTTTCAGAATGCACTTGCCGCAAAATACGAGACACGGAATGTCAGTCTGAAGAAATTCATTCTAGACAAATTCATGGACTACAAGATGATAGACTCCAAATCTATGATTTCTCAACTGCATGAAGTACAGATCATCATTCATGAACTTGAATCAAAATCCTTAAAGTTGGAGAATCTTTCTTGGTTGAAATAATAACAGGAAAGCTGCCTTTATCATGGAGAAACTACTGCAACTATTTGAAGCATAAAAAGAATGAGATTTCTATACAACAGATCATTGTTAGACTGAAGATAGAGGCTGATAACTGTGGGATTACACAACAAAAAAGCGAGGAGGCATTTGTTACAAAAGGGTCAAAGAAGAAAGGAACTTCAACAAAAACAAAAAGAAGAATTTCTCACCGAAAAGGAAAGCACTAGAAAGGAAATCCAACGAAAATAAGAAGTCTAAAAAGTTTAATGGCAACTGTTGGTTTTGTGGCACGACATGACACTCTACTAAAGGTTGCAGACATAAGAAAGAGAACAATTCAGAGGAAAATATAGTGGACGGCATGGAAGTGGATGAGTCTAACTTTTCTAGAGTTGTGTCAGAAGGCAATTTGATCCAGAATGCTACACAATGGTGGCTTGACACAGGTGCTACTTGACAAATATGTTCTGATAAATCAATGTTTTTCACTTACAACAAACTCGATCAGGGAGAAAACTATACATGGGTAATTCTACGGTTTCTCTAATTGAGGGCAGTTGCACAGTCATCCTGAAGTTCACCACTGGAAAAACAGTTACATTGAATGACATGCTTCATGTTCCAGCCATTCGCAAGAAACTAATCTCTGGATCTGTGCTATCAAAGAATGGATTCCGAATGGTCTTCGAGTCAGACAAGATGGTTCTGTCCAAGGTTAGAATTTATATAGGAAGGGGATACTTATGTGTTGGCCTATTTAAGGCAAATGTAGTCGTAGTCGGCAAAAATACTATGTATTCTAATTATGCAATGAATAAAAATGAAGTTTTTTATTTGGTTGTGCATGAAACTCTATTATGGCATGATAAACTAGGACACATAAATTTTCGAAAAATGAAAAAAATTGTAAAACTCAGATTAATTCCAAAATTTTAAGTAGATAAAAAATACAAATGTGAGACATGTGTAGAAGCGAAAATGGTCAAAAAACTATTTCATACTACTGATAGGAGTACTGAACTATTGGAAATGGTTCATACTGACTTATGTGATTTCAAGTCATTACCCACAAAAGGTGGCAAAAAGTACATTATAACATTCATTGACGATTATACAGGATATTGCTATGTATACCTTTTAAATAGTAAAGTTGAAGCAATTAAATAGTTTATAAAATACAAGATGAAGTTGAAAATCAACTTAATAAAAAGATCAAGATATCGAGATCAGATCGAGGTGGAGAATATGAATCACCATTTGAACAATTCTGTAACGACCCGTAAATTTCAACTGTTTTAATAACGTAATTAGTTGAAATTTTACGAATTTTAAAAGATAAAATTTTGAAATATAAATTTAATATTTGGAATACGTCTAGTTAAACATAGCGACGGGTAAATTTTCGTCAGAAAATATGAAAGTTTATTTCGCGCGTAAATTTACTTCAATTTAATCAGTTAAAAAAGCGATGAAAATAAAATGTTTCCGAAACCTAAATATTTTTACATAGAAAAATTCTAAACCATCTTCTGAGCAAGATGTCAGTTTGTCGTTTTTCCAAATTCGGACATCTTTGGCTCCGTCGACTAATTTTTCAGTGTTTTTTTCGCATTTTCCGCTAGTAGAAAATTCGAATTTTTATAATTTAATCGTACCACTAATATCTATATACCATTTTGATCGTCTCGTCGCGCTGATCTCTACGGTATATTTTTTTTTTTTGAGTTCGGATGCACGACGAAATCTTTAAAACGTGGAACCGTATCGGCACCCGTTTTAAAACCTTTTGGGTTTCACTTGTTCCTTTTTCTACCTACCTAACCAGTACGATACAGCTGTTACATTTATATTTTTATTTCGCGTGCTTGTTTACTGATATTCACCGGTTTCAATATGTTAAGGGGTTCATTTTGAGAAATTTAATGAGCATGCACGTTACTTTTTCATGCATTGCCTCACTTTCCCATGCTTCATCTTCCCAACATGTTGTTCCAGCTTCTTCTCCATACCTGCTCACGTTCCCTCTTCTTATATATAAAAAATAAAAATAAAAATTTGCGCGTGTTCAAAGCAACAACCGCCTCGACCTTTCACTGCTCAGCTGGCCGAGCATCAAGTAGCGACCCATCACCACTTTATCGAACCCCTCTCTGCCTCCATCTCCTTGTACCCACGTCCTTGCCTTCGACCACCGCCCTTGCTTCCCCTTTAACCCACCAAAGTCCGCCCTTGCCTGCTCGTGACGACCATCAACTCGCCTCACTCCGCGTCAATGTCCACATCAAGCCCCACCTCAAGCTGTACGTTCCAGTCTCGGCCTTGTTAATGCCGCGTGTATACGTATATATTTGTATATGTATACACGGAACTTTATAAAGGTAATATATGTTATTTATATATATACTATATTAAATTTTATTTACTTTCGAATATATATTTGCCTGATTGTAAATTTGTTGGAGCATGCAATTCTTTGTTTTGGTCGACTTATGTATTAAATGTTAGTTTCAAAGAATCTGTATATGAAAATATATAAATATATATAAATAAATAAATATATATATATATATATCTAAGTTGTATATATATTTGTTGAATTACATCTGTAGAAGTTGTAAATATAATATATAGTATATTATGAAGTTTTGGGTATTGTCCAGATGCACATTTATACAAGTTATACCGCATCTTGCTTTATATATATCTTTATGCAAGCCTAGATGAAGTTAGTCATATATATTCTATTTGGATACTATGTTTTGAAATAAGGATTTTTTTTAACGCATAAATTTATACTATTTATGGAACATTGAGTATTGTACATTTGATACAATAAGGTACGCAAATAGTAAAAATAGAAAAGGCAAAGAGACAAAGCATTCATTTGATTTGAGCATCTTTTTTTAATTTCTTAGAAAACCACGTCAATAAGATGGAATTCGAAGTTTCACTACATTGAGAAGCAAAATAAGTAATGGAAAATATGTAACAGAAGAAGAGTGAACTCAAACCGTGTTCCGTAGAAGTTGTCGTTTGTCAACTTTACAAAGTACATTATTTCATAACTACAAGAATCAAGAAATGTGATTGTTATGTTTAATTATATAAAAAAATGAATGATGAAGAGTTTAAAAGGATATCTGTTGTTTAGATATAGTTTACAAGGTATATATATTTATATATTCGGTTGATTCGTACGCATATCATAAAGCAAATGAAGTATATACAGTTGTATATTTTAAAGTATCATACTTATCTATATATTATACTGGGTGAGTTAGCTGTATATGTATGTTTATATAGGTTAATAGTTAGAGCTAGTTTATATAAATTGCTGGGGTTACATGATTTTATACATGTCCTGTATGTACTATATATATACGTGATATATTAGTCTATTTATATTTGGATATATACCATATATAAGTTTATAATTGGTTTGGTTTACAATACTATAGTACTTTATATATACAGTTTAAGTGTTGTTGTTATAATATATTAGTTTATAAATCGTTGATTTCATTTCTTATACAAAGTTCGACTTTAAATTTTTGATATATTAAAATTTTGATTTTGTAGAATATGCTTTAGAGTATCTATACTTGAGGTCAATATTTGCGGCTTGTATATGTATATAATATTGGGTTTTAAAAGGTTATAAGTTCACAAGTTATATATTTGCACGTGCGTAATTTAAATATGATTTTGAAAATTTTATATTATTTTGATATTTGTCTTAAATTAAAATTCTTGGAATTATATATAGATAGTATAATAATAATGTATATTTTCTGTTTCTATTCCACTGATTTGATTCGTTTTCATCAACTTCTATTTATCAGCTTGTCCGTCGAATTCGTGTCAATTTCACTTTGCTTTGGAATCCGTGCTTGGATTCGTATCTCATCGCATTCTGTTCTCTCCTCTAGCCTCGAAAGGTGAGCAATCACTCACGATTAACGTTCTTTTATTTATTAAATTTGATTTCAATTGAAACGACAATTGAAATATGCTACTGTTATTTATGCTATTAACTGTATCAGTTCATCTGTGACATCTGACACCATTATCTGTTAATTATTTATGCGATGATAATACAGTTTGGCTGATAATTGATTGATTGTTGATGTTTATATTGGACGTTAAATTGTTAGTGTTAAATGATAAATAGTATGCAAAATTGAAATGGATATAGGATAGTTAACGATTTTAAAACTGATTTATATGTTAAATTTGATTAGTGGAATATGACCCCTTTTAATTGTTAAATTAATTGACATGTAGAATAGTGATAATTACACTTTGAACCATCGATGGATATTGGATTAATTGTTGTAGTGTAAAATTGAAATCGAATGACAGGTGAAGAACCGTATTTATATTAGTGTAATAATCTTTAATCTACATGAAATGATAGTGTAGATTCTAGGAATAATTATATTAATTCGCACAAACAACAATGCGAATTAATACGATTATTTCGGGATTATTGATTGATTATTGGATTTATATTGATGTTTATTTACTTTGACACCATCCCTGTTATCACACTGCAAGTTCCCTTTGCTATATTCTGATTTTGAATTGAATTGGAATCGGGTTGAAATGATAAATACCCAAATTGAATTTTGACCTAGGATAGAAAATTAAATAAAACCCGATTGGTCAATAATTTGATTTAAAAGTAAACGAAGATTTTATTTGAATAAATAATATGGTTTTGAAATGAAGTTGGAATTTGAATTTTAATGAAAAGAAAATGTTAATATTTAATCATCTGAAACAAAATATTAACAATGTAATTGATGAAAGAATGTTGTTTAATTTGAGAAATGATTGAATTAAGTTTGAAATTATAATTAAGTTTGAAATTATTAAACTTTGAAATGATTTAATAATTAAGTTTGAAATTATAATTAAGTTGAAATTATTAAACTTTGAAATTATTTAATAATTAAGTCTTGAATTATTTAATAATTAAATAAGATTGAATTATTTAATGATTAAATTGAATTGAGAACTCTTTAATAAGTAAAACTGAACTTTTGAATAAGTGAATTTTACTTTGTAAATAATTGAAATTGAGTTTTCTTGATTAAGTAAGTTTTTGGGAAATTATTTAAGGAAGTAAATAAGTGAAATGGAATTTCTTTAACAAGAAATGAAAATGTGATATTATTGGAATTAATGTATGACTTGTAATTGGAAGAATTGATTTGACGAATTTAGTTTAATTCAAAATTGTAAATTTTGATTTAATGAGGTTGAACTTAAGAATTGATTTAATGAATTGGAAATTTAATAGAAATTGTTTTGAATGATAAAGTAACTTAACGAATATTAAATGAGATCGATAAATGAATTTAAATTGATTTGAATATTAAATTAAGTTAATTCAAATGATTTCGGAATGAAACTGATATTCGAACTTGAATCAATATTTGAATTGTTTTAAGTAGAAATTGAAATTGAATTATAAGATTTTGAAATTTTGAATGTGGAAGTTTTGAAACGTAAATGATGGAAATTGGTTTAGAAAGACAAACGAAATGTTGATTTATAAACTCTGATTGAAATTGAAATTGATTTGGTTTTGAAATATATAAACGACCAATCGGTGTAATAATTTCGAAGGTTATTAAAGAGACCGGAATCGGTTATGGATATACTCTCTATCTCAACCGAAAACCACTTTAATAAATATACGCGGAGTGATGATCTAGAATGAAGTGGTTGGAATGATGTTCGTGATGACTGAAGAAAGAGAACGATAATGGATAGCCTTGACACTTGTGTCAAATTGGAAATGACTAAAACAGGAGCCGTGTCGGGCCAATGGAGGTCAGCTACCTCAAGTGGACACACTTCTTCGAACTACTCATTACTTGTTGTCGATTGGTGCACCCTTGATTTTGGGAGTGTTGTTTCATGGTGTTGCGGGCGCTGCGGCGTTGCGTTCTCACCAGTCCGGATCAGGCAAACGGTAGTGTCACTACCTTGGGTATTGCCTCATGTGCCTTGTCATACTTGTATCCCTTTATTCGTGACCACTACGAATTTGTTTTGTACCTTTAGTATATGGATTGCCCTTTGGTGACTTCCGGTTTTGGAGAAACTACGGTCTTGTATATGCTTTTGGGAATAAAAATGTGTTAAGGGTGGAATGGGCCATGACTTAACACTATTTTGATATCTTATTATTACTGATAGACATTATCTACTTAGCGTACATTACTACCTAGTAGATAGTTTAACGGATCCTTAAAGGATGGTTATTCCAAACATCCTTTGAGTTACTTGTATTTCAATTGCTATTTCACTTGAGTTGGATTTATAAATATAAGAATGTTAATCCTGACTCGAGTGTCTTGTGTTTTTGCTTTACGCTCGGGTCAGACTGAGTGTACCAGTATTCGATGCTCACCTTTGGAGTTGGAGCTTTGCTTGAAGATCCAGCCATCTATTCTGCTTTCAGTATTCGATGATTCCAGTGATGTATTCTGATTTGTATCTGATGTATCATATTACTCTTCCGTTGTATCTGGTTAACTCTGATGTAACTTATACATTTATATAGTAGCTTCATGAACTACTATCTCTTTTATTTCCGCTGCATTTATTACTCTGTGTCTGTGATCTGTGATTATATTTATTTACTATATATGTTCAGTTTTGCCAATTTAAATTAACAACGCGGTATTTTGAGCAAATTCAATTCCGACATGAGTGTCTACCTATACACTTATAATGGATGCAAATGGTCCAAAATATCGGGTCGTTACAAATTCTATGTCGAAAATGGAATAATTTATCAAAGAACAACCCCATATCCACCACAACAAAATGGTATTGCCGAGATAAAGAACAGAACGCTAAAAGACATGGTTAATGCTATGTCATTTACTTCTAGCCTACCAACGAACTTGTGGGGAAAAGCCTTAAATATGTCTAATCACATACTAAATAGAGTTCCACACGGCCAAACAGAAACAATTTCATATAAGTTATGAAAAGGACACCTACCAAGTTTCAAATTCCTCAAAGTATGGGGTGCTTGGCAAAAGTATTAGTTCCGCCTCTCAAGAAAGTCAAACTTAGACCAAAAACTGTAGACTGCTACTATCTAGGACCCGTCGAAAATAGTAGCGCATACAGATTTTTAGTCTTCAAGTCTGATATAAATGACATCAGTATAAATACATTGATGGAGTCAGGAGATGCCTTATTCTTTGAAGATTTGTTTCCATACAAAAAGAATGATCGAACCTTTATCCCTAAATGAACAAGAGAAGAAAGGGTTGAACCACATGAAGATGAAATTCATCGTGAAAAGGATGAAATGGAACCAATAAGAAGCGTAAGGGCAAGAACTACCAAGTCTTTTGGCTTCGAATTCTTAACCTACATGTTAGAGCAAGAACCACAAACTTACAAAAAGGCAATGTCATCTTCAGAATCTTCATGTTGGAAAGAAGCAATCAAAAATGAGATTGAGTCAATTCTAAGTAATAAAACTTGGGAATTAGTTGACATTTCACCTAGAACAAAACCAATTGGTTGTAAAAAGATCTTCAAGAAAAAGATAAAACCAGATGGCTTTATTGACAAATATAAAGTTAGATTGGTAGCCAAAAGATATCATCAAAAAGAAGGTGTAGACTTCTTTGATACTTATTCACCGGTTACACGATTAACCTCTATAAGAATGTTAACAACAATCGCATCCTTCTATAATCTAAAAATTTATCAAATGGATGTAAAAACAACACTTTTAAATGATAACTCGATGCAGAGATTTACATAGAGCAAACTAAAGGTTTTATTTCCAAGGGAAATGAGAACAAAGACGGTAGATTAGTCACATATATCGTCATTCATATATGGGATTGTTAGAGATCCTTGTATATGTGAATGATGATATAGTCCCACATCGCCAAAAACAAAGAAGTTTTCATGTTTATATACTCTTTCACTTCAAACTATATTAGCCCTTAGGGTCAGGTAATTTTATGCGTGGGGGAGGACCTATATGGCCATGATTTAAACACACGCGTGCTTGCCGCCCTCCCGTTTGACTATCCGGTCGGGTTCGGGTTCGAATCTAATGTGTTACTATCTTTTTACTAGAAAAAACAAAGCCTGTTTTCAACAGTAGTTTTTTCAAACAGATGCAAACAATGATGAAAAAAAATGATTGTTTCAAATAATGCGACTGTTGGTGATGGACAGATGCGACTGTTGGCTCAAAGTAAAAATGACTGTTAGGCATTGCAAATGACCAACGAACTGAAATGACTGTTAGGCATTGCAAATGACGGACAAACAAAAATGACTATTGGGCATTGCAAATGATTTGACTAACAGAAAAAAATATTGGACGTTGCAGACGACTCTTTGATTCAAAAGAACAGACACAACCTTCTGCACGGACGCTACCATTGAAGGCTAAAAGAAAAGAAATACTGATCACATTCCTCATCTCCTTTTCTTCATCTTCTTCATCTTCATTCTGTTCTCAAATCAAAGCATATAGTAGACATACTCATCACAATCTAATCAGATTATTTTATTGTATCTTGGGAAACTTTGTAAATAAAGTTTTAAGGAGATTGCTAAAGCAAGCCTTAGAATTCCTTACTATTTTATATCAGTATCTTAATATTATATATCCATGTGCATGTTTTTGTACAGTTCTTATGCTATGTTTTTGATGTTACTGTTTTGGTAATATGATCATCTATATCTTAAAACTTTACAGTCTTTATTGAAATGGGGCAGCAATTGAGTTATCAGCAAAAACAACTACTCACAACAAACCTGATCCGTTCAAAGGAGATGCCGATGATTTCCATACTAGGCAAAATTAGATGATGTTCTATCTAACTACGTTGGGTTTGCAAATGTATCTCGAAGAGGATGAACCTGTACGAAAATTTGACGAAACTAGAGAAACACACAAAGATGTGTTTCTAGCTGTTGATGCATGGAAACATTCAGATTTCCTATGTAAGAATTACATTATAAACTGTCTGGACAAGATGCTGTATAAAATGTATTAGCCTCGTCAGACAGCAAAGGCTCTCTGGAATGCACTTGCCATAAAATACAAGACATGAAATGTCAGTCTAAAGAAATTCATCGTAGACAAATTCATGGACTACAAGTTGATAGACTCCAAATATCTGATTACTCAACTTCATGAACTACAAATTATCACTCATGAAATTGAATCAGAAGGCCATAAAGTTGGAGAATCTTTCTTGGTTGACGCAATAACTGGAAAGCTACATCCATTATGGAGAGAATACCACAACTATCTAAAGCATAAAAAAAGGAGATTTTTTTACAAGACCTCATTGTTAGACTGAAGATAGAGGCAGACAACACAGGATCACATAACAAAAAAGCGAGGAGGAATTTGGGGTCAAAGAAGAAAGGACACTTCAACAAAAACAAAAAGAAGAATTTCTCACAGAAGAGGAAAGCCCCAGAAAAGAAATCCATCGAAAATAAGCAGTCCAAGAAGTTTTATGGCAACTGTTGGGTTTGTGACAAAATGTGACACTCTGCAAAAGATTGCAGACACAAGAAGGAGAACAATTCAGAGGCAAATATGGTAGAAAACATGGAAGTGGATGAGTCTAACTTTATTGGAGTTGTGTCAGACTACAATTTGGTTCAGAACCCTACATGATGGTGGCTTGACACGGGTGTTACTCGACATATATGTTCTGATAAATCAATATTTTCCACTTGCAACAAACTCGATCAGGGAGACAAAATCTACATAGGTAATTCGGCAATTTCCATGGTAGAGGGCAGTGGCACAGTTATCCTCAAGTTCACCTCTGGAAAAACTGTTACGTTGAATGACGTGCTTCATGTTCCAACCATCCACAAAAACCTAATCTCTGAATTTGTACTGTCAATGAAGGGATTCCGAATGGTCTTCGAGTCAGACAAGGTGATTCTGTCCAAGGCTGGAATTTATATAGGAAGGGGATATTTATGTGATGACCTGTTTAAGGCAAATGTAACCGTAGTCGCCAAAATTACTATGTATTCTGACTATGCAACAAATAAAAATGAAGTTTACTATTTGTCCATGAAACTCTATTATGGCATGATAGATTAGGATACATAAATTTTCAAAAAAGTGAAAAAACTTGCAAACCTAGGATTAATTTCAAATTTTCAACACTACGCCATAGATGGCCTACTGCAACGAAATTACATGGTGTTGCTAGCTATAATGTAACGATAGGTATGCTGATTTTTGTCTATTACAACACTCGCTTCAAGGTGTTAGCATAGGCATCAACAAGATGTTGCAGTAGCTATAGATGTTTTCAAATTAAAAAATTAATAAAATTAGCAATCCGCGTGAATACGATCCAACGGCCTACATTTAATCTGGTTGTTAAAATGGATCACCACTGCAATTTGCCCAGAAATTTCGTTTTCCCGCTTTACTTTTCATACCATTTCGTTCTCACCCTCTTCCAAATCCCCAATTTCCAAATCCCTAATTTCCAAATCATATTTTCGTTCCCATTTTGTTCTCACCCCAATTTCGCTGCTGCTTGCCAACATGTCGATACGCAACCTCTCCCAAATCCTACCAACCGCCGCCCCCAACAAAACTCCACTACCCCATCGCCGTTTCTACGGCCTGATTCCGATGGTCATCGAGCACACATCCCGTGGCCAGGGTGCCTGCGATATCTTTTCCCGGCTTCTCAAAGAGCGCGTCATCTGCCTTAACGGACCCATCGAGGACGATACGTCAGCGATAGTTGTGGCTCAGCTGCTGTTCCTCGAATTTGGTGGTTCCGTGATGGCAGGGTTGGCAATTTATGATACTTCGACCAGATCCGATGCTTGAATCTTTCTCGCCAATGTTCAGAAGAAGTTCGATTCTGATGAAGCTTTGCTCGATTGTACCATTTTCGGATTCAAGGAAGATGTCAAACGCAGATTTCTTGTTTGAGTGAATGCCGCTTAAATTTTCAAATTGGCCAGCAATCGTAAAACCAGTTTCAATTCCTTGATTGATTGCTCGAATTGCTTTGACTTCGTCATCGGGTGCGATGTGATATTATTTGGTATGTTTTCTGCCTTCTGGTTTACTTGATTATTCTCGATTTTGGTTACACTCACATGCTTTTGCCGATGATGAATTGGGATTTATTTATAGGCTTTATTTCCTATAATCTCGGGTTTAATCTTTCTGTTGGACTTTGATAAATCTGGTATGTTGGATTGCGATGATGTATTGGTATGTTGGATTTTGGTTCACTGGCTTGATTTTGCTTTGCCGATGATGAATTGCGATGTGATATTATTTGGTATGTTGGATTTTGGTTCACTGGCTTGTTTTTTATTTCTGATCTGAGCTTGTTAGCTCCTTTCTGCTGCATTTGTTAAACCAGAACATGAACTGATGCTCCAAGTCCTCTGTATATCATATTACTGCCTATGTTTCTCTTGTACATGCCTGATGCATTCACTGTTTTTTCTTGATGGGCTGCCTATGTGTACTGCTGTGTTTCTTGCACTGGCTTGTCTATATTTTGCTGAACCTGGTTCTTGTTTGTTTTGTTGGTTGCTTGGCCCTGAGTTGAATCCAGTCGATGACTCGGGTTTGACCTTGTGTCGTGTCCTTGTATCCATGTGTTGCATTCATGTTTGGCTTATGCACTTATGAAAAGAAACAACCCAAATACCTGAGGCAAATATTATAACAAAAATATTTTCATTTTCTGTTTGAGTTAAATATTATTTTCCAGATTACTGCTTTTGAATTATATGTGACAGGTATTGAAAACTGGACAGCTGGATACAAGCTTGAAGACAGAGTCAAATCAAATGTGCATGAGTGTATGAATGCATGAGCTGAAGACAGGTTTCAAAGAAGGCTCGATCTTCCAAAATCGGATGAATCGGGCGGTGCCCACTTGTTCGACCTAACCGGGTAGGTCGATCCCCGCCGGGACTGCGGTGCCCGCTTCTCGGCTCGCCTTCGGCTCGGCACTCGGCTCGCCTTCGACTCGGCACTCAGCTCGTCATATATTTGTCAGTGTCAGTGTCGGTGTCTGTATAAATTGAAACTGCATATGTAATGAGTGAACTGAGTGATGTAGTGAGGATTATCTGTATATGTAAATATCAGTGTTATATATCATTGAATTGTAAAATAGTGGAGTCAGGAATTTGTACTATTTCAAATGTTGAAATAAAATATTTATTTAAATAAATTACTGTTTGAATATCAAATTCTGTGCAATAGCATTTTATTAAATAAATATTTATTTCTATTAAAAAATCAAATATGCTCTACATTGTGGGCCCCACAATTTCAGAAAGTTAATATCTATAGCAACATTTTGGAATGTTGGTACAGACACCTATGGATGTTGCCATAGACCCAAATAGGGTTCTATTGCAACAATATTTCTTATGTTGCCTTAGATAGTCAAAATGTTGCCTTTGAGGTCTGCGGCAACGCGGCAAAATGCAACACCGAGAAAGTGTTGCCTTTGCCCATTTTTAGCCTACAGCATCATTTTTTGGCACTTTCTGCATCACTTCTTTGGTGTTACAGTATGCAATCTATGGCGTAGTGCAAGTAGATAAAAAATACAAATGGGAGACATGTGTAGAAGTGAAAATGTTCAAAAACCTTTTTCATACTATTGATAGGAGTACTAAACTATTGGGAATGGTTCATACTGAATTATGTGATTTCAAGTCATTACCTACAAGAGGTGGAAAAAAGTACTTCATCACATTCACTGACGATTATACACGATATTGTTATGTATATCTTTTAAATATTAAAGATGAAGCAATTAAGCTGTTTATAAAATACAAAGATGAAGTAGAAAATCAACTTAATAAAATGATTAAGATATTGAGATCAGCTCGAGGTGGAGAATATGAATCACCATTTGAACAGTTCTGTGTAGAAAATTGAATAATTCACCAAAGAACAGCATTATATTCACCATAACAAAATGGTATTGCCGAGTGAAAGAATAAAACGCTAAAAGACATGGTTAACAGTATACTATTAACTTCTGGCCTACCAATGAACTTGTGAGGGGAAACCCTAAATATGTCTATTCACATACTAAATAGGGTTCCACACAGCGAAACAAGAACAATTCCATATGAGTTATGGAAAAGACACCTACCAAGTTTCAAATACCTCAAAGTGTGGGGGTGCTTGGAAAAAGTTCCAATTCCACCTCCCAAGAAAGTCAAACTTGGACCAAAAACTGTAGACTATTACTATTTAGGACCTATTGACAAGTCTGATATAATTGACATTAATATAAATACAATCATGGAGTCAAGAGATGCCTCATTCTTTGAAGATGTGTTTCCTCAAAAAAAGACATTTAACCATAAAAGAACAAGAGAAGAAAGGAATGAACCACGTGAAGATGAAACTCATCGTGAAAAGGATGAAATTGAACCAAAAAGAAGCATAAGGGTAAAAACTTCTAAGTCTTTTGGCTCAGAATTCTTAACCAACATGTTAGAACATGAACCTCAAACTTACAAAGAGGCAATGTCGTCTTCAGTGTCTTTATGTTGTAATGAAGCACTAAAAAGTGAGATTGATTCAATTCTACGTAATAAAACTTGGGAATTAGTTGACATTCCACCTGGAACAAAACCAATTGGTTATAAATGGATCTTTAAGAAGAAGATAAAACCAAATGGTTCTATCGAAGCCAGATTGGTAGCCAAAGGATATCATCAAAAAGAAGTTGTAGACTTCTTTGATACTTATTCACCAGTTACACGAATAACCTCTATAAGAATGTTAATAGCAGTCGCATCCATTTATAATCTAGAAATTCATCAAACGGATGTAAAGATAACATTCTTAAATGAAGATCTCGATGTGAAGATTTACATGGAGCAACCTGAAGATTTTATTTCCAAGGGAAATGAGAATAAAGTATGTAGATTAATCACAAATATTGGCATTCATGTAGAGGATTATCGGAGATCCTTGCATAGGTGAATGAAGATATAGTTCCACATCGCCAAAAATAAAGAAGTTTTCATGTTTATATACTCTTTTCCATCAACTTATATTGGACCTTAGGGTCAGGTTTTTTTGTGCAAGGAAGAGGACCTATATGACCATGGTTTAAACATACACGCATGAACGCTGCCCGCCCGTCCGACCGATCGACCGGGTTTGGGTCTAACGTATTACTATCTTTTTGCTAGAAAAAACAAATCCTATTTTGAATTGTAGTTTTTTCAAACAGACACAAACAGTGATAACAGACATGACTGTTTTAAATAATACGACTGTTGGTGATGGATGGATGCAACTGAGTACCCAAAGTTGAAACGATTGTTGGGTGTAACAAATGACCGACGAACAGAAACGACTGTTAGGTGTTGCAAATGATGGACGATCATAAACGACTATTGGATGTTGCAAATGACTGTCGAACATAAACAACTGTTGGACATTACAGATGACTCTTTGATTTAAAAGAAAGGACACAACCTTCTGAGCGGACGCAACTGAAGAAGGCTATAAAAGGAGAGGAATACTGATAACATTCCTCATCCCCTTTTCTCCGTCTTCTTCAACTTCATTCTATTATCAAATCAAAACATTATCAAATCACAGAGTAGACATACGCATCGCAATCTCGTGTAGATTATTCTGTTGTACCTTGGTAAACTTTGAAAATAAAGTTTTAAGGAGATTGCTAAGGCAAGCCTCAGAATTCCTTACTGTTTTATATCAGTATCTTATTATTGTGCATCCGTTTGCACGTTTTCGTACAGCTCTTACACTATTTTTTTTACTGATACTTATGGTTTTGGTAATATGACCATCTACGTCTTAAAACTTTACAGTTTTTACTGAAACAGAAATGGCAACAATTGAGTTATCAGCAAAAACTGCTACTCACAGCAGACCTGATCCGTTCAAAGGAGATGGTGATGATTTCTAGACTTGGAAAAATCAAAATTATTATAACATTAGTAATTTTGAAAGTATAAAAAAAATTGATTAATTTGATTAAACTGATAACTGTCGATGTTGTCGAGTGCAAGCGTTGTTATTTAGTTACATAGTGTCTCATGGGTGGGTTGGTAATCGTCGATGGAAGTGGTTTGTTTGAGTTTGAAAAGGGTGATTTATGAATTTATGAAAGGTGAAGGTCTAAAGCATTGCTCGATCGCCTTTGATAAAGATTTCCATGACAAGAGCTGCTGGTTCTGATGCATCCATTGAAACCATGTTAGTGCTTGTTTTGTCATGTGAAAGCTAAGGAGGTCAATGTTTAGTTCATTGGGGGTATTATGGAAAGAGAAAAACCCTCGGCTTAGAATATCCAATCAAGAGGGGTGAAGCCATTGAATGTGCCGAGTTTACATTTCGAAGGTTGTGTGAGGTAGGTGTGTGGATTTGGAAGTAATGGTGGTTGGTGATTGAGTTGGGTATTGTTGGTTTGAGGAGTAAGTGATGATTGTGGTGAGGGAGGATCTTGGCATTAATATCGGCAAATGTTTTGGTTATTTGTTCTATGGTTGCACCATGGGACTGAAGTGTTGTTTGTATTTCGATTTGGGTGGTGTGAATGGCTTGTTGGTGGTTGTTGGGTTGGCTTATGGCTTTATCTAATTGGCGGGTCATTTAGAAGACTATGGGGAGGAGATGGTGAGTTTGTTGGGAGGAGAGGACAAGGTGAAAGAACCAAAATGATAGCACACTATTTATATAAATTAAGTAGAAAAGAGCAAGTAGCAGGAAGAAGAGAAAATTAGCGAGCAAGGGAAGACAAACTCAAAATTTTCTTGGTAGAGAAGAGTTTAGTTAATAACTTCTATTTTGTTATTTCATTTGTCCACTTAAATAGCATATTCGTTACATTTTTTAGGCCAGAAATCATAAGCGAGCTATTACACTCATGTACACATAATATTTGAAATAACAAAACTGTAAAAGCTGCTATTCCAAAAGAGGAATCTTCTTTTCGATGCTTGGCATTTACTGTAACAACATCGATGCATAAATATCTAAAAATGGCAGGTAGGACAGTGCTACGTTGGCTTCTAAGCTGCTACAGTACTCTGGAGATTATCTACTACAAAATGATCCTTTTGTGCATTTGTGTGCATATCAGGAAGCGTATTAGTATAAATTTTCAAAATTAATTCTTTTGCTACTCAAAAATACTAAATCCTAATTCACTGGATGCCTTGATTTGAACCCTAATCGGATATATGCTAAACTGAATCCTAACTTTGCTATTGTAGCGGTTAGGTTTATGTTTGTGATAGGGTTGAAATCCTATTTCGGTAGATGTTGAAATGGATCCTTATATTTTACTAATTATAAATACCTTTGTGCTTAAAAATTCTAATTTAGAAGTATGAAAATCGTTAATTTTGGTACTATTAGTGACTGTGCTTTGTTGGTGAAAATAATATTTTAAGGACTAAATTTCATTTTAGGACTAAGAGAAAAACTTATTTCGATTTTAGGCCTCGTTCGAAACTATTTACAAAAATAGGCTTGGTTTTGCTCAATCTAGATTTGTACAGGTGTATTTTAAAAAAAAAATTATGCTTGCACAAATATGCATTGCGCAAGTGTATTTTAAAAAAGAATTATGTTTGCGCAAGTATTGATCGCGTAAGCGTTTTTTTTTCAAATTGTGCTTCGGCATTTTGGGAATGCGCAAATATAAAATGCTGTTATATATAAAAAGATGCATATTTTGTATTAAGTTTTGACTAAGGCCTAAAAGTGGAAATAAGTTTTTTCTCGGGCCCATAATAAAAATTTACCCATATTTTAATAAAACCACATAGACATAATTTTTTATTCTTATTAAAAATACATCTTTGTAGGTAAAAACTGAAAACATTGTTCTTTGTTACTTAAACACTGTTGTACTTAAAAACACTAATTTTGTTCACACGTTGATTGCAAATGGAAGTAGGTGAAAATGATGCTTAATTGGAGAAAGTGGTTGGAAAATATTCAAGAAATAGATAATGATGAATCTGAGGATGAACAATAAGAAGCAATGACAGAGGGCAATGAGAGAAAGCCACCGAAACTCAAGTGTAATGCTTCCAGTTAAAGGCTTCTATAGTACGACAATATTTTAAAAAAGAAATCTTTTAGTTTCTAATTACCCAAAGTGCTTTTGCAATTATTGCCATGCGTTATTTGCTTGTGATGCTAAAGCAAATGACTCTTCACATTTGAATTACCATATAAAAACTTCTTGTAAATCAGTTCATCAAGATAGCAATAAGAAACATAAATTTTTAGCTTTTGGAAAAAAACAATGAAAGTGAAGCATGTAACACTCTTCTTACATCATCATAAGCTTTAGCTTGAATGATATTTGTTGTTGAGCTTCCCTTCAGTTTTGTTGGAGGTGAGAACGCTCTTATTACATGGTCTAAGCTTTAGCTCGAATGATAATAGTTTTTGAGGTTTCCTTCAATTTTGTTGAGGGTGAAGGATTTATTGAATTTTATCGAAAAACATGCTCTAGTTTTGAAGTACCTTCATGTAGAACAATTTGTAGGAATGTGCCTAGTTTGTATATGGAGTCAAACGTTCATCTCAAGAAGATGTTTTCTAATTGTTTACATGGAGTTTGTCTTGCTACCGATACATGGACTCTTGTCAAAATATTAATTATATTATTTTAACTCCATATTTTATCAATAATGATTGGAAATTATACAGATGGATTATCAATTTTTGTGTAATTACTAGTCATAAAAGGAAGAAAGTGGAAACTTATTGTTTTTTGCATTAAATAATGGGATCTTTGAAAAATTGTGTCAAACACAATTGACAATGTTATTGCACATGAAATGGCAATTAATCACATGAGAGCATTGAATGATTACAATAATTGTGTCTTAAATGGTGAAACCTTTATATACGTTGTTGTTCACATATAATTAATTTCATTGTCAATGATGGATTAAAAAATAGTACTACTATTGTTGGAACCCGTAGTGCTGTTAGATATGTAAGATTGACTTTGGCGGGATTAGTTAAAATCTGAAGATGATGGTGTTGGTTTGGGAATTGATGATAAATCCGTGCTTGATTCAAATGTGTCCACTGGGTTGAATTGAACATATTTGATCTTAAAAGCGGCTTTAAAATATTGAAAAGTTTATGATGAAATGAAAGAACATGATAATGTTTATGCTAGAAATTTTGACGACAGCATCAATCCTTCAAGTTTGGTAGATTGGAAAAATGCTGAAATTTCTGTCCAATTTTCGAAGTATTTTTATGATGCCACTTCAAATTTTAGTAGCTCTTTATCTTTTACATATAATGCTCGCTTTACGGAGTTGAGTGGAATTCAAGAAAATTTGCAAAAATTAGTTGATAAATTGGATCCTAATCTTTCAAAAATGGCAAGAAGTATGAAAACATAGTTTGATAAGTATTAGGGAAATATCACTGACGTGAACAAAGTTTTACTTATTACATGTGTGCTTGATCAAGGTATAAATTACAGCTTCTGAAGTTATGTCTTGATGAGATGTATGAAAAATTAGTCGCAGATGATATATTAGCACATGTGAAACATATTTGGTAAGATTTTTCGATTTCTATATTAATATTATTGATGCAACGTTTGAGATGTAAACTGGTGATGAACTACAACCTAATAGGTTTGTTGCTAGTGAAGTAGTGATAGTGGCAGTCTAGAAGAATGAATACTTTTTTAAACAAGTTCCATAACAAGATAATGAGAGTAATGAGTTGGAGAAATATTTAAATGATCCAATTGAATTAAAGTAGTTTTGATGTTTTATTATTATGGATGCTACATAGTCTGAAGTATCGTGTTTTTTCTTCTGTTGCTTGAGAACTTCTAGCTAAATGGTAGCTTTTGAATCAGCTTTTAGCATTAGAGGAGTGGTTATAGATCCATTTCGTCGTACTTTAAGTCCAATGGTTGAGAGGTTAGTTACTACTAAAAATTGGATCGACGAGGATGTGAACTATTATGATATAGCCCTTTCAGATAATATTGTTATTAATCTTTTGAATTCTTCATTTGATATAACACTACATATAAAATCAATGACCGATTTGTTTTGTTATAGAATTTATAATTGGCATGAACGTCCTGGACCATCTTTAGCCAAGGAGACATAATTGATTTGAGACGTTGTCATGAATCAGGATGGCATGTTGTCATACTAAGTAATATCTATATTATAGTTTATAATTGTTTCAGTCCTTCATGTTCAGTTACCTATTGAATATATATGATATAATTGATTCAGTTATCTATTTTATAGTTTATAATTTTTTCAATTCTACGTGTTCAGTTATCTATTGAATATATATGATATAATTGTCTCAGTTATCTATTTTATAGTTTATAATTGTTTTAGTTCTACGTTTTCAGTTATCTATTGAATATATGTGATATAATTGTCTCAGTTATCTATTGAATCGTCTATTGAATTTGATACAGGCTCAGTTTTGCATTTAACTGACATTTTTCTATCATCTATTGATCTAATGATACAAGTGTTTCAGCTAACACTGTAGCTACAATGTTGCATGCTCATGTCTTATATTTATGTAGCTTCACTTGTAGTTACCGTTGTACCTCGATCTGAATCTGTAGTGTATTTATGGCTGAGTCGCGGACTAGGTCGCTTTCTTTAAGACGTTTCACCGCTGTGCCGAAATCGTGCAAGGCAATCTCTGATGCAACGCCACCTCTGGGATAAAACAGCCCTAAAGCAATATCAACCGCCTATTGCACGAAGACTGGTGAGTCAATAACATCCAAAAAATATTGCTCGGATCTAAGAAATCTTTAAGGGAAAATAAGAAGAGAACTCGGTTTTGAAACTGATAATTTTTTTTGTCAAATAGCTTGATTTATATAGGGAAAAATCTAAGTAGATAATGGGGCTGAGTCATAAGAAAATATCGGATCTGAGTTTTATTACCAAGTCAAAGTTGGTTTAAAAATATACTGTCAAAAAATAAGGAGCTCTACATCAAATTAGCCAAGCCAAGCCCAGCCCGACCCGACCCGGGTCAGGTCGAGTCAATTCGGTCGGTCGACGCGTGCGCGTGTGTGATGACCAGCATGTTCTCCCTCCTCAACACAAGGGAAAACATTGGATGCCTAAAGGGCCCGTCCTTTCTTTTGTGAATCATATACTTAAATATGATCACTCTATAGTTCCCCACAATCTGGGACTATTCAATAAGAGGGGTATTCTATACTCCTTTCAATATTTTTAACAATTCGTTTTAAAATTAAAATATTCAACAATCCCCCACTTGAATTTTTAAAAATATTTTTCTCGAGCAATTTCTGATTTTATAAGATTGCGCATAAACAAAGGTATTTTTCTATTTGAACCTTTGCATAGTAAGTAAGGTCCAGATTATACTAGAGTGACTCGTAGTCTTGAACTCTACCTCTGACATCAAACCACACACAACCTTTCTTGGGTGCAGTCTATAGCCAGTCCTTTAAAGGCCATGCACTTCTATCCCAGTTTAGTGAATGCTCTAGGAATTTTGCCTAAAATTTCATAGGAAACCGTCACATTTCCACATTCACATAGGTGAATCTATCAAGAGTACTCCTGTAGCTAGGTACTCCACTCCACGTAGAGTATAGATTTCATTAAGAGTTAAACTCATCCTTCTGTCGCTTAAAGGGCTACATGCTTCTAGCATGTTCAATCAATGTCACTTCATAACTTATTATTACCCATTGAACCTAGTTCTTGGGATCTCCAGTCATTAGGTTGGGTTACTATTATGAGTGACCACTCATTTCATGAGTTATCATTCTATGGGCAATATTCTCATTCTTTTAGATGTAGAAATGACTTTCTCTCTGGCCAATCCTTTCGTTAAAGGATCCACCAGATTCTCATCAGTGTGTACATGATCCACTCTTACAGATCCTAAAGAGATATACTCTCTTACAGTATTGTGCTTACAACGAATTTGTCATCTCTTACCATTGTAATAATGGTTCTCAACTTTTGCAATAGCCGCGGTACTATCGCAATGGATCAACACAACTGGTATCGGTTTTTCATAAGGGGATCTCAGCTAGCAGATTTCTTAAGTAATATGCTTCTTCACTAGCACTAGCTAGTGCTATCATTTCTGACTCAATAGTGGATTGAGCCAAAATAGTCTGTTTATTAGATTTTCAAGAAACAGCTCCTCCTATAATATGAAAATATATCCATTAGTGGTTTGAGAATCGTTTGATAACGTATTCTAATCTGTATCGCTATTCCTCCAAGGATAGTAGAAAACTTCTGATAGTGTAATCCAAGGTTCATATTTCTTTTAAGGTATCTCATGACCCTTTCAATAGTGTGCCAATGCTCTATACTAGGTCTGCTAGTAAACCTGCACAATAATCCCATGACATAGGCAATGTCGGGTCTAGTACAATCAGTGGCATATCGAAGACTACCAATGATGCTCGCATATTCAAACTGTCTTACACCTTCACCAGTGTTCTTAAATAGTTTTACACTTGGATCATATGGTGTACTAGCAGGTTTACATTCAAATTAATTATATTTCTTTAACATCTTCTCAATACAATGAGATTAATCCAAAGAAATTCCATTCTCAGACTTAGTAATCTTAATATCAAGAATTACACTTGCTTCACCATTATCTTTCATATCAAAATTGGCACATAGTATGGACTTAACATGATTCACATCATGAATATTTGAACCAAATTAAGTAAATCATCTACATATATAAACATATGATAGTGCAAATGTTATTCTCGGATTTATAATAAATACACTTGTCACTTTCATTTACTCTAAGACCATGTGAAATAACTAGATAGTCAAAATTTTCATGTCATTGTTTAGGTGCCTGTCTAAGACCATATAGAGATTTATCTAATTTACAAACTTTATGCTCTTGACTAGGTATAACAAAAGCTTCGGGATGGTCCATATAAATCTCTTCTTCTAATTCACATTCAAAAAAACAATTTTAACATCTATTTGGTGAATTAGTAGATTATAAAGTGAAGCAAGAGAAATTAATACTCGAATTGATGTTATTCTTGTAATAGGTGAAAAGGTATCAAAAAAGTCAATGTTTTCTCATTGTCCAAACCTTTTAGCTACCAGACGAGCCTTATATTTATCAATTGTACCATTAGGTTTCAACTTCTTTTTAAGTACCCACTTACAACCTATAGTCATACAACTTGGAGGTAAGTCAACAAGATGCCAAGTTTTATTAGATTCAAAATATTCCATTTCATCATTTATAGCTTCTTTCCAGAGGTCTGAATCTAAAAAAGACAAAGCTTCTTTTAGATTAGCAGGGTCCTCTTCTAATGCATAAGCATGATATTCTAGACCAAAATTTTCAGCTATCCTAGCTCTTTTACTTCTTCTAGGTTCAGATTCAATTTCCGCATTATGTTCATTATTTCTGATTATTGGATTATTAGTGGTAGATATGCCCCCACATTCCTAAGTTTAAACGGAAATTTATTTTCAAAGAAATCAGCATCATCTGACTCAATAATAACTCGAGCATTCAAGTCAAAAAATCTATATGTTTTATTGTTAATGGAATAACCAATGAAAACACATTCATATGCTCGATTTGCTAATTTAATTCTTTAAGGGTCAGGAACACGAGCATATGCTAAGCAACCCCAAGTTTTAAAATTAGACAAGATAGGTTTATGATTTTTAAAAATCTCAAAAGTTGAAATTTGCTCTTAGATTTAGGAATTCTGTTTAAAACATAACAAACAGTCAACAAAATTTTCCCTCGCCAATGTGAAGCTACACTCGAATTTAATAAAACGGCTACAACTAATTCAGTAAGAGTCCTGTTTTTCTTTCAACTTTACCGTTTATTTAAGAGAATAAGGTGCAGTTTTCTCATGTATTATGCCATGTTGATTATAAAATTCAAAGAATAGGCTAGATTCATACTCCTTTCCTCTATCACTCTGAAATCTTTTATTTTTCTTATTAAATTGGTTTTCAATTTCATTGACAAATAACTTAAACATATCTAGCGCATCACTTATATTTTTCATGAGATAAACATAAGCGAAATCCGAGCAATCATTAATAAAAGTAATAAAGTAGCGTTTGTCATCCCTAGTTAGAGTGCTATCAAGTTCACATATATCAGAATGTATTAAATCTAAAAGTTCTGACTATCTAAACACATATGTATATGAGGTCTTTGTAATTTTAGCTTGACTACAATATTTACATTTTTCTGAATCACTTATGGATACTTTAGGGATTAAGCCTAAGTTATTTATGTTATGAATCAGTCGCTTATTAACATGATAAAGTCTAGCATGCCAAATATTAAAATCACACAGCATATAAGCAGAACTATTAACTTTATTCAAATCAACATTTAATCTAAACATCCCATCTACATCATATCCTTTACCAACAAAAACACCACTTTTAGTGATAGTGTACAAGTCTGATCCAATAATTTTAGTAAAACCAGCTTTATTTAACAAGAAACCAGATACTAAATTTTTCCTCATCTGTGGAGTATAACATTTTTAGCAACAAATTCTTTCCAAAAGTGAACTTTAACTACATAGTCCAATTCCAGCAACAGTAGTGGTGTGAGAATCTCCCAACATCACTTTCATGTCATTAGCAACATTATATGTTTTAAATATTTCACAATCATAGCAGACATGGCAAGAAGCACCCGTGTCTACCCATCACCTTTTGATCCACCGACTAGGTTGATCTCAGTAAGCATAGCTATAAGCGCTTCTTCAGTCAGGTTAGTGTACGGTGCAGGTTTTGGCATGTTCCGACACTTTTGTGCCATATAGTTTAGTTTGCCACAATTGTAACATAAGAACAACTGTCCAGTACCATTCTTTAGGGGTGTATTTTGCTGTTTGTTCTAAGGCTGATTATTGCGGTTCTGATTTGGTTTGCAATTCGGATTTTTAAATTTTTTCGCATTTGGTTTCAGACCCACGTTTGTGAATTTCTTAGTGTTGTTGCTAGATACAACAAGCACCTCTTCTTTCTGGTCCTTTTTTCTGGCCTCTTCTTCAATGCGAAGATGAGTAATCAAACTGTCTATGGAAAAAATCCTTATTCTTATGCCTAAGAATATTTTTAAAGTCTTTCCAACTAGGGGTAATTTATCAATTAACACAGCAACCTGAAACTGTTTACCTAAAGCCATACCTTCAGAGATGATCTCATGTGCAATTTTCTGAAGCTCGTGTTACTGCGCCTCCATGGATTTGTCATCCATCATCCAAAACTTCAAATAGCGACTGACAACATACTTTTTCACTCTAGCTTCCTCGGTATCGTATTTCTTTTTCAGCGCATCCCAAATCTCCTTTGCTGACTTACCTAAGTTGTAGTAATCAAACAGATCATCACTCAAGCCATTAAGAACATAATTTTTGCAGAGGTACTCATGGTTCATCCAGTCTTGCAAAGCCTATTTTTGATCGTCTGTTGCTTCTTCGGGTAGCGTTTGTTTTTCTGTCATCAGCACATGCACCACCTTCCGCGTAGTAAAAAAGAACACCATCTTTTGACGCTATCGTTTGAAATGCAGGCCCTCGAATCTGAATGGCGTAGCAGACAAAATTAGAACCTAAAATATTGACATGGGGCAGCATAGTCGTCAGCGATCGAAGCTATAACATCTTAAAATTGATGTACGTCGATCTGAATCTGTAGTGTATTTGTGGCTGAGTCGCAGACTAAATCGCTCTCTCTAAGACGTTTCGCCACTGTGCTGAAATCGTGCAAGGCAGTCTCTGATGCAGCGCCGCCACCAAGATAAAACAACCCTAAATCAATATCAACATCCTCTTGCATGAAGACTGGTGAGTCAATAGCACCAAAATAATATTGCTCGGATCTAAGAAAGCTTTAAGGGAGAAGAAGAAGAGAAATCGTTTTTGAAACCGATAAAAAATTCTGCCAAATAGCTTGGTTTATATAGGGAAAAATCTGAGTAGATAACGAGGCCGAGTCATGAGAAAATACCAGATCCGAGTTTACTGGGTCTTATTACCAAGTCAAAGTCGGTTTAAAAATATACTGTCAAAAATTAAGGAGCTTTATATAACATTAGCCAAGCCAAGCCCGACCCGAGTTGGATCGAGTCGGTTGGTCGGCACGCGCGAATATGTGATGACCAGCATGCTGTCTCTCCTCAACACAAGAGAAAATATTGGATGTCCAAAGGGTTCATCCTTCCTCTTGTGAATGCTATACTTAAATAGGACCACTCTATAGTTCCCCACAACGTGAGACTATTCAATAAGAGGGGTATTCTATACTCCTTTCAATATTTTTAATAATTCATTTTAAAATTAAATTTTCTAACAGTTGCAGCCTTACAATTTCACTTTCACACTTTCACTTATGTAGTTACATGCTCATGTCTTATATACCTGACGTCGTGGTTCATGCTCACTCTTATGCCTTGCATTCATGTTTTAGACTTAAGGTGCATTTGCAGCAGACGGAAGCGGGCATTTGAACGGGGTATTTGAGCAGGTAAGATTGTTGAACGGGGTATGCGTTTGCGGCTACGAACAGAATATTTGAGCGAAATATTTAATTTATGATTTTTAATAGAATTGATTTATAGTTAATTAATTTTATTTTATTTTGTAATATGTGTTTAATAATTGTAAATAAAACACACCAATACAAACTCGATATTCCATTAAACCACACCAATACATTTTAAATTCAAATACTAGAAAACCAAACAAACTAGAAAAATAAACCAAACAAATTAAAAAAAAACGACGACTGTAGAACAAACTCAAATGATAACTCATAAATGACAATATCTCATCATCGGTTGTATCTCCACCACATCCAAGATTTAGTAATCCATGCAAAAAACTTCTATAATCTCCCACCTTTGAATACTACTAACAGCAGACAAAATAGAATAACAACGCGCTAGAGTGTTGGTGAAACGGTCACTCTGAACAAATTACCGTCCACTCACATGTCTGCTTGAGCTGCCTGCTCGGTCGGTCTGCTACGTCTAGGATGCACAGGTGTGGTGTTTTCAGTCATCCAATCGCCATGCAAAACTATTTCGACAGCTGTGAAAGGCTGAGCTAGTGGAGCTAGTGATATATGATACCTGCAGCTGCCCTTTTTTATGCAACCTCCAAATAGCTGATAGTGCACCTTGACTTTTATCGGGGCATTTCTCCTATATTACCTACATCTGCGCACTGGACCGTTCCACCACTCCTCGGAACAGTCAAGCCGATCATTCTCTACATCCCATTCTCTGCTTTCTACCGTTAGCAGTTTGTTCCAATCTCCGTAGAGACGCTTCCGATTATCCTATTTGTTCTTCATCTGTATTTAGGACCAGTCGAGGTTAAACCGCGTGTTAAATTCCGCAGATACAGTCGCGTAAAACTAGCTGGCGGAATGCACTTTGTCCGCCAGAAAATCTACGTATAAATCAATAAACACTTTCGTTCGTTCGTCTGTCCATAAAGCTACGGGTTGGGAGGTAGCGGAACCAGAACATTGCGCCATAATGCTGAAAACTGAAAATTTTGAAACGTAAAAAAACAACAAAAAAATGGTAGGTATGAAAAAGATAAGTAGAGTAAGGAAGAAAATTACCTAATAAAGAGGTTGAATGGGTCGGAATAAAATTCAAAAAGGAAGAGAAGGTTGTCTTGGCTGGTGTAGAATGAAGGAGGGGGAGATTGGGTTATACGGGGGAGGAGAAGCTGCGAGATAGGATGACCGTTTGGTAAAACGGCACGACGCGTCCGACATCAATGGTCTGATTTTCAGTTTCCACTCGAACGGTCCAATTGTCACATTACCGTTTTCGACGCATTTGACACGTCGAACAAGTCGAAAACGAAAGCATGGCCTTTTTCGGATGTGCAAAGCACCTCATGTCTAGAGGCGAATGCAGGTGGAGCTGATGGGGATCGGCTGACCCCTCTTAAAGTTTACAATTTGCTACAAGGATTGCATAATTAGAATTTGGGCCTCCTAAGCTTATGAAAATTTCAAGGATTATCTACAAAGTCACGCCTTTTATTGTTAGCATTTCTCTTGGTTCTATCATTAGGTACTGTTTAATTGATATTATCTCTCGCGTAACGTCTTCTTTTAATCCGTCTCCATAAACTAATAAGTAATAAACCCTAGTTTTCTCAAATTTATTAATGGCATGTTAAATTTATACCGTCGCTCATTCAAAATGAAATAGAAATTGCTTTTTTTGTTTTTTGTTTTTTGCAATTCTCGTTTGCTACTATGATGCTGCTCTTTATTAGTGGTTAGGTATTTATTTCAAAATTTGATTTCCAAATTGGTTAATTCAGTTTTACTTTTAATTTACTTCTACTGTAAGTATCTTTGCATAGTTGTATTCACATTCAAGAAAATGGTTGGTTCATTCTATACAAATAATAATTTTGCAACAAATAAAGAGGGAAAAAAGAATTAGATAGAGCTTTAATATTTGACAAAGCTGAAACAATTAGTTGGGGATATACTTTTAGGCTGCGTTCATTTTTAATAAAAAGTCCTGAATTCATGTTCTGATTTAAAAATCAGAACTTGATACTTTGTTTGTTTTTTATCAGTGTTCTGAATAAAGTCATCTATTCAGACAAAATACTTCAGAACTTTTTTAGTGCTTATTTTTTGTTCTGAATGATGAATGTTATTTTTGTTTTGAATGCCAAATGCGAAAAAAACAAATAAGTGGTTGTTCAGAATTCAACATTCAACGATCAGTATCCAGACTTCGGTGTTCAACAATCAGAATTCAAAATTCAGCATTTTACCTAAAATGATGATTCCTTTGCTTAATCTTTCATTTACGGACTAAAATAAAGGATAATGCTTACTTCTAAAGCTAGATATGTTTTTTTGGTACTGACTGATCTTCAGATTAAATAAAAGGCAGTTTGAGCATTAATTGTTGAGCAAATAATTTTAGAAAAATCAAAATAGTATATGAAATAAATCCTATATCTCTCTCAATCCAAATGATGTGCTACATTTCTGGTGTAATTTGGTCGGGACTAAGAGCATGTTTGGCTAGTACTTCTAAGTAGCCAAAACTAATTATAAGTCACTTATTGTAATTCAAGGTTTTCACAGCTTTTTATAAGTAGTTTACAAAAACGACTAACAAGTTAGAATATAAAAACAACAATTTGATTTGTTAATGCCTCATGGACACATTTTATAACTAGTTTTGACAAATTATTTTACTTATTTTAATTTCAATGTAAATGCATCCAAACACTTCTACATCTAAATCGCTATTTAAAACTACTTAGAAGTTACTATTAAATTCTATCTTTAAGTATTTTCAAAACAAGTTATTGTCAAATGTGCCATAAATTTCACTTTACCACTTTCAATGGATAAATTTGTGGGCTTGAACAAAACGCATGATCAATGAACAATTGGATTAAACTTTGGTATATCAATACTTCTTTTTGGTGGATAACTTTTCATTGTTTATATCATGACCCCTCTCAAACTTTGTTGGAAATTTTCAAAATAATTTTGGCTTTGGGTTTGTTTAAGAAGAGGGAAGAAGAAGGAAGAAGAGGGGATGAATAGTCCCACATCTAGAAAATTAAAAGAATATATTGATTTATATATGGATTTCTCTAAGGAAGGTTGGGCCCTTTGGGCACCCAAAGCTTTGCTTTGATGTGAGGAGGGAAGTTATACATCACCACCACACGCACGCGCCGCCGTTGTCGTCCGTCCGACCGGGTTCGGTTCGGGTTTGGGTTCGGGTCTAAAATGACGAATTAATTTTTGTTAACGGGCTGGATCCAGAATTTGAACGAATAGATTTTTGGCGGGTCATTTGAATGAAGGGACGCGACCGTTTACTAACAGTTTTAAACTGTTACAAACAGACGCGACCGTTTGTAACGGTTTCGGACTGTTGGAAAGGATGCGACACTTGACGAATGGACACCTCCTCACTACTATAAATAGTGACGCCCAGAAACCATCACTGAATAACAATCTCTTTTCTTTGTACCTTCTTCTTCTTCCTCCAGATCTGCGACGTCCAGAAAGTGTTGCAAAACACTACATTATCACCACAGTTTGCGACGCCTGTAAGGTGTTGCAAACACAGAAACGTTGCAGACCAATTTTCTTCTTCTTCTTCATTCTATTCTCTACTAAATTGCATCATCAGAGATCAAATTTGAGTGTTCTTGGTCGGATCAAAATCGTACAAGTTTTGAATTTGATTACGTTGTTTCAAGGCTTCATTGAATCCTGAAGTCGATAGTTCGATAACCCGTTTGTACATGTTGGGTTGAACTATTGTCTAAAAGAATCTACGCAGTAGATCCTTGAAGTCAGAAGTATAGCATTTATCATCTTCATCATTCTCGAATCATCGACAGAATTATCCAACAAGTTTTAGACAATATCATCAACCATGGATGGTTCGAGTTCAAGCTATATCAATGCTCTTCAAGTTATGAATCAGCATTTGACGCGATTGGAGCGCTTTGATGGTGAAAACTTCACTCGTTGGCAAGAGACGATGAAATTCTTTTTGATCACGGTCAAATTGTTCTATATTCTTGAAGATAACTTGGAGGAAATACCAAAGGAAACTGATAAATATATTAACGAATTGAAAGCAAAACCGGCAAAGCGCAAAGAAGATGATTTCCTGTGTAGAGGGCACATTCTCAACGCGTTATCTACATCAGTTTACAGCGCACATAGAAGTCTGGAAACAGCCAAAGCACTATGGATTGTCTTGGAGAGCAAATATCGAATATCTGAGGCAAGCAACAAGAAATTCCTGGTATGCAATTTTATAGATTTCAAAATGCATGATAATAAGTCCATTATTGGACAAGTTAGTGATATAATATATATAATCAATCAACTGAAAGATGCCAAGATTGAACTCCCTTAATCCTTTGCGGTTGGAGTTATTATTTCTAGACTCCCTCACTCTTGGAATGATTATAAAAAGAAATTGAAACATGCGGAGACGGATTATGATTTAGAGAATTTACAACATCATCTTCGTATAGAAGAGGACTCTCGTAAAAGAGAACTAAATGATAATCCACAAACTGAGTCTCATCCTAAGGCAAATAATGTTGAAATATTAAATTATCTAAAACCTAAGAATGAGACACAGTTTAAGAAGAAAAATCATTCTAAAAAAGATAAAAAGAAAGGTGCTTGTTATTTCTGTAACAAGTCCGGCCATTATGCTCGTGACTGTCATCTACGAAAGAAATAATTAAAGGCGAATATGGTCGAAGACAAATTGGTTGTAGTAGTGCAAGAGGCAAACTCCGTTGAAAACATGGGAAATGATTGGTGGCTTGATACTGAAGCAACCATTCATATATGCAAGGACCGTAGTCTCTACAAGAACTACGAAGATGTTAACGGAGATGAGAATCAAGTTACTGGAGCAAACAATGTTCGCAGTAAGGTGATTGGAAAAGGCACTATAGAACTACCGTTATCTTCTAGAAAGACTCTTACTTTAGTTAATGTATATCATGTACCTGATATTTGTAAGAATTTGGTCTCTAGATACCTTCTTAACAAAGGAGGATTCAAGATAGTGTATGAGTCTGACAAACTGGTGTTGTCCAAAAACGGAAAGTTCATTGGACAGGGATATTCTTGTAACGGCATGATTAAGTTGAATGTAATAAATAAACCTTCTGTTTATACTGTTGATTCTGTTAGTTTATGGCATGGTAGACTAGGACATGTTAATTATAATTCCCTTAAAAATATGCATAAACTAGGATTAATTTTTGATTGTGATTTCAATACTATCTCTAATGTGAAATATGTGTTCAAGCAAAAATACATCGAAAATCCTTTAAATCTATAGAAAGGAAAACTGGCTTGCTTGATTTAGTATATAGTGATGTGGGTGACTTAAAAAATCATATTACCTATGGTGGTAACCAATACTATATAACATTTATTGATGATTATACTAGATATGCATATGTGTATCTAATGAAAAATAAAGATGAGGCTTTTGATAAATTTAAAATTTACAAAGCAGAGGTCGAAACACAATTAGGAGTTAAAATGAAAGTATTACGTTCAGATCGAGGTGGTGAATATTTCTCAAATGAATTTACCTTATTTTGTAAACAACACGGTTTAGTTCACCAATGCACAGCCCTATATATACCACAACAAAATGGTGTTGCTGAAAGGAAAAATAGAACTTTAGTAGAAATGGTTAATGCCATGCTCATAAGTTCAAACTTACCTTATAACCTATGTGGTGATGTTATGTTATCTGCATGTTATATCTTAAATAGAGTACCACTTAAAAAGAATAATGTTTCCCCTTATGAATTATGGTTTAATAGGAAACCTAATCTTACAAAACTTAAAGTTTGAGGTTGTTTAGCATATGTTAGAAAACCAGACCCTAAACGATCAAAGTTAGGAAATATGGCATTTAAATGTGTTTTCATAGGATATTCACTCAATAGTCTAACTTATAGATTCCTAATTCTTGACACCTTAGAAGTTATAGAATCTGTAGATGTAGAATTCTTTGAAAATCAAACTGTTGAGATTCCATTGAGATCATCTAGTTCAGAACCTAATACGATTGATGATATCAATGACGATGACTATGCTCCTGCTCAAAACAGCAAGGCAGTAACAGTACCAGATAATAGTACTGAACAAAGGAGAAGTAAAAGAGCAAGAATAGAGAACGACTATGGTCCTGACTTCATTACATATCTTATAGAAGGCAGTAAGGACGAAGTCCTTAATGTGACTAGATATGTCATGAACGTCGATGATGACCCCAAAACTTATTCTGAGGCTATGAGTTCCAAAGATTCAATATTCTGGAAAGAAGCTATTAATGATGAAATGAATTCCATATTGTTAAACCAAACTTGGGTTTTAACTGATTTACCTCCTGGTGCTAAACCTATAGGATGTAAATGGATGTTTAAGAAAAAGTTAAATACAAATGGATCTATTAATAAGTTTAAAGTCACATTAGTTGCTAAGGGATATAAGCAAAGACATGGAGTAGATTATTTTGATACATATGCTCCAGTTGCTCGCATATCTTCTATACGCTGTTTAATAGCACTTGCATCAATTCATAAATTGGTCATACATCAAATGGATGTAAAGACTGCGTTTCTAAATGGAGATTTAGAAGAAGAGATATATATGGAACAACCTGAAGGTTTCAAAACCCCAGGCCAAGAAAAGAAAGTTTGCAAATTAGTAAAGTCTCTTTATGGCCTGAAGCAAGCTCCCATGCAATGGCATGAGAAGTTTGATAAAATAGTATTGTCATATGGATTTATTGTTAATGATGCTGATAAATGTATTTATAGAAAATCAGACAACAACGATTATGTTATAATATGTTTATACGTTGATGACATGCTAATATTTGGTTCCAATATATCATGTGTGAATGAAACTAAGAAGTTTCTATCTTCTAAATTTGATATGAAAGATCTAGGAGAAGCTGACGTAATTCAGGAAATTAAAATTATTAGGAAAGAAGGGGAGTTGTTACTAACACAATCTCATTACATTGAGAAGTTCCTCCGAAAGTACGGTCATTATAATGACAAACCAGCACATACTCCTTTAGATCCTAGTATTAAATTAGAAAAGAATACTGGACGTACCATTTCTCAACTTGAGTATTCCAGTATTATTGGGAGTCTTATGTATGTTATGCATTGCACTAGACCAGACATAGCACATGCTATAAGCATGTTATGTCGATTTACGAGTAATCCAGGTTTCGAACATTGGAAAGCTATTTTCAGAGTTTTAGCTTATTTGAAAGGAACCGTTACCTATGGTTTATCTTATAAAGGATATCCTGCTGTAATAGAAGGATATAGTGATGCAACCTGGAACAATGTAGAATCCAAATCCAAGTTTACGACTGGATGGATCCTTACGTTAGGAGGCGCTGTGTCTTGGGTTTCCAAGAAACAGACCTGTATATCTGACTCAACAATGTTGTCAGAGCAGATTGCATTAGCAGATGCTTGTAAGGAAGAAGAATGACTTAGGAATTTATTAATAGAAATCTCATTATGAAAGAAGCCATCTCCAGTAGTCTTGATTAACTATGATAATCAGGCTACAATATACAATGTCTCTAATAAGACATATAATGGAAAGTCTAGACATGTGAGTCTAAGACATCAGATGATAAGACAGTTACTCAAAAGTGGAGTAATAACTGTTGATTACAGAGAAACAAAGAAAAACTTGGCTGACCCACTCACAAAGAGTCTTCCAAAGGCAATGGTTGCTATAAAATCAAAGGAAATGAGACTAAGGTCTGTGAATGAAGGTTGATCATCCTTAACAGAAACCCAACTTATGTTTTGAAAAGGATAGACAAAGTTCAATGGGTACCAACAAGTTAAGAGAATGATTATGGAACACTAAATCAATAATCCCATAAGGTTTAGTGTTGGATTCTGCAAGAACAAAGGATGGATAATATATCCTTAATAAGTCTAGTTGTCTTAAAAGGGTGTAACGCAGAAATACCTTAAGAGACTTACCTATATGAGTATGGAAATCAGGTCGTTTCCTAAGAAAGTAAGAATGCTTTCTAAAGTAGACTTATGAACTCAGGATTTCAGCACATGGCCATTAATGTGCTGAGCATACAGAACACTCTATATACGGAAATCAGTATGTGTGGTTGTTCCGGTACTATCACTGGGAGTACTTGGTTCAAGATACGTTCACCATAGACCTCGATAGAACTTTGAATGGTTTACACTAAGTGAAGGTTCAAATCCAAAAGATACCTATCATTTATGTATTGGTTTTCACGATAATGCAAAACTTGATCTTGAAACTACATTGGCTTGATCCCACTTGGGTATGTAGGTAGTCACTCTAGTGATACAGCCGTCTATTTTATTTATTTTACTTATTTTGAAAATGGGGGGAAATTGTTGGAAATTTTCAAAATAATTTTGGGTTTGGGTTTGTTTAAGAAGAGGGAAGAAGAAGGAAGAAGAGGGGATAAATAGTCCCACATCTAGGAAATTAAAAGAACATATTGATTTATATATGGATTTCTCTAAGAAATGTTGGGCCCTTTGGGCATCCAAAGCTTTGCTTTGATGTGAGGAGGGAAGTTATGCATCACCACCACACGCGCGCCGGCATCGACGCCGTCCGACGGGCCGGGCCGGGTTTGTGTCTAAAATAATGAATTAATTTTTGTTAACGGGCCGGATGCAGAATTTGAACGGACAGATTTTTGGCGGGTCATTTGAATGAAGGGACGCGACCGTTTATAACGGTTTCGGACTGTTACAAACAGACACGACCGTTTGTAACGGTTTCGGACTGTTGGAAAGGATGCGACACTTGACGAATGGACACCTCCTCACTACTATAAATAGTGACGTCCAGGAACCATCACTAAATAACAATCTCTTTTCTTTATACCTTCTTCTTCTTCCTCCAGATCTGCGACGTCCAGAAAGTGTTGCAGAACACTGCATTATCACCACAGTTTGCGACGCCTGTAAGGTGTTGAAAACACAGAAACGGTGCAGATCAATTTTCTTCTTCTTCTTCATTCTATTCTCTACTAAATTGCATCATCAGAGATCAAATTTGAGTGTGATCGGATCAAAATTGTACAAGTTTTGAATACAATTACGCTGTTTCAAGGCTTCATTGAATCCTGAAGTCGATAGTTCGATAACACGTTTGTACATGTTGGGTTGAACTATTGTCTAAAAGAATCTACGCAGTAGATCCTTGAAGTCAGAAACACAGCAGTTATCATCTTTATCATTCTCGAATCATCGACAGAATTATCCAACAAACTTTATCCTTTATTCGTCCCTGCTCACACCATAAGTCTGTAAAACAAACAACACATATAAATATATTCAGACTCAATAGTCAGTAACCGTCAAAGTACTACGACATGAGCATATATATACAACCATAAGAAAGTTTGTAGTGAATGGTTGTAATTTAATGCAGTAAAAAGGTATATCATGCATTTAGTAGTCGGTGAAAATTTGAAATGAGCATAAATATCATGCATTCAGTAGTCAGCGAAACATATATATTCAGTTTTAACTTACTGTTAATGTTTTAACTTAGTTTCTTACTTAAATAGTCTATAATTGCTCAGTTTCTTCTTTACTGCAGTTTCTTTGCTTCTTGTTTATCTTCGGACTTGGAGAATGGAGACTGGAGTAACAGTATCTTTGAACTTGGAGAAGAGACTGGAGTTTCTTACTTAATGTATCGTATATTTATGCTATTTGGAATTGTATTAATGTATTGTATATTTGGAGTTTGAAACTCAGAATCACTAATGTTTTGTTTGTATTTGTTACGCCAATGAACTATGATTTAGGGACTATGAATGTTCATGTATGGATTAAATCATGTATGACTACTGAAAACTCTGCACCTTGTTTCAGTTCTGAATGTGTCCTTGATCGTTCAAATATTATCTGTTCGGTCTAATTTAAACGGTTAAAATTAACCGTATTAATTCAATGGCTAACTGTTTAAATATAACAGTTAACCACGGTTAAAATTAACCGTTTTGGTTGGTACAACCGTTCAGTAACTGTAAGACGGTTAACAGAATCAGCTTTGATTTATGGTTAACCTTAAATATTAACCGACCGTACTCCCTCTTAGCAATCACTGAGCCATCTCAACCAGCGATTATCACTATTATAAGATACAAACGCTCTTGTACTATTCCACAACTTATTCAATAATACACTATTTAACTACCGTTATTTGTCAAGTTAGATCCATTATTTATCATCCCCACTGTCTGCACAGTACAAACTTTTATTTTCGTGATTTAAATGAATTGCATTTCAATTTCGACAAATATCATCTGTATAGTTCTTTATTTTAGCACAACTTCCTCTATCGAATGACTGTAAATCGATATAAGAAAAATAGTAAGGACAATCTGCCCATGTGAGTGACTGTAAATCGCAGAAATATGAGGAGAATCCCACATGTGTATACACAAACATGTTTTAGGTAAACAAATTGAACACAAAGAAGCTTAGCAATAAGCGCAAGCACTGGTACGTTATTTCATAGAACAGAAGTATTTCTTATAATAACTGCAAACACTGGTACATTATTACATTGAAGAGAGAGTATATCAACAGAGAAAACTGTCCAAAACAAAAGCAAAAAAAAAAAAACAGAAAATAGAAATAAAAAAAAACAAAAAAAACAAAAAAAATATATGGTAAACATCAAGCATAATACCACCAGATAATACCTACATACTCACCCACAAATTCAACACAAAATGCACATTCCAGCATACCTAATGCACACAATTGCTTAATGTACACGTAGAGGATCACTGCTGCTTTTTTAGAAGACCAGTCTCGACAACAAACAAAGAACTTGGTACATATACTACATACATATTCAGCGACAAGTTCAACACCAAATGCATATTCCAGCATACCTAATAATACTAGAACAATGTCTTCATAACGCATAAAGACCGGATAAAAATGCATAACATATATGTATAAAAAAAGGAAGAAAAAAAGAGGAATCAGTGAAGAAAATCTTTCATAGGGTCATCATGGTGCACCCTCTTCATCCTGTAAGCCTCCATATCTTCAGCAGTAACTTCATCGTTCCACTTCACATTATACTTCCTCTTCCTCTCATCCCTCTCCTCCTTCTTCCTCATCTCTTCCTTCTTCAACGCTTCCTGCAACTTCTTCTCATCCAGCACCAAATCATCAGGCACTTCAGTTCCCCAAGTAGCAAGGTTCTTCTCCTCCCTCTCCTTCACCTCCTCCTCCATCTCCTCCTTCCTCTTCACGTTCTCCCTCATCAAATCCCCTGCTGCTTCAGCCGCCTCTATGCCTGCTAACCCGGTACAGTAACTGTTCCTTATCGTTTGCTTGCAGCATAAATACCCCCATTGAAAGTTACTCCACCATGAACCCCATACACTAGTATGGTTATTTATGTACACATCCTCTTCGTACTTGCTACTCGGTAGGGCAGTCTCCTGCCCTTTCACTATCCTACCCGCCCTATCGTACTCAACTTCCCTTTCACTCTGCCCTAGCAATAGCTCCTTAGGTATCGATTCGGTAGCAGCAGCATTGCCATACTTTTCCATTATGGACTCTTTGGTCTGCGACTTCAGCTTTTCTTTGATCACTTTGAAATTCTTGAACAGAAGCTCGGCTTGAGAAGGTGCAGCTTGCATGTGAATGTCCTGCCCTTTCTCAAAGGCCTCCCATGCATGTAAGTTCAGCTGCTTGAACTCCATGGCTTGGCCGCTAGTCCTGTACTGATTGTCACCACCGTAGAATTTCTCATTTGGATCGCTGTCGGGTAACGGGTCCTCGCGCATGGAACGGGTTTTTGGGTCGTAATGGGCTGAGTTCACATCCAGATTCAATAAGTATTTGGCGGTGTCTTCCCGAATACGCAGGTTTCTAACGGTTCCTGTGCTACCACCACCCGTTGTACGAACACGTTTCTCCACTTTGGCGAAGTCCATTTGCTTACTTTCGTCGACTTTTGCCTCGTCTACTTTTAGGTCGTCGTTGTCGTCATCTTCTTCTTGGTCGCTACCTGCAAGGTTTTCAAAAAGGATTTTTATTGTATATCATAAATTTTAAACTTTAAATTGAAAATGGATTTAAGTTCATATCAAGGTTGTAAAAACAGCTAGGCAGAATCTAGACGGTAAGCGTGAATTAGAGATTAATCATTTAGGCGGGGTTAATCAGAGTTGGGCATTTTTGATAAACTCGAAGTATTTTGATAAGTTACTAATATTTTTTAGTTTTAATTAACCCAAAATGAAATTTTAGGGGTTTGGATAAGTTTGGGAGTTGCCAATGAGGCAAAGACCGCTTGAAACTAGCATGTAGATGCTTAAATGAGACATCAAGCCTCAACTATTGCCTAGCAAGTGCTTATATTCCTATTTATATGCTTAGATGATGTAGTATGCCTCGTCTCGGCAGGTCTAGATAGATAACTAGGCGGAAAGCTTTGCTTAGCACCTAAGCGAGGGCCCATAAGGATTTTTACAACAGGTTCAAATATATATGTCCGTGTGCGCGCGCGCCCCCCAGCCCCCACCCTCTTGTATGCTAGAAATTTTGATCAATGTAAATTATAAAATGACATTTAAATATGGGGAAGAATCTCTACACTCAAATTTCTTACTCAAACAAATGATCATTGGATGCAAAGAGAAAAATATGGCTAGGTGGTCAAAACCATAATTAAACCTTAACAGTCAAATTAATTTGAGCGTTAAGAGCCTTTCTTCATGTGTGCAAATGCATGGGTTCTTCTTCCCATTTTAAGTGTGAAACAGATTTTCGTATTTGGACTTCTAAATCTATTCTGAACATTATTTCTCTCTCCTGTTCCACCTGTATTTTGTTAGGGAAACAATAAATATCTAGTTGTGAACCCAAATAAACATCTTGATATTCTTTGTTTCAGCATGGAACGAATGTCTCTCGATCAAATTTTGAATCGTATTTCAAATCAAATCATAACTAGTGAGATTTGATTTAATCAAAGACTTAAATCCTAAAAAAAATTAATACGTTTGAAAAGGCTACCTGAACCATCGCCTCCACTACCACTGTTATTATTCTTCTCTTCTAGCTTCTTCAACTGTTGCTCTTTGAGAAACTTTCTTCGGGCTTCATCTCTAGCTTCATATCTTTCAACTACACGGGCATAGGTTGCAGGTTCAAACCCGTTCCAGCGATCACGTTTGCCGTCGTAGTCGAGGGCGAAGCTCTCGATTTTCTCATCGGGAGCTATGTTCATGTTGGTGTGCTTAGCACCCACTTTTCTTGGTCTATCCATGCATGATTTTTTGTCATGGGTCATGGCACCACAGTTTTCACAAGCGCCTTTACGATATTTTTCTGCTTGGTAGATTTTGGCTCCTCGGTCATACCATGCTTTAGTGTAGTTTGGGTCACTTTTCCATTTCCTTTGATGCTTTAAACTTGGTCTTTCGGCATTAAGGTACCATGGGGCAGAGGACATGTATTGAGGTATGTGAGGATTGATTTCTTTTCCATCTTCATCGAGTTCTGCTGGAGCTAGCCCTGCCTTACGAGCTTCTTCCAATTCAAGTTGTTTTCTGTGATCTTCTCGAGATTTGAATGATACTGGAATCAACAATAAGGTAGAATAGTTTAGTATTAATATCACAAGCATGTTATAGACTGAAGAAAAAGAATGGTACAGGGAAGATATTTGCTTAAGCAAAGCACACAGAACAAAAGATACCACATAGGTAACTTAATCTCCAAAAGTTGCTTAATTGATGTAGTATTAATTGTTACACTACCAAGTGATACTGAATGAATTGAAAAATTACAATTTCAATCAAACATGACAAATTCACACTTAACCCCATCAAATACCATCAGCTAACTAATTGAACAGCAATTTAGGGTGTGTGTGTTTTTATTCAATAGTCGGAAAGTCAGAATTTAGGGTCTAGAACCTGTGATTAAACAGCCTATGTTGGAAATCACCCTAACGGTTTACAACTATTGATCACCCTAATGGTTTTTAACAGCAATTAGTTAGCTTCTGTGCAAGATGTGAGATCACCCTAACAGCAATTAAACAGCCTATGTTGGAAAGTCAGAATTCAGACATATTAAAGCCGTTTGTTTCAAATGAGTATTCCCAATCAGATCCTATAAATCAGCGATTCTAAACAATTTCTTTCTCACTAACGCATCTACAAATCCATCCATTTCCAGCAAGTTTAGCTTTCCTTTGACAAGCTGTAGTCTCCATTAGCTGTACCAATTATTTCATCACCTCCAATAGTATGCTTCTAATACTCATCAACTATCAGTAGCTGAAATTGATATTGTTCGATGAGGTAATATAAAGCTTATATCCATGTTTTTTTTCTCTTTGTTGATTTATGCAAGTAATAGTTGATGCAAAAATTGCAAATTTAAAATAATATTTTTATTGCATAAAGATAAAGATGATAAACTTACCGCTTTCTTTTATTTGTTCATCTTTGTGTTGTACATAGGTTACTGTTTAGCGGTATAACAATTATTCGCATTGAATAAACTAATTACTTTTAGATTTCAATGTTTTCATTTTCCTATGTTACCAAGTATTTTCAGCTTCACATATTACATTACATACAATGAAAATATTATAATTACATCTCATCCTTTGTATATGAGTTACAAAATTTTGTTTTATTTAGTAAGTTCTTAATTAAAAGTTACAAAACGAAAACAAACAACTTTCTATATTCAACCTTCAGATTTCAGATTTCAGATTTCAGACTTCAGAATTTAGAATTCAGCATAAACAAACGCAACCTTAATTTCATCCCCAAAATTTCGGCCGAAATTAACAATCTTTGAAATAAGCAATCAATCCACTCGATCCCCAAAAACTCACGATGACTTTGAATAATTCAAAAATAATATCAAATTTCATTAGTTGCAAAACATGAATACATATTTTTGCAGTAATTCAACATATAAAAGGACGAATATAGAAATCGATGACATACCTGACGCCGTCGCCATTGTAAAATATGGATGCAAAAGAATTAGGGAAAATAACCCTAAAAATTATACAAGCACGAAATATGATTCAGGCTGGATATCACGAGGCCCTATATCTTTCTACAGAAAAAGCTAAAAGGCCAAACGTAACTTGGGCAGGAGAGAAAAATTATTGGGATAATTCCTCTTTTCAGCCTATTTCCACGGCTAAGATCGTTCCGAATCCAATCCTGGAATAAATTGGGCCTTAAAGCTTAATTGTTTGGATAACGAGTTAAGCATTTAAATTGGGCTAACCACTGGACAGGATCAGCATCCAGCCCGACCCGGTTAAAATTCTGTTCAATCTGGGTCGATAAGATGATATGCGGTGCTGCAGCCATGGCTTGTCGTTTTTAGTTTTGTGTTTTCGTTTATACAAAAGCGCGTCCGTTGTATGTATTGTTGAAAAACAAACAATTTTAAAAAATGAAATTAACATGTAAAATAGAAAACAAGTTTATTTTGTTTTTCGTATTTCGAAAGATAACAAAAGCACGGAGAACAATCCAGCTACTTCGTTATCCGTTGGTCGTCGAAATGGCTAAGAATTATAAACCTTCTTCTCTTATTTCTTACTATTTCTTAGTGCAAGTTGAAAACACAAAATTCAAAATACAAAATGAAACCAAACAGGCCCTTAGTGTTTTATCCGTTCAAGCAAATTAGGTTGTGCTTCATCAAAACTAAAAAATAAAATAGTAGTGGTGAATCGAAAAAATCTAAATAAAAACGGAATGATATGGTCGAAATAGTAATACGGCAAAGATCCATTGAAAATTACATAAAAATAACGTAAAGGTATATTGTTTTAATCTTTTTTTTTACGAAGGTTCTAATTTTTTGCGTAAACATCGTATTAATTTTAAGAAAAATGTCACCTTACTCCCCTAACCATTTTTGGAATATTTTTTTAACAGTCTGCTTTAAAATTGAGCATGTGTATAGCTTTCCAAAATTCTTTTCATCGAACTATTCTAAATTATTACGGTATTACAGTTTCTAATGTATAATGATGAGTCTTGATTTTTTTAAAATTTAATTTGCAAATATTTTCATTTATTAATCTTTAGTTATCTTTTATCAACAAAATCCATCATGATGTTACAAAATGTTATTTTTGATTGACGAAGAATAAAACCATTGTGGTTCGAGCACTAATGGAGTGTCAAAATCATTGTGACTAACCTATTATTATAATAAAATTATATTTTACAAAATAAATCAACTTATCCATTTAATTATTTTGTTGAGAAATAATTTTAATATGTGAAGTATTACAAACTTGTATTTAAATATTTAATTTTCCAAAAATAACTAATTAGCTATTTGTTTGAAATGTAACTTGTTGATTTGTTTTATTTACGTAAAGTGAGTAAAATTAATGACATGAAAATTATTTATATACTTAATGTAGAAACATTGAAAGCATACAAGGTATTTTGACATTAGTTTAGTTATGAAGAATTCATTTGAAAGCGGTAGTGTATTCAAATTAGCAATGAATGATTATGCATTTAGCCTGAATCGAATTTATGACTTTTGACTTGGTTATATACTTCAACAATGATTTAATGAATGATTGTGAATTTAACAAGACTCGAGCTCGTGGCATTTTCGTTAGCTACAAGTCCAAATAATGAATTAATGAATGACTATTCATTTGGCGGGTCTAGAACCTACAATTTTTCTTAGTTGCATATCTTCTTTATCAATAGTTGTAAACCTTTACTATCGCGCTTTTTAATGTAGAAGTGAACTTACCAAAAATATACTTGAATCTTGCATAGAAAATCACAAGTTCGAATCCCACTTGAACTAACAAAAATATACTTGCATCTTGCATCTTGCATAGAAGATCACAAGTTTGAATCCCACTTATAATAAAACGCGTTTCATATTTTTATAAGGTTATGAGTGATAGTGGGTATGCCTTACGGACAATTATGTAACATACACTAAACTTTTATGTATGAATTTTGTTCAAAATGAAAGTATGTTATATGGTTTTTGTTTCTATTGTATGTGCATATATCATATATATATATATATATTAAATGTTGATGATAACATTCATACATACCATATGAAATCCTTAGGAATAAGTATTGAACCGATTGTAGTTATGAATATGTTCGTAATAATGAGTATTGAATCGTGTGTATATAAATAAAGTCAAGGTGATTCGAGAAAGGGATATTAATTCCTCCACGAGACTAGTGTACGTCTCTCTCCATACAATGGATGATGATTTACACATAACTGCTTGGGATGCCAAGATGTTACGTACTAGTTGTTGTAGATAATCAACAGAACGACTCATGGAGAGTCTTTTGTAGGTTAGTTATATCCAAGAAAAATAAAAGATCTCACGTGACAATGTATAAGATCTTTTGACTTGAGAGCACCATGGATCTTGTATACCAAGGCCTTACTTTAATCATGGTTAATCATATGATATCACTTCATGTTAAGGCCATAGTTGGGTATGAGATTAGATATTCGAAGTAAAACACTACTCAAAAGAGCATTTGTCTCATTCGATGTAGAAGGTCAGTGTCACCATAATTGGGCTTTGACACGAAGTTAGAAAACTCCGGGCAGAGTAAATTTAGTCAATTGATAATTATTATAAATATAACTAAGTTTCAGAGCTTAACTTCACGATTAAATAGGGACACTACTAGGGTTTCAACAATGACCTAACCATAGATGTCTAAGTGATATGGTTTTGACAAAGAGACAAATGTGCACTTATATGTAACATAAATGTGATAGAGTTAGGGGTATGTCCTATGAACAATTATGTAATTTATTACATATATCTAACTCGAAAACTAATCTTGTTCAAAATAAAATGTATTTTCTTTCTATTATATACTAGTTATAATGTGTTATAAATAATTGATTATTCAATTTAAGTATATTTAATAAAAATATATAAATGGTGTGTTTTGTGATAGTAATTACATGATGTTGTAATCATGAGCAATTTATCACAATATAATAAACACAGTTTTGAATATTCATAGTCGAATTGTATATAGACTGAATATCAATGCATCAATTGAGACTAGAGTATGTAAAGCTCTCCAAATGTTAGGCAATGTATTACTCATTGTTGTTGGAGGTACCAAGGATTTACGTACCGATTGTTATTGGATAACTATCGAATGACTTACTCGATAGTTTTATGTTGGTTAATATTACTAAGATCAAATAGAAAATATCAATGTGATAATATTACATAATTTCCTCGACTTGAGAATACTATTAAGCTTCAATGTGAAAACTCCACTTTAATTAAAGTTAAATCGTGACATGACATCCATCGAACGATTATAGTTGAGTCTTGGAAACATTGGAAGTGAAACACTATTCAATATAGAATCCATCTTTATGGTTATATGTTGTTAGTATCACGATCAACTAAAGTCAACTTAAAATCAAAGTCTCTGGCCAGAGTAATTTTGTTAATAATAACCATTATTATTGAACCAAAGATTTTGTGTTTTGACTGCAAAGATGAATATGGACGATGTTGGAATTTTGATCATTACCAAATTCCATAAGTCCTAATATGATATAGTTTTAATGAAGAGAATTAATGTAAATAACTATCACTATCGAGCAACGCTTAAATAAAGTAAAATGAGATTTTACCGAAGCTCTGTAAGTGATAAATTTTGCCATAATGTCACATCACCTACTAATTGATGCGTGAGCGTTCATATTTGAACTGTTCGATATTAATCGCTGATTGAATTTACACCTAAGAGTCACACAACTAAAACGTTGAGTACTCCTATTACCACCCGATTTAATTAACTATAACTATTACAGATTAATTAAATTATTTCATATTTATGAAATATTAATTATAAAATTTAATTTAATTTTTTTTTGATCAATATTAAATAGTGTGTATATAATAGTTATAAACACTACAAGAAAATGAGATTTTGGTGGCATTAAATAGCAGCGTTTTGAACGTTAAATGCAACTATTTCACCGAACCCAAGGTAATTGCAGGGTTTGAATTTTAGATAAGTTCGTTGATATTTCTAGGCGGTCTTATTTTCATTTCCCGCTAACGCCTACCTCCTGTGCCATCTTATTTTCATTTTTTGCCCCAAAAAGAAAAATAGAACCCTTAAACAACTCCATTATTGGATTCCTTAAGCAACTCCAATAGTCTCCACTCCTCCTCTTCCCCTAATCCTTTGTTTCCTCGTTCTTCACCTTCTTTCCTCATGCCTTCCTCCTAGCCCGGCCCAAGGGCAAGACAAGCAAGACATTTGTCTAGGGCATCAAATTGCATGGGGCAGCAGAAATTTTGTCTTTCTTCGAAAAATTGTGAATCAAATCGCGGCGCCCCTCTTCCAACACGAGTATACGACATCGCGAGCACCTCTATCTACCATGCCGTAGCCACCTCCATCAAATCGCAGTGCCCCTTCTCAAGAGTGAGTATACAACCCCGCGATCCCCTCTTTACGATACAGTAGCAACATGCGCGACTACTCTCCTCCATCGATCACCACATGTAAGTTGTCACTTGTTCAATCCTAATTTTTTGCACTAGATGAACTCTGGCTTGCTGCATCTAGAATTTGGATGTGCGCTAATTATAATTCACAGTTTACTTGCCTAGATTTTAGTTTTTTTAAGTATGATTTTCAGAGGCTGCTGTTGTCCATGAAAGTGAAGGCTTAAGGATGAAGCACTACCGCCTACTGTTCTGCTAAAAATAAAAATATGGCTATTCTAATTAATTGAGGGTTTTTAAATTATCAATCGTCTTGAAATCAATAAATTTATGCATTGGCTACAGATCTAAAATTCTTAATCCCAGTAAATGTCTATTACGATTCTATGATTTTTTTAGTAAACCGTCTTCATTAATTTCATACACTGACTTGATATTGGTTAATTTGGTTAATGATCCAAGATTTAAGAATTTATGATAAATATTTGGCTTTCTTATTGAATTTTATCGTAAAAGCATATATTCAAACAACTATAATGCAAAAAGATTAAGTGGATTGGTTATTATTTTAATTAAAAATGAGTACTTGGGGTAAATTTAACTATAATAAGTTAGACAAAAAAGCTTAGTATTTCCGAAAGAATCGGACTTGTATGGCCAGAGCAATTTTTAGATATGTTAGCAAAAAGCATTGGTGATGTTTTGGTGATATTAATAAGAATAATCCTTTGCGCTCATGCAAGTCTTGTGGAACAGTTAGTTCGTTTAAGCAAGTAGATCAGAATGTAAAGGGCTTTGCAGATATTTGTTCATTTTATGAATATGATTGGAGTAGTTTTGTAAGTAAGAAGAGAGAGTCGTCTTATGTGATTGTAAGTAAAAAAGCGGTCAGGGTATTTCTTTCTGTTTGGGTTCGAAGGAGCTTAAGGAAATATATTCAGAATTTGAGGGTGTCTACAGTTGGTGTGGGTATTATGGGATGCATAGGGAACAAGGTATGATTCTATGGTTCTAATCAATGTGCATCATCATTATCTTGTGATAATCTTAGCTTGGTTGAATTAGTGTCTATATGAACATAAATGTTACAGGTTGTTGCTTCTCAAGATTGGCCAGAGGTAACCAAATATGTTGGGTTGGTATGTGCACAAGCACATCGTCAGGAACTCATATAAGATCTATATAGTGAGTGGACCGATACTAAGGGTGCAAAGCACTATGGTGGAATGATCAGGTTTGTATATTTTGTTTTTAATCTGTAATTCTCCAGTTGTACGAACTCTTGCAGTTGCTAAAAACATCCGTGACCTTTACAGGGAGCTGCTTATATCCTTTAGGAAATCAACCGGGCATAAACCTGAGCGAATAATCTTTTACTGGTATGTGGCGATACATTCTTTTCCATTGTATACCGTGGTTAGCTTGACTTATTTCAAACTGTGCCTAACTCAATTTATACTGATAAGCATATTATGTTTTTCAACCGACTGAATTAATTTTGTTTCTCAGAGATGGTGTGAGCGAAGGGCAGTTTTATCAAGTACTTTTATTTGAACTTGATGCGATTCGAAAGGTAATCAAGTTTTCAACCATACATGTTCATTTTTATGGTTTAATGCTACAATTTTATGCAACTCATTCCTTTCTATTTTTAGGCCTGTACTTCTCTTGAGGCAGAATATCAGCCCTTTATAACATTTGTGGTTGTCCAAAAACATCATCATACACGATTATTTGCAAATAATCATAGAGACTTGTCATCTGTTGACAAGAGTGGAAATATATTGCCTGGTATCTTCTTTGAATAGCAGCCAAGTCATTACTAGTTATTTTTGCAGACCACCTTTGCACACAAAATTTATGTTGACAGATTGCTTTTTATTCAAGCATGTTTTGTATTTCTTAATTTGCATGCTACCTGATTTCAGGTACTGTTGTTGATTCAAGCATTTGCCATCCAACTGAATTTGACTTTTACCTTTATAGTCATGCTGGCATTCAGGTAAGTTTATCGAATGTACCATTCTACATTTTATAGCAGGCAAATGTTAGTAAAGCTTCAATACTAATTGTTAAATTGGCGATGTAAATTCTAACAGGGCACAAGCCGCCCAGCGCATTACCATGTCTTATGGGATGAAAATAAATTTTCTACTGATGCTTTGTAGACACTTACAAACAACCCGTGTCATACGTAATGAATTCATTCCTTAGATTTAACTATTGTTGTTTATTGTCATCATATTGTAAACTAAACAATGTTCTATTTTGTAGCTATGCAAGGTGCATAAGGTCCATCTCTATTGGTAAGCTATTATCAACTTACTTTATTCGATATATTTTTAGTGCTTTGTTTGATTTTCTCATTTGACGATTTGTTTTGCACATATGCTTATGTTAATTTCATTTTGCCACTGTAAAATATAGAATAACTTATGAGCTCAAAGGGGGAACTGAAACAAGAAAACACCTTTTGGAAAAGTTAAAAAAATGAAAATGCAATTGAGGAAAATGCAATTGAGGAAAATGCAATTAAGGTATTTTAATGTGTTAGAAAAAGTTGGTAGGAATTTATGGTTGTTTAAATAAAAGATTACCAAATAACACCAATGCTTCATTCATTTGAACAGTTTAATGTGGTAAATTGTCTAATTATTTTTCTTAAAATGATGTTGTAAAGTCGTCTTGTAATAAATAACTTTCATAGAGACAACATACTCTAATCTATTTAATTTATAAAGCATGTATTTGGAATCGTGTTCTTGGGAGGTGCATGCATTCTTATAGTATAAAACCGGCCTTTACAAGGTCATATAAGGTTATGGTAAATAATGTTATCTGATTCAAATGGTAAATGCAGTTCCACCAGTGTATTATGCACATTTGGCTGCTTTTAGAGCTCGGTTTTACATAGAGCCTGATACCAAATAACACCAATTTGCTTTCTCTCTGTTATTTGGTTGGTGCGTAGCGCCAGAAAAACTCAAGACTCATGCTTGTAAGTATTTTGTATGAATATTGCTGGTTTGCTCATTGAATATGTTTATGTAATTGCTACTTTGTGTGTGACAAGTTGTGTGCTACTTGCATGTGTATCGTATCTGTTTCTTATGTTTGTCTGTTTCATGTTTGGCCTGTTTCAATATCCCATGTCCGAATTGTAAGAGTGCACGTTTTATGCTTTATACCTTTATTAAAGGTGGGATTCCAATTTGGATAAGAGTGGGATTTTGATGTGGAAGCGGCTGAATCCATTCTATATTTATAAAAGTTGGGACATGCTTCTTAAGCTTTAGAGAATTTTAAGAATTAGATGTTAAGTTTTCCTTTATTCATAATTTGGTTGTCTTTGGTTCTTTCTTTTATATCTTTAGAAATTTTAAACAATAAAAAAAAAACCAAACGAATCCTGATCTGCTGGTCTTTGCCGTTTACAATGCTCTTTTATTTATCATTTGTCCTCTTTTGGTTACATTCTTGATTGATTACAATTCCAAACGTTCTGGAGAGTCAGAATAGAAGCAGCATATGCACTAGCACATACAACATCTGAGGTACTGAACGAGCATATGCATTAACTTATTTTTATTGATCCTTTATGCCACTTATTATATATAATTGTATTTTTGTGTACTTGATAATGTTCCTTGTTTTAAGGACACTGGCTTTGCTGGTTTGCTTCATTTGATCAAGTTCTATACAAGTCGAAGATTTGATGCAGACATTGGGTGGCCTAAGTAAGCCATTTTATATCATTCTATTTCACTTTTATCCTTCTATACTCCTAGATTTGACTTGGTAACTAATGTTTACTGATTTATCGTTATTTTTGATACATAGGCCTAATAACTTTCACGATGTGCCAGAATACTTTGTACTTGAGCCATTTTATATCATTCTATCACACACACTGTAATAGTCCAAAGAATGTAGAAGAGTGATCAATGTAACATTATGTATGTAACAATTTATTGATGTAGGAAAAGAAGATTAGTGTTTATACAATGTGCTTCTATGTTGGGTCATGATAACGAGGTGGCAGATTGGGTTGAAAGTGGGAGAGAAATAAAGAGCAGTGTGTCGGATATGAGGTAAAATGATTCAATGCATGGTGATCTTTGTGTGCATGTTAGAATTGGTTAAAATGGCATTTCAGACTCAGTTGCAATGCATAGTGTTACACTGTATGATTCATTTTTAGCACATAGTTCCATTTTGATGTTGCTTTGCTTGTTTTTTCTTGCAGTTGATGCAAATGGAGCAATCCATTGTAACCGAAGGACACAAGGAAATGAAGACTTCTGCTGGTGGAGTGCTATGTTATTCCTTGATGTATGATGTCTCATTTAAGACTTAGTTGTGCATGTAATTAATAAAAAATTTAAGTTAACTAAATTTTATATAGAAATTAACTAAGTATTATAAAATTATCAAGTTTATAATAATAGTAATAATAATAATAAATTAACTAAGTTTATGAGAAATTTATAAGTTTGAGATAATTTGTAAAAATTAACCAAGTTAATAAAATTTAAGTTAATTAAAATATAAGTCATGACATTTAAGTTTTACTAATTGGGATAATTTAAAAGATTGAGTTAATATAAATAAATTTATAAATAAGTTAACCGAGCTTTATAAAATTTAACTAATTTTTAAAAAAATTAACCAAAATTTTAGAAATTAACTAAGTGTTATATAATTTGACTACGTTTTATAAAAATTAAATAAATTTATACAAACTAATTAAATTTTATTAGAATTTAACTACGAAAATAAGTTTTTAAAAATTAAATAAGTTTATTATAAAAATTAACCAAGTTTTATTAAAATTTAACTAAGTTTTATTAAAATTATTTAAATTTAAGAAAAGTTCAACTAAGGATGTTTGATATATTTTAAATATGAAACAGTTTCATAATCATTTGTTGATTGTTAAACTTGTCTACAGGTAATTAGCTTTTTAGGAGTAAAGACCAGCTGCAACAAAGAATTGTGGATAATCAAGTAATGGACATGTCTTTAATTGTTATATATACTATAACATTTTGTTAGTACTTGTCGTGTAAACTTGTTTATGAATGGTTATGGATTTTATGTGAATTTGCTCGGTTTGTCGAAAAACTATTATCGAAATGGTTATGGATATTATATTTGATTAAGTGATTAATGTGTTTTTTAGTTGTTTGAATATGATGATTATGTGATTGATTATTTGATTGTTTGAATATGAAGATTATGTGATTGATTGCTGGTTGTAATAAGACTATTATGTGAGCAATGGCTGAAAATGGTACAAGCCATTAATATGAAATAGTGGTGTGTACAGTATGCTACAAAACAGTTAATAAATTTTAGTAGCATTTAAAAAATGCTACTAAAATAAATGTAAATCGACTTTTGAAGTGTTGAAAAATGCTACAAAAGCTTTTAGTAGCGTTTCGGTAAACACTGCGATACGACATGCAACTAAAAGTCTGAAACTTTTTGTAGCGTTTCAAAAACCCTACAATAGGTCAAGTTTTGGTTCCGTTTTCTATAACGCTACAAAAAGTTCCAGACTCTTAGTTGCATGTCGTATCGCAGCGTTTATCGAAATGCTACTAAAAGTTTTGGTAGTGTTTTTGCAGCTCTACAAAAGTCCTTTTCTGGTGTAGTGAAACACACGTATCGATATATGATGTGAACGCGTTTGAATTAAATTTAAATGCATTTTTTATTGATCAGGGTTGATGCGGTATTAAGACCCATATAGTAGCCTAGGAGGCTGGCCACATCATGAAGTTGTGGGGGTGAAATGTTGATTCAAAAGGAAGTGATTTGGTAAGAGCGAAAGGTGGATATAGATCCCCTTTTCATTCCCTAAGATCTAGCCTATTTATTCATCTTTAACCCCCACTTTACTTCACTTTTCCGCTCTACCTAACACCTAATTTGGTCGACCTTTACTTCAGCCCTCCTCCTTATTTCAAGCTTCCAAATACACAAACTAAAACAAATTCGAAGGTCTGTGGTTGCTGCATTTAGATTGGTAACTCTATCTGAAGGCTTAAATCCTGATTTAAAGAGCGAACAGATTCAACATCTCAAAGTGTTTCATCTAGGCTTTGGATAAGGTAACAATCCAATTTATATCATTTTTTTATATATATTTATATATTATCTATCATAACATCATGCTACTTTATTTACGTGTATATTATCATGAATTCATATATACTTATGTCGTTAACGTTGGATGAATACAATTGTATATATGTGTTTAAAAAAATAAAAATTCATATATATATAATTATATATACCATTCGGTAATGATAAAGAAATTATATTTTTTTTCGCAAATAATTCAAAACATTTATTAGTTTTTAATACTAGTTTGATTTTAAAATACATATAGACATACACACACACGTTACATAAAATATACATGTAAATTTTATCAACATGTATACATAATATGTTTTCGAAAATCTTTTAAACAAGTATATATATGTACATACATTTTTCATACATTTTTTTAAATATAAAATATAACTTTTAAAATATTTATATATTTATAAAATGTATGTAATATGTACATATATATTTAATAAAATTTTGTATATATTTGTTTAAGCTTCTAATTTTTTTTCTTCATATTTAACGATTTTCATATGGAAATCAAAATAAAAAACAATTTTTAAACCATAAGATTTAAATGAATAAAAAAATTATTATTTCTGGTCGAATGTATATATTTATGTGTATATATGTTTTATTATATACAAAATTCTTAAATATTACTTCTATGCGCTTATATATATAATTATGTATATATATAAATCAAATAAGAAAACTATATATTTTAGGTTTTGAAATATTATATATATATTTACAATTAATACTTGGATTTACTAGATATTAGCTATGCAATTCGAGATCTAAGATTTAAAATTTGAATTTTAAATTTGTATTAGAACTTGAAATATTTATATTAAAATACATTTACTTTATACATATATATACAACACACATGCACACATATATATTTACATATATATAATTAATTTACAAATAATATTTTATAATATATATATATGTATGTATGTATATATGTATGTATGTATACTTATACACACATATGTATACACACGTATTAAATGGCACATATGTATATGAAGGAGTTAACATGTCCATTGTGGTGTAAATCCCAACAAATATACACAAACATGTTAAACCATGTACACATTTTATGTTGCATGTGCACGTACACACATATGTGTATATGATACACATATCATACTATATATTGATAATGCTATTTATATAATAAAACGTTATTATAATAAAATAAAATATTCATTTTATTTAAAATAAATTTAGATAAGATCTAAATAAATTTAGACTACATAGGTCTAATAAGATCTGAAAGGAATAATTTTTTTAAAATTTATGTATCTACCCCGCTACGTGCCAATCCAGTTTCAACAATGGTATCAAAGCCAAATAGTCTATGCGGTCTAAATTAGTTGTATTAGGGTTAATTTATTAAAGTCTACCCATATAGTATGACATCTAAACAAGTAGTGTCTAATGTTAGGTTTGGGTAATCAAGTACTTTGCCTTGCCTAACTACAGGCCTGACCCAAAAGGATGAGGTAGGCCCAAACGTTATTTCCAATATAAAAGCCCAAATTGATTTGGGCCTTAGCTAATTTTCAAAATATGTTTTGAAATTAAAATAAAATTTAAAATTTAAAAGGTTAAATTTAAATTAAATAAAAGATAATATTTTAAATTTTAAATAAGTAATGATTTTATAAATGTTGTAAAATAATTTCCAAATTTTTTTGAAAAATAATAATAATTATCGAAAATTATTAATTGGATTAATAAATTGTATAATTAATGTAAAGTTAATTAATTAAATTAAATAACATGTATATTGATATATGTAACATTATCTCAAGATGTTAAGGTAATATACATACATGCATACAACATATATACATATGTGTGTGTGTGTGTATGTATGTATATATGTATATGTATGTATGTATATGTATATAACTTTCAAAACTAATTCTGATTAATTAAAATTGTTTTAAATAAATAAATTAATTAAATGTTAATTAGTAAATAAAATAATACATATATATAGTATAGGTGTATAAATATAAATGTTACAGTGCACATATTTAATTTAAAACGTTTGAAATGAATAAAATAAAATTAATTAAAATGTTAATTAATTTATTAAATTAATTAAATAAGATTTAATTTATTAAATTAATATAAGATTTTACATAAGATTATTATATAAGTTAATTAAATTATAAAATGTTATACAAGAATTAAACTTATATAATAAAAAAACAAAACAGTAAGAAACCCAATTAGACTTAAGAAATAAATACATACATATGGTATGTATACTAAGATTTCTGACGTGTTCGATACATGAATCACAAAGATATTTCATAAGAAATACATAATTCCATAAGTCGATATCACTCAATTAAATATATTAAAGATTATGAATCTTCAACATAATTATTGTCCTTTATCATTTATTTATTAATAGATTACTTGCATACTCCTTAATTGGTGAGATTTTCTCAAGCTACAAATGTTGTGTTGTAATATTTATATATTGAATAGACGAGGTAAAACAACTAAACATATTTGTTGAGCTTTCCTCAAGCTATGTGCACTATACTTAGGTCATTGAGAAATGGTGGATACGAGTGAATAATTTCTCTTTACTTGTTGAGATTTCCTTAAGGTAAAGATGAGATTATGATAAAGACCACAAGATTAAGAGTAGTATATAATACAACCGATAAGGAGTTATCAATCGTACGTGGGCCTATGATTTGTTAAGCTTTCCGCAAGGTTAGAATCTCAAGGCATACGAGTCCTAACACCCACTAAAGAAATCAAAAGATTTCTATATTTCATCTTAGGATTTTGGAGAAACATAAAAGTCTAGTGGGAGACTTATTGAAAAAAATGAAATGGTAACATTTAACCTTTGTAATATTATAAGAACATCTGCTATTTACAAATTAAAATAATCTACATCGATAAATTTTGTGCTACTAATAAAATTAATAAAATGTTTATCAATTAAAGTATACAAATGAACTGAATTAGTATTGACAAATAGAACTATAGAATATATTAACCAATAAATTTTTACCTATTGACCTATGTAAGTGCCTAATTATACAACTACTAAATACATTCGGAAATTGGCCACTTACGTGTTTACTTGCCCGAGACCGTGTATTGTCTTCAATGAGTTTCAAATTCTAAAAGCAATACAAGGATATGAATATTTGATCCATTTCCTTGTCATTTATAAATGTTATATGGTGAACGGTCACCACTCATAATGTATGAAACTTCGATGAAACTGTTTCATTCGAAATAAGCAAGTAAACCATAGTATGAGATCATATATTCAATATGATTGAGTACAATCATGATCTTGTTATGTTAAATATAACACTAGACCGAAAGCTATGAATATAAGAATTTTATCATTGAAATGTCAGTTTGATCAATTTATGTAAAGTGCAACATATTTGATGTTCTTAAATATTAAAGATGACCAAATTCACTTTTGAAAATATATAGTTCTTTATGCTATTGTAGCAAGAGTTTCCTTTGAATGGTTTGACCACTTAGAAATGAGAGTGAATGTACAAGAAAGTTTAACCTAAGGCACGGTTGAGATGAAGAGAGTGAGTGGTCACTTTTTCTTCATAAAGAAACATCGGAAATGCCAATTGTAAAATAATAATAGATATTTATCTTTGGAAGGAGAAATATGATTCCCACTACAAAATGTATTTTCGAATAGGAAATTGTTTTCTATGAGATTTATTTCTTTGAGTTTAAAATATTTAATCTAAAAACTCTTGACTGCAAACTGGTTACAATAGATGGAATAAATAGCCTATATTAAGTGGTTGAGATCAGTTACTTATTTGATTTAAAAGATTTGAAGTCCGGTAATCCAGTCTCTATGTGTTATTTAAAAACCTGGAAGAAGCAACCGTTAGTTGCACCATAAGCAAGATTGGTTTAAATAAGTGGTTTTATATTTGGTCTACCTATCCTTAGTCCTACTTTCCCGAAGGTTAGTAAGTTCCATTTATATTTAATTAATTTTATTTGTTAACTTGTAATTCTTGTCCTAACTTAGTACTTATTTTTTATTAGGGAAAGATGAAAGGGCTCAACAAAATGCGGAATTTTTATTTTTTAAGAATGTCTTAAGCTTACCAGAAAGCCAACATTAACTCCACTTGGTGTTGAAAGGTAAGCTATTTAAAAGCTTGCAGTTTGATGATTCGTAATTCTTTATTTAAGAGGCATTTACAACCGAGGATTTCTAAGGCCTCGCCAAAACTGATAACCGAAAAGCCAATTTCGAAGGAAGGGGATGATCTAAATGCCCTCGATCATTCTAGTTCATTTGGAACCTATCTCAAGGGTAAAACTTAGGCCTAATCCACTAATCTTAAAATTTTATGTTTTAAGTAAAAGTTTTGTGACAACCCGCTTTTTCGATCCTCAAAAGTCAACACTAATACATCCACAGTATTCATGTGCCGAACATCTAAGTGTAGGAAAATTAGATCGGTGGGGTGAAAGAAAGAAAAAGACAGAACAAAATCTCACAACGTCACGAGTAATATAATATGCAATAGGTCTTTGCAAAAAGAAACTTTTATATACATACATAAATCAGAGTACTAACCTATCATCAGTTTGGACAGTTATAACAACTTGTCCTTAAAAATGTTGATAAATACAGACAAGAACAAACAGTGGAAGATAAAATGCAAGAATACATCTTAGAGGATCTAGCTCATCTCTTGAAGCTTCAAAGGTGTCCAGCTAAATCTGGAAAATATGCTCGGGCTGACCCGGACATTATAATAAAAATAACGCCTGGATCAGTCTGGTAAAACCAGCGTGAGAAACACAATCAAATGGATTTTTAATATTATAAAACCTTTCAAAATAAAGGTATCTTGTAAGATCACGCCACACATAAACATGGATGAGTTTTTACCTTATGATAACCAAACCATTTTATAGAAAATCTTATGATATTATAATAATGTCTAGAGGGGAAAATAAATATATAAAATTGCTGAAATGCTTGCATCTCACATTTCAACATAGTTGGACACAACTAAGTCTGCAAAGGCACGTATTGGAGATTGGATTTCCCTCAATGACAATGCTATTAGAGTACCACCTGGCATAGTACACCTCTAAAAAATATACAGAGGGCTCACATGGATCCCTACGAATCAGAGCCGGCCTGCCCCTTTAAAATGACAAGCCGGAATACATAATTCCCATGGCACCAAGGCTACCAAACAATGTGCACTAGCCATGGCCCCGCTTTTTTGGTGCGCACATATACCAAATCCATAAATATCGATTCTAGATCGAGGAAGACTGCTCCTAATGGTAGCTAACCACATAGATCTGAAGCATATCCAATGTTTTAGTCATTACCAGATTATAAGGCTTGTGATGTCACGATTACTTTTTTCCCATCTCTTAGCAAATCCCATTTGGAATACTAACACTGCTCTCCAGGCAACCATGCAATGTTAGCATTCATCCATATAAGCTATTCAAGACATGAACAAACTGAAGGCACTACTTCTACTACATCCAAATTGAAATCATCCTCAGGATTAGTAGCAAGTAGCCCTTGCACTTCAAAAAGCTCCGTCTTCGATTGCATTATCTCAAACCAGTCTTGGATCTCTTCCATAGCGTAGAATGCACATATGGTTTTGGAGTGGTTACGGTTTCGAGTCATCTCATATAAGTACACTCCCTCGCTCACCGGTCGCTCCAAAACCAAATCGATATATCCAGTAAACTCAACTCTGGTTCTTTTGGAAATAATCAGACAATACATAAGAGCGGAGATCACCTCCTAACCATTTAAGTGGATGGATTTCCTTATCCTTTTTCCTAGGAGAACAAAACGAGATTTATATGTACAATATAGCATCATCGAACATGACTGTGACATATAACCCCCGTGTTTCTCTTAGATATTTCCAAAGTTATATTTTGGCTAAGATTTGTTAGTCTATTATTTAACTATAAAATAAACAAGCAATCAACATAGATTTAATTCCATGTAGGATCCTCTTAGCCTATATTAATAAATCTTTCATAAATAAAAATCTCTTCCAATTATTTAATTAAAAATACCTTCACAAAAGATATATTCATGAAACTCTTATACTCTTTTCAACAGTTGGAAAAACATTCATATACTTATCTCACCGATATAAATATATTACAAACCATTATATTTTCAATACTTAGGAAATATATTCAAATACTTATCTCAACGGTATTAGGGGTGGGCATTTAACCGATTTAATCAATTTAACCGACTTAACCGACGTCGACCGAACCGCTTTAACCGATTATATTGGTTAACCGAACTTTCAGTTAACCGACCGACCTTAACCGATTAAATTCGGGTCGGTCAACGGTTAATACAATTGTCAACCGTTAACCGATCAAAATTTTGAAGCAAACAGACATCCGTTTCGTATTATTCCCAATACCCTAACCGGCCCGGCTCGTCTCCTACCCAAAACCCTAAAGTAAAACGTACGCCGCTTTCTTTCATTTTGTATTCCTCCTCATTCAATCAAAAAAAGTTCCCTAGATCCGCAAAATCAAAAGCAAAACTTCAATTTCGATCCATACATATCATATCTTTTTTGATCAATACATATCCACTATCGATTTTGATTTCGATCAATACACAGTGAATACATCCACTGTCGATTTAGCGAGGTTGATATTTGTGCTGCAAGCTTGCGATTCCCATCTGATTTTCATTTGAGGCTTTGAGAGAGGGTGATACTAGCCGAAAGAGGAAGAATGTGAGTTTGTTTCAAATTTTTACCTATTTATTTAATTATGTGTTTGATTATTAGATTGAATGATTAATGTTATAGGTTAAAATTTGCCTATAAAATACAGTTGTTAATGCATAGTTGTAATTAAACTGTATGTTAATGTATAGCTGTAATTAAACTCTAATTTATAACTGTATATTAATATAATATTAAATAGAAAATATCTATCATAAATCTCTATTAAAATGAATAAGTGAATAAACCTTAGAAAAACTCACATTATAAATTACAAAATTATTTCCATATATTTTATTAACTCTTATTTTTCCCAAGATTATTCTTATATTATCAAATATAAGAAGTTAAATTATAAAATTTTGAATTTTAATAAATTTTCTCAAATTTATTTATTCCATCTAGAAAGCCATTTTAATTTAGAAATTATCACTAATAAAATTTCTAAAGTTCATCTTAACATTAATTAAGAAAATTTTAAATCATATTTTAGATTTAATTCTTGGCAATCTCGACATGGGTTGTTACGTTTTCATTTACAATTCTACTAAGCATATTTCAGCATATATATATATATATTATAACAGTTTAAAATACCATAGTTAACACATTATACATAATCAAAAATTCACAAGCCAAGCTACCATACTTCATAAACAATGTATTAAGCATACAAATACTTTTGATTAAAAGTAATATTGCATACAAGCATACAACAGTGCTAACCAAAAGTAAAGATGCATGAACACCACTACAAAATAATACTTTATAATATAAGCATGACAAATTATTGAAGGAGAAAGAGGGGGTAAACATACTTCTATCTACCTTCCCGTATGTAGTATAACCCCAAAAGCATCATACATCACCCAACAGAGAGAAAGTTGTCATCATATTCCTACATGACTTATCCGAGCGTAAGCTAGATGGTCTAAAATTTGATATACTATACTCTTGAGATACATGTTGGTGGAACATGATTACTAATCAATATGGCACCAATATCTAATAAATTTAGTTTTTTTATGCAAGGATTTTCTGCAAAATAAACTTTTTAAAATAAAATAAGTTCACAAACTTCTTGCTTGTATATGTTGTTCAAATATAGTATTTTTTTGCAATATATATACCTTTTTATTGTAGTAACTATTATTATTTATACTATTGCTAATACTATTAATTTTTATGAACTTATTTAATTTTTAAAAACTTAGTTTATTTTTATAAAATCGAATTAATTTTTAGAAACTTTGTTAACTTAGCAAAATATTGATGAAACTTTATAAATTCTTTAGAAGCATAGTTAATTTAGTTAAATATTTTATTAAACTTAGTTAATTTTTATAAACTTATTTAATTATTATAGAACTCTATTGTTTTACGTAAATCTTGGTTAGTTTTACAAATTCAGTTAATTTAATCAAATGTTTATAAATATGGTTAACTTTTATAAAATTAGTTAAATTTTATTAACTTAGTTATTTTTACGAACTTTATTTTTTATAGATATTAATTAATTTTTATAAACTAATTTAATTTGTATTAAACTTAATTAACTTTTATAATAATTAGTTAGCTTTTATAAATTAGTTAGTTTTATAAATTTAGTTAATTTTCATAATACTTAGTTAAGTTTTTATGTAACTTAGTTAATTTTTATAAAACTTAGTTAATTTATAGAAAAATATTTAATATTTGTAAAACCTGGCTAAGTTAGTTAATTTTAATAAACTTAGTTAATGTGATGACCGGTATTTTGGCAATATTATTTTAATAAGCGTTTAATCTAACTAAATAAAATACGAACTCATCTTTTTAAAATGAATAAATCTTTTGGAAATATTCGCCATTTGTTTATATAAATTTGTATTTTTGAAAGGGAAAATTTGAATTGGAAATTCAAAATAAAATTTCTTAATAATATTTACAATCAAATTTATCTTATATAATTGAATTAAAGTACTCTATCTTATTAGCATTGGTAAATAAATATATACGAATGATAATGTTTGAAATAAAATCAAAGTCTATCAATATAAAATATAAGTATAAAATATAAGTAAAACTTATGTATATAATTTAAATGTTGATGTCTAAAATACAAAATAGAAATGAATATAATTAAAAACAAGTGTATAAACAACTATAACAATTTTGAGAGAAACACAAAATATAGAATAAGTATTTATACTAGAAATAAATAAATATGAATATATATATGTAGACATACAAGACACTAAGTATTGGGTTAAAGTAAATATTTAAGTTAGACATATAACATAGAAACAAAACTGGTAAGAAGAAATGCAAAGCACAAGTAGACAAAAATATAAAGTAATAAACAACATTTGTATGTATAATAGTTACTGTGTGTATTGCAGTAACATGAGTTAACCTTTAACAATACTTTAGTCAAACTATATGTGAAGTATGCCAGGCAATTAAATATGCCTGTATAAAGGATGCAAAGGTAAGTTTTAAAATGCAAAGCTAAAGTAATAAAATATCTATGCATAAAATAAGCTAGTAGGAGACATAAAGTACTCAACATTTAATGCAAGCAACAAGTAAAGTCAAATTCGAATTTGTTAAAATCAACTCAGCCTCCAAAAACCAAGTCTTGCCTGGTAAGCCAAAGAAAAATCTCTGATCAGTAAAAAAAAAAAGGGGGAAATAATTGTACCTGTATACAAACTCAGATCTTACCCCCTGTACAAACTTAGCATTTTATATATACATCTTCTTATGTCTACCTATTTTCATTCGTTCAACACATTACAAACCTGAGAATAATAAAGCAACATTTCCATCTTTAAAACTGAAGCAAACTAGTTCAAGGATCATCAAGCCCAGTTTACAAACATTCAAACTGCTCTGTTCAAATATAAGAGGTGAGCAAACTACCTTATAAAAGCTTGAGATATGATTTAATCTAGTTTTCACATGATCTTGATATGGTATGTCTGTGTATATATGTATATATACATTGAAAAGATCTGTGCATATCTGTATGTTTCCCTAATTCCAGGTTTACAGGGTTTTAAAAACCTGTTCAATAATCTCTATCACCCAAAAGAATTAATGATAGGCTTTGATTTCAAAATAAAATTTGATTATAAGACCGTAATAAGAATTGTAAAAATAGTTTTAAGAATTTATATTAAGAAAAATTATCAAAAGATAAGAATATAGAGGAAATTGTTCAAACTGGTAAAACTCGATGATCAGGATTTCAAGTTTTGGTTATAGGGATGAATTCGCATATGAAAATGATGATTTTTAAAAGAAGAATCGGAATTTTTAAGGAGGTAATTATGGAGAAATTTAAGGTTGAACGGAACACACGTTTTCATTAAAATCTGACGATCAACGTCGATTCATGGGTCGAGGTTGATGCTGAAGGTAGTGGGGAGGTTGACGAGGCTGGGAAAAATGATCGTGGCATTCCTCGCTCATCAGAGTGGTTGAGCGACATCGATTTAGGGTTTAAGAGGTAGGGTGAGTCGTGGTTGGTTCCGAGGCCAATGTGGCGCCGACATCACGCCGAGTTGAATCGGAGCTGTGGGGAAAGGAGGAGGTGAGCGAGGCGAAGGTCTGGACGGAGTTGTGAGTTCTCCGGTGGTCGGAAGAGGGGGCGGAGCAAAGAGTTTTGGTGACTGTTTTTTTCAGCGATGATCGACACTATCATATTTGATTTCAGGGTGATTCGTGGGGACCTGGGTAGCTTGGTGGATCGGGAAGATCAGCGGCAACGTGGGAGGGTCGTTGGAGTTGGTCGGAGTGGTTCCGACGATCTGTGCACGTGCACAAGTTAGCGTTGTATCTGGTGATGATTTTTGTAGTTGGGGAAGAAGCATTGCTCGGGATCGACTCGGGAAATTCGCGAAAATACTCGGGGAAAGGAAAACGTGGGGGAACTCGAAGTTACGTTCGGGAAATTCATAGCCTGACTCGGGTCTGTTGTTTTAATATAAAAACAGGTTTTAAATTTTAAAAACAATTCAAGTTTTATTGGAAACAATGTTTGTTAAAACTACTCCTTCGGTAAATAATGAATGTTCATCCGAGTTTAAAATTTGTTAAAGGTTTTAAATAAAAATTATTTCAAATTTATTAAGTTTTAAGTGTTTTAATCCATATAACCTTTATTTTTATTTTATTTTTTTAAAAAAGGGTTTATTTTAGATAAACTTAATATTGAAATTTATTAAGAGATGAAAACATTAATTCAACTTAAAGGTTTTAAGTTAATAATGGATTTATTTTAAAGGTTATTAAATAAGATTTAAATGATGAAATGAGGTACTTAATTAAGATAAGGGATTTATCTTAAATTAAGGTATTAATTAATGAAGATTACGGTGATCACGAAAGTGATTTATTAAGATTAATTAATGCAAGTAATTAAGGTAATTAATTACTTAATGTTAACTCATATTTTTATGCCGACCTAAAACTCTACGACTCAAGACTCTGCGACCTAAGGGACTTAACGGCCTAAGGAAGTTAGCGACCAAAGGGACTTAACGACCTAAGGAAGTTAGCGACCTAAGGGACTTAACGACCCAAGAAAGTTAGCGACCTAAGGAAGTTAGCGACCTAAGGGACCTAACGACCTAAGAGAGTCTCCGACCTAACTGAGTTAGCGACCTAAGGAAGCTAACGATCTAACTAAGTTAGCGACCTAAGGAAGCTAACGACCTAACTAAGTTAGCGACCTAAGGAAGCTAACGACCTAACTAAGTTAGCGACCTAAGGAAGCTAACGACCTAACTAAGTTAGCGACCTAAGGAAACTAACGACCTAAAGAATACCACGACCTAAGAAGTGTCACGACCTAAAGAATGACACGACCTAAAGAATACCACGACCTAAGAAGTGTCACGACTTAAAGAATGACACGACTTAAAGCTTCACGACCTAACTGCAGAAACGACTTAAAGCTTCACGACCTAACTGCACCAAGCAGCTTAACGAGCTAAAAGAAGAGAAGGGGGGCACGACCTATCTTAGGTCGTTTACGAGTCAGACCGAGTATTATAGGTTACAGGATATGATGCTGTGGAGCTCAGGAGATGAGCTGGATGGCGAGACGTATCTCCCGTACTTGTTTATATATATATATATTCCGCTGTGTTGATTATTGTACTCTGTTGTATTGAGGACATGATATGATTATTGTCCAGTTGTATGTTATGTGTTCTCTGGTGTATACTCTGATGCTATATTATATAAAACTGATATAGTTTTGATTTGTGTAAAGATCTGTTAATATATATTATATTTTATTCCGCTGCGATGGTTAGATTCTGATTTTGTTTTTCTATTTTTCTTCTTCTACCTCTTCTTCTTAAATCAAATGGTTCGATTTTCCGGGACTGGAAAGTCGGGTCGTTAAACGACCTATCTTAGGTCGCTTACGACTTACCACTTCAGATGAAACCGAGTGCAACTCCATCAGTCCAGCTTCCTAAGTCGTAAGAGGACCACGACCTATCTTAGGTCGCTCGCGACCTACGACCTAACTTAGGTCGTACGCGACCTAAGACTTGGGGAAAATTTCTGTTCAGAATTTAACTTCTATAAATACCCCCCTAACTCCAACGGCAAAAGGACTTTTGGTGAACCATTTTCTGAAGCACTGTTACTCTGCCGAATTCTCAACTCATCCAACATTTGAAGAACTCTAATCACTCAAGACATTACAATAAAGCTTTGAGAGAAATCTACTGCATTCAACATGAATTCGAGAAGATCTTCAACATCGAAGCTTGAGCTAATAGCCTAAAGTGTTTAGGAATCGAAATATATTGTATTTTGAAGAGCATTATATCATTTTGTAACCAGAATCAGCAATAAAAGTCTATAAAGTGGACGTAGGCTCAATTACGGGCCGAACCACTATAAATCTGTTGTCTTTTACCGCTTTCAGCTATCTTACTGCTTATATCTTGTTCCCGTATCACGGGTGCTTCTTTCACAACTTCACAACACACACCGGGTGTTAACATTCAATTTTCTGCGTTAACATTTTGGTGCTTTCACTGAGAACCCAACTCAGGAAGATTGTCATCATCGCTTCAAAAAAGTTCGTTGAAAAAGTCTCTTTCAAAACCAGAAGTTTGTTGGATATAATGGCTCCTGGAAGAAAACGCAAGACTGTCAGATCTGAAGATGCTCACGATAACACTGCTACTTCTCTTTCTCCAAGTCAAGCAGCTCCCAGCATTGGAGTGACGCGAGAAGAGTTAGATGCTGCAGTGACCAGGTTGTATCAGCAAATTGAAACTCAGAATACTCTAATGATGGAGAAGTTAAGTGCTTTTCTCGGGGCTAGTCAAAGACCGGTAAATAATGAAGAAAACATCGCTGATGCTCTTCACAACTCCGAAGGAAGAAATATTCCTCAAGGGGGATCAGGTGCTGCTGAAGGGGCACCCCTCCAAGCTGAAGGATCCAGGCCATCGCCAGTTTTCCGCGAACACTTGCCCGGACAAACTTCCGAGAAAATGGCCGAAGTTTACTCCGCAAAGTCATTAAACAATGAGGAATATCTCTCTGGCATGATTCGGCAAATAATGAAAGAAAGCATGCAGAGAAATGAAGATGAGAGCGAATGGGGATTCATGTCGAGTAAAACTCCGTTTACTGAGAGGATTTTAAAAGCTGAGTTTCCTAGAAAATTTGTTCCCCCCACCATTCCTGCTTATCGGGGGACAAGTGATCCAAATCAATTTTTGTATAAATATGACTGGCACATGACCGGCGCAAAGGCAACTGATGAGATTAAGTGCCGGTATTTCCCGGTATATTTGGAAGGAGTGGCACTTCTTTGGTTTACCAAGCTTCCCGTTCGATCTGTAGACCAGTTTTTCGATCTAACCCGAAAGTTTAAGGAGCAATTCAGGCTATACGCTTCAAAGGCGAAAGTCATAATGTCATTGTCTAGTCTTGAACAGAATCCGGGAGAGCCTATTAAGTCATTCCTGAATCGCTTCAATATAGCTCTGGCTGAAGTTGACAACGCAGAGCCACGAATGGTCTTGACTTATTTGATGCGTGCTATCGACAAGTCGAGCGAATTTGGAAAATGGCTGAAAATGAAGGAGCCAAATTCACTCGAGAAATTCTATAAGAAAGCTGATGAATTCATACGCTTGGAAAATCTTCCGGCACCAATGAAAGTGGTGGCAACAAGAGTAGAGAATAATATTGCTACTTCGGTTAAGAAAGATTCCGGAGGTCAGAAGAGGGAAAGCCATGATGGGAAAAAACAAAAGGATACAAAGAAACCTCGCTTCTTCAAGCCCTCAGATTTCACTCCATTGACCGACACTCCGAAAAATATCTTCTTTGCCACCAAAGATGCTGTGGATTATCCCAAACCAGCTGAGATAAAACCGGGAAAGGGTGCTATGCGAAATGGAAAATTCTGCCGCTTTCACAACCAACCCGGTCATGATACCAATGAATGTCGTCACTTGAAGAGCTTAATTAAAGAGTTGTTGAGGGAAAATAAGTTGCAACAGTATGTCAAGAAAAACAAGAATGACCCAACTTCGTCTACTCAGGGGCAGAAACCCCCTACTCAACCATCTGGCTCGGGTAAAGGCACTACTGCACATGAATCCGAAAGGCCCATTATCAATGTGATTACAGGAGGCCCACACCCAGCGGGCAGAAGCTGGGGCGAAATGGAACGATATGCTCGTGCTTTGAAATATATCCCAGCAGAAGAAGATGTTTTTGCTATAGAAGACGCTGCACCCCTGAAACAGCAGAAACTTCTAATGATGATATTATGTTTAAGGCTAGGGATTCTATGGGTATTGAAGCTCCAACCATAGATCCTTTGGTCATTTCTGCAGGAATTGGGCCAGCTATCGTAAGACGAGTGCTCATTGATTGCGGTGCTTCCTGCAATATACTCTTCAAGAAAACTTTTGACCAAATGAAGATTCCAATGATTGACGTTCGGGCTTCATCACAAAAGATTGTTGGGTTTACTGGGGAACCGCAGCAACCAATCGGAACTGTCGACTTGTTCGTGGAACTTGGAGAGGGGCAGAAAAGGGTAGTTCGGAAACAAACTTTTGTAATTGTTGATGGATTTTCTGCCTACAATGCCTTCCTAGGCCACCCAACTTTAGCTGCATTCAGAGCCATTCTGGCCCCATGGTGCATAACCATGAAATTTCCTACAGACAATGGTGTGGGTGCCATTAAAGGAGATCAAAATCCTGGGCGGGAATGTTATCTTATAGAGCTTCGAGAGGCTAGGAAGAGAGAAATGGGAAAAGATGCGGCAGCTCCCCTCCGCATCAAAAGCCCAACCTTGTAGAAAATACAGGGTGGCCCCTACACTGGCGAGCATAGTGGTGTGAGGAGAGAAATGGACCCCAGAAAAGCCAGTGCAGAGGAAAATAGAGTGGTGCCGATGGAAGTAACGGTGCCAGTACCTGTTGATCTTAAGGACCCGAACAAAGTGCTGAATGTGGGTTCGCAACTCAGTATGGCAGTCCAAAATATGCTAATATCATTTTTGAAAGCAAATCTGGACGTATTCGATTGGAGTCACGCCGATATGTGTGGAATATCTCCAAAGATTGCTGTACATACTCTGAATATTGATCCGAAATTCACACCTGTGAAACAGAAGAGAAGAACCCAAGGTCCAGAAAGGTCAGCAGCGCTAAAGGAAGAGGTAAACCGACTCATGGAGAATCATTTCATCAGAGAGTCCATATATCCAAATTGGGTTTCAAATCCTGTGCTGGTTAAGAAGGCCAATGGAAAATGAAGAGTGTGCATTGATTTCTCAGATTTAAACAAAGCCTGTCCTAAAGACTGCTTCCCGTTGCCAAGGATCGATCAGCTGGTAGATGGAACAGCCGGACATGAATTGTTATCTTTCATAGATGCTTACTCCGGGTATAACCAGATTATGATGCATGAGTCAGACCAGGAGGATACGAGCTTCGTCACAGATGTTGGTTTATACTGCTACAAAGTCATGCCTTTTGGATTGAAAAATGCAGGGGCAACATATCAAAGGCTTGTTAATGCAATGTTCAAATCACAGCTTGGAAAAACTATGGAAGTCTATGTCGATGATATGTTAGTGAAATCAAAGAAAGCAGTTGACCATATGGACCACTTAGCAGAAATGTTTGAAATCCTCCGAAGATATGGAATGAAGCTCAACCCCTTGAAATGTTCATTCGGAGTAGAGTCCGGGAAATTCTTGGGATTTATCGTAAGCGCTAGGGGCATTGAAGCCAATCCTGCTCAAATTACTGCTCTAAGAGAAGTCAAAGCCCCTAGAACAAAGAAGGAACTACAGAGCCTAAATGGAAAAGTTGCTGCCTTAAGTCGATTCATTTCCAAAGCTACTGATAAATGCATCCCCTTCTTTGACGCTTTAAAGAAAGGAAAGAAGAACTTCGAATGGACACCTGAGTGCCAGAAAGCTTTCGATGAATTAATCTGTCACATGGAAGTGCCTTCAATACTTTCTAAGCCCAACAACGGCGAAGACCTTTTCATATACTTGGCAATTTCATCTCATGCCCTGAGTGCAGCACTAGTAAGAGAGGATGCAAAAGTTCAGCGTCCGGTCTACTATATCAGCAAAAGACTCACTGGGGCAGAAATGAATTACTCAAAGCTAGAAAAGCTCGCCTACTGTTTACTGATTGCTTCTAGAAAGTTGAGGCCGTATTTTCAAGCTCACCCTATCAAAGTTCTCACCGACCAGCCCCTAAAGCAAGTCCTATTTCGCCCTGAAACTTCGGGCCGTCTTCTGAAATGGAATATTGAGCTTAGCCAATATGATATCACTTATCATCCCCGAAGAGCGATCAATGGACAAGCCTTAGCGGATTTTATCGCAGAGTATACAGATAAAGGTGATAAAGAGGAAGAGACTACAGCAGACATCCCGACCAAATGGAAGTTATATGTTGATGGCTCAAGAAATGATTATTGTTCCGGAGCTGGGATTGTGCTTGAAACCCCCGAAGGGCGATCATTATGTTACGCATTAAGATTGGAATTCCCTTCTACAAACAATGAAGCAGAAATTGCAGAATATGAAGCTCTAATTGCTGGATTAAAGATTGCAAAGGAATTGAACATCAAAGCATTGCAAATCTTCAGTGATTCTCAGCTTATTGTGTGTCAGGTAAAGAAGGAATTTCAAGCTAAAGGAGGAAATCTGCCCGCTTATTTGTCGAAGGCTTCTGAACTTCTCAATGACTTCGATCAATATTCGATAAGCCACATACCTCGAGAGGAAAATATGAAAGCAGATTCTCTAGCAAAGTATTCAAGCTCTGGAGAAGCTCAGTTATTGGGATTGGTTCCTGTGGAGGTTTTGTCAGCTCCAAGCATTGATGATATGGATATCGACTGGATCATGACTGTATCTCAAGAACAAGAGTCATGGATGACCCCAATCAAAGAATATCTGCTCAACGGCTCCCTACCAGAAAATTCTAAAGAACGCCAAAAGCTGTTAAGAAAAGCATCAAGATATGTAATTCAAGACGGCCGGTTATACAGGCGGGGATTCTCAATGCCATTACTCCGATGTGTAACCAAGGAAGAAGCTAGGACAATCTTAGCAGAGGTACACGGAGGAGAATGTGGGGATCATTCAGGCGGTCAAACACTTGCCAAGAAAGTTCTTCGGTATGGGTATTTCTGGCCCGATATTAATCGAGATGCTGCTATCTACTCCAAAAAATGTGACAAATGCCAGAGATTTGCAAAAATCCCAAGAGCGCCTTCAACTGAACTAACACAGATGGTCATCCCATGGCCGTTTGCCATTTGGGGGATAGATCTAATCGAACCATTACCAATTGCCAAGTCAGGAATCAAATATGCTATTGTTGCTGTTGATTATTTCACTAAATGGGCTGAAGCCGAACCTTTGGCCACTATTACTTCTAAAAAGATGATAAATTTTGTAATGAAAAATATCATTTGCAGATATGGTGTGCCATAAAAGATAATCACAGACAACAGTACTCAATTTGAAAGTGAAGAGTTCCAGGACTTCTGCAAGCGATTCAAAATCCGAAAAAGTTTCTCAGCAGTGGCCCATCCGCAGGCAAACGGGCAAGTGGAAGCAGTAAACAAAATTATCAAGTCAACCATCAAAAAGCAACTTGAAAAAGCAAAAGGTGGATGGGTTGATAAGCTACCACTAGCGCTATGGGCATACAGAACAACCCATAAAACTGCGACTGGGCACACTCCATTCTCATTGGCATACGGATCGGAAGCAATGATTCCAGTTGAGCTAGAAGTCCCTTCGCACAGGAGGGTTCATTTCAATCAGGCCGAAAATGAAAAATTGCAACTCGAAGCACTTGACTTTCTTGATGAGAGAAGGGAAGAAGCTAGACTCAGAGTTGTAGCACATCAGCAAAGAATTGCAAGGCACTTCAATTCTAAAGTCCATCAACGAAGCTTTGAAGTCGGCGACTTAGTGTTGAAAAGGATCATGACAGCAGCCGGAGTATTTGGGCCAAATTGGGAAGGGCCATATGTTATAGGCAATAAACTTCTTGATGGCACATTCAAACTCACAACTGTCGAAGGAGATCCAATCCCAAGAGCCTGGAACAGCAATCATTTGCGCCCATATTTTACTTAAAAAGCTTTGCTTGAAATTGTAAAATGGTTATGGATGTATCAATTGTATTGTAAACCATTGTAAAATCAGTGATGATAAATGAAGAGCTATAAAGTGGATGTAGGCTCGATTTTTGGCCGAACCACTATAAATTCTGTGTTCTTTATTATTATAATATGCCTGTTTTATTTCGATATGTAAATACTCTAAATGTATTGCTAAAATGTCGATTCAATACTGCAGGTCATTAAAACAAAGCTTACCCATCACAATGCCAAGTGAACCCCACAAATCACTCAATAGACAAATTTCAAGCCACAAAAAGTTCCAAATTCAAATCCAACATAAGATGAACTTTACACCAAAATTTGATGATTCCACCAAAGAGACACTTTTCCAAAGAAAAAGAACTAGACGCTTGTTAACTAATCACGATCGTTTGTAAAAACAAACGTCTGATTGAATAACTTGCACCTGTCCCATGGAATCAATCAACAGTAAAAGTACACTCTATTGGATAAAACAAGCTGCTTGCAAAGGAAAGGAACATAGGCTCGGAGACAACAATAAAGGGACATGGGCGAGCTGATCAATAAAAGCCCTCTTCAGAGACACAAGACCTCTTCGGAGGCGCAACTCTTCGGAGGATAAAGACCTCTACGGAGGCACAAGCCCTCTTCGGAGGCACGCCAATAAATGGAAATGCTCTTCTCAACAAAAAGGTTGATGGAACCACTGAGGCAAGGCCTTTGTTAACTAATTGCGATCGTTTGTGCAAATGAACATCCAATTAAATAACTTGTGTCCACCCTGTGAGTCCATTTAACTGTGAGAAAGTAACTTCCAAGCAATCAAATAAATACCTCTTCGGAGGCACAAGACCTCTTCGGAGGCATAAGACCTCTCCCGAGGCACCACAAGCCCTCTTACGAGGCACAAGCCTTCCCCAAAGGCACATACTGCCCTCTTCGGAGGCAGAAGACCTTCCCCAAGGCACACAAGACCTCTTCGGAGGCACAAGACCTCTTCGGAGGCACAAGACCTCTCCGGAAGCACAAGACTTCTCCGGAAGCACAAACAAAAGACCTCTCCGGGGGCACAACGCTACTTCACAAAGCATAATGCTACTCTTCGGAGTCCAAATGCTACTCCTCAGAAATACCAAAAAGCCCTCCTCAGAGGCACACTTCAACTCTCAAGGAAGATCTACTTGTTCATCTTGAAAAATTCTTCCCCAGAAATTGAAGTGCTAAGTAAAATCCTCTTTAGAGGCCCGCTCTACCGCGTAGGAGAATTCACTTCTCAAAAATATGAAGTGACCATCTCCAAAGGTTGAAGCGTAAAAACTTCTCCAAAATAAGACACGCTCCATTTAAGTAGAATAATTGTTTCCTCAAAGGCGGAATAATTATTCTCCAAAAATAAGAGTACAAGTCTCGCCAAAGCAAAAAGATATTGCAATGCACTTGTTGTATAGGGGCAATATCATACAATGAAACTACAACAATAAAAGTAGTATTCAAGCGACATACCACAAGCACATTACAATATCACGCGAAAAAGATGTGGAATAAACGCATTCTCAAACACAGACAAAAAGTTTGTACAAATAAAAAGAATCGCTTATTTCACACTAAAATGAGAGATAGATGCATTCTTACATACACAAGAATTCATACAAGTAAAAGAATTATTTTATTCAATACTGTGAAAATTCTTTACATGTGCAGATCTCAAAAAAGCGGGGATCGGTACCCGCACAATCTCTGGTCAATACATCCAAAGAAGCAAAACAAGAAGTATAGAGTCTAATTTAGCATTCCTTCTTCAGACCACCCTTGGAACTCTTTCCCGGCCTGATAACCAGTTTTGAAAGCCGTTGTGGATGAGTCGAGGACGGAGGAGAAGGAGGAGCAGCTGGATCTTCTTCAACATTCTTCTTATCAGCCGAAGCGCTCCTTTTCTTCTTCTTCATCGCGCGCTTCCCTTTTCTCTTGGAAGAAGACTCACTTCCCGGAGTAAAAAACTCAGAAAGTTTTGTGTCGTCGTCATAAGTTTGCTCCAGGGTCTTTTCGCCTTCTTCAAGTTCCCCAGTCTTTTGCTCTTGCGAAACAACCGGATCATCCAAGTCTTTGAGAGCTTCTATTTTCTCTTCTTGTGATCCTGGTTGAGAAGTAGACAGAGGAGTGACTTGGGAAGGAGGAGGAACAACAGCCGGAGAAGGAGAAGTTGGCGCAGCTTTCAGAACTTTCGCTGCAGAAGAAAAGAAATTAAAACCGGTATTCTCCGAGAAAAGAGAAGATATTGGTTCATCAAAGCTTAAGTAATAAGTAAGAAGTTCGTCAAGCTCGGTTAAATCGAATAAGTGATTTACTGAATTCAGGTCGACGTTAAAGTTACCTGGAGAAGTCAGCTTTGCAATGTCAATCTCGAATTTCTCAGCCTCAATATCTTCCAGAGCTTCTTCCTCAGTTGGAGTAGTCACAATTTCAGTGTCAACTTTAGCAGGAAACGAAGAATGGGAACTGGAGTCTATAATGTTGACATCAGCCGAAGTTGAAGTATAAACGGGGGCAGTTGAAGGAGCTTCCTCTTTCGGGTGTTCATCTCCCGTCGACTCAGCTCGTGCTTTGGCAAGTTGCTCCTTTCCTCTAGCAAGAGCGACACGAGTTTTATCGTCAAGATAACGTGCTTCAAGCTCTACCTCATCATAGCCGGCACCGCCAAGCATATCAACTGCGGCTTCCCACACTTCAGCCAGAGTAATCTCATATTCAGGGCCCAGAAAAGAGAGGCTCCCATGACCCAGAACGCTGTGCAGATAAAAGTCAAAAAGAGTAGAGCTGATGTTGGCTTTGGTAGCCACATGAGACTCTTCGGCTGCAACTTTCCCAGCGATAGCTTCATCGCGCTCTTTTTCAGTTCTCAGTAACTGAGCTTGCAATCTGACGATTTCCAAATCTCGAGAGCTAATTTTCTCCCGAAGCTGAACAGCATCATCACGATATTTCCCAGTAATATGCTGCTCTGCTTCAAGTTTGGCTTCAGCATCTCGCTGAGCAGCATGAGCGTCTCGAACTTGTTTTTGAAGCATCTCCTCCTTTTGCGAGTAAGAGGTGGAGGAAGTGGCAAGCTCGCTCTTTAATCTTTCAACTTCAGCTTCAAGCTTTCCATAATTATCAGAGATGCTCTTCATTTCAGCATCGTGTTGCCTACAAATTTTGTCCCATTCTGATTTATCATTCTCCATGGTCAGCATGGCTTCAAGATTCGCACGATTGACCCTTTGCAGCTCGTCAACAAGCTTCTGCCATCTAGACACCCTTTCAATATTAAGTTTGACGGCATCAAGGCTGCGCAGCATATCCGATTTATCGATCGGGACCAAGTCAAGGTCGAAGCGTACCCCCTTTAAGCACCATTGCGGGAACCGACTTTGAAGAATTGGCGGACCCTGTCCAACTTGATACTGGGGTCTGTTGATGATTGTTTGGATATCAGACTTCTCAAAAGCAGGAGAGTCAGTGGGGATATCAAGAGGAATTGGAGCAGGGGTCTTCTCAGAAATTGTAGACGCGTCACTAGGCTTGACCCGCTTGCTTGGATCATCAACAATATGAGTCTTCCCTTTATCGTCATAAGACTTTCGCTTATGAGAACTATCGCCTCTGTGGGAAGAGTCGTATCGCTCATCTCTCCTCCCGTATTGATGCTCATAGTCCCGCTTCTCTTGCTCATAGTCCCGCCTCTCTTGAGCTTTCCTAATAGCTCTTTCTTCATCCGTCTCCCTCGGGGCATTGAGGTATCGCCTAAAGTCATAAGTTCCGCGGCCTCCATGGCGCTGAAACTTGTCATAGTATGAACCAGTGCGTCCCATCGGAGAATCTGAAAATGGAAAAGAAATAAAGTTTAGAAATTTCTAGAAAAAGAAGATGAGTGCGTATAAGTGCCGAAAAATCCTAAGTGTGTGCGGCGTGCAAACTACGCGCATCAAACTACAAACCACGCTTTAATGGGGGAACGGAGACGACTGGTGTAGAAGGTGTCGAAATTTGTTGTAAAGAAGAAGTCGCTTCAACAACAGGAGAGATCTCTTTTGAAATATCATCTTTAAAAAGCTCCTGAGAAGTTATCATTATATCGCTCAAATTATCAAAAGTATCATCACCGCGATGCCCCGCAGAACTCTCTTTTTCAACTTCCATGTCAGCCGTCTTTTCAGAAATATGAGGATTTTCCTCCTCTTCAATAACTGGAGAAAGTGTTAACTTGCTGGATGACCCCGCAACATTAATGGAAGCGGAACACTTCACCAGTGAAGTCTCACTGGTGGGTTCTTTCGGTGAAGGTTCTTCGGCAAGGGCTGGGGCATCTGGCGTCTTTGTCGGAGAATCAGGAACTACATGAGGCTGGATGGAACGAGAAGAATGTAGAAGTTCAAACTGGTGCAAAAGTTCATCTTTCAACAAGAATTTGGCGCTCCTCTCTTCCATAGCCACAGCATTTAAAGTTTCAAAAATCGACTTGAGGCTGGGATTTCTAAGCGGGGGAGGAAGTGCTGAAAAAAGAAAAGGATGAGGATAAGAAATTGATAAATTTGGGTTTCGAAAAGCTCATGAGATGAATAGAGAAAGGCAATCTTACTCCCGACTCTCCAGACAGAGTAGAATCCCGGAGGACATCGGACGAAGAAGAATTGACTTAGGAACCCGTGAGCACTATCGGGTAAATCCAAAATCAACTTCCGGTTTCTGGCGCCTCTTACAAGCACGATTGAAGGGTGATCTTTATTCTTAGCGAAGGTGCATAAATAGCAAATTTCATCGAAGCTCGGGAGGCGGTCGAGCGTCCTCCTAAACAGAACACACAACCCCATCAGAACGGCATAACCGTTGGGGTGAAGCTGGAAGGGCGAGATGGCTAATCGAAGAAAGAGTTCTTGGAGAAATTCGTTGAAAGGTGGAATAGCTCCGCTTAAGCACATTTGGCGGTTCACTGCGACAAAACCGAGAGGTGGCCTGTCAGCGGTGTCGTTTGCTCCAGGAAATATAGCATCTGACTCGGCAATACCGAACTGGATACATAGTTGTCTGAAAACTTTGCGACTCAGAGTGGTCGGAGTTCCTTCCGGAGGATCGATCAGTGGATTAGCAATCGGGAAAGCTTCTCCGGCTGATCCTGAATCTTCTTGTTGAGATGTCATTCTACACAATCAACTGGATATTCAAATATGAAGGTGCACGTTTCCTAAAAAGTGTGAAGTGTTGTGCAGAACTAATAAAAAGTAGAAAGCAAACATAACTGAAATTGAACTAGTTGACAGTTGACAAATTAGTCGATTACAAAATTTCAGGACTTTTTAATTTAAAATTCAAGTGCAGTGTTAAGGCGAACAAATTGACTTTAATCGATTATTCTGGTTTTGCTTTGATACCTCACTTGAATAAGTTGGTTCGCAACATTTCATTCACACAGTTCATTAAAGTTGATTATTCTTTATCGGCTAATCTGTCATACGATGTGGGCAGTCAATGGCAGTATATTTGTCCCGTTTTTCTGCAAATGTTGTTTTTAAACAGGTTATTAGCGTTAAAGTCAAGACAAGCTGAAAAGAAATGCATCACAGTTTAAATTCAAAGGTCAACCAAGTTCTGTCCAAATTTCACAAGTGTTAGGTCGTCCAGCGACCTAGATAGGTCGGAACCTTCATAGGTCGCACAGTACAAGTTAAAAGGTTCAAAGCAATGCAGATTTGTTCAAGTCCTAGCTTGGCCGCGACTTAAAGCTTATGTCGCAGGAAAGTTAGGTCGTGCAGTTTTTAGGTCGTGCGATTCTTAGGTCGTGCGGTTTTTAGTTCAAGCAACTCTTGGGTCGTTTAGCGACCTAGCACAGGTTGTAGCTATCCTTAGGTCGTAAGAATCCTTAGGTCGCGAATTGTCTTAAGTCGCTTGAGACCCCTATGATGCTAACTTCCTCTCCACGCCACAACCCACCAGACCCGATAACCCGTTATCAACTACACATATAAATCCATCGTCTTCTTCATTCCTCCATATCACCGAATCACCCCAAAAACAATTCAAAACATCCCCAATCCATCGCAGATTCAACACATTAATATGCCTTCATGAATCGGTTAAAGCAACGATCAAAAGTCGATTACGACAATCACTCGAGACGATGCATAACTCATAGAATGGGGCTAAGGTCGAAAGATAGGGATTCAAGATTCGATGATGATTATGGTGGGATGGAGATCAAATTCACTTACGAGATGTAGTGGTGAGGATGAATCAGTGAGTAGAATGGGTTGAATTCGCCTTTGAAAACTCGGAAATTCTTCAATGGCAGAGCGGGAAGTCAAAGTAATTAAGTGAGGAAGAAGCTCACGACCTAACTAATTTATATGAGGCTGAGAGAGGAAGGCGAATAGGCGTACGAGTTAGCACGAGTTTTAGGTCGTTCACGACCTAGCAAAGTTAAGTCGAAGCACAGACCTATGTCATAGGCCTGCACTTCAAGGGGTAAATGTTAACTCATATTTTTGTGCCGACCTAAAACTCTGCGACTCAAGACTCTGCGACCTAAGGGACTTAACGACCTAAGGAAGTTAGCGACCTAAGGGACTTAACGACCTAAGGAAGTTAGCGACCTAAGGGACTTAACGACCCAAGGAAGTTAGCGACCTAAGGTACCTAACGACCTAAGAGAGTCTCCGACCTAACTGAGTTAGCGACCTAAGGAAGCTAACGACCTAACTAAGTTAGCGACCTAAGGAAGCTAACGACCTAACTAAGTTAGCGACCTAAGGAAGCTAACGACCTAACTAAGTTAGCGACCTAAGGAAGCTAACGACCTAACTAAGTTAGCGACCTAAGGAAGCTAACGACCTAAAGAATACCACGACCTAAGAAGTGTCATGACCTAAAGAATGACACGACCTAAAGAATACCACGACCTAAGAAGTGTCACGACCTAAAGAATGACACGACCTAAAGAATACCACGACCTAAGAAGTGTCACGACCTAAAGAATGACACGACTTAAAGCTTCACGACCTAACTGCAGAAATGACTTAAAGCTTCACGACCTAACTGCAGAAATGACTTAAAGCTTCACGACCTAACTGCACCAAGCAGCTTAACGAGCTAAAAGAAGAGAAGGGGGGTACGACCTATCTTAGGTCGATTACGACTTACCACTTCAGATGAAACCGAGTGCAACTCCATCAGTCCAGCTTCCTAAGTCGTAAGAGGACCACGACCTATCTTAGGTCGCTCGCGACCTACGACCTAACTTAGGTCGTACGCGACCTAAGACTTGGGGAAAATTTCTGTCCAGAATTTAACTTCTATAAATACCCCCCTAACTCCAACGGCAAAAGGACTTTTGGCGAACCATTTTCTGAAGCACTGTTACTCTGCCGAATTCTCAACTCATCCAACATTTGAAGAACTCTAATCACTCAAGACATTACAACAAAGCTTTGAGAGAAATCTACTGCATTCAACATGAATTCGAGAAGATCTTCAACATCGAAGCTTGAGCTAATAGCCTAAAGTGTTTAGGAATCGAAATATATTGTATTTTGAAGAGCATTGTATCATTTTGTAACCAGAATCAGCAATAAAAGTCTATAAAGTGGACGTAGGCTCAATTACGGGCCGAACCACTATAAATCTGTTGTCTTTTACCGCTTTTAGCTATCTTACTGCTTATATCTTGTTCCCGTATCGCGGGTGGTGCTTTCACAACTTCACAACACACACCGGGTGTTAACGTTCAATTTTCTGCGTTAACACTTAAAGAATTACTTAATAAAAGTAATTAAGGATAACTATTTAATGATTAAAGGTGAATTAATTAATGGTTAAAGGTTAATTAATTTATTATTAAAGGTTAATTAATTAAGAAATAATTAAAGATTTATTTATGAAAGTAATTATGGATAATTAATTTAGATTGAAAATTTAAGACTGATTAATTAATGATTGAAATTAATTAATATTGGGTAAGCAAGATTTAAAAGAAATTAAATTAATTAGAAGGGTACAATTAATTTATCTTGCTTATAGATGATTAAGAATTATTTTATGACTTAGATTATTTGATATCTCTGATATATGATTTGTGATGTGAGATACCTTGGTTGAACTGAGATATTGTGGGTTATCTATCGGAGACAAATTGTTGTGTGAATATAAAATTGTATTGATTATACTTAAACATTGGGCTTAAAGAATAACATTGGATTTTGAAGAAACCGGGATCGGGTATCAGTAAATACCCGAAACCACTTCAATCTGAAATCTATAGTAATTCTATATAGATTTGACATGTGAAGTAAATAGGCTGGAGTGGAATAATCAAGTAAACTGGACTATTGGATCTAAGTAACGGTACTTAGATATTACTTTGGGAAATAAGTGATTGACTATAACAGGTTAAGAAACTCGTAGTGAGGTACGAGTTACCCCGGGTCTCCAAATATATCTTTAAAATTCTGTGTATTAAAATTTATGAGTTTACTCACGCTGGTTTCCAGCCTGACCCGGGTGTTACTTTGATGTAATGCTCGGGTCAGACCGAGTATTACAGATTTTCAGGTGAGGACGTTCAGGAGCTCAGGTGACGAGCTGGATGGCAGGAACGTATGGAGTGTATTCCACTGTGATATATTGTAGTTATCTGAGACATGTTGTTTTGTATATGTCCAGTGTCTGTGAATATATGTTGTAACTCTGATGTATTTAAATGTATTTGACTGATACAGTATTCTTTGTATAAAGAATAATATTTGATATTATATTTTATCCGCTGCGAATGTGAGATTCTTTGTTTTATTTTCTGTTTCTTCTATCTCTTTCTTCTTTTTCATAACTATCTGGAATTTTCAGGATCGAAAATTCCGGGTCGTTACAGTTAAATTTTATTTATTTTTATAAACTTTTAGCCAACTTAGCTAAATTTGTATAAAACTTAATTATTTTTTACAAACTTAGTTATTTCTTTATAAACCTTAGTCAACTTACTTAGTTTTTATAAGTGTGTTTAATTTTACTAAAATATGATTATTTTTTGCAAACTTAGTTAATTTTATAAAAAATCAACGTAGCAAAATTTATGTAAAATTTAGTTAGTTTAGGAAAACTTATCAGATTTCATAAAATTTCAACAGAATCTCATTTGCGCGATTAGTGCTTTTCCACACACCCCAATTCAATATGTATTTTCTTAACCAAAACAAGATCAGATTCGTATCCTATATACAAAAAATACTCCACAATAGCATATACATTTAAATGTTTAAAAACACACATTTTATTATCAATATTAGCCAGTAATCTTTCATATAGCAAAACAATATTTTGTGTACTTATAGGGAAGTAAAAGGAATAATTAGAATGCAAAATAACGACACACTATATATGAATGAATTACGCGCTTGACATGGGTATATTTTTGGAAAATGTCAGAAAAGTATCATAGCATATCGAGGGCGATGAAGTGGAACCTCATGCCTTGCTCCAATGACATGCTATATTGAGTATGACTAGAAGTTGGGTCTTTAACTGTCATTTAGTACTCATTCGATCACTATCGATTTGCTCATAACTGTTAAAACTATACATTATATGCTGCCTTCATTTACTAATTTTCATTTGCCTTCTTATATTCTAATTGTGCCCATATTAGAGTTTAAACAATACATGCACATGAAATTAAAATATGAATTAAACTTACCTATCAGTACACCATACAGGACTTAATGCAATTTTATAATATGATAACTAACTGCGAATTAAGCGAGATTTTTCTTAGTGTTTTTGTCATCTACATCTTACATATTAGTGTTGATCTTTTTACTAACTCTGTCATTCACTATATTAAAACCATGTCATTTTATTAACCTAGTAAACCTTGTTTAAGCAAACAGTTATCATTAAACTTCCAAATTTATGTACAGTGGATGAAGAGCAGAAAAAATACAGCGAAGAAAAGGTTGAATCTTTAGAATTAGGCATTGATAATAAAGTAGTTTGTTATATGGTAATGGTCATACCCTTGTACCCATCAAAATACCTCATCTGCATTGATAACAAAGTAGTTCGTCATAATTAGGGTTGTACACAATCCATACTCGACCTGATCCAACCCACCAACCCGACCCTATCCATATAAACCCGACCCAACCCAACCTAGTTCGGGTCGAATATGGGTTACAATTTGTAACCCATTCCACATACGGGTCGGGTGCGATATTTTATTCAACCCAACCCTATTTTAACCCAACCCAACCCTATCTATACTATTATATACAAAGTTCAATATGTGACCATCTATATTCTTGCTTCTCATTCATTTTTACTTTCAATACTCTTCTCTAGTTGATTTGAGAGAATAAGTTTCACTTACCCCTCTAATGATTACTTACCATTCCAAGTACTAAATTAAATTTCCATTATATATTAATAAGAATATTCCCTTTCATTTTCTATTCTAGTTATTCAGTAATGTTCCACACTCATTTTCTCTTTTTACTTTCATTTTCTCAACTTCTTATCTAAAATAAATCATTTTCTATTTCAGCTATTCAGAAATATTCAATGCTCATTTTCTCTTATTACTTTCCTTTTCTCAACTTCTTATCTAAAATAAATTTTTAAATCCTTAAATACTATCATATCCTATGTTTTTTTCCCTTTAGATCCAAGTGGAAAATTTGCCCATTGGGCTGTAATCATAAAATTCCGTAATTCCACGTCTTAAGATGCTTCATGCTTTTGGGTATGTTATATTTTTTTATTTGATTTTATGTTGATTAATATGAATTAAAGTAGCTTGGTGTTGGCATTAAAAGAAATTAATATGTTAAATAAAATATTGCTTAATCAGTAAGAAATGGTCTTTTATATAGATCATGGTTGGAAAAATCAGGTTAACATAAATTGTTCCTTCAAAAACTTATTCTAATCATCTTTCTTTGGTTGTAGGTAAGAGATTTTGATTTTATTTTCATAGTAAATTCTACACACAAGTTTTGATTGTCTTTTGAACTTTTTTATTCCAACTAGAATTTGATTTAATTCGCCAACAGTTCATAACTATCAATCATCTTAAATTATTTATGATTTTATTGATGCATTGCATTATATTTCTACCTTACTTTCAATGTTACCGATCGAAAGAACCCCAAAAAATCTTGGCTAACTGGATCGAAAGAACCCCAAAAAAATCTTGGTTTGAATTGAATTTTGTTATTTTCCTTTTCATTTAATTCGATGTTGAATTTATTATTTTTGTTCAAAATTGAATCTTTTCTTTGAGTTTTATTCCTAAAGTTGTGTCTCCTTATGATTTTTGTTTTTGATTTGTAGGATTATGAGTTTGATTATTTATTTGTAGTAGGTTACTGGATTTATAAATGCTATTTTCAGAATAAAATCTTATGTTTATAGCATATAGCTCTTTATTTCATATATTTCCCTTTGTAACATTTTTATTTCCATGTACAATAATCCTGCAATTATTTTTCCTTTATATTCTACCAATAGTTCTTTTCCTCTTCTCTTCATTTTCAATATAAGAATTTTTTGTATTTCCTCAGTTATTTCCCATGTTCAATAGTTTCAATACAAGGGTTCTTTTTAGAAACCTTTGATCGACATTTATTTCTTTTATTTTGATTAGAATTCATTTTAATCACTAAAGGTTTTTCACTTTGTCTTTATCTTAAATTATGCATGAATAATACATATATTTTATAGTGATTGTGTTTCTACCTTAATTTCAATGTTACTGTTTTTATGGAAACATTATTAATGACCTCCAAAAAAACTCTAATTCAATTGTGATCGATTAATAAGTTTAATTTTTTTGTTTGTATTTTCATTTAATTCAGTGTTCAATTTGTTGTTTCATTTGATTCCATTGATATCGTGTAACAACCCGAGATTTAAGCTATAATAATTTATTAACAAATTAATCAAATGATAAAATAATTTCGTGAAATTAATAGAATTGAGTGACGGGAGTCGCACCGTTGTGTCCGTGGTAATTTCTAGTAAATTTCCATATAGAACGTCAGAATCCGAGCTAAAATGAGAAAGTTACGAATTTAACAAGAAAACGGAATATATATACATATATATATATATATATATATAGGGAGGTCGACCATCCCAAGGCCTAGTTCGACCTTGCTTCAAGGGCGGTCGACCTATAGGTCGACCCGCTTACGAATGGGAAGCGAAGGAAATTTTCTTCGTTCCTGTTGGTTCCAGCAAGTTTTTTTACACATTTTTTTCGTCATTTTGGCTCATCTGGTCCCTCTGTGCTACCATCCGACGGCTCCAATTCAGCCAATGACGTGGTTGCATCCTATTCAATCTCCAAATCCAACGGTGTGAGATCCACTTCTACCTCTATAAATAAGACCCTAGGCATAACTCCTTTTCTCATTCTAGATTTTCTCCGCTTTGGTTCACCTTTTTAGGAAGGACCCTAAAAGGAATAATTTTTCGAGGAGAGAATATTTTTAATAAAAATATTTTAATACCCTCAAGTGGATCCGGGAAGACCAAAAGGGAAGAGCTTAGGACTACAGGTGAGTGATTGTAATTATTTAGATTTTTAAGTAATCTAAAATAATAGGGTTTCCAATAGTTGTAGTTTTTCTACAATTTTGAAAATTCCTTTTTATCAGTTATTTTCGGTTTTAGATTTATTTTCAATCTATTTCTTTTTAGATATTCTTTTCAGTTATTTATAGCTAATTTCTGTTAATTATAGCTTTTCCGTTTAATTACATTTATTTATAGTATTTTAAATTTATTTACTGTTATTTATGCGTTATTTACATCTTTTTCATACGCTTTGGATTTTCTTCTATTTTTAGTTTTCTTTTGTTTCTCCTTCTTCTTCGCATATGGATTAGAATGGATTAAATGCAAATATGTATTAAAATTATAAGAATACTGAAATAACGGAAGATAAGTTGTAAAATGAAACGACTGTAATAAGAAATGGAATTGGACTGAAATTGTGATGTAAATATTAGAATTGGACTGAATTAAAGAAATTGGCCTAGTTATAACTTAGAATTATAACTAAAAAGAGTAAAAGATGAAAGAAGCTTATTTTCACACTTAGACCTTGGGTTAAGTAATAAGCATGATTATAACATAGGTTATAATAAGAAAACAGAACATAACGAGGCTTATTTTAAGACTTAGGATAAATTAATAAGCACAGATAGTAAGAACAATAAGAAAGGCTTATTTGAATAATTTATCTAAGTTAATAAGCAAAGAAGTAAAGTAGGAGCTGTACCAAATAGCATTCCCCTATTATTTCTATAGATACGGTGTTTCACATAATTCTGAAGTGAGACAAGGGGCACACTTATGCTAATAATGGTAGTAATTGGTTAATAAGTAGAAGTCCAAATCATGGGGATTTGGGCAAAGGGGCGCAACTAGATATTGTTTGGATGACGGGCCAGTACCAATAGCATTTCCCCTATTATTTCTATGGACACGGTGTTTCACATAATCCTGAAGTGAGACGAGGGGTATGCTTATGCTGGAGCTTGAGGTAATAAGAAGACCCAATAGGTGGAACAACTGGTAACGCGAGCTTAGTGGTGGTCACGGGTGCGACTTCCATTGGAGGCTCATAAATCGTTATGAGTTCCAAGCGCTTAGTATGTGTGTCTTTCGTAGACACCATTGCCTTATTTGTAGGGAGCTATATAATGTCTAGTCCACCGTAGATACTTTGCGTGTCATTTGTAGACACCATTGCCTTCTGTGTAGGGAGATATATAGCGTCTAGTCCGTAGTAGGTCTATGAAGTAGTAGGCCGATCAAAGGGTAGAATTAGGATTTCAGCCTAATTATAAGATTAGGAATTCAGCCTAATCAAAGCAGCGATCAAAGACAAGTGCAAACAGTCAAAGTTAATCAATCATATTAATCGAATTAATTCGTATTTATTTTCAGCTTGTTCCTTCTTCCTATTTCCATTGTTTCCTTTTTAATACTAGAATTGTTGTAAAGCCTATTACCTTTACTTTGTTTAAAAATACTAGTATTTACTATCAGTCACCATACTTTTAGTCTGACCCACTCCTCTATTTTCCCCTTCCCCCCATAGGCCATCAAGGGCGAGCGAGGTAGATTTGTGGATTCAGGGAGGTTGCAGTAGTTGAGATTCTACCTATGTATTTCTCTTCTTTATTTCAGTTTTTAGTTCTTATGTTGTATTGGCACTATTTGAGGGATGATTTATACTCTGATTTTATTGAGACTATGGTTTTAATTTCGCAAGACATGTATGGATATTTTGAGACATATGATGTATTTGGTATTTGGCGACTTATTTGATTTATAAAGTACTTATGAGATTTTGTTTTAAATAAATTATTATTATTATAATTGTTTCCGCTGTTTATATATATTTTTGTCTTGTGAATCTTAGTCTCTGCTAGTTTTAGTTATACCAATAACGCTCCATGCCTTTTAGTGTGTTCCTTTGGGTATACTAAGGGGTTTGGAGTGTTACATATGGTATCAGAGCCTAAGGTTACATGATTCCTAAAAATTTATTTTAAAGGTAAAGTATTTTTCAAAATAACTTGTTTAAAAAAGTAGTTTTCAGAAAATAACTCTTAAAAATATTTTTAAGTATAAAAGAATTTTTATAAATATCACCTCAAAAGTCCAGTTCAAACTCCCTTCGACTCTTTCCTAAAAACTCTCTTTTTCTTTGCGTAGAATAGCGGATGCCCCTAATCTTCCCGAGGGCATTCCAGTCCCAGCCTGGTTTCGTAGGTATCTACAAGCCACGACCCTAGAGGTGCAAGGGCAAGCGCGCAATCCTACACCAACGGGTGGGAATCCCTTCAACCCACCTGCAGCCATCAGTTTCTCTAGGCTTTGTAAGGATTTTACAAATTTGGGTGGAAAGACTTTTTCTGGTACGAAGACTTTTGTGGAGGCGAGAGCTTGGCTAAGGAACATAGAGAGGATATTCGGGCTATTGGGATTGTATTAACAGCAGCGAGTTCAGCTAGCATCTTGGTAGCTGAAAGAGGAGGCTTCTTATTGGTGGGAAGTTATTGAGTTGGAAGGAAGAGAGGTTAGTTGGAATGGATTTCGAGAGCGATTTGTTAGGAAGATTTTATCTCAAGCAGAAGAGAGTGTTCAGTTGGAGTGATTCATTAATTTAAAGCAAGGGAGTTTGTTTGTGAAGGAGTACATTAATAAGTTTAATGAGTTATCGCGGTTTGGAATGGAGTTGGTAAATACACCACACAAGAAGGCTATGAAGTTTGCGAAGGGATTAAATCAGCCCCTTCAAGGGTTGTTGTTGACTCACATACCGATGGGAGCTACCTGTGAGTCACTGGTAGAGATGGCGCTTATGTTTGATGCAGCTAAGGAAGGGGAGCCTAAAGAAGCCGTTAAGTCAGAAGATTCTAAGAGGAAAGAAGAAGGCCCTTAGAAACAGATCAAGAAAAAGTGCAAAAGTTATGGGATGGCTAGTCATTTAGCCAAGGACTGCAAGAGAGGGAAGATGAAGGGAAAGTGCTATAATTGTGGACAACCCGATCACATTAGTAAGTATTGTCCCCAGAAGACGGGGCAGGGAGCGGGTGCTCTAGCATTACAGATTCAGGCTTTGGAGGCAGCACCCTCCAGTAGTAGACCAAATCGAGGTAGGAAAATTTGATTTCTATTTTTGATTTTTCCCATTTGGGCTCTTTTTCGATTCTAGAGCATCTCACTCTCTCATCTCTAGTTCTCTAGTAGATTGTTTGCACTTAGACATCTCTTTAGTAGTTGACTCCATTGTTGTTTCAAACCCATAGGTGGATCGACACACTTGTCTATGGTTTGTAGGGGTTTGAAAATTTTTATCCTAGGCGCAGAATTTGACTGCAACGCCTATGTTTTGGGATTTTCGGGGTATGGGATGATTTTTGGAATGGATTGGCTATCCACATATGGAGCTATATTAGATTGCATGAGGAGAGTCATTAGGCTAGAGACATGTAGCGGTAGGATTCTCGAGGTTTCTTACGACCCACAAGGGTCAGTTATGTTGAGCTTCCTTTATTCCCTCGATTCATCATCATCGGAGTTAGATTCGGTTCCTATCGTCGGAGATTTTCCAGTCATCTTGGCTACTAAGGCATATGGTTCCGTTGACTATAGAGAATTAAATAGCTCACAAAGAAGAACCGATATCCACTCCCTAGGACTGATGATCTTTTTGACTAGTTAGTTGGCTCTTCGGTATTCTCCCAGCTTGATTTAGCCATAGGATTTCATCAGCTTAGGGTCGCTGATGACAGCATTAATAAGACCGCATTTAGGACACCCGACAGATTCTTTGAGTGGTTGGTTAGGCATTTAGGGCTAACCAATGCCCCAGCCTATTTTGTTGATTTGATGAGCCGTGTTTTTTAGAGGCGTCCTAAATAAGTTGTGGTGGTATTCGTGGACGACATTTTGGTGATTTCCAAGAGTATGGAGGAGCATGCTGTTTATCTAGAGGAGGATCTTCGTACACTTCGCATTCTTCAGTTGAAAGTAAAGTTCTTGAAGTATCACTTTTAAGGAAGCATGTTTCTTGGGCATAGAGCTATGCATGGAAAGAGTTTGAGAAACGATTTTGTACATTTAGGTTCAGATTGCGAAAATCCAAAGAGTGTAGGCAAAGATTGGAGATGTATCATAGAAAAGGAGAAAAGCCATGTGTAGATAATTGCTGAAATCAAAATTGCCTCAGAAAAGTGGATTTAACGGTAATGCCATAAGATAAATATAGGCATACAAGAGGAACACGAATATAAGACTCTAAGTAAGGAAATGAGATTTTTAAGGTTTAGAAAGGATACTCCTGGGATAGTAAGTAGGAAAATCCACTTTATGTCCAACCCAATATAATGAAATTATTAGAATTGAAAACAAGAATTGTCAATATTTTTAAAAGTAAATATTGGGTTTTTGGGAATATGGTAAGAAATTTAAATTGGTTTTTATATGATATAAATTTGGTTAAAAGTGAAATTATTTTTGAATAATTACAGAACGTATATAGTTCATTAGTTTCTCTGTAAGTAAACAAAAATTTTAAATATAAAAACCTAAAAAGTATTAAGTATCAGAAACGTAGATTACAACATTTATCGTTGTAATAGATGTTTTCGTGAAAATAAAGGGAGCATAGACTATAATGCTACCGTTATAGTAGGTAACTCCCAAAAGGAAATGTTTTTACTTAATATGTGAGGTTTATTAGTATTTATTTTTAATTAAATTCATACACTAGTATTTTTTTGGGTTGTAGTAACAGTGTTTTATGCAACATCGGTTTTAAACCCAAATAAAAATGAATTTTAAAAGATAATTTCTAAGAGTAGAAATGAAAGTGATTTGTAAAATGCACTTATTATTTACATAAGTATAAGAAAATGTTTTCTGGCTATAGATATATTAAAAAAGTTTTTAAAATGTTTTTTTCTGAAAAGAAAAGAGTAAGTTAGATATTAGAAGATGTCTATCATAAGAGAATATAAATTAAACATACTTTAATCTATTGGAATGAAAAGAGTAATGCTATAATTTTCTATGAAACCAATAAAAATGTTTTGTGCAAGTTACAAGGAATGCATGAAAGAGATATACAAGGTATGGGAGCATCATATTTTGTATAGCCTATTTCGAAAAATATAAAATAATTTCCTTGTAATTTCACATAAACATGAAGTCCTCTTTTAAAAGGTTCATAGAAGATTTTAGCATTAATAATTTCTCATAGGGGAAAGTAGTTCAAATACATTAAGGTATGAGACTGTTGGGTGTAATAAGAAGATGTTTTGAAAACACATAAGGATATCTTAAAGATATTCTAAAAGAAAATAGTTTGGTGAAAAAGTAAATAAGTGTTTGGAAAACTTAATAAAAGTAAAATGGTAAAATTTGAAAATTCAAATTTTTATAGAAAACTAAAAAGGTCTTTAAAAGAAAACGAGGAATAAGTTTTGGACTTAGAATTTGAAAGTTTTTCCCTCTAGGTTTGGGAAAATAATGTGAATTCAAAAAGCTTTGAAGATGTAAGGCTAGAAAGATAAGATTTTAAGTAAACTAGTATTTTTGAATTTAATAGAAACTTAAAGATAACACTTTTAAAGACAAAGGTTTTGGGATTTGATGTTTTAAAAATTTAGAAACCTTAATTTTTAAAATGGAACTATAAACACCGAACCAAACTCCTAAATGTGAAGTAGATAAGAATCATTTCCTAGGTGTAACGGAAATGGTGTAAGGCTACAAAGAAGACATCATTAATTACTTTTAGAAGTAATAATAGAGTTTGCATAAAGTATATAGGACCCTAGTGAGAACCTAGGAATGTTGATTCATATGAGCAGACTAAAGAAGAATAGTAAGTCACGCATGGTTGGGAATGAGTATCCTTGATTTTGGAAGAACTTGGGAGAAGCATCTTTCTTTAGAGGAATTCGCATAAGATAGTAGTTCTCAAGCTAGCATTGGAATGACACCTTCCGAAGCTCTTTATGGAAGACCGCGCAAGTCGCTTTCGTGTTGGATAGAGTCTACAGAGGGATTGCCTTGGTTCTGACATGGTTAAGGAGACTTCGGAGAAGATTAGTTTGATTAGGAGAAAATTTGTATCTCATATCCGCATTTCTTTGATAGTAATTTTTCAAATTTCTTATTTTTCATCTCTAGTTTTGAATAAGGTTCTTTCCTTTATTATCCTTTAGGAGGGTGGAACTTAGGACTTAACCTATGGGTGGTAGGATTTGATGTAAACATGTTATTAGAGCATGTTAAGAATGATGGATGCAAGTGGTTGCAAGTGTTTGCTAGTGGATGCTAATGGACGCATATACTTACACTAGGCACTATTATCTCTTAGGGATCGGTCTAACTAGGACACTAAAGCATATGCATATGGATGTGTGCGCATTTACATTTTTCTTCATTTTAATGGTTGCTATAAATGGATGTTTATCACATGGTTGTTGCATTTGGATGATGATTATAGCACACATATAGAACTATCGGTATTCATTAGGGATTTTTGCATTCATTTGGATACATAGCACGAACATGATTGCATATAAGGAGGTCAACTGAATCAGTGGATTGCCTAATCTTTTGCATTAGTTAGGGACATTGACACTACACTAATTGTATAAGTATCATAAAATTGCATTAGAGAAACTTAAGGACAATGGATGAGTGGTTGATGATTGACTAGTTGGTTGTAGATATTGGATGAAGACATCTAGTTCATTCTTTTATCCTTAGAGATTTCAGGGACGAAATCCCTTAAGGAGGGGAGACTGTAACAACTCAAGATTTAAGCTATAATAATTAATTAACAAATTAATCAAATGATAAAATAACTTTGTGAAATTATCAGAATTGAGCCACGGGAGTTGCACCATTGTGTCCATGGTAATTTCCTGGTCAATTTCTATATATAGAACGTCAGAATCCGAGCTAATATGAGAAAGTTATGAATTTAACAAGAAAGCAGAATATATATATGTTATCCCGCCTTGTGGCAAGGCCGTGACACTAAGGAATTGACTTGTAATCGATGACGACCCATCCTAGAGATCAGTTATACACGGGCTCACCATGGATATCGATGAATTTTGTTCGAGTCCGGATCGAGCTAAAATTGGTGGGACATGACAAGCTATGCCATGAGAGCCAACGTTCCAAATATCAAGTCAATCCGAGTCCATATGCTCAAGTTATGAAGGATACAAAATTGGACGAAAAACAATTACCATTCGACTCGCTCCTTCGACTCGCTCCCTTCGACTCGCTCCATATCCCTCAGATGCCAACTTCGACTCGTTCCTGTTCGACTCGCTTCACAGCCATCTGAAGTACCTACTTCGACTCGCTTCGCTTAGAGGTCTTATTCGACTCGCTCCCCTCGAACCACTGAGCGACTCCATCAACTTCGACTCCACTGCTCAAACCTCCCAGAACTTCTCTCTTCGACTTGCTCCAGTTTGGAACTTCGAAAGTGCACGCTTCGACTCGCTCCGCTCAAACAGCTATTCAACTCCATCGAATTCAACTCCGATTGACAAAGTCACCGTTTGAATCGATCGAACTACGCACTTCGACTCGATCAATCATGGCTCACTTCGACTCGCCCAATCAATGCGCGCTTCGGCTCGCTCAAAACAACGTCAAAGGCAGGGCGATCCAGAAAGCACCACGTCACCGAGTCAAAGCAGAAGCGAGTCGAAACGGAAGCGAGTCGAAGGAAACAGCCTACCGAAAACTCCATTTCGTATCGATTATATCTCCCAATCTACAAGTCCAAATGCTATGAAATTTTCACAGAAGACTACGTGCATGCTAAAGACTGTCCACGCCAAATTTCGACTCCATTGGATGAAATCTTGATCGAGTCAAAATCTGTTCGTATCGATCACGGATCGAACCGAAACTTCACGGGCTTGGGCGTGCGGGCCTGGTCACGTGCCAGAGAGGGTCTCCCGAGATCTGAGCGAAATATCAGCCTCCTACACCTATAAATAGACCCCCAAAGCCAGAAAAGGGGCTCTTCTTCCTTTTTGAGATCTCCAACGCCCGAACTCCGCCAGATCCAGATCTGAACTCCATTGCTGTTGCTACCAACGAGTTTCACTACTGCAAATCATAATTATATGCTGTAATTCATTGAATTCACTTGTAAACATCAAAGAAAGATCAATAAAGCAAACTACTTCAGAGTGGACGTAGGCAAGATCGCCGAACCACTATAAAACTTGTGTCTCTGTCTACTTCTTTCTGTTTGAAGTTTATTATTCTTCATTTTTATCCTCTACAAGACTTAGATCCGAGATCCGTGATTATATATTACTGATTTGTGTTCATACACTGGTGCTTTCACGACACTTGGGGTTTGTGACCATTTTTGGCGCAAACACTTTGGTGCTTTCACTGAGAACAACTAGCACCCGCTATACCAGATCTGAAGTTCAGATTTGAAGGCTTAAGGATTCAGATTAAGAGCTATGACAAGGCAATCAACAAGAAGACAGAGAGGAGAAAGGAGCCAGCAAGAGGGAAGCCAAGAGGCCTCTTCTGGAGCTGGAGCAGGTCAAGCTTCGATCTACATCACCAGGGATGAGATGGAGGCTATGGCGGATTCAATTCATGAAAGATTGTTGAAGAGTCAACAAGAAATGATGCAGAACCTCCTCAGATAGTTTGGACAAGCTGGAACAGCTGGCGCTTCAGGAGTTCAGATCCACGGAGCTGGAACAGAAGAACCAAACAGGCAATCGAATGGAGCAGCTCAACAAGGCACGACCCCTAATCAGCACACAACCGCTAACCTGGATGGATCTAGACATGGGGGCACACCGCCCGGCAGCAATGGACCAATCCATGGAGGAATTCTAGGTGGCACCACACAACAAGATCCTGGAAGGAATGTAGGAGCGCAGGATGAGGAGTATGTACCAGAATTCCCTCGGAGACTCGGGGGGCAACCCTTGACGGACGACGCTGGATTAGCTGAGATTATCAGACGAACTATGCGTGGAGGTTTGACAAACAGGGATCTGGAAGGGGTAAATAGGAGTCCGTTCACTCGTGACATCAGAATTGCTCGGAATCCACCAGAGTTCAAGCTACCTACTTTGGACATGTACAATGGCAAGGCTGATCCTACTGATCACTTGATGAGATACACAAGACATATGGAAGTGCTGGGGGCATCGGAGGAGGTGATGGCCCGATGTTTCCCTTTGTACTTGACAGATATAGTTGCTATGTGGTTTAGACAGCTGGAAGAAGGGTCCATCAGGACATGGACGGAATTGGTGGATAGGTTTCTGAAACAATTTCGGGTTCATATCAAAAGGCCGAAGAACGTGATGACGCTAAGTAAAGCAAAGGACGGATGAATCACTCAGAGCTTTCTTAACTCGATTCAATGCAGCGGTTGCTTCGGTGGATCGGCCGGATCCATCGATGGTTTTAATGGCGGCAGTATCAGGAGTCAGAGAGGATTCAGATTTCAAAGTATCTCTAATACGACACCCACCAATGGATCTCGGAGAATTCTTTCACAAAGCTGAGAGATTCCTTCGGCAGGAAGATGCATGCTCGGATATGAAGTTAAGAGAGGTGAACGCAGCTGAGGATGGTGGGCCATCCAGCGGAGGCTCGGATAAAGATAAGGCAAAAAGGAAGCCGGATGATGAATCAGGAAAAGCTAGGAAGCGATGGAAGGAACCAAAGTTTTCCACTTACACAGGATTAAACGAAACGTTGGAACGGATATTCATGGAAACTCGAAATCGCCTTCCCTATCGAAGGCCGGCTAGGAGAGAGACCTCAGAACGTGAAAGGGCATCAGGAAGGTACTGTCTTTTTCACGATTTAGACGGACATGATACCAACAGTTGCAGGCATCTGAAGGACATTATTGAGGAGCATTTAAGGAATGGGCAATTACAACAATATGTCGGGGCTCGGAATGCGGCGATGGAGCAAGAGCAACCGCCATCTACCTCAAACCACAATGGTGCGAGACCCAGGAATGATGGTCGATTGGTTATCAATTGACCGGGATGATATGAAATAAGTAGTAAACTACTGGCAAACGGCCAAGTCGTCTACTCATGTACGGGGACGGAGATGGCCCCTAGGCATGCTCTGAATGATGATAAACCGGGATGCTATGGTTTGTGAAATCTGCTTTCTCTTTTGGTTCGGACATTTTCTTTTTCTGGTTCGATTTTGGAGTTTGGTTTGAACTCCTGGTTTTGTTTTCTTGTTTGAACTCCTGGTTTTGTTTGTTTTCTGGTTTGAACTTTCGTTTGGATGATTGCTTTTTGTTTTGGATATTGATTTGGATTTCTGATATGGATTTTTGGTTTTTCGATTTGATTTGGATTTTGGATTGGATTTTGATTGGGTTTTCATCTAGTTTTTGGAAAACGGTCGTCGGGTATGGATTATGCCTGGCAAGGGATAAGTCTCTTCGTCCGAACGTGGCGAATTGGCTTATTCAGGTCATCGAGCATGGATTATGCTCGACAAGGGTTCGGAGCGACCAGGATTCGGCCTAGGACTTAGGCCCTATATTATCAGTTACTATTTCAGGTCGTCGAGTATGGACTATGCTCGACAAGGGTCCAAAGCGACCAGGATTCGGCTTAGGACTTAAGCCATGGTAATTATTTAACGCCCAGGCACACTGGGCCACGGTCGTGAAGTGTGGATTGCGCTTGGCAAGAACCCGGAGAGGTTACAGATTTGGATATCGACCCGGAGAGGTCCTGGATTTGGTTATTGAATGAGGATGGATTAGGACTCGAATATCGAGTATGGATGGATACAGAATTGGCTAAAGCTTTGGTTATTGGATCTGGAATCAAACGTCGACTCGGAGTAGTCAAGAACGATGCACTTGGATGATATGGCTATGGACTTTGGATATCGGACTCTGAACTATACAAAACACACCTTCTTATCACAAGGCATGTTTTGGGGGGTAAGTGTTATCCCGCCTTTTGGCAAGGCCGTGGCACTAAGGAATTGACTTGTAATCGATGACGACCCATCCTAGAGATCAGTTATACACGGGCTCACCACGGATATCGATGAATTTTGTCCGAGTCCGGATCGAGCCAAAATTGGTGGGACATGACAAGCTAAGCCATGAGAGCCAACGTTCCAAATCTCAAGTCAATCCGAGTCCGTATGCTCAAGTTATGAAGGATACAAAATTGGACGAAAAACAATTACCGTTCGACTCGCTCCTTCGACTCGCTCCCTTCGACTCGCTCCATATCCCTCAGATGCCAACTTCGACTCGTTTCTGTTCGACTCGCTTCACAGCCATCTGAAGTACCTACTTCGACTCGCTTCGCTCAGAGGTCTTCTTCGACTCGCTCCCCTCGAACCACTGAGCGACTCCATCAACTTCGACTCCACTGCTCAAACCTCCCAGAACTGCTCTCTTCGACTCTCTCCAGTTTGGAACCATCGAAAGTGCACGCTTCGACTCGCTCCGCTCAAACAGCTATTCAACTCTATCGAATTCAACTTCGATTGACAAAGTCACCATTCGAATCGATCGAACCACGCACTTCGACTCGATCAATCATGGCTCACTTCGACTCGCCCAATCAATGCGCGCTTCGGCTCGCTCAAAACAGCGTCAAAGGCAGGGCGATCCAGAAAGCACCACGTCACCGAGTCGAAGCAGAAGCGAGTCGAAACGGAAGCGAGTCGAAGGAAACAGCCTACCGAAAACTCCATTTCGTATCGATCATTTCTCCCAATCTACAAGTCCAAATGCTATGAAATTTTCACAGAAGACTACGTGCATGCTAGAGAATGTCCACGCTAAATTTCGACTCCATTGGATGAAATCTTGATCGAGTCGAAATTTGTTCGTATCGATCACAGATCGGACCGAAACTTCACGGGCTTGGGCGTGTGGGCCTGGTCACGTGCCAGAGAGGGTCTCCCGAGATCTGAGCGAAATATCAGCCTCCTACACCTATAAATAGACCCCCAAAGCCAACAGAAAAGGGGTTCTTCTTCCTTTTTGAGATCTCCAACGCCCGGACTCCGCCAGATCCAGATCTGAACTCCATTGCTGTTGCTACCAACGAGTTTCACTACTGCAAATCATAATTATCTGCTGTAATTCATTGAATTCACTTGTAAACATCAAAGAAAGATCAATAAAGCAAACTACTTCAGAGTGGACGTAGGCAAGATCGCCGAACCACTATAAAACTTGTCTCTGTCTACTTCTTTCTGTTTGAAGTTTATTATTCTTCATTTTTATCCTCTACAAGACTTAGATCTGAGATCCGTGATTATATATTACTGATTTGTGTTCATAGACTGGTGCTTTCATGACACTTGGGGTTTGTGACCATTTTTGGCGCAAACAATATATATATATATATATAGGGAGGTCGACCATCCTAAGGCCTAGGTCGACCCGCCTACGAATGGGAAGCGAAGGAAATTTCTTTCATTCCTGTTGGTTCCAGCAAGTTTTTTTACACGTTGTTTTCATCATTTTGGCTCATTTGGTCCCTCCGTGCTACCATCCGACGCCTCCCATTAAGCCTATGATGTGGTTGTATCCTATACAATCTCCAAATCCAACGGTCTGAGATCCACTTCTACCCCTATAAATAAAACCCTAGGCCTAACACTTTTTCTCATTCTAGATTTTCTCCGCTTGGGTTCACCTTTTCAGGAAGGACCCTAAAAGGAATAATTTTCCAAAGAGAGAATCATTTTAATAAAAATATTTTAATACCCTCAAGTGGATCTGGGAAGATCAAAAGGGAAGAGCTTAGGACCATAGGTGAGTGATTGTAATCATTTAGATTTTTAAACAATCTAAAATAATAGGGTTTCCAATAGTTGTAGTTTTTCTACAATTTTGGAAATACCTTTTTATCAGTTATTTTCAGTTTTAGATTTGTTTTCAGTCTATTCCTTTTTAGTTATTCTTTTTAGTTATTTGTAGCTAATTTCTGTTAATTATAGCTTTTTCGTTTAATTACAGTTATTTATAGTATTTTAAATTTATTTACTGTTATTTATGCGTTATTTACATCTTTTTCATACGGTTTGGATTTTCGTCTATTTTCAGTTTTCTTTTGTTTCTCCTTCTTCTTTGCGTATGGATTAGAATGGATTAAACGCAAATATGGATTAAAATTATAAAAATACTGAAATAACGGAAGATAAGATGTAAAATGAAACAACTGTAATAAGAAATGGAATTGGACTGAAATTGTAATGTAAATATTAGAATTGGACTAAATTAAAGAAATTGGCCTAGTTATAACTTAAAATTATAACTAAAAAGAGTAAAAGATGAAAGAAGCTTATTTTCACACTTAGACCTTGGGTTAAGTAATAAGCATGATTATAACATAGGTTATAATAAAAAAACAGAATAGAATGAGGCTTATTTTAAGACTTAGGATAAATTAATAAGCACAGATAGTAAGAACAATAATAAAGGCTTATTCGAATAATTTATCTAAGTTAATAAGCAAAGAAGTAAAGTAGGAGCTGTACCAAATAGCATTCCCCTATTATTTCTATAGACACGGTGTTTCACATAATCCTGAAGTGAGACGAGGGGCACGCTTATGCTAATAACGGTAGTAATTGGTCAATAAGTAGAAGTCCAAATCATAGGGATTGGGCAAAGGGGCACAACTAGATATTGTTTGGATGACGGGCCAGTACCAACAACATTTCCGCTATTATTTCTATGGACATGGTGTTTCACATAATCCTAAAGTGAGACGAGGGGCACGCTTATGCTGGAGCTTGAGGTAATAAGAAGACCCAATAGGTGGAACAACAGGTAACGCGAGCTTAGTGATGGTCACACGTGCGACTTCCAGTGATGGCTCATAAATCATTATGAGTTCCAAGCACTTAGTATGTGTGTCTTTTGTAGACACCATTGCCTTCTATGTAAGGAGCTATATAACATCTAGTCCACAGTAGATACTTTGCGTGTCATTCGTTGACACCATTGCCTTCTGTGTAGGGAGCTATATAGCATCTAGTCCGTAGTAGGTCTATGGAGTAGCAGGCCGATCAAAGGGTAGAATTAGGATTTCAGCCTAATTATAGGATTAGGAATTCAGCCTAATCAAAGCAGCGATCAAAGACAAGTGCAAACAGTCAAAGTTAATCAATCATATTAATCGAATTAATTTGTATTTATTTCCAGCTTGTTCCGTCTTCCTATTTCCTTTGTTTCCTTTTTAACACTAGAACTGTTGTAAAGCCTATTACCTTTACTTTGTTTAAAAATACTAGTAATTACTATCAGTCACCAGACTTTTAGTTTGACCCACTCCTCTATTTTCCCCTTTTCCCCCCCATAGGCCATCAAGGGCGAGTGAGGTTGATTTGTGGATTCAGAGAGGTTGCAGCAGCTTAGATTCTTCCTATGTATTTCTCTTCATTATTTTCAGCTTTTGGTTCTTATGTTGTATTGGTACTATTTGAGGGATGATTTGTACTCTGATTTTATCGAGACTATGGTTTTTAATTTCGCAAGACAAGTATATATATTTTGAGACAAATGATGTATTTGGCGACTTATTTGATTTATAAAGTAATTTTGAGGTTTTGTTTTAAATAAATTATTATTATTATAATTGTTTCCGCTGTTTATATATATTTTTGTCTTGTGAATCTTATTCTCTGCTAGTTTTAGTTATACCAATAACACTCCATGCCTTTTAGTGTGTCCCTTTGGGTATACTAAGGGGCGTGAGGTGTTGCAGATGGATTAAAAAATTTGTATTTTATTTCGCTATATTTCTTTTCATTTCATTCAATGTTGAATTTGTGTTTTTTATTCTAAATAACTAATTTCATATCTTTGCTTAGGGTTTTTTGCATCAAATTTTGTCTTCTTCTGATTTTTTTTCATTTCGTAAGATTATGAGTTTGTTTCCTTCATTTGTTTTATAGGAGGTTACTTGATTTATAAATAAGTGGACACCATAAAATCTTTTATTATTTCTAAAATTTATTATAGGTAAAGTTGATCTATTTTGTACTATCAAATTTCATTTTATTTTTGTTTATTGAGTAAAAATATGAACTTTGCCAACAGGGTTGGCGCAGTTGGTTGATGGTCCGGACTGCGTGATCGAAGGTCACGAGTTCGAGCCCCGAAACTGACAACCCTGTAACAAGTACCCGAAGTATGTGTTTGGCAGGCACATACTTCCCTAGAGTTTACAAGCGAAGCTTGGTTCTCTAGGTAATTCAAAAAAAAAAAAAAATATGAACTTTGTTTCCTATATTTATGTTGTATGTTATAACTGGTTTATTACTACGTGGACATCAAATAATCTTCAATTTTGTATAAACTATTAGATGTAAGGTTGATCTTTATTCAATTCTTAATGATCTTACAGATGAGATAATTATCTATTATTTTCTACATAGTTAGTTAGAAGTTATGCTATTTTAAATTTTACTTCGAGTTATTATAAAAAATATTGGATTGAAGATGTAGATAAGAAAACATTTATAAGTAAACTAATTTTGAATATAAAGGTTCATATCAAGTGATATTACCATGCAACTGAAAAAAAGAATAAATAGTTATCAATTTCATTTAATTTGAATTTAAACTAATCAGAGAACTAATTATAGTTAAATTAATTTCATTCATTGAAATTCAATTTAGTGTGAAAATCGACCACATAAGTTCAAATAACTTTTTATTTTGTGATACTTTAAGATTTCTTTTTAATTTTACTTACATATTTTATACACCTTTATTATATCATGTTGTGTAATCCATACTCATATTATTTGCGCAATTTTTAATATGCAATTGGAATACTAAAGTTGTACAATGCGTAGTTGATGTTTGAGTTTCCATAACTTTAGGAGATTTTATTGGTAGGACATTAATGTATAAAGGGATACGAGGATAGAGAGGAAGTCAATTGATAATATGATGGTATGCGCAAAGGTAAATTTCTAAACAAAATTGATCATATCGGTTTGTTGTTTGATGATATTATTCCTTTCATTTGTAACAATTGTATATAATTTTCTTAGAAAATTCATTGTAATTGGTAATAAGAATATCCACTTTCAATGAAATAGTACATTAAAACACTATCTATTTTGAAAGAAATTATAAAAGTTTTGGTTCTTATAATTGTTTGTATCAATTAAATAAATGTATGACATATTATATATGCACCTATCAAATATATGTTTTTAGTTATAATATCAAACCATCTATTCTATAATATAAGCACTTTAATTTTTAATCATTCTTCTTCTTTTTTCTCATAAGTTAGAGAGTTAAATCGGCAGTTAAAATTTTTGTTCTACATATTTCCTATCCCTACATTAACTACTACAATTATAATTACTTTGCAACCTACTCACTTCATTTCATATTTCTCACTTTCCTAACATGTTTTTATTACATATTATTGAAAGTACATTTAACCTTTTCATATTCATCATTCTTTTTTATTTTTCTTCACTTTTTGAATTAATGTTAGTTTATTACTCTAAGTATTCCTTTTACAACCTTTCAAATCCATTTCTCCTTTATTTTAATTTCATATCTTCCCTGTTCGTCTTCATTCTCCGTTACTGTAATATTCTTCTTTACGTTAATCCAAACTTTAATTTATACCTTATTTAACTGACTTTATTACCTGCTAATTTATTTATCCAATATATAATTAGGATGAAGGCTTTATTCTACTTATGTTGTTAATTGCTTAAAATCTATTTAGACACCTTAATAATATCTTTATTGGTCCTACAAATATTGCAAAATTATTACTTATGTGTATTTTTCTACATTACAATAAAAAATTACTTTTATGTTTCATAAGTTTGAATCTTATATCATTTTCTTTTAATTTTTTTTATCAAAACTATATATTAATTGCCATGGTGGTTCAATGTTTTTTCTCCTTCTTTCAGGGTATTTAATTTCAAGACCACCCATGGTGGTTCAATGGTGCACAAAAGGTACAAATCTTATGAGCATGGTTTAGTGGTTGGTATAACTTATTCTAATTATATAAAGCATTTTAGTTGTTATTAAAAAACCGCTTCTTCTTTCTCTCTCCATCTTTTAAGGCATTGGATTTTAAAATTATCCATGGTGATTGAATGTTGTGTTAATGGTAAAAAATTGAATGCATTGTTAGTAGTAGATATTGATTTCCACCCCCTTTTTATTTATGAGTTGGGTAAATCGTAATTTTACTACATAAGGCTAATAAATGTAATAATTACTTACATTGATAGAAGGAGCAACAACTATTTATAGTGAATTGTTCAATGATGAATCATTTTGACTAAGGGGAATGGAAAGAGTTAATTTTTATATAAAAAGGTTTTATTGAGGGAAGAATCAAAAAAACATTCTCCTCTTATAAAATCTTATTAAAAACACTAAATTGTCATTTCTATAATCTATCTTTCTCTTTCTTCTTAGTTTCCAATTTATGTACATTATTGCGTCAAAAAATTTGCCATTTCATCTTCAAACCCTAAACACTAAATATTTATTTATGACTATGGAGGAAAACTTTATCTCAATCTTAATCTTAATTTTCTCAATCTCTATTAAAATATACAATAGACAAAATAACATGGGCATTAATTTCTCTCCATCTATTCAAGATTCTAATTATGTTTTTGATAAATTTTAGTATCAGTTGTGATCGAATATCAAAGTAAGGTATAAGATTTTGAAATGGTAGAGGGATATTATTCTCCATTTAACAATTCCGTTTTTATAACATTTCTTTTTTTACAGGATAATATGTCAAAAGAAATCGATTTGGTAATATAGCTAACGAAATACTAGGTAGCTATTTCTTCTAAGAATAAAAAGAAAAGGGTATGTATTTTATTCTTATTATTTTATGATAATATTACTTTTTTAGAAGATGATTATATAAGAATTATCTAAAGAAAATAGGATTATTATTTGAGAAAATTAAGCATAATCTTTCATATTTGAGCCAAAATTAATTTAACATGAGTTGTTACTAACTTAAATTCAATCAAACTAAATTTAGGGCATAAATGCAATGGATAAATTCATTAATAAATGCAATTAATATGGCGATTAATAAGGTAATTAATGTCAAAATGAGTTACTTCTCCATTTATTTTGATTTAACTTGATCTTTTACAAAGTATTTTGAATAAACAAAATAAAATAAAGAAAAGACATAAAAACTTTGTATGTGTAAAAAATGAATAATGCTTGGTAAAATATATATTCACGTTGGTTCAATGACCTTGATTTCCATAATGCTATAAAAATACTAATTTATTTCTTCTTAAATTACCTTTTACATGGTGGATATATATAAGATATATAAAACTCAAAATATTACTTGATTTTGTTTTTATGCTTTGGGATATGTAAACATTTGTTCAGAGTGACTTTTATACTCAAATCATATTATATAATTGTAATATAAAATAACCTACTCTTCTCCTTTTAATTCTATCATAATATTTTGATTTACATTGTCCATATTTCCAAATTTTTTGCATGTTTTCTTTGTCCACTCATAATTATTTTAAACTAAATTCTTCATATTCTAAATTCTTATCCAATCACTTCAAAATCGTTATAGATACTTTCACTTAAGTGCTTTCAAATTTAAAACTTTAAGGACTTTAATAATAATATTTCAACTACAAATGTGTCATTCATTTATCCAAACACATTTATTATGCAAAAATAAGAAACTTGAAATTTATCGAATTAATTATGTTAACGCTAAAAGTTGCACGTTAACACCCGGTGTGTGTGTTGTGAAGCTGTGAAGGCACCACCCGTGTGACGGGAACAGGAATTAAGCAGTAAAATAGTGAAAAAGCAGTAAAAGACAGCAGTTTATAGTGGTTCGGCTGGAGATCGAGCCTACGTCCACTTTGAATCTCTTTATTACTGAATCTGGTTACAAAATGATACAATACACTTGTGAAATACAATATCTTTCGATTCCTAAACACTTTCGACTATTAGCTCAAGCTTCGATGTTGAAGATCTCCTCGAATTCGTGTTGAATGCGGAAGATTTCTCTCAAAGCTTGTTGTAATGTCTTGAGTGATTTGGAGTTCTTCAAATGTTGGATGAGTTGAGAATTCGGCAGAGTAATGACGCTTCAAGGAATGATCGGCCAAAAGTCCCTTACTTGTTGGAGTTTGGGGGGGTATTTATAGAGAGGATTTCTGAGCAGAATTTTATCAAGTGATAAGTCGGCCACGACCTAGGGTAGGTCGTAGATCGTAAGTCGGTGACGGTATAGGGGATCACTTCGGCTGCACTTGATTCTTCTGAACGAGTTGATAAGTCACGCGCGACTTAGTATAAGTCGTAGGTCGGCAGCGACCTAAAAGATGCGGCATGGAACATGTCTTCACTTTGCTTTAGCTCGTTAATTCGTTCATCCACTTAGGTCGGTAGGTCGTAAGTCCTTTTAAGTCGTTAGGTCGTAAGTCCTTTTAAGTCGTTAGCTCCTTAAGTCGGTCCACATCTTAAGTCGGTATGCTCCTTTCAGTAGTTAGGTCGGTTAATTGTTAAGTCGGCACGCTTCTTAAGTCGACATGCTTTTTAGGTCGGCATGGTTTAGATCGTAAGTTCCAGCTTGTTAAGTCGGCAACTGTTAGGTCGGCATGCCTTTTAGGTCGTAAGTCGCAGCTTGTTAAGTCGGCAACTGTTAGGTCGGCATGCCTTTTAGGTCGTAAGTCGCAGCTTGTTAAGTCGCGAACAAAAGATGATTAACATTTGCCCCTCGAAGTGTATGCCTAGGTCGTAGGTCATATGCTTCGATTCTTCTTAACTCGCTCTTTTGTTAGATCGTGAACGACATAAGATAAGTCATAAGTCGTGGATCGCGGGTCGATTCACATTTCAATACCCCAGTGTATAAATAGCTTAGGTCGTTTCCTCTTTCACTTCACCTGTCTTATTATTTTGTCCAGCCATTAGCAAATACTCGAGCTCTCGAAGACAAATCTCATTACTCGATCATCAGTTATCCTCAGCATTACTTTGCGTAAGTGAGTTCAACTAATATCCAAACGTGATCATCATTGAATCGAGGATCCCGTGTTCGTCGCCCTTCATCCGAGTTTGTACATTATGCTTTATCACGAGTTGTGTCGCGTCTGATTCTTGACTTTCTTTTAGTCGCGATGCCATTGTGATCCTCGAATATATTACCGCATACCGGTTTCATGATGGATTTGGGATGATTTGATGATGTTGTGAGACGCGATTAGGAGGCGTAACTTAGGGTTTTCGATAGGGGATAGTTTGAAGTTACTGGGTTTATGAATCTCAAGTTAGCTGATGAGTTACTGAACTTCTCAATGGAGAAGAAGGTAATCGGCAGAAGGAGGTGAGGTATTGGTTCGAGCAAGAGACAGCTTGAATTTCCATCGGAGACGACCCAAAAAATTCACGACCTAAAATATTCACGATTTAACACTTTGTTCGGTTCAAGAACCCCTGCGACCTAATTAGCTTGAGGCATAGACCTTAAGTCACGGCCGAGCTTGGACTTAGGAAAAATAGTGCTGTTCAGACTCGAAGCCTTCATATGTATTACGACTTAGAGTCAACGACTTAACCTAACTCATAGCATTTCCTTTTGGTTGTGGACGAGCTACTACTTGTATATTGTAACTTGAGGGATTTCCGACCCATACTAAGTCGTGAACGAGTTAGAACTTAGCATATTTTTCACTGCCTTGAACTTTAAGACTTGAATTGCCTGAACTTCTTTGCAGATTATTCCTAACGCTATCAACCTGTTAAACACAATATTCGCAGAAAACTGGGACGAATATACTATCATCGACTGCCCACATCGAATGACAGATTAGTCGATAAAGAGAAAATCAACTTAAATGAACTGTATGAACGAAATGCTGTACAATAACCAATTCAAGTGAAGTATTAAAGCAAAATTGTAATAGTCAACTGAAACTGATTTATTTGCGCTAACACTGCACTTGAATATTAACAAGTTCTGAAATCTTGTAATCGATTGATCATTAATGAGTTTAATTCCAGTTATGTTTGCTTTTTATTTTCATTAGTCTTGCACAACACTCCACACTTTTTAGGAAACGTGTACCTTCACATTTGAACATCCAGTTGATTGTGTAGAATGTCTTCTCCACAAGAAGAAATAGAGCAAGTTGAAGAGATTTTTCCAGTTGCTATTCCGTTGAATGATCCTCCAGAAAGGGTCTCGACCACTTTGAACTACAGAACCTTTAACCAGTTGTGTATTCAATTCGGAATTGCTGAAGCAGACGCACAACTACTCGGGAAGCCTGATAATGCTGATAGACCTCCTCGTGGTTTTGTTGCGGTAAATCGACAAATGTGCCAGAATGGAGCTATCCCTCCTTTTAATGACTTCTTGCAAACACTTCTTCTACGATTAACCATCTCCCCTTTCCAGCTGCATCCCAATGGATATGCTATCTTAACGGGGTTATGTGTGCTCTTTAGGAGGACACTCGATCGTCTTCCAAGCTTCGACAAAATTTTTTATTTGTGCACTTTCGCTAAAAACAAAGACCATTCTTCCATCACAGTTGTGAGAAGTGCTAGAAACCGTAAGTTGATCATCGGTCTCCCTGACAGTGTTCACAGTTTTCTAAGCCAGTTTTTCTACGCTCGCTGTCCTCCGGGATTTTACACTATCTGGAGAGTAGGAAGTAAGATCACTCGTCTCTGTTTCTTATGTTTTTTCGAACTTGCCGAAGTCCGAGTTGTCAAGTGTTAACTTTTCCCTTTTCTTTTCAGCACTTCCTCCTCCTTCTAGAGATCCCGGTCATAAAGCAACTTTTGAGAGGCTTATGGCGGTGCCAGTTGAGGAGAGGAGTATCCAATTTCTGTTGACAGATGAATTTTTACATCAATTCGGGCTTTTACACTCTTCCCGCTTTACTCAGCCTCGTGAAGTTTCTAATTTTCCAGCACAGACATCAGATGCCCCAGCTTCAATGGAAGAGATGGCTCTAAAGGAGCCAACTGCAGACACTGCATTAGTAAAGTGTTCTGCTCCTATCGATATTGCGGGGCCGTCCAACAAGTCAACGCTTTCTCCAGTTATCGAAGAGGAGGAAAATCCTCACATTTCTGAGAAGACGGCCGACATGGAAGTCGAAAAAGAGAGTTCTGCTGGGCATCACGGCGATGATATTTTTGATAATTTGAGTGATATAATGATAACTTCTTAGGAGCCTTTTAAAGATAATATCTCAAAAGCGATCTCTCCCGTTGTTGAAGCGACTTCCTCTTTGAAACAAGCTTTGACACCTTCTACACCAGTCATCTCCGTTTCCGCATTAAAGCGTGGTTTGTAGTTTGACGCACGCAGTTTGCATGTCGCACACACTTAGGATTTTTCAGCGCTTATACGCACTTATCCTCTTTTTCTGGAAATTTCTAAACTTCATTTCTTTTCCAATTTCAGATTCTCCGATGGGGCGCACTGGTTCATATTACGACAAATTTCAGCTCTATGGAGGCCGCGGAGCTTATGATTTTAGGCAATACCTCGATGCCTCGAGGGAAAAGGACGAAGAAAGAGCTATTAGGAAAGCTCGAGAGAGGCGGGACTATGAAGATCGCCGCAAAAGAGAAGATGAACAACACTATGGGAGTAGGGATGAGCGGTACGACTCTTCCCGCAGAAGTGACGATTCTCAAAAAAGGAAATCTTACGACGACAAGGGGAAGAGTCACATTGCTGATGGTTCTAGCAAGCGGACCAAACTTAGCGAAAAGGACACGTCTACAATTTTGGAAAAGATCGATGCTCCCATCTCTCCTAATATTCCATCCGGCTCTCCTGCTTTAAAGAAATCTGACATCCAGGCGATCATCAGCAGACCTCAGTATCAGGTCAAAGATGCCCCTCCTATTCTTCAAAGCCGATTTCCGAATTGGTGCTTAAAAGGGGTGCGTTTTGACCTTGATTTGGTTCCGATCGATAAATCGGATATGCTGCGTAGCCTTGATGCCGTCAAACTTAACATTGAAAGGGTGTCCGGATGGCAAAAGCTTGTCGATGAGCTGCAAAGAGTCAACCGTGCAAATCTTGAAGCCATGCTAACCATGGAGAATGATAAATCTGAGTGGGATAAAATTTGCAAACAGCATGATGCCGAGATGACGAGCATTGCTGATGATAATGCGAGACTTGAGTCCGAGGTTAAAAAACTCAAGGAAGATCTCGCCGCTTCTTCCACTTCGCAATCTCAAAAAGAAGAAGTGTTTCAAAAACAAGTGCGGGATGCGCACGCTACTCAGAGAGATGCTGAGATGAAATTTGCGGCTGAGCAGTTCGTTGTTGAAGAATACCGCAAAAATAACACTCAGTTGCGGGAAACAGTTAACTTCCAGAACGTGGAGATCGAATTGCTAAAGTCTCGACTTGCTAAAGCTGAGAAAGAGCGTGATGAGGCTGTTGCTGGTCGAGTTGCAGCCGTTGCCGAAAAGGAAGCGGCCGAGCAATCGCATGAGGCAACAAAAGCTAACGTCAGCTCTACCTTATTCGACTTTTATTTACACAGCGTTCTGGGTCATGGAAGTCTTTCTTTTCTAGGCCCTGAATATGAGATTACCCTGGCTGAAGTGTGGGAAGCCGCCGTTGATATGCTTGGCAGTGCCGGCGATGATGAATCAGGACTTGTGGCGCGTTACCTTGACGATGAAGCTCGTGCCGCTCTTGCTAGAGGAAAAGAGCAACTTGCCAGAGCGCGAGCTGAGTCTACTGGAGATGAACACCCGAAAGAGGAAGCTCCTTCAACTGCCCCTGTTCATACTTCAACTTCAGCTGACGTCAATATTATAGATTCCAGTGCCCATTCTTCGCTTCCTGCTGAAATTGTGACTACTCCTACTGAGGACGAAGCCCTGGAAGATATTGAGGCTGAGAAATTCGAGATTAATTTTACAATACCGACTTCTTCAGGTAACTTTAGCGTCGACCCGGATCCAGTGAATCACTTATTCGATTTAACCGAGTTTGATGAACTAATAACTTCTCTTTTCTCGGAGAATACCGATTTTAACTTCTTTTCTTCTGCAGCGGAAGTTCCGAAAGCTATACCAACTTCTCCTTCTCCAGCTGCTATTCCTCCTCCTTCCCAAGTTACTCCTCTTTCTGTTTCTCAACCAGGATCACAAGAAGAGAAAATAGAAGCCCTCAAAGACTTGGATGATCTGGTTGTTTCACAAGAGCAAAAGATTGGAGGACTTGAAGAAGGCGAAAAGGCCCCGGAGCAAACTCATGATGACGATACAAAACTTTCTGAGTTTCTTAGTCCGGGAAGCGAGTCTTCTTCCAAGAGGAAAGGGAAACGCGCGATGAAGAAGAAGAAGAAGAGCGCTTCGGCTGATGAGAAGAATATTGAAGAAGATCCGGCTGCCCCTCCTTCTCCTCCTTCCCCAACTCATCCACAACGGCTTTCAAAACTGATTATCAGGCCGGGAAAGAGTTCCAAGGGTGGTCGGAAGAAGGAATGATAAGCTAGACCTTATGCTTCTTATTTTTCTTTTTTGGATGTATTGACCGGAGATTGTGCGGGTACCGGTCCCGGCTTTTTTTTTTTGAGATATCTGCACATGTAAAGAATTTTCATAGTATTGAATAAAATAGTTCCTTCACTTGTACAAATTCTTATGTATGTGTGAGTATATTTATTTCTCATTTTTAGTGTAGAATAAATGATTCTTTTTACTTGTACAAACTTTTTTGTCTGTGTTTGAGAATGCATTTATTCCACATCTATATTTCGTGATATTGCAATGAACTTGTGGTATGTTGCTTGCGTGTTACTTTTATTAGTATAACTGAATTGTATAGTGTTGCCCCCATACCACAAGTGCATTGCAACATTTCTAGCTTTTACTAGACTAATACTCTTATTTCAGAGAATAACTATTCCACTTTTAAGGGAAGAATCATTCTGCTTTTAATAGATTATATCTCGTTTTTGGAGAAATTTTTTTTCTCTTTCTTCCTTGAAGAACACTTCAACTTTCAGAGATGATCACTTTTATTTGTTAAAAAGTGGATTTCCCTACGCAGTGAAATGAGCTTTTGAAGAAGGTTTTGATTTTGTGCCCCAGTAAAGAGCTTATTTTTGGTACTTCGAACACGGTGAAGTGTGCCTCTGAAGAGGTCTATTTGTAGCATTTCAACTTTTTAGGAAGAACGTTTTTGAGATGAATAAGTTAACCTTCCTTTGAGAGTTGAAATGTGCTTCCGGAGAAGGCTTTTTTGTTTGAGTATTCTATTTTGGGACATGCCTCCGGAGAGGGCTCCTCTTAAAGAGTTGTGCCTCCGAAGAGGGCATGCGGTGCCTCGGGAGAGGGCTTTTGCCTCCGAAGAGGGCATGTGCCTCCGAAGAGAGCTTGTGGTGCCTCGGGAGAGGGCTTTCGCCTCCGTAGAGGGCGTGTGCCTCCGAAGAGGGCTTTTTGATTGCCTGGAAGTTACTTTCTCATAGTTGGATGGATCCACGGGGCGAACGCAAGTTGTTTGATTGGATGTTCGTTTGCACAAATGATCGCAATCAATTAACAAGGGCCCTGTTCCTTCAGCTTGGGAAGGTGCCCCTTCGGTGGTTCCACTAATCTTTTTTGATTGAGAGAAGCACTTTCATTTTTTGGCGTGCCTCGTTAGAGGGCTTTGTTGACCTTTGGGAAGGAGCATTGTTTGGTTGGTGTGCCAGGAAGGTTGCGTCTTAGGGACGAGTAGATCCACGGGACGGACGCAAGCTGCCTGATCGGATGCATCACGATCAGTTAGCAAGGGCCCTGTTCCTTCTGCTTGGGAAGGTGTCCCTTCGGTGGTTCTACCGGCCCTTTATTGAGAGGCATACTTCTTTTTGGCTGCTTCTGTGTTTGTTTGGCCATGTTCTCTCATCATCTGCTCATTAGCGATCTTTTATTATCATTTCCAAGCGCATCTTCTTTCCTTTTGCAGGTAAATTGCCTTATCCGAAGAAGTGGACTTCACTGTTGAATAACTTCACGGGACAAACGCGAGTTACCTAGTTGGATGTCTGTTCATATCGACAATCACAACCAGTTAACGAAGGCTTGCCACAATGGAGTCGCCAACTTTTTATGTAAAGTTCTTCTTGTATAGGATATGAATTTGGAATTTTTGTCGCTTGATATTTGCTTAGTAGGTGATTTATAGAGGTCGCTTGGCTTTGTGACGAGCAAGCCTTGTTTTAATGTCCTGCAATTTTGAATCGACATTTTAGCAATACATTTAAAGTATTTACACATCGAAATGAAACAAGCATTATGAAATAGTAAAGAACACAAGATTTATAGTGGTTCGGCCAAGAATCGGGCCTACATCCACTTTATAGCTTTTATTAACTTGCACTGATTTACAATGTCTTTCAATACAACTGATACATTCATCACTATTTTACAATTTTGAGCAAAGTTTTTTTTTCAAGTAAAATAAGGACGTAAGTGGTTGCTGTTCCAGGCTCTTGGAATTGGATCTCCTTCAACAATTATAAGTTTGAAAGTGCCATCAAGAAGTTTATTGCCTATGACATATGGTCCTTCCCAGTTTGGCCCAAACACACCAGTTGCTGTCATGATCCTTTTCAAAACTAAGTCTCCGACCTCAAAGCTGCGTTGGCGAACTTTAGAGTTGAAGTGCCTGGCTATCCTTTGCTGATAAGCTGAAACTCTGAGCCTAGCTTCTTCTCTTTTTTCATCAAGAAAATCAAGTGCTTCAAGTTGCAGCTTTTCGTTTTCAGCTTCATTGAAATAAATTCTCCTGCGTGATGGAACTTCTACTTCCACTAGAATCATTGCTTCTGATCCGTATGCCAGTGAAAATGGAGTGTGCCCAGTCGCAGTTTTGTGAGTAGTTCTGTATGCCCATAGTGCTAATGGAAGCTTATCGACCCAACCACCTTTTGCTTTTTCGAGTTGCTTTTTGATGGTTGACTTGATAATTTTGTTCACTGCTTCCACTTGCCCGTTTGCCTGCGGATGAGCCACTGCTGAGAAGCTTTTTCGAATTCTGAACCGTTTGCAAAAATCCTGGAATTCTTCACTTTCAAACTGAGTGCCGTTGTCTGTGATTATCTTCTGCGGCACACCATACCTACAAATGATATTTTTAGATACGAAATTTATCATCTTTTTAGAGGTAATGGTGGCCAAAGGTTCTGCTTCAGCCCACTTAGTGAAATAATCAACGGCAACAATACATATTTGATTCTTGATTTAGCGATCGGTAGTGGTCCAATCAAGTCTATTCCCCAAATGGCGAACGGCCATGGGCTGACCATTTGTGTGAGTTCGGTGGAAGGCGCTTTTGGGATTTTTGTGAATCTTTGACATTTGTCGCACTTCCTGGAGTAGATAGCAGCATCTCGATTAATATCCGGCCAGAAATATCCATATCGGAGAACTTTCTTGGCTAGGGTTTGACCACCTGAATGATCCCCGCATTCTCCTCCCTGTACCTCAGCTAGAATTGTCTTGGCTTCTTCCTTAGTTACACATCGAAGTAATGGCATTTAGAATCCCCATCCATATAATCGGCCATCTTGAATTATATATCTTGATGCTTTCCTCAATAGTTTTCGGCGTTCTTTAGAACTTTCTGGCAGGGAACCATTGAGTAGGTATTCTTTGATTGGAGTCATCCATGATTCATGCTCTTGAGACGCAGCCATGATCCAATCAATATCCATCTCATCAATGCTCGAAGCCGACAGAACTTCCACAGGGATTAATCCCAATAATTGAGCCTCTCCAGAACTTGAGTACTTTGCTAGAGAATCCGCCTTCATGTTTTCTATTCGAGGGATGTGACTTATCGTGTAATGATCAAAATCTACGAGAAGCTCACATGCCTTTGACAAGTATGCGGGCAGATTTCCACCTTTAGCTTGAAACTCTTTCTTTACCTGGCAAACAATAAGTTGGGAATTGCTGAAAATCTGTAACACTTTGATGTTTAGTTCCTTGGCAAATTTCAAACCGGCAATAAGAGCTTCATACTCTACTTCATTGTTCATTGAAGGAAATTCCAATCTCAATGCATAACACAACGATCGTCCTTCGGGGGTTTCGAGCACAACCCCTGCCCCAGAACAGTAATCATTTCTCGATCCGTCAACATACAACTTCCACTGGATTGGAATGCCATCAGTTATTTCATTCTCACTATCACCTTTGTCGGTAGATTCTGCGATGAAATCCGCTAAAGCTTGTCCGTTGATTGCTCTCCAGGGATGGTAAGTGATGTCATATTGGATGAGTTCAATGTTCCATTTCAAAAGACGACCCGAAGTTTCAGGACAAAACAGGACTTGCTTTAGAGGTTGATCGGTAAGAACTTTGATAGGATGAGCTTGAAAGTATGGCCTCAATTTCCTAGAAGCAATTAGCAAACAATAGGCGAGCTTTTCTATCTTTGAATAATTCATCTCTGCCCCAGTAATAGACTGGACGTTGTATTTTCATATCTTCTCGTACAAGTGCTGCACTGAGGGCGTGAGATGAAATTGCTAAATAGATGAAAAGGTCTTCACCATCAGCAGGCTTGGAAAGAACTGGAGGCGTTTCCATATGACGAATTAGCCCATCGAAAGCATTCTGGCATTCGGGAGTCCATTCAAAATTTTTCTTTCCTTTCTTTAGAGCGTCAAAGAAGGGAATGCATTTGTCTATGGCCTTGGAAATGAACCGACTCAGAGCAGCGACTTTTCCATTGAGGCTTTGCATTTCTTTCTTTGTTTTAGGGGCTTTGACCTCTCTTAGAGCTGTGATTTGAGTAGGATTGGCTTCGATGCCCCTGGCGCTCACAATGAAACCCAAGAATTTCCCGGACTCTACTCCGAACGAGCATTTTAATGGATTGAGCTTCATTCCGTACTTTCGAAGAATTGCAAACATTTCCTCCAAGTGACCCATGTGGTCTACAGCTTTCTTTGACTTTACCAACATATTGTCAACATAAACTTCCATGGTCCTACCAATCTGAGGTTTGAACATCGCATTGACGAGCCTTTGGTAGGTTGCCCCAGCATTCTTCAATCCGAAAGGCATAACTTTGTAGCAGTAGAGACCCACATCTGTGATAAAGCTTGTGTCTTCCTGATCCGGCTCATGCACATAATCTGATTGTACCCGGAGTAAGCGTCCATAAATGATAACAACTCATGTCCAGCTGTTCCATCTACCAACTGATCGATTCTGGGCAGCGGGAAGCAATCTTTGGGGCAAGCTTTGTTTAGGTCCGAAAAATCGATGCAGACTCTCCACTTCCCATTTGCCTTCTTAACCAGTACTGGATTTGAAACCCAATTTGGATAAGTGGAGTTTCTAATGAAGCCGTTTTCCATGAGCCGATCGACTTCTTCCTTTAGTGCTGTCGACCTTTCTGGGCCTTGGGTTCTTCTTTTCTGTTTCACTGGCGTGAATTTTGGATCAATGTTTAGAGTATGTACAACAATTTTCGGGGAGATCCCACACATATCAGCATGACACCAAGCGAACACATCCAGATTGGCTTTTAAGAATGATATCAGCGTGTTTTGAACTGCTATGCTCAGCTGTGAACCCACATTGAGTACTTTGTTCGGATCTTTCGAGTCAACAGATATTGGTACCGTTACTTCCACGGGTACCACTCTATTCTCCCCTGTATTGGCTTTCATGGGGTCCATTTCTTTCCTTGCACTGCTGTGTTCGCCAGTACAGGGGCCACTCCGTAGCTGCTACAAGGTTGTTCTTTGATGCGGAGCGGAGCTGCCGCATCTTTTCCCATCTCTCTTTTTCTGGCGTCTCGGAGCTCTACAAGATAACATTCTCGCCCCGCGTTCTGATCTCCCTTAATGACAGCAACCCCATTATCAGTGGGAAATTTCATTGTTAAGCACCACGGAGCGAGGACGACCCTGAAAGCAGCAAGAGTAGGCCGACCCAAGAAAGCATTATAGGTGGAGAATCCATCAACAATTACAAAAGTTTGCTTCCGAACCAACTTCTTCTGTCCTTCGCCCATTTCAACAAACAAGTCCACCGTTCCAATTGGCTGTTTCAGCTCTCCTGTAAATCCGACAATCTTGTGTGAAGAAGCTTGTACGTCTGTCATTGGAATTTTCATTTGGTCAAATGTCTTTTTAAAGAGTATGTTGCACGAAGCGCCACTATCAACCAGCACTCTTCTGACAATAGCCGGCCCAATACCGATAGAGACAACTAAAGGGTCCTCAGTAGGAGCTTCCACATCAATAGAATCCCTGGTTCTGAACATAATATCATCATGAAAAGTCTTCTGCTGCTTCAGAGGTGCAGCACCTTCCAAGATTAAGACACTTTCTTCAGTTGGGGCATACTTCAAGGCTCTAGCATACCTTTCCATCTCACCCCAACTCCTGCCAGCCGGATGAGGTCCTCCTGTGATCACATTGATGACAGGTCTTTCCTTTTCAGCAGGCCTCTCTCCTGAACCAAATGAATGAGCTGGGGGTAGTTGCCCTTGGTTAGATGAAGACGGGTCTTTTCTATTCCTTTTAATGTACTTCTGCAACTTGTTCTCTCTTAACAATTCTTCAATCAGGCTTTTCAAGTGGCGGCACTCGTTGGTATCATGGCCTGGTTGGTTATGAAACTTGCAAAATCTTCCGCTTTGAGCAGCATTTTTCCCAACTTTTACTGCCAGTGGTTTTGGAAATTCAACAGCATCCTTAGTGGCGATGAAAATATTCTCCGGTGTATCAGTCAGAGGGGTAAAATCCGAAGGTTTGAGGAAGCGGGGCTTTTTGAGATCTTTCTGCTTCTTTCCACCATTACTCTCCCTTTTCTGATTTGCAGATTCTTTCTTGTTCTGAACTGTAGCATTATTTTCCACCACTGTTGTCACAACTTTAGCTGACGCGGAGAGATTCTCTAGGCGCATGAACTCATCAGCCTTTTTGTAGAACTTTTCGAGCGAATTTGGTTCCTTCATTTTTAACCATTTTCCAAACTCGCTTGACTTGTCAACAGTCCGCATTAAGTAGGTCAAGATCATTCGCGGTTCCGCGTTATCAACTTCTGCTAGGGCTAAATTAAAGCGATTCAGGAAGGATTTGATGGGCTCTCCAGGACTCTATTCAAGACTTGAGAGAGACATTATAGCTTTGCTCTTGAAATGTACAATCTGAATTGTTCCTTGAATTTTCGGGTCAGATCGGAAAATTGATCAACATATCGCACAGGAAGCTTGGTAAACCAAAGTAACGCCACTCCTTCCAAGTATACCGGGAAATACCGGCATTTAATCTCGTCAGTTGCTCTGGCGCCTGTCATGTGCCAATCATATTTGTAAAGGAATTGATTCGGATCACTTGTTCCTCGATAAGAAGGAATTGTAGGAGGAACGAATTTTCTGGGAAACTCAGCCTTTAGAATCCTTTCAGTAAATGGAGTTTTACTCGGAGCGAATCCCCAATCATTCTCATCTTCGTTTCTCTGCATGCTTTCCTTCATTATCTGCCGAATCATGCCGGAGATATACTCCTCATTGTTTAGTGACTTTGCAGAATAGGCTTCGGCCATTTTCTCAGAAGTTTGTCCGGGCAAACGTTCGGGGAGAACTGGCGATGGCCTAGATCCTTCAGCTTGGGGGGTGCCCCTTCAGCGGCACCAGATCTGCCCTGAGGAATATTTCTCCCTTCGGAGTTGGGAACAGCATCAGCAAAGTTTTCTTCATTATTTACTGGTCTTTGATTAGCCCCGAGCACAGCATTCAACCTTTCCATCATCAGATTATTCTGAGTTTCAATCTGCTGGTATAGTCCGGACACAGCAGCATCTAATTCTTCTCGCGTCACCCCGACGCTTGGAGCTGCCTGACTTGGAGAAAGAGAAGTGGCAGTATTGTCGCGGTCATCATCAGATCTGACAGACTTACGTTTTCTTCCAGGAGCCATTATGTCTGATAGACTTCTGGTTTTGTAGGAAATTCTTTCAACAAACTTCCATGAAGCAATGGTGAATGATCGCCTGAGTTGGGTTCTCAGTGAAAGCACCAAAATGTTAACGCTAAAAGTTGCACGTTAACACCCGGTGTGTGTGTTGTGAAGTTGTGAAAGCACCACCCATGTGACGGGAACAGGAATTAAGCAGTAAAATAGTGAAAAAGCAGTAAAAGACAGCAGTTTATAGTGGTTCGGCTGGAGATCGAGCCTACGTCCACTTTGAATCCCTTTATTACTGAATCTGGTTACAAAATGATACAATACACTTGTGAAATACAATATATTTCGATTCCTAAACACTTTCGACTATTAGCTCAAGCTTCGATGTTGAAGATCTCATCGAATTCGTGTTGAATGCGGAAGATTTCTCTCAAAGCTTGTTGTAATGTCTTGAGTGATTTGGAGTTCTTCAAATGTTGGATGAGTTGAGAATTCGGCAGAGTAATGACGCTTCAAGGAATGATCGGCCAAAAGTCCCTTACTTGTTGGAGTTTGGGGGGTATTTATAGAGAGGATTTCTGAGCAGAATTTTATCAAGTGATAAGTCGGCCACGACCTAGGGTAGGTCGTAGATCGTAAGTCGGTGACGGTATAGGGGATCACTTCGGCTGCACTTGATTCTTCTGAACGAGTTGATAAGTCGCGCGCGACTTAGTATAAGTTGTAGGTCGGCAGCGACCTAAAAGATGCGGCATGGAACATGTCTTCACTTTGCTTTAGCTCGTTAAGTCGTTCATCCACTTAGGTCGGTAGGTCGTAAGTCCTTTTAAGTCGTTAGGTCGTAAGTCCTTTTAAGTCGTTAGCTCCTTAAGTCGGTCCACATCTTAAGTCGGTATGCTCCTTTCAGTAGTTAGGTCGGTTAATTGTTAAGTCGGCACGCTTCTTAAGTCGACATGCTTTTTAGGTCGGCATGGTTTAGATCGTAAGTTCCAGCTTGTTAAGTCGGCAACTGTTAGGTCGGCATGCCTTTTAGGTCGTAAGTCGCAGCTTGTTAAGTCGGCAACTGTTAGGTCGACATGCCTTTTAGGTCGTAAGTCGCAGCTTGTTAAGTCGCGAACAAAAGAGGATTAACAAATTATTTAATTTAGCAAAAATTAATAATTTTAGATTCAAATTGAACAATAATATGATAACATTCACGTAACGAATAAAAGCTTTATAAAAATAATAACAAATTCAAATAATATCTTACTTACCTAATGGAATTTATTTTACGTACACAATCTTAACAAAAATTAAACCTCCAAATAAATACATAAATTCCAGATTATATTCTACATTCTAGCTATGATAAAGCATAGCTAGACATGGACATTCTTCAAAAACTCATATACTCAACGTCTATTATTTACCTTTTGTTTTTAGATTTTCATATAAGATTGGGATGAATTTTATAAATTTTGAATATTGAATAACTTTCTTGATCTAGTAATAGTTATTTCTAATTCTTTTGTTGTTTACTTGATACTAATAAAGACAAGGAAGTAGTAAAGAAGAAATGAGAGAATGACCAACTCAAGGATTTGAGAAGTTCCAATGTCCTTAATTCCCTTATATTTTGTTCTTTCATATTTTAATGTTTCCAAACCTTTGTATTGTAGTTTCATCTTAGTGACTAGCAATATTAATTCCTTAGCAACTGAAATTGTGGGATATGAAACAATGCTTGGAAGAGTAACCAAATAATTATGTATTATCATTGGATACTCCTAAGTTTTTTAGTTTTGTTGTAATATGTTTTATAGCTCAATTTTTTTGAGTGTTTGACATTTTTCCTTTTATGTCTACTAATCACATGTAGACTAATTTATAAAAAATTTCATTTTTGTACAATGACAGCATATGCGTGATGCAATTTCTTTTTATTTCTTTTATATGTGTGCATAATTACTTGAATTGAGCCATCATTGTGTATAAGTTATTTTTATTAATAATGATCTCTCGAATCAATATTTTAGTTTTATAGCTTAAAATGTATATTTGATTTATGCATTTTCATAATTATTTATAGATGTATTATGTAATTATTTTAATCTTTTTTGTATGGTGGATAAATGTAGTTGTATATACTTACAGTATGACATACAAATGTGTTTTTTGGATAAACAATTTTGAATGTTCAAAATATAAAGAATATTTAAATGTAAAATATATTTTGGAAATAATGGTTTTACTTGAGTTAATCATAAAAATATACTTAATCAGATTTGCAAAAAATATAGTAGCAATCCATGTGCGTAGCACGGGTTCGCACCAGTATAAAAATTCAATCGATATCATCCTATGTAAAATTAGAATGGTTAAAAATCTATAATAAATTATACGTATTTTAGAATAAATATACTAAGAAAAATCATATTTGATTGCCAGTCCAAGTGAAATTAGACCGATCAAAACACATAGGATTGACTAAGAGATTTTAAGAAGTATTCTAGGAGCAATTTTTATGTATTTTGAAATGAAATTCTTACCCTAATATGTAGTAAATCAATTGTATATGATGTCTTTTATAATGAAATTCTAAACTCTAATGAAACATGCGTTGTAGACTTGCAGTGAATCAGTTATATTTAATGCATTATGTTAGCTAAATTATGCTATTTTGAGTTGAATACTTTGAATTTTTTTCCTTTCAAATTTTTATTTTCGTATTATGTTTATGTAACCCAACCTAACCCTACTAAAACCAACCCAACCCATACTTCAACCCAATCCATATCCAACCTCATATAGGATTAGGTACATGTTGAATTATCTTTAACCCATACCTATACGGTTGGGTGAAGTATTTGGTCCAATCTGACCCAACCCATACTTTGTGCAGCCCTAGTTATAATATTGTTTTATGGTTTAATAAGGAACATCGCCAACAATTCTATGAATAATTATTAAAGAAAATGTATAAATAAAGAGGACAAAATATCTCATGTGCATGTACTATCATTGATCATCTCTATCAGCATCCTTAGTACTGGAATCATCACTATTTTATCTTATGCAAATTTGAGTTTATTTAGCACATTAATAAACTTATTTTATACTAAACAATGTTGGTTCCTTGATTTAATCTTCAAATATCAAAACCGCATTCATAAACTAACATGATTACTGTAAATATTAGGATCATTGTTAGGTGTGACTCGCATTGTATTAGAGTGGATGCATAGATTGGATTATGATTAGTCCCACATCACAAGGTATTCAAAAGAGATGAGCATATATATATGAGATTGGTAGCATGTAACAACAAGAGATTCCTTTTGTTACAATTAAATGTTGCCATGAAAATATATGCTCTAGGGGGATGTAGGGATATCCAATCATGACGTTGGCACCAAAAGAGCTTCGTTCAGTGGTCTTGCCTCTTCTACACTAAATGAAGTGCGTGCATAGCGAAAGATGCAAGGGGGTGCCGAAAATTTCAACATAGTATCAGAGCCGATTGTTTGAGGAGACCAATATGATGCAACATTGACCTAAGTATGCTCAGTATGTGGTTTGCGCTCAGGATTCTCATTAAGGTGGAGTTATAAGTTAGAACGCGGCCTGGTTCAACCATGGAAAAGAGAACTCTTTGTAAAAATAGCTTGGACCAACTGTTGAGAGGTGGTAGCGACCTAATCTAAACTACTGCAGGTGTTAGTGACCTTTTCCAAGTGTTTGAGGACTCTATTTAACTTCAAGTTGAATTGAGAAAATGCTTGCCAAGGTGGAGATCTATTAGGTGTGGCATGCATTGTATTAGAGTGGGTGCATAGTTTGGATTATGATTAGTCCCACATCACAAGATATTCTAAAAGAGATGAGCATATATATGAGATTGGTAGCATATAATAACAAGAGATTCCTTTTGTTACAAATAGATGTTGCCATGAAAATATATGTGCTCTAAAGGGATGTATGGATATCCAATCATGACGCTGGCACCAAAAGAGCTTCGTTCAGAGGTCTTGCCTCTTCTACACTAAATGAAGTGCGTGCATAGCAAAAGATGCGAGGGGATGCCGAAAATTTCAACATGGTATCATAACAGATGGTTCGAGGGGACCAATATGATGCAGCATTGACCTAAGTATGCTCCAGTATGTGGTTTGAGGTCGGGATTCTCATTAAGGTGGATTTTTAAGTTAGAACGTGGCCTGCTCCAACCGTGGAAAAGAGAACCCTTTTTAAAATCAGCCTGGACCAACCGTTGAGAGGTGGTAGCGACCTAATCTAAACTACTACAGGTGTTAGCGACCTTATCCAAGTGTTTGAGGACTCTGTTTAACTTCAAGTTGAATTGAGAAAATGCTCGCCAAGGTGGACATCTGTTAGGTATGGCTTGCATTGTATTAGAGTGGGTGCATAGATTGGATTATGATTAGTCCCGCATCAAGATATTCAAAACGAAATGAGCATATATGTGAGATTGGTAGCATGTAACAACAAGAGATTCCTTTTGTTACAAATAAATGTTTCCATGAAAATATATGCTCTAGGCGGATGTAGGGATATCCAATCATGATGCTGGCACCAAAAGAGCTTCGTTCAGTAGTCTTGCCTCTTCTACACTAAATGAATTGTGCACAAAGCGAAAGATGCGAGGGGGTGCCGAAAATTTCAACAAATCTAGTATTCATGCATTCTTTCATATTTTTGCTAACCAACTTTCTTCTTCTTCTTCTCATTTTTTCAAAATTTTGATATGTCGTATATCCATAATCTCAACTAATACATAATATTTAAGATTCCTACAATCAACATATATATAAGCATATATTTAGAAGTAAAATTGAGTTGGTGTGATTTTCCTTACCATAGTAAGAATTGCATCGCCAAGCATAGGGTGTCCACAGACCTCTTGTTTGTAACACAAAGTTATCAAATATTCGAGTGGATTATGGTTGAAATTTGTAGGAAAAATGGATCATGGGTATAAAGTAAGCTTGTGACGACCAGAAGACATGCTAAATTATATCACCGACACAGGAAAATGAGACATGCATTGCTGATCCTCCTAAACTAAAGAATTAAAGGCACAAATTAGACTTTAAGGACACTACTGTAAACCTATGCTACACACACGAGGTTCACCTTATAATTTGTTTAGTGATGCATTTTTTATTTTTACTTTTAGATAAAAAAAGCTGATAGCGTATTTTTATAAGTTATAATTTTTAGAATAGTGTTTTCTTGGACACTACTGACTAACGTCTGTCGATAAACTTACATGAATAATCTTGAAGTGTATAAGTTATAATAATACTTTATAGAGCATTGGTTTTATACGGTAAATGATAACATTAACAAAAAATTATCCCTAGTTTGATAATTATTATATCATTAAGCGTTGGTTTTTCCAAATGTAAATGATATCAATTTAAGATGTTTTTATCCTATATTTAACACATCAATTTCAATACATATGCAATTTAGTTTGGAGATAGTGCTCTAAATATGGAGTATACAAATTGAGCTCATACTGAAGTCGTATTCAAATTTGGTTCACAGAAATAACAATTCAACTTTGAATTATTACACTTTATGACATTACACAATAGTTTGTAAACTAGAGAAGATATTACAATAAATTTAAAACCTCTTATTTTTTAATACGCACAGTGTAATATGCTATTAAAATTAGTAGTATTATCTATTGTGTAGTCAAACTTTTAGAATAGGAAAATTTATTTTTCTCCTTTGCTTTAAATATTCATGTAAACATAAGAACTAAAATGCAATAATAACCATCTTTTAGAATAAGCTAATATCACTGTCTAAGAACATACTTTTTTACATAAAAAATACTTTACATGTTATTCCATTAAAGATAAAATTAGATCAATTGGTGTAAAGAGACCCATCTACGAAGCGAACTAATTGATTTATTATTATCGCAGTAGATTTATTATAGATGGCTATACTATAAAGCAAAACAATGTATTTTACGAAATAGGCACATATATATATGTAATGTATCTGTGTGTGTGTATCTGTGTGTGTGTGTCTATCTCTATGTGTGTGTGTAGGGAGGATCTATTTAGATAGAAAATAAAACACAATTGGTGACATAATAGATTTGGACCGTTGGATCATTTTGTCCTTATATGGAAGGTGGAAAATAAGGGGTAATCCAATAATAGAGATCCATTATGTCATCAATTATATCACTAACTTGTGTCCCAATAGAATTTCTTACACACACACATGCATACATATATATAAAAGAAACAAATATTGAAATGAAATAAGGAATGATATAGAGTAAAAAATGATTTGTAAAATGGAAGAAGTAGCTAAAATTAATTTGTTTTATTAATGAACCAAAATATATGGAAACCGTGGGGTACTCCTAGTTAGATTATGCTTTATTCCCAAAGAGTAAGGTTAAAACTTCAATTACGACCATTGTTAATATTTATTATTTACCTCTAAATTCTTCAAAATAATTAATTGAATGAAAACACATTTTATACTCCTCCTTCAACAAACTGATATTACTTGATACCTAACACAACATTAAGGCACGCTTCTTGTTTAAATACTACCTCTTATTCAATAATTCATCACTTTCACTTTGTCATTTTTCATGTAATTAACATTAATTTATTTTTATTCCTCACATGATATCCTAGTTTGAAACATTAACCATAAGTTTTATCCGAAGAACCATTCAAACATTAGATGAAAATTTCCTCTAGAGTATCAATTTATCATCAATATTTTTGTTTACATCCAAACTTCACAATATAGTATTTATAACCCAATCTATTTGTTTCCATGTAAGATAAAAGTTATGATAATGTTTATATTAGATATATAATATTTTTTCATTTCAAGAATACACAAATATGTAAAATATATCGTCGCTTTATAAATCACAAACAAATATTACCCTAACAATTGGGCACACTATAATAGTGATTCTATATTTCATTTTTGTTTTACCTATTATAGATTTCATAGAACTAAAGAAGATTCCATAGATCCATATACGAATAAATCCAATATAACTCTGCAAAATGTGAAGGAAATCAAATTCATAATCATAAAAATTGAAAAAATAAGAAGAAACATAATTTTAGACATAGAATTTGAGACAAAAATATGAAATCATATACATAAGAATGAAAAAACAAATTCTACCTCTTATTGAATGAAATATGGATAATAAGAGTCAAACTTTAACTTGAGCTTAATTAATGCCGTAAACAAACGTTTGTTTTGGAGGCATTCAGTCAATCTATCTCATAAAGAAGAGTAGATTTTGTTATTTTATCTACTACATATTTGAGATGAGTTGTCATTTGTGACGATCCAACTTTTCGACCCTTAGAAATCGACCCTAATACATCCACGGTATTCACGTGTCGCAATTCCAAGTGCCGGAAAGGTAGATTGTCAAGGGTAGAAAGAAAAAGAAGAAAGAACCGAATCTTACTCGAACAAAAAAACATATATTATTTCAATATAAAATATTTACAGCCGAAAATATTTTAAAACATATATCAGAGTCTAACCTAGATTCAGCTTGGACAGTTATAATACACCTGTCCTTACGTTTATTGAAAAACAAACAACACACAATGAAGCGGAAAATAGAATATGTCCATACGTTGATGAAGATCTCTAGCTCTCCTCTGGAAACTCCAAGCATCTTCAGCTAATCCTAAAATTACTTGGATATGACCCGAGTATAAAAGTACTCGGATCAGTCTGGAAAACGAGCGTGAGAAACACAAATCTTAAATGACAGTGTCATAGATCAGAGATTGGTGACAAAAACCTTTTGGAAAGAAAGAGTATCTCATAAGACCACACAGCACATAAACACAGACGGGTTTTTACCTTATGATAACTAAAACATTTTTATCAAATTATTTGATATTATTTTTAATGACATTCTTTGAAACACTTTTTCAAGTAAATATATTCAAATAGCCAAATTGTTACCATTATTAAATTCCATCATACTAGGCGCTACAACTAAAATTGCAAGCTCATATTGGAGAATGAATTTTCAACAAATAACCAGGTAAGGGACTACCTTTCGGTATTACATCATTAGAGGAATGTACCAAGGCCCAATAGATGGTCCTCTACCAACACAAGACCGACTTACCTCTAACTAGATAATACCGAATATATCATCACTCCAGTCATTACCGACCTATTTGAGAGCTCTCTTCGCATACACCACAATAACATAAACCCAATGTTAAACCTTGCGAACCACATAGCCTTACTGTATCTATCCTATTTTAGCCATTTCTAGGAGTGAGGCCTGAGGTAACGATTACATTTCACATAGAACATCAATTTTCCACTTTGAATGCATATTGCCATTCCATAATCACACAACTAATTTCTACAAATGCATAACTCCTGAGCTCGTACGTCTTAGGAAAGGATGTTAAGCTAAGATAAGTCGTCTTCTCCACCACCAAACAAATGATACGTTTTATAGAGATCAATCAATGTGATTTAGAATGCAACGTCAGACATTCGTCCATACAAGTTTCCCAAGGAAAGGAAAAACCAAAGGCACTTCTCCTACCACATCCTGTTTTGGGAATCACCCCCAGGATCAGTAACGATTAGTCCTTGCAAATCAAAGATCTTCATAATAGAGCACTACTGCCACCATAAGTATATGATATGGTAATTTCCCCAAGGGTCTAGTGGCAAGCAGCCCTACATCATGAAGATCTTCGTCTTCAATTGTCTTTGTCTTGAACATGTTTTACTTTCGAATGTGTAAATTGGTTCGAAGTGGTTTTCGGATAGGAATCACCCAAATCCGATCCTGGTCTCTTCGAAATCCAATCATCGATAAAAATATGAATATGTGTATATAGGATTTGTTACTTCTCTTTTCATTTTAATTTTTTATTGGTTAATCAAAACCCTTTTAACTTTGGAAATCTCCAAGTCATTTACTTAGGAAAACTTAATTCCTAATCTAATAAAAATTTCATCTTTCTGAAACATGTCTTAAGTGGGTCAAAAACATTGTTATTTAAGACATCATTTACTGTATATCCAAATAAATTTGTATTTAATAAAAGGATTAGACTAATTATACCAAGATTAATTTCCGTATTCAACCCATATTATTCATGGAAAAGCGGTGAAATCACCTTTTAAATTCACACGGATAATACAAGTTCCCTCCTTAGACCTTAATATAGAGTTGGCTAGAGTATTCCTTATACTATTAAAACCTTCTTTAACTCCTTTTATTTTGGAAAAACTTAAATATGGTTTTTTTTAGAATATCCAGGCTTTCCTTTCGATCCGTTCAACCCCTCGCCTAAAAAGAGAAAACAGAGGCCATGTAAGTTCAGGGCACTGGTTGCTCCATTCTTAGCCTTGGTTACACACCTCATTTTCCTTTTTGGATCTCACAGATGGGCCAAATGTACTAGTTGTTTCCGCATACTCAACTTATTATTACTTCCATACTTTTTAAGGAAAAATTCCAATTATTGTTTAAGTGTTATAAACAATTTCTCTTAACCATTTTTTAAACTATTATTAAAACTTCCAAATCATCTTTAAAATAACTAATTGTTTATTTAAAGACACTTATAAAATATTCAGGAAAGAATAGTTAAGTTTAAATCTATTTTCTAAAGTTTATTAAAACTGCTGTAGAAAAGTGTTGCAAGATAGTGTTTTGATAGCTTATTTGATTAAAACAACTTTTCTATCATTTGAAAATCCATATTTGTTACTCAAATCTCTTTTAAAACATTTTAACATATTTATCAAAATTATTTCATATTTTTAAACATTTAAAAATATTAATTTTAAAGAATGTTACACTTTGGTCGCTTAACTACAAAAACGCGATTTTCTTGAAAATTTGATTTAGTCATATCTTAAAATCTACAAGATGATATCTTGGTTTTTCTTTTTCTTTTAAAAACTATGGCTATGAGGATCCGAATAATTCTTATTTTAAAGAATTCCACTCTATTTCTATCTTGTACACTCATTTAACTTTTCCGACGTAAATCGCGAACTACCGTTATGCGACATGCCTTATTTTGACTTGTTTTTCGATATTTGACAAAACTTCTTCAAATTAAGTTTTATTATTTATAAAACATTTATAAATCATTTTAAATTAATATTTTACCATTTTATTCATTAAAAACCCATTTTCACTTTATTTCCAAAATATTCCATATTTCATTATTTTAATATTCAACTTTCCATCTTTTAAACTTCTTAAATCATAGGCTATTTATCCTTTTCCACATTCTACTGAGTTGGCAAAGTTTGGGATGGGATTGATAGACACCTCAATAAAGAAAGTTCTGAAATTTGTGAAAGGTCTAAATTTCCTATTAACGGAGTTGCTTTTGGCGTGGATTCCTATGGGCGCTACCAATGAAGTTATTGTCGAGATGGTCTTGTTATAGAATTCTTGTGGTGAGGAGAAAGGGAAGGAGAAAGAGAAGGTTGAGTCAGCGTATAAGTAAGGAGGAGCTAAGAAAGGATTTTGGCCAAACAAGAAAGCTAAGGCTAAGCCGAAGAAGGTAGGGATAGTTTGTCGAAGGTGTTAGAAAAAGAGACACATTACTAAAGATTGCAAGGTTAGCTTGATGAGAGAGGAATTCAAGGGAAATTGCTTTAATTGCTTTGAGGAGGGGCACTATCAGAATAAGTGTCCAAAATTTGCTAAAGGAGGTCAGAGTGGGAAGGCTTATGCTATAGAGGCGGTTCCTGTTTCGAGTAAACCACCTCCAAAGGACAAAGGGTAGGCGGCCTTGGAAGGTACACTTATTATTTCTGGAAATGTTATTCATACCTTGTTTTATTCTAGAGCTACTCACTCATTCATAGCTGAAATAATAGTTAGATCCTTGAATTTGAAAACCCAAGTGCTCACCAACCCATTAGCGACTGCGAACCCTAGTGGGCGATCGACATCTCTTGCCTTAATTTGCAAAGACCTAGTTATGGACAATTGTAACATTGAGTTTTTATGCAATGCTTACGTTCTTGGCCTAGAGGGGTATGGACTTATTTTAGGAATGGATTGGTTATCTCACTACGGGGCTGTCTTAAATTGTGAAAGGAGGATAGTGTGGCTAAGTAGTAGAGCGGGGATAGACATCATTGTTCATTGTTCGTCCTAAAACTTAGTAAAGTCAAGCTATCTATATTTTCTTAGCCTACCAAAGAATGAACTCTCATCTGTACCCGTAGTCCGAGACTTAGCAGATGTTTTTGAAGAAGTCTCGGGTCTCCTACCCCGTAGAGGGATCGAACTCAGAATTGATTTAGAGAAGGATGCTAAACCTGTTGCACTGCCACTGAGGCATATGGCTCCCAAGGAGAGGCGGGAATTAGACAAGCAAATCTTGGTACTATTGTAGAATGGATTCATACACCGCAACATTTTTGAATAGGGAGCACCAGTTGTTTTTGCCACCAAGGCAGATGGTTCTTTAAGGCTATGCATCGATTATCGAGCACTGAACAAGTTGACAAAGAAGAATAGGTATCCTCTACCTAGGATAGATGACTTGTTTGATCAGCTCGTTGGTGCCAGTCTTTTCCCAATTGGAATTGGTTATCGGATTTCATCAGTTAAGGGTAGCTGAAGATAGTAAAGCGAAGACTGAGTTCCATAATCTAGATGGACTGTTTGAGTGGGAGGTGATGCCTTTTGGTTTGACTAATGCTCCCGCCTACTTTGTTGATCTCATGAGTAGAGTCTTTAGAGGGTAGTTGAACAAGTTTGTTGTGATGTTTGTGGATGATATTCTCATATACTCCAAGATGGAGAGGGAGCATGAAAAACTCCCAAGGGAGGTATTAGAGACCTTAAGGAGTCACCAGCTTAAAACAAAATTCTCTAAGTGTGATTTTGGGTGAAAAGAGGTGAAGTTCTTAGGTCATATTATTTTCGAGGAAGGATTGTCTGTAGATCCGGCAAAGGTAGAAGCTGTTCAAGGTTGGAAGTTACCTAAGAATGCTATGAAAGCTAGAAGTTTCCTTGGCTTAGCTGGCTATTATAGGAAATTCATTAAGGACTTTACAAATAGAGCAGTGCCTTTAACTCGCCTAACCCAGAAGAACCTTGTCTTTGCATGGGATGAAAAGTGTGCAAGGTCCTTCAAGACTTTGAAGAAATCGTTGACTTGTGCACCAGTATTAATGATTCCTGTGACGATCCGGAATTTTGGACATTTGAAATTGGAATATTTAATTGATTTTAAATATTCAAAAGTAAACTTTTAACTTGAATTTCAAATATCACTATTTATTGGGTAATTTAATTATTAAATTAAATGATTTAGAGTTGGGTAAAATGTTGAATCTGGAGTTTTAAGCCTATTAAAAATAGTTTGAAGGCTTGGAAAATTCATATTAATAATACGGAAGGTGATAAAAGTTTTAATAGTGAAATTGAGAGTGATTTGTTTAGTTTTAAAATTTTATTGTTTAAATCGATATTTAAAAATAGCCTTCCAAGGCACAATCTCGGAATTCGACGAAACAAGTTCCATTGGATCCGTAATGGTGTATTATTATCGGATTTCAATTTTTGTAGTGATTGGAGTTGTTGTGTGAGCGTACGATATATAAAAGCGCTGAAATCTATATTGAAATTTAATATATTAACTGGGTTTAAAAGGCTATCTTCTCCTTATGATCGAATTAGGATGTGACGACCGCCCATGACCCCTGCACCGAATCTAAAGATAGAGCGCTGTAAAGTGTGCCAGGCGACCATGAACGATTGTCAAGGTAAGATTAAAACAACAGAATCTATCGTATTACTCACAGCGCATGGACAAAATACAATAGAACATATGTATAGTGAAGCTTTACAGAACAAAATGACATCATATAAAAACTCCATAATAGTTGAATACAAGCATCTACATAGTCAATACATCAAGCCTCACTACATATCTCTCAGAGAATACAAAACAGCGGAATATCCAGTACATATAATAAGAAGATAATATGCAACCCTCCAGCTCGTCTTCGATATTAGCATCGTGAGAAGAGAACAGCACCTGTCATCTGCTACCTAGTCTGCCCGTCCCAAAATGGACGAACAGCCCAAGGCAATAAGAATTAAAAAAACATAAAGCCTTGAGTCAGACAACAGTCTTAGTGAGCAATAAATTAACTAACAACATACCAAAAGAGCATAAAGGAAAAGGAATAGGAATACAACCCTCCCACTCCAACCTCATTCTACAGTGACAGCCCCAGACACACACTAAGCAGAAGCAAACATAGCAGAGCATACAATTTAAAGTAAAGCTACTATCACTCGAGTCAAGGGCGATGTTTTCCAAGTACCAAGGCCTAAATCAGATAAGCACCCAGAAAATACCGCTCTTGAGTCCGAATGACGATACAACCAAACATCCATGACTCCGGCTATCACTGTTATCATTGCTTCGATATCACCGTTAATTGAATGACCGACACATTCTTTCAGCCGTCCGTCAAGGGCTAATGGAAACCCCGGTTCTAGACATAACTCCCGCACGTCGTCGCAACCCGTGCCTAGGACTATCGAATCTGCCCAGAGTACTCGACCGTCAACAGTTGGTCGTTGGGACTATCGAATCTGCCCAAACGTACTCTTGCTTAGAGCTTGCTAGAACCTTCAACAACGATGCTATCCAAACCTCCTAGTCATCCTCCTCGACGACTATTCTCATATCCGTTCATTATCCTCAACTCGAATCATATCACCGAGTTATCAACATGCTTGGAATGATCCCGTCTGGATTAGACCAAGTCTTCATCACATGATTGCTTTGCTTCATTACATCCTCGCAAAGCCTTATCTCAACGTCACATCATCAAATCTATGCATAAGAGCTTCATCATCCCGCTACATATGCCACGAGCAGCTTTCCCAATTCAAGAGCCTTTCCCCTAGCTTTTGAATCATCTTCGGTCTAAATCAAACCATCAATCATCTAATTCATAACAATCATCCAAGTCAAACATTAATCCAAACAATCAAGCATTCAAATATGATCTAAGTAGACAATTATAACAATAATGGCATTTTCGTAATTAAAGAGTTGAAAGTCCAATAAGCATGAAAACATGAACAATATCTCTACAAACTTGATGAATGAACTTGCATAGGTTAACATGTGATAAAATGGATGTAACATCATCATGAACAATGGATCTACATGGATCTACACTTAGGATGAAGAAAATGCATGGAAATCACTATTTTAACATCAAAACGAGCCAACAATCTGATATACTCCCTTGGATCCGTGTGAGAGATAATCACCACTCACCAAATCACCTAAACAACCCCAAATCGATACGCTTCAGATCTGGACAGCGAAGGATCAAGCTTGATCAATCACCAATCCGCTTCAAACGATGAAATCTCTCTAGAAAAGATGAAGATCTTCAATCTAAGCTCTTGAATCTTCAATCTTGATCTTCGATTTGGATGGATGGAAGCACTAGATTGGAGTGGAGAAAAGAAGTGAAGAAGTGTAGAAGTCAAGCTCTCAAAATGGCAGCACTTCGTTGCTTCAAAATCCGAATCCCAAAAATGAAGAGAAACTCTCCTATTTATAGCTGAGATCCCTAACTCGTCTGCCTCCATGAGTCGTTCACGACTCACGACTCAACACCTTACGACTTAACTTCTGGCTTCTGCGACCTATCACACTTCTGCCTATGACTCACGACAAAACAGCTATCTCCTAAGTCGTCTCCGACTTATAGCCTCTTCCGACTCAACACATGCACCTACGACTCAATACCTTAACTCGTCCACGACTTAACTAGTAGACGAGATAACCCATAGACTACGACTTAACAGTGTGCGACTTAACACAGCATTCTCCTTAACACGGCCACGACTCAACTAGGCTACGACTTAACCTATAGACTACGACTTACGACTTAGTGAACTCCTAAGTCTCTCACGACTCAACAGCTTACTGGGATACGACTCATCAGACAACTGGGATACGACTCATCAGATAACTAGGATACGACTCATCAGATAACTGGGATACGACTCATCAGATAACTGGGATACGACTCATCAGATAACTGGGATACGACTCATCAGATAACTAGGATACGACTCATCACCTTAACTCGGTCACGACTTAACTGTTACAACTTAAGCCTTATCTCGCCCAGTCCTTAAGTCGCGCCTACCCCTTAAGTCGTTCAAACGACTTATCCTTACACCCTAAACTAGCCAAATCCCTGAGTCGCTCCTATCCCCTAAGTCGTATACGACTTACAACTTACACTAAGTCGTTCACGACTTAGGACTTAGCATATTTCATCCAAAATCTGCAACAACTTAAAATGCTGAAAATTCCAGATTTCAACGAACTTTTCGATCCGTAAAATACGGGTCGTTACATTCTCTCCCCCTTAGAAATTTCGCCCCCGAAATTCCAAACAAACAAAGCAATCAAAGACTATTCTGTACGCCTACCATCCATAACAATCAGCAAACCATGCATCCAATTCTAGCTTAGCGTACAGAATTCTAAGACTTAGAACAAGTTACAATGTTGTTAGACGATAAGACACCTTAGGGTCATACCTTGAAGAGTTCGAGATGAGCTGCTTTCATCTTCTCTTCCACCTCCCATGTACAGTCGTTATCATCGTCACTCCATTGTATCTTGAGCAACTTAACTACCTTCCTCCTAAGCTGTTTCGTGTCGGTTTCCACAACACGAAGTGGCTTACGAGGTCTTCTATCGACTGGATCAACTTCGAAGTCTTCACAGCTATCAGCAGAAACCACCGTATTCGAGTCGTGCACATACTTCCGTAGATACGATACGTGAAAAACATTGTGTACACCCGACATCTTCTCCGGTAATTCCAATCTATAGGCGAGCTTTCCAATTCGCTCGATGATCGGGAATGGTCCAACAAATCTCGGAGTCAATTTTCCTTTCTTCCCGAATCGGATAACATTCTTCAGTGGAGAAATCTTCACAAAAACCATGTCTCCTACGTCGAATTCCAAATCCTTCCGACGCTTATCGGCATAACTCTTTTGACGGTCTTGGGCTACCTTCATTCGTTGCCGAATGATCTCTATGCAATCTGAAGTCTGCCGAATCATCTCTGGCCCAAGCATCAGCTTTTCTCCAGTTTCCAACCAACATGTCGGAGAGTTACACGGTCTTCCATACAAAGCCTCATACGGTGCCATACCAATACTTGACTGGTAATTGTTGTTGTACGAAAACTCTACCAAATGAAGGTGATCTTCCCATGATCCTCCGAAATCCAAAACACAAGCTCTAAGAAGATAAGGAGAGAATATAAATATATAAATGAACAATTTCTGCTCTTAACCTTAATTTAATTTAAATCTGAAATTATATATTTATGCACATGTATAGAAAACAGAAATATATATATAGATAAGGAGAGAAATAAATATATATGTAGGGGTAAGGTTTTGAAATTGAGAATTTTAATTGTTTGAGAAGTTTTGTATAAAACCAGATTTATAAAAATCTATATACATTATTTTTAAAGTATATATATATATATATATGAAGTTTCAAAAATAAAAATAAATAAATATATATATATATATGTACACACATTTTAGATGTTTTGGTTTGTTTTAAAAATAATGGATTATAGTAACTTGTTTTATCAACTTATTTTAGTTACTAAAGATTATTCAAGGAAAATTAGTTTAATTAAATTATTTGTTTAAATTAAATAAATAAATGGCAATTTACTTTTTGATTAGTTCAAATGTTAATAAATCGTATAATATTGTACAAGGTCCCAAAAATCATGAAGAAAACAAGTCGAGATGGAAATGAGTTGCAAATCAAAATCAACGGTGAGTTAATCTCACTCTTCTTGATTGCTATTTAAATTTGAATGGTTAAATTTAAATAACTGGTTGAATGATTGAATTGATTGGATGTGATAATATATATAGTAGTGTATATATATTGGAGTGATTGATATTCCCGCATTATATAACAGATGAGACCCTATGCACCGCATAATAGCGGATGATATTTTATAAACCCATATACCACGATATTCCACCTCGAAGTGGAATTGGTATTGTGCTAACATCTGTGGATGCAGGGAAACAGGTTGGAGGGATCCTACTGGATTCCTTAAAATATATAGATTATTTAATATTCTGTGATATTATTTATGTGATAATCTGTGATAAATTCCATTGGTAATTGGAAATGTTGGATGCTGTGTTTGACTGAATATATTTGGGTATTCTGAGTTATCAAAAATATATAGATTGGATTTTTGATGAGAAAATAAAAGAGAATTTTTAAGAAAAATAATTATAGAGAATTTGAATAAGTTAAAGAATGGATTGGAAAAGAATAAATGTGATTTTAAAATTCTAATGAATAAATTCTAAGTATGGAGTAGGAGATTTTTGAATAAATGGGAATAGGTGGATTTTTAAACTTAGGTAATATTAATTAAGGAATGAAAGATTTATTTTTGAATTCGGAATTAAAATGGTTTAGAAAGAAATAAAGAAGAATTTTGGAATAAATATGGAAATTTGTAATTTCAGTTAAAGTAAGATTTTTTAAATCATCACAAGGAGGTTAAACCTAAAATTAATGGGTTTTGAATAAAGTGGATAAGTAAAGTAATTTATTTTAATTGGAGTTAATATTGAAAATCAATTTGGAACTTGATTTAGTGTTGAAACTGTGATTTAAGGAAAGATGAAATTATGGGATTTATAAACTGGGTTTATAAGGTGAAACAAGATATCAATGGATATTTGAAATATAAATTCGGGGTGGGTAATTACAAGGAATGGGTGAATTTGTTTAAAAATAAATAGTGATTTATTTTTAAGATGTGAAAGAGAAGTATATTTCCCTGGATAGCCAAGTACGATTTCAAAGCAAATCCTTAAGTATAAGTTAAAGTTTTAAAGTTGATTAAAGGTATGTTTTAGAAAATTTATTATTCTTAAATGATTAAATTTTAAAGCTGTATTTTTCAAATTTATTTTAGTAATAATTATTTAAAAATGACTTGGTATTATGTTTTAAAAGGTAAAAATCTAGTTTTATATTTTATTAAGTAGCTTTATTTTAAATACTCTTAAAGTATATATTTTTAAATAAAGTATTAAAGTATTTTTAATTTAAATGTTTTAAAGTGTATTTTCTAATAAAGTGTTTTTAAATTATTTTAAAAAATCTAAAGTAATTGTACTTGGTGTTTCAATGGAAATAATTATTTGGGATTTATTCCTTGAGAAGAGTGTGGTTTGAAAACTGTTTTCAAAAAAGGGTTTGAAAATGAAAATATATCTTGCGAAGATATTTGTGAGGTAAATAAATAATTTGGAAAATTATTTATTGTTTGATGTATGTTTGTGAATGTTATTTGATAGTTAAATAACCGACTATCAATATTGGCCAATGCGCTGATTGTTTCGAAGAGACCGGGATCGGGATTAATTTCTCAAAACCACTTCGATCCGGTTTGTACGTTTTCATGGGGAAAACGAGTTTGGAATCGAAGATGGAGCAGTGAAGTGCAAGGGCTAGTCGCTATTAATCCTGAGGATGATTCCAAAATGGATGTAGTAGGAATAGTGCCTTCGGTTCCGTTCGAACCCGGAACGGACTTGTATGGATGAATGCTTTCGAAACATCGTCAGGTGGACGGTGGGCATTCTAAGGGATATGTTCTAAAAAGGTAACGCTTAGCCTCGAGCCTCATCAACCGGGAATGACTGAAAATCAGGGGTTATGCAGCAAGGCTATGTGGGTAGCACCCATTAGGGTGAGGTCATCCCTGTCTAGATGTCCCTTTTTATATTCGGCTTAGTGGTGCGGTTGCTGATCCCAACCGTGGGGTGATCTTACTAGGAATTATCCAGTAAGGGGTAGTTCCGGCCTTGTGTTGCAGGGGATCGGGCGTGTTCCACGGTACGCTGATCTAGACCAGGTACTGTGACAGGTGGTACCCCAGTGCCTAGTCATTGATGGAAATCCATTCTCCCTACGTGCTTGTACGGTTTTGATTGTGCCCAACTGTTGCTGAAACGTGAGATGCAAGCATTTCAGCTAGATTCTATTTTACTTTCTATAGACACTATTATAATATCAGACGGATTTGATAAAAAGTGTTTTGGCTATCGTAAGGTAAAAACCCGACATGTTTATTTGTGGCGTGGTCTTATGAAATGCCTTTGATTTCAAAGGGTTTGGAAAACTTTAATAATCCAATTGAGTGTGTTTTCTCATGTTGGTTTTCCAGACTGACTCGGGTGTTATTTTATTATAATGCTCAGGTTAGACCAAGTATTACAGATACAGGATAGGATGTTGTGGAGCTCAGGAGACGAGCTGGACGGCGAGACGTATCACTCGTACTTTGTATATATTCCGCTGTGTTGTGTACTGTGTATTCTATTGTGGGTCAAGTTCATATAACTAACCAGTATTTGATTCTGATTGTATTGTACTCTGATGATGTAATGTATAAACAGATAAAGATTCTTTTGTGTAAAGATCAGTTATTATCTATTATATTTTATTCCACTGCGATTGTGAGATTCTGATGTTGTTTTGTTTTCTCTTCCTCTACCTCCTTCTTCTTTAACCTTAATGACCTAGTATTTCCGACACTTGGATATTCGGCATTCGATACAGTGGGCGTATTGATGTCGATTTTCGAGGTCGAAAATCTCTTGGTTGTTACAGTGGTATCAGAGCTTAGGCTGGCGATAACCTTGGCTCTGGTGGGGAGTACTCATTGAAATAGAGTCCATAGAACTCTGGAATGAGTTGAGTGTATTAATAGATATGAGTGCGTATTTGTTAGTGAATATAAAATGGTTTTATATTGTGTTGATTGGTTTGTTGAGTGGTTTATGGATTCTGGTCAATACGAGTAATTAACGTTATTGATAGGGATCTCTAAACACTTGAATAGAACAATTCGACACAGTATTGTTTTAAAATAGGGTAAATGAAATAATTTTACCCAAATTATTTTTGTATATAAAAGAAATAATTTTCAGAAATTATTATAGATATATATGGTTGCTTGGATGGTAGGAAGTGATAATATTAAATTATTATCACTATTGTGAGGAAATTGAATAAGAAATTGAAATCATAACCAACAGCTAAGAAATAAATTCATTTACAAAAGAGATTTGTAAATGTAAACTATAAATGTGATTTATCATTTGAAATAGAATTCCAGAGAAATATTTGAAAATAAATTGAGTTGAAAATTCCAGAGTAATGTTGAATAAGAATTAGATGGATTTGGAATTTGAAATTTTTTGGGAAAAGTTTAAATTCCTTTGGGTTTGAAAATGGTTTTCAAAAGCTTTGGAGAAATAATGGTGATAGTATTTGAAAGATATTTTGAATTGGATATGAAATCTGGTGAGATTTGGAATTAAAAATATTTGAAGAAAATGTTTTTGAAGAGATACAACCGCTAAACTCTTTTTGGTCACTGGAAAATAATTCCGATGATGATCGCGACATCATCGGTGTTCATTTTCGAGTTTCCAAGAGAGGAATTGCTACTTGGATGATTTAGATTGGAATTTTTTTGCAAAAGTTGGATTTGATTTTGGAAATGCAAAGGATTTCGGATATAATTGATTTCAAAGGTGATTTTGAAATGTTGAAGTTTTGGTTTGGTAAAATCGCTTTGATTTTTGAAATACTTAAGAGATTGTTGAAACTCTGGAGTTGGTTTAAATGTTTTAGAATGTGTAAGGAATGGTTTAAAATTCTGGAAATAAATTGTAAATGGCCTTGTATTAATAAAAATTGAATTCGATGGAATTGATGAGAATCAAATAAAATGAGAATGAACTTAAGTTTTGAATTTGGAATGATTGAAGTAAATTAACTTAAGTTTAAATTTGTGGAAGCTTGGCTTCGGTGAAAATGAAATTCCATTAAATAAAGTCTGAGTTGAATTAAATTGGAAGTGGTTATTAATATACAAGCAAGGAATGTTGTCGAGCCTAAATAAAATGGTTTTGAATGAAAATTATGCAAATATGCAATTGAAATAGGTGTCGAAACCTTATACGTGCTTATGAAAACTATATAACATGCATTGTTTATAGAATTCATGTATTAGCTTTGTAAACGAAAGTGAAATGTTGTAAATTGCATATATTTGACACTTACACGTCTTAATTGAGTAAGTACAGGTATAGGGAAGCTTGTGGCTGGATTTGGTTGCGCAAAATGCTAATTAAATAAGCCGCTTGCTTAAAAATGCTAAATAAAGGTACGCCTATGCAATAAAAAAATAGGAAATATGAACTGTTGATTTTTTTTTGTTTTCCGACCGTGTGGGTCGATGTATATATATTTATATCTCTTGTCAAATTGCAAAAGCTCCTCCTTACAAAGGAGACTCTACCAAAAAATTTCGGAGTTAGAAAATGTTTCAAATCACTAACGACAAAGGATTCAAAAGTGGTAAGCAAATAGAGGTGAAACTGAATATTGAAATCTAATTTAAAAGTGTGTATGTGAAGTAAGGTGAAATCGAAGAAATTGTTCGAAGAAACTAAAGGAAGAAAAAGTTTGCAAATAAACTTTTATTTGAGATTTTAAATAAATTAGTAAGTAAAACTAATAAAAGGAAATGGTTAATTAAATATTGGTTGAGATAAGGTGAACAAAATTCAATATTCAGAGTTTGAAGATAAATTGAATTCAAGCAAAATTGAAAATGAAAATCTAAATGAAAATCAGGGGAAAGTATTTAGATTTGAAATAACTAATAAATTGAGGCAAATTGATTTTATATGGAATTGGAATTCAATTTGAATATAAACTTTAGTATTGAAGTAGTAAAAATAAATATAAGGAATATTTATATTGAACTTAAGAAACGAAGAATGAAGTTCTTAAGTAAATTGGTATTGGGAATATACTAAGTGAATAATTGAATGAAGATTTAAAACTGGAAATGGGGAAATGGGATGGTTGTAAATAGTGAATGGAAATCAAAATAAATGTGAATAAAAGAGAAAATTGATATAGTTGATAATCAATTGGAATTAATACGTAGGATGTACGTATATTATTTTATTCGCATAGTGATTTGATCCAGATTCGGGCATAGAATTTCGAGGTAGTTATACCGATCCGAGTTAGGATTTTTCACTCGATTTTCGACGGCGAACCCTGGATATGGATTTTGATTGATTCTGGAAATTCTCTATCATAGTTTGTGGCTATGCAAGGAGGATAACGGTTTCTGATCAAGAAACCAGATCTGAGTCCGCACTAGAGGGTCGGGTGAACGATACTAGTTCGGAAGTGGAATTGTGTGATCGAGTGAGCGATCGAATTTGATATTGCGTACGGATGATATATATACATCGTACGGGCTTGAGTGAAATTGATATTGAAACTTTTGAAAGGAAATGAATAAAATGATTTTGGATTCTGTGATTGGATATTATTGCTTAGTAGGATACAGGTAATTAAAGGCAAAAGGAAAATTGATTTTTGATTTCAGAAGATAAATTGAAATTTGCTCGACAAAAGGTAAGTATTTAAATTTCTATATGAAATTTGATTGGTTTTTTGATCTAGCCACTTGGCTTTTGTTTTCTTTTGAAATCTGGGGGCCCGTAGAAGCATTTTGTAGTAGTACCGATCTAGTCGCGCAAAGGAGACGCTGGCAAAAATTTTCGAAAATTTAAGGAGTTAGAAACTTTCGAGAAAATTTTGATAATTCAAAATTTGGTTTTGAATTTAAAATTTGAATTGTTAAGTAAGTAATGTTGTTTGGGACTTGTGTATAAGTTTGAAAAGTTAATAAGAGGGATACTGTGTCTTTGATAAAAAGATCGTTTTGGGAAGTCATTGAAAACTGTTTGGTTTTGGGAAGTGAGTGAACGGGTTATGGACCATTCTTCTTAACTAGCAATTTCGGGGACGAAATTCTTTTAAGGGGGGAGGAATGCGACGATCCGAAATTTTGGACATTTGAAATTGGAATATTTAATTGATTTTAAATATTCAAAAGTAAACTTTTAACTTGAATTTCAAATATCACTGTTTATTGGGTAATTTAATTATTAAATTAAATAATTTGGAGTTGGGTAAAATGTTGAATCTGGAGTTTTAAGCCTGTTAAAAATAGTTTGAAGGCTTGGAAAATTCATATTAATAATATGGAAGGTGATAAAAGTTTTAATAGTGAAATTGAGAGTGATTTGTTTAGTTTTAAAATTTTATCATTTAAATCGATATTTAAAAATAGCCTTTCGAGGCATAGTCTCGGAATTCGACGAAACCAATTCGATTGGATCCGTAATGGTGTATTATTATCGGATTTCAATTTTCATAGTGATTGGAGTTGTCGTGTGAGCATACGATATATAAACGCGCTGAAATCTATATTGAAATTAAATATAATAACTAGGTTCAAAAAGGCTATCTTCTTCTTATGATCGAATTAGGACTCGAAACCTTTTCCATCGCGTTCGGAATAGGGGTATAACCTTATGAACGCCTAGTGGCACGCCTCGATAGGAGTTTGAAATTTTAAGTTGCATTTGAATTTGAATTTAAATTGAATATTTATTCTAGTCAAATGCAATTGAAATTATCTCACATCAACTCTTTTCCAGTCCTTTCCAAAGCACTATAGCCATTTTTCTTCTGGTTCACGCCACGTTCTCTTCAACATCGTGTCTTGTTCCCTTGCTTTATCTTTTAATTTGCACGAGAGAGCAGATGGTTTTAAAAATCGAAAAAAAATCTTGGCCGACACTTCAAATAAATCCCTCTTCCCTTCAGAATTCACAATTGAAATCCTCTTAGTTTAAAAATATATATATACGAAGTTCGAATTCGAGATGCGAGCTTCCGTCCCCTTCTGGGATTCAAAATCTCGAATTCATTCTAGAGGAAGAAACGAGCGAGACTACTACTCTTTCAAGTTTCGAAACACATATCGAACGAAATTGGATCGTTCCTCTCATCGTGATGCCTCATCTGCTTCCTCTGTGGAAATGTGCGTGGAACCCTAACGAGTTCGACATGTGGTAGCCAACCGTCTTCGAGCCTCTAACCTGTTTTCCCAGATCAAGCTAGTCGATCGTTTCCTCACCGCGCCGACCGGTCCTTCTCGCCACTATGAGATCTACAGTTGCGAGATGCTTTTCAGTGCAGATTAAGGTAATTTAATTCTCAAAACATTTTAAATACAATGATTATTCAAGTTTGAATCTTCAAATTTAAATAGAGGTCATTATTTCACTTATTAGAAATTTCAGCAAGGGTTAAAAACTATTTGTTTAAAAATTGAATCGGCTATGTATATGTATATACAGTTTAGGAAATATTGGTAGTAATGAATGAACAATTTCTGCTCTTAACCTTAATTTAATTTACATCTGAAATTATATATATATGCACAGGTATAGAAAACAGAAATATATATATATATATATATATATATATATAGATAAGGAGAGAAATAAATATATATGTAGGGGTAAAGTTTTGGAAATGAGAATTTTAATTGTTTGAGAAGTTTTGTATAAAACCAGATTTATAAAAATCTATATAGATTATTTTTAAAGTATATATATATATATATTTATGAAGTTTCAAATATATATATATATATATATATATATGTACACACATTTTAGATGTTTTGGTTTGTTTTAAAAATAATGGATTATAGTAACTTACTTGTTTTATCAACTTATTTTAGTTATTAAAGATTATTCAAGGAAAATTAGTTTAATTAAATTATTTGTTCAAATTAAATAAATAAATGGCAATTTACTTTTCGATTAGTTCAAATGTTTAATAAATCGTATAATATTGTACAAGGTCCCAAAAATCATGAAGAAAACAAGTCGAGATGGTAATGAGTTGCAAATCAAAATCAAAGGTGAGTTAATCTCACTCTTCTGGATTGCTATTTAAATTTAAATGGTTAAATTTAAATAACTGGTTGAATGATTGAATTGATTGGATGTGATAATATATATAGTAGTGTGTGTATATATATATATATTGGAGTGATTGATATTCCCGCATTATATAGCGGATGAGACCCTATGCGCCGCATCATAGCGGATGATATTTTATAAACCCATATACCGCGATATTCCACCTCGAAGTGGAATTGGTATTGTGGTAACATCTTTGGATGCAGGGAAACAGGTTGGAGGGATCCTACTGGATTCCTCAAAATATTTAGATTGTTTAATATTCTGTGATATGATTTATGTGATAATTTGTGATAAATTCCATTGGTAATTGGAAATGTTGGATGCTGTGTTTGACTGAATATATTTGGGTATTCTGAGTTATCAAAAATATATAGATTGGATTTTTGATGAGAAAATAAAAGAGAATTTTTAAGAAAAATAATTATAGAGAATTTGAATAAGTTAAAGAATGGATTGGAAAAGAATAAATGTGATTTTAAAATTCCAATGAATAAATTCCAAGTATGGAAAAGGAGATTTTTGAATAAATGGGAATAGGTGGATTTTTAAACTTAGGTAATATTAATTAAGGAATGAAAGATTTATTTTTTAATTCAGAATTAAAATGGTTTAGAAAGAAATAAAGAAGAATTTTGGAATAAATATGGAAATTTGTAATTTCAGTTAAAGTAAGATTTTTTAAATCATCATAAGGAGATTAAACCTGAAATTAATGGGTTTTGAATAAATTGGATAAGTAAAGAAATTTATTTTAATTGGAGTTAATATTGAAAATCAATTTGGAACTTGATTTAGTGTTGAAACTGTGATTTAAGGAAAGATGAGATTATGGGATTTATAAACAGGGTTTATAAAGTGAAACAAGATATCAGTGGATATTTGAAATATAAATTCTGGGTGGGAAATTATAAGGAATGGGTGAATTTGTTTAAAAATAAATAGTGATTTATTTTTAAGATGTGAAAGAGAAGTATATTTCCCTGGGTAGCCAAGTACGATTTCAAAGCAAATCCTTAAGTATAAGTTAAAGTTTTAAAGTTGATTAAAGGTATGTTTTAGAAAATTTATTATTCTTAAATGATTAAATTTTAAAGCATGTATTTTTCAAATTTATTTTAGTAATAATTATTTAAAAATGACTTGGTATTATGTTTTAAAAGGTAAAAACTAGTTTTATATTTTATTAAGTAGCTTTATTTTAAATACTCTTAAAGTATATATTTTAAATAAAGTATTAAAGTAGTTTTAATTTAAATGTTTTAAATTGTATTTTCTAATAAAGTGTTTTTAAATTATTTTAAAAAATCTAAAGTAATTGTACTTGGTGTTTCAATGGAAATAAGTATTTGGGAATTTATTCCTTGAGAAGAATATGGTTTGAAAACTGTTTTCATAAAAGGTTTGAAAATGGAAATATATTTTGCGAAGATATTTGTGAGGTAAATAAATAATTTGGAAAATTATTTATTTTTTGATGGATGTTTGTGAATGTTATTTGATAGTTAAATAACCAACTATCAATATTGGCCAATGCTATGATCGTTTCGAAGAGACCGGGATCGAGATTAATTTCTCGAAACCACTTCAATCTGGTTTGTACGTTTTCGTGGGGAAAACGAGTTTGGAATCGAAGATGGAGCAGTGAAGTGCAAGGGCTAGTCGCTACTAATCCTGAGGATGATTCCAAAATGGATGTAGTAGGAATAGTGCCTTCGGTTCCGTTCGAACCCGGAACGGACTTGTATGGATGAATGCTTTCGGAACATCGTCAGGTGGACGGTGGGCATTCTAAGGGATATGTTCTAAAAAGGTAACGCTTAGCCTCGAGCCTCATCAACCGGGAATGACTGAAAATTAAGGGTTATGCAGCAAGGCTATGTGGGTAGCACCCATTAGGGTGAGGTCATCCCTGTCTAGATGTCCCTTTTTATATTCGTCTTAGTGGTGCGGTTGCTGATCCCAACCGTGGGGTGATCTTACTCGGAATTATCCAGTAAGGGGTAGTTCCGGCCTTGTGTTGCAGGGGATCGGGCGTGGTCCTCGGTATGCTGATCTAGACCAGGTACTGTGACAGGTGGTACCCCAGTGCCTAGTCATTGATGGAAATCCATTCTCCCTACGTGCCTGTATGGTTTTGATTGTGCCCAACTATTGCTGAAACGTGAGATGCAAGCATTTCAGCTAGATTCTATTTTACTTTCAATAGACACTGTTATAATATCAGACGGATTTGATAAAAAGTGTTTTGGCTGTCGTAAGGTAAAACCGGGCGTTATTTTATTATAATGCTCGGGTGTTATTTTATTATAATGCTCGGGTCAAACCGAGTATTACAGATGCAGGATAGGATGCTGTGGAGCTCAGGAGACGAGCTGGACGGCGAGACGTATCACTCGTACTTGGTATATATTCCGCTGTGTTGTGTACTATGTATTCTGTTGTGGGTCAAGTTCATATAACTAACCAGTATTTGATTCTGATTGTATTGTACTCTGATGATGTAATGTATAAACAGATAAAGGTTCTTTTGCGTAAAGATCAGTTATTATCTATTATATTTTATTACGCTGCGATTGTGAGATTCTGACGTTGTTTTGTTTTCTCTTCCTCTACCTCCTTCTTCTTTAACCTTAATGACCTGGTATTTCCGCCACCTGGATATTCGGCATTCGATACAGTGGGCGTATTGATGTCGATTTTCGAGGTCGAAAATCTCTTGGTTGTTACAATTCCTGATGGATTGAAACCTTTCACCGTATACATTGATGTGTGTGGAACGGGATTGGGAGTAGTCCTTATGCAAGAGGGAAAAGTAGTTACTTATGCTAGCAGGCAATTAAAAGATCATGAGAAAAGGTATCCTACTCATGACTTGGAATTGGCACCTGTTGTTTTTGCTTTGAAGATGTGGAGGCACTATCTGTTGGAAGAAAAGTTTGAGTTGTTCACCGACCACAAATCTCTTAAGTATCTCTTTTCCTAAAAAGACTTGAATCTTAGGCACCAAAGGTGGATGGAGTTTATAGCATCATATGACTTTGAGACTCAGTATACCCCCGGTAAAGAGAAATGTCATTGCTGACACCCACAGTCGAAGGAATGCTACTCTTAATGCTGTAAATGAGTGGAGGCAATTGGAGTATCTATCGAATTTTAATTTTCAACTGCCAATGGTACCCGCTCTTGGATATCTTTCAGTTCTGGAAGTGAAGCCGACATTAATGGATCGCATAAAGTTAGGGCAAAAGGAGGATGCTCTGTTAATTGAGATTTCTGACAAGCTTGAGAGGTGTGACGACCCGCAAATTCGTACCCCTTTGAGCTGACAATATTCCATATCAATTCCACTCAAAGTGGAACAGAAATACGAGTCTTCAGGGTTAAAGAAGAAAGAGGTAGAAAAAGAAGAAGAAAAACAACATCAGAGTCTCACAATCGCATCGGAATAAAATACAATATATAACAACAGCTTTAAAATACAAAGAATCTATACCGTTATGTATACATACCATTATTAGAGTACAACAATCAATCATAACCTTGGACATCTTATTATCTGTCCTTACATAGCAGAAATATTAATTCAAGTACGGAAGTACGCTTTGCCATCCAGCTCGTCTCCTGAGCTCCATAGCATCCTATCCTGAATCTGTTCAACTCGGTCTGACCTGAGCATCATAATAAAACAATACCCGAGTCAGTCTGGAAAACCAGCGTGAGAAAGCCACACTCAATTTGATTATTATATTTTTGAAAATCCTTTGGAAACAAAGGTATCTCGTAAGACCACGCCACAAATAAACATGCCGGGTTTTTACCTTACGATAACCAAAACATTTCATATCAAAATCCTCTGATATTATAATAGTGTCTAAGTACAAATACTTATTCAAATAGCCGAAATTGTTACATTCATTAAATTCCAGCATAATAGGTATACAAACAAGTCCGAAGGCACTTATTGGAGATTGGGTTTCCATACAATGGCTACTGGGGTACCGCCCGTCACAGTACCTGGTCTAGATCAGAGTACCGAGGACCACTCCCGATCCCCTGCAACACAAGACCGGAGCTACCCCTTACTGGATAGTCCGAATAAGATCACCCCACGGTTGGAGCGACCAACCACCACACTACCGAAATAAAAGGGACCTCTAGACAGGGGAAATCTTACCCTACTTGGGTGCTACCCAGTTAGCCTTGCTGCACCTCCCCTGTTTTAGCCATTCCCGGTTGATGAGGCTTGAGGCTACGATTACCTTTCAAGAACAAGTCCCACTTAGAATGCTCATCGTCCTCCTGACGATGTTCTGAAAGCATTCGTCCATACAAGTTGCCCTGGGTGTAACGACCCCGAATTTTAATTACATTTAAATTGATAATTAAATGAATTTTTGAATTTAAATTGTGAAATGTATCGATGAATTGATGCGAGTTTCCCCGAATCCAAATAAAAATATATTAAATCATTTTAAATTTAGAAATTGTATATATATGTGAATCTATATAGTTGTGCCTATATGAATAGATTTGAAATGGTATACATATATATATATATATATTGATAATTGAATTTAAATCCTAATATAAATGGGTTTAAAATAAAGATAAATATAAAGATATAGATAATTGATACAAGTTTAAAAAAAATAAATAACTTTAAATTTGAAATTGATTGGTTATGTTAAAAATAAAAAGGTAAATTAATAATAAATACTTAAGCTAGAAATAAAATATAAATATATAAGATAAGTTATAAAATACAAAGTAAACAATTGCTAGGAATTTAACAACATGTTAAAATATAGAAAAAATTATATATAAGATCACTTATATAGTTATATGATAATAATAAAGTAAATACATTGGCTACAATTCTAACAACATAATAACTATGGAAATTCATTTTTGTTTCAAGGTAATATGAACAAATAAAAGATAAGTGTAGACTTGAAAAACAAATTGGATAAGTATGAATCAACTTATAAAAGAAAATAAAAAAATATATATGAAGGCTTATAAAAGAAAAAATAAGATATAAAAATATATTATCTTGCAAAAGAAGATTCTAGCATAAAAAAAAATCTATGTACAAATAAAATAAAATAAGTGTAATTGTACAAGGCATAAAACAAAAGGATGGTACAAACAAATAAAATATAAAAGACATAAGGTACTTAGCATTAGTACAATACAAATATCCATCAGCCGAAATGAAGAAAAGAAAAATAAAATATACATTTGTACAAGCCTAATTAATGCTGGCCAAAATGTTATCATATCAGCACAAAGGCAAAGTGCCATCAGCCCCCAAACGAAAATATCTCTGCCTATTCTTGTACAAAACCCGTATATCACTTGTACAAATTAATTTTTCACCTGTAACTTCTTTCATATATCAGCCTTCCTCATTTCTTTTCGTTCCTTCAAGCTGAGCAACCTCTAAAATGAATACCATTGCAAAGCTTAAACAAACTTCAAACTTTAGCAACAAAACAAAATCAAAGTGAAGTTTTTCCAAACAAACAAACAAAGCAACTTCAGCCTGGAAAATTAGACCAGAGCAAAAGCAAATCATCAAAGTATTGATCCAAGCAAATTTAAATCTCAAAGCCAGGAGAATTCAAATCAATACAAATATCCGAAAATAGAAAATTAAGCAAGACATTTCAAAGCAAGCAAAGTTTCAAGCCTGTTCAACATTTCAAACTCTGTTCATTCTTTCTTCTGGAAAACTAGGTGAGTAACCTTTCACTTTTCTAAATTTAAGTGTCAAGATCTGGAAATGTGTATGTATATATATATATATATAAATAAGTCTCTGTGTATAAATGGTTGAAAGTGTAATGCCTAGTTCATCTCTGTTTGCTACAGAATTGAAAATGTAACAAAAGAATTCAATAAATCTTCATACAAACATTATAAGCTTAGGATTCGTAAAAAAAATAAGTTTGTTTAAACTTAAAGCATGGCATAGAATTTGTTTGAAGATTGATAGTCAAATATTGACTCTGTACACTCAATTTTACAGTGAAAAAGAAATCATATGATAAATTCGAATATTTTAAATTATTGATTCGGTTATATAACTTGAATAAACACTCAAAGATAGGATTTTTAAAATTAAGGTGATGGTTTTTAACGTGGAAATCAGTTAAGTCACAGATGATTTAAATTTAATATTTTTAAAATTGAAATTTTAATTTCAATTGATTTTGGAAATGGATTTGGGTTAAATGTTAAAACTTTTGGAAAGGAGTTTTTAAGATGAAAGCATTTGAATAACTTGGTAAAGTTTTTCAATTTAAATAATTCAATTTGAATTCAAAATAAAGAATTGAATTCCATGTATGAGATTTATGATTGAAAAATGTTAAACAAGTCATAAATGTGTTACATGGGCTTAAACCATTTTAAAAGTATGGTTTTGAGAATTTGAATTTAACCCAAAGAATTTAACTCGTATAAATGAATCAGATTTTCTAGAATGAAAACTATTTGTTTTCAAATGATAAAAGCTTTCATATAAGAAGTGAAATTCCAATTTAAATTAAAGGAATTTCAAGTTTGAATTGGAAATAGTTTTCCAAGTTACGAATAAATCTTTGAAAATGGAATTGTTTTGAAAGCTATCAGTTAAATCTTGATTTAAAGATTTAATGAGTTAATCCAATTGAAATGGAAATCAATTTGAAAATCTGTAAATGAATCTTTATGAAACTGGGTGAACTTTGTGAAATGAATCTTTTTATGTAAAAGATTAAAATGGTAATGTGTTTAAACCATTTAAAGAAAGGTTTTGGGTAATAAGTTGTGACTTAATTGAAATCCCAATATCCATATGTTTTTAAATACCGCGCTCATTATTCGGTTTAGCCGGGAAAGGACCTTTGTGTCATATAACCCATTCCGAATAATGATACGACGTATATGGATAGCATTTGAAGACCGGTGGTGAAGACCGGATACTTTCGAAAACAAAAGGACAACTCGTCGAATGTCTCTGCATCGGCTGATCTCCGATATAGAGATTTGATTACCCTTTGTGATGGGAAGTCCGGACGTGATTAGAAATTATCCGGATTTGCAAGGGCTTCTTCGGAAGTGCCTTCGGTTCTGTTCGAACTCAGAACAGACTTGTATGGTTACATGTATGACATTACATTTTGAGATATAAAGCTGATTTCTTTCAAATACATTTCTGTTGGTGGCGGAGAATTAATTTTCTTAGCTTAACACCCTTCTCTAAGACGTACGAGCTCAGAGGTTATGTAGTTGAAGGTTATCAGCGATATATTCCTAATTTGGTAAAGTGGCATGCTGAGTGTTGCTGTGTGATGATTATTTATTGATCATTTGTTGATCAAAGCGTGGCTTTGTGAAAAAGCGTAGCTTTGTGGATGAGACCACATCGAGCCTCACAGACCGGAAATGGTCAAAACAGGAAAGATGCGGCAAAGTTTCAGGGGTAGCTCCCCTAGGGTATGTCCATTCCTTCTGGAAAAGGGTGGTATTATGGTATGGAGCCCTGATAATTACTCATGTAGACACTATAGTATATTTACTACTGTGTGATGTTGGTGTAGAGAGCTCTCGGATAAAGGTCCCAAAGGATCGAAGGTGGAATATCTCAGGTTTACTACCTGGGAAGGGGGTGACCGGCCTTGTGTTGGCAGAGAGCCAGGTGGTTCTCGGGGCGTCCCTCCAGAGGCGTTCCTACGTGGCATAGGAAGTTCCTTAGCCTGACCATTTGTTGGAAATCTATCTTCCAATACGAACCTTGTACGGTATTAGTTGTAGAACCTGCTATTTAACATAGCAGCTATAGTAGGCATAATATAATGGTACCTATACTGGCTAAGATTAATATTATACTTTCGAAATGTTTTCTGCACTATGCACTAATAATAATATCAAAATGATTTGTTTTGCATAGTAAGCATGTTTGACTATCATAAGAAGAAATCTCCTCCAATTCTGCGTTTGCATTGTGTGTGTGTGGTGGGAGGTCTTATGGTAGTTTCATTTTCCAAAAGCATTGCGGATTTCAATGTTTAATGTTCTTTTGTTGTTGTTTAAAGACAAACTGTTTTTGTTACTCACACCAGTCCCATGACTGACTCGGAGTTTATTGTTCCCTTCCTAAACTCTGGGTGCCCATAATTTTCCACACGGGCAGTCTAGAGTTGGGTTTCTTTTTCAGATAGTCAGGTTTAGTAGATTATCTGGAGCTAGTTCATTTCTTGGAATTCACGGATGACCGACATTGCTTATCTTGGTGGTTCGAGCTAGATGTTGGAGTGGTTGGACTCAGCCTCTCTGACTGATCATTTGGAGTTATCACTTCTGTTATTTCTGCTGTATCAATATTTATCTCTGATATTGTTGTATCATATTGATATCATTGTTGTATATCATTCTAGATATTGTATTCATTAGAGTTATATATGATATCATCTATTTCTTTCTTCCGCTGTGTTGTTATACTTACTGTGTTATAAGCTCCGACATGACTCAAATTTCAACGATTGAATCTGCGGCATTCGAGTACAAGTGAAGCACGGGTGTCGATTTTCGAACGCGGAAATTTGGATCGTGACATTGGGTCTGGACAAACCGAAACACCGTCTTCATCATCTTCACGGTCTTCATTCACTACGTTCAAACCGGAACGAAGTGGTTTTTGAATAATTAAATCTGATCTCGGTCTCTTCGAAACGATCAGCGCATTGGCCAATATTGATAGTCAGTTATTTAACTATCAAATACATTCACAAACAACCATTAGGCCTTAAATAATTTCCCTAAATTATTTATCTCAAAATATCTACTCAGGATATTATTCTCATATTTCAACACTTTGAAAAATAGTTTTCAAATCACTTTTATTCTCACCGAATAAATTTCACCCTTTCCCAATAGTTAGAATATTTTTCCACTTTATTTAATATTCAACACTTGAAAACCCTTCATTTTATTCCCTATTTCTTTTCTCAAAATCTTTTTACAACTTTATTTGTAAATTTCCAAACTCATTCCACACGGATTCCATAAATTCCAGAATTCCTTAGTTAAATTCCTTTAATACTTCCGAAGTCGTTTATGCTTATTTGTAAAATTCCAGTTTCGCTTCTACTTCCCTTGTGAATTTTATTTCACCTTCGATGTTGTCTATCTTATGCTTTAGAAATTTATTTAAAACTTCCATAATACCGTTATAAGATTTTCCCCTAAAATCTTATTCAATTTTAATTAACTTCGCTTCTCATCTCGAGCAAATGCCTTATTGAATTTAAAACACTTAAGAATATATATAAAATAAGAAAAATGGTTTTATTTTCAAGGTATGGTTTTAGATAAAATTAAAATATCAATATCTCAAAAGTATCAAAGTTCATATCCAGTTGCTAATTCATTTACAAAGTTGGTTTATAAAATTAGGGTTTATCTCAAACAAAGTTTATTTATAGAAAATTCAATATTCCCCATTTCCATTTATAAAATCCCCTGGATTCGTATCCCATCGATCCTATCTAAATTTATCACCATCCTCATATTCGAAATATATTCCATTATTTCTCTTCCAACGATTCCCATAACTCGATATAAGTTCACACCATTAACTTATATTTTTCATCATATCCATTGATATTATTTTATCTCATTCGTAAACCCCGTTTATAAATTTATAAACTCCCCTGAGTTTTCCATTTATTTATAAAACCAATTATTTATTTATAATTCCATTATAATATTTTAGCCTTTAATAAAATTCCGTTTTTATTTCAAATCTATTTATCGATTCCAATATCTCATCCAGTCCTTAATATATAATTTTATTTCAAGTCTTTACTTAAACAATTTACAAATGGTTAAGTAATACCAAATTAGCCTATATTTTTCTTTATTATTCTTAATTACCTTTTTAATAAATCAAATTTTCAATATAAATAATTTCTTTCAAATTTCCCTTTTAAATTCCTTCACTTAATTATTATGGTATTTAAAAATATCCAAATTTAATTCACAGGCTATTTGACATTTAATAATTCAATTCACATACAATCCATATCAATTTATCTATCACATCATATATCACATATATATGAACAATAAATATTCTTGAGGAATCCTGTTGGATCCCTCCAACATGTTTCCCTACATCCACAGATGTTAGTCAACAAATAAAATACCAATCCCACTTCGAGGGGGATATCACGGTATATAGGGTCATTCGCTATTACGCGGGGCGCATAGGGTCTCATCCGCTATATAATGCGGGAATATCAATCACTCCAATATATATATATATAATTATATCTAACCATCCAACAAATAATTATTTAATTTATCCAAGCACATCTAATAATTTAAATTTAATCATTTAAATTAACCTATGGAATCCAAATGAGTGGGAAAATCTCACCTTTGATTTTTGTTTGCAATCCACTTCAATCTTGACTCGGTTTCCTGATTTTTGACCTTCTATAAACATTATACAGTTTATTAATATTCGAAATAATCGAACAATTAATTGCCGTTTAATAATTTAATTTAACTAATAATTTTATTTTATTAATATTTGAAATAATCAGACAATTAATCTCATTTTATAATTTACTTAACTAATGATTTTATTTTAACTACTTCCCTTTTAAAAATCTTTTAGTAACTAAAAATAATTAAATAATTTAATAAAACAAGTTAATCACTAAATCCATTGTTTTAAAAATAAACCAGCAAATTTAAAATAGGTATATGTATATTTATTTTTCCTCTGAAACTACCTATATATATATATACTTATAAAAATATTATATATAGATTTCATAAAATCTATTTTATATAAATTCTTATATTTTTTTCAAAATCTATAATAATTTCTGTTTTACCTATATATATTAAAATTAAATCAAGATTAACTTAATATAAAAAAAACTGCTTAATAGATCAAGTTTACTTTACTGTAAAGACTTCTTCTTTAATATATATATATATATCTTTGTACCATAAAAATCTGATTTTAAATTTTCTTCCTCTGTATATAAAAATATATACATTACTAAATTTAAATCGGAAAAAAAATGAAGTATATCTATACATATACCTTACTGCTAGAATCAAATACTGTGTTACATATTAATTTTTTTTCTTTTTATATACATATTTATTGCATTTAGATTGAAACAGAAATTTATACCTTACAGCAAGAACCAAACTTTCCCTTCGTGCTTGCTCGCTTACATGATCTCCCCTCACTCGCTTGAGTTCGAAATCGCCATCACCGCTCGATGGAACCACACCTCGTACGCGACTCCACCTGTCACGACCTGAAATTTTCGACTTTCGAAAATTCGACATCGATACTCACTTTATCGACTGCCGAGAAATCGAACGCCGGAAACTCCAATAGTGAGGGTTTTAGAAAGAAGAAATAGAAGAAAAAGAGAAGAAGAAGAGAAAGAAAGAACAACTGAACAACATCAGACAGAAAACAATATCAGAATCTTACACATCGCAGCGGAACAATATATAATAGATAAACACTAGTCTTTTAAAACAAAGAACTATATCAGTTTATACATACATCAATCATCAGAGTCAATATACAACAATGGACAGTTATATAAACTCGTCCTCATACAGAATACACAGCGGAATAAAATAATATCGGATACAAATACTACGTCTCGAACTCCAGCTTATCTCCAAGCTCCAGAATATCCAGAATATCCTGATAATATAACTCTAGGCTGCCCGTGTGGAAATTGGTGGGCACCCAGAGTTTAGAAGGGAACAATAAACTCCGAGTCAGTCATGGTGACTGGTGTGAGATCGTAAAACAGTTATTCTTTAAAATAAACAACAGGAAGTTTTTAAAGTCAATTCGCAATGCTTTTGGAAAATGAAACTACCATAAGACCTCCCACCACACACACCATGCAAACGCAGAATTGGAGGAGATTTCTTCTTATGATAGTCAAAGATGCTTACTACGCAAAATCAAATTATTTTTGATATTATTATTAGTGCATAGTGTAGAAAACATTTCGAAAGTATAATATCAATCTTAGCCAACATACGACCAGTATCGTATGCCTACTATAGCTACCATCTAAACAGTGGTGACCACCGTACGTAAATGGCAGGTTCTACAACTAATACCGTACAAAGTTCGTATTGGAGTTTGGATTTCCAACAAATGGTCAGGCTAAGGAACTTCCTTTTCCACGATGGGTACGTCCCTGGAATAGACGACCCGAGAACCTAACCGGATCTCTGCCAACACAAGGCCGGGTTACCTCTGCAAAAATAGGTAACTACTGACACGCGTATGCCATCCCCCGATCGTCACCGATCTTCCCGAGGATCCCCGATTCGCAACAAACCACATAGATAATAATAAATGCAGTAACCACAGAGGTTAAGTATCTGGGCTCCATACCATGATACCACCTTTATCCAGAAGGAATGACATACACTAAGGGGCGCTACTCCCTAGAACCTTGCTGCATTCTTCCTGTTTCGACCATTTCCGGGGTGTGAGGCTCGATGAAGTCTCATCCACAAAGCTACGCTTTCTATAAAAAGCCCTGCTTCGGGTCAAACAAAATGATCAACCTATGATCACAAAGATATAAGATCAAACAAATGATCATATCACAAATGATCAAACACTGATCATTTCACAGCAACACTCAGTATGCCACGTTACCAAATTGGGATATATCGCTGATAAATTTCAACTACATAACCTCTGAGCTCGTACGTCTCAGAGAAGGGTGTTAAGCTAAGAGAATAAATTCTCCGCCACCAACAGAAATGTATTTGAAAGAAATCAGCTTTATATCTCAAATTGTAACGTCAGACACACAATCCATACAAGTCTGTTCCGGGATCGAACAGAACCGAAGGCACTTCTCATGAAGCCCTTGCACATCCGGATAATTTTTAATCACGTCAGGACTTCCCGTCACTAAGGGTGATAAAACCTCTAAATCGAAGATCAGTCGATGTAGAGTAACTCGACGGTAATCCTTCCGTTTTCAAAAATATCCGGTCTTCAACACCGGTCTTCAAATGCAATTCATAACGACGTATCACATATTCGGAATGGGTTATACGACCCCATGGTCCTTTCCCGGCTAACCCGAATAGTGAGCGATTATTCAAAAATAAGTGTGGCATTCAAATTCATCCAATTCACAACAAATACCTATCTAAAGGTAATTATTGATAGTCGGTTATTTAACTATCAATAAAGATGCGCGACATCATCAGATTCCAAATAATTTTCCAAATTATTTATCTTCAAAAATATCTTTTACTAGATATAAAATTTCCACACTTCAAAAATAAAACAACGTTTATTTTTCTAAACAGTTTCCCTTTTCTTTTTATAAATTCCATAGTGAATTTATGTTTCAAAAATGTCTATTGATATACGATTTTCAAATCGTTTTCAATATTGGATTTCGATTTATCTTTAAGACGATAAATCTCAAAACGTTCATTTCATATTGGAAAACATTCCATACTTATTTAATAATAAGTATTTCACAAATCATTTATTTTCAACACTTGGAAAATATTCAATATACTTAAATCAATATTAAGTATATATTCATTCTTTAAGGAAAACATTTACTATAACAACATTTATTTGAGTCAAAACGAATGTTACGTAAAACATCGTTACGACGACTCAAAATCACTAGTATAGGGATTCGGATTTAGATAGATATATAAATCCCAATACTACATCAAAACATTTTCTTCCGAAAATCATTTACTATAACAACAGTGTTATAGTCCATCATTTCCTTATATTTTCGAAAACGCCTATTTCAACAAGAACTGTTGAAATCTATGTTTTCGATTCACAATACATTTTCAAACATCTTTAAAATGTTTAACTTCATTTTTTTTATTTTTTTTATATCACTTCTTCAAAAATGAATCCATTTTACTTAACAATATATTCACTGTCCAAAATCGTGAATAAAATTTACTTAATCCCATTTCAATCATTTCTACACATTTTTATCACATTCAATCTATTTCGAAATTATAAGCACGTTTATAAATTCTATTTCTCTTTTTTAATAACAACTTCGACTTATAGACCTTCTTTTATCGACTTCTATATTTAACTTATCAAAATAAGTGACTTTGGGTTTATAAACAACTTTTATAAATTCCAATTCTATTTATAAAACTTCAATCCCAAATCAATTTCGATATTGATTTCTAAATTTATTTTCAACTTTAAATAAAACTTCCCATACTGATTTCTCAAAATTTCATTTCCAAATATTAAATCAATTATAGATTGATTTCTAATTATATTCATCCTTACTAAAATAAATTCCTTAACTTCCTTCAAATTATTCAATATCCTGTTCTTTCTTCAAAATTTCTTCCATTTCAAAAATTGATTCACTTAGAAAATTTCTACTTGAATTTCAAAAATTCAATTTCGTTTATCTTTGGAATCCAATGATGTCAAAACATCCATTCAGTTAAATTTTTAGCTTTCAACAATTTCCAGACATCAATTCAATAACATCAATAATCATTCACAGATTATCACATCATAGTAGAAATAAATTCAATCAATGTGAGGGGTCCAGTTGGATCCCTCCAACCTGTTTCCCTGCATCCAAAGACGTCAGCACAATACCAATTCCGCTCCAGTACGGAATTATCGCGGTATATAGGTTTTTATAAATCCGCTTACTAACGGCGCAATAGGGTCTCATCCGCTATACGAGGCGGGAAATCATCAATCCAATATATACATATGCCAATATGTATATATTGCTATATATAGATATATATCCTACTATATCTAATACCACATTCAAACAGTCAATCAATAAATAACTGTAAAAATTCCACATTCAATTTGAGTGAGAAGATCTCACCTTAGCTTTAATTTGCAATCCAATCCAATTCTTCTTTCGTTTTCTCGACTTTAACCTTGTATAAGTAATTTATAAAAAATCTATTAATATTCGAACCAATTAAATAACCAATTTCCGTTTTTTAATTGTTAAATTTTGATAGTTCGTTCTAAACCAATTTCTAAATTAATAAATTTAAATTTAACCACCATTTAAATTTCTTTAAACCCATTTCCCTTTTATAAATTTATTTAACTAAAATTTAATTTAAACAATTAAACTTCCTTTTCTTAAACATCTTTGGTAACCAAAATAACTGATTACATTAAATTTACTTTTAAACTCCACATATACATACAACTTATATTCAAAAATCCACTTATACTCCCAAATTATTGTTTTTCCAGCTTTACACATATATTTTAAAACTTGATATATATATATATAATAACTTATATAAATTCCATAAAACTAATTTATATAATCTTTCACATATCTTCTCAAAATTCCTATGCTTTAAACATAAATCGATATATTATATAAAGTTGTACTTAACAAAACTGCATGTACCTCAAGCCTCGCAACAAGCTCTGGCCACCACGTGAATCGCTGCAGTTCCCACGGCTACGAAGAAACGGTGAAGAGACATCGATCGCGATGCCGCAAACGTTTGAAGTAACAGCACCGGCCCTTTGCTTCCCATCGCGAGCATTGATTTACTCGTCAATCCCGACCATCGCGACGCCTTCGTCCATGAATCTCGAGCTTCCCCCAAAATAGCGTGCTTCTCGTTCCAGGCGAGCCATCATCACCTCTGCCCTAAAACCCCAACGACCACTACGAACAGCCTCGCCAATCCAATCTACCCCCAAAATTCACGAGCGCCACCGCTCGAGTTCATCGCGACGTCGCACTGCTCGAACGACCTGTCTGCCTCCCAGTCGCGACCCCACGTCGCGGCGCCGCGCGCTGCTCCCCTATTCGACGAAGTTTGCCAGTTCGCGTGCGCGTGCTCCTCCGCGGCCTCGTCCCTTGATTTGCATATGAGAATAAGGCTCGGCATTTTTATAAAAGGAAGAGGAATTGGATTTGAGGAAGGGCATAATTTCTTTCGTGATTTTAAAGAGGGGGAACGGGAAAAAAAATACGAGAAGAGCTCGCGGCCATTGATTGCTTTATTTGAACGAGATTTCTTTCTTTGTTTCTGGAAAAGGAAGTCGCGTGATGATATTAAAAAGAAATGGGGAGGAGACAAGAGTACGCGAATAACAGAGAGTAGGTCGACGCAAATCAGAGACTAGGGTGGCTGGTGTTGATTAAAATTTTAAATTTTAAATTTAAATTTGAATCTGATTTAATTTTAAACGCGTTTATGTGTTGTACGTTCACATAACAGCTCCGATAAATACGAAATTTGAAATCCGATAATAATTAAATATTACGGACCCAATGAAACTGGTTTCGTCGAATTCCGAGACTGTGCCTCGGACGGCTATTTTTAAATATCGATACGAACGATATAATTTCAAAACTGAACAAATAAATTTCAAATTCAATTCTGAAAGTTCTACTACCTTCAGTAACATCAATTTAAATTTTGAAAGCTTTCGAAATATTTTTCTTCAGCTTAAAATTGAAGATATTAAATTTTTATCCAACATTCAACAGATTAAATTTAATACTTTAATCGCCAATTTCAAAGTTATATCGGGGATTCAAATTAAATCACCGTTCAAATATTTAAAATTAATTAAATATTCTCAATCTAATTTGTTCAAAATTCTGGGTCGTTACAGACTTCCCTCCTTAAAAGAATTTCGTCCTCGAAATTACAAGTTAGGAAAAATGGCCCTTAACTCGTCTACTATTTTTCACAATCCAATAGTTTTATCACATTTATCAAAACAAATCTTCCTACTAAAGATTCGTTATCATTCCACTAAATTTCTAACTTCAATTTTAAGTTTCAAACAACATTGTTTAACTTCTAAATTCAAATTCAAGTTTAAATTCAAATTTTAAACTTTCAAAATTTCTCAAAAATTTTCTAACGCCCTAAATTTCCGAAAAATTTCGCCAGCGTCTCCTTTGCGCGGCTAATACGGCACTACTACAAAACGTCCCTACGGACTCTCAGATTTCAAAAAGAAAAAGAAAAAGCCAAGCGGCTAGAGAGAAATCATCAAAAACTCATATTATAATTCAAATACGTACCTTTTGTCGAGCAATTCAAATTTATCTGTGAAATAAATTTTCCAATCCCTTTATACACCTGTATATCCTACTAGCCATATATATCTAGTTACAGCATTCAACTATTTTGCAAATTCGATTACAAATTTTCAATATATTCTTCTTATATCCTCTTTAAATTCGCTATTGAAATTACATATTCAATTTCGTTCAATTTTTCATTTCACATTCATTTGAACTTATAATTCACATTTTCAATTCTATTGGAATTTAATTTATCTTCATTTATAATCATTGAATTTAATTCGTTCAGACCTTATTCATTTGGTCAATAATCAATTAGCTTCACTTACTAATTTTTAGTTTAATACTTCACTTCATTTTTTTTTTCACAAATCAAGTTCAATTCCCATTTTATTTACTTTCAAATTCAAAATGAATTTTAACTTTCAATTTCATTTTCTTGCACTTGAAATTTCAAATTTATTTATTCACACATTTATTCATTTCGATTTGAATCTCATTTTCAATCAAATTTCAAATATTCTATAAGTTATTAACTTATTTACATTCCATTATGAATTTTATCTTTTATTCATCTTTCATTTATAATTATTCAATTCAATTCATTTCTTACAAATTTGAAACGAATTTCAATTTTCAATCTCATTTTATTTAATTGATTCACTTGCAAATTTATTCGTTCATTCACAATTTTCATTTATTTTCATAATTCAGTACTCAATTCCAGAGTTTTTTTTCAACCTTGTCAAAACCATTTTGAAACCAATTTAAATTCCATTTGAATCTTCAAAACAAAACTCCAATTTTTTTCAAACAACTTTCCATTTAAAACAATTTGGCAGCAATTTCTCTTTTGGAAACCCGAAAATGAACATCAGTGATGCTGCAGTCATTACCGAAGTTATTTTCCAGCGACCGAAAAGAGTTTAGAGCTTTCATCTCTCTAAAATACTTTTCAAAACCTTTGAAATCCATTTCCAAATCAAAAGGATTTAAAACTTTCCAAATCTCAAAAATTTCAAATTCTTCTCAAAACATTTCCAAAAACTTTTCTGGAATTCCGTTTTAAATTACAATTCACATTTATAATTTATATTCTCAAATTTCATTTGTCTGTGAATTTTATTCCTTAACTTTGGAGTTACGATTTCAGTTTCTTATTCAGTTTCAATAGTAATGATAACATTTCAATATCATCACCTTCCTAACAACCAAACATCCATATATTATGATAGTTCATAGAAAATCATTTCTTTTATATACAAAAATAATTTTGGGCAAAATTATTTCATTCACCCTATTTAAAACAATACTGTGCCGAATTGTTCTATTCGAGTGTTTAGAAACCCCTTCGATCCAGTTTTGCAAGACTGTGCCGACGAAGGTTCATATACCACTCAATAAAACAATCATCACAATACAAAACAATTTTATATTCAATAACAAATACGCGCTCATATCTATTATTACACTCAACTCATTCTAGAGTACTGCTGACTCTATCTCTAATGAGTAACACCCAACAGAGCAGGGTTGTCGCTTAACCATATGCTCTGATACCACTTTGTCACGTCCCGAAAGAAGCGGTCACAACCGGTAGGCTTTTCAACCATCCCGGCCCCACCGTGGCTGACAATGGTACCCCAAACTTGCTTTTACGGCCAGCCTCTCGACTGTCACGGCATCTGCCTAACCAACCCATCCCTCTCAGGGACATGTAGGGGTAAGAGTCTCCCGTTCGCCACCAAACTGCGAAGCGAGAATCCCCTATCATGCTGTAATATAGCAAGACTGGTGTGAGATCGTAAAACAGTTATTCTTTAAAATAAACAACAGGAAGTTTTTAAAGTCAATTCGCAATGCTTTTGGAAAATGAAACTACCATAAGACCTCCCACCACACACACCATGCAAACGCAGAATTGGAGGAGATTTCTTCTTATGATAGTCAAAGATGCTTACTACGCAAAATCAAATTATTTTTGATATTATTATTAGTGCATAGTGTAGAAAACATTTCGAAAGTATAATATCAATCTTAGCCAACATACGACCAGTATCGTATGCCTACTATAGCTACCATCTAAACAGTGGTGACCACCGTACGTAAATGGCAGGTTCTACAACTAATACCGTACAAAGTTCGTATTGGAGTTTGGATTTCCAACAAATGGTCAGGCTAAGGAACTTCCTTTTCCACGATGGGTACGTCCCTGGAATAGACGACCCGAGAACCTAACCGGATCTCTGCCAACACAAGGCCGGGTTACCTCTGCAAAAATAGGTAACTACTGACACGCGTATGCCATCCCCCGATCGTCACCGATCTTCCCGAGGATCCCCGATTCGCAACAAACCACATAGATAATAATAAATGCAGTAACCACAGAGGTTAAGTATCTGGGCTCCATACCATGATACCACCTTTATCCAGAAGGAATGACATACACTAAGGGGCGCTACTCCCTAGAACCTTGCTGCATTCTTCCTGTTTCGACCATTTCCGGGGTGTGAGGCTCGATGAAGTCTCGTCCACAAAGCTACGCTTTCTATAAAAAGCCCTGCTTCGGGTCAAACAAAATGATCAACCTATGATCACAAAGATATAAGATCAAACAAATGATCATATCACAAATGATCAAACACTGATCATTTCACAGCAACACTCAGTATGCCACGTTACCAAATTGGGATATATCGCTGATAAATTTCAACTACATAACCTCTGAGCTCGTACGTCTCAGAGAAGGGTGTTAAGCTAAGAGAATAAATTCTCCGCCACCAACAGAAATGTATTTGAAAGAAATCAGCTTTATATCTCAAATTGTAACGTCAGACACACAATCCATACAAGTCTGTTCCGGGATCGAACAGAACCGAAGGCACTTCTCATGAAGCCCTTGCACATCCGGATAATTTTTAATCACGTCAGGACTTCCCGTCACTAAGGGTGATAAAACCTCTAAATCGAAGATCAGTCGATGTAGAGTAACTCGACGGTAATCCTTCCGTTTTCAAAAATATCCGGTCTTCAACACCGGTCTTCAAATGCAATTCATAACGACGTATCACATATTCGGAATGGGTTATACGACCCCATGGTCCTTTCCCGGCTAACCCGAATAGTGAGCGATTATTCAAAAATAAGTGTGGCATTCAAATTCATCCAATTCACAACAAATACCTATCTAAAGGTAATTATTGATAGTCGGTTATTTAACTATCAATAAAGATGCGCGACATCATCAGATTCCAAATAATTTTCCAAATTATTTATCTTCAAAAATATCTTTTACTAGATATAAAATTTCCACACTTCAAAAATAAAACAACGTTTATTTTTCTAAACAGTTTCCCTTTTCTTTTTATAAATTCCATAGTGAATTTATGTTTCAAAAATGTCTATTGATATACGATTTTCAAATCGCTTTCAATATTGGATTTCGATTTATCTTTAAGACGATAAATCTCAAAACGTTCATTTCATATTGGAAAACATTCCATACTTATTTAATAATAAGTATTTCACAAATCATTTATTTTCAACACTTGGAAAATATTCAATATACTTAAATCAATATTAAGTATATATTCATTCTTTAAGGAAAACATTTACTATAACAACATTTATTTGAGTCAAAACGAATGTTACGTAAAACATCGTTACGACGACTCAAAATCACTAGTATAGGGATTCGGATTTAGATAGATATATAAATCCCAATACTACATCAAAACATTTTCTTCCGAAAATCATTTACTATAACAACAGTGTTATAGTCCATCATTTCCGTATATTTTCGAAAACGCCTATTTCAACAAGAACTGTTGAAATCTATGTTTTCGATTCACAATACATTTTCAAACATCTTTAAAATGTTTAACTTCATTTTTTTTATTTTTTTTATATCACTTCTTCAAAAATGAATCCATTTTACTTAACAATATATTCACTGTCCAAAATCGTGAATAAAATTTACTTAATCCCATTTCAATCATTTCTACACATTTTTATCACATTCAATCTATTTCGAAATTATAAGCACGTTTATAAATTCTATTTCTCTTTTTTAATAACAACTTCGACTTATAGACCTTCTTTTATCGACTTCTATATTTAACTTATCAAAATAAGTGACTTTGGGTTTATAAACAACTTTTATAAATTCCAATTCTATTTATAAAACTTCAATCCCAAATCAATTTCGATATTGATTTCTAAATTTATTTTCAACTTTAAATAAAACTTCCCATACTGATTTCTCAAAATTTCATTTCCAAATATTAAATCAATTATAGATTGATTTCTAATTATATTCATCCTTACTAAAATAAATTCCTTAACTTCCTTCAAATTATTCAATATCCTGTTCTTTCTTCAAAATTTCTTCCATTTCAAAAATTGATTCACTTAGAAAATTTCTACTTGAATTTCAAAAATTCAATTTCGTTTATCTTTGGAATCCAATGATGTCAAAACATCCATTCAGTTAAATTTTTAGCTTTCAACAATTTCCAGACATCAATTCAATAACATCAATAATCATTCACAGATTATCACATCATAGTAGAAATAAATTCAATCAATGTGAGGGGTCCAGTTGGATCCCTCCAACCTGTTTCCCTGCATCCAAAGACGTCAGCACAATACCAATTCCGCTCCAGTACGGAATTATCGCGGTATATAGGTTTTTATAAATCCGCTTACTAACGGCGCAATAGGGTCTCATCCGCTATACGAGGCGGGAAATCATCAATCCAATATATACATATGCCAATATGTATATATTGCTATATATAGATATATATCCTACTATATCTAATACCACATTCAAACAGTCAATCAATAAATAACTGTAAAAATTCCACATTCAATTTGAGTGAGAAGATCTCACCTTAGCTTTAATTTGCAATCCAATCCAATTCTTCTTTCGTTTTCTCGACTTTAACCTTGTATAAGTAATTTATAAAAAATCTATTAATATTCGAACCAATTAAATAACCAATTTCCGTTTTTTAATTGTTAAATTTTGATAGTTCGTTCTAAACCAATTTCTAAATTAATAAATTTAAATTTAACCACCATTTAAATTTCTTTAAACCCATTTCCCTTTTATAAATTTATTTAACTAAAATTTAATTTAAACAATTAAACTTCCTTTTCTTAAACATCTTTGGTAACCAAAATAACTGATTACATTAAATTTACTTTTAAACTCCACATATACATACAACTTATATTCAAAAATCCACTTATACTCCCAAATTATTGTTTTTCCAGCTTTACACATATATTTTAAAACTTGATATATATATATATAATAACTTATATAAATTCCATAAAACTAATTTATATAATCTTTCACATATCTTCTCAAAATTCCTATGCTTTAAACATAAATCGATATATTATATAAAGTTGTACTTAACAAAACTGCATGTACCTCAAGCCTCGCAACAAGCTCTGGCCACCACGTGAATCGCTGCAGTTCCCACGGCTACGAAGAAACGGTGAAGAGACATCGATCGCGATGCCGCAAACGTTTGAAGTAACAGCACCGGCCCTTTGCTTCCCATCGCGAGCATTGATTTACTCGTCAATCCCGACCATCGCGACGCCTTCGTCCATGAATCTCGAGCTTCCCCCAAAATAGCGTGCTTCTCGTTCCAGGCGAGCCATCATCACCTCTGCCCTAAAACCCAAACGACCACTACGAACAGCCTCGCCAATCCAATCTACCCCCAAAATTCACGAGCGCCACCGCTCGAGTTCATCGCGACGTCGCACTGCTCGAACGACCTGTCTGCCTCCCAGTCGCGACCCCACGTCGCGGCGCCGCGCGCTGCTCCCCTATTCGATGAAGTTTGCCAGTTCGCGTGCGCGTGCTCCTCCGCGGCCTCGTCCCTTGATTTGCATATGAGAATAAGGCTCGGCATTTTTATAAAAGGAAGAGGAATTGGATTTGAGGAAGGGCATAATTTCTTTCGTGATTTTAAAGAGGGGGAACGGGAAAAAAAATACGAGAAGAGCTCGCGGCCATTGATTGCTTTATTTGAACGAGATTTCTTTCTTTGTTTCTGGAAAAGGAAGTCGCGTGATGATATTAAAAAGAAATGGGGAGGAGACAAGAGTACGCGAATAACAGAGAGTAGGTCGACGCAAATCAGAGACTAGGGTGGCTGGTGTTGATTAAAATTTTAAATTTTAAATTTAAATTTGAATCTGATTTAATTTTAAACGCGTTTATGTGTTGTACGTTCACATAACAGCTCCGATAAATACGAAATTTGAAATCCGATAATAATTAAATATTACGGACCCAATGAAACTGGTTTCGTCGAATTCCGAGACTGTGCCTCGGACGGCTATTTTTAAATATCGATACGAACGATATAATTTCAAAACTGAACAAATAAATTTCAAATTCAATTCTGAAAGTTCTACTACCTTCAGTAACATCAATTTAAATTTTGAAAGCTTTCAAAATATTTTTCTTCAGCTTAAAATTGAAGATATTAAATTTTTATCCAACATTCAACAGATTAAATTTAATACTTTAATCGCCAATTTCAAAGTTATATCGGGGATTCAAATTAAATCACCGTTCAAATATTTAAAATTAATTAAATATTCTCAATCTAATTTGTTCAAAATTCTGGGTCGTTACACCACCCTTGCAACCCTAACTATCCATCGAACCCCGAGTCTCCCTCCCCTCGACTTCGACATAACACACGACTACGAACAACCAGCGCCACACCTCCTACCCTGCTACAATCGAAGCTTGACACAGTCACCCACTTTGGTCTCGATTCGTTCGATATAGATGCGACGAAGACAACTTTGTGTTATTATTTAGGATGAGGGAGAACGAAGCTCTCTCTATATATATTTTTTCAAATCGATAATATCGTGCTCGATTTCACACTGAGAAAGAGGGAGAGTAATGGCAATTATTTGTGTTTTGGAAAAGAAGGGATAGGTCACCATTTTTTCACTGTTTGAGATTTCGTTTTACTGAATGAAGAGGGGAATAGGTTCGTGCTTTTAAAAAAAAGGAGGAAGAGGGATCGCGTGTTGGATACGAATACGTGATTGAATGGATTTGCTACAGTGATATTGAAATGAAGGCAAAAAGGTTTGATGTGGATATAAATGAAAAGCTCTGATGTAAAAAAATTTATATATATATATATATATATATTTAAATTTTAAATCATCTTGAAATTTGCAACACAAAAGTCTCGACCTCCTATCAAGGCGTGCCGCTAGGCATTTATAATGTTATACCCCTATTCCGAACGCAAAGGAAAAGGTTTCGAGTCTTAATTCGATCGTATGAAGAAGATAGCTTTTTGGACCCAGTTATTATATTAAATTTTGATATAAATTTCAGCACGTTTCTACACCGTACGATCAAACGATAACTCCAAATGCTACGAAATTTGAAATCCGATAATAAAAAAATATTACAGATCCAATGGAACTAGTTTCGTCAAATTCCGAGATTGTGTCTTGGAAGACTATTTTTAAACGTCAAATTAAACGATATATTTTTTAAAACCGAACAAACCACCTCTAAATTCAAATATAGAATTTTTATTACCTTCATTATTATCAATATAAATTTTACAAGCCTTTAAAATATTTTTAGCCAGCTTAGATCTTAGGATTCCACAATTTAATCAATATTCAATTATTGAATCGAATAATTATATTATCCAACAAATTGCTATATTAAATTCTGAATCTATTTTATTAAATAAAAACCAAACTTTTCATATTCAAAATCAATTCATAATCCAAATTAAATATTTAAATCCATTTAAATATTTCAAATTGAATTGTTGCAAAATCCGGGTCGTTACATTCCTCCCCCCTTAAAAGAATTTCGTCCTCGAAATTTCTAAGGCAGAAAGAACGCCCCAAACCCATTAACTTACTAAAACTTACTTAGTGAAAACTTGTTATTCACTTTTGTAATCTTTTGTTTCTCCCAAAATAATTAGCTTTTAATTCTTGATTCCAGAACCATTTATTTCAATTCCAATTTGAAATCAGTTTGTTGTTAACAAAAAATTTCCAAAAATTTTCTAACTTCTAAAATTTCCGAATTTTTTTGGCAGAGTCTCCCTTGTACGGAGGAGCTTTTGCAATTTGACCAGAGAGATAAATATATATACATCATCCCACATGGTCGAAAACAAAAATAAACAATAATATTTCATATTTCCTATCTTTTATTACATAGGCGTACCTCTATTTAGCATTTTAAGCAGCGGTTTATTTGTTTAGCAATTTAGCGCAATCATAACCTAACCTAACGGCCTCCAGGTACCTGTACTTACTCAATTTAAACTTGTAAGCACTAAATATATGAAATGCATAACACTTTCACTTATTTAAATGGCTAAACACATGGATTACTTAAGCAATGCATACTAATCAATATTATAAGCAATTAATGAGGTTCCGGTATTAATTCAGTTGCTTTCACTTGATTCTCATATCCTATTTCATTTGCTTCTATTAATTCATAGAATTTTATTTAATCTCATTTACGTCAAGCGACAATTATTTCTATGCAATTTAGGTGATATTCATGTGAATAAATAATTACTTAAGCTTATATCCATTTTAAATTGATTCCAACTCAGTTTATATTAACTCCATTCCATTCTAAATTATTCACTGCCTATACACTTGCATTTCATTTCTTATCCGCATATGTTTCATTCAAAACCATTTTATTAAGCTTGAAACATACCATGCTATTCTATTAACTAACCATTTCACTTAAGCCGAGCTTCCATCCAAAATATAAACTTAAGTCGTTTATATTTTTCCAAGTTATTACAACCAAACACTTAAGTTCATTTCCATTAGCAAACACTCCCTTTCAAATTAATTTGATTTTATTTCAATCAAATCCATTTCACTTACATTAATTACATCAATTCATTCACTTAATCCATTTTAACTCCAATTTCCATATTCAATTCATTCCCAAACTTATTAATAAATAGCAATGCCACTGTTTAATTCGCTCATACTCACTTGGATTTTATTTGCAATTCAAACCCTCCCTATTTCAATCCAATTCCATTTCATTTGACAACATTTCCAATTATATTTAATTCACTAACAATCCAAGCTGAATATTATTTATAACTCAAACTTCTTTTCAAAAATCCATTTTAAATTAACAATCCAATTTTATTTAACCGAGTTAAATTTCATTTCCATATTTCATTTACAAATTAATTATCTAATTAGTTCACTTCCAATTTATAATCCAATACTTTATTTTTACCTCAAAAATTACTTCATTTAATTTTCTTGAGTTCAATTTTATTTTATAATTCAACTTTGGATTTTTATTTCATTTCCAGAATATCAAACAATTTTATTTTGGCTTATTTATTCCACTTTTAGATTTTATAAGTCACACACTCATTAATTTTTCACGCTTCCATCCATTTATAATCAATCACATTCACATTCCATTTTAACCCGAGATCTTTATTTAGCCCAAGCATATTTTTATTTATGCATTTTCAATTCTTTGATAAGCTATCGAAGTTTATTTATTCCAATTCGATTTCTTATTTAACTTAGCCTACGCTAAATTCAATTTCATACCATTCTTTTAAATTTATTTAAGCAAGAATTTAATTCCATTTTATTTCAATTCAATTCCATTTTCAACTTAATTCAAATTCAATCTCAATATCATTAAACTTAGCTTAAGTTCGTTTAATTCAACTCTCTTCCATTTACTTAGCTTAAGTTAATTTCAATCCAATTTAATTTCTATTTCCCAATTTAATCACATCCAAAATTTAATCCATGTAACCAATCTACTTCACCAATTTATTATTTATTTTTTTCAAATTATCATCAATTAAGTTTCAAAAGTTTAATTTTTCAACTTAATCCAAGTTAAGTTTTATTTTTAACTCAAAATTCAAATCTCATACTTTCCTTCCTTATTTTAAAAATCACTTCAATTTTATAAGCTTATAACTTATTCCCTGCTGATTTTTAAATTATTCAAATAAGGATTTCCAGATTTTTTTTTCAAACTCCCCGGAATTTAAACTTTCCAGCTTCCAGTTTAAATTCAATTTTAATTATAATCCATTTGTACAATTTATACTTATACAAGTTCTTCTATTACTTATATAAACTATTTCAGATTTTATAATCTTGTTTGGTTATAATATTACCATCCAAACACTTCAATTATATATAATAATCTTCAGAAAATTATTTCTTTTTATATCAAATCATATTTTTGGGTAAAATTATTTCATTCACCCACTTCTGAAAACAATACTGTGTCGGTTTATCATGCTTAAGTGTTTATAAACTCTTATCGAATTAGCTGCGCTGCTACTCAATCAGAATTCATATACCACTCAACCAATAAGTCAACACAATATTAAAACCATTTATATTCACTAACAAATATGCACTCATATCTATTAATACCCTCAAACTCATTCTAGAATACTACTAGGTCTATCTCTAATGAGTAATCCCCAACAGAGCCAAGGTTCTCGCTTAACCTTCAGCTCTGATACCACATGTGACGACCCGCAAATCCGTACCCCTTTGAGCTGGCAATATTCCACATCAATTCCACTCAAAGTGGAACAGAAATACGAGTCTTCAGGGTTAAAGAAGAAAGAGGTAGAAAAAGAAGAAGAAAAACAACATCAGAGTCTCACAATCGCACCGGAATAAAATACAATATATAACAACAGCTTTAAAATACAAAGAATCTATACCATTATGTATACATACCATTATTAGAGTACAACAATCAATCATAACCTTGGACAGCTTATTATATGTCCTTACATAGCGGAAATAATAATTAAAGTACGGAAGTACGCTTTGCCATCCAGCTCGTCCCCTGAGCTCCATAGCATCCTATCCTGAATCTGTTCAACTAGGTCTGACCCGAGCATCATAATAAAACAATACCCGAGTCAGTCTGGAAAACCAGCGTGAGAAAACCACACTCAATTGGATTATTATATTTTTGAAAATCCTTTGGAAACAAAGGTATCTCGTAAGACCACGCCACAAATAAACATGCCGGGTTTTTACCTTACGATAACCAAAACATTTCATATCAAAATCCTCTGATATTATAATAGTGTATAAGTACAAATACTTATTCAAATAGCCAAAATTGTTACATTCATTATATTCCAGCATAATAGGTATACAAACAAGTCCGAAGGCACTTATTGGAAATTGGGTTTCCATACAATGGCTATTGGGGTACCGCCCGTCACAGTACCTGGTCTAGATCAGAGTACCGAGGACCACTCCTAATCCCCTGCAACACAAGACCGGAGCTACCCCTTACTGGATAGTCCGAATAAGATCACCCCACGGTTGGAGCGACCAACCGCCACACTACCGAAATAAAAGGGACCTCTAGACAGGGGAAATCTTACCCTACTTGGGTGCTACCCACTTAGCCTTGCTGCACCTCACCTATTTTAGCCATTCCCGGTTGATGAGGCTTGAGGCTATGATTACCTTTCAAGAACAAGTCCCACTTAGAATGCTCATCGTCCTCTTGACGATGTTCTGAAAGCATTCGTCCATACAAGTTGCCCTAGGATTGGACAAACCAAAACGCCGTCTTTATCTTCTTCACGGTCTTCATTCGCTACGTTCAAACCGGATCGAAGTGGTTTTCGGATAATTAAATCCGATCCCGGTCTCTTCGAAACGATCAGCGCATTGGCCAATATTGATAGTCGGTTATTTAACTATCAAATACATTCACAAATAACCATTAGGCCATAAATAATTTTCCCTAAATTATTTATCTCAAAATATCCACTCAGGATATTATTCTCATATTTCAACACTTTGAAAAATAGTTTTCAAATCACTTTTATTCTCATCGAATAAATTTCACCCTTTCCCAATACTTAGAATATTTTTCCACTTTATTTAATATTCAACACTTGAAAACCCTTAATTTTATTCCCTATTTCTTTTCTCAAATTCTTTTACAACTTTATTTGTAAATTTCCAAACTCATTCCACACGGATTCCATAAATTCCAGAATTCTTTAGTTAAATTCCTTTAATATTTCCGAAGTCGTTTATGCTTATTTGTAAAATTCCAGTTTCGCTTCTACTTCCCTTGTGAATTTTATTTCACCTTCGATGTTGTCTATCTTATGCTTTAGAAATTTATTTAAAACTTCCATAATACTGTTATAAGATCTTTCCCTAAAATCTTATTCAATTTTAATTAACTTCGCTTCTCATCTCGAGCGAATTCTTTACCAAATTAACCTATATTTTTCTTTATTCTTCTTAATTACCTTTTAATAAATCGAATTTTCAATATAAATAATTTCTTTTAAATTTCCCTTTTAAATTCCTTCACTTAATTATTATGGTATTTAAAAATATCCAAATTCAATTCACAAGCTATTTGACATTTAATAATTCAATTCACATATAATCCATATCAATTTATCTATCACATCATATATCACATATATATGAACAATAAATATTCTTGAGGAATCCTGTTGGATCCCTCCAACCTGTTTCCCTGCATCCACAGATGTTAGTCAACAAATAAAATACCAATCCCACTTTGAGGGGGATATCGTGGTATATAGGGTCATCCGCTATTATGCGGGGCGCATAGGGTCTCATCCGCTGTATAATGCGGGAAAATCAATCACTACAATATATATATATTATTATATATAACCATCCAACAAATAATTATTTAATTCATCCAAGCACATCCAATAATTTAAATTTAATTATTTAAATTAACCTATGGAATCCAAATTAGTGAGAAAATCTCCCCTTTGATTTTTGTTTGCAATCCACTTCAATCTTGACTCGGTTTCCCGATTTTTGACCTTGTATAAACATTATACGGTTTATTAATATTCGAAATAATCGAACAATTAATTACCATTTAATAATTTAATTTAACTAATATTTTTATTTTTTTAATATTAGAAATAATCGGACAATTAATCTCATTTTATAATTTACTTAACTAATGATTTTATTTTAACTACTTCCCTTTTAAAAATCTTTTAGTAACTAAAAATAATTAAATAAGTTAATAAAACAAGTTAATCACTAAATCCATTGTTTTAAAAATAAACTAGCAAATTTAAAATAGGTATATGTATATTTATTTTTCCTTTGAAACTACCTATATATATATGTTATCCCGCCTTTTGGCAAGGCCAGGATACCACGAGATTGATTGAAAACCAAATGTCGCTCGTCATGGATATCGACGAATTTTGTCGGATGCCTGGATCGAGCTACAATTGATAGGACATGACCAGAAAAGCTAAGAGAACCAACGTTCCAAATTTCAAGTCAATCCGATTTCATATGATCAAGGTATGATGGATGCAAGGTGAAGGGAAAAGCTTGTTTTCGTATCCATCAGTAAGTCCCATTTCGTATCCATCAAGGAGCATTGGTCCGTATCGATGAAGTTGGCCACATTTCGAATCCATCAAGTTCGTATCGATGGACTTCGTATCCATCAACTGAGGCAACAGTCGCTACTTCGTATCCATCAATGGTCCTCACTTCATATCCATCCACTTCGTATCGATCAGCCTTCAGCCAGAGAGGCTTGTTCGAATCCATCAGTAAGACTTCTGATTCGCAACGATCACCTGACGACAACTTCGCATCCATCAGGGGTTCAGTGCTTCGTATCCATCTTGGGACCATGTTCGTGCCCATGGGCAAAGGCTTGTTCATATCCAATGAGTCAGCAGACTTGGGTGACGTGTCATCCCTCGAGGCGAACGAGGCGAGATATATGGAGTCGAAGCGGTCAACACGGAGTGAAGGCTGGATCGAAGCGAAGCGCGCGTGCCACATCATCTCAAGAGCACATGCAGTCATCGACACGAAGGGATCGATCGAAGCCGTGGAGACGAGCCAATCAGCCTTCGAGAAATCTCACTTCGTTTTGACTATATCTCCTGATTCACTGATCCAAATTCAATGAAATTTTCACAGATGCTTGCATATACTTTAAGGAGTGTATCTGCCAAATTCCAGCTCATTTGGACATCATCTTGATCGTTACGAAATGGATTCGTATCGATCACAGATCAAGGCAAAACTTTTTGGAAACGGTCGCGTGGGCCCCCTCACGTGCCAGACCAAGTCTCTCGAAGTTTGAACGAGATCTGAACCTCCTACACCTATAAATAGGGCCCCAGAGCATACAGAAAAGGGGGCTTTTTTATAAAGCGTCCAGACTCTGCCGGATCAAGACTTGCATCATAACTTTGCTGTCAATTTCGAATTCTATTCTGTAATCCGCTGTTGTTTGCTGTAATCGCTTGTAATCAGTGAAAGAGAATCAATAAAATCATCAAAACTTCATAGTGGACGTAGGCTATACGCCGAACCACTCTAAATCGCTTGTCTTTGCATTTTACATTTCTGTTTGTTGGAGTTTTTGTTAGATAATCTCTGTTTTACATTTACATTCTTCATTTTATCTCTTCAAAAAACTTCCGAAGAGTGTTGTGCCCATTTTTGGTACAAACACTTTGGTGCTTTCACTGAGAGAACCAGTTTTTTCTCCTTCCCTTTGGATCTGCCGTCGATACCGGATTGCATAAATCCAAGAGGAAGATCCAAATATCCGATCCGGAATCCTTCCATTCTACTCAGATTTTCTCAAAATCTAGGATTGGACTCCACCACTGAAAATGGTTAGCACAAGAACTGCCGCTACCGCCGCTGATCAAGAAGGCCGGGATAGACAAAATCCTACACAGCAGCCTTCCTCCAATCAAGACAACACTGCTCACTCGGATCCATCCGGACCGGTCACCCGACAAGAGTTCCAAGTGTTGCTCCAAGAGCTGACCCAAAGCCGGCAACAGTTGGCTGAACAGTTGCATGCCAATGTTGAATTGACCAACCAACTAAACCGCCAAAGCCGCAGAAGGTCTAGGAGGGATGATGTTTCCCGCGCATCTACTGAGAGTTCAGCTTCGTCTGACTATCACCACTGGTCCACCCGTCCTCGGCTAGAGGGAAGTCACGCTCAAACTACTGGATATCAACCCATCTTGACCGTTGGACAGTTAAGGACCGGACCGTCGACCAACTTCCAAACAGGGCCCTCAACACGAGGAGGCACTGCTCCACAGTACACCATGGAAAACCGCTCTACAATCGCCGCGGTAGAAACGAGGGTTGATACCCGGAATCATTCAGAGCCGAACAATCAACAACGTGGACATACTCCTGAACCATATGTCCTAGAAGACGCTGAGCCAAGGAGGCGAAATACGGACCGTCGACAGCGCCTGGTCCAAACTCGCACTGTGGAACCCGACCACACCTTAGCTCAGCATGCCCAGAATGTGCCAGTGTCAGACATCTCGACCATGATACATCAGATGATACGCGAAAGTCAAGGGCTCACTAATGATGATTGGGAATCTCCCGTAGTCATACCCCTTTCACAGACGAGATATTATACGCTGAACCCCCTCGGCGATTCAGAATGCCAACTCTCCCAATGTATGAAGGAAATAGTGACCCCAATCAACATATTTTGAAATATGAATGGTCCATGAGTGCTGCAAGGGCTGACGATGCAGTGAAGTGTCGAAGTTTTCCCATCTCTCTGGGGGGAATCGCGACAATGTGGTTTACACGCCTACCACCTAGATCTATTTCTTCGTTCGATCAACTGGCCAAGAGGTTTGTAGAATAGTTTCGTATGCATGTTGCTAGGCCAAAAGACGTTAATACCCTGTCCAATGTCACTCAAGCTCATGGAGAAACGCTCAGGCGTTACCTAGAAAGGTTCCACGCAGCATGTGTTGAGATTAGTAATCCCAACGATAACTCAATCTTGATGGCTTTGACCAAGGGGATTGATCCTGATTCTGAGTTTGGGAACTGGCTGGCTGGAAAACCACCCGCATCGTTGGACCGTTTCTACTCCAAAGCCGCTTAGTTCTTACGGCAAGAGGACACGAAACAGTCTAGGAAGCAGGATGATGTAAGGCCCAGTATTGAGGGAATACAGAGTAATGTAGCGGTTAAACAGTCCGGTGAGAGTTCCGGAAAAGTTCAACTGAATATACAGAACAAGCAAACCCAACCGAGAGGGAACAATGGCCAGGATAAGCAGAGAGACCAGAACCGAGGCCCACGATGTAGGGCTCAAATATTTGACAATTACAAGCCATTGAATACATCATTAGAGAACGTATACTTACAGACTTGCAACACTGTGCAGTATAAGAAGCCTGCTCCGAAACCCTCATCGGAGAGGCAGGTTCAAACAGGGAAATTCTATAGATTCCATGAAAGCTACGGCCACAATACCAATGAGTGTCGACATTTACATGACCTCATCGAGAAGTTAATCAGAGAAAGGAAGTTAGATCAGTTTGTGCGGGCACCGCAGTCTGGTGGTGCGGGCCCTTCAAATCAGAACCGTTCACAGAATCAAGAAAGATAGGAAGAACCCGCTCGTGCGGGCGGAAGGCTGGTTATCAACACAATAAGTGGTGGTCCCCATCCAGCAGATAGAAGCTGGGGGGAAATGGAGTCGTATGCTAGTTCTATCAGGCATGCGGACTTCGAATGTTGTAGTAATTGTGAAGATGGAACTCTAGTTAAACAACAAAAGATAATATCTGATGATATCGTGTTCAGGAGTCGAGACGCTGATAAGGTCGAAGCCCCTACAATCGACCCACTAGTCATATCTGCCCAGGTAGGTCCTGCTTGGATGAAGAGGATCCTGGTTGACAGTGGGAGCTCTGTGAATATCTTGATTAAACGGGCTTATGACTTGATGAAGATGGAGGCAAAGGATTTGAAACCCTACCTGTCCCGAATCCACGGTTTTAACGGGAGTGCCACGATACCCATTGGAGTAACTGAACTACCGGTCGAGTTGGGAGTTGGAGAACGCCGGAGAGTCCGGATGTTACAATTTGTTGTTTTAGAGATTGATTCACCTTATAATGCATTCTTGGGCCGACCGGCCCTAGCTGAGTTCAGAGCGGCCATCGCCCCATGGTGTTTGACTCTGAAGTTCCCCACCGATCGTGGGATTGGAGTCGTTCAAGGAGATTAGGCCATAGGGAGGGACTGTTATGTTGCTGAGCTGCGCGGGGCGCATCGTAAGGAGAAGGGAAAGGGCGTAGAGGGATCTCTCTGCGTCCATTCTATTGATAATTGCCAATTGATGCCTGGGCCTCGGCCCGGGCACCACAACCAATTCCTGAAAGACCTTGACCCTAGGGACAATGAGGATAAAGACGAATCTAAGGAAAGCCAAGCTTCTCCGGCCGAACTAACTGTGGACGTCCTAATCAGTGAGGATGATGATTCGAAGATGCTAAAAGTTGGGTCTCAACTAAGCAAGCAGACACAACAAGAATTAGTTGAATTTCTTCGAGTGAATCTCGACGTCTTCGCCTGGACACACTCTGACATGTGCGGGATCTCGCCAAGCATTGCAAGTCACTCCCTGAATATAGATCCGCATTATGTCCCGATCAAGCAGAAAAGGCGCGGTATGGATCCAGAGAGATCTGCCGCCCTTAAGGAGGAGGTTGATAAGTTACAATCTAATGGTTTTATTCGAGATGCCTTATATCCAGAATGGGTGTCCAACCCCGTACTGGTTCGAAAGCCGAACGGAAAATGGAGAACTTGCGTCGATTACTCCGACTTAAACAAGGCTTGTCCGAAAGATAGTTTCCCACTCCCTCGGATTGACCAGCTCGTAGATTCGACAGCCGGTCATGAATTACTATCTTTTATGGACGCTTACTCTGGCTACAACCAAATACCCATGCATTTACCTGATCAAGAACATACCAGCTTTGTGACCGATCTAAAGAACGCCGGAGCAACATACCAACGCTTGGTCAACCGGATGTTCGCCACCTAGATTGGGAAGACCATGGAGGTTTATGTGGATGATATGCTAGTGAAATCTCGATTCTCCACGGATCATGTCAGAGATCTGGATTCGATGTTCCGCATCCTCCGGGAATATGGAATGAAGCTTAACCCATTAAAGTGCCACTTCGGCGTTGCGTCTGGAAAGTTCCTCGGGTTCATCGTCAACGCTCGAGGGATAGAAGCGAATCCCGAAAAGATCTGGGCAATAAGGAACCTGCAAACCCCAAGAACCATAAAGCAAGTCCAAAGCCTGAATGGGAAAGTGGCAGCATTGAGCAAGTTCATTTCGAAGTCCACCGATAAATGCATTCCTTTCATTGATCTGATCCGAAAAGGGAAACGAAACTTTGAATGGACCACGGAGTGTGAAGGTGCGTTCCAATCGCTGGTTCAACATCTTTCCACGCCTCCGATCTTGTCAAAACCAGTCGACCACAAGCAACTGTACCTTTATCTGGAAATATCAGAGCATGCAATCAGTGCCGCTTTAGTTCGGGAGGAAGATAAAGTGCAGAAACCGGTCTACTATGTCAGTAAACGGCTAACAGGAGCTGAAAGAAATCACCCAAGACTAGAGAAACTGGCTTATTGCCTGGTCATTGCTCAAGAAAGCTCCGCCCTTACTTCCAAGCTCACCCTCTTACTGTGTATACCGATCAACCGTTACGACAGGTCCTCACGCGGCCTGAGACGTCTAGTAGGTTACTCAAATGGAACATTGAATTAAGCCAGTTTGATATCACTTATGCTCCACGGAGAACCATTCAAGGACAAGTCCTGGCAGATTTCATAGCCGAATTTACCATTTCAGAGGATTTGCCTGAAACCAGTAAATCCCCCGAATACATCTGGAAGTTGCATACCGACGGTGCATCAAATGACCGGTGTTCGGGCGCTGGTAGTGCACTTGAGACACCCAAAGGCCGATCTATATGTTACGCTTTGAAGTTCGATTTCCATGCAACCAATAACAAAGTTGAATATGAAGCCCTCTTAACCGGCCTAAAACTTGCTAGAGATTTGAGAATTATCGCTGTGGAAATTTATTGCGATTCACAGTTAGTGGTATGTCAAGTACGAGGAGAATATCAAGCAAGAGACCGAAGGCTGGCTGCTTACTTGGCTCAAGTTCAAAAAATACTGAATCAGTTTGATTATTATGCCATTTATTATGTACCTCGGGAACACAATCAAAAAGCCGATTCATTGGCAAAGTTAGCCAGCACAGGTGAAGCGCAGCAAATGGGACTTGTCCCCGTTGAAACTTTGGCCTCCCCGAGCATCGATCGAATAGAAATGAACTTTGTGTTTGAAACCGCTCCCAGTAGAGAGTCTTGGATGACTCCGTATCGAAATTACATTGAGAATGGGACGTTGCCCGAACATAGAAATGAGAAAAGACAAATTCTGCGAAAAGCTTCACGGTTCGTCATTCAAGACGGAGTCATGTACAGAAGAGGTTATTCTGTTCCTCTCCTCCGATGTATCGCAAACGATGAAATCAAACGAGTATTACATGACGTACACGAAGGAGCGTGTGGCGATCACACCGGTGGGCAAGCTCTTGCTAAGAAGATACTCCGATATGGGTACTACTGGCCGACAGTGAACCGAGATGCAGCAAACTATGCCAGAAAGTGCGATAGGTGTTAGAAACATGCCCGAATTCCAAGAGCCCCGCCTACCGAGATAACTCAAATGGTCAGTCCTTGGCCATTCGCAATGTGGGGCATTGATATCATTGGCGCTTTACCTCTGGCAAAAGGTGGTGCGAAGTATGCCATCGTCGCCGTTGACTACTTTACAAAGTGGGCTGAGGCTGAAGCCCTCGCAACCATTACGACAAAGAAAGTGATAAATTTCATGGTTCGCAACATCATCTGTCGATTCGGACTCCCGCATACCATCATTACTGATAACGGAGCTTAATTCGAGAGCGTGGAATTCAAGAATTTCTATCAACGATTTCATATTCATAAAAAGTTCTCGGCAGTTGCGCATCCTCAGGCAAATGGCCAAGTCGAAGCTGTCAATAAAGTTATAAAATCCATCCTAAAGAAACGACTGGAAAAGGCCGGGGGCAAATGGGTTGACGAACTTCCTATGGCATTATGGGCCTATCGAACGACTCACAAAACCGCAACCGGGCACACCCCATTTTCCCTATCCTACGGCTCAGAGGCCGTTATTCCGGTCGAAATGGAAGTGTTTTCCCATCGCATGACTTACTACGATCCGAAGACGAACGATATACTGCTAGCTGAATCTTTGGATCTATTGGATGAAAAACGGGAAGAGGCTGACCTGAGAGCAGCCGCATATCGAAGTCGGGTCGCCCGATTGTACAATACCAAAGTTCAACCTCGAACCTTTGAACTCGGCGACCTCGTTCTCAAGAGAATCTATCTGGTTCCTTCACACATGAAACCGAACTGGGAAGGACCATATGTGATTACACGAAGACTCGGAGATGGCACATTCAAGCTATCGACCGTTGACGGTCTCGATTTGCCAAGGGCCTGGAACAGCGAGAGTCTCCGTCGCTATTACACATGACAGGCTTTATTTATTTCATTATATCTTTCTATTTAGCAATTTGTTTCTGCATTTCGAAATTTGAAATTTGTAATAAGGCAACTGACTTTGCCACATTTTCTTATTTCAGCAATAAAATGCCATCTCTTCGAGCCAGAGCTGTGATTCATTAAGTACGATATACGACATCACGATGCACGAAGAGCTAAATCCCATCACGCAATGGGACTTATTCGAATGGAGAGTGGCTGTGATACGACCAACCACTCGCTAAGTGAAACTCGAGCTCGGGGGCAAGCCATTACACCAATATTGATAGGATTGACACACGACAATCCTACATTCAACTCCGTATTCCCAGAGTGCGAAACGGAGTATAAATATTCAACTCCGTATTCCCAAAGTACGAAACGGAGTATAAACATCCAACTCCGTGTTCCCAGAGTGCGAAATGGAGTATAAACATTCAACTCCGTATTCCCACAGTGCAAAACGAAGTATAAACATCCAACTCCGTATCCCCAGAGTGTGAAACGGAGTATAAACATCCAACTCCGTGTTCCCAGAGTGCGAAACGGAGTATAAACATTCGACTCCGTGTTCCCAGAGTGCGAAACGGAGTATAAACATTCAACTCCGTATTCCCAGAGTGCGAAACGGAGTATAAACATTCGACTCCGTATTCCCGGAGAGCAAAACGGAGTATAAACATCTGACTCCGTATCCCCAGAGTGCGTGGCGGAGTATGTCCTATCAGCTCCAAGCTCCCAGAGTGCGAGTCAGAACATGAACACTAACTCCAAACTCCCAGGATACGGGTTGGAGTACCAACAGCAATCATAAGTTCCCAGAGTGTGAACAATCGCTTACGAGATGGCTTGTATCCCCAGAGTGTGGATGAAACGATTCATAAGGAAACAAGTGTAGTTCGACCGCTCGGCCCTCACTCAGTGCGATCACAAGCTGATCATCATAAATTAACCCCAGAACTTGGGGGCAGGTACAAGTGTTAATCACTACCCGACACTATATGATGTTCAGCTCCGATTCAATCTCCGATCACAAGTCAAGTTCGAGATTTCCAGACTTGGCATACAAAACAAGCCATGCTTAAACGTTAAAATAATGCAAGTACACCGGACTAAAGTTCGAACGTTGCGACATTTAAGCATAGAGGTAATCTAAGTTGAAACAAGAAGACAAAACTTTATTTCAACTAATCAAAAGCGATGGTTCATACACGAGCCTTTCCAAAAAATTCCTACTAGTAGGGGCCGAACCCGCATCTAAACACGGCCTACAAAAAGAAAAAGATAACAAAATTCCTGACTAGAAAAGGGAAAAACATGAATGAAAAAGTCTATCTAATCTTTCTGCTTCCTCAGCTTCTTCTTCCTCGAAGAACCACTGGAACCACCAGTGATCTTTCGTTTAGAGCTTCTCTCTTTGGACGGGCTTCCCTCGGACGATGGCATGATGTCGACATCATCCTCCGAGCTAGAACCGATAGGGATGCTTCCCGCAGGAGGAGTTGGAGGAACAGGGTCTACAGCCGGGGGCGGGACTGGTGCACTAACATCAACAAGCGTGCCCCCGGGAGATACAGTCATTAGGGGAGTAAGGCCCTGTGCTACTGCTCCGCCTTCTAAGCCGCCACCGCCATTTCAGCATTAATCTCAGCCAACATCATTGCTTCTCGTTGCGCTCGGGCCTCACTATGCGCCGTAACGGTCTGAGCTGAAACATCAGAAAAAGATGAGAATCCGCCCAGGCCGAACGATAAGTCTGCGAAGGGATCACTCTATCGGCCGAGGAGCTCGTTTATCATTTGTTCATCTAAGGAAAGTGAGCTCCGCTGAGTTACCTCGATCGGCGCAACTGCCACAACAAAAGTCGCCTCAGAAATGATGGCCTCCGGCACTTGGCATGATTCCTGGACTACGGGAGGCGCCACTGGTGCAACTTCAATCGCTGAAGAAAGAAAGGAAACGTCTGTTGGTATACAATTCTATACGCATTCTTCAACCCAAATGTACAAGGGATTAGTTCAGAGTACCTTCCTCGGTTTGGGTCAGGGTCGTTTGAACGACTTCAGAAGAATGCTCCTTGATAGGAGACAAGTGTGGTCAGTCTGGATCATAAGCCGGTATAGGACGGGAGACAATTGTCGGAGATAGCTCAGATTGAGATGACACGATGATCTCGGAACTCGCAATATGGTGCTCAACACTGGAGCTTTCTCCAACTTCCTGGGAATGGGCGCCAAGCCTCTCCTTCTCATGAGAAATCATGGAGAACCATCTTTTCGTCGTCATTAAGTATGCGGTTCTCCAACTCGAATTCGTCGATGGCTTCATCAGGGTGCCTAGTTTTTTCCTCCTCAACCAGTTGGTTCCAGGCGTTGTAGAGATGCGTTGGGTAATCATCGACCATGTCAGATCTCGATGCCTTAACACGTTGGCATTATAAGTGACAAGTAGCTCTTCTATCTCAGCCTCAATCCTGGCCTCCGCTTGCCGTACTCTCTCCTCAACCCCAACTTCAGCTTCACGAACTTTTTCCATGGCCACTTCTTTCTCCTTCCGAAGCACCACCGCCTGATCGCAGGCCTCCTGCGCAGAGACATTAGCTGCATCTTTCTCCTTCGCCATTTCAGAGAACTTTGATTTTAGCTCATTAAGCTCCTTGAGAGCGGCGTCTCTTTCGGCAGTAATGGTGGTGTTTCTGTGACCCATGTCCTCAATTGCGGTATAGTGTTCTTGTTTCATCCTGGTCATGGCCGAGTTCACCTCATCGACCTTTTTAAGAGCCTCCATTTTGGACTTACGGGAAGACTCGGCCTCAGTGTTGAGCACTTTCATGATTCGGTCTTTGCGACCCAACTCCTTCTCCAACTTTTCGATGACAACACCTCGATCGAATGCTACTTTGGATGCTTTCCTCGCGGCCCTTGCCCACTCCTTGTACTGAAAGAATATGTCTGCGACATAATCATGGATGGTAGTTTCAGCTGTTGGCGGAATTCTTCTCAAGTGCGGAGGAAAGACGTAACCGTCAAAGCAGATATCGAGGAATTCCTTCCTCATCTGTGCCAGTTTAAGCGCTCCTTCACTGGTCGAATCAGTCGCGACCGGTGTGGAAGTTGAGGAGGTGGCTATTTCAGTCCCGCGAGGAGGATCAGACCTCGGAGCTTGAGAAGGCGGCTTGGGTCGTGAGATTTCTGGAGGACGGGCAACTACTACCGCGGGCGGTGCGAAAGTCCTGGGAGGAGGAGAACGAGATCAGGATCGGGATCGGTGCACGTATCCCCTGTCTTTGTCGGATTTCTCTTGACCAGAGTGCCCTGAGTCATAGTCTCTCTCCCTCTCTCCTGCGTGGCTCGTAGTAACGGCGTTTGTTACGCAGACTGCCCAATACGGTACCTCGACCAGACATCGTACCTGAAACAAGGAGAGTTAATAACCATTCATGATATGCGGTTTACAGTTAGAAAACTGTGCTGTGCCGTGAAGAGTGTATGGATGTGTAACCCCCCGGACCAACCAGAAGTCTCAATCGCACTAGTAGGAAGAGGTTCGCTAACGTCAAGGGTATGTTATAGCTCATCCAATTCATCGTCATGCTGTGCGGACGCAAGGTCCGGAATTGGAAGGTCAGCAAGCCCTTCAAATTGATTTTCGACTTGCGGGGAGGATGCATCCGAGATTTTAACTCCTGAAGGAGGGCGGTTTAAGACCACAGACTTTCGTCTCCCAGGTTTAGGATTTTTAAAGGCCGCTGCCTTGCCTTTTCTTCTTTCATCAGAATCCGGGGTTGCATCAGCAGGCTCGGTCAACGGCTCTTCATCAGTATGAGTTCTTTCGGAATCAGGTTCCTCGATTACTACAACTTTGGGTTTCCTCAGCTTGACTTTTTCTCTGGAGACAATCTTTAATGCGCCGTCAAGCCTTATGCTCTGCCTCCGCCCAATCAACCCGAGAATTCTAAGATTCCGATCCGTCAATAGCAATTCAATATTCCTTTCCTCACTTGGAATTTCTTGAAGGACCCGGGCTATCTCTTTATAGTAACCGCCTTCAGGTCGCTGGATTATTGCTGAAAGAAAAGAAATAGGAAATATGAGTTTAATTTCATTCAGAAATTTGCCCTGTCAACTACTTGGGAAAGAGACAATACTCACGTCTGAACAGCCATCTTCTGGAAAACCTCGGAGGACATCAGACGTAGAACCACTCCGACTTGAAGTAGCTCAGCCTAGTCCACGATCCTGTGACCACTTGGCAGTTTCTTACAGACTCCAAGAATGTAAAAGATGGGCTGTCGGTTCGGCTTTTGAAGTTGAACAGGTATCTTATCTCGGTCATACAGGGAGGTCGGTAGAGGTACTCCATGAATACGATGAACAAGCTGTTGAGTGAGGCATATCCATTCGGATGTAATTGAGACGGAGCAATCTCCAGATAAGCCAACACTTCTCTTATGTAGTCATTAAACGGAGGAAGTGTCCCGGCTGCACACGCATGACGATTAAATGCAGTATATCCCTCCGGGGGGTTATGCGGTCTGTCATCTGGTCCCGGCAATATTACCTCGTCTAGCGACAGACCATGCCTTAAGCATATTCTCCCTAGCATATCTTCGGAGATATTGGACGGGACGGAGTCAGGTGGACTATTAATGAAGGACGCGTCAGGCAACTCGTCCGGGGCTGGACCAATGACTTCGACCTCGATGTCCGGTATTTCAAGTCTGGGAGGGGGTTAGATTCTGAGTTTCTTGCTGCTGCGAACTTGATGGTTCCATAACTAGCTAATTCACGAGAAGTCATCGTTAGACGATAAAAAGCCCGTGCATTCCCCAGTATAAAGTGTATGAATGTGTGGTGCAGTGCAAGTGTTGTGCATGACTTGAGCAAATTCTATGAAATAAGCCAAAATGTGTAAACAACAAAACTTTGAAAGTCAGCCCAGAAATGACCGTCATCGCTGACCGTCACGGCCACGCAATCCAGATGCTAAACGGTTGATTCGAGTGTAAGTCCGTTATGTATTCGTTAGGTTACAGTTCCATCGACGAGCTTCAAAAGGCAGTCAAATATGCAGTTCTGTGATCAAGTTCAGTTATGCAAGGCAGAAGCTCGTCGGAGTCGAGGGTCAAGATATGTGAAAGTGAAGCTCGTCAGAATTATGCTAGAGAATGGAGTTCATTCAACTCCTTCATGATATCAGTTCGAATCGGTCAGATGGAGTTCGTTCGAATTCATCAGTGTATCAGTTCGAATTGATACCAGTGAACACATTTCAAATCGATTGTCAGGGGCTGAGTTCGTATCGATTAGAATGGGATGACTTCGCACCGATCCTTGGTTGCTTGGTTCGTACCGATCAGAGAAGTTTTAGGTTCACATCGATGATGCTCGAATCGACAGTTTTCGTATCGATCGTAGACGCAAAGTTTGCATCGATCCAAAGCTAAGGACTTCGTATAACTTATTTATTCGTATCGACCATTTCGTGTCGATACGATCAACCATCGGAACCATCGGTTCGAACTGCATTGACACCGGTTTACTCCAAGAATCGATGCGAAATCCAGGAAAAATATCATTGCCCTCATCGATTCGAACGTGACCCCTATATCGATTCAGAAATCGCCTTCTCCATCCCTTCTTCTCGAATCTACAAAAATCGCCATAGCCATCGTAGCTTCAAGCCAGATCTGGTTTTACCAGTTGCCAGAGTGAAAGATTGACGAAGAAAGAAGGGATTCGTGGCGGCTTCGTCATTTAGATTCGCAGTTGCTTACCTAGTTTGGAGTTTGGATTCGAAGATCTGAAAGAACGAGTTTGATCGAGTCAAAAGTACGGAGTTGTTATCTCTTCCTGAATCGATCGCAAGAGGCTAAAAGCAACAGTAAAAATGGAAAGTAAAAAAGTGAAAAATGGCGAAGTCACAGGTATTTATATGGAACCAAGGGAGAGACTGGGTCGATTCGTCTCCCAGTCAACTTGACCGGTCGCAACCAGTTAAACAGCACATCGATACGAACACTCGTTTCGAATCTCCCGGACTTCATCGATTCGAAGTACACAACAAAGGCTGGACTAAAAACATTAAAATCCATCGATTCGAAGTGTCTACTTTTCCAACCATCGACTCACAACTGTGCAGGACTATTAATACGAACGTTGATTTCGTATCCATCTAACGCTTATCGATACGAACGATCACTTCGAATCCATCAACTAGACCCGCGTCGTTGCGAGAAACTACTTTTCAACCTTTTTACATCGATTCAGGAGAGGATCGATACACGAGGATAGCCAACAACGACCATCAGACGTTGTTTCAAATCGAATTTCAAATTGGTTCAGGAGAGAATCAATACGAAATTCGATAGCAAACTAAACTGACAACGACTCGTGGACATGCGACGTTAACGAGAGCCAGCTAAACATTATCACACAGCCGTCAATTACAGCAATACAGAGTACAATTTTCAATAGGAAATACGATAATTGTTCAGAGAGAAACCGCAGCTTGTCAAAGTACATCATGTTTCCACAAGATATACTTTGGGGGGCAAATGTTATCCCGCCTTTTGGCAAGGCCAAGATACCACGAGATTGATTGAAAACCAAATGTCGCTCGTCATGGATATCGATGAATTTTGTCGGATGCCTGGATCGAGCTACAATTGATAGGACATGACCAGAAAAGCTAAGAGAACCAACGTTCCAAATTTCAAGTCAATCCGATTTCATATGATCAAGGTATGATGGATGCAAGGTGAAGGGAAAAGCTTGTTTTCGTATCCATCAGTAAGTCCCATTTCGTATCCATCAAGGAGCATTGGTCTGTATCGATGAAGTTGGCCACGTTTCGAATCCATCGAGTTCGTATCGATGGACTTCGTATCCATCAACTGAGGCAACAGTCGCTACTTCGTATCCATTAATGGTCCTCACTTCATATCCATCCACTTCGTATCGATCAGCCTTCAGCCAGAGAGGCTTGTTTGAATCCATCAGTAAGACTTCTGATTCGCAACGATCACCTGACGACAACTTCGCATCCATCAGGGGTTCAGTGCTTCGTATCCATCGTGGGACCATGTTCGTGCCTATGGGCAAAGGCTTGTTCATATCCAACGAGTCAGCAGACTTAGGTGACGTGTCATCCCTCGAGGCGAACGAGGCGAGATATATGGAGTCGAAGCAGTCAACACGGAGTGAAGGCCGGATCGAAGCGAAGCGCGCGCGCCACATCATCTCAAGAGCACATGCAGTCATCAACATGAAGGGATCGAGTCGAAGCCGTGGAGACGAGCCAATCAGCCTTCGAGAAATCTCACTTCGTTTCGACTATATCTCCCGATTCACTGATCCAAATTCAATGAAATTTTCACAGATGCTTGCATATACTTTAAGGAGTGTATCTGCCAAATTCCAGCTCATTTGGACATCATCTTGATTGATACGAAATGGATTCGTATCGATCACAGATCAAGGCAAAACTTTCTGGAAACGGTCGCGTGGGCCCCCTCACGTGCCAGACCAAGTCTCCCGAAGTTTGAACGAGATCTGAGCCTCCTACACCTATAAATAGGGCTCCAGAGCATACAGAAAAGGGGACTTTTTTCTGAAGCGTCTAGACTCTACTGGATCAAGACTTGCATCATACCTTTGCTGTCAATTTCGAATTCTATTCTGTAATCCGCTATTGTTTGCTGTAATCGCTTGTAATCAGTGAAAGAGAATCAATAAAATCATCAAAACTTCATAGTGGACGTAGGCTATACGCCGAACCACTCTAAATCGCTTGTCTTTGCATTTTACATTTCTGTTTGTTGGAGTTTTTGTTAGATAATCTCTGTTTTACATTTACATTCTTCATTTTATCTCTTCAAAAAACTTCCGAAGAGTGTTGTGCCCATTTTTGGTACAAACAATATATACTTATAAAAATATTCTATATTGATTTCATAAAATCTATTTTATATAAAATTCTTATATTTTTTTCAAAATCTATAATAATTTCTGTTTAACCTATATATATTAAAATTAAATCAAGATTAACTTAATATAAAAAAAACTGCTTAATAGATCAAGTTTACTTTTCTGTAAAGACTTCTTCTTTAATATATATATATCTTTGTACCATAAAAATCTGATTTTAAATTTTCTTCCTCTGTATATACATATATATACATTACCAAATTTAAATTGGAAAAAAAATGAAGAATAACTACAGATATACCTTACTGCTAGAATCAAATACCGTGTTACATATTTTTTTTCTTCTGTTTATATACATATTTATTACATTTAGATTGAAAAAGAAATTTATACCTTACAGCAAGAACCAAACTTTCCCTTCATGCTTGCTCGCGTACGTGATCTCCCCTAACTCGCTGGAGTTCGAAATCGCCATCACCGCTCGATGGAACCACCTCATACGCGACTCCACCTCCGCAACCCTAACTGTCCACCGAACTCAGAGTCTCCCTCCCCTCAACTTCGACATAACACACAACTACGAACAACCAGCGCCACACCTCCCACCCTGCCACAATCAAAGCTTGATGCCGTCACCCGCTTCGATTTCGATTCGTTTGATATAGATGCGACAAAGACAACTTTGTGTTATTATTTAGGATGAGGGAGAACGAAGATCTCTCTCTCTCTCTATATATATATATATATTCAAATCGATAATATCGTGCTCGATTTCACACTGAGAAAGAGGGACATCAATTTATAGCCAAGTATAACAATTTACATTACTTCAATAAATTGTAATTTCATTTCAATTATTAATAATTAGTTTTTAAATACATTGTTACATTTCATTTTGGCATTCATTTCATTATTAAATTACAAAGTTTTTATTTCTTCCAAATTTATTTACAAATATCTTATTAAATTGACAACTTTAATTATTGAAAATTTACGGGTCGTTACACTCTCCCCACTCTAAACTTTTCGTCCCCGAAAAGGAAGAAGGTAGGAGAAAATAAACAACCTGAAAGAAAAGAGATTGGAAAGCAAAGAATATAATAAATCTAAAACCATGGAAATTTCAACTTACATTAATAATTAATGTCATCCATTTGATTTTCTTTCTTAAGTTAAATAAATCTTAATTATTTATAAATCTCATTATCTCATCATCAAATCACAATTTATAAAGTCATGAATTTGAACAATTATTTATTATATTCATCTTTATTCATTAAATTTCATTCTTCTTTATTCCAATTTATTCTTAAATTTATTCCACTTAATATATCAAATCCTATATATATTAAGTTTATGTCACTTATTATAACTATTTCAATTTATTTATAATTTCTTTTAAATATCATTATATTGTAAATTATTCAATTAACCCTTTTTCTCTATTTACCTCTATTGATCCTTTATAACTAAAATTTAAGTGTATAACATTTATTATCACCACTCAAATTTTATTTATAAAATCTCCTTTATATTGTGTGTTCTCCAATTACATATTTAACTTTTAATAATTTAGGTAAGTTATATGGGAATGCAAGAGAATATTATACAAATAAAATTTTCTAATTTCAATTATTCAAGTTTACATATTTATTCAAACCTTGATTTCCTTTTATAATTGAAATTATCCTTTAAGATAAAATTTAAGAATTAGATTTCCGATTAACTTCAAACTATTTAGAAATAAATATATATACACATACACAATATATATCAAATCAGATTTAAATCATATATCTATATAATATTAGTCAAGTCATATTTAGAAATTCAAATCAATTAAATTCTCCAAAGAAAAACTGTAGGAAAACTACAGAATGGTCTCTTCGCTTCGAAACTCGAAAATGAATGTCGATGATGCTGTAGTCATCACCGAAATTATTTTCCAGCGACAGAAAAATGCATTGATTTACAAATTAAAAATCCTTTGAAATAATTTCTACTAGAAATACTTTTAAATAATATATCCTTTTAAAACTTTCAAAACAAAGTTCGAAATCATCGGAAATTAAATTCTCGCATTCTTGATTTAAATCCATTTAAATTTCCAAATTAATTTATAACCATGTTTAATTATTTAGATATGAAACTAAAGCCAATAATTATAAAATACATACAAAGTTAAATATTATTTCTCAACACCCAATTTCATTAATTATCAAAATTCAGAAAATTAACCTTATACATATTATAATTATACAAAATTTATCCATCTACTAAATTTAAAAACCATATTGTGTCAGTTTGCGCTGTTCAAGTGTTTTGGAGATCCTATCGATAACGTTGATCAGACAAACCGATCGGAAACCCAAATCAACATCAACAACTCAAACAACACAATATATAAAACATCTTTAAATATAAAAAAAATTCAAATACAAGATTAATTTTCAAAATAAGGATAGGGGTTCAGATTTGATGGACTCAAATCGAAGAGAATTCTGATTTAAAGGTAAGTTAGATATAAAAGATAAAATGATTAAACAACAGAATAGGGAGTATGGATAAGCCTATATAAATCGCGGGTAACCTTAACCAGGTCAACCGTGACTTAACGAAAAAGATCGCTGTGGATTTTCTAGGGTAAATCTATATTCGATCTCAAGAGATAGAATTCGGAATAATAAGAGATACTAGCATCTAAACCAAGGATATAGAAATCTTCGGTGAATCAATTGTTTTTGTAAAGGAGTTTCACCCCTTTACAAGTCATTAGAATATTGGCGGGACCGCCAATTCATTAGAAAGATTATTCGGAGTGGAGTTATGGGACACTCCAGAATCAAGAAGACACGAATAGGGGAGGACAAGAATGGACTTGGAACCGAAGGGAACATTCCAAAATTCAAAGGAAACCGAATCGAAGAAGAAGGAATTCAAGTTCGAATGAAAGTGATTCTGTAATTAAATTTACTCTATATGCTGAGTTTGCCTAAAACCAGAGCTCTGATACCAATTGTAACAACCCGATATTTTCAACCATTCGCATCCGCACATGTCGGACTTGAATTGCTCAAAATACCACGTTGTAAATAAAAATTTGGCAAACTCATCATATACAGTAAATAAATAATCACAGATCACAGACATAGAGTAATATAATGCAGCGGAAGTAAAAGGGATAGTAGTTCATGAAGCTACTATATAAATACATCAGAGTTAATTAAGATACAATAGGAATACCATGATACAACAGGAGAAACAATATGATAATTAGGTACAACTCAGAATACAACTGGAATCACTGGATAACAAAATGAATAGATATCTGGATCTTCAAAGCAAAACTCCAGCTCCAAAGGTGAGTCTTAAATGCTGTATCACTTAGTCTGACCCGAGTGTAAAGCAAAACACAAAACACTCGAGTCAGGACATACATACTTATACAATGTAAACTAACTCAAGTGAACTGTAATAAAAGGTACAAGTTACTTAAAGAATGCTTGGGATCGCCCATTCTTTAAGGATCCGTTAAACTATCTACTATGTAGTAATATTCGCTATTATAATAATGTCTAATATAAAATAAACATACTTTTAAATAGCATTAAGGCTTTACATTTTCCACCTTAACACGTAATGGTCCCAGTAATGTAACGATTGCGATCTTTCGACGCTCGAAAAACGACACTAATATGTCCACTGTATCAACTGCCGAGCAATCGAATGTCGGAAAACCGAATTGTTATGGAGAAAAAGAAGAGGTAGAAGAAGACAGAAGAAAAAGAAAGAAGAAACAACAGAAAAACACAGAACAATATCAGAATCTCACATATCGTAGCGGAACAACATATAATAGGAAAATGAATAATCTTCAAATCAAAGAAATATATCATTTTATACATTACATCACATCAGAGTTTACAACAACAATACATCAATGGACAGTTATATAAACTTGTCCTCATACAGAATACACAGCGGAATAAATAATATCATATACAAGTGATACGTCTCGCCATCCAGCTCGCCACTGAGCTCCAAACCATCTCCTGAATCCAGAATGACCTGATAACCTGACTCTAGACTGCCCGCGTGGAAACTATTGGGCACCCAGAGGTTAGGAAGGAAACAATAAACTCCAGGTCAGTCATGGTGACTGGTGTGAGAACTAAAACAGTTATTATCTTTAAAACAACAACAACAAAGGAAGTGGAAAATATTCGCAATGCTTTGGAAAATGAAAATACCATAAGACCTCCCGCCACACACATAATGCAAACGCAGAATTGGAGGAGATTTTTTCTTATGATAGTCAAATATGCTTACTACGCAAAATCATTCGATATTATTATTATTAGTGCATAGTGCAGAAAACATTTCGAAAGTATAATATTAATCTTAGCCAACATAGGCATTTCGCACTATGCCTACTATAGCTACCATCTAAACAGTGGTGACCACCTAAAGTAAATGGCAGGTTCTACAACTAATACCGTACAAGGTTCGTATTGGAAATGGATTTCCAACAAATGGTCAGGTTAAGGAACTTCCTACTGCCACATGGGATCGCCTCTGGCGGGACGTCCCGAGAACTAACTAGCTCTATACCAACACAAGGCCGGGTTACCTCTGACACCAGGTAACTACTACATGAATATGCCACCCCCCGGTCCTTTGGGACCTTTATCCGAGGCGCCTCGATCAAACAACAATCACACAATAAAAGAGATTGGAGTATCCACATAGGTTAAATACCAGGGCTGCATACCTGATACCACCCTTTTCCAGAAGGAAATGACATACCCTAAAGGGAGCGACCCTCATAACCTTGCCGCATCATTTCTGTTTCGACCATTTCTGGGTTGTGAGGTCCGAAGAGGTCTCGTCCACAAAGCTACGCTTTTTCACAAAGCCACGCTTTGATCACAAATGATCAATAAATGATCATCACACAGCAACACTCAACATGCCACACTACCAAATTGGGAGTATATCACTGATAAATTTCAACTACATAACCTCTGAGCTCGTACGTCTCAGAGGAGGGTGTTAAGCTAAGAGAATAAATTCTCCGCTACCAACAGAAATGTATTTGAAAGAATCAGCTTTATATCTCAAAATGTAATGTCAGACATGTAACCATACAAGTCTTTTCCGGGTTCGAACAGAACCGAAGGCACTTCCGAAGAAGCCCTTGCAATCCGGGTATTCACAATCCCGATCGAACTTCCCATCATAAAGAAATCTCTATACCGTAGCTAACGGTGCAGAGACAATCGATAGGTCATCCTATCGTTTTCACAAATACCCGGTCTTCACCATCGGTCTTCAACACGATCCATATCGTCGTATCACTAATTCGGAATGGGTTATATGACACAAAGGTCTTTTCCCGGCTAACCCGAATAGTGAGCACAATATTTAAAACATATGGATATAGGGATTTCAATTAAGTCACAACTTATTACCCAAATCCTTTCTTTCAAATGGTTTAAACAAATTACCATTTTAAATCTTTAAACAAAAAGATTTACTTCACAAAGTTTATCTAGTTTCGCAAAGATTCATTCATAGATTTCCAAATCAATTTCCATTTCCATTTGAATTAACCCATTTAAATCTTTAAATCAAGATTTAATTTATAGCTTTCAAAACTATTCACAATTCAAGTCTTTTATAATATAAAAGATACATCCTTTGAAATACTCTTTTATTTCAAAACAAGATTTAATCATCTTCACAAAGGTTAATTCATAGATTTCAAAACAAGATTTAATCATCTTCACAAAGGTTAATTCATAGTTTTTCCAAACTATTTACAATTTCATTTCAATTTGAAATGTTTCGATACAAATTGGAAATCTTTTCACTTAATGAAAGCTATTATTATTTTAAAACAAATAGATTTCATTTTGGGAAAAACTGGTTACAATTACACGGTTTAAAACCATCCAAGTATAAAACTTGAATATAAATTTAAATTTCCAAAACCATATTTTAAATGGTTAAAAACCCATATAAACACCTTTTATACTTATAAAATCTTTTAAACCAAAATTCCAAAATTATTGAATTCAAAATTTAAATCAAATGATTTAAATTCCAATTTTTATTAAGTTATTTAAAATAACTCTTATTTTTGAAACTCACTTTCAAAAGCTTTCAAATTTAAATTCCCAAAACTATATTGGATTCAAAAACTCAATTTTCCAAAATTGATAAAAATCTGTGACTTAACCGATTTCCACGTGAAATCCACATTTGTATGTGTATTGTGTAGTCCACGGGTTTAACACAATAGTGCAACAACATTCAACCATCACAGATCAAATATAACAATATAATTGATAAGCGTTAAAAACTATAAATCTTTCATTCACAGATCACAGATGTATATATATCACCGATAAATAGATCACAAATCACAACACAGAACAGGATATATCACAAAACATCACACATCAAAGATGTCAAACAATTCAACATTCAATATAATCCAAACATCTATAAGTAGGATTAATTTGATTATCTGATTAATTCAAATCAGATAAATTTTTATAAATCAATTTTACTAGTTATAGTAAATTAATAATCAATTAATTTCAAATTGATTTTCAAATTTATTCCAAAACACCAAATCAAATTTCCAAACATTTCCAAAAGATTTCCCTTTTAAAATAAATTTCTTTATCTCTTCAAATCTATTTAAAAATCCCAAATTTTGATAAATTCTTCAGTTTATAGAAAATATTTCCAAAATCCTTTTATTAAGCCCTTTATCCCAAATTTGAAATTAAATCCAATATAATTCAAAAATAAAACTTTTATCTTATAAAACTCCTTTTAAATTTATCCAATTATCAAAAACAAATTTTTCGATAAATTTTCAACTTATATTTTCAAAAATCCAATTTTACTTATTTCTGGTATCCATCGATACCAAAAATATATTCGGCTAAATTATAGCCGACAACAATTTCAATCATAATATAATCACACGGCGATTATAAATAAATCAACAGACAACATTGAAATAAATTCAAATGTTTGAGGAATCCAGTTGGATCCCTCCAACCTGTTTCCCTGCATCCACAGATGTTAGCACAATACCAATTCCACTTCAATGTGGAATATCGCGGTATATGTGATTTATAAATATTATCCGCTATTATGCGGCGCAATAGGGTCTCATCCGCTATATAATGCGGGAAATCATCTCCAAATACATATATAATACCAATTCCACTTCACGGTGGAATTATCGCGGTATATGTTTTTAATAAATAACCTCCGCTTAATATACGGCGTATAGGGTCTATTTCAACACAAAAGATAGCAGTCATCATTCAATTCACACAATCAACACTATCAACAATTTTAAATCTCAACTATTTAAAATTTAAATCGAAAGAAATATTCGATCGAGTGAGAAGTTCTCACCTTGCTTTCAATAAAGGTTGCAGCGTTTTATTTCAAATAAAATTAAACGCACGTTTAATTTTACTCAAAATTTTCACTGTCTCCAATCAACTCCAAACCAGCTCCATTGCGTAGTTCTCGTTAAAACGATTCCAACGCAATTTATCTCGTCGAAAACGGACCTCGTATCAAAAAGATATGATTTTACAAAGTTTATATGAATTATATATATTTAATTTACAATTTCCTTTTAAATTTTTTTAAACCTTTTTAATCACAGCCGCATGATCACTCCACAACAAATCTGGGCCACGCGATGCTTTCTTCTTCCACACCAGGCTATACACGTTCGAACGCGTGAAAACCCAAACGCACGCCTATCAACCCTAATATCGCGACTACCCACGCTCACCACTACCCCGATCAAGCTCCGCCATGTGAAGCGCCACCACGAGCCCTGCCTTTGACTTGAACGACGTGCAACTCGGCCATCCCCAGGCCTTGAAAAACGTGAATGAACGTGGGGCTTTACGGCGAAATTCCAGTCGATCTGCTTGCCTATATCCGATCACCATCGTTGATTTGTTAGATCTCATTACGATCTTCATCTTCGTAGTTGAAGACTTCTCGTATTAATGTGTGGATTGGAAGATAATTGAGATAGAAGATCGAGTATTCTCAGCCATTAAAAACAATTAGGGTCGGCTGAAGAAGAATGAGGGTTTGTTTGCAAAACAGAAATTCCGAGGCCTTTTATAGAAAATTGACGAAAACACTATTCATCGAAATTTTTTCGAACTCCAAATCGAGCGTGCCGGCTGGCATTTCTAAGGTTTACCCCACGTTCCGAACACAATGGAACATGTTTCGGGAGCTAATTCGATCATATGTCAGAGTTACGGAAATAAACGATCAAATTTAAAATGAAATCGATTAAAAACGATTTCTATGCGTTTTGGCTTGCCCCGGACAAACCGTACATCCGATTGACACGAAATTTGAAACAATACAATAATATAACATTATGGATCCGATGAAACTAGTTTCGTCAAAATCCGACACTGTTTGAAAAATGGCTATTTTCACTCGTCGGTTAAATAATAAAATATTCAATTCTCACAAATTAACTTTTAATTCAATTTTAAAAGTTCTACAACATCATTATAACTCCAATATGATTTAATATAACTTTTTAAATCATTTTTAATCACATTTAATCAAATTATCAATTTTTTCTGGAATTCCAAATATTAAATTATCGATTTAATTATCCAATTAAATCCAGATATTCGAAATTAAATTTATTCGACTAATAAATCTTACTTGTTAATATTTAAAATCAATTAAATATATGAATTTCAAATGACAGAAATTCTGGGTCGTTACAATCTTCCCCCCTTAAAAGAATTTCGTCCTCGAAATTGCAAAGTAAGAAAAATGCCCCAAATTCATTAACTTTTCAAACAATTCGTTCAAATTAGATTTCAAAATCACTTAAGTGTACAACTTCTCCAAATTCCAATAGTTGAACTCTTTCAAAAACTTTACTAAGTTTTCAAATCTATACTTAGTTATACTTTTCAAAACAAACTTTATCGTTTAACTTTTTAACTCCAAATCCAAAACTTAGTTTTCACAAATTTTCCAAAATTTCCTGAAAATTTTCTAACGCCTTAAATTTTCAGAAAAATTCTCCATAGCCTCCTTTGCGCGGTTCAATCGTAGTAGGATCACAATAGACATAAATATATATACATCGACCCACCCGGTCGGAAAAGCAGAAAAACAGTTCATATTTCCTATTTTTATTGCGTAGGCGTACCTTTTTAGCATTTTTAAGCAAAGCGGTTATTTATTAAGCAATTTAGCGCAACCAAATCAGCCGAACGGCAGCCACGGCACCTATACTTACTTAATTTAAATATGTAAGTGACATATCTATAAAGTTATTAACAATTTACTCTTTTAAACAACTACAACACATGCATATTAAAAGAAATGCATACTAAACAAGGTTTATAAGCAACTTATATAATTTCGACATTACTTGTAATTGTTTACAACCAATTCATATACAACGACATTCAATTATTCATTTTCAATTAATTTACAATCACTAATTTAAATTCAAGTTGATTCACTTTCAATTCAAATCAATTACATAGCTTTCAATTTCACTAATTCAATTTCATTAATACTTAATGAATTATACTATACACAATCAACCAACAATCATATAACAATCAAATCATAACCAACATAACCAAGTTATTAAATTTACTTTCAATTTGGTTCAACACATTTAATTAGCTTTAATGATTTACACTTACATCCATTATTCCATATCAATTTATTTACATAAGATTGATTAACATTCAATCCATTTATTAATTCCGTAGCTAATTCATTTTACAAATAAAGTTGAATCTCCTTTACATAATTCAAGTTCACATCCATTTAATTCACTTTATTATTTTACTTCGATATCAAAATCAAATTCATTCAACATCACTTAAGTTATATTCCATTTCAAACATCATTTGTTTAACTTAACTTAAATTTCCACTTATAAATCCAATTCAGATTTTGTTTTCCTTAATAAATTTTTTTAACTATTTCTTTTACAATTGGTTTCACTTATATTCATTCATTTTATAAGTTATACAACTTATTTATTTAACTTCCAAATCATATTATAAGTATAAAACTCATTTCACTTATAATTATCAATTACAACTTGCATTTTAATTTCAAATTTGGTTATCACAACAAAACTTCAATCTTCAATTTACTATGGTAGCAAATCCATCACACAGAAACTCGAAAATGATACTGATGATGCTGCAGTCATCACCCTTATTATTTCCCAGCAACACTAGTGAATTCAGTGCTTAATATTCTTTTCAAAATTTTGTTTTATTTATAAATCACATTTACAAATCTTTACTTATATAATTTCACTATTTAATTTTACTTATAAAAGATTATTTCACAATTGTAAATCATCTTAATTATAATTCTCTACTTATACAATTGTTGCTCTTATTTAGATTATTCAAACAACTTTTATTGACTTATATATATTTTTACATTTTCAACAACCAAACAATCAATTTATATATATTTTAATAATTTCTGAAAATTTATTTCCTTTATACACAAAATATAATCGAGGTAAAATTATTTTATTTACCCAATTTAAAATGATACTATGTCGACTTGCCTCGTTTAAGTATTTAGAAACCCCTATCGATAATATGGCGTCCCACATACCGACCAAAATTCATAAACAGCTCAACGGATCATAAGCAAACACAATATAAAACAATTTCATATTCACTAACAAATACGCACTCGTATCTATTATTACACTCACACTCATTCTAGAGTACTACTGACTCTATCTCTAATGAGTAACACCCAACAGAGCCAAAGTTATCACTTAACCATAAGCTCTGATACCAAATGTAACGATTGCGATCTTTCGACGCTCGAAAATCGACACTAATACGTCCACTATATCAACTGCCGAGCAATCGAATGCCGGAAAACCGAATTGTTATGGAGAAAAAGAAGAGGTAGAAGAAGACAGAAGAAAAAGAAAGAAGAAACAACAGAAAAACACAGAACAATATCAGAATCTCACATATCGCAGCGGAACAACATATAATAGGTAAATGAATAATCTTCAAATCAAAGAACTATATCATTTTATATATTACATCACATCAGAGTTTACAACAACAATACATCAATGGACAGTTATATAAACTTGTCCTCATACAGAATACACAGCGGAATAAATAATATCATATACAAGTGATACGTCTCGCCATCCAGCTCGCCACTGAGCTCCAAACCATCTCCTGAATCCAGAATGACCTGATAACCTGACTCTAGACTGCCCGCGTGGAAACTATTGGGCACCCAGAGGTTAGGAAGGAAACAATAAACTCCAGGTCAGTCATGGTGACTGGTGTGAGAACTAAAACAGTTATTATCTTTAAAACAACAACAACAAAGGAAGTTGAAAATATTCGCAATGCTTTTGGAAAATGAAACTACCATAAGACCTCCCGCCACACACACAATGCAAACGCAGAATTGTAGGAGATTTCTTCTTATGATAGTCAAATATGCTTACTATGCAAAATCATTCGATATTATTATTATTAGTGCATAGTGTAGAAAACATTTCGAAAGTATAATATTAATCTTAGCCAACATAGGCATTTCGCACTATGCCTACTATAGCTACCATCTAAACAGTGGTGACCACCATAAGTAAATGCCAGATTCTACAACTAATACCGTACAAGGTTCGTATTGGAAATGGATTTCCAACAAATGGCCAGGCTAAGGAACTTCATACTGCCACATGGGATCGCCTCTGGTGAGATGTCCCGAGAACTAACTAGCTCTCTGCCAACACAAGGCCAGGTTACCTCTGACACCAGGTAACTACTACACGAATATGCCACCCCCCGGTCCTTTGGGACCTTTATCCGAGGCACCTCGATCAAACAACAATCACACAATAAAAGAGATTGGAGTATCCACATAGGTTAAATACCAAGGCTGCATACCTGATACCACCCTTTTCCAGAAGGAAATGACATACCCTAAAGGGAGCGACCCTCATAACCTTGCCGCACCATTCCTGTTTCGACCATTTCCGGGTTGTGAGGTCCGAAGAGGTCTCGTCCACAAAGCTACGTTTTTTCACAAAGCCACGCTTTGATCACAAATGATCAATAAATGATCATCACACAGCAACACTCAGCATGCCACACTACCAAATTGGGAGTATATCACTGATAAATTTCAACTACATAACCTCTGAGCTCGTACGTCTCAGAGAAGGGTGTTAAGCTAAGAGAATAAATTCTCCGCCACCAACAGAAATGTATTTGAAAGAAATCAGCTTTATATCTCAAAATGTAATGTCAGACATGTAACCATACAAGTCTGTTTCGGGTTCGAACAGAACCGAAGGCACTTCCGAAGAAGCCCTTGCAATCCGGGTATTCACAATCCCGATCGAACTTCCCACCACAAAGGAAATCTCTATACCGTAGCTAACGGTGCAGAGACAATCGATAGGTCATCCTATCATTTTCACAAATACCCGGTCTTCACCACCGGTCTTCAACACGATCCATATCGTCGTATCACTAATTCAGAATGGGTTATATGACACAAAGGTCTTTTCTCGGCTAACCCGAATAGTAAGCACAATATTTAAAACATATGGATATAGGGATTTTAATTAAGTCACAACTTATTACCCAAATCCTTTCTTTCAAATGGTTTAAACAAATTACCATTTTAAATTTTTAAACAAAAAGATTTACTTCACAAAGTTTATCCAGTTTCGCAAAGATTCATTCATAGATTTCCAAATCAATTTCCATTTCCATTTGAATTAACCCATTTAAATATTTAAATCAAGATTTAATTTATAGCTTTCAAAACTATTCACAATTCAAGTCTTCTATAATATAAAAGATACACCCTTTGAAATACTCTTTTATTTCAAAACAAGATTTAATCATCTTCACAAAGGTTAATTCATAGATTTCAAAACAAGATTTAATCATCTTCACAAAGGTTAATTCAAAGTTTTCCCAAACTATTTACAATTTCATTTCAATTTGAAATGTTCAATACAAATTGGAAATCTTTTCACTTAATGAAAGCTATTATTATTTTAAAACAAATAGTTTTCGTTTTGGGAAAACTGGTTACAATTACACAGTTTAAAATCATCCAAGTATAAAACTTGAATATAAATTTAAATTTCAAAAACCATATTTTAAATGGTTAAAAACCCATATAAACACCTTTTATACTTATAAAATCTTTTAAACCAAAATTCCCAAATTATTGAATTCAATTCAAAATATTGAATTCGAAATTTAAATCAAATGATTTAAATTCCAATTTTTATTAAGTTGTTTAAAATAACTCTTATTTTTGAAACTCACTTTCAAAAGCTTTCAAATTTAAATTCCCAAAACTATTTTGGATTCAAAAACTCAATTTTTCAAAATTGATAAAAATCTGTGACTTAACCGATTTCCATGTGAAATCCACATTTGTGTGTGTATTGTGTAGTCCACGGGTTTAACACAATAGTGCAACAACATTCAACCATCACAGATCAAATATAACAATATAATTGATAAGCGGTATAAACTATAACGCTTATCTTTCATTCAAAGATCAAAGATGTATATATATCACAGATAAATAGATCACAAATCACAACATAGAACAGGATATATCACAAAACATCACACATCAAAGATGTCAAACAATTCAACATTCAATATAATCCAAACATCTATAAGTAGGTTTAATTTGATTATCTGATTAATTCAAATCAGATAAATTTCTATAAATCAATTTTACTAGTTATAGTAAATTAATAATCAATTAATTTCAAATTGATTTTCAAATTTAATTCAAAACACCAAATCAAATTTCCAAACATTTCCAAAAGATTTCCCTTTTAAAATAAATTTCTTTATCTCTTCAAATCTATTTAAAAATCCCAAATTTTTGATAAATTCTTCAGTTTATAGAAAATATTTCCAAAATCCATTTATTAAGCCCTTTATCCCAAATTTGAAATTAAATCCAATATAATTCAAAAATAAAACTTTTATTTTATAAAACTCCTTTTAAATTTATCCAATTACCAAAAACAAATTTTTCGATAAATTTTCAACTTATATTTTCAAAAATCCAATTTTACTTATTTCTGGTATCCATCGATACCAAAAATATATTCAGCTAAATTATAGCCGACAACAATTTCAATCACAATATAATCACACGACGATTATAAATAAATCGACACACAACATTGAAATAAATTCAAATGTTTGAGGAATCCAGTTGGATCCCTCCAACCTGTTTCCCTGCATCCATAGATGTTAGCACAATACCAATTCCACTTCAATGTGGAATATCGCGGTATATGGGATTTATAAATATTATCCGCTATTATGCGGCGCGATAGGGTCTCATCCGCTATATAATGCGGGAAATCAACTCCAAATACATATATAATACCAATTCCACTTCACGGTGGAATTATCGCGGTATATGTTTTTAATAAATAACCTCAGCTTAATATATGGCGTATAGGGTCTATTTCAACACAATAGATAGCAGTCATCATTCAATTCACACAATCAACACTATCAACAATTTTAAATCTCAACTATTTAAAATTTAAATCGAAACAAATATTCGATTGAGTGAGAAGTTCTCACCTTGCTTTCAATAACGGTTGCAGCGTTTTATTTCAAATAAAATTAAACGCACGTTTAATTTTACTCAAAATTTTCACTGTCTCCAATCAACTCCGAACCAGCTCCATTGCGTAGTGCTCGTTAAAACGATTCCAATGCAATTTGTCTCGTCGAAAACGGACCTCGTATCAAAAAGATACGATTTTACAAAGTTTATACGAATTATATATATTTAATTTACAATTTCCTTTTAATTTTTTTTAAACCTTTTTAATCACAGCCGCATGATCACTCCACAACAAATCTGGGCCATGCGATGCTTTCTTCTTCCACACCAGGCTATACACGTTCGAACGCGTGAAAACCCAAACGCACGCCTATCAACCCTAATATCGCGACTACCCACGCTCACCACTACCCCGATCAAGCTCCGCCACGTGAAGCGCCACCACGAGCCCTGCCTTTGACTTGAACGTCATGCAACTCGGCCATCCCCAGGCCTCGAAAAACATGAACGAATGTGGGGCTTTACGGCGAAATTCCAGTCGATCTGCTTGCCTATATCCGATCACCACCGTTGATTTGTTAGATCTCATTACGATCTTCATCTTCGTAGTTGGAGACTTCTCGAATTAATGTGTGGATTGGAAGATAATTGAGATAGAAGATCGAGTATTCTCAGCCATTAAAAACAATTAGGGCCGGCTGAAGAAGAATGAGGGTTTGTTTGCAAAACAGAAATTCTGAGGCCTTTTATAGAAAATTGACGAAAACACTATTCATCGAAAATTTCCGAACTCCAAATCGAGCGTGCTGGCTGGCGTTTCTAAGGTATACCCCACGTTCCAAACGCAATGGAACGTGTTTCGGGAGCTAATTCGATCGTATGTGAGAGTTACGGAAATAAACGATCAAATTTAAAATGAAATCGATTAAAAACGATTTCTATGCGTTTTGGCTTGCCCCGGACAAACCGTACATCCGATTGACACGAAATTTGAAACCATACAATAATATAACATTACGGATCCGATGAAACTAGTTTCGTCGAAATCCGAGACTGTTTAAAAAATGGCTATTTTCACTCGTCGATTAAAAAATAAAATATTCAATTTTCACAAATTAACTTTTAATTCAATTTTAAAAGTTCTACAACATCATTATAACTCCAATATGATTTATTATAACTTTTTAAATAATTTTTAATCACATTTAATCAAATTATCAATTTTTTCTAGAATTCCAAATATTAAATTATCGATTTAATTATCCAATTAAATCCATATATTCGAAATTAAATTTATTCGACTAATAAATCTTACTTGTTAATATTTAAAATTAATTAAATATCTGAATTTCAAATGACAGAAATTCTGGGTCGTTACAAGTAGTCTATCCAGTATTAGCATACTCCCAAAATGGGGGCTACCCTCGATACTCCAAAGGCTACGGGAGAAATCACAACTCATAGTAAAGCTCGATATGGTAGGTGACACGGCACACAAGGCAATGCCAGGGTAGATATACCAATTACGCATCCGGACTGGTGGTGACGCATAGCATCCACTACCGCCCACCTCGAACATCACTCCCAAATCAAGGGGTGCACCCAATCAATCACAAGTAATAGAATGGTATCGAAGAAGTGTGTCCGATCAGAGGTGCTACCTCCTTGGCCCGTCGATCGCTCCTGTTTTAGCCACCTTATGCCGACTCACGGGAGTTGGGTCCACGTATATACCTTAGGATCGTCGCTACCATCCTACTTCATTCTAGAAACTCCACCGCGTACACAGTTGTCAAAGTGGTTTTCAGTATCGACAGAGAGTATGTCCATATCCGATCCCGATCTCTTTAACAACCAATCGTTATTATAACCCATGGATATTTATTTTCAAAACAGTATATGTACTTTCAAAACCAAAATATCATATCTATTTCAAACCATATCCTTTATTTTAAAATAGTATATACTTTCAAAACCAAATTATCATATCCACTTCCAAAATTAAACATTTAATTATAACATTGTGAAACCATAATAATTTAAAACCCATAGCACTCTAAAATGTAACTTTTATAACCATAGCAATTTGAAACATTACATTTTAGAAATAATGACATTTCGAAAACATAACCTTAGGTCATCGTAGCATTTTGGAAAAACGATACTTAAGAAATCATAGCAAGTTGGAAATGTAACCTTAGGGGATCATAGCGTTTTTGAAATGTAATATTTAAGAAATCCTAGAATTTTGGAATGTAATACTTTCCACTTTACCATTTTATATAATCCAAATGTTTATATACTTACAATTTTTACCATAGTTGTTTTATCACTTCTATTTTATTACACAAATTAATTAATTTTGATATTAAATAAACTAAAACTAAATTACTGAAATTTCCCATTTAAAGTTGAAATTCCTTATGTTAAGTTAATGTAACGTTTCGAGATTTTCGACTTCCGAAAATCGACATTAATACGTCCACTGTATCAACTGCCGAGCAATCGAATGCCAGAAAACCGAATTGTTATTTGTTAGTGAATATGAAATTGTTTTGTATTGTGTTGACTTATCGGTTGATTGTTTATAGATTCTGGTCGGTGCAGTCTAGCTAACTGTAATCGATAAGGGTTTCTAAACTCTTAAACAAGATGAACCGACACAGTATCATTTTAAATTGGGTAAATGAAATAATTTTACCTCGATTATATTTTGTATATAAAGGAAATAATTCTTTTAGAATTATTAAAGTGTATATAAAATTGAATTGTTTGGTTGTTGAAAATGTAAGAATATATATGAGTTAATAAAAGTTGTTTGAATAAGTTAAATAAAAACAACAATTGTAAAAGAATGAAGTATATAAGCAAATGAATTATTAAGTATGGAATTATAATTAATATGATTTGCAGTTGTGAAATAATCTTGTATAAGTAAAGTTAAATAGTGAAATTATACGAGAAAAGATTTATAAATGTGATTTATAAATAAAAGGGAAATTTTGAAAGAATATTAAGCACTGATTCACTACTGTTGCTGGGAAATAATAAGGGTGATGACTGCAGCATAATCAATATCATTTTCGAGTTTCTGTGTGATGGATTTGCTACCATAATAAATTGAAGTTTTGTTGTGATAAGCAAAATTTAAATTAAAATCCAAGTTGTAATTGATAAATATAAGTAAAATGAATTTTGAACTTATAATATGAAATTAAGAATTTAGCTTTGGTAAAAGTTAAATAGAATTTATTTTAGAATTGGAATCTGAATTGGATTTATAAGTGGAAATTTAAGTTAAGTTAAACAAATGATGTTTAATTGGAATATAACTTAAGTGATTGTAATGACCCGCCATTTTGGACAGTTTAAATCGACAAATCAAACACACATGTCGATTCCAAACCATTCAAAAGGGCGGATGGTTAATGGGGTAATAAGAAAAGAAGAGAAAAGGAACAAAACAATCACAGAATCTCGCAGCGGAAAGATAAAATATAATAATCAAATAAACAGTTCATGAAGCTGTTTAATATACTTTTGATTATCATTTATACATCATTTATCAGAGTTATACATATACAATAGAACAAATAAAATAATGCAGCAGACAGCATGATGCAAAGATAATACTAGTAATACTATACCAAATCTTCGTCCTCCAGAATAGATCTTCGAAAATCTGAAAAACTCAGGACTGACCCGAGCGTAATGAAAAGACAAAACACTCGAGTCAGGACTAAAACATCCTTATGTAAGTTAAATCAATCGTAAATAAAGATGAGTGTAACGGCGTTAGAGATGTTTACGGGGTTTGACATCTCCTATCCAGTGTCGACGTGCGTGCAATAACTCAAGAGATGTTACGGGATTTTCCATCACTTAAGGATCCGTTAAACTATCTACTATGTAGTACAATACGCTATTATACAATAATGTCTATCATAAAGTAAAATATCAAACTAGCGTTAAGCCATGGCCCATTCCACCCTTAACACATTTATATTCCCAAGAGCATATACAAGACCGTAGTTTCCCCAAAACCGGAAGTCACCAGAGGGCAATCCATATACTAAAGGTACAAACCAAAACGTAGTGGTCGCGAATAGGATAATCAGTATGACAAGGTACATGAGGCGATACCAACTAGGATACTAGTAGTTGCGTGATCCGGACTGATGTTGAGCATAGCAGCTACTACCTCAACACCGCGAAACAACACTCCCAAATCAAGGGGTGCACCCAAATCGAATCACAAATGTAATAGATATGGTATCGAAGAAGTGTGTCCGCTAGAGATGGCGAACCTCAATGGCCCGGCGCGGCTCCTGTTTTAGTCATGTCAGGGGTCATCCAATATCGTTCTCTTTCTTCAGTCAACGCGTTCACCAAACCATCCACTTCATTCTGGATCGACACTCCGCGTATAATAGTTATTAAAGTGGTTTTCGGTATCGACAGAGAGTATGTCCATATCCGATCCTGGCCTCTTTAATAACTACGTATTATTACACCAATGGCTCTTTTACATTTCAAATCGATTCATAATTGATATCAAAATACCATATTCGCTTCAAAATCAAATCCGTTTCAAATATCATCATATCTCTTTAGAATGTAAGGTTTCGTTTCAAAAAATCATTTTTCGCCTCAATATCTAATTTCGATTTCCAAATCGTTTCGGATTTCAATTTAGGTTGCAACTCCATTTTAACCCAATTCGCATTTAAATTCAAGATTTAAACATAAACATTTCACCTTATTGACCAGCTTGAAATTTTAGAAAAATAGTTTTAAATAGTTTAAATAATTAAAGTAGTTAAAATACTTAAAGTTTTAAAACGGATTTAAAATAGATAAATTAGTTTAAAATAATTCAAATTGGGTTAAGTAGATTTAAAATAGATTAAAATAGTTTAAGTATTCAAAAATGGTTTATATAACTGAGTAATTTGGAAAACAAAAATAAAACAGCTTCAAAACCAAACCATTTCAATTATAACTTCCAAATTCAAAACAATTTCAATTTCCCTTCTACCGATTCAATTTCGATTTCGATTCAATCAACGTCAACTTTGACTTCAAATTTATTCAATTTATATTCACTTTCAATTAATTCAATTTCAATTTATATAGATTTGGAGCTTGATTTTTCAATAATATCCATTTATAACACTTAACAAATTATCGACCAATATTCAAGTTTAAGTCCAAATTTCAAATATGATTCAATTTCAAGCTCAATTTCAAGATATCATTTTATATCACTTTTACTTAGTAATACTCAAAGCTCGAAATAATGTTCAATCTTTAAAACAAATAGATTTCCGAAATTCAATCATATCCCAATTTTTACACTTCAAAGTCTCAACTTACATTATTTAACAATTTCTTTTAACCAAAATTTATTTCAACATTCCAAACTCAAATTTTTGCGATAAATTCGATTTCTATAAATTGATTTTATTTATAACTTTTAAATCAAAACGTTTAAATAAATTTCAAATCGACGATTTTAAAAATTATTAATTTAGCCAATCCAGTGTCCGTATATAATTTTCTATCCTATGGCCAAGTGATTAGTTATTTCAATTAAATGTCAGGGATGAATATATATCACTTAAACAAAATCACAGTGTCATATGTATGCATAGCAGTATATATATAAGCAAGTAAACATCCAACATTTAAATATCAACCAATAACATCTATCGAAATACATCATCCAATAGATAATACAATTCATGGCAATTTCATAGTTATCAATGTCAGGTAATTCAATCGCAATTCAATTTTAATTTCAATTTAACTGTCAATTTAAATTTTCAACGGTTAATTCAAATGACAATCTATATGACAATTAAATTTTATCAAACAACGACAAATAAAATCATAACACTTCATAATGTCAAATTTAACTAGCATAAAGATATTTAGTACGTTGTGAGCGTTATAGAACACTCACCTTGATTTTACGATTTTAAGTCAAGTCGAACGACGTTCGATTCAACCTAAATTTTTCACGAGCTCCAAACACTCCCAAATCTGCACTACAGTGAAGCTCTCGTCACTGCGATTCCAACGTCGCCAGTTTCGTCTGATTCTGATAACGTATGAAGGAGTTACACAATTTTAAAGTTATCAATATTTTATGTTAAAGAAAATTAATAAACTAACACCACTTCACCCAAATTACAACACTGCCATTCTTCCCCAAACCATTGCCTGTACATGCTTATCCCCAAACCCATACTAACCGTGCATGTCCATGAGTGATACGGAGCTAGGGTACCTAAATCGACGAACCGACAACGCCACGCTCTCCCTCTCGCCAAACTCGACTTTACCATACCAATTTCTTCAAGCTCGCACTCACCAGGGTTGTAATATCCTGGAAATTTGGGGCAATATCAATTTAATAATCTGTTTAAATAATTAAATTGATTTGATAATCTTTGATAACAAATTTGAATTGGTTTAATAATCTAATTTAATGGATATTTAATTAGTGAATTTATCTTTTAGAAATTAATAAAATGATTTCTATTTATAATATATTTATATGTGTGCATATATATATTGTAAATAGATTGGCCTTGGTTTGAAATTTAATAAATGAATAAAGTCTTGTTTTTAAATAAATAGATTTTAATGTAAATAGAATTGTTATTTAAAATGGAATGTGTTGTTTTAATCTAACTTTAAATTGGATTTTTAAATATAATTTGAAATTGAATGTAAATTAATTTTGAAATTCAAAAGAGGTAATATTTAAATATTTGGATTTTTAAATATATAATTGGTTTTTATTTCTTTTAAAAATTATCTATATATATATAAATAAGTAATAAGTGTTTAATAAATTAAGAAAAGGATTTTTACATTTAAAATAAATACTAATAAATTAAAGAGACATGTGTAAATTTCTAAGGCTTTAATATTACATGTGTTAAGAAATTAAGATATAAGAAAGACAAGTGTCATTTTGTTCTAATTTTTCTTTTTATTAAATCATTTATACTCATAAAAACATGTTTCCACTCTCTTCCTTTCTTTCTAATCTCCATTTTCTAAACTGAAATTCGTTTTCCACTTTTAAAGGCAAAACCAGAAAATAAAATTTACATTCCTCTCAAAACAAAATGTGTTCATACTCAAATCTGAAAATCAGAAATCAACTCCTCAAATCCAGAAATCAAATTCAACAACCTGTAGTTCATTTTCCAAATCAAAAGATCAACCTATAACCAAGTTGCAAATCTAAAATCAATGGCCTGCAAACATTCTTTTCAAAACTAAAATTCTTTTTCAATACTAAAGCAACCTGTCTGCATTCAATTGCAATCTGGAAAACAACTCAAGGTCTTCTGTCTACATTCATTTTCAACCTGGAAGCAACATGCATGCAGTTTTAAATTCAATAAGTTAAGCTCCATCAACTCAAGTTTTTTTTATCAAAAAGGAGCATGCAAGTTTACAGTCTTCAAAGGTTAAACTGCCTCTGTTCATCTCCTTTAAATCAAGTGAGTAACTTCACTATTAAACTTAAAGTATAAGTTAGTTTGAATATTATGGCTGTGATTAATACTGTGTTAGTGAAGTATGTTTGCATGATTATAATTGCTGAAGTATATTATATACAGGCATGTGAATATTTATAACTTTTCTGTTTACAGTGTCTCTGTTTATGTCTTGATTTAAATTCAAATTCTTTCATTTAATCTTCGTTTAGACTTAAGACTTAGAAGAACATTGTTTGTTTCATTCCAACCTCTAGTTTAGGATTGACTTAAGTTAAAAGGCATTATTAATGATTCAGGAACTCAAGAAAACAGTGCCAACTTTAAATATGACAAAAATTCGAACTATATAATTTGCGAATTCCGGTGTGTAAATGGAATTCTTGTACTTCAATATGATGTTTAAAGGTTAAATCATCATTTTTAAAATGGGAATAAAGGAGCAGTTCGAGTTTGTTCGAATTTAGTATATTTGGCGAATCCTGGTGATTGAAGAATCAATGGAGATTGGGGTTTCGCGTAGAGGTGGAGGGGCTTACGAGAATGCAGGGAAAAATACTGGGTGGTTGAACGAAGTGTGGGGGTGATGGCAGAAGACATTAGAAGTATGGTGACCTAGTTTGGACGGGGCTGATGTTTTCGCCTCGTTCATCGCCGTTCGTCGATCGAGTGGCTCTCACTGGTGGGGTTTGGTAAAGGGGTCGATGACGAGACCATGGCCGGAGGCGCTAGTGGTCTAATGGTCAAAACGACGAGTATTTGACGTGGACAGGTTTGTGGTGGGAGGCTACGAGTGTTTCCAGGCTTTGGGTTTTTGCGCGAAATTTCGTTCGAATTGAACTGGAGTGGATCGGAGGGTCGGAGGTGGAACTGGGAATGATCGTCGATAAGTTCGACGGCGTCGCGGCGACCGGAGCTGGCAGACGACCGTGTGCACGTGTACGGTGATTTGTTTCTGGTGGATTGATTTTTGTGGTTGGTTTTCGAGTTGGAATTAAATGACTCGAAGGAAATGGTCGATTTTATCTGGGGTACTCGAAGTGATTGGAGAGGCTCGGGTTGATGTAGGTTGATCGAAGCAGGTTCGTGTCTTTCTCGGGGAAGCTGCAAGTATTACTCGAAGTCGTGCTCGGGAAAATGGGGACTTGGCTCGGGTTCGTTGCAGAGAAACTCGTGTGGGTTAAACTGTTTTTAAAATTTTAAAAACATAACAAAGTTTAATAAAGAGGGGAAGGGAAAAACTCGAAGCTGGTCACGCGGTTTCCAGTTTTTACTCGGAGAAGTTTAGATAAGGCTCGGGTAGGTTTTGTTTGCAGTTTTTAAACCCAGACAGAGTTTTTAAATTTTAAATTGAGTTTAAAATGTTAAGTAGGATTTAAAACAAAATTTTAAATCAGATTTTAAAGGTATGGATTCAGTTTATTAATATCCTAGTTAATTAAACAAGTTATAACTATTTATAATGTTTTAACAAATATAAAAGGTTGAAAGTATAATTTAAAAAGTTTTGAATTTTTAAATGAATTGGTTTAAAACTCTTTAAGTTCTTTTAAATGATAAATGTTTCTTTAACAAGGGTTTATAAATTTAATTTAAATTTGGTTAAAGTTAAACTTGTAATTATTTTAAATCTTTAATTTAAAATGAATTAAAAGAAAGATTTTAAGGTAAAATGTTTAAAGATCTTTGTTAATAATAATTAAAGTTGTTATAAAGGTTAATACTTTAATTTAGAGATTAATTAAAGTTTAATGATTAAAGATTCATTAAATTAATAAGGTAATTAAAGAATAATTTAATAATTTAATTAATTAAAGGTTTAGTGTTAATTAATTAAATAATTAGGATTATAAATTAATTAATTAAGGTTAATTAATTTGGAATTAAGAATCATTTATTTATATAAGTATAGATTATTAATAAATGATTAGAAATTAATCAAGTGATTAAAGATTAATTAAGAAATTAATTTAGTAATTAGAGATTAATTAATTGGTAATTAAGAATTAATTAATAATGGTTGATTTAAGTTTAATTACTTAAATAAAAGAATTGTTAATAATTAATGAGAGATCATTAATTAGGGATTATTAAATAATTGATTAATATGATTAATTTTAATAATCAATTAGATTTATTAATCAAAATGAAATTGGTTAAGTAGAATTACTTAAATGTAATTAATGAAGTGTAATTACTTAGGAAGTAATTAAAGGTAATTACTGGATGTAATTAATTAAAGGAGATTTAATAATGAAAGTAATTTGAGTTAATTACTTTGAATAATTAATCAAGGGATTAATTAAAAGATAATTAATTAAGGGGTAATTAATTTATGTAATGAAGTAATTAAGGGTAGTTAATTACTAAATGAGATTAATCAAAGGTGATTAATAAATGTGACTAATTAATTATCAAATGTAATTAATTTAAATAAGATAATTAATTAAGAGTAATTAAGGATGTAATTAAGAATTGATTAATTAAGATTAATTAATAAATAATAAGTGATTAAAGTAATTAATTAATTGTAATTAATTAAGGATTAAGATAATTAAGTATAATTAATTAATTAATGAAGTAATTAAAGATTAATTACTGAATGGTTTAAGATAATTAATTTGTGAAATTAATTAAGTATTAATTACTTAAAGTAATTAAAGGATTATTAATCAGGAATGATTAATTAAGATGGATACTTAGAGTAATGATTAATTAATTGGTTTAATTAATAATTAAGTAAGCAGGATTTATAGAATGAAGTAATTAGTTTAATTCACTTTAAATTAATTAGATGATATAAATCATTGCTTAAGGATGGATGAACGAGATTGAATGTATTTCATTGTTTGATATCTCTGATGAGATATGATTGATATATGATATGGATGTTTGGTTGAATTATAATGATAATGTGAATTATCTGTTTGGGATGATAATGTAGATTATCTATTGAATTATCTATCTTTGTGTATATAGATAAGAATTGAATTGTTTTAACCTTAAAACAACTTGGCCCTTAAAAGATACGTTTTGGATTTCAATGAGACCGGGATCGGGTTTGCTACATTACAGCGTGATAGGGGGTTCTCGCTTCGCGGTTTGGTGGCGAACGGGAGACTCTTACCCCTACATGTCCCATTGAGGGGTTGGTTGCGAGTCGAGAGGCTGGCCGTAAAAGCAAATTCGAGGTACCAATGTAAGCCACGGTGGGGCTGGGATGGTTGAAAAGCCTACCAGTTGAGGCCGCTGTTGATGGTTGAAAAGCCTAGACCGTTACATTTGGTATCAGAGCGAGGTTGAGCGAATGCCTAAGCTTTTGGTTAAGTGAATATCAGAACACTAGGTTGAGTGAATACCTAGGTTCGGAAGGATTGTTCATTAGAGACAGGATCTGTAGCAACCTGTTTGAGTCCGAGTGTATATATATATATATGAGAGCGCGTATTTGTTAGTTATATAAAATGGTTTTATATTGTGTTAATTGATCGGTTGAGTGGTATATGGATTCTGGTCAATACGAGTAGCTAACGTTATTGATAGGGATCTCTAAACACTTGGACCAGGCCAACGGACACAATATTGTTTTAAAAAGGGTAGATGAAATAATTTTACCCAGATATATTTTCTATATATAAAAAGTATCATTTTAAATGTATATGGTATTTGTAATGATTGGTTGAGATGATAACAATTTATCATCTAGGATTAGGAGTCTGAGTGTTGAGGTTGGAAGTGTATTTGTCGAGACTGTAGACCTAATACCGTCTCGAGTGAACTTTACAGTTGTGTAAGGATTTCACAATCTCTGAAGGAAACCTGTTAAGGTTCAGAGTTTATCTTTGAAGTTGGATGAGTAGAGTTGGATCTGTCGGTTGGGCAGAAGCGAGTGATAGTATCTTGGTATCTTCTGGAAGAAGTAGCTGTGTGATGAGATGCAGTGACTATGGATGTTCCCAAAGATGTTTTCTTTGGAACAAGTTAATGAAGTGTGTCTGTTTCGGTGTTGTGGCTGAGTTCAGCAGGGTGTTTCTGTTTGGTTTGGGTTTCGAGTTTCTCGAAGAGCTTTGGATTGAGAAGTCTTTGGCATCTGTGGCAGTAGTGCAGCTCGGAGTATTCTGTGTGTTGGCAGTAAGTTTTCCTGGATGAGCAGTTTTCTGAAGAAGGAGTTCAGAAGCAGCAGAGTGGATCCATTTCTTCGATAGATTGGATAGTTAAGTATAAGATGTTCTAATTGGTAAAGAGAGAACAGTTTTCTTTGCAGTTAGGCTGGGTTGATCGCAAAGGTGACTTGCGATAGTTTGAGTATTCTTTTGAGTTATCTGAGATTTTCTGGGATGTGTTGTCCAGTTTGTGCTTGTATTCTTCATCATCATTTTCATTCTACTCCAGATCAGAGTGGTGCAGCGAAAGCAGTTTGGCGAGTGCTCCTGTTTGTCTTTTCCAGATAGGAGAAGTTAGTTCAGTCTTCTGATGTTTGTGAGTAGAGTTGGTGTTCTTGGTCTTGGTTGATCTTAAGGGGATCATTGTGTTGGATTGTTTTTGGTCTAGTTTGTTTCTAGAAGCATCAGCGAAGGTTGAGTTGATCAGGAAGGATTTGTAGGCAGCCCAGGATCGTCTGAAAGATTTTGTGGATAAGAGACGGAGGAATTTTGGAATTCGAAGTTGGAAACTTCGTTGTGGTTGAAGTTTTCTCTGGTAAAAGGGAGCTATAAGATTGGGTAAGTCTGGGAAGTCAGCTCCGAGTTGTTTTGGATCTTTTCTGTGTTCTGATTTGGATAAGACTTTGATCTACAAGGTTGAATTGTCAGTTGGATAACTGGAATTCAATGTATTTTACGTATCTCCGAGGAAGTACGTGTTTGATCTATCTCTGGTTTTAGAACCAGCAGTTCTGGAGGAATTAGTTATTGAGTCAGACTCGTCTGTAGTCTGATATTCTGTTTAGTTTTGTAGATCTAAATGAGTAGGAGCTCTATAGCTTAGTAGTATTGGTTGTTTGGATTGTTTGTAGAGCGAGTATCCCGGTATATATATACTTGGGGAAACTCGAGGAAATTCTATTCAGAATTTTTCGCTGGATAGTTAGAATTGTTTGATTGGATGAATTGGTTGCTATGGTTGTTAGCATATGGATGATAATATTTGCTTGTGATTTAAATAGATTATTAAATTACCTTTGATTTAAATTTCGGGGACGAAATTATTTTAAGGGGGGAGGAATGTAATATCCCGGAAATTTGGGGCAATATCAATTTAATAATCTGTTTAAATAATTAAATTGATTTGATAATCTTTGATAACAAATTTGAATTGGTTTAATAATCTAATTAAATGGATATTTAATTAGTGAATTTATCTTTTAGAAATTAATAAAATGATTTCTATTTATAATATATTTATATGTGTGCATATATATATTGTAAATAGATTGGCTTTGGTTTGAAATTTAATAAATGAATAAAGTCTTGTTTTTAAATAAATAGATTTTAATGTAAATAGAATTGTTATTTAAAATGGAATGTGTTGTTTTAATCTAACTTTAAATTGGATTTTTAAATATAATTTGAAATTGAATGTAAATTAATTTTGAAATTCAAAAGAGGTAATATTTAAATATTTGGATTTTTAAATATATAATTGGTTTTTATTTCTTTTAAAAATTATCTATATATATATAAATAAGTAATAAGTGTTTAATAAATTAAGAAAAGGATTTTTACATTTAAAATAAATACTAATAAATTAAAGAGACATGTGTAAATTTCTAAGGCTTTAATATTACATGTGTTAAGAAATTAAGATATAAGAAAGACAAGTGTCATTTTGTTCTAATTTTTCTTTTTATTAAATCATTTATACTCATAAAAACATGTTTCCACTCTCTTCCTTTCTTTCTAATCTCCATTTTCTAAACTGAAATTCGTTTTCCACTTTTAAAGGCAAAACCAGAAAATAAAATTTACATTCCTCTCAAAACAAAATGTGTTCATACTCAAATCTGAAAATCAGAAATCAACTCCTCAAATCCAGAAATCAAATTCAACAACCTGTAGTTCATTTTCCAAATCAAAAGATCAACCTATAACCAAGTTGCAAATCTGAAATCAATGGCCTGCAAACATTCTTTTCAAAACTAAAATTCTTTTTCAATACTAAAGCAACCTGTCTGCATTCAATTGCAATCTGGAAATAAGAATCTGGAAAACAACTCAAGGTCTTCTGTCTACATTCATTTTCAACCTGGAAGCAACATGCATGCAGTTTTAAATTCAATAAGTTAAGCTCCATCAACTCAAGTTTTTTTTATCAAAAAGGAGCATGCAAGTTTACAGTCTTCAAAGGTTAAACTGCCTCTGTTCATCTCCTTTAAATCAAGTGAGTAACTTCACTATTAAACTTAAAGTATAAGTTAGTTTGAATATTATGGCTGTGATTAATACTGTGTTAGTGAAGTATGTTTGCATGATTATAATTGCTGAAGTATATTATATACAGGCATGTGAATATTTATAACTTTTCTATTTACAGTGTCTCTGTTTATGTCTTGATTTAAATTCAAATTCTTTCATTTAATCTTCGTTTAGACTTAAGACTTAGAAGAACATTGTTTGTTTCATTCCAACCTCTAGTTTAGGATTGACTTAAGTTAAAAGGCATTATTAATGATTCAGGAACTCAAGAAAACAGTGCCAACTTTAAATATGACAAAAATTCGAACTATATAATTTGCGAATTCCGGTGTGTAAATGGAATTCTTGTACTTCAATATGATTTTTAAAGGTTAAATCATCATTTTTAAAATGGGAATAAAGGAGCAGTTCGAGTTTGTTCGAATTTAGTATATTTGGCGAATCCTGGTGATTGAAGAATCAATGGAGATTGGGGTTTCGCGTAGAGGTGGAGGGGCTTACGAGAATGCAGGGAAAAATACTGGGTGGTTGAACGAAGTGTGGGGGTGATGGCAGAAGACATTAGAAGTATGGTGACCTAGTTTGGACGGGGCTGATGTTTTCGCCTCGTTCATCGCCGTTCGTCGATCGAGTGGCTCTCACTGGTGGGGTTTGGTAAAGGGGTCGATGACGAGACCATGGCCGGAGGCGCTAGTGGTCTAATGGTCAAAACGACGAGTATTTGACGTGGACAGGTTTGTGGTGGGAGGCTACGAGTGTTTCCAGGCTTTGGGTTTTTGCGCGAAATTTCGTTCGAATTGAACTGGAGTGGATCGGAGGGTCGGAGGTGGAACTGGGAATGATCGTCGATAAGTTCGACGGCGTCGCGGCGACCGAAGCTGGCAGACGACCGTGTGCACATGTACGGTGATTTGTTTCTGGTGGATTGATTTTTGTGGTTGGTTTTCGAGTTGGAATTAAATGACTCGAAGGAAATGGTCGATTTTATCGGGGGTACTCGAAGTGATTGGAGAGGCTCCGGTTGATGTAGGTTGATCGAAGCAGGTTCGTGTCTTTCTCGGGGAAGCTGCAAGTATTACTCGAAGTCGTGCTCGGGGAAATGGGGACTTGGCTCGGGTTCGTTGCAGAGAAACTCGTGTGGGTTAAACTGTTTTTAAAATTTTAAAAACATAACAAAGTTTAATAAAGAGGGGAAGGGAAAAACTCGAAGCTGGTCACGCGGTTTCCAGTTTTTACTCGGAGAAGTTTAGATAAGGCTCGGGTAGGTTTTGTTTGCAGTTTTTAAACCCAGACAGAGTTTTTAAATTTTAAATTGAGTTTAAAATGTTAAGTAGGATTTAAAACAAAATTTTAAATCAGATTTTAAAGGTATGGATTCAGTTTATTAATATCCTAGTTAATTAAACAAGTTATAACTATTTATAATGTTTTAACAAATATAAAAGGTTGAAAGTATAATTTAAAAAGTTTTGAATTTTTAAATGAATTGGTTTAAAACTCTTTAAGTTCTTTTAAATGATAAATGTTTCTTTAACAAGGGTTTATAAATTTAATTTAAATTTGGTTAAAGTTAAACTTGTAATTATTTTAAATCTTTAATTTAAAATGAATTAAAAGAAAGATTTTAAGGTAAAATGTTTAAAGATCTTTGTTAATAATAATTAAAGTTGTTATAAAGGTTAATACTTTAATTTAGAGATTAATTAAAGTTTAATGATTAAAGATTCATTAAATTAATAAGGTAATTAAAGAATAATTTAATAATTTAATTAATTAAAGGTTTAGTGTTAATTAATTAAATAATTAGGATTATAAATTAATTAATTAAGGTTAATTAATTTGGAATTAAGAATCATTTATTTATATAAGTATAGATTATTAATAAATGATTAGAAATTAATCAAGTGATTAAAGATTAATTAAGAAATTAATTTAGTAATTAGAGATTAATTAATTGGTAATTAAGAATTAATTAATAATGGTTGATTTAAGTTTAATTACTTAAATAAAAGAATTGTTAATAATTAATGAGAGATCATTAATTAGGGATTATTAAATAATTGATTAATATGATTAATTTTAATAATCAATTAGATTTATTAATCAAAATGAAATTGGTTAAGTAGAATTACTTAAATGTAATTAATGAAGTGTAATTACTTAGGAAGTAATTAAAGGTAATTACTGGATGTAATTAATTAAAGGAGATTTAATAATGAAAGTAATTTGAGTTAATTACTTTGAATAATTAATCAAGGGATTAATTAAAAGATAATTAATTAAGGGGTAATTAATTTATGTAATGAAGTAATTAAGGGTAGTTAATTACTAAATGAGATTAATCAAAGGTGATTAATAAATGTGACTAATTAATTATTAAATGTAATTAATTTAAATAAGATAATTAATTAAGAGTAATTAAGGATGTAATTAAGAATTGATTAATTAAGATTAATTAATAAATAATAAGTGATTAAAGTAATTAATTAATTGTAATTAATTAAGGATTAAGATAATTAAGTATAATTAATTAATTAATGAAGTAATTAAAGATTAATTACTGAATGGTTTAAGATAATTAATTTGTGAAATTAATTAAGTATTAATTACTTAAAGTAATTAAAGGATTATTAATCAGGAATGATTAATTAAGATGGATACTTAGAGTAATGATTAATTAATTGGTTTAATTAATAATTAAGTAAGCAGGATTTATAGAATGAAGTAATTAGTTTAATTCACTTTAAATTAATTAGATGATATAAATCATTGCTTAAGGATGGATGAATGAGATTGAATGTATTTCATTGTTTGATATCTCTGATGAGATATGATTGATATATGATATGGATGTTTGGTTGAATTATAATGATAATGTGAATTATCTGTTTGGGATGATAATGTAGATTATCTATTGAATTATCTATCTTTGTGTATATAGATAAGAATTGAATTGTTTTAACCTTAAAACAACTTGGCCCTTAAAAGATACGTTTTGGATTTCAATGAGACCGGGATCGGGTTTCCGTATACCGGTATTCCAGGTCTGGAGACCCGAATACCACATCGATCCAAATTTACGATAGGTCGTGAATCTCAAGTGAAGATGAAGATTCAGAGTGCAAGGGTTATTGTCGTTAACTCTGAGGGTGATTCCAAAACGAGTGTAACGAGATAATGCCTTCGGTTTCGTTCGAACCCGGAACGAACTTGTATGGATTGAATGCTTTCAGCACATCGTCAGGTGGACGATGAGCATTCTAAGTGATATGTTCTGATTAAAGGTAATCGTAACCTCAAGCCTCATCAACCGGGAATGGCTAAAACAGGGGAGGTGCAGCAAGGCTTCGTGGGTAGCACCCACTGAGAGCAAGATAGATCCCTGTCTAGAGGTCCCTTTTATTTTTATTCGTCTTAGTGTGTGGTTGGTCGCGCCAACTACGGGATTATCTTGTTCGGGATTATCCAGTAAGGGATGGTTCCGGCTTTGTGTTGCAGGGGAGCGGGCGTACTCCTCGGTACGGTGATCTAGGCCACGTACTGTGACGGGCGGTACCCCAGTAGCCCTGCCATTGTATGGAATCCAAACTCCAATAAGTGCCGTACGTATTAGTTGTGCCCAACTATGTTGGAATGTGAGATGTAAGCATTTCAGCTATTTCTGTATTTTACTTGAAAACCCTAGACCCTATTATAATAAAATCAGATTTCCTATCAAATGTTTTGGTTAGCGTAAGGTAAAAACTTACCCATGTTTATTTGTGGGGAGTCTTACGTGATACCTTTTCTTTCTAAAGGTTTTGAAGTTAAGCAAGTTTAACCTGTTACTCACACCAGACCCATGTCTGACCCAAGTTGTTTATTTCTGTTTTATAAACTCTTGGGTACTCAAATTTTTACGAGTAGCCAAGGGATTCAGGTTTAGCTTTGACGAATTGTGGAGGAGCAATGGAGCAGGAGGCTTTAGCGTTGTAGATATATATAGTAGTTCCGCTGTGTCTGTATCTCTGTAGTGTATTGAGTTGTAATGTCTAGACAGATGTTATAACTGTCTAGTAAGTGATGTATATGCCGTGTAACTCTGTAAAGTGTTGTATACTATGTAATAGTATATGTTATTAATATAATTTATTCGTTCCGTTGTGAGATCGTTGTTGTTGTTTCTTTCTTTCTTCTCTTCTTTTCTATTTTCTACCCCTTTCTTTCTTATTAATGATTCGACTTTCTGTGGAGAAAAGCCGGGTCGTTACAAGGGTCCACGCGACTTCTGTCCTCCCTCACATGCGTGCCCAGGTCGCACTCCCCCTTACGCAACCGCACCACCCAAAACTTCCACCCTAGATGCTATTTTCGATGGCGAACTCGAATCCAAAGCCCAAATCCCCAATCGCGCTCTAAATCATCGTGAAATGCAAACCCTAGCTCACTAACTCTATCTCGAGCTTGATAAAAAGGCAGTCGCACCCTCTAAAAAGATTGCAGATCGAAGAGAAAGCGAAAATAGGATTTTACAAACAAGTTTGGGATTTTTTTATTGAGCACTTTGGAAGATATTCATTTTTGAAGTTTGAAGTTCATTTTCCTCCTACTGATGCTCGGTCATGCTCTTCAAAAAGGAGGAAAAAGATGCCTTGCGTGCAGCAGGCTAGCTACAGTGTTTTGAGGTGAGATAAAGCAGCTGAAAAGAAGTTTGACTGATTAATTTATTAATTTTTAAAAATTTAAAATGTCTCAATCTACACAACTAAAAATATCGAACTCCTATCGAGGTGTGCCGCCAGGCGTTTATAATATTTTACCTGCATTCCGAACACAATGGAACGTGTTTTGGAGGCTAATTTGATCGTATGTGGAAGATAGCATTTTGAATCGAATTAAAATATTAAATTTTCGATATTTAGTTCAACGCGTTTCTAACCCGTATGACCAAACGATAACTCCAAATGCTCTAAAATTTGAAATCCGATAATAATACACTATTATGGATCTAATGGAACTAATTTCGTCGAATTCCGAGACTGTGCCTCGGAAGGCTATTTTTACTCGTCGATTAAAATATAAAATTTCAATTTCCAGTTATTCACCTTTTAAATCCAATTTTAAGTGTTAGCAAATTTCATTGTTGTTTAAATAAACTTTACATACATTTCCGGTTTCATTTCCAATCATATTATATTCAGAATTCTATTGTTCAAATATTTGCAATATTAAATTTTAAACAATTTTGATTATCCAGAAATCACTCTTTTGCAATATTTGAAAATGAACTTATAAGATTTAACTTTTTAAAACAAATTCAAATTATAGAATGACTATTTTCATTATATAGTTATTCAATTATTCAGTTAATTCCAAATATTAAATTTAAACAATTTAACCGTTCAATATTCAACAAAATTTAATATTGGATTTTAAATGAATTCTCATTACTAATCAATTACTTTATTACATCCAATGAATTCCACATTATTATTTAACTTCAGTTATTGATTATAAACCCAGTTAATATATAAAATTTCATTTCAGTTTCAATTGGTTTCCAAATTCAATTCGACCGACTGAATAAACAAGTAACCTATAATAATTATCACCATTTACTTTTAATCACACTTATAAGTTTATTATTTAGAACAAGTGTCCCAATTCCCTATATAATACTAATTTATTCCATTCCCGATGACTACATATTATTTCAATTGATTTGGGATTTCATTCAATTCATAAGTAATTAACAATCTTTTACAATGCAGTTTTCCATTATAAATCCAATATAAAAGATTATATTAGATTCAGCGTTCAATTATATTGTAATTCAAATTCAAGTTATTTAATTCCAAATGAATTCTTTTATTTCGATTTACACTTTCATTATTGAATCAACCATTTACTTATACATTATTACCAATAGTTTATAATTCATTTACTTTCATTTTCTTCAGCTATCATCTTATTTAAATTCACAGTAATATTAAATTACATTCATTTACGTTGATTTCCATATTATAACTTCAATATTAAATGTAACATTTTATTTATTTCGTTGTTTACAATCAAATTCAATTCAATTCAATTACTTGTTACATTCAAATTTAAATCTTTACTTACGTTCAATTACAAGTTAACATCTTAACCGAATTACAGTTTCAGTTATTATCTGCTTTCAATCAACTGTAATATTAAGTTACATTTATTTATATTAGTTTCAATAACATAAACTTCCATTATTAAATCTACCATTTTATTTATTCTTTGTTTACAATCATAACCAATTTGGTTTACAATCAAATTCAATTCATTATTTACATTCACTACAAGTTAACATCCATGTTTAATTTACAAATAAGTTATTCCAGAATTCAGTTTTGTATTTTAACTTGTAATTCACATTTAACAACATAATTTTTATTTCCTTCGGATTCTTTTATCCAAAATTTTCATTTTAATTCGTATTTTTAAAGTGTTAAAAATACGGGTCGTTACATTCTCCCCCACTTAAAACTTTTCATCCTCGAAAAGGAAAAAGAAGGGAAAAGAAACTAAGTAAAGAATTCAACATTTGATATATTTTATTCAAAATTATCAACTTATAAAACAATGAAATTCCATTTAAAAGTCATAGCTACGCTTCCACTAAGTTACTCCGAACGGCTTTCTAAATTTAAAATTAGTTATCAAAACAAGTTATAAATTTAAAAATTGAAAAAAAATTCTAACACCCGGATTTACGAAAAATTTCGGCAGAGTCTCCTTTGCGCGGCTCGATCGGTACAACTACAAAATGCCTCTACGGGCCCCAAACCAACAAAAGAAAAATCAAAAGCCAAGTGGCTCATCAAAAATCACCAAATCCAATGACAAAATAAACATGTACCTTTTGTCGGGCAATCCACATTTTCTTGATTTTAAATGCCTGCATCTCATTTACCAATGATATCCAATTATGCAATTTAAAAGAATCATTTTATATTTGGCCTCTTCAATTTCTAATATTAGCTTTAATTAAGTCCGTAAGCTGTACATATATCATTCGTGAGCAATATCAAATCTAATCGCCTATTCGATCACACAATTTCACTTCCAACTAGTATCGTTCACACGACTCTCTAGTGCGGACTCAGATTTGGTTCCTTGATTGGAAACTGTCACTCTCCTTGCATAGCCATATACTATGATAGAGAATTCCAGAATCAAATCAAAAATCCATATCCAGGGTTCGCCGTCGAGAATCGAGTGAAAAATCCTAACTTGGACCGATATAAATTATCTCAAAATTTTGTGCTCGAATGTGGATCAAATCGTTATGCGAATAGAATAATACTTGTACAACTTACGTATTACCTTTCAATAGATTTCAATACAATGTATCTATATTATATTTCTTTTGCTTACCTTCATTTCATTTACAGTTAATGATTTATAGTATAATATTCATATCCCTAATTTACTTGGTATCTATTTCTTTACCAAGTATATTCTTTAATACTACCATTTCTTAAACATTATTCGATAGAATTTACTTACTCAAGTCCATTTTTAAACATTATAAAATTTTAAATTCCTTTCCAATTGATTCTTAGCCATGCCAAATTCTTTGGTTTACATTTACTTCATATTCAAAGTTTCATTGAACCAACTTGAATTTAAATTAGTGAATGTAAACTAATTGAAAATGAAGAAATGAATGTCGTTGTATATGAATTGGTTGTAAACAATTACAAGTGATGTTGAAATTATATAAGTTGCTTATAAACCTTGTTTAGTATGCATTTCTTTTAATATGCATGTGTTGTAGTTGTTTAAAAGAGTAAAATGTTAATAATTTTATATATATGTCACTTACGTGTTTAAATTGAGTAAGTACAGGTGCCGTGGCTGCCGTTCGGCTGGTTGGGTTGCGCTAAAATGCTTAATAAATAACTGCTTTGCTTAAAAATGCTAAAAAGGTACGCCTACGCAATAAAAATAGGAAATATGAACTGTTTTTCTGCTTTTCCGACCGTGTGGGTCGATGTATATATATTTATGTCTATTGTGATCCTACTACGATCGAACTGCGCAAAGGAGACTATGGCGAATTTTTCTGAAAATTTAAAGCGTTAGAAAATTTTCGGGAAATTTTGGGAAATTTGTGAAAACTAAATTTTGGATTTGGAGTTAAAAGTTAAACGATATAGTTTGTTTTGAAAAGTATAACTATGTATAGATTTGAAAAACTTAGTAAAGTTTTTGAAAGAGTTTAACTATTGGATTTTGGGGAAGTTGTACACTTAAGTGATTTTAAAATCTAATTTGAACGAATTGTATGAAAAGTTAATGAATTTGGGGGCATTTTTCTTACTTTGCAATTTCGAGGACGAAATTCTTTTAAGGGGGGAAGATTGTAACGACCCAGAATTTCTGTCATTTGAAATTCGTATATTTAATTGATTTTAAATATTAACAAGTGAGATTTGTAAGTTGAATAAATTAAAATTCGAATATAGTGATTTAATTGTTTAATTAAATCGACAATTTAATATTTGAAATTCCAGAAATAATTGGAAATTGGATCAAATGTGTATAAAAATGATTTATAAAGTTATATTAAATCATATTGGAGTTAGAATGATGTTTGTAAACTTTTAAAATTGAATTAAAAGTTAAATTGTAGAAATTGAATATTTTAATATTTAATTGACGAGTGAAAATAGTCATTTTTCAAACAGTCTTGGATTTCGACGAAACCAGTTTCATCGGATCCGTAATGTAATATTATTGTAAGATTTCAAATTTCGTGTCAATCGGATTTACGGTTTGTCCGGGGAAAGCCAAAACGCATAGAAATCGTTTTAATCGATTTAATTTTAATTTGATCGTTTAATTCTGTAACTCGCACATATGACCGAATTAGCTCCCGAAACACGTTTCATTGTGTCCGGAACGTGGGTAAAACCCTAGAAACGTCAGCCGGCACGCTTCGTTTGGAGTTCGGAAAATCTCGAATGAATAGTGTTTCGTCCAATTTTCTATAAAAGGACTTCACTTTCTCAAATTTGTAATAAAACCCTAATCTCCTAAACCTGGCTGCCATTATTTTTTCCATGGCCAGAATTTAATCTCGTTCTTCCCTCAAAATCTCCAAATCTATAAACAATTAGCGAAAGTCTTCAACTACAACTTTGTAGAGCTCGTCGAGAACTTCGATTTCAACGGGCATGATCGCTTAAAACGAACTGAATCGATGGCAAATCTCGTTCAAACGTTCCATGTTCAACCATGGATTCTAAGGTCTATGGATGGACGAGTGCCATGCTATTCAAGATGTAGGTCGAGCTCGAGAAGGGCTATGCGACGGTTGTTCCTGATCGAAGTGCAGATGAACGTGGAGGGAGCGGAAATTGGTAGGATAGTGGTGGCTATGGGTTTGAGGCATACGTGATTTTCACGTTTGGGAAGAAGAAGGTCATGCACGGTCAGATTTGGAGCAGCAAAATCGTTTGGCCCAGATTCATTTGAGGTTTAAATAAAAAAAAGGAGAAAATTGAAATTAATTATATATAAATTGTGTAATCTTTAAAATTGCATAACTTTTTGATACAAGGTCGGAATCAAGCGAAACTGGCGGCGCCTGAATCACAACGATGAGCAGCTCGCTGTGGTGCAGACATGGAATCATTTCGAGCAAGTGAAAATTTTGCGTTAAATCGAACGTGTTCGATTTAATGTAAAAATTGAACGCTCGACATTTTAAAAAGCAAGGTGATAACTTCTCACTCAATCGAATTTGTTTCGATTTAAATTTTAAATAGTTAGATTTAAAATTTTTGATTGTGTTGATTATGTGATTGGATGATAAAATTATTATCTATTGTGTTGAAATAGACCCTATACGCCGTATATTAAGCGGATGTTATTATATTAAAAACATATACCGCGATATTCCACCTTGAAGTGGAATTGGTATTATATATGTATTTGGAGTTGATTTCCCGCATTATATAGCGGATGAGACCCTATTGCGCCGCATAATAGCGGATAGTATTTTATAAATCCCATATACCGCGATAATTCCACCTCGAAGTGGAATTAATATTGTGCTAACATCTGTGGATGCAGGGAAACAGGTTGGAGGGATCCAACTGGATTCCTCAAAAATTTGAATTTGTTTCATATGTTGTGTGTTGATTATTTATAATCTCCGTGTGATTATATTTGTGAATTGGAATTGTTGAAGGCTATAATTTAGCCGGATATATTTTTGGTATCGTTGGATACTAGAAATAAATAAAAATTGGATTTTCGAAATTCAAGTTGAAAATTTATCGAAAATTTATTTTTGGGAATTGGCTAAATTTAAAAGGAGTTTAAAAAGATAAAAGTCTTATTTTTGAACTGTATTGAATTAAATTAAAAAGTTGGGAAAAAGGGCCGAGTAAAGGGATTTTTAATAATATTATTTATAAGTTGAAGAATTTATTTAAAATTTGGATTTTTAAATAGATTTGAAGAGATAAATAAATTTATTTTAAAAAGGAAATGATTTGGAAAATTCGTTGAAAATTTGATTTGGTGTTTTGAAATAAATTTGAAAATCAATTTGAAATTAATTGATTATTAATTTACCATAACTAGTAAAATCATAGATAAATAGATCACAAATCACAACACAGAACAGGATATATCACAAAGCATCACACAGTTGGGATATCAAACAATTCAACATCCAATATAATCCAACCATCCATAGATAGGAATATCTGTGATCTGTGAATTAAAGATAAGCGTTATAGTTATACCACTTATCAATTATATTGTTATATTTGAATCTGTGATGGTTGAATGTTGTTGCACTATTGTGTTAAACCCGTGGACTACACAATACACACACAAATGTGGATTTCACGTGGAAATCAGTTAAGTCACAGATTTTTAACAATTCTAAAGATTGAATTTTTGAATCCAAAATAGTTTTAGAAATTGGAATTGAAAGTTTTTTGAAAATGAGTTTCAAAAATAAGAGTTATTTTAAATAACTTAATAAAATTGGAATATAAATCATTAGATTTAAATTTTGAATTCAATACTTGAAATTGAATTCAATGATTTGGGAACTATGGTCTAAAAGATTATGCAAGTGTAAAAGGTGTTTATATGGGTTTTTTTTACCATTTGAAATCTGGTTTTGGAAATTTAAATTTAAATTCAAGTTTTATACTTGGATGGCTTTAACCTGTGTAATTGTAACCAGTTTTCTCAAAATGAAAACTATCTGTTCTTAAATAATAATAGCTTTCATAAAGTGAAAAGATTTCCAATTTGTATCGAAACATTTCAAGTTGAAATGAAATTGTGAATAGTTTGGAAAAAACTATGAATTAACTTTTGTGAAGATGATTAAGCTTTATTTTGAAATCAAAGAAGATTTTAAAAGGTGTATCTTTTATATTATAAAAGGCTTGAATTGTGAATAGTTTTGAAAGCTATAAATTAAATCTTAATTTAAAGATTTAATGGGTTAATCTAATTGAAATGGAAATTGATTTGGGAATCTGTGAATAAATCTTTGTGAAACTGGGTAAACTTTGTGAAGTAAATCTTTTTGTTTAAAGATTTGAAATGGTAATTTGTTTAAACCATTTAAAGGAAAGGATTTGGGTAATAAGTTGTGACTTAATTGAAATCCCTATATCCATATGTATTAAATATTGTGTTCACTATTCGGTTTAGCCGGGAAAGGACCTTTGTGTCATATAACCCATTTCGAATAAGTGATAAACGATATGGATCGCATTGAAGACCGGTGGTGAAGACCGGGTATTTGTGAAAACGATAGGATGACCTATCGATTGTCTCTGCACCGTTAGCTATGGTATAGAGATTTCCTTTGTGATGGGAAGTTCGATCGGGATTGTGAATACCCGGATTGCAAGGGCTTCTTCGGAAGTGCCTTCGGTTCTGTTCGAACCCGGAACATACTTGTATGGTTACATGTCTAACATTACATTTTGAGATATAAAGCTGATTTCTTTTGAATACATTTCTATTGGTGGCGGAGAATTTATTCTCTTAGCTTAACACCCTTCTCTGAGACGTACGAGCTCAGAGGTTATGTAGTTGAAAGTTATCAGTGATATACTCCCAATTTGGTAGTGTGGCATGCTGAGTGTTGCTGTGTGATGATTATTTATTGATCATTTGTTGATCAAAGCGTGGCTTTGTGAAAAAGCGTAGCTTTGTGGACGAGACCTCTTCGGACCTCACAACCCGAAAATGGTCGAGACAGGAATGATGCGGCAAGGTTATGAGGGTCACTCCCTTTAGGGTATGCCATATCCTTTTGGAAAAGGGTGGTATCAGGTATGGAGCCCTGGTATTTAACCTATGTGGTTACTCCAATCTCATTTACTGTGTGATTGTTGTTTTGTTGAGGCGCCTCGGATAAAGGTCCCAAAGGACTGGGGGGGTGGCATATTCGTGTAGTAGTTACCCAGTGTAAGGGGTAACCCGGCCTTGTGTTGGCAGAGATTCGGTTAGGTTCTCGGGACGTCCAGCCAGAGGCGATCCCATTGACAGTAGGAAGTTCCTTAGCCTGACCATTTGTTGGCAATCCATCTTCCAATACGAACCTTGTACGGTATTAGTTGTAGAACCTGCCATTTACTTATGGTGGTCACCACTATTTAGATGGTAGCTATAGTAGGCATAGTTCAGAATGTCTATGCTGGCTAAGATTAATATTATACTTTCGAAATGTTTTCCTGCACTATGCACTAATAATAATATCAAAAATGATTTTTTTGCGTAGTAAGCATGTTTGACTATCATAAGGAGAAATCTCCTCCAATTCTGCATTTGCATTGTGTGTGTGGCGGGAGGCCTTATGGTAGTTTCATTTTCCAAAAAGCATTGCGGATGTCTTTTACTTCCTTTGTTGTTGTTTTAAAGATAATAACTGTTTTAAGTTCTCACACCAGTCACCATCACTGACCTGGAGTTTATTGTTCCCTTCCTAAACTCTGGGTGCCCATAATTTTCCACACGGGCAGCCTAGAGTCAGGTTATCAGGTCATTCTGGATTCAGGAGATGTTGTGGAGCTCAGTGGCGAGCTGGATGGCAAGGCGTATCACTTGTATATGATATTATTTATTCCGCTGTGTATTCTGTATGAGGACAAGTTTGTATAACTGTCCATTGATGTATTGTGCGTATATTGTAAACTCTGATGATGATGTAATGTATAAAATGATATAGTTCTTTGATTTAAAGATTATTCATTTATCTATTATATGTTGTTCCGCTGCGATATGTGAGATTCTGATATTGTTTCTTTGGTTTCTTCTTTCTTTCTTTCTGTCTTCTTCTACCTCTTCTTTTTAACCATAACAATGCGGTTTTCCGGCATTCGATTGCTCGGCTGTTGATACAGTGGACGTATTAATGTCGATTTTCGGAAGTCGAAAATCTCGAAACGTTACAGTTAAAGTATATTATTAACTTGCATTTCATTATTACAGTAAGGAACATTTATTGTTTTAATCAATATTACATTAAATAAAATTACATGTCAAATGTTCATTTTTAACTTACATTTTATTTTCACAATAAACAACATTTATTGTCTTAATCAATATCCCATTAATTAAAATTACATGTCAAATGTTCATTTTTAACTTACATTTTATTTTCACAATAAAGAGCATTTATTGTCTTAATCAATATCCCATTAATTAAAATTATATGTCAAATGTTCATCTTAAACTTACATTTTTATTTTCACAATAAAGAGCATTTATTGTCTTATTCAATCTCCCATTAATTAAAATTACATGTCAAATGTTCATTTTTAACTTACATTTTATTTTCACAATAAAGAGCATTTATTGTCTTAATCAATATTCCATTAATTAAAATTACATGTCAAGTGTTCATTTTAAACTTACATTTTTATTTTCACAATAAAGAGCATTTATTGTCTTAATCAATATCACATATTTCCAAATTAGGTTACATTTCCAATCACAAATTTCCATTGATTTATTTAACATTTTTAATACATAGAAAATCATTTTTCACTTTATTAAATCATTTTAAAAACCAAATTTAAATTAAAATATCAAAATTTACATTTTCAAAATACTTAAAATTTCCAGAAAAATATATAAAATAACCACGGGTCTGTATAATATTTTCTAACCTAGGTCAAGTGCTACGGATAATATATCATTTCAATCCGTAATTTACAAAGAAAAATCCAGGTTCTATCATTTCAAACCCGCAATCCCAAGTTAAATAAAATAAATAAAAATCGCTCAGGCCTATCATTTCAGCACATAACGATTTTTCCCTATTCTAAAGTCCGTTCGGCTATGTATCATTTCAATCCATAGTGATAGGGAACTTGCAGTGATGATAAGCAGGAAATAAATAACAGTATACAAATAATATTATAACAGATGATATAACAGGCATATAAACAGTATTTAACATCATATAAATATATCACAGGCATGTATGAACATAACACATTATTTTATACAATTAACTTGTCATCAATTCACAATTATAAAAGTATGTATGTCTAGAGTGAATAACTCACCTTTTAAAAGCTAGAATTGAAATTCAAACCCAAATCTAAACTCCGCAAAGCACAAAAAGGCATGACAATATTATTTTGAGTGGATGAAGAGTCGGATCCAAATCTTGTATACAAACAATTACACAAACATAAGTGTATAATTCAACATACAAGATTATGAATCAAACAATGAACAATATGGATCAAAGGGACATAACCTTTTGATAAAACAAAGCAAGATGCAAACTTGAGTGAAAAGAGAGCCCAAAATCCAAATATTGTACATAAAAAAAATAAAGCAAACAAATATCCCAAACATAAGAACATGATTCAATACAAAGAATAGAGGTTAAAACAATGGAAAAATAAATGAATCAAAGTGGCATAACTTGCCTTAATCAATCAATGGCTTGGCTACACCACATATGGGTTCAACCATCATCTTGTGTTGCTTGGTCATGATGGTTAGAGGTGTGCTAGAGGGAGGCACGACCGAGCCTTGCTCGAACAAAATAGTAAACAAAAGAAAGAAAAAAGGAAAGAGAGAAGGAGGAGAAGCCATGAGAACTTGCTGTAATTTTTTTCTTCAGGAAACAAATGAGAAGAGATGGAATGAATTTTGTACATGAATTGCAAGTAAATGGCACAGCTAAAGGAAAGAAATAAATGTTAGGAAAACAAAAGGGCAAGAATTAAGGAGTTTTGAATGGTAAGAAAAAAGGAAAAGAATATTGTGTATAATTTATTCTTAAATGCAAATGGAAAATGAGAACATAATGGGAAATAAATTTTGTACGTGAATGGCAAAAGGAAATACACGACTATAGAAGAAAAAAAAGAAAAAAAAGAAACAGCTAAGGAGTTATGAATGCTAGGGAAACGGAAAGGCATAAGTTAAGGAGAAAGAAACGTACAATATATTTTATTTTTAGATGCAAATGAAAAAAAAATGAGGGATGGGAAATAAATTTTTGTACGTGAATTTTCAACCTGATATGCACGGCTAGAAAATAAATAAAGAGGGTAGGTGAATAAAAAGGCAAGCAATTAAGACAATATAACGTATGCCCTTTGATTATTTTTTCAAGCCATAAATAAAAGGTATAAACAAGTGACAATTCAAAAAATGAATGTCTAGACAAAAAAAATTAGAAAGATAAAATATGTAACGATCCCAAATTTTTGAACTATTTAAATTGATAATTGAATTTAAATTTTGATTTAAATTGTGAATGTGTTAGAATTTTGCAAGTTTAAAACGAGAAATATATTTGAATCTAATTTGAATCGGGATTTATATTATAATGAGGAAATTTGCTTTGGATTTAAAAATCAATTTTATCTTAATTAATTAAAATTAAAAAAAAAACTTTACATTTTTGAAATTGATAAGATAAAAGCAAATGAAAAATAATATAGATGATGATTTTTACAAAATTGAGTAATTTTTATTTATAAAACAAATAACATAAGTTATAAATTAAAAGAAAAATGAAAAATATAATAAAAGAAAAAAATATAATATTAGCCCATACCCAACCCATACCAGCCATACCCTAACCCACGATCTCCTCTGCCCAAATACGAACCCGACCCTCCTCTCATCTCATTCGTAAAACCCTAAAATCTAAGAGCAAAAGAAAAATCGACGAACGAAAATGGTGGCGGCTCGATCTTCCTCGTCTCCAAATAGTTAGGGCTTCGTTCAAATCGAAGGCGATCGATTCTCTGGAGACTTGGACTTTGGCTTCGACTGCTCCAAAACATCATGGCTAAGGTGAGTGTTCTCGACACTCACATCTAATTCGACTTCTACGTGATTTTTGTTCGCATTAAATTGTTTAATTGGCTGCTTGAGAAATTGATGCTTGCGATTTTGAATCTCTGGTATTTTCAATTTCGTGAATTTCTGGTTTTGATTTTTGTTGGCTTCGGCCATTCGATTTTGTTGAAGATGTCGACTTTGCTTGATCGAATGAATGGTTCGTCTCTGCTTCTTATTGTTTCAAAACATCAGTATGGATGTGCACTTGATTAGGCATTGAAACCATGTGTATACATACATTCTTGTATGTATATATATGTATTGTCTTGGTTATTTGATTTTTTTGCCTCTGCTGGGACTATGGGATAATGTTTCGTAAATTCGTGAATTCTCTGGTACTTCGACTTCGGTCGTTTTGACTTTGCGAAAACATTTTTTTTTACTTCGGCTATTAACTGTGGCTTCGGCCTTTGTTTGCTTTGCGAAAGAAAATTTGGTTTCCTTTGTTTCGAATCTCTGGAAAATGATTATATGTGGACTTCGACTTTGCAGTGGTTTCGGCTCTTGATATTGTTCGAGTTTGTGATTTTCTTGATTTATAAACTGATACTCATGATTTTGATTTCTAAAAAAAAACTTTGATTTTGTGATGATTTTCTCTATTGGCTCGACTCCAGTTAGCTTGACCATTTCCGTTCATCCTTGTAGCATGAATTCAGTAACTTGATTTGTCATGAAATTGTGATAAATTTGTTCATCTGAGTTGTCACTGTCTCGCCCTCTGTTCTTTGCTTGCACATTGATTCATTTGCCTAGTTGGTTCAGTCTGTTGGTCGAGTTGCCTATATGTGCTTATTTTTGAACATGTTACATTTGTCTCTGATTGTTATGGCATTCATGTATAAGCTGTAGATTGATTGTGTTCATATTGTTACCATAATTTGACTTCAACCTGATAACACTTCACCTGTCCAGTCATCGCTATTTGGTTTGCATATTTGGTCGTCTGCATTTTTAATGTTTTTATTACGTGAACTTTGGTCTGCTGATCATGTTCCCACTCGATTACTTGTGGTAGTTCGACTTGCTCGACTTCATATGTCTGGCTTTGGTCATTTGTTGTAGTTGTCTGCATTCACCCCAGATATTCTTCACTTTTGTCATGTTGCATGTTCTCTGTTGCACTTCACTGTTTTGTTTATCACAGTTGCTCCATTATGACCTGAACCTTGTTGCTATAACATTGTAGTTTGCATTATCTTGTACCTGTACTTGTAGTTTGCATCTGCACTGCATATTTCAGTAGCTCCTCTACTACTTTATATATTTATTGATGTTGGCATCTTGACCCCTGTTTGGATTTTGAACTGAATTGTTTTGAATGGTGGTTGTGTCTGCATCTCATTGTTAAGGCTGATGTATCGGCTTATTTGTTCATTGGCCTTGTAGCTTTGTTCTGGATGATGTTGTATTCTCGGCCATGTGTTCATTTGTGTAATCTGAAGTTGTAGCCTAGGTCTGCATATTGTAGATGTTCTCTGGTTTGCATTCTTCCATACTGCTATGTTATGGTCTGCATTTATACTTGATTTATCTTGTAGTTCCACTTCTAGTTGGGTATGATGGCACTGTGGTTAGTCTTAACCACTGCTTGGATTTTGAACTGCATGTTGGTCTTGTATTCATGTTTGTAGCAGTTGCTGTTGGTTCACTTGGTAGCTTTTGTTGTTGTCCAGTTCATATTGCACTATTTTGTATCACTGATTTATTTGAATCAGTGTTGTCCATGTTGTTTCATCCCTGTTATGTCATCCTTGGTTGGTCTGTCGAACTGCAGTGCATCCAAGTTGATATTTGTACCTCACTGTTCTGTCTGCATTTATTGGAGATGCATTTTGTTTCATGCTGGTGTTTGAGTTTCACTGTGGCACCTCTCTTTGCAGTGAGTTCTGTTGTGATTTCCTTGTTGTTGGTAGTTGTCATGTGAGTTAGCTGTTTTGATTCATTCCATTCCATGAGTCAGTGGCATTCATTCATGTAGCATGTGAGGTTGCTGTGTTGAACTTAATGTTGTCTGCATTTTATATGCTTGTATTTTGGTCTTGAGCATTGTAGTATTAATGAGACTGCTGCATCAGTTTACTTGTACATGCATTTGCCTTGTTGCAGTTACGCTTTGAATTTTGATCGAGGCCATTTGCATTTGTGTTGAATCTGATTTTGATTTGACCTTGTGCACTCGAGTTAGCGAGGCAGTGCACAGGTATGTACGTGTGCACCGCAGCCACCCAAAATCGACAATTTTGAATTGATATTTTCTTTGCGTCGTGATGCATTGATCTTTTATGCTGTATTGGCAAGGCCGTACACGCGTGCGTGTACGGCAGCCAATCGAATTTTTGATGGTTTTAAAGTGACAATTTCAATGGTTTTGAATTGATTTAGTCGATTGATAAATTGTTTATCTATCTCTGTTGATGTTTTAAATCTGCTGATTTATTGTTTAACACTGTTTAGTGTTAAAATCTTCGTTATCCGATTTCTTTGTTAAAAGGATTGGATAGACGGGAATTATTGTTACTGCCTCTATGCACTAATAAACTGGTTTGAATTAGACTGACCTGTGTATTATTTTCTTTTGAATATAATACTCGGGTCAGACCGAGTATTTCTATAGCTTGAAGATTTTCAGGCAGCGAAGTTAGAGAGAGAGAGTAAAGAATCACTTAAGCTTTCAAGAGAAAATTGTATTTTAAGATATTCCGCTGTATCAGTTCAATACATTGTATAAACTCTGATGTATTCAAAAAGATTTATAGTAATGAAATAAAGATTCATTTGTTTTAATTCATTGTTATTATTCTGTGTTTCTGTAGCTGATTCTGTTTAAACCTTATAAAATAAATAACAATTCGTCTTTTTGAACGTTTCTAGTTGGTTTAATTACTGACTGGAGGCGGTCAGAAGGGGGAATGTTACAAAATAGAGATGGATATAGGAAAGATATAGTATAATATATATATATAAAGTACAGAAATTTATTGCGTGTAAAACGCTGAAAGCTATCAAATTTAAAAGGTATAAAACGGAATTTGATGAAACGAAAAGCAGAACATATATCAGAATTATATTCTGCTCCAAAGAAAAAGATTAAAAATTTAAAATTAAAATTAAAAAATTTAAACTTAAATTCAAAATTTGATCAAAGTTGACCAAAATTTAAAATTTTCAGAAAATGTTTATTTTATTGTATTTGGAAAAATAAATTACCAAAACAATCCAAATTTTACATTTATTATAAATAAAACCTTAATCAATTTATTCAACTTGGTTTCATTCTTTTATTATCTTTATATTACACTCAAGTTTATTATTTCCACTAATTATCATAATTGCTTACATAATGTTTAATTCATTCAATTACCATAAATTATATACTAATTCATTTATCCATAGAACACTTACATTTATTTACTTATATTGAGCTTTATACCCAAATGTAACATTTACAACTAGATTAATAGACCAATTAAATAGTAACTTACAATCGTTACTATAGCTTTTAAATCACACTTTTGAATTCATTGTTCACAAACATATGTTACCATTCTTATATACCTAATCTTAATTCAATGGTCATTTATTTCATACTAAATCATTTATAAATTTTAATGTTTGCATTTGTTTTCTTACATAAATTTATAGCCAAGTATAACAATTTACATTACTTCAATAAATTGTAATTTTATTTCAATTGTTAATAATTAGTTTTTAAATACATTGTTACATTTCATTTTGGCATTCATTTCATTATTAAATTACAAAGTTTTTATTTCTTCTAAATTTATTTACCAAAATCTTATTAAATTGACAACTTTAATTATTGAAAATTTACGGGTCGTTACAGAACTGGTTTCGTCGAATTCCGAGACTGTGTCTTGGAAGGCTATTTTTAAACATCAAATTAAACGATATATTTTTAAAACTGAACAAACCACCTCTAAATTCAAATTTAGAATTTTTATTACCTTCATTATTAGCAATATAAATTTTACAAGCCTTTAAAATATTTTTAACCAGCTTAGATCTCAGGATTCCACAATTTAACCAATATACAATTTTTTTTTTTGAAAATGGGTAAGAAATTTATTAAGGCATGAAAGCCCATATCAAGACCCAAAAGCAGGCCCAGAGATTATCTACATAGCAAGAGTTATACGACAATCCGACATAACTCACATACTTTCCAAAAAGAAAGCCACAGACAGAAAGTAAAAAAAAAAGTAAAAAAACGAAACACTTCTTCCTCCTCAATCATGGCGGCCGATCATGAACAAGGTAAATCATACTTGGGATTTCTGCCGATGAATAGCTCAGATCCCCTGCTCCAGTATGCTCTTCATCTCTTCCCTGTGAGGACCAATATTCAATTATTGAATTGAATAATTATATTATCCAACAAATTACTATATTAAATTCTGAATCTATTTTATTAAATAAAAACCAAACTTTTCATATTCAAAACCAATTCCTAATCCAAATTAAATATTTAAATCCATTTAAATATTTCAAATTGAATTGTTGCAAAATCCGGGTCGTTACAAGAGGGGTGGGCGTTTTCCCCATCATGGTAGATATGCTTTGGATCCTAAGGGTTGGTTGAGGATAGATGGACGTCTTTGTGTCCCAATGAAAGAAGATGTCTTAAAAGAAGTTCTAGTAGAGTGTCACCATTCTAAGATGACTATTCACCCAGAGGGGATAAAATGTATAGAGATATGAAAAGGATTTTCTTTTGGCTAGGAATGAAGAAAATGATAGCAAAGTATGTCTCTAAGTGTCTAGCATGTCAAAGGATCAAGGCGGAGTAAGGGAATCCCAGAGGATTGTTATTACCATTGGAAGTACCAACTTGGAAGTAGGAGCATATATCAATGGACTATTGATGGGTTGCTTAGGTGTCAAAGAGGATATGAAGCTATTTGGGTTTGAGTAGACAGACTCACTAAGAGCGCCCATTTTATTTCTGTTAAGAGTAATAAAACTGCAGCATCTCTTGCATCGATTTATATTAAGACTGTGGTATGACTTCCTGGAGTCCCAACCAACATAATTAGTGATAGGGACCACTTGTTCACCAGTGAATTTTGGGAAGTTTGCAATCTTCTTTGGGAACAACTTTTGAGTCTTAGCACCGCTTATCACCCACAGACCGACGGTCAAACTGAAAGGGTAAATAGAATTTTAGAAGACTTGTTGAGAGCATGCATCATGGATTTTGGTGGATCTTGGGAGATACACTTGCCTTTGGTAGAATTTGCATTTAATAAAAGTTATCAAGCAACGATTGGCATGGCACCCTATGAAGCCTTATATAGAAGGCCATGTAAGTCGTCTAGTTGTTCGTAGGAAGCCACCAACAAAATCGTACTTGGACTGGTTTGATCTGCGAGACCTCGGAGAAGGTAGAAATTATAAAAAGTGCATGAAGGCCGCATATGACCGTTGGAAGTCCAATGCTGACAGGCGAAGGAAAGAATTGTAATTTGGTGTTGGGGACATGATTTTCGTCAAAGTTTCGCCTCTTAAGAAGGTTATGAGGTTTGGTACTTCAGGGAAGTTAGCGCCTAGATTTGTAGGGCCTTTTCCGATTTTAGAGGGAGTGCGAAAACTTGCTATAGAGTGGAACTTCTAACCAAACTAGCTGGAGTTCATGACGTCTTTCATGTTTCCCATTTGAGCAAATGTTTGCAAGATACTACCATAGTGGTGGAGTCTAATCAGTTATCAGATGTTGAAACAGAGCCGATCGCCCTTCGTGTCATCGCGTGCATCGTTGAAAATTGTATTAAGTGGCTCCATAACAAGGAAATTAAGTTGGTCCGAGTTCAATGGGGAGATAACCGGGCAGAAAGCACGTGGGAAACCGAAGAAGGGATGAAGGCTTCTAACCTCGAGCTTTTCTCCTGCAAATTTTTCTCTCCAAACGTAATAATTCGATTGCATTATGGTTGCTAGATTAGATGGTAGGGTAATTTTTTTATTTTGCACTCATATAGAATTTCATGTATATTTTGGATGCTTGCATACATGCCTATATGTCACGACCTTGCATTCACGCTAGGATGAGCTCACCTATAGTATGTTTGCATATATAATCACAATTTATTTTTGGTTGAGTAGATGGTTGTGTAGGTTATTGTGAAAAAACTGGTTGTATAATATGGTTGTTAAGTGCACGTTACCTTATCTTCCCTTGGTGATTTCTGGGGTGGAACCTTTTTTAAAGAGGGGAGAATGCAACACCCTATAAAATTTAATAAGAAATTAATAATTGGAGTAAGGTTAAAAATGGAAATTTAGTAAATGCCAGAATTTAGTCACGGGAGTTGCACAATTCCTTAGTCATCCTAGTAGACTGTTCGCCTTTTCCCGTGTCTGGAAATGCCGTATCCCTCCCCGAATCAAATTCTTCCACTGGTGTCTCATCCATGGCCGGGTTAATACCAAAGATCGCCTCACCCGCCTTAATATCACTTCGGACCAGACTTGCGTCTTCTGTAACTCTGAAACCGAATCTATCCGACATCTTTTATTCGACTGCGATTTATCTCTCTACATTTGGGTTTCGGTTTGCGTCCACAATCTTGGGAATATCTACACTATCGCGGATTTCTTTGATCATTGGTAGTACAGTTCACCTAACCACCATCTTGACATCCTTCTGGCTATCTTCTGCTGGGTCATTTGGAAAGAGAGAAACACCCTCGTCTTCAACAAACCCACTAACTCGCGACTCGGCTTATGCGGTAAAATTTCTAATTTATTTTCTTTTTGGGCAGGCTCCTCATCCTCGGCCCCTTTCAAATTTCGCCTTCCCTCGACAAGGTCGCCCTCGGAGGAATCGGTGGGTAGTGCATCCTCAGCTGCTCCGACTGGCCAGCATAGTGCATCCTCAGCATGTTATGATTTCGCTACCAATCAGGCTTGTTGATCGAACCAGTATTATCTATATATATATATATATATATCTAATCGGCTGTGTAGTTTCCTGCTACACAACCGTTCTCCTCAAAAAAAAAAATTTAAAATGAATTTAATAATTAAAATTTGAATTTGGAGGAAATCTTAAAGGTTTGAAATTTGAATTGGAATGTTCACTTAAAATATAAGTAACATTAAAAGGAGAAATTATTAAGCGTTGAATTGATTAGAGTTAAAATGGGTAAAAAATCAAACAAAAATGGAAGAAAAGAAATCTACGCTGGCAATTTAAGGCCGGTTGACCGCCCATATATGAGCGATCGACCGGTCAGGTCATTTCAACTCATATTTGAGCTAGCCGAACGGGCCGGATTATTTTAAATTGAATTGGACGGTCATCATTTCTTCTTACCTCTACAAATAGACCTGGAAACTCCCAGATTCTCCACACAACATTCTGTAACTACATAGAGACTCTGTCTAAATCTATTCTCCTAGGGTTTTAGAAAACATTAAACTATAGGCAAGTAATTCTAAATCCTAATTCTTATTTCAAATTCAATCTCCAATCTTCCTTCTCTGTATCTTCTTAATTTTGAAATCTAATGTGGAAATATACATATCTATTTGTGTTTATTAAAAAAGGGGAGAGATCTATTAGAAGTTTAGAAGTAGTTTATTTCAAACCTAAGCCTAGAACAAAGGGATTTTTAGTGAGTGGAATTTCATTTTTTCTATTCTAGAATCTGTGTTGTATTTATTCGGATCTGATATATGCCTTAGGGAATTCAAGAAACGCAAAACCCTAAATAATAAAACCTTAGAATTTCCCTACGTAAGTATCAATCTTAGTATATGTTAGAATTTAAATTGTTTTGGTATTGGTATATTACAATTATGTAAATTGTTAGAATCATAAATCTATAGTCAATTTAACCTATCATGTTTCTTTTTAATGGAAGTCGTAAAGGGATTCAAAAGATAATGAATTAGAAATGGTGTGTAAATCACAAATTTAATGGTTGTAATTTGCACCGCCTATTTCTACCACTTAAAATAAGAAATTCCCCTTTTCACTTCTAAACGTATATAAAATGGTTATATTGAATATAGATAATTCTAATTTATGATGATAAGTTTCTTAAGAAAAAAAGATTCTAATGTACTGATATAAACAATTATAAATGTCCCTGTTTGTACAAATTTGTTTATTTGGCTACACTAATAGTAATTAATGTGGAACAATAAATTTATATGAGATTGATATTGCAAAACATCTTGTAAGCGAATTGTCCAAAACATAGCTTAGATTCAAAATTTTGAGCGTAAACATAATGTATATGTATAATTTAACGTATTGGTTATAGCGTATTGAATATCGCGTATTATCGTTATTAGAATAGTTAAGTGATATTACTTTATTGTTTGGTAGTTACAGTAAATTAGGGATTTAATCAATAATTAGAGGCGCAATAAGGGGATACCTTATATGGCCTCAGTTATTGTTTGCATAGAATTATACATGTATATAGTGAATATACATATAAGTTATGACAAAGTTATAGGGATGCGAAGTTAGTCCAAAGCTACATGGAAGTCTGCCCAGTTAAATCTGGCTACCAGTGGTTTTGCTTTCTTGAATAATGTGGGACATCACCTATAATAAATAACTCTAGTGGATGCGAGGTTAGTTCCAATTCTGTAGAGTAAACCTGCCTAATTAATCTGGTTACCAGTTCTGTAATAACACGAGATTTTGGTCATCTAATTTTGAATATTTAATTAATTTTAATTATTAAAATATTGGTTTTAAAGCTTTAAAACTTGAATTAAATTACAGAATTGTTTAAAATCTTTGAATTGTGAATAAATATTTGAATAATGATATAAATATTGGAATTGTGTACTTATCATTTGAATAATGATCTGAATATCTGGATTTTAATTGAATATTTATTTAATGGGTTTAATGGACTTATTAAACTCCTTTTAAATTATTAAATGTTATAAGTGAATTCCTTTGTTAATTTATTTACAGCAATAAATGATTAAGATAAATAATTAGAAATTATATTTTTATTTTTTAGACTCGATTTCTGACGACGTATTTTTAATTCATTTTATTTGGTTTTTCCATAATTTTTAATTTGAAAAATATTTAAATTGTCATTTGACGATTTTTTGGCAAATGACGGTGTTTTGTGATTTTTATAGAATTTAATAACTAGTGTATATTATAATTTTTAGGGTTGTGTCACTGTTCTGAGAGTGACAATATTTTTGTTTTGTCGATTCAGGGTACGTATGCGAACAGGAAGAGGTGCCGTGAGATATCGAAAAAATTAAATAATATATGTATACCATCACCCAACATTCGTACCCTACAGCATACAAACATGTTTCTTGGCCTTGTAGCTTTGTTCCTCGTCCAGTCTAGCAAGAAAACTTATGGCATGAAGTTTAGAAGATCAAAATCAAACATATTCATTTTAACGTTCAAAATTTAGTTATAAAATCAAATTACAACACTTATGCCTTTCTATTTTTCCTCTTCCATTCGATTATCAGAGAAAACAAAAATGGACATATCTTCATAAATGGAAATCAAATCACCCAATCCACTTTAAATCATGAAATTTATGTCCTTAATTTTGTTAAACAAAAGGCTTTGGTTGGGTATGGGCTTTTTGTGTTGCGGCATGACTTGAGCTTGATCATTGTAGAGGCTGTGGATCTAAAGTTGGGAAAATGGGTGAGTTGTAGGCAGCGTGAGGCTTTGGGGATGATGGCCGGGTGTTTCTCAAGTTGTGGAGCTTTCGTGGGCCAAGTTTTGGCCTGAGTAGTGGAGGAATGGAAATCGCAACGTTGTCAGGTCATGTAGGGCTAGGGCATGGTGGCGTTTTGATGTGGCGCTGCAGAGTCATGGTGGTTGAAGGCAGATCGAAGAGGAGGCGAGGAGGAGTTTGTCGGTGAAGATGGATCTTGTTTTCGTTGACGGTGGAGGTGGGGTTAGCGTGCATGTACAGAGGGTATATCTTTGTGTACTTTCGACATGTTCAAGCGGTAGTTTATTAAGAGTTGGGAAGAAGAGTTTAGGTAGAGTAATTAATTAAAGAAAGAAATTAGTGTATTTAATTTTTATTTTTATTCAAATATCTTATAATATCAATAACTTCTTCATACGAGGTCCGATCGAGACGAAACTTTTTGCATTGCACTCGTAATGACAGAAGCTTCACGATGGAATTAGTTTGGTTAAGTTTAGAGCAAGTTGAAATTTGGGCCGTCATTCGATTTTAGTTCAAAGCGGTACACTTCGGTGGGTTAAAACTAACTCTTCTTTGGTTAATTAACATGTTTACAGTAAACAAAATTTATTTATGCTTGTTTGGATTGCTGGATTTGCTGGTTGTTTGAATTTGATCTAGGATCACGATATAACATCTTGAAATGCAATTAGATTGTTTGAGTTTTAAATTTGTATTCAAACTTGTTTTAAGAAATGGATCATATATGAGATGATATATTAATATTGATTTTGATTAATATAATTACGTTTTTAAAATTATAACGTAGTTAATGTCAGCATACTTCTTGGTGTTATCTATTTGGCCAAATAAACACCGTACTATTAAGTAAGTTGGATAGTGAATTTTGGACACCTGTGTAGCGAAATAAAACACCGTTCCACTAATAAAATTAATTGGCCATTTAATTAGCAGAATAAATCCCTATTCTTCTATTTTATTGATCTGAATGTCTTATCATATATCGTTCACCGATATGCCAACTTTGAATAAGTGATGCGATAAACCACGACAGTTAAGTGTTGAATTTATTTATATAGTCATTAATTATGTAAATATCAGTTATTGACTTGGGAAGTTAAACTGAATGAGATGGTAGCTTGTTTAAGTACCATGGTAACTATTAAGCCCTTTCAAATTTAAAGGTTTAAATTTTGATTTGAAAGTTATTTTAAGAAATTTTTTTATTTAGCAATGATCGAGTTTTTAAAAAGGTAATAATTATTTATTAATAACGTTTAAAGATAATTAATAATTATTTTTAATAATGTTTTAAAGTTAATTATTTTATTAATATGATTCTTACGAGTATTTTTTTAAAAGTTATTTAATTTTAAAATTATTTAATCATTGTTTAAAATTGTTATATGATTTAACTATACTTTAATTTAAATTAAAGCTGTCTAATTATATTGAGTTAAGTTATTTAATTATATTTATAGGTTAGTTAATTATCATATTAAATATTCGTTAAAAATTATTTGATTATTATATTTATAACGTTTTAAAGTTAATTAATATTGTTTTGAAGTTAACTTATCAATACAATAATAGTGTTTAAAATTAATCCAATATATTATTAATGAGATTTTAAGTTATTATTTTAAATGAGATTTAATTTAAATGAAGAAGAAGGATGCTTAAATAATAACGTATTATTTTAAGTTTTTGAAGTTATTTTAAATAATGTATGGTTTATCAAGGAAACTTATTGACTAAAAGAGTTTATTAAATAAGTTTGTTAAATATGGGAAGAGCTTTATAAATGACTTGGGATATTTATAAAAAGATTTATAGATGAGTTTTAAAGATCTTAAAGGAGAAGTTATTTTTTTATAAATGGGGTTCTGGGACTTATAAAGAATGTTTATAAATAGATTGGGAATTTATAAAGAAACTTTTATAAATAGAGATATTTATAAAATAAAGAGATTGGGAAAGAAATTGTTGATTTTCATGGCATAATTCAAGGGGCGGGGATTGCCTACATTTTATGATGGATTCGCTGGGATAGCGACGTAAGCATTGAGTAAACTACGATCCATGACTTTTGCTGAACGGTACTTTTGACATCCATTTTTAAGAGCTTTCAAGTATTTTTGAAACGAATGGTTTGTGAATATTCTTATTTCAATAAGATAAGTACATGAATGTTTTTGATAAAGAGATTCAAATTTATGAAGATCTAATTGAATGAGGCTTAGTTGTTTCCATGGGAAATGTATTCTCTCTTTGAATGTTGTTTATTTGATAGTTAAATAACCGATTATTAAACCTGGCTAGTTTTAAGTTATCGTTGTCGGTTCGAAGAGACAGGGATCATATATATTATTCGAAAACCACTTCGTATCGGCATAAGCGTTCGAATTGGAACATCCTGAAGATGATTGATGACAGAGCTTTGGAAGTACAATGGCTACTTTTTACTAATCCTGAGGGTGATTCCAAAATGGATATAGTAGAAGTAGTGCCTTCGGTTTCGTTCAGACCCAGAACGAACTTGTATGGAAGCATTTCAATTCTTCCTGGAGGGCAATGTTAGCATTCTAAGTGGAATTGCTATATAAATGGTAATCGTAGCCTCAAGCATGTAACAACCCGCATATCTATCGATTTTATATTTAAATATTTTATCGTTAGTCGGATGTTAGCCCGAAAAGCTACTTTTTGCATACGGTCAAATTAGGACTCGAGACCACTTCCATTGAGTTCAAAATGACGTTTGCGATCTTTTTGAGTGTAAACTTTGATATGTTTGGAGATAGTGAAATTTTTGTCACTTTTTGGCTTAGGACTTTGGTTTGGGGCTGAACACACACTAACTCAGCCCAACCCCCTCATCTCTTCATCACATCATCAAATAACATGCAAGCTTCATCAAAAATGGTGGTGGGAAGTGGAAATTAAAACTCCAAACTTAAATTCTATTGCAAATCCGTGATTCAACATCAAATTCAAGGTGAAGAACATAGATTCAAGCTTGTGGTTGATTCTTGCTTTGCTCTTAAGCTCTCCAACATCAATTTCGTGGAAAAAGGTGAGATTTTTAATCTCACATCTTGCCTATATTGTCATTGGGTTGTTGGGAATGATTCCCCATCGCTTTAGCATGCATATTTGCTTTTGGTTTGGATTGAATTGGCGAGAAAGCCAATTTTTCAGCATTTTTGGCAAAATCTGGGCTATAGGTCGTACTGTCTCAAAGCCTCTGTCTGCAGATTTTCGTTCTGGTGCTAGGTCGCTCGCGAGTTAAGCGTTAGGTCACTCACGAGTTAAGCGCTAGGTCGCTCACGAGTTAAGCGTTAGGTCGCTCGCGGGTTAAGCGCTAGGTCGCTCACAAGTTAAGCGCTAGGTCGCTCGCGGGTTAAACGCTAGGTCGATCCACTTCTGGGTCGCTCGTCATGGCTTATCTTGTATGTCGTCTCCGACCTAAGCTCCAGTTAGGTCGATCGAGTTAGGTCGTTGGAATATTTACACTAGGTCGTTAAGTCGTTCGTGTGTTAACTCGTAAGTCGTTCGACAATTAGGTCGTTTGATAGCTTTAGGTCGCTTGCGAGTTAAGGCTTAGGTCGTGTGGCCATTCTGCTTAGGTCGCAAGGCCACTAGGTCGCTAGACCTTTATCACTTTAGGTCGTATGACCTTGGCTGGGTAGTTAGGTCGCATGATTTCGTTAGGTCGCGTACCTCTAGGTCGCGTGTCTTTAGGTCGCAAGCCTTTAGGTCGCGTATCCTTAGGTCGCCAGTTTTAGGTCGCTGGTCCTCATGCCTCTTAAGTCGCTCGACCTCGATAAGTCGTAGGTCGCTCACGAGTTAAGCGTTAGGTCGTATACCCTTAAACCGTTAGGTCGCCTGGCCTGTGCTATTTGCTTAGGTCGCTTGCCCCTATTTGCTTAGGTCGTTAGGTCGTATGGCCATCTCCCTTAGGTTGTATGACCTCGATTTTGATAGGTCGCTCGGCCTTACCTTCCACTGTTAGCTCGCGTACCTTCTTAGGTCGCGCACCCACTTAGGTCGTTAGACCTCATTTTTGCCTTAGGTCGTAGCCCACTTGGCTTCACTTAGGTCGAACCCCGTACACCCCTTCGTAGGCGATCTTATCTGAAAAGCATTCAACAGAACTTCCACTTTGATGCATTTTGAGCTAATTTCCTTGGATTTTGTTCACGTCTTCGAATGTGAATTTTTGTGATAGATTGTTTCAACAATCGTTTTATGACATGTCACTTTAAAGATATGAAGGTTTTAATACTAGTAGTAAATATCAAAACTCTTTCATCAAATCGATTTCAACACTATTTTAAATATCAAAAGTTCGTTTTCTCAAACCGATTTCCAATCTACTAATATATACAAGCCTTTACTTCACTCGGATGAGAAATCGACTTAAACGACTTAGTAAAACGAGTGGTATGAAACGCTTGCGTTCACTTTGTCGGTTAGCTCTTGGACTTGTTCGATTGAACCCTTTTGTGACAATTCCTAGTGAAGATCTACAGTTTGTTCGTAAATATTTAAGTTAAGCAAGTGGTTATGGGACATGAAGCTAAACTCATATATTTACTAGCTTGGTGTGATTGACACTTCCTTATGATCATGACGATCATTTTTGTGATTTAGACTAGCGATTGAGCGATGTCTCTTTGTCTACGAGGGAGACTATACCCCGTTTGTGTGATGTTTCACCATCACATATGTAGGGTAGCATCCTACGGTCTTCGGGCCATTCCTGTGTGAAAATTTAATGGATAGCTTCCTTGAGATAGCTTCTCGTCATGTGTTTTACGCATAGGTGAGTTTTCATGCTCCCATTCATGTGTTAGGCCTCCCCCCTTTTTATGTGTTTTCTGGATTTCTTGTGATGATTTCTAGAATTTATGCTTCACCAATTTTCATGATTTTCATTGATATGATATCAGTTTTTGTGCATTGGTGAATTTATGTGTTATTGACTTGTTATGAATACAAGTTTAGGGTATGATACCCTACTTTATCTTTGAGAAGATTCTGGTGATATTAATTAATCTTTTGTTGATTATCATTTACATACTTATAGTAGTATGCCGTTATGGTTGTTACATGTTCATGCCATATTATTTATCCTATACATTTTCATCTGATATTTATAGCTAGACTGATCCGTTTATTATTTTCTTATAAATAATACTCGGGTCAGACCGAGATGTTACAGGTGCTTCTGCTTGACTTCTCTTTAGGATTATTCTGACTTTTGGCTAACTACTTAGATTAGTAGTTTTTGATTGTATGCATTTGAGATATAGACTCTACGTTGTGTACTTATTCTTTTGTATAGCACGTGTTGCTATTCTTTTGTATTATCGTGGATCTTTCTAACCACTACACTGATGTACACTTTCATGTGTTATATATATTTATTCATATCTTCTTCCGCCTTTGTGATATGGATGTCTGTGACTGATTTATGTTATGATTACTTCTATGTTTGTTTCCGAAGATTATATATAGCCACCGTGTGATAGCTTTGTGTTTGTATCGGTATGTCGGATTTCCTCCTTAAAAGATATGCATTCTATTCTATCTGACATATCGGTGCTCGCACAAAGAAGTTACATGGATGGTCGCTCCTCCACAGCCTTATTCTCCATGCTAATTGACAGCACTACATCGTAGTGTTCTTGGTTAGCGTGGGTATAGAGGTGGGGCGTCACAAAGCCTCACAACCCGGGAAATGAGTAAAACAGGGTAGATGCAGCAAGACTATGTGGTTCACTCCCATTAGGGTTTGCCACTGCCTTTCTAGATCACCATACTATGGATTTGGTTGCGCATGAGGGCTCTCGATTAAGGTTAGAAAGCAACCAAGGTGATGACATATTCGGTACTATCCAAGTTCAGGGGTAGGCCGGTTCTGTGTTGGCAGGGGTGGACCAAGTTCAGGGTTTGACCCCAGGTACATTTAATCTAGAGGTGTACTGTACAGAAGGTAGTCCATTACCTTGCCATTATTGGAATCCATTCTCCAATAAGCACCGTGTGGACTTGATTGTAAACCTGTTATGCTGGATTTTAGTAATGCAACAATTTAGGCTATGATTAATATGTATTTGTATCCTAGACATTATTATAATATAATTGGATTTTCTATAGAAATGTTTTGGTTGTCGTAAGGTAAAAACCTGTCTGTGTTTATGTGCGGCGTGGTCTTACGAGATACTTTTATTTCAAAGATTTTTTATAACTTTAAAAATCAAATTGGGTGTGTTTTCTCACGCTGGTTTACCAGACTGATTCGGGCATTATTTCTCTTATAATGCTCGGGTCAGACCTAGCATATTTACTGGTTCAGTTTGGATACTTGGAGTTTTAGGAGACGAGCTGGTGGCCCAGAGACGTATTCACGTACATTCAATTTTTTGCTGCATTAGTTGTTTATTTAACAGCATTTATGAGGACAAGTCATTATAACTGTCCAGGCTGATGAGTTAATTAGTTGACTCTAATTGATATGTGTATAATAAAGTTTATTTTTTCTTTGGTAAAGAACTATAATATATTATATGTTACTCGTTACGATGTGAGATTCTGTTCTGTTTTTTCTTCTTTTCCCCAACAATCCGCCTTTTAGGTACTTGGAAGCTTGGCACGTCAATACCGTGGATGTATTAGTATCGACTTCTGAAGGTCGAAAAGGCGGGTCATTACAAGTTCATATGAATAGTTGGACTAATTTGAGATGTCCCAAGTGAGTTATGGATCATAAATTGCATTTGGATACAGTAGGTGAAATCCTTAGGAGAGGTCCGCTTCTGGTTTGAGGTATTAAGTGGCTATGGTAGGGTCCACCTCTTTCTTAGATGAAGTATTAAGTGACCTAATAGGATTTCTTACGATGTTATAAGGAAGAGCCATGTAGGGACCTGACTTGGGGTTAGGTCATTTATGACGGGGATCTGCCTATTTATAGGTATTAAATAATCAGTGTCCGCCTAAGCTCCATTAAAAAGGTATTAAGTGGCTTGGGTATTTCCCTTTTGCATCGTATGTGCTTGTTATGAAAAAGGGTATAGTAAGGTTGGAAGGGCCTTCGGGCCTACAGTTGACTTTGGTCCAATCAGACTGGAAAAGCCTTAGAGCCTACAATTGACTTTTGCATAGTTGGACTGGAAGGGCCTTTGGGCCTACAGTTAACTTTGTGCATGTACAATGATTTTAATACGAAAGACATATTACATTCCCGGACACTACTACCCAAATTTCTATTATGGTAAAACTTGAAATTTCTTTTGTTAATCCTCTTTTGTTCGCGACTTAGGACCTACGACATAACGACTTAAGAGTTGCCGACCTAAAAGGACTTACGACTTAACGACCCAATAGTTGCCGACCTAACAATTAACCAACCTAAGAGATGCCACGACTTAAGGGAAGCTCCGACCTAACTACTGTAAGTAGTTACCGACCTAAGGAGTTAAAAGGACTCACCGAACCAATGGTTGCCGATCTAAACCACTCCGACCTAAGAAGTCTAACGAATTAACTCCATGCTGATCTAGAAGGCATACCGACCTAAAAAGCATGGCGACTTAAGAGTTACGACTTAAGATGAGAACCGGCTTAACAGGTTACGACCTAACTAGTTAAGGAGGCACGATCTAAAGGAGTTAACGACTTAACTACAGCTGCGGGTTAGTGATCTAAAATATAACGACCTAAAGAAAGTTGCGACCTAGCGACTTAAGAGATATAGCAGCTTAGTGCAATCAACGACCTACATTAGATCGCATACGATCTAAGGAGACGAAGGCAGTGCCGCATCTTTTAGGTTGCTGCCGGCTTACGACTTACAATAAGTCATGCACGGCTTATCAGCTCGTTCAGAAGAATCAAGTGCGACCGAAGTAAGCCAGATTCCCTATGTCGCCGCCGACCTACGAGCTACGACCTACCTTGGGTCGTGGCCGACTTATCACTTGAAGATAATTTCTGCTCAGAAATCCTCTCTATAAATAGAGCCCCAACTCCAACTAGAGGGGGACTTTTGGCCGATCATTTCTTGAAGCGTCGCTACTCTGCCGAACTCTCAACTCATTCAACAATTGAAGATCTTCAGACATTCGAGACACTACAACAAGCTTCGAGAGGAATTTCCTACATCCAACATGGATTCATCAAGTTTCATCATCGAAGTTTGAGCTAGTAGTCGAGATTGTCTTTGTGATCAAACTGTATTGTTTTCATAAGAGTATTGTATCGTCTTATAACCAGATTCAGTAATAAAGAGATTCAAAGTGGACGTAGGCTCGATCTCAAGCCGAACCACTATAAACTGCTGTCTTTTACCGCATTTTTCGATATTTTACTGCTTACTTCTTGTTCCCGTCACACAGGTGGTGCTTTCACAATTCTACTACACACACCGGGTGTTAGCGTTCACTTTTTAGCATTAACAATTTGGTGGTTTCACTAAGAATTGAACTCAGGAAGATTTTCACCGTTGCTTCGCAAAGACTCATAAAAAGAACCTCTCTTAAAAACCAGAAGTTGATCTGAAATAATGGCTCCTGGAAGAAGAGGTAGACCTATCAGATCCAGAAATGCTCATGAAGGGACTTCTGCTTCCCCAACAGCAGACCAAGCAACTCCTACCGTTGGAGTCACCAGGGCTGAATTGGATGACGCAGTTTCTGGATTATACCAACAAATTGAAGCTCAAAACTCTTTGATGATGGATAGATTAACTGCTCTGCTCGGGGCAAATCGTCAACCAGAAAACCATCAAACAACCTTTCCTGAAATTCCACCTTTCCAAGCTGAGGGTTCTATGCCGCAACCAACTTATCGTGAACATGTGCCCAGGCAAGCTTCCGAGAGAAGGACTGATGCCTTGCCGGAGATGTCTTTGAACAATAAAGAGTACCTGTCCGAAATGGTTGGCCGCATCATGAAAGAGAGCATGCAGAGGGAAGAGAATGAGAGTGACTGGGGATTTGCACCAAGCAAAACTCCGTTTACTGAAAGGATCCTGAAAGCGGAATTTCCAAATAAATTTGCACCTCCTACTATCCAAGCCTATAGGGGAACGAGTGACCCTAATCATTTCCTATACAAGTATGATTGGCATATGGCCGGTGCAAGAGCGTCAGACGAGATTAAGTGTCGATACTTTCCAGTGTACTTGGAAGGTGTGGCCTTACTTTGGTTCACAAAGCTTCCAATTCGGTCAATAGATCAATTCTCCGACTTGACGCAAAAGTTTAAAGAACAGTTCAGATTGTATGCTTCAAAAGATAAGGATATAATGTCACTGTCTAGTCTTGAACAAGCTCCCGGAGAATCAATCAAATCTTTCTTAAGCCGTTTCAATATAGCTGTAGCCAAAGTGGATAATGTAGAACCGCGTATGATCCTGACCTACTTGGTGCGAGCCATCAATAAATCGAGTGAATTTGGAAAATGGCTAAAAATGAAGGAACCAAATTCCCTTGAGAAGTTTTATAAAAAGGCCGATGAATTCATGCGCCTGGAAAACCTTTCCGCCTCAGCAAAAGTATTAGTTGCTAAGGACAACAATAATGATCTTGCTTCTAACAGAAGAAATTCTGAGAATCAGAAAAGGGAAAACGACGGAGGAAAGAATCAGGGGAATGAGAAGAAACTCCGCCGCTTCGATCTTTCAGATTTTACTCCTTTAACTGATACACCAAAAAATATCTTTTTCGCAACAAAGGATGTTGTCAGGTATCCTAAGCCACCTGAGATGAAGAGAGGTGCGTAATGGAAAATTCTGCCAATTTCACAATCAACCTGGCTATGACACTGACCAATGTCGCCAGTTAAAAAATGTGATTGAAGAATTGCTGAAGCAGGGTAAACTCCAACAATACGTTAAGAGAAGCGAAGTCGATCCAACCTCATCCACTCGGGGTCAACAACGTCCTACCCATCAATCTGATTCTCGCAACAACACTGCAGTGCAAGATTCAGAAAAGCTTGTCATTAATGTTGTCACAGGAGGTCCACACCCAGCAGGCAGAAGTTGGGATGACTGCTAATTGTCCACAAAACTACGACTGGGGCATCTTTCACTTTCTCTGGCATATAAATCCGAAGCTATGAATCTAGTGCAAATGGAAAGTCAGCCCGGAGATTCTGAAACAACAATCAGTAGCATCCATTTTTTACTTAACAGCATTGCTTAAATTTGTAAAATGATAATGGATGTGTAACTTTTGCATTGTAAACCGCTGAGAAATCAGTATGATTGAATAATGAAACACTATGAATTCTGTGTTTTCTGTTACAAAATGCCTGTTATATTTCGATGTGTAAATACTCTAAATGTATTGCTAAAATGTCGATCTAATATTGCAGGTCATTAAAGCGAAGCTCACCCATCGCAAAGCCAAGCGAGCCCTACAAATCACTTATTAAGCAAATACCAAGCAACAAAAATTCCAGACTCAAATCCCATACAAGAGGAACTTCACATAAAAAGTTGGCGACGCCACTGTGTCAAGCACTCGTTAACTGGTTGTGGTCGTCAATATAAAAAGACATCCAACCAAGTAACTTGCGTTTACCCTGTGGAGTCACTTAACAATGAAGTCTACTTCTTCGGATAAAGCAATTTACTTGCAAAAGAAAGGAAGACGCGCTTGGAAACAATAATAAAGGATCGCTGATTAGCAGATGATGAGGAAACATGGGCCGGCAAACATAGAAGCAGCCAAAAGGAGGTATGCCTCTCAATAAGAAGGCCGGTAGATCCACAAAAGGGACACCTTCCCAAGCAGAAGGAACAAGACCCTTGCTAACTGGTCGTGATGCATCCGATCAGACAGCTTGCGTCCGTCTCGTGGATCCAATCGCCTCTGAGACGCAACCCTCATGGCACACCAATCCACCACGGCTCCTCTTCGAAAGCCGATAAAGCCCTCTAACGAGGCACGCCAAAAAATGAAAGTGCTTTCCTCAATCAAAAAAGATTGGTGGAACCACCGGAGGGGCACCTTCCCAAGCTGAAGGAACATGGCCCTTGTTAGTTAATTGCAATCGTTTGTGCAAACGAACATCCAATCAAGCAACTTGCGTCCGCCCCGTGGATCCATTCAACCATGAGAAAGTAACTTCCAGGCAATCACAAGACCTCTTTGGAGGCAAAAGCCCTCTTCGGAGGCACATTTCACCAGTGTAGAAGTGCAAAATGCTCCTCTTCGGAGGCCCACTTCACCAGAGCTGAAATGTTAAAAAGCCCTCTTCGGAGGCACATTTCACCAGTGTAGAAGTGCAAAATGCTCCTCTTCGGAGGCCCACTTCACCAGAGCTGAAATGCCAAATTGCTTCTCTTCGGAGACCAAAATTGCTTCTCTTCGCAGACCAAAATTGCTTCTCTTCGGAGACCAAAATCGCTTCTCTTCGGAGACCAAAAAACCTCTTCGGAGGCACACTTCACCATGCTTGAAGTACCAGACATAAGCCCTCTTCAGAGGCACAAAAACAAAGCCTTCTTCGGAAGCACTAAACAAATCAAAAAATTCTTCAGAAAGTTCACTTCACTGCATAGGAAAATCCACTTTTTAACAAATGAAAGTGATCATCCCCGAAAGTTGAAGTGTTCTTCAGAAAGAAAGAGAAAGTAAAAATTTCTCCAATACGAAACGTATTCTATTAAAAGCAGAATAGTATTTCCTCAAATCGAAAGAATTATTCTCTAAAATAAGAATACAAGTTTCTATAGAATATCGCAGTGAGCCGTGATACGGGGGCATATAACTATATTAATAGAAACAACACTCAACCATCATACCACGAGCTTACTGCAATATCAATTAAAGTAAATAAAGAATCATTTATTCTACATTACAATGGGAAATAAATGTATTCTCACATACACAAAAAATTTTACAAGTAAAGTAGCTATTTTATTCAATACTATGAAAACTTTTTACATTGTGCAGATCAAAAAAAGAAGCGGGGACCGGTACCCGCACAATCTTCGGTCGATGCATGCAAAAAGCAAAATAAGAAGTAGAAAATCCAGCTTGTCATTCCTTCTTCCCGCTACCTTTGGAGCCTTTGCCTGGCCTGATAGTTAATTTCGGAATCCGGTGTGGGCAGGATGGAGAAGGAGGAGTGGTTGGGTCTTCTTCTATTTTGTCTTCCCTAGCTGAAGCACTTCTCTTTTTCTTCTTTAGTGCACGCTTTCCTCTTCTCTTTGAAGAAGATTCACTTCCCGGAGTCAGCAGCTTGGAAAGTTTTGTATCGTCATCTAATGACTGCTCCGGAGTCTTCTCGCTGTCCTCCGTCCCTTCCGCTTTCTGCTCTTGAGAAGCGGGTGGATCCTCCAAGCCTTGGGGAGCTTCTATCTTTTCCTCCTGCAACCCTGGTTGAGAAGCTGGAGTAACTTGAAGAGTTGGAGGAGGTACAGCTGGAAGAGGGGAAGTGTGCGCAGCGCCAGGAGCTTCCGCTACAGAAGAAAAGAAGTCAAAATCAGTATTCTCCGAGAAAAGAGAAAATTTTGGATCACCAGGACTTAAGTAATAAGCAAAGAATTCATCCAAATCAATTGAATCAAATGAATAATCCACTTGAGCCAGGTCTGACTTGAAGTTACCTGGAGAAGTCGGTTTTGACAAATCAATTTCAAATTTATCAACTTCAGTGTCTTCTTGGCTCTTCTCTTTGATTTGGGTAGGAGGTGACTCGGTGGTGATGGGCTTAGCCTCAATGTCTTTTGCAGGAAGAGGAGAGTGAGAGCTGGAACCAATGATATCAGCATCGGTCGGAATTAAAGTGTGGACAGGGGCAGATAAAGATATTTTCTTTTCTAAGTGTTCTTCTGCCACTGCTCCAGCTCTAGCTTCAGCAAGCTGCTCTTTTCCCCTAGCAAGAGCAGCGCGGGTATCATCATCAAGGTAAATTGCCTCAAGCACCGTCTCGTCATAGCCAGCTCCCCGAGCATATCGATCGCAGCATCCCAGACTTCAGCTAGGGTGATCTCATATTTTGGTCCCAAGAACGAGAGACTCCCGCGCCCCAAGACGCTGTGAATATAAAAGTCGAATAGAGTAGAATCGATGCTAGCTTTAGTGGCTTCGTGAGACTCTTCGGCCGTGACTTGTCCAGCAACCGCGTCATCATGCTCCTTCTCAACTTTAAGAAGCCTAGCTTTTAGCATCTCAATCTCTGCGTTCTGGGAGTGAAATTTTTCCCGCAGTTCAGCGTTTTCTGTGCGATATTTCTCAGTAATGTGCTGCTCAGCTGCAAGCTTCATTTCGGCATCCCTTTGCGCAGCGTGTGCGTCCCGCACTTGCTTCTGAAAGACTTCTTCTTTTTGAGTATGTGATGCAGAAGAAGAGGCGAGATCTTCCTTAAGCTGCTTGACTTCAGATTCAAGCCTTGCATTGTCATCCGCGATGTTCGTCATCTCCGCGTCATGCTGCTTGCACCATTTATCCCATTCAGCCTTATCATTCTCCAGAGTCAGCATGTTTTCAAGATTCATATGGTTGACTCTCTGGAGTTCATCAACAAGCTTTTGCCATTGCGACATCCTCTCAATGTCAAGCTTAACTGCATCAAGATTTCTAAGCATGGCTTGCTTATCAATCGGGACCAAATCCAAGTCAAAACGCACTCCTTTTAAGCACCAGTTCGAAAACCGGCTTTGAAGTGTTGGAGGGCCATCTTTAACATGATATTGGGGCCTGCTGATGATCGCTTGGATGTCGGATTTCTTTCAAGGAGGAGAGCCGGTCGGAATATCAGAAGTGATAGGAGCGTCAATTTTTTCAGAAATTGAAGACGCGTCCTTTTCACTAAGTTTAACCCGTTTACTCGGGTCGTCAGTAGCTTGCCTCTTCCCTTTATCGTCATGATATTTTCTTTTAAGAGAGTCATCGTCTCTCCTTCTCTGCTGCTCTTCATAGGCTCGCCTCTCGTGAGCTTTTCTAACTGCACGCTCTTCGTCAGATTCTTTGCGAGTGGGAAGATAGCGTCCATAATCGTAAGAATCGCGCCCTCCGTAGCGCCTAAAGTTGTCATAATACGAGCCAGTTCGCCCCATTGTAGAACCTGAAATTGAAGAAAAGACAAGTCTTAGAAATCTTCAAGTAGAAAAGTCTAAGTGCATATAAGTGTTAAGCATCCTAAGTGTGTGTGATGTGCGAACTACGCGCGTCAAACTACAAACCACTCTTTGGTTGGGGAGTGATAACAGATTGAGAAGCGGGAGTTGATTTTTGAGCCGACAAAGTTTGCTGCAAAGTAGATGTCGCTTCGGTTGCAGGAGATGTAGCTTTAGTTATATCATCTTTGAAAAGCTCTTGTGAAGTAATAATCAGATCACTCAACCCCTCAAAGGTATCTTCACCATCGTGTTTTGAAGGGCTTTCTTTCTCGGCTCCTTTATCATCAACTTTCTCGAGATGTTGAGAAGTTTCTTCTTATTCAATAACCGGAGCAAGTGCTGGCTTGCTAGACAGTCCCACAACGTCAGTAGAAGTAGAACACTTTACTAGTGAAGTCTCAGCGGGGCATCTGATGACTTAGCTGGAGAATCGGGGACTTCATGCGGCTGAATAGAGCGCGAAGGATGTAAGAGTCCAAATTGATGGAAAAAATCATCTTTTAGTAGAAATTGAACATTCCTCTCTTCAACTGGCACGACCATAAGCCTCTCGAAGGTTGTTTTGTGACTAGGGTCCCTAGAAGGAGGAGGGAGCGCTAAAAAAGTAGAAAAAAAGTTAACACTTGACAATTCGGACTTCGAAGAGTTCAGAAAACATAAGGAAAGGAAAAAGATAAATGGTCATACTTCCCACTCTCCAGATGGCATAAAATCCCGGGGGACAACGAACGTAGAAAAACTGGCTTAGAAAACTATGAACACTGTCAGGGAGACCGATGATCAACTTACGGTTTCTAGCACTTCTCACGACCGTGATAGAAGGATGATCTTTATTTTTGGCAAAAGAACACAGATAACAAATTTCATCAAAACTTGGGAGACGATCCAACATTCTCCTAAATAACACACAGAGTCCCATCAGGATGGCATATCCGTTGGGATGTAACTGAAAGGGAGAAATTGATAATCGTAGAAGTAGCTGTTGAAGGAAATCGTTGAATGGAGGAATAGCCCCGTTCATGCACATGTGGCGATTGATGGCAACGAAACCATGAGGTGGTATAAAAGCAGTGTTACTCCTCTCAGGCAGAATGGCATCCGTTTCAGCAATGCCGAACTGAGTACATAGTTGACGAAAAGCTTTATATGTTAGTGTAGTTGAAGTTCGTTCTGGAGGATCAGCTAATGGAACAGGGATAGGAATAGTTTCTCCAGCTTGGGTTGTTGCTTCTTCTTGTTGAGAAGACATTCTACACAATCAACTGGATGTTCAAATGTGAAGGTGCACGTTCCCTGAAAAGTGTGAAGTGTTGTGCAAAACTAATGAAAATAAAAAGCAAGCATAATTGGAATTAAACTAGCTGACAATCAGTCGATTACAAGATTTCAGAACTTGTTAATATTCAAGTGCAGTGTTAATGCAAACAAATCAGTTTCAGTTGACTATTACGATTTTGCTTTAATACTTCACTTGAATTGGTTATTGTACAACATTTCATTCATACAGTTCATTTAATTTGATTTTTTTCTTTATCAACTAATCTGTCATTTGATGTGGGCAGTCAGTGGCAGTATATTCGTCCCAGTTTTCTGTAAATGTTATAACAGACAATTAGAATTATAGATAATCTGTAAAAGAATGCAACAAAGTTCAACAGTCCAAAGTTCAATAGTTTCAAAGTTCAGGCAATTCAAGTCTTAAAGTTCAAGGCAGTGAAAGTTATGTCAAGTTCTAACTCGTCCACGACTTAGCACGGGTCCAAAATCCCTCAGGTCACAATATGCAAGTAGTAGCTCGTCCACAATCTAAAGGATATGCTACGAGTCAGGTTGAGTCGTAACTCTTAAGTCGTGATACATATGGGCTTCGAGTCTGAACAGTACTATTCTTTCTAAGTCCAAGCTCGGCCGCGACTTAAGGTTTATGCCGCAAACTAATTGGGTCGTAAGGGAGTTAGGTCGCAAGGGTTCTCGAACCGGACAAAGTACTAAATCGTGAATATTTTAGATCGTGAATTTTTTGGGTCGTCTCCGATGGGATTTCAAGCTATCTCCTGCTCAAATCAAAAACCCAAAGTTATGTCTCCTAATCGCATCTCACAACATCATCAAATCATCCCAAATCCATCGTGAAACTGGTACGCGGTAGTGAATTCGAGGATCACACTGACATCGTGGCTAAAGGAAGTCGAGAGTCGGATGCGACATGACTCGTGATAAAGCATGATGAACAAACTCAGATTAGGGGCGATGAACACGGGATCCTCGATTCAACGATGATCACGTTTGGATATTAGTTGAATTCACTTACGCAGTGTAATACTGATGATAACTGATGATCGAGTAGTGGAATTTGTCTTCGAGAGCTTGAATATTCGTTAATGGTTGAGCAGAATAATAAAACAGGTGAAGTGAAAGAGGAGACGACCTAAGCTATTTATACACTGGGGCATTGGAATGTGAATCGACCCACGATCCACGACCTACGACTTATATTAAGTCGCTTCCGACCTAACCAAAAAGCGAGTTAAGAAAATCGAAGCACACGACCTACGATTTAGGCGTATACTTCGAGGGGCAAATGTTAATCCTCTTTTGTTCGCTACTTAGGACCTACGACATAACGACTTAAGAGTTGCCGACCTAAAAGGACTTACGACTTGACGACCCAATAGTCGCCGACCTAACAATTAACCGACCTAAGAGATGCCACGACTTAAGGAAAGCTCCGACCTAACTACTGTAAGTAGTTATCGACCTAAGGAGTTAAAAGGACTCACCGACCCAATGGTTGCCGATCTAAACCACTCCGACCTAAGAAGTCTAACGAATTAACTCCATGCTGATCTAGAAGGCATACCGACCTAAAAAGCATGGCGACTTAAGAGTTACGACTTAAGATGAGAACCAGCTTAACAGGTTACGACCTAACGAGTTAAGGAGGCACGATCTAAAGGAGTTAACGACTTAACTACAGCTGCGGGTTAGTGATCTAAAATATAACGACCTAAAGAAAGTTGCGACCTAGCGACTTAAGAGATATAGCAGCTTAGAGCAATCAACGACCTACATTAGATCGCATACGATCTAAGGAGACGAAGGCAGTGCCGCATCTTTTAGGTTGCTGCCGGCTTACGACTTACAATAAGTCATGCACGGCTTATCAGCTCGTTCAGAAGAATCAAGTGCGACCGAAGTAAGCCAGATTCCCTATGTCGCCGCCGACCTACGAGCTACGACCTACCTTGGGTCGTGGCCGACTTATCACTTGAAGATAATTTCTGCTCAGAAATCCTCTCTATAAATAGAGCCCCAACTCCAACTAGAGGGGGACTTTTGGCCGATCATTTCTTGAAGCGTCGCTACTCTGCCGAACTCTCAACTCATTCAACAATTGAAGATCTTCAGACATTCGAGACACTACAACAAGCTTCGAGAGGAATTTCCTACATCCAACACGGATTCATCAAGTTTCATCATCGAAGTTTGAGTTAGTAGTCGAGATTGTCTTTGTGATCAAACTGTATTGTTTTCATAAGAGTATTGTATCGTCTTGTAACCAGATTCAGTAATAAAGAGATTCAAAGTGGACGTAGGCTCGATCTCAAGCCGAACCACTATAAACTGCTGTCTTTTACCGCATTTTTCGATATTTTATTGCTTACTTCTTGTTCCCGTCACACGGGTGGTGCTTTCACAATTCTACTACACACACCGGGTGTTAGCGTTCACTTTTTAGCGTTAACATCTTTCACTAGAATTTATTGTTCTGACTCCCTCCTCATTTCAACAAACATGTTAGGGGCATAGGGTATTGATGAGGAAGCAAGAGGTGGGAAAAGTTGATGGATGTGGTAGTTGTCTTTCATTATTATCTATTTTATGTTATTCTCATGTACCCAGACATTTGAAACTATGTTATTGCTATTTCTATTTTCAGTTGAGATTTATGTACTGAAATGACTATGTTGAGATAATTTAGGATTTTATGAAAATGTTTTGTGTTTCTAAAATGACTTTTGTTTATGAGTACATGTTTTACTATTATATTTTATTCATCTTCTATGAGATTCTGAAAGTTAGATAGATAGATTTGTATACTATGTAATGTTTTAAATTTTTCACCAACCAACATCCTATTTTAGAATGGCTCTAAGTCCAGATGGGCCTTTTCTAGGTCGAGGTTTAGGTCTATTCGGGGGTGGGTTGCTATTTCGTTTTGGCCTGGGTAACTCAAGGTTATTATTCTCATAACGTAATATATTCTAGCACGGTACTTCTCCAAACAATCCATCACTAAAATAACTCCGAACCCTATAAATTCAATCAAATAGATATCATACAAAAACTTACACTCAACCAACTCTATTTCTAAGTTCATGCATCTCAATCTAAGAGTGGCATATCCCTCTGTCAGGTTTTATGGAAGTTTAAAACAGGTTACCCTTAATCCAAGTCTATCAACCAAGTCTTTAACCATAAATGAGTGTATAACATCGTTATCAAATTGTAATCTAACTGAAATACCAGAAATTAGAGCCATACCTTTTCAAAACAACATTCTTACCTTTTTCGGCCGATGTTGGACCTCCTCCCAGCCCCTTTGAAGCATAAACCGACGCTTTAAGCTTGAAGCACTTCAATGACGGACCTCCTCCCAGCCCCAGTCCTTCTTTAGATGCCTTATCTTTTCACACTAGAAGCACTTCACTCTTTCAAGATTCTTTGGTGTTGGACACTTTGTTGCATAGTGTCCATTATATCCATAATTAAAACAAATAGCCTCTCCAACAACGACTACTCTACCCATCCCTTTGGCATACCTTTCTTGCCTTTGGTATATGGAGTAAAATTCTCCCTTTGCACTACTTAGGTTTCATCTTTACTCTTCTCTGTTCCTGATACATCCTATCATACCTTCGAGCCATTCAACAAAGAATTCAAAAGGAGGTGCTAAGTGTGCCCTGACCTCGTGATCAAGGCCCTGCTTCAAACCCCTTATGAACTAATCATTTTTCTTCAGTGAGGTGTTGACAATCTCTCTACCAACTTAGCTAAAGAGTTGAACTTTTGGATGTCCCCTTCAACTATAAGATCGCCCTGCTTCAAGCCTATAAATTCCAACAGTAGAATGCTCTGTCGAGACTCGAATATGAACTAGTCTCGAACTTCTCCAAAACTGCACCTAAGTAATCACCTGTTCAGGAGTCTCGGCAATTAATGTCTCCTACTAGTTTAAAGCAACTTCATGCAGTTGCCTCAATGCCGTCCTTTTTCTCGACATACCTTGTCCCTATATGTTGACATATATCCCGCCAAATAGTTTTTTCAAATTTTGAATGGAAGTATCTATTCGACACAGCTCTTCAGGAATGAACACATCTACTTATTTAATATATAAAGGGGAGTGCAAACAATTTTTTTGATAACTAATTACTTAATTTCTTCCCCGCTCTTACTCTCATGAAAAAAATACAAAAAAATACGCTCTATTCTCTTCAAAATCATACATAATCAATTCATACTTCATTGTATTGGTTCAATACTACTTTCTTACTGTTTTGGAAACATTCTCTCTTATTTCAAAGATCAAAGTGCTATCCAAGAGGCTATAGGATCCATTGTATCTAAAGTACATGAATTTGTCTTCGAAAAATCTAGCAACTCTATTTGTGTTTGCTTGTGGCTCTTTCAAATCAAGTGGGTGTGCTTAGTAGTCCGTTCAAATCTAGTAGGTGTGCTTATAGCCCGGTTAAATCAAGTGAGTCTGCCCCGGACTCGGAATACAAGAGGGTATGTCTTGTAGCCTCGAAATCAAGATTATATTTGTGTTTGCCTTCTGCCTTGTTAAAGATTGGCATTTGAAAAGAAATCTGTACAAGCAATTGTACGGGACTGGATGTAGGAAAAATCTGAACCAGTATAAAATCTTTGGTGTTATCTCTCTAAATCTTTACTTTACTTTACCACTTTTATTTTTATCCGTGATTGCATCTGTGATTGATTGTTAGTATAATTTTTTATTTTTAATCTGTGATTTAATATCAATCTTGAAAGAAAATTAAAAAGAGTTATATAAGTTAGAAAACACCATTCATCCCCCTATAGTGTTAAATTATCCTTAAGATCCATAATTCCGCAACCCACATTTGGTATAAAGCACTAGGTTTTCAAAAAATCGTAATTTGATTTTTTTTGAAAAGTTTAAATGGCTAGTAACACTGTCAGTACACTTGTTAATGCTTTTGTCGAAGAACAATCTACTGCTAGTCCCCCACTTCTTAATGGCAGTAATTACACTTATTGGTCATGTATGATGAAGATTTATTTACAGCCAAATGGTTTAGATATTTGGAGTATTGCACAAAATGAGTACACAGAACCCCATACTAACTTTTCACAATGGACTGCTGACCAAAAGACACTTGCACTTAATAATTCTAAAGCCATGAATATTTAATTTTGCTCATTGGATAAAGATGAATTTAATAGTGCCTCCATCTGTAAGTCTGCATATGATATTCGAAGAACATTGCAAGTCACTCATAAGGGCACTAGTAAAGTCAAATAGACTAAAATTTCCATGCTAATTAATAAGTTTCAATTATTTAAAATGAATCAGAATGAGTCTATTTTTGACATGATTTCAAGATATAGTACATTCTTTAGTATCATTGGATAAAACTTTCATGAAGAGGACCAAGTTAGAAAAATCCTTAATTCACTCTCTTAAGAGTAGGATCAAAAGTCACTAGCAATTGAAGAGGTTAATGATATTAGCACCCTAAAAATTGGAGAGCTAATACATAATTTAATGTCCTACTAAGCACAATTGCAGGGCAGAAGAGAAAGCAAGGCAACAAAAAAAATTCCATTGCATTCAACGTAATAACTGATGATCAGGATTCAGACGGTAACAATGATAAGGAGATTGCTTTCATGACCAGAAATTTCAAAAAGTTCCTAAAGTATAGAAAGATGAACAACTTTCAAAAACCTAAAAACGAGACTCCTGGAATTGGAACTGCGATTAGAAGTTTCAAGTTTCAACTGTGATGAACCTGGTCATATGCAAAGAGACTGTTCGTTTCAAAATAAATCAAGGATCTCAACAGTTACTGATTCATCCAAAAAAAGAAAGAAGGCTTACACAGCAACATTAGATGATTCAAATACTACTTCAAGTGACAATGAACCGGATGCTAAGGATGCAAACATGTGTTTCATGACAATAGTAGATTAATCAGAACATATCAAAGAAATGGAGCAAAAAGTGGTACTTTTTGCATTTAATTTTGATTTCATTTTTTTAGGAATAAAATATAGGTTAGTAATAATATTGGATGCCTATAAGTGTACATATATAAATAGAAATATTTTACATTAGTTTTAATTTTGAATTTTACATGTCGACATACCCAGAGCCCATATATCGACATATCTACCAGAATTTTGAAATTTCATTTCAAATTCAAATTTTGAATTTCCCTCTATTTTTCATTAACTCCAATAACTAAAAGGCATCTTTTCAAACTGAAATGTCAGTTCTCTATATACTAATTCATCCTATCTCTATCTATTCATTCATTCCCTTTACTTCAAAATTTAAAATATCTCTTCACATTCTTATCTCTTCAAAAACTCAAAAATGGCCTCTTCAAGCCAACCACCAAAAACCATAAGGCTCACAAAAAGAATCAAAGGCTTTCTTTTCAATGATAAAGAAGCCATTGACATTTATGTTAAATATGCTACTTCTAGAAAGGTTTTTCCCGGAAGATTTGCTAAGTTTGGTGATTTTTCTTCTTATGGTCTTGAAGATCTTTGTTTTCAAAATGGTATTTTAGGTTTAATTGACTCTTCTCAAAATAATTTTATGTGTTATCTGAATTTAATTAAAATATTTTATGCGAATTTAAATGGAAAGTTTTTCAAGGAGAAGAAGGACAAGTTTGAAGTAGTGTAAAGGCACTATTATTGTTTTAGATTGTGAAATTTTGGGTCAAATACAACATGTTATTGTAGGGATGACTAACATGCTATCGGAGAAATGATTAACAAGTTATCAGAGGTATAACATAAAATACGATTGGAGCTATAACATAACATGCTATTAGAGATATGGCATAACATTTTTTCATGGATATGACTAACATACTATTGGAGCTTTGACATAACATGCCATCGAATGTATGACATAACATGCGATCGAAGTAATAGCTATCAGAGATACAATGGTATATATTTAATTATCTTTAAAATAGTTTTATTTCTTTTTAAAGCAATTACATTTGACCAAATCATGCCATGTGTTAAATTCTCATTTGCTAAATCTATATTTTACAAATTTTTTATCACAAAATTTTCAAAGGAAATTTATTATTTGAATAAATAAATTAATTTATTCCATGATTAATTAGTTAATTACAATAATTTCTCATATTTCCCTTATTTTGTTAATTTAAAGTAATTTAAAATTACATGGGAGGAATCTCGAAAAATTCCCAAAATTTCAATTCTTCATTTTCTAACACATGTAAAAATTTCAGGGGAGAGCGATTTTTTTCATTCTAAATAATTATATCCTGAAATTACACCATTTTCCAACTTAGAAAATTTGTAGAAAATTTACGTTAAAATAGAAATTTCTGAAATTAAAATGAAAATCTCGTATTAATTTTATAAACAAGACATCAAAATTTTATATCACTTAGAGCTCATTAGTTATCGTTTTAAATTCATAAACCTTTCTTTTAGCCTTATAATTTCACATATAATGTTATTAAAAACATTTCCTGCAAGCACGCTAGCCCCAATGACTTAGATGAAAGGGTTGAGTATAAAATTGTGTTTGCACATGAAATTTGCAAACACCTTCAAATGAGTAAAAATCGAAACTAAAATGAGAGAAATAGTAAGAAAGTAAAGAAGGAATACGATATTTTTATAGTAGATTAGAAATATCTACGGCATACGTCCACTTTTGAATCTTTATTGATCAAGATTTTTGTATACCACTAAATTACAAGTCAATATAAGATCTTGAATTGCATGATTTTGAATTCAGCAGAGTCTCCTTTCAAAATCAGTCAAAACAATCCCTTTTCATATGTAGAAGATTATTATTTATAGATGAATCAATGCATCGGAATCGCCAATAGAATCGCTCAAACATCTAGATCCAAGAATATTGGAAGAAGAATGAGTCTGTTTAGCCAATAATAGTAGACTGATCTATCGATATCTATCGATATATTGGTTAGCACCAATCGATATCTTTGACGAATTCTTCACTTTTTCACTTAGCGTTGCTTAACTCTTCAAGCTTTAGATCTTTAATTAAAAAAAATTCATCATTGATCCATAATTATTGATATGACCCATCAACAAATCTTTTTTTCTTCAGTTTTACATGTAGAACCATAATAGGAGCTACGTGGGGCGTATTCCAAGCTTCATGATCGATCGGTACTAATCGATGGATCGAGGGGTGCCAGTCGATATTGTTAACTTTATACTTCGTATTCTTTGTAACTTCATTCTTAATCTCTTCCAAGCATCCTAATCCATTTCTTCATCATTTCATAATCCGATTCCATCATACTGTCGCTTGGTTAAAATATAGGATAACACATTGCTGTTTTTTCTTCTAAGGCATCCTACTTTTGATAGATTTAGTAGTAGGTATGTTAGTATATGTATTGTTGTTATATTTTTGATTTTATGGGTTGTACGATCATTATTATATGTCATATGTTGTGTTGGAGATTATACCCTCACACATGTTTTTTAATGATATATAAATAGTTGATGAATGTTATCCAATATTTGAACCAAGCCACATCTTGATGGTTCTGAACTTCGAGATGATGAAGAAATGGTGCAACAACCCATCATCAAGAGGCAATTAATAAATAATTAAATGAAAATAAATAATGAACTAATTAAGAATTGAATTAATTATTTGGGATTATGGTGATGATTTAGAATATGATAAGAAATATTTTATTAAAATAGTAAGAATTTTGTATAAAAAGAATATTAATTTAATAATTTAATTAATTATTTTGGAATATGGACAATATGAAACGATTATTTTGAAAATGATGATAAATCAAAATTTTGTATATAAAGTTTATTTGATAAGGGAAATAAAGTTATTAAAATAGTTTTTAAATTCATTGTAAATGATTTAAATAAATAGTCATTTAAATAAATAAAATTATATAAAATAATTATATAAAATAAATGATGTTGTAATTATTTACAAAGTAATTTTATGGAAGAATTGATTTGTAGTTGGGCTTGAATTAGAATTGTTAAGTAAACTAAAGAAAAGAAATAAGAAAGAAAAGAAAAAGAAAAGAGAAAAAGTGAAGTGAAGGCCAAAGCCCATCAACCAAACCTTAAAATAATGTTTCCTGACTTCTCCTTCTCCAAACTTTTCGATCTATTGAGGTTTCTTCTTCATACGTAAATATAATTTAAACATTCCCATTAATCGCTTTAAAAAAGTAAAAACCCAAAACGTTCTTGTTCAAAAATAAAACCAAGTAAATTATCATAAAGCTCTGAATTCAAATATATGTATCGCATGCTATTATACATTTATGGCAACAAAGAAAGCAAGAGTTCGGTCATCGGTTGGAGTGCTGGGTGTATGCGATTAGAAAGAGGAAGAAACAGTTTTTAGGTGAGTGTTTTCACCCACAATTCTATGTCTAATCCTATGATTTTAAATATATATGTATGAGTTGAAGTGATATCTGTGTGAGCTTCGAATTGGTGGTGATAACAATGACGAAGGACATCGAAATAGGTTGAAGAAGGCACGACCTGGAGCATATTTGCTCCAAACAAGGCCTGACCGGTGGACCGGTCATAGATGACTGGTGCAATGGTGGGGGATGTAGGTGTGTGCAGTTTGGTGGTGTGCGTGAGTGTGTGCGCAATCATGTGTGTGTGTGTGTGTGATTTTGTGTGTATGTAAAAGTTAGTGTGTTAGTGTGTTTGTGCAAGTTTGTGTATATGTGCATTTCTCTCTGTGCGTGTGCGCCGCGTGTGTGCAGTGTTGTTTGTGTGAGTGCATTTCTATTTGTTGTGCCTGTGTTGTTGTGTATGTGTTTGTAGTTCATAGAGTGTGTGTATAAGCATCATATATATATATATATTTAAACTAATATATATATATTTGTGTGTGTGTGCTAAAAATGTAAAACAGGCCAAAATAAATGCACATAATAATTATACTTAAACTCTAATATATATACTTATATATTATATATGAATGTAATGTAATATAAAGTTTAATAAATTGATAAAGTGAATTTAATAGCATTATATAAATGGAAAAATATGAAATGCTTCTTAATTAAGTATATTTTATGAAATTTTAATATATAATTCAAGTTTTGAAAATGTATTTAATTGATTATAATATATAAAATTGATTCAGATGTTTTATCATTATTTGAAAATATTATGTAGTTATAGAAAGTTATGCAATAATTCTTATGTGTAATATTTAGTCTTTTCAAACTATCTTTGGATTATCAAAAGAAAGAATAGACCTTTCTAAAACTAAAGATGAATATTAAATTATTATGAAAGATCGAGAAATTAATTATTAATTGTAAAGTGACATTATATTTTGTTTTAATTAATTATCCATTCCTAACTACTTAATATGTTATATTAAAGTTATATATTACAATCCACTTATTATAAATTATAGATTTGATTACTATATGTATGTATGTGTGTGTGTATATGTTTTGATTAATCTCTTTTATCTTACTTTTTTATATTTCTACTTCCTTTATATTGAATTGGATTATACATCCTTTATATTGAATTGGATTATATATGAGCGATTCACTGTTGATATTGAATTTTGTTTAATGATTTGATATGATATCATGATACTGTTATTGTTGTAGTATTTTGTTTATGATGAGTCTTATTCTATGCGATGACGAATATGAATAAGTGGAGTTATAACACTATTTGGGATGGGGCATTCAGGAATATTTCTTTGGTTATTCTTTGGACTCGTTATATAGAATATTGTGGAGATTGGGTGTAGTTTATAAGCAGTGAATAAATGTTTGAATATCATGTAGTGGTATGGGACGCTATTGTGATACTTTTTTTGGTTATTCATTGTAAGTAGACGATATTCATGTGGGTTGCAGAATTATGGATCTTAAGGCTAATTATATGCTAGAAGGGGGTGAATAGTGTTATATAATTTTTGTAAATCATTTTAAAATTGTTTTAAAATTATTATTAAACAATGTCAAATGAACAATCACATATGCAAACACATATAAGTATAAATGCAATAAAATAAAAATATAGAATTGAGAGATCACATCTAGGAATTATATACTGGTTCGGAGTTAACCTATGTCCAGTCCTGTATAATTACTTGTATAGAATTCCAATCTTTCAACGGGAAAAAGGAAAAACCAATACAATCTCGATTTTAAGGCTACAAGACACACCCTTCCGATTTTCTAGGCTCAGGGTACACCCATTTGATTTGGATGGGCTACAATCACACCTAAGCAAATACAACTAATGTTTTATGGTCTTCCTAAAGATAATTTCTTGCTTTTTGGTTACAATGAATCCTATAACCTCTTGGACAACACTTTGATCTTTGATTGACAGAGAGAGATGATTGAAATCAGAGAGTAAATAGTAGAGGATCAATACAATGAAAATTGAATTGATTCTGGTTGAAACCGAGGAGATTTGAATAAGTTTTTCACTAGAAATTTTGGTAGGGTAAGAGTAGATAAGATAATAAGAAAGTAGTTGTTAAAAAATTCATTGGAAACCCTATATATATAGAGAATAAACAGACATGTCCATTCGCAAAGAGTTACGATGAATAAACACTTCATTTCAAAATTTGGATTTCAAAATTGCGGCATGTATGTCGACATACTATATATGGATATGTCGACATATCCCTTTGAAATATGAAATTTCTTTTTTTTTTAAATGTTTTGAAAATCTTAAGCTTTGTAAAATATTTTGATACTTCGTAAAATAATTTAAACATAGTTTATATACATTTTAAACTTTGAAAAACTTCTATAAAATATTTTAAATATATATTTTGGTTTTAAAAGTAAAGGATAAGAAAATGGGAAATAGAGATCAAAGATTGCTACCAGGGACTTTAACAATATTTTATAACTCTATATACTATACTATAGTCTTGAGATCTTCATATTTTGGTCTTTATACTCATGAGCCTTCATGTCCATTCTTTGAGTATTTATACCGTATAGTCTTCGATGCAACACCTGTATAATATCTAGTACTATATATTATATAACTTGGAAAAACATTAGTATCCATATTTTACGTGAATGTATTTTTATTATCAAGGTTGTTATCATCAAAATCAATAACCGATGTATTAACAATCTCCCCTTTTTTGATGATTAAAACCATTAATATCTGTATATACGATATAACTCCCCACGAGCTAGATAACTCCCCTTGAATATATGCATATGTATATTTTATATTCCCCCTCCCCTTTTTCATCAACAAAAATGGATGAAAAAGTAAAAACTCGCCCTAAATGAAATACATAGAAACTATAAATTCAAAATCAATAAAAAATAATATATTTGATGATATATGATGAATATATGATAAACAATAAACTATTCTATATTAAGTATGATGAAGTAGATTTTATTTATGTAATAACAAACTAATTATGTACAAGTCAATCAAAACAAATCTAACATACAGATTCAAACAATCCAAACCAAATCAAACCAAATCCTAACAAACCAAACTAATGCGTACTAAACTTAAGTCTATGGTGTTCTTTTGACTATGTGAGACCTGTGGATAGGACAAAAGGGTAGTGAAGACAAAAGTTTCCCTTTTGTTTGACGAGATTTTCATCTCGATCGAAGCATACTTCACCTACACATTTGACCTCATCATCATCTTCTTCCTCCACTTCTTCATTTTTTTCCTCTTCTTCATCTTCCTCATTCATAGGATTGTGAATGACAAGATTAGGATTATTATTTTTTATTAAAATTGGATTCGTTCTATTATCCAATAGATATTTCTGGAGATTATGAAGAATCCACCAATGCTTCTCCCGTTCTTTCAAGAGGTATAGTTGAACAACCTCTATTTCTGAGAGCATATTGAGTGTATGATTTAGGTCTTCTTCAATCTTGGTTATTTTGGCCATGGTGGTGGTTTGGAAGAGGCCCAGAGTGGTAGTATGGAAGGAAAAGGGTGCATTCTCTTCTCTTGCACGTTTGGAACTCAAGGAAGCCATTAATTTATCTTTATTTAGGATTTACAGAAGAAAGAAGACAAAGAAATGGGTTTAGTTTCAAAATTTGGTGGTTATATAGTTGCATTTCGAATTTAGGGGGGAAATCTATTTTCTGAAATTACCAGTATATGTCAACATATGAGGTAGTAGTATGTCGACAAATGTAGTGTAATTTTTAATTTTAATTTTTCTTTTAAATTTCTAACTTTTATTTTATTATATTTATATTTCAGAGAAAGAACATATTCCTAACTCTCTTCTAAGTTTAATAAAAGATGTTTGAGTTAATGATTTTGTGAAAATATCAGCTATTTGAATTTCTGTATTTATAAATTCGAGTGAAATTACTTCTTTATTTACGTTATCTCTCAGAAAATGATGTCTTATATCTATATGTTTGGTTCTAGCATGATGTGTTGGATTTTTAGATAGATTTATTGCACTAGTGTTATCACAGTATATTGGTGATTTAATAAAATCTAAACCATAATTTTTTAACGTTTGTTACATATAAATAACCTATGAACATGCTAATGTGGTTGAAATATATTCTGCTTCTGTGGTGGACAAAGATACATAATTTTGCTTTTTGCTAAACCAGGAAACAAGAGAATGTCCTGGAAAGCGACAAGTTCCACTTGTACCTTTATGGTCTGATTTGCATCCAGCATAGTCAGCATCACTATATGAAATTAAATCAAAATAATCTTCTTTTGGATAAAACAGTCCATAGTCTAGGGTATTGTTCATATATCTTAATATTCTTTTCATTGATTTTAGATGAGTTTCTTTGGGTTAAGATTAATATCTTGAACATAGACAAACACTATGCACCATATATGGTCTACTAGCTGTTATATAGAGTAATGATCCTATCATACCTCTATATAATTTTTGATCTACACTTTTGAGTTTTCTTCTTTATTTAATTTCTCATTTGTTGCCACAGGGGTTGGTTTCCCACTAGTATTCGACATACCAAGTTTCTTAATTAAGTCTTTGGCATATTTTTCTTGACTTGTAAAAATTTCATTATTTAGTTGCCTTATTTGTAGTCCTAGAAAGAATGTTAGTTCTCTCATATGACTCATTTCAAATTCCTTAGTCGTTATATCTGAAATTCTTTTGTTTAATTATTCAATTGTTGATCCAAAAATAATACCATCTACATATATTTGTATAAGTTGATTATCATTATTATTTCTTTTAATAAATAGAGTACTACCTCCCTTTCCTATTTTAAAATTAGACTATAATAAATAGGATTTTAATCTATCATACCATGCTCTAAGAGCTTTTTTAGACCATATAAAGCTTTCTTTAATTCGTAAATGTGATTAAGTAATTTTTTTAACTTCAAAAAGTGGGGGTTGCTATATATAGACATCTTCTTTAATAAATCCATTTAAAAAGGAACTTTTGACATCCATTTGAAATAATTTAAATTTATTATGATTTGCAAAAGCAAGTAAAATTCTGGTAGCCTCCAATCTGGCTATAGGAGCGAAAGTTTCACCAAAATATATACCTTCTTTTTGAATATAACATTGAGCAAATAAACGTGCTTTATTTCTAATAACTTCTCCTTGTTCATTCATTTTATTTCTATACACTCCTTTAGTTCCTATTAGAGACTTTTCTTCAGGTCTTGGGACTAATTCCCAAACATCATTTCTGGTAAACTGATTCAGTTCTTCTTGCATAATAAGATTCCAAGAATCGTCTAATGATGCTTCTTTTGGATTTTGGGGTTCCATAGTTGAGATAAAAGAAAAATTACTCATTTATTTAATCGATTTCTTGTTTTTATAGCAGATTCTATATCTCCTAGAATATTTTCTATAGGTTGTTCTTTCAAATATTTTGTTATTTTATTTGGATGTAAACTTTTAGAGTTATTATTATTTTCATCGTTATATGATTTCATTATTTGTAATTTTATTAGTTTTATCAATATTTTCTTCTTCATCAAAATTAGAATTATTGAATTTAAAATGTTCATCAAATGAAACATGAAATGTTTCTTCAATGACGTTAGTTCTGGTGCTGAAAACTCTATAAGCGTTACTTCCATTAGAGTATCCAATAAAAATTCCTGTTATACCCAAGTATCTCAACATCAAGAGTAGCGGTTATCTTCCCAAGTAAGTCTCAAATCAACAAACTATGTGCATAAGGAGAGATTACACCACCTTGACATATAAAATCGAGAAATTCGGCATGTATCGAAAGGATAAGTTGGCAGGCCGAAGATTAAAGCCCGTCAATATATCCAAGGCCCGAAGATTCATCTTAATATAACAAGAACCAATGGCCAAAGCGAGCAATAAGATAACAAACGACTCAGAAGTGAATGGCCATTTGCGCGGGAAACAAATCACCAATCTACACCTCATAAGTAGCATCGATAGATGTTCAAAACAAACTCAAATCATAGCCGCTCAATAGGTCGTTCCAATAATCCAAGGAGAAGAGTCTCCACCAATGGCGTTACGGCATACTGGCTATAAGTAGGCGGTAATCTTAAGGTGCAAGGATCTTCGGGCACTAAAAAAGAATTAAGAGACAAAATCATATTGTACTTTCCTATATTAGATCTCTTATTACAAACTCATTAATGGTGGAAATATATATAAACACAATGTAATTAGCCTCTCGGCTAGATAAGAGTGACTAAAGAAGGAAAGGACAGTGGATGTAGGGACTTTCAGCCCGAACCACTATAAAAGTCTCGGTGTTATTTACTTTCTGTACTTTACCTTCTCTGCATTTGTTATTACGACACCATGGTTCATCATCTCATAACCCAACCTTGATTGCATCATAACTCAGCAATCTCTTCACATGTTTCGATAATCCAACCAACTTCCAGAGTTACACCTTCGGATCTTGGGGTGTTGGTTTATACAAAATTTTGCACTAACAGTCTTGGCGCTAGAAGGAGGGCACCCCTCGAACCTCCGTCACTTGTTCTATTTCAAAAACTCCAGCGACATTATCTCTCCGACCATGATTAACTTTGAAACTTAGGAACTAACCGCAGAGTTACCTCTCACCTTCACATCCAGCTCATTCAAGAAGATAATAATAAGCATCTGGCCACCTTCGTCTTAGAAAAAGACCGAGACCAGGTGTTAACCCAAAAAATGGATCAACACCCTAGGTTGATTATGAAAGCACCAGCCCTGTTCTGACAGAGCAATATCACAGATCACAGATATAAGAAAAGAACAATAAAAGAAAGAAGACATAGAATTTTTATAGTGGTTCGGCTGTTAATGAAGCTACGTCCACTTTATATTTTTCTTATAGACTGATCACTGTTATAAGATGTGTTTGATTACAAGACTTTGATTATCTCTTAATAGATTGAATCCTCGGAGTTGGAATCCACTGGAGAATCACAGTGAATTCCTTTGGAGATTGTTGTGAGGGAGGTAGAGAGTAAAGAATGTTTCCAGCAGAGCTTCAGCAATCAGTCCGGAGAAGATCCTCTTTGTGTTGTAGGTGGGATAGTATTTATAGAGGTCAGGGAGCTTCTGGGCCAGGCTCGTCTTCATCAACTCACATGTAGGTCACAGTGACCTAGGGAGGCTTTGGCTGGTAAAACGAGCCAAAACCATGGGTCGCTGGCGACCCATTGTCTATGGAGATTGAGTATGAAAGCACCAGCACTGTTTTGACAGAGCAATATCATAGATCACAGATATAAGAAAAGAACAGTAAAAGAAAGAAGATAGAGAATTTTTATAGTGGTTTGGCTGTTAATGAAGCCTACGTCCACTTTATATTTTTCGTATAGACCGATCGCTGTTACAAGATGTGTTTGATTACAAGACTTTGATTATCTGTCAATAGATTAAATCCTCAGAGTTGGAATCCACTGGAGATCACAGTGAATTCCTTTGGAGATTGTTGTGAGGAAGGTAGAGAGTGAAGAATGTTTCCAATAGAGCTTCAGCAATCAGTCCGTAGAAGATCCTCTTTGTGTTGCAGGTGGGATGGTATTTATAGAGGTCGGGGAGCTTCTAGGCTAGGCTCACCTTCATCAACTTGCAGGTAGGTCACAAGCGACCTAGGGAGGCTTTGGCTCGCAAAATGAGCCAAAACCATGGGTTGTTGGAGACCTATAGACTTGGTTCATTTTTCGAGCCAATGTCTCGCCTCTTTTGCAATGCTCCATATCCGGTTGGTTTGAAGGTTCGAGGAGAAGCATGGGTCTTTGACGATCTAAGCACTGAGGATTTTTCTGGAGTTTGAAATTGGAGATGTTTCCATAGTATTTTATCGTAGTTGTTTGTGTAGCACCGTTGCACGTTATTCCGTCTTGATGGCGATCTGCTGGCTGATTGTACTTTGATTGCTTACTGGACTGAACTGATGCTTGCTTCTTGGTTCAGTTGAACTTGGTCGTTGCTTTAGTAATATGATTTGGCTCTCCTCAACTCCTTGCCTTAGCCTTTCTGGTTAAGTTCTGCGCCATTCTGATGTGATGAGATTGTTTCGTATTCTACTGGATCTTGTTGGATTAAAAACCCGGATAAAATTTGCCCCCCCAAGTAAACCTTTTGAATGAAAGGTGTGCTTTGCTCTAGCATAAGTCATGGCAACGAGTCTTCGGTTGTTGAGCTTTAGTCTTGGTGAATTGTCCAGTTCCTTTGGATTCTCTTGCTAGTCACAAGTCGTTCCAAACCCATTACAGCCTAAGACTCTAGACTCTGCCTAAGTGTAATCTATACATCACAATCATTCTGATTTCATTCGGGGTTATTACATCACATGTTTCTAATTACATTACACATCTCTAATCGTCCCGCGTTCATTCGAGATTTACATCACTATTAATTTTTTCTTTTTATTCAGAGTTTTTGCATCATATATCAAAATCAAATCGTATATCAGAATCACATCATATCACATCATATATCAATATCACATCATATCTCAAAATCACATCATGTCACAGCATATATCAAAACCACATTGTATCACATCATATATCAAAGTCATCCTGTGTTCATCCAGGATTTATCCATTTTGTTCTATTTATAAGTCATTCAAATCCTTTTTTTTGCAAGACCAAGTCTGTTTTAAGGTCCGATCTTTCTAGACCGCTTAAGTAAGTTTAATGCGTGATCTCTCCGGACCGTTTAATGTTTAGTTTAATGTGCGATCTCTTTGGATCTTATAATGTTTGGTTTAATGCATGATCTCTCTGGATCGTTTAATGTTTTAAGTTAAGGGTACGATCTTTTCGGATCGTTTGTTTTTAAGTCAAGGGGGATTAAGTAAGCCCATCTGCTCACTCTCCGGTGAGGAGACTTACTTCTTGCACTTCAGTCCCGTGGTGAGACTCTTAAGCGATCAATATCGTACAAGCCCATCCACTCGCTCTCTGGTAAGGGGACATGCACCTTGCACTCCGGTCCCGTTGTGGGACTCTAAGGCGATCAATATCAGTTATCAAAATTCAAATATTCAAATCAAAATAATAAACAAAAATAAAACAAGAAGGAGTCCTAAATGTTCATCTCAGGCATCCGACTCAGAGCGTGCCTAGGGACCGTTCGGGATCCCGTACACGTGTAAGCGGCCTTCGATTGTTATTATCCTAAGTTCTCAGGCATCCGACTCATAGCGTGCCCAAGGACCGTTCGGGATCCCGTACATGTGTAAGCGTCCTTCCAGTATTATCGTATACATACCAAAAGAAAAGTGCGGGAAGAGAAATGTTAAAACAAAGCATTGGAATCGAATCCGACTCCTGTTTTGCCCTGATCATGGGATAATTTGTCTTAGCGCTTGCCCCTAGGCGTTTCTTGATGCATTTGCCACAGACGGCGGTTGCCCCTGCAATTCCACCGCAGTTCATATTGTGGCAGCTGGTTGTTCCAAACCAGTTCTTCTATCAGATCACGAACACTACAACAAAAATACCTTATTACAACATCAAAAAAATGTTGTAATAGGGGTTTCACAATGTTTTTACAAACGTCGTCTTAGGCCAAGTTGTAATAGAGTCAGAGTAATTTACAAAAATTTTCAAGCGTTGTATGACAACGTTGCAATAAACTTTGCTACAGCGTTTTTATGATGTTGTAATAAAGTCTTTTACAACTTTTATCTGATATTGTAAATCACTAATGTAAATATCGAAAACCCTTTTTACAACTTCAACAAATTGTTGTGTAAAAACTTATCACAACATTTTGTAAACGTTGTAATATAGTTTTTTTACAACTTTTTATTGCTGTTGTAGTATGTTTTTTACAACATTTTTTGAATATTGTAAAATATTTCCTGCAATTTTTTCAAAATCTATATATGTATTTCAAGCTCCAACTACATCTTATAATAGTATTACAGCAAATAAAATAATGTTACCATAGTAACTTAAATATATAAAACACGAACAAAATGGAACACATTTCCAAACCGCTTCATTCGAAATAAGCTAACACATGTTCCTACACTAATAAAATATCATACAAACAAAATATCATTTCTATCAACACAACACAGACAAAATATCATAGTTTCCAACAAAAACACACATGTTGGACCATATATATACAAACAAAAAGATCAAAACTTTGTATCATTGCATGTCTTGTATGTAAATGATTCAATGCTTACTAATTGACTCAATAGGCTCCATTTTTGTATGTAAATGATAGTGTAGCTTTTGTAACTTGAACTTTCCACATGATCAAAACTTGGTATCATTGCATGTTATACCAAAATTTTCGTGCTTGATGTAAATTTTGTGATGTTTACTATTCTAATATCTGTACAAAGTAGATTGTACTGAGTCCTTACCTTAATAAAAAATCCACTAGCCAACATAAAGCTCATCACTATCACTAAAGCTAAAGTGGTTGCCTTCTTGATGTCCATAAGTGAAGCTCCGATCACCAAACCAAGCCCCTACCAAATAAACCCATAATAAGCTTTGAATCAAAATTGGAAAAAATGAACACATTTAATCTGACATGTTGAAGTGCAAACCTGAGCTGCGACAATGCTGAGAAAAACGGTCAACATGCTAAGAAAGAATGTTGCTGCATTGTCCCTCTGTCCAGCCATGAAGTATAATTTTCCCATTTTGACTTGGTGCAGCGCTTTTTTTCCTTTTGATGGAAGAGCGGCCCTCAAACTAAGGAGAGCACTCTAAAAGATTCATTATATAATAAACATAGTACTACCAATGCATTTGGTGGCTAACAATACAGTTTTATGTTGAAAATCAAGTGTGCTCAAACGAGCAGTTATTTAGAGGGAATATCAAATAGATGCTCAAGTAGGGGTTAATAAAGTAATCTACGAGTACCATTGTAGATGATCGAATTTTTATGTTAGACATTCTATTTTACAATAATTGAAAATGAAGTGAGCAAATGCAATGCAAAAGATTTGATGTACCAAGGCAGTAGTGAGGTAAGCAGGATTGAGCTTTGGTGATGCAGCGCGAGATACGCAAAATAAATGATTTACCTTAAATCGTTGTTCCCTCCAAAATCACTTCCCTGAATCGCGCCTCCACCAAAGTCGCGAACGACATAGCAATCAGCAAGGTCGCAAAACAACATAGCTTCCCCAGGTCGCAAAGGCGAAGAAACCTTATGCCGTGAGCTTCCCTATGTCGCGCTCCAGCCTAGGTCACTGCATTCCTTAAATCGCGAACGAGCAAATTCCAGCATAGGTCGCGAACGACCTAACCCTAAGTCGTGAAGCTCCATCAAATTCCGACCTAACTCTAAGTCGCGAAACTCTAGTGTCGCGATTCCTATGTCTTAGGTCGCGAGTCGCTCCAGTTCTACTGAATCGTAGGTCGCGAACTTCCAAATACTTAGGTCGTGAACGAGCTACTGGAATTCTTATGTCGCTCCAGAGATACTAGGCCGTGTAGGACATTTCCTAGATCGCGAAGCTTAGGTCGCTGAAGATGATTAAGTCGTTCCTAGATGCCGAAGCTTTATGTCGCTGCTGTGTTGTATCTACTTAAGTCGTATGTTGTTAGGTCGCGTGATGTTGTAAATCGTTTGTTTGTATTTTCTTAAGTCGATTATTTGATTGTTAAGTCGTTTGTATTTCTTAAGTCGTTTGTGATTTGTTTGTTAAGTCGTTTGTTGTTAGATCATTGATTTATTAAGTCGTATGTGTTGTAACTTGTTAAGTCGTGTGTGTTGTATTTTCCCTATAAATAGGGATGTGTGGTCATTTGTAAGAGTGGATTTTTGAATAAAATTTGTTTGTGTGCTTTGTGCCACTTTGTTGAAGTTGAGTGCGATCTCCTTCATCTTCCATCTTCGGATATTCGAGTGCGCTCGAATCAACGGACTTGAAGCCGATTCACGGTGTTTGCACAAAAAATGGACAAACACCTCAAAGTTGTATGATTTAGTAGATCTTATGTTGTTCTTAGCGATTTGAGTGATTTATGCAAATATATGAAAAGCAGGGGCTAAACTGTAAAAAGACACGCAAATTTATAGTGGTTCAGCCAGAATGTGCCTACGTCCACTTTATATGTTATTTCTCTTTTCTTGTTTTGATTACAAGTACAAAGCTTTAATACAAGTAAAAGAAAGTTGTTTGAAAGTTCTCTCCGTGCTTGAGCTCTCAAACTTGTCCCCCATTGTTGTACCCCTGCCCCTCTATTTATAGAGTGAGGCTGGGGGTAGGGGTCTTGGATGTGTATAGTTGCTGGTGGGCCTGGGCTGATGTGATCTGGCCTGGCACATTTTGGTCCGGTTGCACTTGGTCCGGTGATGGTTGGGTTGTAGTCTTGGTCCGGTAATACTTGGTCCGGTGGTAGGTGGACTGGTGGTTGATCCGGCAAGGCATGGAAGAGGAGTTGGACCGGCAATGGGTGGAGTGTATGTTGGTTCGGCAGGAGGTGGTTCGGTAGGGGTTGGTCCGGCACCTTTGGTCTAAGGAGCTGGTTCGGTGGTAGGGAGGGAGATGGTTGGTTCGGCGAAGCCTGGAGATGGTTGGTTCGGCGAAGCCTGGAGATGGTTGGTTCGGCGAAGCCTGAGATGGTTGGTTCGGCGAAGCCTGGACCGGTGGTGAGAATTCAACCAACATTTGCCCCCCAAAGTGGGGTATATGCTGGCTTATGGCCTACTTTGTTTCCTTCCATTCGATCGCTGAGCGCCGATCCAACTGGTCCGGCATCCTATAGTTGCCTATAAGTAGGAGCTGTAGACGTGCATTATTCCCTTCCAACCCAAGACAACCGAACCAGTCATTCATACCGAATCGAATCAGGTGATACATCCCTCTCTCGTCGAATGGCCCCTTTAGACAACCGAACGAATCCGGGTATTTTGAGTGCCGAATGAACTATCATCCTTGGATTACCGGATGAGTTCGTGGATCCTGAGTGTCGAACCAGCATCCTCATTTGGATCGCCGAATGAACCCCGAGACTCTAAATACTGAATGAATATTCTCATTTGGATCACCGAATGTAACCCATACGAGGAATGCCGAATGAACCTTCGCATTTGCTTGTTTACATCCTCCGTTCTAACAGTACGCTTTTCATGTTGCAGATAAATGTCTCGAAAAGCAGAAACTCGATCAGACAAAAAGAAGTCCCAGGGTGAAGGAGAATCTTCCTCAGTGCCCCCTGTTCAGCCAGGTCCGGAACGCCATGGATCTACCCCGAGATCACTAGTGGACGAGTACGGCCCTCAGGAGCTTCTGAACTCCCCGCCCGATTGCTTTCCCAGCTCCCTTAAGGAAGAGCAGCTTGATGTCATCTCCCGCTCTTTCGGAATTGATACGGCGCACTTGCTATTGCCAGGGAGAGAAGTTATGCCGTACGATCCTCCTAAAGGGTACTTCGCCTATAGCAGATACCACTGTATGTGTGGTGCCATTCCTCCTCTTAACGCTTGGATAGCCAGCTTCCTCACATATCTAAAGGTGGCCCCATTCCAGCTTCAACCAAACTCCTATGCTATATTGGTGAGCCTCTTCGTCATTTTCCAGAGGAAGTATGGTCGTGCTCCTTCCAACCGGGAGATCCGGTATCTATATAATCTGAGGGGCTATAAGAAGGGGTCCCCATACATTAGCTTGGAGTCAGCCGTGACCTTCAAGCCGGTCTTGGATCTGTATTCTAAATTCAGCATGTTCAAGAAGGAGTGGTTCTTTGTCAGGGACGACTCCGTCTCAATTCGGCGCTTTACTTCTGGATGTAAGTTGATGCTTTTACTTATAATTTCCATTCCGATTGCGATGCTTCTTCTCATACTTTCTCATTTTTGCTAGCGACAGGTGGCTTTGCGATTGTGGAGACTGACCGCGTGGTTCAGACGGCGGCTGAGATAGAAGCTATTCTCGGGAAATATAGATCATCTGCCTTCCTGATCAGAAATGCGACCCTTCTGGAGTATAACTTAATCCTTCCACAGTAGTCAGTAGTCAAGCTGAGGGAAACAGTGGAGGAGAGGGCGGCTGTTCAGACTAAGGGAGGTGTTATGGTAGAGAGTAGCAAGAGGAAACCTTACACAAAACCTCCAGCCGTCGGAGGTAAGAAACTCAAGAAGTCGGACGGTCCCTCCCCTAGCAATTGTCCACTTACCCAGGAGGAGGAAGACATAGAGGAGGAAAGAGGTGAGGGTGGAGATGGTCGGGAAGGTGATAAAGGTGGCGATGGCATCGGGGCCTTGCTTCCTGGGCAAGCGGGCGAGATTCAGGAGTGGACGGATGATGCGTTCCATCAGGCTGTCGAGGGGCTGGACGAAGATCCGGCTTTGGTAGAGAAAACCGGGAAAGTGGACAAGGCCGAGACCGGTGCAAGCGAGTCTTCCCAGACCATTCCAGCCAAGGTGGCTCCGACGACTCAAGGTGAACTCTTGACTCCTGCATGCTTCATTAATGATAGGGACTTAGGAATATTTTATGATCCGCTCCCGTCCTGGAATGAAATCCAGGACTCGTTGCAGTATCCTACTTCTTCCCAGGGTTTGTGTAACAGACGTGCTTTCTTTCTTCTTTTAACTTGTAATTTACCGCGTTTCTCGAATCATATAGTGATGTAAGCTTGTGACACTTGTTCTTCATATCAGGAGCAAGCAAGACATCCAAGGCCTCAGACCTTCGGCACAGGCTTGAGCAATATAAGCTTTCCAAAACTTCTGTCAAGCCGAAGCCTTCGACCCACCGCTCCAAGGATGTAGTTGGCTACCGTCCTTTTCTCGGGGTTATCGAAGAGGGTATTCAGCAGAGAAGGAGGAGTCATCCTTTATCCGAACCTTCGCCCGGTCCTCAGCTCCCGGCTCAGCCTCTTCATGATATCACGGAGGAGGACAGCGAGTTTGCACCCTCTCCGCACCCGTCCGGAAACCCTTCCGTTACTCATATCGACCGTCCTGACTTGGCTCGTAATCCATTTGCGGGTCATCCTGATCTGGATCCAAGTTCCCACGACATTACCTTTGACGAGGTTACTGGTGAGCACCTTCTTCCCCGCAATCCCATGGTACGGGTGCTTGATGAAGCTAAGTCCTTAGACCTTGATCTACTTACCACTCGGATAGTTACCATGGGAGACGAGGCCAAGGCTAATATCGACCGGGTGGCGGAGGAGACTAGGAAGCTGATGGGGCATCATGCCCGGCTGGTTAAGGCTGGAGAGGAGATTGGGAGTGCCAACATCCGACTAAGATTGATGGTTTCGGACCAGGCCAAACAGCTCGCTGATCAGGCCATTCAGATTTCTCAGCATGAGGCTGCCTCCGGGCGGTTGAGGAAGGCTATGGAGGAGGCTAGTAAGGCGGAACTGCGGAAGACGGAAGCTGCCTGCAAGGAGCAGATAAATATGGCCATCTCGACAGTGGATGAGGTTCGGAGGGCGGATCTTGAGCGGGTAGAGGAGCTGTCGGGGAAGCTTGAAGCCGCAGAGCTTGCTCAGGTTAGGCTGAAGGAGGAGATGCGGAAATCCCTTCAGGCTGACTGCTCGAGATACCGCTTGGAGAGAGAAGCTGCTGTTGGAAGGTTGTCGGCTTCCGAGGCCCGGATGAGGGAGTTTGAGGAGAATGAGGGGATGATGGATGAAATGCTTCAGGACATGTACTTCCGAACTTGGAAGCAGGGCAACCTATCCTGGATGGATGATTATCCTAGGGTCATGGCTAAGATCTATCTTCGGGCTTTGGAGGAGGCCAAGGCCGATGCAGATAAAGATGGTGGCGTGGTCTTCAGCATGGATGCGGTCACTGCTCAGTTTGCCAAGGAGGAGAAGGTGGCGGTGAAGGAAGGTATGCGGTTGCTTGCCGCTGAGGAGGTAGGCGTGCAGGTAGAGGATGACGATCAGGATAGTCAGGAGGCAGGCGCTGGTAAGTCTCCCTTTTTAGTTTCTCCATCAACTTGGTTGCTTATTGCTAATGAATCCTTTCTCTGACTGGACAGGGGGTCAACAGGACAAGGATAAAGCTCCACTGCAGCCGGCCCCTTGATTATACCTGCAAAAACTCTTTTTGTGGATTTGACAGGGTTGTATATGTTAGTCGAAAAATAGTAATGTAGCCTTTAGGTTGTAATATTTTGCCACTTGTAATAAATAGTCTTATTTTTGACGTGTAATTCTTTAACTTAAGCTGATTTTGTCGTCTTTTGAATGTTTGCTGTTATTTTGGCATGTCGTATGAGAAATATAGCTATGTATATTCTTGTAATTAAATTGTGTTTGATGTCGGGTTTTGGTTTAAGACATAATTCCATGACTTGCAATGTTAGTGTGTGGTGTGAACAAATTATAGTCATGCATTTGCACATAAAGGAAGAAAATACCGCCTTTCATGTTCTGTTTGTAGATGGCAGTTTCGAATATCTTGTATGACCGAGCATGGAAAGCAGTTGAATGCCCTGCCATCCGATTGTGAATCTCTGCATCCATTAGCGAGTATCTCCTACTCTGTATCCTGTACTTTATGGATTGTTATAGAGGACAGGATGAAAGCTTTTTAAGTAAAATTGAAATATGTGAAATAGTAAAACTTCCAATCACGGAAGGCCTTCGATGTGCTTAAGTTCGTGGCAAACGAGTTTTGTAGTCACTTTCCCTAGCTGTGGGTCTTGGAGACATTTGTCACCCATCTTACGCCTCCGCGGGGAGTTAATTCTTTTTTACCACAGCCGCACCTAAGACACATCGGAGCCGAGATCGCGCACAGTAACTACCCGGGCCATTATGGCCCGTAATCGTGGGAATTATTCGATTTACTGTGGCCGGCTAGCGTGGGTGCCGATCGTCAACTGGGAACTGCCCCTGGCTGGCCACACCTTATGTTGGGGCTTATAGTCGGTTCACAGTTGCCGGCGAGCCTAACGCCGCAATGAGCTGCCTCGGCTATAGTCGGCCTTCTCGGTGGCTTATAATCGGCTCATTACAGTTGGCTTTAAGGGCCGTCGCGAGCAATGAGTTAACCCACAGCAGAGGGATGCTGGAGCAAAAGTGTCTCATTGGCGAGGGCATAGATTCGCATAGTACCTGTTAGGTTTTGCCCAGGCGAAGTTGCGCTGTGGAGTGCTTTGAGTGGAAATGCTATATGCACAGGATTTTGTTCAACAGAAAAGGATTAAGTTAACAAGTAGCCAAGATATAAAGGAATAAGTTAAAAAAGAGACAAAGTTTTTTAAAGTGGTTCGACATGAAAAAGGCCTACGTCCACTGGTTCTCTTTGTTAATTCACTTCATATGGGCAATACAAGTTAAGAAAAGTATCGACGGAGGTGTTGGATGTTCCATGCCCTCTGGAACACCTCTTCGTCCACTATTGACAAAATATAGGCTCCGTTGTGGAGATCTTTATGAATTACATATGGTCCATCCCAGATTGGGTCTAGTGCTCCGGGGCGAGGGAAGATTCGCTTGAGGACAAGATCCCCTTCTTGTAAGGTACGATGCTTGACTTTGGAGTTGTATTGCGCTGCCACTTTCTGCTTGTGGGCTGCTGTTTTAAGGACTGCATCATTTCTTCTCTCCTTAACTAGATCCAAAGACATGTGGAGGAGCTCTTCATTCTCTTCCGGGTTATAGTGGATCCTACGGTGGGAAGGCACAATGGTTTCAACTGGGAGCATAGCCTCCGATCCGTATGCCAAAGAGAAAGGAGTGTGCCCCGTTGATGTTCTGAAAGATGTGCGGTAGGCCCACAGTGCCGTAGGGAGTTCAACCACCCAAGCGCCCTTTGACTTTTCGAGCTTCTTTTTGATCAGAGTTTTCAGAATTTTGTTGACTGCTTCGACTTGTCCGTTTGCCTGGGGATATGCTACGGATGAGAAGCTTTTATGAATTCCGTGTTCTTGGCACCAGTTGGCGAATTCCTCGCTGTCAAACTGAAGTCCATTGTCTGATATGATTTTGAGTGGGACTCCGTACCTGCATAGAACATTTTTGATTAAGAAGTTAATAACTTTTGCTGAAGATACTTTATTCAGAGGTTCCGCTTCCACCCATTTGGTGAAATAATCAACTGCCACTATAGCATATTTGGCCCCGCCTCGGCCCATCGGTAGCTCGCCGATTAAGTCAATTCCCCATATTGCGAAGGGCCAAGGGCTGGTCATTTGAGTAATCTCGGTTGTTGGTAGCCGTGGAATCTTAGCAAATTTTTGGCATCTGTCACACTTCTTGACAAAATATAAGGTGTCCTTGCTTAAGGTGGGCCAGATATATCCGTATCGGAGTATCTTTTTTGCTAATGTTTGCCCTCCGGTGTGATCTCCGCATCTCCCCTAATGGATGTTGGATAAGATTTCCTTGGCTTCTCTCCCGGCGACACACCTTAATAACGGGTTAGAGAATCCGCACCGATAGAGGATGTCTTCTTGTATTGTGTAGTAGGATGCTTTCCTCAAGATTTTCTTGACTTCGTTACGCCCGTTGGGTAGAGTGCCACTTTGTAGGTAGTCTCGGATGGGAGTCATCCAAGTTGCTTCTTCGGTTGCAGCTATCAGATTTACTTGCTCAAAACTTAGGGCCAGTTGCTTTGAGATGGTTACTGCCCCGAAGATGGTGATGTCTCTCACACTTGCTTGCTTTGCTAATTCGTCGGCCTCTCGGTTCTCCTCCCGAGGGATGTGTTTGACTAAGTAGTGGTCCAATCGGCTGAGAAGTAACTTGGTCTTCTTTAGATATGCTATGAGTCGTTCTTCTCGAGCTTGGAATTCTCCTAGTATTTGATTAACAATAAGTTGAGAATCGCTGTGAAGACATAAAGAATTGGCCCCGATTTCTATGGCGATTTCTAGTCCAGCTATCACTGCTTCATATTCCGCATCGTTGTTGGTGGCAGCGAACTCCAACCTTATAGCATAGTGCAGTTTGTTTCCCCTGGGGGTGATTATTACCACACCTGCCCCCGAGCCTTGTTCGTTTGATGCACCATCCACAAAGAGATTCCACTTGATATCTTCTGTTATTTCCAATTGCTCCCGATCTTCGTTGGTAGTGAACTCTGCAATGAAATCAGCCATGGCCTGTCCCTTGATGGCGGTGCGAGGGTGTTAGGTGATATCATACTGACTCAGTTCAATGCACCATTTAAGTAATCGCCCAGAAGTGTCGGGACGATGGAGTACCTGCCTCAGCGGTTGATCGGTCAGAATTTTGATGGAATGAGACTGGAAGTAGTGACGCAATTTCCGTGATGTGATTAGTAAACAGTATGCTAACTTCTCAAGTTTAGGATATCTGACTTCTTCCCTAGTAAACCTTTTGCTGACGAAGTAAACTGGTCGTTGCGTGCGGTTGTCTTCCCTTACCAAGGCAGCGCTTAGAGCGTGAGATGACACAGCAAGGTATAGGTATAATTCTTCGCCTTCGCTTGGAGTCGAGAGTACCGGTGGTTTCTGGAGGTGTTCGATTAGGTTAAGGAAAGCGGTTAAGCATTCGTCCGTCCATTCGAACTTTCCTTTATCTTTCTTTAGAGCTTCGAAAAAGGGGACGCACTTGTCCGTTGCCTTGGAGATGAATTGGCTTAGGGCGGCCACTTTTCCATTTAGGCTTTGCATTTCCTTTCGGGTGGAAGGTATCTTGATATCCCTTAACGCTCGGACTTGTTCAGGGTTTGCTTCAATCCCTCGGGCATGGACGATGAACCCTAAGAATTTTCCCGATGATACTCCGAAGGAGCACTTTAGTGGATTCAACTTCATTCCATACTGTCGAAGTACCTGGAACATTTCGCCTAGGTGGCTTACGTGATCTTTGGCTTTCCGTGATTTCACCAGCATGTCGTCCACATATACTTCCATAGTTTGTCCTATTAGCCCCGCAAACATCTTGTTGACGAGGCGCTGGTAGGTGGCTCCTGCATTTTTAAGCCCGAAAGGCATTACCTTATAGCAGTACAAACCCCGGTCGGTGATGAAACTAGTGTGGTCTTGGTCGGGAGCATGCATAGGAATTTGGTTATATCCTGAGTATGCGTCCATAAAAGATAGGAGCTCGTGCCCGGCTGTGCTGTCTACAAGTTGGTCGATTCTGGGAAGTGGGAAGCAATCCTTTGGGCAGGCGTTGTTTAGGTTGGAGAAGTCGATGCAGGTCCGCCACTTCCCATTAGCCTTCTTTACCAGTACCGGGTTGGCGATCCATTTCGGGTAAACAGCTTCTCGTATGAAGTCATTGGCGAGTAGATTCTTTACTTCTTCATCGAGGGCTGCTGATCGCTCTGCCCCCATACTTTTCTTTTTTTGTTTTACAGGCGTCTTGGTAGGATCAATGTTCAATACGTGGCATGCTGTGTCGGGGGAGATTCCGGTCATGTCAGCGTGTGACCAAGCGAATACATCCAGGTTGTGGCGGAGAAAATCGATGAGTTGTTCCTTCAATTCGGCTTTTAGTTGGGACCCAATTTTCAATAGTCTACTTGAGTCGTGCTTGTCTACAGATATAAACTCCATAGCCTCTGCAGGCTCGGCGGTGGCCTCCTCCTCTTTGTCCCTAGGGTCTAATTCATTGAAAGGGTCGCTGGTATATCGAAGAGGAGGGGCTTTCTTTAGTTGCTATGCTTCCAGACTTTTTGTGCAGAGGGCAATCTCTACACCCTTCCCTTTATCCTTCCTGTGGTTGTTGCGAAGTTCAGTCACATAGCAGTCTCGAGCAACGTCCTGGTCTCCTTCTACTTCCCCTACTCCATTGTCCATTGGAAATTTCATCTTTAGGCACCATGGGGCTAGGACAATTTGGAAATCAGACAAAGCTGGCCTTCCTAAGAAGGCGTTGTAGGCCGAACGGTTTTCTATTAGCACAAATGTCTGTTTCCGTACAACGGAGTGGGGATGGCTTCCAATCTCAACAAAGAGGTCCAGTTGTCCGAGAGGCATCTTCGCATCTCCAGTGAAACCGTGTAGTGGTTTATCGCAGGGAGATACATCCTTCATTGATAGCTTCATTTTGTCAAATGCGTGTTTGAACAAGATGTTTACTGAGCTTCCAGTATCGACCAGGATTCGGTAAACTTCGGCGGGACCGAGTCGGGCAGAGATAACCATGGGATCTATGTGAGGGTATTGCCTTCCTTCTAGGCCACGCTTACCGAATGTGATGTCATCACTTTCTTTCCGCTTCGGGTGGCATTCTTCTATAACCGAATTGACATAGTCTTTATTGTCTCTAAGCGACTTTCCGTACCTTTCCATCTCTTTCCAGCTTCTGTCTGCGATGTGTGGCCTTCCTGAGATGGTATGGACCACTATCTTTTCTTGACTAGAGCTGCTAGCGTTGCGGTTTCCTCTGTCGGCCCCTGGTGAGGGTAGCCTTGGGTCTTCATTGGCAGGAGCTGGGGTCCTGTCCTGACCTTTTACATAATGTTCCAGTTTCTTTCTTCTGATGTGTTCCTCAATCAGATCTCGGAGATGATGGCATTCGTTGGTATCATGCCCGTGAGATTCATGGAAGCGGCAGAACTTTCCATACTTTTGTGCGTTATCTGATTCCTTCTTGTATGATGGGCGTTTGTATCTAACTTCGCCTTGGGTGGCAAGGAAGATATTTTCGACGGTCTCGTTCAAAGGAGTGTAAGTGTCGAATCTAGGTCCTGGCCGATATAGGCGCTTTTCTCCCTTCTTGCCCCCAGCATTGTCTCTGGAATCATTTCTTCGAACGTCCCTTGCCACAGCAGGGGCGTTGCCATAGGTTGTCTTATTTTGCTGTCCTGACTGCTCCTCAACGGCAGCATCCTCAAGCCTCATGTATTTCCCGGCTTCATGGAAGAAATCGGGTAAAGTAGCTGGTTTTTCTTTTGTCAACCTTCTAACAAATTTAGTGTCCGGATGCACACCACTGCAGAGGGCCATTAGGATAAGCTTCTCATCGGCATCTTGGACTGCGGCTGCTGCAGCGTTGAATCTGGTTAGGTATTGCTGCAGCTTTTCTCCAGGTTTCTGTTTGACGCTGGATAAGGAATAAGCATCCTTAGGTTGCTCCACATGAATGCGGAACTGACTAATAAATTTTTCTTTCAACATTTCCCACGAGCTGATGGATCCCTGGGGCAGATGACAGAACCAGGAGGTAGCAAGATCTGCTAAGAAGAGCGGAAAGCATTTGCACAGTACTCCCTCTGTCGCTCCACTCATGAGCATATGCTGCGTGTACCTCTGTAAGTGTACAACGGGATCGGAGGTTCCTTTGTAGGGTTCCATTGTTGGCATCTTCCATTCTCGGGGGGTGATAGCAATTTCGATATTGCGGTCGAAAGGGCTGGTTACCCTAGCGCCTATCCCTCGATCTCTTTGCTCCTGTTGGACACACTCTCTGAATAAGCGTGCCATCCTTTCATCAGAACTTGGAGCAGATAGAAATGAGTTTGGTTCTGTTCTGTGGGATTGATTCCGTCCAGATGACCTGTAGGGATGGTATCGTCTATCATTCCTCATATTTTCCAGTGGCTGCCTTTGATCTTCTGGGAGCATGCTCGGGTCAGCTACAGTTGGCCCTTGCCTCGATCTCCCCCTGCTGGGTTCTGATCTAAGCACTTCCTCGGGTCCAACTTCGGGCTGGACTCTAGCTCGGCCCCGTTCACTGGCGTTTCTATGGTTAGGCAGCATGACAGGCTCAGCTACAATTGACCTTCGCCCAGTACCTCCCCCGTTGGGTTCGGTACCAAACGTTTCCTCTGGCCTAACTTCGGGCTGTGCCCGGTCTCGGCTCCTACCATGGCTACTTCTGCCATTAGCTCCTTCGAAGAAGGAAGATCTTTGTTGTCTCTGAGATCCTCCAGACTGGGACTCGCCCCATGATTCAGTGTTGCGGTTGGATTCTTCAGCGTCCCTTAAGCGTGACATGAGATGGTCCACCAAGGCTTCCTGCTGGGACGTGAAGCGGTTAGTTACTTCAACCACATCTCTGTCCAAATCTGCCCTAGTAATTGCTGCAGGCTGTTCTGTGGCAGGAGTGGTTGGGTTAGCCTGTCCTTCATTTGTTACTGCTGCTGGAGGAGGACGATTTACTTGATCCGTGACAGCTGGATCTGGAAGACTACTGGTTGCGATGTTTTTTCCTTTGTTAACATCTTTTCTCTGTTTGGGAGGCATGTTTTCCAAGTGGCGAACGATGCTGTTAGGAAAACTGCTAAGTGGATGAAGCTGAAGCTTCGAGCTTCTAGTTCTCAGTGAAAGCACCAAAAATGTTTGCACAAAAAATGGACAAACACCTCAAAGTTGTATGATTTAGTAGATCTTATGTTGTTCTTAGCGATTTGAGTGATTTATGCAAATATATGAAAAGTAGGGGCTATACTGTAAAAAGACACGCAAATTTATAGTGGTTCAGCCAGAATGTGCCTACGTCCACTTTATATGTTATTTCTCTTTTCTTGTTTTGATTACAAGTACAAAGCTTTAATACAAGTAAAAGAAAGTTGTTTGAAAGTTCTCTCCGTGCTTGAGCTCTCAAACTTGTCCCCCATTGTTGTACCCCAGCCTCTCTATTTATAGAGTGAGGCTGGGGGTAGGGGTCTTGGATGTGTATAGTTGCTGGTGGGCCTGGGCTGATGTGATCTGGCCTGGCACATTTTGGTCCGGTTGCACTTGGTCCGGTGATGGTTGGGTTGTAGTCTTGGTCCGGTAATACTTGGTCCGGTGGTAGGTGGACTGGTGGTTGATCCGGCAAGGAATGGAAGAGGAGTTGGACCGGCAATGGGTGGAGTGTATGTTGGTTCGGCAGGAGGTGGTTCGGTAGGGGTTGGTCCGGCACCTTTGGTCTAAGGAGCTGGTTCGGTGGTAGGGAGGGAGATGGTTGGTTCGGCGAAGCCTGGAGATGGTTGGTTCGGCGAAGCCTGGAGATGGTTGGTTCGGCGAAGCCTGAGATGGTTGGTTCGGCGAAGCCTGGACCAGTGGTGAGAATTCAACCAACACACGGAATCTCGTGCGCGAGATCAACGTCGAAGAATCGTAGATCTTTTAACACGGCATCGTGCGCGATTAACGTGTTGGAGATAGCTAGAATCCGATATCTCGTGAGATCAACGGATTTGAGCATTTATCTTGGGTATCATCAATCCATCAATTCATCATTGTATCATTTCATCGATTTGTTTGACACAAAATCTTCATTTCGTGGTCAAGTGTTATATCCGCTGCGTCATTTGGCTGCGGCAGTAGTGGCCGATGCAACTGAAAATAAATAGCATGCAAGTGGCCAGTGTAATTTTGAACTTAGACGGTAATGTGGCACACCATTAGGAACAACAATAGGTTAAGTACATTGGTGAGTAGACTGAACAAGACCGAATGAGACAGTAGCAGAAGAGGTTCTGAATAAGACAAGCTAACTGAAGAAGCAACAAGCTGACAGTGCAAAGCCAGTGAGATGGAGCAACAGAGCTAGAATAGAAGGGTGAAAATGGCAGTGGGATCGGGTGGAAACAGTTGATGGAGACAAAGTTGAAGCTCCTCACTCTACAGCAGTACACAAGCAATGACATTGGATAGTCAACAAAATATTGTTGGTTTTAGAATTATTCCAGTTTCAACAAATCTTGTACATGTTAATCTTCACATATAGACGTTATCGAACCTATTACTTTGGAAAAAATTAACTAATATTATACTTAAATCATTATGTTTATTCTGGGTTACTGAACTATAAACCGAACAAAAAGTTGTAATTGTTACATGAACTAAGGCTTTACGTATATCAACAAAAAAGTTCATATAGTTCATAAATATATGAAAGCGTTCAAGCATTGCTCATTAACTCATATAGTTTAAGTGAAAATATGTGTATAAAAATTCATACAGTATCTTAATTTAAGTTATATCAATAATAATTAACACCATTGAACAATCAATCATTTTTTTGAATGTATAGCAAAATCACTCCAAGCATATTTATAGCTATATATAAGCATATAACCATCGAACCTCTCTTAGACCAATGCTAGTTTTAAAACATGTAAGCATATAACAACATAAGCATTTGTCTGGATTTAAGTGTGGAAGTATATTGCTTTTAACCAATATACCACTTTTTAGGCAATGGTTGTGCATGTTGAGTTGGTGGTGCTTGTGCCAGTGCACAACCTTGAATGGCAGTAGCAGTGTTGTTGCTACCATCTTTAGGTGATAACGAGACATATTATAGTAATTTTACTAGTTCATCCTAGAGGTGAACATGAGAAAGATTTTATCCTATAAATTTGTGGTGGTAAATGTTACCATATTTTCTTTTCATATTAGAGGCTTATATGCATTTGGAGTCAAAAAGCAAACATGCTAAGAAACTTAAAGAGCCATTTCAGGCTGTTTATTTCAATGGATTTGGTGTTTCAATGTTGCTTGCTACTCATTTGACTAAGAAAACAACTTGCAACAAAACATAGCCTTAACCAAGTACATGGGCAATTTCATTTCAACTGTAAGTTCGAATATTTAGCATATCATATGATTATCTTAAGTTAATTATGGAAATTGGAAAGTTTTTCAGGACATCAATGGTTGAATTACAAACTTTAAAACTTTTGATTTATAGTAGAAAACTAAGGGGCATCTTCATTTGACCCATATTTGATGGTTCACCATTATGTTTTTCAATGTATCTTTTTTTCTTTTTCATCCAGCTAACTGTTAAGTTTGAATTTACTTTCATGTGGTATATTTGATGGTCAAAAGGAGAATAACCATACCCAACAAACTGAAATTTCCATGTATTACATAGGCATAGATTTGGCTCAATTATACCTATTAATGGACTAAAATGTATAAATGTTTATGCTCTCAAGTCTCAAGTTTCCATTCTCAAGCAGAAGCAGAAGCAATTCCTACTTTTGAAGATATGAAATATGACAATAAACTGTAAAGTAGATTTCTTTACTTAAAAATAAGAACCTATTGGCTATCCTCTTGGCTATCCTCTGTCACTTGCTTTCATGATTAATATATAAAAATATTTAATAAGGTAAAGGAAGCTTTACAATTGGCATTTGTTCTCTTAAACAAACTTAAATTCCAAAATATATCGACTGTACTAGATTTTAGCTTTCATAACATCAAACCCAGTTTCTCAAATCCATCCTAATTCTATAGAAATAAATTTATCCAACATAAGTCACAAATAAAAATTGTAATTACCAACTCATTGTATGCAACACAATTTAGAGATTCGAGTCTTCGCGATGGTAGCCGCCCATCCAAACAAGGGAATGACCAAAGTTTATCAATGGATTTTGTCGCTGATCAAGTAATCGACTGCGAATATCTCACTATTTAGGGTTTCGAATAGGTATTCATTCATTGTTGTTTGTTAATTTTGGATAAGAGGCACCGACAGAAATGCATAGTGTTTCAAGAGACAGAGTACCATTAGCCTTCTTTTTGGTAGAAGAGATCATGGTCGATAGTACTAGAAAATTTTGGAATGTAGGTTTGGACATGGAAGAGAGGCTTAAGATTGTTGTTTTAGGCTGAAGAGTGCCATAGGATTTAGAATGGGGATAGAGAGGAAGGAGATTTGGGATATAGGGTTAGGGAAAGTTAAGTTTTAGCGGCTAGTGAAATTTAGAAAGGGAACGCGTGCTTTAAAATTTCAGGTACCGCCAACAGCCGTGTATTAATAAATTATTAATTATTGATTACTGTTTATATATGAGTATTAATAAATTATTAATTATAATTTACAAATTGTAAATCATAAATTCTTAAAGATAAATAATTATTTATAAATTACTAATTATAAACCATTAATTATAATGAACAGTAATTATTTAAATTTTGTTATTAATTAATTATTATTAATAGTAATTAATTATATTTATTATTAACTATCAAATATTTAGTATTAATTATTAATTAATAAAAATTAATTATTAGATATTACTTCTAAATTATTAATCATTAGTAGTTAATTATTGAATATGTATTTACAAAAGTCATTATGGTTAAACTAGACAAGCCACTCAAAATTTATATTTAAAAATAAGCGTCCCTTGCAAATTCCTCGAAAATTCACTGCAAAATAGCTTCGAAATGATACCGTCAGTAATCTGCCTCAATTTGCAATGGAATTTAGCATCAAAATATATTTGTCGGTAAATTGACGTAATTTGCAATGGTTTAGTGGTGGGTATAAAAAGCAGACGGTGATAATAAAAAAAATTGAAATAGAAAAAACTTAAAATTATCCATCGCAAATCCATCGCAAATTTAGCAATGGAAAATTCCTCAATTACAATCTGCCACAATTTTTAGCTTTTGTTGTAGTGCTGAATGTTTCTTTTATTTATTACGAAAAATTCCGAGGAACGAGAGTTTAGAGTATAAATTATTAACTGTAATTTACTAATTATTCATAATTAACTATAATATATTATTAAATGTAAAAAATAGTTATTGATTATAGATAACAATTATTAATTATTTATTAATAATTATTTGTTATTAATTATAATAAGTTTTCATTTATAAATTATTAATTATAAATTACCATTTATAAAATATTTAATTAAGTATTAAATATTTGTTATTAATTATAAATCATTAATTATTATAATATTTCAAACAAAACTAAAAATATTTATAAAAAATTAACATATGTCTATGAGTAAAACTACTTTAAAAAAGTTGTAGTAAGTTAATATATAGCTGTAAAAATAATAACGTTTTTACAACATTTTTAAAAAGTTGTTAAAAGAGCAATACGACAACGTTTACGAATAAAAGTTGTAAAAAAATAAGTTTTACAACCGTTTTGAATAAAACGTTGTAAAAAGTCCATTTTTACAACGTTTTTGTCGAAAATGTGGTAAAATGGGATTTTTACAACGTTTACTGTACAAACGTTGTAAAATGAAAGTTGTAAAAAAGAGGTTTTTTTGTAGTGGAAGGTGTCGACACTCGTTCGTCTCATGTCCATTCAACTCATGGAAGATGCAAAACTTTTCAGATCTTTTTTCTAGATCAATGAGCTCCCTCCTAGGCGGCCTTCGGTAGAGGTTCGCACCCTCGTATCCAGGGATATCCTCTCCGGGTTTCAGTCAGGTCGGTGTATGAGGAGAATCTTGGCTCGTTTCTCTTTCGTTTTGGGTCTTTGATGTTGCCATCGGCTTTTGTAACGACCCGTATTTTTACGGATCGAAACATCGTAAAACAATTATCATTTGGTCGCATGTTGTTAAGTCGTCTAGGGTTTAAGTCGTTCAAAAACTTAGGTCGCGTAGGAGTTAGATCGTGAGCGACTTAAGAGAGTGGTGCAACCTGGGGACTTAGGTCGTGGAGCGACTTAAGGTATTGGGCGACCTAAGGAATGGGACGACTTGTAGAAGTTGGCGACCTAAGGAGTGAAACGACTAAGGAAGTTAAGTCGTATAGGAGTTAAGTATTATAGGAGTTAAGTCGTAGGGTGGCTTTGGTCATGGGGTAGGATTAGGTCGGAGGAGCGACTTAAGGGGTTGGAGCGACCTAAGAGAGTTGGCGACTTATAGGAGTAGACGACTTATAGTATTGGCGACCTAAGATAATAGCGACCTATAGAAGTTAGCGAGTTAGCGTAGTTAGGTCGTAGACGACCTAAGATGTTAAATCGTAGGCGACCTAAGAGTTAGGTCGTAAGCTTCTTTGTTGATTTAGGTCGTAGGCAACCTAAGAGTTAGGTCGTAAGCTTCTGGGTGTGTTAGGTCGTAAGTCGCGTAAGTTGTTAGGTCGTGAGCGACATAAGGAGGATAGCTGAGTGTTAGGTCGTGAGCGACCTAGGAGCGAGTTGAGTGTTAGGTCGTTGGATCTGTTAAGTCGTTGGATCTGTTAGGTCGTGCGCAGTGCTAGGTCATAGGTCGCATATGGATGCGCCTATCTGTTAAGTCGTAAGTCGCGCATTCGTTAAGTCGTAAGTCGTGGACGACCTAACTCCGAGCTAGCGACCTAAGGTGGATTTCAGCCTATAAATAGGAGGGTTTTTCTCACTTTTTGGGATCCGGATTTTGAAGCGACGAAGTGCTGCCATTTTGAGAGCTCGACTTCTACACTTCTTCACTTCTTTTCTCCACTTTGATTTAGTACTTCCTTCCATCCAAATCGAAGATCCAAGAGCTTAGATTGAAGATCTACATTCTTCGAAGAGAGATTTCATCGTTTGAAGCGGATTTGTGATAGATCGAGTTGGATCCTTCGCTGTCCAGATCTGAAGTGGGTTTCTTTTGAAGTGTTTAGGTGATTTGGTGAGTGGTGATTATCTCTCACACGGATCCAAAGGAGTATATCGGATCGTTGGCTTGATTTTGTGTTAAAGTAGTGATTTCCATGCATTTTCTTAATCCTAAGTATAGATCCATATAGATCCATTGTTCATGATGATTTGACAACCATTTTACTACATGTTAACCTATGCAAGTTCATTCATCAAGATTATAGAGACATTGCTCATGATTTCATGCTTGTTAGGCTTTTGACTCTTTAATTACGAAATTGCCATTATTGTTATAATTGTCTATTTAGATCATATTTGAATGCTTGTTTACTTGGATTAATGTTTGACTTGATTGATTGCTATGATTTGATGATTGATGATTTGATTTAGACCGAAGATGATTCAAAAGCTAAGAGAAAGGCTCTTGAATTGGGAAAGCCGCTTGTGGCATATGTGGCGGATGAGGAAGCTCATATGGATAGATTTGATGATGATGTTGAGATGAAGCCTTGCTATGATGATGATGAGGCAAAGCATGATATGAGATAGTCTTGGTCTAATCCAGACGGGATCATTCCAAGCAGATTGATAACTCGGTGAAATGGTTCGAGTTTGAGGATAATGGTTTTCTCGAGATGCGCTTGAGCTAGTATGGAAATAGTCGTCGAGGAGGATGACTAGAAGGCTGAGATCTCATCGTTGTTGAAGGTTCTAGCATGCTCAAAGCAAGAGTACGTTGGGCAGATTCGATAGTCCCTGAAGGCTACTGATTGGTAGTCAAGTACTCTGGGCAGATTCGATAGCCCTAGGCACGGGTCACGATGACGTGCGGAGTTATGTCTAGAACCGGGGTTTCCATTAGCCCTTGACGGACGGATGAAAGAATGAGCCGGTCATTCAATTAACGATGATATCGAAGCAATGATAACAGTGATAGCCAGAGTCATGGATGTTTGGTTGTATCGTCATTCGATCTCAAGAGCAGTGTTTTCTGGGTGCTTATCTGATCTTGGTTTAGGCCTTGGGGGTTTGTGCTTGGAAAACATCGCCCTTGACTCGAGTGATAATTGCTTTACTTTAAATTGTATGCTTTACTATGTTTGCTCTGCTTAGTGTGTGTCTGGGGCTATCACTGTAGAAAGAGGTGGAGTGGGAGGGTTGTATTCCTATTCCTTTTCCTTTCTGCTCTTTTGGTATGTTGTTAGTTAATTTACCGCTCACTAAGACTGTTGTCTGACTCAAGGCTTTATGTTTTAATTCTTATTGCCTTGGGCTGTTCGTCCATTTTGGGACGGGCAGACTAGGCAGCAGGTGACAGGTGTTGTTCTTGCTTTCTACGATGCTGATGTCGAAGACGGGCTGGAGGCTTGCATATTAACTTCTTACTATATGTACTAGATGTTCCGCTGCTTGTATATTCTCTGAGAGTTATGTAGTGAGGCTGGATGTATTGACTGTTCAGATCTTTATATTCAACTATTATGAAATTTTAAATGATGACATTCTATTCTGTGAAGCTTCACTATATATATATGTTCTATTGTATTTTATCCTTGCGCTGTGAGTTATATGATAGATTCTGCTGTTTTAATCTTACCCTGGCAATCGTCCATGGCTGCCTGGCACACTTTACAGTGCACTATCTCTAGGTTCAGTGCAGGGGTCATGGGCGGTCGTCACATTTGGTATCAGAGCTTTGGTTAATCTATTTTACCCAACGCTCGCTGACAGAATTACGTATGAGAGACGTAATTGTATTTTGATGGATGACTACTATATATAATATAGTAGATTATAAAAGTTTGAATTCCTTATGCAGTTGTTTCTCAAGGTGTATTAATCATTCCTTTTTATAGATACTGAGAATGAGTCGAAGGTGGAGACCAGCTGCTAGGGAAGGCCGTGCTACTGAAGGGGCTGTTGATTATGCTGCTATGTTCGAAGCTATGATGACTTCGATCATGAGAAGGATGCCAGCTCCGAGGCCATCGGTGGATGTTGGAGTTCAAGTTCAAACTCCAAAACCGGTGGATTTTGCTAAGCCGTGTAAGGACTACACTACTCTTGGAGGAAAGGTTTTCTTGGGAACGGAACCAACCATTGAGGTCCAGAGGTGGATAGATTCTTGTAGAAGGATCTTTGGTGATTTGGGAATCAATGATGCAACTAAGAGGAAGTTAGTATCAAGCACTACTACAAAATATGCATGTTGCTTCGCCTCATTTGCATCGGCTGTCACCACAACCGATGCAAATAGAAGTATTTGCATCGGTTACGTTTTAACAACCGATGCATTTGGTATGTGGAAAGCAGTAGATAGTACAAAAATACAATTTGCATTGGTTATCGTCAACAACCGAAGAAAATACACCGATGCAAATAGTGTTACTTGCATCAGTTTTATTTACAACCGATGCAACTACCTTTATTTGCATTAATTTTTTGTAGCCAATGCTAATGGTTGTTTGCCGCCCTCTTATTTTCGTTTCCCGCTTCCCATCTTTCCTTAAGCCTAAATTCCAAATCCAACCGCTAATCCACATACGCAACTCCTCATACTTCACCTCCAGATTCACATGCTTCCAAATCCCAAATCATAGTTCACTGTAATCAAATTACGGTTATTCTTGAATCGTCGTCGCACCTTTACATAATCCAAGATCTCAAACACGGTCTCTTAGCTCTTTCTTCCTTAGATCTTCCCAATTGCATAGATTTTAGTGGGTTTCAGAAAAAGGCGATTGAGACAGTGAGGCCTGGCGAATGGTTATATACAGTTTCCTTTATATTAGCATTGTTCAACTTTTTACTTATCAAAACAAAATCAGGCTTCTTCCATGCCCAAAAAATAATAATCAGATCCTCATATCGAATCTCGCCACTTGCTATTCATGCCACTCGAGGAGATCGACTCTACCAATATGGATCTGGAGATGCCATGCTATAATCTAGGGATGTTGTGCTTTGCATTTTCCTTTACTTGTTTGAGATGACGATTACGAATTGACACATCTGGATTTGCTTGACAACTTGGTGATGCTCAATTCACGGATGTGAAGGTGATGATGGAGTGCTGCTCTTTGGGCTCGAGTTTTCTGGAGATTGAAGACTAATGGTTCTATGTTCTTGTACCTAAGCACCATTGGTGATGCTCAATTCACGGATGTGAAGGTGATGATGGACTACTGCTCTTCAGGCTTGAGTTTTCTGGAGATGGAAGACTAATGGTTCTATGTTTTAGTACCTAAGCACCAATTCAACTCTGCCTAAAAAGGATGCCTAGTGATGGAGGACCAATGATTCTTCTCTAATCGCTTGGAGGTATACTATTACGAGTTTCTTCTAATCTTTGATTGTTGTTGTAAACTTGAAGTTGATTCTCTGGTTCGTTAGTGGCTTTGTATATAAATAGCAAAATAGGTCATTTGTAGCACTGAGTTGGAGATGATAGGTTTTGATGCACATATGGCTGAGCAGTTGTATTTAGATGATCGAATTGCTAGGTTATTGAAATGAAACTGTGCTTGGCTGTCTCCTTGTTTGGTAAATGATGTTTTCATGATGAACAGTTTGGTGACACCTATGTTGAGATGGTGGGTTTGAGATAGTGGGTTGTTGCAATGAATATTTTGAAGAATTAAAAAAACACTTCGGAAATGGGGACCTAAATTGCCATTTTACGCTCTATCCTTTTGCATTGTTGTACGCTAAAATATTTGCCAAGCCTATGCAAAAAAATTTTCCCAACATTTGGATATCTAGCCTCCAATTTGCTGCCTACAGGGTCTAATGTCTGACAATGCACCTACCCTTGACATACATCAGTAGTTTAATAATCATTTGTTATGCATTGTTCCAGCAGATAGTGCCGAGTATGTCCTTAAAGGGTCAGAGATCATCCTAGGATGCACAGGTCATATACAGTTTCCTTTAATTCAATCATATTTTCGGTTTGATATCACACAATAAACAGTTAGATATTTTCGCAGTATGAAACACTGATCAGCAGTAGTTTTAGGTGTTTGCTGCCTCTTGCTGATTGCTTTCATCTCTCTTCTCCTTGCTCCAATTTTGTGCTTTCAAACTTCGATTACAATGACTTCAAGCTGTCAAATGTAAAATATATCGTTTTTTGTAGTGTTAACATGCTCTATTTTTTCTGACAGGTTTTGAATACACTAGCTTCATCCCAAGAGCTGACCGACTTTGTTCGCAAAGTTGATTCTGCATATCACACTAAACAGTCTGGACCGTTATCATCATGTGGTGATAATGCATAGAAATATATCCCTTCCATCTGTGAACAATTGCAGGTATTAGTTGCAACACAACAGTTTTCAATTGATCGTCTTCATCTTCTTCGTGGACTGTGGAGGACCAAAAGGCCAGAGGTTGATGTTTATGTACTATGGTAATTTTTCACACTTGTGTATTTGTTGAATTTCACCAATTAATCATTACTTTTATGTTAATTTTTCCAAAGAAAAGAGCATAGTGAACTTCTGTTTTGATTTTTAACAAAAGCAGCTGATGTTAATATGTTAACTGTAATGAGCTGAATGTGTCAATCTAATTAATAGTTTAATTATTACATTAAAAATATAAAATTGTGCTAATCAACTTATAAAGAATCGATTTTAAAAAGAATCGATTTTAAAATGAATGGCGTACATCTATTTTATAGTATAAATGTAAGGGTATTTTTGTTGCTAGCCACTTGTCTTCTCCATGACATTCAAGAATTTATGGAATGACACACATTTTTAAGTCCTAAAGAGGAATTCACTGCATGTATAACTCCACAGAAGCAATTGAGTTGCCATGAAGATATTGGATCGCAAATTACCCTCTGACATAGAGTCTGCATTCCAAATGTTTTGTAGGTTTGCATTTCAAATGTGTTTGTTCTTTTGTCTATTTTTTTCATCTCTTTAACAGTTACATCATGATACACTTAATTATGAATAATAAGTGAATGACATTGAAGTTTAATATCCAAATAATGTGTTTTTCCAAATAATGACATTAGATGGCACATTTATTTTAGTTTCTTATATACATGCTATCTATGTCTAAAAATCAATATAGCATTGGAAATCAACCTTAATATTTTTTGGTATTGACTTGGTATCACCAATCTTTATTAATGGATTATTTCTTTTATATACTACTTAACTTCAAATACATTTTTATTCATTGACATCATATCTATTATTTTAACTCAGGTTCTTGTTTTGGATCAAAGTTGCTGTTGAGAATGATGGTGGAAGCGTTGGTGCATTAGGGTACTTAACAATCTAGACTATATTACTTGTACTAAAGATCTGAATTGTTGTACTAAAACGAATGTATGAATCACTATTTTATATGGATTATGAACACTATAATTGAAATATATTTATTTGGTATTACCTTATTCAATGTGTATTTGCTGTCCAATTTGATTTTAAATTACTATAATATTGCATGCAATAATTGTTGTTAGAAATAACCGATGCAAAATAGAAGACTTTTTAAAGCCAATTGCCCCAGTGTTGCATCAGTTGACAGTAACAACCGATGCAAAAAATGTCTTGTTGCATCGGTTGTTACTACCAACCGGTGCAATATAAGGGACAGGTTTTAAGCGAAAGATCTTATGTTGCATCGGTTTTTACTGACAACCGATGCAAAAGATGACTATTTGCATCGGTTTTATAACCGGTGCAAAAAAATTTAGTTTATTGCATCGGTTGCATGTGCATCGGTTGTAGAACTGATGCAACAGGGGGGTGAACAACCGATGCAAATAACCTGTTTTGTAGTAGTGAAGACAGCTTCAAGGGAGAGCCTCTGATTGGTGGAACTCTATTACCATCAATACTCCGGAGGAAGAGATTACTTGGGAGCTATTCCAAACCAGATTTGAAGCTAAGTTCATTTCTACAGCTCAGAAGTCTGTTCTATTCAAGAAGTTTGTGGAGCTCGAGCAAGGTGGAAGACCAGTTCTTGAGTATGTTTCTGAGTTTGAAGCCTTGTCCAAGTATGCCCGGTCGTATATTGAATCTTTGTATCAGAAGAATGAGAAGTTTGTGACAGGCTTGGACAGTTATCTTAGAAGACAGTTGGTGGATCATTTGGACGATTCATTTGAGAAGCTTGTGGAGAAAGCTCTCAGGCATGAGAATTTGTTTCCTAAAGAGGGATCTGTTGTTGCTGTAACCAAGGAGGAGTCTAGACCACAGCAGGGTGGAAACAAGAAGAGGAAGCAGCAGCAGCAAAAGGGTAGGGATGGCCAGAAGAAGCCGAAGGGCGAAGTGGCCTGCTACAATTGTCAGCAGAAGGGCCATTTCTCTAGGGATTGCAAGAATCCGAAGGTGCTAGTGAAGTGCCACAACTGCGATAATCTGGGACACTTTAAGAAGAATTGTCCAGAACCGCGAAAGGACAAGCAGATTGTGCAAGCTTATGCTTTGGGGGCTGTTCCATCATCTTCGAAAGCTCCTACCGCTGAAGAGAAAGGAAAGAGTGTAGTGGTTCAAGGTACTCTTTCCATATGTGGTGTTCCAGTTAGAGTGTTATTTGATACTGGGGCGTCGCATTCTTTTGTTTGTAATGAACTGGTAGGTCGGTTGGGTTTAGAACCAGATATTGTTGATAGGCCATTGGTTGTGACTAATCCAGTTGGGGGTTCGTCTTGTTTGTGTATGCTATGCCGTGGTCTAATTGTACCGAGTCATGATTGCTCTTTTGTTTGTGATTGTTTTGTTCTGAACTTTGCGGGGTTCGGAATTATTTTGGGTATGGACTGGCTTAGGAAGTATGCGGCAAAGGTTGATTGTGAGAGGTTGGAGGTGACAGTCGAGAATGTGGAGGGGCGAAAGATTGTGATACGATGTAAGCATGAAGAAGGCCTCTTCATGAGCTTCATGTATTCGCTGGTTGTTCCACAGGATGGACTGTCATCGTTGCCAATCACGAATGGGTTTGAGGATGTCTTTGACGAGGTCAAAGGATTACCGCCGCATAGAGAGATCGAGTTTCGTATAGATCTAGTTGAAGGAGCCAGACCTGTTGTGATGCCTCTTAGGCGGATGGCGCCTAGGGAACAGCAGGAGTTGAAGGTGCAGGTTGATGATCTTTTGCAGAAAGGATTCATTCGGCATAGTGTGCCCGAATGAGGTGCACCTGTTGTGTTCGCAACCAAAGTGGATGGATCGTTAAGGTTGTGTGTGGATTATCGTGAGCTGAATAAGGTGACTAAGAAGAACAAGTATCCATTGCCGAGAATAGATGACTTGTTTGATCAGCTTCACGAAGCTAAGGTGTTTTCTCAGATGGATTTGGCAACGGGATTTCACCAGTTGAGAGTGGCTAAGGATAGTGTGTCGAAGACTGCTTTTAGGACACCATCCGGTTTCTTTGAGTGGCTGGTAATGCCGTTTGGATTGACCAACGCGCCAGCATATTTTGTGGATCTTATGAATAGAGTGTTCAGAGATTAGTTGAGTAAGTTCGTGCTAGTGTTTGTGGATGATATTCTGATTTATTCTAGAACTGAGGAAGAGCACGAGACGCACTTGCGTATTGTTTTGGAAATCTTGCGGAAACATCAGCTGAAGGCTAAGTTTTCGAAGTGTCACTTCTGGAAGAGTGAAGTGAGGTTCTTAGGCCATGTTATCTTTGGAAATGGAATAGCGGTTGATCCCGCTAAGGTGGCAGCAATCCAGGATTGGGTTAGACCTAAGAATGCATCTGATGTGAGAAGTTTTCTTGGATTAGCAGGATATTATCGTTGATTTATCAAAGACTTCTCCAAGGTGGCTGCACCATTAACATGATTGACGAAAAAGAACCAAGCGTTCAGATGGGATGATAAGTGTGAGCAAGCTTTCAGAATCCTGAAAGAGCGATTGACAAGTGCTCCTGTTTTGACTATTCCGAGTGGGAATGATGAGATGGTGGTTTACACCGACGCATGTGGTACTGGACTTAGAGCAGTGCTGATGCAGAAGGATAAAGTTGTGGCGTATGCAAGTCGACAACTGAATCCGCATGAAAGGAATTACCCGACTCATGATTTGGAGTTAGCGGCGATTGTTTTTGCTCTGAAGATGTGGAGACATTATCTATTGGGAGTTCGATTCGAGTTGTTTACAGATAATAAGTCATTGAAGTATCTTTTCTCCCAAAAGGATTTGAATCTTCGGCAGCAACGATGGCTAGAGTTTTTGGCATCATATGATTTTGGTATAGCTTATACTCCAGGAAAAGGTAACGCAGTGGCAGATGCGTTAAGTCGAAGACATGCAGGATTGTGAGCCATGTTTTCAGAATGGAAGAGTCTCGAGTATCTAGCTGGATTTGACTTCAGGCCCAGATGTGAATTGGAACCTGAGATGTTGGCAAACTTATCGATAAGACCCACTCTTGTGGAAAGGATTGGCGAGAGCCAAAAGCGAGACGGTAAGCTTGTCAAGATTATCCGTGATTTGGAATCTGGATTGGAACCAGAAAAGGATAAAGGATTCGAGGTCGATCGAGAAGGTTGGCTTCGAAAACAGGGACGACTAGTTGTTCCCGATATAGATGAATTGAGAGGTGAAGTTCTGAAGGAAAGTCATCACTCGAAGCTGACAATTCATCCAGATGGAAATAAGATGTATCGGGATATGAAGAGAACCTATTACTGGGAAGGTATGAAGAAAGATGTTGGAAATTTTATTTCTAAGTGCATGACTGCCAGTTGGTAAAAGCTGAACAGAAGAAGCCAAGTGGACTGCTTCAGCCGTTAGAAGTTCCTACATGGAAGTGGGAGCAGATATCGATGGGTTTTATTGATGGATTACCTAGAACCAGAACGGGAAATGAAGGGATTTGGGTCATTGTAGATCGTTTGACTAAGAGTGCAGGATTCATTCCTGTTCGATCAACTAGGACTGCATCAAAGTTGGCTGAGTTGTATGTTAAGTGGGTAGTTCGATTCCATGGTATTCCAAAGAGTATAGTGAGCGATCGAGACCCATTGTTCACTAGTGGATTTTGGAAGAGCTTTCAGGAAGTTTTGGGAACCGAGTTATGTTTGAGTACAGCTTATCACCCTCAAACAGATGGTCAGACCGAGAGAGTCAACCGAGTTTTGGAAGATCTCCTCAGAGCTTGTGTTTTGGATTTCAGAGGATCATGGGAAGATCACCTTCATTTGGTGGAATTTTCATATAACAACAGTTACCAGTCAAGCATTGGTATGGCACCGTATGAGGCATTGTATGGGAGACCGTGTAACTCTCCGACATGTTGGTTAGAGACCGGAGAAAAACTGATGCTTGGGCCAGAAATGATTCGACAGACTTCAGATTTCATAGAGATCATTCGGCAACGAATGAAGGCAGCCCAAGACCGACAGAAAGTTATGCCGATAAGCGTCGTAAGGATTTGGAATTCAACGTAGGTGATATGGTTTTTGTGAAGATTTCTCCACTGAAGAAAGTTATTCGATTCGGGAAGAAAGGAAAATTGACTCTGAGATTTGTTGGACCATTCCCGATCATCGAGCGAATTGGAAAGCTCGCCTACAGATTGGAGTTACCCGAGAAGATGTCGAGTGTGCACAATGGTTTTCACGTATCGTATCTACGGAAGTATGTGCACGACTCGAATACAGTAGTTTCTGCTGATAGCTGTGAAGATTTCGAAGTTGATCCAGTCGTTAAGAGACCTCGTAAGCCGCTTCGTGTTGTGGAAACCGACACGAAACAGCTTAGGAGGAAGGTAGTTAAGTTGCTCAAGATACAATGGAGTGATGATGATAACGACTGTACGTGGGAGGTGGAAGAGAGGATGAAAGCAGCTCATCCTGAACTCTTCAAGGTATGGCCCTAAGGTGTCGTGTCATCTCACGATATTGTAACTTGTACTAGTTTTAGAATTCTGCATGCTAAGCTAGAATTGGATGCATGGTTTGTTGATTGCTATGGATGGTAGGCATGCAGAATAGTCTTTGATTGCTCTTGTTTGTTTGGAATTTCGGGGGCGAAATTCCTAAGGGGAAGAGAATGTAACGACCCGTATTTTTACGGATCGAAACATCATAAAACAGTTATCATTTGGTCGCATGTTGTTAAGTCGTCTAGGGTTTAAGTCGTTCAAAAACTTAGGTCGCGTAGGAGTTAGATCGTGAGCGACTTAAGAGAGTGGTGCAACCTGGGGACTTAGGTCGTGGAGCGACTTAAGGTATTGGGCAACCTAAGGAATGGGACGACTTATAGAAGTTGGCGACCAAAGGACTGAAACGACTAAGGAAGTTAAGTCGTATAGGAGTTAAGTCGTAGGGTGGCTTAGGTCATGGGGTAGGATTAGGTCGGAGGAGCGACGTAAGGGGTTGGAGCGACCTAAGAGAGTTGGCGACTTATAGGAGTAGACGACTTATAGTATTGGCGACTTAAGATAATAGCGACCTATAGAAGTTAGCGAGTTAGCGTAGTTAGGTCGTAGACGACCTAAGATGTTAAGTCGTAGGCGACCTAAGAGTTAGGTCATAAGCTTCTGTGTTGATTTAGGTTGTAGGTGACCTAAGAGTTAGGTCGTAAGCTTCTGGGTGTGTTAGGTCGTAAGTCACGTAAGTTGTTAGGTCGTGAGCGACCTAAGGAGGATAACTGAGTGTTAGGTCGTGAGCGACCTAGGAGCGAGTTGAGTGTTAGGTCGTTGGATCTGTTAGGTCGTGCGCAGTGCTAGGTCGTAGGTCGCGTATGGATGCGCCTATCTGTTAAGTCGTAAGTCGCGCATTCGTTAGGTCGTAAGTCGTGGACGACCTAACTCCGAGCTAGCGACCTAAGGTGGATTTCAACCTATAAATAGGAGGGTTTTTCCTCACTTTTTGGGATCCAGATTTTGAAGCAACGAAGTGCTGCCATTTTGAGAGCTCGACTTCTACACTTCTTCACTTCTTTTCTCCACTTTGATTTAGTACTTCCTTCCATCCAAATCGAAGATCCAAGAGCTTAGATTGAAGATCTACATTCTTCGAAGAGAGATTTCATCGTTTGAAGCGGATTTGTGATAGATCGAGTTGGATCCTTCGCTGTCCAGATCTGAAGTGGGTTTCTTTTGAAGTGTTTAAGTGATTTGGTGAGTGGTGATTATCTCTCACACGGATCCAAAGGAGTATATCGGATCGTTGGCTTGATTTTGTGTTAAAGTAGTGATTTCCATGCATTTTCTTAATCCTAAGTATAGATCCATATAGATCCATTGTTCATGATGATTTGACAACCATTTTACTACATGTTAACCTATGCAAGTTCATTCATCAAGATTATAGAGACATTGCTCATGATTTCATGCTTGTTAGGCTTTTGACTCTTTAATTACGAAATTGCCATTATTGTTATAATTGTCTATTTAGATCATATTTGAATGCTTGTTTACTTGGATTAATGTTTGACTTGATTGATTGCTATGATTTGATGATTGATGATTTGATTTAGACCGAAGATGATTCAAAAGCTAAGAGAAAGGCTCTTGAGTTGGGAAAGCCGCTTGTGGCATATGTGGCGGATGAGGAAGCTCATATGGATAGATTTGATGATGATGTTGAGATGAAGCCTTGCTATGATGATGATGAGGCGAAGCATGATATGAGATAGTCTTGGTCTAATCCAGACGGGATCATTCCAAGCAGATTGATAAATCGGTGAAATGGTTCGAGTTTGAGGATAATGGTTTGCTCGAGATGCGCTTGAGCTAGTATGGAAATAGTCGTCGAGGAGGATGACTAGAAGGCTGAGATCTCATCGTTGTTGAAGATTCTAGCATGCTCAAAGCAAGAGTACGTTGGGCAGATTCGATAGTCCCTGAAGGCTACTGATTGGTAGTCAAGTACTCTGGGCAGATTCGATAGTCCTAGGCACGGGTCACGATGACGTGCGGAGTTATGTCTAGAACCGGGGTTTCCATTAGCCCTTGACGGACGGATGAAAGAATGAGCCGGTCATTCAATTAACGATGATATCGAAGCAATGATAACAGTGATAGCCAGAGTCATGGATGTTTGGTTGTATCGTCATTCGGTCTCAAGAGCAGTGTTTTCTCGGTGCTTATCTGATCTTTGTTTAGGCCTTGGGGGTTTGTGCTTGGAAAACATCGCCCTTGACTCGAGTGATAATTGCTTTACTTTAAATTGTATGCTTTACTATGTTTGCTCTGCTTAGTGTGTGTCTGGGGCTATCACTGTAGAAAGAGGTGGAGTGGGAGGGTTGTATTCCTATTCCTTTTCCTTTGTGCTCTTTTGGTATGTTAGTTAATTTACCGCTCACTAAGACTATTGTCTGACTCAAGGCTTTATGTTTTAATTCTTATTGCCTTGGGTTGTTCGCCCATTTGGGACGGGCAGACTAGGTAGCAGGTGACAGGTGCTGTTCTTGCTTTCTACGATGCTGATGTCGAAGACGAGCTGGAGGCTTGCATATTAACTTCTTACTATATGTACTAGATGTTCCGCTGCTTGTATATTCTCTGAGAGTTATGTAGTGAGGCTGGATGTATTGACTGTTCAGATGTTTATATTCAACTATTATGAAATTTTATATGATGACATTCTATTATGTGAAGCTTTACTATATATATATGTTCTATTGTATTTTATCCATGCGCTGTGAGTTATACGATAGATTTTGCTGTTTTAGTCTTACCCTGGCAATCGTCCATGGCTGCCTGGCACACTTTACAGCGCACTATCTCTAGGTTCAGTGCAGGGGTCATGAGCGGTCGTCACAGCTTTCCTCTTCCCTTTGTCTTTTCCAATTCCAGCTCCAAACGGTCCCCCACCTTCGATGGCATATATTTCAGCATCCTCTTCCTCGGCTTCGGCGTCTTCCTAACATAGGTACCTCTCTGCTTCGTAATAGAATTCTACAAGATCCATCGGTGGGTCCCTTTTCAATGCGGCTTTGAAATCAATCATATTCGCAACTCCAGATACTGCTGCCATTAGGATAAAAGATGGGTCTGTTTTGTCTACCACGGCTGCCGTCGCATTGAATCTTGTTAAATAATTTCTCAAGGATTCTCCAGGCTTTTTACGTTTGAGAGTGTAAGTACATTCCTTGGTTGTGAGACATTAACCCTGAACTGTCTCAAGAACCTGCTCACTAAGTCGGTCCACGTGCTTATGGACCCATTTTCCAATTGTTTGAACCACATTGCAACCAAATCTGTTAAGTATAAGAGGAAGCATTGCCCCATTACTTCTTCAGAAGCACCCAGCACCTCCATATGTTGGATGTATCGCATCATATGAATCGTTGGGTCTGTCTTCCCGTCGTACATTTCCAGTGTCGGAAGCTTGAAATCTGGAGGATTTCTCGCGTTACGGATATTAGCAGTCAATGGATTTTTGTTCACATCTTCCAGACCCTGATCTGTTGGGCCTCTTCTGATGAATCTCCGTACCAATTCAGCAATTGTGTTCTCACCGTCCAATGAAGGTCTCTATCCTAAAGCAATACTTTGCCCCTGCCGTGTTGGGGGTATCCCGGGATGGACTCTTCCGGCAACTTACCTTTGTTCTGATTTGCAACTCTAGCTTCATTCATTCCTCCATTCCTTTGAGGAAGTTATGGTAGATATCCTTCCATCAGTCGTGCCCTAGTATTCGGATCAGCTCCCGTGCCACCAGTCCCTGGTGTTTCAACAGTCGCTCCGGCATTGGCATTGATTCCCATGTTGATTCCAGCGTTGCCCTCATGTGTCGGTTGCTCTAGGCGTGGGGGCAAGGCTCCATCTTGCTCCAATCCAAATCCGGCAATCCTTGCATTGTTCCGTGGAGTTTGATTTCTATTCCCTACAGACCTAGCCATCCCTTGCTGCTCCATCCTCTTGAAGAATCCGTCCATCATCTCCTTTTGTCTAGCTAAGAGTTCATCCTTCATCTCTTTCATCATCCTTTCATCCTCCTATCTAATCATAGAGCTGGGTTGATGAGAGTTTGAGGACACTTCTTGGCTGCCCCCAAGCTCCGGTTGACTTGCTCCAGTTTTAGGTCTGGTGATAGGCCTCTTCATTTTTCTTTGAATCTCGGATTCTAACTTCAATTATTCAGATCTCATTCAAGGTTCTTAGTGAAAGCACCAAAATGTTGACCTAAAAAAATGGATCAAAGCCCTGGTTTGAGTATGAAAGCACCAGCCCTGTTCTGACAGAGAAATATCACCGACCACAGATATAAGAAAAGAATAGTTAAAGAAAGAAGACAGAATTTTTATAGTGGTTCGGCTGTTAATGAAGCCTACGTCCACTTTATATTTTTCCTATAGACCGATCGCTATTACAAGATGTGTTTGATTACAAGACTTTGATTATCTCTCAATAGATTGAATCCCCGGAGTTGGAATCCTCTAGAGAATCACAGTGAATTCCTTGGAGATTGTTGTGAGGGAGGTAGAGAGTAAAGAATGTTTCCAGCAAAGCTTCAGCAATCAATATGGAGATGATCCTCTTTGTGTTGCAGGTGGGATGGTATTTATAGAGGTCGGGGAGCTTCTGGGCCATGCCCGTCTTCATCAATTCGCAGGTAGGTCACAAGCGACCTAGGGAGGCTTTGGCTCACAAAACGAGCCAAAACCATGGGTCGTTGGCAACTTATAGACTTGGTTTGTTTTTCGGGCCAACGTCTCTCCTCTTTTGCAGTGCTCCACTGCCGGTTGGTTTGAAGGTTCGAGGAGAAGCATGGGTCTTTGACGATCTAAACACTTAGAATTTTTCTGGTCTGAAATTGGAGATGTTTCCATAGTCTTTTATCGTAGTTGTTCGCATAGCATCATTGCACTTTATTCCGTCTTTATGACGATCGGCTGGCTGAATGTACTTTGATTACTGATTGGACTGAACTGATGCTAGCTTCTTGGTTCAGTTGAACTTGGTTGTTGCTTTAGTAATATGATTTGGCTCTCATCAACTCCTTGCCTTAGCCTTTCTAAGTTCTACGCTATTCTGATGTGATGTGATTGTTTCGTATTCTACTGGATCCTATTGGGTTAAAAACCCGGATAACACCAGGAGTATGATCCTGTCTATGAACTTCAAGCTCACCAGATTAGACAACTTTCGGAGTATATTTACGGGTCTCACCATGTGATGACCTTCCTTTCGATCCCTGAAGATCGACACTAATACATCCTCGGTATTTACATGCTGCAAACTCAAGTGCCGAAGAGGTAGATAATCAGGATTTTTTTTGAAAAAAAATAAAGATAGAAGATAGAATAACAATAGAATCTCACATTCATATTAATTATAACTGCCTATCCTTATAGAATCTGGTGGATACTAAATACATACTATATGATACAGCGGAATTGGAAATAGATCACTATTGACAAAAGAACCCTCCAATCTTCATGCTCCATTACTCCTTTCAAAATGCTCCAAACTACCTGCTTACTTGGCTGCCCGAAAAAGTAGGGCACCCAGAGTTTAAGAGAAAAGGAAAATAAACTCCGGGTCAGTCATAGGACTAGTGTGAGAAACTTAAAATGCCAAGTATTTGGAAAACAAAAGGGTATCTCATAAGACCACGCCACGCATAGACACGGAACGGGTTTTTACCTTGTGATAATAAAATCATTTCTAGTAAAATTTAGTGATATTATTTTTAATGGCATTCTTTGAAACCTTTTCAAATAAACATATTCAAATAGCTGAAATTGTTATATTGGTTAAATTTGACGGCATAATAAGTCTACAACTAAAACCGAAGGCACTTATTGGAGATTTGGATTTCTAATGAATAGCGAGGTGGGACTACCTCCCGTACAGTACATTTCTAGAGGAATGTACCAAGGATCGACATCTTCGAAACCTCTGTAAATTAAGACCGACCTATCCACACACCTATCTGGTGGCGAATAGAACCGAATATGATATCACCTCGGCCGCTACCGACCTATCTGGGATCCTATAAAATACAATCATTTAAGCCCCACGTTATAGTGGGTAGAAATAAATAGATCTAGAAAGGTGATGTCGTACCCTAATGGTTGCGATCCACTTAGCCTTAAAGCAACCCATGTTTCATAATTCCCCGGGTGTGAGGCTTGAGGTAACGTTTACCTTTCTTAGAACATTTTCACTTAAAATGCCACATTACTATTTTAAACAACACACTATTGATTTCCACTACAACCTCTGAGCTCGTACGTTTCAATGAAGGGTGTTAAGTATAAGAACATTACCTCCTACACCACCAAACAGATGTACGTTTGTATAAATCAATGCACCGTGACCTTAGAAATGCAATGTCAGACATTTATCCATACAAGTTGTCCAGGAATAGGACAAACCCAAGGCACTCTCCTACCACATTCTGTCGGGCATTACCCTTAGGATTAGTAGCGAGTAGTCCTTGCATACGAAGATCTCAGAACGAAGGGTCCAGTGCTATTTATTTATCTTGGGAGCTACTCCGAAATTATAACCAAGTAGTCCTTCTGTTATGGAGATCCTCGCTTTTAACTACATTGTCTTTAACATGTCTTTACTTTCGGACTCGTGAATTGGTTAGAATTGGTTTTTAGATAGGAATTGCCCGAATCCGATCTTGGTTCGTTCAAACCAATCATCGATAAAAAGATGTTTAAGTAACTAGGTGCTTATCATTTGATTAATTACTTTTCTCTTTATCAAAAATAGCTTCTAGAGATATATATCTTTAAAACATTTCTTTTCGGTATATACAGAATCATTAAACCTCTTTTTAACTTGGAAAATACCAAATCAAAATTATTTCTCATAAATTACATTACAAAAACCTTTTTGAGTAAAAAGGGTCGATAGAAATTATACTAATTCTACTCAACATCAATTTCTGTATTTAACCTTTACTATTCATCGAATAATAGTGAAATCACCTTTTAAATTCACACAAGTAGTATGGGTTCCCTCCTTGGAATTTAATACCAAGTATAAGAAGATTATTTCTATACAATCCAAGTTGTATTAAATTTGGAAATTTGAATCTTTTGTACTTGTCTTGTTTCCGACATTTCGACCTTATCTATTCCTCGCGTAGAAAAGAGGCCAGGTGAGCCAACGCACTGGTTTCTCCTAAACATCTCCTTAGTTTAAGCACCTCCCATCCAGATCTCATGAATAGAAAAATCCAGTCTAATCATCGAATTTTAGAGCCAAGATTTAATCACTTGATTCTAACAGCTTTCTTTCAAATCATTTATAAAACTCTTTTTAAAATAAATTATAAAACCTCCAAATTGTCTTTAAAATACTTAGTTATTTATTTGAAAATATTTATAAAAGATTTGGGAAAGAATACTTATGTTTAAAATCATATTTCAAATGTTATTAAAAGTGCTGTAAAAAGTGCTACGAATAGTGTTGCGAATAGTGCTTTTAAGCTTATTTGATCAAAACAACTTTTCTATCATTTAGGAATCCATTTTTATAACTCAAAGCTCTTTTAAACCATTTAAAAATATTTATAGAATTTATCCCATATTTTTAAAGAATTAAAAATATAAAATTTAAAGAATTTATCGCTTTGGTTTCCGAACTGCCAAAGCGCGACTATTTTGAAAACTTGATTTGCTCATATTTCAAAACATACTAAAAGAAATCTTGATTTTTTTTCCTTTTTTGAAGACTACGATTATAAGAGTTCGGAAAATTCCCATTATAAAGAATTCCGACTCCGAATCCATCTTATAAATGGATTTAACTTTCTACGGCGTTAAATCGCGAACTGCTGCGACGCGCTTATTTTTGACTAAATCTTGATAACTTTTCAAAACTTCACAAAAATGGATTTTAGTGTTTATATAACATTTATAAACCATTTTAAATCATTTCAAAGGGGTTTAGTGATTCCATATCACTTTTATAACTTGATTCAAAAAGTGATTTCCATGTGTAATATCGACGTGTATTTAACGTGATGCAGCGCGATCTGCTAACTTTTCAGATTTGAGTCATTCAAAGATTTTAGGTCGCTCATGACATAGTGAAGGTCGCTCACGACCTAGTGAAGGTTGCTCGCAAGTTACTGGATTTTGCATTAAGGCATGCAAACGACCTAAGGAGATGAACATACCAGCACGCATTTTATTAGGTCGCTCGACCTTATGTTGCGGGAAGAAAGACGAGTTACGACCTAAGTTAGGTCGCGGGGTGATAGGTCGCTGGAAGATGGGTCGCGTGAAGATAGGTCGCGTGAAGAAAATTCCGTTGCTGAAGATCTTAGGTCGCTCAACTTAAGGTCGCTCGAAGATTTCCTGAAGCCGCTTCTTTTTAGGTCGCTCGACCTTATGCCGCTATTCTTTAGGTCGCTCAAGGGAGCCAACGACCTAGTACCGCATATGCTGCTTTGAATTAAGTCGCGTGGAGTTTAGGTCGCGTGTGTTGTACTTAGGTCGCGTGATGTAAATATTGTAAGTCATGTGTTTTTGTTGTAACTTGTATCTGTTAAGTCGTTATTTGTTAGGTCGCATGGCTTTGTTTTTAGGTCGTATGTGTTAGGTCGGTCACGACCTATGAGTTGTTTGTTTTGAGTCGTGAAAGTGAGTTGTTGTAACCCTATAAATAGGGATGGTGGTGTCATTTGTAACGGTTGTTGATTTTGAATAAACTTTTGTTTGAGAGATTTGTGCCTCTTCTTAAATTGGTAGTTGAGTGTAATCTCCTATCTCCTCCTTCGGCATTCGAGTGCGCTCGGATCAACGATTGTAGAAGCCAATTCACGGTATCAAGTGCGCTTGATCAACGTCCAAAGAATTGTAGATCTTCTTTCACGGTATCGTGCGTGATCAATGTGACGAAGATAGCTAAAATCCGGTATTTTTGGATCAACGGATTTGGGCCTTTGGTATTTTTCAGTCCATCGATTGCTACTTTCACCGTTTCATCAATTTTGTTATCCGCCGCTGCCTCATTTGGTATCAGAGCAAGACTTAGCCAATCATAGCTAAGCCGAGTCTTGGAGCCAATTCTTATTGAAGAGTTTGAGGAGTTAGTGAAGCCGAGCCAATAGAGTGAAGCCGTGTATCATTTTGTAATTCAAGGCCGAAAGCTTAAAGTTGAAGTGTGAAGTTCAATTTGAAGTTTAAACCAAGAGTTAGCTTTTGTTGAAGAGTAATCATGCCGTCGAGAAGAGCTAATCGCCATCAGAATGTTGAAGCGTTGTATAGAAGAGAAGAAGTCGATGAGATGGAGCAAAGAATTAATGAAAACTTTAATGAGAAGCTTAATGAAGGGATTGGTCGATTAGAGAAGATGATGTTGGAGATGAATCAAAATCAGAGAAGTGTTTCACCTGAATCTAACCATGAGGGAAGTAGAGTTTCACCACATTCAAATCGAGAGAGAAGTGTTGATAGTGATCATAAAAGTATGGGTCGAGATTGTCATAGAAATGTTAATGATCGAAGTCATGATAGGAATGTGAATGATCGAGATCAGAGGAATGTAGATCAAAGGGATGTTGGTGGAAGAAATGATGGTAGTAGAGATGTTGGTAGTCAGGATCGACATCGATATACATCAGATTTTGAAGAGGAGTTTGATGGTGATAGTGTTCATGGACGAGGACGAGGTCAAGGAAGAAATCATTCGGAGTATGGTCACAAGTGGGAGTCTGGGATGAAAACTGAAATACCGGAATTCAAGGGAGGTATGCAAGCCGAGGAATTTCTTGATTGGTTAGCTTATGTTGAGGAAATTTTTGACTTCATGGAAGTTCCAGAAGAACGTAAAGTGAAGTTGGTTGCTACTAGGTTGAGGGGGAGAGCTATGGCGTAATGGCAGCAAACCAAACTTACTAGAGAGCGGATGGGGAAGTCGAAGATTGTTGCATGGGAGAAGATGAAGAAGCTGATGAAGACTACTTTCTTACCCTACAATTACCAATCACTAATGTATCAGAGATTACAAAACCTGAGGCAAGGGACGAAGACTGTTACTGATTATGCAGATGAGTTCTACCAGTTGATTGCTCGAAATGACATTATGGAGACAGAAGAACAATTGATCGCTAGGTTTGTTGGTGGACTTAGAACACAGATCCAGGATATGGTGAACATGTTCGACCATAGATCTGTGGCAGAAGCACATCAAAAGGCGTTGGCTTAGGATAAACAAGGTTGACGTGGGGGAGGTGTGTTTCCATGTTTTACAGGGCAGAACAAAGGAGCGGGTAGTAATTCTAATGTTCCTAAAGCATCGAGTAAGCCGGTTGTTCATAAAGTGGCTAAACCAAAAGTCAACACCAATTTCAAATGCTATAATTGCCAGGAAGTGGGTCACAAGGGCAACGAATGTCCGAAACCGAAGAAGAGAACTATGATTGCTGAAGCAGAAGATGAGGATGCAGAAGCTGAAGATTCTAATTCACTACCTGATGAGGAGGAAGAAAATGTGTCGGGAGATGAAGGGTATTCATTGATGATGCGGAGAAATTGCTTAACACCAAAGCAGGAGGAGGAAACTAGCTGGTTGAGGAGTAACATCTTTCAGTCAACATGTACTATCTTGGGAAGGGTTTGCAAGTTTGTCATCGATGCAGGAAGTTGCGATAACATTATCTCTACAGAGGCTGTGAAGAAGTTGGCATTGAAGACTGAGAAGCATCCGAAACCTCACAAGTTAGCTTGGTTGAGAAAAGGTGGGGAAGTGAAGGTTGGACGAAGAGCTTGTGTGAATTTTTCGATTGGGAAGAAATACAAAGATGAAATTTGGTGTGATGTTGTGGACATGGATGTATGCCATCTGTTGTTGGGGAGACCATGGTAGTATGATAGAGCGGTGCAACATGATGGTCGTACTAACAATTATAGTTTCATGTTTGAAGGTACTAAAATCACTTTAATTCCTAAGAAGCGACAACAAGAAGAAAGCAAGTTGGAGGAGATTGAAGAACTTAAAACTTTGCTATCTTTGAAGGAGTTTGTTAAGGAAGTAGAAGAAGAGCCCGAAGTGTTTTTGTTGATTGGACGTGAGAGTAGTGAAGTGGTTGACATTCCTGAAGAAGTAAAGCCAGTGCTGGAAGAGTTTGACGATGTATTTCCTGAAGAGCTACCAACGGAGTTACCACCGTTGAGAGACATTCAACATCAAATTGATCTTGTTCCAGGAGCTGTGTTACCTCATAGACCACATTACAGAATGAGTCCAAAGGAACACGAGGAGTTGAGAAGGCAAGTGGAAGAACTGCTTGAACAGGGGCGTGTGCAGGAAAGTTTAAGTCCTTGTGCTGTACCAGCTTTGTTAGTGCCGAAGAAAGATGGAACGTGGAGGATGTGTACTGATAGTCGGGCACTCAACAAAATAACTGTCAGATACAGATTTCCGATGCCGAGGCTTGATGATTTTTTAGACCAGTTGAGCGGGGCTACTATCTTTTCGAAAATTGATTTGAAGAGTGGTTATCATCAAATTCGAATTAGACCAGGAGACAAATGGAAGACATCATTCAAGACAAGAGATGGGTTGTACGAATGGCTGGTTATGCCGTTTGGTCTTTCGAATGCACCTAGTACATTTATGCGGGTGATGAATCAGATCTTTAGACCATTTATTGGGAAATTCGTGGTGGTGTATTTTGATGATATACTGATATATAGTAGAAGCACAGAAGAACACTTGCATCATCTGAGAGAGGTGTTGATGATACTGCGACAGGAATAATTTTATGCTACAACGAAGAAATGCATGTTCATGACGCATAGTGTTTTATTTTTGGGATATGTTATTTCGGATGGGGGTATACAGGTGGATCAGAATAAAGTTGAAGCAATCAGAAATTGGCCACAACCAAGGACGATAACCGAAGTGAGAAATTTTCATGGTTTAGCATCATTCTACCGAAGGTTTATTCCACACTTCAGTAGCGTGATGGCACCAGTGACTGATTGTATGAAGGGGAAGCAATTTTCGTGGTCGGAGGAAGCAGGATTTGCTTTTGAGAGAATCAAGGGATTATTGACGACAAGACCAATTCTAGTGTTGCCAGATTTTCAGTTGTTGTTTGAGTTACATACTGATGCATCAAAGGTTGGGACTGGAGGAGTGTTGAGTAAGAAAGGACGTCCTATTGCATATTTCAGTGAGAAGCTATCGGGAGCCAAGATGAGATATAATACTTACGATGTGGAATTCTATGCTATTGTGCAAGCTATTAAACATTGGAGACACTATTTGTTCCATAAAGAATTTGTTCTGTATACTGATCATGAAGCACTGAAACATTTGCAGGGACAGGACAAAATTGCAGCCAGGCATGCTTCGTGGATCGCATACCTGCAACAATTTAAATTCGTGGTGAAGCATAAGTCCGGAATTACAAACCGAGTGGCAGATGCATTGAGTCGAAGGAATCATTTGTTGACTACAATGAAAGTTGAGGTGACATGGTTTGATGTATTGCCAGAATTATTTGTTGATGATCCTTACTTTGCGAAGTTTGTAGATGAAGTCAAGGAGGGAAAGACGGATGAGTTTGTATTGGTGGATGGTTTTCTTTTTAAAGGAAATCGATTATGTATACCAGAGTGCAGCTTACGAATGAAGATTGTGAAGGAGTTGCATGAGGAAGGTCATGTGGGTAGAGATCGTACTTTGCAATTGATTTTCGAACCATATTTTTGGCCGTCTATGAGAAGAGAAGTTGAAAAATTTGTGGAGAGATGTCATATTTGTCGAGTTTCCAAAGGGACAGCGACGAATGTGGGATTATATATGCCATTACCTGTGCCTACTAGACCGTGGGTTGATGTGAGCAAGGACTTTGTTTTGGGTTTGCCTAGAAATCAAAGGGGAAATGATTCCATATATGTGGTGGTGGATAGATTTTCCAAAATGGCGCATTTTATCGCTTGTAAGAAGACAGCTGATGTCGTCCGTGTTGCTCAGTTATTCTTTAAAGAGGTGTATCGATTACATGGGCTGCCTGAATCTATCATTTCAGATCAGGATACTAGATTTCTAAGCCAATTTTGGTTAAGTTTGTGGAAGATGGTTGGAACGAAACTGAATTTTAGTAGCGCCTATCATCCGCAAACAGATGGACAAACGGAAGTGGTAAATAGATCATTGGGAAACTTGTTGCGATGTCTTGTACATGATAATTTAAAGAGTTGGGATCTGAAATTATGTCAGGCAGAGTTTGCACATAATCACGCTGTTAACCGTAGTACAGGTTTCAGTCCGTTTCAAGTTGTATACTCAGCAAGTCCGAAAGGTCCATTGGATTTGACGACAGTGCCATATCAGAAAGGAGTGGTTAAGCGTGGTTGTGATTTTGTGACCGAGTTGCAGGAGTGCCACAGAACTATTCATGAACGATTGCTTGTATCAAACGAAAAGTATAAACAACTGGCGGATAAGAGGCGAAGGAGTGTGAACTTTAGAGAAGGCGATTTGGTTTACGCCGTGTTGACAAAAGATCGTTTTCCAGTGGGAACGTACAATAAGTTGAAAGCTCGAAAAATCGGTCCAGTGAAAATTTTGAAGAAAATCAATGAGAATGCATATCAGTTGAGATTGCCAGATAATGTTCAAACTTCTGATGTTTTCAATGTCAAATATTTGATTTCGTATCATGGGGATGAGTTTGCTGTGGAAGAGGAAGGTGCAAATTCAAGGACGAATTCTTGCCAACGGGGAGAGGATGATGCAACACGATCTGCTAACTTTTCAGATTTGAGTCATTCAAAGATTTTAGGTCGCTCACGACATAGTGAAGGTCGCTCATGACCTTGTGAAGGTTGCTTGCGAGTTACTGGATTCAGCATTAAGGCATGCAGACGACCTAAGGAGATGAACATACCAGCGCGCATTTTATTAGGTCGATCGACCTTATGTTGCGGGAAGAAAGACGAGTTACGACCCAAGTTAGGTCGCGGGGTGATAGGTCGCTGGAAGATGGGTCGCGTGAAGATAGGTCGCGTGAAGAAAATTCCATTGCTGAAGATCTTAGGTCGCTCAACTTTAGGTCGCTCGAAGATTTCCTGAAGCCGCTTCTTTTTAGGTCGCTCGACCTTATGCCGCTATTCTTTAGGTCGCTCAAGGGAGCCAACGACCTAGTACCGCATATGCTGCTTTGACTTAAGTCGCGTGGAGTTTAGGTCGCGTGTGTTGTACATAGGTCGTGTGATGTAAATATTGTAAGTCGTGTGTTTTTGTTGTAACTTGTATATGTTAAGTCGCTATATGTTAGGTCGCATGGCTTTGTTTTTAGGTCGTATGTGTTAGGTCGGTCACGACCTATGAGTTGTTTGTTTTGAGTCGTGAAAGTGAGTTGTTGTAACCCTATAAATAGGGATGGTGGTGTCATTTGTAACGGTTGTTGATTTTGAATAAACTTTTGTTTGAGAGCTTTGTGCCTCTTCTTAAATTGGTAGTTGAGTGTAATCTCCTATCTCCTCCTTCGACATTCGAGTGCGCTCGGATCAACGATTGTAGAAGCCAATTCACGGTATCAAGTGCGCTTGATCAACGTCTAAAGAATTGTAGATCTTCTTTCACGGTATCGTGCGCGATCAACGTGACGAAGATAGCTAAAATCCGGTATCTTTGGATCAACGGATTTGGGCCTTTGGTATTTTTTAGTCCATCGATTGCTACTTTCACCGTTTCATCAATTTTGTTATCCGCCGCTGCGTCATAACGTGACTTGTTTAAACAATTAAACAACTATATTAAAACAACCAAACTTGATGATTAAATAATAGTTAACATCCGTAGCAATCATCTCATATATATATATATTGAAAATTGGTTAACATTATTTCAAACTCAAATGCGGCCCATGTACTAGCATCCGAGAATACATATCGAATAAATACAACTGAGCACTTTATATGGAAAGCATACTTTAAACTAAAACATTCCTCTTTTAGGACTCAGAGATCAGCTATGGCGGCTCCCAGTTCCTTAGTTGATCTTCTCCGCTCGCTGCCGTCCATCTCATCTTCTCCGGTGCTTGTGCTTCTTGTGCCATTAAGCTGTAAAGTTTCTTCTTGCAATTCTCCCGATTATGATACTTGTATCTCGATTGATTTGAGTTTATAGTGAAAAAACTTCCCTCTTTCTGTTGTTAAAAGCCCGATCATTGCACTCTCTCCAGAGGTGCCAGATGGTGGCTGTGAGGTTAATTTTAATTAGTTCCCCAGATTCGACATGTGACTTCGCTCGTTCAGGTATTCCACTTCCGTCTTTAAAGAATTTACTTTGTCTATTCGAATACATCTAAATTTCTGAATGCTCCAAATTCTCTTACTAAAAGAGCAGTCAAAGAACAAGTGTTTGTGACTTTTTGCTTCTGAATAGCATAAATTATAAGTCGTGTCTTCTAGAATCCCCCAGTTATGTAGTCGATCTTTGGTAGGTAGTTTGTTCAACAATGCTTTATTTAAGGTATGGGCCATTTTAGGATTATTTGATCTGCTCCATACAAGTTGGTGTCAAGACATATTAGGAAACTTTCCTCTTTTGTCTTCCCATGCATTGTGAAGTTTAAACTGACCATTTGTTGAATTTTTCCAAGCCCGTGTATCTTCTTTCTTGTCGTTGTGTATAGAGTTTCTTGTATTTTCTGTTTTAAATTTCTTGTAATAATATGTTTTTCACAGTCCCAATTTGTTTCAGTGATAATACTAGCTACTCTACATGAAGGGGTACCATAAGAAGAATACCCTTCCCATCCCAATCTATCTAATAAGGCTTTTACTTTTGAGCCATGGATCCTTCCAAAGATTAGTGCTTTCACCATTAGCAATTTGTCTTTCAATTAAAGGTTTCAAATCAGCTCTATGTTTCAAAATATTTTTCCAAGTTGCAGAAGCATTGTTATTTATTTAATAGTCCAGAAATTGTCTTTCAAGTATCTAGCCCTCATCCACCTAGCCCATAGATTATTTGAAACCAATATTTTCCAAGCCAGTTTCATTCCATAAACTCTTTTCGGTTCAAATAGATTTTTGAGTCCTACTCCTTCTTTTCGAGGTTTTCATAAGTCTTTATAACTGACTTATGTAATTTTCCCCTCCAAATGAAATTTGCACAAACTGCATTTAATTTTGCAATAGAACAATATGGTATTTGAAATGCATGCAACCAAAATCTTACCTTCGAAGTAATAATTGTGTGAACAAGTTCTACCATTCCAGAAAATGATATGAGTTTCGATCTCCATCCCTGCAATTTCTCTCTTATACTGTCAACCAATTTCCCACATTCAAAATCAGTAATAGTATTGTTTGATAGAGGAACTCCCAAATATTTGACAGGAAGAGAACCTTCTGCAACTTCAATTTTACTTACTAGATTTTGTCTGTTTCTACATAACTTGTTGAAATAGCATTTTGTCTTAGATTCATTAAGTTTCAGCACTACTGTTATTTCCAGTTCTTTAAATATTTATTTGATAGTATCAACAACAGTTAAACTAGCTTTTGTCACAATAATAATATCATCAGCATATATGAGGTGGGACACTATAGGTTGCAACCTATAGACTGGGCTGATCTTATTATGAAAACATGCTATTTCCATTTGTAGTGAAACCACTCCATAGCCACACCAAACAAGTAAGGGGATAGAGGATCTCCCTGTCTAATCTCTCTATTGCTATGAATGTAACCTTTAGGAATTCCATTGATGAGTATGGAGAATGTAGGAGAATTTAAACAGTGGTCTATTAGCTTTAGAAGTTTGTGTGGAATTCCCATAGAACTTAGCATATGAATGATAAATTTTCTATTTACCTTATCATATGCTTTATGCAAATCAAATTTTATGCACATTTTGTTTGCTCCATGTTTATTGAAGTGTCTGATTAGTTCATGGGCCATTAGGGAATTTTCTGAGGTAAATTGACCTTTAATAAAAGCACTTTGACATTGAAAAATCAAATCTAGAAGCACCTTGTTCAATCTCATGCATATACTTTTACTCAGGATTTTGTAAGTGACATTACAACAAGCAATTGGTCTATATTCTTCAATTCTTTTAGGTATTTTAACCTAGGGATAAGTGAGATAAAAGTGTGATTAATTTCTTGAATGAACTCACTAGTATCAAATGCTTTTTGATAGGCTCTTAACATCTGATCTTTTAAGTGTATCCAGTTCACTTTGAAGAAAGCTGCCCCCATTCCATCATGGCCCGAACTGGAGTCATTATGAATGGAGAAGGTGGCTCTCTTCAGTTCCCCTTCCTAAATCCTAGTTGTCAACATGGCACATCCCTCTTTGGAAATTTTCCTTCTACTTTGAATTGCTGGTAAGTTTTGCTCATATTCCCCATTGTATAATTCAGAGAAGTATGCAATTGCTTTCACCTCTATTTCTTTTATGTTTTCAGAAGCATTTCCCTGTTCATTAAGGCAATTAAGAAGGTTATTATGATGATGCCTTTGTGACATTTTAGTATAAATTTTTTTATTGCATTCATCTCCCTATAGTAGCCATTTTTCTTTAGCTTTTTGTTTGAGATCTACTGCTTGCTTTTTAAGTTTGTCTTTAAGCTTCTTTTGAAGAGCATAGAAGTCTACATTATGCCCTTCATGTATAGGGTCATCATCTAGTTATAGTTGAATATCCTATAGTTGGCTTTGGATTTTTGTAACTTCATCATTATGTTTTGGTCTTATCTGATTCCATTCTTTCAGTTTATTTTTCATCTTTTTAACCAGCATGACATACTTATATATCTGTGTTCCTTGTGGAAAGTGTATAGCATTAAAATCCACTACCTCATTGTAACCCTCTAACATATGCCAATGGTTAGCATATCTAAATGGTTTGCCCTTTGTAATGTTTGTATCATTCTTAAATTGAATGAGGAGGGGACTGTGATCACTTGTAGAGCTAGGTAACACAGTTATTTTTAAATCATAAATTGCATTGAATTATTCTGCATTTCCTAAAGCTCTATCCAGTCTTGAAGCAATCTTCTTTGCCTCACCACTTCTCCATGTGTATTTCAGGCCATAATGGAATGACTCTATCAATCCACTTGCTAGCACACAATTGTTGAATTCTGCCACTTGGGAAAGCTTCAATGTAATTCCTCCCTTCTTTTCACTTGTACTAAGCACTGCATTAAAATCCCCCATAACCAACCAAGGTTGGGTAATAAGTTTAGAATTTCTAATAAGTTACTGCTATAGGTTATTTCGATCTGAAGTAAGATTTCTAGCATAAACAAAAGTGATGATGATATCTAGCCTACCTATATTTTTGAAATGCATCGACACTTGTTGATCATCCTGATTAACCACTGTACCAACCCAGTTGTTGTTTTGCCATAGAATGAAGATTCTACCCTTAACCTGGTTTGTACTGTTATGAATTGAGCTCCAAAGATCCCCAGCTTGTTTCTAAACAAATCTATATTTTGTTCAGTAAATTTATTTTCTGGCACTGCAATAATAGATGGCCTATATTTGGCCATTATATTGTCGAGGTCTAACTACCATATGTCCTTATTAAGACCTCTCACATTCCAACATATAATAGACATTAACCTTTGATAGATTTGCTCCTAGTCATAGGAGCAGAACCTATCTTAACTGATTTATCAGCATTTCTTCCTACTTTTGATGCACTGTTTATCATACTCCACATTCATTTCTGTATAAACCTTAATGTTTTCTTCCTCTTCTTCAATTTCTTCTTCTTTAGATGTTTCCAAGAGGATATTCAACTGGTGAATTTCCTTTAGAGACTCAGGTAGCACCTCCTCACCCTTCTCAATATTTTCATCAGGAGGCTTAACAATTGGGGAACGATCTCTAGGAAGTTCAGCAATTGGGGAATGATCTGTCTTAGGAGGTGAATCCTCTGCTTTCTGATCCTGAATTGGAGGAACTGTTAGCTCTGATCCAGAGCCCATCTCACTAGTTGTAGGTTGTTTATATGGTAGAGGGGAAACATTAACTGTAGCATCTTGTATGTTATTTTTTGTTGCTTCTTCGTTTTTTGAACCACTAGTCCTAGGATGATCTTATGCAGCTATTTTTGGGGTGATGTTTTTTGTCTTTTCCACCCAAATCTGCGTTGGTTTCTCTATGTAATTGTTACAATGTCGATTATTATGACCAAAGCACTTACACTCACTACACCTAGAAGGTACGAATTTGTACTCTATTTCCTGCACATAGACATTTCCTTGTTTATCAATGGCTTTTACTGTTTTTGGCAGTTCAGAGTTAGCATTAATTTCCACTAATACACGGGCATATTTGATTCGCTTCACCTGTTTGGTATTTTCATCGATATCCAAGGGCTTGACCACTAGACTTGCTAGTTTGTTCATAAATCTCATGTCCCATAAGGCAAGCTTTAGATTGTTCAGTTTTATCCAAACTGAGTAGGTTGTTAGCATTGCACGTTCAAAATTGAAATCTACTTCCCAATTACGCATGAAAATCAATTTATTGTCCATGAACCATGGACCCCCTTTGAGAATCCTGATGTAATCATCTTCTCGTTCAATTTTGATTAAGTAAAATCCATTATCCCATGGGAAAATATCCCATGTGCCTTTAGGATTCCAAACCCTTTTAATGTAAGCATTAAAGTAGACTTAATAAGGTCTTTTACCTGCCATGTAAACATAGATCGAGTTTTTCCACATATTTTTGGATTTAACATAATCCTCCTCATCAATTAGTTGATATATTTCGTTACCATCAGATTGAGGTTAAAAGAAATCCACTTAACCCTTCATTTCAATCCTACTTCCCAATGCTTCGACCCATGATTTAAGGTTTAGGGCTGGTTGCCTAGGGATTTTCTTTAAGGCTTCTACAAACGATTGCTTCTCTTTCCCCTTCCTCTTAACCTCTTTCCATCTGCTTCCGTCATCATCTTCTAATTTGTCCGCTAGGGTTTCGGGAATGCTAGCTGTGGTCGCCATTACACACAGAATATATATAGTTTCTTACTTGATTTTCGATCGGGCTAACTTTAAAATGCCTATAGCTCCGCTATCTCAAAATCGGATCTCACAACTACTAGCACGAATGCTCCTAGGGGGTTCGACCTTGCTCGGCAAATAGTGGTGGAGGGCTTGGTTACACACGGCTTTGGTGGAGGAGACGGAAGAGATTACTAGCTTGAACTTTGGTTTGAAGTGTGTAAGAGTTTGACTTTGAATTTACTTAAGGGTTAAGTTTTAGGAAAATATCTTAAATATTTTGTAATATATATATATATATTTAAATGTAAAAGTATATTTGTATTTATATATGTGTTCATGTGCATGTGAATGTGTTCATGTATATGTGCATGTATGTGTGCATATGTATATCTCAAATGGTTCACAACGTTGCATAACTTTTCTAGGTTGAATCGTTATGGATTTTGATTTTGATTTCTGGTCATATTTCCGCTTCTTATTTAATATATATATATATATTTCTAAATAAATTTTGAAAATAATATTTCTATTACTATAAAATAATTTAAAAAGGCTTATTTAATAATTAAAATAATTATTAAATCATTTAAACTCAATTTAAATTCAAAATTTTTTTATTCCAAAATAGTGATATCATTGATGATGTCATAAAGAGATCTTATTTTCAAAAATAAAATAAATAATTTTATTACGTATTCTCACTCATATATATAAATGAGTGTATGTATCCAGCTCCATGCACAATGTCGGGTGGCCTAAGAGCTATTTATTTATAAAACGGTTTTCGGTCATTTTATTGATATATCTTCCAAAGTATATATTTTTGTAAATATTTATTCAAAATAAGATTATCGATATTATTTATTATTCGAAACATTATCGTTTATGTTAAAAAATCTTATATTTGAATATTTTAAACAATTCTGATGTGATGAATTTGCGTTTCATTACTGACTTCCCTCCATGAAAGAATTTCGTCCTCGAAATTAAAGATGGAATGAAGATAATTCAGAAGGAATATATCATATATTATGAAATATATACAAAGCTATGATAAGTGGCTACACCATAAGCGGTGAGTACACTATCTCCATACAATATATACAATTCATACATCTATCCGAAACTCTGGATATGCCTTCTTTATCCAATCCTCTTTTTCCCATGTGCAGTCATTAGCATCACCACTCCATTGAACTTTAACTAATTACACAACCTTTCTCCTTAACCGCTTCTCATCACGATCCATGATTTCATTAGGTTGTTTGATAACTGTTAAATTGGGCTCCACTTCTAAATCCTCCTAGGCAGCCGTTTCCATGATTTGTTCTGGATCATACACACACTTACGTAAATGAGATACGTGAAATACATTGTGTACACCCGACAACCTCTCTGTTAGTTTTACTCGATAGGCTAATGGGCCAATCCACTCTAGAATGGGAAAGGTCCAATATATCGAGGAGCTAGCTTGTCAGTTCTTCCAAATCTCATGACTCCCCTCATTGGAGAGATCTTCAAAAATACCTTGTCTCCAATTGAGAATTCTAAATTTCTATGCCTTTGATCGGCATAACTCTTCTATCTGCTTTGTGCTTCCTTTAGTTTCTTTCTGATCATGTCAACTTTCTCCGAAGGTTCTCGGATCATATCAGGACCAAGTACTAACCGATATCTGGTTTCGATCCAACATGCTGGGGATCTACACGGGCGACCATACAAGGCTTCATAAGGTGCCATATCAATAATGGCCTGATAGCTATTATTATAAGAGAACTTTACCAAATGAAGGTGGCTTTCCCACGAACTCCAAAGTCTAATACACATGTTCTTAGAAGATCCTCCAATGCCCTATTTACTCTTTCGGTTTACCCATCAGTCTAGGGAAGATATGCAATGCTTATATCTAGCTTTGTTCCTAAAGCTATCTATAAGGCTTCCTAAAACCAACTGGTAAAGATTGGGTCACGATCGCTTACGATGCTGGTTGGAATTCGATATAGTCGAACAATCTCCCTCGTATATATCTCAACTAAGCTTGAGGCTGTTCTTGTGGGCTTTACTGGGATGAAATGTATGCTTTTAGTCAATCTATCAATGATAATCCATATGCCTTCATTCCCTTTTCTTGATCGAGGCAAGCCATCGATGAAATCCATGGATATTTGGTCTCATTTCCACTTTGGAATCTCGAGTGGTTGGAGTAGTCTGGAAACCTTTTGCTATTCACCTTGATCCGCTGATAATTTGTGCATCTACTCACATGGATGGATATGTCTCTCTTTATACCACCCCAGCAGAAAGTCCTTTTCATATATTTATACATCTTTGTAACTCCAGGATGTATTACGAGTGAAGAATTGTGACATTCGGTTAAAGCTTCCTATCTAATCCCATCAACAATGGGAACACATATCCTTCCATTCATTCTTAGAATTCCTTGCTCATCCACTTTGAATCCTATCTATCTTCCTGGTATCACATTCTCTTCTACTTCCCTAGCAATCCTTGTAATAATTGGATCCTTGAGCTGATTCTCCTTTATACGACAAACTAATGCTGGACGCACCACTAAATGAGCTATAATGGCATGCTTTCTGCTTAGCCAATCTGCCACAACATTGGCTTTTCCCGGTGTATATAGAATATCCAAGTCATACGATGTAAGGAATTCTAGCCAATGTTGCTGCCTCATATTCAAGTCCTTTTGTGTGAAAAGATATTTCAAAGATTTATAGTCCATGAAGAGATCAAACTTTTCACCTATTTAAAGAAGGAATAATATTTACTAAGGTAAATTAAAGTTTATTAAAATAAACCCTAAAGAATTCTTACCCAGCAAATACTGTCTCCATATTATTAATGCAAACACCACGGCTAATAGCTCCAACTCGTGTGTCGCATAATTCCTTTCATGGATCTTCAGTTGTCTACTCGCATATGCGATAACCTTTCCATGCTGCATCAGAACTGCACATACTCCTTCCCCACAAGCATCAGTATACACGGTTAAACCACCGCTTTCATCAGCAATAGCTAATACAGGAGCAGTAGTTAACCTCTTCTTGAGTTCCTGAAAAACTTCTTCACATTTCTACATTCACTCAAACTTAGCATCCTTCATTGTCAGCTTTGTTAAGTGAGAGGAAATTTTGGAGAAATTTTGAATAAACCTCCGGTAATATCCGGCTAATCCAAAGAAGCTACGGATGTCCTTCGAAGTCTGTGGTTGTCTCCAATCCTATATAGCTGAGATTTTTCCTGGGTCTACTAAAACTCCATCCCCTGACACAATATGTCCCAAGAATCTTACCTCTTTTTCCCAAAAATGGCACTTTGAAAATTTTGCTTTAAGCACATTCCTTCCCAATATCTCCAACACAATCTCCAAATGCCTTTTGTGCTCTTCTTCAGTCTTCGAATATATGAGAATATCATCAATAAAGACCAACGTGAATTGTTTAGTACGTCTCTCAATACTCTATTCATAAGGTCCACGAAATAGGCGAGTGCATTGGTTAGCCCAAATGGCATAACCAACCATTCATAGAAACTATATGGCCCTCAGAATGCAGTCAAGGGAATGCAGTCTTCTGCTATTCTCAACTGATGGAATCCGGTAGCTAGATCCATTTTTGAGAATACCTTAGCACCATGTAATTGATCAAACAAGTCGTCTATGCGGGGTAAAGGAAACTTGTTTTTAATCATTTTCTTATTTAGGTCTTGGTAATCTACACACAATTTAAGGGAGCCATCGGACTTTGCTACAAAAACCACAACCACGCCCCAACTTGAGCGACTTGGTCTAATTAGCCCCCTTTTTAATAATTCATCAGTTTGTTTTGCTAACTCAATCTTTTCTTTGGAGCAACCCTACGAATAGGGTGAATAACGGGTCTGGCATCAGGGATTAAGTCAATACGGAATTCGATTTCCCGATGCGGGGGAAAACTTTTAATCTCCTTAAAAACATCTTAAAATTCTTTAATAATCAATATTCTTTCCAAGTTCATTTGAGATGAATCTAACGCATACATGAAGCCGTCTCTTACTAGACTAGGTCCTTCACAATATTATTCGGTCTAACATCCTTCCGGTCGTGACTTTTAATATAATCATTCGATTGTTGCAGTCTAAAATAGCTTTATACTTGGATAGCCAATCCATTCCGAGTAAAATATCAAACCCAATAAAATCAAGGACAAATAGCTCGCATAAGAATTAGTGGGTTTGGTAGGTAACTTGTATATTTACACAGATCATACAAAGATTGGTCGTACCGCCTATGGGAATAGATACATGGATAGGGGTTTCTACTATTTCTAGGGTAAGGTTTAACTTACCAACCAATTTCTTAGCAATAAAACTATGGGAAGCCACGGTATCAAATAATACTCGAACTGAAATATCATTAACACATAAATTACCTTCTAGGACTCCCTTGCCTTTTATATCTTCAGAGGTTGAAGGCTCATTCTTTGTAGCGTGAACCTTGATCTATTCTCCCTTCTTCATTAATGGGCACTTGTTTTTCCAGTGTCTCGGCTAATGGCAACTGTAACAAATACTCTCCTGAACCATAGGAGAGACGGTTTCTTGTTGCTACTTCTGCACCTTGGGACTCCTACAGTTTGTTGCAAAATGGCCTTACTTTTGGCAATTATAACAAACAACATCCTTATAACGGTTCTCTTAAGATCCTCCACCATTCTTTCCCTGCCACTGCTTCTTTCGATTGTTTTGGTTGTGGCTATTTCCTTTGAAACTACCACCGGATTCCTTTTATCCAATACTCCATATCAAAAACCCATATTTAATAGGCCTATAAAAGTTCCCTTCATGTGTGCGGTCATTCAGTCCTGATATTTCTCTTTCATCCCGCAATAAACATATCATTCTTATTTAAGGGTGTGTTTATTAGTCATGACCCAAAACGAGATAACTCAGTAAACTTATTTGAGCATTCCTCCACTGACATATCTTCTGGTTTCAAGTCCATAACTTTTTTATAAAGATGGTTTTCCGGCTGCAATATCCTTTCACATGAGCGGAGCCATGCTTGCACTTCAATAATAGACTCGGTTCCTTGGAATAGTTTCCCTCCCAAGCTAGTGTAATTCTTGTAAAGAGTTGCAAAGTTAATTTGAGGTTGCTAAGGGATTACCACTTCCTCGATTACTGTAGCATTTGATCGACCATTGGTGGCCGTAGTGTTGCTGCCAAACCTTCGTCCTAATCTATTACTCATCTCCTACTATCTGCATATAGTAAGGAAACATCTTTAGATGTCATAGATAAAATTATCTTAGGGAATGGGTATTAAGCATAAAATGGCATGGATGGATTTATTTGGATGAAATTAAAAATACGTTTTCTCATTGACTAAACTCATTCTAGGGTTTTACAAACCCTATCTCTAATGAGTCGACCTCATCAAGGCATAGTTGTTCGCTCAACCTAAGCTCTGGTACCAACTATAACAACCCTCCTTTTCGGCCCTCGAAGATCAACACTAATACATCCTTGGTATTCACATGCCGCAAATTCAAGTGCCAGAGAGGCATATAATCATGGTTTTTTTAAATGAAACAAATATAGAAGATTGAATAACAACAAAATCTCACATTCGCATTAATTATACATGTGGAAAGTACATACCATCACTCCAAGTGATTCATCGGAGTTACTATAAGTACTAACCCAGCCAGGGATAGTTATAACTGCCTATCCTTACAGAGGCTGGTGGATACTAAATACATACTATATGATACAACAGAAATTGGAAATAGATCACTATTGACAAAAGGACCCTCCAGTCTTCATGCTCCATTGCTCCTTCCAAAATGCTTCAACCTACCTGACTACTTGGTTACCCAGAAATATAAGGCACCCAGAGTTTAAGGGAAAAGGCAAATAAACCCTGGATCGGTCATGGTACTGGTACGAGTAGTTGGAAAACAAAAGGGTATCTCATAAGACCACATCACACATAAACACGAAACGGGTTTTTACCTTATGATAACCAAATCATCTACGTAAAATTTAGTGATATTATTTTTAATGACATTCTTTGAAAACTTTTCAAATAAACATATTCAAATAGCCGAAATTGTTACATTGGTTAAATTTGATGGCATAATAGGTTTACAACTAAAATCGAAGGCACTTATTGGAGATTTGGATTTCCAATGAATAACGAGGTAAGGACTACCTCCCGTATAGTACATTTCTAGAGGAATGTACCAAGGATCGACATCTTCGAAACCTCTACGAATTAAGACCGGCCTACCCGTAAACCTATCTGGAGGCGGATAGAATCGAATAAGATATCAGCCCCGCCATTCCCGACCTCTCGAAGACGTCTCATAGCATACACCACAAAATTTAAACCTGACGTTATATCTGGTAGAAATAAATAAATCTAGAAAGGTGATATCGTACCCTAATGGTTGCGATCCACTTAGACTTAAAAGTAACCCCTGTTTCATAATTCCTCGGGTGTGAGGCTTGAGGTAGCATTTACCTTTCTTAGAACATTTTCACTTAAAATGCCACATTTCCATTTCCCACAAACACTATTGATTTCAACAAAAGTATAACCTCTAAGCTTGTACATCTCAGAGAACGGTGTTAAGTATAAGAGGGGTTACCTCCTACACCACCAAACAAATGTACGTTTGTAGAGATCAATTTACTGTGTTATTAGAAATGCAATGTTAGATATTCATACATACAAGTTGTCTAGGAACAGGACAAACCGAAGGCACTCTCCTACCACATCCTGTCAGGTATTACCCATAGGATTAGTAGTGAGTAGTCCTTGCATATGAAGATCCTAGAATAAAGGGACCACTGCTATTTATTTATCTCAGGAGCTACTCCAAAATTATCAACAAGCAGTCCTTCCGTTATGAAGATCCCGACCTTCAACTTCATTGTCTTTAACATGTCTTTACTTTCGAACTCGTGAATTGATTCGAAGTGGTTTTAAGATAGGAATTGCCCAAATCCGATCCTGGTTCCTTCAAACCAATCATCGAAAAAAGATGCTTAAGTAAATAGGTGCTTATCATTTGATTAATTACTTTTTTCTTCATCAAAAATATCTTCTAGAGATATATATCTTTAAAACATTTCTTTCCAGTATATACGGAATCAATAAACCTCTTTTTTAACTTTGGAAATACGAAATCAAAATTATTTCTCATAAATCACAATGCAAAAACCTTTTTGAGTAAAAAGGATCGATAGAAATTATACTAATTCTACTCAACATCAATTTCCGTAATCAACCTTTACTATTCGTCGAATAATGGTGAAATCACCTTTTAAATTCACATGGATAGTATGGGTTCTCTCCTCAAAATTTAACACTATGTATAAGAAGATTATTTTTATACAATCCAAGTTGTATTAAATTTTGAATTTTGAATCTTTTATACTTGTCTCGTTTTCGACATTTCGACCTTATCTATTCCTCACCCAGAAACGAGGCCAGGTGAGCCAGGGCACTGGTTTCTCCTGAACTTCTCCTTAGTTTAAGCACCTCCCATCTGGAGTTCACGAATAGAAATATCCAGTCTACTCATCGACTTTTAGAGCCAAGATTTAATCACTTGATTCTAACAGCTTTTCTTTAAATCATTTATTTAACTCTTTTTAAAATAAATTATTATATCTCCAAATCATTTTGAAAATACTTAGTTATTTATTTGAAAACATTTATAAAAGGTTTGGGAAAGAATACTTAAGTTTAAAACCATATTTCAAAAGTTATTAAAAGTGCTGCAGAAAGTGCTGTGAATAGTGCTTTTAAGCTTATTTGATCAAAACAACCTTTCTATCAATTCAGAATCCATTTTTATAACTCAAATCTTTTTTAAAACAATATAAAAGATTTTTAAAATTTATCCCATATTTTTAGAGAACTAAAAATATCAATTTTAAAGAATTTATCGCTTTGGTTTCTAAACTGCCAAAGTGCGACTATTTTGAAAACTTGATTTGCTCATATTTTAAAACTACTAAACAAAATCTTATTTTTTTTTCTTTTGTTTGAAAACTATGATTATAAATGTTTAAAAAATTCTTTATACAAAGAATTCCGACTCCGAGTCCATCATATAAATGGATTTAACTTTCTACGGTCTCGAAATCGTGAACTACCGTTACGCAACGCACCTATTTTTGACTCAATTTTCATAACTTGTCAAAACTTCACCAAATTCGATTTTAGAGTTTATAAAACATTTATAAACCATTTTAAATCATTTCAAAGGGGTTTATCAATTCAATGTCATTATTATAACTTGATTCGTAAAGTGATTTCCTTATGTAATATTGACGTTTATTTAGCATTACTTGTTTACATAATTTAAGAACTATATTGAAACAACCAAACTTGATGATCAAAGCATAGTAAACATCGATAGTAATCAGATCACAATATATATAGTTTCTCACTTGATTTTCGATCGGGCTAACTTTAAAACAGCTATAGCTCCGCTACCACGAAAACGTAGCTCATGACTACTAGCACGAATGCTCCTAGGGGGTTTGGTCTTGGTCTTGGAGGCTTGGAAGGCTCAGTCTTGCTTGGAAAATGGTGGTGGAGGGCATGGTTGCACACAGACTTGGTAGAGGAGAAGGAAAAGATTACTAGTTTGAACTTTGGTTTGAAATGGTATAGATTTCGATTGATTTTGGCATAACTTTGTTTTTATTTTGTAATATTTTCTTTCTTATGCTATTAAAGCCATTAATGTAGGGAAGAAGAAGATGAAATAGCTTAGGAATTTTATGAAGAAAAAGTGTGAATGAAGTGAAGAGAGGTGGGTGCTATTTATAGGAAAAAATGAGAATAAAAATATCATGACATTTTCACACACCCACATCACCATTTCATCACCACCACTTCCCCATCTCCCCTCATCATTCTCGACCACATACCCATGTGCTTGTACTTAGTGTGTAAGATTTTGACTTTGAATTTACTTAAGGGTTAAATTTTAGGAAAATATCTTAGGTATTTTGTAATATATATATATATATATATATATTTACAAATACATTTGTATGTATATACGTGTTCATGTGCATGTGAATGTATTCACGTATATATACATGTATGTATGCATATGTATATTTCAAAAGGTTCACAACGTTGCACAACTTTTCTACGTCGAATCGTTATAGATTTCGATTTTCGATCATATTTTCACTTCTTATTTAATATATATATATATATATATATATATTTGTAAACAAAGTTTGAAAATAATATTTCTATCATTATAAAATAATTTAAAAGGGCTTATTTAATAATTGAAATAATTATTAAATCATTTAAACTCAATTTAAATTCAAAAATTATTTATTCCAAAATAGTGACATCATTGATGATGTCATAAAGAGATTTTATTTTAAAAAATAAAATAAATAATTTTATTACATATTCGAACTCATATACATAAATGAGTGTATGTTTCCAGCTCCATGCATGATGTCGGATAGTCTCAGAGCTGTTTTTTGATAAAATGGTTTTCGGTCTTTTATCAATATATCTTCAAAAGTATATATTTTTGTAAATATTTATTCAAAATAAGATGACCAATATTATTTATTGTTTAAAACATTATCCTTTATGTTAAAAAATCATATATTTGAATATTCTAATTTTTTTCTATAGTGATGAATTTGCGGGTCGTTACACTCCAAGAGTTTGCTCAACTCCGAGGGATGGTTAAGTCTATGACGAATAAAATCAAGGACACAAGTATCGTAATAATGACAAGTAAACATCCATCTCGTCCTAATAAAAAGCTTTCCTGGCTACCTCTACTCTGCACTCTTGGAAGAAAATCAAACGAGACCAAGTTCCTACTCCACTCAACAAAAGCTTATCTTGAATATTCCTAGAAATTTGTGAAGACTTATCTTACCCAGATTACCCTCCATCAAAGAAAGAAGACCCAAAGAGTGAGTAGTATTATATCATCATTTGACAAACATGCACAATGTGAATGGATGCTGAAAACTTTCTTACGTGGCCGAGAATATCATACAGAAAGGGAAGTTAACCAAATTTATTGAACGTTAGTTTGAATATCTTGTTTCAGAATTATTTACTTTATCATGTTTCTATAACTCTAGGAGAATTCCATGTAACTCTTGCCAAATAAATGCATATGGCGCTTTTCTACAAAGATGAAGTTGCAAGAAGTATCCTTTTTATAAATCGAATTCCTACGATCAAACGGAAGATACCAGTTTTATTAATATGCTTTTCTCTAGTATAACGTCTTTCGCAAAAGTTTCAACTTTAAGGGGCACCTCATGGTCTTGGATTTCTTGAAGTTTAATCAGAAAGTCTTGGCTTTTCTCGGTGCATTCTTCTCCGGAATAACCCTGTCTACCGAGTCTTTACTCGGAGGATGCGTTCAAGTCTCGGCATCTATGGTATCTCTTTTGGTATGTCCTCTCTCCTTAAGAACTTTTTCATATTATACTTGCATTTAGAATTTAAGGACTAAAACTCTTCCATTGATCAAACGAGATCAATGAAGAGTTTCACTTTTTCTAAAAATACTGATTCTATCAATAGTTTTCCTTCTCAAACTCGGATCAAACCTTCTATCAAACAATGTGATTTATAAACTATGTGGTTTCAAAAGTCTTTTATAAAATAGTCTGAAAGCACTCTTTTCAAAGGATTCATATTTCCCTTTACCAAGTTATAACTAGCGTTCCGTATGACTGTTAACTTAAAATAGTTTTTGATGGCTGACACCTATCCAAAGTGGTTGTAGACGGTCAACGCCCGCCAAAAGTGGTTGTAGATGACCGACACTTGCCAAAAGTGGTTATAGATGGTCGACACCCACCAAAAGTGGTTGAAGATGGCCGATACCCGCTAAAAGAGATGAAATGAATTAACTACCTAAAATGAAAACATCGCGTTAGAGTGTCTAATAAGTATTCTTGCACACTGAGGAGAAACCATGAATTTCTTATTAATGTCGAGAATAGATAATCCTCAGTTGTCAATTAATTCATTAAGAGTATTGACTCTATGATATGGAATGATGAGCAAATCTGAAGGGATTCCAAGTACACTATCAAAATATGATTTTGGTAATAGTATCTGAAGGGATGTAATCCCTTCACCGTGATTGTGTCTTTAAGAGATTAATGCAGTTGGAATTTAATAAGCAACGTTGATAAGAATAACCTCGTAAATTTCAATTGTTGAAATTAGCGTAATAGATTTGTTATTCAACATACTCAAGTTATTTCAGATTTACTCATAAAATTGTTGCTTGATAAGACTTACTGTTTTGGTACATATGTGCTAACATAGTGTTGGATGAATTTTCATAACCGAACCGGTACCACCGAATCAACCACCAAACGAAGCCACGCCGATCTACTCATCTCCCACTACCGGACCAGCTCCACCAGCTCCACAACCGGACCAGCTCCACCAAAGCTCCACTGCCGAACCAGCTCCACAACCGGACCAGCTCCACCAGCTCCACAACCGGACCAGCTCCACCCAAGCTCCACTGCCGAACCAGCTCCACAACCGGACCAGCTCCACCAGCTCCACAACCGGACCAACTCCACCAACTCCACAACCGGACCAGCTCCACCAAAGCTCCACAACCGGACCAGCTCCACAACCGGACCAGCTCCACCAGCTCCACAACCGGACCAGCTCCACCAGCTCCACAACCGGACCAGCTCCACCAAAGCTCCATTGCCGAACCAGCTCCACAACCGGACCAGCTCCACCAAAGCTCCATTACCGAACCAGCTCCACAACCGGACCAGCTCCACCAGCTCCACAACCGGACCAGCTCCACCAGCTCCACAACCGGACCAGCTCCACCAGCTCCACAACCGAACCAGCTCCACCAACTCCACAACCGAACCAATCCACTGCCGAACCAAGACCTCATCTCCACCCATCTACTACCGAACCAAGGCGATGCCGAACCAAATTTGCCAGGCCAGATTGTATCAGCCCGGGCCCATCAGCAGCTGTATACATCCAAGACCCCTACCCCCAGCCTCACTCTATAAATAGAGGGGCAGGGGTACAACAATGGAGACAAGTTGGAGAGCTCAAGCACGGAAACAACTTTCAAACAACTTTCTTTTACTTGTATCAAAGCTTTGTACTTGTAATCCAAACAGGAGAAGAGAAATAACATATAAAGTGGATGTAGGCACATTCTGGCTGAACCACTATAAACCTGTGTGTCTTTTTACGGTTTAGCCCCTGCTTTTCATATATTTGCATAAATATCCAAAAACACTAAGAACAACATAAGTTCTACTAAATCATACGACTTTGAGGTGTTTGTCCATTTTTTGTGCAAACATTTTTGGTGCTTTCACTGAGAACTAGAAGCTCGAAGCTTCAGCTTCATCCACTTAACATTTTTCCTAACAGCATCGTTCGCCACTTGGAAAACATGCCTCCCAAGTAGAAAAAAGATGTTAACAAAGGAAAAAACATCGCTTCCAGCAGTCTTCCAGATCCAGCGGTCACGGATCAAGTAAATCGTCCTCCTCCGGCAGCAGTACCTAATGAAGGACAGGCTAATCCGACCACTCCTGCCATAGAACAGCCCGCAGCAATTACTAGGGCAGATTTAGACAGAGTTGTGGTTGAAGTAACTAACCGCTTCACATCCCAGCAGGAAGCCTTGGTGGACCATCTCATGTCACGCTTAAGGGATGCTGAAGAGTCCAACCGCAACACTGAATCATGGGGCGAGTCCCAGTCTGGAGGATCTCAGAGACAACAAAGGTCTTCCTTCTTCGAAGGAGCTAACGGCAGAAGAAGCCATGGTAGGAGCCGAGATCGAGCCCAGCCCGAAGTTAGGCCTGAGGAAACGTTTGGTACCGAACCCAACGGGGGAGGTACCGGGCAAAGGTCAACTGTAGCTGAGCCTTTCATGCTGCCTAACCACGGAAACGCCAATGAACGGGGCCGAGCTAGAGTCCAGCCCGAAGTTGGACCCGAGGAAGTGCTTAGATCAGAACCCGGCAGGGGAAGATCAAGGCAAGGGCCAACTGTAGCTGACCCTAGCATGCTCCCAGAAGATCAAAGGCAGCCACTGGAAAATATGAGGAATGATAGACGGTACCATCTCTACAGGCCATTTGGACGGAATCAATCCCACAGAACAGAACCAAACTCATTTCTATCTGCTCCAAATTCTGATGAAAGGATGGCATGCTTATTCAGAGAGTGCGTCCAACGGGAGCAAAGAGATCGAGGGATAGGCGCTAGGGTAACCAGCCCTTTCGCCCGCAACATCGAAATTGCTATCACCCCCCGAGAATGGAAGATGCCAACAATGGAACCTTACAAAGGAACCTCCGACCCTGTTGTACACTTACAGAGGTACACACAACATATGCTCATGAGTGGAGCGACAGAAGGAGTACTGTGCAAATGCTTTCCGCTCTTCTTAGCAGATCTCGCTACCTCCTGGTTCTGTCATCTACCCCAGGGATCCATCAGCTCGTGGGAAATGTTGGAAGAAAAGTTTATCAGTCAGTTCCGCATTCATGTGGAACAACCTAAGGACGCTTATTCCTTATCCAGCGTCAAACAGAAACCTGGAGAGAAACTGCAGCAATACCTAACCCGATTCAATGCCGCAGCAGCCGCAGTCCAAGATGCCGATGAGAAGCTTATCATAATGGCCCTCTGTAGTGGGGTGCACCCGGACACTAAATTTGCTAGAAGGTTGACAAAAGAAAAACCAGCTACTTTACCCGATTTCTTCCATGAAGCCGGGAAATATATGAGACTTGAGGATGCTGCCATTGAGGGGCAGTCAGGACAGCAAAATAAGGCAACTCACAGCAACGCCCCTGCTGTGGCAAGGGACGTTCAAAGAAATGATTCCAGAGACAATGCTGGGGGCAAGAAGGGAGAAAGGCGCCTATATCGGCCTGGATCGAGATTCGACACTTACACTCCTTTGAACGAGACCGTCGAAAATATCTTCCTTGCCACCCAAGGCGAAGTTAGATACAAACTCCCACCATACAAGAAGGAATCAGATAACGCGCAGAAGTCCGGAAAGTTCTGCCGCTTCCACGAATCTCATGGGCACGATACCAATGAATGCCATCATCTCTGGGATTCACTACGCCATAAATGGCCTACTGCAACACAAAAAAAATGTTGGCTCAGGCCCGAAAAATGTTGCCATAGGTCTATGGCAACACTTTTAGGGTGATGCAATTTTTGCCGTTGCCTTAGACCTCAAAGGCAACATTTTGACTATCTAAGGCAACATAAGTAATATTGTTGCAATAGAACCCTATTTGGGTCTATGGCAACACCCATATGTATCTATAGCAACATTCCAAAATGTTGCTATAGATATGAACTTTTTGAATTTGTGGGGCCCACAATGTAGAGCATATTTGATTTTTTAATAAAAATAAATATTTTATTTAATAAAATGCTATTGCACAGAATTTGATATTTAAACAGTAATTTATTTAAATAAATATTTTATTTCAACATTTGAAATAGTACAAATTCCAAACTCCACTATTTTACAATTCCATGATATATAACACTGATATTCACATATACAGATATTCCTCACTACATCACTCAGTTCACTCATTACATATGCAGTTTCAATTTATACAGACACCGACACTGACAAATATATGCCGAGCCGAAGGCGAGCCGAGTGCCGAGCCGAAGGCGAGCCGAGAAGCGGGTCCGGGCGCAGCGCCGGCGGGGGTCCGGGGCACCGCAGTCCCGGCGGGGGTCCGGGGCACCGCCCGATTCATCCGATTTCGGAAGATCGATCCTTCTTTGAAACCTGTCTTCAAGCTCATGCACATTTGATTTGACTCTGTCTTCAAGCTTATATCCAGCTGTCCAGTCTTCAATACCTGTCACATATAATTCAAAAGCAGTAATCTGGAAAATAATATTTAACTCGAACAGAAAATGAAAATGTTTTTGTTATATTATTTGCCTCAGGTATTTGGGTTGTTTCTTTTCATAAGTGCATAAGCCAAACATGAATGCAACACATGGATACAAGGCAGTATGGAAGACAGCAAGCAACAGTTCAGGCAAAAATGCACAAAGGAGAAGCCAAGTGCACAAAGTAGTACTCAACACAGCAAGCAACATAACATGACCAAGAAATGCATGTACATGGATGAACATACATGCATCATAAGGCTTGGTACAAGAAACTACTCAAGTGCAACTACTCAAGTGCAAGTTCATACTCAAGTGCAGCCAGATATGTAGACAAGCCAAAAAAACAGACACGGCACAAGGTCAAACCCGAGTCATCGACTGGATTCAACTCAGGGCCAAGCAACCAACAAAACAAACAAGAACCAGGTTCAGCAAAATATAGACAAGCCATTGCAAGAAACACAGCAGTACACATAGGCAGCCCATCAAGCAAAAACAGTGAATGCATCAGGCATGTACAAGAGAAACCTAGGTAGTAACATGATATACAGAGGACTTGGAGCATCAGTTCATGTTAAAGAACAAGGTTAGCATGGTACCAGTTCAGTTCAGTCCAGACCAAGCAAAACCAACAAAGCTCAACACACATATGTTTGTATTCATCATTGCAATCCAACATACCAGATTTCTCAAAGTCCAACAGAAAGATTAAACTCGAGATTATAGGAAATAAAGCCTATAAATAAATCCCAATTCATCATCGGCAAAAGCGTGCGAGTGTAACCAATATCAAGAATATTCAAGTAAACCTGAAGGCAGAAAACATACCAAATAATATCACATCGCACCCGACGACGAAGTCAAAGCAATTCGAGCAATCAATCAAGGAGAACGAAGGAGCAAGCTACCAGGAACGTTTCTCACACTAGATTCGATCAATCAGAGCATCAAAGCAATTAGAATCGCGTGCCCTAGTTTTCACCGAAACCAAATCGACTACCCCCTGCCACTCTGACATCAGGCCCCAACCACGAAATTGCGACCAAATCAGCAACTCCCTGAACCATCGCAATCCCACAACCTTACCTCGAATCACCAGAATCGCCAAAAACCTGAACAAAATCGCAAATCCGGAAGTAGTGAGGAAAACTGACGCGAGGCGAAAGAAAATAACGGAAATTGATATGGCCGACAAGGGATAAAAGCAAAGCCAGTTATTCTCCAGATCGAAGAAACAAGGAGGAGCGGAATAAAAATTAGGGATTGGAAAATTGGGGGTGAGAAACGAAAGCGGATGATTGAAAAGTAAAGCGGGAAATGGAAATTGGTAAGGTGTGGATCGATGGTGTGAATCGACGGTTGAGATTTTGTTTTAAATGGTGGTGTGGATCGCTGAGGTGTAATTTTTTTTTTAATTTTTTAATCTGAAAACATCTATGGCAACACTATATAAAAATGTTGCATCGTGTTACACTTGTTTAGCTAGAGCAACACATTTCTATGGCTAAGGTAACACCAAAAATACAACGTTGCAGTAGGACCAAAATTCTATAGCTATCGCAACATTTTAGCTGGCAACACCTTGCAAAAATGTTGCAGAAGGTCATTTATGGCGTAGTGATTTGATCGAGGAATACATCAGGAGGAAGAAACTGGAATGCTATGTAAAAGGTCAGGACAGGACTCTAGCTCCTGCCAATGAAAACCCAAGGCTACCCTCACCGGAGACCGGCAGAGGAAACCGTAACACTAGCAGCTCTAGTCAAGAGAAGATAGTGGTCCATACCATCTCAGGAGGACCGCACATCGCAGACAGAAGCTGGAAAGAGATGGAAAGATATGGAAAGTCGCTTAGAGACAATAAAGACTGCGTCAATTCGGTTATAGAAGAGCGCCACCCGAAGTGGAAAGAAAGTAATGACATCACATTCGGTAAGTGTGACCTAGAAGGAAGGCAGTACCCTCACATGGATCCCATGGTCATATCTGCCCGACTCGGTCCCGCCGAAGTTTACCGAATCCTGGTAGACACTGGAAGCTCAGTAAACATCCTGTTCAAACACGCATTCGACAAAATGAAGCTATCAATGAAGGATGTATCTCCCTGCAATAAACCACTACACGGTTTCACTGGGGATGCTAAGATGCCCCTCGGGCAACTGGACCTCTTTGTTGAGATTGGAAGCCATCCCCGCTCCATTGTACGGAAGCAGACGTTCGTGCTAATAGAAAACCATTCGGCCTACAACGCCTTCTTAGGAAGACCAGCCTTGTCTGACTTCCAAATTGTCCTAGCCCCATGGTGCCTAAAGATGAAGTTTCCAACGGACAATGGAATAGGGGAAGTAGAAGGAGACCAGGACGTTGCTCGAGACTGCTATGTGACTGAACTTCGCAACAACCACATGAAGGATAAAGGGAAGGGTGTAGAGATTGCCCTCTGCACGAAAAGTCTAGAAGCATAGCAACTAAAGAAAGCCCCTCCTCTTCGATATACCAACGACCCTTTCAATGAATTAGACCCTAGGGACAAAGAGGAGGAGGCCACCGCCGAGCCTGCAGAGGCTATGAAGTTTATATCTGTAGACAAGCACGACTCAAGTAGACTACTGAAAATTGGGTCCCAACTAAAAGCCGAATTGAAGGAACAACTCATCGATTTTCTCCGCCACAACTTGGATGTATTCGCATGGTCACACGCTGACATGACCGGAATCTCCCCCGACATAGCATGCCACGTATTAAACATTGATCCTACCAAGGTGCCCGTAAAACAAAAAAAGAGAAGTATGGGGGCAGAACGATCAGCAGCCCTCGATGAAGAAGTAAAGAATCTACTCGCCAATGACTTCATACGAGAAGCTATCTACCCGGAATGGATCGCCAACCCGGTACTGGTAAAGAAGGCTAATGGGAAGTGGCGAACCTACATTGACTTTTCCAACCTAAACGACGCCTGCCTAAAGGATTGCTTCCCACTTCCCCGAATCGACCAACTTGTAGACAGCACAGCCGGGCACGAGCTACTATCTTTTATGGACACATACTCAGGATATAACCAAATTCCTATGCATGCTCCCGACCAAGACCACACTAGTTTCATCACCGACCGGGGTTTATACTACTATAAGGTAATGCCTTTCGGACTTAAAAATGCAGGAGCCACCTACCAGCGCCTCGTCAACAAGATGTTTGCAGGGCTAATAGGACAAACTATGGAAGTATATGTGGATGACATGCTGGTAAAGTCAAGGAAGGCCAAAGATCACGTAAACCACCTAGGCAAAATGTTTCAAGTACTCCGCCAGTATGGAATGAAGTTGAATCCTCTAAAATGCTCCTTCGGAGTGTCATCAGGAAAGTTCTTAGGATTCATCGTTCATGCCGGGGGGATTGAAGCGAACCCTGAACAAGTCCGAGCGCTAAGGGATATCAAGATACCTTCCACCCGAAAGGAAATGCAAAGCCTAAATGGAAAAGTGGCCGCCCTAAGCCGATTCATCTCCAAGGCAACGGACAAGTGCGTCCCCTTTTTCGAAGCTCTAAAGAAAGACAAAGGAAAGTTCGAATGGACTGACGAATGCTTAACCGCTTTCCTTAACCTAATCGAACACCTCCAGAAACCTAAGCGCTGCCTTGGTAAGGGAAGTCAACCGCACGCAACGGCCAGTTTACTTCGTCAGCAAAAGGTTTACTGGGGCAGAAGTCAGATATCCTAAACTTGAGAAGCTAGCATACTATTTACTAATCACATCATGGAAACTGCGTCACTACTTCCAGTCCCATTCCATCAAAGTTCTGACCGATCAACCACTGAGGCAGGTACTCCATCGTCTCGACACTTCTGGGCGACTACTTAAATGGTGCATTGAACTAAGTCAGTATGATATCACCTATCACCCTCGCACCGCCATCAAGGGACAAGCCATGGCTGATTTCATTGCAGAATTCACTACCAACGAAGATAAGGAGCAATTGGAAATAGCAGAAGATATCAAGTGGAATCTCTTTGTGGATGGTGCATCGAACGAACAAGGCTCGGGGGCAGGTGTGGTAATAATCACTCCCAGGGGAAACAAACTGCACTATGCTATAAGGTTGGAGTTCGCTGCCACCAACAACGATGCAGAGTATGAAGTAGTGATAGCCGGACTAGAAATTGCCGTAGAAATCGGAGCCAATTCTTTGTGTCTTCACAGCGATTCTCAACTTATTGTTAATCAAATACTAGGAGAATTCCAAGCTCGAGAAGAACGACTCATAGAATATTTAAAGAAGACCAAGTTACTTCTCAGCCGATTGGACCACTACTTAGTCAAACACATCCCTCGGGAAGAGAACCAAGAGGCTGACGAATTGGCGAAGCCAGCAAGTGTGAGAGACATCACCATCTTCGGGGCAGTAACCATCTCAAAGCAACTGGCCCCAAGTTTTGAGCAAGTGAATTTGATAGCTGCAACCAAGGAAGCAACTTGGATGACTCCCATCCGAGACTACCTACAAAGTGGCACACTACCCAACGGGCGTAACAAAGTCAAGAAAATCTTGAGGAAAGCATCCCGCTACACAATACAAGAAGACATCCTCTATCGGCGCGGATTCTCTAACCCGTTATTAAGGTGTGTCGCTGGGAGGGAAGCCAATGAAATCTTATCCAACATCCATCAGGGAAGCTGCGGAGATCACACCGGAGGGCAAACATTAGCAAAAAAGATACTCCGATATGGATATTTCTGGCCCACCTTAAGCAAGGACGCCTTAGATTTCGTCAAAAAGTGTGACAGATGCCAGAAGTTTGCTAAGATTCCGCGGCTACCAACAACCGAGATTACTCAAATGACCAGCCCTTGGCCCTTCGCGATATGGGGAATTGACTTAATCGGCGAGCTACCAATGGGCCGAGGCGGGGCCAAATATGCTATGGTGGCAGTCGACTATTCCACCAAATGGGTGGAAGCGGAACCTCTGAATAAAGTATCTTCAGCCAAAGTTATTAACTTCTTGATCAAAAATATTCTGTGCAGGTACGGAGTCCCACTCAAAATCATATCAGACAATGGACTTCAGTTTGACAGCGAGGAATTCGCCAACTGGTGCCAAGAGCACGGAATTCACAAAAGCTTCTAATCTGTAGCGTATCCCCAGGCAAACGGACAAGTCGAAGCCGTCAATAAAATTCTGAAAACTCTAATAAAAAAGAAGCTCGAAAAGTCAAAGGGCGCTTGGGTGGATGAACTCCCTACGGCACTATGGGCCTATCGCACATCTTTTAGAACATCGACGGGGCACACTCCTTTCTCTTTGGCATACGGATCGGAGGCTATGCTCCCAGTTGAAACCATTGTGCCTTCCCACCGTAGGATCCACTATAACCCAGAAGAGAACGAAGAACTCCTTCACATGTCTTTGGATCTAGTTGAGGAGAGAAGAAATGATGCAATCCTTAAAGCAGCAGCCCACAAACAAAAAGTAGCGGCACAATACAACTCCAAAGTCAAGCATCGTACCTTACGAGAAGGGGATCTTGTCCTCAAGCGAATCTTCCCTCGCCCCGGAGCACTAGACCCAATCTGGGATGGGCCATATGTAATTCATAAAGATCTCCACAATGGAGCCTATATTTTGTCAACAGTGGACAGAGAGGTGTTCCAGAGGGCATGGAACATCCAGCACCTCCGTCGATACTTTTCTTAACTTGTACTGCCCATATGAAGTGAATTAACAAAGAGAATCAGTAGACGTAGGCCTTTTCATGCCGAACCACTTTAAAAAACCTTGTCTCTTTTTTAACTAGTTCCTTTATATCTTGGCTGCTTGTTAACATTATCCTTTTCTGTTGAACAAAATCCTATGCATGTAACATTTTCACTCGATGCACTCCACAGCGCAACTTCACCTGGACAAGACCTAACAGGTACTACGCGAATCTATGCCCTCGTCAATGAGACACTTTTGCTCCGGCATCCCTCTGCTGCGGGTTAACTCATTGCTCGCGACGGCCCTTAAAGCCAACTGTAATGAGCCGATTATAAGCCACCGAGAAGGCCGACTATAGCCGAGGCAGCTCATTACGGCGTTCGGCTCGCCGGCAACTGTGAACCGACTATAAGCCCCAACATAAGGTGTGGCCAGCCAGGGGCAGTTCACAGTTGACGATCGGCACCCACGCTAGCCGGCCACAGTAAATCGAATAATACCCACGATAACGGGCCATAATGGCCCGGGTAGTTACTGTGCGCGATCTCGGCTCCGATGTGTCTTAAGTGCGCCTGTGGAAAAAAAGAATTAACTCCCCGCGGAGGCGTAAGATGGGTGACAAATGTCTCCAAGACCCACAGCTAGGGAATGTGACTACAAAGCCCGTTTGCCACGAACTTGAGCACATCGAAGGCCTTCCGTGATTGGAAGTTTTACTATTTCACATATTTCAATTTTACTTAAAAAGCTTTCCTCCTATCCTCTATAACAATCCCTAAAGTACAGGATACAGAGTAGGAGATACTCGCCAATGGGTGTAGGGACTCACAATTGGATGGCAAGGCATTCAACTGCGTTCCATGCTCAGTCATACAAGATATTCAAAACTACCATCTACGATTAGAACATGAAGGGCGGTATTTTCTTCTTTTGTGTACAAATACATGACTATAATTTGTTCACACCACACGCTAACATTGCAAGTCATGAAATTATGTTTTAAACCATAACCTGACATCAAACACAATTCAATTACAAGAATATACATAGCTATATTTCTCATACGACATGTCAAAATAGCAACAAACATTCAGAAGATGACAAAATCAGCTTAAGTTAAAGAATTACACGTCAAGAATAGAGCTATTTATTACAAGTAGCAAAATATTACAACCTAAAAGCTACTTTACTGTTTTAAGACTAACGTCTACAACCCTGTCAAGTCCACAAAAAGAGTTTTTCCAGGTATAATTAAGGGGCCGGCTGCATTGGAGTTTTTCCCTTGTCCTGTTGCCCACCTGTCCAGACAGAGAAAGGATTCATTAGTGAGAAGCAACCAAGTTAATGGGGAAACTAAAAAAGGAAGACTGACCAACACCTACTTCTTGGCCATCCTGGTCGTCATCCTCTACTTGCACACCTGCCTCCTCAGCAACAAGCAACCGCATACCCTCCTTCACCGCCACCTTCTCCTCCTTGGCAAACTGGGCAGTGACCACATCCATGCTGAAGGCCACGCCACCATCTTTATCCGCATCGGCCTTGGCCTCCTCCAGAGCCCGAAGATAGATCTTAGCCATAACCCTAGGATAATCATCCATCCAGGATACGTTGCCCTGCTTCCAGGTTCGGAAGTACATGTCCTGAAGCATTTCGTCCATCATCCCCTCATTCTCCTCAAACTCCCTCATCCGGGCCTCGGAAGCCGACAACCTTTCAACGGCAGCATCTCTCTCCGATCGGTATCTCGAGCAGTCAACCAGAAGGGATTTCCGCATTGCCTCCATCTCCTCCCTCAACTTGGCTTGAGCAAGCTCTGCAGCCTCAAGTTTCCCGGACAACTCCCCTATCTGCTCAAGATCCGCTTTCCGAACCTCGTCCACCGTGGCAATAGCCATGTCGATCCGTTCCTTGCAAGTAGCTTCCATTTTCCACAGTTCGGCCCGGCTGGCCTCTTCCATGGTTTTCTTTAGTCGTCCAGAAGCAGCCTCATGCTGAGAAATCTGAATGGCCTGATCAGCAAGCTGTTTGGCCTGATTCGAAACCACCAGTCGTAGTCGGATGTTGGCACTCCCAATCTCCTCTCCAGCCTTAACCAGCCGGGCATGATGCCTTATCAGCTTCCTAGTCTCCTCCGCCACCCGATCAATATTAGCCTTGGCCTCGTCTCCCATGGTAATTATCCGAGTAGTAAGTAAATCGAGATCTAAGGACTTAGCCTCGTCAAGCACCCGTACCATGGGATTGCGGGGAAGAAGGTGCTCACCGGTAACCTCGTCAAAAGTAATATCATAGGAACTTGTATCCAGGTCAGGATGACCCGCAAATGGATTCCGAACCAAGTCAGGACGATCAATCTGAGTGACGGTAGGATTTTCAGACGGGTGCGGAGAGAGTGCGAACTCAGTATCCTCCTCCGTGATATCATGAAGAGGCTGAACTGGAGGCTGAGGACCAAGTGAAGGTTCAGATAAGGGGTGACTCCTCTTTCTCTTTTGAATGCCCTCTTCAATAACCCCGAGAAGAGGACGGTAGCCGACTACATCCCCGGAACGGTGGGTTGAAGGCTTCGGCTTGGCGGAAGCTTTGGAGAGCTTGTATTGTTCAAACCTGTACCAAAGATCTGAGGCCTTAGCCGTTTTACCTGCTCTTGATACGAAGAACAAGTGTCACAAGCTTACATTGATCCATAATTCGAGAAACGCGGCAAATTAAAAGTTAAAAGAAAAAAGGAAACACATCTGTTATACAAACCCTGGGGAGGAGTAGGATACTGCAATAAATCCTGGATTTCATTCCAGGACGGGAGCGGATCATAAAATATTCCTAAGTCCCTATCATAAATGGAGCCTGCAGGAGTCAAAAGTTCACCTTGAGTCGTCGGAGCCACCTTGGCTGGAACAATCTGAGAAGACTCGCTTGCACCGGTCCTGGCCTTGTCAGCTTTCCCGGATTTCTCTACCAAAGCCGGCTCTCCATCCAGCCCCTCGAAAGCTTGGTGGAATGCATCATCCGTCCACTCCTGTATCTCGCCTGCTTGCCCGGGAAGCAAGGCCCCGATACCATCGCCACCATCACCACCTTCCCGGTCCTCTCCACCCTCACCTCTCTCCTCCTCCACATCTTCCTTCCCCGGAGTAAGTGGACAAGTGCTGGGGGAAGGACCATCCGACTTATTAAGCTTCTTACCTCCGACCACTGGAGATTTTGAGAAAGGTTTCCTCTTGCCACTCTCTGCTGGGACACCTCCCTTAGCCTGAGCAGCCGCCCTCTCCTCCGCCGTTTCCCTCAGCTTGACTACTGACTGCTGTGGAAGGATCAAGTTATACTCCAGAAGGTTCGCATTTCTGATCAGGTAGGCAGCTGATCTATCTCTCCCGGGGATAGCTTCTACCTCAGCCGCCGTCTGAACCAGGCGATCAGTCTCCACAACCGCAAAGCCACCTGTCGCTAGCAAAAATGAAAACGTATGAGAAGAAGCATCGCAACCAGAATAGAAATTATAAATAAAGCGTCGACTTACATCTAGAGGTGAAACGCCGAATAGAAACAGAGTCGTCCCTGACAAAGAACCACTCCTTCTTGAACATGCTGAACTTAGGATACAGATCCAAGACCGGCTTGAAGGTTACAGCTGACTCCAAGCTGATATATGGGGACCCCTTCTTATAGCCCCTCAGATTATATAAGTACCGGATCTCCCGGTTGGAAGGAGCACGCCCATACGTCCTCTGGAAGATGACGAAGAGGCTCACCAGTATAGCATAGGAGTTGGGTTGAAGCTGGAATGGGGCCACCTTTAGATATGTAAGGAAGCTGACTACCCAAGCATTAAGAGGCGGAATGGCACCACACATGCAGTGGTATCTGCTATAGGCAAAGTACCCTTCGGGAGAATCATATGGCATAACGTCTCTCCCTGGCAACCGCATGCGCGCCCTTTCAATTCCGAATGAACGAGAGATGACATCGAGCTGCTCCTCCTTGAGGGAGCTGGGAAAGCAATCGGGCGGGGAGTTCAGAAGCTCCTGAGGACCGTACCCGTCCACTAGTGATCTCGGGGCAGGTCCGTGACGTTCTGGTCCTGACTGAGCAGGGGGCACTGTGGAAGATTCTCCTTCGCCCTGGGATTTCTTTTTATCTGATCGAGTTTCTGCTTTTCGAGACATTTATCTGCAAACACGAAGAAGTGCGTCGTTAGAATAAAAGAAGTAAACAAGCGAGTGTGTGCAGTCTGGAATTTCGCTCATAATTCAAGTCTACAAGGTCATTCGGCACCCAGAGTACAAGGTCATTCGGCATTCCCAATACTACAAGGTCATTCGGCATTCCCGATACGACAAGGTCATTCGGCATTCCCAATACTACAAGGTCATTCGGCATTCCCGATACGACAAGGTCATTCGGTATTCCCAATACTACAAGGTCATTCAGCATTCCCAATACTACAAGGTCATTCGGCATTCCCAATACTACGAGTTCATTCGGCACTCCCAGTATCGGAACTCATTCCACACTCAAGTACTTATGGTGCAGATTCATTCGGTAATTGAAAACATGAGTACCATTCGGTAACTACCAGGTTCGGTAGTCGAGGATGATCCGGCAATAACTTTGATTCGGCAGACGAGAAGTCCAATTTGGCTGTCTTCAAACGGTAAGGGATGGTAGTGACACAGGTCCCATACTTATATGGGGAGGTTGTTTGACCGGACCAGACGATTCGGTTCTCAGGCCGAATGAGTTCGACAAGCTAAAACAAAGCACAGCATATGTTAAACATATGCCCTGCTTTGGGGGGCAAATGTTGGATGAATTTTCATAACCGAACCGGTACCACCGAATCAACCACCAAACGAAGCCACGCCGATCTACTCGTCTCCCACTACCGGACCAGCTCCACCAGCTCCACAACCGGACCAGCTCCACCAGCTCCACAACCGGACCAGCTCCACCAAAGCTCCACTACCGAACCAGCTCCACAACCGGACCAGCTCCACCAAAGCTCCACTGCCGAACCAGCTCCACAACCGGACCAGCTCCACCAGCTCCACAACCGGACCAACTCCACCAACTCCACAACCGGACCAGCTCCACCAAAGCTCCAATACCGAACCAGCTCCACAACCGGACCAGCTCCACCAGCTCCACAACCGGACCAGCTCCACCAGCTCCACAACCGAACCAGCTCCACCAACTCCACAACCGAACCAATCCACTGCCGAACCAAGACCTCATCTCCACCCATCTACTACCTAACCAAGGCGATGCCGAACCAAATTTGCCAGGCCAGATTGTATCAGCCCGGGCCCATCAGCAGCTGTATACATCCAAGACCCCTACCCCCAGCCTCACTCTATAAATAGAGGGGCAGGGGTACAACAATGGAGACAAGTTGGAGAGCTCAAGCACGGAAAGAACTTTCAAACAACTTTCTTTTACTTGTATCAAAGCTTTGTACTTGTAATCCAAACAAGAGAAGAGAAATAACATATAAAGTGGACGTAGGCACATTCTGGCTGAACCACTATAAACCTGTGTGTCTTTTTACAGTTTAGCCCCTGCTTTTCATATATTTGCATAAATCTCCAAAAAACACTAAGAACAACATAAGATCTACTAAATCATACGACTTTGAGGTGTTTGTCCATTTTTTGTGCAAACACATAGATTCTAAATAATGATTTAGAGTAGACTATTTGAACATAACAACCAAAGTATCTCGAAGTCAGTGGGGGCGATATATAGGTTGTGAGTTTTTGGATATGATCCAAGAAACGATATGAAAATATCATAAGCATCAAGATTGAATAAGTATTTTGACAGAATTATCAAATAGTTTGATTTTCAACCAAAGTGCAGAGGAAGCGGGTGTTCATAAGAAAGAACTTTAATGGTACATTGATATTTCTAAACTGTAAGTAAACAACATATTGCCGATTTTAACGATGTATTTGTGTTGAAATCAACCTTAGTTGTTTTAATACTCAACTTTGGATTGTAAATGATATCTTTTATAGTGAGTATAAAAGATATTGGGAATGTCCCAAATCGATATGCAAAGACACCTTATTTAATTGTTTAATACGGAACATGTGAGATGAGTTCCTTGTGTATTAGCAATAAGAATAATTATACATGTTATGTTGTCTACAATATCGTGATTTGTTTATGTATTAGACGCATGAAGTAAATATCAAATCCAAATCGATAGCACTAAATGATTGTTTGAAGTGTTCTCATGTATTTATGAAATATTAGAGAATTGTTTACGAAAAAAAACTCCTTATGAAGGGGTGTTCGACTCAAACTTCATAAGTGATATTAAGTATAATATGTCAATAATAAATTAAAGTTAAGAATCTTTAAGTTGGAAATGTTCTAAAGGAAAGCCCGAAGACGATTCAATGAAAAAGGCTAAGTACATCGCCTTGAATAGCGCTGCAATAAAAGCAATGTATAAAAAAAATGCACAAATTTATAACTGAACCGACTCCAATGTTGAGAATCTCATAAAATTATTATACGATAACAATCTCACGATATAGTTCGTAACAGAACTTAGAGCTCACTAGAAGTCGAGAGACATACTCCGAATTATTCCACATGATAAAATAATTTATCACTGTTGGAGAGAGTTGATTGACAAAGTAGATAATTGAAACATAATAGCATACCAATTCAAAGAGGGACTGATCTAATTGGTATTGAGAAAATCGATTGGAGAAGTTGGAATAAGTTTCCATAATTGACCTGAAGTGCAAGTAGGATATTGATAGAGTTAGGGGTATACCCTAGGGGAGATTATGTAATTTTCTACATATATCTAACTCGTTGATCAATCTTGTTCGAAATAAAGGTGTTTTCTTTCTATTATATACTTGATATAATATGGTTATATTAATTAATTAATTTAATTAAAAGTATATTTAATAGAGAATCCATAAATGGTATGGTTTGTGATAGTAGTTACAAAGTGTTGTAACCGTGAGTTATTTATCATAATAAAATTAAATATACCATTTTAAATATTCCTAGTCAACATGCATCGAGACTAGATATTGATGTATCCGTTGAGACTAGAGTACGTACCGCTCTCTAAATATTGGGCAGTGTATTATTCATGGTTGCTGGGGCACCTAGATTTTGTTATGTACCGATAGTTATTGGATAACTATGGAACGACTCACTCGATAGTTTTATGTTGGTTAACATAACTAAGGTCAAGCAGAGAATATTGATGTAACTAATTTACATAGTTCTCTTGACTTGAGAATACTATTGATCTTCAATGTAGAAGCTCCACTTTGATTATACTTAAATCGTGGCACGACGTCCATCGAATGACTATAGTTGGGTCGAGTGGAAGCATTGGAAGTGAAACACTATTCAAGAGAGGATCCGTCTCCTCAGTTATATGAGGTTAGTATCATGGTCAACTTAAGTCAACTCAAAGTTAAAGTCTCTGGCCAAGGCATTTTGGTTAATAATAATTGTTATTATTAAACCAAAGACTTTGTGTTTGGACTATAAAGTTGAATGTGGTCGATATTGGAATTTTGACCATTACCAAATTCCATAAGTCCTAATATGATATAGTTTTGACGAAGAGAATTGGTGTAAATAATTGTCACTAATGGGTACCACTTATAATAAGTAAAATTGGGTTTTAGCAAAAGATGTGTAAGCGATAAATTCAGCCAATATGTCACACCGGCTACTAAATGACATGTGAACGTTAATATTCGAATAGTTTGAAATTTATCGCTAATTGAATTTTCACCTTTGAGTTGCACAACTGTAATGATGAATTCTCTTAAAACCACATGATTTTATTAATTTATAAAATGTTATAAATTGATTAAATTAATTGATATTTGAGAAATATTAATTATTATTTAATTTATTTGGTGTTTGGAAGTTGTTTGTAATTGTTTTAATGCATTTATAAAAATTATATTTGTGCGCATTGATATACGTTATCGATGTAATTTAAATAAAAGATAATTACATGAAATGTTTTATGGAAGTTTTATGTCATTTGATGGCATGACTTATGGAAATTTTATGTCTATCATGTGAAAAGAAAGGATTGGAGAGAGAGACAATCAAGGGAATTAATTAGGGATTTTTTAATTAAAGAATGGAAAAGATTTCATTCTTTCAAATAAATATATTCTCTAATTCATTTTGTACATACAGTTCATTTTTTTCTTTCACTCCTCCTAACTTTTCATGGCAGAAAACAAAAATTAAATTTCCAAAATCTTTCGACTCCAAATAAAAAGATCAAATAAAAATAATTTCTAACAAATATATGTATACTTGCAGTATATGTATTCCGATAGGGAGAAAAATGGAATCAAACTGAAAGACATGGATTATATTTGGAGATTTAGGAAGCTAAAATGGTGAGTGGGAAAATTATATATTTTTATATAATATTTGTAACGAGTCGGATTTTGCCCGCTCGAAAATCGACATCCATACTTTATATCGTACTCGAATGCCGTAGATTCGATCGTTCAAATCCGAGTCGTCGGAGCTTATAACACAATTAAGTAAATAACACAGCGGAATAAAAGAATAATACATTGATATACTATATCTGATACAACAGAGCGATACAATGAATATCAATATACATCAGAGATACGATACAACAAATAGCAGCGGAAAAGAAAAAAATAGATAACTAATATCAGCAGCGGATAATCTCCATCTTCAAAGCAGCAATCCAAAAATAGCTCGAACTCTCAATAACGAGGCACAAAGGTAAGCAAGTGCAGTCCGATCCAAAGACTGAACTAGCTCCAGAAAATCTACTAATCTGAATATTTGAAAAAAACCAAACTCTAGACTGCTCGTGTAGAAAAATTATGAGCATCCAGAGTTTAGGAAAGAAACAATAAACTCCGGATCAGTCATGGGACTGGTGTGAGCAACAAAAACAGTTTATCTTTAAAACAAATAGCAGAGAATTTTAAAGTCAATTCGCAATGCTTTTTGAAATGAAACTACCATAAGACCTCCCACCACACACACAATGCAAACGCAGACTTGGAGGAGATTTCTTCTTATGTTAGTCAAAGATGCTTACTACGCAAAATCAAATCATTTTGATATTATTATTAGTGCATAGTGGAAAACATTTCGAAAGTAGAATATAAATCTTAGCCAGCATAGGTACCATTATACTATGCCTACTATAGCTACCATATTAGATGGCAGGTTCTACAACTAATACCGTACAAGTCTCGTATTGGAGTTTGGATTTCTAACAAATGGTCAGGCCAAGGAACTTCCCATTGCCACATGGAAACGCCTCTGGAATGACGTCCCGAGAACCTAACCGGATCTCTGCCAACACAAGGCCGGGTTACCTCTGCAAAAATAGGTAACTACTGACACGCGTATGCCATCCCCCGATCGTAACCGATCTTCCCGAGGATCCTCGATTCGCAACAAACTACATAATCATAATAATAATGCAGCAACCACATAGGTTAAGTATCTGGGCTCCATACCATGATACCACCTCTATCCAGAAAGAAATGACATACACTAAGGGGCGCTACTCCCTAGAACCTTGCTGCATCTTTCCTGTTTTGACCATTTCCGGGGTGTGAGGCTCGACGAAGTCTCGTCCACAAAGCTACGCTTTGTCACAAAGCCATGCTTCGGGTCAAACAAATGATCAACCTATGATCACAAAGATATAAGATCAAACAAATGATCAAACACTGATCATCACACAGCAACACTCAGCATGCCACATTACCAAATTGGGATATAGCGCTGATAAATTTCAACTAAATAACCTCTGAGCTCGTACGTCTCGGAGAAGGGTGTTAAGCTAAGAGAATAAATTCTCCGCCACCAACAGAAATGTATTTGAAAGAAATCAGCTTTATATCTCAAAGTGTAATGTCAGACATGTAACCATACAAGTCTGTTCCGGGTTCGAACAGAACCGAAGGCACTTCTTACGAAGCCCTTGCAATTCCGGGTATTCACAATCCCGTCCGGACTTCCCATCACAAAGGGTGATAAAATCTCTATACCGGGGACCAGTCGGTGCAGAGACATTCGACGAGTTGTCCTTTCGTTTTCGTGAATATCCGGTCTTCAACACCGGTCTTCAAATGCTATCCATATACGACGTATCACTATTCGAAATGGGTTATATGACACAAATGTCTTTTCCCGGCTAACCCGAATAGTGAGCGCAATTAAAATCATATGGATACTGGGGTCTCAGTTAAATCACAGCTTAAAGCCCAAAACTTTTTATTCGAATGGTTAAAATAAATTACCATTTTCAAATCTTTAAACAAAAAGATTTATTTCACAAAGTTAACCCCATTCACAAAGATCCATTCAAAGATTTCAAAACAATTTCCGTTTCAATTGGATTCACTCGTTAAATCTTTAAATCAAGATTTAACTTATAGTATTCAAAACAATTTCATTTCAAAGGGTTTAAACAAATCATCATTTTAAAATCTGTTAAAATAACAGATTCAGTTCATAGCTTTCAAAAAGAATTCATTTATAACTTAGAAAACCATTTTTCAATTTAATCTTGAAATTCCTTTAATTAAACTGGAATTTCTTTTCTTATCTGGAAGTTTTTTTATCATTTGAAAACAAACAGTTTTCATTTCGGAAATCTGATTCATTTATATAAGTGGAAATCCTTGGTTTAAATTCAAATTCCCAACTTATACTTTAAAATGGTTTAATTCATAGAAACACATTTATATCATCTTTTACCCCTAGTTTCCAAATCATAGATTTAATTTCAAACTTGAATTCAAATTTAAATCTAATTATTTAAATTTTCAAAAACTTGGTTAAGTTATTCAAAATAACTCTTATCTTTGAAATTCCATTTCAAAAGCTTTCATTTTAAACTCAAATTTCCAATTTCAAAATCAATTGAAATTAAAATTTCAATTTCAAAAACATCAAATTTAAATTATCTGTGACTTAACCGATTTCCACATGAAATCCATATTTGTGTGTGTATGGTGTAGTCCAGGAGTTTTACACACAATAGTGCAACATCAATCATCACAGATCAAAATATAGAAATATAGTTGATAAGCGATATAAACTATAACGCTTATCGTACAGATCACAAATATATATATCATAGATAATAAATTACAGATCACAACAAAATCAGGGTATAACACAAAGCATCATATATCAGGGATATCAAACAATTCAATCATTCAATCAATCTAATTATCCATAAGTAAAATCAGTTAATTTGTCTGATTAATTCAATTCAACTAAATTTCTTATGAATTTCTAATCCTGGTTAATTAATTACAACCCATTTTAATTAATTATCCTTTATCATCTATTAATTAACCTTTAATCATTAATAAATCAATCTTAATTAATAAATCAATCTTTATTAATAAATCAATCTTTTAATCATTAAATAATTTTCCTTTAATTGTTGAATTATCTTTTAATTCATTAATTGATTTACCCTTAATTTATTAACGTTTGATTAATTATCCTTTCTTATAAATTAATTAGCTTTAAATTTATAATTGATTTATCTTTAGTTAATTATTAAACCAATATAAATTAACTTAATTTTTAAGTTAACAAATTAAAATATTAAATCAACTCTTAATTTCTTAATTGAGTTTTATTTAAAATAAGCCCCCTTTTAATATAAGTTTAAACCATTTTAAATTTCTTAATTAACTTTAGAAATATTATTATTTCCAAAACCTTTCAAAACAAATTGATATTTATACTTAACAATAATTATTTTAAGAAAAATAAGTTTACAAATTAAAATGATTTAAATTTGTTCAAATTTTAAAATCTGGAAATATACAACCCAGGCCTGCTTCGAGTCATACCCGAGCCAAACTAGACTCTGCTTCGTGTCTTCCTTGCGTTTTACCCGAGTATCTCACGAGAACAATACCCACGCACCACTTGACAGTTCGAACTGAAGCAATACGAGCACTCACCATTACTCTACTCGAATCTCCTTCGTTCCTGCTTCGAGGTTTTACACCCATAAACCCGAGTCGCTCGTGCAAAAGTCTCGAGTACTTCTCAAGAAAATACGACAGCCTCCACACATATGCACGTGCACGTGCACCGTGCCCCATCGCTTCCGGCCAGCGACGGTCACCGCGACCATCCCAATCCATCACACAACCCTATGCGAACACGATATCGAACCCAGATTCCTCATTCCCCTCGCAAAGCAAAATTGAACGAGTCGACCCAAAGCCTGGAACACGTAAAAACTGGGAACACCATCACCTGTCAACGCTTCGTTCTCCTCGTCACCCCCACCGGAGACTCCGTAAATTCGGCCAACCCTTCGTCAACAACCAAGCTATCGTCCCTCAAAGCCTCACTGCACTCGATCAACCCAAACTGTTATGGTGATCGATTCATCATTCCTAGTTAAAACTAGGGTTCCAGAAAATATCCCACTACTGCAACCTCCTCACTGACATTCAACACCATCCAGTATTTTTCCCATCAACCACTAACCATCCTCCATCATCCAGAAGAACCCCGCTCCTTCCAGATACATAGATCACTAGAAAAATCCAATATTCCCATTTTAGTTCAAACCTAAACCGCACCTTCATTTTAATTCTAAAAATCCTAATTTTAGTGCTAAAAATCATGATTTAGTTGATGTTTTCGAGTTGTAATACTGAATTTATAAATTACACCAATTTAAATTTTGATTTGTATCAACATGTACTGATGTTTTAATACTTTCAGAGACAAACAAGTTTTATTTTTGACCAACTTAAATTTTTAAACATTTGTCCTTGTTAAATTGAACAACTTTGATTTGTAAATTACTTCCTAACAAAAACTAGATTAAGAGTTAATGGATTTAATTGGAAATTTAAACCTGGAAAACAAAACGGAACAGAGCAATTCTAACAGCATGCATTCAATCATACAGGTATCTCTTCCATATATATATATATATACTCATATCAAACATAAATCAAGCAATCAGTCATAAAAATACTTAAGCTTTTGAAAATGAAGTTACTCACCGATTTAAGAAGATGAACAGAACTTGCTTTGTTGTTTAGATTTGCTTGCAGTTTTGAATTTTGTTAAAGCTTCAACTTGTTTTATTTTCCAGTCTGCAGACTTCAATTTATATTTGCTTCAGGTTGTTGTTTAAGGTTGAGATGATATCACTTCATTTTTTTCTCTTTCAGTTATGATGGACGAACTAAAATGAGAGTTTAATGTATATATGAAAAGATGATGTGTGCAGGCTAGTAGGGTTAGTACAACAGTGTGATATTATACTGTTGGTACCACAAGCATTGCTGAGATATCTTGCATTTAATGCATGAAGTATGTTGCATTTATGATATGTACAAATTCATATTTTTTTTTCTTTGCTTCTTTCGGCTGAGATGTTATATTGTATTAGTTTTGTTTACTTAATATATGTTTTCTTGTTGACTTAGGCCATACTTGCTTGTCTCGGCTGTACATGTATATTTCTTGTTTTCTTTTTTACAAGTTAATTCATACTTATTTTTGTTTGTTTTGTTACTTTTTCTTTTTCTTATTTTTGCAAGTGTATATATATATTTAAACTTCTTTGCTTTGGCCATCCTTGACTTCGGCTGAAAGGTGTTAGTAAGTTCTTTTGTTTGTATTCCTATTTCTTGTTTGTTTTTAACTTTGTATTGTAAATAAATTCCTATTTTAAATTATGTTGTTTGAATCTAACTATATATTATTTTATATTTTAAAATTTATCTTATTATATATATATATATCTATTTGAATTTGTCAAATTTATTTTCTATTTCCAGTTTTAAATCATATTGTTATCTTACTTTAATATTTATTATCCTATTTGTAAATTCAAATTATTATTAACCATAAATTTTAATATTTAATATTATTATCAATTATTTATTTACAATTTAAACTCAAGTCAAATATATCTATATATTTATTATTTTCAGATTCACTCATATTTGAATCGGGGAAACTCGCTCCAATTTTCTAATTAAATTTACAAATTTTTATCCAAAAATTTATTTAATTACTCAATTAAATTCAAAAATTCAATAAATTATTAATTTAAATAAATTTAAATTTCGAGGTCGTTACAAACTTCCCCCCTTAAAAGAATTTCGTCCTCGAAATTCGCAGGCACGAAAACAAAGACAGAGATAGACAGATGCAATCTCCTATAACTCCTCAAACTAACGATACGAATTCCAAACTCAAGTCGGAATATCCCCAAAGTATATATCAATTTGTCCCTCTTCGGACTTCGGTATTCAAAAGAAATTACAATAGAATTTCAAAATTTGGTTTTAAACGATATCGTTTTATCGATTTAATTCAATTTATCCTATATTTTATTAATCCAGTTAACTCAATTCAAAATTTCAAGTTTATTTAAAATTCCCAATTTCAAATTCATTAAGGTTTAAATCGAAAAGCTGATAAGAAACTGATTAAGATACGAAGTAAGGATTTTCTACAACGATTCGTAGAGCCATCATCATATCGAACTTCTTTCTGTAGCTGGTACGAAGAAATCAAAAGAATTTGGAATCGAATCAAAGAAAATTGAGAAGAAAGATTATTTCCACTGTTGCAGGGTATTGACCATTTATAGTCGTATTCCCTGTCCCCTATCTCGTCCTCTTCTTGCACTCATACTCACTATCAGTGGATAGTAAGAGAATTTACTGAGACGTTTAGACGGATATCTTAGAGATATATACTCATTCTAGAGTTTACTTCACTCTATCTCTAATGAGCTACTTAATGTGTTATACTCCTGAGCTAAAGTTCAACCTTAGCTCTGATACCAAATGTAACGAGTCCGAAGACAGCGGCCACCGGTAGGCTTTGCAACCATCCCAGTCCCACCGTGGCTTACATTGGCACCTCGCATTTACTTTTACGGCCAGCCTATCGACTGTCACGGCCTTCTCCTAACCAACCCATCCCTCTCAGGGACATGTAGGGGTAAGAGTCCCCCGTTCGCCACCAAACTGCGAAGCGAGAACCCCCTATCATGCTGTAATATAGCAAATGCAATCCATATACGACGTATCACTATTCGGAATGGGTTATATGACACAAATGTCTTTTCCCGGCTAACCCGAATAGTGAGCGCAATTAAAATCATATGGATACTGGGGTCTCAGTTAAATCACAGCTTAAAGCCCAAAACTTTTTATTCGAATGGTTAAAATAAATTACCATTTTCAAATCTTTAAACAAAAAGATTTATTTCACAAAGTTAACCCCATTCACAAAGATCCATTCAAAGATTTCAAAACAATTTCCATTTCAATTGGATTCACTCGTTAAATCTTTAAATCAAGATTTAACTTATAGTATTCAAAACAATTTCATTTCAAAGGGTTTAAACAAATCATCATTTTAAAATCTGTTAAAATAATAGATTCAGTTCATAGCTTTCAAAAAGAATTCATTTATAACTTGGAAAACCATTTTTCAATTTAATCTTGAAATTCCTTTAATTAAACTGGAATTTCTTTTCTTATCTGGAAGTATTTTTATCATTTGAAAACAAACAGTTTTCATTTCGGAAATCTGATTCATTTATATAAGTGGAAATCCTTGGTTTAAATTCAAATTCCCAACTTATACTTTTAAAATGGTTTAATTCATACAAACACATTTATATCATCTTTTACCCCTAGTTTCCAAATCATAGATTTAATTTCAAACTTGAATTCAAATTTAAATCTAATTATTTAAATTTTCAAAAACTTGGTTAAGTTATTCAAAATAACTCTTATCTTTGAAATTCCATTTCAAAAGCTTTCATTTTAAACTCAAATTTCCAATTTCAAAATCAATTGAAATTAAAATTTCAATTTCAAAAACATCAAATTTAAATTATCTGTGACTTAACCGATTTCCACGTGAAATCCATATTTGTGTGTGTATGGTGTAGTCCAGGAGTTTTACACACAATAGTGCAACATCAATCATCACAGATCAAAATAAAGAAATATAATTGATAAGCGATATAAATTATAACGCTTATCGTACAGATCACAGATATATATCACAGATAATAAATTACAGATCACAACAAAATCAGGGTATAACACAAAGCATCATATATCAGGGATATCAAACAATTCAATCATTCAATCAATCTAATTATCCATAAGTAAAATCAGTTAATTTGTCTGATTAATTCAATTCAACTAAATTTCTTATGAATTTCTAATCCTGGTTAATTAATTACAACCCATTTTAATTAATTATCCTTTATCATCTATTAATTAACCTTTAATCATTAATAAATCAATCTTAATTAATAAATCAATCTTTATTAATAAATCAATCTTTTAATCATTAAATAATTTTCCTTTAATTGTTGAATTATCTTTTAATTCATTAATTGATTTACCCTTAATTTATTAACGTTTGATTAATTATCCTTTCTTATAAATTAATTAGCTTTAAATTTATAATTGATTGATCTTTAGTTAATTATTAAACCAATATAAATTAACTTAATTTTTAAGTTAACAAATTAAAATATTAAATCAACTCTTAATTTCTTAATTGAGTTTTATTTAAAATAAGCCCCCTTTTAATATAAGTTTAAACCATTTTAAATTTCTTAATTAACTTTAGAAATATTATTATTTCCAAAACCTTTCAAAACAAATTGATATTTATACTTAACAATAATTATTTTAAGAAAAATAAGTTTACAAATTAAAATGATTTAAATTTGTTCAAATTTTAAAATCTGGAAATATACAACCCAGGCCTGCTTCGAGTCATACCCGAGCCAAACTAGACTCTGCTTCGTGTCTTCCTTGCGTTTTACCCGAGTATCTCACGAGAACAATACCCACGCACCACTTGACAGTTCGAACTGAAGCAATACGAGCACTCACCATTACTCTACTCGAATCTCCTTCGTTCCTGCTTCGAGGTTTTACACCCATAAACCCGAGTCGCTCGTGCAAAAGTCTCGAGTACTTCTCAAGAAAATACAACAGCCTCCACACATATGCACGTGCACGTGCACCGTGCCCCAACGCCTCCAGCCAGCGACGGTCACCGCGACCATCCCAATCCATCACACAACCCCATGCGAACACGATATCGAACCCAGATTCCTCATTCCTCTCGCAAAGAAAAATTGAACGAGTCGACCCAAAGCCTGGAACACGTAAAAACTGGGAACACCATCACCTGTCAACGCTTCGTTCTCCTCATCATCCCCACCGGAGACTCCGCAACTTCGGCCAACCCTTCGTCAACAACCAAGCTATCGTCCCTCAAAGCCTCACTGCACTCGATCAACCCAAACTGTTATGGTGATCGATTCATCATTCCTAGTTAAAACTAGGGTTCCAGAAAATATCCCACTACTGCAACCTCCTCACTGACATTCAACACCATCCAGTATTTTTCCCATCAACCACTAACCCTCCTCCATCATCCAGAAGAACCCCGCTCCTTCCAGATACATAGATCACCAGAAAAATCCAATATTCCCATTTTAGTTCAAACCTAAACCGCACCTTCATTTTAATTCTAAAAATCCTAATTTTAGTGCTAAAAATCATGATTTAGTTGATGTTTTCGAGTTGTAATACTGAATTTATAAATTACACCAATTTAAATTTTGATTTGTATCAACATGTACTGATGTTTTAATACTTTCAGAGACAAACAAGTTTTATTTTTGACCAACTTAAATTTTTAAACATTTGTCCTTGTTAAATTGAACAACTTTGATTTGTAAATTACTTCCTAACAAAAACTAGATTAAGAGTTAATGGATTTAATTGGAAATTTAAACCTGGAAAACAAAACGGAACAGAGCAATTCTAACAGCATGCATTCAATCATACAGGTATCTCTTCCATATATATATATATATATATACTCATATCAAACATAAATCAAGCAATCAGTCATAAAAATACTTAAGCTTTTGAAAATGAAGTTACTCACCGATTTAAGAAGATGAACAGAACTTGCTTTGTTGTTTAGATTTGCTTGCAGTTTTGAATTTTGTTAAAGCTTCAACTTGTTTTATTTTCCAGTCTGCAGACTTCAATTTATATTTGCTTCAGGTTGTTGTTTAAGGTTGAGATGATATCACTTCATTTTTTTCTCTTTCAGTTATGATGGACGAACTAAAATGAGAGTTTAATGTATATATGAAAAGATGATGTGTGCAGGCTAGTAGGGTTAGTACAACGGTGTGATATTATACTGTTGGTACCACAAGCATTGCTGAGATATCTTGCATTTAATGCATGAAGTATGTTGCATTTATGATATGTACAAATTCATATTTTTTTTCTTTGCTTCTTTCGACTGAGATGTTATATTGTATTAGTTTTGTTTACTTAATATATGTTTTCTTGTTGACTTAGGCCATACTTGCTTGTCTCGGCTGTACATGTATATTTCTTGTTTTCTTTTTTACAAGTTAATTCATACTTATTTTTGTTTGTTTTGTTACTTTTTCTTTTTCTTATTTTTGCAAGTGTATATATATATTTAAACTTCTTTGCTTTGGCCATCCTTGACTTCGGCTGAAAGGTGTTAGTAAGTTCTTTTGTTTGTATTCCTATTTCTTGTTTGTTTTTAACTTTGTATTGTAAATAAATTCCTATTTTAAATTATGTTGTTTGAATCTAACTATATATTATTTTATATTTTAAAATTTATCTTATTATATATATATATCTATTTGAATTTGTCAAATTTATTTTCTATTTCCAGTTTTAAATCATATTGTTATCTTACTTTAATATTTATTATCCTATTTGTAAATTCAAATTATTATTAACCATAAATTTTAATATTTAATATTATTATCAATTATTTATTTACAATTTAAACTCAAGTCAAATATATCTATATATTTATTATTTTCAGATTCACTCATATTTGAATCGGGGAAACTCGCTCCAATTTTCTAATTAAATTTACAAATTTTTATCCAAAAATTTATTTAATTACTCAATTAAATTCAAAAATTAAATAAATTATTAATTTAAATAAATTTAAATTTCGGGGTCGTTACAATATTGGATTTATATTGTTGTAAATCTGCTTCTGTATGCCAAAATGTAAATTTGGAGTTGTAGGCCAAATTGCGCACATATAATGCATTTGTAAACTCTGCCTACATATTTTGTGAACGATAACTTAAATTTAATATTGCATATATTTGAATTTGGAAAGTATTGGGTAGTAGTAGTCCCTGAATTCGATAAATAATACGGTAGTTCCAAATTGGTAGATTAAATGGTTTAATGCAATTAAATGTAGATCAGAAGTTATCAAAATAAATTATTGGGATTTAATTAGTATTTTTAATTCATTGAATTATAGGGTATTGCAATGTAAATTTCTATAGATTATCAAGTTCAGATTCATAAATAAAAGTGTATGGTGTGAAGTAATAAAGAATTCGCCTAAAAGAAAGAGATTTATAAATAGGGATATTTGTCATATTGTTTTACTATCTATTTCAATAACTACGAAATGATAAATCCTTGTAATTTCAAACGTAACACAAATTCCCTTTTTGATAAGATTTAGAAATTTGCAGTGTTAACCTTTCCTTTTGAGGGAGATGTAATTCCAATGTACTAAAGTACAAAAATCCCTAAGTAGGAATTAAAGATTTGTAATAATAATAAAAAATAACGGTCCAACGATAAATCTAATGTATGCAATAAAGGAAAGATAGAAATCAAATAATAAACAACAAAGGTAGGTAAAGTAATAGGATGGACAAAGACGAGTTAGAAATCAAATAAGAAGCTATAAAAGGAGTAAGTAATGAAGTTAGCAACCAAAGGAAGGTAGTAAAGGGTAAAATGGAACGGAAATGCCTTTCCTTGGTATGCACAATGATGAGGATGTGATACTGCGTTGGTGATGGATCCTGACGAGGTGCCGTGTACGGATACTAGTGGGGAAAGTATCCTAGTCCAAAGGGGAACTATGGTACTTATATATGTATGTATGTATGTCCTCTCTAGAGAGTGAACTCTCTCTTAAGAGTGGAACTCCATAGAAATCAAATAGATATGGTAGAGTGGCTAACTAATGTTAACCTTGATTTCATAATTTGTTTCAACCTATGGAAGTTTCAAAGATCTACTTCTAAAAGGGCATGTTACTGGTAGGCACAACAATGTTCAACCTCGGTGCCTAACATATATCAAGTGTTAATAGCCTGACTGAAGAGAGAGACTTAAAATGGAATCAAGATCAAAAAAGGTATATATGTTCTAACTTATCAGATCTAGCATTTTGAATTCAAAGATTAAGTCAAATTTCAACTTGACGTCGAGGTCTCATTCAAATACGGATCGAGGCCTCCCATGAGCGATTACTGTTAATGCGTGAGTTTGGCTGCTGTAAACAAGACATGTTCAAACTGGCATCATCACATGAAAAGTTCTTGTTCAAGCCAGTTTATTTATGGAAGATTACTAGCAGCGGACCCACATTATTTTGTTTTAGGTTTGTACGTTTTAGGTTTTAGTAATTAGGCTGGATTGGCTAGAATTATTGGATAAAGGAGATTGTGATTGTAAGGGTTTTGTATTTGTGTTTGCTGCATTATATTAATGTGTGTACTATATTTGTTAGTTATTAATAAATGAACTCATTTTGAAAAAAAATGTATGTATGTATGTGGTATAGTCTACTTCGGGCAGATGGGGCGCATTGTACGCGTACATGGAGTTGAGACGACTAAGCAAAAATAAGAGATGTAACATGTAATGAAAGACAATCGGCATAAACTAGTATTATGTATAAAGTATGTAATTTACCAATTACCAAAATGTTGGTCTAACCCCTTCCTCATTACAACGCACAGGATAGCTATAATGACCCGTCTCCTCGACCCTCGAAAATTGACACTAGTAAATCCATGGTATTCACGTGCTGCAATTCCAAGTTCCGGGGAGGATGATTATCAGGGGTAAAATAAAATAAAGATAGAAGATAAAAAACTTAAATTCTCATATCGCATTCAACTATAAAGATAGATAGTACATAAAACCACTCTCATAAGGGTACATCAGAGTTATGGTATGAACTAACTCAGCCAGGAACAGTTATAACTGCATGTTCCTACACCTTCTGGTATAAACAAGCTAGACACGGTGGAAACAAAAAAGATAGATAGATACCTACAAGATGCTTCAGCTCCATGCTTCAAAAACTCCTCCCAAAATGCTTCCCTAAAATGCTCCTAAAATGTTCCTGACTACTTGGCTGCCCAGAAACAATAAGGCACCCAGAGTTTAAGGGAAAAGAAAATAAACTTCGGGTCAGTCATGGAACTGGTGTGAGAAAACTTAAAAGAGCGGATATTTTTGAAATCAAAGGTATCTCATAAGACCACCCCGCACATAACCACGGATGAGGTTTTTCCCTTATGAAACTAAAACATTAGCTACGTAAAATCATTTGATATTATTCTTAATGACATTATTTTGAAAATTCTTTTCAAGTAAACATATTCAAATAGCCGAAATTGTTACCATTATTAAATTTCGACATACTAGGTTCTACAACTAAATCCACAGGTTCGTATTGGAGACTTGATTTCCAACATATAACCGGGTAAGGGACCACCTTCCGGCAACACATCTCTAGAGGAATGTACCGAGGCCTAACTGATGGTCCTCTACCAACACAAGACCGGCCTATCTCTAACTAGATAGTACCGAATATATCATCACCCCGGTCGTTACCGGCCTGTCTGAGATGTCTTTTAGCATACACCACAATAATTTGAACCCGAATGTTATAGCGGGTAGAAATATATCTAGAAGGGGATGATCATACACTAATGGTTGCGAACCACAGCCTTACTGCATCAACCCTGTTTTAGTCATTTCCGGGTGCGAGGCCCAAGGTAATGATTACCTTTCACATAGAACATCAAATTTCCACTTTGAATGCCATATTGTCATTACATAATCACATAACCGATTTCTACAAATGTATAACTCCTAAGCTTGTATGTCTCAGGAAAGGGTGTTAAGCTAAGAAAAGTTGCCTTTTCCACCACCAAACAGATGATACGTTTTATAGAGATCAATAAATGTGATTTATAATGCAACGTCAGGCATTCATCCATACAAGTTGTCCAGGAACATGACAAACCAAAGGCACTCGTCCTACTACATCCTATTTGGGAATCACTCCTAGGATTAGTAACGATTAGTCCTTGTAAATCGATGATTTTCATAACAGAGCACTACTGCCACCATAATATATGATATGGAAATTTTCCCGAGGGTCTAGTGGCAAGTAGCCCTATATCGTGAAGATCTTCGTCTTCAATGATCTTTATCTTCAACATGTTTTACTTCGAAAACATAAATATGTTCGAAGATGTTTTCGGATAGGAATCACCCAAATCCGATCCCGGTCTCTTCGAATCCAATTATCATGAAAAAAAGATGTTAAGTGTTGGTGGTTAGTAAACAATATTTTCATTCTGCAATATCTTTATATATATATATATATATATATATATATCTAAATTCATTTCAGCATATATTGATTTATTAAACCTCTCTTTAAATCATTTTCTTTTATTTCTTGGAAATTATTTCTTAAGGGTATCTTTTCTTTTAGAAAAACTTAAATCGGATCTTTTTAGAGTATCTGGGCTTTCCCTTCGATCTGTTCCACCCCTCGCCTAGAAAGAGAAAATAGAGGTCAGGTAAGTTTAGAGCACTGATTACTCCATCCCTAAAGTTAGTTACACATCTTGTTTTACCTTTCCAAATCTCATAGGTGGGACAAATGTACTAGTCATTTCTGCATACTCCTTTCGTTATTAGAAAAATCCTTTCAAAAAGTTTTGGAAAGAAAAACTAAGTTTAAAAGTTATTTTCCAAAATTCGTTAGTAAATAGAGGATGAATAGTGATTTTGGAGCCCTGAAGCTCAAAATTTACTTTCTCAACTTCTAAGTCTAAATTTATTATTAAAAACTCTTTTAATATATTTAAAATAATTTTAGGAATTTATTCCATATTTTTAAGAATTTAAAAATACCTATTTAAAAGATTTTTCCACTTCTGGCGTTAAACTGCCGAAGCGCTATTTTTCAGAAAATTTGATTTGAACATAATTTAAATTCTTTTAAATGAAATCATGATTTTTCTTCTGCGTTTGAAAACTATAGTGAAAAGAGTTTGGAAAATTCTTATTTCAAAGAATTCTGACTTCGAATCCATCGTATAAATGGATTTAACTTTTGCGGCGCGAAATCATGAACTACCATTACGTGACATGCCTATTTCTAGTTGTTTTCCAACTTTTTTCAAATCTTTGCATAAATCATGTTAAATACTTTTAAAACATTTCTAATCATTTAAAACCATTTTCTCGTGTTTCTAAAAGAGGTTAACAAATCGTATGTACTTTTGAATTTAAATGAGGAAGTGATTCCTTTTGTGATTTTTCGACGTGTAATTTATCGTGACTTGTTATGATATCAACCAAAAAATCATTCGACACCCACATAACATCAAAATATGATATGAAGCATCACAAAAAGTACAAAAGCATGTCATCACGTTATAAAAAATAAGAGTAGAGAAGAGGTAGAGTTTTCTCACTAAATTTGCTTTTCGGTCTAACTTTATCGCTACAGAATTTTACTATAGCTTCACTACTACTTCTCCGAAACTTGTGAAATCCGGCTATAGCTCCGCTACCTTTGTAATTTAGCTTGGTCAAGAAAAGAAGGTGGAGCTTCACAAACTCGATCTGGAACTTAAATGGACTATCGACTTTCAATTTTCAGATAGAAATTCATTATTACTTTAAATTATTTTAAGCTAGCATGTAAGCCATTAAATCTCTAAGGAAGAAGAAGAAAGCTTAGAAAAGAATGGAATGAAGTGTGAAGAAATGAGAAGGAAGCTTGGGTATTTATAGCCTTAATTCCCTTAACACTTAAGCATTGTTCTTTTACTCTTTTACCTCCCATCACACCATTACACACGGCCCAAGGCTATGCCATGTGCTCCCATCACTTCATGTCCTCTTTTCTTACTTCTTAGCTCTTAAGGGATGTATTTGGATGGATTTATGGCTTAAATTGAAGATTACATTGGTTTTGGTGAGATTTTGTTGACTTTTACCAAAATATCTTACTTTCCTTTACTTTAAAATTTGTTAAAGTACATATTTATTTATAAAAGCTGTATAAATGTATTACTAAGTGTATTAGTTTGTTTAAAGTGTTTTAACTTCCAATGTTGCAATATTTAAATACAACTTTTGATCATTAAGCCGTTTTAAATCCAGAATCTGATTTTCGATCATATTTTTATGTTTTTGTTAAACTATATATATTTGTAAACAAAACTTGAAACTAAGTCTGTATATTGTTATTTAATAATTAAAAGACCATATTTAATATTTAAAATAATTTATTTAACCATTAAAAACTAAATTTGACTGAAAACTGACTTTTGTCGCTTTTACCGGTATAAGCAAAAGTTCCTATTTTTGTGTAAATATATTAAAATCTTACATAAAAATATTTGTGTTATAAACCTTATATTTTAATATTTAAAATCCATTAAATATTATATCTTAGTGTGATCGAATCTTGGATCGTTACAATAGCTTAGAAAGACAGGTATTAGTACAAGGCGGGAACAATGGAATGACATGTTTCCTTATGCATGCTCGTACTAACTGTAACAACCCGCATATTTGAAGATTATGTATTTGAATATCTTATTTAAATATTTTAAACGTTAATCGTCTCTTAGTCCGAAAACCTACTTTTTGCATACGATCAAATTAGGACTCGAGACCACCTCCATTGAGTTCAAAATGACATTTGCGATCTTTTTAAGTATAAACTTTGATATGTTTGGAGTTAGTGGAATTTTCGCCACTTTTTCGCTTATGGCTTTGGTTTGGGCTGAACTCTTTTGCCCTTACTAACTCAGCCCAACCCCCTCTCCTCTTCATTAATTCGTTCTTCATTTTCTAACACTTGAAGCTTCATCAAAAATGGAGGAGGGAATGGGAAATTAAAACTCCAAGCTCAAGTTCTCTTGCAAATCCATCATTCAACTCCAAATTCAAAGAGAAGACATTGATTCAAGCTTGTGATTGTTCTTGCTTTGCTTTCAAGCTTCATCTCCATCAATTTCCGTGAAAAGGTGAGATTTTTATCTCACATTCTTGTCTATAACTATCTTGGATTGTTGGGAATGAGTTCCTATCACTTGTGTATGTACATTTGCATTTGGTTTGGATTGGATTGGTGAAAACCCCAAATTTTTAGTGTTTCTGGCAAAAAAACTACAGTTAGCTCGTTCTGCCTCGCTGGGTCGCACGGCGTGGAAATGTCACGCTGGCTATAGGTCGTTTCCCCTAGGTCGCGCGGCGCAGCTCGTTTCAACGCATAGGTCGTTCGCTCCTTAGGTCGTTCGTACCTTAGGTCGTACGTCCATTTAGGTCACTTGACCCCATTCCTACTAGGTCGCTCGGCCTTACTCGAGCCGTTAGGTCGCTCTGCCTATGCCGTTTGTTAGGTCGCGAGTTATCTAGGTCGTTCGTCCTCAAATGATTAGGTCGCTCGGTTATGTCACCTAGTTAGGTCGCGTCCACTAGGTCGTTCGCCCAGACTTAGACGCACCATTTGCTTAACACGACCGTGTTAGGTCGCTCACCCCACTAGGTCGCGCCTTCTCCTAGGTCGCTCGCACCACTTAGCTCGTTCCACATTAGGTCGGCCTCTGCTAGGTCGCGCCCCTATTTGGTCGTGCCACTTATAGGTCGCGCCAATCCCTGCTTTAGGTCGCTCGGCCTGCTTACTCCTTAGGTCGCGCCGCTATACCATTGCTCCTTTGGTCGTTACACTCTAGCTCGGCCATGTTCGTTCTCACGGGCATTCCTACTTTGATGGTTTTGGAATTGATTTCTTTGGACTTTACTCACGTCTTCGAATGTGAATTTTTGTGATTCGATTTGTTTCAACAATCGTTTTGTGACTTGTCACTTTAAAAATATAAAGGTTTCAATACTAGTAGTAAATATCAAAACTCTTTCATCAAAACGATTTCAACTCTGTTTTATTACAAAGCTCTTTTTTCCTAAACCATTTTCCAATCTATTAGTATATACAAGCCTTTACTTCACTATGATGAGAAATCTAATTAAACGGCTTAGCAAAATAGGTGGTATGAAACGCTTGCGTTTACTTCGTCGGTTAATTCTTGGACTTGTTTGACTGAACCTTTTGTGACAATTTCCTAGTGAATATCTACAGTTTGTTCTTAAATATTTAAGTTAAGCTAGTGGTTATGGGACATGAAGCTAAACTCATATATTTACTGGCTTAGTGTAATTGACACTTCTTGATGATCATGACGATCATTTTTGTGATTTAGACTAGCGATTGAGCGATGTCTCTTTGTTTGCGAGGGAGACTAGACCCCGTTTGTGTGATGTTTCTACTCACATATGTAGGGTAGCGCCCCAAGGTCTTCGGGTCGTTCGTGTGTTCAAAAATTAATGGTTAGCTTCCATGAGATAGCATCTCGTTCGTGTGATACATATGTTGGTGAGCTTTCATGCTCCCGTTTGTGTGATAGGCCTCCCACTTTTTGTGATTTCTGGATTTCGTGTGTTGATTTCTGGAATTTGTGCTTCACCAATTTTCATGATTTTCATTGATATGTTTTATCATTTTTTGTGCATTGGTGAATTCGTGTGTCATTACCTTTTTGTGGATTTGGATCTTTGAGAAGATTCTTGTGATATTGATTAATCTCTTGTTGATTATCATTTACATACTTATAGTAGTATGCCATTATGGTTATTATACGTTTATGCCATATCTCTTATTCTATATCATGTCATCTGGTATTTATAGCTAGACTGATCCGTTTATTATTTTCTTATGAAATAATACTCGGGTAAGACCGAGATGTTACAGGTGCTTCTGCTTGACTTCTCTTCTGGGATTACTCTGACTTTTGGCTAACTACTTAGATTAGTAGTTTTTGTTGTATACATTTGAGATATAGACTCCGTGATGTATACTTATTCTTTTGTGTAGCTTGTTGCTATTCTTTTGTATTATCGTGGATCTTCAGACCACTACTCTGATGTGCACTTTCATGTGTTATATATATATATATATTCATATCTTTTTCCGCCCTTGTGATATGGATGTCTGTGACTGATTTGTGTTATGTTTATTTCTATGTTTGTTTCCAAAGATTATATATAGCCACTGTGTGGTAGCTTTGAGTTTGTATCGGTATGTCGGACTTCCTCTTATGCATGTTATTCTATCTGACATATCGGTGCTCGCACAAAGCAATTACACGGATGGTCGCTCCTCAACAGCCTTATTCTCTGTGCTAGTTGACAGCATTACACCGTAGTGTTCTTGGCTAGCTTGGGTATAAAGGTGGGGCGTCATAGCTTGGTATCGGAGCCAAACTTCGGAACAATGTAGAATAACTTAACAAGGATCATCGTCCTAAGTCCAACTTAGGAGTCGTGCCTTAGGATTTAATTCGAGTCTTCGTACCGATTCATCCTATTTCCTTTTATGTATCCTTGTTTTATCTATCAATATTTGCTTGATATTTATTTGGAGAATAACTTTTCTTCTTTTCTCTTTCTTAAAGAAGAGAATGTCTAGACCAGGCCGTCCAAGAGCCGGACCATCTACTATTACTCCCCAGGATGGAGTTTTTATGACCGTTCAACAGCTTCTTGATTTAGTAAAGAATGCTCAAGCAGCTGGTCCTAATCAGGAACCTACTCATCCTAAGTCTGGATTTGCACGCTTGTGCAACGATTATACCAACTTGGGTGGGAAACCATTCAAAGGTTCCGAAACTATTATTGAAGTCCAGGCTTGGTTAAGAACATGCGATCGAATATTTTCTCGCATGAATCTTATCGATCTCACCGTGTTCAGGTGGCCTCCAGTATGCTCCAAGAAAGAACATTGGACTGGTACGAACTTCTTATCTCTGAAATTAATGAAGCGGATCTCACCTGGGAGCAATTCCAGGAACGCTTCGAATTAAAATTCGTACCAAAAGCAGAGAAAGTGACATTGGCTCGACGTTTCATAGACCTTGTTCAAGGTGAATCCTCTGTGACAGATTATGTCGCATCCTTCAAGTCACTGTCTAAATGTGGGGCTGAATACATCAACACCCCATTAAAGAAGAACCAAAGATTCGTATATGGCTTAAACAAGAATCTCAAGAAGCCATTACTTCTAAAATTAGAAGTTTCTTTCGATCAACTCATTGATATCGCTCTTCGTCTTGAAGAGACTGATAGGGAAAGTGATGTTGAAGTGGTAGGGGCTAAACCAAACTTCAACAACAAGAAGAGGCCAAACAAATCCAAAGGCCCTTATCCCAATAAAAAGGGGAAACAAGCAACTCCTACTGCAAAGACTTTTTCCTCTAGTGATGGGAAATGCTACAACTGTGGTTCTAGGGACCATTTTGCGAACAAGTGTTCAAAGCCCCGTTCTTGTCGCTATTGTAAAAGTGTGGATCATTATATGCATCTATGCCCTAAGCTTCAAGGCAAGAAGGAGGGAAAGTTAAACGTTGCTCAAGCCCCTGGCAACACATCTCGCGGTCAAGGTATGTCTCATTCTGTCCTTGATGGCACTATTATATTTCGTGATCAACCTATTAGAGTTCTCTTTGATACGGGTGCATCCCATTCTTTTATATCAAAGGAACTTGTCGATACTATATCCTTAAGTGTTGTTGCTTTAATGACTTCTCTGAGAATTGCGAATCCCGTTGGTGGATCCGCAACACTCAGTTTGCTTTGTAAAGATGTCGAGATTATTTTGTGTGATTTTCCTTTCCTAGCCGATTTGCATGTCATGCGTTATTTAGGCTTTGGAATGATTTTGGGTATGGATTGGCTTAACCATTATGAAGCTCATATCCTATGTCCTGAGCGGACTATTTATCTCCGACATCCCCAATCTGTAAAGCAGATTTCTATTATTCTTCAAGATTCGGATTCCACTTTGGCTGCATCTTTGTATTCTTTTAATCCTCGTGATGATGATAATGATGATGAGTTAGATGTCATTTCTCGAATTCACGTCGTTCGTGAATTTTCCGACATATTTGAGTCCGTTTTAGGATTACCACCTAAGCGAGCAATTGAGTTCAGAATTAATCTTACACCTGAAGCTCAACCTATTACTCGTCCTCCTTATCGCATGTCCAATAAGGAGAATGAGGAGATGCACAAACAATTATCGGAATTAGAGATGAAGCAATTTATTCGCTCTAGTTCCTCGCCTTGGGGAGCTTCGGCAATTTTCGTGAAGAAATCTGATGGTACACTTAGGCTCTGCGTCGACTACCGCAAGCTTAATGATCTTACTATTAAGAATAAATATCCTTTACCTCGGATTGATGATCTATTTGATCAACTTAGTGGTGCTAGAGTCTTTTCACAATTGGACTTGGCTACCGGTTTTCATCAGCTTCGTATTGCAGAGGATAGTATTCCTTTGTCTTTGTTTCGTACTCGATATGGATCTTATGAATGGCTTGTTATGCCATTTGGTTTAATGAATGCTCCGGCTTATTTCGTTGACCTTATGAATCGAATTTTCAAAGATTTCCTCGACCGGTTTGTTCTCATCTTTATTGATGATATTCTTGTGTATTCTAAAACCGAAGAGGAACATGAAAAGCATCTTCGGATCGTATTGGAAACTCTTAGGAGCAATCAATTAAAAGCAAAATTTTCTAAATTCCACTTTTGGCAATCTAGTGTGAAGTTTCTCGGTCATATTATTTCCGAATCTGGAATATCAGTGGATCCGTCAAAGATTGAAGCGATTCAAAATTGGAAGAGACCGGAGAGCATGACTGAAATCCGTAGCTTTCTCGGATTGGCTGGTTATTACCGCCGTTTCATAAAAGACTTTTCTAAAATTGCCGTGCCTCTTACTGGCTTAACAAAGAAAGGTGTTAAATACATTTGGTCGGACAAATGTGAAGCTTCTTTTTAGAAATTAAAAGAACTCCTTTCTGATGCTCCTATTCTTGTTATTCCCGAAGGGAATCAAGATTTTGTTGTTTATACCGATGCTAGTAGCGTTGGTTTGGGTGCCGTTCTTATGAAAAAAATACGTGTAATTGCTTATGCTTCTAGGCAATTGAAGCCGGCTGAGACTAGATATGCCACACATGATTTAGAACTTGCAGTTATCGTTTTCGCCCTTCGAATTTGGCGACAATATCTTTTGGGAGAGAAATTTATACTTTATACTGATCATAAGTCTTTGAAATATTTATTTTCTCAAAAGGAACTTAATTTGCGTCAACAGCGTTGGCTCGAATTACTTGCCTCTTATGATCTTGATATTCTTTATACTCCCGGAAAGGGAAATCGAGTTGCTGATGCTCTTAGTCGTAAGCAACAAGCGGTTGTTTCCATGATGATATCCGAATGGAATGATCTCGAGGTTTTATCCACTTGTGAAATTTGAGATCGTGTTTCCGATTTATGTTCAACTTTGGTTTTATGTAGCCTTGAGGCCCGTCCTTCTCTTTTTGACCGCATTCTTGAAGATCAAAAGCTAGATCCCGAATTGGCTCTTCTTGGCAAAAATATTAAGGATAAAGTTGATATTGAAGGTTTGAAAGACTTTGATATTGATTCTCGTGGCGGCATTCGAAAAATTGGTAGACTTATCGTACCAAATATTAGTGATCTTCGTAAAGATATTTTAGAAGATTCTCATCGCTCCAAATATTCCATTCATCCCGGTAGTAGTAAAATGTATGCGGATATGAAGCGACTTTATTATTGGGAGGGAATGAAATTTGATATTGCTAACTTTGTTAAGTGTTGCATGACTTGCCAACTTGTCAAGGCCGTACATCAAAGGCCCGGTGGGTTATTGAAACCATTGGAAATTCCAATTTGGAAGTGGGATCAAATTTCCATGGATTTTATTGATGGCCTTCCCCGTTCTCGTTCGGGTCATGATAGCTTATGGGTGATCGTTGATAGACTTACTAAATCCGCCCATTTTATTCTCGTTCGATCGAACCGAACCGTTCCTCTTCTGGCCAAACTCTTTATCAAAGAAATTGTTAAATTGCATGGAATTCCTACTTCCATTGTTAGCGATCGTGATCTATTGTTTACTAGTGGATTCTGGAAGAGTCTTCAAAAAGCTTTGGGAACGAAGCTTAATTTTAGCACCGCTTATCATCCCCAATCCGATGGACAAACTGAGCATGTGAATCAAACTCTTGAAGATCTTCTTCGTTCTTGTGTGCTTGATTTCGGTGGAAGTTGGGAAGATCATATTTCACTTGTTGAATTTTCCTGTAATAACAGCTTCCAAGCTAGTATTGGTATGGCACCTTTCGAGGCACTCTATGGAAGGCCATGCCGATCTCCTTCTTGTTGGCTTGGGGCCGGTGAGAAGCTGGTCTTAGGTCCAGATTTTATTCGAGATTCCATAGAAAAGATTGATCTTATTCGTCATAGGATGAAAGAAGCCCAGAGTAGACAAAAATCCTATGTCGATAATCGAAGAAGGAAATTAGAATTTTCTGTTGGAGATCTTGTATTTATTCGTGTTTCCCCTATGAAGGGTGTTGTACGTTTCAGTCGATCGGGAAAGTTAGCGCCTCGATATATTGGGCCATTTCCTATCACTTAACGTACTGGTTCCATGGCTTATCGCCTTTCATTACCGGCTCAGTTTTCTGCCATGCATGACATGTTTCACGTTTCTCAATTACGGAAGTGCCTTCGGAATTCTGATTCTATTCTTGAGCCCGGTGTTGTGGAAGAGATTGAAGTTTCACCTAATTTAACTTATGAGCAGCATCCTATTCGAATTATTGCTTCGGAAGTCAAACGACTTCGAAATAAAGAAGTTCCGCTTGTTAAAGTTCAATGGTCCTCAAATCCTAAGGATTGCTCTTAGGAATCTAGAGAATTCATCGAGCGTACACATCCGGACTTACTTTCTCATGCTCTTTAAGGTGAACTTCTTATTTCAAATTTCTGTTGTGTTAATATGCTTTTATGGTTGTTACCTTTTTATTTCCATCTTATATATATATTGCAAGGACGCAATTTCTTTAAGGAGGGGAGTCTGTAACAACCCGCATATTTGACGATTATGTATTTGAATATCTTATTTAAATATTTTAATCGTTAATCGTTAATCGGATCTTAGTCCGAAAAGCTACTTTTGCATACGGTCAAATTAGGACTTGAAACCACCTCCATTGAGTTCAAAATGACGTTTGCGATCTTTTTAAGTATAAACTTTGATATGTTTGGAGTTAGTGGAATTTTCGCCACTTTTTCGCTTATGGCTTTAGTTTGGGCTAAACTCTTTTGCACTTACTAACTCAGCCCAACCCCCTCTCCTCTTCATTAATTCTTTCTTCATTTCCTAACACTTGAAGCTACATCAAAAATGGAGGAGGGAATGAGAAATTAAAACTCCAAGCTCAAGTTCTCTTGCAAATCCATCATTCAACTCCAAATTCAAAGAGAAGACATTGATTCAAGCTTGTGATTGTTCTTGCTTTGCTTTCAAGCTTCATCTCCATCAATTTCCATGAAAAGGTGAGATTTTTATCTCACATACTTGTCTATAACTATCTTGGATTGTTGGGAATGAATTCCTATCACTTGTGTATGTACATTTTCATTTGGTTTGGATTGGATTGGTGAAAAACCCCAATTTTTAGTGTTTCTGGCAAAAAACCTGCAGTTAGCTCGTTCTGCCTCGCTAGGTCGAACGGCGTGGAAATGTCACGCTGGCTATAGGTCGTTTCCCCCTAGGTCGCGCGGCGCAGCTAGTTTCAACGCATAGGTCGTTCGCTCCTTAGGTCGTTCGTACCTTAGGTCGTACGTCCATTTAGGTCGCTTGACCCCATTCCTACTAGGTCGCTCGGCCTTACTCGAGCCGTTAGGTCGCTCTGCATATGCCGTTTGTTAGGTCGCAAGTTATCTAGGTCGTTCGTCCTCAAATGATTAGGTCGCTCGGTTATGTCACCTAGTTAGGTCGCGTCCACTAGGTCGTTCGCCCAGACTTAGACGCACCATTTGCTTAACTCGACCGTGTTAGGTCGCTCACCCCGCTAGGTCGCGCCTTCTCCTAGGTCGCTCGCACCACTTAGCTCATTCCACATTAGGTCGGCCTCTGCTAGGTCGCGCCCCTATTTGGTCGTGCCACTTATAGGTCGCGCCAATCCCTGCTTTAGGTCGCTCGGCCTGCTTACTCCTTAGGTCGCGCCGCTATACCATTGCTCCTTTGGTCGTTACACTCTAGCTCGGCCATGTTCGTTCTCACGGGCATTCCTACTTTGATGGTTTTGGAATTGATTTCTTTCGACTTTACTCACGTCTTCGAATGTGAATTTTTGTGATTCGATTTGTTTCAACAATCATTTGTGACTTGTCACTTTAAAAATATAAAGGTTTCAATACTAGTAGTAAATATCAAAACTCTTTCATCAAAACGATTTCAACTCTATTTTATTACAAAGCTCTTTTTTCCTAAACCATTTTCCAATCTATTAGTATATACAAGCCTTTACTTCACTCGGATGAGAAATCTAATTAAACGGCTTAGCAAAACAGGTGGTATGAAACGCTTGCGTTTACTTCGTCGGTTAATTCTTGGACTTGTTCGACTGAACCTTTTGTGACAATTTCCTAGTGAATATCTATAGTTTGTTCGTAAATATTTAAGTTAAGCTAGTGGTTATGGGACATGAAGCTAAACTCATATATTTACTGGCTTAGTGTAATTGACACTTCTTGATGATCATGACGATCATTTTTGTGATTTAGACTAGCGATTGAGCGATGTCTCTTTGTCTACGAGGGAGACTAGACCCCGTTTGTGTGATGTTTCTACTCACATATGTGGGGTAGCGCCCCAAGGTCTTCGGGTCGTTCGTGTGTTCAAAAATTAATGGTTAGCTTCCATGAGATAGCATCTCGTTTGTGTGATACATATGTTGGTGAGCTTTCATGCTCCCGTTCGTGTGATAGGCCTCCCACTTTTTGTGATTTCTGGATTTCGTGTGTTGATTTCTGGAATTTGTGCTTCACCAATTTTCGTGATTTTCATTGATATGTTTTATCATTTTTTGTGCATTGGTGAATTCGTGTGTCATTACCTTTTTGTGGATTTGGATCTTTGAGAAGATTCTTGTGATATTGATTAATCTCTTGTTGATTATCATTTACATACTTATAGTAGTATGACATTATGGTTATTATACGTTTATGCCATATCTTTTATTCTATATCATGTCATCTGATATTTATAGCTAGACTGATCCGTTTATTATTTTCTTATGAAATAACACTCGGGTCAGACCGAGATGTTACAGGTGCTTCTGCTTGACTTCTCTTCTGGGATTACTCTGACTTTTGGCTAACTACTTAGATTAGTAGTTTTTGTTGTATACATTTGAGATATAGACTCCGTGATGTATACTTATTCTTTTGTGTAGCTTGTTGCTATTCTTTTGTATTATCGTGGATCTTCAGACCACTACTCTGATGTGCACTTTCATGTGTTATATATATATATTCATATCTTTTTCCGCCCTTGTGATATGGATGTCTGTGACTGATTTGTGTTATGTTTATTTCTATGTTTGTTTCCAAAGATTATATATAGCCACTGTGTGGTAGCTTTGAGTTTGTATCTGTATGTTGGACTTCCTCTTATGCATGTTATTCTATCTGACATATCGGTGCTCGCACAAAGCAATTACACGGATGGTCGCTCCTCAACAGCCTTATTCTCTGTGCTAGTTGACAGCATTACACCGTAGTGTTCTTGGCTAGCTTGGGTATAAAGGTGGGGCGTCACAGCTTGGTATCAGAGCCAAACTTCGGAACAATGTAGAATAACTTAACAAGGATCATCGTCCTAAGTCCAACTTAGGAGTCGTGCCTTAGGATTTAATTCGAGTCTTCGTACCGATTCATCCTATTTCCTTTTATGTATCCTTGTTTTATCTATCAAGATTTGCTTGATATTTATTTGGAGAATACCTTTTCTTCTTTTCTCTTTCTTAAAGAAGAGAATGTCTAGACCAGGCCGTCCAAGAGCCGGACCATCTACTATTACTCCCCAGGATGGATTTTTTATGACCACTCAACAGCTTCTTGATTTAGTAAAGAATGCTCAAGCAGCTGGTCCTAATCAGGAACCTACTCATCCTAAGTCTGGATTTGCATGCTTGTGCAACGATTATACCAACTTGGGTGGGAAACCATTCAAAGGTTCCGAAACTATTATTGAAGTCCAGGCTTGGTTAAGAACATGCGATCGAATCTTTTCTTGCTTGTGATAATTAGATATTCGTTGATATGAGTTCTGATTATCGTTTTTGATAATCGGATATTTGTGCTTGTAATTATCGCTTTTGGATAATTAAATATTTGCTGATTTGAGATTTAATTATCGCTTTTGATAATTGAGTATTTACTAATTTGAAATTTGATTATCGTTTGTGATAATCAAATATTTGTTGAATTTGAAATTTGATTATCGTTTGTGATAATCGAATATTTGTTGAATTTGAAATTTGATTATCGTTTTTGATAATCGAATATTTGTTGAATTTGAAATTTGATTATCGTTTTTGATAATTGAATATTTGTTGATTTGAAATTTGATTACCATTTGCGGCAATTAAATAGTTGTTGATTTGAAATTTTAATTACCGTTTGTGGTAATTAGATATGTGTTGATTTGTTTTCTAATTATCGTTTGAGATAATTAGATATTTGATGTTTTGTGATTTTCGTTTTTGATAATTTGACATTTGTTGATTTGTTTTCTGATTATCATTTGAGATAATTAGATATTTGATGTTTTGTGATTTTCGTTTTTGATAATTTGACATTTGTTGATTTGTTTTCTGAGTATTGTTTGGATAATTGGATGTTTGCTGATTTTATGGATAAGAGATTTTCTAGCCTCTAATTGAGTTCAGGTTATGTTGATTTTATTGAATTGCCATTTTCTATCTATCACTGTTGATAATTAGTATTTGCTGATTATGAAGTTCGTGTTTTCTATTTATCCATTAGATAACTAGATATTTGCAGTTTTGCGAATTGTGATTTGTGCTTTCTAATCATCTCTGTTGATAATTAGCTTTTGTTGTTTTTCTAATTATCGTATCGATGATTAGACGTTGTTGCTTTATGATTCTCTGTATTTAATCATCTAGTTGATAATTGAAGATTGCTGATAATTGCATTTATTTGGTTTTGCTACTTTCTGATTATCTATTGATAGTTAGATTTTGTTGAAAGATTTGTGAATCTCTTTATTGAGATTAAAAGATTTCTTTTGTATTTGTGTTCTCGATTCTTATTTTCTAGCATAACCGGTTTATGGTAGAAAAATTATTGTTATAGACAAATTTAAGTATGAAAATTGCGGGGACGCAATTTTTATAAGGAGGGGAGTCTGTAACAACCCGGGGTTTTACCCAGTCGGTTATTGTCATTAGACGATTAAAATTGCTATCTAGTTGCTATTGGGATTTGAATCAATTTGAAATTCTTTTAAACAATTTATTAAATGATTGAAATGGGCTTTGTATTTTGAATCTAGCCCACGTTTACCTTGCTTTGTTGTCGTTCTCTTTTGTCGATGCGAAAACTCGTTCCCCCCTTCATTTCGGAAAAACCATAGATCAATACGAAAGAAAAGTTAATGGCGGCCACAAAAATTTCCTTGTTCGTTCGTTCAAAAACTAGGGCTAGCCGCTGACTTCATTTTGTTTAATCAAGAGATAGATTTAGTTGCTAGCTTCAGCGATCCGGGGAATGAATTCGTGTTTTTCGCTTCGTCAATCGCTCGAGTGCTCGACTGCATTCTTCGTCGGAACAAGCTGCTCCTTGGATCTTTCGAAATTCAGCGCTTCGATCTTTGTAGCTCTGGCTTGTGGTTTTGTGGTGATTCTGAAATTGAAGTTGCGGCTTCGACTTTCGTTCCTCATTCGCGACTACTTCGATTTGCAAAGGTGAGTAATTTAATTTACTCACATCTTATTCTCACCTCAAAATTGAACTAGGGTTTAAATTTTGTGGTTTCGTTCGTATTTGTTTGTTAAATTCTTCCTTTGATTTGTCGGCATTCGACTTTGTTTCGAAGTCGATTTCATTTGATTTTGGGTTGTTCGATTTTTATGATGTTGATGTCGTTCCTTTTGGACTTCGGTCTTGATTTTGTGGTTCGCGGCTTTGACTTGCTTACCAACTGAACTTCGGGATTGATTTCACTGTGACTTTGAACTTGTTTATTTCTGGTTTGATCGCATTTCTGTAGCTTGTTTCTCACTGTGGCCTGTTTATTCAAGACTATATATGTGCATATATACATATGATGTGTGTATGCATATATTCTTGAATTTAAATGCAAAGTTTAGTCATTTTGTTGCTGGTCTGGTTGCTTGGAAAATTCCTGTATTTCTCTGGTCTCTTCTCTGTTGCACTTCACTGTTTTGTTTATCACAACTGCTTCATTATGTATTAGATGTTGTTGCATTTTAGTTGTAGCTTGGTCTGATGAACTTGAATTAGTAGTCTGCACTTGTTGTTTACTGGTTGTCTTGCTCAGTTGATTCACTTTGCACTCATCTTGAGTTTTGTGGTGTGCACTGTGCATTCATGTGCATACTGTTCTTTGATCTTCACTAGGTTGTACACTTGTAGCTGTTGTGTCTGCACTTGTATCTGTTGTACACTTGTAGCTGTTGTGTTCACCTGATTACTTCCAGTTGTACTGCTATTTGAATTGCAGTACTTCATATTGTTTGTTTCTGTTTTATTGTCCAGTTTAATAGTTGCATAACTGTTGTATCTTTTGTTCACTGTTGTACATGGATTAGCTACTGATTGTCTGCACTCATTTGTGATATTTGTTCATCTGAACCCTGGGTAGCTCTGGTTATTTGATCATCTTGGTCAATCTGGATATTGTCATTTTGATGCATTCATTCCAGTAGTCACTTGAAGTTGCATTCATTCCAGTGTACATTGATGCTTGTTTTTGAACTTGAGTAGTCTTAACCTTGGTTTTATTTCTGTAGCCGTTGTACAGTGTTCTTGACTTTGTGATGTACACTGTTATACTTGTTTGAACTGGTTGTTGACCATGGCTTTGACATTGATATGTTGATACCTCCTTGCTTTTGACTATTGTGGCACTGAGCTTGATCTCTTTTGTACACATTTTGTCTTGTTCATATTGAATCATACATGCTTGCATACATGCAGATGATTCACTGCATGATTTGTTCTGGACATTTTGTTTTCTTTTATCTTGTTGATTTGGTTTGCTGATTCAGTGGTGCTGCAGTTGAGTTATAGCATTTATGTGTACATTACTTGATTTTGGTCGAGTCCATTTGCACTTGTGTTGAATCTGATTTTTGATTTGACCGTGTGCACTCGAGTTGGCAAGGCAGTGCACATGTATATACGTGTGTACTGCAGCCACACCGTCTTGATTTTATTGGTATTTCTTTTGCTTTTGATGCATTGATCTCTTGTGCCTTTTTTTATACTAGTGGCAAGGCCGTGCACGCGTGCGTGTACAGCAGCCAATCAAAATTGATGTTTTAAATATATGTTTTCTATTTCTAAAATTGTTTTATGTTGCCAATTCAATATATTTTGAATCATTTTTTGATTTAGATTGATTTGATGATTTTTGTTGTTAATCGCCGTTTCGCCAATTCTGTTCTTTTCAAAATCATCTTCATTCTAAAGATCATCTTTATTTATCTCTGCAGATATTTAAATCTGCTGATTTATTGTTTAACACTGTTAAGTGCTATATTTACTGTTATACGATTTTTTTGTTAAAAGGATTGGATAGACGGAAAATTATTGTGACTGTCCTCTAACTGATTATTATTGCTGCTATGCACTAATAACTGAGTTTGAATTAGACTGACCCGTGTATTATTTTCTTTTGAATTTAATACTCGGGTCAGACTCGAGTTATTTCAGGTAGTAGATTTCCTTCTTTGAGTTGCTGTTTGGGATATGAAGACTTTTCACATCTTCTGAAGTTGTCTTTGTCATTTTGTAGAAGTCATGCCATTGTATAGGATGATATGTATTCATGTATATTAGTTGATAATGTACTTGTATATATAACATCCAGAGTTGATAGTTATAGTTGTATCATATGTATCGTGTCAACTATATTGTAACTGACATCAGTTATATATATATGAGACTTTGTTTTATCTGTGTTCCACATTTATATTATATGTGTTGTTATTATATCTAATGTCCTAAACTATTATGAACCATCGTAGTTTGTTTTATACTAGTAATTGGGTATGTCGATGGGAGTAAATAAATAAGAGATGAAAATTAAAAAGTATATACCACTCCTATCGAGGTAACCAATATTAGTGTAAGGCCAACTACGGATGGCCGCTCCTATCCAGCCTTATTCTTCGTAATAATAGACAGTATTTCTTTCAATACTCTTTGTTATTATGAGCATAGAGGTGGGGCGTCACAATAGGAGATGAAAATCTCATAACATCTATGAAACCATTGCACTAATATTTCTATTTTATTTATTTTGATCCGACTTACATAAGATCTTTTAGTTCTGACTCGAGTGTTTTGTCTTTTCATTACGCTCGAGTCAGTCTGAGCTTTTCAGTGTATTGAAGATTATTTTCTAGGGGACGAAGACGAAGATTCGGTATATTATTGCTATTTATTATTCCACTGCATTTTGTGTTTCGCTGCATTATTTGTTTATTTCTGGTGTTTGTATAACTCTAATTTGAATTGTAAAGTGTAATCAAATGTTATTTTGTAAAACAGCTTCATGAACTGTTTATTTGATTATTATATTTTATCATTCCGCTGCAAGATTCTGTGTTTTGTTTTCTTTCTTTGTTTTATTTCTTATTTACCCCATTAACAATCCTCCCTTTTGAATGGTTTGAATTGGGCATGTGTGATTTATTGTTGATTTAAATCATCCAAAAGTGGGTCGTTACAGTTTGTATCAGAGCCAGGTTTAGGCATACCTTAGCCTGTTTGGGTTAACTCATTAGAGATAGGGTAGTAATATCCTAGAATGAGTTTGTCTGAGTGTATATATATACGAGAGCGCATATTTGTTAGTGTTATAAAAATGTTTTATATAAGTTTTGAAATGAAATAATTTTCCTAACATTATATGTTATATATAAGGGAAATTTTTATAACTATTATAGTTATTTGTAATGTGTTGTTTTATGAAATGGTAATATTTAATTTTTATCATTTATTGTTGATTGGTTGAATTTTGTTAGTTTATAAGAATTGGCTAATCATTGTTGATTGAATTTATGGACTAAACACTAGTTTGATAATGGTGTATTAAAGAGAATAAAGTGAATAATTAGGATATTTGGTTATGAAAGTGAAATGTTTGGTTGTTAATATTGTTGTTTGTTGATTGGTAGTTTCAACAATTGAAATAAAATAGAATATCTAGATATTTTGGATAATCGAAACCTTCTGAATTAATATATGAGTTGAAACTTAGTAATTGTGATGAATTATGCAGTTGAATTTGATAACCTTAATTTGAAAGCAAGTGAAACAAGGTTTAATTTGTTATATCTATGTTTAGTAAATGAATAGAATTGTTGTATACATTCTTGGCATGTATGTAATAATATACAAATGTGAACTTTAAGCCTTGGAATATTAAAATTTAAAATTGTGATTAAAGAAATGCTGCAATTGTGAACTTAGTTAACAATTTATGAAATGTGTCATAAATAAATTTGGGAAGTAAACTTGAATACTAACTGGACAAACAAATATGAATTAAAATGAAATGAATATAAATAAAGTCATGACTTGTAAAATTGTATATGAAATAAATGGAAGTTGCAATAAATAGTTATAATTAAATTTGTGATAACTTTAAGCTCGAATAATGTTTTATAAAAGAAGTTAAGCTTTTATAAATTGGTTATGAACTGAAGGAAACTTCTTATGAAATGATTTGCAAATAAATGTAGTATTAAATGAGAAATATTACATGTGAAATTGAATGTAATTTAAAATTGAAGAGAAATATAAGCAATGTATGAATATATTAATGTTTTGTGTTAATTAGAGAAATTCTGTGAAACAAATATTAAAGTATGAAGTGATATTTGTGTTAATCAATGAGATATATAATGAAGTTAAACTGAAAATGAAATTGTGATGAAACAAGTTGGAGTAGATACGTAAGTTGTACGTATATTGTTTTATTCGCATAATTAATTTGATCTAGATTTGAGTACACAAGTTCGAGGTGAATTACACCATTTCGTGTTAGGATTTTTCATTCGATTCTTGATGGCGAATATTTGATATGGAGTTTTTGTTCGATTCTAGAATTTTCTATCATAGTATATGGCTATGCAAGGAGAATGATGGTTCCTAGTCAAGAAACCATATAGAAGTCTGCATTAAGGAAGTCGAATGGACAATACTAGTTCGAAAGCAAACTTGTGTGATCGAGTGAGCGATCGAATGTGATTTTGCAAAATGATGACATATATACATCTTATTATCTAATATTATTGATATGCTTTGACGTTGAAATTGAAAGTTGTTGGGTTGCATACCTTTGTAATTTAAATTAGAATTTTTCTTTTATGCAAAACTACTATTAATTTAAAACCATTTTACAAAACTATTTTCTTTTATTTTTCTTATACAAACTATTTTCTTTTATTTTTCTTATACCAACTATTTTATTCTATTTTATATACAAAACTATTTTACAAACTATTTTATTTACAACTATTTTATATACAAAACTATTTCACAAAACGATTTTATATACAAAACTATTCTAAATTCAAAACCTTTTATAAAGCAAAGATGTTCAATCCCATATGGCTCTTCATGCAGCGTAATTGATTTTGAAAAAAAAATGATTCATGTATAAGACAGACTTTATACAAGTATAAGGTAATTTTGAAAACTATTGATTTTGGAAGGTTTTTGATCTGAAGAGATAAATATTATATATAACGGAATTTATATAAGAATGATTTGATATATTCAAGACTATTGATTTTGGAAAGTACTCTATCTGAAAATGATACCTTATATATAATGGAATTTATATAAGTGCGATATTTGAAGCTATGATTCTGAAAGGGTACTATATATGGTATGATATATTTTAAAGTAAATGATATGGGAAGTACCTTCCATCGGACCCCTTGGTGGGTCATTTATCGGATCCCTTTGGTGGGTCATTTATCGGGTCCCTTTGGTGGATCACTTATTATATTCATTTAATATTGTTAGATAGCGTAAATCGAGGGGCGAGATGCCTACAACTACAAGTGATTCCGCTAAGATAGCGGCATAACCATTGCGTAGCTGCGATCTATCAACTATGACGTAATTCGAGGATGGGATGCCTACAGTTACAAGTGATTCCGCTGGGATAGCGGCGCAACCAGTGCATAACTGCGATCCATGGGGGAATGTACTTTCCATATCTATTATTGATGTTTTTAAGTATTTTCACTGGATGTTGAAACAGGTCTACTAAGTACTTGGATAATTCAAGCCTTGCGCCTAATCAATGCATGGCTAGAGTCTGCAAGAATGAAGATAAACTTGTTAAAACATCGAGTTATAAAAGTATTTTGATACATATAAAGGATATTTTGGTCATTTTTTCTTTTTCTTTTCTAAATACTTTTAATTGTTTAAAATATTGTTTATTTATGTACAACTTGGTTTAATAGTTAATTATCAATGTTGTAAATATTGTGAGAAGTTATTAATTCAATAAAACATATTTAAGTTAATGATTGCTGATTTATAAATGATGTTTGAAAAGTATTTTAGATTTAAAACTAATAAAATTTGAAAATAATGGATTTAAGGTTTTCAATAACCCCTTTTAAATATAAGTAATGATGTAAATAATTATTTTCAAATAGTTTACATATATTTATAAAGATGTTATTTAAGATTTTTAAAAATGGTATTTATAAATGAAGCAAGGAATTTTACGGTTGAAATTTTTAAAAAGCGTTAAAATATTAAAGATAATTGATTTGAAAATGAAGTTTTCAAATGAATATTTCAAGTAAAATTTATGTAAGTTTCTTTAAATATATAATTTTAAAGATATTAAATGATTTGGGAAATTTATTTTAGTAATATGCTTGAAAATAAATTGGAGTTGCTATTTGGAAGTATGTTTTGGAATATTTACTTGATTTCGAAGCACTAATAGTCATATGTGATATATTTGTTTGATAGAAGTGAAATTTTACAAATAATTGATTTCAGAATAAGATTTATAAATAAAATGAATTTAATTGGAAATTTGAGAACTTAAGTTCCGGGGTTGAAATTTGTTTTCAAGTGATTATTGGAATATAATACTAGTATTACTTGGAAGTATTTTGGATAAATGTTCTCAAATGTGATTTGGAAAAAAAATGTTTTAAAAGAATTTGTAAAAGGAAATAAGTTTAGTACTTCCATCTTTTGTCGATGGAAAATAATTTCGGTGATGAGTGCACGCATCATCGACGTTCATTTTCGAGTTTCAAAGTGGGAAGGCCACTGTAGTAGTTTTACTACACCTTTGTTTTGTTAAACAAATCTTAATTTTAATTTAAAAATGTTATTGGATATATAAAGCTATGAGTGTGTATATATATATATATTATTTCATATGATTTAAAATAAACCCGGCATTTAATTCTTAAGTTTCTATAAATTATAGAATTCAATTATGGTAATGAATGAAATCTTGACTATATTAATATAATTGGAAACTTCTAAAATGTGAAATAAGAAAATTAAATGCTAAGTGATTAATGAAATATATAAGAAATTGGAAATTTGTAACTTGTAAATTGGAAGATATGAGATATTGATTATTTTGTTAACTAAAATAAATAAGATAAACTTGTGTAACATTCAATTACATTCTATAAACATATATATAACTTACCTGAAATGTTTAAAAAGTTGAAATGTTAAATAGGAATATGTAATAGAATATTTTACAAGTAAAACTTAAGTAATGGAATCGTTCAATGAAATTATTTCTATAAATAAGTATTTTGATGTACAAGAAATGGTATAAACGTAAGAATAATGTGAAATAAACTGCAATAAAATGTATGTAATACTTAAATAATGAATTCATTGATTATTTTAGATAATGAATGTGAAATTTGTGTAAGTACATGAAAGAAAAAGAAAAAGGACATTGTATGAATGAATGGAAATAAATAAAAAAAGTAAATAATGATGTGAAAAGAAATCAATTGAATAAACTTAAATAATGTGTTGAAATTCTTGGTTGTTTTAGCTTATGGGATGTTTGGAAAAGGATACTTCTAGTTGTTTAAGGTTGTATGGATAGTCTATTTAGAAATTATCCAAGGCTGTTGAGCATAGGGTACACTTGATAGTTTATTTATCACCTTGCATGATTAAAAGTTTCTGAACTAAATAAACCATTGGTTTTGGTTGTTATGGATGTATGATGGATTCTTTGGTTGCAGAAATGGTTGTATTGTTTGTTTGATTATGTTTTATATTGATTTGCTTTTGTTGCAAATTGAAACAACTTATATATCTCTCTTATACATAATTCTTACTATTTTGGATTATATAAGTGAAATATAGGTTTATGGAAGCAATAGCCACTACTTTTGGTTTCATAAATAAGCGTTGTTTGCCCGACAAATAAGTACGTTTTCGAATTGCGGTTTTCTAGCGATATTATATTATTTTCCCGTGGCTTTGGATATTTTATTTTGAAATATGATATATATATATGGTTATTATTGATATTATCATTTTTCCAGACCTCTCCGTACAAAGGAGACTCTGCCGAAATTTTTCGTGAATTTTTGACTTAGAATTTTTTTGTGAAAGTAAGATACTGACTTAGAAATTTTTTTGTGAAAGCAAGATATTTTCAAACTTTTGTTTACTTGATTATATAGGATTTAATTGGTTATAAATTGTATATTTTATTTAAAATACTTAATTATGTAAATTAATTGTTTATAAATCAAATACTTTGAATAAAATATATTAATCCTTTAATTCCTCCTTTTCACTTTTCGAGGACGAAAAGTTTTGAGTAAAGGAGAGTGTAACGACCCATATTTTTTGGTAACTAAAATATTAAATTTAATAAGATTTTGAAATATTAATATTCTAAGAAATTAAAATTTATGATCTGTAATGATAAAACAATTAGAATGTAATATAGTAATGTTGATTTAATGTAATTGATAACCATTTTAAACCAATTTCAATCATGGATATAATTGTAAGGTTATTTGGTTATAATTGTAAATAACGAAATAAATTAAATGATGCAATTAATGATGAGATTGTATGTAATTGATTGGAATAGGTTAATATAGAATATAAAATCATTTTATTATAACCCTTGGTTGTAAATGATAAGATAATGGATATGAACTATTATTATAAACGATGGTTATAATTATCTTCTCATTAATTTGTCCGTTTGAAAATTAAATGGATAATTAATGGAATTAAGGCAATTAAAGGTTGGAATTATATGTTGTTAATTGAAATTGAATATAATAAGTGATGTGTAAGTAGTCATAACATTTTTTGTAGATAATAAACTTATAAATATGATTAAATTACTTAAAAGTAACAATTGTTCATTCATCATCTCATTATTTAATATGTTTGGAATTAATATGAAAATCAATGAAAATTTATGTAATTAATTATTGCAGTTAATATGATAAAAGATGTTAACGGTAAAATAATGAATGTAATAAAATGTAAACTTATGTCAATATAATTCATAGGGTATTGTTGATTGAATAATAAGGATGATAACATAGGTTTGAATGTAATTGGATGAGAATTGGATGCATAGTTAATGCCATTTAACCTTTTAAATATGATAAGGGAAAACAAATTAATATTGCATTAATTAATATTACATCTTTTAATTAAGATAAAGTGTAACGATCCGTAACTTTTAACAACTTTAAAATGATAGTATTTTGAATCTAAATAAAAATTAAATAAAAAAATTTGAATTTGTGATGTTGAGTGTTTTAATTGACCAAATTTAATAGAATAAATTTTTTGTGAAATTTCAAATTTTGGTCAAACTTAGTCAAAGTTTGACTTTTGGTTGAAAAATTAAAATTTGAATTTTAAAATTTTATTCTTTTTATATGATACTAGACTGAATTCTAATCTTCCCTCCACTTTTCGTTTCATCAAAATCAAATTCCTATTGCTCTAAAAGTTTGAATTACTGTGTAAAATTAACATGAATTGGTAGTGTTTAGTTGTGTTTTATTTTGCTAAGGCATATTGGGTTTGTTTGGTCTAATGGGCCTTGGTTAATCAAGACACTCTAGTCAGTCATGTGACCATTCATTTGCCTACGACCTTATGTTTCTTATCTGAAAACATCTACGTACATAATTTTTCTCTTGAGAAACTCTCTTTACACTTCTTCTTCCTCCTCAAAATCTACAGAGAACTCTAGAACTAAAACTCCAAAAACCTCACAAATAAAAACTCATTTCCTCCTATCCTTCAACCCTTCCTTCCTCCCCTATAGCCACCGCCCTCTCCACTATCTCCAAGGCCATCTCCTTCCACCTTCCCTCTCCTCTTCTTTCTCTTTTTTCCCTTCTTTTCCCCTTCCTTATTTTCCCTCTTTCCCCCTTATTTCCATGGCTTCTATATTCCACTAAACTACTCCAAATCGAATAATTTTTTCTGGAAGCTGTGTATAATTTTAATAGCAACAACTTTGTTGTTGAACACTTCTTCCCATTCCGAATATTTCTATATCAAAAACTCCATTTTTCAAGTTCTTTCCCGGGTCCAGTTTTGGATGAAAATACCCCATATTATATCAATCATATCTCCTTTAGGCATGAACCAAATTATGTGATTCCTTTTTTCAAACCATTTATTTTCCCAGTGGCTTTAACTTTCTTTTAGATCAGTTCTTCAATTTCCTTAATTTGCTATGCCAAAAACTCAAATATTTTCAAAGTATTTTTAAACTCGGCTTTTCAACTCAAAAAACACCTCAGTTTGTTTTGACCATAACTTCCTCAAGACAGAATCTTTTTGAGTGATTCTTTTTTTTTAAAGTAGAGAGAAATGAATTCGCAACAACTTTCTAGTTAGTCACTTTTACAGTTTCAGTAATATTATAATCCGAATATTTTCTTAAATATGACCTAGTTTCGGGTTTGTTCGTAGTTTGGATCTTGGGTTGTTTGGAAGTTGGAAGTAGTTGAAACTTGTTTATCGATTCGTGTTCGTGTCTAAGCTTTGTTGGATTTGCTTTGCATTTGGATCTTTGCTAGGAATCTCCATATTGCTCCATTTTTATCTTCACCTTAGCCACGAAAGGTGAGCAAACACGCACAACTACTAGATTTTCTTATGTTAGTTAAATTGAATTTATGATGTAATTAGAAATTGATTGGTTGCCGTTTAGTATATTTTAAATTGTCATTCCAGTTAAATCTGACTTTTATTGAATTTAATTTCCATTTAATTTAATATTGAAATTTAAATTGCTAGTTAAATACCTGTTAATGATAGCCAGTAAATTGTTGGTAGTAATTGGTTGATTTCAATGATGATTGTGATGTATGTTCAATTGTTGATATTTGAGTGATTGGATGGATGTTATTGGTTGACATTTTGGATGATTGGATGTTATTTATGTCTATATCTCTGTTATCCCAATGGGTTGAAATGATACATACCCGAACGATCTTATAGATTAGAGGAAAATCGTTATGGGTTGAAATGATAAACCCGTGCGGTTTTCATTGATTTGGATATATTGATTTTGATACTGGTTGAAATGACATATACCCATATAATTTCTTAAATTTGGATTTTTATTTGGAATTGAATTATATGAAGGGTTTAAGTTAATTCAAACTTCAGATTTGTTTTAATTAGATGATTAAGATTGATATTTCGAATTATTTGAAACTTTTTAAATAATTATGTTCACGTTGTACACTTGATAGGAGATGAAAATCCCATAACATCTATGAAACCATTGCACTAATATTTCTAGTTTACTTATTTTGATCTGACTTACATAAGATCTTTTAGTTCTGACTCGAGTGTTTTGTCTTTTCATTACGCTCGGGTCAGTCTGAGCTTTTTAGTGTATTGAAGACTATTTTCTAGAGGACGAAGATTCAGTATATTATTGCTATTTATTATTCCACTGCATTCTGTGTTCCGTTGCATTATTTGTTTATTTCCGATGTATGTATAACTCTAACTTGAATTGTAAAGTGTAATCAAATGTTATTTTATAAAACAACTTCATGAACAGTTTATTTGATTATTATATTTTGTCATTTCACTGTGAGATTCTGTATTTTATTTTCTTTCTTTCTTTTATTTTCTTATTTACCCCATTAACAATCCTCCCTTTTGAATGGTTTGAATTAGACATGTGTGGTTTATTGTCGAATTAAATCGTCCAAAAAGGTGGATCGTTACATATAATAATCTTTTTAGAAATAATTCCAACAATTTAACATGGAAAAGTATATTCTAATAAAGATATAACTAGAAAATATTAAATGAAAATAAATATTTGTACGTAATCACTACGCTTATAATAATTAAATAAAAAGCTAATAACGACACTTGCATGTAATATTCGTGTTTAGGATAATTAACTAATGAGAAAAGAATTCAAAAGGTTGTAACTCCAAAATTGGTATAAAATGTGGAAGTTGCAATAAATTGATATGGTAAATGGATTAATGGGACTAATAAAAATAGAATAGATACAAAAGGTTACTAATTTGAAATTAGTTTTCATACATAAATGTCTTGGGAAATGTCCGTTTGGATTTTATGGACAATCTGACATTTATAAGCATTAAACGGGGATTTATTGGTAGATAAATATTTAAGGTAAATCATATTGCCTTAAATAATAAGGGAATTAGTAAGCTAAGTCCAATGTCTACCTAAGCTAATATAAACAAAAACTTAGGATGATTAATTGGACTTTGTAGGTTAGTGATGCGAGGTCGGTAGAGTCACTCGACGGAAGACTGCCCTTCACTTTGAGGCTACCAGCAGTCGGGTGTACTTACTACTGATGTGAGATATCGCTAATCCAACGACCCATGACGACGTGAGAGATTGGGCTTGGTTTCTTAATTGGAAAGTATTAATGGTCCAAAATTGAAATTAGGAGCGGTAAGGAATATCTCCATAGGGGTTTGCTTCTGGTTTGAGGGCTTAAGTAGCTGAAGAGTCCGCCTGTCTCCAAAATAAAAGTATTAAGTATCCTAGTGAGATTCCAAATAAATAAATAAGGATGTCTTTATAAAGGGTTTACTTCAGTGTCGAGGCCTTAAGTGGCTGAAGGGTCCACCTTCCTACCGAAAGAAGTAACCTAATGAGATGCCATATTTATAATTAAAGAGTGAGAGTGGATATTTTAGGAAGAGTTCGCTTCAGGGTTGGGGTCTTAAGTGGCTATAAAGTCCTCATCTATCCTTTGAAGAAGTATTAAGTAACCTAATGAGATTTCCAAGAAATGATAACTAGATAGTACCGTTGAAGAGCACGCTTCTGGAATTATGTCTTAAATGGCGGGGTCTACCTATTTTACACTGGGAAGTATTAAGTGGCTTGGGCACAGTCTTTACATTGCTAAAGATGAAATAATAATAGTAACATTTAGGAGCATGCCTTGGGGATAGGTATTAAACGATTAGGTCTGCCTTCGTTAAGGTCTTAAATGACCAGAGCGCCTATTTTCTAATAAAAAGGTATTAAGCGGCTTGGGTACTATTTATTACATAACTATGATTTTATCGGCTATAGATGCGGTAATAGTTGGACATTAAATGTCAGAAGCCTTAAATAGCGGTTAGAATTCTTATAGCTAGGACCCACTGACCATTGACAACATTGCTAGGAAACCACCTTCGGAATAGGTCTTAAATGATGGGATCTACCTCAATTAAGATCGTAAATGATAGAGTCTATCTATTTCTCTTTTAAAAGTATTATAGAAGCCCGCTTCGTATTTAGAAGTATTAAGTGGCTAATGGGTTTGGAAGTATTAGGTGGTTGATATGGCTTCATTAATATTTCGTACCTTGGGAAGGGATAAGTATGTAATCGTGTGTGCAATGCAAGGTTAGATTAGAATTACTAAATTTGATGGATATAATAATTAAATGGAAACCTATCAGTATACGTTTATGTTATGGATAGTTTATATTACTTTCCGGTCACCAGAATGTTGTTCTGGCCCCCTCCTCATTACAAACCACAAGATAGATTTAGAGGAACAGGTCACTAGGGCCGGATGTGCTTTGTTGTTGGAGAGTCTTCTTTCTCTCATGCTCGATGCTGATTTGAAAATATACTATCTAAAGAATACCCTTAGTTCCAAGGTAGTATTCATAGTCAGTATCCTTATCTTCTTATTGTTTCCGCTGTGAGTTTAGATTTCTATCGATCTTTGATAATGCTCTTGCTTATTTGCAGGTACCAAATCCAACGATCTGTGCTTTAATGGACTTGGGTTTTGATTTTTGTTGAAATTTGGACCTATTAAGGTACGGGTTCAGAGCTCTAGGTTAGTAGATCAGAGGAATTATGATAAACTGAAGGAACGTATTCATACTTTCCTATTTAGTAATATTATATTCTTATGCTAGATTCTAAGGGTTATGACTATAGATGTAGTTGTAGTTCCACTCTAAAGGAATTGGCGAAGCAACTATGAGTTGGAAATATCTTAGAGCTAAGATTTTCACGCCAACTTCGAAGTACCCAACGGAGTGTTAGCGAATGCGTAACGCTATTGATAAAGAGCATGAGTATGACATATGGCTGAATCCCGGAGACTGGAGGTATTCAACTTGATGGTTGAGATTCTAGCTACCTCGTGATTTTGGACTTTTAATTTTAGTTGTGGGCACACAATTATTCCAGATGATGGGAAATTAGATTCTGTAGGTCGCAATTGACCAGAAGTAAGTTTTGCTAGGGTGCATTCATTGAGCACCTCTTTTGATGGCAAACCATATTTTTGTTTGAATAATTAATGTCAATTCCTTAGTCAAAAAACCTATGAGAGAATTTTTATAAAGTATATTATGGAAATGCCTTAGATTTTTGAAAAAGGGATTTTCAAAGGATTTGTTTTCCCAAAGATTTATTTTGGAAATTTGCTTTGAGTAAGTTTTGAAATTTTAATTTTCAGAGAAACACGTATACCACTAAGTAGGGTGTGTTAAGAGAGTTTTAGTTTATAAAAGTTTATTTCTCTAAATCCTTAAATATTTGTATGTATATATCAGTAAAGGATTGAAATTGATTTCTAGCAAGAAAATAGTTTTCCAATTTGGGAAATTTGTATATTAAACAAGTATTTGGAAACCCTGAAATATTTATACATAAGTTTAACTTTTGAGGGAAGTTTTAGTATGAAATAGTTTTTGTTATTTAGAAACAAGTATAAAGGAGCATATATTTAGCTCGGTGATTTTTTGGTTCATAAAATCAAGGGTTTTTATATTTTCTCACTTTAAGGTACAGATAAAATAGGAACGGCGTTCAATTTTATTTAGGGTATGCAGTTTGAAGTGTTGTTAAACCCACCAACTGTTGGAAGAAATATTTGCATGCGAAGTAGGCATGAAATACTGGAATATTTTTGGGTTTTTTGGAAGTGTTGTTGGTCGCAACAGTTTTGCTAAGGCTATTGCAATGTTGCCAAGGAAGGGTCCAAACAGTAAGGTGGATACTGTCATATGGAAGGCAGAATTTTTCTGGATAGATTAAGCTGAAGATGGTGTGCGGAATGGTCATTAGAATATTAATTAATTTAACAAACCTATTGGGTCCAGTTTCAATCCGCGCCCAAATCTGGGCTTGCGGTCGACCAAGCGATCGACCATGGCAGTCGGCCGGTTGACCTAGTAGCGGCTGACCACTGGGTGGATTCAGGCTGAACCCGAACCAGGAACGCGACTATAAGTCACGTCTAAACCTTCAACCGCCGCACCCTCCTCACTCTCTTCCTCCTCTTCAATTTTTAGGTGAACCTAATTCCATCTCCCTTTTTCTTACGCTTAACCAAGACGTCCATTCCTCCACCAACCGACGCCAAAATCCCTGGGCGTCAGATCTTGCCCCACCACTACTCCGGATCTAAACCCTTTTCTCCCTTTTACAACTACCTCTTAGCCCACCACTACGTATCAATGGCTCTTCCTCTCGTCGTCACGGCCTCACTCCGCAAGAAGCCGCTTTGCTCGACCGGAGCAAGCGGATGATCGTCACCTATCTTGGAATGGAAGACTTTGATTTCCTTTACGAACAAGTAGTGAAGTCTGGAGATTTTGCCACTCTCGGGCTTGAAGAGCTTTCCGTCGCAGCAGGACTTGCACCGATCCTCCGCTTCGAGACTTATGAGTAGGAATATTACCGGTGTAATGTACATCTTTTAGATGCATAGATGCCATAGAATTTCGATGATGGCAACAACTACATAGACTCTAAGGTGAAGGGAGCTCGGATTGAGATGTCAGACAATGATCTTGCTAGAATTTCAGGGATATCTGCTGTAGGTGTACATTTGGACGACATTGAGATGACTGACCCTAAGATTCTTCAGCGAATCTTTTCTGGAAATGTTAGTGATTGGAGGATCGACAATTTGCCACTGGTGGCCCTTCTCGTCATGCACATCATTCAGCCCAACATCATTCCAAAGACGGGGAGTCTTGACAAGATCTATACCTCAGTGCGAAAAGCCGCCTATGCTATAATTGGCGGCGTAGCCATCAATTGGGCTCGTGTCTTGATGCTCCACATGGTAGATCAGGGAGTTGGTACCCCAAAGACTCACTTTCCATATTTCCACTTGCTCACTTGAGTGTTTAGGCATTACAAAGTAAATTTGAGCGAAGAGCCAGTAGTAAAGAAGGTCCCTCCGGCCATCGGCCGAACCACCATTAAGAGGATGAATATTCCTTTACCGCCTGCCACACCACCAGAGCCGTAGCACCAGCAATAGAGGATAGCATAAGGCGCTGGAGGATGCATGAGTCTTGAGCTTGCTGTTATCTGACAGGTTCAGGTAGAGCTCCGAGAGATTAGGACGGAGCAGCAGCACCAAGGGCGTGAGATTGGGTGCATAGCCGCCATGCTACGACCATTCCGTGGTTACGACAATGGCTCAAACTCCAGCCGCGGAGCAAGTCTCACAGTTCTTAGGCGGCGATTTATTTAGGATTGTTGTATCTTTTTATTTCCAGCATTTGTTCTTTTCTTTTGGGTTGTTGGGTTGTAAAACTGCTAGTTGTCTCTTATAAAAGGCACATACGATATTACGTGTTTCTATTCATTTTCTATGTTATTTTTTCTGGATATGCAAATTGCTTATATATGTATGCATAATAGAGAAACAATATAAATATGGGAATCCCATAAAGACAAATAACTAACAGTAAATGCAATATAAGATCGGAAGTTTAGTATACTTGGAAACTTTAGCGAAGGACATGACAAAGTTATTTTGATATAACGGGTCATTGCTCGTTCCTTAAAAGCTTAAATTCTTGTATAATAGATGTGTTGATATTTTTTAATAAAATGTCAAATTTTTGGATAGAGGATAGTTGTGAAATTTTGGAATCTGGTTTATGCGTTTGGCACATAACCAACTTTCGACTATGCTGAAAGTGTGGCTTGATTTATCAAAATTTTTGAGAAGGAAAATATTTTGGAAAATTTCCCCTTGATTATAAAAGTTCCTTTTTTATATAAAAAGAAAAAAAGGAAAAAAAAAATAAAAGTAAGAAAAAGTTTTGCATTTTAGTTATTTTTGACTCTTAAATTATTTTTATAGTTTTGTTCAAAATTTTATTTCAAGGGAAAATGTGCATCCAAATATTTTGGGATTTTATTTTCCAAACGATGTACAAATTTTAAAAGTAAGAAAGATTTTTATGAAAACTTTGATTTTCAAGGCCACGTGTTAGGCGTAGAGAAGGCAAATAGAGTTAGAATTTGCGACTTAGCGGAGCATTACGGTGACGGTGCGATTAATGCAAGCAATAACAAGGGAAAAGCTGTTTTAGCCTTGGAATTTCTATTTTTATACCTTGTTGACGACGCACACGAGTCTATTTTTAGACTTAATTCGGTTTTAGAGCTTGATAATAAGCCTACTTATGCGTTTTGTGCATGGAAAATTTAGAGTAAATCTGGGGTAGCGAAGAAATTTCCACTATACTACGGGAATGGTAAGACTATAGTGTGGTAAGGATGTCAAATTTTCCGCCCAAATTCCGTTTTCCGCCATAGGAGTAAAGTTTAGAAAGCAATTTTTCGATGCGTTAGATTATTGGATGATTGGAAGTGGATGTAAAATTTGTTGCTTCATACTTCTATTTATTGGAGTATGGGGGTTTTGTTTGAAAAGATTTTTCAAAAAGCTGTATAAATGTAGAACTGCCAGTATATATGTAGGATGTTTGCATCTTATTTTTCAAAAATGTTTTTCAAAGAAATGCATTTATATAGGAGGATCCGATTTAGAATTATTCTGCATACATATTTTCTATATGGTGATACCATTGTACACTATGCATTTATGCATGTTTGGTTCCAAAATTGATTGTACACTTATTGGTTGTGTAGTTTAGGATAATTAGAAGCCAATTCCTTGACTTTGTCATTGGTGAAATTTCGGAGATGAAATTCTTTTTAGGGGGAAGACTGTAACACCCCGTAATTTGTTGTAGTTATTTAATTAGTTAGTAGTTAATTAATAGGGCTTTGAAAATGGAATTTGTGCAAATGATGGAATTTGACCGTGGAACTAGCACCATTGCGTTCATGGAGAAATTCTTAGCAACTTTCATATTTGGAGTTTTGCGATCGGAGTTCAAACAAAGAAGTTATGAACGGAAAAAAATTTCAGAAAGGAAATAATTAAATAATGAATAATTGACGTTTTTATATTAATTACCTGGGCCCACAGGCCGACCCATCATTAAGGATGGTCGACCGGTCAGCCAAGGGTGGTCGACTGGTGGCGACCTAAAGGCTCTAGTAAACCTAGGCCGCAACGGCCCGGATTTAATATATTTCGATCGAACGGTTCTAGTTGATTCTAGCGCCTATAAATTAAGGCCTAGCCCTCCATTCTCTTCTCATAATTTTCTGAAAGCAGCAGCGGAGCTCTGCTATTTCATCTTCTCCACTTCCTTTCTAAATTATAAAGATAAGAAATTTGTATCTATATTCATACAAATCGAAGAAGAGTAGAAATCTAATAAAAAGGAGAAGAGAAGAAAACCAACTATATGTGTATTTGAGGTAATTTATATATTTGTATCTGTTTTCTATCCCAATCTCAAATCTCTTCTCAGATCTATAATTCTAATGTATGTATATACCGTTTTATACATATCTCTTCGATTAAAAAAGATTTGGAGATGAATCAAAGGTTCTACTTCAGATCTGGAGATTTGGATTGCTTTAAAGGTAAGTGGGAATTTTTATAGATTCTTATAATATGAAAATCATCCCGTTGGTGTTTATTTGATTTTTATGCCTAATTGGATAATTGTTTATGAGTTGTAGGCAATGAATTGAATACGATCTGAATATAATAAATATCGCTTACATATTCTTGTTTATAAATTGATTAGCATTGTATAGAGACTGATCTGGAAATCAATCCCAAAAGTATTTAGAATATTAATTTAAATGAAATTTATTCCAAATCTGAAATAGGTTGTATAAGAATGTTATAAATTTGGATTATTACCTTAATCTTGTTAGATTATAAACTTTTCTATATTTGGAATTGTTGGAATTTAGATCCATTTAATATTTGTAAATTAGTTTGATTTCTTTCCCTTTAGAAAGATAGGTGTTTGATCTAATAAGGAATAGATGTGTAAAGTATGAACTCATTGTATTTTACACTGTCTATTTCAATAATAAAAAGAAATAATTATTCCTTGTAATTTCAAACGATGTCATCTTTTATATTTTAAAGTTAAATCTTCTGTTTTGGACTAATTTATGGAAATTATAACGGATAATCCTTTTAGAAATAAGTCCAACAATTTAACCTGGAAAATCATATTCTAGTAAAGATATAACTAGAGCATATTTAATAAAAATAAATGTTTGTACTTAATCACCAGTTTGTGAAATCTCTTCGGCCGATTTCTTTTACAAAATTAGGGTTTCGTTCGAATTGAAGCCACCACTTTATAATTCCAATCGAATCTTTTTTCTCGTCTGCAGATGATTGCTCTATTCGATTTAATGGAGATTTAGTGTTGCAGTTGCTTCCACATCGAGTTGATATTAATTAATCGGTATGCATTTTTCCCTTCTTAAATTTTTTCTCCATCTCGAGTTGATCTCTTCTGCCAATGATGATGCGGGTTTAAATAAGGATAAAATACCTAAATTTTTGTTTGCGTTATTTTGATTTGAATTCTTCGTGATTTTAGTACTTGCATTGCTTTCTGATCGAACGATCTCTGAAGTATGACTTGTTCATCTTTGAATTGATCATCCTTCGATTATAGTTTGGCATTTGAATTTGAGGTGTGTGTGTGTGTGTGTGTGTGTGTGTATATACTGATTTTGGGTTAATCTTGACTTCCTGAAGTCTGACTTGTCATCAGTCGAATATATTCTGATATATTCAAATATGCTTAAATATATCTAGTTCTGTTTTGTTTGTTGCCTACGACTTGTTCAATTCATCATTCGCTGTTTCATTTTCTGAAATATGTGACCTCTGATTGAATTTCCTTGACTTTGTTCAAACTGCTACTGATAATTTTCCACATGCCTTGACTTTCTCCATATATATGCTCATGTTGCCTTTGCTTAAGTTTGATCGGATGTCTCCATGTATATGCATACATACATATATGTATGTATATATGTGTGTGATTGCTATGGCTATGCTCTGTCCACCCGAGTGCTTGCATTCTGACTTTGCTTGTATACATGTCAGTATGCTTGTTAGACTTGCTGTGTCTAGTGCAGTTGTATTCTCCAAACTGATAGATGTGTATGTGTATGTGTGTATATATATATATATGCATACATGTGTATATGTGAATGTATCATTGCTGCATGCTCTAATGCCTGGATGTCTCCACTGTTGCATGTTGTTTTCATGTGTGTTCATGCCCGAATTCTTGCATATCCATATGAGCATGTTTATTGAATGCCTGATTGTCGGAATGCCTGAATGCATATCCATATCCATATGTACTGACCATTCCTGTGTTGTTTGTTTATTTCCATGTCCATTACCTTGTAATGTTCGCTGGGTTGATAAACTGGGTGCCTTTGTTATTGTAGTCTCTTTGAAAACTGCTGCCACTTGATAGGATTCTGGTCCATATTTGTCCCACTGGCTTGTTGAGTTTCCATGTTCACTTGCTTGTCCTTTTCAATTGGGCCAAGTTCACTTGCACTTATCTTCGTCTTCAATTTTGGTTGTATGTTGATTTGCTTCGAGTTAAATTGCCCATGTGCATATGCATACTTGATGTTTACTATGTGCATATATGTGTGTACACTTGTGCACTTCATGTTGATTTATGCCCTGTACTTAGCCATGAATTTTGATTTTGCTTGAACATTTTGTATATTTTCATGTAAATGTTGAAATTGAACTTAATCGTTGCTTGGTTCCTGAACATGTCTAAATCTGAGCGTGTCTGGTTGAAGTCTGGTTGCATGTTGGTTGGACCCGAGTATGTCTAAAACTTTAATTGCTTTGACTAGTCTAGTTGAGCTGCTGTCATGTTGTTTTTGCATTGCACTTGAGTTGAATCCAGTCTTGGCTTGAGTTTGACCTTGTGCTCACATGTCCTTGCAATTTTAACAAGCAAGTGTATATCGGTGTGCACGACCTTGTGGCATGCATGTATAGTGATACACTATGCATATCACAAGTTGTTCGCGTATTTTTGACTCTAGTTTGAAATAGAAAGATGAAATAAAAATGATGACGAACAACCCAAATAACTGAGGAAAACAATATTTTCAAACATGCACTTCATTGTGCACTTCAAAATATTTCTTTCTCAATTTTACTGCGTCAATGTTTATTTTGCAGATAGATCAAATGCTGGATACAGGCTGGAACAGAGTTGAAGATCAAATACGAGTGATGAGTGAATATGTAGTGAGGTGAAACTTGTATGTAAAATTGTATAGTGAAAATTGTGTTGTAATTGAAACTTATATTTGGGATTGTGTAAATATAACGAGAGCTTAAATTTATACTATTTGAATTTGTAATAAAGTATTTGTTTGAATAAAATATTTGTTTAAATAAGAATTCCGAGTTATTTATTTTATTCAAAAAATATTTATTTAATTATGTGGAAAAATAAAATAGTACAATAACAAATACATTTAAACGAATATATATATATATATGTTTATTATCATCAAACAAAAATCATACACTAGTATATTCTATAATCTCCCCCTTTTGATGATAACAAACATATATTAAGATTTTGACTCTATTAAATGTGTCTGGTCTTGATGAATTCTATTAGCTCCCCCTATTTGAATACCCCCTACAACAAAGCTCCCCTTTCACATATGCATGAAAAAAAAATGAAAAAAGACAATAAAAACAAATGCAAGGAACCTAGATGAGAATATGCCAATAAAAAATGACTTATTTGCCAAAATCTTAACTTCTCTCCCCCTTTTATTATCAGAAAAAGAGTAACAGTGTTAGATAAGAGTGATAAAGTGATAGACATGAATCACAACATTAATACCTAATCGAGTATAGATATTAAATTTCAAATAAAAAATCAAACAAAAATCATAAATACTTTGTCAGGCGCATATTCCATTTTAGAGTGATAAGGGTGATGTTGGCATAGAAAACCATATAGATGTGTCCATTTATGGTATATTTATGACCGGAATTTTTTTAATACTTACTAACCATGCATAACCGTTAGGACTTTTAAATGAGATTAGTACTATTCTCTATTCTTATTAAAAAAGAATTCCAAGCATCTTCTAACCATGCATAACCGTGAGGACTTTTAAATGGGGTTAGAATCAACTCGCCTATTTCATCCAATTTTGATGTGTTCGATACATGCATAACCGTGAGGACTTTTAAATGAGCATGAAAGCACATAATCAGAGATTTCAAGTAGTTCACCCATGCATATCCGTGAGGACTTTTAAATGAGAGTGAGTACTTTTGGATGATTTTATTGCTAATTAAAAAAATGAATAATTTCCTGTTTAAATACCACATTTTGACATACTATATTGGATTTTGATGAGTGATAGTCGTAGAAATATGATAGGAATAGAGATGGTCATGGAATTTTTACCAACCAAAGTTATTACAAATTTTTTTTAAATTTTTAAAGAAATTTTCTAATTATACTCTCTCAAGACATAATGTATGATCAAGATCAACACTCATCACTTTTTTCAGTCACTATTTATATTTTCGATAATCAATGGGTAGTAAGATTAGTTAACATGGGCATTTAAGATCAAATCCAAAAAATATAAAATCACATTTCTAAAATGCCTAAACTGAGACGAAGTCGACAGAAACTATTTTCTAGAAGGGGTTTTGTAAAAATGTCTGCCAATTGAGAATCAGTTGAATGAAGTTTATGCGGATATTTTTGTTGGAAATGTGATCTCTAATGAAATGATGTCTAACATCTATATGCTTGGTGCGAGAATGATGTACAAGATTATTTGTGAGATCAATTGCACTTTTGCTATCACACATAAGTGGAACTCGTTTAAAATTTAGACCATAGTCTTGCAAGGTTTGTATCATCCATAAGATTTGAGCAGATCAACCGCTTAGAGCAATATTCTATGCCTTAGTGGTAGATAATGCAATACAATTTTGTTTTCAACTTGACCATGCAACTAACGAATGTCCCAACATAAAACACATTCCACTAGTGCTTTTTCTATCAACTAGACTACCAGCATGGTCTGCATATGAATAACCTTTTAACTCAAAGTTATCATTAGTTGGATACCATAGACCAAACCATAAGGTGTGCAAAAGATACATTATAATCATTTTTACTACTTTTAAGTGAGATTTTTTTGGATTTGATTGAAACCGTGCACATAAACAAACATAGAACATAATGTCTGGTCTAGACGCAGTAAGATAAAGAAGTGATCCAATCATACCTCGATATTTCTTTTGATCAACTCCTTACCTTTTTCATCCTTGTCAAGTTTAATTGTTGTGCTCATGGGAGTTTTTGCAGGTTTAGCATCTTTCAATCCAAATTTGTTGACAAACTCTCTGATATATTTTGTTTGAGAGATGAACGTACCTTTTTCACTTTTTTTGATTTGAAATCCTAAAAAGAATTTCAACTCTCCTACCAAGCTCATTTCAAACTTTTCCTGCATGACTTTTTCAAATTTCTCACACAAAAGGTTGTTAGTGGCACCATAAATAATGTCATCAACATATATTTGAATAATCAACAGGTCATCATTTTCGTGCAATAGAAATAATGTGGTGTCTACACAGCCCTTTTTGAACCCATTTTCAAGGAGATAAGTGCTAAGACATTCATACCAAGCCCTAGGGGCTTATTTTAATCCATATAGTGCTTTCTTAAGTTTATATACATGGTTAGGGTATTCTAGACTTTCAAAACCTTCATGTTGTTCAACGAATACATCCTCTTTCAAAATTCCATTAAGAAAAGCACTTTTAATATCCATTTGTCTTAGTTTAAATCCTTTATAACAAGCACAAGCTAACAAGATTCTAATAGATTCTAGTTTTGCTACTGGTGCAAAAGTTTCATCAAAATCAATTCCTTCAGTTTGATTATAACCTTTAGCAACTAACCTAACTTTGTTCCTAATCACATTTCCAGATTCATCAAAATTATTTTTAAAAATTCATTTGGTTCCTACAACTGGATAATCATTAGGTCTAGGTGCTAGAATCCAAACATCATTTCATTCAAATTGATTTAGCTCTTCTTGCATAGCCATAAACCAACTCTCATCATTGAGAGCTGTATCTATGTCTTTGGGTTCAATTTCTGAAATAAATCCACTGTATAGACACAAATCACATAAATTTCTAAAAGAGGAACGAGTTAGAATACCTAGGATTACCTATTACCAATTCTAGAGGATGATCTGCTTTGAATTTCAATCTCTCTGGTTCCATATTTCTTTGGACTTCTTTCATGGTTGCCATTTCTTTTGGATTTTCACTTTCATCTTTTTCGTTCTCCTCTTCGACATCGCTTTTCCTTGTTTCCTTGCTTTGATAATCAATTCCTTCATCAAATTTGTAACGACCCAGAATTTTTGATAATTAAAATTCGAATATTTGATTGATTTTAAATATTAATAAATGAATTTAAGAAGTCGAATAATTTCTTTTTCGAATATTGGATTTAATTTGGTCAATTAAATCGATAATTTAATAGTTGTAATTCCAGAAATAATTGAAATCTGGATTAAATGTGATTGAAAACGATTTGTAAAATTTTATTTAATCATACTGGAGTTATAGAAAGGTTATAGAACTTTTAAAATTGAATTTGGAATTAATCTGTGAAAATTGAATATTTCAATATTTAATTATCGACTGAAAAATAGCCAATTTTCGAACAGTCTTAGAATTGAACGAAACCAGTTCCATTGGATCCGTAACAGTTAGTTATTATCGGATTTCAATTTTCATAGCAATCGAAGTTGTCGTTTGACCGTGGCAGCTCGAAACGCATCGATATCGTTTTAATTTTAAATCGTCGAGTTAAATTAGTCATTTTTCAAAAGGTCTCGGATTTCGACGAAACCAGTTTCATCGGATTCGTAATGTGATATTATTGTAAGATTTCAAATTTCATAATTTTTGGAATTACCGTTTGTCCGGTACGAATCAAAACGCCTCGAAATCGATTTAACCGATTTAATTTTAAATTGATCGTTTAATTTCGTATCTCGCACAGACGATCGAAATAGCTTCCGAAACCTGTTCCATTGCGTTCGGAATGCGGGATAAACCCTAGAAACGCTAGTCACCGCTCGTAAATTGGAGTTCGGAAATTTCGAAATGAATAGTGTTCGTCGGTTCTCTATAAAAGGAACCCTTGCCCTTCATTCAACCCAAACCCTAACTCTCTATCACCGGCCGCCACTAATATATTCAAAGGCCAGAATTTAACGATCTTCCTCCCTCGTTTTTTTTCAATCCACCAACAATTAGAGGGAGTGTTCAACACGAAAGTCGAAGAGCGTGGAGAGGGCGTCACATCCATACGGTGGTGATGTGGTTTCGTGGAGTGGATGGGGAGCTACCGTGGTTCGAGCGTCAGCTGTTCGTTCATGAAAATCGAGGCATCAGGGAGGCCGAGTGCAGCATGGTGGCAGGCGTGGGTCGAGCTCGAGACGAGCTTCGATATGGTATGGTCTTGATCGGGTTTCGTCAACAAATGAGGGGTGCGGCAATTTGAAATCGCGAACGAAGATGGGTATCTCGCGTGCGTTATTGGAATTTGAGTGAGGGAGGGAAGAAGAACGTAGGCGGTCCAGATTGATGAAGCTTGAAACGTGCGGCTGTGATTCGATCTGGGTATAAAAATAAAATAAATTGTAAATGATTATAATATTTAAATTCGTTAAACCTTTAAACTGCGATAACTTTGTCATACATTATCAGAAAAATACGAAACAAGATGCGTTGGAACCGTCTCGACATGTAATACGCGATGCAACTGGATTGGAGTCATTTGGAACTAGTTTGAATTTCGGGTAAAATTAAACGGCCGTTTAATTTTATTCGAAATAAACGCTGGAATCGGAATTGAAATCAAGGTGAGATTTTCTCACTCAAAAATGAAAAGTGGAATTTTCAGTTGTTGATTTGATTGCTATTGGATGTGATATTAGATATAGTAGGGTATATATCTATATATAGCGATATATACATATTGGCATATGTATATATTGGATTGATTGATTTCCCGCCTCGTATAGCGGATGAGACCCTATTGCGCCGTTAGTAAGCGGATTTTATAAAACCTATATACCGCGATAATTCCGTACTGGAGCGGAATTGGTATTGTGCTAACATCTGTGGATGCAGGGAAACAGGTTGGAGGGATCCGACTGGATTCCTCACCGTATTGATTATTTACAGATATTTTGATATATTCTGTTATCATATGATGATATATGGTATTGACTGTTGTGATGGACTGATTGGTGTTGTTGCATCATCGGATTCAGTTTTGGAAATGTAAAAATAACGACTTTTTCTATAAAAGGGGTTTTAAAGTGATTTTTGAAAATATACGTTTTATGGAATTTTTGAATCGATTATAAACGTAAAATTTTAAAGTTATAAAAGTTATAAATTTTTAGTGAAATAAAACCGAAGTGTCGTTATTGAAATAAAAGTCGATTTATTTATAAAATGGTTTAAGTTGGGATTTTTGAATAACTATAAACGATTTGTGTAGGAAGATTTATAAAATTGATATTTTATAAATCAAAATATTGGACTTATAAAACGAATTTTTATAAGTGTTAGAAAGAAGTATAAATGGATTTCATAAGTGAATGAAATTAATAGATTTATAACGTGAAGTTATAAAGTAAATAGATATTGTAGAATAAAAGATTTATAAGAAATTTACTTATAAATTTGACTTTTGCACTTAGATGGGATATAAATAGAAATTGCAAAATGAAATGATTTTGTAAGTTGAAATCGTTATAAAGTACAACTGTGATTTATAAACGTTGTTTTATAAATCTGAAATCACTTATTCTTATAAGTGAATTTTTGAAGTTAATAAAATGAGATTTATAAACCGGAGTTGTTATAGAAAATAGAAAATGGAATTTATAAACGTTGTTTTATAAATTTGGAAACCAATCGATTGAATTTGATAAATTAAATATAGAAGATTATCAAAGGAGATATATTCGCGATTTTGGATAGCGAATTATTATCGAAATAAAACGTGTAGAAAATAGTGAAATGTAAATAGTAAAGTATATTCACGATTTTGGATAGTGAATATATTGTTAAGTAAAATGAACTTGTTTTGGGAAAGCGATATTACAGAAATGAAGTAATTGTTTTAAAAGATGTTTTAAAACGTGATAAGTATCGAATACATAGATTTCAACATTTATTGTTGAAATAGACGTTTTCGAGAAATAAGGAAATGGTGGACTATAACACTGTTGTTATAGTAAATGGTTTCCGAAAGGAAATATTTTTGTATGGTATTGGGATTCATATATCTATCTAAATTCCGAATCCCTATACTAGTGATTTTGAGTCGTCGTAACGATGTTTTACGTAACATTTGTTTTGACTCAAATAAAATGTGTTTAAAGAATGATTTCCTTAAAGAATGAATTTATACTTAATTTTGATTTAAGTATATCGAATATTTTCTAAGTGTTGAAAATAAATAGTTTTGTGAATTACTTATTTTAAATAAGTATGGAAAGGCTTTTCCAATATGAAATGAACTGTTTTGAGATTTTATCTTTTAAAGATAAAATTGAAATGTGGAAATTGATTTGAAATTGTTTTCAAATGGTTAAGTGTGGAAATAATATATCTAGTAAAGATATTTTTGGAAATTAAATAATTTGGAAAATTATTTGGAATCTGATGATGTTGCGCATCTTTATTGATAGTTAAATAACCGACTATCAATAATTACCTTGAATGGTATTTGTTGTGAATTGGATGAGTTTGAATGCCACACTTATTTTGAATAAGCGCTCACTATTCGGGTTAGCCGGGAAAGGACCATGGGGTCGTATAACCCATTCCGAATACGTGATACGTCGTTATGAATCGCATTTGCTGACCGGTGTTGAAGACCGGATATTTTTGAAAACGGAAGGATTACCGTCGAGTTACTCTACATCGGCTGATCTCCGGTTTAGAGGTTTTATCACCCTTAGTGACGGGAAGTCCGGACGTGATTGGAAATTATCCGGATTTGCAAGGGCTTCGTGAGAAGTGCCTTCGGTTCTGTTCGATCCCGGAACAGACTTGTATGGATTGTGTGTCTGACATTACACTTTGAGATATAAAGCTGATTTCTTTCAAATACATATCTGTTGGTGGCGGAGAATTTATTCTCTTAGCTTAACACCCTTCTCTGAGACGTACGAGCTCAGAGGTTATGTAGTTGAAGTTATCAGCGATATATTCACAATTTGGTAATGTGGCATGCTGAGTGTTGCTGTGTGATGATCAGTGTTTGATCATTTGTGATATGATCATTTGTTTGATCATTTATCTTTGTGATCATAGGTTAATCATCTGTTGACCCAAAGCGTGGCTTTTTGAAAAAGCGTAGCTTTGTGGACGAGACTTCGTCAGGGCCTCAACAACCCGGAAATGGTCGAAACAGGAATGTTGCGGCAAGGTTATGAGGGTCGCGCCCTTCAGGGTATGTCATTTCCTTCTGGAAAGGGGTGGTATCATGGTATGGAGCCCAGATACTTACTCATGTGGATACACTTTCTTTATGATGTGTGATGTTGGATATCGAGCGCTCGGATAAAGGTCCCAAAGGACCGGGTGATGACATATTCGTGAGTTACCTGTTACAGGGGTAACCCGGCCTTGTTTGGCAGAGAGCAGTTTGTCTCTCGGGACGTCCAGCCAGAGGCGATCCTATTCGGCAGGAGGAAAGGAAGTTCCTTAGCCTGACCATTTGTTGGAAATCCACCTTCCAAATACGAACTTTGTACGGTATTAGTTGTAGAACCTGCCATTTACTTATGGTGGCGCCCCACTGTTTAGATGGTAGCTATAGTAGGCATAGTTCGGAATGTCTATGCTGGCTAAGATTAATATTATACTTTCGAAATGTTTTTCACACAAGACATTAATAATAATATCCAATGATTGGCGTAGTAAGCATCTTTGACTATCATAAGAAGAAATCTCCTCCAATTCTGCGTTTGCATTGTGTGTGTGGTGGGAGGTCTTATGGTAGTTTCATTTTCCAAAAGCATTGCGAATTTGTTTTATTTTCTTTGTGAAAAATAACTGTTTTACGATCTCACACCAGTCACCATGACTGACTCGGAGTTTATTGTTTCCCTTATAAACTCTGGGTGCCCACAAATTTTCCACACGAGCAGCCTAGAGTTATATTATCAGGATATTCTGGATATTCTGGAGCTTTGGAAGCAAGCTGGATGGCGAGACGTAGTATTTGTATCTGATATATTTATTCTGCTGTGTATTCTGTATGAGGACAAGTTATATAACTGTCCATTGTTGTATATTGACTCTGATGATGATGTGATGTATAAAATGATATAGTTCTTTGATTTAAAGATTATTCATTTATCTATTATATGTTGTTCCGCTGCGAATGTGAGATTCTGATATTGTTTCTGTTTCTGTGTTTTTGTTATTTCTTCTTTCTCTTTTCTTCTGTCTTCTTCTACCTCTTCTTTTTCTCCATAACAATTCGGTTTTCCGGCATTCGATTGCTCGGCAGTTGATATAGTGAATGTATTAATGTCGATTTTCGAGCGACGAAAAGTCGAGTCGTTACATTTGGTATCAGAGCATATGGTTAAGCGACAACCCTGCTCTGTTGGGTGTTACTCATTAGAGATAGAGTCAGTAGTACTCTAGAATGAGTTTGAGTGTAATAATAGATATGAGTGCGTATTTGTTAGTTAATATAAAATTGTTTTATATTGTGATGATTGGTTTGTTGAGTGGTATATGGATTCTGGTCGGTATTGTCCGTACAACTCTATCGATAGGGATCTCTAAACACTTATATAGAACAATTCGGCACAGTATTGTTTTAAATTGGGTAAATGGAATAATTTTACCTCGATTATATTTTATATATAAAGAAATAATTTTTCAGTGTTAAAGTGTATATAATTGATTATTTGATAGTTTGAAAATGTAAATATATACAAGTTAGTTAAAGTTGTTTGAATAAGTAAATGAAAACAACAATTGTGAAAGAGTAAATTGTATAAACCAATGAATTATAATGTATGAAGTTATAATTAAAATGATTTACAATGGTAAAATAATCTTATATGTAAGAAGTGAAATTATGTGCAAAAAGATTTATAAATGTGATTTATGAATAAAAGGAAATTTTTGAAAGAATTTAAGCACTGATTTCACTATTGTTGCTGGGAAATAATAAGGGTGATGACTGCAACATCATCAGTATCATTTTCGAGTTTCTGTGTGATTGATTTGCTACCATAGTAAATTGGAAATTGAGGTTTTGTTGTGATAAACAAATTTGAAAATTAAAGTCCAAATTTAAATATGGTAAATATAAGTGAAATAAGATTTATACTTATGATATGAGATAATAGATTTAACTTTGGTAAAGTTAATGAATTTGAGTAGCATAATGAAATATGATGTGAAATTTAACTAAAAGGAAGTCAAATGTGATATAAATTTGAATGATTGATGAAATTTGATTTTGGTAAAAGGTTAAATGAATTTTGTTAAGAAAAACAAAATCTGAATTGGATTTATAAGTGGAAACTTAAGTTAAGTTGAACAAATGATGTTTGAAATGGAAAATAACTTAAGTGATGTTGAAGTGAAGTTTATTTTGATATCAAAGAAATTAATAAAGTGAATTTATTAAATGAATGTGAACTTGAGTTATATAAAATTCAATTTTATTTGTTAAAATGAATTAGCAATTGAATTAATAAATGGATTGAATGTCAATCAATTGAATATAAATAATTGATATGAAGCAATGAATATAAGTGTTAATTCATTAGAAGCTAAAGGAATTGAATAATTGAATGGAAATCAATTTAATATCAACAAATTGAAACTTAAAGTGTTGAACCAAATTGAATGTAAAGAAATGTAAATTGAATAAATTTGGTTATGATTGGTTATACATTGGTTGTTAGATTGATTGTTAGTTGATTTCGTGTAATTCATTAAGGGTTAATGAAATTGAATCGACAAATTGGAAGCAAAGTGATTAAATTCAAATTGATAATATGTAAATTTGAATAGAAATGAATTTGATTCAAATTGAAAATGAACCAACATGAATGTAAATTAGTGAATGTAAACTAATTGGAAACAAATGAATGAATGTTAGTTAAATCCAATATTAGCAAATCAAATGTGAGTAAATTGAAAACCAATTCAATGAATATTAATGAGAAATGAATGAATATTGATTCGGTATGGATTTGTTGGATGTTTATTGGATGATGATGGTTTGATGGTTGCATTGTTGCTTCTGAATGCATTTGTTGTTTGTTGCATTTGCTATGTTGACATATGTAGTATTATGTTGCTATATGATGTATATTGACTATATTTTCATATCTACATGTTCTCATATGGTTTGTTGAGTGTTTAGTAGGTGCGGATGGCGTTGCTTCGCATTTGGAGCTCGCTTTCGCGCTATATTAGCCGTATACGCTCGCTAAAAATATAATAAGGTACATATCTCGGATTAAATATCGTACTTTTACACTTTTTTCCCTACGGGATGCCTCATCACTTGATGGGATGTATATTTGTGATATATATACACTGTCATTTTTTTCCGGATCGAGCCGCGCAAAGGAGACGCTGGCGAAATTTTCTGAAAATTTAAGGCGTTAGAATATTTTTGAGAAATTTGAAAATTTTGAAAACTAAGTTATGATTTGAAAACTTAGTAAAGATTTTGTGAGAAGTTAACTATGAATTTTGGAGAAGTTAAACACTTAACAGATTTGAAAATCTAATTTGAACGGTTTGTTTTGGAAAGTTAACGGATTTTGTATCTTTTCCTAACTTGTAATTTCGAGGACGAAATTCTTTTAAGGGGGGAAGTCTGTAACGACCCAGAATTTTTGATAATTAAAATTCGAATATTTGATTGATTTTAAATATTAATAAATGAATTTAAGAAGTCGAATAATTTCTTTTTCGAATATTGGATTTAATTTGGTTAATTAAATCGATAATTTAATAGTTGTAATTCCAGAAATAATTGAAATCTGGATCAAATGTGATTGAAAACGATTTGTAAAATTTTATTTAATCATACTGGAGTTATAGAAAGGTTATAGAACTTTTAAAATTGAATTTGGAATTAATCTGTGAAAATTGAATATTTTAATATTTAATTATCGACTGAAAAATAGCCAATTTTCGAACAGTCTCAGAATTGAACGAAACCAGTTCCATTGGATCCGTAATAGTTAGTTATTATCGGATTTCAATTTTCGTAGCAATCGAAGTTGTCGTTTGACCGTGGCAGCTCGAAACGCATCGATATCGTTTTAATTTTAAATCGTCGAGTTAAATTAGTCATTTTTCAAAAGGTCTCGGATTTCGACGAAACCAGTTTCATCGGATTCGTAATGTGATATTATTGTAAGATTTCAAATTTCATAATTTTTGGAATTACCGTTTGTCCGGTACGAATCAAAACGCCTCGAAATCGATTTAACCGATTTAATTTTAAATTGATCGTTTAATTTCGTATCTCGCACAGACGATCGAATTAGCTTCCAAAACCTGTTCCATTGCGTTCGGAATGCGGGATAAACCCTAGAAACGCTAGTCACCGCTCGTAAATTGGAGTTCGGAAATTTCGAAATGAATAGTGTTCGTCGGTTCTCTATAAAAGGAACCCTTGCCCTTCATTCAACCCAAACCCTAACTCTCTATCACCGGCCGCCACTAATATATTCAAAGGCCAGAATTTAACGATCTTCCTCCCTCATTTTTTTTCAATCCACCGACAATTAGAGGGAGTGTTCAACACGAAAGTCGAAGAGCGTGGAGAGGGCGTCACATCCATACGGTGGTGATGTGGTTTCGTGGAGTGGATGGGGAGCTACCATGGTTCGAGCATCAGCTGTTCGTTCATGAAAATCGAGGCATCAGGGAGGCCGAGTGCAGCATGGTGGCAGGCGTGGGTCGAGCTCGAGACGAGCTTCGATATGGTATGGTCTTGATCGGGTTTCGTCAACAAATGAGGGGTGCAGCAGTTTGAAATCGCGAACGAAGATGGGTATCTCGCGTGCGTTACTGGAATTTGAGTGAGGGAGGGAAGAAGAACGTAGGCGGTCCAGATTGATGAAGCTTGAAAGTGCGGCTGTGATTCGATCAGGGTATAAAAATAAAAGAAATTGTAAATGATTATAATATTTAAATTCGTTAAACCTTTAAACTGCGATAACTTTGTCATACATTATCAGAAAAATACGAAACAAGATGCGTTGGAACCGTCTCGACATGTACTACGCGATGCAACTGGATTGGAGTCATTTGGAACTAGTTTGAATTTCGGGTAAAATTAAACGGCCGTTTAATTTTATTCGAAATAAACGCTGGAATCGGAATTGAAATCAAGGTGAGATTTTCTCACTCAAAAATGAAAAGTGGAATTTTCAGTTGTTGATTTGATTGCTATTGGATGTGATATTAGATATAGTAGGGTATATATCTATATATAGCGATATATACATATTGGCATATGTATATATTGGATTGATTGATTTCCCGCCTCGTATAGCGGATGAGACCCTATTGCGCCGTTAGTAAGCGGATTTTATAAAACCTATATACCGCGATAATTCCGTACTGGAGCGGAATTGGTATTGTGCTAACATCTGTGGATGCAGGGAAACAGGTTGGAGGGATCCGACTGGATTCCTCACCGTATTGATTATTTACAGATATTTTGATATATTCTGTTATCATATGATGATATATGGTATTGACTGTTGTGATGGACTGATTGGTGTTGTTGCATCATCGGATTCAGTTTTGGAAATGTAAAAATAACGACTTTTTCTTTAAAAGGGGTTTTAAAGTGATTTTTGAAAATATACGTTTTATGGAATTTTTGAATCGATTATAAACGTAAAATTTTAAAGTTATAAAAGTTATAAATTTTTAGTGAAATAAAACCGAAGTGTCGTTTTTGAAATAAAAGTCGATTTATTTATAAAATGGTTTAAGTTGGGATTTTTGAATAACTATAAACGATTTGTGTAGGAAGATTTATAAAATTGATATTTTATAAATCAAAATATTGGACTTATAAAACGAATTTTTATAAGTGTTAGAAAGAAGTATAAATGGATTTCATAAGTGAATGAAATTAATAGATTTATAACGTGAAGTTATAAAGTAAATAGATATTGTAGAATAAAAGATTTATAAGAAATTTACTTATAAATTTGACTTTTGCACTTAGATGGGATATAAATAGAAATTGCAAAATGAAATGATTTTGTAAGTTGAAATCGTTATAAAGTACAACTGTGATTTATAAACGTTGTTTTATAAATCCGAAATCACTTATTCTTATAAGTGAATTTTTGAAGTTAATAAAATGAGATTTATAAACCGGAGTTGTTATAGAAAATAGAAAATGGAATTTATAAACGTTGTTTTATAAATTTGGAAACCAATCGATTGAATTTGATAAATTAAATATAGAAGATTATCAAAGGAGATATATTCGCGATTTTGGATAGCGAATTATTATCGAAATAAAACGTGTAGAAAATAGTGAAATGTAAATAGTAAAGTATATTCACGATTTTGGATAGTGAATATATTGTTAAGTAAAATGAACTTGTTTTGGGAAAGCGATATTACAGAAATGAAGTAATTGTTTTAAAAGATGTTTTAAAACGTGATAAGTATCGAATACATAGATTTCAACATTTATTGTTGAAATAGACGTTTTCGAGAAATAAGGAAATGGTGGACTATAACACTGTTGTTATAGTAAATGGTTTCCGAAAGGAAATATTTTTGTATGGTATTGGGATTCATATATCTATCTAAATTCCGAATCCCTATACTAGTGATTTTGAGTCGTCGTAACGATGTTTTACGTAACATTCGTTTTGACTCAAATAAAATGTGTTTAAAGAATGATTTCCTTAAAGAATGAATTTATACTTAATTTTGATTTAAGTATATCGAATATTTTCTAAGTGTTGAAAATAAATAGTTTTGTGAATTACTTATTTTAAATAAGTATGGAAAGGCTTTTCCAATATGAAATGAACTGTTTTGAGATTTTATCTTTTAAAGATAAAATTGAAATGTGGAAATTGATTTGAAATTGTTTTCAAATGGTTAAGTGTGGAAATAATATATCTAGTAAAGATATTTTTGGAAATTAAATAATTTGGAAAATTATTTGGAATCTGATGATGTTGCGCATCTTTATTGATAGTTAAATAACCGACTATCAATAATTACCTTGAATGGTATTTGTTGTGAATTGGATGAGTTTGAATGCCACACTTATTTTGAATAAGCGCTCACTATTCGGGTTAGCCGGGAAAGGACCATGGGGTCGTATAACCCATTCCGAATACGTGATACGTCGTTATGAATCGCATTTGCTGACCGGTGTTGAAGACCGGATATTTTTGAAAACGGAAGGATTACCGTCGAGTTACTCTACATCGGCTGATCTCCGGTTTAGAGGTTTTATCACCCTTAGTGACGGGAAGTCCGGACGTGATTGGAAATTATCCGGATTTGCAAGGGCTTCGTGAGAAGTGCCTTCGGTTCTGTTCGATCCCGGAACAGACTTGTATGGATTGTGTGTCTGACATTACACTTTGAGATATAAAGCTGATTTCTTTCAAATACATATCTGTTGGTGGCGGAGAATTTATTCTCTTAGCTTAACACCCTTCTCTGAGACGTACGAGCTCAGAGGTTATGTAGTTGAAGTTATCAGCGATATATTCCCAATTTGGTAATGTGGCATGCTGAGTGTTGCTGTGTGATGATCAGTGTTTGATCATTTGTGGTATGATCATTTGTTTGATCATTTATCTTTGTGATCATAGGTTGATCATCTGTTGACCCAAAGCGTGGCTTTTTGAAAAAGCGTAGCTTTGTGGACGAGACTTCGTCAGGGCCTCAACAACCCGGAAATGGTCGAAACAGGAATGTTGCGGCAAGGTTATGAGGGTCGCGCCCTTTAGGGTATGTCATTTCCTTCTGGAAAGGGGTGGTATCATGGTATGGAGCCCAGATACTTACTCATGTGGATACATTTTCTTTATGATGTGTGATGTTGGATATCGAGCGCTCGGATAAAGGTCCCAAAGGACCGGGTGATGACATATTCGTGAGTTACCTGTTACAGGGGTAACCCGGCCTTGTTTGGCAGAGAGCAGTTTGTCTCTCTTGACGTCCAGCCAGAGGCGATCCTATTCGGCAGGAGGAAAGGAAGTTCCTTAGCCTGACCATTTGTTGGAAATCCACCTTCCAAATACGAACTTTGTACGGTATTAGTTGTAGAACCTGCCATTTACTTATGGTGGCGCCCCACTGTTTAGATGGTAGCTATAGTAGGCATAGTTCGGAATGTCTATGCTGGCTAAGATTAATATTATACTTTCGAAATGTTTTTCACACTATACATTAATAATAATATCCAATGATTGGCGTAGTAAGCATCTTTGACTATCATAAGAAGAAATCTCCTCCAATTCTGCGTTTGCATTGTGTGTGTGGTGGGAGGTCTTATGGTAGTTTCATTTTCCAAAAGCATTGCGAATTTGTTTTATTTTCTTTGTGAAAAATAACTGTTTTACGATCTCACACCAGTCACCATGACTGACTCGGAGTTTATTGTTTCCCTTCTAAACTCTTGGTGCCCACAAATTTTCCACACGGGCAGCCTAGAGTTATATTATCAGGATATTCTGGATATTCTGGAGCTTTGGAAGCAAGCTGGATGGCGAGACGTAGTATTTGTATCTGATATATTTATTCTGCTGTGTATTCTGTATGAGGACAAGTAATATAACTGTCCATTGTTGTATATTGACTCTGATGATGATGTGATGTATAAAATGATATAGTTCTTTGATTTAAAGATTATTCATTTATCTATTATATGTTGTTCCGCTGCGAATGTGAGATTCTGATATTGTTTCTATTTCTGTGTTTTTGTTATTTCTTCTTTCTCTTTTCTTCTGTCTTCTTCTACCTCTTCTTTTTCTCCATAACAATTCGGTTTTCCGGCATTCGATTGCTCGGCAGTTGATATAGTGAATGTATTAATGTCGATTTTCGAGCGACGAAAAGTCGAGTCATTACAAAATTTCACATTGATTGACTCAACGGTTGTTCTCGTCCTTTTGTTGTATACTCTATAAGTTTTTCTTTTGGATGAGTATCCCATGAACATGCCTTCGTCGGCTTTTGCCTCAAATTTTCCCAGTTAATCACCAGTATTGAGAATAAAACATGGACAACCAAATTTTTAAAATATGCAATGTTTGGCTTTTTGTTGAACCATAGTTCATATGGTGTTTTCTTAAGAATCGGCCTAATCATGACTCTATTCATTACATAACAAGCTGTATTTACTGCCTCTGCCCAAAAGGACAAGGGTAGTTCATACTCATTTATTATGGATCTAGCCAAATCTTGTAAGGTTCGATTCTTTCTCTTGACTACTCCATTTTTTTATGGAGTACGTGGGGCAAAGAATTCATGTTTAAATTCATTTTCATCACAAAAATTTTCAAATTCATAATTTTCAAATTATCCACCATGATCACTTCTTAGCGAAATAATGGAAACTCCTTTTTCATTTTGAACTAATTTTGTTAATTTAGTGAAGTATGAGAAAGTTTCTGATTTTTTTGCTAAGAAGTATACCCACGTGTATCTAGAGTAATCATCAACCAATACAAAACAATATCTCTTACCACCTAAAATTGCAATATCGTTAGGTCCAAACAGATCCATATGAACTAGTTCAAAGACTCTAGAAGTACTTACAGTGTTCTTGGCATGAAAAGATGATTTTTTTAATTTTCCCATAGTACATGCTTTACATAGAAATCATGAGATGGTAAACCTCTTACCAAATCTTTTATTTTTAATTTGTTTAATAGATTCATTCTAGCATGTCCTAATCGTCTACGCCATAAGTTTACTTCTTCATCCTTAGCTACCAAACATTTTGAAAGAGTGAAATCATCAAAAGATAGAGAGTATATATTACCTTTCCTCTTACTTGAAAATAATGTTTCTTTTGATGATTGGTCAACAATTTTGCACAAATCAGAATAAAAAACAACATTCATTCCCTTATCACATAATTGACTGATTGAAATCAGATTATGGTGCAGATTTTCAACATATAACACATCGTTTAAGGTAAAAGTGCCATTACCTACTTTACCTTTACCGATAATTTTACATTTATCGTTGTTGCCCATTGTGGATATGCCACCTTTGTACTTCTCTATGCTAAGGAACTTTGATTTGTCGCCCGTCATGTGCTTGGAACAACCAGAATCCAGGTACCACTCTTGTTGTTCCTTAGCCTGCCAACGCACCTACACGAGAAAAGAGTTTAGTGACCTATTTGTTTTCATAGGTCCATGATTGTTAGTGAAAAAAAATTTTGAAAAAAAAAATTTTCACCAAGACAGTCTATGTTTGTTCCTTGTGGCATCCAGATTTGTTTGATTCTAAGGGATTTTACATCAGTGCCTTTAGGAACCCAAATTGGTATGGTTTTCGTGTGTTTGGGTCTATACCAGAAATTGCTTTGATTGTGTCCAATTTTTCCACAAATCGTGCGCTTGGAGTTGACATGATTAGTTTTACTTCTACCTTTTCAGATTGAGTATACCAAAGTCCTTGTCTAATAGTATTAACAGTTTATTTCCCTAATAGCATATTTAGTGATCTTTCTCCTTTGGAGAATTTTCCCTAAAGTTGTAGAGAATTGTTGGACTTGTGACTTGAGAGATTATTTTCATTCAATAACAAAGTGCATCTTTTAATAGAATTTTCTCTCCTAGTAATTCACTTTCTTTCAAAATCAGAATTTCATTTTCAAGCGATTTAATTTTAGTTTCTGATTTTTTATTTCCTCTTCTAATGATGGACACTTATCACACTTAGGGCTCTTATTTCTATAGTTTTGAACCATTTGATCAAGCTAAATATTTAGTTCTATCAAACTATCTTTTTATTATTCAATTTTAGCGTACTTCTCTCTAAGTCTTTAAAAACAGCCATTTACTTCATGAAAATATATAAGTAATTGCGAGTGAATAAGTTTTGATACCTCGCTTGGCTCGTCATCATCGCTGTCACTTGTTTCTCCTAAAAACACAGATTTTCTTTTTCACTCTCACTAACAGTGCTTTCATCATCATCTTCATCACTTTCATCCCAAGTTGCTACAAAACTTCTCCTTTTCGGTTTTTTCCCTTTGCTGAATCGATTTTGAGGACAATTTGGCTTGATATGACCAGGTTTACTGCACTTGTGACAAATGATCTATTGCTTTTCTGAGTTGTCTAGAACTTTGATGATTCTGCTCTTTAGTTGTTGATTTTAGGCTGGATTTCCATATTTGCGGTTCCGCCTTTTGAATCTCTTTATTATCAGTGTCGGTTCAGCTGCTCCTTCATCATCACCATCACCATCATCATTTTCACTTTCCATTGTTCCTTTGAGAGCTATTGATTTCTTACACTTATCTCCTCCTTCACGTTCTTCCTTGAATTTGATTTCTAGCTCATAAGTGGTGAAGTTTCTGATGAGTTCTTCAACTTTAACCTGTTTCAGATCCTTTGATTCTTGAATGGTAGTCACCTTTGCTTCAAAATTTCATGGAAGAATTCTGAGGATCTTTCGGACTATTTCTAGTTCTGTGTATGGTCTTTCTATGGATTTTGATTTGTATACAAGATTAAAAAGTCGTCCATACATTTCTTTAACACTTTCATCCTTTGCCATTGTGAAGTTCTCTTACTTGCTACTAAACATGGCAAGGCGAGATTCTTTCACTTGGGAGGTTCCTTCATGAGTCACTTCAAGCGTGTGCCAAATTTCTTGCGCAGTTAGACAATGTGAGACATGGTTAAATTCAATTTGATCTAATGAACAAATAATAGAATTCATAGCTTTAGCATTAGCAGTTTGTAGTATATTTTCAAGATCTGTCCATTGATCCATAGGTTTATCAACTTCTTGATTATCTACTATTACTGTTAGTGTGCTATATCCCGTTTCAACAATATTCCATGCATCTATGGTTTTCAGAAAAATTTTCATTCTAGTTTTCCAATATGCATATTCACCATTGAACATGGGTTGTCTAGCTATGGACTGACCTTCAGCAAAAGCATTAATAAAAGAAGCCATTGAAAGAAAAAATCAATTTTTTAATAGAAAATGGTTTTTGATCCAAGCTTTGATACCACTTGTAGGATCGTTTTTATAATGACCCACCCTTTTGGACGGTTTAAATCGACGATAAACCACACACGTCAGACTCAAACCATTCAAAAGGGAGGATTGTTATGGGGTAAATAAGAAAAAGAAGAGAAAGAAATAAAACAAACATAGAATCTCACAGCGGAATAACAAAATATAATAATCAAATAACAGTTCATGAAGCTGTTTTACAAATAACATTTGATTACACTTTTACAATACAGATCAGAGTTACATACACAGGAATAAATAAATAAATGCAGTGGAACAACTTGATGCAATTAAAATAATACAATAAATAATAATAATAATATACAAATCTCCATCTTCGTCCTCCAAAAGGCAATCTTCGATTCACTGAAAAGCTCAGATTGACCCGAGCGAATTGAAAAGACAAAACACTTGAGTCAGAACTAAAAGATGTTATGTAATTTAAATCAACAGTAAATAAATATGAGTGTATCGGCATCGGAGATGTTTACGAAATTTTACACCTCCTATCCAGTGTTTAACGTGAGTGCAATAACTTAAGAGATGTTCGGGATTACCATCTCCTAAGGATCCATTAAACTATCTACTATGTAATACAATACGCTATTATAATAGTGTCTACAGTAAAGTAAAGTATTAAAATAGCGTTAAGGCGTTACCCATATCCCCCTTAACACATTTTTATATATACCCATAGTCTATACAGATACAGTAAGCCCCACCAAACTGATGGGATACTCCGGGAGCACTCCATAGGTACGGTACAAACCAAACACGTAATGGGCGTGATAAGGCATGTGACAAGGCACGCGAGGCAATTCCCATGGTAGGATACTGCCGTTTTGCAGATCCGAACTGGTGGTAACGCACAGCAGCTACTACCGCCCACCTCGAAATACACTCCCATAATCAAAATCGAGGGGTGGCCACCAAATCAATCATAAAGTCATAATATGGTATCGAAGAAATGTGTCTGATCGGAGGTGCGACCTCACTTGGCCCGGCATGGCTCCTATTTTAGCCACATCAAGCTGACTCACAGGAGTCCGGGCTACGTAAATACCTCATACAGAATCGTTCACCAAACCATCTTGCTTCATTTTGGAATCTCCACCATGTACACAGTTGTTAAAGTGGTTTTCGGTATTGGCAGAGAGTATGACAATATCCGATCCCGGTCTCTTTAACAACCAAACGCTTATTTCACATCGGATGGTTCTTTTAAATTTCCAAACCAATTCATAATTGATATCAAAATATCATATTCAATTCAAACCATATCACTTTCGAAATCATATCGACCAAATAGGTTAAGTCCTCATTTCAAAATCATCATATTTAATCAAATATGTCATTTAAATCCCAACTTAGGTTACAACATCATTTAACCGTATTCGCTTTTAAATCAAGGATTTAAATATAGACAATCCCACTTTACAAAGTCTGAAATTTTGAAAATAGTTTAGATAGTTATAAAAAGTTTAAATAGCTTCGCATAGTTTAAAATAAATTTTAAATAGTTAAAATGCTCTAAAATAGTTTAAAAATAGATTAAAATAGTTTAAATGGATTTAAGATAGTTTAAATAGATTTAAGATAGTTTAAAAGATTTAAATAGATTAAATAGATTTAAATAGATTTAAAATAGATCAAATAGATTTAAAATAGATTAAACAGATTTAATATAGATTAAATAGATTTAAGATAGTTTAAATAGATTAAAATTAGATTAAATAGATTTAAAATAGATTAAATATATTTAAAATAGATTAAATTGATTTAAAACAGATTAAATAGATTTAAAATAGATTAAATTGGATTAATTAGTTTAAAATAAGTAAAAATAGGTTAAATTGGATTAAATAGATTATAATAGACTAAAATAAATTAAAATAGTTTAAATTGGTTAAAATAGTTTTAAAATAGATTAAATTAGTTTAATAGTTGAAAATCTTAATAGTCGGGATTTTTTTCAAAATGATATATTTTTAAATAGTTTATATTAAAATAATAGATTTGAAATTAACATCAAATTTAACTATTTTTTCCATTTCAACAAATCTGGACCATATCCACCAGGCAAGTCGCCTGTCTCCTACGCACCCCTCATGGCCACGCGACCTCTGATCGAAGCCCCAAAATACTCAGCCGCCGCCATTAGTACTAACCGTAGTTGAATTGTTCGAGGTGATCTAGTTGTTGAACTGACGAACGACCAACACCGATGCACTCCCCTCGACCATCTCTACGCCGTAGCACTTTCGAATCAACGATCCACTGACGTTGATCATAACCCGATGAACGGCCGAGAATTGTTCCCCAAATTCTGGACACACAGAGACTCGAAGAACGAAATGTAGATCTAGATTGCGCTCTTCGAGAGCTTTCCAATGATATATAATATGATGGGGTTTGGAAAGTTTGAATTTTGAAATTAATTTTGAAATTGGATTTCGGGTTTTGAATTGGAATTTGTTTCTGCCATTGAAGAAAGGAGCAGACAGAAGTTGATGTACGTACAGGAATAAGAAATAGAAAGACTGCTAGGGTTAGAACAAAACTATTTATATAGACAAGGCCCGATAAGAAAATGAACATGTATCGAATTGGTTCAAATGACAATAACGACCCGAAAAGCCCGTTCCATCTCCGAAACGAAAGTAGGTCATCCCATATATCAAAATAGATGTTTTCGATATTTTTAAACTCAATGGAACAGGTTTCAAGTCCTAATTCCTTTTTATGAAGATTAAAATCAGCTTATTTCAAATTGATTTCAATAAATTGATTTCTACGCGTTTCGAGCCCGCACGATCAAAAGACAAGTTCGATCGCTACGAAACTTGAAATTTTACAATAATTCATCGTTATGGATCCGATGGAACTGGTTTCGCCGAAATCCAAGACAGTGGCCAAAATGGCTATTTTCACATTAATTAAATAAATTATTATTAAATTAATTAAATCACCTTTCAATTCAATTTTTATAATTAACAAATTTCATCATTTCTAATTACACAGAAATTAACAATCTTTTTAAACCAATTTCCCATGTCAATTTCAATATTAATTATAGCACTAATTACAATGTTTAATTTCAATTACAAGAAATTCATTTATTATAATTTAAATTCCAATAATTTGATTAAATTTGATTTCAATCTTTTTATTCAATCAATCATTATCAAATGGATATAATTAACATTGGTTTACATTTATTACATCAATATTCTACAGTTATCATTTTAATTCACATTAATTGCAATATTTAATTGGATTTATTGTAATTGATTTTCAATTTAATTTAAATGGATTAAATACAGAATGATAATTTAAGCAATTATTATTCATTAATAATTCTAACACATTTCCAAGTCTATTGTTTACAAACAAAAGAAAATGGATTCACATACTGATTAATTATTCTATATAAACCAATTTCAATTAATTACGTAAAACTTTACCATTTATATACAACATTTGGTTTTTTTACTTATTTACACTTTATAGCCAAATATAACTTCCTAATCATTCCAATTAATTGGAATTACAATAAAATAGTTATCCATTACCTTAAATTAACATACTAACATTTCATTCTAGTTATTTTCTTATTAATAAATCACAAATTTTTATTTCTTCTAATATTAAATTACAAAATCTTATTAAATTCAATATTTTAATTATCGGAAAATTACGGGTCGTTACAGTTTTCACCCTAGAGGGAGGTGAATAGGGTCTACTAAATATCGATGTAGAAATAAAAATAAAAACAGAAAGTAATGTAGTAAAGATCACACACAGTTTTACCCAGCTTCGACAAATATTTGCCTACGTGATGCCCATAAGGTTTCTACTAGAAATTAAGTAATCAGACGCTTACAAAAACACGTAAACTTCGATACCTGCTAACTTGATTAACCTAACTCTAAGCTCAAAACCCTACCACAACTCAGCCACTGAGTTGCGAATTCTCAAACTACGCCCCCTAGTTTGTACCTAGTTACACAACTAGAAATTTAAAAAAATTTAAAAGAGAAAATTACAAATAAAAATAAAGCTAAAACACAAAACCCTATATTTATAACTAAAGCCCAATACACATAAAAAAGTGGCCCAAGTAACATATAATAAGAGAGAAGACTATCTCCCTTATTTTTTTTAGTTTGTGAAATCTTTTTGACCGATTTCTTCTTCAAAATTAGGGTTTCTTCCGAATTGAAGCTACCGCTTTATAAATCCAATCAAATCCTTTTTCTCGTTTGCAGATGATTGCTCTGTTCGATTTAATGGAGATTTAGTGTTGTAGTTGCATCCCCGTCGAGTTGATATTAATTAATTGGTATGCATTTTTCCCTTCCTGAATTTTTGCTCAATCTCGACTTGATCTCTTCTCCCAATGATGATACGGGTTTAAATATGGATAAAATCCCAAAATTTACATTTGCGTTGTTTTGATTTGAATTCTTCGTGATTTTAGTACTTGCGTTGATTTCTGATCGAATGATCTTTGAAGTATGACTTGTTCATCTTTGACCTGATCATCCTTCGATTACAGCTTGGCATTTGAATTTGAGATATATATACACACACCGATTTTAGGTTAATCTTGACTTCCTCAAGTCGGACTTGTCCATCGGTCGAATATATTTCTGATATATTCAAATATGGTTAAATATATCTGGTTCCGTTTTTTTTGTTTCCTACGACTTGTTCAATTTATCATTCGCTATTTCATTTTCTGAAATATGTGACCTCTGATTGAATTTCCTTGACTTTGTTCAAACTGCTACTGATAATTACCCACATGCCTTGATTTTCTTCATTTATATGATCATGTTGCCTTTGCTTAAGTTTAATCTGATGTCTCCATGTATATATGTAACGACCCGTATTTTAGGTCATCAAATTTGAATATTTAATTAATTTAAATATCCGGATTTGAGTAAAATTATAATAAAATCTAAGTTTCAAATTATGGATTTTTGATAACATATTTTTAATTTTATTTTTAGAATTTCTTCCTAATTTTTAATTTGGAGAATAATTGAATTTCCGTTTGACGCTTTTTACGGCAAACGTCGGTACTTTTGAAACTTCACAGAATAAATTAACTTGTCTATACTATTGTCGTTTTATGATCATCTCACATTATTATGCGTGATTGTATTTTTATTTTCGTCGTTGACTTTTCGTACACAAACGTGATTTTTGTGCAGCGTCGGACAACAAAAAAAAATTATAAAAATAAAACACATAAAATTATACACGCAACCCTCTTTTCTCGTCAGATGTTTGTACTTTTTGTTCCTTTGGTAGCTTGCAGTTTTGTGGCTGCATTTAATGTGTGGATTAAAGGGTTGTACATTTTTCAGAGATCTTTACCTATAAATTTATGTTACATTTATGAATCTATCACTTATGCACGCAACATATGTTCTTTGAAAAAAAAATGAATAACCAGGCAAGAATTTATTACCTGTCCTTGTATTTTGTTATTAACTGGATATCACATGTTTTCTTAGCTATTAGTATTAGCTTATTTCTTTAATATATATATCCTAGCACGCATGGAGAGAAAGAGGAAAAAAGCATTTCTTCTTCTTTGCACAAACATTTCCATTTTGCAAATGTGACACACAACAAGCTATTTTCTCTTCCACCTTCTCTCTTTCACTTTCTCTAATAATTCCAATAACTCTCTCCACACTAAGAATGTAACAACCCGTATATTTGGACCATTTAAATTGACAATAATCCACACATGTCAACTTAAATAATACAAAACACGAATCATTATGGGATTATAAATACATAAATGTAAATGAGAATCAATACAACATCACAGAACAGTCACAGAATAATGCAGCGGAAAATACATCGTCATAATAGCAGTTCATGAAGCCACTGTATAATATACAACAATGTCTTAACATCAAGTGACTAATACCAAAAATGTCCAACAGACTAGGACATCAATACAGGAATAAAAATAGACTGATAAAGATAAATGCTAAGCCTTCAGCATCTTCAACCAACCTTGATCAGCAACTGGATAGCTACAAACTGACCCGAGCATATGCAAAAGAAACACTCGAGTCAGGACTCAAAATCTTATGCAATTAAACCAAGTGCAAGGGAATAGTTCATAACTTAAAGATGGATAAAATAACATCTCTAAGGATCCGATAAACTATCTATATATACAATAGAATACGATAGATAGATAATGGCTAATCAGTAAAGTACGATATTAAAATAGTGTTAAGTCATGGCCCATACCACCCTCAACACATTTTTATTCCCAAGAGCATATACAAGACCGTAGTTTCCCCAAAACCGGAAGTCACCAGAGGGCAATCCATATACTAAGGTACAAATCAAAATGTAGTGGTCGCGAACAGGATAATCAGTATGACAAGGTACATGAGGCGATACCAACTAGGATACTAGTAGTTGCGTGATCCGGACTGATGTTGAGCATAGCAGCTACTATCTCAACACCGTGAAACAACACTCCCAAATCAAGGGGTGCACCCAAATCGAATCACAAAAGTAATAGATATGGTATCGAAGAAGTGTGTCCGCTAGAGATGGCGATCCTCAATGGCCCGGCGCGGCTCCTGTTTTAGTCATGTCAGGGGTCGTCCAAATATCGTTCTCTTTCTTCAGTCAACGCGTTCACCAAACCATCCACTTCATTCTGGATCAACACTTCGCGTGTAATAGTTATTAAAGTGGTTTTCGGTATCGACAGAGAGTATGTCCATATCCGATCCCGGTCTCTTTAATAACTACGTATTTATTACCCAATGGTCGGTTAACTTAACGTTTAAACAAATCAAAGTCCAAAAGTCAAGGTGCAAATTTGACTTCCAAATTTTGACATTTCACGATTAAATTTATTTCGGGTATTTAAAATCATATTTCCAAATGAAATCTGTAGTTCAAACATTTGAGTTAACAATATAATTAAGTATTCGAGTTAAATTTAATAACTCACATATTAAATTTAGTTCAAAATCAATTAATTCGAATTTTACCAGTCAATTAAGTTCGAATCGTTAAATCAAATTCTATTTATCTTAATTCATATTTACATTCATCGTTACATTAAACATATTCATAAATTTGATTAAATCAATTTTCTTAAATTTAAAATCATTTACCTTTAAATTGTCGCTAAATTCAATTCATAAACTTTAGTTAGTTTCGTATTCCATTTTAAGTAAAAATTTCCTAAATCTAAATTTATTTATAACAAGTTCAAATCTATTTAATTTAAAACTCAGTTTAAATCTAAATCTACCAATTTAATAATTTAAATTATTAAATTCTAAACTCACTTGTTTTAAATCTTATTTCAATCAAATTCTCCAATTCATTTTTCTTCAATTAAATAGATTTATTAATCCGTTCAATCTAATCCATTAATTTATTCCAATTAATCCATTAATTTATTTCAATTAAATCCATTAATTCATTTTTATTAAATCCATAATTTTATTTCAATTAAATCCATTAAGTCGTTACTTGATTTCCAAACAAATTATTAAGTTCATATCTTAATTTCAAATAGATTTCAATTTCAAAATAATTTATGTTGACCAATCGGGTTTCTTATTTTTAATTGTCTATCCTAGGCCAAGTTATTTAAGTGGGTATTTATCATTTCAACCCGATATCATTCAATATAAAACAAGGCATAGCAAAGGGAACTTGCAGTGTGATAACTGGGATGGTGTCAAAGTAAATAAACAAGCAATAGCAACCATACATAACAAATTTTACAATTTATTCAAATAATCCCGAAATAACCCTATTAACTTACATTTGTTATTATGCAAATTAATACAATTATTCCTAGAATCCTACGGATTAAAGATTATCACATTTATATTTTTTTACTTGGTGTCCGTTATCAAATTTCTACATCAATCGTACTTATCAATTTTAATGTCACTATTATTTACTCTAATTAACATCGTATTACAGTTCAACATGTTTAAACAATATATGGCGTCAAACTTTTAGAAATTAACAATTCATTTTTCCCAAATTTTAACAATCAACAATTTAATATCCAGATTAATATTAACAACATTTATCACTTGATTATCATAGCACAATAGATTGAGTCGTGAATATAAAATATTCACCTTTCGTGGTTGGAGAAGATGGCGTGGCACGAAGATGAATAGATAAAATAGACTCTAATAGGCACGACGCAAAACGAACACAACTGTAATCAAACAAATAATTAATCAATAATTTGTTTATTGCAATATATCGATCGAAAATATATAAAATCATACCAATCGACGAGCAAGATAGATTCGACAAGCGGGATGGAAATACTTATACTTTCGGATCAATAGCAGGAGCTGAAACAACATAGCCACAGTATGTGAGCAACCCAACATTCAAAGTATAACTGTTATATAATAACAGTTATATATATCTACTGATATATATAAAACAGATGCACAGAGAAGAAACAGATGCACAGCAGAATTCCGGCCACTGCGAGGCACAATGGGCGGAGCGAGGTTGGGACAGCGGAGGGCAGACGACTGGTGTTGGCGGGGCGTGTGCGTGCAGTGGGTGGTCTGGGCGCTGGGCGAGGCTGCTGGTGGTGGCATGGGGCGGAGACGGAGGCAGGGGTGCGGTGGGTGGTCTGGTGGGTTCGACGCGCAGGCGGAGGGTGGGCTGGGGTTGGTGAGTGCTGGGCGTTGTGGTGGGGCAGTGGGGCGGAGGGCTGGCTGGGCTGGCGGAGCGGTGGCTGGAGGCGGTTGCATGGGCGGGGTGGAGTGGGGCAGGCGGACGAGTGGGGTTGGCTGGGGACGTGGGTGCGGCGGGCTGGGGACGTGGGTGGCCGAAAGTGGGGCGGAGGGTGGGCGCGTGGCGCGGGTTCTGGCAGTGGGGTGCAGGCGGAGGAGCGGCATGGGCGGAGGGAGGCGGAGCGGGGACGGAGGGAGGCTGGGGTGCTGGGCGGAGGCCGGTAGTGGGCGAAGGGAGAGGTGGTGGGGTGGCATGGGCAGGCGGGTGGCAGTGGTGGCGGGCTGGTGAGCATGCATGGGGAGGGGAGGAGTGTACGTATGCTCTTCTCCAAAAAATAAAATAAAGTAAAGTAAGGAGAGGAAGAAGGAAAGGAGTGCAGAGGAGAGAAGAATGTTACGTACCAAAGAAAAGCATTGCAATTAATGAGGTGAGCTGTAGCAGAGGATAGCAGATATATACAGAGAGGTTTACAGTCCCCGTGCAAATCAAATGATGATTTGTCACAGTGCCTATTGGGTTTCTGAAGGGTCATTTGAATTCTGAGCGGAAAAAAAAGTAGGGTAGCGGTTTGTGTGGCGTAACGGACCAGTTTGTACTCCCTTAACCAATTAATAGCTTGCAACGCCAAACTCCGATTGACCCAAACAAATATACCATTTTGCTCAGTGCGACGAGGCGGACACAACGGTATGAAGATATAGGTGGTTTGACATTGTTTGCGAAGTGGCGAATCTTATTAACCATTTGCACGAGTGAACATTTTTACTAGCAATTAAAAGCGAAATTTGACGAAACGAAATGCGCCGCTATGATCAGAATATTTTTCTTATGCAACATTGTGAAAAATATTTGGGTTCGGACGATAGAAAAGTTACACATAAAATTAAAACTAATATGTAAATTTGACGAGCGAAATTTACTACAATATTTTTCGATGAAATTTGGCGTACACCTATGTCTATCTAGGCGTATTCCAAATGTGAAGTTTGAACGGTAACGGAAATCGTTTGTGAATATTTGAAATTCCTATTACGGGGAATGTATCAAAACACCGAAGAATAAGATCGACGGAGCTAAAGATGTCCGAATTTTGAAAAACGAAAAATGACGCCTTTGTCAGAAAATGATTTAGAATTTTTCTATGTAAAAATATTTAGGTTCGGAAGATAAAAATTTCACGCTTTAAAATGAACTGATGTGCAGTAAAACGCGCACGAAGTTTACTGCGGTATTTTCCGACGAAACTTTACCCATCTCTACAATCATCTAGGCGTAATTTAGAAACAAAGTTTGGACGTTGATTGAAATCGTATGGAAGTTTCACGTTTTATATTAAAATAACGGTTCTAAATTTTTTTAAATTGGGTCGGAATTTCAGGGTCGTTACATTCTCCCCTACTCAAGACTTTTCGTCCTCGAAAAGGAACAAAGTAAAGAGTGGAAGAACAGATAACAAAGATACAATGGACTCAAAATAGATCATTGAATATAGTAAAGAGTATAGATGGAATTTACCTTCAACAAACAACTCTGGATTAGAATCCCGGATACTCTCCTCGGTTTCCCAAGTGCAATCACGATCATCGGGACTCCATTGGATTTTGACTAGGCTAACCGACTTCCTTCTAAGTTGCTTTGTATCCCTATCAATAATACAAAGTGGTCTCCTCTCTATAGTCAAATCCGACTCAATATCAACCTCATCTAACTGAGCAATAGGAATGGTCATGGATGGATCGTGTACAACCTTCCGAAGATGTGATACATGGAAGACGTTGTGCACGCCCTCAAACTTCTCCGGTAGTGCAACTCTGTAGGCTAGTGTACCAATTCTCTCAGTGATAGTGAATGGTCCAACAAATCTAGGAGCGAGCTTCCCTCTACGACCAAATCGAATAACATTCTTTAAGGGTGATACCTTAAGGAATACCTTATCCCCAATCAGGAATTCTAAATCTCTTCTACGCCTATCAGCATAGCTCTTCTGTCTATCCTGTGCGGTCTTCATTTTCCTTCTGATTTCATTGACCTTCTCGGATGCTTCTATAATCATATCCGGGCCAAGAATTAATCGATCACCAGGTTCAATCCAACAAGCTGGCGATTTGCATGGCCGTCCATATAAAGCTTCGAACGGTGCCATATCGATACTTGCCTGAATATAAAGGTGGTAAAATTTCAATTCAAATTTACTTATTCAATTTGAAATTTTGATTTACCTGATAGCTGTTATTATAAGTGAATTCAACCAAATGGAGATGGTCTTCCCAAGATCCACCGAAGTCAATAATGCAGGCTCGGAGCAGATCTTCTACAATCTGATTCACCCTTTCAGTTTGGCCATCCGTTTGAGGATGATAAGCTGTGCTCAGATTCAGTTTAGTGCCCAAGACGTCCTGAAATGCCTTCCAGAATTTACTAGTGAATAAAGGGTCTCTATCGCACACAATACTAGATGGAACCCCATGGAGTCTAACAATCTCTCTCATATATATCCCGGCCAAACTCAAAGCAGTACGAGTGGTCTTAACCGGAATAAAGTGAGCAGATTTTGTCAACCTATCAACAATCACCCATATACTCTCATTACCTTTTCTAGTCCTCGGTAATCCATCAATAAAGTCCATAGAAATCTGATCCCATTTCCAACATGGAATCTCTAGGGGTTGAAGTAATCCTGCAGTCTTCTGGTGATCGGCCTTAACTTGTTGGCAAGTGGTGCATCTACTGACATATATAGAAATATCCCTCCTCATCCCACTCCACCAATATAAACGCTTCATATTTCGGTACATCTTAGTGACACCAGGATGAAATGAAAGTGATGACCGATGGTTTTCTCTAAGCACTTCTTGTCTCAATCCATCGACATTAGGGACGCAAATACGATTGTCAATCCTCAAAACTCCATTACTATCTATCTATGCTCCCACTTTACTGTCGGTATTTCCAACTCTACCAAGCACTAACTCCTTCATGCGATAAAGCAAGGTGTCCTCATATTGTTTGTCCTTGATGCGATCCATAAGAGATGGGGAGATAACAAGCTGAAATAGCATGCCTTCTACAAGATTACAGCATGACAATGCTTTGCTACGGCTCAAAGCATCAGCTACAACATTTGCTTTCCCAGGAGTATAATTGATATCGAGATCATATGCAGCTAAGAATTCAAGCCATCGAACTTGTCTCTGGTTCAAATCCTTCTGAGAAAAGATATATCTCAAGGACTTATGATCGGTGAATAACTCAAATTTAATTCCCAAAAGATGATGCCTCCACAGTTTCAAAGCAAATACAACTGCAAGAAGCTCTAGATCATGAGTTGCATAGTTTACTTCATGGATCTTCAACTGGCGGCCAGCATAAGCAATAACCTTTCCGCTTTGCATAAGAACAGTGCCTAAACCTTCTCGGCAAGCATCTGTATAGACAGTTAATTCTTCACTTCCATCGATTACCGCAAGAACTGGAGCTGAAGTTAACTTACGCTTCAATTCATTAAAACCTGATTCGCACTTCTCACTCCAAATAAACTTGACATCCTTTCGGGTTAAGGCAGTGAGTGGGGCAGAAATCCGGGCAAAGTGCTCAATAAATCTACGATAATAGCCGGCCAAGCCCAAGAAGCTACGGATATCAGTAGGAGTTTTGGGAGTCTCCCAATCTTGTAGATAAATTTCAAATTAGAAAGGGATAAGAGGAATTGAATAGAAATAGCGAATAGGATAGAACTTACATTGATTACGGCGATCCTAGCTGGATCGACCGAAATCCCATTTTCAGAAACTATGTGGCCCAGGAATCTCACTTCGTCTCGCCAGAAGTGGCATTTAGAGAGATTGGCCTTAAGTTGATGATTTCGGAGAGTTTCCAGAACATAAGCAAGGTGTGTCTTGTGCTCCTTCTCGTCTTTGGAGAAAACGAGAATATCATCAACGAAAACAAGAACAAACTTGTTAAGCACATCATGGAAGACTCGATTCATCAAGTCGACGAAATAAGCAGGTGCGTTGGTCAAACCGAATGGCATAACCAACCATTCATAGAATCCGTTCTCCGTACGGAAGGCTGTCTTATGAATACTATCTTCTGCTACTCTGAGTTGGTGGAACCCAGTGGCAAGATCAAGTTGGGAGAAAACTTTAGCTCCATGGAGCTGATCAAATAAATCATTGATGCGAGGCATCGGATAGCGGTTCTTGAGAGTGTGTTTGTTCACTTCCCTATAATCAACACACATGCGAAGAGACCCATCCGATTTGGTGACAAATACAACTACGGCGCCCCATTCAGAACGACTTCTCCTAATCAAACCTTTAGCAAATAGATCATCAATTTGAGTTTTAAGTTCAGCTTTTTCTTTAGGAGCCATTCTTCTGTGAGGAAGAACTACGGGAGTAGCTCCAGGAATAAGGTCAATGCGGAAATCGATCTCCCTTTTTGGCGGTAGAGAGTTGACCTCTCCAAATACATCGGGAAATTTTTGAACAATTGGGGTAGTACTAAGATCATCCGGGTGAGCATCAAGAGAAAATATGAAGCTTCCGGCATATTTCTGCGGTGATTTGCATTCAATGACAAGCGGTAGGCCCTTGTCATTGACTAGAGAAACAGAACGGGCCTTGCAAGAAATAACAGCATCGAATTTCCTTAACCAATCAGCACCTAACAAGATGTCAAATGCTGCGAAGCCAAGTACATAAAAATCCCAAGTGAAACGGTATCTTCCATACAAGAGCACAACCTCTTTACAAATTCTACTGAGGTTGGCAAGTCCTCCAATAGGGTTGGAGACGCATAAGGAAGTAGTAGCAAGAGTAGGTTCTAAGTTGAGCTTATTGCAAAGATCAATAGATATGAAACTATGAGAAGCACCAGTATCGAATAATACCCTAATAGGTAAATCATGTAATGAAAAAGTACTTCGTAAAGTACCTTGGTCATCCTGAGCAGGCGGTGTAGGAGTGGTGATAGCAAATACTCCAGATGGTGTGCCACGCTTATACAGTGGGCAGTCTTTCTAGAAATGACCAGGCTGGAGGCAGACATAGCATAAGTCTTTCCTAGTCGTAGAAGGTGGTGGGACAGCAGCTCCGGTAGATGGACAACTATTAGCATAATGGCCTTTCTTATCGCATTTGAAGCAAGTGATATTAGCAAGGTCGATTGGGCTTTTCTGAGCATATCCCAATCCTGTAGTCTTTTGCCAAGCTTTCTTTTGTTGATCAAAGTTCATCTTCCTCTTCCCGAGCTGGCTAGAGGAGGGCTGAGTAGGAGCAGCCTTGGCAGTAGGTCCCCTAGGCTTTGCCTCATATCTAAGAGCATAGTCAACAAGCTCTGTGAAGGTGCAGTGAGTATGGCCAGTAAGCAAGTCATAATACTCTGGTCTAGCTCCCAAAATGAACTTCTCGTTCTTTAGAAGCGGTGTATCAATCAATCCCGGGCCGAACTTGGAGAGTTCGTTGAATTTCCTCTCGTACTCCGAAAAAGTCATACTGCCCTGCTTAAGATCCATAAAAGCTATATAAAGTTGGGTTTTCCCAGCCGCGGGCATCCATTGTGCCGAGAAAGTATCCCTAATCAAAAGATAGGCAAGATGAATAACATTCTAAAGATTAAAAGAAGAATTTAGACTACGAAATCCAAATAATTTTATACCTAAACTGGGCCCAAGTGATGGTATTCTCCTCGATACGAGAAGTAACTGATTCCCACCAATCTTGCGCGGCATCCTGAAGTTGCCAGGCAGCAAGCTGACGCTTCTGAGCATCAGTGATCTCTAGACCGGAAAATATCTTCTCTAAACCTTTAAGCCATTACTGAGCCTCAATAATGTTCTCGGATCCAGAAAACTTAATACCTCCCAGCTGTGAATACTCCTTACTAAGAATGGTGAATTTGACAGGAGCTGGAGCGACAGGTGCAGCCTGAGCAGGACCATGGCCCCTTCCTCCTCTATGGTTTCCTCTGGTACCAATCCTGAAATACCAAAGGGATTGTTAAAACCAAAGGATAGAAAATCATAGAATTTTTAAGGAAAGTCTAATCAATGAATCAAAGAATTTTGACATGGAAGGATTTGGATATTGAATCGATTCTCCTCATTCTAGGGTATTGCTACCCTATCTCTAATGAGTTTATATATAATCCCAAACTAAGGTTTTTAGGGAAACCTGAGCTCTGATACCAACTGTAACAACCCGTATATTTGGACCATTTAAATTGGCAATAATCCACACATGTCAACTTAAATAATACAAAACACGAATCATTATGGGATTATAAATACATAAATGTAAATGAGAATCAATACAACATCACAGAACAGTCACAGAATAATGCAGCAGAAAATACATCGTCATAATAGCAGTTCATGAAGCCACTATATAATATACAACAATGTCTTAACATCAAGTGACTAATACCAAAAATGTCCAACAGACTAGGACATCAATACAGGAATAAAAATAGACTGATAAAGATAAATGCTAAGCCTTCAGCATCTTCAACCAACCTTGATCAGCAACTGGATAGCTTCAGACTGACCCGAGCATATGCAAAAGAAACACTCGAGTCAGGACTCAAAATCTTATGCAATTAAACCAAGTGCAAGGGAATAGTTCATAACTTAAAGATGGATAAAATAACATCTCTAAGGATCCGATAAACTATCTATATATACAATAGAATACGATAGATAGATAATGGCTAATCAGTAAAGTACGATATTAAAATAGTGTTAAGTCATGGCCCATACCACCCTTAACACATTTTTATTCCCAAGAGCATATACAAGACCGTAGTTTCCCCATAACCGGAAGTCACCAGAGGGCAATCCATATACTAAGGTACAAATCAAAACGTAGTGGTCGCGAACAGGATAATCAGTATGACAAGGTACATGAGGCGATACCAACTAGGATACTAGTAGTTGCGTGATCCGGACTGATGTTGAGCATAGCAGCTACTATCTCAACACCGCGAAACAACACTCCCAAATCAAGGGGTGCACCCAAATCGAATCACAAAAGTAATAGATATGGTATCGAAGAAGTGTGTCCGCTAGAGATGGCGATCCTCAATGGCCCGGCACGGCTCCTGTTTTAGTCATGTCAGGGGTCGTCCAAATATCGTTCTCTTTCTTCAGTCAACGCGTTCACCAAACCATCCACTTCATTCTGGATCAACACTTCGCGTGTAATAGTTATTAAAGTGGTTTTCGGTATCGACAGAGAGTATGTCCATATCCGATCCCGGTCTCTTTAATAACTACGTATTTATTACCCAATGGTCGGTTAACTTAACGTTTAAACAAATCAAAGTCCAAAAGTCAAGGTGCAAATTTGACTTCCAAATTTTGACATTTCACGATTCAATTTATTTCGGGTATTTAAAATCATATTCCCAAATGAAATCTGTAGTTCAAACATTTGAGTTAACAATACAATTAAGTATTCGAGTTAAATTTAATAACTCACATATTAAATTTAGTTCAAAATCAATTAATTCGAATTTTACCAGTCAATTAAGTTCGAATCGTTAAATCAAATTCTATTTATCTTAATTCATATTTACATTCATCGTTACATTAAACATATTCATAAATTTGATTAAATCAATTTCCTTAAATTTAAAATCATTTACCTTTAAATTGTCGCTAAATTCAATCCATAAACTTTAGTTAGTTTCGTATTCCATTTTAAGTCAAAATTTCCTAAATCTAAATTTATTTATAACAAGTTCAAATCTATTTAATTTAAAACTCAGTTTAAATCTAAATCTACCAATTTAATAAATTAAATTATTAAATTCTAAACTCACTTGTTTTAAATCTTATTTCAATCAAATTCTCCAATTCATTTTTCTTCAATTAAATAGATTTGTTAATCCGTTCAATCTAATCCATTAATTTATTCCAATTAATCCATTAATTTATTTCAATTAAATCCATTAATTCATTTTTATTAAATCCATAATTTTATTTCAATTAAATCCATTAAGTCGTTACTTGATTTCCAAACAAATTATTAAGTTCATTTCTTAATTTCAAATAGATTTCAATTTCAAAATAATTTTTGTTGACCAATCGGGTTTCTTATTTTTAATTGTCTATCCTAGGCCAAGTTATTTAAGTGGGTATTTATCATTTCAACCCGATATCATTCAATATAAAACAAGGCATAGAAAAGGGAACTTGCAGTGTGATAACTGGGATGGTGTCAAAGTAAATAAACAAGCAATAGCAACCATACATAACAAATTTTACAATTTATTCAAATAATCCCGAAATAACCCTATTAACTTACATTTGTTATTATGCAAATTAATACAATTATTCCTAGAATCCTACGGATTAAAGATTATCACATTTATATTTTTTTACTTGGTGTCCGTTATCAAATTTCTACATCAATCGTACTTATCAATTTTAATGTCACTATTATTTACTCTAATTAACATCGTATTACAGTTCAACATGTTTAAACAATATATGGCGTCAAACTTTTAGAAATTAACAATTCATTTCGCCCAAATTTTAACAATCAACAATTTAATATCCAGATTAATATTAACAACATTTATCACTTGATTATCATAGCATAATAGATTGAGTCGTGAATATAAAATATTCACCTTTCGTGGTTGGAGAAGATGGCGTGGCACGAAGATGAATAGATAAAATAGACTCTAATAGGCACGACGCAAAACGAACACAACTGCAATCAAACAAATAATTAATCAATAATTTGTTTATTACAATATATCGATCGAAAATATATAAAATCATACCAATCGACGAGCAAGATAGATTCGACAAGCGGGATGGAAATACTTATACTTCCAGATCAATAGCAGGAGCTGAAACAACATAGCAACAGTATGTGAGCAACCCAACATTCAAAGTATAACTGTTATATAATAACAGTTATATATATCTACTGATATATATAAAACAGATGCACAGAGCAGAAACAGATGCACAACAGAATTCCGGCCACTGCGAGGCACAATGGGCGGAGCGGGGTTGGGACAGCGGAGGGCAGACTGGTGTTGGCGGGGCGTGTGCGTGCAGTGGGTGGTCTGGGCACTGGGCGAGGCTGCTGGTGGTGGCATGGGGCGGAGACGGAGGCAGGGGTGCGGTGGGTGGTCTGGTGGGTTCGGCGCGCAGGCGGAGGGTGGGCTGGGGTTGGTGCGTGCTGGGCGTTGTGGTGGGGCAGTGGGGCGGAGGGCTGGCTGGGCTGGCGGAGCGGTGGCTGGAGGCGGTTGCATGGGCGGGGTGGAGTGGGGCAGGCGGACGAGTGGGGTTGGCTAGGGACGTGGGTGCGGCGGGCTGGGGACGTGGGTGGCCGAAAGTGGGGCGGAGGGTGGGCGCATGGCGCAGGTTCTGGCAGTGGGGTGCAGGCGGAGGAGCGGCATGGGCGGAGGGAGGCGGAGCGGGGACGGAGGGAGGCTGAGGTGCTGGGCGGAGGCCGGTAGTGGGCGAAGGGAGAGGTGGTGGGGTGGCATGGGCAGGCGGGTGGCAGTGGTGGCGGGCTGGTGAGCATGCATGGGGAGGGGAGGAGTTTACGTATGCTCTTCTCCAAAAAATAAAATAAAGTAAAGTAAGGAGAGGAAGAAGGAAAGGAGTGCAGAGGAGAGAAGAATGTTACGTACCAAAGCAAAGCAGTGCAATTAATGAGGTGAGCTGTAGCAGAGGATAGCAGATATATACAGAGAGGTTTACAGTCCCCGTGCAAATCAAATGATGATTTGTCACAGTGCCTATTGGGTTTCTGAAGGGTCATTTGAATTCTGAGCGGAAAAAAAAGTAGGGTACCGGTTTGTGTGGCGTAACGGACCAGTTTGTACTCCCTTAACCAATTAATAGCTTGCAACGCCAAACTCCGATTGACCCAAACAAATATACCATTTTGCTCAGTGCGACGAGGCGGACACAACGGTATGAAGATATAGGTGGTTTGACATTGTTTGCGAAGTGGCGAATCTTATTAACCATTTGCACGAGTGAACATTTTTACTAGCAATTAAAAGCGAAATTTGACGAAACGAAATGCGCCGCTATGATCAGAATATTTTTCTTATGCAACATTGTGAAAAATATTTGGGTTCAGACGATAGAAAAGTTACACATAAAATTAAAACTAATATGTAAATTTGACGAGCGAAATTTACTACAACATTTTTCGACGAAATTTGGCGTACACCTATGTCTATCTAGGCGTATTCCAAATGTGAAGTTTGAACGGTAACGGAAATCGTTTGTGAATATTTGAAATTCCTATTACGGGGAATGTATCAAAACACCGAAGAATAAGATCGACGGAGCTAAAGATGTCCGAATTTTGAAAAACGAAAAATGACGCCTTTGTCAGAAAATGATTTAGAATTTTTCTATGTAAAAATATTTAGGTTCGGAAGATAAAAATTTCACGCTTTAAAATGAACTGATGTGCAGTAAAACGCGCACGAAGTTTACTGCGGTATTTTCCGACGAAACTTTACCCATCTCTACAATCATCTAGGCGCAATTTAGAAACAAAGTTTGGACGTTGATTGAAATCGTATGGAAGTTTCACGTTTTATATTAAAATAACGGTTCTAAATTTTTTTAAATTGGGTCGGAATTTCAGAGTCGTTAAAAAGAATTAGCAAAAGCTATCAACATGAAAAAGGTAGAGGATAATGAGATCTACATTCTTCATTCAAGTTCCATTCGAGATAGCGGGACGGTGGAGGAGATATTCTATATTGTTATTTCTACTCGTGTGTTTGTGTGTGTGTATTGGTGCATGCATGGTCGTATGTGCTATGCATGAGAGGCAGGATCGTGTGAAGTGGATGAATCAGTGGAGTGTGCGGTCATGTATGTGTGCATGGATGTATGGCTGTGTGTATATTTATGGGATGGTTTCATGTATTCTTGTGTGTACTGTGGCATGCAAGTGTCGATACAGGAGTAGTTGTGTGCATGGCGAGTAGTTTCATGTGTAGCATGTTATGAAGGATGAGACGAAGCAATGGGCTTTAGGCTTTTGGCGTGGCGTTGATATGGTAGAGGTGCATGGCTGTGTTCAAGTGGAAGCATGTACAGGCATTATCATGAAGGAAGTAACGTGGAAAATGAATGGAGGAGGATCGTGGGTCTTGCTGCATGATGTGAGGTAGGGTTAGGCCGAGGTGGTGTGAAATGGTACAGGCAAAGAAGAAAAAAAAAGAAGCTGACGGCGAGGTGGGAATTATGGTGGTCGGAGGTTGGGTTCAAGTTAGGGTGATAGGTATCGTCGGAGACATCTTCTTATGTTGGGTTCAATAGCATAGGCAATGGAGGCAGGCCATGGCCGAGGTGGTGGAGAGGGATGCGTGACATGATCATTCTTCAAAGGACCTGGAGCTTTGCTTTTTCAAAACAAAGAATGGAGGGTACTGTTCATTACAATGGACTTTGAACAAAAGTCCAAAACAATATGTACCGTTGCATGCATAATGAAGGGGAGGGCATTTCATTGTGAACGCTGTTTTGGGCATGGGTCGCGTGGGCTTGGTTGGCATGAGGCTTGGGTGAGAAGCTTGTTGTTAACCCGCCTTTTGGCAAGACCTTGAACATGCAGATTTAACTAAATCGATTGCTTGGCTGTTGAGGATGGAATACGATAGGTTTGAGTCGATTGGATGGATGGGTGATGCAGCATGCCTGGAAGATGGATATTGGATTGGCTTAAAGCTGGATTCGCTTTGTCTTGGGTATAGCAAATGTGGACCGGCATTTCTAGGTCGGTCAGAGGTGGTTCGGCATAGGTGGGTCAGTGTGGATGGTGTGGATCGGCGTGGAAGCATGGCTCGGTCGAGGAGTGGAGGCCATGCAGGGGTCGTTCAGTATTGGTGGTTCGGTCTGGGAGTCACGGGTCGTTCGGCATTGGTGGTTCAGTCTGGGAGTCACGAGTCCTTCGGCATTAATGGTTCGGTCAGGAATGTGTGGCTCAGTGTAGTGGTATGGGCCAGTCAGGACGAGGTGGCTCAGTGTAGTAGTATGGTTCGGTCAACAGTGGTAGCTCGGCATTTGGATGGGTCGGCGAATTGGTCTTGGAACGGTGAGCATGGGAAGAGCACTTGGGTCAGCACTGATTCCTAATTCGGGTCGGTAGGCAGTAGGCTTCGGGACAGCACTCGAATAGGCTCGGTCGTCAACTTGGGTTCATGGTCGATCGGTATGATGGAGTGGGAGTCATTTGCTTTGGGTCGGTCTTTGCATATCCCCGGGTCAACATAGGGGAGTAGGTCAGCAACAAGATTGTGGGTCGGCTGCTCGGTTGCTTCGAGATATGGACAGGTTTACTTCGGGTTAACACCTAGGATGCTTCGGGTTGGCTTATTAAGGAATGGGGATCGGTGGATGTGGCTCGGCCAGCCTGGGCCGGTCGTAATGTTGAGCCTGGATCGGCTATAGCCTTGATGTGCCCGGATTACTCAGGAGGCCCAACTACATGGATTTGCCTATAAATACAGCATGTGGGGTTCCAGAAAAGAGATCTTTTTTCTACTCTCTTACTTTCTCTTTTCTAAGGCTAAGGCTACTCTACCATTTTGTAACTGTAATCGGTATACAACAATAAAAATGAAACTTCTGGAGTGGACGTAGGCCGGAGTTAGCCGAACCACTATAAAATCTATTGTTCTTTGCTGCTTTCATTTTAATTTTTGTTATTCTTCATATTAATATTCACCGCATATATTCTATCTGTGAGCTACGATTGGAATTCGGTGCTTTCGCTTAGATTTGGGTGTTAGTGACCAATTTTGGCGCTAACATTTGGTGCTTTCACCGAGAAAGCAAGCACTCGGGGATTTTGGATTCATAAGCTTAGGAACATGGATTCTATGAAGCAATGGCTAGGACACCAACAAGGAAGCAAGTGACAGAAAGAAGCAATCAAGAGAGAAGTCAGGAGACCTCCTCTGGAGCTGGAGCAGGTCAAACATCCATCTACATCACCGTGAAGCTGGATCAGAAGCACTTAACCAGCAAGCAGATGGAGTGGTTTAGCAGGGAGCAGCCCCCGATCAGCAAACAACTATTAACCCGGATGGACCAAGACTTAGGTGCATACCAACAGGTAATGCTGGACTAATCCATGGGGGTATACCTAGCGATGCTGTGCAACCCAGCATCAACAGGATTACATGATGAGGAGTATGTACCGGGATTCCCTTGTGAGCTCGGGGGACGGATCGGAGGCAGCGGACAAGGATTACAGCTTGGCGAAAATGACAGATTAGCGGAGATGGTCAGACGAGCTATGAGAGGTGGATTGGTAAATAAAGACTTTGAGGATGTGAACAGGAGTCCCTTTACTCCTACTATCAGGCAAGTTAGAAACCCACCGGATTTTAAGCTACCAACGTTGGAGATGTATCATGGGAGAACGGATCCCCCCGATCACCTAACGAGGTACATGAGGCATATGGAGGTACTGGGGGCATCGGATGAGGTCATGGCTCGATGCTTCCCTCTGTATTTGATGGATATCGCAGCTATATGGTTCAGGTAGCTGGAGAATGGTTCTATTGACACTTGGACATAGCCGATTAAAAGGTTTATGAGGCAGTTTCGGGTCCATATAGTTAGACCCAAGAACGTAATGACCTTGACATCGATGAAACAATGGAAGAGAGAGTCGCTCAGGGATTTCTTAACCAGATTCAACGCAGCGGTAGCTTTAGTGGATTGACCCGATCCGTCGATTGTTTTGATGGCAGCAGTTTCAGGAATTGAGGATAATTCGGATTTTAAGGTATCGTTGGAGTGGGACCCCCCAATGGATCTTGGAGAGTTCTATCATGAAGCGGAGAGATTCCTAAGGCAGGAAGACGCGCAGACCGAAAGAGAAGGGAGAGAGGCTGAAGCTTATGCTGTTAGAGGTGGAGGTCCGCCCAGGGAAGAACCAAACAAGGACGATAAGGGAAAAAGGAAAATGAGTGACAACGGTAACCCCTCAAAAAGGAAACGGAGAGAATCAAAATTTTCTTCTTATACAGATTTGATAGAAAGTCTGGAAAGGATTTACTTGGATACTCGGGGAACCTCCAGTATCAAAGACCGGCTAGGAGGGAACCATCGGAATACGAGTGTGCGTCAGGAAAGCATTTCCTGTTCCATGAGCTAGATGGGCACAACACAAACGATTGTAGGCATTTGAAAGATATCGTTGAGGAGCATGTAAGGAATGGTCACCTGCAACAGTACATAAGGAATCGCGTTGTAGCAGTAGACAGGAGCGACCACCGCCTACCTCGAATGAAGGTGGCGCTGGATCTAGTCACCGCCGACTTGTTTTCAACTGAATGGATTTATGGTTCTGAATAAGTAATATAACTCGAAGTAATACAGCTAGGTCACTTACACACGTACGGGATCGAGGACGGTCCCTAGGCGTGCTCTGAGATGACAAAAAACCGTACTGCTTAGATCTATGAAATCCTATTTTCTTTCTGTTTTTCTTCAAACTCTGGTTTCTTCTTTGGTACTTTGGACATTTAATTCCCTTTGTTGTACGAACTTTCGCTTTGATAACTGAATTCTGTAATAATTGGGATTGGACTAATTCAATAAATAATACAGGCCAAGCAATTACCGTCCCGACCGGAGAGACGGGGCAGTAATCGCGAATTGCGAGTCCCTTTGCCGGAGAGCAATGCAATGGACACCGACAGAATATATAAAGTCCTCGACCGGAGAGTAGAGGCGGGAGGATATAAAGTCCTCGACCGGAGAGTCGAGGCCGGAGGATATTAAGTCCTCGACCGGAGAGTCGAGGCCGGAGGATATAAAATCCTCGCCTGGAGAGTCGAGGCCGGAGGATATAAAGTCCTCGCCCAGAGAGTCGAGGCCGGAGAATATAAAATCCTCGACCGAAGAGTCGAGGCCGGAGAATATAAAGTCCTCGATCGGAGAGTCGAGGCCGGAGAATATAAAGTCCTCGACTGGGGATCAAGGCCAGAGGAGGATACCCCATGGATTAAGTCCTTCACCGGAGAGTTAAGGCTGAAGTATGATAGAATAACCTGGATTTGAGTTACAGGACCCAAAGAGGTCCTAGATCTGGGTATGTACCCGGTGAGGTCCCGGATATGGATTTTAGGACCGGGTGAGGTCCCGACTTAGGATTTGGACCCGGAAAGGTCCCCAATTTGGACTACAGGACCCGAAGAGGTCCCAAACACGAATAAAATGATCCGGAGAGATCGTGGATTTGGTTAATTGATTTCGGATGGATGTGGAATCAGATGAGGATTCGGTTACTGGATAGGAATTGGATATCGATTCAGAGCAGTTGTAGATTTAGATAACAGATCTAAAGCTATTCAAAACACGCCTTCCTATCGCAAGGCATGTTTTGGGGGGAAAAATGTTAACCCGCCTTTTGGCAAGGCCTTGGACAGGCGGATTTAACTAAATCGATTGCTTTGCTGTTGAGGATGGAATACGATAGGTTTGATTCGACTAGATGGATGGGTGATGCAGCGTGCCTGGAATATGGATATTGGATTGGCTTAAAGCTGGATTGGCTATGACTTAGGTATAGGAAATGTGGACCGGCATTTCTGGGTCGGTCAAAGGTGGTTCGGTATAGGTGGGTCGGTGTGGATGGTGTGGATCGGCATGGAAGCATGGCTCGGTTGAGGAGTGGAGGCCATGCAGGGGTCATTCGGCATTGGTGGTTCGGTCTGGGAGTCACGGGTCGTTCGGCATTGGTGGTTTGGTCTGGGAGTCACGGGTTCTTCGGATTGGTGGTTCGGCCAGGAATGTGTGGCTCGGTGTAGTGGTATGGGCCGGTCAGGACAAGGTGGCTCAGTGTAGTAGTATGGCTCGGTGAATTGGTCTTGGAACGGTGAGCATGGGAAGAGCACTTGGGTCGGCACTGATTCCTAATTCGTGTCAGTAGGCAGTAGGCTTCGGGACAGCACTCGAATAGGCTCGGTCGTCAACTTAGGTTCAAGGTCGATCGGTATGATGGAGTAGGAGTCATTTGCTTCGGGTCGGTCTTTGCATATCCCCGGGTCGGCGTAGGGGAGTAGGTCAGCAAAAAGATTGTGGGTCGGTTGCTCGGTTGTTTCGAGTTATGGATAGGTTTACTTCGGGTTAACACCTAGAATGCTTCGGGTCGGCTTATTGAGGAATAGGGATCGGTGGATGTGGCTCGGCCTGCCTGGGCCGGTCGTAATGTTGAGACTGGATTGGCTATAGCCTTGATGGGCCCGGATTAGTCAGGAGGCCCAACTACTTGGATTTTCCTATAAATACAGCATGTGGGGTTCTAAAAAAGGGATCTTTTTTCTGCTCTCTTACTTTCTCTTTTCTAAGGCTAAGGCTACTCTACCATTTTGTAACTGTAATCGGTTATTACAGTAATAAAAATGAAACTTCTGGCGTGGACGTAGGCTAGAGTTAGCCAAACCACTATGAAATCTATTGTTCTTTGCTGCTTTCATTTTAATTTTTGTTATTCTTCATATTAATATTCACCGCATATATTCTATCTGTGAGCTGTGACTGGAATTCGGTGCTTTCGCTTGGATTTGGGTGTTAGTGACCAATTTTGGCACTAACACGAGCGATGTTGTGCCGAACGAAGGGAGTCGAGCGATGCTTGCCGCTCGGCAAGGATCGTTCTGCAAGCATCGCTCGGCTCCCTTTGTTCGGCACAGCATCGCTCAGCGATCTTCGTTCGACCAATACCGCTCGGCAAGGATCGTTCGGCAAGCATCGCTCGGCTCCCTTCATTTTGCACAGCATCGCTCGGCTACCACCAACCGCCACGAGGGTTCGGTATAGATGTTTCAATGCAAGGTGAGGGATTTGACTTATTCGTGGAAGACAACATCCAAGTGAGGGGTTCAGTATTGCTTCATTCCAAGTTCCACCGTGAGTTACTCCGATTCTTTTGAGGGCTTGCTTCAAGTCATTTAATAATCGACCACTAACCAGACATGATGGGTCGGCATTTCTCGCTCGGCATTTGTCGTTCGGCATGCCTGGCTCGGTGCGCAGAAGTCACTTACTATGGGCCGAAGTACCTTGTTCTTGGGCCCGCGGAGGAAGTCCAGCCTATCTTCGTCTATAAATAAAGGGGCATGAGTGCAGTGAAAGGGGACCTTTTTTGGAGAACTCCGAGGACACTCTGCCATTTTCTATACTAATTTCCTTTCAGTAATAACTTTTATTCAAGCTATTGGTTTACGGATTGTATCTGTACTCAAGTCCTAAAGGAAAGCAATAAAGTTTATATTAACAGTGGACGTAGGCAGTTACGCCAAACCACTATAATTACGGTGTTCTTGTTTTTACAGTTGATTTTGCATACATTCCTCTATTTTAATTTTCTATCTTCATTAATCTCTCTACACAAATCCTTTCTTGGGTGTTAGTGATCAATTTTGGTGCTAACATTTTGGTGCTTTCACTTATATATTAGCTAAATCACTTAGTTATCTTAGTTATTAAATACCTATTTAACAAGTGTTAAACTTTAGAATTTATAACTCGCTCATTTTAAGTATGTTGGACACACTGATTTTTGCATTGGACTCTTATTAATGAGTGGAATATTGTAATGTAACCTATTGATAGATTTGGACAAGTACAAATTTATGACACATTAAAAATGGACAAAATTTGGACCACGTTATTTTAAATAATAACGACGTTTAAATGTAGATACGTTAATTATTGACGTTTATTTGATCAATTAAAATACTGTGAGTTAAATTGAATTGAATGTGGTAAATTGGACGTCTATTTAGCGGAATAAAACACCGTTCTGCTAATTGATTTAATTGGACATTGTTTAGCAGAAATAAGCCACTGTTCCGCTAATTTTATTTAATTGGACCCCGGTGCCAGAATAAATCACCGTTCTGCCATTAATACTGGATATATCTGTTTTTGGACATTTACTGGCAGAAATAAAACCCTGCTCTGCTATTATATTTGTACAGACACCTTTTATTATCCTGATAATTTTATTGGGCAATATGATGTTGAGTTGATTGTTAAAAATAGATTGTTGTGAATATCTGTATCTGTTATGGAACGAATGGTAATGTGATTAAGTACCATTGAAAATTAATAAGGCTTTTTTTCAATTTGGAAGCTGATTTTTGAACCAAAGTTATTTAAAGGATAATTAATATTTATTGGTGATATTTTAAAGACAATTAATAAATATTTTGTTAAGGATTTAAAATAATTATTTTATTATTCTTAAAAATTATTTAAAGGTATTAATTATTATTTCAGAGCTATTAATTATTTAAATTGTTTAAAGTATATTAATTATTAATTGAAGTTATTTTATAGTGATTGTTTAAAGTTAACTATTGCTTAAGGATTAATTAGTAATAAAATGTATATTTATTCCAAAGATAAATTTATTAAAATGTTAATAATGTTTAAAATAATATATTATATAGTAAACCTTTATAAGAGAGTATTTTACCCAATTAGAACTTGGAAAATTTATATTGAAACTTTTTAAGCATTATCTTGAAAAATTTTAAATTAAGTTTTCGGAAAGTAATGATATACTTTCATGGAGAAATCGGAGGCAGAGAGTGCCTGCAGTTAAGTTTTGGATTTCTCTGGGATAGAGATGTAACCATTGAGCTGCGATCCATGGTTGATACCGTAGTGGTGCTTTCCAGATTTATTTTTAGAAGGGTTTTCAAATATTTGTAAATGAATGTTTGGTGAATATACTTATCCGGTGAGATAAGCATATGCTGTTTTTGATTAAGTAATTTTAATTTATTGAAATTTAAATTAAATAAGGGCTTACTGTTTTTAATGGGAAATGAAACCTTTGATTGGATGATTGTATATTTGATAGTTAAATAACCGATAATCAAAATCTAGACCCAAAAGCATAACTTTGGAAATATCTAGAAGAAACACAGGAATTATATGGTACAGTTACCGTTCGAGGTGCTATATTGTACGTATAAACTCGTTTCGTTCTTCTAGGATGATAATAAGGAAATCCGTCCACTAACGGTTAGGAGGTGGTCTACGATCTTATTTTCGTCTGTTTATTTCCTAAAGAACCGGGGTTGAGTTTACCGAAAATATCGAACGTTGTTTTGAAGAGACCGGGATCGGATAAGTTATCCGAAAACCACTTTGATCCAACGAGTACGTTTTCGAAGTGAAAACAAGAGCATGGAGTCGAAGATGGAGCAATGAAGTGCAAGGGCTAATCGCTGCTAATCCTGAGGATGATTCCAAAATGGATGTAGTAGAAATAGTGCCTTCGGTTCCGTTCAGACCCAGAACGGACTTGTATGGATGAATGCTATCAGTACATTGTCATTGGAGGACAATGAGCATTCTAAGAGAAAATTTCCATTTAAAGGTAATCGTAGCCTCTAGCCTCATCAACCGAGAATGACTGAAAAGTAGGGGAGATGCAGCAATGCTAAGTGGGTCGCACCCAATTAGGGTATGTTTATCACCTTTCCAGATACCCGCAGATATTATCTTATTACTACGATGTATGGAAGGAGCTTGAAAGAGGGTGGGAACACCCGGGGTGATAGCATATTCGGTTTATCCAGGTTAGGGGTAGTCCGGTCTTGTGTTGCAGGGGATCCCGGCGTGGTCCTCGGTACATTGTTTCTAGACATGTACTGTGACAGGTGATACCCCAGTACCTAGTCATTCGTATGGTATCCATTCTCCAATACGTGCCTTTACGGTTTTGGTTGTAGAGCCTAGTATGCTGGAATTTAATTAATGTAACAATTTCAGCTATTTGAATAAGTATTTGTACTTTGACACTATTATTATATCGTTGGATTTTCTATAAAAGTGTTTTGGTTACCGTAAGGGAAAAACCCATCGTGTTTATGTGTAGCGTGGTCTTACAGAATACCTTTGATTTTAAAAGGATTTTGAAAGTTATGACGAATAAAATTCCTTGTGATTTAAATTCTCATGCTGGTTTTACCAGACTAACCCGGGCATGGTTTTTCCTATATGGTCGGGTCAGACCGAGCATATTTCCAGGTTTAGCTGGAAGATTGGAGCTTCAGGAGAGGAATTGGAGCCCAGAGACGTATTCACGTAGATGATTATATTTCTATTGCTTACATTGTTGTATATTGTTCAAAAATTTGTGAGGACAAGTTGTTATAACTGTCCATGCTGAAATATGTTAGTGTACTCTGATTTATGTCTGTATATACTTATATTACATATTTGTTTTGTGTAAACATTGTTATATATATTACAGATTATTCGTTCCGCTGTGAGATTCTATGTTCGCTTAGTTCTTCTTGTCTTCTACCTTCTTTCTTTTTCCCTAACCAATCGGGTTTTCGGCATTCGGTTTCTTGGCATATAATATAGTGAATGTATTTGTGTCAATTTCCGAGGGTCAAAAATCTGGTTCGTTACAATATACATACATACATACATACATACATACATACATACATATATGTATGTATATATGTGTGTGATTGCTATGGCTATGCTCTGTCTACCCGAGTGCTTGCATTCTGACTTTGCTTGTATACATGTCACTGTTCTTATTAGACTTGATGTGTTTGGTGCACTTGTATTCTCTGGACTGATAGATGTGTATACACACACACACACACACACACACACACACACACACACACATATATATATATGCATATATGCATACATATGTATATGTGAGTGTATCATTGATGCATGCTCTAATGCCTGGATGTCTCCTCTGTTGCATGTTGTTTTCATGTGTGTTCATGCCTGAATGCTTGCATATCCATATGAGCATGTTTATTGAATGCCTAAATGCTTGCATATTGAATGCTTGAATGTCTGAATGCTTGAATGTATATCCATATCCATATGTACTGACCATTGCTGTATTGTTTGTTTATTTCCATGTCCATTTCCTTGTAATGTTTGTTGGGTTGATAAACTTGGTGCCTTTGTTATTTTAATCTCTTTGAAAACTGCTGCCATTTGATATGATTCTGGTCCATATTTGTCCCACTGGCTTGTTGAGTTGCCATGTTCACTTGCTTGTCCTTTTCAATTGAGCCAAGTTCACTTGAATTTATCTCTGCCCTCAATTTTGGTTGTATGTTGATTTGCCCTCAATTCATATAGTAATATATGGTATGATGGTTGGATTTAAGGTATAATGTTAATAAAAGTTGTTTATTATAATCTAAACAAAGATAAACATTTGTAAAATGAGTTATATAAGAAAGTGGATTTATAAATGTGAATTATAAAGTATTGATTATAATTAAATTAATCAACATTTGTGAAATCATATTATATAAGAAGTGAAATTATATAAGCATGATTTATAAATGTGATTTATAAATAAAGAGGAAATGAAATTGTATAAGTATATTTATAAATATGGGTTAAAAATAAAAAAAATGGATTTAAAATAAGAAATTGAGAACTTAAATCCTAGTGATTTTGAAAATTGTTTTCAAAGTTTTTGGAAGAAATAATAATAGAATTATTTGAAAATATTTTGATTAGAGACATTTAAAAATTGAATTTAGAAGAGATAAGAAAGCACTGAACTCACTTCAGTCATTGGGAAATAATTCGGTTGAATACTGCAACATCATCGGTGTTTATTATCAAGTTTCTAGGTGACAAATTGCCACTATAGTGATTTGCTATAAAAGTTTGTTTTGGTAAAATAAAGTTTTGTTTTGGCAAACAAAGATTGTTTTAGATTTCAAAATTATGATTTGCTATACAAAAGAGTTATGTATATATTATTATTTCATTTAAGTGTTTTGTGAAAATATAAGAAAAATAAGTTTTTGTAACTTATAACTTGGAAAATAGTAAGTTAAAACAAATTTTAAATTTGTTAAATATTCTGGTTAAGTAAGGCAAATTGGAAATTTTATACACTTTTAGGATGTAGAAGAGTGTGAAATGAATATAAACTTAAGTTGTAAAGTGATTATATAACCACAAGTTGTAATTATAGAATGTGGATGAACTTAAGTAAAGATTTATGAAATTATAAGTAGATAAGTTTATATAACTTATAAATTCGAGAAATTGGAAAGTAAAATCCAAATTTTAAGAATGGTTAAACATTTTGGTTAACAAAAGTAAATATGAAATTGAGCTATGAAATTAAATTTAACATAAGTAAAGTGAAATTGATTGTGATTTAAAATGAATATTAACTTAAGATTTAAAATGATTGAATTACATAAGTTGTGTTATTAGATGTAATAAAATTGAGTAATGTTTGATGTAATATTCATAAACAATTTAGTATTAAAAGAGATATACTAAGAATAAAATGAATAAGAATAAAAAGAATGTGAATAAAAAAATAATTTGGTATAGTTAAGAAACTAATTGGAATAAATACATAAGTTGTACGTAGATCATTTTATTCGCATAACTGTTTGATCCGGATTCGAATTCATGATTTCGAGGTGATTTACACCGGTCGAAGTTAGGATTTCTCACTCGATTATTGACGGCGAACATTGGATACGAATTTTTGATTTATTTTGAAATTCTCTATCATAGTATATGACTATGCAAGGAGAATGACGGTTTCTAATCAAGGAACCAGATCGGAGTCTGCACTAGAGAAGTCGAGTGAGCAATACTAGTTCGGAAGTGAAATTTTGTCATTGAGAGAGCGATCAAATTTGATATTGCGTATGGATGGTCTATGGACATTTTACGGGCTTCGGTATGATAGTATGCTATGTTTGGCTAACTGTGTTTACTAGTAAATGTAAACACTATTAAGTAAGGATGCATGATAGTTTCTTTGGTTGCATATGGTGGTTACATTAGTTTATGTTATATAGTGACTTTGCTTTCCATATACTTGTTCTCATTTGTTGCTAAGCATTTATTATGTACCGATGGTATATGCTTCGCATTTGGAGCTCGCTTTCATATTATATTAATTGTATATGCTTGCTAATATTAAGAAATGATACATGTCTCAGATTACATATCGTATTTTTATGCTTTCCCTTATTGGATGCCTCATCCTTGAGATGAGATGTATATTATATGATTATATATATTGTAAATTTTTCGATCGAGCCACGCAAAGGAGACGCTGGCGAAATTTTCCGTAAACTTAAGGCGTTAGAAAATTTTAGATAATTTTGAGAAATTTTGATAACTAAAATTTGACTTTGTGTAATAGCTTGGAATGATATCAGTTGGTATTGGTGAATGAATTTAAAGAACTAGAAATTTTATAATTTATTTCAGCTAATTGATTTTTGAAAAGTTAATGGGATTGTTGCATTTTTCCTACCTTCATAATTTTGAGGACGAAATTATTTTAAGGAGGAAAGTCTGTAACAACCCAGGATTTTGGTCATTTGAATTTGAAATATTTAGTTAATTTTAAATATTGAAAAGGTTAATTTTACAAGTCAAACAACTTAAATTTCAAATATAGCGATTTATTTGATAATGTGAATTGTTAAATTTAATATTTGGAATTGTTTAAATAATTGAATCTTGAATTTAATTTGAATAAATGGATTTTAGAAGATTGTTTAAATTCAATTTTAAATAATAAAAGGTTAGTGTAAACTTGTAACAACCCATAAATTTTAAACGGTTTGAATAACGTATTTAATTGAATTTGTAAGAAATTTTAAATAATAATATTTTGAAATAAAAATTTAATGTTTGGATTATGTATAATTAAATATAAGTAGTTGAATTAGATTTTTATTTGATTTTAATACGAAATTTATATTTGTATTTGTTGAAATCTTTCCATTAAGGAAAGAGAATGTATTAAAATGAACATTTAATTTGGTAGTTATCATAATGATATTTTATTTATAAGTTTTAAAAGAGAAAAAAAATTTCAAAATGTTTTCCAAATATAATAATTATTATAAGAAAGATATTTTGAAATAAAAGTAACAGGTTGTATTCTGTGAATTTACAATTTTTTTTATTTACTAAAGCAGTAGATAGTTGTTATTATTTTATATGTTAATTTCTACGCTTCCCTTTTTCCTCATTTTTAATAGGAATAAAAAAATTCGCGTAGCAGTTTCAAGCAAATTTATTTCTCTTTAGAAGTTCAAAACCCGTTTCAAAGATTGTTTGAAATTCACATGTATAAGTGTCTCTTCTTTTCCATTTACTCCTTTACAATTAATAGGAACAAAACCTTTGATTTTCATTACCATTCAAATTAAATTCTTTTATTTCCTTAATGTTCCTTTACCATTAATTAGTATGTTTCTTTATTTAATCTATCCAATGCAATTATCTCTTAAATCAAATATCACGCGCAAATTCCTCCCCACAGGAATTATTTCCTGCCATTTCTCCAAGCAATCAATACTAGTTTCATTTAAATACTCAGCCTTGTATGCAAATAAATTTTCACCACCTTCCCATGTTATAAATATTTCTTGCGTTTTAATCAACGCATTTACTTCCTAATAAATTTTAAACGTGTATAAAATGTTTGCCAAAGATTTCTTGCAGTTTCCTTTTGCTAAATTCACGCAATCAGTACAATTGTAAATATTCGCTCAAATCTTTCTTGCCTATATTCTCTCACCTCAATTAATGCAATCGTGTATAATTGATTTAAATTTATTTCTTGGCTATATTCTCTCACCTCAATCAATGCAATCATGTATAAATATAAGCCTTGTACACAAATAGTTTTCAATTGCATCTCAACATTTTCTTCATTTCTCCTTGCATGCATGAGCTCTGAAGGGAAGGCCTCCATTTTCTACTTTTTATTTTATATATATATATATATATATTTCCATGCTTTGCTTCTCTCCTCCCTGTCCTCTGCTTCCAATATATTTGACAAATCCATCTTTATATTTCAACTCGCATTCACAAATTTTCACATTATAACAGTCTCCATTTAATTGATATATAGCATAAAAACTATATCTACATATATTTTTATGCTTATGTGAATTTTAAGCCAAGCTTTTCAGAGACGTATATATATATATATATATGTTAGTCTTATATCTTATTTGTTATTATAAAATGTAACAACCCGAGTTTTTCTAACACGAAAAACCGGACCATTTGGGTAAAGAAGAAGAGGTAGAAGAAGAAAAATAGAAAACAACATCAGAATCTAACCATCGCAGCGGAATAAAATATAATATATATATCAACAGATCTTTACACAAATCAAAACTATATATGTTTATACAATTCATCATCAGAATACATCATCAGAGTACATCAACATCCATAACATACAACTGAATACACAGCGGAAAAATAATAGCAAGTACGAGAGTACGTATCGTCATCCAGCTCGTCTCCTGAGCTCCACAGCATCATATCCTGAACCTGTTTATCTCGGTCTGACCCGAGCATCATATAAAACAATACCCGAGTCAGTCTGGAAAACCAGCGTGAGAAAATCACACTCAAATTGATTATTAAAGTTTCAAAATCTTTTGAAAACAAAAGCATCTCGTAAGACCACGCCACAAATAAACATGTCGGGTTTTTACCTTACGATAGCTAAAACACTTTATATCAAAATCCTCTGATATTATAATAGTGTCTACAGAAAGTAAAATAGAATCTAGCTGAAATGCTTGCATCTCACATTTCAACAATAGTTGGGCACAATCAAAACCGTACAGGCACGTAGGAAGAATTGATTTCCAACGAATGACTAGGCACTGGGGTACCACCTATCACAGTACGTGGCCTAGATCACCGTACCGAGGAGTACGCCCGCTCCCCTGCAACACAAGGCCGGAACCATCCCTTACTGGATGATCCCGAATAAAATCACCCCACGGTTGGGATCAGCAACCGCACCACTAAGCCGAAATAAAAAGGGACATCTAGACAGGGATGACCTTACCCTCCAGTGGGAGCTACCCACGAAGCCTTGCTGCATAACCCCTGATTTTCAGTCATTCCCGGTTGATGAGGTTCGAGGCTAAACGATACCTTTTAGAGAACATATCCCTTAGAATGCCCATCGTCCGCTGACGATGTTTCGCAAGCATTCGTCCATACAAGTCCGTCCTGGGTTTGAACGGAACCGAAGGCACTACTCCTACTACATCCATTTTGGAAATATCCTCAGGATTAGTAGCGACTAGCCCTTGCACTTTACTGCTCCATCTTCAACTCCGAAATCGTTACACGAAACGTACAAACCGGATCGAAGTAGTATTCGAGTCTCCAGACCTAGAATCCCGGTATACGGAAACTCGATCCCGGTCTCTTCGAAACGATCAGCGCATTTGGCCAATATTGATAGTCGGTTATTTAACTATCAATTAACATCCACAAGCAACCATCACACAATTAAATAATTTCCCACATTATTTATTTGCCCAAATATCTTTCCAAGATATAATTCCGAATTTTCAAAACTCATTTGAAAACAATTTCAAAACAGTTTCCGCTTACGGAATACATTTCCAAATATTTATTTCCTCTGAAACACAAAGTACAAAACACTTAGATTTTAAAATAATCTTAAAACACTTTACTATAAATATACTTAATAATATTGAAATTAAAAAAAAACTATTTTAATACCTTAACAAAATATATACTTAAGAAATATTTAAAATGAAACCACTTTACAAATATAAACTAAATTTCTCTTTTTTTAAAATATAATACCAAATCACTTTTATATAATTACTACAATAATAATCTTTGAAAAATACTTACTTTAAAGTTTAAATATTTAAAAAGAATAGGTTTCCTAAAACATACTTACTTAGGGAATTAACATTTAGAAATAATAAATTTTCTAAAATATGCTTTTAAAAATACAATTAGAACTTTTAACTTATATTAAAATTGCTTTGAAAACGTACTTGGCTATACAGAGAAATATCCTTCTCACTCCCATCTTTTAAAAATAAAATAACATTTATTTTTAAACCAAACCATATCCTTTTATAAATTCCCACTTTGAAATTATATTTTCAAATATCCTCTGATATTTTATTTTACTTTACAAACCCAGTTTATCTCTCCCAAATCTCATTTCTCTTTAAAATTCAAATCCCAAATTATTTAAATCAATTTATAATTGATTTCCCAATTTATTTTACTTTAAAATAAATTTTCCTACTTAATTCATTTATTTCCAAATTCATTAACTTCCAGATTTTATTTCTCATTATGATTTAAAATCTTTAAACCGAAACACAAGTTTCAGATTTCCCAAATTCCTTCTCTTTTTAATTACATTTAAACATTGAATTAAAATAAATTTTTATCCCTTTAAATAACATCACATAAGTCTTCTTTAAATTCAACATTTCTCTATTTATTCAAAATTCCTCTTTTCCATATTTAATTTATTCGAATTCACTAGAATTACTTAACTTAATTTTACTCTTTTATATTTTTCCAAAAATCCAATTCAATTGCTTTTGATAACTCATTATACTGGGAAATTCAATCCAACCAGATTATCCAATATAAATTATCACAGGATAACAACAATCATATCACAGAATATTTAAACAAAAATTAAATATTTTGAGGAATCCAGTTGGATCCCTCCAACCTGTTTCCCTGCATCCACAGATGTTAGCACAATACCAATTCCACTTCGAGGTGGAATATCGCGGTATATGGGTTTATAAAATATCATCCGCTATTATGCGGCGCATAGGGTCTCATTCGCTATATAAATGCGGGAATATCAACTCCAATATATACATATGCCAATATGTATATATTGCTATATACTACTATATATATATAGCACATCAATCAATGCAATCATCCAATCAATTATTTAAATTTAACCATTTAAATTTAAATTCAACTGAGTGAGATTAACTCACCTTCGGTTTTGTTGCACAACCCACTTCTTCCTCAACTTGATTCCTTGTGATTATTGACCTTGTATAAATAATTGTATGAACTTTATTAATATTTGAAATATTCGAATAAATCGAATAATTAAATTCTCGTTAAATAGATTAAATTAACTAATTATTTTATCAACCCTAGTAAATTAAATCTTATTATTATTATTTTTCTCTTCATTTCAACTGCACATGAAAAATAATTCATATAGGTTTTTTTTTAAAAATCAAATCTCCATATATAACTTCCAACATCTTAAATTTCTTTTTATTTATTAATTTTGAACTAACAATTTATATAGTTTACTGTAAAACTTCTGTTAATTGAAATAATAATCATCATCGAGTTTTACAGCTTAGACTTAAGTAAATATTGAATTTAAACATGCCAAAATCAAATTACCTTAATTTGCCTGGTTTAATACACTGTCTAAGGTTGTATAGCAGCCTCTGCCCTAGGACCGCCTCCACCATATCGACGCGTGAGAGAACTCGCGAAACCCTAGCCTACTTCGAGCCTAGACCCATCGACCGTCGAAGTCACGACCTCAAGCGAAAACTCATCACCAGGAATCTCCCATAGTGCTCGAACCCGAGCTCGATTCTTGGTCGCGATGCCAACGTTTTGCCACGACCCACCTCACTGCTCGACTTCCTCCCACGAACCATTGCGTGCCTCTGATCAACCCAGCTTTTCTCCTACTGGAAGAAAACCCACGCCCTAGCTTCGAGTTCACGCTGTCGAACGAGTGCCTCACCTCGCGAGTGATCGAATGAATCCGATTCGATCGAGCGAAAAGGGATTTGATTTGAACCAGTAGAAGAAAAAGGAGGTAGCTGGGGAACGAGGCAAATAAATTGAAAACTCGGCCATTTGATGTTTCCTTTTGAACGAGAGGAAAGGTAACAGAGATGTCGCCATTTTTTTTGTTTCGAAAAGAGGAGTTGATTTCCCTTTTTACCTTTACTGTGAAGTGTTCGGTTGAAAACAAAAAGGTGAGGACGCGTGTTCACGAAATCTGACAAGTGGTAAATTTCTGAGGCGTGTTTCAGAAGCTTGCAATATAATTAATCATCTATTTAATTCTATTTTGAAATCGTCCTGATTTACGTAACTTACAGTCTCGATCTCCAATCGAGACGTGCCGCCAGATGTTTTAATATTAAACCCCTATTACGAACGCAAAGGAAAAGGTCTCGAGTCCCGATTCGATCGTAAGTAGAAGATAACCTTTTGGATTCAGTTATTAAATTGAATTTTCGATTTAATTTCAGTGCGTTTACATTCCGTACGACCACACGACAACTCCAAACACTACGAAAATTGAAATCCAATAATAATACAATATTACGGATCCAATGGAACTGGTTTCGTCGAATTCCGAGACTGTGCCTCGGAAGGCTATTTTTTAATATCGATTTAACCGATATTTTTAACACTAAACAAAACATCTTTAAATTCGATTCTATCACTTTTATTATCTTCAGCATTATTAATATGAATTTTCTAAGCCTTCAAAATATTTTTAATTAGCTTAGAATACCAGATTTACTATTTTATCCAACTCCAAATAAATTTAATTTAATAATTAAATTACTCAATACAGCGATATTTGAAATTTAAGTTGATAATTAACCTCTGAATATTTAAAATTAATTAAATATTCCAATTTCAAATGCTCAAAAATTCCGGGTCGTCACATTCCTCCCCCCTTAAAAGAATTTCGTCCCCGAAATTACTAGTTAGGAAGAATGATTCAATCCCCGTTAACTATTTCCCAAATTCAAACAGTTTTAACAATACCCAACAATCTTTTATTAATGATACACTAATCATCTTTTAACTTCCCAAACTTATTCATAAGTTCAACCCATACCACCTACTTATCAATTCAAATTTAAATTTGAATTCAATTTTGAATTATCAAAATTTTCTCAAAATTTTTCTAACTCCCTAAATTTCCAAAAAATTTTGCCAACGTCTCCTTTGCGCGGCTAGCTCGGTACAACTACAAAATGGCTCTACGGCCTCCCAATCTCAAAAAGCAAAACAAAAAGCCAAGTGGCTGGATCCAAAACCCAATCAAATTTCATATAGAAATTCAAATACATACCTTTTGTCGGGCCATTAAATTTTATCTTCTAAAATCAAAAATGCCAATTATCCATTGCTTTTATACACCTGTATATCCTACTAAGCAATAATATTCAATCACAATCCCAAAGTCATTTTATCGACTTCTTTACAAATTTCCAATATTTGTTTTACTTAAGCCCGTACGATGCACATATATCATCCGTACGCAATATCACATTCGATCGCTCAATCGATCACACAATTCCACTTCCGAACTAGTATTGTTCACCCGACTTCCTAGTGCGGACTCAGATCTGGTTTCTTGATCAAAAACCGTCATTCCCCTTGCATAGCCACAAACTATGATAGAGAATATCCAGAATCAATCAACAATCCATATCCAGGTTCGCCGTCGAAAATCGAGTGAAAAATCCTGATTCGGATCGATAAAACTATCTCGAAATTCTGTGTTCGACATCTGGACCAAATAGCTATGCGAATAAAATAATATACGTACATCTTACGTATAAATTCCAATTGATTACCAATTATATCAATTTTCTTTTATTCACATTCATTTTGATTGTTATCCCCTTATTCACAACTATCCCATTTCACAACTTCAGTTTTAGTCTTCATTCAACTATTCACTTAGTATATATATATATATTTTTTAAATTACTAAGTATATTTCCAATACCAATTTTCTTAAGAATTCCATTCTTCAATTCTTAAGTCCAATATAAATTTTTCTTATATTTATTTACTACTTCACCACTGAAGTGTATATATTCAAATTGAACTCCCATTTAATATGAATTCCAATTTACTACTTCATTTCAAATATAAATACTTATTCCACATTTCATAAAGATTTTCATTTCTAATAATTTTCTTAAATTCAATTCATCTCCAACTTCCAAAAATGAATTTTATTTAGCTCGAAAACAATCCAAGTTAATTCATTAAATAACTATTTCTCAACTTATTTAAACCACTCCTCTGTTTGAGTTCAGTTTCCATTCAACATTTACTTAAGTTAATAACTTAAGTTTATTTTCCATTTAACCAACCCTTTAAAATTTTATTTCCATCTTTTCATTTGATTCTTATTTAATCAAATTCCATCCATTTATTTATTAAATCTAATTGGTTCATTCACTCAATCATTACGAATTTTATTTTCCATACTCAATTCATCTGGAATTATTTTATTAATAACCAGGCCATTTCCAATTTATTTCACTTATTTGGATTTCATTTGCAATTTAAACCATCACTATGTTAATCCAATTTCATTAACTAATTTATTATCTCATTAGTTCCTTCGCTGGTTAAAATTAAATACTTGCTTTTTTTAATTCCAAATATCACTTCACTAAATTTTCTTAAGTTCAATATATTTTATAATTCAAGTTTGGATTTACTTAAAAATTAAGATTGCTCATCTTAGTCATTTCCATTTGATAATTACAATTTCAAATTATAACTCTTAATGGTTCAAAGTAATGAATTCCCATTTATGACTTACAATTTCATTTCTATTCATAAGTTTAACTTACTTGCTGAAGACCTGGGACTATTCATTTAAGTCCATTTCCATCTTTACAATCAAATCTCAAATTATTACACTTAAGAACTTAAGAATATGAATTTCTTTACACAATTATAAGCATTTTACATTACCTTTATATCCAATTCAATTCAACTTCAACTTACTTACATTTAATTCAATTTCAATTCTCAACTTTATTTAACTCATCTTAAGTTAAATTCAAATATATTTTATTCACCTTCATATACTCAAATTAAATTTTAATTCCATGATACAAATTTTATACAAGTTTTACAATTCATTCACCTTCAAGTTCTCTAACTCTTTTATCTACCAGCTTATATTACTCATTGAGTTAATTTCATCTCATAATTATAATCCCAGAATTTAACTTTCATTCCTTTCTTATTTCAATCAACTTCATTCTATACTTTATATTGTTGATTCATTTAAATTTCCACATTTAAATTTTAAATAGAATTTCCAGAATCCAATTGCCCGGTTTTATTTCAAAACCATTTTGAATCCATAAATAACTCATACACATCTGGTATATCACATCAAATCCCAATTTCTAAAACAATCTGCTTTTACCAAACAATTTTCTCTTTTGAATTTCAAAACCAACCCAGTTCACAATTATTTCCAATTTAAAACAGTTTGGTAGCAATTTTTCTTTGGAAACTCGAAAATAGACATCGATGATGCTACAGTCATCACCGAAATTATTTTCCAGCGACCGAAAGAGAATTTAATGCTTTTATCACTTTAAAACTTTTCAAATATTTTTAATTCCTAAATCCCACCAGATTTCAATTCAATTTCAAAAATATTCATGAAATAATATCACCATTATTTCCCCAAAACTTTTAAAAACTATCTTTAAAATCCAAAGGAATTTAAACCTTTCCCAAAACTTCAAATTCAAAACCCATTCAATTTTATATCCAAACATTACTCTAGAATTCTATCACATTTTATTTCAAGTTATAAGTCACATTTACAATTTACATTTACAAATTCATTTATTTATTAATTTATCTCATTTGATTATAAATCACATTTGTAATTCACATTTGTATATAAAGTTTATTTCAATTTATAAATTTCATTTATAGTCTATATCTCAAATTCCATTGTTATATAAATTTACTCTTCAACTTAGGTTATAAGTTTTCAATTCTACTCAATAATGAGGCTAACTCATTATGGTCATTTTCTAACAACCAAGCATCCAAATATATAATTTACAAAAGTTATCCTTTTATTTATAAAAATAATTTGGGCAAAATTATTTCATTCACCCATTTAAAACAATACCGTGTCGAATTGTTCTATTCAAGTGTTTAGAAACCCCTTCGATACAGTTGTCCAGACTGTGCCGACGAAGGTTCATATGCCACTCAATAAACCAACCAACACAATATAAAATCATTTTATATTCACTAACAAATACGCGCTCATCTCTATTAGTACTCTCAAAATTCCCACCAGAGCCAAGGTTATCGCTAGCCTAAGCTCTGATACCAGTGTAACAACCCGAGTTTTTCTAACACGAAAAACCGGACCATTTGGGTAAAGAAGAAGAGGTAGAAGAAGAAAAATAGAAAACAACATCAGAATCTAACCATCGCAGCGGAATAAAATATAATATATATATCAACAGATCTTTACACAAATCAAAACTATATATGTTTATACAATTCATCATCAGAATACATCATCAGAGTACATCAACATCCATAACATACAACTGAATACACAACGGAAAAATAATAGCAAGTACGAGAGTACGTATCGTCATCCAGCTCGTCTCCTGAGCTCCACAGCATCATATCCTGAACCTGTTTATCTCGGTCTGACCCGAGCATCATATAAAACAATACCCGAGTCAGTCTGGAAAACCAGCGTGAGAAAATCACACTCAAATTGATTATTAAAGTTTCAAAATCTTTTGAAAACAAAAGCATCTCGTAAGACCACGCCACAAATAAACATGTCGGGTTTTTACCTTACGATAGCTAAAACACTTTATATCAAAATCCTCTGATATTATAATAGTGTCTACAGAAAGTAAAATAGAATCTAGCTGAAATGCTTGCATCTCACATTTCAACAATAGTTGGGCACAATCAAAACCGTACATGCACGTAGGAAGAATGGATTTCCAACGAATGACTAGGCACTGGGGTACCACCTATCACAGTACGTGGCCTAGATCACCGTACCGAGGAGTACGCCCGCTCCCCTGCAACACAAGGCCGGAACCATCCCTTACTGGATGATCCCGAATAAAATCACCCCACGGTTGGGATCAGCAACCGCACCACTAAGCCGAAATAAAAAGGGACATCTAGACAGGGATGACCTTACCCTCCAGTGGGAGCTACCCACGAAGCCTTGCTGCATAACCCCTGATTTTCAGTCATTCCCGGTTGATGAGGTTCGAGGCTAAACGATACCTTTTAGAGAACATATCCCTTAGAATGCCCATCGTCCGCTGACGATGTTTCGCAAGCATTCGTCCATACAAGTCCGTCCTGGGTTTGAACGGAACCGAAGGCACTACTCCTACTACATCCATTTTGGAAATATCCTCAGGATTAGTAGCGACTAGCCCTTGCACTTTACTGCTCCATCTTCAACTCCGAAATCGTTACACGAAACGTACAAACCGGATCGAAGTAGTATTCGAGTCTCCAGACCTAGAATCCCGGTATACGGAAACTCGATCCCGGTCTCTTCGAAACGATCAGCGCATTTGGCCAATATTGATAGTCGGTTATTTAACTATCAATTAACATCCACAAGCAACCATCACACAATTAAATAATTTCCCACATTATTTATTTGCCCAAATATCTTTCCAAGATATAATTCCGAATTTTCAAAACTCATTTGAAAACAATTTCAAAACAGTTTCCGCTTACGGAATACATTTCCAAATATTTATTTCCTCTGAAACACAAAGTACAAAACACTTAGATTTTAAAATAATCTTAAAACACTTTACTATAAATATACTTAATAATATTGAAATTAAAAAAAACTACTTTAATACCTTAACAAAATATATACTTAAGAAATATTTAAAATGAAACCACTTTACAAATATAAACTAAATTTCTCTTTTTTTAAAATATAATACCAAATCACTTTTATATAATTACTACAATAATAATCTTTGAAAAATACTTACTTTAAAGTTTAAATATTTAAAAAGAATAGGTTTCCTAAAACATACTTACTTAGGGAATTAACATTTAGAAATAATAAATTTTCTAAAATATGCTTTTAAAAATACAATTAGAACTTTTAACTTATATTAAAATTGCTTTGAAAACGTACTTGGCTATACAGAGAAATATCCTTCTCACTCCCATCTTTTAAAAATAAAATAACATTTATTTTTAAACCAAACCATATCCTTTTATAAATTCCCACTTTGAAATTATATTTTCAAATATCCTCTGATATTTTATTTTACTTTACAAACCCAGTTTATCTCTCCCAAATCTCATTTCTCTTTAAAATTCAAATCCCAAAGTATTTAAATCAATTTATAATTGATTTCCCAATTTATTTTACTTTGAAATAAATTTTCCTACTTAATTCATTTATTTCCAAATTCATTAACTTCCAGATCTTATTTCTCATTATGATTTAAAATCTTTAAACCAAAACACAAGTTTCAGATTTCCCAAATTCCTTCTCTTTTTAATTACATTTAAACACTGAATTAAAATAAATTTTTATCCCTTTAAATAACATCACATAAGTCTTCTTTAAATTCAACATTTCTCTATTTATTCAAAATTCCTCTTTTCCATATTTAATTTATTCGAATTCACTAGAATTACTTAACTTAATTTTACTCTTTTATATTTTTCCAAAAATCCAATTCAATTGCTTTTGATAACTCATTATACTGGGAAATTCAATCCAACCAGATTATCCAATATAAATTATCACAGGATAACAACAATCATATCACAGAATATTTAAACAAAAATTAAATATTTTGAGGAATCTAGTTGGATCCCTCCAACCTGTTTCTCTGCATCCACAGATGTTAGCACAATACCAATTCCACTTCGAGGTGGAATATCGCGGTATATGGGTTTATAAAATATCATCCGCTATTATGCGGCGCATAGGGTCTCATCCGCTATATAAATGCGGGAATATCAACTCCAATATATACATATGCCAATATGTATATATTGCTATATACTACTATATATATAGCACATCAATCAATGCAATCATCCAATCAATTATTTAAATTTAACCATTTAAATTTAAATTCAACTGAGTGAGATTAACTCACCTTCGGTTTTGTTGCACAACCCACTTCTTCCTCAACTTGATTCCTTGTGATTATTGACCTTGTATAAATAATTGTATGAACTTTATTAATATTTGAAATATTCGAATAAATCGAATAATTAAATTCTCATTAAATAGATTAAATTAACTAATTATTTTATCAACCCTAGTAAATTAAATCTTATTATTATTATTTTTCTCTTCATTTCAACTGCACATGAAAAATAATTCATATAGGTTTTTTTTAAAAAATCAAATCTCCATATATAACTTCCAACATCTTAAATTTCTTTTTATTTATTAATTTTGAACTAACAATTTATATAGTTTACTGTAAAACTTCTGTTAATTGAAATAATAATCATCATCGAGTTTTACAGCTTAGACTTAAGTAAATATTGAATTTAAACATGCCAAAATCAAATTACCTTAATTTGCCTGGTTTAATACACTGTCTAAGGTTGTATAGCAGCCTCTGCCCTAGGACCGCCTCCACCATATCGACGCGTGAGAGAACTCGCGAAACCCTAGCCTACTTCGAGCCTAGACCCATCGACCGTCGAAGTCACGACCTCAAGCGAAAACTCATCACCAGGAATCTCCCATAGTGCTTGAACCCGAGCTCGATTCTTGGTCGCGATGCCAACGTTTTGCCACGACCCACCTCACTGCTCGACTTCCTCCCACGAACCATTGTGTGCCTCTGATCAACCCAGCTTTTCTCCTACTGGAAGAAAACCCACGCCCTAGCTTCGAGTTCACGCTGTCGAACGAGTGCCTCACCTCGCGAGTGATCGAATGAATCCGATTCGATCGAGCGAAAAGGGATTTGATTTGAACCAGTAGAAGAAAAAGGAGGTAGCTGGGGAACGAGGCAAATAAATTGAAAACTCGGCCATTTGATGTTTCCTTTTGAACGAGAGGAAAGGTAACAGAGATGTCGCCATTTTTTTTGTTTTGAAAAGAGGAGTTGATTTCCCTTTTTACCTTTACTGTGAAGTGTTCGGTTGAAAACAAAAAGGTGAGGACGCGTGTTCACGAAATCTGACAAGTGGTAAATTTCTGAGGCGTGTTTCAGAAGCTTGCAATATAATTAATCATATATTTAATTCTATTTTGAAATCGTCCTGATTTACGTAACTTACAGTCTCGATCTCCAATCGAGACGTGCCGCCAGATGTTTTAATATTAAACCCCTATTACGAACGCAAAGGAAAAGGTCTCGAGTCCCGATTCGATCGTAAGTAGAAGATAACCTTTTGGATTCAGTTATTAAATTGAATTTTCGATTTAATTTCAGTGCGTTTACATTCCGTACGACCACACGACAACTCCAAACACTACGAAAATTGAAATCCAATAATAATACAATATTACGGATCCAATGGAACTGGTTTCGTCGAATTCCGAGACTGTGCCTCGGAAGGCTATTTTTTAATATCGATTTAACCGATATTTTTAACACTAAACAAAACATCTTTAAATTCGATTCTATCACTTTTATTATCTTCAGCATTATTAATATGAATTTTCTAAGCCTTCAAAATATTTTTAATTAGCTTAGAATACCAGATTTACTATTTTATCCAACTCCAAATAAATTTAATTTAATAATTAAATTACTCAATACAGCGATATTTGAAATTTAAGTTGATAATTAACCTCTGAATATTTAAAATTAATTAAATATTCCAATTTCAAATGCTCAAAAATTCCGGGTCGTCACATAAAATATTAGTAATTTACTGTTAACCCGCCTTTTGGCAAGGCCGCGGACAGACGGATTTAACTTAAACAACTTCACAACTATCGAGACTAAAGTATGATGGGTTCGGTTTAAAATGATGATAGGCAGTTTGGCAGATGACGTTCGGCATTGGGATGGTTCGGCGTTGAAGGCTGTTCGGCATAGAGAGATCGTCGTTCGACATAGAGGGATCGTTCGGCACTGAACGAGTGCTCGGCATTAGAAGGAGTGTTCGGCATAAATCTTGTTCGGCACTGGGCGAGCGTTCGGCATAGAGAGTTCGTCGTTCGGCATTAGATGGAGCGCTCGGCATTGACCAACGTTCGGCATCTGGAGACGTTCGACATTGGATGGAGCGCTCGGCATTAACCAACGTTCGGCATCTGGAGACGTTCGACATTGGATGGAGCGCTCGGCATTAACCAACGTTCGGCATCTGGAGACGTTCGACATTGGATGGAGCGCTTGGCATTAACCAACGTTCGGCATATGGAGACGTTCGGCATTGGATGGATCGTTCGGCATCAAGGAGCGTTCGGCATTGGATGGATCGTTCGGCATCAAGGAGCGTTCGGCATTGGATGGGTCGTTCGGCATACCTCACCTCGCTCGACATTGCACCTCGCACCTCCATATCTCGCACCTCCATACTCCGCACCTCCATACCTCGCACCTCCATACCTCGGTACCTCGCACCTCCCAACGTTCGACATGAGGAGATCGTTCGGCATTCACACCTTGTTCGGCATCTATGGTTCGGCATATGGAGACCACACCATTTGGGCTGAGGTACTCGGCTACCAGGCCCACCAGGGAAGTCCAACCCATCTTTGTCTATAAATAGAGAGGCATGGGCACAGTAAAAGGGGATCTTCTTTCTGCTCTTACTTTCTCTTTTCTAAGGCTAAGGCAACTCTGCCATTTTGTAACTGTAATCGATTATTACAGCAATAAAAAGCAAACTTCTGGAGTGGACGTAGGCGAAGTTAGCCGAACCACTATAAAATCTGTTGTTCTTTACTGCTTTCATTTCAGTTTTAACTGTTCTTCACATTATTACTCTCTACATACATTCTATCTCTGAGCTGTGATTGGTATTTGGTGCTTTCATCTGGATTTGGGGGTTAGTGACCAATTTTGGCGCTAACACTTTGGTGCTTTCACTGAGAAATTGAAACACTCAGGAATTTTGGAGTTAGGAACTTGGATCATAGGAAGCAATGGCAAGACCACCAACGAAGAGGCAAGCAGTGGAAAGGAGCAATCAGGAAGGAAGTCAAGCGGCATCTTCTGGAGCTGGAGAGGGTCATGCATCCATCTACATAACTCGGGACGAGATGCAAGTGATGATGAATTCTATGCAAGAGCAGATGATGAAACGGCAAGAGGAGATGATGCAGGCTCTTCTTAGGCAATTTGGACAACCAGGAACTGCAGTTGCTCAAGATCGTGGAGCTGGACCAGAGGAACTCAACCAACGGACAGATGGAGTGAATCAGCAGGGGGCAGCTCCCAATCAACAAACAGTTAACTATCTAGATGGACCTAGACTCGGGGGCACACCACTAGGTGATGCTGGACCAGTTCATGGAGGGATACCGGATAACGCTACGCGGCCTGGCATCGATAGGAATACAGGAGTACGTGATGAAGAATATGTGCCAGAATTTCCTCGGGGACTTGGAGGGCAGTCTGGATTGGTTGGAAACACTGGATTGGCTGACATTATCCTACGCGGAGGTCTGACAAATAGGGATTCAGAGGGAGTTAACAAAAGTCCGTTTACCCAGAACATCAGGACAGCTAGGAATCCGTCCGATTTCAAACTACCCACTCTGGAAGTATACAACGGGAAGACGGATCCCACCAACCACTTGATGAGATACACTAGGCATATGGAAGTGCTGGGGGCAACGGAGGAGGTTATGGCCCGATGTTTCCCCCTGTACTTGACTGAAATTGCTGCTATGTGGTTTAGACAACTGGAGGATGGATCCATTGGAACATGGACAGAACTGGTGGACAAGTTCTTAAGTCAGTTTCGAGTTCACATAAAAAGGCCAAAGAATGTGATGACGCTAACGTCAGTCAAACAGGAGGCAGATGAATCGCTTAGGACATTCTTAACTCGATTTAATGCAGCAGTTGCTTCGGTGGATCGGCCAGATCCATCAATGGTTCTGATGGCTGCGGTATCAGGAGTCAGAGATAACTCGGATTTCAAAGTATCATTGGTACGGGACCCACCGTTGGATCTTGGGGAATTCTTTCATGAAGCTGAAAGAATTCTTCGACAAGAGGATGCATGTTTGGACATGAGGTCAAAGGAAGTAAACATGACTAAGGATGGAGGACTACCCGATGAAAGCTCGGGCGGGGGCAAGGATAAAGGGAAAAGGAAACGCTGGGGAGAACCAAAGTTCTCCACTTACACAGGATTGAACGCAACGTTGGAACGGGTTTTCTTAGATACTCGAGATCGCCTTTCTTATCGAAGGCCAGCAAGGAGGGAACCCTCAGAACGAGAAAGGGCGTCAGGAAGGCACTGTCTTTTTCATGACCTGGACGGGCATGACACTAACAGCTGCCGGCATTTGAAGGACATAATCGAGGAGCATATAAGGAATGGTCAGTTGCGACAGTATGTCGGAACTTGGAATGCGGCGGTGGAACAAGAGCAGCCACCGCCTGCCTTGAACGACGAGGGCATGAGGCCCAGGAATGGTGGCCGATTGGTCATCAACTAATTTTAATGGTTTGGAATAAGTAACAAACTCCGGGAAAACGGTTAAATCACTTACTCATGTACGGGGTTGGAGATAACCCTCAGACATGCTCTGAGATGATGGCTTACCGAGACGCCCGGGTTTGCGAAATCTGTTTTTTCCTTTGACTTGGACATTTGCTTTTTCTGGTTTGGTTTTGGAGTTTGGTTTGAACTCCCTGTTTTGCTCATTTTCTGGTTTGGATTCTGGTTTGGATGTTTGTTTTTTGGTATGGATTTTCGATATGGGTTTCTGGTTTTCTATTTTGGATTTGGATTTCAGATCGGATTTTGATTGGATTTTCTCTGGATTTTGGCTAAAAGGTCGTCGAGTATGGACTATGCTCGGCAAGGGTCCGAAGAGACCAGGATTCGGCCTAGGACTTAGGCCATATATTATCGGTTACTATTTTAGGTCGTCGAGTATGGACTATGTTCGGCAAGCGTCCGGAGTGACCAGGATTCGGCTTAGGACTTAAGCCACGGCATTCTTCGACGTTCAGGGACACTGAACCATGAACACCATGGAATTACTTAACGTAGGTCGTCAAGTGTGGATTGCGCTTAGCAAGAACCTGGAGAGGTTACAGATTTGGATATTGGCTATGAATAACTAAGGATTCGGACAGGGACCCGGAGCGGTCCCGGATTTGGATATCGACCCGGAGAGGTCATGGATATGGTTTTAGGTTATTGGATATGGGTGGATTGGAACTCGGTAGTCGGGTTCAGATGGATGTGGAATTGGGTAAGGACTTGGTTACTGGATAAGAATCAGACATCGACTCGGAACAGTCGTGGAAATGGATCAAGATATGGCCGTGGTACTCGGATAAGATGGCTTGGTAATGGATTGGGTTATGAATCGGAAAGTATGGATGTGGATAACATACATACTTGGGATATTGGACTTGAGGCTATTCAAAACACACCTTTCACAGCAAGGCATGTTTTGGGGGGCAAGTGTTAACCCGCCTTTTGGCAAGGCCGCGGACAGACGGATTTAACTTAAACAACTTCACAACTATCGAGACTAAAGCATGATGGGTTCGGTTTAAAATGATGATAGGCAGTTTGGCAGATGACGTTCGGCATTGGGATGGTTCGGCGTTGAAGGCTGTTCGGCATAGAGAGATCGTCGTTCGACATAGATGGATCGTTCGGCACTGAACGAGTGCTCGGCATTAGAAGGAGTGTTCGGCATAAATCTTGTTCGGCACTGGGCGAGCGTTCGGCATAGAGAGTTCGCCGTTCGGCATTAGATGGAGCGCTCGGCATTGACCAACGTTCGGCATCTGGAGACTTTCGACATTGGATGGAGCGCTCGGCATTAACCAACGTTCGGCATCTGGAGACGTTCGACATTGGATGGAGCGCTCGGCATTAACCAACTTTCGGCATCTGGAGACGTTCGACATTGGATGGAGCGCTCGGCATTAACCAACGTTCGGCATCTGGAGACGTTCGGCATTGGATGGATCGTTCGGCATCAAGGAGCGTTCGGCATTGGATGGATCGTTCGGCATCAAGGAGCGTTCGGCATTGGATGGGTCGTTCGGCATACCTCACCTCGCTCGACATTGCACCTCGCACCTCCATATCTCGCACCTCCATACTCCGCACCTCCATACCTCGCACCTCCATACCTCGGTACCTCGCACCTCCCAACGTTCGAAATGAGGAGATCGTTCGGCATTCACACCTTGTTCGACATCTATGGTTCGGCATATGGAGACCACACCATTTGGGCTGAGGTACTCGGCTACCAGGCCCACCAGGGAAGTCCAACCCATCTTTGTCTATAAATAGAGAGGCATGGGCACAGTAAAAGGGGATCTTCTTTCTGCTCTTACTTTCTCTTTTCTAAGGCTAAGGCAACTCTGCCATTTTGTAACTGTAATCGATTATTACAGCAATAAAAAGCAAACTTCTGGAGTGGACGTAGGCCGGAGTTAGCCGAACCACTATAAAATCTGTTGTTCTTTACTGCTTTCATTTCAGTTTTAACTGTTCTTCACATTATTACTCTCTACATACATTCTATCTCTGAGCTGTGATTGGTATTTGGTGCTTTCATCTGGATTTGGGGGTTAGTGACCAATTTTGGCGCTAACATATACATATTTTGAAAATATAATTAGATTTTTTTTCCTGTTCGAATATAACATATATTAGTATAGCAACTGAGTGTTGTAAAAGCATTTGTGATTTATGTTGTAAAACTAAAAATTTAAATGTATAATTTTCATCTCAATTCTAGTGTAGATATATAAAGTATGTTTTGTTTTTTTTGTCCTTTCTGTAGTGCTTTCATAATGTATGGTCTATATATATAGATTGATTTTCTTAGTATATGCTTTGAATTTTGAGTAAACAATATATAAATATGTTATTTTAAAATACGTGTTTTTAAATAAGTGATGATTTTTATATATATTATGCCTATATTTTATTTTGTGTGTGTGTGTTTAAATGTAATATTGATTTAAGAGGAAAAACGATTATGTGTTTAAATTTAAGTATTGATTTTTCAATAATATGATGATGTTTTGTTTTAATATGTATTTTAAATTTAATATCAGTTTCAAACAATGTGAATATTTTATTTGAATATCTGTCTTAAATTAAGTTTATTGAGATTTGAAGGAAATTTAAAAAACACATATAATATGCACTCTGTTTATATCAAACCGATTGATTTTTTTTTCTCATCGATTTCTATCTATCAGTTTTGTCATCAAATTCGTGCCAATTTTGCTTTGCTTCAAAGTTCGTGTTGGGATCCATAACTGACCTCATTATCGTTCTTCTCTAGCCTCGAAAGGTGAGCAATCACTCACGATTAACGTTCTTTTATTTATTCAATTTGGTTTCAATTGAAACGACAATTGAAATATACTACTCACCTATGGGATATGACACCATATCCTATTATTTATACTTTATTTAATTACTGTTGATATATGCCTGTTGTTATATTATTATCATATCATGTTATATTATTATTATTATTATCTGTTATCACTCTGCAAGTTCCCTGTAGTTTAGAATTCATTATGGGTTGAAATGATACATACCCGAACGGACTTTAGATTAGGAGAATTTTGTTATGGGTTGAAATGATAGACCCAAGCGATTTTTATTTGAATTGAATTTGCGATTACGGGTCGAAATAATATCTACCCATATGTATTTAAATTTACGAATTGAAATGATAAATATCTGTATCACTTGACCATAGATAGGAAATTATATACAAACACCGTTGGTCCATATATAAATATTTTGAAAATAAATTCTATGGTTTTGGAAAGAAATATATGGTTTTAATAAATGTTGATTCTTAAATTTTTATATATAAATGGTAATGATATATATAGATTTAATAATGATATTTAATTTAATTAAGATGGATTTAATACATATAATATGTTAAGTAAAAAAAATTATATTTCAAAATAGATTTTGGCAATAATTTGAATAAGTTAAGGTTGGGAAGATAATTTGTATTTAGTTGAAATTGTATTCATTAAAAAAATTTATTTAATTAAACCGATTTGAAACTTATTGAAATTGAGATTTAAGATAGGATTTATAACTCGGGTTTGATTTAAATAAATTAATGAATAATTCTTGTTTAAATAAATTTAAGGAAATATTTAGTAAAAATGAAATTTAAGGCAAGTTAAATGATATTGAATTTATTAAGTGAATATTCCCTGATTATATAATAATGAAGTTAAATCAAGAGCTATATGAAACTGTTAAATTTAACTTTGAAAATATTGAATATTAAAGCCTTGAAATATATTAAAATTTTAAATGGTCTATTGAGAACTGAATTGAATTAATGAATTGAGCTTTGAATAAATTTGAATTTGGAATTGAGTTAATTTGAATCGATTTGTGAGACTTGAGGAAATTATAAATACTTTACTTTATAAATTATTTAATGTATATACACTATTTTGGAAAATAGATATTTTTGAAATGAAAATGATATTTTGGTTTTGAAGTATAAATTTATTTGAAATGACCACGGTGTTATAGTGTATATTTCTACCTTGTAGATAGTTCCGCAGATCCTTAGAGGATGGTTATCCCAAACATCCTTTAAGTTACTTGTATTTCAGTTGATATTTCACTTGAGTTGGATTTATTGATATAAGAATGTTAATCCTGACTCGAGTGTTTTGTGTTTTGCTTTACGCTCGGGTCAAACCGAGTGATACAACATTTGAGACTCACTCCTGGAGTTTGGAGCTTCATTTGGAGATCCAACTATCGTTTCAACTTTCAGCTTTTCCAGTTGATTTGTTCAGAGAGGTCATCTATTCGTACTGAAGACTTCACTGTATTTGAGATATTCTGTTGTATTTTATTTTTAACTCTGATGTTTTTATAGTAGCTTCATGAACTACTATTTTATCTATTCCGCTGCGTATTATTGTACTACTCTGTATTTGTGATTCTGTGATTGATTAATTTACTGTACGTGTTAAGTTTTGCCAAATTTAAATTATAAATTTGGTATTTTGAATTATTCAAGTCCGACTTGTGCGGATGCGAATGGTTGAAAATAGCGAGTCGTTACAGTTGGTATCAGAGCTTTGGCTCTAGGCAAAACCTAACATATATGGTAAATTTATTTACAGAATCACTTTCGTTCGAGTTGGAATCTCTTCCGTTTGACTCGATTTCCTTTGAACTTTGGAAAGTTTCTTGCGGTTCCAATATTCATTCTTGTCTCTTCCTATTTGTATTCTTTTGATTCTGGAGTATCCCATAACTCCACTTTGAATGATCTCTATAAGAATAGGCGATCCCGCCAATCTTTGAATGATTTGTGAAGGGGTGAAACTCCTTCATAATTGGCATTGATTCATCGAAGATTTCTATATCTTTGGTTTAGATGCCGCTATCTCTTATGATCGAATGTTGATTTTTCTTGGAATTCTGCATCGATCATATTCCTGAAGTCATAGTTGACCCGGTTAAGGTCACCCGCGATTTTTATAAGTATATCCATCTTCTATTTTGTAACTTAATTATCTCATCTTCGTTCAAGCCTATCTTCGAATCAGAATTTTATTTGATTAGAGTTCTTTTAAATTGAATCTCTATCTTTGTTTTGAAATCCGTCCGTGAATCGTCCTTTGAAAATCGGGTTTGTTTATATTTTAGAAATTGTTTTCTAAACCAAAATTATTATTTTGATAAGTATGATTATATTCTATATATAAAAGTGAAATGTTTTCGATAAAGATTTAATACCCTTTTTAAAATAAGAATTTGAGGTTTCGAAAGGATTTGTAATTTTGAAAAATTATATAAGAAATTTGATTTATCTAAAAATGATTTATGACTAAAGGATTTTAAATTTGAAATTCGAGAATTGAACTCCGGTATTTTGAAATTGGTTTTAAGATTTTGAAATATATAATAATAATATGATTTAAAAGTATTTTCCGAATAAGAAATGTTTCAAATGATTTTAATAAGTTTCGAATGATTTCAAAGAAATTTCAAAAGAAGTTTGAGAAAATAGAAGTCCAGAACTCACTTATGTCGCTGGAAAATAATTTCGATGATGAGTGCACGCATCATCGACATTGATTTTCGAGTTTCAGAGTGGGGGAGAGGCCACTTAGTAGCATTGCTACACGAGTGATTTTGTGAAACCATTTCGATTTCAAATTCCAAAGTATAAATTGATATTTGAAAGATATATGTATATATATATATATATTTGAAATGATTTGAAATAAGCCGGTGTTCAGTCCTCGAGTTTCAGATTTGACTTGGTATAACCCTATCTTTTGAAATTGATTTACTGATTTATTGCTGATTTCCAACTCTTGGAGTGGAAATTTGATTTCTTCGACTATTTTGAAGGTTCGAGCACTTCCAAATCAAGGTTTAATTTTCAAAGCCAAGTAATTTTGAAAAGTATGAATTATTTGATAAATTATTTAAGTTTGGTATGTATGTTAAAGTATGTAGTAATATAATTTAAATAAGTTGAAACTGTTTTGTTAAGTAAATGAATAAGGCAATTTTAATTTTTTCTAATATGAAATTTATATTTGAAATGTTTTGAAAAGAATTTGGTCTTCAAAATATTTTGAATAAAGTTTAGTTAAATGTTTTAACTTAGTAACATCTTTATGAAACTATATATTTAACAAGTTGGAATAAATATAAAAGTTGTACGTATGCTGTTTTATTCGCATAATTAATTTGATCCAGGTTTGAGTACACAAGTTCGAGGTGAATTACACCATTTCGTGTTAGGATTTTTCATTCGATTCTTGATGGCGAATATTTGATATGGATTTTGGGCTTAATTCTAGAATTCTCTATCATAGTATATGGCTATGCAAGGAGACTGATGGCTACTAGTCGAGAAACCACATCGAAATCCGCATTAGGGAAGTCGAATGGACAATACTAGTTCGAAAGCGAACTTGTGTGATCGAGCGAGCAATCAAATGTGATTTTGTGAAATGATGACGTATGTATATCTTATATTCTAATATCGGTGATATATTTTGACGCTAAAATTGAAAGCCGTCAGGTTAGAATATCTTTGCTTACTAAAAGATAATTTCCAATTTAAATTACAAAGATATATAACCCATAAAAGCAAAGATATTCAATCCCATATGGGTCTTCATACAGCGAAATTTATTTTGTAAAATTTGATCCTTATATAAGATGGACCTTATGTAGGTATAAGATTGATTTTGAAAACCATTGATTTTGGAAATGAATTGGTTGACTTAAATGATATTGATTTAGAAACATGGATTATTTTCTAAATTTATTATGTTGGAAACTTTGAAACTAAAGATATTTAAATTTAGAAGAAATAATTTAGTGGGATTGTATATGATTTTGAAACTAAACTAATATTGAAACAAATTAAAATTTGAGAACCTTATTTTTACTAAATACCTGATTTGGGAGTTATCAAACTTATATAAAAATTTGGTTTGTATAAGTATGAGGTTGATTCGAAAACTATAGATTTGAAAAGGTACTCAATTTGAAAAGTGAAATCTTATATAATTGAAGTCTATATAAGTGTGATTTGATATACTATTGATTTTGTAAAGGTATTTGATTTGAAAATTTAATCTTATATATAATGGACTTTATATAAGTATGATATTTGAAATTAATTTGAAAGGTACTATATGATACATATTTTCGAAGTAAAGATATGGAAAGTGCCTTCTGCTTGATATCCGATTTGTGGCCACATCTTGGATTCATTCTATCGATATTTCTCTGATTTTTGGTTTTCCGGATATGATACTTGAGTTTCCATCGAATTCCATGGCGTTACCCATGGTCTTACGAGTGCGACTGCATAGCGCAACAGCCTGGCTGAGATAGCCTAGGGGTACGGATTGTTTCCTGGGGGATCCAGGCGTAATCCTTGTGTATCCTGCACTCTATGTAGGTCGCATTAGTAGCGAAACCGCCTGGCTGAGATGGCCTAGGGGTACGGATTGTTTCCTGGGGGATCCAGGCGTAACCATTGTGTATCATGCATTCTACTAGTCATCATGGCGTAACTCGTAGGGCTGAGAAAGCTTACGGATATGGATTGTTTCCTGGGGGATCCAGGCGTAACCATTGTGTATCTGCGAACCATGGTTAGACAAAGGTTTTGGTTTTTTTTTTTTTTTGGATTGTACTTTCCATATCTGTTTTTAAAAAAAGTTTTTCCAGTATTTTCACTAGGTGTTAAAACAAGTCTACTAAGTACCTGGAGAATTCTAGTTTTGCGCCTGATCAGTGCACTACCAGAGTCTACAAGAACAAGGATAAACTTGTTGAAACATCGAGTTATAAAAGTATTTTATTATAAAAGTATTTTCAACAAAGGAATTCTGTATTAATATTTGAAATTGAAATTCTTATGGTTCTAAATTAATTATTCGTGCCCGATACTATTCTTTTGAATCTACCTTATCTGCCCTGCTTTATTTATTCACCTATATTCTCTTTTCCGAATCTATCTTCTTTCCTTCTTTCCTTCTTTTGAATATATCCTTTAAAATATTGTTTATTTATATACTACATGGTATAATAGAAAAAAAATTAGTGTTTCAGAAGTTATTAATTAATTATAACATATTTAAAGAGAATGATTATTAATTTATTATAATGTTGGAAGTATCTTGAGATAAATAAAAAAAGTTTTTTTTATATATAAATTTTGGATTTAAAATTTTCAATAGCTTCTTTGTAAATATAAGTAATAATGTAAATAATTATTTTCAAAGGAGTTTTGAAAAGTATTAAAGTATTAAAGAAAATTAAATTTCAAATGAAGTTTTAAATGAATATTTCAAGTAAAATTTATATATAGTTCCAAATTAATTGTTTAATCTTGACTTTCAATCTATTTTTCTTTCTGTTTGTTGCTATTCTCCTACCTCCTTCCTTTTCGGGGACGAAAAGTTTTGAGTGGGGGAGAGTGTAACAACCCATAAATTTTAAACGGTTTGAATAACGTATTTAATTGAATTTGTAAGAAATTTTAAATAATATTATTTTGAAATAAAAATTTAATGTTTGGATTACGTATAATTAAATATAAGTAGTTGAATTAGATTTTTATTTGATTTTAATACGAAATTTATATTTGTATTTGTTGAAATCTTTCCATTAAGGAAAGAGAATGTATTAAAATGAACATTTAATTTGGTAGTTATCATAATGATATTTTATTTATAAGTTTTAAAAGAGAAAAAAAATTTCAAAATGTTTTCCAAATATAATAATTATTATAAGAAAGATATTTTGAAATAAAAGTAACAGGTTGTATTCTGTGAATTTACAATTTTTTTTATTTACTAAAGCAGTAGATAGTTGTTATTATTTTATATGTTAATTTAATGATTTAAAAGTTAATATGGTTGCAATTGGGAATAATATTTATTTTGACGTTAAATAATAAATTTATATGTAGCCTTGCATTCCAAGTAGGAAAGAAATCACTTCCCTAGACGTTCAATTTCTTTTAAATCTAGTTTTGATAAGTTACGTGTAAATTTCTACGCTTCCCTTTTTCCTCATTTTTAATAGGAATAATAAAATTCGCGTAGCAATTTCAAGCAAATTTATTTCTCTTTAGACGTTCAAAACCCGTTTCAAAGATTGTTTGAAATTCACATGTATAAGTGTCTCTTCTTTTCCATTTACTCCTTTACAATTAATAGGAACAAAACCTTTGATTTTCATTACCATTCAAATGAAATTCTTTTATTTCATTAATGTTCCTTTACCATTAATTAGTACGTTTCTTTATTTAATCTATCCAACGCAATTATCTCCTAAATCAAATATCAAGCGCAAATTCCACCTCACAGGAATTATTTCCTGCCATTTCTCCAAGCAATCAATACTAGTTTCATTTAAATACTCAGCCTTGTACGCAAATAAATTTTCACCACCTTCCCATGTTATAAATATTTCTTGCATTTTAATCAATGCATTTACTTCCTAATAAATTTTAAACGTGTATAAAATGTTTGCCAAAGATTTCTTGCAGTTTCCTTTTGCTAAATTCACGCAATCAATACCACTGTAAATATTCGCTCAAATCTTTGTTGCCTATATTCTCTCACCTCAATTAATGCAATCGTGTATAATTGATTTAAATTTATTTCTTGCCTATATTCTCTCACCTCAATCAATGCAATCGTGTATAAATAAAGCCTCGTACACAAATAGTTTTCAATTTTATCTCAACATTTTCTTCATTTCTTCTTGCGTGCATGAGCTCTGAAGGTATGGCCTCCATTTTCTTCTTTTTATTATATATATATATATATATTTCCATGCTTTGCTTCTCCCCTCCCTGTCCTCTGCTTCCAATATATTTGACAAATCCATCTTTATATTTCAACCCGCATTCACAAATTTTCACATTATAACAGTCTCCATTTAATTGATATATAGCATAAAAACTATATCTAAATATATTTGTATGCTTATGTGAATTTTAAGCCAAGCTTTTCAGAGACGTATATATATACGTTAGTCTTATATCTTATTTGTTATTATAAAATATTAGTAATATACATATTTTGAAAATATAATTAGATTATTTTTCCTGTTCGAATATAACATATATTAGTATGGCAGCTGAGTGTTGTAAAAGCATTTGTGATTTATGTTGTAAAACTAAAAATTTAAATGTATAATTTTCATCTCAATTCTAGTGTATATATATAAAGTATGTTTTTTTTTGTCCTTTCTGTAGTGCTTTCATAATGTATGGTATATATATAGATTGATTCTCTCAGTATATGCTTTGAATTTTGAGTAAAAAATATATAAATATGTTATTTTAAAATACGTGTTTTTAAATAAGTGATGATTTTTATATATATTATGCCTATATTTTATTTTGTGTGTGTGTTTAAATGTAATATTGATTTAAGAGGAAAAACGTTTATGTGTTTAAATTTAAGTATTGATTTTTTAATAATACGATGATGTTTTGTTTTAATATGTACTTTAAATTTAATATCAGTTTCAAACAATGTGAATATTTTATTTGAATATCTGTCTTAAATTAAATTTATTGAGATTTTAAGGAAATTTAAAGAACACATATAATATGTACTCTGTTTATATCAAACCGATTGATTTTTTTTCTCATCGATTTCTATCTATCAGCTTTGTCATCAAATTCGTGCCAATTTTGCTTTGCTTCAAAGTTCGTGTTGGGATCCATAACTGACCTCATTATCGTTCTTCTCTAGCCTCAAAAGGTGAGCAATCACTCACGATTAACGTTCTATTATTTATTAAATTTGGTTTCAATTGAAACGACAATTGAAATATACTACTGAAGTTAGTAAATCTGTTATATATGCTATTATATGTAAACTGTTCACCTATGGGATATGACACCATATCCTATTGTTTATACTTTATTTAATTACTGTTGATATATGCCTGTTGTTATATTATTATCATATCCTGTTATATTATTATTATTATCTGTTATCACTCTGCAAGTTCCCTGTAGTTTAGAATTCACTATGGGTTGAAATGATACATACCCGAATGGACTTTAGAATAGGAGAATTTCGTTGTGGGTTGAAATGATAGACCCAAGCGATTTTTATTTGAATTGAATTTGGGATTACGGGTCGAAATGATATCTACCCGTATGTTAAATTTACGGATTGAAATGATAAATATCTGTATCACTTGACCATAGATAGGAAATTATATACAGACACCGTTGGTCCATATATAAATATTTTGAAAATAAATTCTATGGTTTTGGAAAGAAATATATGGTTTTAATAAATGTGGATTCTTAAATTTTTATATATAAATGGTAATGATATATATATATTTAATAATGATATTTAATTTAATTAAGATGGATTTAATACATATAATATGTTAAGTAAAAAAAATTTTATATTTCAAAATAGATTTTGGCAATAATTTGAATAAGTTAAGGTTGGGAAGATAATTTGGATTTAGTTGAAATTGTATTCATTAAAGAATTTTATTTAATTAAACCGATTTGAAACTTATTGAAATTGAGATTTAAGATAGGATTTATAACTCGGGTTTGATTTAAATAAATTAATGAATAATTCTTGTTTAAATAAATTTAAGGAAAGATTTAGTAAAAATGAAATTTAAGGCTAGTTAAATGATATTGAATTTATTAAGTGAATATTCCCTAATTAAATAATAATGAAGTTAAATCAAGAGCTATATGAAACTATTAAATTTAACTTTGAAAATATTAAATATTAAAGCCTTGAAATATATTAAAAATTTAAATGGTCTATTGAGAACTGAATTGAATTGATGAATTGAGCTTTGAATAAATTTGAATTTGGAATTGAGTTAATTTGAATCGATTTGTGAGACTTAAGGAAATTATAAATACTTTACTTTATAAATTATTTAATGCATATACACTATTTTGGAAAATAGATATTTTTGAAATGAAAATGATATTTTGGTTTTGAAGTATAAATTTATTTGAAATGACCAATGTGTTATAGTGTATATTTCTACCTTGTAGATAGTTCCGCGGATCCTTAGAGGATGGTTATCCCAAACATCCTTTAAGTTACTTGTATTTCAGTTGATATTTCACTTGAGTTGGATTTATTGATATAAGAATGTTAATCCTGACTCGAGTGTTTTGTGTTTTGCTTTACGATCGGGTCAGACCGAGTGATACAGCATTTGAGACTCACTCTTGGAGTTTGGAGCTTCATTTGGAGATCCAACTATCGTTTCAGCTTTCAGCTTTTCTAGTTGATTTGTTCAGAAAGGTCATCTATTCGTACTGAAGACTTCACTGTATTTGAGATATTCTGTTGTATTTTATTTTTAACTCTGATGTTTTTATAGTAGCTTCATGAACTACTATTTTATCTATTCCGCTGCGTATTATTGTACTACTCTGTATCTGTGATTCTGTGATTGATTAATTTACAGTACGTGTTAAGTTTTGCCAAATTTAAATTAACAATTTGGTATTTTGAATTATTCAAGTCCGACTTGTGCAGATGCGAATGGTTGAAAATAGCAAGTCGTTACAAAACTTTAATTTATATTTTAAAGTGATTAGAATGGTTTTAATAAATAATTCGTTTTAATTAACATGTAAAAATAGCCTTTCAGGACACTGTCTCGAATTCTGACGAAATCAGTGCAATTGGATCCGTAATAGTGAATTATTGTATGTTAACGAATTTCGTGGCGATCGGACGTATCGTTCAATCGTGCGGGCTCGAAACGCGGAGAAATTAAATTAAGGAATTTAAATAAATATAATTTGATTTTTTAAGTTAATTCTTTATATGATGGAATTAGGCTCCGATACTAGTTTTACTGTGTTTGGAATAGGGGTAATTAGTATAGAATGCCAGGCGGCATGCCTCATTTGGAGTTCGAGATTTTGGAGATGAATATTGTTTGAAAATTTTCTATATATGAACCTCACTTTTCCTTTATTTTGCAAAACATAACCCTAGCAGCCGTTCCATCCAACGACCGAGATTTTGCATGATGAATGGAGCCGTTTTAGACCTCGACTCCAACTAGAGAAATGTGTGCATGGCCAAGGGGAGTTCATCTATAGTGGTCGATAGTTGAATGGTTAAGCACGGCGGCGTCAAAGTCGAGTTGAACGTCGCAGCTTTAATTAGGTTTTGCAGCGCCGTTGTTGATCTTTAGGCAAGGGAACTTGAAGCAACGTTGTGGAGGATGGCGTAGCCTATGGATTGGTTGAATTTGGTAGCGAATGGTCAACTGTGGAGGCGGCAAGGCAGAGATGAACGTTGCCGACCTTGTGGTTCTCGTTCTCAATCGTGGGGCCATTTTAGGCAACGTGGCTAGAGGTACGTTAGAGGTAGGCGATCCTAGGGCAGGATCGTGGTGGCTGGAGAAGCGATGAGGTGGCGGGGGTGAATTGTTGAAGCCGGTAGCCTGGTTTCTTCGATCGCGGGTAAGGCTTGAAGGTGGTTAGAAAAGTAATTAAAGTTTAAACCACAATTAATTTAAGTTAATAAATTTAATTATCTCAAATGTTCATTAATTTGTATCTTGTCCAAACGAGGTCGGATTTGGACGCAGTTAGTTGCCTTGGACTCGTAGCGATGATATCTCCATTGTCGAGTTGGATTCGTCAAATTCCGAGCTTGTAGGAAGTTGTGCTAAAATCGAACGTCCGTTCGATTTTAATTCAAACCGGAACGCCTTGGCGATAACTGGAATTTCAATGAGATAACTCACCTCTCTGAACCCACTTATATTTTATATAAGTGCAGATATTTTTATTGATGCCTATTTGTTGCTTATTTGGTTGATTTATTGCTTTATTAGTTGGTTTGGATTTATTCATGCCCTTGGAGCGGATGACCTTTTTATATATACCCGCCCAGTTGTGGATGACCCTTATTATCTAATTATATTCTGTATGTGATGTAGGAGGACAGGTTGGACCGATCCAACAGGATACCTCACCACTGTTGGTTTTACTTTTCATATTATTTGGTTGATTTATTGCTTTATTAGTTGGTTTGGATTTATTCATGCCCTTGGAGCGGATAACCTTTTTATATATACCCGCCCAGTTGTGGATGACCCTTATTATCTAATTATATTCTGTATGTGATGTAGGAGGACAGGTTGGACCGATCCAACAGGATACCTCACCACTGTTGGTTTTACTTTTCATATATATTGTGATAGGGGAATTAATTTAAAAGGACAAAGATTTTTATATTTTTTGCCTCAAGGACACAACCTCAATATTTTTACCACAAGGACAAACATTCTTCTAAAAATTATTCATAAGGACAAATATTTTCCAAAATTATTCATAAGGACAACAAAACTGCTACCAAGCTAAAAACTGATACCTAAAAACTGCTACCGATAACTACAAACTGATACTATCAATGACTAAAAACTGATACCTAAAGAAAGTTGTCCTTCAGGATAAAATATTGAAGGCCTGTCCTTGAGGAAAAAACGTTGAAAATTTTTGTCCTTGACAATAATTTCCTGTATTGTGATATATGATTTGTTGGAAGCCATATTTGATGACATGGTAATGATTTTGCTTATTTAGTGCTATAGTAGCACTTGGCTTTATTTTTAGTATTTCGAAATACTATAAAGTGAAGATTTTGATTTAAAAGGATTTTAAAGTGATTTTGAAATAACATATGTTTTTAATAATTATTCTTGAATTATTAAAAGGTGTTTATTTTAAATAAAATAAAAAAGTATGATTTTTGGTATTATAAACTGATATTTTGTGAAATATGTTAAATAGAGATTTTTGAACTGTATTATAAAGGTTTTAAAAACTTAATAAATAAGTTCATCTTTTATTTTAATGGAAATACAGTTTTAAAGAAGATAGAAATAGTTTGAAAACAAATATTCTGAAATGGGTTATATAAAAGATTTATAAAATAATATTTCATTAGGAAAGTAATAGATTTATAAACATTGTTTTATAAGTATTAGAAATGAATTTATAAATGATATTATAAATGGAATTATAAACGATGTTTTGTAGAAAAATAGATTTTCAAGTAAAACGTCATAAAAGGGTAGATTTGATTTATAAAAGAGCTTCTATAGAGTTAAATGATTTAAAAGTGATATTTTTGTAAATGAAGTAAAGTACTTATAAAAATAGAGTTTTATAAATGAATGAGATTTATAAATAATAGAGTTATAAATATAATTTTATAATTAAAGGGATTTTATAAAGAGAAGTTCTATAAAATAGAAAGGAGATTTATAAACATAGTTTTATAAATATGGAAATGATTTATGTTGAGATTCAAATATGGATTTTTATAGAGGAAATACATTCACATTTTAAAAGTTAAAATAATCTTTTAAAGGAATGTTTTGAATATTTTTAGATGGAGTTAAACAGTTTTAAAAAGTAATTTAAATTGTACTAAGTGACGAAGACATAGTTTCAACATTTATTGTTGTCATAGATGTTTTTGAGAAAGCGAGGAAGGCGTGGACTATAACACTGTTGTTATAATAATTGATTTCTGAAAGGAAGTGTTTTATATAGTATACGTGATTTAGATAAATATAAATACTCGAATCCCTATGCTATTGTTTTGGGTTGTCGTAACAATGTTTTATGCAACATTCGTTTTGACCCGATACAGCATGTTTTGGAAAATACGAAGCTTTCCTCAAAAGATTTGTAAATATATTTATTACGGATTTAAGTATATGGAGATATTTTCTAATTGTTGAAAACGAATGGTTTGTGTATATACTTATACCGTTGGAATAAGTATTTTGAAATGTTTTCCGAATTTCGAAAGATTAAAATGGTTTTGAGAATATATCTTTTTAAAGATATTTTGAGATAAATATTTGGAAAGTGATTTAATTGATAAAAGATTAATTAAACATGCCTAGTGACTGCTTGTGTGCTAGATTGTATTTTTGGTTCCTTGACTTGATGTGGGAACAAATTAGTCGTGCACTTAGTATGAGGCTAATTGAGTAGGCTTGATTATCGTTTGGTGTTAAGAATGATGATTCGAGCCGGGCAGAGTGACTATGGTACTCCAATCTACAAAGCTTCCTTCTTGGCCGAAGGATAGCAAGTTAAGAGTTGGAAATGTGATAAGTCTATTAGAATTGGTTTCCATATGAGGTTAAGGGCCTCTTATCGATTGTTGGTCCGGAAAGATCGGGATTGGATTTATCTGAAACCACTTTGGAGCAACGTATGTGTTTGAAAGTGCAGATTTATTAAAGATGATGATTTTTTAAGACAAAGATCTTCATGATGTAGGGCTACTTGCCACTAGCCCCGCGATTCCATATTATATATATATATATATATATATGGTGGCAGTAGTGCTCCATTCTGAAAATCTTCGATGCAAGTACTGCTCGCTACTAATCTTTGAGTTGATTCCCGATAGGATGCAGTAGTAGATTGCCTTCGGTTTGTCATGTTCCTGGATAACTTGTATGGATGAAAATCTAAAATTGCATTTCTAAGAACCACGTACATTGGTTTTTATAAACGTGCATCTGTTTGGTGGTGTAGGAGGTAACCCCTCTTACACTTAACACCCTTCTCTGAGACGTATGAGCTCAGAGGTGGTACTTTTGTGGAAATCAATTAGTGCATTGTCAGAAATGGAAATGTAGCATTCAAAGTTGGATTTGTTGCTTTGTGAAAGGTAATACGTTACCTTAGGCCTTATAAATCGGGAATGACAAAAACAGGGTAGATGCGGCTTGGCTATGTGGGTCACTCCCATTAGGATATCGTCATCGCCTTTCTATATTACCCTCTATATATCGGGTATGTTGTGTATGCTTGTGGCCATGGGTAGGTCAGGAACGACCGGGGTGATGGGATATTCAGTACTATATACGGTAAAGGTAGGTCGATTCTATGTTGAAGAGGTTGGAACCTAGGTGCATTTTTGTAACGACCCGCAAATTTTAACCGTTTTAATAACGTAATTAGTTGAAAATTTGTGAAATTTTAAACGATAAAATTTTGACATAAAAATTTAATATTTGGAATACGTCTAGTTAAACATAGTAACTAGTAAATTTTCGTCCGAAAATATGAAGGTTTATTTCGCGCGTAAATTCACTTTAATTTAATCAGTTAAAAAGCGTTGAAAATAAAATGTTTTCGAAACCAAAATATTTTTACATAGAAAAATTCTAAACCATCTTCTGAGCAAGATCTCAGTTTGTCAGTTTTCCAAATTCGGACATCTTTGGCTCCGTCGATCTTATTTTTCAGTGTTTTTCTTGCATTTTCCGCTGGTAGAAAATTCGAATTTTTATAATTCAATCGAATCACTGATATCTGTATACCGTTTTGATCCTCTCATCGTGCTAATCTCTACGATATATTTATTTCTTTATTGTGAGTTTCGATACGCGACGGGAACGGGAAAACAGTGCGTCGTACCGTACCGAGATTTATGACCGTTAGTTTTCTTGCTTTCCAAAGAGCAGCCCAAGCATTGTAATAAATTGCGTCAGTAACCTTTGCATTTTTCCAAGAAATCCAGCTGTTAACGTTTCTCTATTCCCAATGGTTAACAATTGTTGGTCCGTTCAAATTCCTTTCATACCCATCTTTTTCTCTACGGTTCGCCTGGAAAACGAATTATATACTCCCTTCACTGTCCCTTTCTTCCATTCTTTTATTATTCTAGCCTGCTACCTCCAGTTTGGCCACCATTATTTTTCTCTCACCCCAAACCCACCATGAACTCCTTCAACAAATCGCCTCCACCGTTAGCTCCCTCTGCCATTGACCGAGCTGTCGCAACCCCACACTCTACCACCCTCTCTCCTCACTCCGGTCTCATGCGAGTAGCAGCCACAAGGCAAGGCCCAACGCCTCAATAACCGAGCCTCCTCCAGTCGCCATCGCCCTGCTATGCTTCCCAGACCGTCGCCTCAACCTCCTTCACGCCATTCAGCACTTCGCCTCATTTGCCAATCACACCGACCTCGGCCGTGGCCACATCAATTCATCCTCATCCGCCTGGAATTCCCTGTGATGGCCGAACCCGAGGCCATGATTGGCCAAGCACATGCCACTTGTCCAGGCCGTGGCGGTGCCGACACTCCACTGTTGCAGTCGCTCCTAGCCATCTCCTCCCGCCTTCGACACCCAGGGCTCCTCCTTTGGCCCGCTGCTCTCCACACAGCCGAAGCCGCTGAATCCGCAGCCTTCCTCTACTCGCTTAGCTTCTCGCATGTCCTGCCTGTTGATCTCTTTTCCTAGTCGAGCCCGTGCTTCTCTGTGATGTTTTAAGGTATATGTATATAGATATGGATATTTTGTTTGTTTTAAAACCATTGTTTATTTGGAAGTACAAATATGTTAGAATTTATAAATTATATATATTAGTTGTACAAGTTCAAATCTATTAGTATGTAATTTTATTTTGCTTCGGCCGTACCATTTATGTACAAGTTATATTTTGGAAGTATAGTGTGTATATTATTGAAGTTGTTTTGGTCGTTTACATGCTGCTGCATCCCTAGGTAGCTTTCATAATATTTATATGCATGCATGCTTTATATCTTGTTTCCAAAGATGATGCTATTTATGTATAAATTCATGCTGCTGATCTATCTACGTATATAATTTATAATGTTTCTAAGTTACATTGAGTCTGTGTATGCATATGTTTTCTAGTTAATATATATATTTTATAAATGCTTTTTATAAAGTAGTTTGCATATGACTGTTTGTAAATGAAATCTACATGTAACCGCTTATAGTCGGATCTATATATTTGGTCATAAATATATTTTGCATTTTTGATTTGTTCGTAGTCTGCATATTTGCTATATATAGAGATAAGTATATATAGATTCATACATGTGTTGTCTTATATTTTGACAAGAAAAAGTTATGTTAAGGAAATAATGATTTTATTTTATTATATGACGATATTTGATTGGATATGTGTTTAAATTTAATATTATTTTTTTTAAAGTTTTTTTTTTTTGAATTTTTATATATATTGATTTGAAATTCTATCCATATTGACGTGGTTTCCTACTGTTGAATTTGTCGCAGCCGTTCTAATTGTCATTGTCCGAATCCGCATTCCAACAACAGTCTTCTAGCTTTGTCAATTATCCATGCTTATTCGTGTCCGTTTTCATCTTGTTCTCGTCCATCTCTAACCTCGGAAGGTGAGCACTCACTCACGATTAACGTCCTTTTATTTATTAAATTTGATTTCAATTGAAACGACAATTGAAATATGCTGCTGTTAGATATTTACACTGTTATTACTTGTATCAGTTTACCTGTGACATCTAACACCATTATTTGTTAATTATACGATGATAATCCTGTTTGATTGATAATTGATTGACTGTTGTTGTTTCTATTGGATGTTAAATTGAAATGTATAAAGTGATAAATGCTATGCAAGTAAATTTGACGTAGGATAATTAAAAATTTGAATTGACATATATGTTGAATTTGATTAGTTGAATATGACCCCTTTAATTGTTAAATTAATTGACATGTAGAATAGTGATAATTACACTTTGAACCATCGACGTATATTGGATTAATTGTTGTAGTGTAAAAAATTGAAATTGAACGACAAGTGAAAACCGTAATGTAATAATCTTTAATCTACATGAAATGATAGTGTAGATTCTAGAAATAATTATATTAATTCGTACAAATAACAATGCGAATTAATACGGTTATTTCGGGATTATTTGAATTGATTATTGGATTGATATTGATTGTTGTTATTGCTTGTTTATTTACTTTGACACCATCCCAGTTATCACACTGCAAGTTCCCTTTGATATGTTTTGATTTTGAATTGAATTGGAATCGGGTTGAAATGATAAATACCCAAATTGAACTTGGACTTAGGATAGAAAATTAAATAAAAACCCGATTGGTCAATAATTTGATTTAAAAATAAAACGAAGATTTTATTTGAATAAATAATATGGTTTTGAAACGAAGTTGGAAATTGAATTTAATGAAATTTAAACGTGAATATTTAATAATCTGAAATGAAATATAAATAAAGAAATTGATTAAAGAAGGTTGTTTAATTTGAGAAATGATTGAATTAAGTTTGAAATGATTTAATAATTAAGTTTGAAATTATAATTAAGTTTGAAATTATTAAACTTTGAAATTATTTAATAATTAAGTTTTGAATTATTTGATAATTAAATAAGGTTGAATTATTTAATGATTAAATTGAATTGAAATTCTTTAATAAGAAAAATTAAACTTTTGAATAAGTTAATTTTACTTCGTAAATAATTGAAATTGAATTTCTTATTTAAGTAAGTTTTTGGAAAATTATTTATGAAAGTAAATAACTGAAATTGAATTTCTTTAACAAGAAATAAAAATGTGATTTATTGAAATTAATGTAAGACTTGAAATTTAAAGAATTGGATTTGATGAATTTAATTTAATTCAATTTATAAGTTGAATTTAAATAATGGATTTAATAAATTGGAAATTCAATAGAAATTGTTTGAATGATAAAGTAACTTAACGAAAATCGAATGGAATCAATAATGAGTTTAAATTGATTTGAATGTTAAATTAAATTAATTTAAATGATGTTGAAATGAAACTGATATTCGAACTTGAATCAATATTTGAATTGAAATTGAATTATAAGATTTTGAAATGGTAATTATGAAGTTTTGAAACGTAAATATTGGAAATTGATTTAGAAAGACAAATGAAATGTTGATTTACGAATTCTAATTGAAATTGTAATTGATTTGGTTTTGAAATATATTAAACGACCAATCGGTGAAATAATTACGGAAGTTATTAAAGAGACCGGAATTCGGTTATGGATATACTCTCTATCTAAACCGAAAACCACTTTAATAACTATACGCGGAGTGATGATCCAGAATGAAGTGGTTGGAAATGACGTTCGTGATGATTGAAGAAAGAGAACGATAATGGATAGCCTTGACACTTGTGTCAAATTGGAAATGACTAAAACAGGAGCTGTGCCGGACCAATGGAGGATTGATACCTCAAGTGGACACACTTCTTCGAACTACTTATACTTGTTGTCGATTGGTGCACCCTTGATTTTGGGAGTGTTGTTTCACGGTGTTGCGGGCGCTGCGGCGTTGCGTTCTCACCAGTCCGGATCAGGCGAACGGTAGTATCACTACCTTGGGTATAGCCTCATGTGCCTTGTCATACTTGTATTCCATTTATGCGCGACCACTACGAATTTGTTTTGTACCTTGAGTATATGGATTGCCCTCTGGTGACTTCCGGTTTTGGGGAAACTACGGTCTTGTATATGCTTTTGGGAATAAACAGGTTAAGAGGTGTATGGGCCCTGCTTAACCCTACTTTGATATCTTTATATTACTGATAGACATTATCTACTTAGCGTACATTACTACCTAGTAGATAGTTTAACGGATCCTTAAAGGATGGTTATTCCAAACATCCTTTGAGTTACTTGTATTTCAATTGCTATTTCACTTGAGTTGGATTTATTAATATAAGAATGTTAATCCTGACTCGAGTGTCTTGTGTTTTTGCTTTACGCTCGGGTCAGACTGAGTGTACCAGTATTCGAGACTCACCTTTGGAGTTGGAGCTTTGCTTGAAGATCCAGCCATCTATTCTGCTTTCAGTATTCGATGATTCCAGTGATGTATTCTGATTTGTATCTGATGTATCGTATTACTCTTCTGTTGTAAACTTTGATGTATTTTTATATATTCATATAGTAGCTTCATGAACTACTATCTCTTTATTCCCGCTGCATTTATTACTCTGTGTCTGTGATCTGTGATTATATCTATTTACTGTATATGTTCAGTTTTGCCAAATTTAAATTAACAACGCGGTATTTTGAGCAATTCAATTCCGGCATGAGTGTCTGCCTATACACTTATAATGGATGCGAATGGTCCAAAATTCCGGGTCGTTACAGTTGGTATCAGAGCTTTGGTAGCTCTAGGCAAAACTCAACATATAGGGTAAATGTATTTACAGAATCACTCTCATTCGAGTTTCAATCTCTTCCCTTGACTCAATTCCTTTGAATTTTGGAACGTTCCCCTCGGTTCCGAAATTCATTCGTGTCCTTCACTATTCGTCTCCGTTCAAATTCTGGAGCACCCCATAACTCCATTTTTAATGATATCTATAATAGATCGGCGGTCTCGCCAATCTTCGAATAATTCGTAAAGGAGTAAACTCCTTTATAATAGGCATCGATTTACCGGAGATTTCTGTATCCTCGGTTTACGATGCTATCTATTCCCTTCTATACCTGAATTCCATTTCTTGAGATCGAATGTCGATTTACCTCAAAACTCTGCATCGATCTAATTCTTGAAGTCACGGTCGACCTGGTTAAGGTTGCCCGCGATTTATACAAAGTATCAATCTTCCTACTCTGTTATTTAATCATCGTATCCTTGTTTCGAACTTGTCTTCGAATCAAAATTCTCTTTGGTTTGAGTCCATCAAATTTGAAACCCTATCCTTATTTTGAAAATTCATTCCTGTATCGTCGAGCAAAGAAATGTATCTGTAAATTTATATTAAAAATGTTTTATATATTGTGTCGTTTGAGTTGTTGATGTGATTTGGGTTTCCGATCGATTCGTCTGATCAGCGCTATCGATAGGATCTCCAAAACACTTGAGCAGAGCAAACTGACACAATATTATTTTCAAATTTGGAAAATGAAATAAATTAGTTTGATTATATTGTGAAAGTATAAGTAAAATTTTCTGGAATTTAGTGGGTTAATTAAATTGTTTGCTTGAAATGATAATATTTGATTAACATTTATTGTTCTAAATAAATTTATAAATATGGTTTATAAATTGATTTTGTAAATTTAAAATGAATTAAATCAAGAATTTGAGAATTTAATTTACAGTGATTTCAAGCTTTGGGTTTTAGATTTTTAAAATGTATATTATTGAAGGTAATTTCAAATAGAAATCGTTTCCAAAGAATTTTAAATGTTGAAATCAGTGCTCTTCTCTTTGTCGCTGGAAAATAATTTCGGTGATGACGGCCGCATCATCGACATTCATTTTCGAGTTTCGAAGTGGAGATACTATTCTGTAGCTTTGCTACGGTTTGTTTTGAAAAATATTTTGATTTGAATTTCTTCAGTATGATTTGATTTATATATATAGATATCTTATTTTAAAATTTTAATTTGATTTGATATAAATATATAGATATACCTCTAAATTGTTTAAAGGTTAATCGGAAATCTAATTCTTAAATTTTGTTAAAGGATGATTTTAATTATAAAATAAAACTAAGATTTGGAATAAATATTTGAACTTGAATAATTAAATTTGGAGAAAAAATTTTGTATATTGTTCAACTGCATTCTAATACAACTTACCTAAATCATTCAGAAGTTGAATATGTAATTGGATAATATATAATATAAATTGAATTTATAAATAAAATTTGAGTGTTTATAATAAATGTTATACACTAAATTTTGATTGTAAAGATGTTAATAGAGTTAGATAAGATAATAAGTAAACTTAGTTAATTATGAAATAAATTTGTTTTGAAAGAATTAATAAATTAAAATTTGATCAACATTTGAAAATACCTTGAATTTAAAAGAAATTAATAGATGTAAATTAATTTAAATCGAAACTTTTATGTTTTAAATTAATTTATATGGGTTAAATATATGTGAGTAGATATATTGAGTAGAATAAATTTAACAATAATTTGGAATAAAGAAGAATTTAGATTGCTGAAAAAAATATGATTATAATAAAAGACTATTCAAATTTATGGTTTTAGAAATTGTAAATTGAAGATAATTGAATAATAAGATAATGAATTTAGAAATAGTTGAGATTGATTTTAGTGAAATCAAATGGATTAAATCAATTATTTAATATCAATTAATTAAAATTTGAATTTATATGGTTTAAACTAATCGTTATTTTGTATTTCAAATCTGTTTTTCTTTCTGGTTGTTTCTATTTTCCTACCTCGTTCCTTTTCGGGGACGAAAAGTTTTGAGTGGGGGAGAGTGTAACGACCCGCAAATTTTAACCGTTTTAATAACGTAATTAGTTGAAAATTTGTGAAATTTTAAACGATAAAATTTTGACATAAAAATTTAATATTTGGAATACGTCTAGTTAAACATAGTAACTAGTAAATTTTCGTCCGAAAATATGAAGGTTTATTTCGCGCGTAAATTCACTTTAATTTAATCAGTTAAAAAGCGTTGAAAATAAAATGTTTTCGAAACCAAAATATTTTTACATAGAAAAATTCTAAACCATCTTCTGAGCAAGATCTCAGTTTGTCATTTTTCCAAATTCGGACATCTTTGGCTCCGTCGATCTTATTTTTCAGTGTTTTTCTTGCATTTTCCGCTGGTAGAAAATTCGAATTTTTATAATTCAATCGAATCACTGATATCTGTATACCGTTTTGATCCTCTCATCGTGCTAATCTCTACGATATATTTATTTCTTTATTGTGAGTTTCGATACGCGACGGGAACGGGAAAACAGTGCGTCGTACCGTACCGAGATTTGTGACCGTTAGTTTTCTTGCTTTCCAAAGAGCAGCCCAAGCATTGTAATAAATTGCGTCAGTAACCTTTGCATTTTTCCAAGAAATCCAGCTGTTAACGTTTCTCTATTCCCAATGGTTAACAATTGTTGGTCCGTTCAAATTCCTTTCATACCCATCTTTTTCTCTACGGTTCACCTGGAAAACGAATTATATACTCCCTTCACTGTCCCTTTCTTCCATTCTTTTATTATTCTAGCCTGCTACCTCCAGTTTGGCCACCATTATTTTTCTCTCACCCCAAACCCACCATGAACTCCTTCAACAAATCGCCTCCACCGTTAGCTCCCTCTGCCATTGACCGAGCTGTCGCAACCCCACACTCTACCACCCTCTCTCCTCACTCCGGTCTCATGCGAGTAGCAGCCACAAGGCAAGGCCCAACGCCTCAATAACCGAGCCTCCTCCAGTCGCCATCGCCCTGCTATGCTTCCCAGACCGTCGCCTCAACCTCCTTCACGCCATTCAGCACTTCGCTTCATTTGCCAATCACACCGACCTCGGCCGTGGCCACATCAATTCATCCTCATCCGCCTGGAATTCCCTGTGATGGCCGAACCCGAGGCCATGATTGGCCAAGCACATGCCACTTGTCCAGGCCGTGGCGGTGCCGACACTCCACTGTTGCAGTCGCTCCTAGCCATCTCCTCCCGCCTTCGACACCCAGGGCTCCTCCTTTGGCCCGCTGCTCTCCACACAGCCGAAGCCGCTGAATCCGCAGCCTTCCTCTACTCGCTTAGCTTCTCGCATGTCCTGCCTGTTGATCTCTTTTCCTAGTCGAGCCCGTGCTTCTCTGTGATGTTTTAAGGTATATGTATATAGATATGGATATTTTGTTTGTTTTAAAACCATTGTTTATTTGGAAGTACAAATATGTTAGAATTTATAAATTATATATATTAGTTGTACAAGTTCAAATCTATTAGTATGTAATTTTATTTTGCTTCGGCCGTACCATTTATGTACAAGTTATATTTTGGAAGTATAGTGTGTATATTATTGAAGTTGTTTTGGTCGTTTACATGCTGCTGCATCCCTAGGTAGCTTTCATAATATTTATATGCATGCATGCTTTATATCTTGTTTCCAAAGATGATGCTATTTATGTATAAATTCATGCTGCTGATCTATCTACGTATATAATTTATAATGTTTCTAAGTTACATTGAGTCTGTGTATGCATATGTTTTCTAGTTAATATATATATTTTATAAATGCTTTTTATAAAGTAGTTTGCATATGACTGTTTGTAAATGAAATCTACATGTAACCGCTTATAGTCGGATCTATATATTTGGTCATAAATATATTTTGCATTTTTGATTTGTTCGTAGTCTGCATATTTGCTATATATAGAGATAAGTATATATAGATTCATACATGTGTTGTCTTATATTTTGACAAGAAAAAGTTATGTTAAGGAAATAATGATTTTATTTTATTATATGACGATATTTGATTGGATATGTGTTTAAATTTAATATTTTTTTTTTTAAAGTTTTTTTTTTTTGAATTTTTATATATATTGATTTGAAATTCTATCCATATTGACGTGGTTTCCTACTGTTGAATTTGTCGCAGCCGTTCTAATTGTCATTGTCCGAATCCGCATTCCAACAACAGTCTTCTAGCTTTGTCAATTATCCATGCTTATTCGTGTCCGTTTTCATCTTGTTCTCGTCCATCTCTAACCTCGGAAGGTGAGCACTCACTCACGATTAACGTCCTTTTATTTATTAAATTTGATTTCAATTGAAACGACAATTGAAATATGCTGCTGTTAGATATTTACACTGTTATTACTTGTATCAGTTTACCTGTGACATCTAACACCATTATTTGTTAATTATACGATGATAATCCTGTTTGATTGATAATTGATTGACTGTTGTTGTTTCTATTGGATGTTAAATTGAAATGTATAAAGTGATAAATGCTATGCAAGTAAATTTGACGTAGGATAATTAAAAATTTGAATTGACATATATGTTGAATTTGATTAGTTGAATATGACCCCTTTAATTGTTAAATTAATTGACATGTAGAATAGTGATAATTACACTTTGAACCATCGACGTATATTGGATTAATTGTTGTAGTGTAAAAAATTGAAATTGAACGACAAGTGAAAACCGTAATGTAATAATCTTTAATCTACATGAAATGATAGTGTAGATTCTAGAAATAATTATATTAATTCGTACAAATAACAATGCGAATTAATACGGTTATTTCGGGATTATTTGAATTGATTATTGGATTGATATTGATTGTTGTTATTGCTTGTTTATTTACTTTGACACCATCCCAGTTATCACACTGCAAGTTCCCTTTGATATGTTTTGATTTTGAATTGAATTGGAATCGGGTTGAAATGATAAATACCCAAATTGAACTTGGACTTAGGATAGAAAATTAAATAAAAACCCGATTGGTCAATAATTTGATTTAAAAATAAAACGAAGATTTTATTTGAATAAATAATATGGTTTTGAAACGAAGTTGGAAATTGAATTTAATGAAATTTAAACGTGAATATTTAATAATCTGAAATGAAATATAAATAAAGAAATTGATTAAAGAAGGTTGTTTAATTTGAGAAATGATTGAATTAAGTTTGAAATGATTTAATAATTAAGTTTGAAATTATAATTAAGTTTGAAATTATTAAACTTTGAAATTATTTAATAATTAAGTTTTGAATTATTTGATAATTAAATAAGGTTGAATTATTTAATGATTAAATTGAATTGAAATTCTTTAATAAGAAAAATTAAACTTTTGAATAAGTTAATTTTACTTCGTAAATAATTGAAATTGAATTTCTTATTTAAGTAAGTTTTTGGAAAATTATTTATGAAAGTAAATAACTGAAATTGAATTTCTTTAACAAGAAATAAAAATGTGATTTATTGAAATTAATGTAAGACTTGAAATTTAAAGAATTGGATTTGATGAATTTAATTTAATTCAATTTATAAGTTGAATTTAAATAATGGATTTAATAAATTGGAAATTCAATAGAAATTGTTTGAATGATAAAGTAACTTAACGAAAATCGAATGGAATCAATAATGAGTTTAAATTGATTTGAATGTTAAATTAAATTAATTTAAATGATGTTGAAATGAAACTGATATTCGAACTTGAATCAATATTTGAATTGAAATTGAATTATAAGATTTTGAAATGGTAATTATGAAGTTTTGAAACGTAAATATTGGAAATTGATTTAGAAAGACAAATGAAATGTTGATTTACGAATTCTAATTGAAATTGTAATTGATTTGGTTTTGAAATATATTAAACGACCAATCGGTGAAATAATTACGGAAGTTATTAAAGAGACCGGAATTCGGTTATGGATATACTCTCTATCTAAACCGAAAACCACTTTAATAACTATACGCGGAGTGATGATCCAGAATGAAGTGGTTGGAAATGACGTTCGTGATGATTGAAGAAAGAGAACGATAATGGATAGCCTTGACACTTGTGTCAAATTGGAAATGACTAAAACAGGAGCTGTGCCGGACCAATGGAGGATTGATACCTCAAGTGGACACACTTCTTCGAACTACTTATACTTGTTGTCGATTGGTGCACCCTTGATTTTGGGAGTGTTGTTTCACGGTGTTGCGGGCGCTGCGGCGTTGCGTTCTCACCAGTCCGGATCAGGCGAACGGTAGTATCACTACCTTGGGTATAGCCTCATGTGCCTTGTCATACTTGTATTCCATTTATGCGCGACCACTACGAATTTGTTTTGTACCTTGAGTATATGGATTGCCCTCTGGTGACTTCCGGTTTTGGGGAAACTACGGTCTTGTATATGCTTTTGGGAATAAACAGGTTAAGAGGTGTATGGGCCCTGCTTAACCCTACTTTGATATCTTTATATTACTAATAGACATTATCTACTTAGCGTACATTACTACCTAGTAGATAGTTTAACGGATCCTTAAAGGATGGTTATTCCAAACATCCTTTGAGTTACTTGTATTTCAATTGCTATTTCACTTGAGTTGGATTTATTAATATAAGAATGTTAATCCTGACTCGAGTGTCTTGTGTTTTTGCTTTACGCTCGGGTCAGACTGAGTGTACCAGTATTCGAGACTCACCTTTGGAGTTGGAGCTTTGCTTGAAGATCCAGCCATCTATTCTGCTTTCAGTATTCGATGATTCCAGTGATGTATTCTGATTTGTATCTGATGTATCGTATTACTCTTCTGTTGTAAACTTTGATGTATTTTTATATATTCATATAGTAGCTTCATGAACTACTATCTCTTTATTCCCGCTGCATTTATTACTCTGTGTCTGTGATCTGTGATTATATCTATTTACTGTATATGTTCAGTTTTGCCAAATTTAAATTAACAACGCGGTATTTTGAGCAATTCAATTCCGGCATGAGTGTCTGCCTATACACTTATAATGGATGCGAATGGTCCAAAATTCCGGGTCGTTACAATTTTTCTAGAGATGTACTGTCGGAAGGTAGTCCCTTACCTTGTCATTGTATGGAATCCATTCTCCAATACAAGCCTTTACGATTTTAGTTGTAAACCTATTGTGCTATAATTTAATAAATGTAACAATTTCGGCCATGACTAATATGTATTTGTATCCTAGACATTATTATAATATTAGAAGATTTGATATGAAATGTTTTGGTTATCGTAAGGTAAAAACCCGTCCGTGTTCATGTATGGCGTGGTCTTACAAGATACCATTGTCAATAAAAAGTTTTTATAACTTTAAAATCTAATTGAGATGTGTTTTCTCACGTTGGTTTACTCGAAAGATCCGGGCGTTATTACCTTCCAATGCTCGAGTCAGATTGAGTATATTTATAGATTCAGTTTGGATGATTTTAAGCTTCCAAAGACGAGCCGGTGGTCTTTAAGTTGTATTCACTTATATGTTTATTTTTCGTTGCATTGGTTATTCAAAATTATCAACATTTGTGAGGACAGGTTGTTATAACTGTCCAGGCAGATGATTAGTTATTTGTTGTTGTATTCTGATTAATGTATGTATATTACAGTTTCTCTTTTATAAAGGTCATTGATATTATATTATATATTGTTCCGCTGCGTTGTGAGATTCTGTGTTGTTTGGTTTTCTTTCTCTCTTCTCTCTTCTCTCTTCTCTTCCTTCTTCTCTCTTCTTTCTTTCCCTTAACTATCCGCCTTTTCATCCAATTTGAGTTGGACATGTATGGTATATTGTCAACTTGAAGTGTGCGGGATTGCAGTTTGATACAGTTTGTATCAAAGCTTCAATTGGCAAACACCTAGGCTTTGGTGGGGCACTCATTATAGATAGGGTCAGTAGAACCCTAGAATGAGTTTGAGTGTGTGTGTGTGTGAGCACGTATTTGTTAGTGATATGAAAATGTTTTATATTATGTTCGTTGATCTGTTGAGTGGCTTATGGATTCTAGTCAATACGAGTAATTAACGTTATTGATAGGGATCTCTAAACACTTGAACATAGCAATTCGATATGAAATAATTTTACCATGATTGTATTTTATATATAAAGGAGTAATTTTTTAGAAATTATTATAGTTATATATGGTATGTTGGTTGGATTTAAGGTATAATGTTAATAAAAGTTATTTATTATAATCTAAACAAAGATAAACATTTGTAAAATTAGTTATATAAGAAAGTGAATTATAGAGTATTGATTATAATTAAAATAATCAACATTTGTGAAATGATATTATATAAGAAGTGAAAGTATATAAGTATAATTTATAAATGTGATTTATAAATAAAAAGGAAATGAAATTGTATAAATATATTTATAAATATGGGTAATAAATAAAAAATGGATTTAAAACAAAAAATTAAGAATTTAAATCCCGATGATTTTGAAAATTGTTTTTCAAAGGTTTTGCAAGAAGTGGTAATAAAATTATGTTGAAAATATTTTGATTATAAATATTTAAAATGGAATTTAAAAGAGATAAGAAAGCACTGAACTCACTTCGGTCGTTGGAAAATAATTTGGGTGACAATTGCAGCATCATCAGTGTTCATTTTCGAGTTTCTAAGTGATGGATTGCTACTATAGTGATTTGCTAGAAACGTTTGTTTTGGTAAAATAATGTTTTGTTTTGGCAAACAAAGATTGTTTTAGATTTCAAAAGTATGATTTTCTATACAAAGGAGTTATGTATATATTATGATTTCATTTATGTATTTTATGAAAATATAAGAAAAATAAGTTTTTGTAACCTATAAGTTGGCAAATAGTAAGTTAAAACAAATTTTAAATTTGTTAAATATTCTGGTTAAGTCAAATTGGAAATTTCATACACTCTTAGGATGTAAAAGAGTGTGAAATGAATATAAACATAAGTTGTAAGGTGATCATATAACCACAAGTTGTAATTATAGAATGTGGATGAACTTAAGTAAAGATTTATGAAATTATAAGTAGATAAGTTTATATAACTTATAAATTTGAGAAAGTGGAAAGTAAAACCAAATTTTTAAGAATGGTTAAACATTTTGGTTAACCAAAGAAAATATGAAATTAAACTATGAAATGAAATTTACCTTAAGTAAAGTTAAATGAAATTGATTGTGATTTAAAATGAATGTGAACTTAAGTTTCAAAGTGATTGAATTACATAAGTTGTGTTATAAGTTGTAATAAACTTGAGTGATGTTTTATGTAATAATTCATAAATAATTTTAGTATAAAAGAAATACATTAAGAATAAAATGAATGTGAATAAAAAAATAATTTGGTATAGTTAAGAAACCAATTGGAATAAATACATAAGTTTTACGTACATCATTTTATTCACATAACTATTTGATCCAGATTCGAATACATGATTTCGAGATGATTTACACCGGTCTGAGTTAGGATTTTTCACTCAATTATTGACGGCAAACATTGGATACGAATTTTTTATTTATTCTGAATTTTTTTATCATAGTATATAACTATGCAAGGAGAATGACGGTTTCTTATCAAGGAACAAGATGGGAGTCCGCACTAGAGAAGTCGAGTGAGCGATACTAGTTTGGAAGTGAAATTGTGTGATCGAGAGAGGGATTGAATTTAATATTGTTTACGGATGGTCTATGGACATCTTACGGGCTTTGGTATGATTGTATGTGTAACGACCCGGGATTTTGTGAAAATTGTCATCGTCAAATGACGATTAACTTAGTGGTTAATTGCTGTTAAGTGTTTTAATTAGTAGTAAATTCGTTTAAAAAATTGGTTAAGTAAATATGTGATTTTACAAATTTAAAAATCTTGGCCCAGGTTTCTATCTTGGGCTACGTTATAATAATATCTAGAGGCAAATAGGTTCCCCCAATCATTCGTTCAAAACCCGGTTCCCCCCTTTCTTTTTCGAACCCTAAAGAAAAAAATCAAACGAGATAATGGCGGTCTCGTCCTGGCGAATTAGGGCTTCGACTTGATTTCCTATGAGAGATGATGGCTGCCGTGATTTCTCTCGTTCGTTCTTCAATCAAATTAGGGCCTCGTGGTTATCTTCGAAGCCGCGCCTTGGTGGAGTGTTCGTTTCCCTGTAGCTTGTTTTAGCTGCTTCGGTTCGATTGCAAAGGTGAGTGATTTAAGTATCATTCGCATCTAATTCAAATTAGTAAATATTTTGTTGCTTGATTTTCTCGACTTTGTTTTCGTTGTTGTTGAACTTTGAATTTCTGAAGACTTCGATTATGCTTTGTGAATTTCATCCCTGTTTTCTCGTTCGTATTGACATGTTTGAATCTTTCTTTGACCGTTCGATATAATGTTGGATGGTGCGATTTATTCCTGACTGCTTCACAATCGTATATTCTTGAGATGTTCGGTCGACTTGGTTTTGAAATTATCGGCTTTGAGGCCACTTCATATATGCATCGTTTGGCATCTGCTCGTAGTTATCCCTGGCCATTCTTGGTTCCAGGCCTTTGTTCAGGTGTACCATTGTGTAGTATGGTATCACCTGTGACTTGAATCCCTTGCTATGTCATTTTGAGTTGTATTTTTAACATGGTTACTTGCAGGTGTGCATTCTGGTATTCATTTAAATTGCTTCATTGATACCATTTTTGGATTCACTGGTCAAGTTCATTGCCGTAGTCTTCGTACTGTGGCCAGTTGCTCATTGTTTCTTTTTCTACATAATTGTGTTTATCACAATCGTTTTGTTCATCCGAGCTTGCTCTGGATACTGTACACATGTGTGTTCGAGTATGCATTAGCATGAGATGTAATCTTGTTTTAGTCTGAACTTTTGTTTGAGTTCCCTATGTACAGTTTTATTGTTTCCCTTGAGTCTGTGCATATTGTAACCTTGAGTTTATGCATTTCTATTGGTCTTGTTTGTGTCACTTCGGGTTGCACTTACCCTACCACCATTCATTTCGAGTATGAGATGCTCTGTCCAGTTTTATGCATTTTGGGCTGTTGATATATGGTTTCAGTGATATATTCTGGATTTATACCAATCTTGAGCTATTGATTTTGGTCGAGACTTGCTTCAGTTTGGCTTGTTTCAGTTGTCCTTGTTCATGTGGTTTAGTTGTACTTGAATGTCTACTGTCTCATTTCTGGTTTGCCTTGCCTTTGTGGCCTTCACTTTTGTATAGTCTGCACATGTTACTTGTATCACTCGTTCTGCCTTCACACATATGTTCCTCTGGTACAATTGTCCTTGTTAGAACCTTGGCCTTTGTGCATTCATCTTGTTGCCAGTTCCTTGGTCACTTCCAGTGACTTATAGCATTCTTTATTGATCAAGTTAGACTTCCTTGGTCACTTCCAGTGACTTATAGCATTCTTTATTGATCAAGTTAGACTTCCTTGGTCACTTCCAGTGACTTATAGCATTCTTTATTGATCAAGTTAGACTTGAACTATGTGACATCAGTTTGGTTAGATCACTTGTTGTAAAACTGCCTGGCCGTGCTACTTCCAGTTGCAGTTTTAAACTAGACTTGTCAGTTGAGTTACTGTGGGTATGTTCCATGTACAGTTTCATTTGTTTCTGAATTCACTTGTGTTGAATCCGGCACTTCGGGGTTTGACCTGGTGATCACCTGTGACTTCCACTGAGCTTTTGCGTATTTCTTGCGATGGTGGCGAGGCGGTGCACGCGTACGTGCACTGCAGCCACCCAAACTCGACAGTTTTGATTTGATTTTCTTTTGCTTTTGATGCATTGATCTTTTATGCTGTATTGGCGAGGCCGTACACGCGTGCGTGTACGGCAGCCAATCGAGTTTTGATGGTTTCAAAGTGACAATTTCAATGGCTTTAAATTGATTTAGTCGATTTGATAAATTGTTTATTTATCTCTGTTGATGATTTAAATCTGCTGATTTTTGTTAAACACTGTTAAGTGTTATATTGTCCGTTATCCGGTTTCTTTGTTTAAAGAATCGGATAGACGGGAATTATTGTGACTGTCGTCTATTTAAATTATTACTGCCTATATGCACTAATAAACTGGTTTGAATTAGACTGACCTGGGTATTATTTTCTTTTGAATGTAATACTCGGGTCAGACCCGAGTATTTCAGGTTGTAGATTTCTTTCTTTGAGTTGCTGTTCGGGATTGAAGACTTTTCACATCTTCGGAAGTTGTCAGTCATTTTGTAGTAGTCGTGTCATTGTATAGAATGATATGTATTCATGTATATTAGTCGATAATGTACTTGTATATATAACTTCTAGAGTCGACAGCGTAGTTGTATCATATGTATAGTGTCAACTATGTATTAACTGACATCAGTTATATATATCTGAGACTTTTGTTTTTATCTGTGTTCCGCATTTATATTATCTGTGTTATTGTTATATCTAATGTCCTAAACTATTATGAACTATCGTAGTTTGTTTTATACTGATAATTGGATAGGTCGATGGGAGTAAATAATTAATAGATGAAAAATAAAAAGTATATACCACTCCTATCGAGATAACCAATATTAGTGTAAGGCCAATTACGGATGGTCGCTCCTATCCAGCCTTATTCTTCGTAATAATAGACAGTATTCCTTTTAATACTCTTTGTTATTATGAGCATAGAGGTGGGGCGTTACAGTTGGTATCAGAGCTTGGGGTTTATGGACATAATATAAAACATAACTTGGATGGAACATATGTTACAACTATTGGTCGATGTTTTATTTGTACTTTGAGTCAAAACTAAAGTTTTGAAATTTGGATGAAATTTTTAAATAACTTTATTTAAAAATAAAAGTGAAACTGTGTTTTGTTGATTTGATTGAATTGTGTTCTGTTTATCAGAGTGCGCAGCGGAAACTGTCTTCGCTGAGTACAACTGGTAATCTTTTTGATTTAAGAATCAAAATACGAAATTGATATGAATTTCATTTGTTGTTTACATACCTGTAATTATTTTGTTTCTTTAAGAATTTCGAATCCGAATTGAGGATTCGAAGAAATTGCAGATATGTGATTTTGTTGAAATTTCCGCTGGCTTTCTTTTGTACTAATCATCTAGTGATTAGATTTTTGCTGTTTTGAATTATCTTCATTGAAGATACATTTGAATGATTTCTTTGTTCATTTTGTAGTACGTGCAAAAATTTGAATTGCACGTTATTGCATTTATTTTACGTTGAACCGATGCTTGGTTATGATACGTATTTTGTTGTCGTTATTTTTATAACGGACTTATTACACCAATGCTGAATTTTTGAGGCACGGTGTTTTGTTGACAATTTTAATAAATGAAAATTCACTGATGTCACATTTTGATGTGAATCCTTTGATGAGATATTTGATGTTTTAAAATTTCTGTCGCTTTGACTTCAGTAACAGCCAAAATTTTAAAAGTGGATTTTCAAGCGGTTATTCCGCAATACTGATTTGTGACCGTTTTTACGGTATTTTGAGAAGTACAATTTCCTTATCGAAATTGTTACTAATTTGCTGCTTTAATCACGGGATTGGAAAATCGTTTTAAAATGAAAATTGTTTTATAAAATTTTAGCAGTTTGCGTTTTCAAAAGAATGAGAAAGCGACTTAAACGATTCAGCAAAATCGAGGATTATGACCCCTTTCTTTTACTGATTCGCTTAACTCCGGACTTGTTCAGTTGAGAATGCGAATTGTTATTTTTACAAAATAAATAAATTTGTTTTCAAAAATTTTACAGTTTGCGATTTCAAAAGAATGAGGAAGCGATTTAAACGTTTCAGCAAAATCGAGGACTATGACCCCTTTCTTTTACTGATTCGCTTAATTCCGGACTTGTCCGTTTGAGAATGTGAAATGTATTTTTACAAAATACACAATTTTTCACTTTCAAGGAAACGATGAAGAGAATCAAACGATTTAGTAAAACACGTGGTATGGGACATGTGCGTTTGTTATTTCGGTTAATTCCGGACTCGTTAATTGAAACATTTTGATACTTTCGTGTGCTTTCGAGCCACTATGAGGACCTTCGGGTCATTTGTTGGGCTTTCGGGCCACTCTGCGGACCTTCGGGTCAAATACCAGTACTAGACCTTCGGGTCACTCTGCGGACCTCCGGGTCAATCTGATGGGCGCCAAAAATTATGTTGAGTACTTGGTAGGCTTCGGCCACTCTGAGATGCACGTGCGGCGAATTAAAAACTCGCCATCGGATGGGATCGATCCAAGCTTTTATGTTGATTTTCTAGTCTTCTTAATTGATTTCTAGATATTTGTTGCTTCCAATTATCTACAGGTAATTGGATATTTATTGATATGAGTTCTGATTATCGTTTTTGATAATCAGATATTTGTTGTTCCTAATTATCGCTTGTGATAATTGGATATTTGTTGATATGAGTTCTGATTATCGTTTTTGATAATCAGATATTTGTTGTTCCTAATTATCGCTTGTGATAATTAGATATTTGTTGATTTTAGATTTAATTATCGCTTGAGATAATTAAATACTTGTTGATTTGAGATTTAATTATCGCTTCAGATAATTAAATATTTGTTGATTTTAGATTTAATTATCGCTTGAGATAATTAAATACTTGTTGATTTGAGATTTAATTATCGCTTCAGATAATTAAATATTTGTTGATTTTAAATTTAATTATCGCTTCAGATAATTAAATATTTGTTGATTTTAGATTTAATTATCGCTTGAGATAATTAAATACTTGTTGATTTTAAATTTAATTATCGCTTCAGATAATTAAATATTTGTTGATTTTAGATTTAATTATCGCTTGAGATAATTAAATACTTGTTGATTTGAGATTTAATTATCGCTTCAGATAATTAAATATTTGTTGATTTTAGATTTAATTATCGCTTGAGATAATTAAATACTTGTTGATTTTAAATTTAATTATCGCTTCAGATAATTAAATATTTGTTGATTTTAGATTTAATTATCGCTTGAGATAATTAAATACTTGTTGATTTGAGATTTAATTATCGCTTCAGATAATTAAATATTTGTTGATTTTAGATTTAATTATCGCTTGAGATAATTAAATACTTGTTGATTTGAGATTTAATTATCGCTTCAGATAATTAAATATTTGTTGATTTTAAATTTAATTATCGCTTCAGATAATTAAATATTTGTTGATTTTAGATTTAATTATCGCTTGAGATAATTAAATACTTGTTGATTTGAGATTTAATTATCGCTTCAGATAATTAAATATTTGTTGATTTTAGATTTAATTATCGCTTGAGATAATTAAATACTTGTTGATTTGAGATTTAATTATCGCTTCAGATAATTAAATATTTGTTGATTTTAGTTTTAATTATCGCTTGAGATAATTAAATACTTGTTGATTTGAGATTTAATTATCGCTTCAGATAATTAAATATTTGTTGATTTGAGATTTAATTATCGCTTGAGATAATTAAATAGTTGTTGATTTGAGATTTAATTATCGCTTGAGATAATTAAATATTTGTTGCTTTAAATTATCGCTTGAGATAATTAAATATTTGTTGAATTTAAAATTTGATTATCAATTGTGATAATCGAATATTTGCTGAATTTGAAATTTGATTATCGATTGTGATAATCGAATATTTGTTAAATTTGAAATTTGATTATCGTTTTGATAATCGAATATTTGTTGAATTTGGAATTTGATTATCGTTTTTGATAATCGAATATTTGTTGCATTTGAAATTCGATTATCGATTGTGAAAATCGAATAATTGTTAAAATTGAAACTTGGTTACCGGTTGTGGTAATTAAATATTTGTTGATTTGTTTTCTGGCTATCGTTTGGATAATTAGATGTTAGCTGATTTTATTGATATGAGATTTTCTAGTTTCTTATTGATTCTAGATTACGTTGATTGTATTGAATATTGCTGATGTTTGCATTTATTCAGCTTTGCTGTTAGAATAGTAATTGTTATTGACGACCTTAGTTATGAAAATTGCGGGGACGCAATTTTTATAAGGAGGGGAGTCTGTAACGACCCGGGATTTTGTGAAAATTGTCATCGTCAAATGACGATTAACTTAGTGGTTAATTGCTGTTAAGTGTTTTAATTAGTAGTAAATTCGTTTAAAAAATTGGTTAAGTAAATATGTGATTTTACAAATTTAAAAATCTTGGCCCAGGTTTCTATCTTGGGCTACGTTATAATAATATCTAGAGGCAAATAGGTTCCCCCAATCATTCGTTCAAAACCCGGTTCCCCCCTTTCTTTTTCGAACCCTAAAGAAAAAAATCAAACGAGATAATGGCGGTCTCGTCCTGGCGAATTAGGGCTTCGACTTGATTTCCTATGAGAGATGATGGCTGCCGTGATTTCTCTCGTTCGTTGTAACGACCCAGAATTTTTGATAATTAAAATTCGAATATTTAATTGATTTTAAATATTAATAAATGGAATTTAGAAGTCGAATGATCTGTTTTTCGAATATTGGATTTAATTTGATAATTTAATCGATAAATTAAATAGTGACATTCCAGAGATAATTGTAAATCGAGTTTAAAATGATTGAAAATGATTTGGGAAATTTTATTTGATCATACTGGAGTTATAGAAAGGTTATAGAACTCTTAAAATTGAATTTGGAATTAATCTGTGAAAATTGAATATTTTAATATTTAATTATCGACTGAAAAATAGCCAATTTTCGAACAGTCTCAGAATTGAACGAGACCTGTTCCATTGGATCCGTAATAGTTAGTTATTATCGGATTTCAATTTTCGTAGCAATCGGAGTTATCGTTTGACCGTGGCAACTCGAAACGCATCGATATCGTTTTAATTTTAATTCGGCGAGTTAAAATAGTCATTTTTCAAAAAGTCTCGGATTTCGACGAAACCAGTTTCATCGGATCCGTAATGTGATATTATTGTAAGATTTCAAATTTCGTAATTTTTGGATTTACCATTTGTCCGGTACAAATTAAAACGTCTCGAAATCTATTTAAATCGGTTTAATTTAAATTGATCGTTTATTGTCATATCTCACACAGACGATCGAATTAGCTTCCGAAACCTGTTCCATTGCGTTCGGAACACGGGGTAAACCTTAGAAACGTCAGCCGGCACGCTCAATTTCGAGTTCGGAAAATTTCGATGAATAGTAAATTGGGCAATTTTCTATAAAAGCACCTCTTTTCCCTCATTTGCAAAAGAAAAATCAAAACCCTAGTTTAAACGTTCAGGCCGCCACTTTTAAACTTCAATGGCTGAAAACGTTCAAGATTCATCCCTCAATTACTTCCAATCGGTCGACTTTCAGACGAGGGCTTCAACTAGGAAATCGTGGAGGACAACGAGACGAACGAAATCAACGGTGGAGATCGGAAATCTCGTAGGGGATAGATGGCAGTTCGCTTGCGTTCGGCCCGCTGTCGCACGCGTAGTTCGAGGCTATAAGGCGACCGAGCCAGCCCTCTTCGTCACCGGAGGTCGAGCTCGCGACGAGCTTTCGTTTGCCATTTCCTGATCGGCGGCACGTCAACGTGGGTGGTCGAAATAATTCGATGATGGAGGCGGCTAGTGGGTTTCGTTCTTACGCGTGATAACCTGGGGGATGTGCGTGAGGAAGAAGGGAATTGAAGGCCACGATCTCATCAAGCTAACGTGCGGCCAGAGATGCATTAGGTTTAGATTTGAAAACAAAATTGTATATTTATTTTATTTAAAATCGTTAAACTTTGAACTGTTATATCTCTTTCATACGAGGTTGAAAACGGACGAAATTTTTTGCGTTGCAATCATTTTGTCGAGCACTACGCGATGCAACTGATTTGGAGTCGATTGGAGTCAAGGAAATTTTTGGGTAAAATTAAACGCGCGTTTAATTTTATTCGAAATAAACGCTGAAATCAGAATTAAAATCAAGGTGAGATCTTCTCACTCAATTGAATGTGGAATTATTTACAGTTATTGATTTGATGATTGCTATTCGATGTGATATTAGATATGATAGGATATATCTATATATATAGCAGTATATACATATTGGCATATGTATATATTGGATTGATTGATTTCCCGCCCCGTATAGCGGATGAGACCCTATTACGCCGTTAGTAAGCAGATTTATAAAAACCCATATACCGCGATAATTCCGTACTGGAGCGGAATTGGTATTGTGCTAACATCTGTGGATGCAGGGAAACAGGTTGGAGGGATCCAACTGGATTCCTCACCGTATTGATTTTTACAGATATTATGATATATTCTGTCATCATATTGATATATGATATTGACTGTTGTGATGGACTGATTGGTGTTGTTGCATCATCGGATTCAGTTTTGAAATGTAAAAATAACGACTGTTATTTTAAAAGGGTTTTTAAAGTGATTTTTTTGAAAATATACGTTTTATGGAATTTTTGAATCGATTATAAACGTAAAATTTTAAAGTTATAAAAGTTATAATCTTTAGTGAAATATAACCGAAGTGTCGTTTTTGAAATAAAAGTCGATTTATTTATAAAATGGTTTAAGCTGGGATTTTTGAATAACTATAAACGATTTGTATAGAAAGATTTATAAAATGGATATTTTATTAATAAAAATATTGGACTTATAAAACGAATTTTTTATAAGTGTTGAAAAGAAGTATAAAAGGATTTCATAAGTGAATGAAATAAATAGATTTATAACGTGAAGTTATAAAGTGAATAGATGTTGTAGAATAAACGATTTATAAGTAATTTACTTATAAATTAGATTTTTGCACTTAATTGGGATATAAATAGAAATTGCTAAATGAAATGATTTCATAAGTTGAAATTGTTATGAAGTATAAATGTGATTTATAAACGTTGTTTATAAATCTGGAATCACTTATTTTGATAAGTAATTTTAGAAGTTAATAAGAGGAGAATTTTATAAATCGAAGTTGTTAGAAAATATAAAGGTGAATTTATAAACGTTGTTTTATGAATTCGAAATCAACCAAATTTGATGAATGTAATATAGAAGTTATTAAGGGAATTTTATCCACGATTTTGGATAGTGGATAATTCTTGGAATAAAACGTGTAGAAAAGATTGAAATGTAATTATTGAAGTATATTCACGATTTTGGATAATGAATATATCGTTAAGTAAAATGGATAGTTTTGGAAAAGCGATATTATAAATGAAGTTAATTGTTTTAAAGGATGTTTTAAAACGTGTGAACTATCGAAATCATAGATTTCAACATTTATTGTTGAAATAGACGTTTTCGAGAAATAAGGAAATGATGGACTATAACACTGTTGTTATAGTAAATGGTTTCCGAAAGGAAATGTTTTTATGCAGTATTGGGATTTATATATCTATCTAATTTTGAATCCCTATACTAGTGATTTTGAGTCGTCGTAACGATGTTTTACGTAACATTCGTTTTGACTCAAATAAATGTGTTTAAAGAGAATGATTTCCTTAAAGAATGAATATATACTTAATATTGATTTAAGTATATCGAATATTTTCAAATGTTGAAAATAAATGATTTGTGAAACACTTATTTTTAAATAAGTATGGAATTGCTTTTCCAATATGAAATGAACTGTTTCGAGATTTTATCTTTTAAAGATAAATTGAAATGTGGAAATTGATTTGAAATTGTTTTTCAAATGGTTAAGTGTGGAAATTTTATATCTAGTAAAAGATATTTTGGAAGATGAAATAATTTGGAAAACTATTTGGAATCTGATGATGTTGCGCATCTTTATTGATAGTTAAATAACCGACTATCAATAATTACCTTGGATAGGTATTTGTTGTGAATTGGATGAATTTGAATGCCACACTTATTTTTGAATAAACGCTCACTATTCGGGTTAACCGGGAAAGGACCATGGGGTCGTATAACCCATTCCGAATATGTGATACGTCGTTATGAATCGCATTTGAAGACCGGTGTTGAAGACCGGATATTTTTGAAAACGGAAGGATTACCGTCGAGTTACTCTACATCGACTGATCTTCGATTTAGAGGTTTTATCACCCTTAGTGACGGGAAGTCCTGACGTGATTGAAAATTATCCGGAAATGCAAGGGCTTCGTGAGAAGTGCCTTCGGTTCTGTTCGATCCCGGAACAGACTTGTATGGATTGTGTGTCTGACGTTACAATTTGAGATATAAAGCTGATTTCTTTCAAATACATTTCTGTTGGTGGCGGAGAATTTATTCTCTTAGCTTAACACCCTTCTCTGAGACGTACGAGCTCAGAGGTTATGTAGTTGAAATTTATCAGCGATATATCCCAATTTGGTAACGTGGCATACTGAGTGTTGCTGTGAAATGATCAGTGTTTGATCATTTGTGATATGATCATTTGTTTGATCTTATATCTTTGTGATCATAGGTTGATCATTTTGTTTGACCCGAAGCAGGGCTTTTTGAGAAAGCGTAGCTTTGTGGACGAGACTTCATTGAGCCTCACACCCCGGAAATGGTCGAAACAGGAAGGATGCGGCAAGGTTCTAGGGAGTAGCGCCCCTTAGTGTATGTCATTCCTTCTGGATAAAGGTGGTATCATGGTATGGAGCCCAGATACTTAACCTCTGTGGTTACTGCATTATTATTATCTATGTGGTTTGTTGCGAATCGGGGATCCTCGGGAAGATCGGTGACGATCGGGGGATGGCATACGCGTGTCAGTAGTTACCTATTTTTGCAGAGGTAACCCGGCCTTGTGTTGGCAGAGATCTAACCGTAACGTTAGATTCTCGGGTCGTCTATTCCAGGGACGTACCCATCGTGGATAGGAAGTTCCTTTGCCTGACCATTTGTTGGAAATCCAAAGAAACAATACGAGCCTTGTACGGTATTAGTTGTAGAACCTGCCATTCACTTATGGTGGCGCCCCACTGTTTGGATGGTAGCTATAGTAGGCATACGATACTGGTCGTATGTTGGCTAAGATTAATATTATACTTTCGAAATGTTTTCTACACTATGCACTAATAATAATATCAAAAATGATTTGATTTTGCGTAGTAAGCATCTTTGACTATCATAAGAAGAAATCTCCTCCAATTCTGCGTTTGCATTGTGTGTGTGGCGGGAGGTCTTATGGTAGTTTCATTTTCCAAAAAGCATTGCGAATTGACTTTAAAATTCTCTGCTATTTATTTTAAAGATAAATAACTGTTTTACGATCTCACACCAGTCACCATGACTGACTCGGAGTTTATTGTTCCCTTCTAAACTCTGGGTGCCCACCATTTTCCACACGGGCAGCCTAGAGTTATGTTATCAGGATATTCTGGATATTCTGGAGCTTTGGAAGCAAGCTGGATGGCGAGTCGTAGTATTTGTATCTGATAGTATTTATTCCGCTGTGTATTCTGTATGAGGACAAGTTATATAACTGTCCATTGTTGTTTATTAACTCTGATGATGTGATGTAATGTAATAACAGATATAATTCTTTTGTTTTTAAATGATATTCATTTATCTATTATATATTGTTCCGCTGCGATGTGTAAGATTCTGATATTGTTCTGTTTCTGTTGCTGTTCTCTTGTTTTGTTGTTGTTCTTCTTTCTTTTTCTTCTATCTTCTTCTTCTACCTTTTTCTTCTTTCTTAAAACCATAACTTTTCGGGTTTTCGGCATTCGATGGCTCAGCAGTCGATAAAGTGAGTATCGATGTTGAATTTTCGAAAGTCGAAAATTTTCGGGATGTTACAAGTGGTATCAGAGCATATGGTTAAGCGACAACCCTGCTCTGTTGGGTGTTACTCATTAGAGATAGAGTCAGTAGTACTCTAGAATGAGTTGAGTGTAATAATAGATATGAGCGCGTATTTGTTAGTGAATATAAAATTTGTTTTATATTGTGATGATTGATTTGTTGAGTGGTATATGGATTCTGGTCGGTATTGTCCGTACAACTCTATCGATAGGGATCTCTAAACACTTATATAGAACAATTCGGCACAATATTGTTTTAAATAGGGTAAATGAGATAATTTTGCCCAAAACTATTTTTGTATAGAAAAGAAATGTTTTTCTATAAAATACTATAGTATATGGTTGCATGGATGTTAGGAAAGTGATAATATTGAAAGTTATCATTTTTATATGAAATTGAATAAGAAATTGAAAATCGTAACTCCAAAGTTAAGAAATAAGAAAATAAATCCATATACAAATGAAATTTGAGAATGTAAATTAAAAATGTGAATTGTAATTTAAAACGGAATTCCAGAAAAGTTTTTGGAAATGTTTTTGAAAGAATTTGTAAATTTTGGAGATTTGGAAAGTTTAAATCATTTTTGGAGTTGAAAATGAATTTCAAAGGTTTGAAAAGTATTTTAGAGAGATGAAAGCTCTAAACTCTTTTCGGTCGCTGGAAAATAACTTCGATGATGACCGCGGCATCGTTGGTGTTCATTTTCGGGTTTCCAGAAGAGAAATTGCTGCCAAATTGTTTTAAATAGAAGTTGTTTGGAAAATTTGGATTTTGTTTTGGAAATTCAAAGGATAAATTTGAATTGTTTTCAAAATGGCTTTGAAATGTTGGTTAACTCTGGAAAGCTATATAAAGATATTTATGGGAATAATGAATAAGTGATAACTTATACAGATTAAATTTTGATAGAGTAAATTTAACTTAAAGGATGAAGTTAAGTTAAAATAAGTATAAGTGAATCAACTTAATGAAAGTAAATTGAATGTTGAAAAAATTCATTTCGAATTTGTAGAGTAAAGTATTGAAATAAAATTAGTAATGGAAACTAATTAAAGAAATGACGAATTAATATGGTTTGAGATGAATTAAAATTCGTATGGAATTGAAACGGAATGTTGAAGATGAATTAGAATTTGAAATGGATTAGTAACTGAAACTAATTTAAAATGGTGCAGTATGAATGAAAGCTAATCAATAAAATTCAATATTCAGAAATTGAACTGAATCCAATTAAATGTTGGAATTGAAGTCAAATGGAATTGAAATGTAAAGATTGAACGAAATTGAATATGCAACTTCAATAGTAAGCTAAAAAGGTATAAGTAGTTTATATTGAAAATTTTGTAACAGAATTGGCAAATTGGTTTGAATATATGTAACTAGATATTATGGCTAGTAGGATATACAGGTGTAAATGAATTGGATTTGATTTCGAAGATAAATTCGAATTGCTCGAAAAAGGTATGTATTTAAATTTGAATATGAGTTTTTGATGATTTCTTGTCTAGCCGCTTGGCTTTTTCTTTTTCTTTTTGAAATCTGAGAGTCCGTAGGGACGTTTTGTAGTTGTGCCGTATTAGCCGCGCAAAGGAGACGCTGGCGAAATTTTTCGAAAATTTCGAGTGTTAGGAAAATTTTTGAGAAATTTTGAAAGTTTAAAATTTGAATTTAAACTGGAATTTGAATTTTGAAGTTAAACAATGTTGTTTGAAACTTAAAATTTAAGTTGGAAAGCTAGTATGAATGATAACGAATCTTTAGTAGAAAGATTTGTTTTGATAAATTGATAAAACTATTAGATTGTGAAAAACAGTAGACGAGTTAAGGACCTTTCTTCCTGACTTGTAATTTCGAGGACGAAATTCTTTTAAGGGGGGAAGTTTGTAACGACCCAGAATTTTTGATAATTAAAATTCGAATATTTAATTGATTTTAAATATTAATAAATGGAATTTAGAAGTCGAATGATCTGTTTTTCGAATATTGGATTTAATTTGATAATTTAATCGATAAATTAAATAGTGACATTCCAGAGATAATTGTAAATCGAGTTTAAAATGATTGAAAATGATTTGGGAAATTTTATTTGATCATACTGGAGTTATAGAAAGGTTATAGAACTCTTAAAATTGAATTTGGAATTAATCTGTGAAAATTGAATATTTTAATATTTAATTATCGACTGAAAAATAGCCAATTTTCGAACAGTCTCAGAATTGAACGAGACCAGTTCCATTGGATCCGTAATAGTTAGTTATTATCGGATTTCAATTTTCGTAGCAATCGGAGTTATCGTTTGACCGTGGCAACTCGAAACGCATCGATATCGTTTTAATTTTAATTCGGCGAGTTAAAATAGTCATTTTTCAAAAAGTCTCGGATTTCGACGAAACCAGTTTCATCGGATCCGTAATGTGATATTATTGTAAGATTTCAAATTTCGTAATTTTTGGATTTACCATTTGTCCGGTACAAATTAAAACGTCTCGAAATCTATTTAAATCGGTTTAATTTAAATTGATCGTTTATTGTCTTATCTCACACAGACGATCGAATTAGCTTCCGAAACCTGTTCCATTGCGTTCGGAACACGGGGTAAACCTTAGAAACGTCAGCCGGCACGCTCAATTTCGAGTTCGGAAAATTTCGATGAATAGTAAATTGGGCAATTTTCTATAAAAGCACCTCTTTTCCCTCATTTGCAAAAGAAAAATCAAAACCCTAGTTTAAACGTTCAGGCCGCCACTTTTAAACTTCAATGGCTGAAAACGTTCAAGATTCATCCCTCAATTACTTCCAATCGGTCGACTTTCAGACGAGGGCTTCAACTAGGAAATCGTGGAGGACAACGAGACGAACGAAATCAACGGTGGAGATCGGAAATCTCGTAGGGGATAGATGGCAGTTCGCTTGCGTTCGGCCCGCTGTCGCACGCGTAGTTCGAGGCTATAAGGCGACCGAGCCAGCCCTCTTCGTCACCGGAGGTCGAGCTCGCGACGAGCTTTCGTTTGCCATTTCCTGATCGGCGGCACGTCAACGTGGGTGGTCGAAATAATTCGATGATGGAGGCGGCTAGTGGGTTTCGTTCTTACGCGTGATAACCTGGGGGATGTGCGTGAGGAAGAAGGGAATTGAAGGCCACGATCTCATCAAGCTAACGTGCGGCCAGAGATGCATTAGGTTTAGATTTGAAAACAAAATTGTATATTTATTTTATTTAAAATCGTTAAACTTTGAACTGTTATATCTCTTTCATACGAGGTTGAAAACGGACGAAATTTTTTGCGTTGCAATCATTTTGTCGAGCACTACGCGATGCAACTGATTTGGAGTCGATTGGAGTCAAGGAAATTTTTGGGTAAAATTAAACGCGCGTTTAATTTTATTCGAAATAAACGCTGAAATCAGAATTAAAATCAAGGTGAGATCTTCTCACTCAATTGAATGTGGAATTATTTACAGTTATTGATTTGATGATTGCTATTCGATGTGATATTAGATATGATAGGATATATCTATATATATAGCAGTATATACATATTGGCATATGTATATATTGGATTGATTGATTTCCCGCCCCGTATAGCGGATGAGACCCTATTACGCCGTTAGTAAGCGGATTTATAAAAACCCATATACCGCGATAATTCCGTACTGGAGCGGAATTGGTATTGTGCTAACATCTGTGGATGCAGGGAAACAGGTTGGAGGGATCCAACTGGATTCCTCACCGTATTGATTTTTACAGATATTATGATATATTCTGTCATCATATTGATATATGATATTGACTGTTGTGATGGACTGATTGGTGTTGTTGCATCATCGGATTCAGTTTTGAAATGTAAAAATAACGACTGTTATTTTAAAAGGGTTTTTAAAGTGATTTTTTTGAAAATATACGTTTTATGGAATTTTTGAATCGATTATAAACGTAAAATTTTAAAGTTATAAAAGTTATAATCTTTAGTGAAATATAACCGAAGTGTCGTTTTTGAAATAAAAGTCGATTTATTTATAAAATGGTTTAAGCTGGGATTTTTGAATAACTATAAACGATTTGTATAGAAAGATTTATAAAATGGATATTTTATTAATAAAAATATTGGACTTATAAAACGAATTTTTTATAAGTGTTGAAAAGAAGTATAAAAGGATTTCATAAGTGAATGAAATAAATAGATTTATAACGTGAAGTTATAAAGTGAATAGATGTTGTAGAATAAACGATTTATAAGTAATTTACTTATAAATTAGATTTTTGCACTTAATTGGGATATAAATAGAAATTGCTAAATGAAATGATTTCATAAGTTGAAATTGTTATGAAGTATAAATGTGATTTATAAACGTTGTTTATAAATCTGGAATCACTTATTTTGATAAGTAATTTTAGAAGTTAATAAGAGGAGAATTTTATAAATCGAAGTTGTTAGAAAATATAAAGGTGAATTTATAAACGTTGTTTTATGAATTCGAAATCAACCAAATTTGATGAATGTAATATAGAAGTTATTAAGGGAATTTTATCCACGATTTTGGATAGTGGATAATTCTTGGAATAAAACGTGTAGAAAAGATTGAAATGTAATTATTGAAGTATATTCACGATTTTGGATAATGAATATATCGTTAAGTAAAATGGATAGTTTTGGAAAAGCGATATTATAAATGAAGTTAATTGTTTTAAAGGATGTTTTAAAACGTGTGAACTATCGAAATCATAGATTTCAACATTTATTGTTGAAATAGACGTTTTCGAGAAATAAGGAAATGATGGACTATAACACTGTTGTTATAGTAAATGGTTTCCGAAAGGAAATGTTTTTATGCAGTATTGGGATTTATATATCTATCTAATTTTGAATCCCTATACTAGTGATTTTGAGTCGTCGTAACGATGTTTTACGTAACATTCGTTTTGACTCAAATAAATGTGTTTAAAGAGAATGATTTCCTTAAAGAATGAATATATACTTAATATTGATTTAAGTATATCGAATATTTTCAAATGTTGAAAATAAATGATTTGTGAAACACTTATTTTTAAATAAGTATGGAATTGCTTTTCCAATATGAAATGAACTGTTTCGAGATTTTATCTTTTAAAGATAAATTGAAATGTGGAAATTGATTTGAAATTGTTTTTCAAATGGTTAAGTGTGGAAATTTTATATCTAGTAAAAGATATTTTGGAAGATGAAATAATTTGGAAAACTATTTGGAATCTGATGATGTTGCGCATCTTTATTGATAGTTAAATAACCGACTATCAATAATTACCTTGGATAGGTATTTGTTGTGAATTGGATGAATTTGAATGCCACACTTATTTTTGAATAAACGCTCACTATTCGGGTTAACCGGGAAAGGACCATGGGGTCGTATAACCCATTCCGAATATGTGATACGTCGTTATGAATCGCATTTGAAGACCGGTGTTGAAGACCGGATATTTTTGAAAACGGAAGGATTACCGTCGAGTTACTCTACATCGACTGATCTTCGATTTAGAGGTTTTATCACCCTTAGTGACGGGAAGTCCTGACGTGATTGAAAATTATCCGGAAATGCAAGGGCTTCGTGAGAAGTGCCTTCGGTTCTGTTCGATCCCGGAACAGACTTGTATGGATTGTGTGTCTGACGTTACAATTTGAGATATAAAGCTGATTTCTTTCAAATACATTTCTGTTGGTGGCGGAGAATTTATTCTCTTAGCTTAACACCCTTCTCTGAGACGTACGAGCTCAGAGGTTATGTAGTTGAAATTTATCAGCGATATATCCCAATTTGGTAACGTGGCATACTGAGTGTTGCTGTGAAATGATCAGTGTTTGATCATTTGTGATATGATCATTTGTTTGATCTTATATCTTTGTGATCATAGGTTGATCATTTTGTTTGACCCGAAGCAGGGCTTTTTGAGAAAGCGTAGCTTTGTGGACGAGACTTCATTGAGCCTCACACCCCGGAAATGGTCGAAACAGGAAGGATGCGGCAAGGTTCTAGGGAGTAGCGCCCCTTAGTGTATGTCATTCCTTCTGGATAAAGGTGGTATCATGGTATGGAGCCCAGATACTTAACCTCTGTGGTTACTGCATTATTATTATCTATGTGGTTTGTTGCGAATCGGGGATCCTCGGGAAGATCGGTGACGATCGGGGGATGGCATACGCGTGTCAGTAGTTACCTATTTTTGCAGAGGTAACCCGGCCTTGTGTTGGCAGAGATCTAACCGTAACGTTAGATTCTCGGGTCGTCTATTCCAGGGACGTACCCATCGTGGATAGGAAGTTCCTTTGCCTGACCATTTGTTGGAAATCCAAAGAAACAATACGAGCCTTGTACGGTATTAGTTGTAGAACCTGCCATTCACTTATGGTGGCGCCCCACTGTTTGGATGGTAGCTATAGTAGGCATACGATACTGGTCGTATGTTGGCTAAGATTAATATTATACTTTCGAAATGTTTTCTACACTATGCACTAATAATAATATCAAAAATGATTTGATTTTGCGTAGTAAGCATCTTTGACTATCATAAGAAGAAATCTCCTCCAATTCTGCGTTTGCATTGTGTGTGTGGCGGGAGGTCTTATGGTAGTTTCATTTTCCAAAAAGCATTGCGAATTGACTTTAAAATTCTCTGCTATTTATTTTAAAGATAAATAACTGTTTTACGATCTCACACCAGTCACCATGACTGACTCGGAGTTTATTGTTCCCTTCTAAACTCTGGGTGCCCACCATTTTCCACACGGGCAGCCTAGAGTTATGTTATCAGGATATTCTGGATATTCTGGAGCTTTGGAAGCAAGCTGGATGGCGAGTCGTAGTATTTGTATCTGATAGTATTTATTCCGCTGTGTATTCTGTATGAGGACAAGTTATATAACTGTCCATTGTTGTTTATTAACTCTGATGATGTGATGTAATGTAATAACAGATATAATTCTTTTGTTTTTAAATGATATTCATTTATCTATTATATATTGTTCCGCTGCGATGTGTAAGATTCTGATATTGTTCTGTTTCTGTTGCTGTTCTCTTGTTTTGTTGTTGTTCTTCTTTCTTTTTCTTCTATCTTCTTCTTCTACCTTTTTCTTCTTTCTTAAAACCATAACTTTTCGGGTTTTCGGCATTCGATGGCTCAGCAGTCGATAAAGTGAGTATCGATGTTGAATTTTCGAAAGTCGAAAATTTTCGGGATGTTACATTCGTTCTTCAATCAAATTAGGGCCTCGTGGTTATCTTCGAAGCCGCGCCTTGGTGGAGTGTTTGTTTCCCTGTAGCTTGTTTTAGCTGCTTCGGTTCGATTGCAAAGGTGAGTGATTTAAGTATCATTCGCATCTAATTCAAATTAGTAAATATTTTGTTGCTTGATTTTCTCGACTTTGTTTTCGTTGTTGTTGAACTTTGAATTTCTGAAGACTTCGATTATGCTTTGTGAATTTCATCCCTGTTTTCTCGTTCGTATTGACATGTTTGAATCTTTCTTTGACCGTTCGATATAATGTTGGATGGTGCGATTTATTCCTGACTGCTTCACAATCGTATATTCTTGAGATGTTCGGTCGACTTGGTTTTGAAATTATCGGCTTTGAGGCCACTTCATATATGCATCGTTTGGCATCTGCTCGTAGTTATCCCTGGCCATTCTTGGTTCCAGGCCTTTGTTCAGGTGTACCATTGTGTAGTATGGTATCACCTGTGACTTGAATCCCTTGCTATGTCATTTTGAGTTGTATTTTTAACATGGTTACTTGCAGGTGTGCATTCTGGTATTCATTTAAATTGCTTCATTGATACCATTTTTGGATTCACTGGTCAAGTTCATTGCCGTAGTCTTCGTACTGTGGCCAGTTGCTCATTGTTTCTTTTTCTACATAATTGTGTTTATCACAATCGTTTTGTTCATCCGAGCTTGCTCTGGATACTGTACACGTGTGTGTTCGAGTATGCATTAGCATGAGATGTAATCTTGTTTTAGTCTGAACTTTTGTTTGAGTTCCCTATGTACAGTTTTATTGTTTCCCTTGAGTCTGTGCATATTGTAACCTTGAGTTTATGCATTTCTATTGGTCTTGTTTGTGTCACTTCGGGTTGCACTTACCCTACCACCATTCATTTCGAGTATGAGATGCTCTGTCCAGTTTTATGCATTTTGGGCTGTTGATATATGGTTTCAGTGATATATTCTGGATTTATACCAATCTTGAGCTATTGATTTTGGTCGAGACTTGCTTCAGTTTGGCTTGTTTCAGTTGTCCTTGTTCATGTGGTTTAGTTGTACTTGAATGTCTACTGTCTCATTTCTGGTTTGCCTTGCCTTTGTGGCCTTCACTTTTGTATAGTCTGCACATGTTACTTGTATCACTCGTTCTGCCTTCACACATATGTTCCTCTGGTACAATTGTCCTTGTTAGAACCTTGGCCTTTGTGCATTCATCTTGTTGCCAGTTCCTTGGTCACTTCCAGTGACTTATAGCATTCTTTATTGATCAAGTTAGACTTCCTTGGTCACTTCCAGTGACTTATAGCATTCTTTATTGATCAAGTTAGACTTCCTTGGTCACTTCCAGTGACTTATAGCATTCTTTATTGATCAAGTTAGACTTGAACTATGTGACATCAGTTTGGTTAGATCACTTGTTGTAAAACTGCCTGGCCGTGCTACTTCCAGTTGCAGTTTTAAACTAGACTTGTCAGTTGAGTTACTGTGGGTATGTTCCATGTACAGTTTCATTTGTTTCTGAATTCATTTGTGTTGAATCCGGCACTTCGGGGTTTGACCTGGTGATCACCTGTGACTTCCACTGAGCTTTTGCGTATTTCTTGCGATGGTGGCGAGGCGGTGCACGCGTACGTGCACTGCAGCCACCCAAACTCGACAGTTTTGATTTGATTTTCTTTTGCTTTTGATGCATTGATCTTTTATGCTGTATTGGCGAGGCCGTACACGCGTGCGTGTACGGCAGCCAATCGAGTTTTGATGGTTTCAAAGTGACAATTTCAATGGCTTTAAATTGATTTAGTCGATTTGATAAATTGTTTATTTATCTCTGTTGATGATTTAAATCTGCTGATTTTTGTTAAACACTGTTAAGTGTTATATTGTCCGTTATCCGGTTTCTTTGTTTAAAGAATCGGATAGACGGGAATTATTGTGACTGTCGTCTATTTAAATTATTACTGCCTATATGCACTAATAAACTGGTTTGAATTAGACTGACCTGGGTATTATTTTCTTTTGAATGTAATACTCGGGTCAGACCCGAGTATTTCAGGTTGTAGATTTCTTTCTTTGAGTTGCTGTTCGGGATTGAAGACTTTTCACATCTTCGGAAGTTGTCAGTCATTTTGTAGTAGTCGTGTCATTGTATAGAATGATATGTATTCATGTATATTAGTCGATAATGTACTTGTATATATAACTTCTAGAGTCGACAGCGTAGTTGTATCATATGTATAGTGTCAACTATGTATTAACTGACATCAGTTATATATATCTGAGACTTTTGTTTTTATCTGTGTTCCGCATTTATATTATCTGTGTTATTGTTATATCTAATGTCCTAAACTATTATGAACTATCGTAGTTTGTTTTATACTGATAATTGGATAGGTCGATGGGAGTAAATAATTAATAGATGAAAAATAAAAAGTATATACCACTCCTATCGAGATAACCAATATTAGTGTAAGGCTAATTACGGATGGTCGCTCCTATCCAGCCTTATTCTTCGTAATAATAGACAGTATTCCTTTTAATACTCTTTGTTATTATGAGCATAGAGGTGGGGCGTTACAGTATGCTATTGTTAGCTAAATTTGTTTACTAGTTAATGTAAATACTATTAAGTAAGGATGAATGATGGTTTTTTTGGTTGCATATGGTGGTTATATTAGTTTATGTTATATAGTGATTTTACTTTCCATATACTTGTTCTCATTTGTTGCTAAGTGTTTAGTAGGTATCGATGGTGTATGCTTCGCATTTGGGGCTCACTTTCATATTATATTGATGTATATGCTTGCTAATATTTAGAAAAGGTACACATCTTGGATTACATATCGTATTTTTATGTATTTCCCTATGGGATGCCTCATCCTTGAGATGAGATGTATATTATGTGATTATATATATATATATATATTGTAAATTTTCCGATCGAACCGCGCATAGGAGACGCTGGTGAAATATTCCATAAACTTAAGACGTTATAATTTTTTTGAGAAATTATGATAATTGAATTTTGATTTGTGTAATAACTTGAAATAATATTAGTTGGTATCGATGAATGAATTTAAAGAGTTAGAAATTTTATAATCTATTTCAGCTAATTGATTTTTGAAAAGTTAAAGGGATTGTGGCATTTTTCCTACCTTCGTAATTTCAAGGGGAAATTCTTTTAAAGAGGGAAGTCTGTAACAACCCAACATTTTGGTCGTTTGAATTTGAAATATTTAATTAATTTTATATATTGAAAAGGTAATTTTATAAGTCAAACAGCTTAAATTTCAAATATAGCGATTTATTTGATAATGTGAATTGTTAAATTTAATAATTGAAATTGTTTAAATAATTGAATATTGAATTTAATTTTAATAAATGGATTTCAGAAGAATTGTTTAAATTCAATTTTAAATAATAAATGGTTAGGGTAAACTTTAATTTATAATTTAAAGTGATTAAAATGTTTTTAATAAATAATTCGAATTAACGTGTGAAAATAACCTTCCGGGACACTGTCTCAGATTCTTTTGAAACCAGTGTCATTGGATCCGTAATAGTGAATTATTGTACGTTAACGAATTTGATCGGAAGTATCGTTTAGTCGTGTGGGCTCGAAACGCGTGCAAATTAATTTAAGGAATTTAAATTAATATAATTTGATTTTGAAAGTTAACTTCTATATATGATGGAATTAGGCCCCAATACTAGTTTCATTGTGTTCGGAATAAGGGTAATTAGTATAAACCGCCAGGTGGCACTCCACGTTTGGAGTTCGAGATTTTTAGGGATGAATAGTGTTTGAAAAGTTTCTATATAAGAAACTCACATTTCTTTTCTTTTGAAAAACATAACCCTAACAGCCGTTCCATCCAATTGTCGAGGTTTTGCATGATGATCAGAGTCATTTCAGACCTCGACTACAACTAGAGAAGTGTGCGCGTGGCTAAGGGGAGTTCATCTATAGTAGCCGATAGTTAAATGGTCAAGCGAGGCGGCGTTGAAGTCGAGCTGAACATCACGGCTTTGATTGGGTTTTGTGGCGCCATCATTGATCTTTAGGTGAGGGAACCTAAAGCAAAGTTGTGGAGGATGGCGTGGGCTATGTTCTGGTGAAGTTTGGTGGTGAATGGCCGAATGTGTCGACGGCGAGGCAGAGATGAACATCGCCAACATTGTGGTTCTCGTTCTCGGTCATAAGGCCATTTTAGGCAACATGGTCGGTGGCTAGAGGTACGTCAGAGGCAGGCGATCCTAGGGCAGGAGCATGGTGGCTGGAGAAGCGACGAGGCGGCAGCGGAAAATAGTTGAAGTCGGTGACCTGGTTTCTTTGGTTGTGATTATGGCTTGAGGGTATTTAGAAAGGTAATTAAAGTCTAAACCATATTAATTTAAGTTCATAAATTTAATTATCATAAACGTTCATCAATCCGTATCCTTTTCATATGAGGTCGGATTGAGACGCGGTCAGTTGCGTTGGACTCGTAGCAAAGATATCTATGTCGTTGAGTTGGATGCATCAAAATTTGAGCTTATAGGAATTTGTGCTAAAATCGAACGTCCGTTCGATTTTAATTCAAACCGGAATGCCTTAGAGATAAATGGAATTTCGGTGAGCTAACTTACCTCTCTAGATCCACTTATATTTTATATAAGTGCGGATATTTTTATTGATGCCTGTTTGTTGCTTGTTTGGATGATTTATTGCTTTATCAGATGGATTAATTCCTTCCCTTAGAGCAGATGACCTTTTTATATATACCCGCCTAGTTGTGGATGACCCTTATTATATGATTATATACTACATGTGATGTAAGGGGACAAATTGGAGGGATCCAACAGGATTCCTCATATTCATTTTACTTTTCATATATATTATGATATATGATTTGTTGGAGGCCATAGGTGATGACACGGACATGATTTTGTTTATTTAGTGCTATAGTAGCACTTGGCCTTATTTTTAGTATTTCGAAATACTTTAAAGTAATGATTTTGATTTAAAGTGATTTTGAAATAACATATGTTTTTAATAATTATTCATGAATTATTAAAAGAAGTTTATTATAAATAAAATAAAAAAGTTTGATTTTTGGTATTATAAACTGATATTTGGTGAAATATGTTAAATAGAGATTTTTGAACAGTATTATAAAGGTTTTAAAAACTTAATAAATAAGTCCATCTTTTATTTTAAAGGAAATACAATTTTAAAGAAGATAGAAATAGTTCGAAAACAAATATTATAAAATGGGTTATATAAAAGATTTATAAAAGTAATATTTAATAGATTTATAAAGGTTGTTTTATAAGTATTAGAAATGAATTTATAAATGATGTTTTATAAATGGAATTATAAATGGTCTTCTGTAGAAGAATAGATTTTCAAGTAAAATGTCATAAAAGCGAAGATTTGATTTATAAAAGAGCTTCTATAAAGTTAAATGATTTAAAGGTGATATTTTGTAAACGAAGTAAAGAATTTATAAAAGTGGAGTTTTATACAAGAGTGAGATTTATAATGAATAAAGTTATAAATAGAATTTTATAAATAAAGAGATTTTTATAAAGATAAGTTTTATAAAATAAAATGGAGATTTATAAACATATTTTATAAACATGGAAATGATTTATGTTGAGATTTAAATATGGATTTTTATAAAGGAAATGCATTCACATTTTAAAAGATAAAATAATCTTTTAAAGGAATGTTTTGAAAGTGATATTTTTAGATGCAGTTAAATAATTTTAAAAAGTGATTTAAAATGTACTATGTGACGCCCCACTCTGAGACCCATATTAACAAAGTGTATTACGAGGTAATACCATCTGCTAATGCGGAGAATAGAGCTGGATAGGAGCGACCATCTATAGTCTTGTCTTAACTATCTACTGAATACGTTGATAAGTGCTATCTATTTTTTTTCTTCTCAAGTGGATCGACATATCCAATAAATATTTAATACAAAACTATAATGGCTAACGGATCTATCAGAACAAAACATAACAACTCAAATGTAAATAACATCACAGAACAGCAGAAATGCATACATATGCATAAGTACATATACAATCACTAGTACAATCCAAAATGATACATCAAAGTGGTATAACGACCACAACCCAAACATGGGTCAAAAGAATATACATTAGAGTGCCAACAAAACGGACTACACAAAAAAACTAAACAAAAGAAGCTAAGAGATAAGTCCATGCGGAAGCATAATAGGCTAAGTCCAAATGTACTTAACCTGAAACACTTCGATGTGACCCGAGTATAAAATACACGGGTCAGTCCAGCTAAACAAATCAGTAAAAGGTGATAGCAGAATAATAGAGCATAAGAGCATAGTGATGTTCTTCTTAAACAAGAAGAAACAATAAGAAATCTAACCATAGACATATGGAGGATACGTATCATGTATGGCATATATGGTTACACTAGGTGATAGAACACTATTGCTTCAATAAGCACAAAACACAAAGGAGACGAAAAATCTCATGAATCGCTAAAATGTAGCATGCCTCATATCATCAACAATCATAAATCAAATAAGAATGGTTTAGGAAATAGTAAAATGCAAACTCCTAAAAGAGTAATTCCCAAACCCGCCATATCGGCAGCTCCAAGGAAAACATAAGCAAAAGCCATCTCAACATAAGCCATAAGGCAAATGTCAACAAAGGGATAAAAATCTCATACAACGCAAAAAGGCAAATCGCATAAATAGCGCCAATAGGCAATCTCAATATATATATACGCCAAAAGGCAAATCTCAACACGCCAGTGTAGGCAATGAAAATCTCAAAAGAACTTCCAAGAGTCCGAAAATCCCGAAGTAATCGTCACCGAATGGTTCAAAGGACCGATTCCAAAATGACGACACACAAGGGTAAAAATCATCTCAAAAAGGATTTTGCATGTGCTATTTTTTGCCGAGTACTGTTTCACATAATAGGTACCTCACCCAAAGGAAAACGTCAAAAGACAAATACGCCACAATGGAAAATATGCCGCAATGGCAAACGTCCGAAGACAGATACGCCGCAATGGCAAACGTCCAAAGACAAATACACCGCAATGGCAAATGACCCGAATGTCCAGTACCGGCACGCCAACTGGCAAATGTGTCACAAACTCTCGGAAAGGAACCCGAAAAGTGTTAACGTGTGTCCCATACTAAACGGTTTACTAACCGCTAGTAAATTTCACACTCAAAGCAGTAAAAGGTTCACCTCATATCATCGGTAAACTAGACCCGTAGGCCAAAACGATCAAACAGTCAAGTTAGGAATTAACCGAAAGGATAAACGCACGTATCCCATACTAGGCATTTTACCCAATCGTTTAACTCTCCTTCTCATTCGCTCGATAGTGCAAAAATGTGTATTTTGTATAGAAATTATAAGTTGGAGAAAACGAGCTTTTAAACAATTTAAAATCACTTTATAAACCGCTTTTGCAATCTATCTTATTGTAGAGATACTAAAATTTAATACTTGAAAATAATATATAATAATTATTCCAAAAACCAATTTATTTGAAAAACATTTCAAAACTCATTTATAAAACCCGTGTACGAAATCCAGAAAGAATCATCGAGAAATACAGAAAAATATCGAAAGTTTAAACTTATAAAATTCCAATAAAAACAAGCTGTGAGTGCAAGTTCAACAGCAGATATATACAAGTTATCATGGTCGGAATGACCTGAAAATTTGTAGAAATAAAGTTCAACATTTGTACTTTAAACTGCAAAAAGAATCACTGAGTTCCGATAAGAGACAAGAAACTGCGACGTCTCAAAGTCGAACTCATGCCAGGAAGTGAATACACAGGAAAAACAAAGGCTAGCGGCTTGTTTAGCCAGTTCGCCCCTATTAAACCCAAAATTTGAGAAAGCACAAAACATGAAAGTTATAGAGGATATTCTAAGCTTTCCAGAATATCAAAAATCATCGAATTACGATAAGTAACGAAAGAGTTATGGCAAATTTAATTTCTGGTTTCAACTTAAAAAATACACAGCCTGAAATATACCCACTGTTTCAAACCCAATTTCGTCCTTTTAAACCTCAAAATTTCGTAAAGTGAATAAAGAAAAGGTTGTAGACAATTTCCTATGCTTTCCAGGACATCAGAAATCATTAAATTCCGATAAGGGATGAAAACGTTATGACTTAAACAATTTTCAGATCTAAATTCATTGTCGCTATCGTTTTGCTCTCGGGACAGCAACAAAGAAGTACATTTTTGACCAATTTAACCCCAAAATTTCATAAAACTCAAACATGAAACAATTAGTACAAAGTATGAACTTTCTAGAACATTAAAAATCATCCAATTTGGTAAGAAACGAGGGAGATATGGCCAAATTCATTTCAGGTTCAATCGCAGAAAATTTGCTTCAACAACCAACAAAGAAACAACATATAATCGACATGCTAGCTTGTTTAAGTTAGAAGTGTGAGTTTATAACTCACCTTAGGATTTATTTGCAGCAAATTAGCAGATTTACCAAGCAAAGATTGAAGTTTTGGTCTTGGATTGAAGCTGTAACGACCCGCTATTTTGAACCATTCGCATCCATTATAAGTATATAGGTAGACACCCATGCCGGAGTTGAATTGCTCAAAATACCGCGTTGTTAATTTAAATTTGGAAAAACTGAACATATACAGTAAATAAATGAATAATCACAGATCACAGTCACAGAGTAATAAGTGCAGCGGAAATAAAAGAGATAGTAGTTCATGAAGCTACTATATGAATATATAAAATACATCAGAGTTAAAACAGATACAACGGAAGAGTAATACGATACATCAGAGTTAAGCCAGATACAACGGAAGAGTAACACGATACATCAGATACAAATCAGAATACATCACTAGAATCATCGAATACTGAAAGCAGAATAGATGGCTGGATCTTCAAGCAAAGCTCCAACTTCAAAGGTGAGTCTCGAATACTGGTACACTCAGTCTGACCAGAGCGTAAAGCAAAATACAAAACACTCGAGTCAGGATTAACATTCTTATATTAATAAATCCAACTCAAGTGAAATAGCAATTGAAATACAAGTAACTCAAAGGATGTTTGGAATAACCATCCTTTAAGGATCCGTTAAACTATCTACTATGTAGTAGTGTACGATAAGTAGATAATGTCTATCAGTAATAATAAAGATATCAAAATAGTGTTAAGTCATGGCCCATTCCACCCTTAACACATTTTTATTCCCAAAAGCATATACAAGACCGTAGTTTCCCCAAAACCGGAAGTCACCAGAGGGCAATCCATATACTAAAGGTACAAATCAAAATCGTAGTGGTCGCGTATAAATGGAATACAAGTATGACAAGGCACATGAGGCAATACCCAAGGTAGTGATACTACCGTTCGCCTGATCCGGACTGGTGAGAACGCAACGCCGCAGCGCCCGCAACACCGTGAAACAACACTCCCAAAATCAAGGGTGCACCAATCGACAACAAGTATAAGTAGTTCGAAGAAGTGTGTCCACTTGAGGTAGCTAATCCTCCATTGGCCCGGCACAGCTCCTGTTTTAGTCATTTCCAACTTGACACAAGTGTCAAGGCTATCCATTATCGTTCTCTTTCTTCAGTCATCACGTACATCATTCCAACCACTTCATTCTGGATCATCACTCCGCGTATAGTTATTAAAGTGGTTTCGGTTCAGATAGAGAGTATATCCATTACCGATCCCGGTCTCTTTAATAACTTTCGTAATTATTACACCGATTGGTCGTTTATATATTTCAAAAACCAAATCAATTTCAATTCAATTAGAATTCGTAAATCAACATTTCATTTGTCTTTCAAAACCAATTTCCAATAATTTACGTTTCAAAACATTCAATTTACCATTTCAAGATCTTATAATTCAATTTCAATTTCCTTTAAAACAATTCAAATATTGATTCAAGTTCGTATATAAGATTCATTCCGAAATTATTTAAATTAATTTAATTTATCATTCAAATCAATTTAACTTCATTTATCGATTTTATTCAATATTCATTAAGTAAATTTTGCCATTCGAAACAATTTCTATTAAATTTCCAATTTATTAAATCCATTATTTAAACTCAACTTCATTACATCAAAACTTACAAATTGAATTAAATTAAATTCATCAACCAAATTCTTAAAATTTCAAGTCTTACATTTATTTCAATAAATCATATTTTATTTCTTGTTGAAGAAATTCAATTTCACTTATTTACTTACTTAAATAATTTTCCAAAACTTAATTAATAAAGAAACTCAATTTCAATTATTTACGAAGTAAAATTCACTTATTCAAAGTTCAATTTCACTTATTAAAGAATTCAATTCAATTTAATCATTAAATAATTCAATCTTCTTTAATTATTAAATAATTCAAAACTTAATTATTAAATAATTTCAAAGTTTAATAATTTCAAACTTAATTATAATTTCAAACTTAATTCAATTATTTCTCAAATTAAACATCATTCTTTCATCAATTACATTTTAAATCTTTTGTTTCAGATTATTAAATATTAACATTTCCCCTTTCATCAAAAATTCAAATTTCAACTTCATTTCAAAACCAATATGTTTATTCAAATAAAATCTTCATTTTATTTTTAAATCAAATTATTTGACCAATCGGGTTTTATTTAATTCTCTATATCCAAGGTCAAAGTTCAATTTGGGTATTTATCATTTCAACCCGATTCCAATTCAATTCAAAATCAAAACATAGCACAAGAGAACTTGCAGTGTGATAACTGGGATGGTGTCAAAGTAAATAAACAAGCAATAACAACAATCAATAACAATCAAATAATCAATTCAAATAATCCCGAAATAATCGTATTAATTCACATTGTTATTTGTGTAAATTAATAAAATTATTTCTAGAATCTACACTATCATTTCATGTAGATTAAAGATTATTACACTAATATTTATACGGTTCTTCAATTGTCATTCGATTTCAATTTTAACCGTAACGACCCGGTATTTTGGACCATTCAAATCGACAATAAATCCACACATGTCTGACTTGAATAATTCAAAATATCAGATTGTTAATTTAAATTTGGCAAAACTCAGAATATACAGTAAATAAATCAGTCACAGCATCACAGACACAGAGTAATACAATAATACGCAGCGGAATAGATAAAATAGTAGTTCATGAAGCTACTATATAAACATCAGAGTTAGAAATAAAATACAACAGAATATCTCAAATGCAGAAGTCTCCAGTACAACAGATGACTTCTCTGGACAAATCAACTAAAAGAGCTGAAAGCTGAGGCGATAGTTAGATCTCCAAAGGATGCTCCAAACTCCAAAGGTGAGTCTCAAATGCTGTATCACTCGGTCTGACCCGAGCGTAAAGCAAAACACAAAACACTCGAGTCAGGATTAACATTCTTATATAAATAAATCCAACTCAAGTGAAACATCAACTGAAATACAAGTAACTTAAAGGATGTTTGGGATAACCATCCTCTAAAGATCTTCAGAACTATCTACAAGGTGGAAATATACATTATAACACCGTGGTCATTCCAATTTAATTTATACTTCAAACCCAAATATCATTTCATTTCAAATATATCTATTTTTCCAAAATAGTATATATAGGTTAAATAATTTATAACGTAAAGTATTTATAATTTCCTCAAGTTTCACAAATCGGTTCAAATCAACTCAATTTCCAAATTTCAATTTAATTCAATCTAAAATTTCCATTTTAATTCAATTCAGTTTCTAAATAACAAATTCAAATTTTTTTTTGATTTCAAATACAGATCTGAATCACAAAATAAACCATTTAAATTCCAGTATATTTCAAAGCTTTAATATGCAACAATTTCAAAGTTAAATTTTAACAGTTTCATATAGCTCTTGATTTAACTTCACTATTTTTTTTAATCAGGGAATATTCACTTAATAAATTCAATATCATTTAACTAGCCTTAAATTACATTTTACTAAATATTTCCTTAAACTTTATTTAAACAAGAAATATTCATTAGGTTACTTATAAATCAAACTCAAGTTATAAATCATATCCTACATCTCAATTTCAATAAGTTTCAAATCGATTTAATTAAATAAAATTCTTTATTGAATACAATTTCAACTAAATTCAAATTATCTTTCTAACCTTAACTTATTCAAATTATTACCAAAATCTATTTTGAAATATATTTACATACTCAACATATTATATGTATTTAAATCAATCATTTCCATTTATATATAATAATTTAAGGCTCATTATTTATTAAAACCATATATTTCTTTCCAAAACCATAGAATTCATTTTTAAAATATTTATATATATGGACCAACGGTGTCTGTATATATATTTATCATATGGTTAAGTGATGCGGATATTTATCATTTCAATCCGAAATTTAAATATATACGGGTAGAAATCATTTCGACCCGTAATCCCAATTTCAATACAAATGAAAATCACTTGGGTCTATCATTTCAACCCATAACGATTTTCTCCTATTCTAAAGTCCGTTCGGGTATGTATCATTTCAACCCATAGTGATTTCTATACTAACAGGGAACTTGCAGAGTGATAACAGATATTAAAAATAATATAACAGGCATATATATCAGCAATAACAATTTAATATAAACAACAGGATATGGTGTCATATCCCACAGGTGAACAGTTATAGATAATAGCATGTATGACAATTTAAATAACTACAGCAGCATATTTCAATTGTTATTTCAATTGAAATTAAATTAAATAAATATAAGAACGTTAATCGTGAGTGATTGCTCACCTTTCGAGGCTAGAGAAATTTGGCAATGAAACGAGCTATGAATTCCAAAGCAGTACGCTAGACGGACATGATTCGATGAAGAAGACGTGCACGATGGTCAAAGCTGATAGATAAGGAATTGACGAAATCAAATCAGAACTGGATTGGTGAAGATAAATGATATAGGTGAATTTATATATATAACTATATATATATAATCAAATTCTAAATTCAAATATATATTAAATTAAATATATATAGGAATTTCAAAATCCATTGTTTTTAACTAAAACTCAAATACTAAAGTCATACATGTAAAATAAATTATATGTTATAATTAAAACAATATTGGTTATAAATTTAGTATTGACGAAACCAACTTAAGTCCAAAATAGTATATTTATATATAAAACAAATATATGTAAACTATTTATATATATGCCACCCACTACATTCATGTTACTCAAATGTATTCAGACCTATTATAAATCTATGCAGACCCGTTATAAACATTCATGCAATACAAAATATATATATATGCAGACCCAACAACATACAAGTATAAGTTATATAGTAACTTATATAACCCTATTATGATTCATACTTTATAATATAACTGTAACTATTTATAACATAACCTACTATAACATACATTTCATTTACAACTTATATACAGTGAAATAGTTAATATATACGAAAAGCTCATAACTGTACAATTAACATATATTTTTATAGCTATTAAAACTTGTATAGTTTAATATGGTATATATATAACCAGACTTCCCAATATAACTTATATACTAAAACCATAAACCGGCTATAACATATATGAAGATCTATAAAATCCAATAAATAATATAACTAATGTATTATAGACTAATACAAACTCAATACGCACTAGTATATTATAAACAACTATACTTAAAACTTGCTTATATGAACTTGTAAGCCAGACCTCAAACACCTTCGCATAGCAACATACAAACAATATAAACATTGTATATATTATCAAAACTATATATATATAAAATAGAGTTCAACTTTGCATATAGACTAGTATGCATACTGCCGTAACCTTTATACGTATAAGACTTGGAAAACAATTTTATATATACATTAACATATATTATATAGAATACATACATATAAGAACTAAATATACTAAAATATAATAGAACTGGCATATATATGCGTACGATAACTTCATATATAATATATATATATCACTTATATGTTATAATACACGGTACAAAAAATAACAGCAAGTAGTTTATAAAACAAAAATAAAATTTATAAACTAATCATATATACACATAGATAAACTCCAAAAACAATTTATGTGTATAGTACATAAAAAAAACAGTTTATACGAGAGCATACCAATTCCAATATATAACATATATATGGACATATATGCTGCAGCGATGAAGGAAACTTGCAGAGGAGCTGCTGCACGATGAGTCCAAGGGGAAGAAAACGTTGCGGCTAGGGAACAAGGCGAAGGTGGAGGTGGGGTGACTTCGGTGGCCGAGGACGTGGAGGCTTGGGGAGATTGAAGGGGGATGGGCACGGCAGTCCATGCGGAGGTGGAATAGGGTCTCGGCTGCTTGTTTCCATGTGGTGGGTTGTGGTGGCGTGAGGATTGGTGGCATGGAGTGAGGGAAGCGGTTGGACAAGGGGAGAGCTGGATCAGGCAAAGGTGGAAAGGTGGTGAGGCCTATCTCGGGAAGAAGTGGTGGCTGAGGACGGTGCACGGGATGATGAGGTTCGGATCTGAAGTGGGATTTGGTTGGACAGTGCTCGAGGTTGAGGGGAAGGAAGGGTGACAACACGGGTTGGAGTCGAGGCGGTTTCTAGGGGAGGCAGCTGGTCCGCTTAGGGTCATTTATGGTGATGCTTCGGGTTCAAGGACGAGGACGGAAGATCTGGAAACAAGGGGGTGGTTCGGTGGTTCGACTATTGATGGGATTGTGGGTGGTCTGGTTATTACGAGTTGAGGAGGGTTGCTGCGAGTTTTCTCTTATGGTCTTGCAGCCGAACAAAAGAAATTAGAGGAAGTGAAAGTGGCCAGGAAGAAGAAAGCAACACTTTTTATTTTTTATACTTTCTCCTTTTAAGATATGAACAGTAACAAGAATAGAAAGAGGCAAAACATACCAATATAAATAAAGTAGGAATAGTGAAATTCCAATGGTCAAGTGGTGGTACGTTGTATATTTAAAACAATTTATTGATTGTTTGGATAGCACGTTTCAGATTGAAACGTACAGGGAAAAAGGGATTCAAAATTTAGGTACCGTTATGACGAGCTGTTTTTTTGTCAACGTTACATACCGGACCTCAATCTATCGAAATAAATATACCGCTGGGATCTGCACGACGAGACGATCAAAACGGTATACATATATCGGTGGTACGATCATCCGATCAAAAGTCGAAAATCGGTACCCCAAAAATGCTGTTATTTGGTCAGAATTTAGATAAACGGAGCAGTAGAAGTCCAAATTTGGAAAAACGAATTTCGCAGTTTGATTCAGAATGATCTGAATAAATTTTCTCCTGTTGACATATTTTGGTTTCGGAAAACTTTTAAATTCACTGTTATTAACCGGTTTGATTTGAAATAAAATTTCAAAGAAAAATAAACTTCAAAATTATCAGACGAAAATTTACCAGTTGCTATATTAAAATAGACGTATTCCAAATAATAAATTTTTATTTCCAAATTTTATTGTTTAAAATTTCACAAAATTTCAATTAATTTAACAAATAAAGTCACTAAAAGTTTAGGGTCGTCACACTCTCCCCCACTCAAAACTTTTCGTCCCCGAAAAGGAAGGAGGTAGAAGAATAGAAACAACCAGACAGAAAAGATAGATTGAAAGTCAAGATTAAACAATTAATTTAAACTATATAAATTTTACTTAAAATTTGAAAACTTCATTTGCAATACAATTATCTTATATAATTTAATACTTTCCATTTGTAAAATTTCTTTCTTCCTTTATAAATACCATTTATATGTTTAAATAACAACTTTATAATTATGTGAAAACTATTTGAAAACAATTATTTACGTTATTACTTATATTTACAAAGAAGCTATTTGAAAACATTAAATCCATAATTTATAAATTTATTAATTTATCTCAAGATACTTTTCAACATTATTAATAATCAATAATCATTTACTTTAAATCTGTTTTATTTAATTATTAACCTCAAAGATATTTATAATACTAAGATTTCTATTAAACCATGTAGTCTATAATTAAACAATATTTTAAAGAATATAGTCAACAAGGAAAAGAAGGAGGATTTGGAAAACAGAATATAGGTGAATAAATAAAGCTGAGCAGATAAGGTAGATTCAAAAGAATAGAATCGGGCACGAATAATTAATTTAAACCATTAGAATTTCACTTCAAATATTGATACAAAATTTCCTTGTTAGAAATACTTTTATAATAAAATACATTTATGATAAAATAATTTTATAACTCGATGTTTCAACAAGTTTATCCTTGTTCTTGTAGACTCTGGTAGTGCGTTGATCAGGCGCAAAACTAGAATTCTCAAAGTACTTAGTAGACCTGTTTCAACACCCAGTGAAAATACTGGAAAAACTTTTAAAAACAGATATGGAAAGTACAATCCAATCAAAAACACAATCAAAACATTTGTCCAACCATGGTTCGCAGATACACAATGGTTACGCCTGGTTCCCCCAGGAAACAATCCATATCCATAAGCTTTCTCAGCCCTGCGAGTTACGCCATGATGACTAGTAGAATGCAGGATACATAATGGTTACGCCTGGATCCCCCAGGAAACAATCCGTACCCCCAGGCAAGACTCAGCCAAGCATTTGCGCTACTATTCGCGACCTACACAGATTGCAGGATACACAATGGTTACGCCTGGATCCCCCAGGAAACAATCCGTACCCCTAGGCAAGACTCAGCCAGGCAGTTGCGCTATGCAGTCACGAGAGAACAATAAGACCATGGGTAACGCCATGGAATTCGAAGGACACTCGAGTATCATATCCGGAAAACCAAAAATCAGAGAGAATAATATCGATAGAATGAATCCAAGATGTGGCCACAAATCGGATATCAAGCAGAAGGCACTTTCCATATCTTTACTTCGAAAATATGTATCATATAGTACCTTTTCAAATCACTTTCAAATATCGTACTTATATAAAATCCATTATATATAAGGTTTAATTTTCAAATCAAATACTTCCCAAAATCAATAGTATATCAAATCATACTTATATAGACTTCAATTATATAAGATTTCACTTTCAAATTGAGTACCTTTTCAAATCTATAGTTTTCGAATCAATTTCATACTCATACAAATCAATTTTATATAAGTTCGACAACCCCCAAATCAAGTGTTTAGTAACATAAGGTTCTCAAATTTCAATTTGTTTCAATATCAGTTCAATTTCAAAATCATATACTATTTCACCAAATTATTTATTCACAAATTAATTATCTTTAGTTTCAAAGTTTCCAAAATAATAGATTTAGAGAATAAATCCAAATTTCCAAATCAATATAATTTAAGTCAACCAATTCATTTCCAAAATCAAATGTTTTCAAAATCATCTTATACTTACGTAAGGGCTATCTTATATAAGGATCCAAAATTTCCAAATTTCGCTGTATGAAGAGCCATATGGGATTGAATATCTTTGCTTTTATGGGTTATATAACTTTGTAATTTAAATTGGAATTTTCTTTTAGTAAGCAAAGATATTCTAACTCGACAGCTTTCAATTTCAGCGGCAAAATATATCAATGATATTAGAATATAAGATGTACATACGTCATCATTTCGCAGAATCACATTTGATCGCTCGCTCGATCACACAAGTTCGCTTTCGAACTAGTATTGTCCATTCGACTTCCCTAATGCGGACTTCGATATGGTTTCTCGACTAGAAGCCATTAGTCTCCTTGCATAGCCATATACTATGATAGAGAATTCTAGAATCGAGCCCAAAATCCATATCAAATATTCGCCATCAAGAATCGAATGAAAAATCCTAACACGAAATGGTGTAATTCACCTCGAACTTGTGTACTCAAACCTGTATCAAATTAATTATGCGAATAAAACAACATACGTACAACTTATATATTTATTCCAACTTTTTAAATATATAGTTTCATAAAGATGTTACTAAGTTAAAACATTTAACTAAACTTTATTCAAAATATTTTGAAGACCAAATTGTTTTCAAAACATTTCCGATCTAAGTTTGATATTAGAAGAATTCAAAGTAGCCTTATTCATTTACTTAACAAAACATTTCAACTTATTTAAATCACATTACTACGTACTTTAAACATACATACCAAACTTATATACGTTATACTTTTCGAAATTTCTCAGCTTTGAAAAGTTAACCTTGATTTGGAAGTGCTCGAACCTTCAAAATAGTTGAAGAAAACATTTTCAAATTCAAGAGATGGAAATCAGTAATAAATCAGTAAATCAATTTTAATAGATAGGGTTATATCAAATCCGAAACTCAAGGACGGAACACCGGCTTACTTCAAATCATTTCAAATATATATATATATATATATATATATATATATATATATATATATATCTTTCGAATATCAAATCATACTTCAAAATTTTGAAATCAAAATTTGTTTCGCAAAAATCACTCGCGTAGCAATGCTACTAAAGTGGCCTTTCCCTCACTCTGAGACTCGAAAATCAATGTCGATGATGCGTGCACTCATCACCGAAATTATTTTCCAGCGACATAAGTGAGTTCTGGACTTTTATTTTCTCAAACTTCTTTGAAATTTCTTCAAAATTATTGGAATTCATTAGAAACATTTCTTATTCATGAAATACTTTTAAATCATATTATTTTCATATATTTCAAAATCTTAAAACCAATTCCAAAATACCGGAGTTCAATTCTCGAATTTCAAATTTAAAATCCTTTAGTTATAAATCATTTTTATATAAATCAATTTCTTATATAACTTCAAAATTTCAAATCCTTTCAAAAATTCAAATTCTTAATTTTTAAGAGGTATATATAATCCTTATCGAAAACATTTTCACTTTTAGATATAGAATATAATCATACTTATAAAAATTTCGATATAAAAACAATTTCTAAAATATAAACAAGCCCGATTTTTCAAAAGGTGATTTAAGAATGGATTTCAAACAAAGATAGAAATTCAACTTAGAGGGACTCTAATCAAATAGGATTCTGATTCGAAGATAGGCTCGAACGAAAAATGAGATAATTAACTTTTAAAATAGAAGATAGATATACTTATACAAGTCGCGGGCGACCCTAACCGGTCAACCGTGATTTAAAAATAAGATCGGTGCAGAATTCTGAGGCAAATCGACATTCGATTGCTAGAGATAGAATTCAACATAATAAGAGATAGCATCATCTAAACCGAGGGATATATAAATCTCCGGTGAATCAATGCCAATTGTAAAGGACTTTCACCCCTTCACAATTCATTCACAATTTGGCGGGATCGCCTATTCTTATGGAGATCATTCGAAGTGGAGTTATAGGACACTCCAAAATCAAAAGGATACAAATAGAGAGAGAGACAAGAATGAATTTTTGGAACCGTAGGGAACGTTCCAAAGTTCAAAGGAAATCGAGTCAAAGGGAAGAGATTCAAATTCGAACGAAAGTGATTCTGTAATAAATTTACTATATATGCTAAGTTTTGCCTAGAACCTCGCTCTGAAACCAACTGTAACGGACCGCGTCAGTGGGGTAACGCCCACCGTAGCATACAGCTGTACCTGTGTTCTCCCTTTACAGCAAGCCTCTCGACTGCACCAACCCCGCAGGGACATGTAGGAGTAAGAGTCACCCGCTCGCTACCAAACCAAATGCGAGAACCCCCTATCATGCTGCACCCTCTAAGTGCATAGGCAGACACACATGTCTGACTTGAATAATTCAAAATATCAGATTGTTAATTTAAATTTGGCAAAACTCAGAATATACAGTAAATAAATCAGTCACAGCATCACAGACACAGAGTAATACAATAATACGCAGCGGAATAGATAAAATAGTAGTTCATGAAGCTACTATATAAACATCAGAGTTAGAAATAAAATACAACAGAATATCTCAAATGCAGAAGTCTCCAGTACAACAGATGACTTCTCTGGACAAATCAACTAAAAGAGCTGAAAGCTGAGGCGATAGTTGGATCTCCAAAGGAAGCTCCAAACTCCAAAGGTGAGTCTCAAATGCTGTATCACTCGGTCTGACCCGAGCGTAAAGCAAAACACAAAACACTCGAGTCAGGATTAACATTCTTATATAAATAAATCCAACTCAAGTGAAACATCAACTGAAATACAAGTAACTTAAAGGATGTTTGGGATAACCATCCTCTAAAGATCTTCAGAACTATCTACAAGGTGGAAATATACATTATAACACCGTGGTCATTCCAATTTAATTTATACTTCAAACCCAAATATCATTTCATTTCAAATATATCTATTTTTCCAAAATAGTATATATAGGTTAAATAATTTATAACGTAAAGTATTTATAATTTCCTCAAGTTTCACAAATCGGTTCAAATCAACTCAATTTCCAAATTTCAATTTAATTCAATCTAAAATTTCCATTTTAATTCAATTCAGTTTCTAAACAACAAATTCAAATTTTTTTTTTGATTTCAAATACAGATCTGAATCACAAAATAAACCATTTAAATTCCAGTATATTTCAAAGCTTTAATATGCAACAATTTCAAAGTTAAATTTTAACAGTTTCATATAGCTCTTGATTTAACTTCACTATTTTTTTTTAATCAGGGAATATTCACTTAATAAATTCAATATCATTTAACTAGCCTTAAATTACATTTTACTAAATATTTCCTTAAACTTTATTTAAACAAGAAATATTCATTAGGTTACTTATAAATCAAACTCAAGTTATAAATCATATCCTACATCTCAATTTCAATAAGTTTCAAATCGATTTAATTAAATAAAATTCTTTATTGAATACAATTTCAACTAAATTCAAATTATCTTTCTAACCTTAACTTATTCAAATTATTACCAAAATCTATTTTGAAATATATTTACATACTCAACATATTATATGTATTTAAATCAATCATTTCCATTTATATATAATAATTTAAGGCTCATTATTTATTAAAACCATATATTTCTTTCCAAAACCATAGAATTCATTTTTAAAATATTTATATATATGGACCAACGGTGTCTGTATATATATATTTATCATATGGTTAAGTGATGCGGATATTTATCATTTCAATCCAAAATTTAAATATATACGGGTAGAAATCATTTCGACCCGTAATCCCAATTTCAATACAAATGAAAATCACTTGGGTCTATCATTTCAACCCATAACGATTTTCTCCTATTCTAAAGTCCGTTCGGGTATGTATCATTTCAACCCATAGTGATTTCTATACTAACAGGGAACTTGCAGAGTGATAACAGATATTAAAAATAATATAACAGGCATATATATCAGCAATAACAATTTAATATAAACAACAGGATATGGTGTCATATCCCACAGGTGAACAGTTATAGATAATAGCATGTATGACAATTTAAATAACTACAGCAGCATATTTCAATTGTTATTTCAATTGAAATTAAATTAAATAAATATAAGAACGTTAATCGTGAGTGATTGCTCACCTTTCGAGGCTAGAGAAATTTGGCAATGAAACGAGCTATGAATTCCAAAGCAGTACGCTAGACGGACATGATTCGATGAAGAAGACGTGCACGATGGTCAAAGCTGATAGATAAGGAATTGACGAAATCAAATCAGAACTGGATTGGTGAAAATAAATGATATAGGTGAATTTATATATATAACTATATATATATATAATCAAATTCTAAATTCAAATATATATTAAATTAAATATATATAGGAATTTCAAAATCCATTGTTTTTAACTAAAACTCAAATACTAAAGTCATACATGTAAAATAAATTATATGTTATAATTAAAACAATATTGGTTATAAATTTAGTATTGACGAAACCAACTTAAGTCCAAAATAGTATATTTATATATAAAACAAATATATGTAAACTATTTATATATATGCCACCCACTACATTCATGTTACTCAAATGTATTCAGACCTATTATAAATCTATGCAGACCCGTTATAAACATTCATGCAATACAAAATATATATATATGCAGACCCAACAACATACAAGTATAAGTTATATAGTAACTTATATAACCCTATTATGATTCATACTTTATAATATAACTGTAACTATTTATAACATAACCTACTATAACATACATTTCATTTACAACTTATATACAGTGAAATAGTTAATATATACGAAAAGCTCATAACTGTACAATTAACATATATTTTTATAGCTATTAAAACTTGTATAGTTTAATATGGTATATATATAACCAGACTTCCCAATATAACTTATATACTAAAACCATAAACCGGCTATAACATATATGAAGATCTATAAAATCCAACAAATAATATAACTAATGTATTATAGACTAATACAAACTCAATACGCACTAGTATATTATAAACAACTATACTTAAAACTTGCTTATATGAACTTGTAAGCCAGACCTCAAACACCTTCGCATAGCAACATACAAACAATATAAACATTGTATATATTATCAAAACTATATATATATAAAACAGAGTTCAACTTTGCATATAGACTAGTATGCATACTGCCGTAACCTTTATACGTATAAGACTTGGAAAACAATTTTATATATACATTAACATATATTATATAGAATACATACATATAAGAACTAAATATACTAAAATATAATAGAACTGGCATATATATGCGTACGATAACTTCATATATAATATATATATATCACTTATATGTTATAATACACGGTACAAAAAATAACAGCAAGTAGTTTATAAAACAAAAATAAAATTTATAAACTAATCATATATACACATAGATAAACTCCAAAAACAATTTATGTGTATAGTACATAAAAAAAACAGTTTATACGAGAGCATACCAATTCCAATATATAACATATATATGGACATATATGCTGCAGCGATGAAGGAAACTTGCAGAGGAGCTGCTGCACGATGAGTCCAAGGGGAAGAAAACGTTGCGGCTAGGGAACAAGGCGAAGGTGGAGGTGGGGTGACTTCGGTGGCCGAGGACGTGGAGGCTTGGGGAGATTGAAAGGGGATGGGCACGGCAGTCCATGCGGAGGTGGAATAGGGTCTCGGCTGCTTGTTGCCATGTGCTGGGTTGTGGTGGCGTGAGGATTGGTGGCATGGAGTGAGGGAAGCGGTTGGACAAGGGGAGAGCTGGATCAGGCAAAGGTGGAAAGGTGGTGAGGCCTATCTCGGGAAGAAGTGGTGGCTGAGGACGGTGCACGGGATGATGAGGTTCGGATCTGAAGTGGGATTTGGTTGGACAGTGCTCGAGGTTGAGGGGAAGGAAGGGTGACAACACGGGTTGGAGTCGAGGCGGTTTCTAGGGGAGGCAGCTGGTCCGCTTAGGGTCATTTATGGTGATGCTTCGGGTTCAAGGACGAGGACGGAAGATCTGGAAACAAGGGGGTGGTTCGGTGGTTCGACTATTGATGGGATTGTGGGTGGTCTGGTTATTACGAGTTGAGGAGGGTTGCTGCGAGTTTTCTCTTATGGTCTTGCAGCCGAACAAAAGAAATTAGAGGAAGTGAAAGTGGCCAGGAAGAAGAAAGCAACACTTTTTATTTTTTATACTTTCTCCTTTTAAGATATGAACAGTAACAAGAATAGAAAGAGGCAAAACGTACCAATATAAATAAAGTAGGAATAGTGAAATTCCAATGGTCAAGTGGTGGTACGTTGTACATTTAAAACAATTTATTGATTGTTTGGATAACACGTTTCAGATTGAAACGTACAGGGAAAAAGGGATTCAAAATTTAGGTACCGTTATGACGAGCTGTTTTTTGTCAACGTTACATACCGGACCTCAATCTATCGAAATAAATATACCGCTGGGATCTGCACGATGAGACGATCAAAACGGTATACATATATCGGTGGTACGATCATCCGATCAAAAGTCGAAAATCGGTACCCCAAAAATGCTGTTATTTGGTCAGAATTTAGATAAACGGAGCAGTAGAAGTCCAAATTTGGAAAAACGAATTTCGCAGTTTGATTCAGAATGATCTGAATAAATTTTCTCCTGTTGACATATTTTGGTTTCGGAAAACTTTTAAATTCACTGTTATTAACCGGTTTGATTTGAAATAAAATTTCAAAGAAAAATAAACTTCAAAATTATCAGACGAAAATTTACCAGTTGCTATATTAAAATAGACGTATTCCAAATAATAAATTTTTATTTCCAAATTTTATTGTTTAAAATTTCACAAAATTTCAATTAATTTAACAAATAAAGTCACTAAAAGTTTAGGGTCGTCACATTAACACTACAACAATTAATCAAATATACGTTCAATGGTTCAAAGTGTAACTATCACTATTCTACATGTTAATTAATTTTTAACAATTAAAAGGGGTCATATTCAACTAAATCCAATTCAACATATGTGTCGATTCAAATTTTAATTATCCTACGTCAAATTTATTTGCATAATATTTATCACTTTATACATCACAATTTTAACGTCCAATTGTAAACATCAAACAATCAATCATTTAACAACCAAACTGGATTATCATTTCATATATAACAGATAATGGTGTCAGATGTCAAAGGTGAACTGATACAGTTAATAGCATAAATAACAGTAGCATATTTCAATTGTCGTTTCAATTGAAATCAAAATTAATAAATAAAAGAACGTTAATCGTGAGTGATTGCTCACCTTTCGAGGCTAGAGAAGTTTGATGATGAAATGGGATACGGATTCCAAAGCGAAGCAAAATTAGCACAAATTCGACGATTAAAGTTGGGTAGCTCGGAATTGACGAAATCGAATCAGAACTGGGTTGATGAAGATAAATGGTATAAGTGAATTTATATATAACTCATATTCTAAATTCAAACATATATAAATTATTATACTATATATATACACAACAGTAAAAGGCTTATATATACATAATTTAATTTTTTTTTTTAAAAAGGTAACTATATAGATATATATATAATAACAACTTATCTACAACATATTTAACAAAAATCTGGTATATAATATATTACAAACATCACTTAGCTTAAAACACATATCTTAAAATAACGTATGTACATAATACTATATAAAATCGAAAGGCATGCAGACTCAACAACCTCAAATATTATAAACCTATGTGTATTGAATTAAAGTATTTGACAAGATTACTTGTTCCCAATGTATATAGACCGATGTAACCTTGTAAATATGTTGCTGCAACTTTATGCCATAACACATACTTATATAACTATCATATAATTTTACATATAAATTATACTTGCATAAACTTCATGTTATATATATATCAGTTATCAAAGAAGAATCAAGCGGAACTAACAAAACTTGTAACATCCACAAAATATATAACAGCAGCTTAGCAAACACTATATATATATAATCTATATTACTAACATAACTATATATACTTTACGTTGGACCACAAAGTAAAAATTTGTACTATATAAAATCAAAAATCAATCTTAAACATGTACAGTTTAATATGTACTATATATATAAATAACCAACTCCCTAATATACCCTATATACTCAAACTACAAGCAGATTATTATATATATAAAGGAACAGATCAAATAGTTTAAGAAGACTTACAATAATATGTATGCAAAAGAAAGTCAAGCAAACTGGCGAAGGACAGATGATGAGGCAGTTATGAGCTTGCGTGTGGGATGGAATATGAGCAAGAGACAGAGAGGCTCGGTAAAGGAATGCTCGCGGTTATAGGATGGTGGCCTCGTTGGATGGGAGCACGACTGGAGGAAGCATGGGCGGAGGTCGGTGGAGTTTCGACTTAGCATTGTCGATTGTGAGCCTACAGCAATTAAGGGCGTCATAGCCTAGATCACGGTGATGGATCCCTTCTCCAGCTTCTAGTAGGTGTTTGCAAACGCCCATGTCGCCTTGACTATATTTTTTTGACTGAGATAGAATGACTTCACTAAGTTCAACGTAGAGGCTGGACTCGAGGAGGAAGCCTAAGAGCTCGTCGGCGGTCAATGCCAGAGTTCTGGGGAGTTGGAAAAGAACATCGTCGCTGGAAGGGCTTCCAATTGGTCTGAGAGGCGGCTGCTCGGACGAGCATACGGGAGCGGCTAAGCAAGGGCTGAGGGCACCCAAGTCCATGGCGCGGATGCAAGCGGATACGGTTCAGGAAAAGGTTGTGGTGGCGGATACGGTACCCGACCCAAATAGGAACTGGAGATGCCGGAACATGACCATGGAAGTGCAGGTGAGATCGTTTCTTGAGGGGAAGCTGCAAAACCGGAAGGAAGGTGGATGGGAGGGAGGAGGTGTGTGTGCGGTTAAGTGGGAGGTGCATGCGCGTTTCTCTGGGAGGAGCGGATGTTCATAAAAAAAATGGAAGTGGGAAGAACAATTAAAGTCACATGGCAGAGAAGTATAAAAAGGAAAAAGGAATGGACGTATACTTTATTAAAGAAACCAGAAAGTGAAACGAACCAGCATATAGCTTGCATTGAGAATAACAAAAGTCAGAAATTTTGAATTCCAAAAGATAATTAATTTTAGTGGCTGACAGCTGGTTGACATTATTAAGCTCTTCAATTCACGTGGGTAAGAAACCAGAAGATTTTAAAATCGGTACCGATACGGTTCAATGTTTTCAGATTCCGTCGTCCACCGGACGTCGAAATACACATATGAATATACCATGGAGATCAGTACGACGAGACGATCAAAACGGCATACGGATATCAGTGGTACGATCGGATTATAAAAATTCGAATTTTCTAATAGCGAAAAATGCAAGAAAAACGCTGAAAAATAAGATCGACGGAGCCAAAGATGTCCGAATTTAGGAAAACGATAAACTGACATCTTGTTCAGAAGATGGTTTGGAATTTTTCTATGTAAAAATATTTTGGTTTTGAAAACATATTATTTTCATCGCTTTTTAATTGATTAAATTGTAGTAAATTTACGCGCGAAATAAACTTTCGTATTTTCGGACCAAAATTTACCAGTTGCTATGTTTAACTAGACGCATTCCAAATATCAAATTTTTATGTCAAAATTTTATGGTTTAAAATTTCAAAAAATTTCAACTAATTACGTTATTAAAAACCGGTGAAATTTACGGGTCGTTCAGAAGCTAGAAACATGCAGAGTTTGATTTGCTACCAATTTCTCCTTGATTTTTAATTAATTTGGAGCTTAGATTTGGATTTGGGGAAGAAACCATTATTTGGGTTTTAGAGCTTTCTAGGTTAGAAGAAGAGAATGAGGAGGATAGAATGAACTAACATACAGTTCATTCACAAGGCTAATTTCAGAAATGAGATAATGGGTTTGGACCCAATATCCAACCCAATAAGCAATGTTAAACACTTAGCCAAATTTTTTAGTTTTCTCAACCATTTTTCTATGTTTTAAAAAGCTTTACTCTACCAAATTTTTACATACAATTTTGTAAAATGAACATATCATAAAATAAATTATGTTACACTATAAATTAGAATATTTTCTACATTTTAAACCATTAAAATTTTTTGAACAACTTTTATTATTTGTTTCAAACAAAATTTCCACAAACACCAAAAATAGATTTTTGCTCAAATTCATTGTTTATTCAAATAAACAGTTTATAAATCAATTTGTCACTCCAAATTATTATTATTAACCCTAATTTAATTAAAATCACATTCTAATTTATTAACAGGTAATTACAAAACCGCGGGTTGTTACAGTCTCCCCGCTTAAGAAAATTGCGTCCCCACAATTTCTATAACATCTATTTCATCACAACAAGATTCAAATCAAAAGATAGGATCATATATATTCACCTCAACAGAGGATGAAAGGATCAGGACAAGTTTGCTCGGCAAATCCTATTGTTTCCCAAGTACAGTACTTAGGGTTAGCGGACCATAGAATTTCATAAGCGGAACATTCTTATTTCGAAGATGTTTAATCTTTGAAACAACTACACGAATAGAATTTGGCACAATACACAAGTCGGTGAGACTCGTGATCATGCAACATAAGAGAATTAACGATCGAGATTTAATCTCGAAGATACAATGAAATTGGGTTACTTGGAACATAACATGAATACCCAAAACTGAACAGAAAACGATGCATGAAAGCAATCAAACCAAGGCGTTCAGTAATAGTAGATGGTCCTATATAACTAAGAGCCAACTTTCCAAATATACTGAAACGCACTTAACTCCTTTAAAGGAGTAGCACAAATAAGCACAATCATCAAAAGAGGATTCAACAAAAGATAGGTGGTATTTCACGCTACCACCATAACACATGACTGCATGAATGCAATTCATCACAAGAATCGCACTAAGGCAAGACACACAAGAATGGATTACAAGAAATTTTCTCAAAAATTTGTTATAAGAGTTTTCACTCAAATCCATTTTATTTTATACACAAAACTCAAACTTCAATACTTGAAAATTTTTAAAGTCTCTTACTTAAATTTTCAATTCAATCATCTTTACTTTAAATTTAAAGTAAATAAAATTAGAGTTGTTCCATACTCTAATTCCAAAAATAAATATACTACAATAAGTAATATACCTTTTTTTCCACTAAATTTATCAAATTTTAAACCATTTTACTTTATGATTTAAAAGGACACTTATAAGACCCTTCATCGATGGCTCTAAATATTCACTAATTAAATTTTCTCAAAATTTTCTAAGTGTTTAATTTTTCGAAAAATTCGGTGGAGTCTCCTTTGCATGGAGAGCCCTTTACAATTTCATAAATATAAATTATAGATATACATCGACCAAAAGGTCGAAACACAATATATATATATATATATAAAAGTCTTAACACATAAACACTTAGCAATTCATACCTTTCATTTTTAGCGTTTAAAATGCGAGCATGCTTACTTTTATACTTACTATTTTGCTAATTAATCATTCAAATATCCTCTTGCACCTGCACTTAACTTATTGAAACATATTAGCATGCACTTATAAACATATGAAGCATTAAAATCATAGTTTAAATAAGACAACAACTCCAAACTTCAAAATTTTCAAATTCAGGCCTACAACAAAGACTAAGGCTTTTGACACATTAAACTCATAATCTGGAAATACTCATAAAATAAAAGTTATTCTATTCAGTCCATGCTTTCCAATGATATAAAGATCATCAAAATCAGATTTACGTTTTGAAAGCTATGCCCAATTTACTTTCAACTTTAAACTCAGAAATTATAAAAGAGGACAGAGATGTCCATCAGTTTTCAAACTCATTTTTGAATAATCAAACTGCAAAATTTTCAAAAATGATACAAGGATGATTTCTAGCTTACTGAAAGCACTCTCTTTTGCAAAAAGAATGGACTCATTTGGATTAGTAAATCACAAGTTAACGCTATTTTAAAACAGCACATTTTAATCAAAATTTTCCGACACAAGACCTTTTATTGTCAAAATTTTCAAACCATTATTAAATCCAAACTACATAATTTTAGATCAAAAATCTTTTCTCTAAAACATTTATTACATGATCCTTTTCTCCGGAAAGCCCAGACATCTAGAATTACACTATAAGACATACAACAAACTTTCAAAATGGTTTACAAAGATAACTTTTTCCCAATTAACAAACAAGTCTTTTAAAAGAAGACTCATATTTTAATTAAGATAATTAATTTCTTATATTAGTAAGAAACAATTATCTATCCAAACTAGACTTTGGAATTACATATTGATTTATTTATAATAAATGAATCTTTTATATTCAATTTTCTCTTAATCCACAAAGCTAAACATTTATTTTATTATCACTTAGAACTAGCCAAGGTTGATACTTAATTCAAACTTGTTTTCAATTGAACTTCACAAATACATAATTAACAAGTTTTTAACACTATTTAAATTCATAACCAAACTTACTCTAATGGTTTTGCTCCTTATTAAATTTCATGCTAATTCAAAAGCACCAAATTAGCATTTTCTTAAATTTTCCCAAAGGCATACTTTTTTTTTCACTTATTATTAATCAAATGATTAAATGTTTAAACTAATCTTCATAATCATCCTTTTACTTTTTACTAAACCTCATTCCAATCAATATTTTAGTTTTCTAAACAATTCATTTTCTTAATTTAAATACTTTGTTTTATTAATCACTATCACATGATAGTTTCATCCAATTAAGGTATTTCCTTAATTAAAATTATTTTCCATATAAATAAATTACCATAAGGTAATATTTTCCAAAAATACTTTACCCAAAAGCTTACTTAAGCATTTTAAATTTTCCATGTATGTAAACTTTCACAAACATGTAATATAACCAATAATGAATACAATTTATTTAAATGAAACCATATTCAAATTTTCCAATTATCAATTTATAAAATGATAACATCTAACTAATACATTTATAGTGAATGACATTATCAAGGACTGCAAAGTTGACCAAGACCAACATTGCCTCTCCATTGCCCTCTATGTCACACTATTTTCATAAGTCCTTAAGTGTATATATATAATACTTATCTCAAATGTTAATTTAGAATTTTTCAAAATCTTTGCAATATCTATAGATTTTTGCATTCAACATCCATACTAGTAAATATTATTTATTGCCATTTCAAAATCATGTATCACATCGCCCCGTAAGCGTTTAGGAATCCCTATCGATAACGCTGATCAAACGCATCGACCAGAATTCTTAAATAACTTATTAGCCAATTGACACAAGAAATTATAAAACCTGTTTTGATTTCTTAAGGAATCTTAAACTTGGTTGTAACAATGTTTATTTTCAAAACACAAAACATTTTCTAATTATACAACCATACAATCACTTCACAAAACAATCAAGTTATATACATAAGTATATCTCTTGTTAAAAAGATTTTCCATTCACATAGATGCTTTCTTTCCCAAAAATTCTTTTAGTAATTTTTTACTTCTTTAAAATGCATCCATGAAATTCTTAAACATTAAATTTTTATTTCATTTTAACCTTTGGTTAAATACCACTTATGAATTAAATTTCATTTTCAAAATTTAATCTTTCTAATAATTCTTACGGTAGCTACAACTTGAAGACACCACAAGTTCTTATCATTTGCATTGAATAGGTTTCTAACTCTCAATTATATCACCTACTCAATATTATTTCAACAATTACTATGCTAACACACATTCATGCAATTATCAACCAACAAGCATTTATTAAAAACAAAGCATTAAATGTGCCCAGTGAAAACGGTCACACCATTTCCGCTGCGCAAGTCTAATCACTAAGGATCAAAACACATAATTTAAATCTAAGCCATCTGTGGTCTAATTTCTACTATTTTAAAAAATAGTGATATTTAAAACCCTTATAATATTTTCAAACTTATTATCCATTCTAAGAAAATGAAAATACTAAAGGCACGATTGAGGAATACGATAGTGGGAAACTATGTTATCACTTGTATTATACTTGGATGTACTGTAATATGAGTTTATGTTCTGTGTTTATCATATTTTGTTCTGAGCTTAGCTCTGATACCAAGCTGTGATGCCCCACTCTGAGACCCATATTAACGAAGAGTATAACGAGGTAATACCTTCTGCTAATGCGGAGAATAGAACTGGATAGGAGCGACCATCTATAGCCTTGTCTTAACTATCTACTGAATACGTCGATAAGTGCTATGTATTTTTTTTCTTCTCAAGTGGATCGACATATCCAATAAATATTTAATACAAAACTATAATGGCTAACGGATCAATCAGAACAAAACATAACAACACAAATGTAAATAACATCACAGAACAGCAGAAATGCATACATATGCATAAGTACATATACAATCACTAGTATAATCCAAAATGATACATCAAAGTGGTATGACGACCACAACCCAAACAAGAGTCAAAAGAATATACATCAGAGTGCCAACAAAAAGGACTACACAAAAAAAACTAAACAAAAGAAGCTAAGAGATAAGTCCATGCGGAAGCAAAATAGGCTAAGTCCAAATGTACCTAACCTGAAACACCTCGGTCTGACCCGAGTATAAAATACACGGGTCGATCTAGCTAAACAAATTAGTAAAAGGTGATAGCAGAATAATAGAGCATAAGAGCATAGTGATGTTCTTCTTAAACAAGAAGAAATAATAAGAAAACTAACCATAGACATATGGAGGATACGTATCATGTATGGCATATATGGTTACACTAGGTGATAGAACACTATTGCTTCAATAAGCACAAAACACAAAGGAGACGAAAAATCTCATGAATCGCTAAAATGTAGCATGCCTCATATCATCAGCAATCATAAATCAAATAAGATTGGTTTAGGGAATAGTATAATGTAAACTCCTAAAAGAGTAATTCCCAAACCCTCCATATGGGCAACTCCAAGGAAAACATAAGCAAAAGCCATCTCGACATAAGCCATAAGGCAAATGTCAACAAAAATCCCATACAACGCAAAAAGGAAAATCCGCCAATAGGCAATCCCAATATATATATATGCCAAAAGGCAAATCTCAACACGCCAGTGTAGGCAATGAAAATCTCAAAAGAACTTCCAAGAGTCCAAAAGGCAAATCTCAACACGCCAGTGTAGGCAATGAAAATCTCAAAAGAACTTCCAAGAGTCCAAAAATCCCGAAGTAATTGCCACCGAATGGTTCAAAGGACCGATTCCAAAATGACGACACACAAGAGTAAAAATCATCTCAAAAAGGTTTTGCATATGCTATTTTTTGCCGAGTATTGTTTCACATAATAGGTACCTCGCCCAAAGGCAAACATCAAAAGACAAATATGCCACAATGGAAAATACGCCGCAATGGCAAACGTCCGAAGACAGATACGCCGCAATGGCAAACGTCCGAAGACAAATACGCTGCAATGGCAAATGACCCGAAGGTCCAGTACTAGCATGCCAACAGGAAAATGTGTCACAAACTCTCGGAAAGGAACCCGAAAAGTGTTAACGTGTGTCCCATACCACCCGTTCACACTAAACGGTTTACTAACCGCTAGTAAATTTCACACTCAAAGCAGTAAAAGGTTCACCTTATATCATCGGTAAACTAGACCCGTAGGCCAAAACGATCAAACAAACAAGTTAGGAATTAACCGAAAGGATAAACGCATGTATCCCGTACTACGCATTTTACCCTATCGTTTAACTCTCCTTCTCATTCGCTCGACAGTGCAAAAATGTGTATTTTGTATAGAAATTATAAGTTGGAGAAAACGAGCTTTTAAACAATTTAAAATCACTTTATAAACCGCTTTTGCAATCTATCTTATTATAGGGATACTAAAATTTTATACTTGAAAATAATATATAATAATTATTCCAAAAACCAATTTACTTGAAAAACATTTCAAAACTCATTTATAAAACCCGTGTCAAAATCCAGAATAAATCATCGAGAAATACAGAAAAATATCGGAAGTTTAAACTTATAAAATTTCGATAAAAACAAGCTGTAAGTGCAAGTTCAACAGAAGATATATACAAGTTAACATGGTCGAAATGACCTGAAAATTTGTAGAAATAAATTTTAACATTTTTTCTTTAAACTGCAAAAAGAATCGCTGAGTTCCGATAAGAGACAACGAAACTGCGACGTCTCAAAGTCGGACTCATGCCAGGAAGTGAATACACAGGAAAATCAAAGGCCAGCGGCTTGTTTAGCCAGTTCGCCCCTATTAAACCCAAAATTTGGGAAAACACAAAACATGACGTTATAGAGGATATTCTAAGATTTCCAGAATATAAAAAATTATCGAATTACGATAAGTAACGAAAGAGTAATGGCAAATTTAATTTCTAGTTTCAACATAGAAAATACACAGCCTGAAATATACCCACTATTTCAAACCCAATTTCGTCCTTTTAAACATCAAAATTTCGTAACGTGATTAAAAGAAAGGTTGTGGACAATTTCCTAGGCTTTCCAAGACATCAAAAATCATTGAATTCCGATAAGGGATGAAAACGTTATGACTCAAACAATTTTCAGATCTAAATTCATTGTCGATGTCGTTTTGCTCTCGGGACAGCAACAAAAAAGTACAGTTTTGACCAATTTAACTCCAAAATTTCATAAAACTCAAATATGAAACTTTTTGTACGAAGTATGAACTTTCCAGAACATTAAAAATCATCCAATTTGGGTAAGAAACGAGGGAGATATGGCCAAATTCATTTCAGGTTCAATTACAGAAAATTTGTTTCAGCAACCAACAAAGAAACAACGTATAATCGACATGCTAGCTTATTTAAGTTAGAAGTGTGAGTTTATAACTCACCTTAGGATTTATTTGCAGCAAATTAGAAAATTTACCAAGCAAAGATTGAAGCATTGGTCTTGGATTGAAGCTAGAAACATGTAGAGTTTGATTTGCTACCAATTTCTCCTTGATTTTTAATTAATTTGGAGCTTAGATTTGGATTTGGGGAAGACACCATTATTTGGGTTTTAGAGCTTTCTAGGTTAGAAGAAGAGAATGAGGAGGATAGAAAGAATGAATGTATAGTTCATTTACAAGGCTAATTTCAGAAATGAGATAATGGATTTGGACCCAATATCCAACCCAATAAGCAATGTTAAACACTTAGCCAAATTTTCTTGTTTTCTCAACCATTTTTCTATGTTTTAAAAAGCTTTAACTCTACCAAATTTTTACATACAATTTTGTAAAATGAACATATCATAAAATAAATTATGTTACACTATAAATTAGAATATTTTCTACATTTTAAACCATTAAAATTTTATGAACAACATTTTATTATTTGTTTCAAACAAAATTTCCATAAACACCAAAAATAGATTTTTGCTCAAATTCATTGTTTATTCAAATAAATAGTTTATAAATCAATTTGTCACTCCAAATTATTATTATTAACCCTAATTTAATTAAAATCACATTCTAATTTATTAACGGGTAATCACAAAACCGCGGGTTGTTACATACTAAGTGACGAAGACATAGATTTCATCATTTATTGTTGTCATAGATGTTTTCGAGAAATCAAGAAAGGCATAGACTATAAAATTGTTGTTATAGTAAGTGATTTTCAAAAGGAAGTGTTTTATATAGTATACGGGATTTAAATAAATATAAATAGTCGAATCCCTAAACTATTGTTTTGGGTTGTCGTAACGATGTTTTACGTAACATTCGTTTTGACCCAATAAAGCGTGTTTTGGAAAATATGAAGCTTTCCTCAAAAGGATTGTAAATATACTTATTATGGATTTGAGTATATGGATATATTTTCTAAGTGTTGAAAACTAATTGGTTTGTGAATATACTTATACCATTGGAATAAGCATTTTGAAATGTTTTCCGAATATCGAAAGATTAAAATGGTTTTGAGAATATATCTTTTTAATGATATTTTGAGATAAATATTTGGAAAGTTATTTAATTAATAAAAGGTTAATTAAACAGGCCTAGTGACTGCTTGTGTGCTACATTGTATTTTTGGTTCCTTGACTTGATGTGGAAACTAATTAGTCGTACACTTAGTACGAGGCCAACTAAGTAAGCTTGATTATTGTTTAGTATTAAGAATGATGATTCAAGTAGGACAGAGTGACTATGGTACTACAATCTACCGAGTTTCCTTCTTGGCCGAAGGATAGCAAGTTGAGAGTTGGAAACATGACAAGTCCATGAGACTTGGTTTCAACATGAGGTTGAGGGTCTCTTATCGATTGTTGGTTTGGAGAGACTAGGATCAGATTTATCTGGAAACCACTTCGGACCAACGTATGCGTTCGAAAGTGGATATTTGTTAAAGATGATGATTTTTGAAGACAGAGATCTTCATGGTAGGGCTGCTTGCCACTAGCCCCGCGATTCCATTTATATATATATATATATATATATATATATATATATATATATATGGTGGCGGTAGTGCATCATTTTGAAAATTGTCGATGCAAGGACTGCTCGCTACTAATCCTACGGTTGGTTCCCGAGAGGATATAGTAGGAGAATGCCTTCGATTTGTCCTGTTCCTAGACAACTTTGATAAACGAATGTCCGACATTGCATTTTTAAGAACCACGTACATTGGTTTTTACAAATGTACATCTGTTTGGTGGTGTAGGAGGTAACTCCTCTTGCACTTAACACCCTTCTCTGAGACGTACGAGCTTAGAGGTTGTACTTTTGTAGAAATCAATTAGTGTGTTGTCAGAAATGGCAATCTGGCATTCTAGTTAGGATTTGTTGCTTTATGAAACATAATACGTTACCTTAGGCCTTACACATCGAGAATGAGAAAAACAAGGTAGATGCGGCAAGGCTATGTGGGTCACTCCCATTAGGATATGGTCATCACCTTTCTCGATTACCCTCTATATATCAGGTATGTTGTGTATGCTTGTGGCCACGGATAGGTCAGGAACGACCTGGCTGATGGGATATTCGGTGACATCTATGGTAAAGGTAGGTCGGTTCTATGATGGTAGAGGTTGGAGCCTCGGTGCATTTTTCTTGAGATGCGCTGTTATAAGGTAGTTCCTTACCTTGTCATTGTACGGAATCCATTCTCCAATACAAGCCTTTACGGTTTTAGTTGTAAACCTACTATGCTGTAATTTAATAATTGTAACAATTTCGGCTATGACTAATGTGTATTGTATCCTAGAAACTATTATAATATTAAAAGATTTGAAATGAAATGTTTTGGTTATCGTAAGGTAAAACCCATCCATTTTTACGTGCGGTGTGGTCTTACGAGATACCTTTGTTTTGAAAAGTTTTTATAACTTTAAAATCCAATTGAGATGTGTTTTCTTAGTCTGGTTTACCAGACTGATCCGGACGTTATTCCCTTCTAATGCTCGGGTCTGACTGAGTATATTTACGGAATTGGTTTGGATGCTTTGGATCTTCCAAAGACGAGCTGGAGGTCTTCAAGTCGTATTCACGTATATGTTTATTTTTTGCTGCATTGGTTATTTAAATTATCGACATTGGTGAGGACAGGCTGTTATAACTATCCTGGTAGATGATTAGTGATTTGTTATACTCTGATTGATGTGTGTATATTACAGTTTCTCTTTTGTAAAGATCATTGGTATTATATTATATGTTGTTTTGCTTTGTTGTGAGATTTTATATTGTTTGGTTTTCTTTCTATCTTCTCTCTTCTCTCTTCTCTTCCTTCCTCTTTCTTCTTTCTTTCCTCTAACTATCTGCCTTTTCGTTCAATTCGAGTTGGATATGTGTGGTTTATTGTCAGCTTGAAGTGTGTCGGATTGCAGGTCATTACAGTTGGTATCAGAGCTTCGATTAGCGAACACCTAGGCTTTGGTGGGTTACTCATTATAGATAGGGTCGGTAGCACCCTAGAATGAGTTTGAGTATGTATATATATAAGCACGTATTTGTTAGTGATATGAAAATGTTTTACATTGTGTTGGTTGATCTGTTGAGTGGCTTATGGATTCTGGTCAATACGAGTAATTAACGTTATTGATAGAGATCTCTAAACACTTGAACATAGCAATTCGACATAGTATTGTTTTGAAATTGGGTAAATGAAATAATTTTACCATGATTATATTTTATATAAAGGAGTAATTTTTCATAAATTATTATAGTTATATATGGTATGTTGGTTGGATTTAAGGTATAATGTTAATAAAAGTTGTTTATTATAATCTAAACAAAGATAAACATTTGTAAAATGAGTTATATAAGAAAGTGAATTTATAAATGTGAATTATAAAGTATTGATTATAATTAAAATAATCAACATTTGTGAAATGATATTATATAAGAAGTGAAATTATATAAGTATGATTTATAAATGTGATTTATAGTAAAAAGGAAATGAATTGTATAAGTATATTTATAAATATGGGTTATAAATAAAAATGGATTTAAAACTAGAAATTGATAATTTAAATCCCAATGATTTTGAAAATTGTTTTTCAAAGTTTTAGAAGAAATAATAATTTAATAATTTTGAAAATATTTTGATTATAAATATTTTAAAATGGAATTTAAAAGAGGTAAGAAAGCACTGAACTCGCTTCAGTCGCTGGAAAATAATTCAGGTGAAGACTACAGCATCATCGGTGTTCATTTTTGAGTTTCTAAGTGATGGATTGCTACTATAGTGATTTGCTATAAAAGTTTGTTTTGGTAAAAAAAAAATTTGTTTTGGAAAACAAAGACTGTTTTAGATTTCAAAAGTATGATTTGCTATACAAAAGAGTAATGTATATATTATGATTTCATTTAAGTGTTTTGTGAAAATATAAGAAATATATATTTTTGTAACTTATAAGTTGAAAAATAGTAAGTTGAAACAAATTTTAAATTTGTTAAATATTCTGGTTAAGTATGGCAAATTGGAAATTTCATACACTCCTAGGATGTAGAAGAGTGTGAAATGAATATATACTTAAGTTTTAAAGTGATTATATAACCACAAGTTCTAATTATAGAATGTGGATGAATTTAAGTAAAGATTTATGAAATTATAAGTAGATAAGTTTATATAGCTTATAAATTTGAGAAAGTGGAAGGTAAAACCAAATTTTTAAAAATGGTTAAACATTTTGGTTAACATAGAAAATCTGAACTTGAGCTATGAAATGAAATTTAATTTAAGTAAAGTTCAATGAAATTGACTGTAATATGAACTTAAATTTTAAAGTGATTGAATTACATAAGTTGTGTTATAAGATGTAATAAACTTGAGTAATGTTTATGTAATAATTCATAAATAATTTTAGTATTAAAAGAAATATACTAAGAATAAAATGAATGTGAATAAAAAAGAATTTGGTATGGTTAAGAAACCAATTGGAATAAATACGTAAGTTGTATGCATAACTTTTTGATCCAGATTCATGTACATGATTTCGAGGTGATTTACACAAGTCCATGTTAGGATTTTTCACTCAATTATTGATGGTGAGTGTAACGACCCTAGATTTTAATTTATTTAAATTGATAATTTAATGAATTTTTGAATAAAAATTTGTAAAATTTATTATCAATGAAAGCGAGTTTCCCCGAGTCTTGAATAAATTCTGTATAAATCATAAAAATTTAGATTTTGAAAATTTTCATATATGTGAATATATATGTATATGTGTATATATAGAATATATATATATGTATATATATATATATATATGAGTAAATTTGAATTTATATATATATGTGTATATGTTGGATTTGAAATATAATCTTAAATAAATGGTTTTAAAAATAAAATACATTCACATATAAACTACAAACCAGACCACAATTTTAAACATATATGTAGAAAACAAACAAAAACAAAACATAAGAGAATATACACTCAAAATATAAAGACAAGTTAAAAATAAAACAAAGTAAATAAAATGCATAGTCAACAAAACAAAATACAAGACAGCAAAAGACATTCAAGTGTGAAAGTAACAAGGCCAAAATAAATAAAACTATAAGTATGTAGAAAGAAAACAAGAAACAAAAGAAGTAATAATAAAACTTATATCAAATAAAGTATGCAAGCTTGCAAAAGAAAGAATATAAAATATAAACCAAGTAATAAATGCAAACGTCTCTTGTACACAAGATTACAATCCCCAAGCAAGGAAAATCTCTGACTTGAAGATTCATAAAACAATTTCTAAGTACAGAAAAAAAATATCACTATATTGTACAAAATAATAGCATACCTATCATCTTCTTATCTTTATACATATCAGTCTCGTTCATTTTCAGCCGAGTTAAAGAAGTAAGAACATAAAGTACAAACAAGATATTACCCCTAGCACAAAAGCAAGATTCAGTAGCCATGCCTAATTGTACTAGATAATATAATACCCTGTACACTATCTTTTTTTTATACATATCCATATCAGACCAGTTTGTTCAATGAAACTGTAACAACCCTGTATTTTGCAATTATTTTTAAATTGAATTTCCTGATTTAAAAACTTTATTTTATTTATTAAATGGAAAATGTTGTTATTTTAAATATTTATTTATGATTTGTATGTGAATTATAATTCCAAACATGAATAAATAGAGTATTTTCCAAAACAGTGAATTTTGGTCAATATGGTCAAACTTTGACTTTTAATTTAAATTTTAAAAAGTTTGAAATTTTTTGAATTTTACTTTTATTATGAAAGTAAATATAATTTCAAGAACACTGCTTTTCGTTTCGTTGAAATCTGATTTATAATGTGAAAGTTATGCCCTTTTGAATATTGTGTGTAATTTGATGTATTTAACAAAATTATTTATTTTAAATTGTATAAATAATATTTTATTTGGTCATGTAATGTTCTAATATGGGTAAAATAACTTGTTATGTATATATTTTGGTTTTAAAACATTTTTTCAAAGTGTAATTGACATTTTCCAATGTTAGCTGTATTCTGTTTATAATTTCTAATTTCCAGTTTCATTTAATTAAAGAAATTCTTTATTTATTTTCTACTTTCTTCAAATCTTATTTTATTTTCATTTCCACTTTATTTTGTTCCTCATTTATTTTATTTATTTGACCTTTTATCTATTTTAAAGTGAAGTAGAAATTTTCTAGAGTCAATGGTATCTTATTTGTAATTGTCATGTCCTGTTTCCAATTTTTAAACAATTTCTTTAGTTCTTTTTCTATTTTCTCTAAATTTAATTTTTTTTTCTTCACTTTAGAAATGATAAATGAACTATTTATTTCAAAGTTTTTCTTTAGAATATTTTTAAATGAAGTAGATATTTTTCCAAAGCCAATGATGATTTAATTGTAATTTTTGAACCCTGTTTTCAATTTTTAAGCAATTTCTTTAATCCTTTTTCTATTTTCTCTAAAGTTAATTTTTTTTATTTTCATTTTATTTTACTTTGTTTCAGTTTTTAAATTCATTTACTGAAATTTTATTTTGTTTTATTTGAATTAGAGAAGAGGAAATTTGAAGAGACTACTTTTACAAACTTATGACTTTTCATTGTCTAGTCTCTTCATTTGCTCGACCTTTCCTTTTCCTTTGCTTTGGCCGTGCATAACCTCCTTGTAGCCATTCATTTTCTTTGGCTTATTCACGTGAAAAAGCTTCTCTTTCCATCAGCAATACACGGCATTTCATTTGGAGAAAAAAAAAATGTAAACAATGGCTCCTCTTCTTTCTACTTTTCCTCTTCATTTTGCCTTGTTTTGCATTGCTTCTTCCTGCTTGGTTCGGCCATACACCTCCACGCCCTCCACCATCTCCATCAATACTTACTTCCCCTCATCTTCCACGACCTATAATCCATCTCCTCTGATCATAGAGTGCTATGACCATCCCTTGAACCCATCTCCACAAAACAATGTCAAAAACTCCAAAAAACATGCCTAACTGAGCCTAGTCTTCATCACCATCACCTTAGATTGCTTTGGCCACCTCCCCATGCTCCACCACCACCATGATATGACCTTTTACTCTCAGTCTTACCTCTGTCCAGATCTGAAGACCCCATGGCCAAACCTATATGTGGTCATAACCGAGCCAAAAATGCACCCAAACCCTTCTCTTTTGCCTTGTCCCTTTGCATTCTTGATGTTGTAACTCCTACCTCCTCACATCCCATTGTTTTACCTTCTTTTTGCTGACCATTGGATGAGCAATTCAGGTCTAGACCTGATCATGGCTGAGCCAAATGATATCATGGCCAAGCACTTGAATGGTTGAGGCAAGGTCTTGTCTTTGTTGCTTTGTATTTCAATTTGTTCAACATTGTTTTTGTGTTAAATATATTCATGTGTATATTGTTTTGTCTTGTTTGGGTGTTGTTTACAAGACCATATCTTGGCTCTCTCTTCTCACTTGAATCAATGACATGCTGTTCCGTGCTATATCGTGCTTTCTGGAGTCTATTCTGTGTATTTTGTTTTGCAAACTCCAGCGTAAAAAAGTGAGTAATTCTCACCAGACGATGTGTACTTATATAACTAGTAAACTGACACCATTTGAATCTGTAATGTATATCATCATGTTATATATGCTTATATTATTATCATATGATGTTCACACATGCTTACACACCTGTTATCTCTTATGTTACTGTTATATCATGCTATTATGTTCATTTATATCTGTTTATCACACTGCAAGTTCCCTGTAGACTAGAATCACTATGGGTTGAAATGATACATACCCGAACGGACTTTAGAATAGGGAAAAATCATTATGGGCTGAAATGATAGGCCTGAATGGTTTTTATTTAACTTATTTTAACTTGGGATTGCGGGTTTGAAATGATAGAACCCGGTTTTTCTTTGTAAATTGCGGATTGAAATGATATATATCTGTATCACTTGACCTAAGTTAGAAAATTATATACAGGCCCGTGGTTATTTTATAAAGTGTTTTGGATATTTTTAAGTATTTTAAAAATTATAAATTTATGAAATTTGATTTAAATAGATTTTGAAATGTTTTAAAATAAAGAAATTATGATTTTTCTATGAGTTAAAAATGTAATTAATGAATGGTTAAATTGGATTATTGAAATATAACTTAAGTTTGGAATTTGGAATTTTGGTTAAAAATGATATTTAAGTTATATGAATAAAAAATGAAATTTAATTATATTTGGAAAATGGTAAAATATGATAATTTGATTAAATTTGAATTTAAGTGATTTATTAAAGTATTATTGATTTTTCTATGAATTTAAGTGGTTAAATAAATGAATGTTTAAAAGTGATCTTTTAAAATATAACTTGACTTGGAAATGTGAAATTTGGTTTTAATTAAAGGTTTAAGTTATTTAAATAAAATTGGAAATTTAGTTAAATTTGTGAAATGGTAATTTAAATTTGAAGTGTTAAGTTATTTGTTGAAATGTGAAGAATTGAAAACTTTTACACTTAAATTTATTAAGTAAATTGTTGAAAATTTGGATTTAATTATAAGAAATTTATTGTGAAAAAGATATATGTTAAATGATATGTAAATGAACATTTTAAATGTTAAAATATGATTTTTAAAATGTTTATGTGTTTTAAATTGAAGTTATTTAGTTGCTGGAAATACACTAAAATCTGGAATTAACTTTTAATAGCATTCAGAAATGCTATAGTTTCTGAATTGAACTAAAATTGTGTAAAAAGAGCTATTACAGCATTTCTGAAATGCTGTAGTTGCTGTAATTGAACTTATAGGCTACTATTGAACTCAGGTCTATTATAGCATTCTCTGGAAATGCTATAGTGGTCTGCAGTCTTTGCTGAAATCAAATAAAACCTTTGTTTTGAAATCTGAGTTACCGCAGCACTTCTGAAATGCTGTCTTTTCTGTTTTGAACTATAATTTAACTAAAAACTGAGTTTTAACAGCAGTTTTAAATGCTGTCTTTGCTGAATAAAAATGTTTCAAGTATAACTTATAACAGCCTTTTCTAAATGCTGCGAAAGGCTGAAATTTTAATAATTATGGTTTTTGACTTAGTAAACGAACTCAGAATGGGTTGAAACTTTGGAAATTGAATACTTGATTTGAAAATATAATAATTACACTTTTAAAAGGTTTAAATGAATTATTTTGATTGGAATATAAACTATTTAAAGGTGATTTGAAATGATAGTAAATGAACGATATCTTTGAATTTAAAGGTATATAAGGTTGAATATTTGGATTTGAACTGATATGATATTTTATTATATTAAAATCATTTGAAATGAAGTTTTGTAAGGATATGATATTTTATTATATTAAAATGATTTGAAATGAAGATTTAGAAAGATTGATATTTGATATATTAAAAATGATTTGAAATGAAGTTTTGGAAAGATAATATATTTGATATATTGAAATGATTTGAAATGAAGTTTTGAAATGATATGATATTTTAAATATATGAAAATGGTTTGGAATTGATTTAATCTTTATTTTGATAAATATATGGTTTGAAATGATATTTTATTTTGAAGTAAAGTATTGTTTTAAAAGTTATAACCACGGGTTATAATAACGATTGGTTGTTAAAGAGACCGGGATCGGATATGGACATACTCTCTGTCGATACCGAAAACCACTTTGACAACTGTGTACGCGGTGGAGTTTCCAGAATGAAGTAGGATGGTGGCGACGATCCTAAGGTATATACGTGGACCCAACTCCCGTGAGTTGGCATAAGGTGGCTAAAACAGGAGCGATTGACGGACCAATGAGGTAGCACCTCTGATCGGACACACTTCTTCGATACCATTCTATTACTTGTGATTGATTTGGTGGCCACCCTTGATTTGGGAGTGTTGTTCGAGGTGGGCGGTAGTGGCTGCTATGCGTCACCACTAGTCCGGATGCGTAATTGGTATATCTACCCTGGCATTGCCTAGTTGTGCCGTGTCACCTACCATATCGAGCTTTACTACGATTATGATTTTAAGATCCGACCGCGTTAAGGTTCTCCATCCCCTTAACGCTATTTTCTATATGATTATACTTTACTGATTAGACACTACTGTATTAGCGAATATTACTACATAGTAAATAGTTTAACGGGTCCTTAAAGAATGGGCGATCCCAAGCATTCTTTAAGTTACTTGTACCTTTATTACAGTTCACTTGAGTTGGTTTACATTATATAAGTATATATTGTCCTGACTCGAGTGTTTTGTGTTTTGCTTTACGCTCGGGTCAGCCTGAGTTATTCACAGATTCGGATTCCACTTTCTGGAGATTTGAATCGCTGGAGATTATCTGCTTGTCTTGTCCTATCTATTTCGGTTCTGTTGTTCTACTCAGCTTGTACTTGGTTATTGTATTTAGACTTCTGTTGTACTCTATTTCTTCTGTTGTATCTTATGTAACTTTGTTATATTTATATAGTAGCTTCATGAACTACTATTTCTTTTACTTCCGCTGCATTATTTTACTCTGTGTCTGTGATATGTGATTTTATTTATTTACTGTATATTCTGAGATTTGCCAAATTTTAATTACAACGCGGTATTTTGAGCAATTCAACTCCGGCATGAGTGTCTACCTATACACTTATAATGGATGCGAATGGTTGAAAATATCGGTTCGTTACAGTTGGTATCAGAGCTTTGGCTTTGAGGCAAAACTCAGCATATGGAGTAGATTTATTTATAGAATCACTTTCGTTCGAGTTTGAATCTCTTCCTTTTGATTCGAATTTCCTTTGAATTTTTGGAACGTTCCCTGCGGTTCCAAAATTCATTCTTGTCCCTCACTATTCATCTTCTTTTGATTTTGGAGTGTCACATAACTCCATTTCGAATGATCTTTATAGTGAATTGGTTGTCTCGCCAATATCCTAATTTTCTGGTAAAGGGGGAAACTTCTTTACAAATTAGCATTGATTCACTAGAGATTTATATCTATCCTTGGTTTAGATGCTAATATCTTTTGTTATTCCAAACTCTATCTCTTGAGATCGGATGTAGATTTACCCCAGAAACATCCACATTTGATCTTATTCATTAACTCACGGTTAACCCGGTTAAGGTTGTCCGCGGTTATCTAAGCTTACCCATCTCCCTACTTTGTTATTTAATCATCTTGTCTTTTGTTTCCAACCTACCTTCAAAACATTTTGAATTGTACTTGTAAATCTATGTTTGTTTTATATATTGTGTTGTTTGAGTTGTTGATGTTGATTTGGGCTTCCGATCGATTCGTCTGATCAACGCTATCGATAGGATTTCTAAAACACTTTGACAGAACAAACTGACACAATATTATTTTAAAATTTGGTTAATGAAATAAATTTTGATATAAGTAAATTTATGGAACTTAATAAATTGATTTAAATTGATTATTTGAAATAATAATACTTGATTTATCATTCTATAAATGAATTTATAAATAGTTGTTTATAAATTTGATTTGGGAATTGAAATGAATTTAAATCAAGAATTTGAGAATTTAATTTCCGATGGTTCCAAACTTTGTGTTTAAAGCTTTAAAAGGATATATTATTTAAAGTATTTTTGAATAGAAATTTGTTTCCAAAGAATTTTAAAGATTAAAAATCAGTGCTCTTCTCTTTGTCGCTGGAAAATAATTTCGGTGATGACTGCAGCATCATCGATGTTCATTTTCGAGTTTCGAAGTGAAGAAACCATTCTATAGTTTTGCTACAGCTTTGTTTTGGGAAATTTATTTGATTTGAATTTCTAAAATATGATTTGATTTATAAAATATATAGATATATGATTTAAATTTGATTTGACAAATTATGTACATACATTTATTTATCTCTAAATGGTTTGAGAGGTATCGGAAATTTTATTCTTAAATTCTATCTTAAATAATAACTTCAAGTATAAAAAGAAAATCAAAATTTTGAATAAATATTCAAGCCTGAAATGATTGAATTAGAATGTTTATAGGGTATATTAGTTTTAGAAAGTTTTATTTGTATAATACTCAATTGCATTCAAATATAACTTACCTTAATTTTCAGAAGTTAACAATGTAATTGGATAATATACAATATAAAAAGATTTTATAAATAAAATTTGAGTGGTTATAATAAATATTATACACTTAAATTTTAGTTATAAAAGATTAACAGAGATAAATAGACAAAAAGGTTAATTGAATAATTTACAATATAAATGATGTTAAGGGAATTAGGAATAAACTATAACATTTATAATAAGTGTAAGTATATTCAACATAGGTGATAAAATATATTGAGAGGAATAAATTTAACTTTAATTAGGAATAAAGATGAATTAAATTTATTAAGTACATTATGAGTATAATAATGATTTCCAATCCATGATTTCTGAAATTGTTAGTTTAAGAAAATTGGATGATAAGGTAATGTAATTAGAGGTAGTGAAGACTTATTTAACTTGTGTAAAATTAATTATCAGTTTAAGCTGAAACTATAGAAATTTCAAACCTATTATCTTATTTTGTTTTTCAAACTTATTACCTAATTTTGTTTTTCAAACTATCTTTTAGTTGTTCTTATTTTTCCTTATCTTGAAACAGACTGGTATAGGCCTCTTCCTATAATCTTTCTGTTTAGAAATCTTTCTATAATCTTTAAATAATCTTTGCTACTTATTTTGAATCTGAGCACTGCTTTCATCTATGGACTATCGGTCAAGCGAAAAAAGTGAATCAGATTCTAGAGGATCTTTGTTATATTTATATAGTAGCTTCATGAACTACTATTTCTTTTACTTCCGCTGCATTATTTTACTCTGTGTCTGTGATCTGTGATTTTATTTATTTACTGTATATTCTGAGATTTGCCAAATTTTAATTACAACGCGGTATTTTGAGCAATTCAACTCCGGCATGAGTGTCTACCTATACACTTATAATGGATGCGAATGGTTGAAAATATCGGTTCGTTACAGAATCAATTTAGCAAACCATAGAAACATAATTCAAGCATCAGATCACATAAATTTTTTTCTAGAGCAAAGTAGATTCAATAATTCAAATCAGTATCAAACTGAAATCAAGTTAAGGATCATCTCAGCAAACATTTAGTTCAAGATATCGAAATCATCTTCCAGTTGATCAAATTACTTTCCAGTTTCAAGCTTTCAGTTCTCTACTTCAACTCCAGGTGAGCAACTTTGTTTTTTTTCAGACTTCTTTGTTTTGACCAAGTGAGTAAACATTTAACTTTAAAATTTAAGTTAATGAATGCTGGAATCTGTGAATTCTAAATGATATTGTGTTATATGATTTTATATAGATGAGTATATCTACATATGTTTTGATGATATTGATGTTGAGTATGAATAGGTCACCTCTGTTCCTTTTAAGTTCAGAGTTCAATCAAGAAAAAAATTGAAACTTCACTTCCCTAATTTCTAATAGGTTTTAATCTTCAACGAATAACTTAATTTATACATCATCTATGAGCTGGATTTTGGTTTAAGCTTGAAAATGAACACTTGACTCTGTAAACTTGGTTTACAGTAAAAGGAAGAATCATGTGATAAATTCAAGTATTTTGAATTATTGATTTGATTACATAATTTGAATAAGTATACAAAGATATGATTTTTAAAATTAATATGATGATTTTAAATATGGTAACAAGTGAGTAATCCTAGTTTAACCAGTAAGTAGTCTCGGAGGTTTTTCTGGCGAACGGTAGCGTCGAGGTGGATGGGAACTTCGCTGAAGGTAGATCGAAGATGGGTGGACTCGGCAAAAATGCGAGGTGATTTTATTATTCGAGGTGGCGGCAGGAGTTCGTCGTCGTAGGGTTTTAGCTCAATACTGGGTCGAAGGTCTTTGCGAGGCGTTACTGAACTCGTCGCCGCATCGGGCATCATCTAGGTTGATCGAATAGGCGCGTATGACGTTGCCGAAGACTTGGGTGGAGTCTCGTGACCTCCGGTGGTCAGAGATTGGGGGTACGAGGCGATTTCTGATAATCGCGGTTTGCTTCAGCTTGGACCAGAATGCTAAATTTGGTTTGGCTCATGAACTCGACGATCTGATTTCACTGGAGGCTTGGGCAGATGGTCAGTGACTTGTCAGTGATGGCGACGATGGCCGGAGGTGATCGTGGCAGAGGTGCACGTGCACGAGCGTTGATTGGGTACAGGTGATATTGGGTTCACTGTTGAATTTGGGTTAGAAAATTGATCTTGGGTTTGACTCGGAGAGGAAGGAGTTTGGCTCGAGTATGAACTCGAGTTCATGAGTGTGTTGTCTGTGGATATTTTTTTAGTTTAAATTAAAATTTAACTTACTGGGAAAAAAGATAAAAAGGGGAAGAAGAAGTGTACGAGAGGGGGAGTGGGTTGCTCGGGGAATTTAGCTGTTTGACTCGGAGCAAGTGTTAGAGTGGCTCTGCTCAATTGTTTTTGACCTGACAGTATTTAAGTTTTTGAACTTAAAATAAAATTCAAAGTGTAAAGCAAGCTAAAACACAAATTTTTAAAACCAGTTTAAAATCTGATTTCAAAATGAAATTCAAAGTTGGGTATTTAAATTGTAAAGTATTTAAAGATTTAAATAGGACGATCTCGGGAAAGTTGGTGAGTATCTCGGGTTAGTTTTCAAAACTACAACATTATAAAAAGTAAAGTGATTACTTAAAGCTTAATTACTTAATGAATGATTAATCAATTAAAGATAATTAATCAAGGGGTTTATGTATAATTACTCGATGTAATTAAAATGTGATAAGTAATTAAAGATAATCACTTATTGTAATAATTAAGAATAATTAATTAAGTGATAATAAATTAAAGGTTGATAAATTGTAATTAAAGGTTAATCAATTTATTATTAATGGTTAATTAATGAATGATTAAAGAGTAATTAATCAAAATGATTTGTAAATTATTAATATTAATTAACCAGGATTAGTAATTCATAAGTAATTAATCTGATTTGAATAAATCAGACAATTAACTGACCTTACTTATGAATGTTTGGATTCTATTGAATGTGAATTGTTTGATATCCCTGATATATGATGCTTTGTGATATACCCTGATTTATGTTGTGATCTTTAGTTTACTTACCTGTGATATACATCTGTGATCTGTGAATGAACGATAAGCGTGATAGTTAATACCGCTTATCAACTATATTTCTGTATTCTGATCTGTGATGATTGTATGATGTTGCACTGCTGTGTGAAACCCATGCACTACACTTTTACACACACAAATATGGATTTCACGTGGAAATCGGTTAAGTCACAGATAATTTAAATTTGATGTTTTGAAATTGAAATTTTAATTTCAGTTGATTTTGAAATTAGAAATTCGGGTTTAAAGTGAAAAGTTTTTGAAATGGAATTTCAAAGATAAAAGTTATTTTGAATAACTTAACCGAGTTTTGAAAATTTAAATAATTTGATTTAAATTTGAATTCAATATTTGAAATTGAATTCTATGATTTGGAAACTAGGGTTTAAAAAGGCTATTCAACTTATTTATGAGTTTATATGAATTTAAACCACTTTTAAAGTATTGTTTGAGGATTTGAATTTAACTTAAAAAATTTAACTCGTATGAAGAATCAGATTTCCGGAATGAAAACTATTTGTTTTCAGATAATAAAAGCTTTCATATAAGAAATGAATTTCCAATTTAAGTAAAAGAATTTCAAGATTGAATTGAAAAATGGTTTTCCAAGTTATGAATGAATTGTTTTTGAAAGCTATGAATTGAATCTGTTATTTTTAACAGATTTAAAATGACGATTTGTTTAAACTATTCGAAATGAAATTGTTTTGAAAGCTATAAGTTAAATCTTTGATTTAAAGATTTAACGAGTTAAATTGAAATGGAAATTGATTTGGAAAATCTGTGAATGAACTTTGTGAAAACTGGGTGAACTTTGTGAATTAAATCTTTTTGTTTAAAAAGATTAAAAATGGTAATTTGTTAAACCATTTGAAAAGAAAGTTTGGGTTTAAATTGTGACTTAATTGAAATCCCAATATCCATATATTTTTAAATATTGCGCTCACTATTCGGGTTAGCCGGGAAAAGACTTTTGTGTCATATAACCCATTCCGAATTAGTGATACGTCGTATATGGATGGCATTTGAAGACCGGTGTTGAAGACCGGATATTTTCGAAAATGAAAGGACAACCTGTCGAATGTCTCTACACCGAGTTGCTTCGGTATAGAGATTTATATCACTCTTTTTGTGATGGGAAGTCCGGACGTGATTAGAAAATTATCTGGATTTGCAAGGACTTCTTTGGAAGTGCCTTCGGTTCTGTTCGATCCCGGAACAGACTTGTATGGATTGTATGTCTAACATTACAAATTGAGATATAAAGCTGATTTCTTTCAAATACATTTCTGTTTGGTGGCGGAGAATTTATTCTCTTAGCTTAACACCCTTCTCTGAGACGTACGAGCTCAGAGGTTATGTAGTTGAAATTTATCAGCGATATATTCCCAATTTGGTAATGTGACATGCTAAGTGTTGCTGTGTGATGATCATTGTTTGATCATTTGTGATATGATCATTTGTTTGATCATTTATCTTTGTGATCATTGCTTTGATCATCTGTTGACCCAAAGCATGGCTTTGTGATAAAGCGTAGCTTTGTGGACGAGACTTCGTTGAACCTCACAACCCGGAAATGGTCGAAACAGGAATGATGCGGCAAGGTTTCAGGGGTAGCTTCCCTAGGGTATGACCATTCATTCTGGAAAAGAGTAGTATCATGGTATGGAGCCCAGATATTTACTCATGTGGACACATTTTATTTATTATGTGTGATGTTGGATACCGAGGCCTCGGATAAAGGTCCTAAAGGACCGGGGGTGGCATATCTCAGGTTTTGTATATTCCCCGGGAAGGGGGGTAGCCGGCCTTGTATGGCAGAGAGCAGTTTGTCTCTCGGAGCGTCCCGCTAGAGGAGTTTCTTTCGTGGAATAGGAAGTTCCTTAGCCTGACCATTTGTTGGAAAAATCCAAAGAAACAATACGAGCCTTTACAATTTCAATTGTATAACCTGTCTCCTCAGGAGGCAGCTATAGCAGGCATAATATAATGGTACCTATGCTGGCTAAGATTTATATTCTACTTTCGAAATATTTCTACACTATGCACTAATAATAATATCAAAAATGATTTGATTTTGCGTAGTATGCTTCTTTGACTATCATAAGGAGAAATTTCCTCCAATTCTGCGTTTGCATTGTGTGTGTGGCGGGAGGCCTTATGGTAGTTTCATTTTCCAAAAGCATTGCGAATTGACTTTAAAATTCTCTGCTATTTGTTTTAAAGATAAACTGTTTTTGTTGCTCACACCAGTCCCATGACTGATCTGGAGTTTATTGTTTCTTTCCTAAACTCTGGATGCTCAAAATTTTTCTACACGTGCAGTCTAGAGTTGGGTTTTTCAGATAGTCAGGTTCAGTAGATTATCTGGAGCTAGTTCAGTCTTTGGATATGGACTGCACTTGCTTTTGTTTGTGCATCGTCATTGGGAGTTCGAGCTATTTCTGGATTGGTGCTTTGGAGATGGAGATTATCCGCTGCTGATGTTATCTATTTTCTTTTCCACTGCTATTTGTTGTATCATATCTCTGATGTATATTGATATTCATTGTATCACTCTGTTGTATCAGATATTGTATATCAATGTATTATTCTTTTTCTTCCACTGTGTTGTTTACTTAATTGTGTTATAAGCTCCGGCGACTCGGATTTGAACGGTCGAATCTATGGCATTCGAGTACGATGTAAAGTATGGATGTCGATTTTCGAGCGGGCGAAAATCCGACTCGTTACAGTGAGCACTAGATACGGATTTTTGATTTATTCTGAAATTCTTTATCATAGTATATGACTATGCAAGGAGTGTTGGATCTTATGTTTTGATTAGTGACAAGAAATTCAACCGACACGAAGATTCATAAATCTACGACAAAGAACTACGAAGACCGGACTCAATGATATGAAGTATGGTTCATATATATGTTGTTTAGAGTCTGTATATTATATTAGAATTATGTTAAAATCTCTCTGATATGGTATATACACACAAACACGTACACAAACATGCAAATGCACAAAGCAGACTATAATCAGCCGGCTGAATGTCACCATTCTGCCGTCTGACTGCTGAAACATATAATATTTTTCTATGCAGTTTCAGCCGGCTGAATGGAAACATTCAGACGGCTAAATAAGACCAAAAATGGCATGTTTACTTGCTGTATCGAATTTAAACTAAATCGGAAGGCTGAATTTAAAATTTAAGACGGCTGGTTGTCGATAACGGCTAGTTTTCTGAAGCAATGCTTCTCTTCAACGAAGAGAAACATCTTCTATTTAAAATGTTGCATCAGTTCCTTTTCATTGTTCTCTTTCATCAAAGATTGCAACTCTTAAAACTCTATAAATAGAGTCTAGAATTCAACAGACAATTTAACTTAACTGATTTTAGTATTCCTGAATTCTTATCTCTTATTTTCTATTTTCAATATGCACTCAAACTGCATACAATCTCTTATCATTGATCACTCTATCTTCCATGTTCTTCAAGCACATTACACTATGTATCATAAAGGAGAAGATTATAGGAAGATCGTACTTAATTGACTTATCAGTGCTATTTAAAGAGAATACTACAGTCAGATACTTTTGTTTATTTGCAAAGAAGCCCTATTCGGTTGCTCAGGTGGTAGAAGTCCTATTCGGTTGCTTAGGCGGTAGAAGTCATGTTCGGTTGCTCAAGTGGTGTAAACCTATTCCTACGAGTTAAGTGATGATTGCTAGTTTAATTGCAGAAAGAGTCTGGGACTGGACGTAGAAAGGGAGTTCGAACCAGTATAAAAATCTCTGGTGTCAATTACTTTACTGCTTTAATTATTTACATACTCAGTTTATATTCCGCACAAGCAATTTATAGATACATCCATATTACACGATCCTATAGAATAGTCACTTTCAAGGAGAAAAATGGTTTCTAATCAAGAAACCGAATCGGAGTCTGCACTAGAGAAGTCAAGTGAGCGATACTAGTTCGGAAGTGAAACTGTGTGATCGAGAGAGCAATCGAATTTGATATTGCATACAGATGGTCAACCGGCATCTTACGGGCTTTGGTATGATTATATGCTATGTTTAGCTAACTTTGTTTACTAGTAAATGTAAACACTATTAAGTAAGGATGCGTGATGGTTACTTTGGTTGCATATGGTGGTTACATTAGTTTATGTTAAAAAGTGGTTTTACTTTTCATATACTTGTTCTCATTTATTGTTAAGTGTTTAGTAGGTACCGATGGTGTATGCTTCGCATTTGCAACTTGCTTTCATATTATATTGATTGTATATGCTTGCTAATATTAAGAAAAGGCACACATCTCGGATTACATATCGTGTTTTTATGTTGTGACGACCGCCCATGACCCCTACACCGAATCTAGAGATAGTGCGCTGTAAAGTGTGCCAGGCGACCATGGACGATTGTCAGGGTAGATTAAAACAACAGAATCTATCGTATTACTCACAGCGCATGGACAAAATACAATAGAACATATGTATAGTGAAGCTTTACAGAACAAAATGACATCATATAAAACTCCATAATAGTTGAATACAAGCATCCAAATAGTCAATACATCAAGCCTCACTACATATCTCTCAGAGAATACAAAACAGCGGAATATCCAGTACATATAATAAGAAGATAATATGCAACCCTCCAGCTCGTCTTCGATATCAGCATCGTGAGAAGAGAACAGCACCTGCCACCTGCTACCTAGTCTGCCCGTCCCAAAGTGGACGAACAGCCCAAGACAATAAGAATTAAAACATAAAGCCTTGAGTCAGACAACAGTCTTAGTGAGCAGCAAATTAACTAACAACATACCAAAAGAGCATAAAGGAAAAGGAATAGGAATACAACCCTCCCACTCCAACCTCATTCTACAGTGATAGCCCCCAAACACACTAAGCAGAAGCAAACATAGCAGAGCATACAATTTAAAGTAAAGCTACTATCACTCGAGTCAAGGGCGATGTTTTCCAAGTACCAAGGCCTAAATCAGATAAGCACCTAGAAAATACCGCTCTTGAGTCCGAATGACGATACAACCAAACATCCATGACTCTGGCTATCACTGTTATCATTGCTTCGATATCACCGTTAATTGAATGACCGGCACATTCTTTCAGCCGTCCGTCAAGGGCTAATGGAAACCCCGGTTCTAGACATAACTCCCGCACGTCGTCGCAACCCGTGCCTAGGACTATCGAATCTGCCCAGAGTACTCGACCATCAACAGTTAGTCGTTGGGACTATCGAATCTGCCCAAACGTACTCTTGCTTAGAGCATGCTAGAACCTTCAACAACGATGCTATCCAAACCTCCTAGTCATCCTCCTCGACGACTATTCTCATATCCATTCATTATCCTCAACTCGAATCATATCACCGAGTTATCAACATGCTTGGAATGATCCCGTCTGGATTAGACCAAGTCTTCATCACATGATTGCCTCGCTTCATCACATCCTCGCAAAGCCTCATCTCAACATCACATCATCAAATCTATGCATAAGAGCTTCATCATTCAGCTACATATGCCACGAGCAGCTTTTCCAATCCAAGAGCCTTTCCCTTAGCTTTTGAATCATCTTCGATCTAAATCTAATCATCAATCATCTAGTTCATAACAATCAATCAAATCAAACATCAATCCAAGCAATCAAGCATTCAAATATGATCTAAGTAGACAATTATAACAATAATGGCATTTTCGTAATTAAAGAGTTGAAAGTCCAATAAGCATGAAAACATGGATTATATCTCTACAAACTTGATGAATGAACTTGCATAGGTTAACATATGATAAAATGGATGTAACATCATCATGAACAATGGATCTATATGGATCTACACTTAGGATGAAGAAAATGCATGGAAATCACTATTTTAACACCAAATCGAGCCAACAATCCGATATACTCCTTTGGATCCGTGTGAGAGATAATCACCACTCACCAAACCACCTAAACAACCTCAAATCAATATGCTTCAGATCTGGACAGCGAAGGACCAAGCTTGATCTATCACGAATCCGATTCAAAAGAAGAAATTTCGCTTCAAAGGATGAAGATCTTCAACTTTAGCTCTTGGATCTTCAATCTTGATCTTCGATTTGGACGAAAGGAAGCACTAGATTAGAGTGGAGAAAGGAAGTGAAGAAGTGTAGAAGTCAAGCTCTCAAAATGGCAGCACTTTGTCGCTTCAAAATCCGGATCCCAAAATGAAGCCAACCCCCTTCTATTTATAGGCAGAAAATCCTTAGGTCGCTCGGAGTTAGGTCGTCCTCGACCTACGACTTAGCAACTTCTTCGACCTAACCAAAGCCAGACCCAGCGACCTAGCAATGCGCACGACCTAACAGAACTGAAGCTAAGCGCACATACGACTCAACTTCTAGGTCGCTTTCAACCTAACACCCAGCGACTCATCGCACGCGCGACCTAACCTCTTACGCGCTTAGCGACCTAACAGAGCTCCCCATCCTATGACCTAACGATGTTACGACCTAACACTTAACTCCTAGGTCGCTTTCGACTTAAAACATAGGCTACGACCTAACACTAAGACGCGACTTAACTTCTCAGCGACCTAACACATAACGCCTCAACAACCCAGCGACTTACCAGTGTTACGACCTAACACTTAGACCCACGCGACCTAACACTTAAACTATCCTAGCGACCTACCAACCCATGCGACATAACAACTTATGCGACCTAACTCCTTAGGTCGCCTAACGACCTAACTACGCTAACAAGCCATCCACTAGGTCGCAACATACTGGGTTGTTAACTCGCTAACCCTTAGGTCGCGAACTACTATAGGTCGCTTCCTACTTATCCCCTAATTTCCTTAGGTCGCTAACACGCTAACTCGCTAAGTCCTTAGGTCGCAGACTTTCCTTAAGTCGCTCACGACTTACCACTTAACTCGGTCACGATCCTATAAGTCGCCAACTATGTTTAACTCGGCTACGACCTAAGCCTCAACCTGCGGCTTACTTCCTATACGACATATGCTACCTAACGACATATCTCCAGGCCGTTAACTCTTAGGTCGTCTACGACTTAAACTCTTACCATCCTCCTACGACCTAACTCCAAATCTTTAGGTCACCAACCCCAACATCTTATAGGTCGGTCACGACTTAGCTCTTAGGTCGTTCACGACCTAGGACTTAGAAAAATTCTGCCTAAAATCTGAAACGACTTAAAATGCTGAAAATTCCAGATTTGAACGAACTTTTCGATCCGTAAAAATACGGGTCGTTACATTCTCTCCCCCTTAGGAATTTCGCCTCCGAAATTCCAAACAAACAAAGCAATCAAAACTATTCTGTACGTTTACCATCCATAGCAATCAACAAACCATGCATCCAATTCTAGCTTAGCGTACAGAATTCTAAAACTAGAACAAGTTACAATATCGCGAGATGAAACGACACCTTAGGGCCATACCTTGAAGAGTTCAGGATGAGCTGCCTTCATCCTCTCTTCCACCTCCCACGTACAGTCGTTATCATCATCACTCCATTGTATCTTGAGCAATTTAACTACCTTCCTCCTAAGCTGTTTCGTGTCGGTTTCAACAACACGAAGCGGCTTACGAGGTCTTCTATCAACTGGATCAACTTCAAAATCTTCATAGCTATCTGCAGAAACTACTGTATTCGAGTCGTGCACATACTTCCGTAGATATGATACATGAAAAACATTGTGCACACTCGACATCTTCTCTGGTAACTCCAATCTGTAGGCGAGCTTCCCAATTCGCTCGATGATCGGGAATGGTCCAACAAATCTCGGAGTCAATTTTCCTCTCTTCCCGAATCAAATAACATTCTTCAGTGGAGAAATCTTCACGAAAACCATATCTCCCACGTCGAATTACAAATCCTTACGACATTTATCAGCATAACTCTTCTGACGATCTTGGGCTGCCTTCATTCGTTGCCAAATGATTTCTATACAATCTGAAGTCTGCCGAATCATCTCTGGCCCAAGTATCAGCTTTTCTCCAGTTTCCAACCAACATGTCGGAGAGTTACACGGTCTTCCATACAATGCCTCATACGGTGCCATACCAATGCTTGACTGGTAACTGTTGTTGTATGCAAACTCCACCAAATGAAGGTGATCTTCCCATGATCCTCCGAAGTCTAAAACACATGCTCTAAGAAGATCTTCCAAAACTCGGTTGACTCTCTCGGTCTGACCATCTGTTTGAGGGTGATAAGCTATACTCAAACACAACTCGGTTCCCAAAACTTCCTGGAAGCTCTTCCAAAATCCACTAGTGAACAATGGGTCTCGATCGCTCACTATACTCTTCGGAATACCATGGAATCGAACTATCCATTTAACATACAACTCATCCAACTTTGATGCAGTCCTAGTCGATCGAACAGGAATGAATCTTGCACTCTTGGTCAGGCGATCTACAATGACCCAAATCCCTTCATTTCCCGTTCTTGTTCTAGGCAATCCATCGATAAAATCCATCGACACTTGTTCCCACTTCCATGTAGGAACTTCTAATGGCTGAAGCAATCCACTTGGCTTCTTCTGCTCGGCTTTTACCAACTGGCAGTTCATGCACTTGGAAATAAAATTTCCAACATCCTTCTTCATACCTTCCCAGTAGTAGGTTCTCTTCATATCCCGATACATCTTATTTCCACCTAGATGAATTGTCAACTTCGAGTGATGACTTTCCTTCAGAACTTCACTCCTCAATTCATCTATATCGGGAACAACTAGTCGTCCTTGCTTCCGAAGCCAACCTTCTCTATCGACCTCGAATCCTTTATCCCTTTCTGGTTCCAATCCAGATTCCAATCCACGGATAATCTTGACAAGCTTATCATCTCGCTTCTGACTCTCGCCAATTCTCTCCACAAGAGTCGGTCTTATCGATAAGTTTGCCAACATCTCAGGTTCCAATTCGCATCTAGGCCTGAAGTCAAATCCGGCTAAATACTCGAGACTCTTCCATTCTGAAAACATGGCTCCCAATCCTGCATGTCTTCGACTTAACGCATGTGCCACTGCGTTACCTTTTCCCGGAGTATAAGCTATACCGAAATCATATGATGCTAAAAACTCTAGCCAACGTTGCTGCCGAAGATTCAAATCCTTTTTGGGAGAAAAGATACTTCAACGACTTATGATCCGTAAACAACTCGAATCGAACTCCCAACAGATAATGTCTCCACATCTTCAGAGCAAATACAATCGCCGCTAACTCCAAATCATGAGTCGGGTAATTCCTTTCATGCGGCTTCAGTTGTCGACTTGCATACGCAACAACTTTATCCCTCTGCATCAGCACTGCTCCAAGTCCAGTACCACATGCGTCGGTGTAAACCACCATCTCATCATTCCCACTTGGAATAGTCAAAACAGGAGCACTCGTCAATCTCTCTTTCAGGATTCCGAAAGCTTGCTCACACTTAGCATCCCAACTGAACACTTGGTTCTTCTTCGTCAATCCTGTTAACGGTGCAGCTATCTTGGAGAAGTCTTTGATAAACCGTCGATAATATCCTGCTAATCCAAGAAAACTTCTCACATCAGATGCATTCTTAGGTCTAACCCAATCCTGGATTGCTGCCACCTTAGCGGGATCAATCGCTATTCCATTTCCAGAAATCACATGGCCTAAGAACCTCACTTCACTCTTCCAAAAGTGACACTTCGAAAACTTAGCCTTCAGCTGATGTTTGCGCAAGATTTCCAAAACAATACGCAAGTGCGTCTTGTGCTCTTCTTCCGTTTTGGAATAAATCAGAATATCATCCACGAACACAAGTACGAACTTGTTCAACTGATCTCTGAACACTCAATTCATAAGATCCACAAAATATGCTGGCACGTTAGTCAATCCAAACGGCATTACCAGCCACTCAAAGAAACCAGATGGTGTCCGAAAAGCAGTCTTCGGCACACTATCCTTAGCCACTCTCAACTGGTGAAATCCCGTTGCCAAATCCATCTGAGAAAACACTTTGGCTTCGTGAAGCTGATCAAACAAGTCATCTATTCTCGGCAATGGATACTTGTTCTTCTTAGTCACCTTATTCAGCTCACGATAATCCACACACAATCTCAACGACCCATCTGCCTTGGTTGCAAACACAACTGGTGCACCCCACTCGGACACACTACGCCGAATGAATCCTTTCTGTAAAAGGTCATCAACTTGCACCCTCAACTCTTGTTGTTCCCTAGGCGCCATCCGCCTAAGAGGCATCACAACAGGTCTGGCTCCTTCAACTAGATCTATACGAAACTCGATCTCTCTATGCGGCGGCAACCCTTTGACTTCGTCAAAGACATCCTCGAATCCATTAGCGATTGGCACTAATGACAGTCCATTCCGTGGAACAACTAGTGAATACATGAAGCTCATGAAGACGCCTTCTTCGTGCTTACATCGTATCACAACCTTTCGCCCCTCCACATTCTCGACTGTCACTTCCAACCTCTCGCAATCAACCTTTGCCGCATACTTCCTAAGCCAGTCCATACCCAAAATAATTCCGAACCCCGCGAAGTTCAGAACAAAGCAATCACAAACAAAAGAGCAACCATGACTCGATACAACTAGACCACGGCATAACATACACAAACAAGACGAACCCCCAACTGGATTAGTCACAACCAATGGCCTATCAACAATATCCGGCTTCAAACCTAACCGGCCTACTAGTTCATTACAAACAAACGAATGCGACGCTCCAGTATCAAACAGAACTCTAACCGGAACACCACATAGGAAAAGAGTACCTTGAACAACCACACTCTTTCCCTTCTCTTCAGCAGTAGGAGCTTTCGAAGACGACGGAACAGCTCCCAAAGCATAAGCTTGCACAATCTGCTTGTCCTTCCTCGGTTCTGGACAATTCTTCCTGATGTGCCCTGGCTTGTCACAGTTGTGACACTTCATCGGTGCCTTCGGATTCTTACAATCCTTCGAGAAATGGCCCTTCTGCTGACAATTGTAGCAAGTCACCTCGCCTTTCGGCTTCTTCTGGCCATCCTTACCCTTCTGCTGCTGCTGCTGCTTCCTCTTCTTGTTTCCACCCTGCTGGGGTTTAGACTCTTCCCTGGTCACAGCAACAACAGATCCTTCCTTAGGAAATAGACTCTCATGCCTAAGATCTTTCTCCACAAGCTTCTCAAATGAATCGTCCAAATGATCCACCAACTGTCTCCCAAGATAACTATCCAAGCCGGTCACAAACTTCTCATTCTTCTGATAAGCAGATTCAATATATGACCGAGCATATTTGGACAAAGCTTCAAACTCAGAAACATACTCAAGAACAGATCTTCCACCTTGCTTGAGCTCCACAAACTTCTTGAACAGAACAGACTTCTGAGCTGTAGAAATGAACTTAGCTTCAAATCTGACTTGGAATTGCTCCCAAGTAATCTCTTCCTCTGGAGTAGTGATGGTAATAGAATTCCACCAATCAGAAGCTCTCCCTTGAAGCTGTCTCGATGCCAACTTCCTCTTAGTTGCATCCTCAATTCCCAAATCACCAAAGATCCTTCTACAAGCATCCATCCACCTCTGGACCTCAATAGTTGATTCTGTTCCCAAGAAAACCTTCCCTCCAAGAGCAGTATAGTCCTTGCACAACGTAGCAAAATCCACTGGTTTCGGAGTCTGAACCTGAACTCCAACATCAACTGCCGCCCCCGGAACTGGTATCCTTCTCATGATCGAAGTCATCATAGCTTCGAACATGGCTGCATAATCAGCAGTCTCTTCAGTAGCACGGCCTTCCCTAGCAGCTGGTCTCCCTCTTCGACTCATTCTCAATATCTATAAAAAGGAATGATCAGAACATCTAGAGAAACAACTACATAAAGGACTAACTTACTGCTAAACTACTATATTATATATAGTAATCATCCATCAAAATACAATTACGTCTCTCATACGTAGTTACATCAGCGAGCGTTGGGTAAAATCGATTAACCAATGCTCTGATACCAAATGTGACGACCGCCCATGACCCCTGCACCGAATCTAGAGATAGTGCGCTGTAAAGTGTGCCAGGCGACCATGGACGATTGTCAGGGTAGATTAAAACAACAGAATCTATCGTATTACTCACAGCGCATGGACAAAATACAATAGAACATATGTATAGTGAAGCTTTACAGAACAAAATGACATCATATAAAACTCCATAATAGTTGAATACAAGCATCCAAATAGTCAATACATCAAGCCTCACTACATATCTCTCAAAGAATACAAAACAGCGGAATATCCAGTACATATAATAAAAAGATAATATGCAACCCTCCAGCTCGTCTTCGATATCAGCATCGTGAGAAGAGAACAGCACCTGCCACCTGCTACCTAGTCTGCCCGTCCCAAAGTGGACGAACAGCCCAAGGCAATAAGAATTAAAACATAAAGCCTTGAGTTAAACAACAGTCTTAGTGAGCAGCAAATTAACTAACAACATACCAAAAGAGCATAAAGGAAAAGGAATAGGAATACAACCCTCCCACTCCAACCTCATTCTACAGTGATAGCCCCAGACACACACTAAGCAGAAGCAAACATAGCAGAGCATACAATTTAAAGTAAAGCTACTATCACTCGAGTCAAGGGAGATGTTTTCCAAGTACCAAGGCCTAAATCAGATAAGCACCCAGAAAATACCGCTCTTGAGTCCGAATGACGATACAACCAAACATCCATGACTCTGGCTATCACTGTTATCATTGCTTCGATATCACCGTTAATTGAATGACCGGCACATTCTTTCAGCCGTCCGTCAAGGGCTAATGGAAACCCCGGTTCTAGACATAACTCCCGCACGTCGTCGCAACCCGTGCCTAGGACTATCGAATCTGCCCAGAGTACTCGACCATCAACAGTTAGTCGTTGGGACTATCGAATCTGCCCAAACGTACTCTTGCTTAGAGCATGCTAGAACCTTCAACAACGATGCTATCCAAACCTCCTAGTCATCCTCCTCGACGACTATTCTCATATCCATTCATTATCCTCAACTCGAATCATATCACCGAGTTATCAACGTGCTTGGAATGATCCCATCTGGATTAGACCAAGTCTTCATCACATGATTGCCTCGCTTCATCACATCCTCGCAAAGCCTCATCTCAACATCACATCATCAAATCTATGCATAAGAGCTTCATCATTCTGCTACATATGCCACGAGCAGCTTTTCCAATCCAAGAGCCTTTCCCTTAGCTTTTGAATCATCTTTGATCTAAATCTAATCATCAATCATCTAGTTCATAACAATCAATCAAATCAAACATCAATCCAAGCAATCAAGCATTCAAATATGATTCTAAGTAGACAATTATAACAATAATGGCATTTTCGTAATTAAAGAGTTGAAAGTCCAATAAGCATGAAAACATGGATTATATCTCTACAAACTTGATGAATGAACTTGCATAGGTTAACATATGATAAAATGGATGTAACATCATCATGAACAATGGATCTATATGGATCTACACTTAGGATGAAGAAAATGCATGGAAATCACTATTTTAACACCAAATCGAGCCAACAATCCGATATACTCCTTTGGATCCGTGTGAGAGATAATCACCACTCACCAAACCACCTAAACAACCTCAAATCAATATGCTTCAGATCTGGACAGTGAAGGACCAAGCTTGATCTATCACGAATCCGATTCAAAAGAAGAAATTTCGCTTCAAAGGATGAAGATCTTCAACTTTAGCTCTTGGATCTTCAATCTTGATCTTCGATTTGGATGAAAGGAAGCACTAGATTAGAGTGGAGAAAGGAAGTGAAGAAGTGTAGAAGTCAAGCTCTCAAAATGGAAGCACTTCGTCGCTTCAAAATCCGGATCCCAAAATGAAGCCAACCCCCTTCTATTTATAGGCAGAAAATCCTTAGGTCGCTCGGAGTTAGGTCGTCCCCGACCTACGACTTAGCAACTTCTTCGACCTAACCAAAGCCAGACCCAGCGACCTAGCAATGCGCACGACCTAACAGAACTGAAGCTAAGCGCACATACGACTCAACTTCTAGGTCGCTTTCAACCTAACACCCAGCGACTCATCGCACGCGCGACCTAACCTCTTACGCGCTTAGCGACCTAACAGAGCTCTCCATCCTACGACCTAACGATGTTACGACCTAACACTTAACTCCTAGGTCGCTTTCGACTTAAAACATAGGCTACGACCTAACACTAAGACGCGACTTAACTTCTCAGCGACCTAACACATAACGCCTCAACAACCCAGCGACTTACCAGTGTTACGACCTAACACTTAGACCCACGCGACCTAACACTTAAACTATCCTAGCAACCTACCAACCCATGCGACATAACAACTTATGCGACCTAACTCCTTAGGTCGCCTAACGACCTAACTACGCTAACAAGCCATCCACTAGGTCGCAACATACTGGGTTGTTAACTCGCTAACCCTTAGGTCGCGAACTACTATAGGTCGCTTCCTGCTTATCCCCTAATTTCCTTAGGTCGCTAACACGCTAACACGCTAACTCGCTAAGTCCTTAGGTCACAGACTTTCCTTAAGTCGCTCACGACTTACCACTTAACTCGGTCACGATCCTATAAGTCGCCAACTATGTTTAACTCGGCTACGACCTAAGCCTCAACTTGCGGCTTACTTCCTATACGACATATGCTACCTAATGACATATCTCCAGGCCGTTAACTCTTAGGTCATCTACGACTTAAACTCTTACCATCCTCCTACGACCTAACTCCAAATCTTTAGGTCACCAACCCCAACATCTTATAGGTCGGTCACGACTTAGCTCTTAGGTCATTCATGAACTAGGACTTAGAAAAATTCTGCCTAAAATCTGAAACGACTTAAAATGCTGAAAATTCCAGATTTGAACGAACTTTTCGATCCGTAAAAATACGGGTCGTTACATATGTTTTTCCCGATAGGATGCCTCATCCTTGAGATGAGATGTATATTATGTGATTATATATATAAATATATTGTAAATTTTCCAATCGAACCGCAAAATGAAGACATTGGCGAAATTTTCCGTAAACTTAAAATGTTAGAATTTTTTTGAGAATTTTGAGAATTTTGATAAATAAATTTTGATTTTATTTAATAACTTGGAATGATATTAGGTTCAATGAATGAATTTAAAGACTTAGAAATTTTATAATCTATTTTAGCTAATTGATTTTTGAAAAGTTAATGGGATTGTGGCATTTTTCCGACCTTTGTAATTTCGAGGACGAAATTCTTTTAAGGAGGGAAGTTTGTAACGACCTAGGATTTTGGTCATTTGAATTTTAAATATTTAATTAATTTTAAATATTAAAAAGTTAATTTTATAAGTCAAACAACATAAATTTCAAATATAGCGATTTATTTGATAATGTGAATTGTTAAATTTAATAATTGGAATTGTTTAAATAATTGAATCTTGTATTTAATTTGAATAAATGGATTTCAAAAGATTGTTTAAATTCAATTTTGAATAATAAATGGTTAGTGTAAAATTTAATTCATAATTTAAAGTGATTAGAATGGTTTTAATAGATAATTCGTTTTAATTAACGTGTGAAAATAGCCTTTCAGAACACTGTCTCAGATTCTGATGAAACCAATGCCATTGGATCCGTAATAGTGAATTATTGTATGCTAACGGATTTCGTGGCGATCGAACGTATTGTTTAGTCATGCGGACTCGAAACGCTTAGAAGTTAATTTAAGGAATTTAAATTAATATAATATTATTTTGAAAGTTAACTTCTGTATATGATGTAATTAGGCCCTGATACTAGTTCCATTGTGTTCGGTGTAGGGGTAATTAGTATAGAATGCTATGCAGCACGCCTCGTTTGGAGTTCGAGATTTTTAGGGATGTATAGTGTTTGAAAATTTTCTATTTATGGACCTCACTTTTCTTTTATTTTTCCAAACATAACCCTAGCAGCCGTTCCATCCAACGACCGAGATTTTGCATGATGATCAGAGCCGTTTTAGTCCATGACTCCAACTAGAGAAGTGTCTGCATGGCCAGGGGAGTTCATATATGGTGGCCGATAGTGAAATGGTCAAGCGCAAGGGCATCGAAGTCGAGCTGAACGTCGCATCTTTGATTGGGTTTTGCACCACCATCGTTGATCGTTAGCGAGGGAACTTGAAGCAAAGTTATGGAGGATGGCATGGGCTATAGTCTAGAGGAGTTTGGTGGCGAATGGTCGACTGTGGCGGCGGCGAGGCAGAGATGAATCTCGTCAACGTTGTAATTCTCGTTCTCGATCGTGAGGCCATTTTGGGCGATGTGGCTGGTGGCTAGAGGTACGTCAGAGGCAGGCGATCCTAGGACAGGAGCGCGGTGGCGGTAGAAGTGACGAGGTGGTTGCTGCGAATTGTTAAGTCGGCAGCCTGGTTCCTTCGATCGCGAGTAAGGCATGAGGGTATTTAGGAAGGTAATTAAAGTTTGAACCATAATTAATTTAAGTTATTAAATTTAATTATCTCAAACATTCATTAATTCGTACCTTGTCCATACAAGGTCAAATTTGGACGCGGTCAGTTACGTTGGACTCGTAGCAATGATGTTAACGTCGTCGAGTTGGATGTGTCAAATTCGGAGCTTTGTGTGCTAAAATTGAACATCCATTCGATTGTAATTCAAACAGGAACGTCTTGGCGATAACTGGAATTTCGGTGAGTTAACCCACCTCTCCGGACCCACTTATATTTTATATAAGTGCGGATATTTTTGTTGATGTCAGTTTGTTGCTTATTTAGATGATTTATTGCTTTATTAGTTGGTTTTGATTTATCCCGCCCTTGAAGCGGATGACTTTTTTATATATACATGCCTAGTTGCGATGAGCCTTATTATCTGGTCATATATTGTTTGTGATATGGGGGGACAGGTTGGAGAGATCCAACAGGATTCCTCACCACTGTTGATTTGACTTTTCGTATATATTGTGATATATGATTTGTTGGATGCCATATTTGATGACATGGACATGATTTTGCTTATTTAGTGCCATAGTAGCAATTGGCCTTATTTTTAGTACTTTGAAATACTATAAAGTAAAGATTTTGATTTAAAAGGATTTTAAAGTGATTTTGAAATAACATATGTTTTTAGTAATTATTCATGAATTATTAAAAGGAGTTTATTTTAAATAAATAAAAAATATGATTTTTGGTATTATAAACTGATATTTGGTGAAATATGTTAAATAGAGATTTTTGAACTGTATTATAAAGGTTTTAAAAACTTAATAAATAAGTCCATCTTTTATTTAAAGGAAATATAGTTTTAAAGAAAATAGAATGTTTGAAAACAAATATTTTGAAATAGGTTATATAAAAGATTTATAAAAGTAATATTTTATAAATAAAGTAATAGATATAAAACGTTGTTTTATAAGTATTAGAAATGAATTTATAAATGATATTTTAAATGGAATTATAAACGGTGTTTTGTAGAAGAATAAATTTTCAAGTAAAATGTCATAAAAGGGAAGACTTGATTTATAAAAGAGCTTCTATAAAGTTAAATAATTTAAAAGTGATATTTTGTAAATAAAGTAAAGAATTTATAAAATGGAGTGTTATAAATGAATGAGATTTATAAAGAACAGATTTATAAATAGAATTCTATAAATAAAGAGATTTTATAAAGAGAAGTTTTATAAAATAGAATGGAGATTTATAAACATAGTTTTATAAATATGGGAATGATTTACGTTGAGATTTAAATATGGATTTTTGCAAAGGAAATACATTCACGTTTTAAAAGTTAAAATAATCTTTTATAGGAATACTTTGAAAGTGATATTTTTAGATGGAGTTAAATGGTTTCAAAAAGTGATTTAAAATGTACTAAGTGATGAAGACATAGATTTCGATATTTATTATTGTGATAAATGTTTCTAAGATAGCGAGGAAGGCATAGACTATAACACTATTGTCGAATCCCTTTACTATTGTTTTGGGTTGTCGTAACGATGTTTTACGCAGCATTTGTTTTGACCCAATAAAGCATGTTTTGGAAAATATGAAGCTTTCCTCAAAGGATTTGTAAATATACCTATTACGGGTATAAGTATATGTAGATAATTTCTAAGCGTTGAAAACGAAATGGTTGGTGAATATACTTATACCATTGGAATAAGTATATGGAAATGTTTTCCAAATATCTAAAAATTAAAATAGTTTTGAGAATATATCTTTTTAAAGATATTTTGAGATAAATATTTGAAAAGTAATTTAATTAATAAAATATTAATTAAACTGGCCTAGTGAATGCTTGTGTTCTAGATTGTATTTTTGGTTCCTTGACTTGATGTGGGAACAAATTAGTTGTGCACTTAGTACGAGGCCAATTGAGTAGACTTTATTATCGTTTGGTGTTAAGAATGATGATTCGAGTAGGGCGGAGTGACTATGGTACTCGAATCTACTAAGCTTCCTTCTTGGCCAAAGGATAGCAAGTTGTGAGTTGGAAAGGTGATAAATCTATGAGACTTAGTTTCCATATTAGGTTGAAGGCCTCTTGTCGATTGTTGGTCCGGAGAGACCGCGATCGGATTTATCCGAAAACCACTTCGGATCAACGTATTCATTCAAAAGTGAAAATTTGCTAAAGATGATGATTTTTGAAGATGTAGATCTTCATGATGTAGGGCTGCTTGGCACTAGCCCCGTGATTCCATATTATATATATATATATATATATATATATATGGTGGCAGTAGTGCTACATTCTAAAAAACTTCGATGCAAGGACTGCTTTCTACTAATCCTAGGGTTGATTCCCGACAGGCACTCTATTGTATGGACGAATGTCTGACATTGCATTTCTAAGAACCACATACATTGGAGTTTACAAACTTACATCTATTTGGTGGTGTAGGAATTAACTACTCTTACAGTTAACACCCTTCTCTGAGACGTACGAGCTCAGAGGTTGTACTTTTGTGGAAATCAATTAGTGTGTTGTCGAAAATGGCAATGTGGCATTCAAAGTGGGATTTGTTGCTTTGTAAAAGATAATACATTACCTTGGGCCTCACACATCAGGAATGACAAAAACAAGGTAGATGTGGCAGGGCTACGTGGGTCGGTCCCATTAGGATATGGTCATCACCTTTCTAGGTTACCCTCTATATATCGGGAATGTTGTGTATGCTTGTGGCCATAGATAGGTCGGGAATGACCGGGGTGATGGGATATTCGGTACTATCTATGGTAAAGGTAGGTCCGTTCTGTGTTGTAGAGGTTGGAGCATCCGTGCGTTTTTCTAAAGATGTACTATCGGAAGGTAGTCCCTTACCTTGTCATTGTACGGAATCCATTTTCCAATACGAGCCTTCACAGTTTTAGTTGTAAACCTATTATGTTGTAATTTAATAAATGTAACAATTTCAGCTATGACTAATATGTATTTGTATCCTAGACACTATTATAATATTAGAAGATTTGATATGAAATGTTTTGGTTATCATAAGGTAAAACCCATCCGTGTTTATGTGTGGCGTGGTCTTACGAGATACCTTTTTTGAACAGTTTTTATAACTTTAAAATCCAATTGAGATGTGTTTTCTCACGCTGGTTTACCAGACTGATCCGGGCATTATTCCCTTCTAATGCTCAGGTCAGACCGAGTACATTTACAAATTAAGTTAGATGCTTTGGAACTTCCGAAGACGAGCTGGAGGTCTTCAGGTCGTATTCACGTATATGTTTATTTTCCGCTGTATTGGTTATTTAAATTATCAGCATTTGCAAGGAAAGGTTGTTATAACTGTCTGGGCAGATGATTAATGGTTTTTTGTTGTACTCTAATTGATGTATGTATATTATAGTTTCTCTTTTGTAAAGATCAATGATATTATGTTATATGCTGTTCTGCTGCGTTGTGAGATTCTATGTTGTTTGGTTTTCTTTCTCTCTTCTCTCTTCTCTCTTCTCTTCCTTCTTCTTTCTTCTTTCTTTCCCCTAACTATCCACCTTTTTGTTCAGTTTGAGTTCGACATGTGTGGTTTATTGTCAGTTTGAAGTGTGCGGGATTGGGGGTCGTTACAATGTTGAAAACTGTCTTGAGTGTGATCTTGGAGAGGAGAGCACTGAGTTAGTGGATAAATCTAATAACCGAACTGATTCTGCTGTAGGCAATGCTTAAGGTGCGGAGGATCAACTCTCATAATAATCTTGTAAGTTCTAAGGAATTTAGTGCGTGGAATAAAGTTGTGAACTCCAAAAAGTATGTCAAGAAGCAGCCCTCTCTGGAAGGAAATACTAATAATGATAATCAAGCCCCATCAGATTTGGTCAATTCTAAAGTAATTTATGTAACTCCTGAAACTAAAGTTCTTGATAGGGTTACTGTTACGAAAGAAACTCCTGATAATCTTTTAAATGCATACCTTCAAACTAGTAATAGCTTTGCTACACTTGAAACAATAATTAAACTAGAAGATGAATTGAATGAGGATATTCCTAATGTTAATGCTGCTCTTGGACAGTGAGTCAAAGCAGTTTGGATGTGAATCAATTAGGCAACAAGGAATTACAAACTGATTTTAGTCTTGGCTTGGTGCACCAAACACACTTAACTTCTGATCACTCTACCTCAAACTTGTTGCATTACCCTTCTGTATTGCTTCCGCAAGTTCCTAATTCTGTTACCTCTTCGGCTAATTCTCTTGATTCTTCACCTTATGAAACTTCAACACTATCTGTGTCTACCCCTTTAAATACTTCATCTGAACTCAAATACATGCACAAGAAGACTAACGCATCATCAACATATGCATTTATTATTGATTCTTTTTCTTAGGTTTTTCTCAAGCCTCCCTCATGTGCATTTGCACACTAATACATGAACACTCTCTTCTGAATCACTTCTCTATATTGGTAACTCTTTTTGACCCCACTACAACTGTTACATCAATCAAATCATCCTCCTCAGTTTCTCCTACTAAATTCAAACCAATCTCCCCTCTAACATAAACCACCTCATCTCCAGGTATCTTATTATCTAAAACTCAAAACTCTAATAAATTAAAATCTTCCTCAAAGTCCGTTGGTAGCAAGACACATAAGAAGAAGCAAAAAAATAAACTCACATCCAAAGCCAAACTTTCAACAAATCAAAACTCAGGATCTAGCTCAAAGTCAACCTTAACCATCTCTACATTCAACTTTGATGATGACACATCTCTTCTTTGAAGAAATGTTATCCCTAACATTATCATATCCATTTCTTCTAGAAGTACCAGAAACTCTTCCAAAATAAACCCTTCTATTATCAAATGTTGCACAACATTGGTGCATGGAATATTGGGAGTGCTCACTTGGATATTAAGTTAGATCAGACCAAGTTACTTATTCATGAACACAAGCTATCTCTAATCTCAATCTATGAAACTAAATTAAATACAAATCTTTCTAGGAGAGCTTCCTCCTACATTAATTCGGCATGGTCCTAAATCGATAACTTGAATGCCACTGTTTATGGTTGGCTGTTGGTTATTTTTGACCCTACAATCTTTCACCTTTCCCCTATTCTTTCCAACAAGCAACCCATCCACATTCATGCTACTCATCTCCCTTCCTTAACATCTATATATTTTACCTTTATCTATGCTGACAACACTCTAATTCAAAGGCTCTCCATGCTCAACCTCCTTCCTAATTTAGATAGGAAATTCACTCATGGATTCTAATTGGTGACTTTTATTATTCTTTTCTTTCCTTTCATAAATAAGGAGGTCTCCCTTTATTTGCTGGAGATCTCTCTCTCCTCTGAATGAAATATTGCACAATTCCTCCTTAATTGATATTCCAACCAATGGTTCTCCATTTACTTGGGCAAACAAAAGCAGAAATGGTGTGAGAACTCTGACTAGAATTGACCATGCTTTCTCAATCTTTAAAACCCTCTTAATCTGGCCAAATATTCAAATTAATATCCCAATGCCAAACATTTTATACCATTACCCTTTCATCCTCTCTTTGGGTACAATGATATTAAAATAAAATCAAATTTCAAATTTTTTGATATTAGGACTAATAAATCTGACTTCTTGCAGATTATTCTACATGCCTGGAACATTAGAACTTATGGGAACCCTATGCATTATCTTCAGCAGAAACTAAATAACAAAAAGAATGCTCTATACTCCTGGGCTAAAACAAGATTTAGTGATGGTTCTAATTATCCTCCAGCATCAGGGAAAAACTAGTGAAGGTTCAACATCAAATCTTGCATATTCTGATCTCTCCTCGAGTCATCTTGAATGTGAGCTCTCCTCCAATCTTTCTGAAGCCCTTAATTCAGAACTTAATATGATCAAGCAAAAATCTAGAGGGCTAAATAGGGAGACAGGAACATCAAATTCTTTCATGCTTCTCTCAAACTTAAACAAACTAAAGCACGGATATCTCAAATAGCTGATCAACATGGGTGTTCTCATACTTCTCCTGATAGAATCTAAAATGCCTTTCTTAGTTATTACACTTCTCTCCTTGGCAACCGGGAAGACATCCAAACTGATCACTCTTTTCTCTCCTACCTTACCTTACCTAAGCTTAAATCCTCTCAATAAGACATTTTTGCCTTCCCTATCACTGATGAGGAAACAAAATGCTCAATACTCAATATCTGGAAATCTGCTTGTGGAGGAACACATGGTTTTAATGCCCTATCATTCACTCACTGTTGGCATATAATTGGAAAGGATGTTCTTAGAACAATTCACAATTTCTTTAACAAGTGCAAGCTAATCAAATCTATCAACTCCACAACCATGCCTTGATTCGTAAGGTCAGTAACCCTTTTATTGTTTCTCAATTCAGACCCATTGCCTGTAGCAACATCATATATAAAAGCATATCCAAAATTCTGGCCTTAGACTTAAGCCTATTCTTAGCACTCTCATCCACTACACTAGAAAAGACCATTAGTAGCGTTGAAAAAACGCAACCCAAACTTTTAGTAGCGTTTTAAAGAACGCTACTACAGGTCGCACAACTAAAAGTATGACTTTTTTGGTTGCGTTTCATAAACGCTACAAAATGTTTCCGTATAACTGCGTTTTTTAAACGCTACTAAAGGTTTTCTGTAGCATTTACAAAACCCTACCAAAACTAACATTTTTAGTTACGTTTGTACTTGGATCATTCTTTGATTTTCTACAGCGTTTATTTTGTGCAACTAAAAACTTTTCGTTGCATTTATTTTATGCCACTATAAATTCAGGTGGTATTTTACATTTGTTTCTGTAGCATTTTTAAAATGCTACTAAAAGGTATTGACTGTTTTGAGCATATTTTATATGCTACTATATATTGTTAATGGCTTATATTATTTCTAGCAACCAGTTATATAATATTCATATTAAAATCAACAACAATTGTATAATTACCATATTCAAACCAACAATCAATAAATCATATAATCATCATATACAAATGTTATCCCGCCTTTTGGCAAGGCCGTGACACCAAGGACTTAACAAGAAACCGGCGACAGATCGTCTCGTAGACCAGCTACGCACAAGGATTGCTATGGATATCGGTGAAATTTGTCCGAGTCCAGATCAGGCTACAATTGATAGGACACGTCGAGTAAAGCAGTAGAAACCGACACCCTGAATTTCGGAGCGATCCGAGTTCGTATGCTCAAGCTATCGTCGTTGAAAAATGGAAGGAGTATGCTTTAGTTCGAATCCTTCTACAATTCGAATCCATAAAGCAAGTCCTTACTTCGAATCGATTTTCCCAGAGCCTTGCCTCGAATCCCTCCTCAAAGCGCCTTGCTTCGAATCCATCAGACTGGCTCCCTACTTCGAGTCCACAAAGGAAGTATTCTTCGAATCCAACAAAGCGCCATGCTTCGAATCCATGCAGGCAAAGGAACTCCAATTCCATTCCAAAGCACCGGCATCATCGATTCGAAGGAAGCCAGCCTTCGACTCCGGCATCTTCGAATCCATCCAGTGGTAGGGACTTGGACTCCATTTCATAAACTGTCTTCGAATCCATCCTGGTGAGGCCGATTCGAATCGATCAGTAGTGACATACCTTAATCGATTCGAACGAATCCATAGGACGAAGAACACGAAAATCCCTAACTTGAATCGATCATAACTCGAGTTCTACAAGTCCAAATGCCATGAAATTTTCACAGAAGCTTAAGCACATGATGAAGAATGTTCACACCAAATTTCAGCTCGATTGGATGATTCCTTGATCGATTCGAACCAAGGGTCGAATCGATCCCGAAGTGGGCCCGGATCTCCAAGATTTCGGCCATGTGGGCCCCTTGACGTGCCAGAACTGGTCTCCCCTCATTTTAGGCGAAATATCAGCCTCCTACACCTATAAATAGAGCCCCTGGTCATTCAGAAAAGGGGTCGGAGAATTCTAAGTACTGAAGAGCGCCCAGATTCTGCTAGATTTACTCCAGAACACCGCCGCTGCTTTAGATTGACACTTAGCATTTGAATTTAGTTGTATTACATTATTAACTACTGTAATCTTCAAGTAATCGAGCAATAAAATCATCAAACTTCATAGTGGACGTAGGCAAAACGCCGAACCACTCTAAATCGCTTGTCTCCGCAATTTACTTTCTGTTATTTGGAGTTTTTGTTAGATAATCTACAGTTTTAATTTTCATTCTTCATTTTTATCTCTTCAAAAACTTCCGAAGAGTGTTGTGCCCATTTTTGGTACAAACACTTTGGTGCTTTCACTGAGAAAAAACCAGCTTTTTTCTCCTGCTCCTTGGATCTACCATCGATACCGGATTGCACAAATCCAAGAGGAAGATCCAGATCTTCGATTCACAGTCCTTCCATTCTACTCAGATTTGCATAAAATCTAGGAAAAGGATTCATCATTCAAAATGGTTAGCACGAGAACCACTTCTGCAGCTCCAGGATAAGAAGGTAGGGATGGACAAAATCCTGCTCAACAGCAGCCATCCAACCAAGACAACACTGCCCACTCGGATCCGTCTGGGGCGGTCACTAGACAAGAATTTCAGATGTTACTTCAAGAGTTGACTCAGAGTCGGCAACAGTTAGCCGAACAGTTGCGAGCCAATATTGAATTGACAAATCAACTGAACCGCCAGGGCCGTAGGAGGTCCAGAAGGGATGATGTTTCCCGCTCATCCACTGAAAGTTCTGCCTCATCTGACTATCATCATAGATCTACCCGTCCCCGATTAGACGGAGATTATGCTCAGACTACGGGATATCAGCCCGCCTTGACTGTCGGGCAATTGAGGGTAGGACCATCGACCAGCTTCCAGGCTGGGCCATCGGCACGAGGTGGCCGCACTCCACAATATACTACGGACAATCATGTCACAGCTGCCACAGTAGAAACAAGGGTCGATACCCGATATCTTCCAGATTCGAGTAATCAACAGCAAGGACGTACTTCTGAACCACACGTCCCGGAAGACGCTGAGCCAAGGAGGCGAAACTTGGACCGTCGACAGCGCCCGGTCCAAACTCGCATTGTGGAACCCGACCACACCTTAGCTCAGCATGCTCAAAATGTAGCAATGCCAGACATCTCGACTATGATACGTCAGATGATCCGTGAAAGCCAAGGACTTACCAATGACGATTGGGGAATTTCTCGAAGCCATACCCCTTTCACGGACGAGATACTATACGCTGAACCTCCTCGGCGATTTAGAATGCCAACTCTCCCTATGTACGAAGGAAGTTCTGATCCCAATCAGCACATACTGAAATACGAATGGTCAATGAGCGCCGCAAGGGCCGACGATGCAGTAAAATGCCGCAGCTTCCCCATTTCACTGGGAGGAATTGCAACAATGTGGTTTACAAGACTACCTCCACGATCTATTTCGTCATTTGACCAATTGGCTAAGAAATTTGTTGAACAATTCCGTATGCATGTTGCCAGACCCAAAGATGTTAACACCCTATCCAATGTTACCCAGGCTCGTGGGGAAACATTAAGGCGTTACTTGGAGAGATTCCATGCGGCATGCGTGGAAATTAGTAATCCCAACGACAACTCAATTTTAATGGCATTGACAAAGGGAATTGCTCCTGATTCTGAATTTGGAAACTGGTTAGCCGGAAAACCCCCCGCATCGTTGGACCGTTTCTACTCCAAAGCCGCTCAATTCTTACGGCAAGAGGACGCGAAACAGTCTAGGAAGCAGGACGATGCAAAACCCGGAAGTGAGGGAATACAAAGCAATGTAGCTGTTAAACAGTCCGGTGACAATTCTGGAAAAGTCCAGTTAAACATACAGAACAAACAAACTCAGCCAAGAGGTGGCAATGGTCGGAATAAGAAGAGAGACCCGAATCCAGGCCCACGGCGTAGGGCTCCGATGTTCGAAAGTTATACACCATTAAACACTTCACTGGAAAATGTGTACCTGCAAACTTGCAACACAGAACAGTATAAGAAACCCGCTCCGAAGCGGTCATCAGAAAGGCAGATTCAGACGGGAAAGTTTTGTAGGTTTCATGAGAGCTATGGCCACAATACTAATGACTGTCGCCATTTTCAAGATCTCATAGAAAAGTTGATCAGGGAGAGGAAGTTAGATCAATTCGTGCGGGCGCCGCAGTCTGGTGGTGCGGGCCCATCGAATCCAAACCGTGCGCAAGATCAGGAAAGACAAGAGGAACCCGCTCGTACAGGCGGGAGGCTAGTTATCAATACCATAAGTGGTGGTCCTCATCCAGCAGACAGGAGCTAGAGGGAAATGGAGTCGTATGCTAGCTCTATCAAGCATGCGAGCTTCGAATGCTGCAGTAATTGTGAGGATGGAACCCCGGCTAAACAACAAAAAACGATGTCTGACGATATCATATTCAGAAGCAGAGATGCTGACAAAATCGAAGCTCCAACGATTGATCCACTGGTCATATCTGCCCAGGTTGGTCCTGCTTGGATGAAGAGGATCTTGGTTGACAGTGGGAGTTCTGTAAACATTCTATTCAAGCGAGCTTACGATTTAATGAAGATGGAAGCAAAAGACCTGAAACCCTGCCAATCCCGGGTTCATGGCTTCAATGGCAGTGCAACAATACCTACTGGAATAGTGGAACTACCAGTGGAACTGGGGATCGGAGAGCGCAGGAGAGTCCGACTACTGCAATTCGTTGTTCTTGACATTGCATCACCGTACAACGCATTCCTGGGTCGACCAGCTCTTGCTGAATTCAGGGCAGCCATTGCCCCGTGGTGTTTGACTTTAAAATTCCCAACCGATCATGGTATAGGAATCGTTCAGGGAGATCAGGCAGCAGGAAGAGCCTGTTATGTTGCTGAATTGCGAGAAGCACAGAAGAAGGAGAAAGGAAAGGGCGTAGAGGAATCTCTCTGCGTCCGTTTTACTGATAATTGACAACTAACGCCTGGGCCCCGGCCCGGGCACCACTACCAATTCCTTAGAGATCTTGACCCTAGAGATAGCGAAGATAAAGATGAAGTAGAAGAGAATCAAGCGTCTCCAGCCGAACTGACTGTGGACGTCCCGGTCAGTGAGGATGACGACTCGAAAGTACTAAAAGTTGGGTCTCAACTGGGAAAACAGATACAACAGGAATTGGTTGAATTTCTTCAAGCGAATCTTGATGTCTTTGCCTGGACGCACTCTGACATGTGCGGAATCTCACCAAACATTGCAAGTCACTCTTTGAATATTGATCCGCGACATGTTCTAGTCAAGCAAAAGAGGCGTGGTATGGATCCAGAGAGATCTGCCGCTCTTAAAGAAGAAATTGACAAGTTGCATTCAAATGGTTTCATCCGAGATGCTCTGTACCCAGAGTGGGTGTCAAATCCGGTAATGGTTCGGAAACCGAACGGGAAATGGAGAACTTGTGTCGACTACTCTGATTTAAACAAAGCCTGTCCAAAAGATAGTTTTCCACTTCCTCGAATTGACCAACTCGTAGACTCAACTGCAGGCCATGAATTGTTATCCTTTATGGACTCTTATTCCGGTTATAATCAGATACCCATGCATCTACCCGATCAAGAACATACTAGTTTCGTAACCGATCTGGGACTCTACTGTTACAGAGTCATGCCCTTTGGTTTAAAGAATGTCGGAGCAACTTATCAACGCTTGGTTAATCGAATGTTCGCTGATCAGATCGGGAAGACCATGGAAGTCTATGTGGATGACATGCTAGTTAAGTCCCGATTTTCCACAGATCACGTCAAGGATTTAAATTCAATGTTCTGCATCTTACGTGAGTATGGAATGAAGCTTAACCCGCTAAAATGCCACTTCGGCGTCGCATCCGGAAAGTTTCTAGGGTTCATCGTTAACGCTCGTGGGATAGAGGCAAACCCCGAAAAGATCTGGGCAATAAGGAATTTGCAAACCCCAAAGACCATAAAGCAAGTCCAGAGTCTCAACGGGAAGGTAGCAGCGCTAAGCAGGTTCATCTCGAAATCCACTGATAAATGTATTCCTTTCTTTGATCTAATCCGGAAAGGGAAACGAAACTTTGAATGGACCACGGAATGTGAAGGCGCATTCCGATCGCTGGTTCAGCATCTCTCTACGCCACCGATTTTGTCGAAACCAATTGATCACGAACAATTATACCTTTATCTGGCGGTATCGGAGCATGCGATCAGTGCTGCTTTGGTCCGGGAAGAAGATCGAGTGCAAAAACCGGTCTATTATGTCAGTAAACGATTGACAGGAGCTGAAAGAAATTATCCCAGGTTGGAGAAACTGGCTTACTGCTTGGTCATTGCCTCGAGAAAGCTTCGTCCTTATTTCCAAGCACATCCACTTACTGTGTATACCGATCAGCCGTTACGATAGGTCCTCACGCGGCCTGAGACGTCTGGAAGGTTACTCAAGTGGAATATTGAACTGAGCCAATTTGACATTACTTATGCTCCGCGGAGAGCCATTCAAGGGCAAGTCCTAGCTGACTTCATAGCTGAATTTACTGTTCCTGACGACTTACCTGAAACCAGCGAGTCTCCTAAATATGTCTGGAAACTTTATACAGATGGTGCATCAAACGATCGGTGTTCGGGCGCTGGAGTTGTACTAGAAACCCCCGAAGGTCGATCCATATGCCATGCTTTGAAGTTTGACTTTCACGCAACCAACAATGAAGCTGAGTATGAAGCCCTGTTGACTAGGTTAAAGCTTGCCAAAGATCTGAGAATTATCGCTATAGAAGTTTATTGTGATTCACAGTTAGTTGTGTGTCAGGTACGGGGAGAATATCAAGCAAGAGATCGAAGGTTAGCTGCTTATCTAGCCCGAGTTCAGGAAGCGCTGGATCAGTTTGATTATTATGCTATTTACTACATACCACGAGATCGCAATCAAAAGGCCGATTCATTGGCAAAGTTGGCCAGCACAGGTGAAGCACAGCAAATGGGACTCGTCCCGGTCGAAACGTTGCCTTTCCCAAGCATCGATCAAATCAAAACGAATGATGTGTTGGGGACCTTTCCCAGCAGAGAATCATGGATGACTCCGTATCGAAATTATATTGAGAATGGGATATTGCCTGAGCACCGAAATGAGAAAAGGCAAATTCTACGAAAAGCTTCGCGGTTCATCATTCAGGACGGGATCATGTATAGAAAAGGTTATTCTGTTCCACTCCTCCGGTGTATCGCTCACGACGAAGTCAAACGAGTGTTACATGATGTACACGAGGGAGAATGCGGCGATCACACCGGTGGACAAGCGCTTGCTAAGAAGATACTCCGATATGGATATTACTGGCCGACAGTAAATCGAGATGCTGCCAATTACGCCAGAAAGTGCGACAAGTGCCAAAAACACGCTCGAATTCCAAGAGCCCCGCCTACCGAGTTAACTCAAATGGTCAGTCCCTGGCCGTTCGCTATGTGGGGTATCGATATCATTGACGCTTTGCCTCTGGCAAAAGGTGGTGCGAAGTATGCCATCGTCGCAGTTGATTACTTCACGAAATGGGCCGAGGCCGAAGCTCTCGCAACGATTACGTCAAAGAAAGTGATAAACTTTGTGGTCCGCAATATCATTTTCCGATTTGGACTCCCGCATACCATCATCACCGATAACGGGGCCCAATTCGAAAGTTCAGAGTTCAAGAATTTCTGCCAACGGTTTCATATTCATAAAAAGTTCTCTGCAGTCGCGCATCCACAAGCAAACGGTCAGGTCAAAGCTGTTAACAAAGTTATCAAATCCATCTTAAAGAAACGACTGGAAAAGGCTGGGGGCAAATGGGTCGATGAACTTCCTATGGCATTATGGGCTTATCGAACAACTCACAAGACCGCAACTGGACACACCCCATTTTCCTTATCCTATGGCTCGGAGGCCGTCATTCCAGTGGAAACAGAAGTATTTTCTCACCGCATAACTTATTACGATCCGAAAACAAACGCTATATTGCTCGCTGAATCTTTGGATCTATTGGACGAGAAACGAGAGGAAGCTGATTTAAGAGCGGCCGCTTACCGAAGTCGGGTCGCCCGATTATATAACACCAAAGTTCGCCCCCGAACCTTTGATCTCGGTGATCTGGTCCTCAAGAGAATATACCCGGTTCCTTCACACATGAAACCAAATTGGGAAGGACCGTACGTGATTACGCAACGACTTGGAGATGGCACATTCAAACTATCAACCGTGGACGGTCTAGTTTTACCGAGAGCCTGGAACAGCGAGAGTCTCCGTCGCTATTACATATGACAGGCTTTATTTATTTCATCATGTTTTTTATTCAGCAATTTACTTTTGCATTTCGAAATTAGAATTTGTAATAAGGCAACTGATTTGCCATATTTTCTTATTTCAGCAATAAAATGCCATCTCTTCGAGCCAGAGCTGTGATTCATTAAATACAATGTGCAACATCACGATGCACGAAGAGCTAAGTTCCATCACACAGTGGAATTTATTCAAGTAGGGAGTGGCTGTGAAGCAATCAACCACTCACTAAATGAAACCCGAGCTCGGGGGCAAGCCATCACATCAGGCCACGAAATGGGTTGATACACGACAACCCTTCATTCAACTCCGTACTCCCAGAGTGCGAGGCGGAGTATAAACATTTTACTAAACTCCGTGCTCCCAGAGTGCGAGGCGGAGTATAAACATTTTTCTCAACTCCGTGCTCCCAGAGTGCAAGGCGGAGTATAAACATTTTTCCTAAACCCCAGAGTACTCCGAGAGCGCGAGCTGGGTATAAGCCTTTTTACTTAACTCCGTGCTCCCAGAGCGCAAGGCGGAGTATAAACATTCTTCTAACTCTGTGCTCCCAGAGCGCGAGGCGGAGTATAAACATTCTTCTAACTCCGTGCTCCCAGAGTGCGAGGCGGAGTATAAACATTCATCTAACTCCGTGCTCCCAGAGTGCGAGGCGGAGTATAAACATTCATCTAACTCCATACTCCCAGAGTGCGAGACGGAGTATAAACATTCGTCCTACTCCGAACTCCGGAGCGCGAGACGGGGTATAAACATACGTCAACTCCACACTTCTCCCCAATACAGGGGGCAGAACCATAACACATAACAAGTTGAAGACAGAAAGGGAATAGATTTTCATTTCCATTATCAACAAAAAGAATCTGATTACAAAGTGTTTATGAAAAATTCTGCTAGTGCGAGCCGAATCCACATCTATACACGGCTATAGAAAAATCAACAAAATACTACCCTACGCAACAGAGATTTAGAGAAAGAAGTTCAATCTTTCTTCTTCCTTATCTTCTTCTTCGGGGTAGCTCCACCTGATCCGCTGCCCGATTTCTTCCTCAATCGCTTGCTCTTTTCAGGCTTTCCCTCCGGCAGCGATATAATGTCGACATCTTCCTCAGAGCTGGAGGCAACGGAAGTTCTTCTAGGGGGACGAGCTGGAGGCATAGGAGTAGTAGCAGGAGGAGGGACAGGAGCGGTCTCGATCAATACAGTACCACCCGGCGAAATCACCATTAACGGGGCAGGCCCGGGTGGACTAGCACCAACATTCCCTGCTACCATCTTGGCAGCGATCTCAGCAATAACGTCGTCCTCACGAGATACTTGGGCCGCATCGGATGTGCCAATAGCTGGCATAGATAAACTAGCGGCCGGAGCAGCCTCATTCACAGCATCGGACGGGTTGGCAGAGGGATCGATGGGTTCATTGAGAAGCTCCTCAATCATTTGCGCGCTGAAAGAAAACATATTTGCATCTCCCTCCTCGCCAACCAAAGTAGAAGTCGTGATGGCTTCAGAAAAAACAACCCCTTGTGTTTGATGAGGAACTGATAAAGCAAGGGGCACAGAAACAATAACTTCGGTCACTGAAATACGACAAAACGAAGGTTGTTATCCAAGTGTGTTGCTTAAGGTTCTTCACAAATGAACTACGAGAAACGTTCAAGTACCTTCCTTGGTCTGAACCGAAACGTGGGCAGAATCCTCGGCAGAAGATAATAATGGTTGGTCAGGATTATAGGCAGGAACAGATTGGGGATCTACCGCACCAGTGGTTTCGGGCAATGTTGGAAGTGCAGTTCCAACACCTGTCCCGTGATGCACGACCCCCGAGCCTTCGCCTGCCTCTAGAGATTGGACGCCGAGCTTTTCTTTCACCATAGAGATTACCACTTCATGAAGGGTCTTCCTCTCATCCTCGGTAAGCAGACGCATCTCCAGTTCAAAGTCGTCAAGTGCTCCATCTGGATGCGCTGCTCTCTTCTCATTCACCAGCCGGGTCCAGGCATTGTACAAGATCATGGAGTCATCTCCCAGCCACGCTAAATTTCTATGTTCCAGTACATTAGCGTTATACGTGACTAAGAGATCGTCAAACTCAGCATCTAGCCTAGACCTCTCCTCCAAGATCTTTTCCTGAATCTCTGCTTCCACGGACTTAGCCTTGACCGCCGCCGCAGCAAGTTCGGCCCTGAGAGATACTGCTTGGTCGCAAGCCTCTTGAGCGGTGGCGTTCGCATCATCCTTCTCCTTCACCATTTCAGCGAATTTGGCCTTGAGCTCATTCAGCTCTTTAACGGCTAAGTCTCGCTCAGCTGCAATGGTGGTATTGCGATGGCCCATCTCTTCCACTGTGGCGCAATGTTCTTGCTGCATCCTCGCTAGTTTGGCCACGACACCCTCGTGTTTCTTAAGTGTTTCAAGCTCTGACTTTCGGGACGTTTCCACTTCGGATTGAAGAACCTGAATGATGCGTTTCTGCTTCGCAATGTCAACATCACGTTCAGCAATGACCTTCGCCCTGTCGAAAGCTACTCTAGAAGCCTTCACGGCTGCCTTATACCACTCCTTGTACTGAGCATAGAAGTCGTGGATGTAATTATGAGCGGTGGTCTCAGCTTCCGGAGGGATTCTTTTAAAGTTAGGAGGGAAGATATAGCCATCCATGCAAATTTCCGGGTAGTCATTTTTCATTTGGGCGAGTTTAGCAGCTCCCTCACTTGTCAACTCAGCCGGAGCTTGTTCAATTATAGCGGCTGCCGTTGGTTCCACTCTTGGCCGTTGAGCATCAGGCCGAGAAGATTGAGAAGGCAACTGTTGCTGATGAGATGGCCCTGGGAGGTCTACTGGAGCCCTGAGAGGCGGAGGAGAACGAGATCGGGGTCGGTGCTGGTATCCCCGGTCTCTGTCAGAGTAATCATAGCCAGAACGGTTACGCGAGTAATCTCTGTCTCTATCATAACGTTCTTGACTCGAGTAGCCTCGCCCATGGTCCCTATCTGTCTCTCTCCTACGGGAATCCTAAAATGGAGAAGATTGGCGCACATTCCGAAGCCTATCTAGAGTGGAGCCACGCCCTGACATCTCACCTGCGATAAGAAAGAATTACGGATTAAAATCCCATAAAGCAATGTTTACTATGCAGAAGTCATGGAGTGCCGTGGAAGTGTGTGTAAATGTGTAAACCCCCAAACCGACCGGAAGTGTTGACCGCACTTAAAGGAAAGGGCTCGTTCATGTTTAGGACATCTTGCAATTCCTCCAACCCAGGATTATGAGAAATCGATATATAATCTGGGATAGGAATATCGTCAAGCCCTTTGAGAGAATCTCTCGAATGAGAAGGGGCGGCCTCAGAAATCATAACTCCGGAAGCAGGAAGAAACACATCTACAGATTTTCCCCCCTTTGACTTAAGTTTTTTGGAAACGGCGGCCTTGCCTTTCCGTTTTTCTCCCGATTCCTCCAAGTTTCCCGAAAGGTCAGCCATTGGCTCTGAATCCGTATGGGTTCTTTCTTCGTCACTCGCCTCGATTGTTTTGATTCCGAGTGACTTCTTCGCTCTTCTCTTCTTGGGTTTCTTCTTATTTTCCTTCTTGGAGACGGACTTTGAAAATCCCTCAACAACTATGCTTTGATTAATGTCGATCAAACCCAGAACTCTTAAGTTGTAGTCGTTCAGCACCGAGTCAATATGCCTCAGCTCGCTTGGGACTTCTTGAAGACTCCGGACGGTACCCTTGAAACGCCCTCCATCGGGCCTAGAGATAATAGCTGTAAAAGGAATGAAATGTCAATTTTAACACCGAAGAGCTATTGGTCAAGGAAACAGGTTAAGGCGCTTACGTCTAGACAACCATCGCCTAGCGAAACCCGGAGGGCACCGAACGTAGAACCATTCGTTCTTGAAATAGCTCAGTCGCGTCCAAGCTCCAACTACAACTTGGCAATTTCTAACTGCCTCCAAAAATGTAAACGACGGGCTATCACCCCTGCTCTTGAAGTTAAATATGTGTCTGATCTCGGAGGGCCTCGGCGGGCGAAAAAGACAGTCCATAAATATTACAAAGGCACTATTCAGCAACGCGTGCCCGTTGGGATGAAGTTGTGAAGGAGCGATTCCTAAATATGATAGCATCCCTCTGATATATTGATTGAAAGGAGGAAGAGTTCCAGCCGCACAAGCATGACGGTACAATGCTGTATATCCTTCAGGCGGATTGTGCGGTCTATCAGTGGCGCTGGGTAATAATACGTCACCAAGAGATATGTTATGCTTTAAGCATATTCGTCCCAATAAGGATTCAGAGATGTTGGACTGAACCGAATCAACGGGGTCCTCAATAAATATCGCCTCCGGCAATTCATCTGGAGCTGGATCGATTATATCGGCAGGGATATCGGGAATCTCAAGCACCGGAGGAGTCGAGCTCTGTACCTCTTGTTGTTGGGAGCTCGAAGATTCCATAATTAGCTAACTCATTAGAAAGCAACGTTAAGTTCATGAACAAGCCCATGCATGCCCCTGTGTAGTGTGTATGAACGTGTCGTGCAGTGTAAGTGATGTACATCGCTTAAGCAGATGTAACAGAATGAAGCAAGATGTTCGTACAACATAACTTGAAAATTTAAAAACGAAGATGACCGTCATCGCTGACCGTCACTTCCGCCCCATCCGAAGGCTACTACCCACTTCAAGTATAAGTCTTTCAGTTGTATTATTGGTTAAGTCATAGTTCCATCGACGAGCTTCAAAGGAAATTCAGGTTCAAGTCTGTTGGTCAAGTTCGATTATGCAAGGCCGAAGCTCATCGGAGTCAAGTATGCTAAAGTTCATTAAGTTTATCAGAGAATAACTTGAAACTGGTCGTAGTTCATATGATGGAGCAAGTCAAAAAGTAATGGTCTCCTAGGACGAAGATGTTCGAATCCATCGGCGCGAATCGATGCAGGTCGAATCGATGAAGTCTGGTTCCAGTTGCTTCGAATCCATATGGATCGATTCGATGCAACATTAGGATAGAGGAACACTTCGAATCCATGATCTATGCCTGACTTCGAATCGATCAAAACTGAGGTCCTTCGAATCGATCAGAGTATCGCTACTTCGAATCGATTGCCACGAGCTTTCTTTCCTTTTTTCTTAAAACCATCGATTCGAAGCTATGCATTCAAAATCGATTCGAATGATTCGTGCCTAGATCGATGCGAAGCAACGGAAGACAACACTCTGATCGATATAACTCGAAAGGTTTCACTCCTCGATTCCATCGAGTCGACCCACTTCGTTCAGATCTCATTACTCCTCGAAATTTTCAGAAAGGAAGACTGAATCAATGCAAAAATTTCTAAGTTCTATTTGTCTCCTCTCGAATCGATCCCGTGAGTACCTGGTTTTTCCTACAAATGAAAGCGTGGAAGGGATCGATCATTTTGAGGAAAGCGCGTTTGTCCTGGCCTTGGAGAGGTCAATTCGAAGAAGGAGCTCTCGTAACAGTAAAAGTAAAAAGTTAAAAGTGAACAGGACCCCGGTATATATAGGGGAAACGAGACCATTCGTCTCCCGGTCAAGCGCAACCGGAAATAACGGGTCTAGCTCATCGATTCGAAGCAGTATCTTCGAATCGATCACTGCAAGGCATCGATCGATTCGAGGCTGACCAGGTGACCTCGTCGATTCGAACTCAAATATCTACACCAGACAACTTCGAAACTTTTCCTTCGAATCCGCAGCGTCGATTCGAAGCACGGCGTCAGAAGAGTCAGGGGGAACGTTCGACTCCATCGATTCGAACAGTCAAGTTCGAATCCCTCAATTACAAATCCATCCAAGCTTCGAATCCACCCGAAAATCATCGTTTCGAAGTTCCATCGGATCGAGGCAGTTAACTGAAAATGAATCAAAGTCGTTGTGTCCACCCATTTGGAGTGCCAACTGCAAAACTATCGACTTGTAGCACGAAGAAGAGTATCAATTCGAGCAACCTTCTCGAATCCATCAAAAACGGTCGAATGGGAATAAAAGCATTGCTTCGGATATAAAATTATTGCTTGACTATCTTGTACAACGGTTCAGGAGAGGATCGATACTGAGGGATAGTCATAAATAATCATTAATGCACTGATTAAACTCGAATCTCAAATCGATTCAGGAGAGGATCGATGCAGAATTCGATAACAAACCAAACTGGCAACGACTTGCAAACATGCAACTTTCGCCAAAGTCAAAGTGGTACATATATGCACATATGTTTGACTAGTGTTTAATCTTTGTCATTTTACAGGGATCAAATGTTCATCATGTCATAACACAGAAAGCTAACAGCCAGTCACAATCATACGACGGTCACTTACAGCGATACAGAATACAACTTTCGGCGAAAGCATGTCATAACGGCACAATGAGAGACTGCAGCTTATCAAAGCACATCATGTTTACACAAGACGTACTTTGGGGGGCAAATGTTATCCCGCCTTTTGGCAAGGCCGTGACACCAAGGACTTAACAAGAAACCGGCGACAGATCGTCTCGTAGACCAGCTACGCACAAGGATTGCTATGGATATCGGTGAAATTTGTCCGAGTCCAGATCAGGCTACAATTGATAGGACACGTCGAGTAAAGCAGTAGAAACCGACACCCTGAATTTCAGAGCGATCCGAGTTCGTATGCTCAAGCTATCGTCGTTGAAAAAAGGAAGGAGTATGCTTTAGTTCGAATCCTTCTACAATTCGAATCCATAAAGCAAGTCCTTACTTCGAATCGATTTTCCCAGAGCCTTGCCTCGAATCCCTCCTCAAAGCGCCTTGCTTCGAATCCATCAGACTAGCTCCCTACTTCGAGTCCACAAAGGAAGTATTCTTCGAATCCAACAAAGCGCCATGCTTCGAATCCATGCAGGCAAAGGAACTCCAATTCCATTCCAAAGCACCGGCATCATCGATTCGAAGGAAGCCAGCCTTCGACTCCGGCATCTTCGAATCCATCCAGTGGTAGGGACTTGGACTCCATTTCATAAACTGTCTTCGAATCCATCCTGGTGAGGCCGATTCGAATCGATCAGTAGTGACATACCTTAATCGATTCGAACGAATCCATAGGACGAAGAACACGAAAATCCCTAACTTGAATCGATCATAACTCGAGTTCTACAAGTCCAAATGCCATGAAATTTTCACAGAAGCTTAAGCACATGATGAAGAATGTTCACACCAAATTTCAGCTCGATTGGATGATTCCTTGATCGATTCGAACCAAGGGTCGAATCGATCCCGAAGTGGGCCCGGATCTCCAAGATTTCGGCCATGTGGGCCCCCTGACGTGCCAGAACTGGTCTCCCCTCATTTTAGGCAAAATATCAGCCTCCTACACCTATAAATAGAGCCCCTGGTCATTCAGAAAAGGGGTCGGAGAATTCTAAGTACTGAAGAGCGCCCAGATTCTGCTAGATTTACTCCAGAACACCGCCGCTGCTTTAGATTGACACTTAGCATTTGAATTCAGTTGTATTACATTATTAACTACTGTAATCTTCAAGTAATCGAGCAATAAAATCATCAAACTTCATAGTGGACGTAGGCAAAACGTCGAACCACTCTAAATCGCTTGTCTCCGCAATTTACTTTCTGTTATTTGGAGTTTTTGTTAGATAATCTACAGTTTTAATTTTCATTCTTCATTTTTATCTCTTCAAAAACTTCCGAAGAGTGTTGTGCCCATTTTTGGTACAAACAACAAATAATTGAGAACACGTTAATCACATAAGTATAATATCCATAACCATTTAGATAATAGTTATTGACAAAATGAGCAAATTCACATACCACAAGTATTCACAAGCAAGTTTACACAACCAGCACTAACAAATATCATAATACATATGACAATTGAAGTCATGTCCATTGTTGCTGATGGTCTTCACTCCAGAAAAGCTAATTACCTGTAAACAAGGTTGATAATCAACAATAAGAATTTGCCATGAATTATCAAGTAACATTCAAACAATATTAATTGATTATTATTCAAACAAGCACATAAACAATCAAGTCATCAAGTTCACAACATTTCATAGCTCATGTCATGATATTAGTTATGTAACAAAATACACCAAGATTAAAAATAAAATATAGTAAGTAAAATATACAAGACTAAAATATTTACTTTAAGAGCTCTTGCAACATTAAACAAAAATCACTGTAACTTGAATTCAGAATCTCAGACACAACAAACTGGTTCAATAGTTGTACCATGTCCGTTTCTCTAAGAATATAATCCCATTTTTTTACAAAAGTTAAGGTTGTTTCAAATGATTCAAGTTGATTTGAGTTAGTGCTGGAATTTTTTTTTTGTATTATAAATTTGAAAGATGAAAGATGAAGAATCTAGGAGTAATATAGAAGGTAGGAGTAATATTATTAAAAATATGGTGTAAGTTATGTAAAATCTGATGTACACAGGTTTTGTAAATTTGTTGGAGTTTGTTAAGTAAATTTTAATTGTCAAATAGAATTGGTCTTCATAGGTACAAGTTTGCAGGCTTTGCAGTAATGCCTATCCTTATAATATGTTTTTTTCTCTTTTATAAAACTTGATTATAAAATTTTCCCTTGAAATAAAGAGTGGCTGTAATTAATCAAAGATGACACTTGAAAAGTGTAATTCTATTACAATGTATTTTACACATTTATAATTTTCATCTTACATGTAGCAAAATCATGTGTTTTATCTTTTTTTATGGGATTTGGATACTCATTCTTACTCAAGTAGACATGAAGTGTAATAAGAAGAATCTAAGACTATGAAAAAAAGTGATACCTTCCAAGTGACATATCCTTCTGAACTGAGAGTGATCACATGTCCATCAACTAAGCGATAAATGACTGCAAAAATATAGTTTAATCAAGAATTTGGACAGAGATTACAAGCAAGCATTAGGCTGAATCTGTAGAAAGAGGCGAGAGAGAAAAATTCATAGTGAAACCAATAGTACAAAAGATATAGGTAACACATACCATTTTCTCTGAAAGAATTCATTGCAAGGGATCCAAAAGTAGGCGATCCCAATTCATATGTCTAAGTGATCTCAAATAGCTTAGCCTGTTTAAGAGGAAGATGAACCATATTGTAGTATTTGTAGTTCTCTAGTTTGGGCCACTTAAACGAGTATACTTAAATGAATACAGATCTTCACTTGAGCAACAATTATCAATGTACAAGTAGCCTGCACTGACAACCAAGTGGTTTTACAGGTAAGTCAGAAGAATTTTTTTTCTTGTAATGTTCATGAAAATTGGGGTTCTCTTTCTTTAATTAGTTATTGTACTAATACCTTTCTTGATAATCCCGAAAAGCGGCCACTTGTTGATGCTACATAGATTATACTGTGCACCTAAAGATGCCAACACAGGGATAAGTATTCTTAACATTTTGAGCAATTTCTCATTATCCAGTTACTTGTAGAAGTTCATAGCATTTACATATTAGTAGATGTAGAAGTACAAAAACGAGAATAAAAAAATTAAAAAAATCATTTAAAACAAAGTAACAAAACCGAGACATAAGGTTGAGCTTGTTCAGAATGAGTTTGAGTGCTAAATGTTGATCGATTTGGAGTGTGTTTGTTAACCATGAAATCTTATACTGACCGAGTGTTTCCTTTATGTACTATATATGAATTTAGAACTTTAGTAAGGGTAAAACTTCAAAAAGTTTTTAAAGCTTATTAGCAATTAAACTTACTATCAGTATATCGATGTTAAATGTGTCATCGAGTGATGCATTACAAATGTGAAAGGACATGGTCAACTAACTCCACTAACAAATTGGGGTGTTAGAATGAAGAGACTTATTTTTACTCATTGGTAGAGTTACTGCCTTGCCAAACTAGCCCTTATATCCTGTGCAACTTTTCAGAAATAGGCACCATTTTAGTTTTTTCTTGTGCAACATGATATACCTTATGATAGACAACACCTTTGTACTATGTATTTATATATGGAAAACAAAATTTTACTAACTCCATTATCACACAAAATAGACAGAAATAAACTTTAATTTTTGAACCCTTCCATGAATTAAATTAATCAATTATCAGAATCAATTATTAAAAAATTCATCAAATACATGTTAGCTTCCTACTTAAACCCATTTTGGCAGTAGAAAGCAAAGCATATAAACATGGTCATGAATGTTAAATGTTTGATAGCCAAAATCAATAGAAAAAAACTAAAGTACTTAAAATGATCATGCACATCATTTAATATTGAATTTCTCCTTACATTTAACTGACAGTATTTGGATTCAAGGCTGATAAATTAAGAAAGAAAAATTGGCTAGCATGAAATAAGACTGTACTTTAGAGATAACAATTTATTATCAAATAGCAGTAGATTCTCTGTCCAAAGTAACCGATATCGAACACATGCCTTGTATCATTGCCACTCTAGTCTCTCTAAAAGAACATATAGGAGACATAACAGGTGCTGCTCAGGTTTTAGATTATGCTATCAAATGGTGGAAAAACTCGATGATAGAAGATAACAAACTCAGCTTAATCATGCAAGAAGCAGCATCGTCCAAACTAAACCATGGTTTTAAACCAGAAGCATCTCAACTTTATGAACAACTTGTAAAAGATGAAGGAAGCATTGAAACTTTAGTGGGTCTAGTAACTGCTGCAACACATAAAGATCTCAAGAAGGCTGAAATGTATGAAAAGAAGCTGAAGGCATTGCCTGGTTTGAAAGGGATCAATGTACAGAATTTAGAGAAAACTCATGGAGCAAACCAAGGTGAAAATGTATGTGTAGATAGGATGGAAGCTCTAGATGAAGTTAAGAAAGCTAAGACAAAGAAGAGGAAGAGAATGCCAGGATACCCGAAAGGGTTCGATCCAGCAAACCCATGACAATCAAAAATGATTATGAAAAAATGATTTTGCACCAAGAAAGCTAATTACCTATTGATAGGTTTAACAATCAAAAAATGATTATGAAAGTGTTTTACATAATTAAGGCATGTCAAACATCCTTAGTTAAACTATTGTTAAATTTAAATACTTTTTATAAAACTTAGTTAACTTAGTTAAATTATAATAAAACTTATTAACTTGTACAGATTTATTTAGTTTTTATAAAACTTAAATAAAAACTTAGTTAATTTTTAAAAATGTGGTTTATTTTTGTAAAAAATAGTTAAATTTTTATAAATCTCGGTTAACTTATTTATAACTTTATTTATATAAACTCAAACTTATAAACTATCTCAAATGCTAAAACATAAAATGTCATAACTTATATTGTAACTAACTTAAGCTTATAAATTATCTCAAGCTTAAACTTAATTACCTTAGTAAATTATTATAAATTATCTTAAACTTAATTTTTTTTCATAAACTTAGTTATCAAATTTAATAAAATTAGTTGTTGTTGTTAATTTGTTATTGTTATTATTCTTATTATTAATTATAAAACTTAGTTGACTTAGTTAATTTATTATTATTATTATTATAAACTTAGTTAATTTTACCAAACTGTATTTTGTTATTATTATCATAATTATTATAAACTTAGTTAATTTATATCGAACTTAATTTATTGTTGTTGTTGTTGTTATAAATTGGTTAATTTTTATAATATAGTTAATTTTTATAAACATATTTAATTTTGGTGTAGACGGTCCTACATCACAACCCTTATAGAATGAACCAACGACACTACTTTGATGGAGATTTGGTTAATATATGTGTATACCAAATCAAACATCAGATTGAGTTTTCCTTTTGATATTAAAACTCGAGCATTCGCACAATCAAATATCCGTTGAGGCACGACATATACTCTAGACAAATATATGTGACGGTGAGTTAGTCTATATATGACTCATTTTAAAAACTAAGTGAAGAAAAAATGTTTAATACTAAAACAAAATTCAAAAATAAGAAAAACAATTTACAAACCTCAAAGGCATATACCAATTAAATACAAAAGACTGATTGTATTAGATGTCCAAATCAGCATACGGATTGTTAAAAGAAATGAAACACATTGTTATCATGTCAATGTTAAGTGTGATTTTATCAAATTATATTTTATATTATTATTATAAATTTTGTTAATTTTTATTAACTTAGTGTTTTAACAACAACAACAATAATAATAATCTATTATTATTATTAACTTGTTAGTTTTTAAAAAGCTTAGTTAACATAGCTAAATTATAATACTTAGTTAGTTTTTATACACTTATTTAATATTTAAAAAATTTAGTTAATTTATTATTATTATAATAATAAATTCACCTTTACTTCTAAAAGCATAAAAACAACTAAATCAATCAAAAAAATAACTACTTCATTTAATAAAGCATCTAATGAATAAGATGGAATTATGCTTGTCGTTGTATGTTAAAAAATCACCGTTTTATTGTCAAAGTTCCTGCCACTTCATCCAATTTTGAATAAAACATTTTTATTTTGACATAGAACGGCAAGTTGGTTGTTTTATTAACCAGTGCAGTAAACTAGTTGAGCATCCACAGCTCATTTTTGTGACTACTTCAAGTAGCTGAACAAACCATATATAAGTGTTTCATAACCTATCTACTGGCACAAACTGAAGTGAACAAAGCACCATTGAAAGTGCTCTAATGAAACGTTTATCATTTCCAGATCCTCCCCTAATTTCCTATCCACTACCGACAGCTAGTCATCGTCTCTACCTTCACCCTCAACCACCCCATGCATGATACGCATGATCAACTCAACCCCACCCGAAGGCGTGGCCACCACGGCCTTTATCCCGGTCACCAGTTCCAGCAGCACTACCCTGAAACTGTACATGTCCGCCGACTCCGAAACATGGCCAACCGAAAAGCTCTCTGGCTCCACGTACCCCATTGTCTCTCTCAGCTCCGTCGACACATGGCTTCCTTCCAATGGCATTGCTCTTGACACCCCCAAAATCCGACAGCTTTGCCTGCAGCGCATCCGTTAGCAGCACGTTTGTCGGCTTCACGTCCCCGTGCACCACCCTCCCCTCCATCAGATCATGCAGGTACACCAATCCTTCAGCCACATCCACCGCTATCCTCACCCTCTCATGCCATGTCAGGTTCCCCTCGTACAGTGCTATTGCTAGGTTTCCCCCTCCCATGTACTCGTACACAAGCACATGCTCTTCTTTCCCTATGTAGTATCCTACCAACGTTGTCAGATTCTTGTGTTGCAGCCTTGACAGGATTTCCACTTCTCTGTAGAACTCAACCACTTTTTTCTTTAGTCTTATTCTTTTGACTACAACTTGTTATCTGCCTTACTTTTCTATCCCCACCTTCGCCTAGAACTAAGTCGCCTAAAATAACTCGTCCGAGTAGTCATTTGTCGCACTTTTCAGTTTCGATTTTGTGACTATGTACAAACCGTCTGTTGGCAATGGCGACTCCATTGCATATTGTTCATCATCATCTGTCTTGTCAATTGGTTTTAATTGTTTACCTTTCTTAATGGCAAGAGCCAAGAAAATAATGGCAACCACAAAGGAAAGGGCGGCACAAGCGGATCCAACGGCAACCTTGATGGATCTTGATTTAGAAGGTGGTTTGGTACTATAAGACATGGTTGCATTGGGTATTAAACTATTGGTACTGAGCCCACCAACGTTTTCTAAAACTTGTAACATACACAATGAGTAAGACCGAAACTAATGCACAATAGGGTTATTGTCTGACCAGATCCCGGTAGTTGCGGCCATTCCACAAGGAACAAACTCTTTGCTTTTTGTGACATCAAAGAGTGAGAATATGGTGGCTATAACAAAATTCTGACAATCTATTGCTTAACAGAACTTAGTGAAACTTAGCTATCCTTATATTGAGTATTTGAGCTATCAATCAATGTAAATAACGATAATGGAGGAGTGGTTTACAAATAAACACACTTATATTTGAGTAAAACATTAGAGTATAACTAACCTCTTTCACATTTTCTGATTTTCTGCAAGCTCCATCATTTTTAATTCACCTATACATACATAATATCATTAGTATATAATACTCGTAAATTTTATGAACCACATTACGATCTTAACAACTGACGCTTCGTCCTAAGGAGTTAGGATATAAATGTGGGAAAATGCAGTAGCTTGGGTACATTGTTATTAATAAAGATGGATTTCTACAATTTTGATCAACATAATTTTAGAACAGATTAAGTAGTTCACATGTTTACCAAGACTCGAGATACTAATAAGGACAATGTCATCTTCTTCACTAAGTGGACCACTAACATTCATAATATAACATGTTTAGTTGTAAATACCACAAAAAAATTAAAGTAGATTCCAATATTCACTTGTAAATAACTAATATATAATATAAATACCATATCAGAAGCATAATAGAAACTCCTACTCTGGATCTCAAGAGCATAAATAGTCAGTTACTATATCATTCATATAATATAAATACCATATCAGAATTCCCTAGCACCTTATTCATCGCCTATAATGAATCGGCAAACATTTATGTACATGCATCAGATAATAAAATGAACAAAACGGTATAGCTGAAAATTGAACGGTCATGCCAAAGAAAATTAGGTTGAAAATGAAGAAATCGAAATCAATACATCGTTTAGTCATCTGCCGCAAATTATTTGTTCATGTAACAAGTATTTTTGTTCATGTTTATCTACACTTGGTTTGCGCAAATTATTTGTTGATGCAAGTGAAAGTAGTACATCAATATTACATTTACTACTCATCTCTACATACACTATGTATAGTACATAATCCTTAAAATAAATTTTTTTGTACCACTTCACATGATATGTGCATGCTTGCCTTTTAGGAATAAAGAATTATTTTCTATCATCTTCAACAAGTAAACAAATTATGTACATTTATTTACTGAGTATACTGCAGTTTCCATATTCTAGGTGAGAATTTTCGTTACTGTATCATTTAGACATTGCTAAAATATGAACATGACAAGATGGATTTAATGTTAGTGTTGGTGCAAGATGCAGCATTACAACCAAACAAATATATTACTTGTTTATTGGTGAATCATTTAATAAAGGGTCGAGGGATTTTTTGAACATGCACTACATTAGTGTTGACATCACTAATCTATTGTTTGATAAAATTCGGAGATTATTAGTTTGTATAGCAGGGGAAATTACAATAGGCATTAAATCCAAGAAATATAACTTGTTAAAATCTGATATTTTTCAAGAATCATAACTAAATCCATAGCTGTACATTTTTTGTCGACTATGAACCAAGTACAACTAATTCAACAAGGATCAACATATTCATTTTACGGTATCATCATCGTGTTCATAAATTAAAAGCGGTAAAGTTCTCCTACCCTTGATCAAAAAGGTATTCTTTTCATGGTATCAAGTAGATCAAACATTTATTTAGAATTTATTCATACATTTATAGTCACTATGGAACTGCATGTTGTTTGAAAAGGGAAAGTGTAACGACCCGTAAATTTCGACGTTTAATATTAATTGATTAATGGGATTTTTAATTTAAATTTAGAAAAAAAATCTTATTTATTTATATGAAAGCAACTATTGAAATTTGATGTATCAAGGGTAACTAAAGCTTTACAAATTGAATTACATATTGCAATTAATTGGAAAGAGTATTTATGAAATAATAACAAAAATGAATTGCAACTATATGAATGGAAGAAATTGTAAATAAGTGGATGTAAATATTGAATTAATTAATAGAAATAAATTGCCCACATTTGATTGTAATAAATTTAAATTAAATGTACATTTACGTGAAATGTAATACCATGTTTAAGAGATTGCTAAATTGTATATATTAAAAAGAATTTTATAAATTGTTTTAAAACCTTAATTAATATGGTGATAAATTTAATATAAGGAAAATCAATGAAAATTTTGATTTAATAAGTGAAGCAATAATGATAAATAGTAATTAATTCAAAATTTGTAACTTGGGAATAAGGTTAATTGAAAATCGAATGGGTTAACTTGGGAATTAAGCTTTATTTATTTTATTGGATCTAAGATTTGATAATTTGGATTTATCACAATTAAATAAAAGTAAATGTAAATTTTTCGTTAAATTTAAATTGAGTTGAAACGGAAAATATTTATACAATAATTTTAAATCCAATGATAACCGTTTATATTGGAAATTTATAAGGGGGATAAATATAGGTTAATTAAATAAAAAGGGAATTTTGGAAATTTATCTATAATTTGAATTTTATGAAATATAATATTTATATTGATTTAATCCTTAATGAAATAGACAATAAGGATTGTTAGATCATTTTAAATGTTTGTGAAATTGTAAGTAATAAAAATTGTCAATTCTCTAATTGAAATATAAAATTCGATTTAATTAATTTATTTTAAAATTTATTTAATTAATATAAAAATAGCCATTTTGGCCACTGACTCGGATTTTGACGAAACCAATTTCATCAGATCCGTAACGGTGAATTATAATAATGTTTCAAGTTTCGTAGCGATCGGACTTGTCGTTTGATCGTACGGACTCGAAACGCCTTGAAATTTATGCAATTGAAATCAGTTGAAATCAATTTGAAAATATTAATTTTAGCATAACTTCTTCATACGACACAATTTGAACCTGTAACCTTTTCCATTGCATTCAGAATATTTTAAATTACCTGTTTTGATATATGGGTTGACCCAATTTCGTTTCGGGGTCAGAACGGGCTTTTTGGGCCATAGTTTGTTCCGCACGTTCATTTATCCGATCTGTCTACTCTACCACTATATAAGCACGGTTTTAAACCCTAGCCTCCATCTTCTATCATTTGTCTGTATGTTCTTTTTTTTTCAATCCTTTCTCTACCTCAATGGATGCTTTCAGATCCAAATAACAGTTCAAAAATCAAATAAAAATTTAAGTCCTCAGAAAAATCCCAAAAAAATATATGTGATAGATTTCATCGATACGAATCTACGGGTGGTCTCGGTTTTTGCAATTGATGCTCAGATCAACGACAAATCGCGGTCAAACCTGAAAATTTCGAAACTCATATGGGCAAATTTGGACGTTTTTGATTGGATCGATTTTAGGCAAATTGCTTTCTGGGTTTCGTAGAGCGCGAAGCGTGGAGTCATTTGATGGTGGTTGGAGGTTGTATCGTGGGCTGTGACGCTGGAATTTGGCGATTTAGGGTTGCAAAACCCACGGCGGCGACGAGCTTTTTAGGCGACCGGACCCTACCCCTTGCGTGCGGCTCGTCGAGCTAGAGCCGATGGCGGTGGTCGTCGTTCGTCTAGAGGTCGGAGGTGATGGGTATTCACGGTCAAAGGCTGGTCAAATGGGTTTCATGTTGAGTTCGGTCGCAGGAGGAAACGTGCATGAAGGTGCCTGTACGCGAGCAACTTTTAGATGATGACGTGGCAGCTTGTATGTGTTCTTTTTATTTATTTTTAAATTGAAATTCAGTCACAATTTTCGCAATATCTCGTGCATACGAACTCTGTTTCACGTGCGGTTTTTTTTGTTAGGATCGTATTGAAATTCCGGACCTGATGACGCTGGTTTGGACGAATTCTGAGACGGTCAAATTTTTGGGTTTAAATTGAATTTAAATTCAATTTAAATTCAAAAGGTGAGTGTTTTAACCCACTCACAACTTCTAAGATTTCCTATGTTTGTTAAATTCATGTATGATGTGGTTAGAAATTTATTTATAGCTGTTTGACATATATTTCATCATTATCTCAGTTAATTGCATTCATCGTAATCAATTGTTAATTTATTTATTTATTGCATTTAAATTGCCAGTTAATTGTTAATTAATTTTTCCATTGCATTTAAACTGCCAATTAATTGTTAATCAATTTATTCGTTACATATAAACTGCCAGTTGAAAGTTATTAAATTTTATTGAATATAAACTATTTGGTGATGCCTGTTATTTTATATGCTTTATATTGATGTTTTTGTTTAAATTGGATGACGATTGTAATGAATGGTTGATTATTGATATTTGGATGAATCGATGCTATATTTTATATAGTATAAACTGCAAGTTATTATGCATTTTATTTTATTCGGGATTGCGGTTTGAAATGATATATAACCGTAAACTTTTATTTTTAAAATTACGGATTGAAATGATAAATATCCGTATCACTTGACCTTAGGATAGAAAATTATATACAGGCACCGTGGTCTATATATAAAATATTTTAAAGTGATTTTTCTATGGTTTGAAAAAGAAATATATGGTTTAATAAACATTAAATTTTTATATTTTATAAATATTATTTTATATATAGTTAAATTCTAAAATTTAAGCTATGTGTAACTTAATGATGTTTTAAGTTGATTTACGAATATTTCAAGTTGAGTTTTATTTAAGTTATATTGAACTTATTAAATAAATATTTCTAAACTAAATAATAGTACAATTGAATTAAGGTATATATAAGATTTTCAGATTTGGTTGAGAATTTTAGAATATTTTAAGACTTGAAATATATCAAAAATTGAAATGTTTTATTTAAATTAAGGTATTATTGTTTTCAAAGTATTGGTTTTCGAAATTGTTATAACTTTGAAAGTAATATGGTTTGAAAATGAATTCATTTGAAATAGAAATTATTTAAGAATTATCTTTGAATATATTGATTTGAAACCGATTGAAATTTTTAGATTTAGGATATGACTACCTTATGTGATTTGGGTTTAATATGGTTTTAAAGAATATTTCGAGTTTTATAAATAAAAGTAAGATTAGCGATTGGAAATTTGGATTTATTTAAATGAGATAATTGAATTGTTTTGGAAATGGAAATGATATATTATTGAATTGGGTTTTGAAATGGAAATAATACATTGATAATTTGGGGTTTGAAATAGTAATAATATTTTGGTTTAAAGTATATACTATTTTGAAGTAAAGGATATGTTTTGAAATGGCAAAAAATATTTTGGTTTAAAGTATATACTATTTTGAAGTAAAGGATATGTTTTGAAAGGGCAATGATTGTGTTTTAAAAGTATATATATTTTAAATGACCACGGTGTTATAATAACGATGGGTTGGCAAAGAGACCGGGATCAGATATGGACATACACTCTGTCGATACCGAAAACCACTTTGACAACCGTGTACGCGGTGGAGATTCCAGAATGAAGTAGGATGGTGGCGACGTTCTTAAGGTATGTTACGTGGACCCAACTCCCGTGAGTTGGCATAAGGTGGCTAAAACAGGAGTGATCTCGAACCAGTGAGGTAGCACCTCTTCTCGGACACATTTCTTCGATATTAAACTCTTACTTGTGATTTGACTAGATGGCCATCCTCCGATTTGGGAATGTTGTTCGAGGTGGAACGGTAGTGGCTGCTATGCGTATCCATCAGTCCGTGTGCGTAATTGGTATATCTACCCTGGCATTGCCTAGTTGTGCCGTGTCACCTACCATATCGAGCTTTACTACGATTATGATTTTAAGATCCGATCGCGTTAAGGTTCTCCATCCCCTTAACGCTATTTTCTATATGATTATATTTTATTGATTAGACACTACTGTATATAGCGAATATTACTACATAGTAGATAGTTTAACGGAGCCTTAAGAGATGTGAATCCCGAACATTTCTTAAGTTACTGCACTCATGTTAGACACTGGATAGGAGATGTCAAACCCCGTAAACATCTCTGACGCCGTTTACACTCATATTTATTTCATTGATTTAACTTACATAAGATCTTTTAGTTCTGACTCGAGTGTTTTGTCTTTTCAATTCGCTCGGGTCAGCCTGAGCATTTCAGGATTTGAAGGCCTATTTCTCAAGGACGAAGACGAAGATTTTATTACTACTATTTGTTATATATTCTACTACACCATTGTATTCCGCTGCATAATTATCATTCTCTGGTATGTGTAACTCTGATATGTATTGTATAAGTATAATCAAATGTTTTGTAAAACAGCTTCATGAACTATTATTTGATTATTATATTTTATCGTTCCGCTGCAAGATTCTATTTTGTTTTATTTCTTTCTTGTCTTTTCTTATTTACCCCATAACAATCCATCCTTTCGTATGGTTTGAATCGACATGTGTGTCGGTCTAAAGCGTGCGAAAAGGTGGGACGTTACATCTGGTATCAGAGCTTTGGTTTAGCGATAAACCTTAGCTTTGTGGGGTTTGACTCTTTACTAATAGGGTAATAATACCCTATGGGAGTCGCTGAGCGCATATATGAGAGAGCGTATTTGTTAGTGCTATAAAAAGGTTTTGATATTGTGTTAATCTGTTCCGTTTTGTATTTATAAATTCTGGTTTATGCATGGGACGATGTGACATCAATAGGGGTTTCTAAACACTTAATAGGACAGACCGACATAATATTTGTTTTTAATATAGGCGAATGAAATAATTTTGCCTATTATATTTTCTATATATAAAATAAAATTTTCAAATGACATATACATTGGTTGCTATAGATTGGTTGTTAGGTAATAAGTGTAAATAATAATAGAAACAAGATTAAAGAATAAAATAGATAAAATGGGAAATTTAGAACTTAAGTTCTGGGGTTTTGAAATTTCTTTCGAATAAATTTTGGAATATGATAGTATTGTTTATAAGTATTTTCTGATATAAATATTTTAATATAATTCGGAAGTTTTGTTTTAAAGACGAATTTAGGGAAAAAATAATAATATTTTAAAGGTATTTTCTGATATTAGTATTTCAATATAAATAGAAATTTTGGAAAGAACAAGTTTTGTACTCCCCTCTCTGTCGCTGGAAAATAATTTCGATGATGAGTGCACGCATCATCGACTTTCATTTTCGAGTTTCGAAGTGGGAAGGCCACTGTAGTAGTTTACTGCAGATTCATTTTTTGAAAAAGAATGTATAAATTTTGAATTGTTTTAAATTTAACTAGAGGTATAAGTTATAAGAAAATATTTATCTATTATTTCAAAATAATTTGAAATTTAACCCGGAATTTAATTCTTAAATTTCCATTAATTAATTGTTTAAATTATTGTAGTGAAATAAAAGGTAAGTAATTAATAAATTGAAACCTCTGATTTAAATAAGAGATCTAAAAACTAAGTTATAAATGGAAATAAAAGGAAATTTGAACTTTGTAACATATGAGACAAAGAGTAATATTGTTGAACATTAAATTTAATTAAAAGATGAGATAAACTTGTATAAGTTCATTTGCATTTTCTTTAACCTATATAACTTACCAAATATAAAAAGTTGAAATGTTTAATAAGAAATGTAATAGAAATTTGTACAAGTAAAAGTAGGTAATGAAGTATTCAATGAATTCGCTATATTAAATGAGAATTTAATGTTATTATCTTAAGTTATAATTGAAATCTTATCCAGTAAATATAATTAAAAGTAAGTATGACAGATAGATGATTATAAACTTAAGTGATTAAAGTGTGAATAAATAAGATCATAAAATAACAATGAGAAAATAATGGTAAGTAGTATATATGGAAGATAATAAACCTAAGTAAAAGATTGAAGCTATTTGTTAACAAAATAAGTATAAAAGATGGATATAGTAAATATAATAGGGATGTAAGTGTTAAATAAATGAATGAAAATGAGAAATGCATAGGTGTAATGCAATAAGAGAAACTGACATGACCTAAATTAATGAAAAGGAATGATTGTAAGTAAAAAGTAAAAATAAATGAAACAAACATTAATGAGTAAATGAAATTAAAAGTTTACTAGAAATAAATGTAAATTATAAAAGGAAATCAAACAACTAAAGTATGAAATAGATTATAATAAGTTAATTTGATTTGTTTGTTTGAATTGTTATTGTTTGATTTATGGTTGGTTGGGTAAGGAAATTTGAAGTTGTTGGATGAATAAATTTTCTATTTTGATCCATCTAAGACTGTGAGTAAATGATGCACTTGATAGTTAGTTTTATTCCGTACAATTTCAAAATTTAAACCCGAACAACTATTTGTTTGTTTGATTGAATGGTTGCTTTGTTGGTGTGTATGCTGTTGTTGAAATTGATGGCTGTTGTATTAATTGGGTATTAATGATTGAAACCACATAAATATTTCACTTTATAAAATTGTTAACCCTTTGGATTATATAAGTAAAATGCAGGTTATGGAAGCAATTGCTGCCGCTTTTAGTTCCATAAATTTTAGCGTAAAATGCCCGACAAATAGGTACGTTTCGGATTACGATTTATAACGCTATTTATATATATTTTCCCGTGTTGGGATATAATATTTTGGATATTATATGTGATATTTTGTTATATTTAATATTATATTTTCTCCCGAGTCTCTCCGTACAAAGGAGACTCTGCCAAAATTTTCCGTAAATTTTGGACTTAGAAAATTTGAAATGTTTTACAAACTTTAATAATTTAAGTATCTAAAGATAATGATTTTAAAATGAGTATATTTTATTTAAAGTAATAAATCTTGTAAATCATTGTTTATAAGTTAATATTTTGAATAAGATGTATTGTTATTAAATTCTTCCTTCTCCTTTCTTTTTCCTTTTCGAGGACGAAAAGTTTTGAGTGGGGGAGAGTGTAACGACCCGTAAATTTCGACGTTTAATATTAATTAATTAATGGGATTTTTAATTTAAATTTAGAAAAAAAATCTTATTTATTTATATGAAAGCAACTATTGAAATTTGATGTATCAAGGGTAACTAAAGCTTTACAAATTGAATTACATATTGCAATTAATTGGAAAGAGTATTTATGAAATAATAACAAAAATGAATTGCAACTATATGAATGGAAGAAATTGTAAATAAGTGGATGTAAATATTGAATTAATTAATAGAAATAAATTGCCCACATTTGATTGTAATAAATTTAAATTAAATGTACATTTACGTGAAATGTAATACCATGTTTAAGAGATTGCTAAATTGTATATATTAAAAAGAATTTTATAAATTGTTTTAAAACCTTAATTAATATGGTGATAAATTTAATATAAGGAAAATCAATGAAAATTTTGATTTAATAAGTGAAGCAATAATGATAAATAGTAATTAATTCAAAATTTGTAACTTGGGAATAAGGTTAATTGAAAATCGAATGGGTTAACTTGGGAATTAAGCTTTATTTATTTTATTGGATCTAAGATTTGATAATTTGGATTTATCACAATTAAATAAAAGTAAATGTAAATTTTTCGTTAAATTTAAATTGAGTTGAAACGGAAAATATTTATACAATAATTTTAAATCCAATGATAACCGTTTATATTGGAAATTTATAAAGGGGATAAATATAGGTTAATTAAATAAAAAGGGAATTTTGGAAATTTATCTATAATTTGAATTTTATGAAATATAATATTTATATTGATTTAATCCTTAATGAAATAGACAATAAGGATTGTTAGATCATTTTAAATGTTTGTGAAATTGTAAGTAATAAAAATTGTCAATTCTCTAATTGAAATATAAAATTCGATTTAATTAATTTATTTTAAAATTTATTTAATTAATATAAAAATAGCCATTTTGGCCACTGACTCGGATTTTGACGAAACCAATTTCATCAGATCTATAACGGTGAATTATAATAATGTTTCAAGTTTCGTAGCGATCGGACTTGTCATTTGATCGTACGGACTCGAAACGCCTTGAAATTTATGCAATTGAAATCAGTTGAAATCAATTTGAAAATATTAATTTTAGCATAACTTCTTCATACGACACAATTTGAACCTGTAACCTTTTCCATTGCATTCAGAATATTTTAAATTACCTGTTTTGATATATGGGTTGACCCAATTTCGTTTCGGGGTCAGAACGGGCTTTTTGGGCCATAGTTTGTTCCGCACGTTCATTTATCCGATCTGTCTACTCTACCACTATATAAGCACGGTTTTAAACCCTAGCCTCCATCTTCTATCATTTGTCTGTATGTTCATTTTTCTTCAATCCTTTCTCTACCTCAATGGATGCTTTCAGATCCAAATAACAGTTCAAAAATCAAATAAAAATTTAAGTCCTCAGAAAAATCCCAAAAAAATATATGTGATAGTTTTCATCGATACGAATCTACGGGTGGTCTCGGTTTTTGCAATTGATGCTCAGACCAATGACAAATCACGGTCAAACCTGAAAATTTCGAAACTCATATGGGCAAATTTGGACGTTTTTGATTGGATCGATTTTAGGCAAATTGCTTTCTGGGTTTCGTAGAGCGCGAAGCATGGAGTCATTTGATGGTGGTCGGAGGTTGTATCGTGGGCTGTGGCGCTGGAATTTGGCGATTTAGGGTTGCAAAACCCACGGCGGCGACGAGCTTTTTAGGCGACCGGACCCTACCCCTTGCGTGCGGCTCGTCGAGCTAGAGCCGATGGCGGTGGTCGTCGTTCGTCTAGAGGTCGGAGGTGATGGGTATTCACGGTCAAAGGCTGGTCAAATGGGTTTCATGTTGAGTTCGGTAGCAGGAGGAAACGTGCGTGAAGGTGCCTGTACGTGAGCAACTTTTAGATGATGACGTGGCAGCTTGTATGTGTTCTTTTTATTTATTTTTAAATTGAAATTCAATCACAATTTTCGCAATATCTCGTGCATACGAACTCCGTTTCACTTGCGGTTTTTTTGTTAGGATCGTATTGAAATTCCGGACCTGATGACGCAGGTTTGGACGAATTCTGAGACGGTCAAATTTTTGGGTTTAAATTGAATTTAAATTCAATTTAAATTCAAAAGGTGAGTGTTTTAACCCACTCACAACTTCTAAGATTTCCTATGTTTGTTAAATTCATGTATGATGTGGTTAGAAATTTATTTATAGCTGTTTGACATATATTTCATCATTATCTCAGTTAATTGCATTCATCGTAATCAATTGTTAATTTATTTATTTATTGCATTTAAATTGCCAGTTAATTGTTAATTAATTTATCCATTGCATTTAAACTGCCAATTAATTGTTAATCAATTTATTCGTTACATATAAACTGCCAGTTGAAAGTTATTAAATTTTATTGAATATAAACTATTTGGTGATGCCTGTTATTTTATATGCTTTATATTGATGTTTTTGTTTAAATTGGATGACGATTGTAATGAATGGTTGATTATTGATATTTGGATGAATCGATGCTATATTTTATAGAGTATAAACTGCAAGTTATTATGCATTTTTTTTATTCGGGATTGCGGTTTGAAATGATATATAACCATAAACTTTTATTTTTAAAATTACGGATTGAAATGATAAATATCCGTATCACTTGACCTTAGGATAGAAAATTATATACAGGCACCGTGGTCTATATATAAAATATTTTAAAGTGATTTTTCTATGGTTTGGAAAAGAAATATATGGTTTAATAAACATTAAATTTTTATATTTTCTAAATATTATTTTATATATAGTGAAATTCTAAAATTTAAGCTATGTGTAACTTAATGATGTTTTAAGTTGATTTACGAATATTTCAAGTTGAGTTTTATTTAAGTGATATTGAACTTATTAAATAAATATTTCTAAACTAAATAATAGTACAATTGAATTAAGGTATATATAAGATTTTTAGATTTGGTTGAGAATTTTAGAATATTTTAAGACTTGAAATATATCAAAAATTGAAATGTTTTATTTAAATTAAGGTATTATTGTTTTCAAAGTATTGGTTTTCGAAATTGTTATAACTTTGAAAGTAATATGGTTTGAAAATGAATTCATTTGAAATAGAAATTATTTAAGAATTATCTTTGAATATATTGATTTGAAACCGATTGAAATTTTTAGATTTAGGATATGACTGCCTTATGTGATTTGGGTTTAATAGGTTTTAAAGAATATTTCAAGTTTTATAAATAAAAGTAAGATTAGCGATTGGAAATTTGGTTTTATTTAAATGAGATAATTGAATTGTTTTGGAAATGGAAATGATATATTATTGAATTGGGTTTTGAAATGGAAATAATACATTGATAATTTGGGGTTTGAAATAGTAATAATATTTTGGTTTAAAGTATATACTATTTTGAAGTAAAGGATATGTTTTGAAATGGCAAAAAATATTTTGGTTTAAAGTATATACTATTTTGAAGTAAAGGATATGTTTTGAAAGGGCAATGATTGTGTTTTAAAAGTATATATATTTTAAATGACCACGGTGTTATAATAACGATGGGTTGGCAAAGAGACCGGGATCGGATATGGACATACTCTCTGTCGATACCAAAAACCACTTTGACAACCGTGTACGCGGTGGAGATTCCAGAATGAACTAGGATGGTAGCGACGTTCTTAAGGTATGTTACGTGGACCCAACTCCCGTGAGTTGGCATAAGGTGGCTAAAACAGGAGCGATCTCGGACCAGTGAGGTAGCACCTCTTCTCGGACACATTTCTTCGATATTATACTCTTACTTGTGATTTGACTAGAAGGCCATCCTCCGATTTGGGAATGTTGTTCGTGGTGGAACGGTAGTGGCTGCTATGCGTATCCATCAGTCCGTGTGTGTAATTGGTATATCTACCCTGGCATTGCCTAGTTGTGCCGTGTCACCTACCATATCGAGCTTTACTACGATTATGATTTTAAGATCAGACCGCGTTAAGGTTCTCCATCCCCTTAACGCTATTTTCTATATGATTATACTTTACTGATTAGACACTACTGTATATAGCGAATATTACTACATAGTAGATAGTTTAACGGAGCCTTAAGAGATGTGAATCCCGAACATTTCTTAAGTTACTGCACTCATGTTAGACACTGGATAGGAGATGTCAAACCCCGTAAACATCTCCGACGCCGTTTACACTCATATTTATTTCATTGATTTAACTTACATAAGATCTTTTAGTTCTGACTCGAGTGTTTTGTCTTTTCAATTCGCTCGGGTCAGCCTGAGCATTTCAGGATTTGAAGGCCTATTTCTGAAGGACGAAGACGAAGATTTTATTACTACTATTTGTTATATATTCTACTACACCATTGTATTCCGCTGCATAATTATCATTCTCTGGTATGTGTAACTCTGATATGTATTGTATAAGTATAATCAAATGTTTTGTAAAACAGCTTCATGAACTGTTATTTGATTATTATATTTTATCGTTCCGCTGCAAGATTCTATTTTTTTATTTCTTTCTTGTCTTTTCTTATTTACCCCATAACAATCCATCCTTTCGTATGGTTTGAATCGACATGTGTGTCGGTCTAAAGCGTGCGAAAAGGCGGGACGTTACAGAAAAACAACACACAAGTGAATAACTCTCGTATATTCAGGATGCTCTAACACAATGATAAAAGTTATTTAAAATGCTCCAAAATACCACATATCTTTTTATCTCATTAACTTACTAAGGGAAAAAATACAGACTTACAAAGCTACAAAGAAAAAAATTGGATTATCCTTTGAAGCAGTATGCTTTAATCAGATGGGAGAACTGGAAGAGTTCATAGCAAACAATAAGAATCTATTCTAAACAACATCCAATGTAGTGTTTGCCGATGTAAAGCTTATAACAATTTCTAGTATCATGATTCACGAAGAATGTTAAAACTTAATCATTTTAGTAGTCATACTGAAGCTTTAATGTATTCGAATATGATCTAAACTGTCTTGTAATGCAAGACAATTGAATCTGACATCCAATATTATACTATGCAAGTAGCATTACCAAATTCAAATTTGCACAGTATTATAATTATACTAGTCCTATAATCATATCCAAGAGGTCAACTTACTTAGGATCAGTGCATCCCATTGTAGTCCCCAGACCTTCGTTAAGCTTTAAAACAACAAGCTTGTTAAGCAATTTCTTTAGCACTTCAAGATCTGCACATCCCCACCAACTTTAATCAGATCATAAACGCTGAAATAAAAGAATATAAACAATAATTCAATGGGTATCAAACCTTCAGGAGGTTGTGCGAGTGCATCATAAGGTACAACAACTTCTTCAGTAGGTTTCTTGATTTTGCTCCAATCTATCTGTTGTGCTTCTCCACTACAAAGTTATAACAAAACCAAAACACTAAGAACATAAAATAATCAGATCACTAAAAGTAAAATTGACAACTAATCTCGATCCACCTCAAATAATGAGAAACAAGGTTGATAAATCCAGTCTTCTCATTTTCACTGCAAAATAGGTTTGAAGAACAAATTACAGTCAGATCTCAGATCACAAAAAAGAAAGAAGTGAAAATGAAAGATGAAACGAGAAAACGACTTCGAAAATTGTGACCCACTCGTAAGATCTCAGAACATCGGCATCTCAAAATTGATGATGAGAAGCGACGATTCAGACAAAGAAGAAGCTTTAGGATGGGTTGAATTAGTTTCAGAAATTCAAGAATGAAAATATTAGGCTTTATTTTGTATTAGAGATTTGAGATGTTTCGTTGAGACTTGAGAAATTTAAGGTTTTGTTTTGGCAGTAGCCACGAAAGAAAATGAAAAGTAGATGGGAAGCGAGAATGAAAAAACAAATCCCGCCTCCTATAACTGAAACGCTACTAGTACAGTTGGGCCAAAGAAATAGATGCATTTAGCATTCAAACGCTACTGTATAATGCAAATAAAAGCATGATTTCTTGTAGTGATCTCTCCAAACCAATATGCATTCCTCTCTCAAAGAAATATACTTGACAATGTCTTGATAGCTCTTGAAATTCTCAATAGCTACTCTTCTGCCAACACTTCTCCTAGAGCAATGCTTAAATTATTATAAGGAAATCTTTTGACTTAGTAGAATGGTCACCTCTCATATCCATCATGAATGACATGAATTTCCCCTTATCTTTCCCTTCCTAGATTCATGAATGCATGTCCTCTGTTAGATACTCCCTCTTGATTAACTCTCATTGTGTTGGCTCTTTTAAGGGCTCTAAGGGACTTAGGCAAGGTGATCCTATCTCTACTTACTTATTCATCATTATCATGGAGTTTCTTACCTAAGCTTTGCTTCATCAAGTTAATCTAAAGAAACTTTCTCTCCATCCTAAATGTAGAAACCCTCTTATCTCATTATATTTACAAAACATTCTCCCTCATCCGTAGCTAGTATCATTGACACTCTAAACTCCTTTGCTGATTTCACTGGACTTCACATCAACCCCTCCAAATCTCACATTCTTCTTGCTGGACTTGCTGGTCCCCAGGTTGATCAATGCCTATCTTTAACCAAAATGCAACCTCTTCAAAATGACATGAGCTATCATGGTATTCCTTTGGCAACTAAATCTATTACTACAGCTTAGTGTATTCCTCTGTATTAGAAGATTACTTCCATCTTGAATAAATGGCAAAACAAATTTCTGAGTCAAGCAGGTAGAGTGACCGTTATAAACTCCATCATCTTCTCAATGAACGCCTACTAGGGTAGATCCTTCCTTCTCCTAGCTAAGCTCTTTTAAATGATCCTAAGTATGAGCCTACAAAAGTATTTAGTGTAGGTGTGTATTGAGCTAAACCGCTTAAGTAAAGAAAATAAGTAACTCACGAACACTTATCGGACATTCTAAGTCACATAGAGTACTACTAAAATCAGTTGCATGTGATCACCGTATATTAATAGTGTACTCATTTACCAGACTTATGTCTGACCTACCCCTTTTCCTTTCTTTTTTTCCCACCACAGGAGATCAGGGCAGTAGGTGATAGGCCCGAGATTAGTATGTGGAGATGTGAGCTTAGCGTTAGAGTTGCTATATATTTTCCATTTTCCCTCTATGTATTTACTTATCATATTCAGTACCTAGTATTCACCAGATTATGTATCATAGTTCTATGGACTCTGGATTTGACTACGTACTATTTTTCTGAGATTGTGCTTGGAGATAATTTCTAAGATGGTTATTTTCTATATTTATATTTTGTTGCTTTCCACTGTTAGATTTGAAAGTGTAGAATGTCTTAGATCATATCTGTTTATTCTTAGTCGCTGTAATGTTTAAAACCCGATAGCTTGTACTTCTTGGCACCGATGCGAGTCTAAAAGTCACCTTAGTTTTGGATATATGTGTCGAGAGGTGCGGGTTTTCACATTAGAATATGTAACGGTCTCCAAATGTTGGGTGTGTATTACTCATGGATGTTGGTGGCACCAAGAGATTACATACTGATTGTTTTCTATTGGTTAATATAACTAAGGTCAAACAGAAAATTTCGAAGTGATAATATTACATAATTCTCTCAACTTGATAATACCGTTGGACTTCAATATGGATACCCCACTTTGATTAGGGTTAAATCATGGCATAGCGTCCATCGAACGACTATAATTAGGTCTGAGTTAAAACATTACAAATGAAACACAATTCAATGGAAAATTCGTCTCCTCGGTTATATGAAGTTAGTATCGCGGTCAATTGTATGGACGATATTGGAATTTTAGCCATTACAAATTCTACACGTCTTAATGTGATATAGTGTGGTGAAGAGAATTGGTGTAAATAATTGTCATACTGGATACCGCTTAAAATAAGTAAATTGGATTTTTATCATAGCTATGTAAGCGATAAATTTAGCTATAATGTCACACAACTAGCAAAGATGACGCATGAACCTTAACATTCAAATTGTTTAAGGTTAATTGTTGACCGAATGTAACAACCAACCTCGAAATGGGCTTAATTTTCGACCCAGAAAAGCCCATCGAACCTTAGACCCATTTCAAAGCTGGGTATTGGTTGGTAAAATTTAAACATTACATAGAGTTGTCTATTTACACTATCAGAATCTAATAGCGAAAAGGATAAAATATAATATCAGAAACATTAACCATTTCACAAAAGAAATTCAAGTCTCAGAAAATACAACAAAACATCCTAAATATCTGTAATACAATATCCCAAAATACAATAACATCATATCTGAATGGGTACATCAAAATATAACAAAAACATAAATAGATAAATAACTGCCACAAGACTTTATCTCTGCCTTCATCTCCAAAATTAGCATTGTCTTTCCCTAATATGTGTTGTAATGAGGAGGGTGTTAGAACAACAATATCTAGTGAATAAAAATATCGAGTCTTTCCATAATAGTACTTGGGAAGTATAATTTAGATAAGAATATGTCTTACATATTATATTCTATATAAATTACTTCAACTATAAGCCCCAAGGCTCTTCTAGTCTAATTCTATAACCTACACTCTTCCAATCTAACTCTAGAACCCATCTTTTACTTTAGGCCAAAGGCCCTTACCAGTCCCGTGCATCTACCGTCAATTATGTCCTAACAATGTGAGAAAAAGTACCAAGCCACTCAATACCTTTTCAATGGTAATTAGGCAGACTCTGACCATTTAATACCTATATCTTAGGCAAGTCCCTGTAATTTAATGCCTAACCCAAGGTGGACCCATCTCTGGTACCCTCTAGCTGACATCGGACAGAATCTCATTAAGCTACTTAATACTTCTTTATGGAAGAGGCAAACCCTAAAATAGCCACTTAATACCTTGAACCCAAAGCGGAACCTTCCCAAGATTTTCTACTACCATGCCTAAACTATAATGATGCAGCAGCGGATATAAAAAATGATGAATCTGTGAAAGTAGCAATCGATGGATTGAAGAATACCAAATGCCCAACTCCGTTGATCCAAAGATGCCAGAATCTAGCTATCCCAAACATGTTGATCGCGCACGATACCGTGTTTAAAGATCTACGATTATTCGTACGTTGATCTAGCGCACTAGATACCGTGAATCGGCTTTAGCAGTCATTGAATCGAGCGCACTCGATAACCGAAAGTGGAGATAGAAGATCACACTCAACTACCAATTTAATGAAAGCACAAAGCTAACAAACAAAGTTTTATTCAAAATCAACTAACTTTACAAATGACCAACACGTCGCTATTTATAGAAGTTACAACTCAACACGACTCAATTCTGGACAACACTTAGGTCGGCAACGACCTAACAAAAACAACGACCTACGACCTAAAAAACAATGCGACTTAAAAGAAAACAAGTTTACAACTCACGCTTACATCACAAAATATCCGACCTAAAAACAACACACGCAACCTACGACCTACATATTACAATACATCAGCTTCCATCAGCGACCTAGTATAGGTCGTTAACGACCTAACACTTCATGCGACTCCAGAATTCTAGGCGGCATAAGCTTCAGCGACCTAACATAGATCGTAACCCGCTTCCACGACCTAACATAAGTCGTAACCCTACCTCGCGACCTAACATGGGTCGTACCTCCTCTCCGCGATCTAACTTAGGTTGTAACCCGCTTCCATGACCAAACATAGGTCGTACCTTCTCTCCGCGACCTAACTTAGGTCGTATCTCGTTCCAGTCCATACTCGTTAGATCGGAGCGACCTAATGCTTGTTCACTTAGCTCGTTCGGTTGCTTGCCTTCCTTACCACTGATCTCAGTAATTCGCGTGCGACCTTTATTAGGTCGAGAACGACCTAAAATTTCCCTAGGTCGTGAGCGGCCTAAAATTTTACTAGGTCGTGCGCGACCTAAAATTTCTGTACGACTCAAATCTGTTGAATTGGAAGATCGCGTTGCATCATCCTCCCCCGGTTGACAAAAATTCGACCTCGAATTTGCACCTTCCTCTTCCACAACAAGCTCCTCTCCATGATACGGAATCAAATATTTGACATTGAAAACATCGAAAGTATGAACATTATCTGGCAATCTCAACTGATATGCATTCTCATTGATTTTCTTCAAAATTTCCACTGGACCGATTTTTCGAGCTTTCAACTTATTGTACGTTCCCACTGAAAAACGATCTTTTGTCAACACGGCGTAAACCAAATCACCTTCTCCGAAATTCACACATCTTCGCTTTTTATCCGCCAGTTGTTTATACTTCTCATTCGATGCAAGCAATCGTTCATGAACAGTTCTATGGCACTCCTGCAACTCAGTCACAAAATCACAAGCACGCTTAACAACTCCCTTCTGATACGGCACTGTCGTCAGATCCAATGGACCCTTCGGACTTGCTGAGTATACAACTTGAAACGGACTGAAACCCGTACTACGGTTAACAGCGTGATTATGTGCAAACTCTGCCTGACATAATTTCATATCCCAACTCTTCAAGTTATCCTGCACAAGACATCGCAACAAATTTCCCAATGATCTGTTTACCACTTCCGTTTGCCCATCTGTTTGCGGATGATAAGCGCTACTAAAATTCAGCTTCGTTCCAACCATCTTCCACAAACTTAACCAAAAATGGCTTAGAAATCTAGTATCCCGATCTGAAATGATAGATTCAGGTAGCCAATGTAATCGATACACCTCTTTAAAGAATAACTGAGCAACAGGACGGCATTAGCTGTTTTCTTATAAGCGATAAAATGTGCCATCTTGGAAAATCTGTCTACCACAACAAATATAGAATCATTTCCTCCCTGAGTTTTAGGCAAACCCAAAACAAAATCCATGCTGATATCAACCCACGGTCTAATAGGCACAGGTAATGGCATATACAATCCCGCATTCGTCGCTGTCCCTTTGGAAACTTGACAAACATGACATCTCTCCACAAACCTTTCTACTTCTCTTCTAATAGTAGGCCAAAAATATGATTGCGAAATCAACTGTAATGTACGGTCTCTACCCACATGACCTTCCTCATGCAACTCCTTCACAATCTTCATTCGTAAGCTGCACTCCGGTATACATAATCGATTTCCCTTAAAAAGAAAACCATCCACCATTACAAACTCATCCGTCTTCCCCTCCTTGACTTTATCTACATACTTTGCAAAGTAAGGATCATCAACAAACAGTTCTGGTAACACATCAAACCCCGTTACTTCAACCTTCATTGTAGTCAGCAAATGATTCCTTCGACTCAATGCATCCGCCACTCTATTCGTAATTCCTGATTTATGCTTCACCATAAATGTAAATTGTTGTAAGTACGCAATCCATGAAGCATGCCTTGCTGCAATCTTGTCCTGTCCCTGCATATGCTTCAACGCCTCATGATCAGTATATAAAACAAATTCTTTATGAAACAAGTAATGCCTCCAATGTTTCACAGCTTGCACAATAGCATAAAATTCCACATCGTAAGTATTATATCTCATCTTTGCTCCTGATAACTTCTCGCTGAAATATGCAATAGGACATCCCTTCTGACTTAACACCCCTCCAATTCCAACCTTCGATGCATCAGTATGTAATTCAAACAACAACTGAAAATCCGGCAACACTAGAATTGGTGCTGTCGTCAAAAGTCCTTTAATTCTCTCAAAAGCAAATCCTGCTTCCTCCAACCATGAAAATTGCTTCCCCTTCATACAATCAGTAACTGGAGCCATCACGCTACTGAAGTGGAATAAATCTTCGGTAGAATGATGCTAAACCATGAAAACTTCTAACTTCTGTAATCGTCCTGGGTTGTGGCCAATTTCCGATTGCTTCAACTCTATTCTGATCCACCAGTATACCTCCATCCGAAATAACATATCCCAAAAATAAAACACTATGCGTCATGAACACGCATTTCTTCGTTGCAGCATAAAATTGTTCCTGTCGCAGTATCATCAACACTTCCCTCAGATGTTGCAAGTGTTCTTCTGAGCTTCTACTATATATCAGTATATCATCAAAATACACCACCACGAATTTCTCAATAAATGGTCTAAAGATTTGATTCATCACCCTCATAAATGTACTCGGTGCATTCGAAAGACCAAACGGCATAACCAGCCATTCGTACAACCCTTCTCTCGTCTTGAATGTTGTCTTCCATTCGTCCCCTAGTCTAATTCGAATTTGATGATAACCACTTTTCAAATCAATCTTCGAAAAGATAGTAGCTCCACTAAGCTGATCCAACAAGTCATCCAATCTAGGCATAGGAAATCGATATCTCACAGTAATCTTGTTCAGTGCCCGACTATCAGTGCACATCCTCCACGTCCCATCCTTCTTCGGTACTAATAATGCTGGCACAACACATGGACTTAAACTTTCCTACACACGCCCCTGCTCAAGCAACTCTTCCACTTGCCTTCTCAACTCCTCGTGTTCCTTTGGACTCATTCTGTAATGTGGTCTATGAGGTAACACAGCTCCTGGAACAAGATCAATTTGATGTTGAATGTCTCTCAACGGCGGTAACTCCGTTGGTAGCTTTTCAGGAAATACATCGTCAAATTCTCCTAGCACTGGCTTTACTTCTTCAGGAATCTCAACCACTTCATTACTCTCACGTCCAATCAACAAAAATACTTCAGGCTCCTCTTCTACCTCCTTAACAAACTCCTTCAAAGATAACAAGGTTTTAAGTTCTTCAATCTCCTCCAACTTGCTTTCTTCTTGTTGTCGCCTCTTAGGAATTAAAGTAATCTTTGTACCCTCAAACATGAAACTGTAACTGTTAGCATGTCCATCATGTTGCACAGCCCTATCATACTGCCACGGTCTCCCCAGCAACAGATGGCATACATCCATGTCCACCACATCACACCAAATTTCATCCTTGTATTTCTTCCCAATTGAAAAAGTAACACAAGCTCTTCGTCCAACTTTCACCTCCCCACCTTTCCTCAACCAAGCCAACTTGTAAGGTTTCGGATGCTTCTCTGTTTTCAATGCTAACTTCTTCACAGCTTCTGTAGAGATAATATTGTCGCAACTTCCTGCATCAATAACAAACTTGCAAACCCTTCCCAAGATAGTGCATGTTGACTGAAAGATGTTACTCCTCAACCAGCTAGTTTCCTCCTCCTGTTTTGGTGTCAAGCATGACCTCTTCATCATTAATGAATACCCTTCATCTCCCGACACATTTTCTTCCTCCTCATCATGTAGTGAATTAGAACAGTCAGCTTCTACTTCATCTTCCTCTGCCTCAGCAATCATAGTTCTCTTCTTTGGTTTTGGACATTCGCTGCTCTTGTGACCCACTTCTTGACAATTATAGCATTTGAAATTGGTGTTGACTTTTGGTTTAGCCACTTCATGAACAACCGGCTTATTCGATGCTTTAGGAACATTAGAACTACTACCCGCTCCTTTTTTCTGCCCTGTAAAACTTGGAAACACACCTCCCCCACGTCTTCCTTGTTTCTCCCAAGCCAACGCCTTTTGATGTGCTTCTGCCACAGATCTAGGGTCGAACATGTTTACCATATCCTGGATCTGTGTTCTATGTCCACCAACAAATCTAGCGGTCAATTGTTCTTCTGTCTCCATAATGTCATTTTGAGCAATCAACTGGTAGAACTCATCTGCATAATCAGTAACCGCTTTTGTCCCTTGCCTCAGGTTTTGTAATCTCTGATACATTAATGATTGGTAATTGTAGGGTAAGAAAGTAGCCTTCATTAATTTCTTCATCTTTTCCCAAGCAACAATCCTTGACTTCCCCATTCGCTCTCTAGTAAGTTTGATTTGCTGCCACCATGCCATAGCTCTCCCCCTCAACCTAGTAGCAACCAACTTCACTTTACGATCCTCCGGAACCTCCTTGAAGTCAAATATTTCCTCAACATAAGCTAGCCAATCAAGAAATTCCTCGGCTTGTATACCTTCCTTGAATTCCGGTATTTCAGTTTTCATCCCAGACTCCCACTTGGGATCATACTCCAACTGATTTCTTCCTTGTCCTCGTCCTCGTCCATGAACACTACCACCATCAAACTCCTCTTCGAAATCTGATGTATATCGATGTCCATCCCGACCACCAACATCTCTACTACCATCATTTCTTCCACCAACATTCCTTCGATCTACATTCCTCCGATCACGATCATTCACATTCCTATCACAACTTCGATCATCATCATTTCTATAACAATCTCGACTCACACTTCTATGATCATTATCAACACTTCTCTCTCGATTGGAATGTGGTGAAACTCTACTTCCCCCATGGTTAGATTCAGGTGAAACCCTTCTCTGATTTTGATTCATCTCCAACATCATCTTCTCTAATCGACCAATCCCTTCATTAAGCTTCTCACTAAAGTTTTCATTAATTCTTTGCTCCATCTCATCGGCCTCTTCTCTTCTATAAAAAGCTTCAACATTCTGATGACGATTAGCTCTCCTTGGCGGCATTGTTGATTCTTCAAACTCTCGGCCTTGAACACAAAAAATGAACTTCAACACTTAAATCGTCCTTGGTCTTCAAAGTGATGCACGGCTTCAAACTCTCGGCCTTGAACAAATAAAATGATCAATGATGTACGGCTTCAATTAACTCTTCAAACTCTTCGATAAGAATTGGCTCCAAGACTCGGCTTAGCTATGATTGGCTAAGTCTAGCTTTGATACCAAATGATGCAGCAGTGGATAACAAAAATGATGAATCTGTGAAAGTAGCAATCGATGGATTGAAGAATACCAAATGCCCAACTCCGTTGATCCAAAGATGCTGGAATCTAGCTATCCCAAACACGTTGATCGCGCACGATACCGTGTTTAAAGATCTATGATTCTTCGTACGTTGATCTAGCGCACTAGATACCGTGAATCGGCTTCAGCAGCCGTTGAATCGAGCGCACTCGATTACCGAAAGTGGAGATAGGAGATCACACTCAACTACCAATTTAATGAAAGCACAAAGCTAACAAACAAAGTTTTATTCAAAATCAACTAACTTTACAAATGACCAACACGTCGCTATTTATAGAAGTTACAACTCAACACGACTCAATTCTGGACAACACTTAGGTCGGCAATGACCTAACAAAAACAACGACCTACGACCTAAAAAACAATGCGACTTAAAAGCAAACAAGTTTACAACTCACGCTTACATCACAAAATATCCGACCTAAAAACAACACACGCGACCTACGACTTACATATTACAATACATCAGCTTCCATCAGCGACCTAGTATAGGTCGTTAACGACCTAACACTTCATGCGACTCCAGAATTCCAGGCGGCATAAGCTTCAGCGACCTAACATAGATCGTAACCCGCTTCGACGACCTAACATAAGTCGTAACCCTACCTCGTGACCTAACATGGGTCGTACCTCCTCTCCGCGACCTAACTTAGGTCGTAACCCGCTTCCATGACCTAACATAGGTCGTACCTTCTCTCCGCGACCTAACTTAGGTCGTATCTCGTTCCAGTCCATACTCGTTAGATCGGAGCGACCTAATGCTTGTTCACTTAGCTCGTTCAGTTGCTTGCCTTCCTTACCACTGATCTCATTAACTCGCGTGCGACCTTCATTAGGTCGAGAACGACCTAAAATTTCCCTAGGTCTTGAGCGACCTAAAATTTCACTAGGTCGTGCGCGACCTAAAATTTCTGTACGACTCAAATCTGTTGAATAACCCCGACCATTTAATACTTCCTAATTAGGGAGGAGGCGGACCCTACAATAGCCACTTACTACCCCTGATCCTCGAAGCAGGTCTCGCGTATTATGATCCATAACCCAAACTATGACATCTCACATTATTTTGACTATTCATAGGCACCGGTAGCCAAATTAACTGGGCAAACTTACCATACACAATTGGGACTAACATCGCATCCTTCGTGGGTACTTATTATAGGCGATGTTTTATATCAGCCCCAAAGTCACACTACTAGAAGCTAGATTGGTTGGGCAGACTTCTGTGTGCTTTTGATTAACCTCGCATCCCTATAACTTAGTTATAATTTCCACTCTCCTAACTTACTACCATCTATACCTCGCCACATTTCGCATTAAGGCCTTCTAAGGAAATCCCCTTATTCCGTCTCAATTCTAAATTATTATCCATAATTATCTCAACTTCCTTCCTAAGGAGATTTAAATGCTAATTACTAATCTATTTACTACGTGATTAATATGTTATTAATTATATGTTATTTATACGCTAATATATGTGTGTGTGTCTGTAAATATGTAACTAAAATGTTCCTAAGCTTGCGAAGATTGTGTCCTATACTAAATGTTTAAATGTTAAAACTTCCAAATTATGCAAGTCCAACTCCAAACAATGACTTACAAAATAGCTAATATCCTTAGAAAAACCAATAAACTTGCATAAAATAGAATCTTATGCCAAACTTATTCTATATTAAAATAGTAGAATCAATGCTCTTATTTTTAGGAATAACATTTACAATATAAATCTTTTACACTATATTTAACTTTTATATAAATGAATCTGAAGTGAAAAGGAATTTGTATTTAAATCATGGAAATAGGCAGTGCAAACTACGAATAAGAATATAAAACCCAAATTGCAATATCCAAACAAACTCTACTATTCTAATACAAAACAATTTAGATTCCAATAAAAATTGACATTTCGCTTAGAGGAATTTTGGTGTTTTCGTGAAAAAATTTCCCCGGGCATACATCAAATCCAACTTATATTATACATTACCGAAATGAAAAAAACTAATATTTTCACTCATAGATGATTCCCAGCTTTTCCTCTTGGAGTTGTTTACGCCTGCTTTTTAATCTCTTTTAAGATCTCTTTCTTTTGAAATATACAACAAATGAGATTGTATATGAATTAGATTTATAATTTCATGGATTGGAGGAGAAGAGAATTAGAAATTGAACATTAAACACCTAAAATCCCTTACCTAAAAATCTCAAGAATTTCTAAATCATATAGAAGAAAGAGATTGACAGAGCTCCGCTTGTGTTACCAAATAATTTGTGAATAAAAGTGAGAGGGCTAGCCTCTTATTTGTAGTGGTCAGAAGGCATCGGAACTGTCGGATTTAAGTCGGTTAATAATAATAAAATTCGGGTCATTCGCGCCTAGTTAAACCTTAGTTGCCTCTACATTCACCAGTCGACTGCCCTTCCTCAGGCAGTCGACAGCTAGCAGTCGATCGCCCCAAGGAAGGCAGTCGACCGGTAGCCTATAAATATGAACGAATTAATTGTGCCATTTTAATTTTTATTTAATTCCATATTTATATTTAATGTTAACATTCATTTTAACGTTTACTTAACCCTAAATTTCTAATTAGCATTGACTTTTAAATTTAAAACTTTAGCATTAGTTACAAATTAAAATTTGAGTTCCATTGAACTATATTAAATTTAAAAACATCAAACGTCAATAACTTTTCCGTCTGAGCTCCGATTACAAAAAATTATATATGAAAATTGGTTATAAAATAACCACGAACACAACGGCCCAACTACCGTGACAAAATCCAACATTTACAAAAAATTTGGTATTAGCTTTATAATTAATTAATTACTTTCTTTTTAACTTTTACGGGTTGTTACACCAAATCTAACCTAAGAGTCGTACAATCGAAATGTTGCATACTCCGACTATCATTTGACTTAATTAAATTATAATTTTTATAAATTAATTAAATTAATTAATATTCCTAAAATATTAGTTATAAATTTTATTTTATTTGCATTGAAAATAGTGTGCATATAAAAGTAGTATACGTATGTACCGATATACGATATCGATGCATGTTCAAATTAGATTTAAATGTATTTTATTTGATCGTGCTTGAAGTTATTTGGAGGCCCATATATGGGGCAAGGATGGCTAGCCATAGGTGGGTAAGTAAAGGGGTTGAATTTCATTCAAAAGATATTTGAATTGGTAGAGATATTTATGGATTTGGATCTACTTTTCGCTCCTCTCTCTCTCTACTATTTAAACACCCTTAACCTCTCATTTTGCTATTCACTTTTATCTCCTATTACGTCTCCTTTGGTCAAAATTTGCAGCCCCAGTACCTCTATGAATTCAAGCTTTAAACCGTAATATCGAATCAAAATTTCAACAACGGTGCGTTGTGCTTCAGTCTGGTAGCTCTCTTTGAAATGATTTGAATTAAGATTCAAATGTAGTCAACCAATTCAACATTCAAGGTGTAACCTCTAGGCAATAGTGAGGTAACATTTTCATTTGTGCGTAAATGTGTATTTATTTGTCCATCACATGATTCATATGTAGTTAGTACAAATATATTATCACGAATCTTTATATGTATATGCGTTATCAACATAGGATGTAAATACATACATACATACATACATATATATATATATACATACATATATATATATATGCATCTATAGCTCTTAGCCAGAAAAAGAAAAAAATTCGAATTTAGACAATAATTTTTGAAATGATTCTAAAACAAAATTTTATTTTTGATGTATAAATATAAATATATATTACGTATAAAGTTTTGCTAAATTATATGCATGATAATATATGAAATTAATTAAAAAGATTTATGTATATATATTAATTTATAAAATCGTACATAAATATGTATGCATATATTTTGAAATATAATGTATTAACTTAATTTATATATATATATATACATACATACATTATAATACTTACAAAGGTATGTTTAATAAACACAAAATCTTAAATGTTATGAAAATATAATTTCCATACAAGAATTGTTTTAATTAGAAAAATTAGACAAATTTAAAACCGTATGTTTTAAATAAATAAAATTAATTTTATTTTCTTTGAAAGTATGTATATGAATATATATATATATATATATTCATATATATATTTATTTACATATATATATAATCCTTTTATATTTGATTTTAAACATTAATTTTAATATATATATATTATCCATATTTTCGTTAATAAGAAAAAAATTATATGTATATGTGTGTGTGTATATAAGTATGTATATTAAAAATAGTTTATAATTTTAAATTACAAGATACTTTAAAATCTTAATCCAGATCTAAAATTTGAAATTTTAATTCATATTTGAATTTAAAATTATTTGTATTTGTGTTTTTAAATATTACTATTTTACATTATGTTATATATACTATGTTAAACATAATTGTATACCATAATGAGTTATATATATATTAGACAACGCATATGTATATGGAGAGACTAATATGTTGGTTGCGGTGTAAATCTCAGTGCTTATATATAGTCATGTTAAACTATGTACATTATATACGTTGCACATGCACGCATACTTATAAGTGTATATGATACACATATACAAATAATATAATACCAAAATAAAACTTTATTTACAAATCAAATAAAATAATGATTTTATTTCAAATTAATTTAGATCAGATCTACATAAATTTAGATTTCATAGGCCCAATAAGATCCAAAACGACAAAAATAAATTTGAAATTTATCTGTTTAACCTGCGACATGCTAGCCCAGATCTAACAGAAAGGACCTGTAACGATCCCCCCTATGCCCATATTATTAAAGAACATTATAAATAATGTTGTCTTAGTAATACGGAGAATACGGCTTGTTAAGGGCGACCGATTGTGAATATATCTTTAAACTAACATTGACACGTCATACTTACGATTTTTCTTAATCTCTGGAATAAAATTTGACGTGTACAATAGTCCAAAGTAATAATCACAACGGTTTCTCAAAATCAAATAGTATATTAATAGTCATAGATCACGGCAGAATAATAAACATCATATACATATAAAAATCGGGAGTCTACAAAATATAACACTAGACTCACATAATATACATCCGATACAAATCTCTAACAAATCTCTAAACTCAATATACATCTCATATCCAAACACAAAATCCTCAATGAGATAAACTAAAAGTCAAAAATGTTTATCTCCTTGCTAGCACAGCCATCTGAAGGTCAACATGTCATGTAACCTGAAAAGTCTCGGCCTGACCTGAGCATTAAAATAACACTCGGGTAGACAATCTTTAAATATCCAAAAAGGTGAGAATAAGATATAACACAAGAATAAATGACATATAGGTAAATCCAGATGTCCAATATATAACAAGTCACGGAATTAATTTAACTCAGAATTTGTCTCAAGGCACAGAATTATATATTTAGGTCACAAACACAGATTAGTCACTAAACACAAAATCACCGAATAAATTACAATGTTCCTAATGCAAAGAAACCAATTACATACCATGGCAAACAAACAATTATGGTATCACTCGTACCGATCTGATACCAAAGATCGAGAACACAGAATCTCGACACGATCACAAGGATCAGGGAATATAGAATCTTGACACAATAACAAGGACTGGGGAAAACCAAATCTTGATCGATCAAAACAATCGTGGCAATCATGACTCGAAAACTCTAGATTATTCAATATTATATATATATATATATATTGTAAAGAAATCCACGAGTATACCTCTTAAGGATCTATCGGTCTTACCAAACACTAAAAGATTGTAAACTCTAAAGTGTCAAATACTATCACTTTTAGTAATCACAAGAACTTAACCAAAACGTCCCATACCGCCTGGTGTAATTCAAGTATTTACTAGAAGCTAGTGAATCTCACTCGCCATGGATACAATTGGAAAACCTGAACTGTATTCTCTTAAGAATCTATCGGTCCCACCGAACACCAAAAGAGAATACAACTTTAAAGTGTTAAATACTTCCTAATAGAAATCACAAGAATTTCACTAAGGCATCCCATACTACCAGGTGAAATTCGAGTATTCGCTAATGGGCTAGTAAATTCCACTCAAACATTTTATTTAATGAGTTGTACAATATTCGATGAAGCGTTACTCAAGAGTATTTAAATCAATCGGTAACACAAAATCAATTATAAGTGCTCCCCACATTATAGAACTAAGGCTCTCAATACATTTATCTTATAAGAGTTTAAAATTTAGAAATCCAAAAATAAACTTTTTCGTATAGGAAATGATTTCCAAATACCTTGTTTATCATTAGATAAACTAACCAATATATTCCATTTGATCTATGTGTGTGTTTGTGTAGTTGTCTCAAGATTCCATAAAGTTATATTGTTCACAAAACATATTCCAAAACCATATGTATATATACTTAAGTAGCCTTTTATTTTATAAAACCATATTTATTACTCTTCCAAACCTATTTTATCATATAACCATTTTATTTAGAAAAGAAATTAAGTATATATTTCCAAAACCATATTTCCCAAATCCATAACCATGTATACTATAAATACTTTATATATATATAACTATTTGTTAAAATCATTTATCAAGAAACCAAATTAATTTAGAAACAAGTTTGATATTTGTAAACATAAGTAAACTCTCTTTTATATAAAATAGATAGATATAAGTTTATAATATTCCAACCTTTGAATCAAAGTGATTCAAAGTCCATAGAACACAAGAGAATTCACCACAACTAAATCCAAGGTCATCACAAGAATATAATAATAAATCAATCCATAGATTTCAAGTTCTACATCATCACCTAAACATATTTTATAATTTAGCAAATGAGTTTTAATGAGTGCCAAAAATGCAGAAATAGAACACACATAGCATAGGAAATATTCAACAATAAACAAGGTGGAAAACGGGACAACAAATGGATGAACCGGGGCTTCACCTGGAGCTGAAATAGCTCCAGGTGTGTGCGCTATCGATGCACCAGTGGTGTCCCATCTGCTCTAGGTTGCCCTTCAGCAGTCCGATGAACGATGGCTTTCAGGCGATGGACGATTTTGGCTTCAAGGTATTGAATTCGAAATCATGCAAACACATATGCACTACAATTTGACGATTCAAGAGATCTGTCACGACCCGACTTTCTACCACCAGAAAGACGTATCATGAATTAAGAAAGAAAGGGATAGAAGAAGAAAAGAAAGAAAAGAAGAAAGAACAACAACATCAGATACTCACAACGGAACGAATGAAATATAATATATCACATAAAATATTACATAGTATCATATACATCAGAGTTATACAACTTATACATCTCATATTAGACAGTTATAAACACCTGTCTATCATACATCTCAAACATCACAGAGATACAGACTCAATACAAACACAGCGGAAACACCATAATATATCTACACGCTGAAGCCACCTGCTCCAAATCTCCTCCAGAATTCGTCAAAGCTAACCTGAATCCCTCGACTACTCAATACAATATTGAGTACCCAAGAGTTTAATAAAACAGAAAATAAACACTTGGGTCAGACATGGGTCTGGTGTGAGTAAACGGTTTAAAATTATTTAACTTTGGAAAACCTTTGAAAACAAAAGTATCACGTAAGACTCCCCACAAATAAACATGGGTAAGTTTTTACCTTACGCTAACTAAAACATTTGATAGGAAATCCAGTTATATTATAATAGGGTCTAGGGTTTTCAAGTAAAATATAGAAATAGCTGAAATGCTTACATCTCACATTCCAACATAGTTGGGCACAACTAATACGTACGGCACTTATTGGAGTTTGGATTCCATACAATGGCAGGGCTACTGGGGTACCGCCCGTCATAGTACGTGGCCTAGATCACCGTACCGAGGAGTACGCCCGCTCCCCTGCAACACAAAGCCGGAACCATCCCTTACTGGATAATCCCGAACAAGATAACCCCGTAGTTGGCGCGACCAACCACACACTAAGCCGAAAAGAAAAGGGACCTCTAGACAGGGATCTATCTTGCTCTCAGTGGGTGCTACCCACGAAGCCTTGCTGCACCTCCCCTGTTTTAGCCATTCCCGGTTGATGAGGCTTGAGGTTACGATTACCTTTAATCAGAACATATCACTTAGAATGCTCATCGTCCGCCTGACGATGTGCTGAAAGCATTCAATCCATACAAGTTCGTTCCGGGTTCGAACGAAACCGAAGGCATTATCTCGTTACACTCGTTTTGGAATCACCCTCAGAGTTAACGACAATAACCCTTGCACTCTGAATCTTCATCTTCACTTGAGATTCACGACCTATCGTTAATTTGGATCGATGTGGTATTCGGGTCTCCAGACCTGGAATACCGGTATACGGAAACCCGATCCCGGTCTCATCGAAATCCAAAACGTATCTTTTAAGGCCAAGTTGTTTAAAGGTTTAAACATTTAAACTTATTCAGGATGATATAAACAGATAGATAAATCATATTATCACAATTGGTAATTCATATCAACATTCATCTCACAAAACAGCATATATCATATATATATCGGAGATATTCAAATCATCCAATATCAACCAATCACCCAATATCAAACATCCAGTATTAATCAATTATCTAACAGAATTGATTAACTCTAATCAATTTAATTAACCTTTAATTAAATTAATTACTATTCTTTAATTACTTGGATTATCTTAATCCTGCTCACTATCATTAATTAATTACAAATTAATTAATTAAACATCTAAATGATCTTCCTTAATTAATCTCCTTTGATTAATTATCTTTAATTACATCAAGTAATTATCCTTAACCATATACAGTAATTAACCTTTAATTACTATCATTAATTACAATAGCTAATGAACCTTCATTTATTTATTAACTATAATTAATTATATTAATCCTCAATTAATTACAATTAATTAATCATATTTAAATTAATTACTTTTATTAATCAACCTGGATTAATTCCATTAATTATATTAATAATCCTCTAATAACTTTATTAATTAATTAACCTTTAATTAATTAATCTTTAATTAACTACATTCTTTAATCAGTTATTATTGATCAATTAATCCTAATTAATCAATCCTTAATTACATTATTTATTATATAAATTAATGATCCTTAATTACTTCCTTAATTAATTACTTTCTTTTAATTAATTACCTTAACTAGTAATTAATCATATTATTAATTAACCTTAATCCTTTAATTAATTAATTACTCTTTAATTAATTAACTTAAATTCAATTTTATTAATTATCCTTTAATTAATAACATCAAGTGATTAACCTTTAATTAATTTCATTTAATTACTTCCATAAGTAATTCTTTTTAATTTAATTACATTCAGTAATTACCCATTAATTACTTTACTAAGTAATTACACTTAATTAATCATAAATGATTATCTTAACTAATTAGACTAATTAATTAACCCAAAATTAATTACATTAATTAATTACTCAATTAATCATCACTTAATCTTTAATTTATTTATTTATTAATTACACTTATTTCCACTAATTACTTCATTTAGTAATTATCCTTAATTACAAATAGTAATTAAGTTTTAATTTAATTTATTGATTAGTTATCCTTAATTAATCTCTACTTTTAAAGATAAACTCATCATTTAATTTAAATACTTATTTCTATAATTTAAACTTCATTAAACCAATTTAGAAATCAAATATATATTTTTCTTAAGAACAAAACAATTTAAACATTTAAAATTTGATATTCTAAAATTTTTGAAACCCTTTTTCAAACTTGCTTACATAAATTTTATTTTTAAAACTGACTTTACTTTGTTTTTAAGTTTTAAACTTGATTTCTATACAAAATTTTGCTTTAATTAAATCCAGATTATCACTGCAGCAAAATACTCGAGTCGAAACCCCAAAAATTCCGTGCCTTCCTCGAGTCAATCCAAAACCCATCTGCTTCGAGAAAAACATTAATTTACACGAGCCAAACCCGAGACACACTCTTCTTCCCCAAAGCACAACTCACCAGATAAACAACTGAACCCAAACGTGCACGTGCACGTGCACGATCATCCAACGCCGCTCCGACCTCCACTCTGACCATCGCCCCGTTATAGACAGCCTCACCTTTACTCACGATAACCTAGATCAACTGAAACGCCTCATAATCAAAATCGAGCCTTACATATCAAAACTGGAGCAACCTGATCGAACAAGAACTCCTCCGGCCACCATCTCCTACCATTAGAACGCAAGCTCTCCTACCAGAAGCTACCCTAAACTCCGATGCGTCTTTCCCCATCCTCGCGATCGATCAAAAATCCCTGACGAACACGAAGATTCTTCGAGAATCCCATCAACCAAAAACCAACGTCGAACCCTAGTTTGACAAATTTCTAACGCCACAGCATTATCTAAATTAAATTCATATTTTTCTCAAGTTCACCGAAGCTCCAGCTAGCTTCACCCACAAGCTCTACAAACCTTAACATGCCGATTGTCGAAAATTGGCAAATACCCATTTCCTGATCATCTCAGAAAACCTCAACCTATACTAATCTAAAAATCGAGATTCTTCTTCCTAAATTCAACATTTTTCAATACTATTCTGATTATGGATTCAATTCATGAATTCAAGACATTTGGTTTCTTTCCAATTTTAAAAGTTCACTGTCTTTTATAAATTTGAGACAATTACTTCATACAAATTTCCTAAATTTATTTTTAGAATTTACATTATACTGTTATAATAATTTTCATTTACAGATCTGAGCTTAAACTATATTGGATTAGAAGATATAAATTTTGTTTGGTGGGAACTTGAGACTGTGCATGTTACAGAGCAGATATTCATATATACATTCGCAAACATACAGACATTCATATATCTATATACATGCATTCATATCTATATACTAAGCAACACAATATACTAAAATCATTCATCACATGCATCCATAACAAAACATTTTTAAAACTGTTTTTAAGTTAAAATGTTTACTCACCAGTCATGAAGAAAAACAGAGAACAGTGTACAGGCTTTTAAGCTAAAAATCTGGAATTTGAAAAGGAACTTGAATTGCTTCTTGGATTTGAAAACTTGAATTGTTATCATCCTTATTAAACTGAAATGCTGAAGAATGCTTTTGCTTGAAAACATAGATGAACTGCTTTGTTTCCAGGAAGAAAATGCTTGCAGGCTTTTTGTTGTTTTGATTTTTGATTTGCTTTCAGGTTATTGATTTAAAACTTGAAAATGAAATGCTTTAATCCCCAGAAACTTTGCATGCTACAGAAACTTGGTTACAAACAGATTTGAAGAACAATGCAGTCTTTTGTTTAAATTCCAGATTGAAGAGAATGGTTATAGGCTACAGACTTTGATTTGGGAAAATGAATTACAAGTTTTGGTTTTGATCTGAGGAGTTTGATTACTGATTTTGGTTTGAGAGGAGAATATTTTTCAGATATGTTTTTAAGATTTTGGTTTGAGAAACTGTTACAGGCTGATACTTCTTTTTATTAGAAAAGAGAAATAGGAAAAGAAATGAGGAGAAGAAGGCATATGTTTATAATGGTGAAAATGATTTATTAAAAATAAAAATAAAAACTAAATTTAAAAGAATGACATTTGTCACTATATTTGTTTAATTGCTTTACAAGTGTTGTTAAGAAGTTTAATATGGTGACACATATTTTCTTATGTATTATTAATAAATTGTAATTTAAATTTGAATGTAAATATAAACCTACTTATTTAAGTTACTTAATAAATATAATTTACATATGTATATAAATTTATCTTTTTAAAAATATTATAAAACTAATTATAATACAAATAAATCTCTTTACACATGTATTAAAAATCTAAAACATTCATATATACTTTTATAACCATTTTAAATTAAACACTTTAAAGAAATCAAAATAAAACATTGATTAAATCCTTTTTAAACTATCTTACTTAAAATAAATAATTATCTTATATTTTTAAAACAATTGAATTTATTTAAACTAAACTTTGAAAAACATTGATTTCAAAACAAAGTTTTAAATTACAATTCATATATATAAATTATTAATAGATTAATTTAAATTTCAAAACAATTCCCAATTATAACATATACATACATATATATTACAATTTGAAAATACACTCTTTAATTTAAAACAAAAGATATCCTATTCACAATATATATCAAATGTATATTATAAATAGAATAATATTTTATTAGCCTTAACAAACAAATCTTATTAATATTGCCAGATTATAAAATTTATTTACCTTTAAAATATTAAATTACCAATTTAAATTAAAATTATAAAGGAAAATTATAAATCCAATTAAATTATTTATACAGATTATTAAATTTATATTGCCAAAATCCCGGGTCATCACATTCCTTCCCCCTTAAAAGAATTTCGTCCCCGAAATTTAAAAGCAAAGTTAATTTAATAACCCAGCCAAAAATTTAATTTCAAACAACAAATCATCCCTAACAACCAGTAACTAACAACCATAGCAACCAATCAAACAATCAAACCTAACTAATTATCCTGACATATATCAGAATAAATCTTATAATACTATTTCGAGTTTCCCAAGTATAAATTACCGGGAGACTTGCTCTACAAAAGCTAAAACAGACTACACTACTATAACCCAGAGCTCCTCTCATCTCCAGATCCACCAATCTGAATAAAACATCCGACTATACTCAAGTCTAGCTTAACTTCCAAATCCAACAGAACTGTAGATTCAACACCCAATGATGAATCATACACGTACTCCCTCAGAGATACGTGAAATATAATGAGTTCCAGCTATCTAAACTAGCATCTCAATCTTATCCAAACTGCATTCTTAACCAGAGAAATCTTAACAACAATGAAGTCTCCAACTTCAAATTCCAATTCCTTATCTCATATCTTCATAACTCAACAGATAAATCTAAACTACAAACTTCTTCCTGATCAGCTCAATCTATGCTGATGCTTCCAGAAACAATCAAGACCAAAATAATAAGTTCCTGGGTCTACTCATTCAAGGTGGTTTCCCAAAACCCGTCAAAATCCAGAACACAAACTCTACTTCACAAGCAATAGAAGACTGAACTTCCTTCTTTCAAATTCCAGAAACTTCTATACACACTCAGAATGTTCACATAAACTTCCTGTAGAAATCTGAGGTTATTTCCTTTCTCGCACAGCTACTACTTTTTGCTTCCGCTGCACAACTCCGATCTTGAAATAGATGAGAATGTTGATGAACTCGAGCACACTAGATCCACAAACAAGCGGGAACATTGGTTATCTTAAAGACATAACCAACTACTCAAAGAATGGATGAGTCCTCGGCCAAGGGTACTGTCTTCAGCTATCCTTAGCTAGAGGAAACTCGAAACTAGAAACAAAAGAGAAAACACAGATACTCCATAAAATTCTAAGATACTTCACCAAATCCTTCTCTAGGAACCAAATCGATATAAACTAAATCTTTGACCTCTTCGATAACTTTTACTTCCTCTTGAGATGTCTCAATTTCATACAAAAGATTACTCAAGATGAACTCTCAAAATAATCGCAATTCACTTTTGCGATCCTACCTAGTTCGGATTCCAAAGATACTGTTCTCTCTTTACCAATTAAAACAGCTTTAAACTTTTCCAAACAAGGTTAACCCTTTAAGAAAAACTTCACCACCTACTCGGACTGCTGATAGAAGAACCACAAAGATTCCGGGACCATCGAAGAAACGGACCACACTGCTGCTTCCAAACTCTATCTCGACAGCACACCGAACACTCCGAGCTGTAGCTAACCAAGAACTTCTAATCCAAAGGCTTCTCAAAACTAAAACCATCAACAAACCTCTCAACGAATCTCCGAGATGGCAGACATCCAAAAGAAACTCGGGCTCCAAACCAATCGCCAATAACTTACTCTTCTTAAGGGAACAATGAGACCATGTCCGAAGAACAACTAATTGACCTTAGTCCCATACTTCAAAATAGACAAAACTCTCTTACTTGATATCAGAGAATTCCTATACAGTCGAGTCTTTCCTGCGGTAGACATCAACTGTTCCTCCAATACCTTATTAATCTTGTTCCAAAAGAAAATCTCCTTCGGGAACATCCATAGATACTGCGTCTTATCACACAACTGCTCCTTCCTGAAGTCGCCAAGCTACCATCACTTACTTCTGCACAACTGATAGATTCAACTCTAGAATATCTGCTCACCCGAGCTCAACCAATCTTACATTCCAATAATGGACTCCGAATCTTGAAAAGGATTTTCTTCAGAGATCCGAGACATCCTTACTCCATACTGCCAACTTACTCGAGACGATATTGGGTTTACAGTCTCGATATATACTTCCAACCTCAAACATTCAAACTCCAACTATTGGTAATTGTGTTACACACACTACCACCTTATCTACCTTTATAACTTATATTGGAAAACCCGAACAGGTAACCCAATAAATAGGTAGAAATACATAAATATATATATTTAAAATGATATATTTTTTTTATATAGAAATTATTTCTGGGTAAAATTATTTCATCTACCTCTTTAAAACAATATTGTGTCCGTTGGCCTGGTTCAAGTGTTTAGAGATCCCTATCAATAACGTTAGCTACTCGTATTGACCAGAATCCATATACCACTCAACCGATCAATTAACACAATATAAAACCATTTTTATATAACTAACAATTACGCGCTCTCAAGATAGACACCACTTCAGAGCCTAGGTATTCACTCAACCTGGCTCTGATACCAACTGTCACGACCCGACTTTCTACCACCAGAAAGACGTATCATGAATTAAGAAAGAAAGGGATAGAAGAAGAAAAGAAAGAAAAGAAGAAAGAACAACAACATCAGATACTCACAACGGAACGAATGAAATATAATATATCACATAAAATATTACATAGTATCATATACATCAGAGTTATACAACTTATACATCTCATATTAGACAGTTATAAACACCTGTCTATCATACATCTCAAACATCACAGAGATACAGACTCAATACAAACACAGCGGAAACACCATAATATATCTACACGCTGAAGCCACCTGCTCCAAATCTCCTCCAGAATTCGTCAAAGCTAACCTGAATCCCTCGACTACTCAATACAATATTGAGTACCCAAGAGTTTAATAAAACAGAAAATAAACACTTGGGTCAGACATGGGTCTGGTGTGAGTAAACGGTTTAAAATTATTTAACTTTGGAAAACCTTTGAAAACAAAAGTATCACGTAAGACTCCCCACAAATAAACATGGGTAAGTTTTTACCTTACGCTAACTAAAACATTTGATAGGAAATCCAGTTATATTATAATAGGGTCTAGGGTTTTCAAGTAAAATATAGAAATAGCTGAAATGCTTACATCTCACATTCCAACATAGTTGGGCACAACTAATACGTACGGCACTTATTGGAGTTTGGATTCCATACAATGGCAGGGCTACTGGGGTACCGCCCGTCACAGTACGTGGCCTAGATCACCGTACCGAGGAGTACGCCCGCTCCCCTGCAACACAAAGCCGGAACCATCCCTTACTGGATAATCCCGAACAAGATAACCCCGTAGTTGGCGCGACCAACCACACACTAAGCCGAAAAGAAAAGGGACCTCTAGACAGGGATCTATCTTGCTCTCAGTGGGTGCTACCCACGAAGCCTTGCTGCACCTCCCCTGTTTTAGCCATTCCCGGTTGATGAGGCTTGAGGTTACGATTACCTTTAATCAGAACATATCACTTAGAATGCTCATCGTCCGCCTGACGATGTGCTGAAAGCATTCAATCCATACAAGTTCGTTCCGGGTTCGAACGAAACCGAAGGCATTATCTCGTTACACTCGTTTTGGAATCACCCTCAGAGTTAACGACAATAACCCTTGCACTCTGAATCTTCATCTTCACTTGAGATTCACGACCTATCGTTAATTTGGATCGATGTGGTATTCGGGTCTCCAGACCTGGAATACCGGTATACGGAAACCCGATCCCGGTCTCATCGAAATCCAAAACGTATCTTTTAAGGCCAAGTTGTTTAAAGGTTTAAACATTTAAACTTATTCAGGATGATATAAACAGATAGATAAATCATATTATCACAATTGGTAATTCATATCAACATTCATCTCACAAAACAGCATATATCATATATATATCGGAGATATTCAAATCATCCAATATCAACCAATCACCCAATATCAAACATCCAGTATTAATCAATTATCTAACAGAATTGATTAACTCTAATCAATTTAATTAACCTTTAATTAAATTAATTACTATTCTTTAATTACTTGGATTATCTTAATCCTGCTCACTATCATTAATTAATTACAAATTAATTAATTAAACATCTAAATGATCTTCCTTAATTAATCTCCTTTGATTAATTATCTTTAATTACATCAAGTAATTATCCTTAACCATATACAGTAATTAACCTTTAATTACTATCATTAATTACAATAGCTAATGAACCTTCATTTATTTATTAACTATAATTAATTATATTAATCCTCAATTAATTACAATTAATTAATCATATTTAAATTAATTACTTTTATTAATCAACCTGGATTAATTCCATTAATTATATTAATAATCCTCTAATAACTTTATTAATTAATTAACCTTTAATTAATTAATCTTTAATTAACTACATTCTTTAATCAGTTATTATTGATCAATTAATCCTAATTAATCAATCCTTAATTACATTATTTATTATATAAATTAATGATCCTTAATTACTTCCTTAATTAATTACTTTCTTTTAATTAATTACCTTAACTAGTAATTAATCATATTATTAATTAACCTTAATCCTTTAATTAATTAATTACTCTTTAATTAATTAACTTAAATTCAATTTTATTAATTATCCTTTAATTAATAACATCAAGTGATTAACCTTTAATTAATTTCATTTAATTACTTCCATAAGTAATTCTTTTTAATTTAATTACATTCAGTAATTACCCATTAATTACTTTACTAAGTAATTACACTTAATTAATCATAAATGATTAGCTTAACTAATTAGACTAATTAATTAACCCAAAATTAATTACATTAATTAATTACTCAATTAATCATCACTTAATCTTTAATTTATTTATTTATTAATTACACTTATTTCCACTAATTACTTCATTTAGTAATTATCCTTAATTACAAATAGTAATTAAGTTTTAATTTAATTTATTGATTAGTTATCCTTAATTAATCTCTACTTTTAAAGATAAACTCATCATTTAATTTAAATACTTATTTCTATAATTTAAACTTCATTAAACCAATTTAGAAATCAAATATATATTTTTCTTAAGAACAAAACAATTTAAACATTTAAAATTTGATATTCTAAAATTTTTGAAACCCTTTTTCAAACTTGCTTACATAAATTTTATTTTTAAAACTGACTTTACTTTGTTTTTAAGTTTTAAACTTGATTTCTATACAAAATTTTGCTTTAATTAAATCCAGATTATCACTGCAGCAAAATACTCGAGTCGAAACCCCAAAAATTCCGTGCCTTCCTCGAGTCAATCCAAAACCCATCTGCTTCGAGAAAAACATTAATTTACACGAGCCAAACCCGAGACACACTCTTCTTCCCCAAAGCACAACTCACCAGATAAACAACTGAACCCAAACGTGCACGTGCACGTGCACGATCATCCAACGCCGCTCCGACCTCCACTCTGACCATCGCCCCGTCATAGACAGCCTCACCTTTACTCACGATAACCTAGATCAACTGAAACGCCTCATAATCAAAATCGAGCCTTACATATCAAAACTGGAGCAACCTGATCGAACAAGAACTCCTCCGGCCACCATCTCCTACCATTAGAACGCAAGCTCTCCTACCAGAAGCTACCCTAAACTCCGATGCGTCTTTCCCCATCCTCGCGATCGATCAAAAATCCCTGACGAACACGAAGATTCTTCGAGAATCCCATCAACCAAAAACCAACGTCGAACCCTAGTTTGACAAATTTCTAACGCCACAGCATTATCTAAATTAAATTCATATTTTTCTCAAGTTCACCGAAGCTCCAGCTAGCTTCACCCACAAGCTCTACAAACCTTAACATGCCGATTGTCGAAAATTGGCAAATACCCATTTCCTGATCATCTCAGAAAACCTCAACCTATACTAATCTAAAAATCGAGATTCTTCTTCCTAAATTCAACATTTTTCAATACTATTCTGATTATGGATTCAATTCATGAATTCAAGACATTTGGTTTCTTTCCAATTTTAAAAGTTCACTGTCTTTTATAAATTTGAGACAATTACTTCATACAAATTTCCTAAATTTATTTTTAGAATTTACATTATACTGTTATAATAATTTTCATTTACAGATCTGAGCTTAAACTATATTGGATTAGAAGATATAAATTTTGTTTGGTGGGAACTTGAGACTGTGCATGTTACAGAGCAGATATTCATATATACATTCGCAAACATACAGACATTCATATATCTATATACATGCATTCATATCTATATACTAAGCAACACAATATACTAAAATCATTCATCACATGCATCCATAACAAAACATTTTTAAAACTGTTTTTAAGTTAAAATGTTTACTCACCAGTCATGAAGAAAAACAGAGAACAGTGTACAGGCTTTTAAGCTAAAAATCTGGAATTTGAAAAGGAACTTGAATTGCTTCTTGGATTTGAAAACTTGAATTGTTATCATCCTTATTAAACTGAAATGCTGAAGAATGCTTTTGCTTGAAAACATAGATGAACTGCTTTGTTTCCAGGAAGAAAATGCTTGCAGGCTTTTTGTTGTTTTGATTTTTGATTTGCTTTCAGGTTATTGATTTAAAACTTGAAAATGAAATGCTTTAATCCCCAGAAACTTTGCATGCTACAGAAACTTGGTTACAAACAGATTTGAAGAACAATGCAGTCTTTTGTTTAAATTCCAGATTGAAGAGAATGGTTATAGGCTACAGACTTTGATTTGGGAAAATGAATTACAAGTTTTGGTTTTGATCTGAGGAGTTTGATTACTGATTTTGGTTTGAGAGGAGAATATTTTTCAGATATGTTTTTAAGATTTTGGTTTGAGAAACTGTTACAGGCTGATACTTCTTTTTATTAGAAAAGAGAAATAGGAAAAGAAATGAGGAGAAGAAGGCATATGTTTATAATGGTGAAAATGATTTATTAAAAATAAAAATAAAAACTAAATTTAAAAGAATGACATTTGTCACTATATTTGTTTAATTGCTTTACAAGTGTTGTTAAGAAGTTTAATATGGTGGCACATATTTTCTTATGTATTATTAATAAATTGTAATTTAAATTTGAATGTAAATATAAACCTACTTATTTAAGTTACTTAATAAATATAATTTACATATGTATATAAATTTATCTTTTTAAAAATATTATAAAACTAATTATAATACAAATAAATCTCTTTACACATGTATTAAAAATCTAAAACATTCATATATACTTTTATAACCATTTTAAATTAAACACTTTAAAGAAATCAAAATAAAACATTGATTAAATCCTTTTTAAACTATCTTACTTAAAATAAATAATTATCTTATATTTTTAAAACAATTGAATTTATTTAAACTAAACTTTGAAAAACATTGATTTCAAAACAAAGTTTTAAATTACAATTCATATATATAAATTATTAATAGATTAATTTAAATTTCAAAACAATTCCCAATTATAACATATACATACATATATATTACAATTTGAAAATACACTCTTTAATTTAAAACAAAAGATATCCTATTCACAATATATATCAAATGTATATTATAAATAGAATAATATTTTATTAGCCTTAACAAACAAATCTTATTAATATTGCCAGATTATAAAATTTATTTACCTTTAAAATATTAAATTACCAATTTAAATTAAAATTATAAAGGAAAATTATAAATCCAATTAAATTATTTATACAGATTATTAAATTTATATTGCCAAAATCCCGGGTCATCACAAGATCATATGACAACGGTTTTTGCAATATTCAGTAAATGGTTCAAAAGATCATATCACAACCAGAAATCACCTAATTCAACAAGCATTCACTACAAAAATCAAAGGCATGCAATTCATAAAATTAGAGATAGAACTTATGAGTTTTCCACTCACCTTTACACTTCAATTCAGCAGCAATTAAACAACAGCAGCTTCTAATTTCTCAAAATAGCCAAACCTTAGAAACAACTCAAACCCAAAGCAAACAAATAACAAATATTATACACTACAAACTGAAATTGAGTTGTCTAAAAGTCAGAATAGGACTAGAAAACACTACCTTGAATTTACTGGATATAGCAATCTAAAATTTAGAACAAGGCTTACTCACGTAGAATTGCACTTTCCTATATCAGGAGCTAGAATACATAGAGCCATCAACATAAAATCCTTACGAATATGGCAAATAATCCAAGGAGTAACACTTAGATAGGTACTTGGATTGGTTACCCTGACCGCATTACATAAGGATATAGTCATCCTTCTTATAGTAGTAATTAATATAGCCCATATGCTATATCCCAATATAGTAATAGCTAAAGTTAGATATGAAATTCATCGAACATTGATTAGTTTTAAAGTTATTGGAACTTGATACAAACCGAGAGCGATAATAGCCAAGTATGAAAGAATAAGCTAACTCTCCCTGCAAAGTCAAAATATCACCTCTTATTCATCCATATGTAGTAAGATTTATGGAGGGCGTGTATTATACCATAATTTTTACTCAGTTATATTCGACCTTTTGCCACATAAGCAGAGATCCAAAAAGAAGATTCTTAAGTATTAATTGCATATGAATTCCAATAGATTTAACTCTTCAACTGAAGCCTAAAAGCTTTACTTTGTACTTAACCTTCCATAATTATTAAATATCAAAGAATATTTTGTACATAGCCTCGAATAGCTCTCTTCGATATATTAGTCCAAAGGTTAAGTTCACATGCCAAAGCATAGACAATGTCAAAGGGCTAGAATCCTATAAGAACGGCTTATTGTGCCAAAGGCTAAATGCCAAGCATAAACTAAAACCTAGAGATCAAATCCACAATAGAATGAAAACTGAGGACTATAAGTATTATTCGTATCGAAAGCATGGTATTATGACTGAGGTCAAGTCATACCGAATTATATGCATAATACGGGCTCAATCGAAAGTGATTGCCACTAGGCTGACCTTGAATCGATCAGACCTCTAGGCGGGGCCCTAAATCGAAATGCATATGTTACAAGGCTGAATTCTAACCAAGGACGAAAATATCAAGGCATGCTATTAAGAAAGAATCAAGGTGTGCTACCATACTGAGGCTACATGCAACTTCCAGTTTAGGTATCGAGACCTTTTAAGTGTCTGTACTTAGAGCCATGGTCAAGGCAACCATAACTTAGAGTTAAGGTCTAGAATTCCTTGTTTAGCATAAGAGACCAAAGTTGTCTCTACCTAAGGCTGAGAGCACTTCATTGTATAACCGAGATTAATAGTTGAGATAGCCTTAAGATACATCAATGGCCAAGATAGCCTAAAGCTTATATAGTTATATGACATATAAGGGTCAAGGCACTTAAAGCTATATATAGAAATGTCGTGTCATCAATCCACGTCAAACTACAAGTGGCCAATTAATGATACGCGTTCAAATCTTATCCCACATGCATGATATATCAGTAATCCAAGAGAAAAGCTATTCACTAGTAATAAAGCCTCTAGATGTTTATAAATACAACATATAGACCCACATTTTCAGAGACTGTTCTAAACTAATCGAGCTCGAGTTGACTTATTGACAAATCATTTGTAATCATAGTTTAACTTTTGGACTCAAGCTTTTAGAGAGAACTCCTTAATGGAGGACACATGCATCCTAGACTTATAAAGCCATTTCAGCTATTTGACTAAGCAATAAAGAACTTCTCGGTAGTGGACGTAGGGACAAGGCTATCGAACTATTACAAATATTCTTGTCTTTTACTTTCCAGCACTTTATTTTCATGTTACTCTTGGCCTAGGTATCCAACCTTTTGTCGAGCTTCTTTCATTCACTACATCTTTTAGAGTCAGCCTTCGTAATTTTGGGTTGTTGGTAGTGATGAGAAATCGCACCAACAATTACATATATCCTAATATAACAATATATACAGTAAGTAATAAAACTAAAACAAGATTCATTATCAAAGTTAATTTATATTCCCCTCGGGAACACTTTTAACTCGATCATCCTTTAATCCATGGAATTCTCGATCATAATTATTGTCATGATGTGGCCAGGTGTTGAGTTGTGCTAAGGCTCTCAATTAGGGTGTGGTGGTTGTTTTGTTATTGCTTGGTTTTGGTTATTAATTGATGATGTGGTGGTGCTTGTGTTTTGGTCGAGAAGCTTTGTTTATTTTTGGTCTTGCTCTTGTTGTACATTGGTTGATGTATATTCCCACATAACTCAATGTTACCTAATGTCGAACTACTTTTCTCTTCTCTCAGTTTTGACTCCATGGTGATTGATTCGATACAAAGGATATGAATTCCACATCTAGTGTAGCAAGTTGTTTTCCATGGGCTCTTTGGTGGATGGTGTTGTTGTTTTATGTTGGTGTTATTTTCCCTCTTGATCAACCATTATCAAAGACCTTCGTATTTGTTTTGAACTTGGTCTTTGATTAATACTAATTTGCTTCGAACTATCTCCAACACTTGATTGAGCAGCACTATTAATTTTTTGTGTACTCCTTTCTTGTTCATTACAGCTTGTAAAGATCAAATTTTAGGATTTCTACGTGATGAATTTTGTGACATTTTGATGTTTGCTAAATGAGGTGGTGATTGTTGTGTAGAAAAGGGAAACGTAGAAGCAGTAGTGCAGAGAGAAGATAAGGGATAGTTAATTTTATGGATTGATGCAAAGAGGGTAATTTGAATTTGAACTATTGGCATTTAATGTGTTCGACGTCAACGAGTCGTTTCCACTATTTCTCGTCCAAACAGTCCATCTATGCGGAGACACACGTTTTGACTTCTGATGCGCCAGTGTTGAGAATGGGGTTCACTTGTTTGTCGACACAACCTACTTCCCTTAAAGAAATTTAATTGAAGGCTTTGCTTCTTGCTTCAAAAAAGACAAAATGGAAAATAACACTTTGATTTGAAAATTATAACCTTTATTTTATATAAAAAATAAACATTACCACGTACTTTATTTCGTATATAGCATTTTATTACTTGATATCACGTGTAGTTAAACAAATAAATAATAAAAACATGGTAATAGATATATTTTGGTATCCAAGGGTCAACCAATAACAAATGTGGATAGAACACAGATCCCTTGGGTTGCCATCGCCTTTGGGTAAGGCATTTGAGTATCAAAAGTTCTTGTGTAGTCGATATTTAAGTCACATAAGTGTAAGATTTTCATTTTTTATGTCATCATTTTCTTCTGAAACAAGTTTATTTAAGTTGAACACTCATTTTGTTGTCTTTGAGCATTAATCCAAAACCAATTCTAAATATTTCACAACCTAAATTAATGGTCTTTGACTTTGTAATCGTTGTATGGATATAATGTAGTAGCTGATATAAATGGTGCAAAAGATGATTTTGATTATAACTCATTAAATTGTTTGGTATAATTTGAGAGTTTAACCATATGTTTATGCTTAGATGATTTGCTGTAGGAGCTCATTATGTCATTTTTATTGTTTTCCATTCTTTATTGCTTTCTTTTCTTTTGAACAATTATCTTTTTAATATAAAATTCTCTAAATATAATATTCCAAATGCAGTTCAAATTTATTTCATAAAAATAATAGCGATAGATAATTAGTTCATAATGTTCTTTCTTTTTCAGTTCTTCTAGTTTTTTTTCTAATTACTAGTTCAATAGATAATAAACATTTCACTCAAACGAATCGCTTGGACAAAAAATTCAAAAAGATTTAGACCGTTACAGGAACGGTCGAAAGCATTAAAGAGGCCCACAGGCCCAATCCTATTTAAAACAACAAAACCCACCTTCTTCCCAACTCGCAGTTCCCCATTAAATCAAATAACGCACCATCAAATATAAAATTAGCTGAATATAAAAGAATGGGCCTCGTAATAGTCTTCTCCCTTCCTCTCATTTTACTCTCAATTGTTCTAAGTTTTGTTTGCTACTCTCTGGGAAGAGCTAAAGGAAGGCAGGACATGAGGACAGGCGTTGGATCTCAGATCTACGGCATTCCAATGCCGCCTCCTGAATTTCAAAAAGCTTCCGCTTCCGCTTCCGCTTCTGCTTCTTCCTCGAACCAAAATTCAAAGAATGGAGCAGACGTTGTTTGATATGCTACTTGTGTGTAATTTCGATGCATGTTCTCATCTTATGTTACTACGTGGCTTATGTGAGTAAAAATTTGCTGTGTTTGTTTGAAATTTGTGAATTTGTGAGTAATGTGAGAGTTTGATGTAGAGTTGCTATACTTTTTTGAGATTATTGTTTAATTATGTCAAAAGCTTTAAGCTTTATTATACATTATTATTGTGTTGCTTTCTTCTTATTGTTCATTTAAGTAGCTGCTTAGCTTTGTTAATCAAATGTAACTTCGTCTTTAAGTTCTTATCTTCTTTCTTCTTTCTACCTTCTTTATTTTAACCTTTGCTTTTTCTTTCCATCGTAACCATGTTTTTTTGTGAGTGGCGTAATGAAGAGGAAAACATGAATAAAGGAAGGTGTTGGGATGTCTTGGATTAGTCGGTGGAAGTGACGTTGTGTTGGATTAGAATACGTCCAAATCTGATTAATATCGAAAGGAGCATTTTGAGACAACTTTAATGGTGCTACAACCATCTATGAGTGAATTATTGTACACAAACGATGATTTATATCCTTGAAGCAACTTTGATTTTGTAACATGGGCTTCTGTGACCATATGAACCAAAGTCAAAACGTTTAATTACTGAATAGTGATACTCATATATACACATCAATACGACATGTGAAAAGAAAATTAAAAGCAAATTTATTTTAATGTAATATAATGGACATGTGAATATACACACCAATACGACATGTGAAAAGAAAACTAAAAACAAATTTATTTTAATGTAATATAATAGACATGTGAATATATAATACTTTACATAAACACGTGAGCGAACTTCTATTTATTTTGAAATAGTACGAACAAATACAAACAAAACCCATTACTATATTTTCAAACAAATTATTGTTATATTTTCGAATATCAATTTGGTTTCTATGTAAATATTGAACGGACACTCGTAAGCTTGAAATATACGCATGAACAAAAACTTTCCGACTTATTCTTCAAATTCTATGTATATTTATAATAATTGCATCAAACAAAAGTTATAAATGATACAATATTACTTCACGTATTATTATTTTGTAAATTTGGATTGTTTCAGGAAAAAAATGTTCAAGATATTATTTTATATAGCTAATGCACCCCACAACCTAATAAAAAGCTTGAAATGACTTTAAGTTCCATTAATAATCAAATTTCAATTAAATTAGTTTTTGCTCTTATAAATAATAATAAAATTCAAAATTAAGTCTAACAAAAAACCAACAGTAGTTATGTTTAATATTATGATTATTACGTCGAAACATTATCTAAAACCATTTTTAAGTCGGTCAAATAAGAAGAGAAAACAATCGTTAAACTAATATTTAATATGTTTTGTATCATCATACCATGTTTAGATTGAACTGATAATATTCCGTCAGCGATTTTCATTTTATTTTGAACTTGGTTCATTAAGACTAACAAGTGTCGATCTTAGAAAATCGAACTCGAGACTTTTAATCTCATAGCCTTAACTACCAACCAATTGTATCAACCATGTTGACGCAATTTTCATTTTACTTTTTAGATTTTATATTATTCGTTCTTTGTCATTCACATGTAGAACGTTTGTCGTTTGTACCAATTGTTGCAACTTCCATGTGCACACAAGTCATCAGTTGTCTACCGTTTTTCCTTTTATGCATGGAATATACACCAATTGTTTTAATCTTATTGCTTCACAAATGTTGAATACATGCCTTACGCACTAATTTTTTCGTCCTGCACGCGTAGAGTGCATGTCTTTAGATCTTGTGTATATAACACGCATGTGAATAAATGGCCTTAATTCCAATACTTATGACTATAAATGAATGTCGATTGGACGATGATAGAGTTAGAGATGTGTCCTATGGGCAATTATGTAATTTGTTACATATATCTAACTTGATAATCAATCTTGTTTGAAATAAAAGGGATTTTCTTTCCATTATATACCTAATATAATGTGTTATATTAATTAATTAATTTGATTAAAAGTATATTTAACAGAAAATCCATAAATAATATGTTTTGTGATAGTAGTTACAAAGTGTTGTAACCATGAGTAATTTATCACAATAAAAATAAATATATCATTTTAAATGTTCTTAGTCACGATGCATCGGAACTTGATATCGATGTATCCGTTAAAGTTAGAGTATGTAACGCTCTCCAAATGTTGGGCAGTGTATTACTCACGACTGCTGGGGGCACCAAGGTTACGTACTAATGGTTATTGGATAACTATTGAACGACTCACTCGATAGTTTTCTGTTGTTTAATATAAATAAGGTCAAACAGAAAGTATCGATATGACTAATTTACACGGTTCTCTCGACTAAAGAATACTATCGATCTTCAATATGAAAACTCCGCTTTGTTTACAGTCAAATCATGGCACGACATCCATCGAGTGACTGGATGGGTCGAGTGGAAATATTGGAAATGAAGCACTATTCAAGAGAGTATTCGTCTCCTAACTTATATGAGGTTAGTGTCACGGTCAACTCAAGTCAACTCAAAGTCAAAATCTTAGGCTAGAGTAATTCGATTAATAATAACTGTTATTATTGAACCAAAGTCTTTGTGTTTGGAATGTAGAGTTAAATACGGACGATATTGGAATTTTGACCATTATCAAATTTCATAAGTTCAAAGTGATACAGTTTTGACAAAGAAAATCGGTGTTAATAATAGTCACAATCGAGTAACGCTTAATAAAATAAAATCCAATTTTACCGAAACCAAGTAAACGATAAATTTAGCCTAAATGTCTCACCACTTGCAAGTGACGTGCGAACGCTAATATTCGAATAGTTCGATATTAATCGCTGACCAGATTTACACCTAACGAGTCATATAACCAAAACGATGAATTCTCCTTTGACCAAACGATTTCATTAATTTATAATTGTTATAAATTAATTAAATTAATTAATATTTGTGAAATATTATTTATAAATTTGATTAACAAATATTAAATATGTTTATAAAAGTTATAAATATATTAATCGATATACGTTATCGATAAGCATTTTAATTTAGATTTGAAATGCAAAATATTTGTTCGGACCATAAATGGTTTCATGGCCCATTAGAGGGGCTGGTATGTGCAGCCATAATAGGAGTATAAGCGGCTCTAATATGGAGTGAGATGGATGGATTTTGAATGCTTAGATGGAAGGGGTTGAGTAAAAGATTAGATACCAAATTCTCTCCTTTCCTTCCTCTATTTAAGCATCTCTTCCTCTATTTGATACTGATCTTTTTTGAGAGCCTCCATCCCTCCTTATTGCTGGCCGAACTCCCCCTCTCTTCTATCCACTTTTCTCAAGTTTAAATCAGTTCAACTTAACTGTTATTCGATAATTGGTGGTCAACGGTTTAAGAACTAGCACTCTTTTGGATCAAAAACTGTTTCAAGGAGCATACTTCGTAATTTCAAGGCGTACTTCAAGGCATTGGAAGTAAGGTACATTACTAACTAAAATATGATCATTAATACTTAGATTTAATGTTTTATCATATATATATATATAGTTAGTTAGTTAGGTAACGATTCTAATATACAATTATATTATCATAAATTGGTCGATTTCCTTCCATCACATGTTATGTCTTTTTTTTACTTAGTCGTCTCGACTCCACGTATGTGTACGATACACTCATCTACCCGAAGCAGACCATAACCACATACACGTATGTGTGTGTGTAATATTAAGTACCATAGTCCCACTTTGGGCTAAGATACTATCCCCGTTAGTATCCATAACCCAATACCTCGTCAGAATCCATCATCAACGCAGTATCACATCCTCGTCATCGTGCATATCTAGGAACTCCCGTAATGCCTAATAATAGCGTTATTATTGTCTAGCCATATTCTATCTCATTATGAGGATTTACCTAACTGCTTCATATTATGGACTCAGCTCCACGGACTATTGAGGACTCAACTCCTTGGACTATTATGGACTCGGCTCCATGGATTATTATGGACTCTGCTTAACGAACTAGTGAGGACTCGGCTCCTCGAACTATCCCGATTGTTTGGAAGACCTCTCTTAAGGGTTATCAAGTCTTGCCCCCTAACAAATAAACTAGCAAACAACTATGGCAGTGCATGACCTACACTAAGAGGAAGTGTAGCCCGTGTAGGTGTAACCCTCCACTTTCTTACTGACCGCTCAGAACCGATGACACTCTCGACCTATGTACACCTCATACTCCCTAATATGGTACCAACACACTGATATAGCGTCGTTCCTTGCTCATCGTCCCATTTAGATTGCTTAATGCAATCAAGGCAATACCCTTACTAAAAAGTTGAAGCAGACCCTTTTGGGGTATTCCTTCACCGATACGCTATTGTATATTATTCCATGAGTTCTACTGTTGGATATATCACATATCAGTATAATGTATACACAACCATTGTTTGCTTCTTGTAGTGGACAGACTTCTGTTGTGTAACACTACTGACCTCGCATTCCAACCAATTCTAATGACTATGTCAATCTTATCCACCTAAGTTATTTTCTAACTTTAATAATTCACGCCCGTCCTAAATGCATATTTGAGGTCGTGTGTGTGTATTCATTAATATTTTTTTGAATATCACGCCTCCAATGTTTAGCTGTTAATAACATTTCTTACTTTTTAATGCGTTTACTTCATATTCAATTTAAAGGCATTTACCACTTCCTTTTAAAATATTATCTTTTCCCATTTGCTTCCATTTCTTTTTATTGAACTTTTTCTTCTATTCCTTTTTAACATTTACTACCCTCCCTTGTTTAATGATCTTTTCACATTCTTTTTATTTTTAAATTATTACTTGCCTTTTGTTATCCCGCCTTTTGGCAAGGCCGTGACACCAAGAACTTGACTAGAAACCAATGACTGTTCGTCTTAGAGATCGGTTATACGCAGGTTCACCATGGATATCGATGAATTTTTTCCGAGTTCGGATCAAGCTACAATCAACAAGACACGAAGAGGGAAGCCATAAAAGTCAAAGTTCCAAATTTCAAGTCAATTCGAGTTCGTATGCTCAAGCTACGATCGATGCAAGATTGGATGAAAACCAGCCACTGTTCGAATCGATCGAGTTCGAAACCATCAGGGAAGCTTACTTCGACTCGATCAGCTCCACATCGATCACCAGGGCCTACTTCGACTCGATCAGCTCTGCATCGATCACCAGGGCCTACTTCGACTCGATCAGCTCCGCGTTCATCACCAGAGTCTACTTCGCATCCATCGCCTAAAGAGCTTTGTTCGAATCCATCAAGCTTCTATAGTTCGAATCGATCGAGTTAGAATCCACCAGGGAAAGCTCTGTTTGACTCGATCGGTCAATGTCCACTTCGTATCGATTTGCATCCATCAGGAAGCAACAGTTCGACTCGATCATCCAATGCCTACTTCGTATCCATCCGAAAACTCCTACTTCGTATCCATCGGCAACAAACACTTTCATCTGTTTCGCATCGCTCAATCTCAAAAGCTCTCTTCGTATCGATCGATCACCAATCGATACGAAATGCACGCCTCCCATCGATGTGAAGCAAAGCACAATAGTCGATACGAATCAAGAAGCCTCATCGATACGAACTATGCAACCTTCATCGATACGAACTATGCAACCTTCATCGATGCGAACAAGCCAACGTCCATCGATTCGAACTAGACTGTTTCCATCGATTCAAACTGGGTATGCTACAGATCGATGCGAAGGACGCGCGCCACGTCAACCAACTAGCACATGTCGCCATCGATTCGAAGTCATCGAGTCGAAATGATCGATACGAATGAAACAGCCTGCCGAATATCACCATTTCGTATCGATCATATCTCCTAATATACAAGTCCAAATGCTATGAAATTTTTACAGAAGCTTACGTGCATGCTAAAGAATATCCATGCCAAATTTTGACTCCATCGGACACAATCTTGATCGATATGAAATCCGTTCGTATCGATCACGGATCAGACCGAAACTTCATAGGCTTGATCGCGCGGGCCTACTCACGTGCCAGAAGAAGTCTCCCGAGATCTGAGCAAAATATCAGCCTCCTACACCTATAAATAGAGCCCCAGGGCATACAAAAAGGGGATCTTCTTCTTCTTTGAATTCTCCAACGCCCAGACTCTGCCGGATCCAGTTCTAAACTCCATTGCTGCTGCCACTAACGAATTTCACCGCTGTAAATCATTATTACCTGCTGTAACTCATTGAAATCAATTGTAATCATCAAAGAAACATCAATAAAGCGATCAACTTCATAGTGGACGTAGGCAATACGCCGAACCACTCTAAATTCTTGTGTTTCTGTGCATTCTTATTACTTTCATTATCTGTTTTTGGAGTTTTTATTAGATAATCCTCTTTTTCCATTTAATTTCTTCATTTTATCTCTTCAAAAACTTCCGAAGAGTGTTGTGCCCAATTTTGGTACAAACACTTTGGTGCTTTCACTGAGAAAAAACCCAAATTATCTCCTGCTCCTTGGATCTCTTATCAATACCGGATTGCATAAATCCAAGAAGAAGATCCAGATCTTGGACTTTGAAGCCCTTCCATTCTATTCATATTTGCATCAGATCTAGGAAAGGACTTTCATTAATTCACCTTGGTAAGTACACGAACTACCTCTACAACTGCTGATCAGGGAGGACGGGACAGGCAGAATCTCGCGCAATTGCCTCCATCAAACCAAGATGCCGCTGGACCTACGGATCCATCAGGCCCGATTACCAGACAAGAGTTCAGATGCTGCTCCAAGAATTGACCCAGAGTCGGCAACAGCTAACTGAACAACTGCGTGCCAACACAGAGTTGACCAACCAGCTGAATCGCCAAAGGCGTAGAAGATCCAGAAGAGACCAAGGTTCTTATTCTTCCACAGAGAGTTCAGCCTCATCTGATGGTCATCACCGATCCACACGCCCACGGCTGGATGTAAGCTACACCCAGGCCACAGGACACTAACCTGCGTCGAATCTTGGACAACCCAGAACTGGACCATCCACTAGTCATCATACAGGACCTTCATCCCGAGGAGGTGCTGCTCCTTATCATGTCACGGGCAACCTTGCTACCACCACCACTACCGAACAAGGGGTTGATGCTGGAAACCAAGCTGATCCTCATCGTAGCCAACGAGATCATACTCCCGAACCTTATGTCCCAGAAAATGTTGAGCTAAGGAGGCGAGGCACAGACCGTCGACTGCGTCCGGTCCAGACTCGCGCTGTGGAACCCGACCATACCTTGGCATAGCATGCTCCTAATATCCGAATGCCGGATATACCAATGATGATTCGTCAAATGATCCATGAAAGTCAGGGTCTCACTAATGACGACTGGGGAATCTCCCGGAGTCATACCCCTTTCACCGATGACATATTGTATGCCAAACCACCTCGGCGCTTCAGGATGCCAACTCTGCCAATATATGAAGGAAGTTCTGATCCTAATCAACATATCCTGAAATACGAATGGTTGATGAATGCTGCGAGAGCTGATGATGAAGTAAAATGCCGTAGTTTCCCTATTTCCCTAGGGGGCATTGCGACTATGTGGTTTACTCGTTTGCCACCACGATCCATTTCTAATTTTGACCAGATGGCCACCAAGTTTGTTGAAAAATTCCGTATGCACTTAGCAAGTTCTAAAGATGTTAACACTTTGTCTATTGTTACTCAAGCTCCCGGAGAAACACTTAGACGTTACTTTGAGCGATTCCATGCTGCGTGTGCAGAAATAAGCAATCCCGATGATAACTCTATCCTGATGGCATTGACTAAGGGGATTGACCCTGATTCCGAGTTCGGAAATTGGGTAGGTGGAAAACCACCTGCGTCATTGGACCGTTTCTATTCCAAGGCAGCCCAATTCTTGAGAAGGGAGGATGCAAAGCAGTCTAGGAAGCAGGATGACGCAGGGCCCAACATCGAAGGAATTCAAAGTAACATCGCCGTTAAACAATCTGAGGAGAGTTCTGGAAAAGTTCAGTTGAACATTCAAAATAAACAGAACCAGCAGAAGGATAGTGGAAATCAAGGCAAAAAACGAGATCAAAATCGTGGCCCACGACGTAGAGCTCCCATGTACGATAATTATACTCCATTGAACACGTCGTTGAAAAATGTGTATTTGCAGACTTGTAACACCATGCAATACAAAAAACCTGCCCCGAAGCCGTCAATTGAAAGACAAGTCCAGACAGGAAAGTTTTGCAGATTCCACGAAAGTTATGGCCATAATACAAACGAGTGTCATCATTTACAAGATCTCATTGAGAAATTGATACGTGAACGGAAGTTGGATCAGTATGTGCGGGCGCCGCAGTCAGGTGGTGCAGGCCCATCGAATCAGAATCGTGCGCCAAATCAGGAAAGGCAGGAGGAACCCGCTCGTACTGGCGGGAGGTTGGTTATTAATACGATAAGTGGTGGTCCTCATCCAGCAGACCGAAGCTGGAAGGAAATGGAGTCGTATGCCAGCTCTGTCAGGCATGCAGACTTCGAGTGTTATAGCAGTTTTGATGAAGGGGCTCCGGCCAAACAACAGAAGACGATGACAGATGACATCATGTTCAGAAATAGAGACGCGAATAAAGTCGAAGCCCCCACTAGCGATCACTGGTCATCTCGGCTCAAGTAGGTCCTGCTTGGATGAAGAGGATCTTAGTTGGCAGTGGAAGCTTTGTGAATATCATGTTTAAACGAGCTTATGATCAAATGAGAATGGAAGCAAAGGACTTGAAACCTTGTCAATCTCAAATCCATGGTTTCAACGGAAGTGCTACTATACCCACTAGAGTGGTGGAACTGCCAGTAGAGTTGGGAGTTGGAGAACGCCGGAGAGTGCGGATATTGCAGTTCGTTGTGTTGGACATAGACTCCATTTATAATGCTTTCTTGGGCCGACCGGCCCTCGCTGAATCCAGGGCCACCATTGCCCCGTGGTTTTTGATTTTAAAGTTTCCCACTGATCGTGGGGTGGGAATCATTCAAGGAGATTAGGCTGCTGGAAGAGCCTATTATGTTGCCGAGCTGTGGGAGACGTAGCAAAAGGAGAAAGGAAAGGGCGTAGAGGAATCTCTCTGCGTCCTCTTTGCTGATAATTGACAATTAACGCCCGGGCCTAGGCTCGGGCACCCCAGCCAATTCCAAAGGGATCTTGACCCAAGAGAAACTGAAGGTGAAGGAGAATCTAAAGAAAGTCAAGCATCCCCGGCCGAACTGATGATTGATGTCCCAATCGACAATGATGATGATTCAAAGATGATAAAGATCGGCTCTCAGCTAAGCTAGCAGACTCAAAAGGAATTGGTTTAATTTCTACGGGCGAATCTTGACGTATTTGCCTGGACGCATTCTGACATGTGTGAGATCTTGCCGGACATCGTGATCCACACTCTGAATATTCACCCACGGCATGTCCCGGTCAAACAGAAAAGGCGTGGTATGGATCCAGAGAGATCTGCCGCCCTTAAAGAAGAAGTAGAAAAGCTTAAAGCGAATGGGTTTATTCGAGATGCGCTATATCCTAAATGGGTGTCGAATCCCATGCTCGTCAGAAAGCCGAACGGAAAATGGAGAACATGTGTCGATTACTCCAATCTGAATAAAGCTTGTCCCAAAGACAGTTTCCCGCTTCCCAGAATTGATCAGCTAGTAGATGTTAGTCCATGAGTTGATGGTTTTGATGACAACAACCTTAGAATAAGATTATAAAATATAAATACTAACATTATAGTTTAGATATATATGTATATGCAGGATTTAACCATGCAGGTACCAAGAATGAAGACTGTATAGTATAGAGATTCAAGATATCAAGATTGAAGACTCATGAGTATCAAGAATATCAAGATTATCAAGAGTTCAAGATTTCAAGATAAGTATTGAGTCTAGAATTATGTTAAAACTTCACAATAGCACTGAAATCTTCATTCCGTATTTTCATTTGGGATGGAACCCATTTCTACCTTTTTAGTGGCTTACAAACCCATGACAAGTAGCTTACAAACCTATGACAAGTGGCTTACAAACCCACGAACATCTTGGTTTTGTACAAGTTCTCGAGTCCTGATATGATGAGATATTCTACAGGAAGAAGCGTGCAAAACTACTTCAAAATGATTTTCAAAACTGCTTTTCAAAATGTTTTAGCCTTAAAAATTATCTTTTCAAATGATTTTCAAAAAGATGTTTTAGCCTTAAAAAATATTCTTTGATTTTGTTCTTAGATAAATTCTTGTTTTAAACTTTGTTTGTTTTAAACTATCTTTTAATATATTTAACTTTCAATATTTACTTAGATTTAAATATAAAATTATAGTAAAATTATATATATATATATATTTCTCTATATTTATCTATGTATTTTATCTATAGTCAAGTATATTAATAAAGTTTAAAATAGTTTTAATATAAGATAAAGGTTATTTTCAAAGAAAAACAAAACATCAAAATTTTCTTTGGGATGTCGACATGCCCTAGTACCTCATGTCGACATAGTGTCAGTTAGGACCAAAAATTTGAATTTCAAAAGAAGTGTCTATTCGCCATAACCTTTCATGAATAGACATGGCTGTTGTTCTTCTATAAATAGGGGTTGGTTTCAACGACTTTTAGATCAGATTTTCTACTTTTTCACTTCTCTTCTTCTTCCACATTTTCTTATTAAAAATTCTATCATCACTCTGCCGAAATCAACATTGAATCTAACTAGATCATCTCTGGTTTGATTCTCTATCACTATCTCAACAAGATCCCAGTGCTATTCAGAGTTATAGGCTTCTTTGTAATCTATCTGGCGAGAAAAGGTGTGATTGTAGCCTTGGAAATCAATCAAGCGAGAAAAGGTGTGATTGTAGCCTTGGAAATCAATTGGGTGAACTTGTTGCTCCGGAAATCAAGTATCTCTACCCAGAGGATTGTGATTCTGGAGGGTGTACCTCGTAGCCTTGAAACCGAGGGTGTAATTGTACAATTTCTTTTAAAAGGAAATCTGTACTTAGTTGTGCGGGACTGGATGTAGGGTAACTCCGAACCAGTATAAAATCCGGTGTGTTCTTTCCTTTACTGTATTTACTTTATTTCTGCATATGTGTTTGATTCTGTGATTATATCTGTGTCTGAATATTGCATACATTTGTGTACAAATCAACAATAACTCAAAAATATTTAGTAATTTCTTATAAGCACTATTCACCCCCCTCTAGTGTTCATTCTAGCCTTAAGATCCATATTCTGCATTCCCCACAGTAGATTCGACAGCCGGGCATGAGCTCTTATCCTTCTTGGATGCGTATTCTGGCTACAATCAGATACCAATGCATCAAGAACATACCAGCTTCGTAACCAATCTGGGACTTTATTGTTACAAAGTTATGCCATTCGGGCTCAAGAATGCCGGGGCTACTTATCAACGGTTGGTCAATCGGATGTTTGCCAATCAAATCGGGAAAACAATGGAAGTATATGTAGACGACATGCTTGTGAAGTCACGATTTTCCACTGACCATATTAAAGACCTGGAAACTATGTTCAACATACTTCGAGAATACAGAATGAAGCTCAACCCATTGAAATGTCACTTTGGAGTTGCATCCGGAAAATTCCTCGGGTTTATCGTCAACGCTCGGGGAATCGAAGCTAATCCTGAAAAGATTTGGACAATCAGAAATCTTGAAACTCCGAAAACTATAAAGCAAGTCCAGAGTCTCAATGGGAAAGTAGCAGCATTGAGCAGGTTCATTTCAAAGTCCACCGACAAATGCATTCCCTTCTTCGATCTAATTTGAAAAGGAAAACGAAACTTTGAATGGACCATGGAGTGTGAGGGCGCTTTCCAAGCACTAGTTCATCATCTATCTGCACCACCTATCCTATCAAAGCCTATTGATCATGAGAAGTTGTACATATACTTGGCGATATTAGAAATTGCTATCAGCGCTGCCCTAGATCGAGAAGAAGACAAGATAAAGAAGCCAGTATACTACGTCAACAAGCGATTGACTGGGGCTGAAAGGAATTATTCAAAATTAGAGAAGTTGGCTTATTGCCTTGTTATTGCATCAAGAAAACTCCTACCGTATTTCCAGGCACATCCCATTATTGTTTACACCGACCAGCCGTTACGACAGGTCCTTTCGCGGCCTGAGACGTCTGGTAGGTTACTCAAGTGGAACATCGAACTGAGCCAGTTTGACATTACTTACACTCCAAGACGAGCGATTCAAGGACAAGTCCTCGCCGATTTCATAGCAGAATTTACCGTTCCAGAGGACTTGCCCGAAACCAGTAAATCCCCCGAATACGTCTGGAAGTTGTATACTGATGGTGCATCAAACGACCGGTGTTCGGGCGCTGATGTCGTACTTGAAACTCCCGAAGGCCGATCTATATGCTATGCTTTGAAGTTCAATTTTCATGCAACCAATAATGAAGCTGAATATGAAGCCCTCTTAGCTGGACTAAAGCTTGCCAGGGATTTGAGAATTATCGCCGTGGAAATTTACTGTGATTCACAGTTAGTTGTGTGTCAGGTACGGGGAGAGTATCAAGCGAGAGATCGAAGGCTGGCTACTTACTTAGCTCGAGTTTAGGAAGCGCTAAATCAGTTTGATTATTATGCCATTTATTGTATACCTCGAGAACACAACCAAAAAGCTGATTCATTGGCGAAGTTAGCCAACATAGGTGAAGCACAACAAATGGGACTCGTTCCCATAGAGACGTTACCTTCCCCAAGCATTGACCGGGCAAAAATAGACTGGGCATGCGAAACCGTCCCCGAAAAGGATTCATGGATGACTCCACTCAGAAATTTCATTGAGCACGGAACCCTGCCGGAGCGCAGGAGTGAAAAGAGACAAGTCCTTCAGAAGGCCTCACGATTCACCATCCAGAATGGAATCATGTACAGAAGAGGGTACTCTGTTCCTCTACTCCGGTGTATCACTCACAACGAAATTAAATGAGTATTGCACGATGTACACGAGGGATAATGTGGCGATCACACCGGGGGGCAAGCACTTGCAAGGAAAATACTTCGATACAGATATTATTGGCCTACTGTGAATCGCGACGCGTCGGATTATGCAAAGAAGTGTGATAAATGTCAAAAGCACGCTCGAATTCCTAGAGCCCCTCCTACCGAGATAACGCAAATGGTCAGCCCATGGCCATTTGCAATGTGGGGCATCGACATCATTGGTACTCTACCTTTGGCAAAAGGTGGTGCGAAATACGCCATCGTCGCAGTTGATTACTTTACAAAGTGGGCTGAAGCTGAAGCGCTTGCTACCATAACGACGAAGAAAGTAATCAACTTTGTAGTCCGCAACATCATCTGTCGATTCGGTCTCCCACACACCATTATTACGGACAACGGAACCCAATTCGACAGTGCTGAATTTAAAGATTTCTGCAAACGATTTCACATCCAAAAGAAATTCTCTACAGTTGCACACCCTCAGGCGAACGGACAGGTCGAAGCGATTAATAAAGTTATAAAGTCCATTCTGAAAAAACGACTGGAAAAGGTCGGGGGCAAGTGGGTCGATGAACTTCCTATGGCTTTATGGGCTTACCGAACAACCCACAAGTCCGCGACCGGTCACACTCCATTCTCTCTCTTATGGTTCAGAAGCCGTTATCCCAGTTGAGCTAGAAGTACCTTCTCATCGTGTGACATACTATGATCCAAAGACAAATGCTATATTACTTGATGAATCTCTCGATCTACTATATGAGAAGCGTGAAGAGGCTGATTTGAGGGCAGCCACGCATCGAAGTCGAGTCGCCCGATTGTACAACGCCAAGGTCCGCCCGCGAACCTTTGAACTAGGCGATCTCGTCTTGAAAAGAATCTATCCAGTTCCTTCGCATATGAAGCCAACATTGGAAGGACCGTATGTTATTGAACGAAGGCTCGGAGATGGCACATTCAAATTATCGACCGTTGACGGTCTCACTCTGCCAAGAGCCTGGAATAGAGAGAGTCTTCGTCGCTACTACACATGACAGGCTATGTTTATTCATCTAGTTTATTTTCCATTTTGCAATTTGTTTCTGCTTTTCGAAATTATAATTTGTAATAAGGCAACTGACTTTGCCATATTTCTTATTTCAGCAATAAAATGCAATCTCTTCGAGCCAGAGCTGTGATTTACTTGAAATGCTTCATATGATCATCACTATGCACGGAGAGCTAAGTTTCACCATACAGTGGAATTTATTCAAATAGGGAGTGACTGTGATGCAACCAGTCACTCGCTAGGTGAAACCCAAGCTCGGGGACAAGCCATCACATCAAAGTCAAAAATGGATTGATACACGACAATCCCTCACTTAACTCCTGGTTCCCAGAGTGCGAACTGGAGTATTAAAATACGTCTACGAAGAGGGCGGATCCATCCGCCTAACGACTTCTTCCGTATCTGAACCAAGTTTGAGGAGGGTGGACCCGTCCATCTAACGACCTCACTTGTTAACTCAGGGTGGATGTGATCCGACCATCCATGATCCTGATACACCTTTCGTTCCCAGAGTGCGAGCGAAATCCAAAACATACAGCAGATGTGACTGACCGTCTGCTTACCAACTCCAAACTCCCGAAGTGCGAGTCGGAGTATAAACACCAACTCCGAACTCCCAGAGCGCGAGTCGGAGTATAAATATCAACTCCGGATTCCCAGAGTGCGAAACGGAGTATAAACACCAACTCCGAACTCCCAGAGCGCGAGTCAGAGTATAAACATCAACTCTGGATTCCCAGAGTGCGAAACGGAGTATAAACATCAACTTCAAGTTCCCAGAGCGTGAATTGAAGTATAAATATCAACTCTGAACTTCCAGAGTGCGAGTCGGAGCATAAATGTCGATTCTGAGTCCTCAGAGCGCGGACATATGATTTAAACTTAAGCCGGCGTGACCAACCCCAAATAAACAAACGAGAATCCCCGGAGTGCGGATATGACCGTCGACAATCGGACAAGCGTGAATAAACCGCTCAATCCCCACTTGTCTCAAACATCCATTCAGTGGCACTAGACTCAACATGTTATAAGTGAGAAGCAATCGCTGACTGATGTTCTACAACTCATCCCCGAGGCTGGGGGCAGGACTTAAGCATCAACCATCGACTGAAGCGGTGCGATGTTAAAATTTAACTCGCTTCCCAGTCGCGAACCATGTCCGCAGTTTCCAGACTTGGTGCAAAAAGACAAACTTGACTCGGAAGCTGGAACTTTACAAGTGCATTTCAAACATTGAAACACTTAAGCAAATACACAAGAAGCTAAAAAAGAAAGGTTTCATTTCTACTATTTATGAAAGAAATTCATGTACAAGTTTGTTCCCAAAAAATTCCTACTAGTAGGGGCCGAACCCGCATCTATACACAGCCAGCAAAATGAAAATCAAAATAAACCGAAGAAGCGTGCCTAATCTTTCTTCTTCCTCGGCTTCCTCTTCGGTGTAGACCCGCTGGAGCCGCCACTACCCTTCCTCTTTGAGCCTTTGCTTTTCGGTGGTCGGTCTCCAGGCGGGGGCATGATCTCAACATCCTCCTCCGAGCTCGTATAAATAGGAATGCTACCCGCGGGCAGAGTCGGAGGAACAGGATCAAGTGTAGAAGGTGGAATGGGCACGCTGGTGATGAAAACTGTACCACCAGGAGATATCATTCTGAGCGGAGCTGGACCGGGCGTCGCCTTCCTACCTCCAAAACTGCCACCATGGGCCGCTACTTCCATCTCAGTGTCAATTTGTGCGAACATCTCCTCTTCAGTAACCGCTCAAGCCTCGCTTGGGGCATCGGTAGTTGGCATTGAAGAACTTGTAGCAGGAGCGCCACACACCCATAACAAATGGCAAGTCGGCAAGAGGATCGCCATGACGGCGAAAGATTTCTTCCATCAGTTGCTCATCAAACACAAGCGTGCTTCCCTGCGTATCGTCAAGGGGGCAGTTGTAGTTACAGTGATCGCTTCGGTAACAATCACTACAAGAAAAGTCCTTATTCATTGCATAATTTTTTTTATAAAAAACAGCGTTTTAACATTAAACGCCTTCGTTTCTCGTTTAGTTAAACAAAAGTAAATAATGGCTCGCTGTGAATTGTTCCCGCTTACTACTTGGTGAAATTTTGTGAAATATTTTGAAGGCCGCTCATTTCACTTTTCTCCGTTTCACTCTTTCCTCCTCAAAACGAAGAAAACCCAAACGAAAGAATGAACTAACCCTAAAAAAGAATCTCTCTTTCCAATTTGATACCTCTTGCCCTTATTCCTCTCATCTATGATCCTCTCTCTCACCAAGACTATAAGTCATCTCATAGAAGCTCCTTCAGCAAACGGTTAATTTGGCTTGTCTGCGAAGAAAAGATTGTGAATCTATGCTTACAAAGGTATCCTCTAACTACTAGTGCCGGGGCTGGAGCTGCGGCTGTTAGTTATATATTTGATGCCGAGAAAGGGAGAATGCGAATTCGGATGAAGGTATTCTTTTCTTTCTCTAGTACTGCTTATACAATTGTGATTAATTTATACAATTGCAAGGAAGAGTATTTGCTTCATTTTGATTGCTGATATCAACGCTTGCTGTCGCACAAGCTTCTTTATATTTAGCAGAGGCAAGAATTGATAAAAGACATAGAAGAATAGTAAAAGTTGGTGCTACAGAGAGATTTGACTGTAGAAGATTCGTTTGCTGCTGATCTCAATCACAATGGATTCATTAGGTTGGTTGATTTCCCTTCATTAAGCTTATATGAATCAACTAAAATTTATAAAAATAAACTAAGTTAATCAAGTTTATATAAATTAATTATGACTAACCAAGAGTTTCGAACACACTATGCTGGTTCGAAGATTCATCACCATAGATTAATGCGTGGGGCACCTAAAGAGAGTGGAAGGTTCATGTACGAAAATATTAAGGGACTTCCTGATTTGGTTGATTGGAGAGCCAAAGGTGATGTTACCGCAGTTAAAGATCAGGGTCAATGCGGTAAGTAAACATCCCATTTTCAGTATGTTTTAGGCTATAATATGTCAAGCTATTGATTTCCAAAGTGTATTTAATCTGAACAAAGCACTAAGTTGTCTAATGCGAGATCAGTACCTGTTCTTTAAGAAGTTTCCGGATTGCATCTGGTTTATTAATGTATTGGAAAAAAACACCTTTATGATTCTGTTGAGACCAGAGAAGTCAGGATAAATATGGTCAATTTGTTTTTATGAGAGTCAAGAAAGGGATATAGTGTAGACTCCTTTTTTAACTGTAAAGAATATGTTAAAGATAATGATGTTATTTTGTGAATTATGCAGGTAGCTGCTGGGCATTCTCTACCATAGTTTCTGTAGAAGGCATAAACAAAATCAAAATAGACGAACTTGTTTCATTGTCAGAACAACAACTTATTGATTGCGATACTGAAAAGAACCAAGGATGTAACATTGGACTTATGGACTATGCTTTCGAGTACATTGAAAACAACGATGGTTTAACTTCAGAGGATTCTTATCCTTACATGCAAGAGCAAGGAAGCTGCTCTGCTCAGGTATATATTGCAATTAAATCCTTGATTTTTGTCGATTTTCTTCTGTACCATGCTAAAAGTGTAATATTATGCTTTGTAGAATAATCCGGTAGTTTCCATCGATGGGTTTCAAGATGTTCCAGCTAACGATGAAGATGCCTTGATGATGGCTGTAGCAAACCAGCCTGTATCCGTGGCCATTGAAGCTAATGGCATGGCTTTCCAATTCTACTCTGAGGTAATCGATCTAAATATAAATTAATTAACTTATGTTGACAAAGCTCACTATATCTTGCTGCAACATCACAAGCTATAAACAATGATTTTGTTAAATCATGTTGTTTGAGACATCATAAGTGGAAGGCCCGTGACTAAATTTCTTTTATAGACAATGATGGACAATGAACTATACAAACTATAAACATATCAAAAAATAATATCATTTTTGTGCATTTTCAGTCATTTCTTTTATAAGTAGTTTGATAATGCTAATCTCTTGTGATATTCCATAACACTAATGCTTGATAGTGTTGCAGGTCATGTGCTGTCGTGTTCTATACTCGACCGGTCTTCGACTAGTCACTTACCTCCATTTCCCCATTAAGGTGTAAATTCTGCCACACTTGTCAAGTGCTTTGGAGAGCCAAGATGAATATCCCCTGCTGTGCTATTTGCAATATAGTTTACTCTGTGCCTCTATCTGGTAATCTCTATATTTTATTGAAGTCTAATTAAATAATACAAGTTGGTATGTACAGAAATCTTAGTTTATGACAGAAACAATTTAACATTCCTTTTCTATTTTTTGATAAAGACAACATATAATGATTTGGAGACTATTTTTAAAAGGTCTTAAAATACCATGCTTAGTATCTGGAATATATTTTGTTGATGTTATTCAGGACATGTAGTGTTCCTAACACATTAGGTTGGAAGCTGGCTTAGCATATGGGCATGTAATGCACTGGTTGTGGGAAATAATTAACTGTTCCACTCGTTATCTCTCCCTAGTACATGTGTCCATTGATTAGTTTTATGTAAGAAATTTGCATTAGTAATATAAAATGGTTTTTAAACATATATTTTTCATACAACATAAGATATACCTTAACGTCTATGAATGAAAGTACATCTTGAATCCTCTGCTAATTTAGTTTTTCCTTCTGTTTGAAAAAAAAACTAGTACTCATGTTCCTACCAACATTAGCATGGCTACTTGTCTTTGCTTTTTTTGAATTTTTTTGTTTTTGGCTTTTAATTGATTAACCATGTTATTGCAGGCCAGGTTTTCAATAACATTCGAAGGCATTAAAGCTTTAAACTCGAAGGGCATTTCATATGACCTGGTTTTTTCTCATAGACCTCAATCTGGTTGTATATTGAGCAGTAGATGATTGATCAGGGGTTGACTCGCTGTTTGCTTCTATGGTGTAGACATTAGCATCGATCTAAGAGACATTCGAAACTGCATCATATTTTGCAACAGAATTGTTAGCAATACTGTCTCGTAAGTGTTCTGCTTGTAACTCGAAATTTTCCTCATTTAGCTGTGATATAGACTTTGAACTCATATTCTATGTATCTGAAACTATAAACAGTTTTCCTTAATTTCAACTAGTACTCTATAATACGTAATTTTGATGATACCATCAGTATATTTGTCCACTGGTTATGCAAGCTTTACACTCATGCAAGCGTTTGAACACAGTGGTGCCAACACTTAGCAATTTGATAGTTGATTGGTTAAAATAACTCCTTTTACTGAGCTTTGATTAGATATCTTTTTATTGTTATATTTCGTCAGGGACAAACAATGTTGTTTGTGTGTGAGTGGTGTGCTTGATGTTGAAGTTTGCTCTTCTGGGGTTCGTTTTTCATGTAAATTTCAATTAAACGCTATATATGATTAGCTCCCACTATAATATTGCCATTTAAAAATTCAAGATATATCTATATATATACCTCAGCTTGGCATCGAATGGTCAAAGCACGCTTGCATGGAGAAGAAACCGACGCGTTAGACTTGTTGCAGTTCCTGCTCAAACCGGAACGTGCAGTGGGAATGGCTATGCAAGATTGCATGGCTTCTGATGCTGCCATTAATTTAATTGCTTTGTATTATGCACTGAAGGTAAGCTTTGCTAAGTTAACTAAGACTTTGAATCATTAATGTTGTATGGAACTGATTTAGACTGTGTTGTTAAATTGAATGCATAGAAGACCAAACTATATAGAGTAGAAGTGGATGGCATGGAAACAATGGAAGAAATGAAGTTAGGTACGTGGCCCAATGTGATACCCATAGTTTACTAATAACTTTCTGTAAATTTCATTTGTTCTTTAGTGAATTTATTTATGAATTTAATTTTTTTTTGGTTAAATTTTTGCTTGTGGATGGAATTTTGCAGATAATGAGTTACATGCCATCTCTAATTTACAGTTCGATCTAAGTGGCAATGGAGGAAATTAGTTTGAAAAAGAAAGGATTATTGGATATGCCACACCCTCTGGTTAAATTTATTTGTGCCAAAATTAGGCATAAATAACTTTAAAGAATTATTATTGATTAGTACTCCACCAAAAGAATTTTCAGGACCCGTCCTTATTTACTCCCTTCTAAAAGACAAGTAAGTCATCAACCCTTTACTTATGAAAGCTGGAAAAGTAGAAAATCGGCTTAACTAATACTAAATATTGAAAGTGCAGATGATATGCAGCAAAAGTAAGGCTTGTTGCAGCCAGAGATAAGCGTGATGCTGAAATAATCACGATGCGTAGCCAAGATGCAGCTAGAGATAAGAACTCACAGGTTTAACTTACGTTCTTTAGTAGGATATTAACTTTTATTAGGATATTATATTATATGTTAGATTTATATTATTAATTGTACTGTAATTAGTATTTATTATAATTGCTGCTAGTTCTATGTCTTTTATTTTTGCATATATATATATATGTGTGTGTGTTTGTGTATTCATATATATATATATATATATATATTGTAAATACTCTTTCTCATATGAGTTGTTGATTCAGGAAATGTTCTAACCTATAACACATTTTTTGCTGTGTGTTTCAAAATGTGTTAACCCTGAAACATAAATTGATGTTCGGCCGACCCTGAAACATATTTTGGGTATTGTGTTGTTTTTGAATTTGAATGATCCAGAGACATAATTGTTTAGTTGTCAAGTTTATTTTATAATTCAGCAGCCTGTTGGGTAATTTACTATATAAGTTCTGTACAAAATTCTTGAAACTAAAAATGAGATGTTCTTTCTAATACTTCATGCATTGAAAAGGAATTCCACTTCAAAAATTTTAAAGGAGATTAGCCAGTGAGTATTTGTTAGAAATTTCAACAACAATTTAAATCTGTTTATAGCAAGTGAAGCCATCCTGCGGTTTCAGAAATGTTAACACACAATTTAAATCTGTTTATAGCAAGTATCTTTTGTGTTGCTTCCTTTTCTTTTAAGGTAATTGCATTAGGCATATACCTTTCCTGACCATATTGATGTGGAATTTGAGCACAAATCTGTGTTGTTTATTCAAACTCAGTGTTCATTTCTGGCATCCCACTTTAATTGTTTGATCATATCACAATATAAATTATGAACATTTTACTATTTTCATCCGATTTAACTTTGTGTACACTTTTTTGATGAATTGATTCTCAAGCATTATTTTTGCTTTACAGGTAGATAGATGACTGTGATGCAAAAAAGGTTGCAACGAGTTATGGATCGAAGTTATTTTTACTGCTAGAACTACTTTTTGGTTTTAATGTATGTACTACTTGCTTTTGTTTTGCTATTGCTACTTGTTCTATATTTTGTGTCTGAACTATTAATGACAAACTATTTATGTTTGGTGTAAGAATATTGTGTATTTTGATTATGAAATTTTATACGTTGATTATCAAATGTGTCCAAAATGTGGTATTGATACAATATGTTGATTTTGAAATGTGATATTGATATAATATGCTAACTTTGAAATGTGGGTATATACACACATTGTGGCGGATGTTTACTGAAATGGAATTAAAACATTCCATAGCGTTTTTAAAACGATGTTAAAACATTCCATGGCGTTTTTAAAACGCTGTTAAAACATTCAACAGCGTTTCTAAAACGCCGTTGAAAGTTTTAACAGCGTTTTAAAAATGCTGTTAAATTGTATCTAAAAACATAAAGCACGATTTATTGCACCAAAGAAACGCTGTAAATAAATATCACTGCATTGAAAAAACGCTATAAAATCTTATCTTAGCATGAAACAAACGCTAAGAAAGATCTCTAACTGCACCCAACCAAACGCTGTTAAAAGATTTCATGACACCAGGGAAACGCTGTTAAAAAGGACATTTAACAGCGTTTATTTCTTGTCATTGTATATCCCTGACATATAACTGCATGTCGATATACAGCATACATAAAAACGCTGTTAAAAGCTTTTATAGCGTTTTTAAAACGCTGTTAAAGGTCCTGTTTGTTGTAGTGAAGCGTCTGATATGATTCTTGAGTAACAGAAGGCCCGACAGGTGCAGCGTCGATCACTGGACAAAGAATAAGAGAACTGTCAGAATTTAATTCAAATAAAGATTCCGACTTAAGGCAGATGTGCAGAATGGTCAGAATACCTTCCTCAGTTTGACTTATAGGCGGCAGAATGACTTCAGTAACTTGCACTGTAGCGGAGACATCTGCGGCTGATCCAGATTGTAGGCAGGAATGGCTTGGGGATCGACTGCAGACGAGGATTCGGGCTGGGTTGACGCTGGAACTTCAAGACTCGCCTTATGATGGTTAACCCCTGAACCCTCTCCTACTTCGAAGCGCTGGGCGCCGAGCTTTTCCTTTTCATGTAGAATCATTGACTCGTGGAGAATCTTCCTATCATCTTCAGTCAGAATGCGATTCTCGAGTTCAAATTCATCTACAGACTCGCCCAGATGCGCCTCCTTCTCTTCTTCAACTAATCGGCCCCAAGCGTTGTATAGATGCGTCGGATATTCATCGAGCCAGGCTAAACCCCTGTGCCTCAGCACGCTAGCGTTGTAAACGACGAGAAGGTCTTCGATATCAGCCTCTAGTCTGGACTCGGCCGATTTCACTTTCTCCTCAACCTTAGTCTCCACCACGCGGACCTTAGCCACAGCCACGTCCCTTTCACCCCGGAGCAAGACAACCTGCTTGCACGCATCCTGGGCCGCGTTGTTCGCATCATCCTTTTCCTTAGCCATGTCAGCGAATTTGGCCTTAAGCTCGTTGAGTTCCTTAACCGCCGCATCCCGTTCGGCGGTGACTGTGGTATTCCGATGGCCCATCTCCTCCACCAAGGCAACATGTGTCTGCCTCAACCTCTCCATTACCACGTTCGCTTCATTAGCTTTTTTGGTGGCCTCAATTTCAGATTTTCGAGAAGACTCGGCCTTAGCAGTGAGCACTTGAATGATCCGATCCCTTTGAGCGAGCTCAGATTCCATCTTCTCGATTGCTTTGGCTCGATCAAAAGCCACCTTGGAAGCCTTCTCTACAGCCTTTACCCACTCTCTATACTGGGTGTAGACGTCATGAACGTAATCATGCACCATGTTTTCCACCCATGATGGAATTCTCTTTAAGTATGGTGGGAAGACATAGCCATCGAAGCATATGTTCGGGAACTCCTTCCTCATCTGGGCCAATTTAATGGCCCCTTCTCCTATGGGCTCAGTTGGGACCTGCTCTGCAATTATGGAGGCCGTGGTTTCGACTATTTGGAGATGAGTCTCGGATCTAGAAGTGTGAGAAGATGGCCTGTGATGTGGAGGCTCTGGTGGATGTGGAACAAGAACATGAGGTGGAGATAGAAGTCTAAGAGGTGAAGAGCGAGACCTAGATCGATGTCTGTATTCTCTGTCCCTGTCCCACTCGTACCTCTCCTGATAAGAGTACTCGCGATCGTGGTCTCTATCAGAGTCTCTCATGCGGGAATCATAATAGGTAGAAGACTTTCGGGCCGAGCGAAGATTCCCGAGCATTGATCCTCTTCCGGACATCGTACCTGAAAATGAGAGACGAAGGAAAAGTTAGTGATTTCTTAGGTTGGACGATTTACAGTTATGAATCATGTAGTGCAGTGAAGTGTATGCATGTGCAACCCCCCGACCAACCGGAAATGTCAGCCGCACTCATAGCAAGCGACCCGCTCAGTTCAAGAGCCTTATCAAGATCCTCCATCCCGGTGTCGTGTTGAGATGACACATAATCCGGAATCAGAATATCAGCAAGCCCTTCAAAAGGGTTCTCTACTTGCGGGGGAGGAGCCTCCGAAATTCTAATCCCCGGGACGGGCAAAGACATAACCATGGATTTTAATCTCATGGATTTAGAACGCTTGTGACTAACTGCCTTGCCTTTTCTCCTTCCTCCCGAATCCTGAACATCGGAAGAAGGCCCAGCCTGGTGCTCGTTATCAGTAGGCATTCTCTCCGGATCAACTTCTTTAGCTATTACGACTCCGGGCGCTTTTCGTTTCAATCGCTTCTTCGAGACCGCTCTAAGTGTCCCTTCCAGCCGTATGCTTTGCTTACGTTCAATCAGCCCGACGGTCCTCAAGTTTCTGTCGGATAGAACCAAGTCAATGTGCCTCTCTTTACCCGGAACCGCTTAGAGGATCCGAACCAGCTCTCTGAAGTATCCACCATCAGGTCGTGAGATTGCGACTGTGAAAGAAGAGAAGTACATCAGTTTTGAGAACGGTTATTATTATCTCGATAATTCAAGAGAAAGATTGCAACGCTTACGTCTGTCCAACCATCGCCTAGCGAATCCAGGGGGCACCGAACGTAGAACCATTCAGTTTTAAAGTAACTCAACCCAGGACCCAGTTACAATTTGACAGTTCCTGACTGCTTCCAAGAAGGTGAAAGAAGGGCTGTCTCCATGACTCTTAATGTTAAATAGATATCTAATCTCGATCGGCTTTGGTGGTCGAAAGAGAATCTCCATAAACAGAATGAAGGTGCTATTCAACAAGGCGTATCCGTTGGGGTGTAGCTGGGATGGAGCTATTCCAAGGAATGATAACATCTCCCTTATATATTGATTGAAAGGAGGAAGTTTCCCCGCTATGCAAGCGTGACGGTTGTAAGTAGTAAACCCCTCCGGGGGAGCATGTGGTCTATCATTTGGCCCAGGCAGTAACACGTCGTCAAGCGACAAGCCGTGCCTTAAGCAAATCCGTCCCAGCATATCTTCGGAGATGCCGGACGGCATAGAATCTTGTGGATTGAAAATGAACCGAGCGCCAGGAAACTCATCCGGGGCTGGATCTATAACTTCAGCTTCGATGGCCGGTATCTCGATAGTTGAAGGAATTGAACTCGGAAGTTCCTACTGTTGCGAACTTGAAGATTCCATGACTAACTAGCTTATGAAAAATCATTGTTAAACAGATAATAAACCCGTGCATCCCGCAGTGTAAAGTGTGTGAATGTGTTGTGCAGTGCAGTACTGTATATCACTTGAAAGATTCAACAGAATTAGAGAAAATGTCCGAACGAAGAGACTTTGAAATTCAGTCGGAATGACCGTCATCGCTGACCGTCACAACCATGCCATCTAGACAATAAGGACCGATCTGAGTTAAAGTTTGTTAAAATTTGTTAAGTTATAGCTCCATCGACGAGCTTCGAAAGGCAGTCAAATGTGCAGTTCTACAGTTAAGTCCAATTATGCAAGTTTGAAGCTCGTCGGAGTCAGTTTTTCAAGTGTGTGAGAAGTTGCAACTTATTTAAAGTTCGATTCATATCGGTCACAAAAAAGTCCAGTTCGTAACGATAATTCGTGTCCATCTGCATGCAAGTTTGAATCGGTTGAAGCTGAAAACTTCGAATCGATCCAGGAAATAGTGATTTCGTATCGATCCAGAAGATAGTCATTTTGAATCGATCCAGGAAATAGTCACTTCGAATCAATCCAGGAAATAGTCATTTCGAATCGATCCAGGAACTAGTCATTTCAAATCGATCCAGGAAATAGTCATTTCGAATCGGTTCAGGAAGCAGCCATTTCGTATCGATCATAACTCGACCTCCGTTTCGTATCGCTAACTCTATCCTTCATTTCGTATCGATCAGAGATGTGCCATCTTCGCATCGATCGGTGGCAATCCAAGGCAACTGATATTGAATGGCCACTCCACGATTGGCACGAGAGTGAGATCGATACGAAACGCAGTACCTTCCTCTTCACCAATCGATCGATACGAAGATCGAACTGCCATCCTCTTCTCCAAAACGGCGAGAACACCATTATTTTTTCTATCCTCCATCCCTTGACCATGCCCCAAACCAACTCTGACATCGACATCGCTAGGGTTCGGCCATGTACGAGAAAGGATGAGGAATTGAACTCAAGTCTCATCGTTCTTAAGGCGAATTCGTCAATTGATTACATGATTTCGATAACTAGTTTAAGGGATCGAAGGATTTGAATCGATTCGAAGGCAGGAGCAGTTTTCTTTTTCCACGTCTCTGGAGAGATACGAAAGTAAAAGGGTAAAAAGTAAAAAGTGAAAAATTCCTATGTCCAGAATATTTATATGGATGCGAGTGCGAGGAAAAGGCTTTTCGTCTCCAGGTAAACACGACCGGTCGCAATGGGTCCGGCTCAGAATCGATTCGAAACAGCTACTCGAATCCATGAACTCGAGTCTGTATTGACTCGAAGTCGTCACCAAACCCATCGATACGAAATCCTTGTTCGTATCGATCATTTTCTACTCCATCCCCAGTGCATCGATACGAACGAACGTTTCGTATCCATCGAACCTCACATCCATCGATGTGAAATATCCATTTCGTATCCATCAAAACGACGTATATCGATGCAAAAACAATGTTTTAACCTTCTACACCGATTCAGGAGAGGATCGATACGAAGGAACATTCAAAAATGACCATCGAGCATTGTTACAATTTGAATCTCACATCGGTTCAGGAGAGGATCGATACAGAATTCGATACGGGATAAACTGACAACGACTCATGAATGTACAAACGTCAACGAGAGTCAGATTAACATATATGCATATATGTCGGACTAATCTTCAATATTCCAAATTTACAGGAATTGGAAACTCATTTGATAACGATTACAACGACAAACGACTAATCACTAGCATACAGCAATCAGTTGCAATAATACAGGGTACAGCAGTTGACAGTCAATAGTTTACATTATCGAGAAAATCAGTCAAAGATTACAGCTTTCATCGAAAAGACGATAACTATTCAGAATGAAGATTGCAGCATTTCAAAGCACATCATGTTTCCACAAGACACACTTTGGGGGGAAAATGTTATCCCGCCTTTTGGCAAGGCCGTGACACCAAGAACTTGACTAGAAACCAATGACTGTTCTTCTTAGAGATCGGTTATACGCAAGTTCACCATGGATATTGGTGAATTTTGTCCGAGTCCAGATCGAGCTACAATCGACAAGACACGACGAGGGAAGCCATAAAAGTCAACGTTCCAAATTTCAAGTCAATCTGAGTTCATATACTCAAGCTACGATCGATGCAAGATTGGACGAAAACCAGCCACTGTTCGAATCGATCGAGTTCGAATCCATCAGGGAAGCTTACTTCGACTCGATCAGCTCCGCATCGATCACCAGGGCCTACTTCAACTCGATCAGCTCCGCATCGATCACCAGGGCCTACTTCGACTCGATCAGCTCCGCGTTCATCACCAGAGTCTACTTCGCATCCATCGCCTGAAGAGCTTTGTTCGAATCCATCAAGCTTCTATAGTTCGAATCGATCGAGTTCGAATCCATCAGGGAAAGCTCTGTTCGACTCGATCGGTCAATGTCCACTTCGTATCGATTCGCATCCATCAGGAAGCAACAGTTCGACTCGATCATCCAATGCCCACTTCGTATCCATCCGAAAACTCCTACTTCGTATCCATCGGCAACAAACACTTTCATCTGTTTCGCATCGCTCAATCTCAAAAGCTCTCTTCGTATCGATCGCTCACCAATCGATATGAAATGCACGCCTCCCATCGATGCGAAGCAAAGCACAATAGTCGATACGAATCAAGAAGCCTTCATCGATACGAACTATGCAGCCTTCATCGATATGAACTATGCAACCTTCATCGATGCGAACAAGCCAAAGTCCATCGATTCGAAATAGACTGTTTCCATCGATTTAAACTGGGTATGCTACAGATCGATGCAAAGGACGCGCGCCACGTCAACCTGCTAGCACATGCCACCATCGATTTGAAGTCATCGAGTCGAAATGATCGATACGAATGAAACAGCCTGCCGAATATCACCATTTCGTATCGATTATATCTCCTAATCTACAAGTCCAAATGCTATGAAATTTTTACAAAAGCTTACGTGCATGCTAAAGAATGTCCACGCCAAATTTCGACTCCATTAAACACAATCTTGATCGATATGAAATCCATTCGTATCGATCACGGATCGGACCAAAACTTCACGGGCTTGGTCATGCGGGCCTACTCACATGCCAGAAGGAGTCTCCCGAGATCTGAGCGAAATATCAGCCTCCTACAACTATAAATAAAGCCCCAGGGCATAGAAAAAGGGGATCTTCTTCTTCTTTGAATTCTCCAACGCCCAGACTCTGCCGGATCCAGTTCTAAACTCCATTGCTGCTGCCACTAACGAATTTCACTGCTGTAAATCATTATTATCTGTTGTAACTCGCTAAAATCAATTGTAATCATCAAAGAAACATCAATAAAGCAATCAACTTCATAGTGGACGTAGGCAATATGCCGAACCACTCTAAATTCTTGTGTTTCTGTGCGTTCTTATTTCTTTCATTATCTGTTTTTGGAGTTTTTGTTAGATAATCCTCCTTTTCCATTTAATTTCTTCATTTTATCTCTTCAAAAACTTCCGAGGTGTGTTGTGCCTAATTTTGGTACAAACACCTTCCTTTTCATCGTTATTATTTGATTTTTTTCTTGCTTATATTGCATATATATTAATTCTTCTCTAATACCTTTATTATTATCACATTCACAATTCTTTTATTAATCCTTAGGGATTTCTGCATTTTAATACATTGGAATTACATCTCTCCCATAAGGAAATGTTAACATTGTAAATTTCTATGTCTTATCCAAAAGGAGAATTTGTGTTAGGTTTAGAATTACAAGAAATTATCCTTTTCATAGTTATTGAAATAGACAGTACAAAAAACGATAAATATCTCTATTTTATACATCTCTTTCTTTTAGGTGTATTCGTTGTTATTTCAAACGATACACTTTTATTTAAGAAACTTTATAATCTACAGAAATTTACATTGCAACCACCTATATTCCTATGAATTAAGATACTACTTAAATATCTACAATTTTATCGATAACTCTAAGTTACATTTTACTTGCATAAGTCATTTAAATCTACAAATCTGGAACTACACATAATTTATCAAATTTAGGTACTACTGCTACCCAATAGTTTCCAGATTCACATATATGCCATATATAATTCAAGTTACCAATCGCAGAATATGTAGGAATGGTTTATAAATTCATTGCACATATAAAAGTTTAGCCTACAACTCTTATTTACAATTCAGGCATACAAGAATAGGTTTACAACGATATAAATCCAATATTATATAGAAATATATAATTTTCCACTCACCTTCTAGCTTCCCAAATCTTGTAGATCTAATTCATGCTATTTCAGTTTGACTCCCTTTTCTTCCTATTTGAATACATACATCGCGAGTGTACATATAACTACTAGAAATCTAGATCGGAGAAGAGATTTGGATTTTAATTTAAATTCTAGATCTGGATTTATGATTTATCTTGGCTTTGAAGATTTGATTGAACCCTATTCTTCTTCTCAATCATCCTCTACTATTCTCCACTTGTATATAAGTATATAAACTATAACTATTTTTAAGAATTAAGAATTTTATAGAGAAGAGAAAAAAGCGGAGCTCTAACATCGCTTTGAAAATATGAGAAGAAAAGTAAGGAGTTATGTCCATATTTATACGGGTTCGAATCGATGTCAGCCATTAGATTAAATTATTTTAAATTTGGATCGCTCGACCACGTGACAATTTCATAGTCGACATACCCACCGGTCGACCACCGTCCCCCAACAGTCGACCGTTAGGTATCGACCGGTCAAAAATAGGGGTTGATCGGTTTGTGTTATTTACGTTAATTAATTATTGAGGTGTTATTTTGTAAATTTTATTCCTTTTTCAATCATCCGAAACTATTTTTTTTCCACGTTTGTATTTACTTAAACCCTAAACAACCGTTACTGTTAATCAACATTAATTAATTTTTTAATCACTTTTTATTTCCTTAATTACATATTTAATTACTTTCGACTAGGATTATTCAAACGCTGATAACTTTTTCGTTTGAACTCCGAATGAAAAACCTTATATATGAAAATTGATCAGAAAATTGCCATAAACCCATTGGTGCAAGTTTCGTAGCCAAATCATGAGGTTTGTGAAAATTTTATTTTTCAGTTGTTTATTAATTAATTTTTAAGATTAATTATCGTTAAAATTATGAGATATTACATGTATGCTCCACCTCATCCTTCGGGTATACCAAGATGTCACCAATGAACACCAACACATATCATCTAGCTTGTCTTGGAAAATTCTATTCATTAAGTCTGCAAAGAACATAGGCACATTGGTTAGTCCAAATGGCATTACTAACCATCATATGAACCGTACCTCATTCTGGACACAGCGAAAGGAACGCTTTCCTTCACCACTCTCGGCTGATGGAATCCTGTAGCCAAGTCTAGCTGGGAAAATACCCCAGCTCCCTTCAACTATTCAAATAAGTCATCAATTCTCGGCAAAGGATACATATTCTTCACTCTACTTTCATTCATCTTTTTATAGTCTATGCACAGCCTTAAAGACCCATTGGATTTCTTCACAAATACCATCGCGGTACCCCAAGGTGAGCTACTTGGTCTCATGAAGCTTTTGCTTTCTAACTCTACCAATTGCTTCTCCAACTCCTCTATCTCCTTTCAAGGCATTCTACTTAAGGGTCGACTAAATGGTTTGGTTCCTAGTAAGAGCTCTATACAAAACTCTACTTCCCTATGTTGTGGAACCCCGAAATTGGTTCGAACACATTAACAAACTCTTGCACCACTCCTAGTTATTCCTTCTTCGAGGATAAAGAAAAAAAAGACACCTTTGCACCTAGCTCTAGACACCTCCAAAACTACAAATACTCTTTCGTTTTGGTCTGGGTGACTCAAAGTTAATATTCTTTCGTCGTAGTGTATTCTAGCGCACTAACGCTCCAACCAGTTCATCTGCAAAATAACTGTAAAACCCATGATTTCAAACACATAGGGATCATATCAAAACTTACACATACCTAACTCAATCTCTAAGTTAGTGCATCTTAATCCAAGAGTGGCATATTCTCCTATCAGATTTACTACATGTATGGAAGTGACTAAATAGGTAATCTATAATCTCAGTCTATCAACCAAGTCTTTAGCTATAAATGAGTGTGTGGCATCAATACCAAAAAGTACTCTAAGTGAAATACCAAAAACCAAAGCCATATCTTCTAAGACTTTTCCCTTTTCTTTCTCTTTAGTAGATAGTCCTTTCCTTGGTCCCTCCAAAACATAAACTTGCGCTTTAAGCTCTGGCCAATCTCTCTTCAGATGTCTCATCTTATCACACTTGAAGTACTTCACCCTTTCAAGGTTCTTTGGCTTTGGGCACTTTATTGCATAGTGTCCCTTTTGTCCATAGTTAAAACAAGCAACCTCTACAGCAGATACCTCTCCACTTTTTCCCTTTATCACTCACTTCTTGCCTTTAGTATATGGGGTAAACTTCTTCTTTTGCTCTACTCTGGGCCTTGTCTCCACTCTCCTCTGCTCCTAGTACATACCATCACATAATCTGGCCATGTCAACTACGAATTTAAAAGGAGATGCTAAGTGAGCCATCACCTTATGGTCAAGACCCTGCTTCTAACCTCCAATGAACTCCTCATTCTTCTTTATTGGAGTATTAATGATCTCCCTTCCATACTTAGCAAAAGAATCAAACTTCTAGATGTACCCCTCCATTGTAAGGTCACCCTATTTCAGATCAATGAACTCCCACAGTAGCACACTTTACCGAGACTCTGATATGAACTAGACTTCAAACCTTTCTTTAAACTGCTTATAGGTAATCTCCTCCTCTAGGGTCTCAGCAATTACTATCTCTCACCAGTCTAGTGTGTCTTCTTGCAATTGTCTTAATGCCAACTTTTCTTCTGTATGTAGTTTAGCCCCAAGTCTCCAGTTATGCGCTCACAAATACTTAGCCAATTCATTACTTCAACTGTGAGCTCCTTCCCCGTAAATGTCATCCCTTCCAAATTTCTATAGTCTTTGTTCATCTTTGGAAAGTTCTCTCTTACTGTCGTAAGTCTTGGCTCAACGGCCTTTGGTGTAGCTTTTGTTATCATTTGAACCATGAACTGCCTAAACAAGATATTTACATCCATGCCCACCATATTTTCTGGCTGCACGACTTCCTCCCTGGATGCTCTTGGGATTTCTCCCTCATTCCCTCCATTAGTCTGTGTATGTTTAGCCTCCCTTCTTACACCAGACCATCCCATCATAATTCACCCACTTCTCAAATTAATTTTTCCTTTTCTGTTAAGCAAGTCTTCATTAGGAACAGAAAGACATGAAGCGAAACAACATTAGAAGGGTTGACATTGAAGCAACTGGGCCAACCCATAGTGGAAGAAATGAGTGAATTTCAATTTTTTTTACCATTTTCGATCTTTAATGGACCTATGAAGTCTAAATTTCATTTAGAACTTTTCTAAATTTGATTCAAATAAAATATTGTATTCTATTTAAAATAGTTAAACGGAAGTTTAAATAAATTTAATTTCAAATGTATAGTGTATCAAATACACCTAACATTTATTTATAAATGTTAATGCATAGGGAAAGAAACCTTTTATTTCTTTCCCTAAAAAAAGAATTAATAGAGAGCATTAATTGTATTAAATTGAGAGAGAAAACTTTCATTTTCTCTCTTTAATTTGAATTGATTGATTCATTAAATGTCATTATTAATAATTTATTCATGGTAATATTTATTACTATGTCCATATGTATTCTAACTGTACAATTTGTAGTTTGAGATTAATTAAATTTAATTTAATTTATTTATACAAGTATACATGTATATATATATATATATATATATATGATGTATCATATATACATACATACATATATGTATGTATGTACATGTGTAACATCATAATCCGTGAAGGGTATAATGTGCCCGTATATAGATGTTGGGATTTACATTGCAACAGACATGTTAACTCATTTTATGTGTACTGTAATTTATCCAAATATGTGCTTGTATAATATGTCAAAAAATACTAATGTGTGTATGTGTGTATAAATAATTTATTGAATATAATAGTTTCTACCATAACAAATTAATGTAAAATAATTATCTGGTAATAATACAAGTTTTTAAATTTTAGAAAATCTGGAAACACATTTTAGACTTAAGATTAATTTATGGAATTTTTTTACAATTAAAATAATATTTATTATTAAATAATTGATAATAGCCCGTAATCAAATTAATACTTAAAAGTAGGAATTCAAGTTGAAAAATTCTAAAAAAATTTGAAAGGTATCAAAGGCATATTTGGGCTTAGAAAAAATTTCTCGAATTTTCTCAGCTGAAATTATATTTTTAACTAATAATTAATTTCATTTTGAAAATAAATTAATTCAAAAAATTTAGTAATTTGAGTTATAAAAATCTATAACATTTCTAAAGGTTCCAGATACATATTTTAGCCTTAACAAAAATTTCTAGAATTTTTTCAATTGAAATTATATTTTTAATTAAATAATTGATTGCAGGCTGAAAGTTAATTTAGTTTTTAAAAATAATAAATTAAGTATAAAAAATCTTGAAATTTTACTATAATTTTATTACATGGTGTAGCAAATAGAAAAAATATAAAAATAAAATTTTGAACCATTAATTATTTTATTCATAATAAACATTTCACAAAATTATTAAATAATAATAAAATATGTATAATAATATTTAATAAAATATTTTTATATTTTATGATTCATCATAGGTACCAATCATCATAAAATATTTTTAGATTAAATATATATAATATATAAACACATATACAATTATACATATTCATAATTTGAAGATCTGTACACATTAATATATATATATATATATATATATCAAAATTAAAACATTTTTTTAGAAAATTAATTCAACAATAAATCAATAAACAAAATATTATAACAAGCACATAACCAATCTAATTGTAACAAACATATGTATCCACAAAAATATCACCTAATCTAAACAATAAACAGATCTAAATACAAACAGAGGATTTGTATGTAAATCAACTTTTATATGATAAACTTAAAATCAAAACAATGATAATATATAAAAGTGCACCTCCTAACGAAGCCTTTGAGTCCACGTTGAATAATGATTTCTCTTCTAAGAACCATTCACAATCTGTCATATTGCTAATCTAGGATTGGAGATCTTCTACCACAAATTAGTATTTTTAATTTTTAATTGGATTTGAGAATTTTAGTAATGATTTTAGAGGAAAGTTGTTTCCATTAAAATGAGAAAGATGAAGAAGAAAGTGGCGGCTCAAAAATGATTTAGCTTGTAATTAGGGTTTTGAGATCGGCTTTTATATGGATAGGACAAGAGAGCAAACAATGATCTCAACCACACATCTCAAAACCTAATCACACATGTTGTAGCTACCTCCTATCTTTCTCCAAACCAACACATATCCTCTCCAAATCTTATGGGTTGTGAGCCCATTTAACCCAAATTAAATATGTACAATCATATTTAACATATTTTGTTATCGATATCTCATATTAATCAATATATTCATAACTTTTATAAATATATGCAACAATTTTATTTCTCAAATCACATTCAAATTAATAATTAATATTTCATAACTATTAATTTATTTAATTAATTTATAACAATTATAAAATAATTAAATTGTTTAGTCTAAAGAGAATTCATCATTTTGGTTGTGTGACACTTGGGTGTAAATTCGGTCAGCGGTTAACGTCAAACTATTCGAACGCTAACGTTCACGCTTCACTTAGCAGGTGGTGTGAAATTATAGCCAAATTTATTGCTTACTCATTTTCGAAAAAAATCTCATTTTAATTTAATAAGCGTCACCCAATTGTGAAATTATTTACACCAATTCTCTTCATCAAAACTATATCACTTTGGACTTGCTGAATTTGGTAATGGTCAAAATTTCAGCATCACCCACATTCATCTCTATAATCCAAACACAAAGTCCTTGATTCAAATTTAACAATTATTATCAACCAAACTACTCTGGCCAGAGATTTTGATTTTGGGTTGACTTGAGTTGACCGTGATACTAACCTCATATAACCGAGGAGACGAATCCTCTCTTGAATAATGCTTCACTTCCAATACTTGCACTCGACCCAACCAAAGTCACTCGATGGACGCTATGCCATGATTTGACTATAATCAAAGGGGAGATTTCATATTGAAGATTCACAGTATTCTCAAGTCTAAAGAACTGTGTAGATTAGTCACATCGATATTTTCTGTTTGACCTTGGTTATATTAACCAATAGAAAACTACCAAGTGAGTCGTTCCATAGTTATCTAATAATATTAGTATGTAACCTCTAGGTGCCCCAGCAGTCATGAGTCATACATTGCCCAACATTTGGAGAGCATTACTTACTTTAGTCTCAATGGATACATCGATATCCGATCTCGATGCATCTTGACTAGGAATATTTAAAAAGATATATTTGTTTCATTGTGATAAATTACTCACGGTTGCAGCACTTTGTAACTACTATTACAAAACATACCATTTATGGATTTTCTATTAAATATTCTTTTAATTAAATTAATTAATAATATAACCACATTATATCAAGTATATAATAGAAAGAATACACTTTTATTTCGAATAAGATTGGTCAACTAGTTAGATATATGTAACAAATTACATAATTGCCCCTAGAGCATACTCCTAAATCTGTTAATCTCCCACTCACACTTGGGGTCAATTATGGAATCTTATTCCAACTTCTCTAATCGATTTTATCAAAACCAACTGGGTCAATCCTTTGTGAATGGGTATGCTATTTTTTTTCAATTATCTACTTTGTCAGTCAACTCTCTCTGACTATGATAAACTGTTTTATCATGTGGAATAATTCCGACTATGTCTCTCGACTTCTAGTAAGCTCTAAGTTCTGTTACGAACTATATCGCGACATTGTTATCATATAACAATGTTATGAGATTCTCAACATTTGGAATCGACTTAGATATAAATTTATGCACTTATATATTTATATACATTGTTTTTATTGCAATGCTATTCAAGACGATGTACTTAGCCTTTTTCATTGAACTAGCCACGATCTTTCATTTGGAACATTTCCAACTTAAAGATTCTTAACTTGGATTTATTATTAACATATTATACTCAATATCACTTATGATTTTTGAGTCCGAAAACTCCTTTATAAGGAGCTTTTGTTTCTATAAACAATTCCCTAGTATTTCATAAATACACGAGAACACCTCAAACAACCATTTAGTGATATCGATTTGGATTTGATATTTGCTTCATGTATCAAATACATAAACAAATCACGATATCGTAACCAACATAACATGTAAGATAATTCCTATTTCCAATGCATAAGGAACTTACATGTTTCGTATTAAACAATTTAATAAGGTGTATTTACATATCGATTTGGGACATTTTCAATATCTTTTATACTCACTATAAAAGACATCATTTATAGTCCAAAGTTGGGTATTAAAACAACTAAGGTTGATTTCAACACAAGTACACCATTAAAATCAACGATGTGTTGTTTACTTACATTTTAAAAATATCAATGTACCTTTTAACGTCCTTTCTTAAGAACATACGCTTCATCTGCACTTTGATTGAAAATCAAACTATATGATTTCTACCAAAATACTATTCAATCTTGATGCTTATAAAATAATACTTTCATATCATTTCTTGGATCATATCCAAAGACTCACAAATTCAATATCACTCTCACTGACTTCGAGTCATTTTTGCTTTATATGTGTAAACAGCTTACTCTAAATCGTTATTTGGAATTTTCTGTTTCAATACATATGTACCAAAATACTAAGTCTTATCAAGCGATAAATTAGTGAGTAAATCTGAATTAACTTGAGCATGTTGAATACCAAATTTATTATGCTAATTTCAACAATTGAAATTTGTGATATTATTCTTATCAACATTGCTCATTTAATTCCATTTGCATTAGTCTTTCTCATAAAGGCACAATCTCGGCCGATGAATCACATCCCTTCGGTTACGACCACCAAAATCATATTTTGATAGCGTACTTGGAATTCTTTTGGATTTCCACATCATACCATATAGAGTCAACACTCTTAATGGTTTAATTAAACAACCGTGGATCATATAATTTCGACATTCATAAGAAACTTGTGATAACCCGGATTTTGAACTATCTGTTAATTTGATAATTAACTGATTGTTACTATTAAGATACTGATTTTATCTAGTTAAATAAATCAATACTAATATCTAGATGTATATTATTAATAGATACATACAAAACCCTATAAAGTTGAAATTATAAGTTTACAAGAATATGAGTGTATATATATATTGTGATTTGAACATGGGTTTGAATTCAATGTAATAAATTTTTCAAAAGTTATTCAAAGTTAATTATGTATTTTAAAACTCTAAAGATAAATATTTATTCATTTAAAAATATGATAGTTAAAATAAGATTTAAAAAAGGATTTATTGTGCATTCTTTTAAAATTTACTTAAATTAAAATGGGTTGTAAATATATAGAAAGGTTTGAATCATATGATACATAATTTGTATAAACATAAGAAAAGTTTTAAATAAAGAATTAATACTCCTTCTTTTAAATTACATATGAATAAAAATAATTTAAAATATGTATAGATTTAAAAACATAAATATATATAAATATTAAATTTAATAGGAAAATATGATAAAATTTTATATAAAAACATAGGTTCTTACAATTTAACAAATGTAAGGCAATTATAACATGCAATTTACAAGTGTATATAAATTAAACAAGTGTCACAATCTAATTTACTTTATTTTTATTTTTCATTAAGACAAGGCTAAATATACTTATAATCTTTTCTTCTCAATCCTTTTCTATCTTAATTTCAAAGTTAAGAAATGAGTAGCCGGACAACAATATACAAACCAGAGACAAATTCAAACAGCAAAAATTCATTTCAGTTTTAAAAGCAAGATTCCATCTTCAAATAAAATCAAGCAAATTCAAAATTCAAGCCAAAGAAAAAAATGTGCAAATCAATTCAAACAAGTACAGATTCCACTCTATTGCCAGAAGATTAACTCAACAACAAAGTGCAATACCAGATCAAACTAAAGTAAATTCCAGATTAAAGCAGAACTTTCAGGTTCTCTGTTCCATTTAAGGTGAGTAAACTTCTGATTTACCCAGTTTTACCTGTTGTTGTAAGTATGCCTGAAATGATGTTGAAATCCTTTGCATGTAAACAAATCTGTGTGCATGTGTATATTTTCCTGGGCATGTTTATATACAGGGTCATTCATCCCTGTTTATTCTTAGTTTCAGGTTTACAGAGTAAACCCATGTTTGAATCCAAATCTCCCTCTCTCAGTTTTCTCTAAGAATTGAAATCTAAACAAAATAAATTGTTGTTTAAACATGCATTATGTTTTAAAAAAAAATAAAAAAATAAAAATATCAAAGCAAAGTTCAAATTCAAGTTCAATTAAAAGTAAATCAAGAGGTTCTCTGTTCTAAGTTTTAACAGTGAGCAAACTAACCCATTAAAAACCTGAATTTGTTCTATATATCTTGATGAATACTTGAAATTGGCTGTGAATAATGTTGTATAGATTTAAATATATCTGCATCTCTATATATATGTGTAGATAGGAGTGTGCATGTCTGATATACAGGAATTGTTGTTTCTGGTTAATAATAGTTTTCGAAAACTGGTTTTAAAAATCAAATTCTTCCTCTCTAATTCTTGTTAGGCTTTAGGATCTAAACGAAACTTGTGTGTATGATCAAGATCTAAGTCTAAAAAAATATTTTTGAGAAGAATTAGTTTGAGTTTATCTGGAAATCTTAAATACAGAGAAAACTTCAAAGGCATGTTAAGTTCGAATGTTAAATTTTCTTGATTCACCTGTACCATTCATCACGTCTTTGAAAATCACGAATTTTAAAAGTAAATTCAGTATTTTTAGTAAAGTATTGATTTAGGAATTAGTGGTTGAACTGAGATGGGTTTTTGGTCGAATTCTGGCGATCAGAATACTTTCTGGGGTCGGGGTTGTGCTCGAAGGTGGAGGAGGATCTGAAGATCTCGGTAAAATTTGTACGGCAATTTTATCATTGCCCTGGTGATCGGAAATGATGGTTGTAGGGTTTAAGTGGCGTATCGTTTCGTGTCGATTTTTGGGGTTCGTGGGTCATCTGGGGATCATCGAAGGGAATCGCGAGTGGGGGAATGGTAGCGGGAGGAAGTGCCGCAGCTTCGGTGAAGATGGCCGGTGTTTTCGAGAACGGAGGTGATGGGGAGAGGTGAAGTTCTGGCCCTGGTTATGCTGCTTGGTCGAGATTTTTATCTCGATTTCGTCTCGGTGGGTTTTTGTGAAAACTGTGTACGTTTTCGTGTTCGAGGGAGCTCGTGGAGTCGTGGAGCATCGTCGCGACGATCGTCAGAGGACGGTGGCGTTGGGACATGTGCACGTGCACGTTCGGTTAGAGGTCGAACGATTGTTTGGGGAAGAAGATGGTGGCTCGGAGGCAAACTCGGGAAAATTGGTGAAATACTCGAAGCAAGGGGGATGTGGGATAACTCGGGTCAGGCTCGGTTAAAATAAGAATTTGCTCGGGTCTGGAGATTAGATAAAACAGTTTTAAAAACTTTAAACTAAATTAAGTTTAATTACGTAAGGCAATTTATTACTTAAAGATAATTACTGAATGAAATTAATTAAGTGCTAATTAATTAATGCGATTAATTAAGGATGATTAATGAATGTGATTAATTTAAGATTAATTATTGAATATGATTAATTTAAGGTAAGTAATTATGGTATAATCAATTAATGAGTGTAATTAAGGGTTAATTAATGATTAAAGAATAATTAATTTATGTAATTAATTAGAGAATTAATTACTTAATGCAATGATTAATTAATTAATGTAATTAACTAAAGGATTAGTTAATTAATGAAAGTAATTAAGATTACTTAAGGTAAGTAATTAAATGATAGTTAATTAAATTTAGTAATTAAAGGTTATTAATTAATGTAATTAATTAAAGAATAATTAAGTAATTAAAGGTTAATTAATTAATGTAAGTAATTAAGAGTTAATTAATTAATGAGTTAAATTAAATTAATTATTAATTATGTGAAATTAATCTTGTTTATGGATGATTAAATTATATTGAATACCTTTGATTATTATTTAACTCTGGCATGTACTTTGTAATGTTCTGTGATATGAAATGTTTTTGTTTGAACTATGATAAATATGAGTTATTTATCTATAATGGAATTGTTTGGAAATACGACATTATGAAGTTAAATTGAATTGTTGAAAAGTAAAACAACTTGTCTTAGGAAGATGATATTTAATTCGAAGAGACGGGATCGGATATTAGCGATATCCGGAACCACTTCGATTAGAAATCTATAATTCTTTATAGATTGATATGTGAAATAAATGGGCTGGATTGGGATAATATGGACCATTTAAACTAAGTTGGATACTTTGATATTGTTTTGTGAAATAAGTGTTGACTATATAAGTTGTTTACTTGTAGTAAGGTACGAGTTACCCCGGGTTTATATAAGTTCTATGAATTGAAATTTCATGTTAGATGAGTTTACTCACGCTGGTTTCCAGCCTGACCCGGGTGTTACTTTGTGGTAATGCTCGGGTCAGACCGAGTATTACAGATTTCCAGGTAAGGACGTTCTGGAGCTCAAGAGGCGAGCTGAATGGCAGGAACGTATGGAGTGTATTCCGCTGAGCATATTACTGATGTTTATCTGAGACATGTTAATTCTAACTGTCTAGTATAATTGTAAATGGTTGTAACTCTGATGTATTAAAAATGTAATTGACAAATACAGTTTTCTTTGTATAACTGATATTATTATTTGATATTGTATTTTGATCCGCTGCGAATGTGAGAATCTATGTCTTGTTCTGTTTCTTTCTTCTATCTCTTTTCTTTTCTCCTAACTATCTGGAATTTTCGGGTTCGAAAATTCCGGGTCGTTACAGTTGGTATCAGAGCTAAAGGTTAAGCGAGAACCTTGGCTCTGTTGGGATTACTCGTTAAGGATAGGGTCAATGGTACCCTAGAACGAGTTGAGTGTATATATATATATATATGAGAGCGTAATTGTTATTTTCTTATATAAGGATTTTAAATGATTTTATATAAGAATATATTTTGATATATAAAATGATATTTCTTTCTGTTAAATATTAAGGTAATTGGTTGTTAAAATATTGGAATTAAATTAAGTGGTAATAGAAATAAAGCCAAATTAAAATTGAATGAAGATAAGTTTGAAATGAATTCAAACTAAAAATTAAAATCTTGAATTTGTAGAAATGTTATCAAGAATAAAGGTAATAATGAATTGGTTTCTAGATATGATAATTATTATCATAAATGGTAATTGTGTTTAATAATGAATGTTGTTGATGATTTAGCAAAATGAAATGTTTAGGGAAGTAAACATTTAAGTGAGTATAACTTATAAATTGGAATTGAAGAGAATTTAAAATTGTGAAATTTTAAATCTAAATCCAGAAAACTTGAAATTGTTTTAAAGAAGTTGACCGGATTAAGTAAATTTAACTTGAAGGAAGTTAAATAAGTTGAATAAATAACTTGAATTGGAAATTTCAAGATGAAATTTAAATTTAACTTGGGTAGTTAAATGGTTAATTTAAATGGGAGTTATGAGTGATCTCAAAATGGGTTTGAGATCTGGAAATTGAAAATGGATAGTAAATTAGAATCTGAAGATTAAATTGTTTTTGAATTCTTATTTGAACTTTGTAATAAGTTAAGTAAAGATAATTTTAAAATTGAATTTTGAAATTTGAATTCAGAATTAAAAGGTTTAAAGATTTAATTTGTTAAAATAAAAAAATAAAGGTTGAATTAATTTAAAAGTGAAGGAATTGTGATTTAAGGAATTAAATCAATATTTAAAAATTTTAACTCGAATTTATATAATTCGAGATAGTTTAAAATTGAGATTTAAATTGAATTAGTTCAAACTGAATTTGATTTGAATAAATGGGAATTGTGATTTAAGATAAATAAGTTTAAAATTCAAATGGAAAATTTGAATTGAATTAATTTAAAATAAAAATTGAAGATTGAATGAGTTCAAAAAATTCAAATGGGAATTGGGATTAATTCATATAGAAATTGAAATGATTTGAAATTTAAGTGGATTCAATTTGAAATTAGTTTGAATAATTTGAAATTGTAATTAAAATGAATATGTTTAAAATCAAATGGAATTTGATTTGAATTTGGAAAGGAATTAAGGTTAATTCAACTTGAATTGGGAAATTAAACAGTTTGGCTCTGGATTGTTTTCAAAATAAATGGTTTTAATACAAATATATTTTTCCAAACTATTTACTATGCAATCTTTCTTCTTAAAACCCCAAACTATTTTATACTTATTTTACAATTATTTAGGAACTATTTAACTATTTTGAAACTGTTTTATAAACTAATTATTATTTTTCAGTTACTTATATCTAATCACTATTTTAAAAACTATTTTGCAATTATCTAACTATTTTATACCTACTTAACTATTTTACAGCTATTTTACAAACTAATAACTATTTTTCAACTACTTATCTACTTTAAACTTTTTCAAGCTATTTTTAAATTTAAATTGGTCAGAGTTCAAACTGTTTGTAATTGAAGTAATAACTCAATTGGAAATGGAAGCAATTGAGAATTAGTGAATGGAATTAAAGGAAATGTGAATAGAAAAGAGAATTGATTTGGCTAATAACCAATAAAGATAAATACGTAGGATATATGTATATTATTCTATTCGCATAATGATTTGATCCAGATTCGAACACATAATTTCGAGATAGTATTATCGATCCGAGTTGGGATTTTTCGCTCGATTTTCGACGGCGAACCTGGATATGAATTATTGATTGGTTCTGGATATTCTCTATCATAGTTGTGACTATGCAAGGAGAATGACGGTTTCTGATCAAGAAATCAGATCTGAGTCCGCACTAGGAAGTCGAGTGGACGATACTAGTTCGGAAGTGAAATTGTGTGATCGATTGAGCGATCAGATTGATATTGTGTACGGATGATATGTGTACATCGTACGGATTTGAATGAAATTGATATTGAAGATTTGTGGATAAGAATTGTAAAATGGTTTTTGAAAAGAAATATGGTTAATAACTTTATAAAAGATTTATCAAATGTGAATATTTGATTTAGAATAAAATAAAGTTATATATCCTTGTTATATAAGGTAAATCTTCCCTTGTTGAATCTATTGCTAAAAGAAAAGGGTTTTGAAATATTTGAAGTATAAAAGAGGTTTTATACAAAGTTGAAATGATCCAAAGATTTTAAAAGTTATATATATCTATATCTATATATATATATAAAGGATCTTATGAGAATGATTTTGGAAAAGGTTTTGGGAACCTATGAATTTGGGAAAGGCTTTTGATTTTTGGGGAAATCAATTTTGGATTTTGAAAAGCCTAGTTTGAGAATTATCGATTTTGGTAATCGATTTTGTGTAAAGGAGATTTTGATAAATCATAAAGGGTATGATTTGAAGATACTATAAGTATATAGTATAAAGTGTTTTGAGAATAGCTCTGGGGAAAAAGGCGCTTCCTTGAAATGAACTTCTCAGGAGTACCACTGGGTGGTACTGCCTTGAGCCCCAAGGGGGGTTTCTAAAGTTGATCCTGTGAGGAGTCCGGACAAAACTAGTTCCTGAGGATTATTTGTGTAGCGAAAGTCGAGGGGCTGGTGCCCACAGAGGCATTTGAGTTATGCTGTGACAACAATTTAACTCAATGTCACTGCGATCTACTGCAGACCATAGCGAAAGTCATGTGTGCCGCTGAGAGCCAACTGTCTACGTTTGATTTTATATCGGTAGACTGTGACACTATGGTAACATAGCGAAAGTCGTTTGTGCTGCTGAGAGCCAACAGTCTGCGTTTGATTTTATATCGGTAGACTGCGACCTATGTGGAGGAGTTTCATTTTGACAGCGAAATCGTGTGTGCCGTTGAGAGCCAACAGTTACATGGACTTTTGCTGCGACGGCAACGTAACCCTGGATGTAACTGCGATCTGTTGTGGGTTCCATGCTGTCATCAGTTACATGGACTTTTGCTGCGATGGCAACATAACCCGTGATGTAACTGTGACCATGGATGGGGGTGATGATTTCCAGAGCATTCTCACCAAAGATATTTCCTCTATTTTCAAAACTGTTTTCTATATTTTCATAAATTATTTTCCAAGTATTTTCACTTGGTGTTGAAAACGGGTTTACCAAGTACTGATAGATTTTCAGTCCTACGCCTGATCAACGTATGACCGAATTTCTATGAGAACAAGGATGGATTTGTTGAAACACCGAGTTATAAAAAATAAAAAAAAATATTTTTATAAAAACTAATTTAGTAATATTATATATAGATTTTAAAAGTATTATAAAAGTGTTCAAAGAGTAATTTAACTGATATTAAGTATTTTAATAAAATTCTGGCTTCGTTCCTTTTCGGGGACGAAAAGATTTAAAGGGGGGAGGAATGTGATAACCCAGATTTTGAACTATTTGTTAATTTGATAATTAACTGATTGTTACTATTAAGATACTGATTTTATCTAGTTAAATAAATCAATACTAATATCTAGATGTATATTATTAATAGATACATACAAAACCCTATAAAGTTGAAATTATAAGTTTACAAGAATATGAGTGTATATATATATTGTGATTTGAACATGGGTTTGAATTCAATGTAATAAATTTTTCAAAAGTTATTCCAAGTTAATTATGTATTTTAAAACTCTAAAGATAAATATTTATTCATTTAAAAATATGATAGTTAAAATAAGATTTAACAAAGGATTTATTTTGCTTTCTTTTAAAATTTACTTAAATTAAAATGGGTTGTAAATATATAGAAAGGTTTGAATCATATGATACATAATTTGTATAAACATAAGAAAAGTTTTAAATAAAGAATTAATACTCCTTCTTTTAAATTACATATGAATAAAAATAATTTAAAATATGTATAGATTTAAAAACATACATATATATAAATATTAAATTTAATAGGAAAATATGATAAGATTTTATATAAAAACATAGGTTCTTACAATTTAACAAATGTAAGGCAATTATAACATGCAATTTACAAGTGTATATAAATTAAACAAGTGTCACAATCTAATTTACTTTATTTTTATTTTTCATTAAGACAAGGCTAAATATACTTATAATCTTTTCTTCTCAATCCTTTTCTATCTTAATTTCAAAGTTAAGAAATGAGTAGCCGGACAACAATATACAAACCAGAGACAAATTCAAACAGCAAAAATTCATTTCAGTTTTAAAAGCAAGATTCCATCTTCAAATAAAATCAAGCAAATTCAAAATTCAAGCCAAAGAAAAAAATGTGCAAATCAATTCAAACAAGTACAGATTCCACTCTATTGCCAGAAGATTAACTCAACAACAAAGTGCAATACCAGATCAAACTAAAGTAAATTCCAGATTAAAGCAGAACTTTCAGGTTCTCTGTTCCATTTAAGGTGAGTAAACTTCTGATTTACCCAGTTTTACCTGTTGTTGTAAGTATGCCTGAAATGATGTTGAAATCCTTTGCATGTAAACAAATCTGTGTGCATGTGTATATTTTCCTGGGCATGTTTATATACAGGGTCATTCATCCCTGTTTATTCTTAGTTTCAGGTTTACAGAGTAAACCCATGTTTGAATCCAAATCTCCCTCTCTCAGTTTTCTCTAAGAATTGAAATCTAAACAAAATAAATTGTTGTTTAAACATGCATTATGTTTTAAAAAAAAATAAAAAAATAAAAATATCAAAGCAAAGTTCAAATTCAAGTTCAATTAAAAGTAAATCAAGAGGTTCTCTGTTCTAAGTTTTAACAGTGAGCAAACTAACCCATTAAAAACCTGAATTTGTTCTATATATCTTGATGAATACTTGAAATTGGCTGTGAATAATGTTGTATAGATTTAAATATATCTGCATCTCTATATATATGTGTAGATAGGAGTGTGCATGTCTGATATACAGGAATTGTTGTTTCTGGTTAATAATAGGTTTCGAAAACTGGTTTTAAAAATCAAATTCTTCCTCTCTAATTCTTGTTAGGCTTTAGGATCTAAACGAAACTTGTGTGTATGATCAAGATCTAAGTCTAAAAAAATATTTTTGAGAAGAATTAGTTTGAGTTTATCTAGAAATCTTAAATACAGAGAAAACTTCAAAGGCATGTTAAGTTCGAATGTTAAATTTTCTTGATTCACCTGTACCATTCATCACGTCTTTGAAAATCACGAATTTTAAAAGTAAATTCAGTATTTTTAGTAAAGTATTGATTTAGGAATTAGTGGTTGAACTGAGATGGGTTTTTGGTCGAATTCTGGCGATCAGAATACTTTCTGGGGTCGGGGTTGTGCTCGAAGGTGGAGGAGGATCTGAAGATCTCGGTAAAATTTGTACGGCAATTTTATCATTGCCCTGGTGATCGGAAATGATGGTTGTAGGGTTTAAGTGGCGTATCGTTTCGTGTCGATGTTTGGGGTTCGTGGGTCATCTGGGGATCATCGAAGGGAATCGCGAGTGGGGGAATGGTAGCGGGAGGAAGTGCCGCAGCTTCGGTGAAGATGGCCGGTGTTTTCGAGAACGGAGGTGATGGGGAGAGGTGAAGTTCTGGCCCTGGTTATGCTGCTTGGTCGAGATTTTTATCTCGATTTCGTCTCGGTGGGTTTTTGTGAAAACTGTGTACGTTTTCGTGTTCGAGGGAGCTCGTGGAGTCGTGGAGCATCGTCACGACGATCGTCAGAGGATGGTGGCGTTGGGACATGTGCACGTGCACGTTCGGTTAGAGGTCGAACGATTGTTTGGGGAAGAAGATGGTGGCTCGGAGGCAAACTCGGGAAAATTGGTGAAATACTCGAAGCAAGGGGGATGTGGGATAACTCGGGTCAGGCTCGGTTAAACTAAGAATTTGCTCGGGTCTGGAGATTAGATAAAACAGTTTTAAAAACTTTAAACTAAATTAAGTTTAATTACGTAAGGCAATTTATTACTTAAAGATAATTACTGAATGAAATTAATTAAGGGCTAATTAATTAATGCGATTAATTAAGGATGATTAATGAATGTGATTAATTTAAGATTAATTATTGAATATGATTAATTTAAGGTAAGTAATTATGGTATAATCAATTAATGAGTGTAATTAAGGGTTAATTAATGATTAAAGAATAATTAATTTATGTAATTAATTAGAGAATTAATTACTTAATGCAATGATTAATTAATTAATGTAATTAACTAAAGGATTAGTTAATTAATGAAAGTAATTAAGATTACTTAAGGTAAGTAATTAAATGATAGTTAATTAAATTTAGTAATTAAAGGTTATTAATTAATGTAATTAATTAAAGAATAATTAAGTAATTAAAGGTTAATTAATTAATGTAAGTAATTAAGAGTTAATTAATTAATGAGTTAAATTAAATTAATTATTAATTATGTGAAATTAATCTTGTTTATGGATGATTAAATTATATTGAATACCTTTGATTATTATTTAACTCTGGCATGTACTTTGTAATGTTCTGTGATATGAAATGTTTTTGTTTGAACTATGATAAATATGAGTTATTATTTATCTATAATGGAATTGTTTGGAAATACGACATTATGAAGTTAAATTGAATTGTTGAAAAGTAAAACAACTTGTCTTAGGAAGATGATATTTAATTCGAAGAGACGGGATCGGATATTAGCGATATCCGGAACCACTTCGATTAGAAATCTATAATTCTTTATAGATTGATATGTGAAATAAATGGGCTGGATTGGGATAATATGGACCATTTAAACTAAGTTGGATACTTTGATATTGTTTTGTGAAATAAGTGTTGACTATATAAGTTGTTTACTTGTAGTAAGGTACGAGTTACCCCGGGTTTATATAAGTTCTATGAATTGAAATTTCATGTTAGATGAGTTTACTCACGCTGGTTTCCAGCCTGACCCGGGTGTTACTTTGTGGTAATGCTCGGGTCAGACCGAGTATTACAGATTTCCAGGTAAGGACGTTCTGGAGCTCAGGAGGCGAGCTGAATGGCAGGAACGTATGGAGTGTATTCCGCTGAGCATATTACTGATGTTTATCTGAGACATGTTAATTCTAACTGTCTAGTATAATTGTAAATGGTTGTAACTCTGATGTATTAAAAATGTAATTGACAAATACAGTTTTCTTTGTATAACTGATATTATTATTTGATATTGTATTTTGATCCGCTGCGAATGTGAGAATCTATGTCTTGTTCTGTTTCTTTCTTCTATCTCTTTTCTTTTCTCCTAACTATCTGGAATTTTCGGGTTCGAAAATTCCGGGTCGTTACAAAACTCATAGTTTCTCTTCGATGCACGAGAATACTTATTAGACATTCTAATGCTCTGTGTTCATTTAGGTTAGTTAATTTCATTTTATCTCATATAACAGTTCTATATATGGTTCGTATCCAATTCCATTTAACTACCAATAATTCCTCAAAGAAATTCCTTCACAATGAAGTTGGTATTTCTTGAAACAATAATTGTTTCTCAGTGTAAATAGAATAGGGATTCATAAATGCTTTATGAATTTCTTTATTTATAAAACTGATTTGGTTTTAATTTACAAAAATTATGTTCAAAACATAAATATGTCATTCAATGACAGTCCTTTCCAAATTTCTTTTGGGGAGATTCATACAAGATCCCTCATAAACAATTATTACGTGTAATCTTTCGACTTGCATAACTTACCAACTCCTTGGCCTAGGATATGTTGGAGTTCCCAATAAACCCTTATCTTGTAAGATTTTGTAAACTGTTATTCAGATGAAATAATATTAATCTTGTGTACTACTCTTAAGTATATTACCTTATAGAAAGAAACTAACTCAACTTCACTCACAATTAATCGTACATTGTCCAACAAAGTTTGATTACTCCTTATCGATGAATCATTATGTATCACATGAAGGAGATATTTTGAGATTGAATCTTTATTCATTTTAGGTACGTTTGGAACCTTTTTCAATATACTCACTCATTCGATCAAATCGAATCATTTCTATCGCATGTTATTTTTACTTCTGTTTTATATTCAATGAGTTTACCATAGACATACTACATGTGTATCAAATACACATGTTCATATCGATGATGACTCATCAGTGAATATGACGAAGTATGTGGAACCGCTTTGGTATTTATAGAATTACGATTGCATACATCTATATGTATCAATCTAAAGAGTTCATCAACTCTTATGATGCTCCCACTAAATGGGTGCACAATCCTTTATTGTTTGATAAATAGTTAATGAGTATCATATGATTCAAAATCATATAATAAAATTATTTTCTCAAAAAACAACGACTTAGTTTATAATTCTAGAATAACTGTAAGTAATATTAGATTGTATTTTCCAATGCATCACTTTTGTTATGAAAACAAATATCATATTATAGTTTTATTTCATAAGGAATATTCATAGAAATATAGCTATGTCTATTTGTTCAGTCAATAACCAAAAAGTCATTATTTCATAAATAATGTTCGGTATGTTTTACAAAAACAATTTTCGTAATTTGATGCAATCAATAAGTGCTATATGACATGCTCCCACTATTTCCACCATTACTATAATAGCGTACTAAATTCGGAGGTCCATCATTCACTTAATATAGATTTGTTTATTTCATATACTACAACTAGTTTACCGTGGAAAGTTCTTTGATCAAATATCTTGAATTCCAAGAAACAAATCTCATAGAAAATAATTTTCTATATGAACATTTCGAAATATAAATCATATTTCTCATTCCAATGTTAAGTATCAATCATTATTATTATAATTCTTATTTCCGTTGTTTCTTTATGAAGAAGAAATGACTATTCACTCTCTACATCCCAACTATACCTTAAATTACATTTCCTCTTATACATTCATTTTCTTTTCTAAATGGTCAAACCATTCAAAATAAAACCCTTACTACAATATCATAACAAACCGTTTACGAAAGCGCATTTGATCATCCTTAACATTTAAGGACATCAAATATGTTGCTCTTTGCATAAACTAATTAAATTGACATTTCAGGGATCAAATTCTTAGATTTATCTTATAGTTTTGGTCTTGTGCTACAATTTACACAATATGATCTTTTATATAATTAATCAAATTGAATACTCGATCTCATAGTATAGTTTATTGGCTTATTTCGAATGAACTATATTCATTGAAATATCGTACATTACAAACTATGATCATTCACCATATAATATTTATATGTGATGGTATATGGATCAAATATCCATCCATAGTCTTGTATTTATTTTAGAGTTCAAAACTTATAAAATGCAATACACTGTCTAAATTAAATAAACATGTAAGTGATCATTTTATGAATGTATTAAGTAGTTGTAAAAATTAGGCACTTGCATGGGTATAGAAAACATTAACATGCAATAGGAATTTAATAATGGGTATCATATTCCATTTGTCAACCTTCAATTTAGTTCATTTGTATATGTTAATTAATAAACGTTTTGTCAATCATATTAAATGCACAAATTAATCATTGTAGATAATTATAACATTATTTAGCATATGTTCTTACAATATTAGAAAGGTTAAACGTTACCATTTCATTTTTCTAATAAGGCTCTTAGTAGCATTTTATGCTTCACCAAATCCTAAGCGAAATATAAAAGTCTTTCATCTTCACTAGTGGGTGTTAGGACTTGTAACATCCTGAAATTTTCAGCCATTCGCATCCATACATATCGGATTTTAATTGCTCAAAATATCAGGTTGTTAATTTAAATTTGGCAAAACTCAGCATATACAATAAATAAATAATCACAGAATCACAGACATAGAGTAATATATAATAATGCAGCAAAAATAAAAGAATAGTAGTTCATGAAGCTACTATATATATAACATAGTTAAACAAGATACAACAGGAGTCTCGAATACATAGATGTCCCAATACAATAGTCAAATACAAGATCAGAATACATCACTGGAATCAACTGAATAACAGAAAACTGAATCGATATAGCTGGATCTCCAAGCGAAGCTCCAACTCCAAAGGTGAGTCTCGAACACTTAGCCACTCTGTCTAACCCGAGCGTAAAGCAAAATACAAAACACTCGAGTCAGGATTAACATTCTTATATCAATAAATCCAACTCAAGTGAAATATCAACTGAAATACAAGTAACTTAAAGGATGTTTGGGATAACCATCCTCTAAGGATCCGTTAAACTATCTACTATGTAGTAATACGCTATTATAATATGTCTATAGTAAAGTAAACTATCAAAATAGTGTTAAGGCTTTACATTTTCCACCTTAACACATTTTATATATTCCCATAGTCTATACAGTACCGTAATCTCCCCCGTCATGGGCATCGTCAAAGGGCACTCCATAGGTATGGTACAAAACAAACTCGTAGTAAAGCACGCTAGGGTAGGTGCACGGCACAACAAGGCAATGCCAGGGTAGATATACCAATTACGCATCCAGACTGGTGGTAACGCAGAGCCGCAACAATCGCCCACCTCGAGCCACACTCCCGAATCAAGGGTGCACACCAAATCAATCACAAAGTAATAGAATGGCATACGATGGAGTGTGTCCGATCAGAGGAGCTACCTCATTGGCCCGAAATCGCTCCTTTTTTAGCCACCTTATGCCAACTCACGGGAGTCGGGTCCACGTATATACCTCATATAGGATCGTGGCCACCATCCTACTTCATTCTGGAATCTCCACCGCGTACATAGTTGTTAAAGTGGTTTTCGGTATCGACAAAGAGTATGCCCATATCCGATCCCGGTCTCTTTAATAACCAAACGTTATTATAACACCGCGGTCATTTCAAAAATAGTTTATACTTCAAAACCAAAATATCATTTCCATTTCAAAAACATATCAATACTATATCATTTCCATTTCAAAAACATATCAATACTATATCATTTCCATTTCAAAAATATTCACTTTCAAGATCATAGTACTTTCAAAGATATAATACTTTCGAAACCAAAACAATTTGAAATAATAATACTTTGGAAATCATAATACTTTGAAATTCATAACTTTGGAAATCATAACACTTTGAAATCATAACACTTTCCTTCAAACAGTTTAGATATTAATAATAGTATATAAAATAAAATAGTTTATAAAGTAAAATAATTTATATAAAATAGTTATAAGTTAAAACAATTTATATTAAAATAAAAATATAAATAGTTTTAGATATAGTTTAAAAATACTTTATATAAAAATAGCTTCCTCAAATTTCACAAATCGATTCAAATCAACTCGAATTCCAAAGTTCAAATTTAATCAAATCTCAAATCATAAATTTCAACTTGATTCAGTTTCTCAATAAACTATTTCAAATTATCGATTTTCAAATACATATTTGAACCATAAAATAAGCTATTTAAATTTCAATATATTTCAAAGCTTTAAATATTCAACATTTCAAAACTAAGTTCGATAATTTCATATATATTTCAAATTCACTTTACTATTATTTAGTTTTGAAATATTTACTCAATCATTTCAATAACATCTAAATACAACTTCAATTTACAAATTTAAATAACAAAATATCCCATTTAAATTTATATGTTTGAAATATTCATTTAAGTCACTTTTAATCAAATTCAAGTTATAAAACATATCTTTAAAATTTCAAATTTAATAAACTTAAAATCAAACTAATTTAAGTAAAATTTTTAAATAAATATAATTTCAAATCAATTTCAAATTTATCTTTCCAACCTGAATCATTATAAACTCTATATTTGAAAATATATGTATATTAAATAAATACTTAAACATATTATATATCAACTTTATTAAATCAACTTTAATAAATCTTTTAAAATCAATATTTATTAAAACCATATATTTCTTTTCAATACCATAGAAATCATTTCCAAAATATTTATATATAGACCAACGTTGTATGTATATAATTTTCTATCCTATGGTCAAGTGATACGGATATTTATCATTTCAATCCGCAATTTAAATATATACGGGTATATATCATTTCAACCCGCAATCCCAAATTCAATTCAATGAAAATCGCTTGGGTTTATCATTTCAACCCATAACGATTTTCTCCTATTCTATAGATTGTTCGGGTATGTATCATTTTGTGACGTCCTGTAACAACCCGAGATTTCACAAATATTTTTGTTATCGTCAAACGACGATTGAAATTGTTGGCTAATTGCAATTGGAATTTATTGGGTTAAAATTCTTTTAATAAAAATTGTTAAATATTGCGGGCTTTAAAGAAGATTATTTGGCCCACGATTTCTTTTGGCTATGGAACCGGGTTATATTGGAGCAAACAACCGATTCCCACTCTATTCTTTCTCCAGCCCTAAATCAAAACATACAAAAAAAATGTCGGCCGCTTCCTTGTGAATAATGGTGGCTTTCTTCGTGCTCGTTCGTTTCTACAAATTTGGGGCTTTCGTTCCTCTTGCGCTCTGAACTTTGGGCTTTTCGAAGTGTCGTCCCTACGTCGATTGTTTTGTTGATTGTTCGAGAATTGCTTAGCTCGATCGATTTCTCTTTGCTCTCTCTGGCTACTTCGACGAGTTCGATTCTTGCTTATGTCTGGAGGTATTGGGGTTTTGATTGTCGAAGACATCAGCATCGCTTTCCTCGATCGGAAGAAAGAATGGAGGCCTCGTCAATTAGGGCTTCGTTCGATTTCTTTGTACCGTGATTTCAACTTGCTCGATCATGAGGTGGATCGCGTTCTGCTTGGTCGTCGAAAATGGTGAGTATTATACTCACATCTAATTCCTATCTCTAGCTTATTAGTGTTCGTGTTCCTATGATTTTCGTTCGTATTCGATTGTTGATTTCGTTATTTGTTTTGTCGACCATTCGACTATGTGGGAAGTTGATGTTTTTTTCTGACTTGGTTACCTTCCGTGTTTTGGTGAGTCGCCGTGATGGCTTTGAGTTGTTTCGAGCATTTGGGGTATTGAATTCGGCCAGTGTTTGAACGAGTGTGACTTCGGAATTTACTTGATTTTTGAACTGTTCGTTATTCTTGGTAATTGCATTTTGATGTTGCTGTTTTCTTGTTTCTGGTTATCACGGCATTGCTTTATCTCGTGACCACCACTAACTTCTGTCAATTGATTTTGTGAATGCAATTTCATGACTTTGTATTATAGTCAGTCGTCACCATTGCTTTGATAGTGTTTCTGATCATGTAAATTTGAACTGAATGCCTCTGTTTATCGGATGTGGATTTTGATATTGAGCCTCTGACTTGTTTGTTTTGAAATTTGGACTTGTACTGGAATTTGTATTATATAGATATATGTATATACAAACATTCTGGTATGTGTATATATATATATATATATTATACAGTGGTTGTATGCATTTTTGATCATCCTACTTTATATATGTTAGTGTGATCACTAGTTGGATGTTGGCTTGTTATCATTCTGTTTCACTGGTACAGGTGCATTTCTCACTTCTCTGTTGTGCTTCGTACTCGATTTTTAAACTTGCCGATGATGTCCAAGATTTTGCATTACTGCATACTTGTAGTTCAATTGTTTCAGTGTCAATTTTTGGTTCTTCTTTCTTTGTTTGAGTCTGCACATCCACCTGACATTTGGTTTGTGTTTGACGAGCAGTTCCATTTGCTTCTGCACTGAGTTGTTTGGTCGATTAACTGTTCCATTAGTGTTCAATCTGGACTTTGATATTATGTTGGTTTCATAGTTGAGCTTTGAGTATGTGAGCACTTCATGTTGGCATTGATATGGTGCAGTCTGACTATGTAGTCTTCACTGCTGTGTCAATTTGCAAATCAGGTTACATTTGAGGTCTGGTTCATTGACTTGTTTTGGCATGACTACCCTTGTGCATTGTTTCATTGATCCACCACTTATTGTTGCCATTCCCTTGAATTAGTTGTATTCAATTGTCTTGTTGACATTGTCACTTGTAATTGTAGTGTTGCAGTCACTACTTGTGCTGTTCAGTTGAGTTTGGCACTTGCGTTGTCGTTGCTTGACTGTTTAGTCTCTTGGCTAATTGCTTGTTTCAACTGCAGTTTCATTATGCAGTTGTATAAGGTGATAGTACTGCCCAGTTTTACAGTGCATTGCATTGATGCATTTGGATTTGTTTTTGAATTCACTTGAGTTGAATCCGTTATTTTGGGTTTGACCTCGTGTTCGTTTGTAAATTTTCAATGTGTATATATGTGCACATTGACCATGTCTGTCTGCTTTGACCATTGAGGCCGCGACATTGAGATTTGAACCTTCATTTGATTCGGGTTCGTTGAGCTTTTGTGTATTTCAGGTTGTAGTGGCGAGGCAGTATAAGCGTGCGTATACTGCAGCCCTACCAGAATTGATGTTTTAAATTGATTTTAATGTCGTCTAATTATCTTCTAGATAATTAGATTCTGAGTTTCTAATTATTATTTAATAATTGGATTTTGTTGTTAATTACCGTTTAGGCAATTCTGATGATTTTAAGATTATCTTCATTGATATTCTTTTCACTTATCTTTGTTGATGATTTAAATCTGCTGATTTGTTGTTTAACTCTGTTTAGTGTTATATCTACCGTTATCCGATTCTTTTATCGAGAAGTTGGATATACGAAATTTCTGTGACTGTTGTCTATTTGACTATTTGATTATTATTGCTCCTATGCACTAATAACTGAGTTTGAATTAGACTGACCCGTGTATTATTTTCTTTTGAATGTAATACTCGGGTCAGACCCGAGTTATTTCAGGTTGTAGATTTCCTGCTTTGAGTTGCTGTTTGAGCTATGAAGACTTTTTATATCTTCTGAAGTAGTTTTCGTCGTTTTGTAGAAGTCGTGTCATTGTATAGGATGATATGTATTCATGTATATTAGTTGATAATGTACTTGTATATATAACTTCCAGAGTCGACAGTTGTAGTTGTATCATATGTATTGTGTCAACTATATTGTAACTGACATCAGTTATATATATATATATGAGACTTTTGTTTTATCTGTGTTCCGCATTTAGATTATCTGTGTTATTATTATATCTAATGTCCTAAACTATTATGAACCATCGTAGTTTGTTTTATACTGGTAATTGGGTATGTCGATGGGAGTAAATAAACAAGATGAAAAATGAAAAGTATATACCACTCCTATCGAGGTAACCAATATTAGTGTAAGGCCAACTACGGATGGCCGCTCCTATCCAGCCTTATTCTTCGTAATAATAGACAGTATTTCTTTTAATACTCTTTGTTATTATGAGCATAGAGGTGGGGCGTCACAGTTGGTATCCGAGCTTGGGGTTTATGGACATAATATAAAACATAACTTGGATAGATAGAACATATGTTACAACTATTGGTCGATGTTTTATTTGTGATTTGAGTCAAAACTAAAGTTTTGAAATTTTGATGAAATTTTTAAATATCTTTATTTAAAAATAATAGTGGAATTGTGTTTTGTTGTTTTGATTAAATTGTGTTCTGTTTATTAGAGTGCGCAGCGGAAACAGTGACACTGTCTTCGCTAAGTACAACTGATAATCTTTTTGATTTATAAATCAAAATATGAAATTGAAATAGATTTCATTTGTTGTTTACATAGCTGTATTCATTTTGTTTCTTTGAGAATTTCGAATCCGATTTGAGGATTCGAAACGATTGCTGTTATCTGATTTTTGCTGAGATTTTGACTGGTTTTCTTTTATGCTAATCATATATTGATTAGATTTTTGCTGTTTGGAATTATCTTCATTGAAGATATATTCGAAGGATTTCTTTGTTCATTGGTTAGTACGTGCAAATTTGAATTGCACGTTACTGCATTTATTTTACGTTGAACCGATGTTTGGTTATGAAACGTATTTTGTTGCCGTTATTTTTATAACGGGATTTTTACACCAATGCTAAATTTTTGAAGCATGGTGTTTTGTGGCAATTTTGATGAATGAAAATTCACTGGTATTACATTTTAATGTAAATTATTTTGATGAGATTTTGATGTTTGAAAATTTCTGTCGCTTTGACTTCAGTAACAGTCAAATTTTTAAAAGTGGATTTTCAAGCGGTTATTCCGCAATGTTAATTTTGAGATTCGTTTTACGATGTTTTGAGAAGTACAATTTCCTTATCGAAATTGTTACTGATTTGCTGTTTTAATCACGTGATTGGAAAATCGTTTTAAAATAAAAAATTTAACAGTTTGCGCTTTCAAATGAATGAGGAAGCGACTTAAACGATTCAACAAAATCGAGGACTATGAACCCTTTCTTTTACTGTTTCGCTTAACTCTGGACTTGTCCAGTTGAGAATGTGAATTGTTATTTTTATAAAATAAATAAAATTGTTTTCAGAAATGTTACAGTTTGCGATTTCAAAAGAACGAGGAAGCGATTTAAACGTTTCAGCAAAATCGAGGATTATGACCCCTTTCTTTTACTGATTCGCGTAATTCCGGACTTGTCCGTTTGAGAATGTAAAGTGTATTTTTACAAAATACACAATCTTGCACTTTCAAGGAAACGATGAATAGAATCAAACGATTTAGTAAAACACGTGGTATGAGACATGTGCGTTTGCTATTTCGGTTAATTCCGGACTCGTTAATTGAATATTTGCTGTTTTGATGATTTGATGATTTTGCACTTTCAAGGAAACGATGAAGAGAATCAAACGATTTAGTAAAACACGTGGTATGGGACATGTGCGTTTTCTATTTCGGTTAATTCCGGACTCGTTAATTGAAATATTTGATGATTTCGTGTGCTTTCGAGCCACTATGAGGACCTTCGGGGTCATATGAGGACCTTCGGGTCAAATACCAGTACTAGACCTTCGAGTCACTCTGCGGACCTTCGGGTCAATCTGATGGGCGCCAAAAATTATGTTGAGTACTTGGTAGGCTTCGGCCATTTGTTGATGCACGTGCGGCGAATTAAAAACTCGCCATCTGATGGGATCGATCCAAGCTTTTATGTAGATTTTCTAGTCTTCTTAATTGATTTCTAGATATTTGTTGTTTCCAATTATTTGTAGGTAATTGGATATTTGTTAATATGAGTTCTGATTATCGTTTTTGATAATCGGATATTTGTTGCTTCTAATTATCGCTTGTGATAATTAGATATTTGTTGATTTGAGATTTGATTATCGTTTTTGATAATCGAATATTTGTTGATTTAAAATTTGATTATCGCTTCTGATAATCGAATATTTGTTGATTTGAGATTTAATTATCGCTTTTGATAATTAAATATTTGCTGATTTAAAATTTGATTATCGCTTTTGATAATCGAATATTTGTTGATTTGAAATTTGATTATCGCTTTTGATAATCGAATATTTGTTGATTTGAGATTTAATTATCGCTTTTGATAATTAAATATTTGCTGATTTAAAATTTGATTATCACTTTTGATAATCGAATATTTGTTGATTTGAAATTTGATTATCGCTTTTGATAATCGAATATTTGTTGATTTGAAATTTGATTATTGCTTTTGATAATCGAATATTTGTTGTTTTGAAATTTGATTATCGCTTTTGATAATCGAATATTTGTTGATTTGAAATTTGATTATCGCTTTTGATAATTAAATATTTGTTGATTTGAGATTTGATTATCGTTTTTGATAATCGAATAATTACTGATTTGAGATTTGATTATCGCTTTTGATAATTAGATATTTGTTGATTTGAGATTTGATTATCGTTTTTGATAATCGAATAATTGCTGATTTGAGATTTAATTATCGCTTTTGATAATTAGATATTTGTTGATTTGAGATTTGATTATCGTTTTTGATAATCGAATAATTGCTGATTTGAGATTTAATTATCGCTTTTGAAAATTAGATATTTGTTGATTTGAGATTTGATTATCGTTTTTGATAATCGAATAATGGCTGATTTGAGATTTAATTATCGCTTTTGATAATTAGATATTTGTTGATTTAAAATTTGATTATCGCTTTTGATAATCGAATATTTGTTGATTTGAAATTTGATAATCGAATATTTGTTGATTTGAAATTTGATTATCGCTTTTGATAATTTAATATTTGCTGATTTAAAATTTGATTATCGCTTTTGATAATCAAATATTTGTTGATTTGAAATTTGATTATCGCTTTTGATAATCGAATATTTGTTGAATTGAAATTTGATTATCGCTTTTGATAATTAAATATTTGTTGATTTGAGATTTAATTATCGTATCGGTAATTAAATATTTGCTGATTATCTGATGTTTTCTGATTATCGTTTTGTTAATTAGATAATTGTGTTTTCTGGTTGTCATTTTCGATAATTGGATATTTGCTAATTTTGCTGATTATGTAATTCTCTAGTCCCTAATTGATTCTAGAGTATGCTGATTTTATTGAATTGCCGTTTTCTATCTATCTCAGTTGATAGTTATAGTTTGTCAATTATGAAGTTCGTGTTTTCTATTTTATCCGTTGGATAACTAGATATTTGCAGTTTTGCGATTTGCGAATTTTGTTTTCTAATTATCTTTTTTGATAATTGGATTTTTGTTGTTTTCTAAATTATCGTATCGATAATTAGATATTGCTGTTTTGTGATTCTGTATGTCTGATCATCTAATTGGTAATTAAATATTGCTGATGATTGCATTTATTCAGTTTTGCTGCTTTTTGATTATCTATTGATAGTTAGATTTTGTTGAGAATTTGTGAATTTCTTTTATTGAAATTAAAAGATTTCTTTGGCGTTTGTATTCCCGACTTTATTTTTCTAGCTTAACCGGTTTATGTTAGAACAATAATTGTTATTGACAACCTTAATTATGAAAATTGCGGGGATGTAATTTTTATAAGGAGGGGAGTCTGTAACAACCCGAGATTTCACAAATATTTTTGTTATCATCAAACGACGATTGAAATTGTTGGCTAATTGCAATTGGAATTTATTGGTTTAAAATTCTTTTAATAAAAATTGTTAAATATTGCGGGCTTTAAAGAAGATTATTTGGCCCACGATTTCTTTTGGCTGTGGAACCGGGTTATATTGGAGCAAACAACCGATTCCGACTCTATTCTTTCTCCATCCCTAAATCAAAACATACAAAAAAAATGTTGGCCGCTTCCTTGTGAATAATGGTGGCTTTCTTCGTGCTCGTTTGTTTCTACAAATTTGGGGCTTTCGTTCCTCTTGCGCTCTGAACTTTGGGCTTTTCGAAGTGCCGTCCCTACGTCGATTGTTTTGTTGATTGTTCGAGAATTGCTTAGCTCGATCGATTTCTCTTTGCTCTCTCTGGCTACTTCGACGAGTTCGATTCTTGCTTCTGTCTGGAGGTATTGGGGTTTTGATTGTCGAAGACGTTAGCATCGCTTTCCTCGATCGGAAGAAAGAATGGAGGCCTCGTCAATTAGGGCTTCGTTCGATTTCTTTGTACCGTGATTTCAACTTGCTCGATCGTGAGATGGATCGCGTTCTGCTTGGTCGTCGAAAATGGTGAGTATTATACTCACATCTAATTCCTATCTCTAGCTTATTAGTGTTCGTTTTCCTATGATTTTCGTTCGTATTCGATTGTTGATTTTGTTATTTGTTTTGTCGACCATTCGACTATGTGGGAAGTTGATGTTTTTTTTCTGACTTGGTTACCTTCCGTGTTTTGGTGAGTCGCCGTGATGGCTTTGAGTTGTTTCGAGCATTTGGGGTATTGAATTCGGCCAGTCTTTGAACGAGTGTGACTCTGGAATTTACTTGTTTTTGAACTGTTCGTTATTCTTGGTAATTGCGTTTTGATGTTGCTGTTTTCTTGTTTCTGGTTACCATGGCATTGCTTTATCTCGTGACCACCACTATCTTCTGTCAATTGATTTTGTGAATGCAATTTCATGACTTTGTATTATAGTCAGTCGTCACCATTGCTTTGATAGTGTTTCTGATCATGTAAATTTGAACTGAATGCCTCTGTTTATCGGATGTGGATTTTGATATTGAGCCTCTGACTTGTTTGTTTTGAAATTCTGGACTTGTACTGGAATTTGTATTATATAGATATATGTATATACAAACATTCTGGTATGTATATATATATATATATTATACAGTGGTTGTATGCATTTTTGATCATCCTACTTTATATATGTTAGTGTGATCACTAGCTGGATGTTGGCTTGTTATCATTCTGTTTCACTAGTACAGGTGCATTTCTCACTTCTCTGTTGTGCTTCGAACTCGATTTTTAAACTTGCCGATGATGTCCAAGATTTTGCATTACTGCATACTTGTAGTTCAATTGTTTCAGTGTCAATTTTTGGTTCTTCTTTCTTTGTTTGAGTCTGCACATCCACCTGACATTTGGTTTGTGTTTGACGAGCAGTTCCATTTGCTTCTGCACTGAGTTGTTTGGTCGATTGACTGTTCCATTAGTGTTCAATCTGGACTTTGATATTATGTTGGTTTTATAGTTGAGCTTTGAGTATGTGAGCACTTCATGTTGGCATTGATATGGTGCAGTCTGACTATGTAGTCTTCACTGCTATGTAAATTTGCAAATCAGGTTACATTTGAGGTCTGGTTCATTGACTTGTTTTGGCATGACTGCCTTTGTGCATTGTTTCATTGATCCACCACTTATTGTTGCCATTCCCTTGAATTAGTTGTATTCAATTGTCTTGTTGAGATTATCACTTGTAATTGTAGTGTTGCAGTCACTACTTGTGCTGTTCAGTTGAGTTTGGCACTTGCGTTGTCGTTGCTTGACTGTTTAGTCTCTTGGCTAATTGCTTGTTTCAACTGCAGTTTCATTATGCAGTTGTATAAGGTGATAGTACTGCCCAGTTTTACAGTGCATTGCATTGATGCATTTGGATTTGTTTTTTAATTCACTTGAGTTGAATCCGTTATTTTGGGTTTGACCTCTTGTTCGTTTGTAAATTTTCAATGTGTACATACGTGCACATTGACCCTGTTTGTCTGCTTTGACCATTGAGGCCGCGACATTGAGATTTGAACCTTCATTTGATTCGGGTTCGTTGAGCTTTTGTGTATTTCAGGTTGTAGTGGCGAGGCAGTATACGCGTGCGTATACTGCAGCCCTACCAGAATTGATGTTTTAAATTGATTTTGATGTCGTCTAATTATCTTCTAGATAATTAGATTTTGAGTTTCTAATTATTATTTAATAATTGGATTTTGTTGTTAATTGCCGTTTAGGCAATTCTGATGTTTTTAAGATTATCTTCATTGATATTCTTTTCACTTATCTTTGTTGATGATTTAAATATGCTGATTTGTTGTTTAACTCTGTTTAGTGTTATATCTGCCGTTATCCGATTCTTTTATCGAGAAGTTGGATATACGAGATTTCTGTGACTGTCGTCTATTTGACTATTTGATTATTATTGCTCCTATGCACTAATAACTGAGTTTGAATTAGACTGACCCGTGTATTATTTTCTTCTGAATGTAATACTCGGGTCAGACCCGAGTTATTTCAGGTTGTAGATTTCCTGCTTTGAGTTGCTGTTTGAGCTATGAAGACTTTTTATATCTTCTGAAGTAGTTTTCGTCATTTTGTAGAAGTCGTGTCATTGTATAGGATGATATGTATTCATGTATATTAGTTGATAATGTACTTGTATATATAACTTCCAGAGTCGACAGTTGTAGTTGTATCATATGTATTGTAACTGACATCAGTTATATATATATATATATATATATATATGAGACTTTTGTTTTATCTGTGTTCCGCATTTAGATTATCTGTGTTATTATTATATCTAATGTCCTAAACTATTCTGAACCATCGTAGTTTGTTTTATACTGGTAATTGGGTATGTCGATGGGAGTAAATAAACAAGATGAAAAATGAAAAGTATATACCACTCCTATCGAGGTAACCAATATTAGTGTAAGGCCAACTACGGATGGCCGCTCCTATCCAGCCTTATTCTTCGTAATAATAGACAGTATTTCTTTTAATACTCTTTGTTATTATGAGCATAGAGGTGGGGCGTCACACGTCCCACCTCTATACTCACACTAGCCAAGGACACTACGGGGTAATGCCGTCGACTAGCATGAAGAATAAGGCTGTTGAGGAGCGACCATCTGTGTAGTTGCTTTGTGCGAGTACAGATATATCAGATAATATAACTTACATTTCATTTCAAGAGGAAATCCGACATATCAAATACAAACTCAAAACTACCACACAGTGGCTATGTGGGCTTCGGAAACTAATATAGAAATAAACATAACACAAATCAGTCACAGATATTCATATCACAAAGGCGTAAACAGATATGAATATAACACATAGAAGTGTACATCAAAGTAGTGGTCAAACTAGATCCACTACATCACAAAAGAATAGATACAAGTGCTAGACCAAAGAATAAGTATACATCAAGGAGTCTCTATCTCAAATGTATACTAACAAAAACTACTATGCTAAAGTAGTTAGCCAAAAGTCAAGTGACAAGCCCTGATAAGAAGTCAAGCAGAAGCACCTGAAATACCTCGGTCTGACCCGAGTATTATTTAAGAAGAAAATAATAAACAGATCAGTCTAGCTATAAATATCAGATAAAATGAGATAGGATAAGTGATATGACCAAAAACGTATGATAACAAAAAATGCCATACTGTGTCAAGTATACATCAAATAACAACAAAAATCATACAATATCTCAAATTATCTCAAAACACCAAAAAGAATCACATTCTATAAATTATTCACCAAAACACAAATGTTGATAGAGCTTATCAATGCAAACCACGAAAATTGGTGAAACACAAATTCTAGAAATCACAACCAGAATCCAGAAATCACAAAAAGGGGGGAGGCCTATCACAAACGGGAGCATGAAAACTCACCTACACGTGTATCACAAATGAGATGCTATCCCATGAACCGAACATCGACGCACCTACAAAGATACGCCCCATGCACAGTCGAACATCGACGCACCTAAAAAGATACGCCCCATGCATAATCAAACATCGACGCACCTAAAAAGATACGCCCCATGTATAGTCGAACATCGACGCACCTAAAAAGATACGCCCCATGCCTAGTCAGACATCGATGCACCTAAAAAGATACACCCCATTCACCGACTTATCGAGCCGAATGCTCCACGAACGTTCCAAAGACCATGGGTCGCTAGCCCATAAAAATGAGATGAAGCTCAATAGAACAGGGTACAGTCCCCCACGCAGACAAAGAGACATCGCACATCGCTAGTCTAAATCACCAAAGGATCATCATTGATCGATAAGTGTAAATTACACTAAGCTAGTAAATAAATGAGTTTTGCTTCATGTCCCATAACCACTGGCTTAACTTAAATATTTTCGAACATATTGTAGATTTCCACTCGAAAATTGTCACAAGAGTTCAATCGAACAAGTCCAAGAATTAACCGACGAAGTAAACGCAAGCGTTTCATACCACTTGTTTTACTAAGCCGTTTAATTAGATTTCTCATACGAATGAGGTAAAGGTTTGTATATACTAATAGATTGGAAAACGGTTTTAAAAACAAGCTTTGTATTAAAAATAACGTTGAAATCATTTTTGTGAAAAAGTTTGAGTATTTACTACTAGTATAGAAACCTTTGTATTTTAAAGTGACAAACCACAGAAAACGATTGTAAAAACAATCGATCACCAAAAATTCACATTCGAAGATGTGAATCAAATCCATAGAAATCGATATCAAATCCAACAAATGGATATTCCCAAAAATCCAAAGAAAGAAGTCATCAAAGTCGATAATAAGTGATGACAACTATCCGGATCAACAACAATCGATTAAAAATAGGAAATCCACTCAAAAACATAAGCAAATAGGCAACTGCTCAATTCCAGACGTCTGGAGGTGCAATCGAGGCGTCTTAAAACTAACCAAATGTCTGGTTTAGAATCTAGACGTCTGGATTTGTTCTCTGGAAATAATCCAGAGAACCCCCAAACGTCTGAAACTTCAAGTCAGACGTCTAAGACCCATTCAGACGTCTGATCCTAAATTTTAGACGTCTGGAATTAATCTTTGCCTTTTTTTATATTCTGCGTGCTTATATTTTTCTCTCCAGGTCCAAACCAGACGTCTGGACTTGGTCACCAGACGTCTGGTCACCTGGTCTGGGCAACAATTTGCCTAGGACAAAGTGGCCAAAATGTATCAGGAGCGATCGGACGAGCAACGACGACTAAGGATTTACGCCTAGCGACAACCCAGCCTTAAAGGCTCTTCGATACACCCCAAATATCAATGTCCAAACATCCATAGTAGGATTTTCATAAAAATGGACTTCAAAACCAAAAATTGGAGAATTCACAAAACCATTTCAAATCAAAAGCAAATGAATATACACAAATGTTAGGAATTCATACCTAACAACAATGATAGCTATAGACATAGATGTGAGTTAAAGAACTCACCTTTTAAACTCAAAACACAAGTGAGAAGCTTGAAAACAAAGGAAAGACCAATTCCTCTTCAATCTCAACTCAAGAAGCTCCAACCTAAGCTAATAAGCAAATATTTCATAAGTTAAGGTTTAGGAATTTCTGAAATTGAAGAGAGATATAGATGGAGAAGATGGAGATGATGCTTACCTAAGCTTCTCTTTGATTTTTGGAGCAAGAACTCGAGTTTCCAAATCAAACTAGGGTTTGGAATTTCTATTTCCAAATTTTTTCACCCATTTCTCTTGAGCTAGAGTGTTAGGAAAAGGAATGAGTGAATGAAGAGGAGTTGAGTGGAGTGTTAGGGTATTATGTTGGGTTAGTGAGCTGAAACCCAAACACAAAGCCCAAAATAGAAAAATAGCAAAATTCTACTCAACTCCAAACATATCGATGTTTATACTCAAAAAAGTTGTAAACGCCATTTTGGACTCAATGGAAGTGGTCTCGAGTCCCAATTCGACTGTTTACAAAAAGTAACATTTCGGACCTTAATCCGATTAATGATGCTATATTTAAATAAAACCTTTAAATATTCAATCGTAAAATATGTGGGTTGTTACACATTTGAACCCATAGTGAATTCTATTCTAACAGGGAACTTGCAGAGTTATAACAGATATGATAATAATATAACAACAGTAACAGGCATATATCATCAGTGATAAATAACAGATAATGGTGTCAGATGTCACAGGTGAACAAATACAGAAAATGTCATATATATATAGCAATATAAATAACAGATAACGATGTCAGATGTCACAGGTGAACACATATAGATAATAGCATATATAACAATGTAAATAACTATCAGCAGCATATTTCAATTATCGTTTCAATTGAAATCAAATTTAATAAATATAAGAAGTTTAATTGTGAGTGATTGCTCACCTTTCGAGGCTAGAGAATTTGACGATGAAATTGAGTTACGAATCCAAGTTCGAATTCCAAAACAAAGCTAGATTGGCACGAATTCGACGAACAGCTGATAGATAAGGAATTAACAACATTAAATCAGAACTGGATCGACAAAGAAAATTGATATAAGTGAATTCATATATAACTATATATATGTATAAATCATATTCTAAATTTAAGCATATATTGAATTAAATATATATATATATATATATATATGTATGTATGTATTTCAAAATCCAGTGTTAAAAATTTAAAACACACATATAAGATCAAACATATATACATTATATATATATTTGAAATAGATACATATATATATATTTATAAAAATATAAAATACCTACATATATAGTGTATGTTCATTACAACATATCAAATACCACCTATATAAACTTATATTTACAGTAACTTTGATATATATAAATACAACATAAAAAACAACTTATATAACATAATATAGTTTATATCGCATAAAATAAACAACTTATAAATTATGAAACTAACACAGTATATATATATATACGCTGCAAAACATAGTTGATGCATCCTCTAAACGAATAAATATAGATATATGATATTATGCCGTGAACCAGTCATAACATATATTATACTTAAACAACATATAATACTTAAAATATACTAACATAGTGTAGCAGCATATATAATACAAAGTAGAATATATACTGTAACCAATATAACTTGCTTTATATATATATAACCCATATGTACGTACGAAAACAACACAGACAAATTTTAACTTATATAACATATAAACTGGGATAACATATCATATACACATCTAAAGTTAATAAATGTGTACCAGCAACACTACCATATATATAAACTTATATAGACAATACACATCTTACATTTATAATATAATACAAGGTACTAATATATATATAATAAAGCCGTGACAGTAGAGAAAAACAATAAGCCAAGCACAACACTAATACAAGTAATCCAACTATATAAATGTTTATGTATATATTCTTGTTTCTTTTAAATCAATGCTAAACCAATACTTAACAAGATATTGTAACATGCCTTTTCAATATACCCTGTGAACCAGAGATTTTGAATATAGGACACACGTTTTATAACACATATATTGAAATTGTAAAATACATATATATAAACTAATATTATAAAACTAATACAACACATATATATACTTAAAACACATGTTGAGAAAACCCGTGATATATATATTCAAAACAAACACGTATAGGAGTTAAAAATGAAACGCAATTTGGTTTCAATATTATTCACAAAAATCTAGATGTCACGGTACTTACTGCTTTCGGAAGAATAGGTGGCACGCGAGGTGGGAAAAATGGTGGAGGCATCTTGGTCGGAGGGGAAAAGCCGGAGGTGGCTACTGCTGTTCGGCGGAGGGAGGGTTGGAAGCGGTTAGGATAGTGGAGATGAAGAGGCTGTCAGGAATTTTTGAAGCATTGATGTGTCACAGGCATGGTATAGGGTGGGTACACGTGCAAGATTGATCGGCCAAGGAAGAGAGAGGGGGACGGTCGTCGGGGCAGAGTTACGGTGGGCGAAGACTTGGAGAGGGAAGGAAGAATTCGGCAAAGGAAGGACGCGAGGGGTTAGTGAAATATGGAACCAAAGTGGACATTGCATTGTCCCTTTAAACTTTTTCTTATTTTGTTTGTTGAAGAAGAAAGAATAAACAAGAGAGGAAAATATGAACTAGAGAGTAAAACGAACCAGATATTAAAATGAAAGTGGCAACCAAAAGTCCAACGTGAATACCAAGAAATAATTAATTTTAGTGGCTGACCACTTTGCACGCTGGGAAATGAATAGACAAAGGAAACGAAAGGTCTCCGAAATGAAAGGACTCAAAACGATACCGATGCGATTTACCGTTTCGTGGTTTCCGCCATGTACCGGACTTCAAAACACAGAATTTAATACACCGCAAAGATTGGCACAACGAGACGGTTAAAACGGTGTATAGATATCAGTGATAAGATCATCCGATCAAAAGTCGATATTCGGTATCGAAAATGCTGCAAATCTGCTGAAAATAAGATAAACGAAGATAGAGAAGTCCAAATTTGAAGAAACGAATTATACCGTCTCCCTCAGAAGATAGTTTACAAATTTTCTATAGAAAAATATTCAGGTTTGGAAAACATTTTATTATTATCAAATATTATCTGATTTAAATTGAAATAGAATTACACACAAAAATAAACTTCCATATTATCAGATGAAAATTTACCAGTTGCTATGTTAAAATAGACGTATTCCAAATATCAAATTTTTATTCCAAAATTTTATTGTTTAAAATTCCACAAAATTCAATTAATTAAATTAATAAACCACTAAAATTTACGAGTCGTTACACTCTCCCCCACTCAAAACTTTTCGTTCCCGAAAAGGAACGAGGTAGGAGAATAGAAACAACCAGAAAGAAAAACAGATTTGAAATACAAATTAACAATTAATTTAAACCATATAATTTCAATTTAAATTAATTTATATTCAATATTAAAATTTAAATTAAAGATATTTCATTCAATTGATTTAGTTTCAAATTTATTAATTCCTTCAAAACAAAATTTATTTAATTCATCTCATTTATTCATTATCATATAATCCAATTATCCTCTATTAACAATTTTCTAAAATCATTAATTTTAATAATCATTTATTATAATCGTATTTTATTCAACAAATTTAATACTTCTATATTCCAAATTATTATTAAATTTATTCCACTTAATATATCTTATCACATATATTAAGTATATTTACACTTATTATAACTACTCAAATTTATTTATAAATTCTTTTAACATCATTTTACATTGTATATTATCCAATTACATAGTTAACTTCTGAATAATTTAGGTAAGTTATATATGGAATGCAATTGAGTATTATACAAATAAAATTTTACAATTCAGTTATTTCAAGTTAAATATTTATTCAAAAATTTAAGAGTTAAATTTCCAATTTTGATTCAAACCATATAGATATATTATATTTTCAAATCAAATTTGTAGACATATACCTATATATACACTATAAATCAATCATACCACAGAATTTCAAATCAAATTCAAATTCCAAAACAAAAGTGTAGCAAAGCTACTGAGTGGCCTCTCGTCTTCGAAACTCGAAAATGAATATCGATGATGCTGGAGTCATCACCAAAATTATTTTCCAGCAACAAAGAGAAGAGTACTGATTTAAAATTCTTTGAAACGATTTCAATTTGAAATTACTTTAAATAATATACACTTTAAAACTTTAAAACCAATGTTTGAAATCACCGGAAATTAAATTCTCAAATTCCTGATTTAAATTCATTTAAATTCCAAATCAATTTATAGACCATGTTTATAAATTCATTTATAGAACAATAAATGAAAATCAAATATTATCATTTCAAACAACCAATTTAATTAACTTATTAAATTCCAAAAAATTTTACCAATATTTTTACAATAAAATCAAACAAATTTATTTCATTTACCAAATTTAAAAATAATATTGTGTCAGTTTGCTCTGTTCAAGTGTTTTGGAAATCCTATCGATAGCGTTGATCAGACGAATCGATCGAAAATCCAAATCAACATCAACAACTCAAACAACACACTATGAAACATTTAATATTAATTTACAAATACACTCCCTCGCTCGATAATACAGAATGCATTAAACAAAGATAGAGATTCAAATTAGAGGGACCCTGCTAGAGGATAGGTTCGATAGGGAGATAAATAGATTACAAAGAGAGAAAAGAATGGATAGACTTATATAAATCGCGGGCAACCTTAACCGGGTCAACCGTGACTTCAAAATAAGCTCGAGGTAGAATTCTGGAGCAAATCAACATTCGATCGCTGGAGATAGAATTTGGATATAGCAAAAGATAGTAGCATCGTAAACCGAGGATACAAAAATCTCCGGTGAATCAATACCGATTGTAAAGGAGTTTCACCCCTTTACAGATTATTCAAAGATTGGCGAGACCGCCGATTTATTTTTTAGAGATCATTCGAAGTGGAGTTATAGGGTACTGTAGAATCAAGAAGAATATGAATAGGGAGAGACAAGAATGGATTTTGGAACCGAGGGGAACGTTCCAAAATTCAAAGGAAACTGAGTCAAATAGGAGAGATTCAAGCTCCAACGAAACGATTCTGTAATCAAATTTACTACATATACTGAGTTTTGCCTAAAACCAGAGCTCTGATACCACATGTAACATCCTGAAATTTTCAGCCATTCACATCCAAACATGTCAGATTTGAATTGCTCAAAATATCAGATTGTTAATTTAAATTTGGCAAAACTCAGCATATACAGTAAATTAATAATCACAGAATCACAGACACAGAGTAATATATAATAATGCAGCGGAAACAAAAGAATAGTAGTTCATGAAGCTACTATATATATATATAACAGAGTTAAACAAGATACAATAGGAGTCTCGAATACATAGATGTCCCAATACAACAGTCAAATACTAGATCAGAATACATCACTGGAATCAACTGAATAACAGAAAACTGAATCGATATAGTTGGATCTCCAAGCGAAGCTCCAACTCCAAAGGCGAGTCTCGAACACTGAGCCACTCAGTCTGGCCCGAACGTAAAGCAAAACACAAAACACTCGAGTCAGGATTAACATTCTTATATCAATAAATCCAACTCAAGTGAAATATCAACTGAAATACAAGTAACTTAAAGGATGTTTGGGATAACCATCCTCTAAGGATCCATTAAACTATCTACTATGTAGTAATACGCTATTATAATATGTCTATAGTAAAGTAAACAATCAAAATAGCGTTAAGGCTTTACATTTTCCACCTTAACACATTTTATATATTCCCATAGTCTATACAGTACCGTAATCTCCCCGTAATGGGCGTCGTCAAAGGGCACTCCATAGGTATGATACAAAACAAACTCGTAGTAAAGCACGCTAGGGTAGGTGACACGGCACAACAAGGCAATGCCAGGGTAGATATACCAATTACGCATCCGGACTGGTGGTAACGCAGAGCCACAGCAATCGCCCACCTCGAGCCACACTCCCGAATCAAGGGTGCGCACCAAATCAATCACAAAGTAATAGAATGGCATACGATGGAGTGTGTCCGATCAGAGGAGCTACCTCATTGGCCCGGAATCACTCCTGTTTTAGCCACCTTATGCCAACTCACGGGAGTCGGGTCCACATATATACCTCATATAGGATCATGGCCACCATCCTACTTCATTCTGGAATCTCCACCACGTACACAGTTGTTAAAGTGGTTTTCGGTATCGACAGAGAGTATGCCCATATCTGATCCCGGTCTCTTTGACAACCAAACGTTATTATAACACCGCGGTCATTTCAAAAATAGTTTATACTTCAAAACCAAAATATCATTTCCATTTCAAAAACATATCAATACTATATCATTTCCATTTCAAAAACATATCAATACTATATCATTTCCATTTCAAAAATATTCACTTTCAAGATCATAGTACTTTCAAAGATATAATACTTTCGAAACCAAAACAATTTGAAATAATAATACTTTGGAAATCATAATACTTTGAAATTCATAACTTTGGAAATCGAAACACTTTGAAATCATAACACTTTCCTTCAAACAGTTTAGATATTAATAATAGTATATAAAATAAAATATTTTATAAAATAAAATAATTTATATAAAATAGTTATAAGTTAAAACAATTTATATTAAAATAAAAATATAAATAGTTTTATATATAGTTTAAAAATACTTTATATAAAAATAGCTTCCTCAAATTTCACAAATCGATTCAAATCAACTCGAATTCCAAAGTTCAAATTAATCAAATCTCAAATCATAAATTTCAACTCGATTCAGTTTCTCAATAAACCATTTCAAATTATAGATTTTCAAACACATATTTGAACCATAAAATAAGCCATTTCAATTTCAATATATTTCAAAGCTTTAAATATTCAACATTTCAAAACTAAATTCGATAATTTCATATACATATCAAATTCACTTTACTATTATTTAGTTTTGAAATATTTACTTAATTATTTCAATAACATCTAAATACAAATTCAATTTACAAATTTAAATAACAAAATATCCCATTTAAATTTATATAAGTTTGAAATATTCATTTAAGTCACTTTTAATCAAATTCAAGTTATAAAACATATCTTTAAAATTTCAAATTTAATAAACTTCAAATCAAACTTATTTAAGTAAAATTTTTAAATAAATATAATTTCAAATCAATTTCAAATTTATCTTTCCAACCTGAATCATTATAAACTCTATATTTGAAAATATATGTATATTAAATAAATACTTAAACATATTATATATCAACTTTATTAAATCAACTTTAATAAATCTTTTAAAATCAATATTTATTGAAACCATATATTTCTTTTCAAAACCATAGAAATCATTTCCAAAATATTTATATATAGACCAACAGTGTCTGTATATAATTTTCTATCCTATGGTCAAGTGATACGGATATTTATCATTTCAATCCGCAATTTAAATATATACGGGTATATATCATTTCAACCCGCAATCCCAAATTCAATTTAATGAAAATCGCTTGGGTTTATCATTTCAACCCAAAACTATTTTCTCCTATTCTACAGATCGTTCGGGTATGTATCATTTCAACCCATAGTGAATTCTATACTAACAGGGAACTTGTAGAGTGATAACAGATATGATAATAATATAACAACAGTAACATGCATATATCATCACTGATAAATAATAGATAATGGTGTCAGAAGTCATGTAACGACCCTGAATTTTTTGACATTGGAAATCAGGATATTTAATTGATTTTAAATATCTGGAAGTTAGTTTAATTTGAAATTCAAATATCAGAGTGAATTTGGAAATTAAATTTTTGAATTTAATTTACTGAAGTTTGGTAAAAATTTGAATATTTAATTTTAAGCTGATTTAAAATATTTTCAAGGGTTAGAAAATTCATATTTATGATAATGAAGATAATGGAAGCTTCAGAATTGAATTTGAAAGGGATTTGTTCAGTTTTGAAATTTTATCGTTTAAAATCGATATTTAAAAAATTGCTTTCTGAGGCATAGTCTCGGAATTCAACGAAACCAGTTCCATTGGATCCGTAATAGTGTATTATTATCAGATTTCAATTTTCGTAATGTTTGGAGTGATCGTTTGGCCGTACGATAAGCAAACACGCTGAAAATTATATCGAAATTTAATATAATAACTGGGTTCAAAAAGCTATCTTTTCCATACGATCGAGTTAGGACTCGAAACCTTTTCCATTGCGTTCGGAATAGGGGTATAACATTATAAACGCCTAGCGGCACGCCTCGATGGGGGTTCGTGATTTTGAGCTACGTTTATCGAGACAATTTGAACTTGAATTTAATTAATATATATATTTAAATATTTGTCAACAGTTGAGATTTCTTTCGTCTCAGCCATCCTCTATTCCTGAACATAGCCGACCTAACTTTTCCTTTCGTTCAAATTGATGTCCCTCCTTTCTTTTTTGTTCAGTTCGAAATCATTTCGTTCAAAAGGGAAGATAATAATAATGGCCGAAAGAAATAGATTTTTCCTTTCAAATTAAATCGCACTTCAACTCCCCTCTTCAAACCCATGGAACGAAATAGAAATGAAGTTAATCTCCTTCAGTTTCTTTTTCACGAAATCGTTTTTTTGTTTCCACAGAAAAAAAAAGAAACAAATCGAACGAAGATCTGTGTACTCGGCGATCGATTATAGGGGAACGGCGGCGTTCAGGCGTGCAAGGTAGGGCGAGGCGATCGGGGGCTCGACGTAGTCGTGCTCGTCTCGACTGGTGACCGTGACTTCGGCATGGCTGTGACGCGAGGTTCGAGTGGGTCTCGCACGCAATAGTCTGGAGATGGTCGCGGTGCCTGATGGAGGCGCTCGTCGGCGATGTCAACGAGAAAGTGGTTCGGTGATTTGGGTTTTGGAAACTTGTGAGCAGCTAGGGTTCACAGAAGAGGAGGTCGGGGTGTCGCAGTCCTATAATGGCAGCCGCGTTTGACTATGTGGTTTTGGGTTTTAGTTGGAGCAGTGAGGTATTGTGTTCCTTATTTAATTATTAAGATAATAATCTGTATATACATATACAAAGAAAGAAATTACCGCTTCATATTCAGAAAATATACACACACACACACACACACCTGACTTTGGAAAATTATATTGGAATTTTAAAATGATAGAAAAAAAAGTTATTTAAAGTTTAATTTTGAGATCCATATAGATATTTTTAGGCCCAAAGAAAATAAATATGCATTTACATATCTTAATTTGCTAATTTATCTTTAAATAATTGTTTGGTGTTAATTATTTTTATTATCCTATTTAATTATTTAAGTTGCTAAAAATAAATTATTAAAGGAAATTTAGTTTTAAATTTAATTTTTAGTTAAATAAATTTATTAAAGGAGAAATTGGTTTAAATAAAACTATCAGTTAATTTGACTATTAAACGGTAATTGATTATTCGATTGGTTCGGATATTAATAAATTTATATAATGTTTATACAAGGTCTACAATGGAGAAAAATAAACCGGAATGGAAATGAGTTGGAAATGGATTACAAATTAAAGCAAAGGTGAGATCTTCTCACTCAAATCAAAAATTTGAATTGCAGTTATTGATTGACTGTTTGGATGTGATAGTATATATGGTAGTGTATATATATATATATATATATATATATTGGTGATTGATTTCCCGCATTATATAGCGGATGAGACCCTATGCGCCGCATAATAGCGGATGATATTTTATAAATCCCATATATCGCGATATTCCACCTCGAAGTGGAATGGGTATTTAATTGTTGTGCTAACATCTATGGATGCAGGGAAACAGGTTGGAGGGATCCAACAGGATTCCTCAAAATATTTGAATTGGTTGCATATGTTGTGTGTTGATTATTTATAATCTCTGTGTGATTATCTCTGTGATTGAAATTGTTGAAGGCTATAATTTAGCCGAATATATTTTTGGTATCGTATGATACCAGAAATAGATAAAATTGGATTTTTAAAATTCAAGTTAGAAGATCTATAGTAAAAATTTATTGTTGAGAATTGGATAAATTTAAAAGAAGTTTGAAAAAGATAAAGTTTTATTTTTGAATCATATTGAATAAAATTCCAAATATGGGAAAAGGGTTTAATAAGTGGATTTCGAGTAATATTGTTTATAAGTTGAAGAATTTATTTAAAATTTGGATTTTTAAATAGATTGGAAGAGATAAAAGAATTTGGTTTCTTTAAAAGGAATTTATTTTAAAAAGGGAAATAAATCTGGAAATCCATTTGAAAGTTGATTTGGAGTTGAAAGTGAATATTTGAGAAATCGATTTGAAAATCGTATAAAAAGTGAATATTTTGGAATGTAGATTCAGAATGGAATTTATAAAGGAAAGGGAAAATTGTTTTAAAAATAAACACTGATTTATTTTTAAAGTGTGGAAATAAATTTACGGATTTGGAACGTAAATTTAAAATGAATCGATAAGGATTATTTAATTGGTTTAAATGGACCATTTTGAAGTGAAAGTGTATTCTCACTATAAAGCCGAGTATATTTCCAAAGTAGTTTTAAATTATAAATGAAGAAATTCTGAAATAGGATTTTACGGAATATTTTGGAGATAAAGTATTTGAACTCGGCAGATTTCCAGTGGAAATGAATAAATATTTGGAAATATATCCCGTGTAGGGAAATTGATTTGAAATTTGTTTTCAAAAGTTTGAAAGGTGAAAAGTGATTTGAAATTGGTTTCAAATGGTTGAAGTGTTGAAAATTATATCTTGAGAATATAATTTTGAAAATAAATAATTTGTGAAATTATTTGGAACCTGGTGATGTTGTGAATATCGATTGATAGTTAAATAACCGACTATCAATATTGACCTTTAAATGGGTATTTGTTGTGATTTGCTTGAAATTTGAATGCAACACTTATTTTAAAAATAAGCGCTCATTATTCGGTTTAGCCGGGAAAGGACTTTGTGTCATATACCCCATTCCGAATAATGATACGACGTTATGGATTGCAATTGAAGACGGTGTTGAAGACCGGGTATTTGCGAGAACGATAGGATAACCTATCGATTGTCTCTGCACTGAGTTGCTCCGTTATAGAGATTCCCTATGTGATGGGAAGTCCGATCGGGATTATGGATACCCGGATTGCTAGGGCTTTTTTGGAAGTGCCTTCGGTTCTGTTCGAACCCGGAACAGACTTGTATGGTTGTATATCTGACACTACACTTTGAGATATAAAGCTGATTTCTTTCAAATACATTTCTGTTTGGTGGCGGAGAATTTATTCTCTTAGCTTAACACCCTTCTTTGAGACGTACGAGCTCAGAGGTTATGTAGTTGAAGGTTATCAGTGATATACTCCCAATTTGGTAGTGTGGCATGCTAAGTGTTGCTGATCATTTGTTGATCAAAGCATGGCTTTGTGAAAAAGCGTAGCTTTGTGGACGAGACCTCATCGGACCTCACAAACCGGAAATGGTCGAAACAGGAAAGATGCGGCAAGGTTATGAGGGTCGCTCCCTTTAGGGTATGTCATTTCCTTCTGGAAAAAGGTGATATTATGGTATGGAGCCCAGATATTTACCTGTGTGGTTGCTCCAATCTCATTTACTGTGTGATTGTTGCTTTGTGATCGAGGGCCCTCGGATAAAGGTCGCAAACGACCGAGGGGGTGGCATACTCGAGTAGTAGTTACCTAGTTACAGAGGTAACCCGGCCTTGTGTTGGTAGAGATCCGGGTAAGTTCTCGGGACGTCCCTCCAGAAGCGTTTCCATGTGGCAGTAGGAAGTTCCTTAGCCTGACCATTTGTTGGAAAATCCAAAGAAACAATACGAACCATGTACGGTTTTAGTTGTATAACCTGCTATGGAATGTGGCGGTAACCTGCTATTGAACATAGTAGCTATAGTAGGCATAAGTGCGAAATGCCTATGCTGGCTAAGATTAATATTATACTTTTGAAATGTTTTCCTCACTATGCACTAATGATAATATTAAAAAGATTTTGCGTATTAAGCATATTTGAATATCATAAGAAGAAATCTCCTCCAAGTCTGTGATTGCATTGTGTGTGTGGTGGGAGGTCTTATGGTAGTTTCATTTTCCAAAAGCATTGCGAATTTCTTTTATTTTCTTTGTGAAAATAAATGTTTTTAAGATCTCACACCAGTCCCACGACTGACCTGGAGTTTATTGTTCCCTTTCTAAACTCTGGGTGCCTATAATTTTCCACACGGGCAGCCTAGAGTCAGGTTATCAGGTCATTCTGGAATTCAGAAGTGCTGTGGAGATCTGGAGGCGAGCTGGATGGCGAGACGTATCACTTATACTAGTACTATTCCGCTGTGTATTCTGTATGTGGACAAGTTTATATAACTGTCCAGTGATGTATATTATTGTTGTAACTCTGATGATGTATGTATAAACTAATATAGTTCTTTGTGATAAAGATTATTTATTCATCTATTATATATTGTTCCGCTGCGAATGTGAGATTCTGTTGTTGTTTCTGTTATTTTTCTTCTGTCTTCTTCTACCTCTTCTTTTAACCCTAATGATTCGGTTTTCCGGCATTCGATTGCGCGACATTTGATACAGTGAACATATTAATGTCGACTTTCGAGCGTCGAAAGATCGTATCGTTACATGTGGTATCAGAGCAATTGGTAAAGCGACAACCCTGGCTCTGTTGGCTGTTACTCATTAGAGATAGAGTCAGTAGTACTCTAGAATGAGTGTGAGTGTAATAATAGATATGAGTGCGTATTTGTTAGTGAATACAAAATTTGTTTTATATTGTGTTGACTTATCGGTTGATTGTTTATAGATTCTGGTCGGTGTAGTCTGGCCAAATGTGGGGTTTCTAAACTCTTAAACAAGATAAACCGACATAGTATTGTTTTAAAATAGGATAAATGAAATAATTTTACCCAAAATTATTTTTGTATAGAAAAGAAATGATTTTCTATGAATTATTATAGTATATGGATGCTTGGTTGTTAGGGAGAGATAATATTGAATTATTATCATTGTTATATGGAAACGGAATAAGAAATAATGGTATAACCAAAGATTTGGAGATAAATTCATTTAACAAATGAAATTTATAAATATGAATTGAAAGTATAAGGAAATAAGTTCATATACAAATGGATTTTGTAAATGTAAATTGTAAATGTGATTTATAATTTAAAATAGAATTCCAGAAAAATATTTGAAAAATAAAATTCATTAATGGAATGAAATTGGTAATGTGAATTTGTGAATGAACAAATGAGGTTACATTTGTAAATAAATGAATTGGAAATTGAAAAATGGAAAAATCAAAACTTGGAAAAAATAAAATAAAATGGATTGAATTCAAGTAAACTAACTCGATAATTTATTAATTCATGAAGTAATGAATTGGAAGTTGAATTAGCTAAATTAAAGTTGAGTTGTGAGCTAAATTTGGAAAATGGTTTGAATTTGCATATAAATTCAAGTAAGTGAAATCAAAGAATTTAAATTAGAACTTGTTTACAAGGAAAATATAACTTGAGTTTTGAGTTGAAATAACTTAAGCAATATTTGGATAATAGCTCGACTTAAGAAAAAAATTGTGAAATGGTTGTTGTCGAGTTTTGTGAAATGGTTTTGAATGAAATTTGTTGGATTAATGAAATAAACGGAATGTGAATCTGAAATGCAAATTGAATTGAATGGAATCAATTGGAAATGAAATGGAATTAAAATAAATTGAATTGGTATCAATTTAAATTAGTTATAAACTAGAATGGATATTCTATTAAGTGAATATCGTTGAATTTGCATATAAATGGTTGTCGTTAGACGCAAATGAGATTATATAAAATTCTATAAATTAAATGAAAGCCAATAAAAATTGATTTTTGAATCAATTGAAATAGATATGAATTCGTTTCGCTTAAAAATGAATTGAATATAAGGAATTGCATTGTAAACCATTGAATTGAATGTAAATTAGATGAAAGCGATTAAATTTGTATTGAAACCATATAAATTGTTAATGGAATTTTTTTTGGATGTATTGCTTATGAAAACTATGTGTTCACTATTAAAAATAAGTGAACTGTTAATAGATTTCCTATATATGTCACTTACATATTTAAATTGAGTAAGTACAGGTTTTTGGGAGCCCTTTGGCTGGTTTTGATTGCGCAAATAGCTAAATAAATAAGCCGCTTTGCTTAAAATGCTAATAAAGGTATGCCTACGCAATACAAACTAGGAAATATGAACTGTTTTTGTTTTCCGACTGAGTGGGTCGATGTATATATATTTATATCTTTTGTCAAATTGCAAAAGCTCCTCCGTACAAAGGAGACTTCGCCAAAATTTTCTGAAAATTTTAGGAGTTAGAAAAATTTGGAATTTTTGAAAATTTTCACTAATGACAAGAGATTTCAAATTGGAATTTGAGATAAAGGTGAATAGAGCTCAATATTCAGAGTTAGAAGATGAATCGAATTCAAGTAAAAAAATTGAAAAGAAAATCTGAATGAAAATCTGGAAATAAAGGTATTGAGATTTGAAATGAATTAATAATTGAAGCAAATTGATTTTATATGGAATTGGAATCCAATTCGAATAGAAGTAAATTAAAATCAAGTGGTAGTGAAGTGAAAATAAATACTTATATTGAACTTAAGAAATAAAGAATGAAATTCTTAAGTAAAATGGGTATTGGCAATCCAATAAGTAAATTTGGATATTGTTGTTAAGTAAAGTATACAGGGATTGTAAAGGCTAAGGAAAATGGAATTGGATTTTGATTTCGAAGGTAAATTTGAATTTGTTCGACAATAAGGTATGTATTTAAAATTTCAGTATGAAATTTGATGGGATTCGGGTTTTTCCACTTGGCATTTTGTTTTCTATTGAAATTTGGGAGTCCGCAGGGACATTTTGTAGTCGTACCGAGTTAGCCGCACAAAGGAGACGCTAGCGAAATTTTTCGGAAATTTAGAGAGTTAGAGAATTTTTGAGAAATTTTGGATAATTTAAAATTTGAATTTAAATTTAAATTTGAATTGTGAAGTAAAATAAAGTTGCTTGAAACTATGAAAATGTTTGGAAAATTAATAAGGATGATAGTGTGGTTATGTTAAGAAGATTAGTTGTGAATTTGATAAAACTGTTTGGTTTTGGGAAAATGATAAACGGGTTGAGGATCATTCTTCTTAACTTGTAATTTCGGGACGAAATTCTTTTAAGGGGGGAAGAATGTAACGACCCTGAATTTTTTGACATTGGAAATCAGGATATTTAATTGATTTTAAATATCTGGAAGTTAGTTTAATTTGAAATTCAAATATCAGAGTGAATTTGGCAATTAAATTTGAATTTAATTTACTGAAGTTGGGTAAAAATTTGAATCTTCAATTTTAAGCTGATTTAAAATATTTTCAAGGCTTAGAAAATTCATATTTATGATACTGAAGATAATGGAAGCTTCAGAATTGAATTTGAAAGGGATTTGTTCAGTTTTGGAATTTTATCGTTTAAAATCGATATTTAAAAAATAGCTTTCCGAGGCACAGTCTCGGAATTCAACGAAACTAGTTCCACTGGATCCGTAATAGTGTATTATTATCGGATTTCAATTTTCGTAATGTTTGGAGTGATCGTTTGGCCGTACGATAAGCAAACGCGCTGAAAATTATATCGAAATTTCATATAATAACTGGGTTCAAAAAGCTATCTTCTCCATACGATCGAGTTAGGACTCGAAACCTTTTCTATTGCGTTCGGAATAGGGGTATAACATTATAAACGCCTAGCGGCACGCCTCGATGGGGGTTCGTGATTTTGAGCTTCGTTTATCGAGACAGTTTGAACTTGAATTTAATTAATATATATATTTAAATATTTGTCAACAGTTGAGATTTCTTTCATCTCAGCCATCCTCTATTCCTGAACATAGCCGACCTAACTTTTCCTTTCGTTCAAATCGATGTCCCTCCTTTCTTTTCTGTACAGTTCAAAATCATTTCGTTCAAAAGGGAAGATAATAATAATGGCCAAAAGAAAAAGATTTTTCCTTTCAAATTAAATCGCACTTCAACTCCCCTCTTCAAACCCATGGAACGAAATAGAAATGAAGTTCATCTCCTCCAGTTTCTATTTCACAAAATCGATTTTTTTGTTTCCTCAGAAAAAAAAGAGAAACAAATCGAACGAAGATCTGTGTACTCGGCGATCGATTATAGGGGAATGGGGGCGTTCAGGCATGCAAGGCAAGGCGAGACGATCGGGGGCTCGGCGTAGTCGTGCTCGTCTCGACTGGTGACCGCGACTTTGGCATGGTTGTGACGCGAGGTTCGAGTGGGTCTCGCACGCAAGAGTTTGGAGATGGTCGCGGTGCCTGATGGAGGCGCTCGTCGGCGATGTCAACGAGAAAGTGGTTCGGCGATTTGGGTTTTGGAAACTTGTGAGTAGCTAGGGTTCGCAGAAGAGGAGGCCGGGCTGTCGCAGTCCTACAGTGGCGGCCACGTTTGACTATGTGGTTTTGGGTTTTAGTTGGAGCAGTGAGGTATTGTGTTCCTTATTTAATTATTAAGATAATAATCTGTATATACATATACAAAGAAAGAAATTACTGCTTCATATTCAGAAAATATATATATACACACACCTGACTTTGGAAAATTATATTGGAATTTTAAAATGATAGAGAAAAAAAAGTTATTTAAAGTTTAATTTTGAGATCCATATAGATATTTTTAGGCCCAAAGAAAATAAATATGCATTTACATATCTTAATTTGCTAATTTATCTTTAAATAATGGTTTGGCGATAAATTTGTTTTATTATCCTATTTAATTATTTAAGTTTCTAAAAATAAATTATTAAAGGAAATTTAGTTTTAAATTTAATTTTTAGTTAAATAAATTTATTAAAGGAGAAATTGGTTTAAATAAAACTATCAGTTAATTTGACTATTAAACGGTAATTGATTATTCGATTGGTTCGGATATTAATAAATTTATATAATGTTTATACAAGGTCTACAATGGAGAAAAATAAACCGGAATGAAAATGAGTTGGAAATGGATTACAAATTAAAGCAAAGGTGAGATCTTCTCACTCAAATTAAAAATTTGAATTGTAGTTATTGATTGACTGTTTGGATGTGATAGTATATATGGTAGTATATATATATATATATTAGTGATTGATTTCCCGCATTATATAGCGGATGAGACCCTATGCGCCGCATAATAGCGGATGATATTTTATAAAGTGAATATTAGCTCAGGTCCCTAGTAAGTTTCAAAATACACAAAAACCCCAGTAAAAAAAAGTGTGTAAATTAGGTCCCTAGAATTAAGTTACTAAGTAATTGCATATAGTTATGCAATTTTTTTGGTGAATAATTGCGGAATTTTTTGCAACTTTTTGAAAAAATTGCTTAAATTTCCGCAATTTTTTAGGTGAATAATTGCGGAATTTTCCGCAATTTTTTGGATGAATAATTTCGGAATTTTCCGCAATTTTTTGATATAATTGCATAAATGTCTGCAATTATTCACTGAATAATTGCATAAGTGTATGTCATTATTCAGTAACTTAATTCTAGGGACCTAATTTACAAACTTTATTTTACTGGGGTTTTTGTGTATTTTGAAACTTATTAGGGACCTGTGCCAAACTGTCCCTTTTATAAATCCCATATACCGCGATATTCCACCCCGAAGTGGAATGGGTATTTAATTGTTGTGCTAACACCTGTGGATGCAGGGAAACATGTTGGAGGGATCCAACAGGATTCCTCAAAACATTTGAATTGGTTTCATATGTTGTGTGTTGATTATTTATAATCTCTGTGTGATTATCTTTGTGATTGAAATTGTTTAAGGCTATAATTTAGCCGAATATATTTTTGGTATCGTAGGATACCAGAAATAGATAAAATTGGATTTTTGAAATTCAAGTTAGAAGATTTATAGTAAAAATTTATTGTTGAGAATTGGATAAATTTAAAAGAAGTTTGAAAAAGATAAAGTTTTATTTTTGAATCATATTGAATAAAATTCCAAATATGGGAAAAAGGTTTAATAAGTGGATTTCGAGTAATATTGTTTATAAGTTGAAGAATTTATTTAAAATTTGGATTTTTAAACAGATTAGAAGAGATAAAAGAATTTGTTTTCTTTAAAAGGAATTTATTTTAAAAAGGGAAATAAATCTGGAAATCCATTTGAAAGTTGATTTGGAGTTGAAAGTGAATATTTGAGAAACCGATTTGAAAATCGTATAAAAAGTGAATATTTTGGAATGTAGATTCAGAATGGAATTTATAAAGGAAAGGGAAAATTGTTTTAAAAATAAACACTAATTTATTTTTAAAGTGTGGAAATAAATTTACGGATTTGGAACGTAAATTTAAAATGAATCGATAAGGATTATTTAATTGGTTTAAATGGACCATTTTGAAGTGAGTGTATTCTCACTATAAAGCCGAGTATATTTCCAAAGTAGTTTTAAATTATAAATGAAGAAATTCTGAAATTGGATTTTAAGGAATATTTTGGAGATAAAGTATTTGAACTCGGCAGATTTCCAGTGGAAATGAATAAATATTTGGAAATATATCCCGTGTAGGGAAATTGATTTGAAATTTGTTTTCCAAAGTTTGAAAGGTGAAAAGTGATTTGAAATTGGTTTCAAATAGCTGAAGTGTTGAAAATTATATCTTGAGAATATAATTTTGAAAATAAATAATTTGTGAAATTATTTGGAACTTGGTGATGTTGTGAATATCGATTTATAGTTAAATAACCGACTATCAATATTGACCTTTAAATGGGTATTTGTTGTGATTTGCTTGAAATTTGAATGCAACACTTATTTTTAAAATAAGCGCTCATTATTCGGTTTAGCCGGGAGAGGACTTTGTGTCATATAACCCATTCCGAATAATGATACGACGTTATGGAATGCAATTGAAGACAGTGTTGAAGACCGGGTATTTGCGAGAACGATAGGATAACCTATCGATTGTCTCTGCACTTAGTTGCTCCGGTATAGAGATTCCCTATGTGATGGGAAGTCCGATCGGGATTGTGGATACCCGGATTGCAAGAGCTTTTTTGGAAGTGCCTTCGGTTCTGTTCCAACCCGGAACAGACTTGTATGGTTGTATGTCTGACACTACACTTTGAGATATAAAGCTAATTTCTTTCAAATACATTTCTGTTTGGTGGCGGAGAATTTATTCTCTTAGCTTAACACCCTTCTCTGAGACGTACGAGCTCAGAGGTTATGTAGTTGAAGGTTATCAGTGATATACTCCCAATTTGGTAGTGTGGCATGCTAAGTGTTGTTGTGTGTTGCTGATCATTTGTTAATCATTTGTTGATCAAAGCATGGCTTTGTGAAAAAGCGTAGCTTTATGGACGAGACCTCATCGGACCTCACAAACAGGAAATGGTCGAAACAGGAAAGATGCGGCAAGGTTATGAGGGTCGCTCCCTTTAGGGTATGTCATTTCCTTTTGGAAAAAGGTGATATTATGGTATGGAGCCCAGATATTTACCTGTGTGGTTGCTCCAATCTCATTTACCGTGTGATTGTTGCTTTGTGATCGAGGGCCCTCGGATAAAGGTCGCAAACGACCGGGGGGTGGCATACTCGAGTAGTAGTTACCTAGTTACAGAGGTAACCCGGCCTTGTGTTGGCAGAGATTCGGGTAGGTTCTCGGGACGTCCCTCCAGAGGCATTTCTATGTGGCAGTAGGAAGTTCCTTAGCCTGACCATTTGTTGGAAAATCCAAAGAAACAATACGAACCTTGTACGGTTTTAGTTGTATAACCTGCTATGGAATGTGGCGGTAACCTGCTATTGAACATAATAGCTATAGTAGGCATAAGTGCGAAATGCCTATGTTGGCATTGATTAATATTATACTTTCGAAATGTTTTCCTCACTATGCACTAATGATAATATTAAAAAGATTTTGCGTATTAAGCATATTTGACTATCATAAGAAGAAATCACCTCCAAGTCTACGATTGCATTGTGTGTATGGTGGGAGGTCTTATGGTAGTTTCATTTCCAAAAGCATTGCGAATTTCTTTTATTTTCTTTATGAAAATAATTGTTTTTAAGATCTCACACCAGTCCCACGAGTGACCTGGAGTTTATTGTTCCCTTTCTAAACTCTGGGTGCCCATAATTTTCCACACGGGCAGCCTAGAGTCAGGATATCAGGTCATTCTGGAATTCAGAAGTGCTGTGGAGATCTGGATGGCGAGACGTATCACTTATACTAGTACTATTTCACTGTGTATTTTGTATGTGGACAAGTTTATATAACTGTCCAGTGATGTATATTATTGTTGTAACTCTGATGATGTATGTATAAACTGATATAGTTCTTTGTGATAAAGATTATTTATTCATCTATTATATATTGTTCCGCTGCGAATGTGAGATTCTGTTGTTGTTTCTGTTCTTTTTCTTCTGTCTTCTTCTACCTCTTCTTTTAACCCTACTGATTCGGTTTTTCAGCATTCGATTGCACGACATTTGATACAGTGGACGTATTAATGTCGACTTTCGAGCGTCGAAAGATCGTATCGTTACATGTGGTATCAGAGCAATTGGTTAAGCGACAACCCTGGCTCTGTTGGGTGTTACTCATTAGAGATAGAGTCAGTAGTACTCTAGAATGAGTGTGAGTGTAATAATAGATATGAGCTTGTATTTGTTAGTGAATACAAAATTTGTTTTATATTGTGTTGACTTATCGGTCGATTGTTTATAGATTCTGGTCGGTGCAGTCTGGCCAACTGTAATCGATAGGGGTTTCTAAACTCTTAAACAAGATAAACCGACATAGTATTGTTTTAAAATAGGATAAATGAAATAATTTTACCCAAAATTATTTTTGTATAGAAAAGAAATGATTTTCTATGAATTATTATAGTATATGGATGCTTGGTTGTTAGGGAGAGATAATATTGAATTATTATCATTGTTATATGGAAACGGAATAAGAAATAATGGTATAACCAAAGATTTGGAGATAAATTCATTTAATAAATGAAATTTATAAATATGAATTGAAAGTATAAGGAAATAAGTTCATATACAAATGGATTTTGTAAATGTAAATTGTAAATGTGATTTATAATTTGAAATAGAATTCCAGAAAAATATTTGAAAAATAAAATTCATTAATGGAATGAAATTGGTAATGTGAATTTTTCAATGAACAAATGAAGTTACATTTGTAAATAAATGAATTGGAAATTGAAAAATGGAATGAGATTTGATTTGAATCAAGTTGAATAAAAAATCCAAACTTGGAAAAAATAAAATGGATTGAATTCAAGTAAACTAACTTGATAATTTATTAATTCATGTCACAGGTGAAAAGATATAGAAAATGACATATATATAGCAATATAAATAACAGATATTGGTGTCAGATGTCACAGGTGAACAGATATAGATAATAGCATATATAACAATGTAAATAACTATCAGCAGCATATTTCAATTGTCGTTTCAATTGAAATCAAATTTAATAAATATAAGAACGTTAATCGTGAGTGATTGCTCACCTTTCGAGGCTAGAGAATTTGACGATGAAATTGAGTTATGAATCCAAGTACGAATTCCAAAACAAAGCTAGATTGGCACGAATTCGATGAACAACTGATAGATAAGGAATTGACAACATTAAATCAGAACTGGATCGACGAAGAAAATTGATATAAGTGAATTCATATATAACTATATATAACTATATATATATATAAATCATATTCTAAATTTAAGCATATATTGAATTAAATATATATATATATGTATGTATGTATGTATTTCAAAATCCAGTGTTAAAAATTTAAAACAAACATATAAGATCAAACATATATACATTATATATATTTGAAATAGATACATATATATATATTTATAAAAATATAAAATACCTACATATATAGTGTATGTTCATTACAACATATCAAATACAGCCTATATAAACTTATATTTACAATAACTTTGATATATAAATACAACATAAACAACAACTTATATAACATAATATAGTTTATATCGCATAAAATAAACGATATATAAATTATGAAACTAACACAGTATATATATATATATATACGCTGCAAAACATAGTTGATGCATCCTCTAAACAAATAAATGTAGATATATGATATTATGCCGAGAACCGGTCATAACATTTATTATACTTAAACAACATATAATACTTAAAATATACTAACATAGTGTAGCAGCTTATATAATACAAAGTAGAATACATATACTATAACCAATATAACCTGCTTTATATATATATATAACCAATATGTACGTACGAAAACAACATAGACAAATTTTAACCTATATAATATATAAACTGGGATAACATATCATATACACATCTGAAGTTAATAAATGTGTACCAGCAACACTACCATATATATAAACTTATATAGACAATACACATCTTACATTTATAATATAATACAAGGTACTAATATATATATAATAAAGCCGTGACAGTAGAGAAAAACAATAGGCCAAGCACAACACTAATACAAGTAATCCAACTAAATAAATGTTTATGTATATGTTCTTGTTTCTTTTAAATCAATGCTAAACCAATACTTAACAAGATATTGTAACATGCCTTTTCAATATACCCTGTGAACTAGAGATTTTGAATATAGGACACACGTTTTATAACACATATATTGAAATTGTAAAATACATATATATAAACTAATATTATAAAACTAATACAACACATATATATACTTAAAACAAATGTTGAGAAAACCCGTGATATATATATTCAAAACAAACACGTATAGGAGTTAAAAACGAAACCCAATTTGGTTTCAATATTATTCACAAAAATCTAGATGTCACGGTACTTACTTCTTTTGGAAGAACAGGTGGCATGCGAGGTGGGAAAAATGGTGGAGGCATCTTGGTCGGAGGGGAAAAGCCGGAGGTGGCTGCTGCTGTTTGGCGGAGGGAGGGTTGGAAGCGGTTAGGCTAGTGGAGATGAAGAGGCTGTCAGGAATTTTTGAAGCATTGACGTGTCACAGGCATGGTATAAGGTGGTTACACGTGCAAGATTGATCGGCCAAGGAAGAGAGAGGGGAACGGTTGTTGGGACAGAGTTACGGTGGGCGAAGACGTGGAGAGGGAAGGAAGAATTCAGCAAAGGAAGGACGCGAGGGGTTAGTGAAATCTGGAACCAAAGTGGACATTTCATTGTCCCTTTAAAAATTTTCTTATTCTGTTTGTTGAAGAAGAAAGAATAAACAAGAGAGGAAAATATGAACCGGAGAGAAAAACAAACCAGATATAAAAATGAAGGTGGCAACCAAAAGTCCAACGTGAATACCAAGAAATAATTAATTTTAGTGGCTGACCGCTTTGCATGCTGGGAAATGAATAGACAAAGGAAACGAAAGGTCTCAGAAATGAAAGGACTCAAAACAATACCTGTGACGCCCCACCTCTATGCTCATAATAACAAAGAGTATTAAAGGAAATACTGTCTATTATTACGAAGAATAAGGCTGGATAGGAGCGACCATCCGTAATTGGCCTTACATTAATATTGGTTATCTCGATAGGAGTGGTACATACATTTTATTTTTCTTCTATTATTTATTTACTCCCATCGACACACCCAATACTAGTATAAAACGAACTACGACGGTTCATAATAGTTTAGGACATTAGATATAACAATAACACAGATAATATAAATGCGGAACACAGATAAAAACAAAAGTCTCATATATATATAACTGATGTCAGTTAATACATAGTTGACACAATACATATGATACAACTACAACTGTCGACTCTAGAAGTTATATATACAAGTACATTATCGACTAATATACATGAATACATATCGTTCTATACAATGACATGACTACTACAAAATGACATTGACAACTTCAGAAGATGTGAAAAGTCTTCATATCCTGAACAGCAACTCAAAGAAGAAAATCTACAACCTGAAATAACTCGGGTCTGACCCGAGTATTACATTCAAAAGAAAATAATACACGGGTCAGTCTAATTCAAACTCAGTTATTAGTGCATAGAAGCAATAATAATCTCAAATAGATGACAGTCACAGAAATCACGTATATCCAACTCTCGATACGAGAATTGGATAACGGTAGGTATAACACTAAACAGTGTTAAACAACAAATCAACAATCCAAATCAGAATACAACTCCAAAGCATTGAAATTAATCAACGAAACAATTTAACAAATCGAAACATCAATTTAAAACTGTCAAATCTGGTAGGGCTGCAGTACACGCACGCGTGTACTGCCTCGCCACTACAAAACAACTCAAAACAATACTAAACAAGATCAGAGGCAACAAGTGAAACAAGTTCAACATGTCACAAAGCAAGGCACAGTGAAATAGCAAACTGAAGGTGAGAGCACCAATGATATGGCACTACAACATTCAACAGAAAAAGACGCAAACCAGCCTCATTAGAAAATAAGGTCACTAGTGAAGCACAATGACTAAATGCAAATGGATACAAAGCATCAATGCAATGTATCGGATTCGAGAACAAAGGCAGTGCAGCAGCATAAAGCTTTATCTAAGAGAATACGAAATATGTACACAAGTGATGGTACATAACAAACTGCACATGGCAAATGAATCATGGGTACAACGGTGAAACAGATCAAATAACATCAAGTAAAGAACTCAACCCGTGAACAAAGTGACACAGGGAACTCAGACAATACCAACAAGTACAGAAGTGAAGGTCGAGTGAACAAAGTGACACAGGGAACTCAAAAGCAACTAATCAGCAACCCAGACCAACTAGACAAATGAATCCAGTGCTAACATGAACAGAATGAACTTCAATGAACAACTCCAACATGAATATATAGGTTACAAATGTCGCAGACCTGAGTGCAGCAGTGAATGGTCACAAGTGCACCAGAATACAAAACAGCTAATTGAACTCATGTGGATAGTGCGGCCAAGATCAAGCATGATACAGCAACAAATTCTAGAAATGTCAAAATGGAAATCAAGGTAACAAGTGTCCCAGATTAATGCAAACAATACAGTACAGTGAACTGAAGTGTAGCCCCAAGTGTGCAACTGCACTAGGCCAAATGCTAACAAGTAACAAAACTCAAGTGTGATGTACACATCAGCCGAGATCGATACATGGAGCTACAGACATGTATCATAAACACACTAAAACAGTGAACAGTAATGGTGCAACCACTTGTATAGGGTTAACAACATATGCATGCACACATACAATGGTATGTATGCATATACATGAAGACACAAAATAATCAAGCAGCAAGGATAAAAATCAAAATTCCACAGATAATTTTGTAACAGCCGTAAAATTGAACTAGGACAGAAGTGCTGTCGGGGCAGTAGACAATGAACGACACAAAATCAACCCGGTAGCCTGCTCGAATCAAATTCAATGGAAACCAAGATCGAAATCCAAATCTGCACCGTTCAAATTCGAACTGTAGTGGCCAAGTAAATTGACCATGTCACGAATTTGGAACGTGAGTATCAAGAAACAGTATACACGTACAAATCTACACAAATAACCCGAACTAGCAGAGACCGGAGTACAAGCAAAGATAACAAAGATCATCAAGTCGATTACAACATGAACAGGTAAGCAGCAAACACTATGGCATGTTCGAATGCAAATCGAAGCCCGAGGTGAATGTACGTGTCAACAAATAAAAGTTAAGCTCGAAGTCGCCAGAATTTCACAACTTAGTTCAACTTCAAATAAACAGATTAAAGGCAGAGCCGAGGCAATCAAAATCCACTAAGTCAGAAATCAGAACTCACACATCGATACAAAGTCGTACAGTCGAGATGAGTTAAATTGCCCATTTCACAAATATATACGGGCTCAAAACAAGGGATTCAAACCCTAAATAAACAAGACATCATCGACTAAATCAAGTAAAAACCCCAGTCACGAAATTCGAACAGCACAATCGAAGTCAAGATAGCCACAAAATAGTTTGAATTAGATGTGAGTCGAACTCACCATTTTTCGACGAGGCAGTGAAGCCAAAGCTTTATCATTCGAAGCGTAGGTGATTCGATCAATTGAGGAGCAGCCGTGCAAGACGATGTAACTCTCGATCGACAAAAGAAACGAATGCCACTTCAAAGCATCCCGAAGTCGAACGACGAAGAAGGGTAGCCATTAATTTGTGAAGCCCTAGTTTTCGGGGAGACGAACGAAAACATCGAGCGTGCCCCAATTTGATTGAAGAACGAACGAACGCCGCCATTAATTTTTTTCGTTCGAATGTTTTTAATTAGGGTTCGAATGAAAAATGGTAAAGGGGGGAACGGGTTGAATAGATTGAAAAGGGAACGACTATTTGCCTTTGTAAATTTTCACGGCCCAATGAAAAATAGACCACTATTTAAATTTTCAAAGCACATCAACACTTAACAGGTTTTTCAAAAGAGTTTCAAACTGGTTTTAAAATTCCAAACAGCCATTAGCTAGGAAAGGTAATCGTCCAGAGATGATAAATAATCGGTATGCAATACCGGGTTGTTACAGACTCCCCTCCTTATAAAAATTGCGTCCCCGCAATTTTCCTAATCAAGATTGTCTATAACAATTTTCTTCTAACCTAAACTAGTTATGCTAGAAAAATAAGAATTGAGAACACAATTATCAAAGAAATTGCGTCCACGCAATCATAGGGAATAAATGGATAAAAGGTAACAACCAAAAGAGCACGGCAATGTCGAATGTACAAGCAAAGCAACTGTCAGCGGGGAAGTATTAGATAAGAAATCAAAATGTTCGACTGCTTCAAATCAAAAGAATCAACATCGTGGGAATCAGGGATCAAAATCAGACGACTAACAAAAGCAAGAACAATCGAGTTCCAGCAACTAAAAGAGAAGGAAAAACAGAGCAGAAATCCCATACAGAGCACGAATTGAATGTGAGTAAATCAAATTACTCACCTGAATCGCCAGAGAAAAAGACGAAGCTCAAATCTCAAAAGTCGTAAATATTCAATCATCAAAAACGATAATTGAATTTTCAAATCGCAAATATTTACTTATCTCAAACGATAATCAGAAGACAAATCAAATATCTGATTATCTCAAATGATAGTCAGAAAACAAATCAAATATCTAATTATCTCAAACGATAGTCAGAAAACAAATATTCAATTATCAAAAACGATAATCAAATTTCTCAAATTAACAAATATTCGATTATCACAAACGATAATCAAATTTCAAATTCAACAAATATTCGATTATCAAAAACGATAATCAAATTTCAAATTCAACAAATATTCGATTATCAAAAGCGATAATCAAATTTCTCAAATCAACAAATATTCGATTATCACAAGCGATAATCAAATTTCAAATTCAATAAATATTTAATTATCAAAAGCGATAATTAAATCTCAAATCAACAAATATTTAATTATCAAAAGCGATAATTAAATCTCAAATCAGCAAATATTTAATTATCACAAGCGATAATTAAATCTCAAATCAACAATTATTTAATTATCAAAAGCGATAATTAAATCTCAAATCAGCAAATATTTAATTATCAAAAGCGATAATTAAATCTCATATCAGCAAATATTTAATTATCAAAAGCGATAATTAAATCTCAAATCAGCAAATATTTAATTATCACAAGCGATAATTAAATCTCAAATCAACAAATATTTAATTATCAAAAGCGATAATTAAATCTCAAATCAGCAAATATTTAATTATCAAAAGCGATAATTAAATCTCATATCAGCAAATATTTAATTATCTAAAGCGATAATTAAAAGCACAAATATCTGATTATCAAAAATGATAATCAGAACTCATATCAACAAATATCTAATTATCACAAGCGATAATTAGAAACAACAAATATTTAATTATCGATACGATAATTAAATCTCATAACATCAGATATCTAATTACCTGCAGATAATTAGAAACAACAAATATCTAGAAATCAATTAAGAAGACTAGAAAATCAACATAAAAGCTTGGATCGATCCCATCAGATGGCGAGTTTTTAATTCGCCGCACGTGCATCTCAGAGTGGCCGAAGCCTACCAAGTACTCAACATAATTTTGGCGCCCATCAGATTGACCCGAAGGTCCGCAGAGTGACCCGAAGGTCTAGTACTGGTATTTGACCCGAAGGTCCGCAGAGTGGCCCGAAAGCCCAACAAATGACCCGAAGGTCCAACAAATGACCCGAAGGTCCTCATAGTGGCTCGAAAGCACACGAAATCATCAAATATTTCAATTAACGAGTCCGGAATTAACCGAAATAGCAAACGCACATGTCCCATACCACGTGTTTTACTAAATCGTTTGATTCTCTTCATCGTTTCCTTGAAAGTGCAAAATTGTGTATTTTGTAAAAATACATTTCACATTCTCAAACGGACAAGTCCGGAATTAAGCGAATCAGTAAAAGAAAGGGGTCCTAATCCTCGATTTTGCTGAATCGTTTAAGTCGCTTTCTCATTCTTTTGAAAACGCAAACTGTTAAAATTTCTGAAAACAATTTTATTTATTTTGTAAAAATAACAATTCACATTCTCAACTGGACAAGTCCGGAGTTAAGCGAAACAGTAAAAGAAAGGGGTCATAATCCTCGATTTTGCTGAATCGTTTAAGTCGCTTTCTCATTCTTTTGAAAACGCAAACTGTTAAAAATTTATAAAACAATTTTCATTTTAAAACGATTTTTCCAAGCACGTGATTAAAACAGCAAATCAGTAACAATTTCGATAAGGAAATTGTACTTCTCAAAATACCGTAAAAACGGTTACAAATCAGCATTGCGGAATAACCGCTTGAAAATCCACTTTTAAAATTTGACGGTTACGGAAGCCAAAGCGACAGTAGTTTTAAAACGTCAAAATCACATCAAAACAATCTACATCAAAATGTAATGTCAGTGAATTCTCATTCATCAAAATGCCACAAAACACCGTACTTCAAAATATAGCATTGGTGTAAAATTCCGTTGTAAAAATAACGGCAACAAAATACGTTTCATAACCAAGCATCGGTTCAACGTAAAATAAATGCAATAACGTGCAATTTAAATTTTTGCACGTACTACAAAATGAACAAAGAATCATTCAAATGTATCTTCAATGAAGATAATTTAAAACAGCAAAAATATAATCAATAGATGATTAGTACAAAAGAAAGCCAGCGGAAATTTCAACAAAAATCACATATCTGCAATTTCTTCGAATCCTCAATTCGGATTCGAAGTTCTCAAAGAAATAAAATAATTACAGCTATGTAAATAACAAATGAAATTCATATCAATTTCGTATTTTGATTTTTAAATCAAAAAGATTGTCAGTTGTACTCAGCGAAGACAGTTTCACTGTTTCTGCTGCGCACTCTGATAAACAGAACACAAATCAATCAAATCATCAGAACACAATTTCACTATTATTTTTAAATAAAGTTATTTAAAAATTTCATCCAAATTTCAAAACTTTAGTTTTGACTCAAGCACAAATAAAACATCGACCAATAGTTGTAACATATGTTCCTTCCGAGTTAAGTTTTATATTATGTCCATAAACCCCAGGCTCTGATACCAACTGTGACGCCCCACCTCTATGCTCATAATAACAAAGAGTATTAAAGGAAATACTGTCTATTATTACGAAGAATAAGGCTGGATAGGAGCGACCATCCGTAATTGGCCTTACACTAATATTGGTTATCTCGATAGGAGTGGTACATACTTTTTATTTTTCTTCTATTATTTATTTACTCCCATCGACACACCCAATACTAGTATAAAACGAACTACGACGGTTCATAATAGTTTAGGACATTAGATTTAACAATAACACAGATAATATAAATGCGGAACACAGATAAAAACAAAAGTCTCATATATATATAACTGATGTCAGTTAATACATAGTTGACACAATACATATGATACAACTACAACTGTCGACTCTAGAAGTTATATATACAAGTACATTATCGACTAATATACGTGAATACATATCGTTCTATACAATGACATGACTACTACAAAATGACATTGACAACTTCAGAAGATGTGAAAAGTCTTCATATCCTGAACAGCAACTCAAAGAAGAAAATCTACAACCTGAAATAACTCGGGTCTGACCCGAGTATTACATTCAAAAGAAAATAATACACGGGTCAGTCTAATTCAAACTCAGTTATTAGTGCATAGAAGCAATAATAATCTCAAATAGATGACAGTCACAGAAATCACGTATATCCAACTCTCGATACGAGAATTGGATAACGGTAGGTATAACACTAAACAGTGTTAAACAACAAATCAACAATCCAAATCAGAATACAACTCCAAAGCATTGAAATTAATCAACGAAACAATTTAACAAATCGAAACATCAATTTAAAACTGTCAAATCTGGTAGGGCTGCAGTACACGCACGCGTGTACTGCCTCGCCACTACAAAACAACTCAAAACAATACTAAACAAGATCAGAGGCAACAAGTGAAACAAGTTCAACATGTCACAAAGCAAGGCACAGTGAAATAGCAAACTGAAGGTGAGAGCACCAATGATATGGCACTACAACATTCAACAGAAAAAGACGCAAACCAGCCTCATTAGAAAATAAGGTCACCAGTGAAGCACAATGACTAAATGCAAATGGATACAAAGCATCAATGCAATGTATCGGATTCGAGAACAAAGGCAGTGCAGCAGCATAAAGCTTTATCTAAGAGAATACGAAATATGTACACAAGTGATGGTACATAACAAACTGCACATGGCAAATGAATCATGGGTACAACGGTGAAACAGATCAAATAACATCAAGTAAAGAACTCAACCCGTGAACAAAGTGACACAGGGAACTCAGACAATACCAACAAGTACAGAAGTGAAGGTCGAGTGAACAAAGTGACACAGGGAACTCAAAAGCAACTAATCAGCAACCCAGACCAACTAGACAAATGAATCCAGTGCTAACATGAACAGAATGAACTTCAATGAACAACTCCAACATGAATATATAGGTTACAAATGTCGCAGACCTGAGTGCAGCAGTGAATGGTCACAAGTGCACCAGAATACAAAACAGCTAATTGAACTCATGTGGATAGTGCGGCCAAGATCAAGCATGATACAGCAACAAATTCTAGAAATGTCAAAATGGAAATCAAGGTAACAAGTGTCCCAGATTAATGCAAACAATACAGTACAGTGAACTGAAGTGTAGCCCCAAGTGTGCAACTGCACTAGGCCAAATGCTAACAAGTAACTAAACTCAAGTGTGATGTACACATCAGCCGAGATCGATACATGGAGCTACAGACATGTATCATAAACACACTAAAACAGTGAACAGTAATGGTGCAACCACTTGTATAGGGTTAACAACATATGCATGCACACATACAATGGTATGTATGCATATACATGAAGACACAAAATAATCAAGCAGCAAGGATAAAAATAAAAATGCCACAGATAATTTTGTAACAGCCGTAAAATTGAACTAGGACAGAAGTTCTGTCGGGGCAGTAGACAATGAACGACACAAAATCAACCCGGTAGCCTGCTCGAATCAAATTCAATGGAAACCAAGATCGAAATCCAAATCTGCACCGTTCAAATTCGAACTGTGGTGGCCAAGTAAATTGACCATGTCACGAATTTGGAACGTGAGTATCAAGAAACAGTATACACATACAAATCTACACAAATAACCCGAACTAGCAGAGACCGGAGTACAAGCAAAGATAACAAAGATCATCAAGTCGATTACAACATGAACAGGTAAGCAGCAAACACTATGGCATGTTCGAATGCAAATCGAAGCCCGAGGTGAATGTACGTGTCAACAAATCAAAGTTAAGCTCGAAGTCGCCAGAATTTCACAACTTAGTTCAACTTCAAATAAACAGATTAAAGGCAGAGCCGAGGCAATCAAAATCCACTAAGTCAGAAATCAGAACTCACACATCGATACAAAGTCGTACAGTCGAGATGAGTTAAATTGCCCATTTCACAAATATATACGGGCTCAAAACAAGGGATTCAAACCCTAAATAAACAAGACATCATCGACTAAATCAAGTAAAAACCCCAGTCACGAAATTCGAACAGCACAATCGAAGTCAAGATAGCCACAAAATAGTTTGAATTAGATGTGAGTCGAACTCACCATTTTTCGACGAGGCAGTGAAGCCAAAGCTTTATCATTCGAAGCGTAGGTGACTCGATCAATTGAGGAGCAGCCGTGCAAGACGATGTAACTCTCGATCGACAAAAGAAACGAATGCCACTTCAAAGCATCCCGAAGTCGAACGACGAAGAAGGGTAGCCATTAATTTGTGAAGCCCTAGTTTTCGGGGAGACGAACGAAAACATCGAGCGTGCCCCAATTTGATTGAAGAACGAACGAACGCCGCCATTAATTTTTTTCGTTCGAATGTTTTTAATTAGGGTTCGAATGAAAAATGGTAAAGGGGGGAACGGGTTGAATAGATTGAAAAGGGAACGGCTATTTGCCTTTGTAAATTTTCATGGCCCAATGAAAAATAGACCACTATTTAAATTTTCAAAGCACATCAACACTTAACAGGTTTTTCAAAAGAGTTTCAAACTGGTTTTAAAATTCCAAACAGCCATTAGCTAGGAAAGGTAATCGTCCAGAGATGATAAATAATCGGTATGCAATACCGGGTTGTTACAATACCGATGCAATTTACTGTTTCATGGTTTCCGCCATGTACCGGACTTCAAAACACAGAATTGAATACATCGCAAAGATCGGCACAATGAGACGATCAAAATGGTGTTCAGATATCAGTGATAGGATCATCCGATCAAAAGTCGATATTCGGTATCAAAAATGCTGCAAATCTGCTGAAAATAAGATAAACAAAGATAGAGAAGTCCAAATTTGAAGAAACGAATTATACCGTCTCCCTCAGAAGATAGTTTATAAATTTTCTATAGAAAAATATTCAGGTTTGGAAAACATTTTATTATTATCAAATATTATCTGATTTAAATTGAAATAGAATTACAAACGAAAATAAACTTCCATATTATCAGATGAAAATTTACCGGTTGTATGTTAAAATAGACGTATTCCAAATATCAAATTTTTATTCCAAAATTTTATTATTTAAAATTCCACAAAATTCAATTAATTAAATTAATAAACCACTAAAATTTACGGGTCGTTACAGGACTCGTATGCCTTGAGATTCTGACCTTGAGGAAAGCTCAATAAATCATAGACTTGCATACGATGGATAACTCTTTATCGGTTGTATCACATACACCTTCTAACCTTTGGTACCTAGTCGTAATCCCACCTTTACCTTGATGAAAGCTCACCAAGTAAAGTGAGACTATTCACTTGGACATATCATTTTGCGATGGCCTAAGTATAATACACATACCTTGAGGAAATCTCAACAAATATGTGCGGTTATCTTACCTCGTCTATTCGATATATTAATAGTTTTACACATAACATCCCTTGTAACGACCCGGATTTTTCGATCCCGAAAAATCCATATAGTTAGGAAAAGAAGAAAGAGATAGAAGAAGAAGAAACAGAAACAAGTCACAGAATCTCACATTCGCAGCGGATCAAAATATAATATCATATAATACCATTTATACAAAGAAACTGTATCAGTTAAATTACACTTTAATACATCATAGTTACAACATATACACAATCACTGGACATATATAACCAACATGTCCAAATATACAACAATATATCACAACGGGATACACTCCATACATTCCTGCCATCCAGCTCGTCTCTTGAGCTCCAGAACGTGCTTATCTGAAAATCTGTAATACTCGGTCTGACCCGAGCATTACATCAAAGTAACACCCGGGTCAGGCTGGAAACCAGCGTGAGTAAACCCATATAACAAGAAATACTAATGCATAAAACTTATTTAAAACCCGGGGTAACTCATACTTCACTACGAGTTCTCAACTTATTATAGTCAACACTTATTTCACCCATCAATATCTATGTACCTCTACATAGTTAAAATGGTCCATTTACTTAAACCATCCCATTCCAGCCTATTTATTTCACATATCAACTCTATAAGGAATTTTATAGAAGATTCACACATCGAAGTGGTTTCGGGTATTTACTGATACCCGACCCCCATCTCTTCGAATTCAATACCATTTTAACCCAAGTTACTCAAGTGAAATTTAATTTTAAATATAGGATGTCGCTTTTTAGATAACAATTCATCATTGATAGATAACCACATTATCACGGTTTAAACCAAACATCTCATATCACATACCGTCACAAATCACATATCAGAGATATCAACTAATCTAAGGCATACAATATCATTCAAACATTCATAAGCGAGATTAATTTGTCATACCATTTCTAATTAATTACTTTAATTACTTTTAATCCTGCTTACTTAACATTAATTAATTATAAACCATTAATTAATTTTAATTAATTAATCACATAATTTCTTTCATTAATTATCCTTAATTATTTATTAAATTAATCTTAAATATGTAATAATTAATTACGTAATTACCTTTTAAGTAATTATATTAACAAAACCATCAATTATTTAATAAATCAAAAGATAAATTAATTACTTTGATTTTCCTTTTAAACCTTGTTAAATCATTATCCTTATACATTAGTTGCCTTAAAAGGTTATGATTAGTTTAAACAATATTTTATCTTAATTCCTTTTGAATTACATTATTTATTAAATATAAATAACTTCATAAAAATATTGTATCAAAATTAAATATACTAAAATTTAATTCCTTTAAAAACATCTTACTTAAGTCCTGGATTAATTTAAAACTTCAATCAAATCATCATTTGAAAACATAGTTTAAAGGTGTTTAAAAGTTTGAATTTTTTTAAAGTAAAAACTGTTTTATATATCAGGCTCGAGACCTGCTTCAAGTCACCCCCGAGGCCATCTCCCATATGCTTCAAGTTCCATCAAAAATTACCCGTGTACTTAATTTTTTTTTAAAACTTTAAAATTTCTAAGTGTTTAGCCCTGCGCATTCGAAAATTCACTCGAGCGCAACTTCGAGCAAATACACGATACTCCCGAAGATCGCTTAGAGTCGAATCCATCTTCCCCAAATTTTTTACTGACACCAACCAACTTACTATGCACATGCACAAACGGAATCGCCACCGTTGGTCGAAGCTCCAGCCTCCATCGAGTCAACGACAACTCACCTGTACCCCATGAGCACCCAGAAACCCATCACGTCGACGATCATGCAAAAGAGTCATCTGACTCAAATCTGGGCCGAAGCTCGACCCACAAATCCACCTCGTATCGACGCCAAACATCACTAGAGGCCACGCGCTTTTGCCCTGAGTTCCCCCTAACGACCACGCACCGCCACCCATCACCCCTGTCCAGTCCGATGCAACCTAGACACTACCATTGCTTCGAGAAACAATCGACAAAACATAAGGTTAAAACCCTATTTTGTCGATCTGCAGTCACCACGATGTTTTAGAAATTCGTTCAACAATTTTGTGATGACCCCAGACCACCATGCAAGCAACTGCCATGATAGCGAGACACACTTCGTCGCCGATCATCAGAATTCCATTAAAACCCCACTCACGTTCATCTTCCAATTTCTCATTGAATACGTTATTAAAAATTCTGATTTTGTTTTTAAAAATCATCAATTCTTAAAACATTTCGATGGATATGCTTAAAATCAGAAATGGTAACAATCAAATTTTCAGATATCTAAGGATTGCCTGTATTTTTCAAATGTTACAAGAAGTTTGAATTTGTTTTGCCTAATTGATTTTAAAAGCTCAAATCATGCTTATACACACAATCTTTATCTAAATTTAAAAGCCTAATAAGCCATAGGGAGGAAAATCAAATTTTGAATAGGGTTTAAATCCCTGTAACCTGGAATAGAGGTGGTTTAAACTTGAACTGACATACACAGGCAAAAATATGCATATACTCATAGATTTTTGTGCATGCAAACAAATGTTCTAACTTGTTTAAATCCTACATTCAAACAACAGATCAAACATCAGGGTTTTGAAAGGTTTACTCACTATTTTCAGTTTGAACAGAACTTACTTTCCATGTTCGAGTCATGTATATAAATATTACACGCATTTATATACTTTAAATCATTTTCAAACAACATGCACAACATCATTCAGATCACACTTAAAAGATCATCACACTGCTAGTTCAATATATATTAGATTTTCCAAGTTTACTCACTAGCATAAATTCTAAACAGATTTAAGCATTTAACCAGAGTAGTAGATTACTCACCTGTAAACAAATGATAAAGAACAGAGCACCTTTGTAAAGGCTTTTGAAAACTTTAAAACCTGAATTGCCTTTGCTTCTTTGATTTGAAATCTTTTGTTGTTGAGAGGATCTTATATTCAAAACAGAATTGAAGTTGCTGGAATTTGTTTTGTTTTGAAAACTGCAATTGCTTTTAAGTTTTGCTTTGATGATTTCATCTCAGCTCTCTTTTTATCAATCGAGATGAAGAAGAGGTGATGTATATAAAAAGAAAGTTGTACATGCTGAAGTATACATGTACAAGATTTTATGTACTAAAAATATTGTTGTTTAAAGTTTTGGCCAGAGATTTTTTCCAAATGGAGGCTGAAAAGATTTCGATTGTGCTAGCATTAATTAGGCTTATCCTATAAGCTAATATACATATCTATATATAAAAAAATTATTATTAGTGCAGCCTGATTTGTGTGAGTGCATTCATATATACATATACAACTTTTATCTTTCTTTTTTGTTCTTCTTGTTACTTGTCTGGTTTGGCAGATTTTTTCCTTCTTTCCCTTGTTAACTAATGTTTGTTTTTATGTTGAAGACTTTTATCTCTTTGTTTGCCTTGTTAGCTGGTTTATATTTTTGTTTACAATCCTATATGTATTCCTATATCTTTCCATAACTATATGATTTTGTTACAACATACATTCGAAATTTTATTTCTATTCAAAGTTTTAACTAACAACATTTAATTTGTACATATTTTTATTTTATTGCTTAATACAAATTCTTGTTTTGTTATATTCATTCATTGCTTATTTAAAACTTAAACTATCAATTATTTATTTATACCCATATAACTTTCTTTTATTTAATATTAATAATAGTTTATTTTAACTAAAAATTCAAATCCAATATAGATATATATATATATATATATATAAGATGTTAAATCCAAGTGATTTAAATTCAAAAGAATTTAGAGTTTTATTCTTTTAAATCAACACATATTCTATTTAATTAACTTTTCAAATTAAATTACCAAAAATTCAAATAAATCACCAAAATTTAAATTAATAAAAATCTGGGATGTTACATCCCTAGCTTGAGAAAAGCTCAACAACTAAGGAGTATGCAAGTAATCTATTAATATATAAATGATAGAGGACAACTTTATATTAAAGATTCACAATCTTCAATATATTATATCGAGTGATATCGACTTATGGAATAATGTATTTCTTATGAAATACTCTCATGATTTAAGTATCGGACACATCAAAAATCATAGTATATGTACATTTACATATGTATTTATTCCTTAAGCCTATTTAGGGTTTCTTTAAAGTTCCACCATTTGTTATACATTCATATTACGAAGTTGAATTATTATATAACTTTTTTAACTTAATTAACTTATATAATAGTCTTATGCATAATATTTTATTAACTAAATCTTATTTAATTAATTTTAACTAATTAACACTTTAATTAATTTCAATTAACTAACTCTTTAATTGATTTTATATTATAATTCTAATACAACATTTATATTGGACATATCTACTATAACCTTTATAGTGCACACTATAACCTTTATAGTATAACACACACATATACCTTATATGTGTGTACTTTACTTAATTAATTAACCTTTAGTTAATTTATTCAATTAAACAATTTTGAATAAATTTTATGAGTTTCAAAATTTATCTTACGTACATACATGTAAAATTATGTTATCCTAAACATTTTAAAATAACATAACATACACCAACATATATAATGTATGCATATACGTATTAATTAATTAACATATTTAATTAATTCATTTTATTAATTTTATTAATAAATTTTAAAATTTGAAATTAGTATATAAATATTTCAAACGTTTTTGAAAATATCGTTATCCTTTCAAAAATTTTGAAAACTTATGTTGTATTATGACTTTTATAATAACCATGTTTTTATTTTAATTTTTAAAACAATTTTGAAAACTAGTCCAAGACCCAATTCAAATTAGGCTTTTTCCTATTAGGGGCAATCTTTGGACTCACTCACCTTTCAGGCCATGCTGGTAATTAGGTAGGATAGGGTACTTGATTACCCAATTTCAAGCCGAGACATTACCTTTCTAGAAATCGTACTTAGTGGGCAAGTTTAATTAGTTAGCCCTAACATGACTAATTTAGACCGCATAGGCTACTGGGCTCCGATACCATTGAAGGAACTGGGCTAGCCCGCAACGGAAGAAATTGGTCAGCGATTAACGTCAAACTATTCGAACATTAACGTTCATGCTTCACTTAGCAGGTGGTGTGATATTATAGCCAAATTTATCGCTTACTTATTTTCGAAAAAAATCTCATTTTAATTTAATAAACGTTACCCAGTTGTGACAATTATTTACACCAATTCTGTAACAACCCAAAATTTTGGTTATTTGATTTTAAATATTTAATTAATTTTAAATATTTAAATAATTGGATTTTGGAATTTAATACTTGGAATTCAAAAATAGTGATCGTTTAAATATTTGAATTGAGAATTAAATATTTGAATGGTGAACTAAATATGAATTGAATAGATTTAATAATTTTATTTAACTACTTTTAATTAATAAATAATATTGGTAAATTCAATTTGTAAATTGATTTACAAATATAAATAAATCGGATTTAAATATCAATAATTAAATATTTAAATATGTGAAATTAGCCTTTCGGGGCACAATCTCATATTTCGACAAAACTAGTTTCATCGGATCCATAATAGTGAATTATTATAAGATTTCAAGTTTCGTAGCAATCAAACTTATCGTTTGGTCGTGCGAGATAGAAACGCGTTGAAATTAATATCGGAAATTTATAACTGGGTCTAAAAACCTATCTTCCGCATACGGTTGAATTAGGTCTCGAAACAGGTTCCATTGTGTTTGGAATAGGGGTATAACATATAGAACGCCAGGTGGCATGCATTGTTTGGAGTTTGAAATTTTTGGGTATGTTTTATTGAAAGTTAAAAAAAATATAGGTCAACACTTAACATCAGCCCACAAACATTTTCACCCTATTTCTGGCATGTTCCCTTCTGCCTATGTCCTTGTTTAGTAAAACAGCAGAGCCTCTTCTTCTTTTAAAAAGAAAACCAAGGATTCCAAAATTTAAATATGAAGATATACTCAATAATAAATTATGGGACAAGTCTTAAAAATCTACTTTTGATGATGGCTTCGATCCGGCATATTTTAGCGGTGTTCGATCGTGGTTTGGGTATGGGCCGACATTTCCAGTCCGCCTAGGGTTAGCTTTTGTGGTGATTTTGGTCATCGATCCGCTAATCGGAGCTCGGATTTGAAATCGAAATGGAGTTTAGCGCCTCAGAGCAATTTTTCTTAAGGTTATGCAAAGAAAGTGGTCGCATGACTTGATAACGTCGTGTAAGTAGGGTGCAGGTCGCTTTCGAATAGGGGAGTGTGGACGTTATTTTATGGTGACGAGCTTGTACGGTTCAAGGAGAGAAGGCCATCAGTGAAATCAGATCGTCGAACGGAGGTTCGTAGCTCCGTATCAGTCCATATGCATGCACACTTGGTTTGGGTCATTGTGATTTTGCTGTGCACCTTTTGGATTTGGGGAAGATAGTAATGAGGTGATGTGAAGGGCAAACTTGTAATTTATGTATTGTTATTTAATTTTAAATTCAAATTATTCAATAAATTGTTTATGTTTTTGCGTACGAGGTCGGATTCGAACACTGTTTTTTGCGTTGGACTAGTGTCGTCGAGATCTGCATGATGGAATTGGTTTGGTTGGATTTGGAGCAAGTGAAAATTTAGGCTGAAATCGGACGGCCATTCGGTTTTAGTCCGAAATCGGGGCGATTCGGCAGAAACGAAAATCAATGTGAGTTTAACTCACATTTAATTTTATGATATCATATCAATGATGTTATAAATGTTTATTGATTGTTTGGATGCTAGTTAAATTGTTTGATTGCTTATTTGGTTGAATTTCTGATTGGAAAATGGATGACATATTAATTTGATCGTTATAAACCCATATGATTATATGTATGTTATTCATAACCATTGTTTTGCAGGAAAAATATGTAGAGAGACCCAAAGTGGGTCTCCTGCCCATAAATTATTTATTTACATCCATATGATGTTATTGATAGTTAATTGAAATTAATTTCTGATATTCCATTTAATAGTTTAAATGTCATTATAGCGATTTTTCTCTATACCGTCATTTAAAAAATTTCATCCCCAAAACCTGATCGTATAAACTTGAGCTTGTGTTTCCGCTAAAAAGTGTTTGGAAATCCAATCTACGGTTTCGATGACAACAACTATACAATGGAAATCGAATATATATATATATATATATTTATATATACAAGTACTTGCTAGAACAACATCACTAGAAGAACGAGGCTCAAAGGACACTACAAGAGACTACAAGTCAATAGGTACAAGGAAGTAAAAGAAAGGATACACAAAAACTGACATGCACCATATCAGACGTCTGGGTGCATAAGCCAGACGTCTGAAATAGTTCTCTGGAACAACAAACAGGCAAAACCAGACGTCTGGTAATAGCACTCAAACGTCTGATCCTCTACTATATTCAAAAAATATATAGTATCAGACGTCTGAAACAAATACCAGACATCTGAATTCAAACTTGAACTTCAGAAATGAACTGCAATTGCCACATGTGAATGGACATCTCCGCCTCTCTTTGCCACAACTCTTCACCATCAACAGAAGCAACTTTAGAGGATTCATTAATGGATGTAACTACTCAAGATACCTATCTACAACTATATATAGCATCAAGAATCAGGAGAACAAAAACTTACTTCACTTACTTACGCTTTCTAATTCTATACTTTATTTTGTTCATTAGATAAGAATGAATTTTCACGTGTCATGTTATGTAACACTGCATATGATATTTGGCGTACCTTACAAGTTACACACGAAGGCATGAACAAAGTTAAGCAAACTAAAATTTTATTTTTACAAAATCAATTTTCATCATTTAAAATGAAACAAAATGAATCTATAGTGGACATGCACTCTAGATTCCAAACTATTCAACACGGTTTAATGGCACTAGGAGTTAAATTCACAAATTTTGATTTAGTATCTAGAATACTCAATTCTTTAACTCCAGAGTGGGAAAGAAAAGTATTAGCTATCGAAGAAGCTAATGACCTCTCAACACTCTTAGTTGAAGAATTGATAGGAAATTTAATGTCCTATGAAGCTAATCTGCAGGTAAGAAAAGAAAAAAATTCAGAGAAGAAAACATAGCATTTCCAGCAACAAATGAAGACTCCGACTTAGACGAAGAAGAAATCATATTTATTGCCAAAAATTACAACAAATTCAAGAAGTTTAGGAAAATGACCAGATTTCAGAAAGGAGGAAAATCAAGCTCAACAAATCAAACGTCAATCAAATGCTGTGAATGTGATCAATTTGGACATATGAAGAAAGATTATCCCAAGCTCAACAATGATAAAAAGAAGAACAAATTTGAAAAATTCAAAAAGAAGAAAGCTTTCAAAGTAACATGAGATGACTCAGATTCTTCATCATCATCAGATAGTGACAACAATAGTGACGGAGAACAAGCTAATGTATGTTTTATGGCACAAACTGATGAGGTATGTCCCGAACTTAGCTATGATGAATTACTAGAGCTTAGCATGGAATTAGATGATAAATTTAGATAAATTAAAAAATTGAATAAAGAACACATAGCCAAAATAAATCGATTAGAACTTGAAATAGGAATGTTAAAAGATGAAAAAATTATTTTAGAGGAGGAACTAGAATTATCTCAAGAAACAAATAAAAGTAGTTTAGTTGAATATGAAACTATATCTATTGATTTTGGAAAAGTTAAACTAGAAAAGGATAACTTGTTAAAAGAAAATATCAACTTGAAAAGTAATATAGAAACATTAAAAATTGAAATTTTTGAATTAAAAGAAAAATTAGATAAAATTACAAATAATGTTTCAAAATTTAATAAAGGAAAACAAGATTTGGAAAATCTTATCAAAACTTCAAAACCTTCAGGTAATAGAAATGGAATAGGATTTAAAAATATACCTAAACAAAAAGAGAATAATATTAAGAAGTATAGTTTTATTTATCAAAAGACTAAAAGATCACCTAAGTCTAATACGAATACCAAAAACATAAAAATTTGGATTCCTAAGACAAATAATAATTTGATTAGACAAAAACATATTAATAATTTTCTAGATAATGTAGTCTATAATAAAAATTATGTTCATAAAGGTACCGAACCTTCTTGGGTGTGGCTACCTGCTCCTCCTAACATCTAGGACCCTAACAAAGTATATGGGTACCAATTAAATCATTTTTATCTTGCAGGTACCCAAAATAAAAAATAAGGAGAAATGGATACTTGATAGTGGCTGCTCCAAGCATATGACCGGAAATGCAAAAATGCTATCAAATATAACATATATCGACGGAGGAACGGTAACTTTTGGAGATAACTCAAAAGGATACGTCATTGGCATCGGAGAAGTCATCAACTCTGGTATTTCTAACTCTCCTATTATTACAAATTTGTTAGTAGAAAATTAAAAACACAACCTACTTAGCATTAGTCAATTATGCGATAAAGGTTTTCAAATTAATTTCGAAAAAGATAGATGTAATATTTTCGACAATAACAAACAACTTATCTTTGAGGGTTTTAGAAACAAAAATATTTATGTCTTAAATATAAATATAAATCAAAATTCAAACTTATGCTTAACCGCCAAACATGACGATCCATGGTTGTGGCATAAACGATTCTGTCATATTAATTTTAAATGTATTAATAAATTAGCAAAATATGAGCTAGTTAGAGGTTTACCTAGAATAAATTATAAAGTAGAAAATTTATGTGACGCTTGTCAAATCGATAAACTAAAGAAAAGCTCTTTTAAATCTAAAAATAATATTTCTACAAAAAACCGTTAGAATTAGTACATTTAGATTTATTTGGTCCAACTCAAGTACGATCTATAAATCACAACAAATATGTTTTTGTAATAGTTGATGATTTTTCAAGATATACATGGACCTTATTTTTAAAACATAAAAGTGACACTTTTGGTATGTTTAAAATTTTTGCTAAAAAAATTAAAACTCAAATGGATTTAAAAATTAATAATATTCGAAGTGATCACGGTGGAGAATTCGAAAATGATCTTTTTACTAATTTTTGTAATAAAAAGGGCATAAGTCATAATTTCTCTTTTCCCCGCACACCACAACAAAATGTAGTAGAAAGAAAAAATTGTACGTTACAAGAATGTGCACAAACACTATTAAATAGTAGTGGTTTACCAAAACATTTTTGGGCTGAAGCTATTGCTATGGCTTGTTATGTTTTGAATCGAGTAACCATACGACCTATGACTAAACATACTTGCTTCGAAATGTTTTTTGGAAGAAAACCTAAAGTATCATACTTTAAAACTTTCGGATCAAAATGTTTTATATTAAATACAAAAGATAATTTAGGAAAATTCGACCCGAAGGCCGATGAAGGAATCTTTGTTGGATATTCGGATCATAGCAAGGCATATTGAATTTTTAATAAACGTACTAACACAATTGAAGAAAGTTTACATGTTTCATTTGATGAAAATTTCATTCATAATCATACTAATGACGATGAAGAAATTATTCCTATAACAAATACAACAAACTCATCTAATAATGAGACAAATGCACAAAATAATACTCTAGTGTCACCCCCTAAAATTCTAAATGATCATCCAAAAGATAATATCATTGGGGATCTTAATTCCAGAGTAACTAATAATCAACTTAACCAAATAAGTCATATTGCATTTGTGTCAAATTTTAAACCAAAGAATTATAAAGAAGCTTCAAACGATGATTTTTGGATAATAGCCATACAAGAAGAATTAAATCAATTCGAACGTAATAATGTTTGGGAATTAGTACCAAGACCAGAAAATCAATCAGTTATTGGAACAAAATGGGTATTTAAAAACAAAGCAGATGAAAACGGAAATATAGTTAGGAATAAAGCACGTTTAGTCGCTCAGGGTTATAATCAAGAAGAAGGTATCGACTATGACGAAACTTTTGCTCCACTAGCAAGACTCGAAGCCATACGTACATTACTTGCTTTTGCAAGTCATCACAATTTTAAATTATTTCTAATGGACGTCAAAAGTGCTTTTTTAAATGGTTTTATTAAAGAAAACGTATATGTTAAACAACCTCCATTATTGGTTCATGAAAAATATCCCGATCATGTTTTTAAATTGCACAAATCCCTATATGGTTTAAAGCAAGCCCCCCATACCTGGTACGAACGTCTTAAGAATCATTTGATTGCATCTGGTTTTCAAATAGGTAAAATAGATACGACTTTATTTATTAAACAAGAAAATAATTGCGAAGCTAAATATATTTCAACGGCCTTAGCATGCGCACAAGTGATATACATGCAACAAACGCTTAAGGATTTCGGAAAAGTTATCGATAAATCACCAATATATTGCGATAATACAAGTGCAATAAATTTATCGAAAAACCCTGTAAATCACTCACGTACTAAACACATAGATATACGACATCACTTTTTACACGACAATGTAGAAAAAGGAATTATTACATTAGAATACATAAATACGGAGAATCAAATAGAAGATATTTTCACAAAACCACTAAACGAACAAACGTTTGTTAAACTACGACGCAATTTATGGATATGTTCTCTTAATGATCTTATCAGCTAATTCTAAATTTCATTCATTCTATTTTTGGTTAAAAAGTTTTAATCCACAAACAAAATCTTTTAACACTGACCAACAATTTCTATAGAATGTTTGTTTTCTGAAAATAACTATTTATAACCTTTTAAAACATGAATAAATAGCTCCTCCTTTTACAAATAAAATACAGATTTTATATTGGTTCCTTTTAAAACAAACAAAAGCAAAACAAAAACATGTCTTCCGATAACTCTCACCTCTCTTTTTGAACACCAACCTCAGATAGTTCAGCGGATACCCCTCTCGACTTCCAACTCCTACACTGTAACGCCCCACCTCTATACTCACAATAACAAAGAGTATTAAAAGAAATACTGTCTGTTATTATGAAGAATAAGGCTGGATAGGAGCGGCCATCCGTAGTTGGCCTTACACTAGTTTTGGTTACCTCGATAGGAGTGGTATATATTTTAAATTTTTCATCTCTTGTTTATTCACTCCCATCGACGTACCCAATCCCAGTATAAAACGAGCTATGATGGTTCATAATGGTTTAGGACAATATATATAAAAACAACACAGATACACAAAGAATGCGAAACACAGATAAAAACAAAAGTCTCATATATATATAACTGATGTCAGTTACAATACAGTTGACAAAATACATATGATACAACTACAACTGTCGACCCAAGAAGTTATATATATACAAGTACATTATCGACTAATATACATGAATACATATCAACTTAAAACAGACACACTGACTACTACAAAAAAAAGACGTAGACCACTACAAATGATATGAAAAGTCTTCACAGCTCAACAGCAACTCAAAGCAGTAAATCCACAACCTGAAATACTCGGGTCTGACCCGAGTATTACATTCAAAAGAAAATAATACACGGGTCAGTCTAATTCAAACTCAGTTATTAGTGCACAGAAGCAATAATCATCAATTATCAAATAGACGACAGTCACAGAAATCTCGTATATCCGACTCCTCGATAAAAGAATCGGATAACGGCATATATAACACTAAACAGCGTTACACAACAAATCAGCAGTCCAAATCATCGACAAATATAAATAAAAAGAATTATCAATGAAGATAATTTTAGAAAACAACAAAATTATTAATTCTGATTGGCTGCAGTACCCGCTAACGGGTACTGCCTCGCCAATACGGCATACGAAATACGCAGCAAATCCATGAATCCAGAAAAAAAGAAATATCAATTAAAATCTGTCAATTCTGTGGGGCTGCGGTACACGCACGCGTGTACTGCCTCGCTACTACAAAACAACCCAAATCAATTTAGGACCTTAAGAAATGTAACAACATGCACAAGTGAGACATGTGTAGCAGACACACATGAATACAGCTAGAATAAGCAGTGCCAACGAGATCAGAGTCAACTAAATGAAATTGGAATGCAATCAGATCCCAAAGTATATAAAACAATGGCGGCGCATAATGCAAGACCAAACTCAAATGTGCAGCTACATGAAGATATAGTGAAGCTAATATGGCAACAATGAATACCCAGATCAAATGCAAGCTCGACTAACAGACTGAATCAACGAAATGCACTCACGACGCTGCACAATTTAGTCCATATGCAGCAATCATACTAAGTCGACGTAAATGAGGCCGAACAACATGTAACAGCAGTATCAAGTGACTCAGGCAATGTACAGATGCAACTACATGGAGGAACCCAAAATATAACCAAATGCAAAGGACCTGCCACTGACCTGAACCTCAATTAAAATATGATATGCCTCAAAGTTCGACAGTGACAACTCAAATGCAAGCCAAATGCCACCAGTGAATATGATAACACTGCAACAACTACGCTGCAAGTACTACAGGCACATGGAGATGCAGTGAAGCCAATATGGCAAACCATGATGAAGTATATAAGTGCAGATACATTACATAAGTACCCAGCTTCGAGTCAAGTAATATAATGCAGACTCAAATATCGAATGCTCAAAACACTGGAATGACTCAAGTGAACATGTCAGCATGTGATCAGTGGTATGCCTACAATTATACAATGGAAATAGAACTTGCCGAATGGAACACATGGATCAAAATAATGGATAAAAGCATGCAGTATGGAACAACAATGAAGCATATTTAAGTATGCAATTAAGTGGTACTTGCCGAATTCCAAACTGCTCCTAAAACAGCTGCTCGAAACAACAATGCATGCTCAAATGAATCTTCAGTGGAATGCAGACTACAACATCAAAGTTCAGTGAATAAATGCAACAACGAACTCGCTCAAAGGTCAGAAGTAATTAAATACAGTGTGCACATGACAAAGAGCTCGAGGCCAAGACTAAAACAAAGATGGTCAGAGTAAAAGTCTACAATGAAACCAGAGTGAATATCAACATCAGAGACTTAGCCTAAATTGAAGAATATACGCATCCACACATACAATGTATGTATGCACATATACAGTCTTGAATAAACAGAAGTAAGGTATAACAAAATGGAACAGTGGACAGAACCATCAGACAAGTAATCAGACCAGTCTACAAAAGTATATGAGGTGTAGACTACAAATGAGTGCAAACAAGATAAATCTACAAATGCAAAATGAACCAGTAATGCCTCAGTAACAACCACACAACAGGTCTAAAAAGTGCAGCAGCAATCAACTCAAGTGTAAAGAGGGTGGACCAGACTACAACAGTTAAGGGATGCATAAATAACTGACGTAAACTAACCATCACATGATATACAAGAACAAAATGGTTGGACCCAATGCGTATGGATACTATGCAAGACTGTAACCAAGATCAAAGGCAGACCAGTAAAAAGAACTACAAGTATACCTCTACGACAGACCAGGCAGTAATAAAGCAAACTGCACATCTAACTAGAGCCAAGACTACAAGTACAAGGCACGGTGCACCATCAAGAGACCAAAATCAAAATATACAAATACAACTAAGATTAATGAATCCGGACAGTACAAGACCGACTCAATGCGACTCATGAGTACACAAACAAGTGCACACGACCCGAGCTCATCACAACAATATGGTAATCCAGGACAGGTTGTACAAAGAATGGCCAGAGACATGATATGTAAATCGAGACTCAATCAAAAATGAACAATGCTCAGATAAGGTCAACAGTGGTGATGCAATGCTAACAACACTCAGATGAACACATGGCCAAGGTTAAGTAACAGATCAAAGTCAAAACTGATAGCCAAGGATATTATCCAGCTCAAAATCAAAACCGAGAACATCAAGTATCAAATTCTTTTCTTCAAATTTTGTTAAAATAAGAGAAAACATCATTCTCGAATTAAAATCGAGTACCGAAGTACAGTTAAGCGAAATCTCAAGCCAAAGCCAAAGCCAGCAAACTCATGAAGCCAGAGAGTGAAGTGAAAATCCTCAAACTCAAAATCAAATTGAATCCTCATTAAAATTATAATTTCCCAAAATCATGTTTGCAGATTTCAAACAAAATAAGTGTCGTGGTATACAGAAATCGAACCAAGACAGCAAGAAAAGCATTAACATCTTAACGAAGTCGAGCGACCTAAGATTGAAAGAGATGTGAGTGATAATTCACTCACCTTTTCCACGAAGAAGGAGCAACCGAGCTGAGCTCAAGACGAACGATCGACAAACTCTGAAAGCGGCGACTGCGGATTGCAAAGCCTAAATTTCAAAAAGAGGAACGAACGAAAGGAGGCCGCCATTTTCGTTCGTTAGTTTAGGTTTAGGTTTAGGGTTTTCGAATCAAAGTGAAATGGGGGTCAGGTCTTGGATTATCACGGCATCAAAACAAAGAAACACCATGGGCCGAGATTAAATTTAAAGCCCATAAACTCTTAACCAAATTTTTGAAAAGAATTTCAACTCGAATTAAAACTCCAAATAGCAATTAACAACAATTTTTATCGTCATCGGACGAAAATAAATCATTATAAAGCTCCAGGTTGCCACAGACTCCCCTCCTTATAGAAATTGTGTCCCCTTAATTTTCATAATTAAGGTTGTCAATAACAATTATTTTTCTAAGATAAACTGGTTAAGCTAGAAAAATAAAGATCGAGAACACCAACACCGAAGAAAACTTTTAATTCCATAAAAGAAGTTCACAAATTCTCACAAAATCTAATCATCTAATAGATAATCAGAAAACAACAAAACTGAATAAATGCAATTATCAGCAATATTCAATTATCAATTAGATAATTAGAATACAGAAATCACAAAACAGCAATATCTAATTATCAACAAGGATACTTAGAAAACAAAATTCGCAAATCGCAAAACTGCAAATATCTAGTTATCCAACAGATAAATAGAAAACATGAACTTCATAATCAGCAAACAATAACTATCAACAGAGATAGATAGAAAACAGCAGTTTAATATATTCAACATAATCTAGAATCAATTAGAGACTAGAAAATCTTACAATCAGCAAAATTAGCAATTGCCAAATTATCAAAACGATAATCTTTAATTATCAAAACGATAATCAGAAATCCCAAATCAACAATTATTCAATTATCAAAAACGATAATCAAATCTCAAATCAACAAATATTCAATTATCAAAAACAATAATCGAATCTCAAATCAACAAATATTCAATTATCAAAAACGATAATTGAATCTCAAATCAACAAATATTCAATTATCAAAAACGATAATCGAATCTCAAATCAACAAATATTCAATTATCAAAAACGATAATCGAATCTCAAATCAACAAATATTCAATTATCAAAAACGATAATCGAATCTCAAATCAACAAATATTCAATTATCAAAAACGATAATAGAATCTCAAATCAACAATTATTCAATACAGTATACATATACACATACTCTTATGGAATTAACCCATTTTAATTCCATAGCTCAGCTCTAAATCTCGATTTATCAATTTAATTTGGTCATATCTCTTTGCCATTGAACACCATGTGTGCATTACAAGGGACTCAATTCTGTTAACCCCTGCACAAAGGCCTATAGGACTTAAACAAGTCATGCACATATCCATCATACTCCTTATGATGAATAGATCAAGGCTTCTCTCCTAGATTAGTTTTATAATCTAGTGACCAGTCTCATTTCTTATTTCAGAAAATCTCAACTGTCCATACTTTCATTCATGAAAATAATGCTTTATTTCATTTCTCCAGTTGTCTCATTCAAAATTTGTTTTATCACTTGCATATCTCCTATATTCAAGAATGTCATGATCTCTTAAACAAATCCAGTAGAATTCTATAAAAATTCTTATACTCAATTCTATTGTGAACATAGGGTAAGGTTTTAGAGAAAAACCCATAAAACATTTTAGCTTTAGATCTGAACAAATCAGCAAATAAATAATTTATTGCATTGTTCATCTCCAATTTAAAACAATCTAAACATAAGCATGAACCTCCTTTGTTCACACTGCCTAGCTTATTTTTCCAGTTCCATTTTACATTTTTATATGGTCTAAACTCTTGCCTTTGAACACAAAGTGTGCATTGCAAAGGACTCAATTCTGTTAACCTTTGCACAGAGGCCTTCAGGACTTGAACAAGTCATGCACATACCCATCATCCACCTGATGATGAGTAGATCAAGGCACCTCTCCTAAATTACTTGGTAATTTAGAGACCATACATATTTATTCATTTAAGGAATTTTCCTTTTTAACTCCAGAAATACTCCTGTAATCCTTTCTTCATTTCATAAGTAGGGAATTTAATTTCCTTAAAAAAAATCATATCTAAACATACCAACATTCATGCCAAATTTTACAACCCCTTTCAAAGTCATTTCTGCTTGATCGCACTTTTTTTTTTAATATTGCTTTGTTCATATCAATTTTTAAATAAACTAGACATGAGCATAAACCTCTTTGTTCATACTGCCTAATCCATTATTATTATTCAATACCATATTTCTCAGTAATTAATCAAATTATTTTCTTATAAAAACTGAGTCATAAACTCATTTCTGTAATCAGGTTATATAATTGATTAAACAATTTTCAAAACAAAATTAGCCAATGCCAAAAACAAATCAAAACAGCAACCAAAAATTCAACCAAAATGCCATTCATGATCATCATATATTTATTTAGAGAAATAAAGATTAACAGAAATCATAATATGATTTTCATATAAAATAATTGGCTGCCCTTACTTGGGTCTTAATGCCATAAATCTCATAAGTGATTATCACTCACCTTCCTCTTCTTTTGAAAGTGCAAACTGTTAAAAAAAAATTAAAACAATTTTCATTTTAAAATGATTTTTCAATTACGTGATTAAAGCAGCAATATTAGTAACAATTTCGATAAGGAAATTGTACTTCTCAAAATACCGTAAAAACGGGTCACAAATCAGCATTGCGGTATAACCTCTTGAAAATCCACTTTTAAAATTTGATGGTTACTGAAGCCAAAGTGACAGTAATAAATTTTTTTTTAAACGTCAAAATCTCATCAAAATAATTTACACCACAATGTAACACCAGTGAATTTTCATTCATTAAAATTTTCAACTAAACACCGTGCTTCAAAACATAGCACTAGTGTAAAAATCCCGTTATAAAGGTAACGGCAACAAAATACGTTTCATAACCAAGCATCGGTTCAACGTAAAATTAATGCAGTAACGTGCAATTCAAATTTGCACGTATTACAAAATGAACAAAGAAATCTTTCGATTATATCTTTAATGAAGACAATTCAAAACAGCAAAATCTAATCAATAGATGATTAGTACAAAAGAAAGCCAGCGGAAATTTCAACAAAAATCACATAACTGTAATTTCTTCGAATCCTCAATTTGGATTCAAAATTCTTAAAGAAACAAAATAATTACAGCTATGTAAACAACCAATGAAATTTTAAATTTCATATTTCAATTTTTAAATCAAATAGATTATCAGTTGTACTCAGCGAAGACAGCTTCACTGTTTCCGCTGCGCACTCTGATAAACAGAACACAATTTAATCGAATCAACAAAACACAGTTTCACTTTTATTTTTAAATAATGATATTTAAAAACTTTCATCAAAAATTTTAATCTTTAGTTTTGACTCAAAGCACAAATAAAACATCGACTGATAGTTGTAACACATGTTCCATCCAAGTTATGTTTTATATTATGTCCATAAACCCCAAGCTCTGATACCAACTGTAACGCCCCACCTCTATACTCACAATAACAAAGAGTATTAAAAGAAATACTGTCTGTTATTATGAAGAATAAGGCTGGATAGGAGCGGCCATCCGTAGTTGGCCTTACACTAGTATTGGTTACCTCGATAGGAGTGGTATATATTTTAAATTTTTCATCTCTTGTTTATTCACTCCCATCGACGTACCCAATCCCAGTATAAAACGAGCTACGATGGTTCATAATGGTTTAGGACAATATATATAAAAACAACACAGATACACAAAGAATGCGGAACACAGATAAAAACAAAAGTCTCATATATATATAACTGATGTCAGTTACAATACAGTTGACACAATACATATGATACAACTACAACTGTCGACCCAAGAAGTTATATATATACAAGTACAATATCGACTAATATACATGAATACATATCAACTTAAAACAGACACACTGACTACTACAAAAAAAAGACGTAGACCAGTACAAATGATATGAAAAGTCTTCACAGCTCATCAGCAACTCAAAGCAGTAAATCCACAACCTGAAATACTCGGGTCTGACCCGAGTATTACATTCAAAAGAAAATAATACACGGGTCAGTCTAATTCAAACTCAGTTATTAGTGCACAGAAGCAATAATCATCAATTATCAAATAGACAACAGTCACAGAAATCTCGTATATCCGACTCCTCGATAAAAGAATCGGATAACGGCAGATATAACACTAAACAGCGTTACACAACAAATCAGCAGTCCAAATCATCGACAAAGATAAATAAAAAGAATTATCAATGAAGATAATTTTAGAAAACAACAAAATTATTAATTCTGATTGGCTGCAGTACCCGCTAACGGGTACTGCCTCGCCAATACGGCATACGAAATACGCAGCAAATCCATGAATCCAGAACAAAAGAAATATCAATTAAAATCTGTCAATTCTGTGGGGCTGCGGTACACGCACGCGTGTACTGCCTCGCTACTACAAAACAACCCAAATCAATTTAGGACCTTAAGCAATGTAACAACATGCACAAGTGAGACATGTGTAGCAGACACACATGAATACAGCTAGAATAAGCAGTGCCAACGAGATCAGAGTCAACTAAATGAAATTGGAATGCAATCAGATCCCAAAGTATATAAAACAATGGCGGCACATAATGCAAGACCAAACTCAAATGTGCAGCTACATGAAGATATAGTGAAGCTAATATGGCAACAATGAATACCCAGATCAAATGCAAGCTCGACAAACAGACTGAATCAACGAAATGCACTCACGACGCTGCACAATTTAGTCCATATGCAGCAATCATACTAAGTCGACGTAAATGAGGCCGAACAACATGTAACAGCAGTATCAAGTGACTCAGGCAATGTACAGATGCAACTACATGGAGGAACCCAAAATATAACCAAATGCAAAGGACCTGCCACTGACCTGAACCTCAATTAAAATATGATATGCCTCAAAGTTCGACAGTGACAACTCAAATGCAAGCCAAATGCCACCAGTGAATATGATAACACTGCAACAACTACGCTGCAAGTACTACAGGCACATGGAGATGCAGTGAAGCCAATATGGCAAACCATGATGAAGTATATAAGTGCAGATACATTACATAAGTACCCAGCTTCGAGTCAAGCAATATAATGTAGACTCAAATATCGAATGCTCAAAACACTGGAATGACTCAAGTGAACATGTCAGCATGTGATCAGTGGTATGCCTACAATTATACAATGGAAATAGAACTTGCCGAATGGAACACATGGATCAAAATCATGGATAAAAGCATGCAGTATGGAACAACAATGAAGCATATTTAAGTATGCAATTAAGTGGTACTTGCCGAATTCCAAACTGCTCCTAAAACAGCTGCTCGAAACAACAATGCAGGCTCAAATGAATCTTCAGCGGAATGCAGACTACAACATCAAAGTTCAGTGAATAAATGCAACAACGAACTCGCTCAAAGGTCAGAAGTAAATACAGTGTGCACATGACAAAGAGCTCGAGGCCAAGACTAAAACAAAGATGGTCAGAGTAAAAGTCTACAATGAAACCAGAGTGAATATCAACATCAGAGACTTAGCCTAAATTCAAGAATATACGCATACACACATACATATGTATGTATGCACATATACAGTCTTGAATAAACAGAAGTAAGGTATAACAAAATGGAACTGTAGACAGAACCATCAGACAAGTAATCAGACCAGTCTACAAAAGTATATGAGGTGTAGACTACAAATGAGTGCAAACAAGATAAATCTACAAATGCAAAATGAACCAGTAATGCCTCAGTAACAACCACACAACAGGTCTAAAAAGTGCAGCAGCAATCAACTCAAGTGTAAAGAGGGTGGACCAGACTACAACAGTTAAGGGATGCATAAATAACTGACGTAAACTAACCATCACATGATATACAAGAACAAAATGGTTGGACCCAATGCGTATGGATACTATGCAAGACTGTAACCAAGATCAAAGGCAGACCAATAAAAGGAACTACAAGTATACCTCTACGACAGACCAGGCAGTAATAAAGCAAACTGCACATCTAACTAGAGCCAAGACTACAAGTACAAGGCACGGTGCACCATCAAGAGACCAAAATCAAAATGTACAAATACAACTAAGATTAATGAATCCGGATAGTACAAGACCGACTCAATGCGACTCATGAGGACACAAACAAGTGCAGACGACCCGAGCTCATCACAACAATATGGTAATCCAGGACAGGTTGTACAAAGAATGGCCAGAGACATGATATGTAAATCCAGACTCAATCAAAAATGAACAATGCTCAGATAAGGTCAACAGTGGTGATGCAATGCTAACAACACTCAGATGAACACATGGCCAAGGTTAAGTAACAGATCAAAGTCAAAACTGATAGCCAAGGATATTATCCAGCTCAAAATCAAAACCGAGAACATCAAGTATCAAATTCTTTTCTTCAAATTTTGTTAAAATAAGAGAAAACATCATTCTCGAATTAAAATCGAGTACCGAAGTACAGTTAAGCGAAATCTCAAGCCAAAGCCGAAGCCAGCAAACTCATGAAGCTAGAGAGTGAAGTGAAAATCATCAAACTCAAAATCAAATTAAATCCTCATCAAAATTATAATTTCCCAAAATCATGTTTGCAGATTTCAAACAAAATAAGTGTCGTGGTATACAGAAATCGAACCAAGACAGCAAGAAAAGCATTAACATCTTAACGAAGTCGAGCGACCTAAGATTGAAAGAGATGTGAGTGATAATTCACTCACCTTTTCCACGAAGAAGGAGCAACCGAGCTGAGCTCAAGACGAACGATCGACAAACTCTGAAAGCGGCGACTGCGGATTGCAAAGCCTAAATTTCGAAAAGAGGAACGAACGAAAGGAGGCTGCCATTTTCGTTCGTTAGTTTAGGATTAGGTTTAGGGTTTTCGAATCAAAGTGAAATGGGGGTCAGGTCTTGGATTATCACGGCATCAAAACAAAGAAACACCATGGGCCGAGATTAAATTTAAAGCCCATAAACTCTTAACCAAATTTTTGAAAAGAATTTCAACTCAAATTAAAACTCCAAATAGCAATTAACAACAATTTTCATCGTCATTGGACGAAAATAAATCGTTATAAAACTCCAGGTTGCCACATACACCAGGTCAAGAGCCGACCTATAAGTGGTTCTCCTACCACACGGGATTCACTCCCGACAAAAAACGGTCCAAACGATCTCTATTTATCTCTCCTAACACCAAGAAGAAAATCGATGATATACATCATTACCAAAAGCAACAAATGGATTTACAATGAGAATTATACTTCGAACAAAAAGTCACTGCAGACGACTGAGTTTTCTAGAGCAAGTAGCGATCAAATTTTGCAATTCACGAAAAAAGGATGTACATGAACCACTTCAGATTCCTTCCAATCCTCCGGATCCTTCTGCCTCTTATCGTACATCTTGGGATCCTCCACCTAGGCAATTCTCTAGTTCCCCAAGAACCAACGAACGTGGAAATATTTGGTCTCCACTCAAGCCATGGAAGGATAGCAAATCTGAAGATCACAATGCTCCATCTTCTTCTAAATAAATTTGTTTATTTTCATTGTATTTTCATCTAATTATATTTGTATTTGTTTTCAAAAATAATAATATTATGTTTCAATAAAATCGATCCCTTGAAAATCAAGCAAAACCTTCCAAAATAAGACTATTTTTAGACATATTGGAGATTTCAGACGTCTGATCAATGCCATCAGACGTCTAACAACCTTGTATCACACCATTTTTTAATCCTGTGCATATATCAGACATCTGATATAAACAACCAGACGTTTGAAAATTGTCTCTGCCTCATACAAAATACAAAACGGTCTATTTCAGACGTCTAAAGTTGTGACCAGATGTCTGAACAAAGTCTCTTCCTTCTTAACATAAAAATTAGGCCATTTTTAGACGTCTGACATTATATCCAAACGTCTTACAAAAATCTCTATCTTCAATATTTACAATTCTGCCTATTCCAGACGTCTGCCAATAACACCCAGACATCTGAAAATGTTCACTGTCTTCAAACTAGGGTTAAATCAGACGTCTGATTCACTTCTCATACGTCTGAAATTCAATCGACACCTATTTATGGCCTTAAAACGACTGCTTTCCCAAATTTCCAATTCACATTTCATTTTGTTTCCTCTTTCAAATCCGAAACCCTAATTCTCCAAATCACTATCTCCTTAATTTTTCTCGATTCCATGGCTCCCAAAACTAAAACCCTAGAGTTTCTAAGAGAAAGCAAGAACAAGCTACATCCTACAACCCATAAGTATGCTCCGATGATCAGATTGAGAAGTGGATGAATCGAGTACCTCATTCTATCAAAAGATACGAAGATATCTAGAAGAAAAAGCTACACGCAGGTCCCTTCTATAATTTGCTTAAATTCCCTATGTATGATTTGGATGAGATGTGTGAAAATGTTGGGTTACAAAAGTTGATTTCCTTCAATTCGAATAATGTCCAAATCGATCAGCTTGCAATATTCCTTTTCTACACTAATCTAGATAGCACTACCGTGTGGAATACCGATAATGATGATAATTGGCTTTGGTCGAGTGTTTACGGCAACACTATTAGACTTACTCCGGGAATTATAGGCCGTACTCTAGGTTGTTCCGACTCCAGAGAAGATTTGTATGACATCCCGGATATGCGCCTTAAACCAAGAAATAATATTGCCCATCAAATTTGGGAAGATGAAATGCCACGATTTGCTTCAAAATACTTATGACCTAAGGCAAGACTACTCACTAGGATGATTATCAACATAATCATTCCTCGACTTGGCAGCCATGAGCAAATAAAAGAATTGGAGCACAAAGCTCTATATGCTATCTTTAGTGGTACGAGGCTAAATTGGGCGAAATTGATATTTGACGAGCTTAAACTTTACTGGACTCGATCACGTCCATCAATCATTTACCCTACCTACATCATGCGCCTTCTGCAAGCCCACAACATTCCATCATATTTATCGACTTTTGAGGAGATTGCCCCCAAGTATGCCTCCACAAAATTCTTCTCCCTTATGCACTTACCAGAAAATCCCCCGGATTTTATTTCATTTGAAGAATGGACGCAACGTCGTCAACAAGCTAGACAAGCTAGGCCTCAAACCCAATAACAACCACCACAACCATCACAAGAAGAAGAACGACATCATGAACACACTCCTCCTCCTCCTGCAACTTTTGACTATCCAGGCCAAGACGACATTTTGGAGACTCGCACTGAAACTAATCCAAATGAAAGCATTCGAGATTTAACTCTCCAAAATCAACTTATCTTATCAAGAAATCAAAAATTATTGGCTAAGCGTATCGATAGCTTCGAAACAACATTTGCTTCTCGCCTAGCAACAATTGAAACATCGCTTTCAACAACATTATCTGTTCTAAAAGAGGTTCTCCAACGAGTCTGTGGCCCTACACCACCTTCGGAAGATTGGCCAACTCCAACGCCTTCTCCTTCTCCTTCAAAGCATTCTAAACTTTTTGAAGAGGAAAAAGAACCTCTAGAACATACTCCAAAATCTCCTAGAATACAAGCTAGTTCTTCCAAGAATGAAGATGAAGGAGATGATCAAGCCAAAGCTTCCCCCAAAAATCCTTAGATATTTTTATAGGTTCCATCTTTTGTATTGTAATGGAATAAAAAAATCTATGCATGTAATCACTATATTTAATGGTTATAAAAATGCTTTTTGGCTTGTTACTTATGCGTAATTAGTTACCTTTCGTCTATTCATGATAATTTATTAAATTGATATATTATAACCTTCTGGCGGTCGGTAAATATTCCAGATTAATAGTATGTACATGCTATCTAAATTAAGATTAAATAAAAATTACACACGATATATTGCTAACTTCAATAACACGGTGGTCGGATAATTTTTTTTTGATTAATGTGTACATATTATCTAAAGGCATGATTATTGATTATATCATACATATTCTTGTATTAATGCTTTTTGATAATGCCAAAGGGGGAGAAATAATGGTAAGCACATATTTAGGGAGGGATTTATAAAATTATATCTAAATATTTTGTATAGTTGTCATCATCAAAAAGGGGGAGAATGTTAGGAAATCCAATCTACGGTTTCGATGACAACAACTATACAATGGAAATCGAATATACATATATATTTATATATACAGGTACTTGCTAGAACAACATCACTAGAAAGACAAGAACGAGGCTCGAAGGACACCACAAGAGATTACAAGTCGATAGGAAAGAAAAGGTGCACAAAAACTGAACATACACCATATCAAACGTCTGGGTGCACAAGCCAGACGTCTGAAATAGTTCTCTGGAACAACAAATAGGCTAAACCAGACGTCTGGTAATATCACTCAAACGTTTGATCCTCTACTATATTCAAAAAATATATAGTATCAAACGTCTGAAACAAATACCAGACGTCTGAATTCAAACTCGAACTTCAGAAATGAATTGCAACTGCCACATGTGAATGGACATCTCCGCTTCTCTTCGCCACAACTCTTCACCATCAACAGAAGCAACCTTAGAGGATTCATTAATGGATGTAAATACTCAAGATACCAATCTATAACTATATATAACATCAAGAATCAAGAGAACAAAAACTTACTTCACTTACTTACGCTTTCTAATTCTATACTCTATTCTATATTCTTGATCTCTGCACTCTAGCAATCTTTACTTGTATTCACTCTTCCATATACTCAGTTCTTCATAGACAATATTCCTTAGAAATATATTGGAAGCAATTGTACTAATTAGTCAACATCCGTGTTATATTAAAACACACATTTGACAAGAACAACTCATTGTAACAAAGCCTATTCTTCCGGGCGAAGCGAGGGTTTTTGATAGTCGAATTCTGAAGGGGAGCTTCGGGACTGGACGTAGGACGGGAGGTCCGAACCAATATAAAATTCTGGTGTGCTTATTCTATATTTACTTAGATTAATATTATTTTAGTTGCATCATATATTTTGTCACATATACTTGCATATACACTGCACGATCCACCCCGTAGACTTTCAAAAAGAACAGTGAAAAATTTATTAATCATTTTGATTGATGATAATTTAAATTTATTAATCATTTTGATTGATGATAATTTAAATTAATTAATCATTTTAATTAATTAATTTGAGATTAATTAACCAATTTGATAAATGATGTTTAAAATTAGTTTATCTTTAGATTCAATTAATCATTTTTGCTAATGATGTTTTATACTTAATTAATTGTTTTAACTAATGATTATTTGAATTTAATTAATTATTTTAACTAATGATAATGGAGTATAATTAATTTATTGAACTTAATTAATTATTTCAATTAATGATAATTGAAATTAATAATCATTTTAGTTAATGATATTTAAAAGTAATAAATCATTTTAAATAATGATATTAAAATTTAGTTAATCGTTTTAATTAATGATTGTTTTAACTAATGATATTTGGAATTTAGTTAAATCATTTTAATTGATGATGTTTTATAACTAAATAAATCATTTTAACAAATGATGTTTTTAATTAATCATTTTGACTAATGAAGTTTGAATTTAATTAATCCAATTAATTTATGATTATTTAAATTTAATTAATTTTTTTAATTAATGGAATTTAAAATTATTTATCATTTTAATTAATGATGTTTGAGATTAATTATCCATTTAATTAATGATTATTTGAATTTAATAAATCTTTTTAATTAATGACAATTAAGTCAATTAATTGATTTAATAAAAGCTATTTAAGTAAATTAACTAATATGATAAATTTGCTTTAATCAACTGATTAAAGTTAATTTACCAATGTTATAAAAGTATTTGGAAATAATTATCTATTTTATTATAGATAATGAAATGTTTATTTAAAAGGGATTTTAAATGTGATTAATTATCTTTAGGATAATTAATATTGTTTTTAAAGTTATAAAAAGGAATTGAAACTCAATTATTGGGATGTTAAGTTGGATAATCTTCTGGGTGTTCGGTCTGATGTTGGTTTAGGCCTTCGGGGCCGCAGGCTTGGAAAAATCATTCTTTTAACGTTTTAACAATCGGGAACTAATTCTAAAAGTGTTTTACCAATACGGGAATCAAGCAACAAGTTCAGTTTGTTTTGAAAAGTAAAAGTTTGATTCTTTTATAGAAATAAATTATTTCCGTAAAGCATATCACTTATATGGAAATGTTTATTTGTATGATTAGCACTAAACATCGAAGAAGTAAACTTGTTGCTATTTCAAAAGTTAAGAACAATCATTGGACACGACTTTGAGGTAACACTACCTTGACTTGTCCGGTATTATTGTTAACCAGTAAATAGTACAAGTTTGAATTCAATGAGTGGTGATAAGTATACAAGACTTAGTTTTCATATACGATCATTTTATATCCTAGGTAGTTGGTATCTCAGCTATTGGTTACTTCAGCTACTTTATTATCGTCATTCTAAGGTGATTTATTGCTCCGTTGAGCGTTGCTATCCTTTGTTGGGAATGACTAAACCAAAAGCGTGAGAGGAAGCCAAGCTATGTGGGGTTGCTCCTATTAGGGTATTTTCACATCTCATCTAGTTTGGATTTGGTTGTGCACTTAGATGTGGAAATTTTCGAATACTCGGTAAGGTCTGGCGGGGTCCGGCTTGGTATTATCCGAGAAGTGTCACAAAGTAAATGAGTATCTCAGAAGTATATTACTAGAGGTATACTTCAAGGAGGGTGCACCTTCCTAGTCATTTGTTGGAAAATTTCCTTTCCTTATTTGATTCGAAAACCATAAATCTTTTTTAGCTTTAATTGCCACGAGTAGAGCCAACTTCTCACCATGGCATTTAAGTGTTTATTTAGTCCATTCTATCAAGTTGGACTGTTGCCTTATTTAGTCCATTCTATCGAGTTGGACTGTTACCTTATTTAGTCCAATCTAGCAAGTTGGACTGTTTTCCTTGTTCTATCCATTCTGTCTAATTTGGATTTTACTCGGTTTATTTTCAGTCTTTCAAGTCTGGTTTAATATTAATTATACTCATTCCTACTTGGATTTGTTCTTGATATTTATTTTTGCTCTTGCCTGTATGGATGTTATTCTTGTGAGGTAAAAACCCTTCCGCATTAGCGGCGTGGTCTCACAAAACTTTTATATATGTTCCACATTATTCGAGTTATCTCATGCTGGTATTTCTAGACTGATCCAGGTGTTATTTATTTATAATGGTCGGGTCAGACCAATTATTTTCTCCAGGTTGTTTTTGGAGTTTTGGAGATCTTGGAGGGAAGCTAAAGATTTACCTATCGTAGTATTTTATTTTCCGTTGTATTATATAGTATACCTATCGGCATTTGTAAGGTCATAATTTTATAACTGTCCGGTTGATAAGGTTTGTTTTAACTCTGCTATACTTTGTATTTTTGAAGTGATAGTTTCTATTATCCTTGTTATATTATATGTTGTCGATTCCGCTGTGAGATTTTGTCTCTCTATTCTCTATTCTTTTCTTTTTATTTATCCTAACAATCTGCCCTTTTGTCGATTGGATGCACGACATTTGAACAAAGTGGTAGTGTTTGGTGTCGACTTTCGATGGTAAAAAAGGCGGGTCGTTACAAATTCTCTTCGTCAAAACTATATCAGTTTGGACTTGCTGAATTTGGTAATGGTCAAAATTCCAACATCATCCACATTCAACTCTATAATCCAAACACAAAGTCCTTAATTCAATAATAACAATTATTATCAACCAAACAACTCTGGCCGGAGATTTTGACTTTGGGTTGACTTGAGTTGACCATGATACTAACCCTATATTACCGAGGAGACAAATCCTCTTTGAATAGTGCTTCACTTCCAATACTTCCACTCGACCCAACTATAGTCACTCGATGGACGCTAAGGTTGACTATAATCAATGCGGAGCTTTCATATTGAAGATTCACAGTATTCTCAAGTCGAAAGAACTATGTAAATTAGTCACATAACCAACAGAAAACTACTAAGTGAGTCGTTCCATAGTTGTCCAATAACTATCAGTACGTAACTCCTAGATACCCCCCAACCATCATGAGTAATATTGCGTACTATAGTCTCAACGGATACATCAATATCCAGTCTCAATGCATCTTGACTAGGAACATTTAAAATGATATATTTGTTTCATTGTGATAAATTACTCACTATTACAACACTTTGTAACTACTATCACAAAACATACCATTTATGAATTTTCTATTAAATATACTTTTAATTAAATTAATTAATTAATATAACCACATTATATCAAGTATATAATAGAAAGAAAACACATTTATTTCGAGAAAGATTGATCAACGAGTTAGATATACGTAATAAATTACATAATTGCCCCCTAGGGCATAACCCTAGCTCTATCAGATATATCTTTCTATATATCTATACAACAACGTACAAGTACACACCTTATATTAGTTTATTTTCTTCATAGAAAACCTTAATAAAATCTTAGAGAATTCATGGATAACTGTTGTAATGTACATTATTCCTTATTTATATTTTACAAATATTTTCCTTATTTATTTTCTACGTATTCTCTTTCAAAAATTCGTAATAAATTATTTTGACATTGGAAACCTCTCAAACTAAAGACCCATTTCTAAATCATGATCAGAACATCATATTAAAGTTCATAGCATATCTAAACCTTTACAGCGAAATATATCTAAACATCCCATATTAATCTATTTCTCACAAAACATTCACAATACATTTTACTTGTTAATGAAAATCCATATAAAACTCCATCATATATAAAAGTATACAAAATCATATTGAAACTAAATAATTGGGTACAGAAAAATAGGTTGAGTATTACTCACTTAGATTTTTGAAATATCTTGCTTTTAACTTCTTACTCCCTCTTTAGCTTGTGTTTTCTTATCTTCTCTTTATTTGCTCTCTTTAGGCTACAACCATTAATGTCCTCTCAAGCTTTTTTTAGTAGAATAAAATGAATGAAGGGAAAAAAGTAATGCTTATTGTCCCACAATAATTTGGCCTAGCTGTGCAGTTAAGGCACTTAGCGGTTCTATAGCGGTGGAGGTGAAGTTATAGCGGGGATAAAGCAGGGATAAAGCGGAAAATAGCGGAGGAGCAAAAAACTTCATCAGATATAAAACCAAATATTTAAAGCTAATGTATTCTCATTCTCACATCAATTGTGTAGAAAAAAAAATATTGTTTAATCTTATATAACAAAACCGAGTAATATCATGATTTATGGAGACTAGATTTGATGACTACGGTAGATTTTTAACTTGCATTGAGCACTTATCCCTTAAAATTATATCTTAACCCTAACTTTATTGATTTGATTTAAATGAGAACTAGTCAAATCAACCTTTGTATATTAATGTTGCTAAAACGAATGTTAAAAAGCCTTGATTTAGCAGTCGTAGCGGAAAATAGCGTGACTTAAAGCGGATCTACTATTTAATAGCGATAAATTGAAATAGCATAGCGGTCGAAGAGCGTTGCGGTCAACAGCGGAGATTTTGCGGGGCTTTAGCTGGGCATTAACTATATCTGGACTTGCGTCCTCATACTCTCTTTCATTAATTTATTACCCCCTTTCCTTCTCATTTAGCTTATCTTGGTCTTTTAATTAATTAAATAAATTAATAAATAATTATGTGTTGTTACATGTAATGCGTTATGCAGTGGGGCATAGGGTAAATTCAAATTTTTTCTTTGTTAAACTTTCATAAAATCAATTAGACATAGTCCTACTTTATAATCATTTTAAGATGCATGCTTAGAAATGATATATTGTGCATGTTATGTCTCTTCGACATCATTGTATCACTTAGACATTTAGATCTTAATCTAAAGTCAACACTCTAATAATGCTTCGAAGATCAAGTTTTGAAGTTGTTTGATTCAATCTGATAACATTTATCGATTAATCAAATCACTTTGATCATAGAACTTTGACTTTGAATTGACTTGTAATTATGATGGCATTAACATTTGTATCGAAGGAGACGAATCTTCTCTTAGATAGTATTTCACTTTATAAATATTGACATATACCCGACGGAAATATGAACAAATATCATGTGATTAACAGATAATCAAAATAAGATCTTACGTTGAATCATAAAAAATAACCTATGGAAGATTTTTAGTCGTCCTTCTATAATTATCCACATGACTACAAAGAGGTAACGTATTCTACGGATACATAAAATATTCCAAATTAAAAGGTCTAGAGGTACATACATATGATACCGATTTTTCATTTAATAAACAACACGTCATTTTCCTATGATACCGATGCCATAAATTTTAAACAAAATATATACCACTCAATGCTACATTTGTGAAAGATTTTGCTTGAGCATGACAAAGAGAAAATTCTGGAAAGGTAATCCTGTGTCATCTTGCAATTGTTCACTTTACTTTTTCCTAATGCAAAATGTGCGGTTGACTGGGAAAAAGACGTAAAAAAGAAAATCTTTTCAATATAATTTCCACATAGATAGTTATAGCAACGGTTAGTTTGATCATTAATTTTGTTATTTGGACCAAGAACAAACTGCACTATGTATAACGAGATTTTATGGCACATGCAACGCACACGTATATATAAAATATTCTTATAAAATTTAAAATTTTTGATAAGCTTGACAAAAGTAAAACTAAAAATATAAAAAAAAATTGTAATTTTTTTAGAACAGAATTTCGAATTTGTAATCTTAGTTATATTTCAAATTTCCATTTAAAAATAGATGTTAATATTCTTTGTGACATTCGAACCATCAATATCTTGTTTGCATGTAAGGGTATTACTTCGCGATCGGATCAAAAAATTGTGTTTCTATTTCGACTATTAGTAAAGATGCATTTTAGACATTTTTCCTATGTTTGACATATCTTAACATTTAAATGATGGCAGCTTGTACAATTCTAGTTGCATCCAAGATTTACCTTTTGCAAAAAACTTCTAAATTCCTAAATACATCCAAGCTTGATCGATCAGGATGACTGAAAGGTTGTTTTTTTTAACACAGTTCTGAACTTATTTTGGTTGATTTCACAGCTCATTTTGAGAATAACCTTATGTTGCAAATAGAATAGTACACTTTCAGTTAAATAATTGAACCTTGCTTTTTGCCCGGCTCCAACTCATTATCCACTACCCTTTCATCTCTCCACTTCCTCCCCCTCTTCTATCACTATAAATTTCTCTTATCTTGCTCCAAAACTTAACAGTGGAGTCAGTTTTCTCGAAAACCAAAATTACTTAAAAAGGGAAAAAAAAAAAAACATGTCGATTGATATATACATCTCGATTCCGGTGATTGTTCTTGTACTTCTCATCGCTTGTTGCTGCTTCTTATGTGGAAGGTCTTGTTAGGAACCAATTCCTCTCTTCATATTTGTATGATCTACAGATATTTATATTTATACTGTGATACTTTAAAATATGATGTATGATTAATTATAATATAAGATATATCTATAATTTTGTTTGCATAAAATATAGCTTTGAGTGGCTTGTAGCGGATATATTATATATTTGGCAGTGATTGTTGAATCAAAATGAAATTAAGTTAAGAAGAAGAGTAAGAAAAGCACAAATTTGAGCTATTGCTTCAGAAGATAGAACCAAAGATGTAGCTCAGTTCATTTATGCGGCAAGCTGCTGTTATACTCGATATCATATCAATATTTGTATGTTTGTAATAATTTAAAATCTGATTGGCCACCGACTCATGGCTGAATGATTCTTCAGAACCGCAAAAGATTACAAAATAGTTTAAGAAACAGATTTCTGGTAGAAACTTATTTCAAATATAGATTTTGTTTAAGATTATATTTATGGAATAAGCATTTATAATTTTGCAATTGTTCTTGTATATTTGTATTTATGAAATACCAAATATTCAAAAAGTCATAGTGATGTGCTTGGTTAAGATTTATGTCTTGTTATCTTATAATTTTGGTGTCTTGTCCGCATTTTTTTTCATGTTCTGTATAAGCATATATTTTTAAATGAGCAAAATATTGGAAATAAATTCAGTGATTGCTGGGAATAAATTGAAAAAAAGTATAGACGTCATGCTATTTGTTGCCAAAATATAGAAAATTTTAAATTATTATTGGTTTACTGTGGATTGATGAACGCTATAATATTTTGTTTTAAAAAAACTTAAACACGGTTTTATTAGATCGTCAGATTTGTATCTAATCAAAATTACATGAACCGGACTGCGAGATCAAAGATTACGAGTTCGAGCCCTGAAGCCGACCACTCTGTAACAAGTACCCGAAGTATGTGTTAGACAAACACATATTTCCCTAGAGTTTACAAGCGAAGCTTGGCTCTCTAGGTAATTCAAAAAAAAAGAGAGAACATGATCGGGTTTTTCTTTATAGACCGCATACTCCACTGCTGCTCACCCATAGTCTCTTACGTCTCACCGCTACCAACTCTACATCCCTTGTCTATGCCAAAATAGAAGGTCTCATTTAACATTTTTATTCATGCATACGACGCATGTATTGTTGAAAAACAACCAATTTGAAAAATGATGCTACCATATAAAATAGAAAACAAATTTGTTTTACTTTTCGTGTTTTGTGAAATCTTTATCTTTAATAATAGTTGTAATAGTTTTAGTGTCACATTTTTTTGGTATCCACGTGAACTACCAAAAACGCCTCTCTGTATATTATCAAATCTTAGTCACTTAAAAATATGATCTAATATTAAACTTCTTTTACAAATTCAAACGTCCTTAAAAGTATGAACTATCAATCAAACATGTTTTACAAATGCAAAACGCTTCTAAAAATAGAATCTAAAATTAAACTTCCTTTACAAATTCAAAATACTTTTTTACAAATATACAAATCTTAATATCACTTGAAAATAAAAAAAAAATATTCAACTAATTTAAACATATACAATTTATAAGAAAAATAATTCATGCGCGAAGCGCGTGCCGTAACATTCGTAACAAAAAAAAACCAAAAACAATCCATCCCCTCCGTCGTCGCTGTTATGGTCTAAAATTTTAAATTTCTCTTCCGTTATCTTCGTATTTTGTTATTAATTTTGAAAACGTAAAACACAAAACATAAAATGAAACCAACCAAGCTTTGACCATCTCAGACCTTCCGTGTCACCTATATCTACCACCTCACCATGGCACCATTTCACATCTCATTGTACTCCATGTCATTATATGTAAAGTTATTATATTTTTAAAGAACAAGAAAATAGACACAATGACAAACTTAGAAAAAAATTTAGGCTGAAGGACAACAATTTTGATTTTTAGGCTGAAGGACAATACTAGTTATAACTAGCATTTTGTATAGTGTAAAGTTGAATATAATACTAATTATAACTAGCATTTGTCCTTCAACCTAAAAATAAAACTTCATGTTCTTCAGTCTAAATTTTTTTCAAAGTTGTCATTTTTTCTAATTCCCCCTGTAAAGAAAGTAGCTGATACATAATTGTACTATGAAGAAATATAAGAAAAAACATTTAAAAAAGTAATATATTTTGTAATGTACTATGTACAAATATTATTATACATTTGCATTATAGGAGAATATTTAAACAAACTAAAAATATAGATATTAATGCTTGATAATAAAATTGTAATTTAAAGGCAATGCTAGCTTGTAGAAACCAGAAATGAAACTAGATAATAGCGAAATATAGCATTAAATTATAGAAAAATAAATAAACATTTAACAAAGAAAGAAATGATACTACATGATAGCATTACAAAATGAATTGCTTTATGCGATGCCAAATCACATAATACTAGTATAAAAAGTATGACACTAAAAATGTTAGTGAGGTAGCCTTATAAAGTTAAAAATCATATTCCATTTCTTAATTCACATAATATTATTATAAGCAATATATAAACTTGAAATGATACTACAAAGAAGCTTTATAAAACAAAATGCTATGCATTACCGTTGTAAAATAATAAAATCCTACTACAAGGTAGAATAATAATAAAAATAGTTCATTTAGAAATGCTACTAAAATAACTTTATGGGCTGTTATATACATTTACTTTATCTAAAATGCTACAATAATGCATAAAATGCAACTAAAATATGACATTGTGACATAAGATACACATACTTCATTTGAAAAGGATATTACGGTTCAAAAAATGTTAATACAAAATAGAATATTTACTGAGATACACATATAATTCATCAAAACAAAATTCCGTTAACAAATCATACTACAAAGTATCGTTGCAAATCATACTTCTTCTTCTCCAAATCTTATTATTCTTCAAATCAACTCCATGTTTCACCTTCACAGTCATCTTCACAGTAATCTCCATCACCATCTCCTCCCTTCGTCACCCCATCCCATCATGCCATCATCGTCCCCGTTGTCTTCTAATCGCTTCATTATTATCGATGTCCACAACACTATCAACATGTGCTGCACAACCACGGTGATTAACAAAAACTACAATGTGATACCTACTGCACCACCAAAGTCTGTTACGTCGTTCTTCCATCCGCACAGGATTGTCATGTGAACATTAGGGAACCCTAAGTCATGACTTCGCGACTTTATTTTCATATTAACTTTTTCCTTCACATTAAAGGTTAAGTTTGATCCATAATAGTTGTAATAGTTTTAATGTCTATGCCAAAATGCTTGAAGTTCACACAATTGCCATGAAGTGTAACTGCAAAAATTTATAGATCCATCAAACTAGTTATCTCGCTATGTTAGTTATGACCCGACTATGTTTTGGAAGAAACGAGGAAAGTATCTCATTTTATATTCTATACAAAAATTATTACTATAGTATGTTGTAATAGTAATCATATCATATACTTGATTCATAGGGATTTCATTTTAACTGTTTTTGGGATGACCAAGTTGTAGGAAGTCTTACCTCGTTATTTGAGAGAAGATTTCAAAACCTAATCAACAAACAAAGCATCTATTAAGACACATTGTAATTTTCAGAAAATATTTTAGGATTCTAATAATTGATAAAAATTCCGGAACCAACATCGCACAACGAAGCAATGGACCGCTGTAGACAATCTAAAACATAAATGTAGTAAACTGATATCTACAAACTTTTTCTAACATTTCCATTTTTGGGAAAGAGATTTTATTGTATAAGAGGTCTATAATAGATTGGTATGATTAATATGGTTGGGGCCAACCAAGGATTTACGATGACATAATTAGAAACTCTTACAATCATAATTAATTGACTGAAAGAAGAAGAGATGGAGTAATGAGCATGTATAGGAATTTATTTACATTACAACCGTCTAGAATAGTTGAAAGAAAATCAAACCTTCAAAACCCGCAAAACCCAGAAGGCCAAAACCAAAAGTGATTAAAAATGTAGCCACATTTGAGGCTTTGGAGGATGCTCGACAGGGTAACTAGTTAGTTTGTTAATCAATCCTTGACTTTATGCCCATCTCGATCGACCGGTCAGATGTCTATGTACATAATATTATTAACCGAATAATCAATCTATATTCATCACTTGACCGTGAAGCACATGTAGCTTCGATTATTGCTACCTACTCTAATGTGCGTACCACTGATGCCTTCGATCATTTCTTCCGAATTATACCTTTGATTGACAAATCATTTCAGTCATTGAGTTCATAATGAAATTATCATATAATTGATATGTTATGCTGCATATACACATCAATTTGCTAGGGTGTGTCATCCAAATATAACATGCATTAACTCCAACTTTAACAAATAGCTAATCTCAACCAAGAGAATAAGGCACTTCCCCAATGAGTTTCGACATGACCATGATCTATTGCAATTCATCATTAGGCTTTGACAAGGTCATTAGTCACCAACAAAGTTTTGAAAGTCCCAAATAAAAAAATGAAACAAATCAATCTCAAAAGTACAAGAAACCAATAAATTTTCCAATCATTAAACAAGAAACTACCCCCCACCCCTGATGTGCCATCTAACACTTCAATAAGTGAAACAAGTTTGATCAATTTGCTAACTTCCCAATAGGTTACGACGTAACATATCTGTTGCATTATCATATGCAAGAATGAGGTAAACTAACTTTGTTTCATTCATATCAACCAAGAATGACTCTCTTACCTTAATATGTTTGGTGCGAGAAACTGACAATAGAATTGCACTTTGACTATCCTCACGTCTTCCACAAAAAACAAACCCATAATCTAAGTTCCTCCAAGATACCTTAATATAACTCTAACTGCTTCATAGTACAATTTCCTAAGATTAGCTTATATTACCGACCATCTGAACTATAAGTGCAATGTTAGGGCAAGTGCATGTAGTAGTTTGCATCAAACTACCTACCGCACTAGATAAAGCCATCGTATCTCTATAGGCCTTGTTCTCATTTGAGTTCAAAGAGTCTTTTCTTGAAAACTTTATGTGTGAAGGTATTGGTGTACCGAAGCCCTTTGCTTTATTTGTGGTAAAGAAATAAATCAGCTTTCCAATATATTTCTTACAATAATCTGAATTTTATGCACTATATTTATGGGATTATTTATAGTTATATGTACCTTAAAAATATACAAGCACTGAAGGATAGAGTAAAATTCCGATGAACAGTGGGAAAAGAAAATTAATATGAGTTGCGTTACTAAAGAATTTATGGGGCCAGACAAAACGATGGTTCATACGGTGAAAAAAATGTATGAATATGGATATGTGGGTGATGTCCTCAATGCCACAATATTTTATACCATAAAAAATGAGATGAGCCGGGCGGTTAAAGAATCACAATTTGACATACCTACAAGTCGTATAACCATGAAACGATGTACATGAATCAATTAAATAAGAAGTTAAAAAACATAAAACCCTTGCCCAGTTATATAAATACCCCTTACCTTGTAGCATTGAGATAATAACCTCCATCCTTAATGAAAAATATAATGCAACATTCTACCTCTTACAATCATAGACCTCTTATAATCCCTCTCATTATTCCTCACTCATTCCTCCTCCCCAACAACTCACCATGTTCTATTCATGATTTACTTAAAAATCATCATGCTAGACTAAAGGAGCCAGGCGGCCGCAACCTATGTTCGAAAAGAAGGGAAATGAAGCTTAGTTTGATAGGATTATGGGCTGCTTCGGTGATGTGATGGCTGATTACACCTTCGGTACCCAATAAACAACCTATAAAGTGCACTGTAACGGTAACCGGCCAATGTAAGACGATTGCCAAGGTATGTAAAGTGATAAAAATATAAAATATCCAAATCAGAACCCATTGTACATCTCACAGTGTAAGGATAAAATATAATAATCAATCACAGATATAAAACAGATGAGACAATAATTACTAAATGAACCACATAATACGGGTGCATAGGTTCATCATAGTTTTATACAGAAATCATAGTGTTTAAACGTCAAATAATAACTCAGATGATAAACTGTCTCTAATAAAATAAAGCATTAATAAAGCTTTGAAGTTCTACACAGCGGAATATAAACCAAAAGAAGCTTAAATATAAGTATATGTGAAAGCGTAGCCTCCTGCTAGTCCATCTACACAGCGGCATGTGATGTCCCATACCTACTATCTTGTATACTCATTTAAGAGCACTTGAGATAATAAGAAGAAAAACATAAAAAGTCGAGTCAGACAATATGGTATGAGCTATCTACAATCTTAAAATACTATAAAGACGTTATAGTAAAATATATGATATAAGAATCATACTTGACATGTCTCTGCATCCACAGAGTTAGCACATAACAATATATGCTAATCTAATATCATCATCATCATATGGGTGTATTATGAGTCAAAGTACGATGTTGGGTGTTTGGGAATCTAGGTCAACAATACCTACTTTTTGTGACATTCCTATGGTTATAAAACAAATTAGCAATCCATCAAACAATTCTCACATTGCTCGAGTGCATTAGATATATGATAGCCAGTATGGCCACAACATATCCAGAGACTACTCAACATCTCAGTTTCTCAGTGCCAATTCAATGCCACTTCATAAGGCCAAGACTAAACACAAGTATCCTAAAGGTCTAGGGTAAGACATATCACATCAATGATCTGGGATCAACATCAAAATCTAGGTGAGTGTCCTTACATACCCCCTCTCTACGAGCACACTCAAGACCTCTAAGTATCAACGATCCCTTTTCACACGTCTCTATAGTAGAACAGATCATTGTTCCATTCCATTTATTTCCATAGTTGAACACATCATCATTCTACCCACAATTTCCCATCATCGAACTTGTCCTTATGGATCATCATCACAACTTCCATCATTTAGTTGTCGTCGTCAGAACATCTTTAGACATCCATTATAAGTTGTAGAGTCCCCTAATCAAATTCCCGAAGTCTCCAAGTCAATGTGTTGTGTCATCGCTTCTCTAGCCAAAATTGCTCATCTTAGAGCCATAACATTCAAACCAAGCATCGAATGAACACATGAATAGTCACATTACGCTCCCTAAAGTTACTTCTTTTTCCTCACCAACAAAGGCTAAGATTGGCTATCATTTATTGTGGTCAGTGCCGACCACTCCAGAGTGGCCAGTCATGACCACACTGATTGTGTACTTAGCCAATTTTGGTTAAGTACAAAACCATGGAAAATCTCTCGACATCCCCTTCTGACGCTCGAAGTACCTCCTTCCTTGACCAAGAGTTTACACGCCAATGTCCCAAAGTCAAGAATGTCCGATGCCAACCTCTTTTCCACTACCAAATTTTTTCTAAGTCCAAACCATTCAGATGTCTTCATGCCTAAAGCCTTGCACCCATTTCCTCGAAGTACTTATAGTATTGCCCCGCAGTCTAACTCTAAAACCTCAAAGTTGCCACCACCGACCATAATCGAAGTCACCACCGACCACTCTTTGTAGCCAGCAAAAATCCCATCATTTCACCTTATATCTTCATACGATCAAAAGTAGGGGTTCTGTAGGCCACCATTAACTCTCAAAAACGGTCGCATACATTTTTGAGCATTTTTTTATCGATTCACTCAAATGACGACCAACCGCTTGATATAAAAAAAACTGAATCAAAACATAACCAAACCGCCATATACAAGAAATACAGAAAATACATACATAATATACAAGCAATACAAACAATATCAAACATTGATATTATCCTAGATCTATCAAAATAGAAAATGACGACTGGTATGGCTAAACACCCAAAAACGAATCAAAATCAACATTTATCTTTTTATATCCACTTTAAAATCTATGTGAAGTATAGATCTTTGTTAGAAATCATTTTAATATTTGAAAACCATTTAAAAACTTCAATTTTAACTATATTAACTAGCATAATAAAGTGAAAAAGATAAACAATTCACCAAAATCAATAAATACACAAATACCAATATAAATCCATGATGAAAAACTGTTTTCACGATGCACCTCAATAATAATTAACTTAATCTATCACTAATCCCCTCAAAAATCTCTTAATTTTTCTAATAAAAATAAGGAAAATGATAGCCTTTGGCTAAAAATGAATTAATGGAGATTCGAACAATTTTGGAAATGTAGAAAATATTTTGCAGGCTGTCCCATCATTTCCTTTTGGCACAAATTCCAAAATGAGATTTTGGGCATAAACAAGCCTCACTAATTACTCACTAATTTATCCAAACACTGTCTAACTTCAAATGAACATGTCTCCTAAACAGTGCGTCCAATTAGCTATTATGACCACTTTACGAAACGAGAAACCATAATATCTTTCATGTGGAATTGATTTCAGACCCTGATTCAGAGCCTATCCAAATTTAGAGCCTCCTCATTTTCCAGGCTCAAAACCATCGAATAAAACTTTCTAGCGGTCAAAAATGTCATTACTCTACATTCCCCAAAGTTATAGCATAATACGACCCAACTTGGATTTAAAAATAATAACATTTTATGATCCTCCAATACATAAAATATGGCTCGTTACACTCCACCTGTTATGAATATCGCCCTCAAAATACCATCAACACCAGGTAAAGTCAAACAACATAGTTCCCCCACATGCCCAACAACCACATACAATTATATCAAACATCAACCATGCACACATAAGTAAGAGATATAATCTCCATATACCCTAGCATGTAGGGTACTAAACTATGCTATATTGCATCGAAAGTGAAAGTAAACGTAAATAGAAAATCATACCAAGTAAAGAGCTCTGGATAAGTGGTCCTCATGCTCTCTGCGGTATCCCACTTGCAATTATTCTCAATTTCACCCCATCGAACCATCATCAACTCCACCGCCTTCCTCCAAAGTTTCTTTGTATCATGCCCAATAATACAAATAGGCTTATGAGGTCTCAAAGTGTGACGACCCGACTTCCTACGCCCAGGAAATCGCATCGTTTTGAAGGAAAGAAAGAGGTGAGAAAATAGAAAAGATAGAAAGAAGAAGAAACAACATCAGAATCTCAACAGCGGGACGAATAAAATATAATATATCACACAAATATCATATACATCAGAGTACACAGATAATACATCACATACTAGACAGTTATAAACACCTGTCTAGTTAATACAACTCAACATCACAGAGATACAACACAGTGGAATATACAAAATAACACTGACACAGCGGAACCAATATATATATATCTACACGCTGAAGCCTCCTGCTCCAATGCTCCTCCAGAATTCGTCAAAGCTAAACCTGAATCCCTTGACTACCCGTAAAAATTTGGGTACCCGAGAGTTTATGAAAAAACAGAAATAAACTTCGGGTCAGACATGAGTCTGGTATGAGTAACAGGTTAAAGTTGCTTAACTTTGAAAACCATTTGAAACAAAGGTATCACGTAAGACTTCCCATAAATAAACATGGGTAAGTTTTTACCTTACGCTAACCAAAACATTTGATAGAAAATCCAGTGATATTATAATAGTGTCTAGGGTTTTCAAGTAAATAGAAAATAGCTGAAATTGTTACATGATTAAATTCCAGCATACTAGGTATACAATCAAAACCGAGGGCGCTTATTGGATTTTGGATTCCATACAATGGCTGGGCTACTGGGGTACCGCCCGTCACAGTACGTGGCCTAGATCACCGTACCGAGGACCCACCCTAAGTCCCCTGCAACACAAAGCCGGACCCATTCCTTACTGAACAGTTCCGAACGAGACAACCCCGGCAGTCGGACGTCTCCACTGCCCACACAGCCGAAATAAAAAGGGACATCTAGACAGGAGAAAATCTCGCTCTCAAGTGGGAGCTACCCACGAAGCCTTGCTTCACCTCCCCTGTTTTAGCCATTCCCGGTTGATGAGGCTTGAGGTCATGATTACCTTTATCAGAACTCATCACTTAGAATGCTCATCGTCCACCTGACGATGTGCTGAAAGCATTCAATCCATACAAGTTCGTTCCGGGTTCGAACGAAACCGAAGGCATTATCTCGTTACACTCGTATTGGAATCACCCTCAGAGTTAACGACGATAACCCTTGCACTCTGAATCTTCATCTCGAATCTATAAGTACTATTTCCATCAAACTCATTACGGAATCACCCACAGAGTTATACTGACGAATAGTTCTTATACCTCGAGTCTTCACTTGCTCCATTTGGATTTCACGACCTATCGTTATTTTGGATCGATGTGGTATTCGGGTCTCCAGACCTAGAATCCCGGTATACGGAAACCCGATCCCGGTCTCATCGAAATCCAAACCGTGTCTTTTAACGCCAAGTTGTTTAAAAGGTTAAAACAATTCAATTCAATTATCCATATCAACATAGATAGATAAATCACAATATCACAGATAAATAATCACATATCAGCATAAATGGATAATCTATGATATCACACTTAAATCAGAGCATCCAAATCACAACAGAGATTACTCATCACATAACTGAGTTTTCAATCAATCAATGGGAATTCATATCATCCATTCATAAGCAAAGATAATAATTTCATCGTTGGTAATTAATTTAAAACGAATTAAATCAATTACCCTACCTTTAATTAATTTAAAATTAATTAAATTAATTACTTCATCATTATTAAACTTGCCTATATTAATTAATTATCAATCAATTAATAAATCATCATCCCATTATTCCTTTTTATTAATCATCCCTGATTAATTTTCTTTAATTACATTTAAGTAAATTCCTTGAGTTACTTCTCAGAATAATTACTTAACCAAATATAGAAATTAACCTTTTCATAACTTCATTTATTAATTAACTAAAGTTAATTACATTACTTAGTTAATTGTATTAATAAATTCCTCCATTTATTAATTATATTCCAAATAAATCTATTTCAAATTCCAACATTAATTATAATACTTAATGATCTCGAATTAACTTTACAATTTGATTAAATCAAAGTAATTAATCCTTAATTTAACCCACAATATAAATCACCCTTGATTAATCAAATCAGTAATTAACCCCTTTAATTACTCTATAAATAATTATCTCCAATTAATCCCTTGATTAATTATAAAAAATAATCATACTCAGATTACCTTATTTACAAAACATCATTCCCTTAATTACATCTTGTAATTACTGACCAATTACTTCTCCGAGTAATCATACATATCACATCACCAATTTGATTAATTCAAATTAATTAAAATAAATTAATTAACTCAAATAAATCAAATTACTCAAGTAATTAATTCCTTAATTACTTCCCAATATGTAATTACACTTACACAGTTACAATGTTGATCATTCAATTAATAAATCCAATTAACTATTTTAAAAATCAATTATATTGATTAATTATAAAATAGTCTAGTTAATGACCTTCATTTACATTTATTAATTACTATTCTAAGATAATTAACTTACATTAATTATTAATAATTATAAGTTCAATCTATCATTCAATAAATTAATTAGAGTCTAATCTATGATTTCTTAATAACATATTAATTTCATATTCCATTTTTAAAACTTTAATTAATTTCTTAGAACTTATAATTACAAATTAATTACTGAATTTATTTTTAAAACCTTAATTAGTTCATTTAAACTTCAATTTTTATTTCTTAAAGTAAACACATTTTCATTTCTCGATTTTATTTTCAATTTCAAATAGGGTTGAAAACATTTATTTCCCTTTTCCTTTTTAACTTCCATTTTAAATTTCAAGTTAAAACGAACATGAATTGAATTTTAAATCTCTTTATAAACTAACCTTTAAAAATCTTTAAATTAAACAAAACTTAGTTATGGAAGATTTTAAATCAAATTCCCTACCATTTCCAAATCTCTATTTATTTAAATATTTAAATTTATTAAAAGTATTTAAATTTTAAACTTTCCTTTATTTCAGAAATCTGGATTTTTAAACATTTAATTAACTCAGTTTAACATTGATTACTACTTTAAACTTTAAACTAAGAAAAACTGTTAACTGTGCACTGTTTAAAACTTCAAAACCAACTGACCCGAGACCATCATATTTTACTTCGAGAAAAAGCATGGAATTACGCGAGCCAGGATGGGATTTACCAGAGTATGTACTCGAGTGAAACTGGGTATTGTCAAAACTGAAAAACAGACCTACCCGAGACTCCTATATTTTACTTCGAGAAATTTATCATTTTACCCGAGCCAAACAAAGAATTACTCGAGTAATTCTCGAGTCCACCCAGACCAGACCCAACAGCAAACATAGATACTCTGGTGCACGTGCACACCATCGATGATCAACTTTGATCATCTACGCGACGCCGAGCAAGTCGACCACGTCGCCCTACCCACTCTAGATCGCCAGCATCACCTATCTTCTAGCAAATCGAAATCGAGTTCGATTTTGCAACCTGGAACACAAACAAAAACTTCATCGATTCCTGGAAACTTCGCCGTGCTTCCATCTCCGATCACCAGAGGCCACCAAACTCCGGCTATAGACTCGACCACCTTACCTCTATCCAACTCCAGAAGCTCGAAACACTCGATCAATCCATGGTTTCGAACGAGACGAAACATCACAGCACTCAAAAACTAGGTCACCAGATTTTAAACGCTTCTCGCCGCCACCACGTTGACCTGCCGACCAGTCCACTATTTTTCCCAAGTTCCCCCATCGCTCCTCTACCTCTCGACCAAACCACGGCGTCTCCGGTCAACCATATCGACCACGGCAACCCAATATGTTCAAAACAGTGAAGTAAAAACTGCTCTTCACTCCATTGCTTAAAAATTCTAAATCTTGCTTTAAAAATCATGGTTTAGTATGTATTTTACTTGATACATCTGGATTCTTAAAACAAGAAGTTCGATTTTTAAACTTATTGAAGTTAAGCTTTGTTCTTTGGTTTCCAGGGACACATACCTGTTAGTTTACTTATATAAATTTTAATATTTAGATTTCAACTAAACAATCAGTTTTTTTGTTTACATCTTAAGTTCTAACAAAGGTTAGATCATGAAATGGAGATTTGTTTCTATCTACTTCAAAGCAACAGGTAACAGAGTGTAAATAAACGAACATGCCCAGACTTGCACAATCATACACATACAAGAATATGTATCATCTCAGAGAAAAAGAAACATGCTTTATCTAAACTTAGGTTATGTTTTAAAATATATGTTACTCACCAGACATGGAAATGAGAACAGAGATGTTTGCATCAGTTTGAACTTGAAAAACTGGAAAGTCCCTCTTTTTTTCTACTTTGATCTTCTTACTATTTTGCATCTCTACTTCTCTGTTGAATTAAGTTGTAGAATCTGGTTTTGATTTTAAATGGAGTCTTGTTTTAAGTTTATAAATGGAAGTCTTATTGCGGTTTGTATCTAGCTCGACTGGAATGAAAATGATAAAAGAAAGATAGCTTACTGGTGGTGTTTTTAAAACATTTTCAGGGTATAATTTTTATATGAAATAGTGTACAAGTTGTACAATTTTTTTTTCAGAGATTTTTTCTCTGGTTTGGTGGCCGAGATTTTCATTTTTGTGAGCTAGAGCAGATGTTTGCATGACTAGTATTTAATGCTTCTCGTACTTGATTGTTTTATTTTTATACTTATCTTATATTTTATATACTTTCCTGAGACTTCTTTCACAAGCCACTAGCATATCATAATTTACTTTGTTTTAATCCTTGTTATTCTTAAAGCCTGTATAAATCATATTCGAATCAGCTCTCCATGCCTACCATATGCAAGTCTGTTGATCAAGTTATTAAAATTTTCTTTTTGGCAAAGCAGACTTATTTTTGAAGGCTGGAAGTCATCTTGTATATATTTGGATTTTGATTGAAATGGTATTGAAATGTTTTTGTTTAATTATACATATAATGGATGTTGTTTGATTAAGTCGTTAGATTAAGTAGTGATTGTTTTTATCATTTACAAAACGACAAAGTTTACTCACGTTTTCTTTTTATTGTTATTATCGTTTATAATATGTTGTTTATTATAAAAATGTATTTGTTTTATTTCTTACAAACGATATAATTTCACTCATGTATATTCGTTTCACTTGTTATTTCAATCGGTGTTTTTGTTACTCGTATCATCGTATTGTATTTTTATTTGAATATTTTATTTATTTATATTATAAAAGTTCACTTATCAAATTTAAAAATAATTTAAACAAAGAAATTATTCTTTTTATTCACATTACTTATTTTATAATACATACTAGAATATCATTTGACAAAAATTGAATTTATAACATATATACATTTTAAACTATATTTTTAACAAGCAATACTTTTATTTAAAAAGAAAATAGAACAAAACCCTTTTGTTAATAAATATAAATTTAAACCAAAGTCAGAAATAGTTCTAGACAATTTAAACATTTATCTAAAATATTTTAAAACAATATATTTATGAATTTAATAGCTTTGAAAAACTTACTTTGAAATAAATAATAATTTCCAAACCACTAGAATATACATATTAGAAATTTAAAACAAAATTTATCGATTGAATTTAAAACAGAACTTCCCTATCTACAATATATATAAAATAGATAGAAAATAATTCACAATACGATATTAATTAAGTGAAAAGTACCAATTCAAATGTTATAATCCAAAGATATTTCAAATCAATTAAATATTTATCAGAAGAAAAATATTAATTCAGATCTTATAATCCAATAATATATCAATTCAATTTAATATTCATCACAGATTATTAAATTGATATTGCTCGAAATTCCGGGATGTCACATTCCTCCCCCCTTAAAAGAATTTCGTCCCTGAAATTTAAAACAAAGGTAATTTAATAATCTATTTAAAAATTTAATTATAAAACACAAGCATATATCATTAAACAGCCATAGCATCCAATTCATCCTACCAACAAAACTAACTATTCAGACAAAAATTCCGAATAGAATTCTCTCGAGTTTCCCCGAGTATAAATATCGGGTTACTCGCTCTATAGAATCCAAACCATCAACACTATTAAAATACAGAGCTCCTACTCATCTAGATCCACCCAACTAGACAGGATACCAGACTGTAGACAAGTCTGACTTAACAACCTAAACTCCCTGAACTGCTGGTTCCAAAATCCGAAATAGAATCTTACACGTACTCCCTCAGAGACACGTGAAACACAACGAATCACAGCTATCCAAACTGGCAATTCACACTCGAGAAGATCAAACACTAACTTCTCCAGAACACAGAGAAAATCCAGAACATCTCGGAACTAAATTCCCGATCTCACCAAACTATACAGCTCCTTCGATCCGAGAAAACTTCAACAACAACGAAGTCTCTAACTTCGAATTCCAAATTCCTCCGTCTCTTATTTACCAAACCCTTCGGACGATCCAAAACTACTTCCATCACTACCAATCAGCTAAACTTCCGCTGATCCCTTCCAGAACAGTCTGAATCCAAAACAACCCAGTAGAATGATCTTCTCACGGTCAACTAAGGTCAGGAACACAATTCCTACCATCATCCGTATAAATCAACTTCTCTTCTCTAGAAAAGAAAAGCAGACACACTCCAACTGCTTCCGCTGCACAACTCTGATATGGGTAGATAAAAATGTAGATGATGTACACAAACACAACTTTTCCACTGATACCCAATTGTGACGGACCTAGGCTTTGCAACCATCAGTCAGCAAATCACAACTGGTAAACCTCTCAACTAATCCGGAAATATGGTTCAATAAGTCCAAAATAAAACTCAGAAGTTCCTCTAATAACATCCTACTACTAAACTGAACCACCGGTGTCACTCCTGGAATACGGTCGATACCAAACTCAATCTCCAGATGCTGACAAAATTCTGACTCCCTGAAGACATCCGGGAAAAGAATCTCTAAACACAAGAGTACGCTCAAATAATCGCAAGTCACTTTTGCGACCATCTCAGACTAATTCAAAGAAAAACTGTTCCCCTTTACCCAATAGAACAGCCTACGCTCACTAATCAATCCATCGAAGAAATGGATCCACCCTGCTACTTCTGAACTCACTGCTAAGCCAGAAAGCTTCTTTACCAACACAGAAAACTCCAAGCTGCACTGTTGACACTAATGCCAAGGAATTTCTAATCTAAAGTTGTTCGAGAAACTCGGACCCCGAATCAAACAGATACATTCTGCTGAACACCGCCACAACACCGAAGCAGACTTACTTTCCTAACTCGTTCCAAATAAATATCTTCGGAGACATCCATAGTCACTGCATCTCATCACACAGCTACTACATCTCGAGAGATCAAAATATCATCTCTCTTCTGCCCAACCGACAGATCAAACTATACTCATCCAAACTCTCGAAAATCCGCTCACACGAGCGCGATCATCTTACACTTAAAGGCTGGACTTCGAATCCTTAACAGATTTCCTTTAGAAACTCAAAGAAATTCTTACACCACAATTTCATTCGAGACGAACTGTAGACCCAATATCGTCTCGGTCGATACACTTCCAACCTCAACAAATTTAACCATTGGTAGTCGTGTTACATACCACTACCACCCTATTTACCTTTATACTTATATTGGGATACCCGAACAGGTAACCCAACCGATAGGTAGAATTAAATAAATATATATATATATATATATCAAAAATACAAATACGCTCTCTCAAGGAAGAAATCACTTAAGTGCCTAGGTATTCGCTCAACCTAGTGCTCTGATACCAACTGTGACGACCCGACTTCCTACGCCCAGGAAATCGCATCGTTTTGAAGGAAAGAAAGAGGTAAGAAAATAGAAAAGATAGAAAGAAGAAGAAACAACATCAGAATCTCAACAGCGGGACGAATAAAATATAATATATCACACAAATATCATATACATCAGAGTATACAGATAATACATCACATACTAGACAGTTATAAACACCTGTCTAGTTAATACAACTCAACATCACAGAGATACAACACAGTGGAATATACAGAATAACACTGACACAGCGGAACCAATATATATATATCTACACGCTGAAGCCTCCTGCTCCAATGCTCCTCCAGAATTCGTCAAAGCTAAACCTGAATCACTTGACTACCCATAAAAATTTGGGTACCCGAGAGTTTATGAAAAACAGAAATAAACTTCGGGTCAGACATGGGTCTGGTATGAGTAACAGGTTAAAGTTGCTTAACTTTGAAAACCATTTGAAACAAAGGTATCACGTAAGACTTCCCACAAATAAACATGGGTAAGTTTTTACCTTACGCTAACCAAAACATTTGATAGAAAATCCAGTGATATTATAATAGTGTCTAGGGTTTTCAAGTAAATAGAAAATAGCTGAAATTGTTACATGATTAAATTCCAGCATACTAGGTATACAATCAAAACCGAGGGCGCTTATTGGATTTTGGATTCCATACAATGGCTGGGCTACTGGGGTACCACCCGTCACAGTACGTGGCCTAGATCACTGCACCGAGGACCCACCCTAAGTCCCCTGCAACACAAAGCCGGACCCATTCCTTACTGAACAGTTCCGAACGAGACAACCCCGACAGTCGGACGTCTCCACTGCCCACACAGCCGAAATAAAAAGGGACATCTAGACAGGGGAAAATCTCGCTCTCAAGTGGGAGCTACCCACGAAGCCTTGCTGCACCTCCCCTGTTTTAGCCATTCCCGGTTGATGAGGCTTGAGGTCACGATTACCTTTATCAGAACTCATCACTTAGAATGCTCATCGTCCACCTGACGATGTGCTGAAAGCATTCAATCCATACAAGTTCATTCCGGGTTCGAACGAAACCGAAGGCATTATCTCGTTACACTCGTATTGGAATCACCCTCAGAGTTAACGACGATAACCCTTGCACTCTGAATCTTCATCTCGAATCTATAAGTACTATTTCCATCAAACTCATTACGGAATCACCCACAGAGTTATACTGACGAATAGTTCTTATACCTCGAGTCTTCACTTGCTCCATTTGGATTTCACGACCTATCGTTATTTTGGATCGATGTGGTATTCGGGTCTCCAGACCTAGAATCCCGGTATACGGAAACCCGATCCCGGTCTCATCGAAATCCAAACCGTGTCTTTTAAGGCCAAGTTGTTTAAAAGGTTAAAACAATTCAATTCAATTATCCATATCAACACAGATAGATAAATCACAATATCACAGATAAATAATCACATATCAGTATAAATGGGTAATCTATGATATCACACTTAAATCAGAGCATCCAAATCACAACAGAGATTACTCATCACATAACTGAGTTTTCAATCAATCAATGGGAATTCATATCATCCATTCATAAGCAAAGATAATAATTTCATCGTTGGTAATTAATTTAAAACGAATTAAATCAATTACCCTACCTTTAATTAATTTAAAATTAATTAAATTAATTACTTCATCATTATTAAACTTGCCTATATTAATTAATTATCAATCAATTAATAAATCATCATCCCATTATTCCTTTTTATTAATCATCCCTGATTAATTTTCTTTAATTACATTTAAGTAAATTCCTTGAGTTACTTCTCAGATTAATTACTTAACCAAATAAAGAAATTAACCTTTTCATAACTTCATTTATTAATTAACTAAAGTTAATTACATTACTTAGTTAATTGTATTAATAAATTCCTCCATTTATTAATTATATTCCAAATAAATCTATTTCAAATTCCAACATTAATTATAATACTTAATGATCTCGAATTAACTTTACAATTTGATTAAATCAAAGCAATTAATCCTTAATTTAACCCACAATATAAATCACCCTTGATTAATCAAATCAGTAATTAACCCCTTTAATTACTCTATAAATAATTATCTCCAATTAATCCCTTGATTAATTATAAAAAATAATCATACTCAGATTACCTTATTTACAAAACATCATTCCCTTAATTACATCTTGTAATTACTGACCAATTACTTCTCCGAGTAATCATACATATCACATCACCAATTTGATTAATTCAAATTAATTAAAATAAATTAATTAACTCAAATAAATCAAATTACTCAAGTAATTAATTCCTTAATTACTTCCCAATATGTAATTACACTTACACAGTTACAATGTTGATCATTCAATTAATAAATCCAATTAACTATTTTAAAAATCAATTATATTGATTAATTATAAAATAGTCTAGTTAATGACCTTCATTTACATTTATTAATTACTATTCTAAGATAATTAACTTACATTAATTATTAATAATTATAAGTTCAATCTATCATTCAATAAATTAATTAGAGTCTAATCTATGATTTCTTAATAACATATTAATTTCATATTCCATTTTTAAAACTTTAATTAATTTCTTAGAACTTATAATTACAAATTAATTACTGAATTTATTTTTAAAACCTTAATTAGTTCATTAAACTTCAAGTTTTATTTCTTAAAGTAAACACATTTTCATTTCTCGATTTTATTTTCAATTTCAAATAGGGTTGAAAACATTTATTTCCCTTTTCCTTTTTAACTTCCATTTTAAATTTCAAGTTAAAACGAACATGAATTGAATTTTAAATCTCTTTATAAACTAACCTTTAAAAATCTTTAAATTAAACAAAACTTAGTTATGGAAGATTTTAAATCAAATTCCCTACCATTTCCAAATCTCTATTTATTTAAATATTTAAATTTATTAAAAGTATTTAAATTTTAAACTTTCCTTTATTTCAGAAATCTGGATTTTTAAACATTTAATTAACTCAGTTTAACATTGATTACTACTTTAAACTTTAAACTAAGAAAAACTGTTAACTGTGCACTGTTTAAAACTTCAAAACCAACTGACCCGAGACCATCATATTTTACTTCGAGAAAAAGCATGGAATTACGCGAGCCAGGATGGGATTTACCAGAGTATGTACTCGAGTGAAACTGGGTATTGTCAAAACTGAAAAACAGACCTACCCGAGACTCCTATATTTTACTTCGAGAAATTTATCATTTTACCCGAGCCAAACAAAGAATTACTCGAGTAATTCTAGAGTCCACCCAGACCAGACCCAACAGCAAACATAGATACTCTGGTGCACGTGCACACCATCGATGATCAACTTTGATCATCTACGCGACGCCGAGCAAGTCGACCACGTCGCCCTACCCACTCCAGATCGCCAACATCACCTATCTTCTAGCAAATCGAAATCGAGTTCGATTTTGCAACCTGGAACACAAACCAAAACTTCATCGATTCCTGGAAACTTCGCCGTGCTTCCATCTCCGATCACCAGAGGCCACCAAACTCCGGCTATAGACTCGACCACCTTACCTCTATCCAACTCCAGAAGTTCGAAACACTCGATCAATCCATGGTTTCGAACGAGACGAAACATCACAGCACTCAAAAACTAGGTCACCAGATTTTAAACGCTTCTCGCCGCCACCACGTTGACCTGCCGACCAGTCCACTATTTTTCCCAAGTTCCCCCATCGCTCCTCTACCTCTCGACCAAACCATGGCGTCTCCGGTCAACCATATCGACCACGGCAACCCAATATGTTCAAAACAGTGAAGTAAAAACTGCTCTTCACTCCCTTGCTTAAAAATTCTAAATCTTGCTTTAATAATCATGGTTTAGTATGTATTTTACTTGATACATCTGGATTCTTAAAACAAGAAGTTCGATTTTTAAACTTATTGAAGGTAAGCTTTGTTCTTTGGTTTCCAGGGACACATACCTGTTAGTTTACTTATATAAATTTTAATATTTAGATTTCAACTAAACAATCAGTTTTTTTGTTTACATCTTAAGTTCTAACAAAGGTTAGATCATGAAATGGAGATTTGTTTCTATCTACTTCAAAGCAACAGGTAACAGAGTGTAAATAAACGAACATGCCCAGACTTGCACAATCATACACATACAAGAATATGTATCATCTCAGAGAAAAAGAAACATGCTTTATCTAAACTTAGGTTATGTTTTAAAATATATGTTACTCACCAGACATGGAAATGAGAACAGAGATGTTTGCATCAGTTTGAACTTGAAAAACTGGAAAGTCCCTCTTTTTTTCTACTTTGATCTTCTTACTATTTTGCATCTCTACTTCTCTGTTGAATTAAGTTGTAGAATCTGGTTTTGATTTTAAATGGAGTCTTGTTTTAAGTTTATAAATGGAAGTCTTATTGCGGTTTGTATCTAGCTCGACTGGAATGAAAATGATAAAAGAAAGATAGCTTACTGGTGGTGTTTTTAAAACATTTTCAGGGTATAATTTTTATATGAAATAGTGTACAAGTTGTACAATTTTTTTTTCAGAGATTTTTTCTCTGGTTTGGTGGCCGAGATTTTCATTTTTGTGAGCTAGAGCAGATGTTTGCATGACTAGTATTTAATGCTTCTCGTACTTGATTGTTTTATTTTTATACTTATCTTATATTTTATATACTTTCCTGAGACTTCTTTCACAAGCCACTAGCATATCATAATTTACTTTGTTTTAATCCTTGTTATTCTTAAAGCCTGTATAAATCATATTCGAATCAGCTCTCCATGCCTACCCTATGCAAGTCTGTTGATCAAGTTATTAAAATTTTCTTTTTGGCAAAGCAGACTTATTTTTGAAGGCTGGAAGTCATCTTGTATATATTTGGATTTTGATTGAAATGGTATTGAAATGTTTTTGTTTAATTATATACATATAATGGATGTTGTTTGATTAAGTCGTTAGATTAAGTAGTGATTGTTTTTATCATTTACAAAACGACAAAGTTTACTCACGTATTCTTTTTATTGTTATTATCGTTTATAATATGTTGTTTATTATAAAAATGTATTTGTTTTATTTCTTACAAACGATATAATTTCACTCATGTATATTCGTTTCACTTGTTATTTCAATCGGTGTTTTTGTTACTCGTATCATCGTATTGTATTTTTATTTGAATATTTTATTTATTTATATTATAAAAGTTCACTTATCAAATTTAAAAATAATTTAAACAAAGAAATTATTCTTTTTATTCACATTACTTATTTATAATACATACTAGAATATCATTTGACAAAAATTGAATTTATAACATATATACATTTTAAACTATATTTTTAACAAGCAATACTTTTATTTAAAAAGAAAATAGAACAAAACCCTTTTGTTAATAAATATAAATTTAAACTAAAGTCAGAAATAGTTCTAGACAATTTAAACATTTATCTACAATATTTTAAAACAATATATTTATGAATTTAATAGCTTTGAAAAACTTACTTTGAAATAAATAATAATTTCCAAACCACTAGAATATACATATTAGAAATTTAAAACAAAATTTATCGATTGAATTTAAAACAGAACTTCCCTATCTACAATATATATAAAATAGATAGAAAATAATTCACAATACGATATTAATTAAGTGAAAAGTACCAATTCAAATGTTATAATCCAAAGATATTTCAAATCAATTAAATATTTATCAGAAGAAAAATATTAATTCAGATCTTATAATCCAATAATATATCAATTCAATTTAATATTCATCACAGATTATTAAATTGATATTGCTCGAAATTCCGGGATGTCACACAAAGATTCTGGTTCAATCTTGATATAATCCGGTTGATCCGGTGTAATAGTCATTCATGAGCCATGCACAAACTTCCGCAAATGAGAAACATGGAACAAATTGTGCACACTTGCCATCTTCAAAGGTAAGTTGACTCTATAAGCTAGGTTCCCAATCCTCTCGAGTATGGGAAATGGACCTACGATTTTGGGTACCAACTTACCCTTAGTATCGAATCGAATTACATTATTCAATGGAGATATCTTAACAAACACCATACTGCTGATAGAGAATTACAAACCTCTATGTCTCTCATCAACGTAGCTTTTTTCTATCTTGAGAAGATTCCATTCGTTACCGAATGATCTCGATGTTCTTTGAAGTTTCCCTTATCATATCTGGTCCAAATATCATTTTCTCACCCTCTTCTTACCAATATGAAGGAGAGTTGTATGTTCAGCCATATAATGCTTTAAATGGTGCCATATCGATGCTAGACTGTAACTGTTGTTGTATGCGAACTCAACAAGATGCAAACGATCATTCCAAGAGCCCCTAAAGTCGAGTATACAAGCTTGCAAGAGATCTTCTCAGATATTATTCACCCTCTCGGTCTACCCATCAATTTGTGGGTGATAGCTGTACTTAAATGTAGCTCCATTCCCAATGCCTCTTGTAAGCCCTTTCAAAATAAACTAGTGAACAGTGCATCTTTATCACTTACGTTACTCTATCGAACACCATATAATCACACTATCCATTTCATATAGAACTCACTTTGGATGCCGTTCTAGTTGACATTATGGATATAAATCGAGCACTCATTTTCAATCTATTGACTATAACCCAAATGCTATTGCATACTCCTCCAATCCTCAATAATCCATCGATACCTATTCCCACTTCCACCCGAAAACTTCAAGCGGTTACAACAAACTACTTGGCTTTTTCTATTCAGCCTCACTGGTTGAATTTTATATACTTTGAGATGAATGCCCCAATGTCCTTCTCCATCCCTTCCCAATATAATGTTTGCCTCATATCACAGTACATTTTATTGCCTTCAGGATGTATAGTCAATCTCGAATGATGACACTCTCATAGCAACCCATCCCTCAACCCATCGACATCAAGTACATGCAATCTCCCTTCCTTACAGAGCCAACCATTACGGTCGAGTCTGTATCACCTCATATCTTTAAACTCAACTCCACTCCCAATCTTAACTATGATCTCCGCTAGTCTAGCATTGAGTCTTTGACCAATACCGATCTGGTCAATGAAAGTGGGTCTGATAGTCAAACTTGCCACCATCCCTAGCTCAACCTCACATCGAGGTTTAAAGTCATAACCAAAAATATACTCAAGTTATGTTCACTTTAGGAACATCGCCCCCGAACTATCATGTCTTCTACTTTGAACATTAACGGCCGCATTTCCCTTTCTAGGCATATAGGAAAAGTCAAAGTCGTAGGAGGCTAGGAATCATCCTGTTGATGAAGGTTGAGATCCTTTCAGGAGAACTTCAATGGTTTATGATCAATAAACAATTCAAACCCCTTTACTAATAATTTGTTCCTTCAAATCTTTAAAGAGAACACTATCGTAGCTAACTCTAAATCGTGGGCCGAGTATTTCCTTTTATGAGGTTTCAGCCGTCGACTAGCATATGCAACAATTTTCCACTTTACATCAGTACATCACCCAATCCAGAACCGCAATGTATACTATCAACTCCTCATTGCCACTCACAATGACTAACACTAATGCATTCATCACTCGTTCCTTCAGAATCACGAATGCATGCTTGCACTTCATGTCCCAAGTAAAAGTCTGATTTTTCTTCATCAAGTTGGCTAAAGATGCCGCTACCTTTGAGAAATCCTTTATGAATCATTTGTAACATCCTACTAATCCGAGCAAACTTCTCACATCTATAGCATTCTTGGGTCTATCCCAATCTAGGACTGAGCTTTGGCAGGTTCCATAGCAATGCTCTACTCAGAAACAACATGATCCAAAAATCACACTTCTCTCCTCCAAAAGTCACTTCGAAAAAATTACCTTTAGTTGGTGTTTCCTCAACACCTCCAACAAATTCCTTAAACATGTCTTGTGTTCTTCTTCCATCCATGAGTAAACTAGAATATCGTCAACGAACACAAGCATGAATATATTTAGCCGATTCCTAAAGATATGGTTCATGAGATTAAAAAGTATGCCGATGCAATTAGTCAACTCAAACAGCATAACCAACCACTCATAGAATCCAAATGGCATATGAAACGTTGAAATTGTCACACTTTCCCTCACTACTCTTAGTTAGTGAAACCTCCTCGCTAAGTCCAATTGAGAAAACACTTTTGCGCCATGGAGCTAATCGAACTAGTCATCATTATATGGGAGTGGATACATTTTCCTTCTTAATCACCTTATTCAGTACTACTCATCATGCATGATCTAGGGAAGATATAAAAAGCTAACCATCACCTCATCATTTGGTAGACAGCCTATCTAAACCTTTTTCCCTCATCCATCCTGATCATAACCAACGATCTCTCACAATCCAACACTACTCTATACTTCTTCAACTAGTCAATCCCTAATATAACACTAAACCCCATAAAATTAAGTTTAAAATACTCAAAAATAAATGTTCCATGACTCGATAAGTCTATATCATGACAAACCATACTCAATAAGTCAAACCTCTGATTGGGTTTGACATAATCAAGGGTCTATCTACAAGGTCGGGTCTCAACCCCAATATATATACTAAATCACTAAATATGAAGGAATGTGAAGCCTTAGTATCGAATATAACATGTATGGGAACATCATAAATGGAAAGCTTACCTTAAATAGTGACGCGCTTCACTTTCTCCTTCACCGATAGACCATTCGACGAAGATGGAACGACATTGAGTGCATATGCTTTCACCATCTACTTCTACTGTGCTTGGCTAAGGACTGTTTTTTGTAGATATGCCCAAACTTGTTGCAATCACAACACTTCTTTCCATCAAACCTTACTCATATGGCCTTTCTCTCCAACAGTTATAGCAAGTAGGTTCCCACTTGCCCTTCTTCCATCCGTCCTTTTTCTAAAACCGCATCTTCTTCTTCTTGTTGTTGTCAGTCCATTTCCTCTTGACTCTTATGCTCGCTTGCTGCTTCGCCTCATCCTTAAATATGATAAGCATTTTCATTAGGTACTTGCTCTCAGGTTGTAAAGCCTTTTCCACTACCTTTCCAAAGCTCTCGTTAATGTGAACAATAAATCACTCTCTAAGATGATTGTTCAATCTAATTATAAAATTCTCATTCTTCTTCAATGAAGTATTGATAAAAGAAATCCCATATTTTGACAAAGCGTCGAACTCAGCAACGTACTTTGAAACAGGCACATATCCCTGCTTCAGGTCCATAAACTTACAGAATGAAACTGACTTCTAAGCTTCCACTATGAATTTATCTTCAAATCGAACTTTGAACTGATTCTAAGTAAACCGATCCTTGAGATTAGCAGCCCTAAGAGCGTTCAACCAATTCATCGCTCTTCCTTGGAGTTGTATAGAGGCCAATCTCTTCCTCATTAGCATCGTCCAACTCCAAGTCATTAAAGACCTTTTTGCATGTGTCCAACCAACCCTGCACTTTGATAATTGTTTCAGTCCCTTGGAACAGTTTTCCACCAAGGCTAGAGTAATCCTTGTTCAGTTTTGCAAAGTCATCTCTAGGCGCTTGCACTTAAGCACCACCACCAATAGCAACACCTGGAGCAGCCATTTTGGCAATTCGTAGCATGCTTCTCATCATCTCCATGAACATGGTCTACATGTTAAGGTTAGCAATCCCTGATTCCTCCTCTTCTTTTACTCTAAAGATGGAGTCCTAGTAACATTTCCCGTTTGTCAGTTCATTCTTAATCTATAATAAAAATGATTAGTCTCTCAAAAAGAAAAGTTGTACAGTGCGACTAGTAAAACCTTGTACAGTGGATGTCCCAATTTTGATCCATGCAACTAGTGTGATAGGGGTTCTCGCATTGTGATCTATGATAAAGCATTGTCTCTTATCCCTACACATCATATGATGGTTGTGCTGGTTGAAAGACTACATGCAAAACTTGCTCATGAGGTATCTAGTTGGGTCATCACAAAGGAGGTCGAGCCAGATCTATAATGATATCAAAGCATAAATGGTCTATATAGTCTAATTCATCAATATTTAAGGCAAAATAGTAAAACCTGTTTATCTGATTGGTGTCTATAATAGTGGGTTTTAGACTTTTGGTTGAATAATTAGGTATTCTTCCCTCGCTAGCTACTGGCCTGGCCCAATTGGTGGGGGTAATTCCAAAAGGTTGGCCCAGATGTAAAGCCTAAAGTTTTTTTAGGCCATGGGTCAATTTTCAAATCGATTATGAAAATTTAAAAAAATAAAAGTTAATTCTAAAATATATAAAAAATTATAAAGGTTACTTAATAAATTTAAAATTTTCAATTTTTTTGGATAAATTAAATAATTAAGTTCAAAATTTTAATATATATAATTAATGTGATTAATAAATTAAATTAAATAATTAATAAAGAGTTAATGAATTAGAAACAAATATACTTGATATATGTATGTAACTATAATTATAATATTTGTACATTTATCCTAAAATTGTTCGAGATAAATAAATTAAATTATTTGAATTAATTAACGTATTTGATCAAATTTTTTAATTAAATAAAAAGGTTTATTGAATAAAAAATTGATTAAAAGTTAATTAATACTCATACATATATTTATATGTGTGTGTGTATAAACAAAACTATAAATGTTATAGTTGGTTATTCATCCTAAATAGTTAATTAAATCGATAACTAAAAATTAATTGAATATGATTTAATTAGTAAAAATGAAAGTTAATAAAATGTGATTTAATTAACAAGAACCAAAATTAATTAAACATGATTTAATAAATAGGAAAAAATTAATTAAATATGATTTAGTTAATAATAATTAAAATTAATTAAATATATGTTAATTGACAAGATACATTTTTAAAAAGGTAAGCCGGCATTTTAAGCGGTCCATCCACTTTTTATTAGAAATTAAAATAGGAATTTGACATGCTGCCAAAGCAGCTACAATCCACACAAAATTAAAAACATGTCCATCAACCAAAATGCCAATAGATACAGTACATGGGCAGGTGCAACAACTACCGTAACCTATGACAGAAAAAGGTCAGCAATGTTATACTCTCTCATGTCCTTGAGATCATCAGGATCATGCACTATTGAGTTAGAGGGTTTGCAAGCTCGTGTGCTTGCTATTTATTTACATGGATCTAGAGGAGTGGTGCTCCCAACTGCAATGGATTAATCCACGGGAATCTTGGAAGCACTAGAGTTGTCAAGAGTGAAAGTAGTGGAAAGAAAAGCATCAAGCTTGGTAAGATTAGAGGGGTCGGGAGGTAGAACTATAGCAGGAGAGTGGGAGGATGGCATAGGAGTAGGCTCATCAGAGGAAGGGAAAACAGTGTTTTTGTCCTTCCATGGATGTGGAGGTAATGGAAATTTCTTAAGGATAATGGGCGAAGGAACAAAACAATTCAAGACAGACGAATCTGGATTATGAACGTAGGATGAGCCTATATGTCCAAAATAGTGGCAATGGGTATAGATCGAAGGCTTCCATTAGTAAGAAGCTGAGATGTGCAGTTTTTTCTTGAAAGATCGCAAATGATAACTTGGACAGCAACAACCAAGTAGGGTGATCCCTATAAGGGCTCCAGCAAACTCAAGTCAATCCCTATGCTCTATATTCTCATCAAGGCAAATCAGTTCTCCAATATTACTTGCCAACCAGTCAAGGCCCTCAAGGGACTGGATAGGGGAGGGGATGCGAGAGAACTTTTCCCAGATTATAATGAACACAACTGGTTCCCTAACGGCATCAATCGATGGAGTCCGTCGAGTTATAATAAATACTTTTCCATCAATAATACAAATGTCTACTTCCAAAACCATTCAACACTCCTCTTGATTTCCAAAATAAAAAAAATACATACCATTGTCAAATCTCACTTTCAAAGATCCCTTTAATTTCTTGCAGTTCGAGAGATGTTTTTTTACAACAGAGTATGGTAGACCATTATCCAAAAAGAAACCAATAAGCATATTTTTCTAAAATTCAGTATCGACATCAATAACTTCTTTTAGTGAAATAAGTATTTCATCAACGTTACTAGTAATTTTAAAGCACTTAGTGATATACCTGCCAACATTTTTAGATTTACTAGAGAACAACGAGGTCCAAGACTTACTGCGACATGATGTATTTTATCATTTCTTTGCATATGAAGGTGATCAATAAACAATGGATTATTAATAGTGCTCACCCTTTGCACATTGCAAACTTGAGTTGAAACAACAGGGAGCTTCAGAGGAATGTCAGAAATAAAAAAAGATTATGGCTCAGGGTCAGGAGAAGTGGTGGAAGGAGGTCAAGGACATGCCACAGTAAGGAAATTTGGCTGTATGGTAATGAATCATAGTGGATCGGCTTTGATAGCATTCTTTTTTATTTGTGTTTGCTAGTTGTTTTGTCAAGAGGGGGGAAGTCGACAGTGGAGAGGACATGTGGCTTGAAGACTTGATGAGATTTGGTGGTTAGAGGGATGGGTTAAGCCTACTGGTCATTGTCACTGAAGTTCCGATTAAGAAAAAGAACCCCTTCTTCATGCTTGGGCCGCAAGGTAGCAGAGTGGAGAGGAATGGTAGACGAGGTTTCTGGTGGAGGAGGTGTTTAGGACATGGGAAGCCAAAGTCTAGAAAGAAGGAGATAATGACAACATAAAAACCCTAAATCCCCATTGTTGCGAATCTTTCCAAATCAATACCATAAAATCAACAAGATGCATATATACTTTATATAAGGTAAATTAAATTATAAAGTTATAAATAAATCAAAATTATATAATTATATGTGTGTAAATATAATTTAAGTGGAACTAAAATAAACCCAAAACATATTTTTGGTATAAGCACATCCATAAGGTACGTCTACCCTAATTTTAGATGTGTTCGACACTTAAATCATGAGGGTATTTCATAATAACTACATTATTCCTTAAATCTATATCACTCTAATATATATTTAAGATTATGAATCTCCAATATATAAAGTTGTCCTTTATCATTGATATGTTGATAAATTACATGCATACTCACTAGTAGTTAAGCAAACTCAAGCAAGGGAACATATGTGTAATTTTATTAATATATCGCACAGACAAGGTAAGATACATGCATGTATTTGTTGAGTAATCTCAAGGTATGTGCATAATACTTAGGCCATCGCGAAACGATAAGAGTAAATAATGTCTTTAGATTTGTTGAGCAAACTCAAAATTGAGGTCAAGATTAGGGCAAGGACTACGTTTAGGAGTTCTATATGATACAGTTGATAAAGATTTTTCCATCATTTACGAGCCTATTATTGTTGACATAACACAAGGTCGAAATCTCAAGGCAAGCGAGTCCTAACATTACTAGAGAAATTGTAAGAATTCTTTATTTCTCTTAGGGTTTTAAAAAATATAAAAAACTAGTGGAAGCCATATTTTAAAAATGATATGATATTATTTAACCATTGTAATATTTTAAGAAAATATATTATAAAAGTCAAAATAATCTATTTCGATAAATTTGTGCAACTAATATAATTGATGAAATGTTTATGAAAAAATAATATACAAGTAAACTTATTAAGGTTGACAAAGAAATATAAATTATACTTACCATTAAATACTTTGGCATGTTACCGCTTCAAGGCCCATGCAATAATCAAATTATACAACTACTAGATACATTTGTAGCTTGGTCACTTTAAGTGTTTATTTCCTTGATAATGTATACATTGTCTTTTAAACTTTGAATTCTAAAGCAATACAGGAATATGAGTATTCGATCCATATTAGATCACATACAAAGGTTGTGTGGTAAACAGTCACATTTGTAATATGTGCAATCTCGATGAAATTAGTTCATTTGAAATGAGCAAGTAAACCATGGTGCAAGATGATGCATTTAATATGATTCACTACACCATAACAGTCATTTGGTAACACTTATTATTTTCAGCTGCCAACACTTATTTGTGTTGTCGATTAATCACAACAATATCCGTTGCTAAGTTAAAAATGTGTGATCGAAAATACACATTTATGATTTTTTTTATTCCTAACATATATTTGCGTTGGGAATTCCGGTAAAACTGAAATTAACAAATGTTGGTGGGGCAAGAAAAGTAAATGAGCATCTGTTTTGTCATCCGTAGCCCTAATCAGTAATCCCCTTCTCAACGCTTCATTCAGCTACTTGGAGAAAAAAAATCGACTTGTAATTCTACTTCAGGGGAATCGATTTCATCCTTGGCTTCAGGCGATTCGATTTCACCCTCGACTTCATGCACTCCCTCTCGACTTCAGGCGCTCGCTCTCAACCTCAGGCAGGCGCTCAACTTCAGGTAGTTTTTTGGATTCATTTTTATTAATCTCGGCCGTGGTTTATCAATCGCATGAGAGTTAGAATTACACATACGTGATTTAAGAAATGCATCTTTAGGTAAGAGAGCATATGAAATATTTTAAAATGGAAACCTATATTTTAACCTGTGGCAGCGATGATTGTAATTGTAGTTGATTTTGTCGAAGACATGGTCTATGCTCAAATTCGCTTTGAATGTTGTGGATCATTGTTTTTGATGATGCAAGGTTCTGAGCTTTCCTTTTTTATACCAAAGTGAAAAGGAAAAAAAACCTACAAAATGGAAAATGATTGACACTTTGGTGTGCATTGTATTGAGTCTGAATGTCTCCATACAAAAAAATCTGCATACAAAGCAGTGAGGTTATTGATGGGTTTCTCATCCTTTTTGGGTTCTTTTTCTACTGTTATATTAGCATGTCTTGATTTTGGGTTTCGTAAGTCAATGATTTGATGATATGGTGTTACGCGTTTTTATTATTGATAAATCACACACAAGTAGACTGAACAGTTCTCACAGCGTCTATAGTTTTTTTTGTTCTTGCTGGATTGAAATAAATCAATTGAGTTCAATCTGATAGGAATTGCCATATTTATTTTGCACTAATTTCAAACATAGACAGTTTATTTACATGTCAATGACATGTCTGCATTGTAAGCAGCTTCTGATCCTCATTGCATTTAAAGGTTGTGTGTAACACTACAAACTTGTTTGTTTTCAGCTTGCGCGACCCTCATCCATCGAATCCATATGAAATTGTCTGTCAACAGCCTCTCCAAATCAATTTCAGTCCAATAGATTCAGGTCAGTAACTTTGGCTCAGTCAACCTCCTTTATCTTTTAGTGCACACTACACTGCATGTTTACCATTTCTTAACTAATTTGGTTTAATTTATGTATAATTTAATCTGGAAGCTTAAAGCATTGTGACTAAAGCATCACCATATATAGGATAAATTGTAGACATTATAAATTCTAGTTTTTATGCAAGGCGCGATAGCGGCCCGGTTTCAGGGATGGACTGTTTTAGCAGCATAATGATCATCATAATGTTGTAGATCGTACTGTTCATAGTTGAATGGTGCTAACATAGTTACTGGCATAGTTCATAGTTTATATCTGTATATCACATAGTTTATATCATATAGCTTATGTCATTCAATTTTACAGTCCTTAATGTTGTATATAATCATAATGTTGTATATCATATAGTAATACTTCATAGTTCATAGATCCATTTCAATTTCAGATTCATTTATCTGTTTATCATATAGTTTTACAATTTATAGTTACAGTTTTAGTGTTTAGTTGTTGATCAAGAAAATTAATATTACAGTAATCTTCATGTGTTGTAATTCAACAATTCAGTAATAACATAAAAAAATTAAAATGAAGCAACCACCTATTGCTAATAACTATAAATTTTCCGTATCCAGCTTATGTTTTGAATATTACAGTGCATTATCCTTCTAGGCCAAATTAGTAATAACTTTCATTGAAAATAGCTCACGGATAATAATGTCCCAGAATTCGGAGTAATATTATATTTTAGCTACATAAATGAAATTAGCCTATGGCTATCCACGGCATGGTTTCCAAAGCGAGAAGGAAATGTTTTTTGAATTCGCCAAATGTGGACACCAGCCAAATGATAAGATGTGATGCCACCACCTACCAAACACAGTACTAACAAGCTCATGTTATACAAGGAATCAACAAACAAGATCTTATTACTTAAGAAACAAAATATTCCATAGGAGCAACTTATGGGATATAGAGAATAGGAAGAAATAAATCTATAATTAATTTATATGACGATGTGAGAAATAGACGTTCTGAAGATGTTCTAAAGAGATTCATTTTTTTTGTTTTATTGTAAATGTGTATATATACATGCATGCATACTATTGCATAGAGGATTAAGTATGCAGATGTTCTAACATGAAATTGGAGCGCTAATAAATAAATAAATTACGGAGATTCTGGACAAAACATGAAAAATAATTGGTGACAAAAACATGATATTCGGTATAATAATTTGTGTGTTATCCGTCATCCAAAGTTGTGTATATCAGGCCCACTAACCGCTAGATAGCGGGATTTGCATGGATGCGATCACTACAATTGTTGCAAGTTCAAAAGACCTTACCATAGAGTGCACGATGAGATGGTATTGAAAATATCTTTTCTAAATAGTCGTTGATTATAAAATGTTATGCTAATTATGTATTAACTTTGTTCTTTCTTGCAGGTCTTAGCAAAACCAGAAAAGAAATTTCAAGAGCGATGGTTTGGAAGGCTGGACATAAAAGAAAATCTGGAGAAGTACTACCATGTGCCGCGGAAACATATGTAAGTGTTTTGATTGCAACATTAAAATGCTCATCATGACTGAAATTAAAAATAAGGGTACATATAGCTTTCTCATATAATATATCTTTCGTCATCTTTTACGAATATATGCCAAAAGTCTTCATATACCAAAGCTCAACTCAAATCAACCATATAAAATCATATATATAAGTTACAATAAAGCATTATGTCCATGTTGAGAAATGAAACCATGTACACTTAATATTGTTAATGTTTCGTCCAAATTTAAAACGCCAAAAGCACAAAATCGCTTTATGTTTTCAAAAGTAAAAATGATAGATTACTCAAATGCCAAAGGTTATACCCATTCTAATATATTTCTAATAAAAAAACAATAGAAAATTTTCTAATATATTTCTATACTATTTAAAGTGCAAAACTAAAACTCTCTATTGAATGAATACGGTGGGTTATCGATTGAACAAAATATGATTAATGAAATTAAGCATAAAATTTTTACTAATAGCTTTGCAAATCAAGAATTTAGAAAAAATATACAGGCTTGAGTAGTTAAGATTAAATTTGATGTATGACTTGAATTATTATTATTATGAAAAAAGTTGGGACTTTATCTTGATAAATTTGTTATTTGCTACTTAAAATTTATTTTTATTTGTCATTATAGTGTTCAAAAGTACATAAAGAAGAATATAAACACGCTGAAAGGGTAAAAAATATTAGATGAACCCACTAAGGTCTTTGTTAATAACTGGCTTTAGGTACCAACACTTTTAGGACCGGCTCTGATTATATATTATAATGTTGAATGCAATGCAAAAATAAATCAAAGAAAAAAACATTAATGGATTGCTTAAATAATGAAATTGTTGGTCACATAATAGGAAGACAATATATTTATATTTAATTTAAGTTTTAGTCAAATAGGTTTGGAATCTGCGAACGTTATAGTCATCATATGTGTTGGATTTATGCAAACATCATTATGTAATCATTATCAATCCAGGTTCTGCTATTAGAATACTTTGGTTGTAATGGTCGAGTCAAAAGGAATAGGGCTAAACAAAATAAACGTGCAAGCTGTTTACATTAACTAGCTTGTTGAAGAACAGTGAAGGTTCTTCTAGTAAGCGAATTCCTACAAAGATTCAGCACAAAAGAAAATAAAAGTAAATGCTTGATCTGTATCATTATCTCAACTGGATATATCTAAAATAATTAGTTATTATGATGATATGTATGTAGAAACTTGAGATGTTCCAATTTGTGCTAGAAGCAGAACAAGAAATGAGAGCAGTAGTAGTTGTGCTGATTTCATTTTTCACTGGAAGAAAATAATGGAATTTTGACCTTCTTCTTACTGAAATTGTATGAGATTGTGACATACTTTTATATGTAGTTGTGTCCCTACATACTATCCTGTTTTAACATAGATAAATGTCACATATGGTTGATTAATTGTTTACATTATTTTGAAGTTGGAAGTGTATATTTTAATGAATATTTGTCGTTCATTAAGGAAAAATGTTACCTGTTAATTTGAGAATTGTTTGCTCATGCCTCGGTGCTATTACTCTAACTATACTTGGCCTTTGAGTAGGGGTTTAAGCCTAAATCTTCAATACGTTCTAAATTGATCTATGAATTTTAACGTATATACAGAAAATAAAAAAAATAAAAAAGCTAGCAAAAAACATCAATTAAGCTGAACCAATAGATCTTCGGTTTGACAATGAAAATTAATCAATAAATGGTCAGATGGTCCTTTGGTTGCGGAAAAAGCTGCTAATAGTCTATCATGTTTGTAAATTTTCAAATTATTGTTGCGAATTGGAGCGCAAAAATAATGTAAATTAAAAAAAAAAGTTAAGGTTTATTATATGCACCTACATGAAATGTACCTTGTACTTGCAAAACTACTGACCATTTCTTCAAGTCCCAAATCTGAATAAATTTTCGAATTCTTGTTTGAGACATGTTCAATATTATATTTTCGAATTCTTGTTTGAGACATGTCCAATTAGAATGTCCAACTCGACTGCGATGGCAACATATAACTCCAAGTTGCAGCTAGGGTACAGCCGCAGACATCTTTAGTCTTTATTTTGATGATTCAATTGATTGTTCTATGATTGATATACTCCATATTAGGATATTAGTCTTTGCTAGGATATTATGTTTCGATTGGTTTGCATAGTGTCAAATATAATCCATGTATACTTATTATATATTTTTTATTATTATTGTATGTCTGTCCTGACCTTAGTTATTCAAGTTTTAGTTTGATGATCCATGCTTTCAGACATTCAGACATTAATTTTCAACTACTTGCATTTAGGCTTGATGTAGAACAATTTACATAAGATTTCATTGTACAGTTATTGCATGCATTCTCCAGTTAGTAATTATGAATTACATACATTTTTGAAAGCTACGAATTTAACCCATTTGCGTGTATAAGCAACAATCTAAACTCATTGGCCTCTTTAGTTTGCATTTGATTATACTCAATTATATATATTGTGTTACTATTAATGACTTTATTCACTTGCAAATCTCATTAAGGTTGCAACTCTTTCAAAAAATTAGGACCCTTGTCTGCTGTTTATGGTCATATTTCACTTGGCATTGCTGATGGAATGCTACACATTTTTCAATGAAAAATATACTAAGAGTGTAGCAAATGATTAGAACAGTTAATGATAAGCAGCAGTGCCTTAATCAAATCCAATATGGATCCCTTACTATATTTTATTATGATACGCACATATTTTTACATATCTCTAAATCAGGCTTATCAAATACTAGGTAAAACAGGCATTTTATTCAAGTATACTGATGGCTCTGTTTTCTTATACATAGTTAAGACTAGTGATGGATAAATAGACCGGTTCTTGGCAATTTGGACTTATCAATTTTAACGCAGAATAGATGACCTTTCTTCCAATTTTTCGGCAGAAGTTAACAAATACTTAGTGCTGCTTCTTCAAGTGGATTTATCCCCATACCAATCAAAATTAAAGAATCATAGGTCAATACTTCATTTTTTTCAGTTATAAGGAGTCTGAAACCTATTTGAATCCTAAATAAATAGGATGCTTGCAAGTTGCAATAAATAAATTATTCTGAACAGTAAATGAGTAACTAACTTATGGCAAAACAGTAACTTTTAAATGCTTGCAAGTCTTATTTATATTTTTATTATCATCAATTTCACCATCAAGTTTAAATTATGATATATTTAACCATTTCATGATTTCTTTATTTTTTTCCTTTTTTGTGATAGGAAGAATTTGACATGGATGTAGATCCTACCATAGCTCGACCATTATTAGAGAAACATTTTCCACCGTTTTATAGATCATTGAAGTCATTTTAGGAAGGTGATACCGAATGTAGAGAAAGTAATTTGGGTGGATGATGTTCTTGAACCGGATGCACCAATTTATGATGGTCCTCAAAATGGAATGTACAAGTTATGTGATTTTTCAGATGGAGGTTTCGTTATATGGCCGGAGTTTCGTATTCGGTATTTGTAGAATTTCACTATGAAATTTACGTTGTCTTTTGTATTCCAATTTGACATTGTTATGAAGTAGTTGATTATGTATTGAATTAACCAACTTAATTATGTATTGTACTTGTTATGAAGTAGTTGACATTGTTATGAAGTAGTTGACTATGAAATTTATGTTGTTATTTGATCATGAATATTGTAAATTTTGCGTTCCTATTGAATGTAGTATAATATAGCTGTTAAAGCGTTATAAGCGTTGGCAATTAAAATATACCAACGCTTATAAGCGTCAGCATAGAAAATTAAACAATGTTGGATGGTTAATTTGCCAACGTTTATAAGCGTTGCTAAATAATATACACCAACGTTTATAAGCGTTGGCGATTATAACCTTCCAACGCTTATAAGCGTTGGGAAACTGAACTCGCCAACGCTTATAAGCATTGGCAATAAATTGCGACGCCCCTACAACGACGCTAATAAGCGTTGCTGAAACTGTTTGCGACAGTTATACTCGTTGGGAATCACCTGTTTTGGTGTAGTGATTGAATATAATAAGGGTCTTGTCATGTTGGAAGCAACATAGGCCAAGAACTACTAGAAAGACTTAGAAATTCGGTCATTGAATTATTAGTTCGATCGGTTTAGTTTAGCACAAATTATACGATATCCTTAAATGTTAAGGATGTCCGAATACATTTTTGTAAAGAGTTCGATGCAGACTTGTAGTAAGAGTTTCCTTTTGAATAGTTCAACCATTTGGAAAGGAAAGAAAATGCCCAAAAGTTGATATAACAAAAACACGGTTGGAATGAAGAGAGTGATTTGTCACCTCCGCTTCATGAAGAGACAATGGAAACAAGAATTGTATAAAATACTAGTAGATACCTAATATGAAACGAGAAATCTGATTTACATTTCAAGTGTATTTTTATGTAAAATTGTTGTTTTTATGAGTTATTTCTTTGAGTTCAAGATATTTGAACTGGAACTCTCAACTATAAATTTGCTATAGCGGATGAAATGAATAGTCCACAATAAGTGGTAGAATGAAGCTTCCTATTTCATGCGTTATTATCGCAGTTTCGAAAACCGTGGGAGCATATCATATGACACTTATTAGTGGATGCATCAAGTTACAAAAGGTTGACTTCGTATACATACCAAGTATTATTTGTGAAATAACAACTATTTTCAGTACTGATTGAAAATAGGTGTAGTTTTATGTAACATGAATGTTATGCATAGTCATTGTAAAAAAATTTACTATGATAACTGTATTGGCTTTCACAACCATGGTGATGCATTTAGAAAATACAGAAATATATAAAGTTTTCTACAATTATTTTGGAATTACGGACTAAGCCTTATTTTTGAGAAATAAATTCTTTAATAATATGATTGTGAATTTTATGATACTCATGAGTTGTACCTCAAAAGTTAAGAGAAAAATGTCCATTTAGAGGGAATGACAAACGAGTTAAGGAATTCTTGAAGTTGATACACATAGATATATTTGGTCCAAGGGCTAATGAAACCCAAATAGATCCACTTATGTCGTTAAATTCACTGATGATTTAATACAGACATGAATACATGTATTTGATACAAAATAGTATATCTTTGTTAAGTTTATAGAATTTAAAACGAAAGTAGAAAACATAACATGTAAAGGAAATAAAATAATTCGATTTGATCAAAAGGTGAGTATATTGGAAATAATTTCAAAAGTACTTAAAATAATTAAAATTCAATCTGCACTACTCATCATTATTCATAACGGTGTATCGATAAGGAATAACTAGACTTTGTTCCCTAAAGTATAATTGATGATAAGTGATGTTGTGTCAATTTCTTCCTATAATGATATGTACTTGCTAGTAAGTACATATGTTAACATTTAATTTTATCCAAAGTACAATATATGAAATTATATAGGATATAAATTGACATCAAAACCACACATGCCCTATGTCAAAGAGCTGACAAGTTGTGTGAGTTGAGAGACTTCACATAAAATTCAATCGTGAGAGATCTTCTGTGAGCCACCCCAAAGGAATTTGGAAGTGACTAATAATGGTTGACAAATTTAATTTATGAACATAAGTTTTGTAAACGCAAAATTGAATCAGTTTTATGTAAGTGTTGGATATGATCGGGACATTTTAACATGGAAACTGATTATAAAAAATGAACATAAATTAACAGAGCCTAAAATAGACATAACTTATTAGAATGTCTAATACAAACTTTCACACATTGAAGGGAAATTGTAAGCTACTTATCAATGTTGAGAATTTTTTTTAGTGATAACAACATCCTCGATCATCAATACGCCATGAAGAGTATAGATTCAACCCTATGATTCTGATAGTTGTACCCAAAGGGATATAATCCATCGGTCGCTGATGTATTTTCAAAAGGAAGACCAATGCTGTTGGTATATATTAAGCGATATTGATGAAAATAACCTTATAAATTTCAAATCTTGAAATTATCATAATAGATTTGTCGGCTAATGTGCTTAAGTTAATTTGGATTCTACTAGCAAATAGTCATCCAATATGACTCTGAATTTTGATACGCCTTTGTTGGAATAGAAATTATGATTGTTAATTTAGAATAAACTATTTACACATGATGACAAAAATGTCACGATGTCGGTGGGAGCAATGATTGAGTTGTAAGTATTGGATAAGATCCAAGAACTGATGCGATAGTATCAACTAACAAGCATCAGAGTTGAGAAAATATTTTGATGAAGAAATCAAATAGTTTTATTTTAGTTAAAATACAAAGGAAATGTGTGTCTATAAAAAAGAATATTATGAGTTTGTAAGGATGTCGAGATTGTCCTAATGATATACATAGACACCATGTTAAAATGATTAAAGTTATGAGATGATTCCTTATGCATTGGCAATATGAACTATCATATATGCCAGTTGCCTATGATATTGCTATTCACATATGTAATTAATGCGTTGAGGGTGTATCAAATCCGAATTAATATCGCTAAATGGTAATTATGATTGTTCACGAGTATTTATGAAATACTAGAGAATTGTTTATGGAAATAAAAAACCTCTTATGAAGGAGTATTCAGACTCGAACTCCATAAGTGATATCAAATATAGCATGCCAACCCTAAATCCAGTTCAAGCTTAGTTTATAAGCTTTAATTTGGAAATGTTCCAAACAATATGTGGTTGTTGTTCAACTGAAAGGCTAAGTACATCGCTGATGTGCACGTAAATGTGCATATATTTACATTCATATTTTATCTATTTTTATTTAAATAAAAGTCATATTTGGGCATTTTAACATGTTTAAAACCAAAATTCAATTATTTTCAAATCATCATATATTCATCTTCATTCAGGGGCAAAATGGTCATTTTTGTGCATGTGTCAATTTGAGAATTTTTACTTGGACATTTTTTATGATTTTTATAGGAAATTTTGATGCATATGGAAGAAGATATATGCATGCACAAGGGAATACAAAGGAATGAAGAGGAAATAATTCAAGTTCACGATCATGGAGGACCCCACCCACTTACCTAAATCTACAATTAGCAGCTAATGGACAACTAAGTGGAGGTTAAAGCTTCATGCACATTAAATGATGGATTAATTAGTGGCTAATGGTTACTTGGTGGCCACACTTCCTAAAGGGCATTTTGGGAAGCACCCTAAAAATGGAATTAGGGTTTTATGCATGTATAAATAGCCCTCTTATGTACATGTAAATATCTTCCTACTCTCTCATTTTTACTTTGGAAATTAGCAAGTTGTAAACACAAATCAAAGTGAAATAAAAATGGCTTCCTAAGCCTCCTCTATTCTACATGCTTCTCTTTACTTTTATGCTCATTTTTACTTCTATGCTCTCTTCTTTCCTTTGTTAGTAAATTAGATTTACATTCATGCAAGTAGTGTAGTTTTGTTTTATTTCTTTTATGCAAGTAGCTTAATACACTACACCACAAAGGCTAATTAGGCAGTGCTTAGGGCCGTATCAAAAGTCATTAGGCACGGCCATAAGCCGTATCAAAAATAAGCGTGTTTAACCATTAGATACGGCCCATGGCCGTATCTAAATCTCTAATTAGATACGGCCATGGACCGTATCTACTTGTCGAAATAGATACGGCCATGGGCCGTATCTAATTGGAGATTTAGATACGGCCATGGGCCGTATCTATTTCTCCAGTTAGATACGGTCCATGGCCGTATCTAATGGGAGAAATAGATACGGCCCAAGGCCGTATTCTCACATTAGATACGGCCATGGGCTGTATCTAATTGGATAGTTAGATACGGCCATGGACCGTATCTATTTCTCCAGGTAAAGTAAAAACTCCATTTCAAAATTACAGATTCCGTTTGTACACTTAAAATAAAACGCAAAGCATTATGTTAGCTTCATTCTCAATCCATTATAGTTCAAACTCGACAAATAAATATTATACTTCATTCTCAACCCATCACATTTCATTCTCCACCAAAGTATAATACTTCAATACATTACAACACATAATGGTTTAATACATTAAACTTCATTGTCAAGTCATCACCGATCACAGCTCAAACACAGTAAATAAATGTACAACAACACATACAACAAAGTTACATACAATACAAACTAGAAGATATACATCGAGTACAAACTACAACGTTCAGCAAGGCAGGCATTGCAACTGAGCTTTGGCCCCAACCTATATCCATCCCTCTTCTGCTGTCACCTTGTTTTTGCTGGGCTTAAGCAATATCTTTGTTCCAACCTGGATGTGCAGCTGAGAAAACTGAGCATCTGAGGTAAATTTAAAATAAACAAAGGAAAATGATAGCTACAAATTCAACCGTCAATTTAACCATGCATAAAAACAGACTCAAAAAAAAAAGAAAGAAGGAAAAAGCAGAATAATCGAGTACTGTTTTAAAAAGCTATTAACAAAATCGTACATTAAATTAAAAATACTTGATGCACTCACTTCGAGCATTGATCGCACCTTAGTAACACTACTACAAAACAGGCCATTTGCATCGCCTCATTTGAATCGATTTAAGTAAAAACTGATGCAAATAGAACTATTTGCATCAGTTCTGTCTTAATAACCGATGCAATTGGTACGTGGAAAGCAACAGGTAATAAAAAATCAAATTTGCATCAGTTGTCACCAACAACCGATGCAAATACGTCGATGAAAATAGTTTTAGTGACATCTGTTTTAAAGTCAACCGATGCAACTACGTCTAAAATAATAATTTTCGCATCGGTTCCCTACAGGAGGCGATGCAATTTCAAATTATTCAGGATATTCGTTGCTGACCTGTTACATCCCGCCTTTCTAATTTTTTTTGGCCGCTTTCCCCAAATATTTCGCCTGCTTCAACAAAAAAAACCCTAAAATTGATTGTCACCGTACATTATTTCGCGGATTAGATTTGGCTATTGCATGAGTTTTGCTTTCGAAATAGCTAATTGAGCTACCGCAGGGGATAATTTGCTTTCGCGGTGATAGATTTGGCTGCCACAGTGATAGTTTTGCTTTTGAAATAGCTGATTGAGCTGCCGTAGGGGATAATTTGCTTTTGCAATGATAGATTTTGCTACCGCAACGATGGTTTGTTTAGCTTCCGCAGTGGTTGAATCCCTTTTGCAAATGACAATCAAGTGCTGCCGTAAGCATTGATTAGTGATGTAGCAGTTATGTTTCACTTAAGTTTCACTATTCATGCTATCAGATTTTGAGAGATTTAAGGTATGTCATACTTTCGGAAATATACAAGTTTCGTTTATATGAGGTTTAAATCGAGTATGGTTTAGGCTAATTTGGATTTCAACTGTGTTTGGTTTTAAAACATAAGTAGCTTCAAGCATATGTAACTTTGATTTAGACATGAAACATTTTGGGTGGTTGACAATTTTAAAAAGGTTTGTTATGCTTTGTTCTCAAATATAAACGTTTCCCAGAACACGTAATGTTTATGATGCTGAAATCATACCTTAAAATCATACCTTATGCTTCCATGGTCCAAGTTAATTATGTGTATTTTTAGTTTTTATTTGTTTTATTTAGTTTTTATTGACTGTCTGTGTTTGTATAATTCATTATATACTCTAATATGTGATATTGGGATCAATTTTGAAATTATATATTATATGTGTAATTTGTTTAGTTTAGTTTTTAATGACTGTATGATGACTCTGATCGAAATAATATATAGGGTCTGTATAATTCGTATATAATTAAACTTATATAGGGTCCTAAGGTTCCCACTTTTAGAGACAGAAGCATTGTTATGAATGATGAATCTTTGAACAATAACTTAAAGAACAATAGCCAAGTTAGGAACTTCAGGTATTGCTCTCCTGATTTTAACTATTTTATGCTTGAACTAAAAAGAAAAAGAAAAAAAATGTTTCTACAAAAATTTTGTTGACAGCTTTGGTTGAAAAATTGTAGACAGGAGGTGACTGAACCTCATTTGGGAAAATTTGGCATTGAGTAGTACTCTGCAGAAGAGTTTATAACATGTTGTAGTACAGTTCTGAGATATCATCATGTTCTAAAACTGATACTTTGAGTTAGTTTTCACCCTTTGTTCTTGAATCAAAAAGTAAGTTAAGTTTTCATTTCATTATATCACTCATTAGTTTATATGTTCCACGCATCCTAATTAACTGCTTTCTAATTCTGTTCCTAACTCATTTATATTGCATTTATCATGCTTACCTTTTCTGCGTTGTTTTGTTGTTACTGATTAATGATTTTGTTATTATCTACTAAGATTTCAAATAATTTCCATTTCAGAGCACCACCATTCTGTTATTATCTACTAATATCTACCACCATTATAGTAGTTTGTAATCTCAAGCGATAATGGTGTATATTCCAACTTTTTTTTTCACCTGCACTATCCTCAAGTTAAATTCTTACCGTGTAATTCTTAAATTGATCTTTTTCTTTCATTTTTAGCACCCCCTCTATCTTCTGTATATACTGTATTTAAGTTACATGCATGCCTTCTACTTCTTCAGCCTGAATATATGTTTTAAAATTCAGTCTCTTCAAAACTTATATTTTACTTTCTTCTATGGCCCATCAACATAAAATATGCTGTTTCTATTAAAAGGCACATGCCTATTTTGTTTTTTAAAAAAATATTAACAGTAACTAAATTACATAATAGATTAAAAGCTGTTACATGTAATTGTATATGTCTTAATCTGCATGTATAGTTCATAATTAGTATATTGTATTCTCCCTTCAATTTGCAGTAAACATCTTATTTCCCTATAATTCTAAATTGTTGAGTTAATTAATAATTTTTTGCTGATTTCATACAGAACTATCTACACTATGACTACAATTTGATATAATTGGTTATGAGTCTTCGACAAATTGACAGATGGATATTGGAAACTAAGCTTCACCACTCCTCTACTAATCCAATCAGGTTTCTCTTTTCTATTTGTCAAAAATTTTGGAAATTTGTATTTTTACTTTGTCTGCTACCCTGCTACCATTTTGGTATCTGTGCTTTACCTTGGAGTAGTAGTCGTTAAATTTAAAACCAATTAATTCAAATAATAATTAACGTTTGGCTAAACTAACTACTGCGATGATGCATCTATGTAAATTTAACATGAGGTGATCTATAAGAATTTATGTTCAAGTTGATAATCTTCACATATTTCACTATTTTTCGCATGTTTCACAAATAATATTTTGATCTATATCAATTTATAAAGTTACTGAAACTTTTTTGTTACAAACATAATATGTACTTTATAATTTTTTTTCATAAAACCTTTTTGAATCTATTTAGTTCAACCTTACGTTCTAGCCCTTTAAACATTGTAATCATGTCATCAGCTTCTTCTTTTAGAAAGAAAAAATATATATTTGGAAACCCATGTATGTCCTAAATATTCCATTTTGTTGTTTGGATTAATAAAATGAAATCTACAGCTGTATTGATATATCAAGCTTTTATATTTTGAAGGCAACCGTTTATTATTATTGGGAGGCAAAAACGTCATTATGTTGCAAATGGTTCCATTTAACCAAATACCGATGTTGAAGATATATGTATACAGTATGCACATATATTGGATTGTGAGGAAGTGAAGTTATAATAACTCATCAGTAACTAATGAGATTAAAAGTTGAGAGTTGTAACACTGAAACAATCATAATTTTGAATGTTCTCGTTGCATTCCTGGATCAAGTTTGTTTATCAATATCTACTGCACTAGTTTCTTTGTGTTCATGCTAAATGTTGTACCTAGTGCTTTGAGCGATAGCATACCGCTTTCTACTATCCACATCGCTGTGTACAAAGCTCTGTAGAATTATCTAATATCCCTTGCACTAAATGCTCCATATCCTGAAAATAAAAAAGGAAAATTCAAATACTACCTTACTACACATAAAATGATAATAGTTAGTCCAGGGTCGCCAGCAAATCTGTGATAAATTAAATGTAAAATCTTATCTGTTCTCCAAATTTTTTGGTACAAACATTTACATAAAAACTCCTTAACCTATAAGCTTTGCAAAATCTATAATATCTGCATTAAATAAAATTCAATACGTATAAGCTTTTATAAAAAAAATAATGGTTGTTTTATAACTCGTTTCTTAGTACCATGACCAAATGAACTTCCTCTTCTAACATCCCATTAAAATGGAGGTCATAACTGTTAGCAAAATTATTATCGTCAAAGACTTATCCTTTTGATTTTCATAGTTTATTGTGAGAAAGCTCAATAAATGAATAATTTTTAATGTCTATACTTTTCAGTTATTTGGCACAAAATTGAACGTATGTTTAGGGAAATGAAATAAGTGTCAACACCAGATAATTATACATGGAGAGTCCAGATACAAGATTATATTTCATATACCCATCAGACATCTCGACATAAACATAATGAATAGTCTCATCAAATATTTTCACAAAATTGTGCTCAGTCAAAATATTGCTTTTTCCAGCCAAGACCCTCATTCACAAATTATTTATGCATTATTTGGTTTTGAAATCATTCAGTGCAAATGAAAAAATGCATAGTGATATAAATCTGATGTCTAGTTTACTAAGAAAGGTGATACACTTGTGTGGATATCTTTTTGGTAGCATAATCAGGTTCATTCAACTACAAAGCTCAACTGCTTTCATTTACAGTTAACTCTGTTGTAACTAAGCTGTTGTACTTTCAGTACATTTTATTGCGATGAAACTACCAATGAAATGTAATTTTTATTTTTTTCTACTAAATATATAATGTGCTTATGAATGCACAATGCATTCTCATATGCTAAGTCAAAATATTGCCTTTTCCAGTCAAGACCCTCATTCACAGATTATTTATCCATTATTTGGTTTTGAAATCGTTCAGTGCAAATGAACAAATGCATAGTGACATAAATATGATGTCTAGTTTAACTAAGAAAGGTGAATACATTTGTGTGGATATTTTATTTGGTAGCATAATCAGGTTCATTAAGCTACAAAGCTTAGCTTCTTTCATTTACAGTTAGCTCTCTGTTGTAGCTAAGCTGTTGTACTTCCAGTATATTTTATTGCGATAAACTACCAATGAAAGGTATTTTTTTGTTCTACTAAATATATAATGTGCCTATGAACGCACAATGCATTCTTATATACTACACTAAAATCCAAATCATCTCACTAATCAAATAGGGTTAAGTTCAATTGTATCATTATATTCTAACTTGGTTGTTTCAAGTTGTTTCAAGTTTGGGTGATGGTTGTTGAAGGCAGTGGGGAGGTGATTGATGCAGAAGTTGAAGGAGTATGGGGAACTTGGTTGGTTGAGGGAGTATGCAGTGTTGCTGGCATGGAGCGATCTGGTGATTTTGGAGATTGGCAGCTGTTAGGTTATTGATGAGGGTGAGGAGTTGTAGGGAGAGGTGGTTATACTTGAGGTTGGGTTGTGAATGATGTAGCAGTAGGTGATGAGGTGAAGATTGTTTGGTTTTGAAGTGTAGTCTTGAAGTTTGGGTGGATGACGTGCAGTGAAGGGTGAAGTTTGGTTGTTTGTGGTAGAGGGGATGGGTGTTGCGATTGGTGGAGAGTGGTTGTAATTATAGTTTGTTGACAGTGAGTTGCTGGAGATGAGGTTGGTTTTTTTGCAGGAGTGGTGTGGTATTTGCTGAAATGGTGGATTTTAGGCTATTTCAGAGAGGGGAGATGCAGGTGGTTATAGGTAATGGGAGTAAAAGTATTGATGGAGATTGAGGTAAAGGATGATGATTGAGTATTATGAAGTGGATGAAGTGTTATGCTTAGAAGGTGAAGGGCAGTTGAGTAGTTTGTAGTGAGTTTGTTTGGTGTTTGTAGGTGGTTACTGTATTTTGCAATATGAGGGTGAATGGAAGGTTGGATTCGGCAGAGGCGGAAGACAGTGTTTTAGGTGCATGATGTAGAGCTCAGGTGGTATTGGATTCAATGAACTGTTTATATTAACATAAAGTTGAACTTGATTATGCAGTTTTATAGATGATGCACTGAATGAAGGCATACCTGTAGTGTTCTTGACGACGTACAGTAAAAATGGGATAATTTTTCCAAGTTTGTTTGTTGAAACATTGGTAACCTGTAACTGTGCCATATTTTGTTTTGTTATACACAAGTTTCTTAGATAGACCTAACTGTATATTTAATGAATTTCCAACCAATGCTGGCTCACATACACAACTACTACCTGTCATCATAACAAATGTAAAATAAAAGTTCGACGATATGCGTCTAGAAAATTTGTATAATTTTTTCATCAGTCGCAAATTTTGTTGATCAATCTATGATTTTGTAAAAGAAAAGTTAAAAGTTTATAAAAGAAGTTGCAGAATAAAAATTAGTTTAGGGGATGCTTTAGCTTCAATATAAGAGTTTCATTTATCTCCGCACGATGCTGCCAAATGTATTCTGCTGTAGTAGTTTTAGGATTTACCACCAGCATCATGCATGTTTGAATCTTGAAAGACTATATTCTTTATAGCTTCAATGTTAGATTCTACCAATGCAACTGCTAAATGTATTCTGTACACAACAAACATGTTTATTTCTTGTTTTTCCAGGTTCAAGTTGACATTGGAAACATGGAATGCAGCATATGATTTTGAGCTGAAGCCTAAAAATTTGGGTTTTCCCGATTCCATGAAGTTTTTAAGGTTTTCACTATACTATTTCTTAATGGTTGTACTAATTAAAGATCTGAATTAAGACTATACCACTTAATGATGTACTAAAGATCTAAATTATTCTACTAAAATGAATTCGTATATGTTTATTTTCGTATTATGTTATTCAGTTTGTATTTGCCATCAAATTTACTTTTGAATGATTGTAATATTGCATGCAATAATATATATATATATATATATATATATATATAGTCTATTTGAGTACTGTAATAATGGTTTCTGAGAATGGTTTTTTTGCATCAGGTATAAATAGCTGATGCAATAGAGGGATTAGTTTGCATCGGTTTTCAACAACAACCTATGCAACAAGTTCCTTTGTTGCATCGATTTTCATTACAACCGATGCAATATGGGGGCTGTGTTCAAGTCACCAACCATGATATTTTGCATCAGTTGTTAGTACCAACCGATGCAAAAAGGACCTTTTTGCATCGGTTTTAGAACTGATGCAAAAGTGTTAAGCCTGTTGCATCGGTTGCTGAACTGATACAAAAGGGGGGGGGTAAACAACCGATGCAAATGGCCTGTTTTGTAGTAGTGTAATGAATATATTTTTTCTGGTAAACAAGTACCAGCCACAGTTTTGAAAATTATTGACTTTTGCACCAACCACTTACTAGTAATACATAACCTAAAGCTTGTTAAGTATGGGCTCAAATCAAATTTTAGTTGCAGAAGTATAAACATATTAATACATGGATACTTAACTGAGAGTATATATAAAATTCATGGGATGAAATAACTAATTAAAGTAGTTGATTCAAAAGAGGATATTTAACAGATTACAGGTGCACATAAATCATGGGATGCAATAACAGATTCAAAGCACAAGTATGATATTTAACCGAGAATATATATAATTTAAGTACCTAGGTCTGAAAAAACAACACACATGGTGAAACATGGTCAATCATCTTAGTTTTTGCATATTTCTGTAGTTCAATGAAAAATTGAACGGCAAAAGACTTTGTAAATGAATGAAATTCTGTTGAAGCAGCCACCACCTTATGGCTTTATTTAAGCGTTCAAAATTGCATACATAAACTCACTCGCTAATTAAAGGAACGAAGACGAATCATCTAAGATTAACATATAACGTGTACAACTCCATTTATTTCTTGCAATATCAATTCGGAAAGGAGGAAGTCAATGATGTTGAGGATTTGGTCCTCCCGGGCTCAACCTCTTTGATTCGTATGATATTTTATACGCCTTCCCATTTTCCACTTGATTATCATTTGACTTTGCAATAGATCCTTCGTATAATCTATTTTCATGTTGAACGCGAGATTCGGAGTATGGTATCATGACTGTAGATACTATTAAAACGAAGAATAATAAAGAATGGTAGCCACGAGACATTGGATAGTAGGATTTTGAGTAGAATGTGAACAAGAGTTTGTGCATTAGAAGGCCGGTTTATATAGTAGCTCCAAATGACATTGGTAGTGGATTGTATATGATATTGTCCTTCAAACTAAATGGTTTTTTCTTATCATTTTGAGGAGGCTATTAGCAAAAAATAATATGAAATGGTTTTGGCACTAGGCATAAAAGTTAACTTATCTAATTTTCTTTTGCCAACCCCATTCATGTTAGTGCAATTCAATGGCTAGCCAAGGTAGGCCATGCATACATACACATTTCAGCATCAATGTTGCATGTCCACTAAAAGTTATCCTTTCTGATTATAGTTGACCATCATTTTTAAATATTCAAATATTAACCTGCATTCTTTTATATTTAGTCATGATTCATGGATGATTGATTTGTAGAAATTTATTCAATAAGTATTGTCGATGATATGTCAATGTATGATTTATAGGAGTTATATTATTATTATCATTGGACTTTTAGATAGAATGCTAGGTTGAGATATAACATGCTAGCTATAAATAGCATAACCAAGTGATTAGAGAACACAAATTTAAAATAAACAAATTATTGGAGCAAATATCTTACCAGAGTTTAACCATGAAAGATACTTATAAGTAATTGTTACCAGACTCTGTCTAGTTAACCGAATAACCTGCATAAACTTTCTATTTCAAAAATTATAGGTCGGTAATGAAAAGATAATAGTTTCAAGTAAAAAAAACACGTAACTGTATGAGTTGAAAACAAATCTATTTTTATTTTCTTAGGTTTATAAACTCATAAAAGAGATAGAAAGAAATGCGAGGAAAAGATTTCAGAACAAAAACAGGATGTACAGTAGGCATTGTTGCAAGCTAAGGAGGAGCATGCTGCAATGGTATGTGCTCCCAAAGATATTTACTACTTGAATGGAAGGCAGGACTAGAAACTAGAAACTCCCATTTGTACACTTAAAATAAATATAAATAAATTATTATTAAAAGGGTCTTATTCGTTGCCTGAAACAAATACTCCAACTTCCATTTGTAATGGGTAACATGACTTAAAATAGCATTATCAAAAGACTCCCAATTTGGTTAAAGAGGTTTTTGATTTGGGTGACCGTTGAATTTTGAGTAAATTTTCAACAAGGAATTGCGGAACATGGTGTAGAAAAATTACATTCTATGGACGATTGCTGAAAATTTTCTTGTCCCTTAACAGAATTTAGAGTTAAAATAAAAATAAATTACTAACTGAAAATGTCTTAAATGCATATCTCAGCTCTTTGCAAGTTCCTATAGACGCTGATGTATTTCATGTAATTACTTCTGTTTGTGAAAGTACCTCCTAATTCTCAAGTAGTCAAAGAAACGAAAGAAGCAAACATGACGTCTAGGAGGATTTCGAACCAACACAGGTGCTTCTGACATATTTTGTAAACAATGTTAATCCTATTTTGCATTATCTTACCTTGATATTAATATATGAAATAACATTTGAAAAATGTTCTTAAGTTGAGATTTATGTATCCTTGCACCATACTTGTAAGAAAGATATATTGGATATGGACATACACTTTGCTACTAAGGAATGACATGTTAAAGATAAATAATTTTTGGATGAGCTCACATACCTGCTAAAGATATCGAATCATAATCTTCGGATGGCACACATACCCACCCACTCCAACATCAACAAAGGTCTCTGCAAATTGATGATTTATTTTGTTGGTTTTCTCATCTGGTAGCAGTATATTGTCCAAAACCAATTTTTCATGTGTGGATGGTACAGATTTCCCATGGATTTTGGACGATGTAGAATCTCGACATACAGTACCTATTGCAATAAAATTTATTGTCTAGATCTATCCAACAAAATAACTGCATCGAAAACAAGTAAGAATAAAAAGCAACTAATAAATACCTGTTGCTATTATGTCTAGATCAGAGTTGAGGATTTCACATTTTTGATTGTTCACCACATTGGTCGTATCCTGGGATTGAGAAACAACGAATTTAGAAGCATTGGGTTTTGTGTTGCGTTCTCCTTGTTCTATGTTTCCCACCATGTTGATCAGAAGCTCCATTTGCCCAGACAAATTTCCTACTGTACTCTCCAAATTTCCCACCGTACCCTCCAATCTTCCCATCCTCATTTTCAACTCAGCATTGTCTCCACAAACATGTTTCAATCGTTTATGTGCAATAGCAGAAGCCTTAATATTAGTCTTTGGTATGACGGTCCCAACACCGCGGCTCCTACCCCTTGTATCCTTTCCCATCACTTGTGATACGGTATCTTCATCCACTGTCAATTTTTCTTCATCACTATCGATGATCTTTTCCTTCAATTTCGCAATTTGATCCTGAGATTGCATAATACTTATATGGACACATAGTGCATAAAAGAAAGAAAATTGCTCATGTTTAACTTTAGGAGCAAAAATAACTTACGAAGTATGAAGAATTGACATTTGATATGCTACCATCTTTTTTCGTGTGCGTCTTCTCCCATACATGACGACGGTTGATATTTGCAGATGGATTTGCAACGATCTGCAATATATAAAATATGTTAGTTGTGATTTTTATCATTTTGAAAAAAAAATGAATATAACTTACCATTTCGTGTTCTATTCTAGCGTGACTTTTAGGGCCTGCATGATGAGCATAACTGAGCAATGATCTATTTTTTTTGGCTAACTCCCTTCTTCCGCTCGCTTCAGGCGTTGCTTCATTTTTTATGAACTCATTCCAATCTTCTTGAGCAATTGTAGGTGGACAATTTTTCATTCGTTCTTCGTCATTGTCGAAAGTCTCATAAAAACTTGCTCTCAAGTTTTTTTTGTGTCTCCTAAAAGCCTCGGACATTCTTTTTAAAAATATTTCCTTTGAAAGCGGGTCGAGCGCATACATTTTCTGCAAAAAGTAAAATACATAAACAAGTTAATCATTTCTATCAGACTTAAAACGGGTTTCAGAAACCGACTGTAACAGGTAGTGCATATACATTGCAAATAGAGTGACTGACCATAAATATTTTTTAAATATCGTCAGAAATGAATCAAAGTAAAAACTTACCACCAATTGGTTCCAAACATCATCCTTATATGTACCGGGTACTTCGTTCCAACTTATGTATGATATCGGCACATGAGCTCTTACTAGTTTACAGCATAGTGGCGATTTTTCCAGCGTTTTCTGAGACTGGAATACCAAATAAGTTTTGATCAACTATTTTTTCTTCTGAACATGATGAATGTGATGATGCTGGATTTTGTGACATAACTGTAAAATGCTGGATTTTCTGAATACCAAATAAGTTTTGATCAACTCAGCTGCCCTGAAATAAAAATGAAATCAACATCACTGTAAATTTTGTTGTTTAGCCAATAAAAGCGTTCTCATCAACCATCAATTCATGGAAATAACAAAAGTAAAAAAGCAATAACAACAGAAGAACTACTTGGATTCAAATTTGACTACAATAAACTAATGAAAATGGTTTAAATTTGTAATTTAGATTCCATGTTTAGTTTTAAAAATAAATCCCCTTTTATCTACAAGTCTATAAAACACATACTATCATGAAACTTTTCAATATAACAGAAACCAACAACAATATAGACATTTTAAGAAACCTTCTTTTTATGTGAATTTTTGTTTGGTTCAATGATATCTCAAACTCCTACTACCCCAAGGAAAAGGAATTCAAACGAGAAATGAAGCATTTAACAATTCATCAGTTAACAAATGGTTTTGGTAAGGTCTTCTAATTTTTCATTATCTTCAAAAGCCGATTGATAGACGGTAGGAAACTCAATGTCATCCACATTTGTAGTCAACCGTTTTGGTGTATGCAAAACCACAGACCAACCATTATTTTTTAAATCTGTTGAGTAGAACACTTGACTCGCTTCTGATGCAAGAATAAATGGCTCATCATTCACGCTATCTTTGCTCTTCAATTTCCCTAAATTAACCATGATCAAGTTTGAAACAGGATCTATTTTGCAACCATTGATCTTATCCTCGACCTTTACCCAATCACAATAAAAAACTGTTTGTTTGAAGTCAGTGTAATCCAACTCAAGTATCTGCTGAATGACTCCGTAATACGTTGTTTCTGCTTCCTTATAATTTTTATCTTTACCACTCGCTCTAAATTTTGTAATTGCTTTCATGCATACACCGCTATCTTGTGTTACCATACGATTTTCGTACATTTTCGTGGAAAATAAAAAACCATTCACTTGGTACTTAGTATAACTAAGCGCCGTGAACTTCGGCCCATGCACTAGCCGCCAGAGAGTTGGATCAACATCGATGCACTTCAACAACTACATAAAATACAATAAATAAAACAAAACATGGTCACGAAGGTGTATTGCCAACTTATAAACACGTGAATTACTTAAGATGTTGTAATACCTCGTTGCGTAACCATAGAGTAAAACTTTGAACGACTTCGACAGTTGTACCTCTGCCTCGTGATTGAAATCTAGTACTTTTCGCATAGGAGTTATACCTCCTACGGAAAACACATATCAAACCGAATACATAAATTGAATTAAAAAATGGAAATTCAAAACAAAGGTGTGAACTTACTTCTTCCATTCATCCAATCCATCATACTTATTAAGGACCCATCTACGTACTTGTTCAAACTGCACTTGGGTTAACGTTATATCTTTACCATTATCTAAAGGTATCTCACCAGCAAACTCATCGTCCTCGTCTAAAAATGCTTCGCGGGTATGTTTATGATTTCCATCACCTCCGTTTGGCATATATTCCATGCAGTAAAGGCTAGCTTCTTGTACGATATATCCTTCTGCAATACAACCTTCAATGTATCTTTTGTTGCGCACATATCCTTTATATGTTTTCATCAACCTGTGAATGTGATCAATTATATATTGTACATAATAGCTATTTCTATCGAATAATAATGTACATAACTGAAATTAGTTATTTACCGTTCAAAGGGATACATCCATCTATATCTGACAGGACCACAAATTAATGCTTCATCGGCTAAATGAACCATAAGATGGATACTGATATCAAAAAATGCAGGTGGAAAATGTTTTTCAAAAACACACATTGCTTCTACCAAACTAGCCTTTGCTTTTATAAGGTGTTCCCTATTGATCACCTTTGAGCACAAAATGTTAAAGAATAGACTAATACGATGAATAGCATTTCGCAGATCCTTATGTTGTGGATAAGAATGTTGAAGCAATACCGGAAGCAAATGTTGCATTATGACGTGGTAATCATGTGACTTCATATTTCTTAGTTCGGGAGGATTGATGCTCACATTGTTGTGGAAGTTTAAAGAGAATTTGTTGGGCACTTTCAGGTTTTTCAAAACGGTGCAAAACCGTATCTTTTCTTCTTTGCTCAAAGTGAAAGTAGCCTTTGGTATGATTATTTTATTTGTTTCAGGATCTTCCATCACCCACAACTTTTGTTTTATACCCATGATTTTCAAATCCTTGCATGCATTGATGCCATCTTTTGACTTATCTTTATGGTCCATAATGGTGCTGATGAGATGCTCTGTGACATTTTTCTCCGTATGCATAACATCAATATTATGGCGAATCATATTTGCTTTCCAATATGGTAAATCAAAAAAGATAGACCTCATGTACCATGCAGAAACATTGTCAACTTCTTCATAAATTGACTTTTTCCGTTTTCGACTAATTTCTTCTTTGTGTTTACCAACTTTCATTTTGATATTCGCTACTTTCTTTTCAACTTCAAAACCAGTCAATGTCCGTTTAGGATGTTGAAATTCTTGTTCGTTGTTGAAATTTGTCTTGTCGTATCGAAACTTGTGTTCTTTAGGAAGAAACATTTGATGTCCCATGTAACACACCTTCTTATTTTCAGGGAGATGATAAGAACAAGTGTTTTCCCCACAAAACGGACATGCAAAATAACCGTGAGTTGTACATCCCGATAAAGTCCCAAGAGCAGGGTGATCATGGATTGCCCATAACACCCTAGCTCTCATTGTGAATTCGGATTTATTTAATGAATCATATGTAACGACTCCTTCCCATAACTGCTTTAACTCATCTATCAACGGCTGTAAATAAACATCAATATCCTTCCCTGGTTGTTTTGGCCCAGAAATCAACAGTGTTAACATTGAAAACTCTCGTTTCATGCACATAGACGGTGGAAGATTATATGGTACTACAATTACTGGCCAACAACTGTAAGGGTTAGATAGAGAAGCATGTGGACAGAAACCATCTGTTGCTATCCCAAGTGTGACATTTCGTGGCTCGACAGCAAACGTTTGGTCAAAATAATCCGCGGCTTTCCATTGAGAAGTGTCACATGGATGACGCATTACGGTTGGATCAGACTTGGCACGACCATGCCAGGTCATCGCATCTGCTATCCATGGTACACTATACAATCTCTTCAATCTAGAAATTAAAGGAAAATGTCTTAATGTCTTTCGAGGTACTTTGATGCCTTTTCTTTCTTCGTTGAATGATGTCATATATCTTGGTTCGTTGCAATTTGTACACGAAACTCTATTCGCATCATCTTTCCAGTATAATATGCAATCATTGATGCATGCATCATAAGTTTTGTAATTCATCCCAACTTGCTTAATTAACTTCTTCACGTCGGAGTACTTTGTCGGCAGCGTGTTACCTTCGGGGAGTAACTCCTTTATTAGTTCGAGGAGTGCAGTCACACCATTATTTGAAAAGCCGTATTGGGTCTTCAAGCTATTTAGTTTCACAATGGTATACAGCTTCATCAACCCTTTTGAACATGAAGGATACAGTAGCTCTTTTGCGCTACCAAAAAGTGATTTATACTTCTTACTTTCATTGGCCTGCCAACTGCCATCAACCGTAGACGGCTCTCCAACATTAGCATGATCAGACAACGGATTTTCAGGTTGAAAATGATGAAATCTATCTGCATCATTGACTAGATCTTCCATCATAATAGGTTCAGACTCGTCGGTACTTGTGGCATGACTAACTGGTTGTTGTTTTTCCTTCTCTACCTTTTTTTCTCCATGAAAATACCATACGGTATATGATTGGATAAAACCCCATCTAAGCAAATGAAAATGAATGTCATCTAATTTGATCGTCTTCATATTTTTGCATCGAGTGCAAGGGCATAAATACACTCCTTTCTTACCACCATTTTCATCAACAAAACTAATAAACTTCTTCACCCCGTCTATATAGTATGTAGATCTTTGATCAGATTCATTTATCCACTTTTTGTCTATACTGAAAGACATATTGCCCTCCTATATCATATATATTAGAACATTAGACGTAAATATAATATATATATATATATGAGTGTATATATAGGATGTACTCTAAAAGTCCCAAGTTTGATTTCATTGGCCTTAATTTTTACTTCAACTTTTTTTTGTTTTAACTGAACAAGGCGTACGCTTTAATGTAATAATATAAGAATCTTTTTTGGCAATCACAACTTCTGCAAGCGGTATGATTTTGTTTGTGGACGAGATATTTATTTCTGTTGGATAACATGGAATAAATCACTGTTTTCCGGAAAGATACACAGGATCATCCCATATTGTAACACCAGTGCTATAAGCATGATCATAAAGTTAATAACCTGTTCTGCTCCAAAATTTGGATCGATATAAATCAATCAAAGACGGCAAATTACTTAGCTATTTAATAATAGAAGGCTGAGCAAATTATTATAAATGAATTTGTATCTTTATTCCACGTTAAAGAACGAAGAAATGAATGCCAAGAGTCGTCATAATCAAGCTAACGACGTAGAGAAAGGAGAGAGGAACAAGAAAATTAGGGAGGAAAACCTGGGCAAAAATCATCCCCATGCGGTTTCCTCCCAAAACGCCAACAAAATTGTATTTTTATTAACTATGCGACCTGCCAAGTGACATTTCTTGTATCTTCAAAGTCTTCATAACACTCAGCTAAGCATTGGAATTGATTGCTAACTGAAGTGATTTTTTCTTGTTAAAGCTTGTCTTTGGGTCTGGAAATGCATTTGAGGGATTTTTGCTGCTCACTTCACATTCAGCTGAACCAATGTTACACTTTTAAATATTCGATGGGGGATCATTCAATTAAATAACTACTTCCTTAGCATGAAAAACTTTCTTTTCCTTATTTAATTTTTTCCTTCCCACAACCTTCTACCGATTTTGTTTCCTAACAGCATAAAATTTTGCCTTTTCTCCTTGTATTTTCTTTTTCGTTTTGCTTCACTAAATCCTCATTGTCTTTATTATTTTCATCATTTTTTAGCATTTTCATACTTGCAAGCAGATGTCTTGTGCCTAATATTTTTACAATATATTCACATATCAGATTCCCATAGGTAACTTACTTGAATCGTTTGCACTTTTCCATCCATCAACTGAACAGTAAATTATTCACTTATTCTTGATTAGGATTCACTTCAATCATGCACTTGGCAAATGAAATTCTTTCAAGTTTCTCTGTATATTCATCCATACAAAGGAGTTTCCCAATTCTACTCGTCAACCAGTTAATCCCCAAATGTGAGCAAGCTTATATTATGTTTTCAAAGTTATAAGTGAACGCAGTGGTTGTTGTTTGTGTTGTTTGTGATAGGTGCTTGATCGTGGATTGGCTGCTTGGTCGTGGAGTGGATTGGATTTGTGCAGTGAAATGTGGGTATATTCCGTTGTAATTGAAGTTGATGTGCAGTGTGATGGTGACTGAGTTGTATTGGGAGGAGGAGCAAGTTGAAGAAGTGAGGTTGGTGATTAGTATGGAGTGTGAAACCATGATCATTTGAGATGACATATGATTCTTTTGTTGCATTACTAAGGTACAAAAAATAAAATGTATTATAATTTGATTGAATATCACAATGACTACAACTGCTTTGATTTGGTTATTTGGTTTGTTTGATATATTGGTTCGTTAGACAATAATAATGTAATGTTTGAATTGCTTATAGTGTATTGTAATTTATGTTCTATTATTTATATATATCTGTTTCTTGCTATACTTACAAAATTTATGTAGAAATTAATTTTTTTGCTACACCAAACTGTTTTCAAAAAATTTGCCATTACAACGGCGCTATTTTATAGCACCGGAGTAATGTCTATACATTACCCCTCTCCTGATACTTGGCTTGCGCCATTAACAATAATTTTATCCACTTATACAACAATATCAAAACCATATACAATGTCAGAACCATATACAATATTAGCACCAAGCTGTAAATTATGCAAGGATAAAAAAATCCAATCATATTGAACCTCTACCAAGTTACATGGTTAATCTACGACTTTATTGAAGAAGCCACTTGGTTTTGTTATAATGAATACACCAACGAATTTTTACTTCAAGGACGACTGGGACAGTTCATTTGATTGTAAATTCATCTTTTCAAGATATTAAACACTTAAAGAAAGATCAATCATTGCAAGAAGAACTAATTTGTACTGCACAAATATTATTAGGAGTCGCACATCTATTCCCATTAAGTTCGTACTTTAACATCCATGTTCATCTAAAATAAAATCATTGAACTCTCATATGAAACCATTTCTGTCTACAAATAATATCTCCGTCAGTCAATAAGATAAAATTAGTCTACAATATATCTCCGACGTTCAATAAGATAGAATTAGACTATGATATAATGCTGAAATTTGCTATTTTTATACATGTGCAGTAATATGTGGAACAGTTTTTATTCATTTAGTTTACTCTCGAAACTTTAATTTTAATCAAAGCTCCTGGTTTCAGTAAGGCTACAAGCCCCAAGTTGAATTTGATTATTCCCCAAAACACAAACATAACACATGAATCACATCATTCAGCCCTGAAATTGAAGAAAGGAAACTGTAACGACCCTGAAATTCAGACCCAGTTTAAAATTTTAAAAATCATTTATTTAGTATTGAAATTCGAATTTTCAGAAACAAATTCCGTTGCTATTCAAACTTCACATTTGGAATGCGTCTAGATAGACATAGGCGTGCGCCAAGTTTCGTTAGAAAATACCGCAGTGAATTTCGTTCGCGTTTTATTGAACATCAGTTCATTTAAACGTGGAAAAATTTTTATCTTCCGAACCTGAATATTTTTACATAGAAAAATTCTAAATCATCTTCTGACAAAGATGTCATTTTTCGTTTTTCAAAATTCGGACATCTTTAGCTCCGTCGATCTTATTCTTCTGCATTTTGTTGCATTCTCCGTAATAGAAAATTTTGAATTTTCACAAATAAATTCCGTTGTTATTCAAACTTCACATTTGGAATGCGTCTAGATAGACATAGGCGTACGCCAAATTTCGTCGAATAATATGAAAGTAAATTTCGCTCGTCGCATTTACATATTAGTTTAAATCGTATGTAAAAATTTTCTATCGTCCGAACTCAATTATTTTTCACAATGTTGCATGAGAAAAATATTCTGATCATGACGGCGCATTTCGTTTCGTCAAATTCCGCTTTTATTTGCTAGTTAAATTATCGCTCGAGAAAATGGTTCAATAAGAATAACCGCTTCGCGAACAATGTCAAACCATCAATATCTTCATACCGTTGCGTTCGCCTCGTCGCGCTCATCAAAACGGTATATTTATTTGTGTCAATCGGAGTTCGGCGTTGCAAATTATAATTGTTTAACGAATGCGAATGCGTCCGTAAATTCAAAGAAAAAAAAACCAGTACACTTGCGTTGCCACCTCAGCATATATTTGGTAAGCAAATAAAGATTTGGCTGCCACAAAATATTTCGAAAGTTTAAACGTCATTTTGGGAAACCCCTCTGCCTCGGGACCACGCGCTAGGCATCATTGCTCTGTGCATTCCAAAGTATGCTGCATTTATTCCCAGGTCTACACTTCCTCTTCATTGTTTCCATTTACTTCACTTTGGTACGTGCCCTCTCTTCTCCCTCTACATCATTCTTTTCTCTTCCTTCTCTTCATAATTTTTTTCCTTCTTTTTCTTTTACTTCACTTCAAAATGAAACCCAACTCCTCTATGCATGCATGTCCACCCTCTCCCTAGCCCCTTCCCCACCTTCCCCAGCCAACTCCCCAGCCCTTCACCAGCGCCTCCCCAGCCCCTCCCCAACCCTTCCCCAGCTCCCCAGCCCCTCCCCAGCTCCCCAGCTTCCCTAGCCCTTCCCCAGCCCTCCCCCAGCTCCCCAGCTTCCCCAGCCCTTCCCCAGCCCCCCAGCTTCCTCAGCCCCTTCCCCAGCCCTTCCCCAGCCCCTCCCCAGCCCCTTCCCTAGCTCCCCAGCTTCTCCAGTCCCCTGCCCCCGCCCGTCCCAGCCCTCCAGTCCCCTGCCCCAGCCCGTCCCCTGCCCTCCGGTCCTCCTATCCCCTGCCCTCCACCCTCCAGTCCCCTGCCCTCCTGTCCCCTGCCCAACCCGTCTCCTGCCCTCCAGCCCTCCAGTCCCCTGCCCTCCAGCCCTCCAATCCCCTGCCCTCCAGTCACCTGCCCAGCCCATCCCAGCCCTCCAGTCCCATGCCCCAGCCCGTCCCCTGCCCTCCAGTCCCCTGCCCTCCTGTCCCCTGCCTAGCCCATCCCCTGCCCTCCAGTCCCCTGCCCTCCTGTCCCCTGCCTAGCCCGTCCCCTGCCCTCCATCCCTTGCCCAGTCTGTCCTCTACCCTCCAGCCCTCCAGTCCCCTGCCCTCCAGTCCCCTGCCCCAGCCTATCCCCTGCCCTCCAGCCTCCCGTCCCCTGCCCAGCCCGTCCCCTGCCCTCCAGCCCCCTGCCCAGCCCGTCCCCTGCCCTCCAGCCTCCCGTTCCCTGCCAGCCCAGTCCGCCCAGCCCAGCCCTACCCTCCCGTCCCTGCCAGCCCAGTCCGCCCAGCCCAGCGCTGCCTCCCGTCCCCAGCCAGCCCAGTCCGCCCTACCCCGTCTGCTCCTCTGTCCATTACCCTCTCCGCCGTTCACCTCCGTCTCTCGTCACCACAGTCCCGACCCCGACCACCATGCTTCCTTTGAATACATAGTATATACACAGTATTAGTTTGCAAAGTATAGAGAAGTTTGATTTTATTATATGGGCTACAATATCTCAGATGTTGTTTCGCTTGCTTGACAGTTGTAGCTGATCCGGGATCTCAGGCCTAGGCTTCCATCTACCTTATTTTGCATCTAGTTCCTTGTTTGGGTATGGTTTGTATATATTCAAATCAATATATATATTGCAGTAAGCAAATTATTAATTAATTATTTGTTGATTGTAGTTTGTGCTCGCTTTGCGTCGTGTTTATTAGGGTCTATTTATCTATTCGTCTTCGTGCTTCGTCATCTTCTCTAACCTCGCAAGATGAATATTTCATTCACGACTCAAACTATTATGCTATGATAATCAAGTGATAATTGTTATGAATATTAATTTGGATATTAAATTGTTGATTGTTAAAATTATTGAAATAAAAATTGTAAATCGCCATGCAAGTAAAATTTGAATATTGTTAGTTTACGACAAAAAGGTTGTGACACTAAAATTGTTATGTGATGTTGAATGTGGTTGTTATTATAAGTGAGATTTAATATGAAATTGAAATTGGTATAGGATAGCCAACAATTTAAAATGGATTATATATGTTTAACTTGACCCCTTTGGACGTTAAATAAATCGTCGCGTAGAAATAGCGGTAACTACACTTTGAACCATTGAATGTATGATTGATATAGTAATTTGATAATAGACACCAAGTGAAACCATAATGTAATAATATTAAATCTGCATGAAACGATAGTGTGGATTCTAGGAGTAATTATATTAATTTGCATAAATAACAAATGTAAGTTAATATGATTAATTCGGGATTATTTAAATAAATTGTTAAATTGTTATGTATGTTTGCTATTGTTTGTTTATTTACTTTGACACCATCCCAGTTATCACACTGCAAGTTCCCTTTACTATGCTTTGTTTTATGTTGAATGATATCGGGTTGAAATGATAAATACCCAATTAAACAACTTGGCCTAGGATAGATAATTAAAAATAAGAAACCCAATTGGTCAACAAAAATTATTTTTGAAATTGAAATCTATTTGAAATTAAGAAATGAACTTAATAATTTGTTTGGAAATTAGGTAACAAACTTAATGGATTTAATCGAAATAAAATTAATAGGAATAAATTAATGGAGTTTAATTGAAACGGATTAATAAACCTATTTTATTGAATAAAATGAATTGGCAAATTTTTTTGAAATGAGATTTAAAAACAAGGAAGTTTAGAATTTAATAATTTGAAATTTTATTAGATTTGTTAGATTTAGACTTGAAAACGATTTTAATCAAATAGATTTGAAACTTGTCGTAAATTAAGTTTGAGATTTAGAAAATTTGACTTAAGTGGAATACGAAACTAACTAAAGTTTTAGGGATTTAATTTAGTGATAATTTAAATCTAAAATGATTTTAAATTTAATAAAATTGATTTAATCAAATTTATGATTATGGTTAATGTAACGATGAATGTAAATACGAATTGAAATGAATAGAATTTAGTTTAAAATGATGTGAACTAAAATTTACCATTAACTAAATTTATTAAGTGAGATTTATTAAATTGAACTTGAATACTTAATTATATTGTTAACTCAAATGTTTAAACCACAAATTTCATCGGGAAATATGATTTTAAATATTTGAAATAAATTAAATCGTGAAAATGACAAATTGTGAAAGTCAAATTTGCAGCTTGACTTTTGGACTTTGATTTGTTTAAACTTTAACTTAAATGACCATCGAGTAATAAATACGTAGTTATTAAAGAGACCGGGATCAGATATGGACATACTCTCTGTCGATACCGAAAACCACTTTAATAACTATTATACGCGGAGTGTTGATCCAGAACGAAGTGGATGGTTTGGTGAACGCGTTGACTGAAGAAAGAGAACGATATTGGATGACCCCTGACATGACTAAAACAGGAGCCGCGCCGGGCCATTGAGGTTCGCCACCTCTAGCGGACACACTTCTTCGAAACCCTATCTTTTACTTTTGTGATTCGATTTGGGTGCACCCCCTTGATTTGGGAGTGTTGTTTCGCGGTGTTGAGGTAGTAGCTGCTATGCTCAACATCAGTCTGGATCACGCAACTACTAGTATCCTAGTTGGTATCGCCTCATGTACCTTGTCATACTGATTATCCTATTCGTGACCACTACGTTTTGGTTTGTACCTTTAGTATATGGATTGCCCTCTGGTGACTTCCGGTTTTGGGGAAACTACGGTCTTGTATATGCTCTTGGGAATAAAATGTGTTAAGGGGATTATGGTAACGCCTTAACACTATTTTAATATCGTACTTTACTGATTAGACATTATCTATCTATCGTATTCTATTGTATATATAGATAGTTTATCGGATACTTAGAGATGTTTATTTTATTCATCTTTAAGTTATGGACTTTTCCCTTGCACTTGATTTTCTTGTATAAGATTTTGAGTCCTGACTCGAGTGTTTCTTTTTGTATATGCTCGGGTCAGTCTGAAGCTATCCAGTTGCTGATCAAGGTTGGTTGAAGATGCTGAAGGCTTAGCATTTATCTTTATCAGTTTATTTCTATTCTTGTATTGATGTCCTAGTCTGTTGGACATTTATGTATTTTCTTTTAGTCACTTTATGTTAAGACATTGTTGTATTTTATGTAGTAGCTTCATGAACTGCTATTATGACGATGTAATTTCCGCTACATTATTCTGTGACTGTTCTGTGTCTGTGATGTTGTATTGATTCTCATTTACATTTATGTATTTATAATCCCATAATGATTCGTGTTTTGTATTATTTAAGTTGACATGTGTGGATTATTGTCAATTTAAATGGTCCAAATATACGGGTTGTTACAGTTGGTATCAGAGCTTCGGTTTCCCTATAAACCTTAGTTTGGGATTATATATAAACTCATTAGAGATAGGGTAGCAATACCCTAGAATGAGGAGAATCGATTCAATATCCAAATCCTTTCATTTCAAACTTCTTTGATTCATTGATTGGACTTTCCTTAAAATTCCATGATTTTCTATCCTTGGTTTTAAAAATCTCTTTTGGTATTCCAGGATGGGTACCAGAGGAAACAATAGGGGAGGAAGGGGCCATGGTCCTGCTCAGGCTACACCTGTCGCTCCAGCTCCTGTCAAATTCACCATTCTTAGTAAGGAGTATACACAGCTGGGAGGTATTAAGTTTTCTGGATCCGAGAACATTATTGAGGCTCACCAATGGCTTAAAGGCTTAGAGAAGATATTTTCTGGTCTAGACATCACTGATGCTCAGAAGCGTCAGCTTGCTGCCTGGCAACTTCAGGATGCCGCGCAAGATTGGTGGGAATCAGTTACTTCTCGTATCGAGGAGAACACCATCACTTGGGCCCAGTTTAGGTATTAAATTATTTGGATTTCGTAGTCTAAATTCTTCTTTTAATCTTTGGAATGTTATTCATCTAGTCTATCTTTTGATTAGGGACACTTTCTCGGCACAATGGATGCCAGCTGCTGGGAAAACCCAACTTTATAGAGCTTTTATGGATCTTAAGCAAGGCAGTATGACCTTTTCGGAGTACGAGAGGAAATTCAACGAACTCTCCAAGTTCGGCCCGGGATTGATTGATACACCCCTTCTAAAGAATGAGAAGTTCATTTTGGGAGCAAGACCAGAGTATTATGACTTGCTTGCTGGCTACACTCACTGCACCTTCACAGAGCTTGTTGACTATGCTCTTAGATATGAGGCAAAGCCTAGGGGACCTACTGCCAAGGCCACTCCTACTCAGCCCTCCTCTAGCCAGCCCGGGAAGAGGAAGATGAACTATGATCAACAAAAGAAAGCTTGGCAGAAGACTACTGGATTGGGATATGCCCAGAAAAGCCCAATCGACCTTGCTAAGATCACTTGCTTCAAATGCGATAAGAAGGGCCATTATGCTAATAGTTGTCCATCTACCGGAGCTGCTATTCCACCACCTTCTACGACTAGGAGAGATTTATGCTATGTCTGCCTCCAGCCGGGTCATTTCAAGAAAGAATGCCCAATGTATAAGCGTGGCACACCATCTGGAGTATTTGCTATCACCACTCCTACACCACCTCCACCACCTGCTCAGGATGACCAAGGTACCTTACGAAGTACTTTTTCATTACATGATTTACCTATTAGGGTAATATTCGATACTGGTGCTTCTCATAGCTTCATATCTATTGATCTTTCTAATAAGCTCAAATTAAAACCTACTCTTGCTACTACTTCCTTATGCGTCTCCAACCCTATTGGAGGACTTGCCAACCTCAGTAGAATTTGTAAAGAGGTTGTGCTCTTATATGGAAGATATCGATTCACTTGGGATTTTTATGTGCTTGGCTTCGCAGCATTTGACATCTTGTTAGGTGCTGATTGGTTAAGAAAATTTGATGCTGTTATTTCTTACAAGGCTCGTTCTGTTTCTCTAGTCAATGACAAGGGTCTACCGCTTGTCATTGAATGCAAATCACCGCAGAAATATGCCGGAAGCTTCATATTCTCTCTTGATGCTCACCCGGATGATCTTAGTACTACCCCTATTGTTCAGAAATTTCCCGATGTATTTGGAGAGGTCAACTCTCTACCGCCTAAAAGGGAGATCGATTTCCGCATTGACCTTATTCCCGGAGCTACTCCCGTAGTTCTCCCTCACAGAAGAATGGCTCCTAAAGAGAAAGCGGAACTTAAAACTCAAATTGATGATCTATTTGCTAGGAGTTTGATTAGAAGAAGTTGTTCTGAATGGGGCGCCGTAGTTGTATTTGTCACCAAATCAGATGGGTCTCTTTGCATGTGTGTTGATTACAGGGAACTGAACAAACGCACTCTCAAGAATCGCTATCCGATGTCTCGCATCAATGATTTATTCGATCAGCTCCATGGAGCTAAAGTCTTCTCCCAACTTGATCTTTCCACTGGGTTCCACCAACTTAGGGTAGCAGAAGATAGTATTCATAAAACAGCTTTCCGTACCGAAAACAGATTCTATGAATGGTTGGTTATGCTATTCGGTTTGACCAACGCACCTGCTTATTTCGTCGACTTAATGAATCGAGTCTTCCGTGATGTCCTTAACAAGTTTGTTCTTGTTTTCATTGATGATATTCTCGTCTTCTCCAAGGAAGAGAAGGAGCATGAGACACATCTTGCTTATGTTTTGGAAACTCTCCGAAATCATCAACTTAAGGCCAAATTCTCTAAATGCCACTTCTGGCGAGACGAAGTGAGATTCCTGGGCCACATAGTTTCTGAAAATGGGATTTCGGTCGAGCCAGCTAAGATCGCCGTAGTCAATGTAAGTTCTATCATATTCGTTATTTCTATTCAATCCCTCTTATCCCTTTCTAATTTGAAATTTATCTACAGGATTGGGAGACTCCCAAAACTCCTACTGATATCCGTAGCTTCTTGGGCTTGTCCGGTTATTATCGTAGATTTATTGAGCACTTTGCCCGGATTTCTGCCCCACTTACTGCTTTAACTCGAAAGGATGTCAAGTTTATTTGGAGTGAGAAGTGTGAATCAGCTTTTAATAAGTTGAAGGGTAAGTTAATTTCAGCTCCGGTTCTTGCGGTAATCGATGGAAATGAGGGATTAACTGTCTATACAGATGCTTACCGAGAAGGTTTAGGCGCTGTTCTTATGCAAAACGGAAGGGTTATTGCTTATGCTGGCCGCCAGTTGAAGATCCATGAAGTAAACTATGCAACTCATGATCTAGAGCTTCTCGCAGTTGTATTTGCTTTGAAACTGTGGAGGCATCATCTTTTGGAAACTAAATTTGAATTATTCACTGATCATAAGTCCTTGAGATATATCTTTTCTCAGAAGGATTTGAACCAGAGACAAGTCCGATGGCTCGAATTCTTAGCTGCATATGATCTCGACATCAATTATACTCCTGGGAAAGCAAATGTTGTAGCTGATGCTTTGAGCCATAGCAGAGCAGTGTCATGTTGTAATCTTGTAGAAGGCATGCTATTTCAGCTTGTTATCTCCCCATCTCTTGTGGATCGCATCAAAGCTAAGCAATATGAGGACACCTTGCTCTATCGCATGAAGGAGTTAGTTCTTGGTAGAGTTGGAAATGCCGACAGTAAAGTGGGAGCACAGATAGATAGTAATGGAGTTCTGAGGATTGACAACCGTATTTGTGTTCCTAATGTCGATGAAATTGAGACAAGAAGTGCTTAGAGAAAACCATCAGTCATCACTTTCATTTCATCCTGGTGTCACTAAGTTGTACCGAAATATGAAGCGTTTATATTGGTGGAGTGGGATGAAGAGAGATATTTCTGTATATGTCAGTAGATGCACCACTTGCTAGCAAGTCAAGGCCGATCACCGGAAGACGGCAGGATTACTTCAACCCCTAGAGATTCCGTGTTGGAAATGGGATCAGATTTCTATGGACTTCATTGATGGATTACCGAGGACCAGAAAAGGGAACGAGAGTATTTGGGTGATTGTTGATAGGTTGACCAAATCTGCTCATTTTATTCCTGTTAAGACCACTCGTACTGCTTTGAGTTTGGCCGAGATGTATATGAGAGAGATTGTTAGACTTCATGGGGTTCCATCTAGTATTGTGTGCGAAAGAGACCCTTTATTCACTAGTAAATTCTGGAAGGCATTTCAGGACGTCTTGGGCACTAAACTGAATCTGAGCACAGCTTATCATCCTCAAACAGATGGCCAAACTGAAAGGGTGAATCAGATTTTGGAGGATCTGCTCCGAGCTTGCATAATTGATTTCGGTGGATCTTGGGAAGACCATCTCCATTTGGTTGAATTCACTTATAATAACAGTTATCAGGTATGTCAAAATTTCAATTTGAACAAGAAAATTTGAATTGGAATTTAACCACCTTTATATTCAGGCAAGTATCGATATGGCACCGTTCGAAGCTTTATATGGACGGCCGTGCAAATCACCAGCTTGTTGGATTGAGCCTGGAGATCGATTAATTCTTGGCCCAGATATGATTATAGAAGCATCCGAGAAGGTTAATGAGATCAGAAGAAAGATGAAGACCGCACAGGATAGCAGAAGAGCTATACTGATAGGCGTAGAAGGGATTTAGAATTCCAGGTTGGGGATGAGGTATTCCTTAAGGTATCACCTTTGAAGAATGTTATTCGATTTGGTCGTAGAGGGAAGCTCGCTCCTAGATTTGTTGGACCATTCACTATCACTGAGAGAATTGGTACACTAGCTTATAGAGTTGCATTACCAGAAAAATTTGAGGGCGTGCACAACGTATTCCACGTTTCACATCTTCGGAAGGTTGTAAATGACCCATCCATGACCATTCCTATTGATCAGTTAGATGAGGTTGATATTGACCCGGATTTGACTATAGAGAGGAGACCACTTCGTATTATTGATAGGGATACGAAGCAGCTTAGAAGGAAATATGTTAGCCTAGTCAAAGTCCAATGGAGTCCCGATGATCGTGATTGTACTTGGGAAACCGAGGAGAATATCCGAGATTCTAATCCAGAATTATTTGTTGAAGGTAAATTCTATTCGATATTCTATACTTAATTCGATAATCTATTCTATATCCATCGTATCTCTGTTATCTGTTCTTCCACTCCTTACCTTGTTCCTTTTCGAGGACGAAAAGTTTTGAGTGGGGGAGAATGTAACGACCCTGAAATTCAGACCCAATTTAAAATTTTAAAAATCATTTATTTAGTATTGAAATTCGAATTTTCACAAACAAATTCCGTTGCTATTCAAACTTCACATTTGGAATGCGTCTAGATAGACATAGGCGTGCGCCAAGTTTCGTCAGAAATTCCGCAGTGAATTTCGTTCGCGTTTTATTGAACATCAGTTCATTTAAACGTGGAAATTTTTTTATCTTCCGAACCTGAATATTTTTACATAGAAAAATTCTAAATCATCTTCTGACAAAGATGTCATTTTTCGTTTTTCAAAATTCGGACATCTTTAGCTCCGTCGATCTTATTCTTCTGCATTTTGTTGCATTCTCCGTAATAGAAAATTTCGAATTTTCACAAATAAATTCCGTTGTTATTCAAACTTCACATTTGGAATGCGTCTAGATAGACATAGGCGTACGCCAAATTTCGTCGAATAATATGAAAGTAAATTTCGCTCGTCGCATTTACATATTAGTTTAAATCGTATGTAAAAATTTTCTATCGTCCGAACTCAATTATTTTTCACAATGTTGCATGAGAAAAATATTCTGATCATGACGGCGCATTTCGTTTCGTCAAATTCCGCTTTTATTTGCTAGTTAAATTGTCGCTCGAGCAAATGGTTCAATAAGAATAACCGCTTTGCGAACAATGTCAAACCATCAATATCTTCATACCGTTGCGTTCGCCTCGTCGCGCTGATCAAAAGGGTATATTTATTTGTGTCAATCGGAGTTCGGCGTTGCAAATTATAATTGTTTAACGAATGTGAATGCGTCCGTAAATTCAAAGAAAAAAAAACACCAGTACACTTGCGTTGCCACCTCAGCATATATTTGGTCAGCAAATAAAGATTTGGCTGCCACAAAATATTTCGAAAGTTTAAACGTCATTTTGGGAAACCCCTCTGCCTCGGGACCACGCGCTAGGCATCATTGCTCTGTGCATTCCAAAGTATTCTGCATTTATTCCCAGGTCTACACTTCCTCTTCATTGTTTCCATTTACTTCACTTTGGTACGTGCCCTCTCTTCTCCCTCTGCATCATTCTTTTCTCTTCCTTCTCTTCATAATTTTTTTCCTTCCTTTTCTTTTACTTCACTTCAAAATGAAACCCAACTCCTCCATGCATGCATGTCCACCCTCTCCCCAGCCCCTTCCCCACCTTCCCCAGCCAAATCCCCAGCCCTTCCCCAGCCCCTCCCCAGCCCCTCTCCAGCCCTTCCCCAGCTCCCCAGTCCCTCCCCAGCCCTTCCCCAGCTCCTCAGCTTCCCCAGCCCTTCCCCAGCCCCTCCCCAGCCCTCCCCCAGCTCCCCAGCTTCCCCAGCCCTTCCCCAGCCCTTCCCCAGCTCCCCAGCCTCCACAACCCCTTCCCCCGCCCCTCCCCAGCCCTTCCCAAGCCCCCCAGCTTCCCCAGCCCCTTCCCTAGAGCCCTTCCCCAGCCCCTTCCCCAGCTCCCCAGCATCTCCAGTCCCCTGCCCCAACCCGTCCCAGTCCTCCAGTCCCCTGCCCCAGCCAGTCCCCTGCCCTCCGGTCCTCCTGTCCCCTACCCTCCAGCCCTCCAGTCACCTGCCCTCCTGTCCCCTGCCCAGCCCGTCCCCTGCCCTCCAGTCCCCTGCCCTCCAACCCTCCAGTCCCCTGCCCTCCAGTCCCCTGCCCAGCCCGTCCCAACCCTCCAGTCCCCTGCCCCAGCCCGTCCCCTGCCCTCCAGTCCTCCTGTCTCCTGCCCTCCAGCCCTCCAGTCTCCTGCCCTCCTGTCCCCTGCCCAGCCCATCCCCTGCCCTCCAGCCCTCCAGTCCCCTGCCCTCCTGTCCCCTGCCCAGCCCGTCCCCAGCCCTCCAGCCCTCCAGTCCCCTGCCCTCCAGTCCCCTGCCCAGCCCTTCCCCTGCCCTCCAGTCCCCTGCCTAAGCCTATCCCTTGCCCTCTAGCCTCCCGTCCCCTGCCCAGCCCGTCCCCTGCCCTCCAGCCTCCCGTTCCCTGCCAGCCCAGTTCGCCCAGCCCAACCTTGCCCTCCCGTCCCTGCCAGCCCAGTCCGCCCAGCCCAGCGCTGCCTCCCGTCCCCAGCCAGCCCAGTCTGCCCTACCCCGCCTGCTCCTCTGTCCATTACCCTCTCCGTCGTTCACCTCCGTCTCTCGTCACCACAGTCCCGACCCCGACCACCATGCTTCCTTTTAATACATAGTATATACACAATGTATTAGTTTGCAAAGTATAGAGAAGTTTGATTTTATTATATGGGCTACAGTATTTCAGATGTTGTTTCGCTTGCTTGACAGTTGTAGCTGATCCGGGATCTCAGGCTTAGGCTTCCATCTACCTTATTTTGCATCTAGTTCCTTATTTGGGTATGGTTTGTATATATTCAAATCAATATATATATTGCAGTAAACAAATTATTAATTAATTATTTGTTGATTGCAGTTTGTGCTCGCTTTGCGTCGTGTTTATTAGGGTCTATTTATCTATTCGTCTTCGTGCTTCGTCATCTTCTTTAACCTCGCAAGGTGAATATTTCATTCACGACTCAAGCTATTATGCTATGATAATCAAGTGATAATTATTATGAATATTAATTTGGATATTAAATTGTTGATTGTTGAAATTATTGAAATAAAAATTGTAAATCGCCATGCAAGTAAAATTTGAATATTGTTAGTTTACGACAAAAAGGTTGTGACACTAAAATTGTTATGTGATGTTGAATGTGGTTGTTAATATAAGTGAGATTTAATATGAAATTGAAATTGGTATAGGATAGCCAACAATTTAAAATGGATTATATATGTTGAACTTGACCCCTTTGGACGTTAAATAAATCGTCGCGTAGAAATAGCGGTAACTACACTTTGAACCATTGAATGTTTGATTGATATAGTAATTTGATAATAGACACCAAGTGAAACCATAATGTAATAATCTTAAATCTGCATGAAACGATAGTGTGGATTCTAGGAGTAATTATATTAATTTGCATAAATAACAAATGTAAGTTAATATGATTATTTCGGGATTATTTAAATAAATTGTTAAATTGTTATGTATGTTTGCTATTGTTTGTTTATTTACTTTGACACCATCCCAGTTATCACACTACAAGTTCCCTTTGCTATGCTTTGTTTTATGTTGAATGATATCGGGTTGAAATGATAAATACCCAATTAAACAACTTGGCCTAGGATAGATAATTAAAAATAAGAAACCCGATTGGTCAACAAAAATTATTTTTGAAATTGAAATCTATTTGAAATTAAGAAATGAACTTAATAATTTGTTTGGAAATTAGGTAACAAACTTAATGGATTTAATCGAAATAAAATTAATAGGAATAAATTAATGGAGTTTAATTGAAGCAGATTAATAAACCTATTTTATTGAATAAAATGAATTGGCAAATTTATTTGAAATGAGATTTAAAAACAAGGAAGTTTAGAATTTAATAATTTAAAATTTTATTAGATTTGTTAGATTTAGACTTGAAAACGATTTTAATCAAATAGATTTGAAACTTGTCGTAAATTAAGTTTGAGATTTAGAAAATTTGACTTAAGTGGAATACGAAACTAACTAAAGTTTTAGGGATTTAATTTAGTGATAATTTAAATCTAAAATGATTTTAAATTTAATAAAATTGATTTAATCAAATTTATGATTATGGTTAATGTAACGATGAATGTAAATACGAATTGAAATGAATAGAATTTGGTTTAAAATGATGTGAACTAAAATTTACCATTAACTAAATTTAATAAGTGAGATTTATTAAATTGAACTTGAATACTTAATTATATTGTTAACTCAAATGTTTAAACCACAAATTTCATCGGGAAATATGATTTTAAATATTTGAAATAAATTAAATCGTGAAAATGACAAATTGTGAAAGTCAAATTTGCAGCTTGACTTTTGGACTTTGATTTGTTTAAACTTTAACTTAAATGACCATCGGGTAATAAATACGTAGTTATTAAAGAGACCGGGATCGGATATGGACATACTCTCTGTCGATACCAAAAACCACTTTAATAACTATTATACGAGGAGTGTTGATCCAGAACGAAGTGGATGGTTTGGTGAACGCGTTGACTGAAGAAAGAGAACGATATTGGATGACCCCTGACATGACTAAAACAGGAGCCGCGCCGGGCCATTGAGGTTCGCCACCTCTAGCGGACACACTTCTTCGAAACCATATCTATTACTTTTGTGATTCGATTTGGGTGCACCCCCTTGATTTGGGAGTGTTGTTTCGCGGTGTTGAGGTAGTAGCTGCTATGCTCAACATCAGTCCGGATCACGCAACTACTAGTATCCTAGTTGGTATCGCCTCATGTACCTTGTCATACTGATTATCCTATTCGCGACCACTACGTTTTGGTTTGTACCTTTAGTATATGGATTGCCCTCTGCTGACTTCCGGTTTTGGGTAAACTACGGTCTTGTATATGCTCTTGGGAATAAAATGTGTTAAGGGGATTATGGTAACGCCTTAACACTATTTTAATATCGTACTTTACTGATTAGACATTATCTATCTATCGTATTCTATTGTATATATAGATAGTTTATCGGATCCTTAGAGATGTTTATTTTATTCATCTTTAAGTTATGGACTTTTCCCTTGCACTTGATTTTCTTGTATAAGATTTTGAGTCCTGACTCGAGTGTTTCTTTTTGTATATGCTCGGATCAGTCTGAAGCTATCCAGTTGCTGATCAAGGTTGGTTGAAGATGCTGAAGGCTTAGCATTTATCTTTATCAGTTTATTTCTATTCTTGTATTGATGTCCTAGTCTGTTGGACATTTATGTATTTTCTTTTAGTCACTTTATGTTAAGACATTGTTGTATTTTATGTAGTAGCTTCATGAACTGCTATTATGACGATGTAATTTCCGCCACATTATTCTGTGACTGTTCTGTGTCTGTGATGTTGTATTGATTCTCATTTACATTTATGTATTTATAATCCCATAATGATTCATGTTTTGTATTATTTAAGTTGACATGTGTGGATTATTGTCAATTTAAATGGTCCAAATATACGGGTTGTTACAGAAACACTTAATTGTATTCAGCTGAACTTGCAATCAGAATATTCGACTCAGCTTAATCGAACCTGCAATTCATTCACTAGGTTAAAATATGAACTAAGAACCTAGAACAAAATCAAATTAGGGCATCGTTTTAATGACATAGGTGACAACCTGAAGACAAAACGATGAAGTCGACTGAAATAAAAAAAGGGAGGGAGAGTGTGCATTTTGGGGAAAATTTTCCCATTAAAAGAGGCACGGAATTTAATACGGCTACAAGCCGTATCAAATATTAATACGGCTTAAAGCCGTATTAAAAAATTTAGATATGACTATAAGCCGTATTAATATTTGATACGGCTTTTAGCCGTATCAAATGCGCCGCCTACGGCAGCGCCAAAATCCTCTCTATGGTGTAGTGATAGTTAATCTCATTTTCCTCGTTTGTTTAGTTTCTATTTCTTTTGTTTTTAATGTTGAAATTTACAAGTGTTGATTTGATAACACAAATGAGTAGCTAAATCCCTTCAATTTAGGGGTAATAATGCTCTTTAACTTTATGTAATTTCAACATTTTTATGATTTATGATCTCTTTGGGTTTGTGCTTCATGAAAGTGAATTTTGATGTAAGTTTATACAAGTGGGTTTGATAGCTTATATTGCTTTTGCAAATGAGCTATTCTTATTCAACATAAACACAATTTACATCATCATTTGCTAATGGATTTTTGATTTTGAAAAGAAAGTAAAAACAAAATTTGATGATCTATCTTACTAATTATAATAGTAAATAAATCATACTTAAAATAGCTTTTTCTTTGACTTCATTTTCATGAGAATTTATAAGTGATATAATTGTTGTATTATAGTTTGATGGTTTAAGTTATGTTAATTAATAACATAAATAAACCATACTTATAATCAACGCAACAATTATTTCACTTAATATCATAACTAGAGATCATAAATTATATGTTTGTTGATTTACAAAAATAGGATTTGCCTCTAAATAGTTCTCTAATTTCATAGTTTTTAATCTCATTTTCCTTCTAATTTTAGCTTCATTTTGTTTACAAACTGTAGTCAACAATCTTCTCTCCACTTTGGTCTAATTTGATTGATTAGAAAATTCTAAAATCTAAAAATTCCCCGTGGATCGACCCGTACTCGCCACGTACTAAAATTGTACGCCGTGCGCTTGCGGTATAAATTTTATTATAAATTTTTCGACGGTTTTCTAATTCGATAGAATTTCTGTCGATAAACAAGTTTTTGGCGTCATTGCCGGGGATTTGCTTTGATTTTAATTTTCTATTCTTCGAATTATTTTTGTTTGATTTTTTTGTGTTTTATTTTGTGTGTTGTTTGCATTTAAAAAAATACTGTAGCACAGTTAGCACTATACATTTGTGGGTAGTCATTTTGGTTGTTCACTCGTTTCAAGTTGTTTTCTGTTTTCATTTGCTTTGTGCATGGATTCATCATTTCAATTTGCATTGCTTCATTGTTTCATTTGAGAAAAAAAATTAAACATTGCATTCCATAAAAATTGGTTGTTACATTTTCATTTACAATTCTGTGTTCCCATTTCACATCTTTGCTTTCATTTAAAAAAAATGGCGAGCGAAAATGCCCCTCGAACTCTTATGGATAGAATCTTTCCCGATAGAGTTTCTATTCCATCTTGCATCACGTTACCTGCCCCTACGGGTAACCATTTCGAAATTCACTCGAACCATATTGCCACACTTCCGAAATTTGGCACTTTCGAGCATGATGACCCCTGCATTTTCTTGACTAAATTCAAACAAGTTTGCGCAACCATTAAACTCCAACAAATTTCTGATGACAGAATCAAACTTCGATTAATCCCATTCGCTCTTACGGATTACGTTGAAAAATGGTTGTACAGCTTACCATCGAACTCGATTAAAACTTGGGAAGAATTCGTAAAAGCTTTCTTAAATAAATTCTACCCCTTGGAAAAAATGAGTAGAATCCGAAATGAAATTGTAAATTTTCATCAGTTCAAGAAAGAACCATTCGGAAAATATTTTGAAAGATTCAAAGAGCTTTTGATAAAATGTCCACACCATAACTTCGAAAAATGGACGATTTGCCAAATCTTATACGATGGACTCGAAAACAGCTCACGAACCATGCTCGAATCAATGTGCCAAGGCAATTTTCTTGCCTAATATCACGATGATGCTTGGCAATTTCTTGAAAACCTCGCCGAAAAGTCATCCCAATGTGAACGTTCGAATGAAAAATCTATTTACTCACGATCGAGTGCATACTCGATAGGATCTTCTTTTGCCTTGGAAGCTAAGATCGACACAATGATTAAAAAATTTAATAACGTTTTCTCATCGAATCAAATGAACCAAGCTTCCCAACCGATGTGTTATAAATGCAACGATCCTAATCATATAGCTGATCAGTGCCCTAATTTTGTCAAACAAATCAATGCTTTCAATAAAGCCAAAAATGACCCATTTTCTCTAATGTACAATCCTGGTTGGAGAAATCCTCCGAATTTTGCTTGGAACCAAAACAATCCTAACATGAATACGGTTCGTCCCAATTTTCAAGCATTTCCGAATAATGCTTCGAATCCTCCCTTTCAGCCCAACAATTTTCAACCAAACTTTGCGGGCCCTTATCACAATCAACCGCAACAATCAAATTTTCAACCAAATTATACTCATCCTCCCCAAGACGATAAACGTTTAAGTTCAGTTGAGAAAACTCTTGAAACGTTGGCTAACGCAACTACTCAAAGCCTTCAATCAAACGGTAATTTGCAAAATTTATTGACCTCATGTATGCAAAACACAAACCAATCGATTGCAAAACTTGAAATGCAAATGAGTCAATTAGCCACGTCTGTAAGTGAACGTGAACGAGGAACATTCCCAAGCCAGCCCCTTCCAAATCCCAGAAATCAAAACGCAAATTCAAATCAAACCCATGTGGTTCAAGATAGCAACGTCACCCAATTGAATGCTATCACAACTCTACGTTCCGGTAAACAAATCGATAATCAAGTCGTTAACCCAAACGATTTACCGGAAACCTCTCTCAACACTTCTAAAACGACGAACGAATCTGAACAGAACGTGGAACCAAACGTCGAATCAAATGCCAATCAAAATTCTTCTTCTTCTACTCGCGTACACCCGCCTACCGAGTATCGTGTTCCATTTCCACATCGTCTTCGACCAAAGAAACAATCGAACCAAATGGAAAAGTTGTTGGAAATTTTTAAACAAGTGAAAGTGAACATCCCTCTTCTTGACATTGTTCAGCAAGTCCCCACTTACGCGAAATTTCTTAAGGATTTGTGTACCCAAAAGCGACACACTCAAGTGCCCAAAAAAGTCTTCTTAGCCGCCAGTTTGAGTGAAGTCTTGTCCCAATCCATGCCCTTTAAATACAAAGATCCTGGCTGCCTTACGGTTTCATGTACAATTGGAGACAAGATGATTAACAAATGTTTGATAGACTTAGGCGCGAGTGTCAACTTGATTCCATACTCCGTGTACGAACAATTAGGCTTAGGTGAGCTCAAACCCACAAAAGTTACGCTTCAATTCGCCGATTGCTCCATTAAGAAGCCCGTGGGAGAAATCGAGGACGTGATCATTTGAGTAGGGCAATTCATATTCCCCGTTGACTTTATCGTTCTTGAAACACAACCCGTGACAAATCCCGCGAGTAAAATTCAATTGATTTTAGCCGACCATTCTTAGCCACCTCAAATGCCTTAATCAATTGTCGTAACAGTTCGATGAAAATCTCTTTTGGAAACATGACTTTGGATCTCAACATTTTCAATCTTGAAAGCCAATCAAATGAACCTCGTGACCAAACGGTGGAAGTTAGTGCAATTCACGAAAACTTCGAAAATGAGACACTTGACCTTAACAATGAACGCGAAGCTGAATACGAAAAATTGTTTCACGAATTCCCCAATGAGATTGAATATACTCTTCCCTTTGAATCGCTACAAGTAGAGTCCAAATATCAACCCAATTTTTTGATCGAGCAACTCCCTAAGTTGGACCTCAAACCACTTCCTGATCACCTTAAGTACGCATACTTAGGTGATAATGAAACGTTGCCCGTCATAATTTATAACGATCTTTCTCTTGACCAAGAAGCTTCTCTTCTCTCTATTCTTTTGAAAAACAGAGAAGCAATTGGATGGTCGATCTCCGATATAAAGGGAATTAGTCCCGCTCTTGTTCAACATCGCATCCATTTAATCGACGATGCCAAGCCTGTTCGTGACGCGCAACAAAGGCTTAATCCAAAAATGAAAGATGTGGTGCATGATGAAATTCTTAAACTTCTCGACAACTGAATCATTTACCCAATCTCTGATAGTTCATGGGTTAGCCCAATTCACGTTGTACCGAAAAATTCTAGGCTAACTGTTGTCAAGAATGATTCAAATGAACTTATTCCAACTCGTACTCAAACGAGTTGGCATGTTTGCATTGACTATCGAAAACTAAATGTCGCAACACGAAAAGAACACTTCCCTCTTCCTTTCATTGACCAAATGCTTGAACGTTTAGCCGGCCACAAATTCTACTGCTTCCTCGATGGTTATTCCGGCTATAACCAAATTCCAATCGCTCTTGAAGATCAAGAGAAAACGACTTTCACATATCCATTCGGTACCTTTGCTTATCGACGTATGCCATTTGGAATTTGTAACACTCCTGCTACTTTCCAACGATGCATGGTTTGGCATTTTTTCCGACATGATTGAACACTTTTTAGAAGTTTTTATGGATGATTTCTCTATCTTTGGTGATTCTTTTTCCCAATGTTTACATCATCTCGAGTTGGTTCTAAATCGATGCAAAGAAAAACATTTGACTTTGAATTGGGAAAAATGCCACTTTATGGTCAAACAAGGCATAGTCCTTAGACATATCATCTCAAATAAAGGCATTGAGGTAGACAAAGCGAAAGTCGACGTAATTGCAAACCTACCCATTCCTAAATCTGTTAAGGACATTCGATCATTTCTAGGACACGTTGGCTTTTACTGACGTTTTGTGAAAGACTTTAGCAAAATCGCTCGTCTTTTGACGACTCTCCTCGGAAAAGACGTTCCTTTTGATTCTAACTCCGAGTGTATATCTTCTTCCGAACATCTCAACAAATAACTCATTTCAGCTCCAATCATTTGCGCACCCAATTGGGATCTCCCATTTGAAATAATGTGTGACGCTTCGAACTTTGCAGTTGGTGCTGTCTTAGGACAACGCATCAACGAAATCCTTCATGTCATTTACTACGCGAGTATGACTTTGAACGTTGCTCAACTCAACTACACAACAAGCGAAAAAGAGCTTCTAGCTGTCGTTTTGGCACTCGAAAAGTTTCGACCTTACTTGATAGGTTCACACATTACTGTGTACACGGACCACTCTGCGCTTCGATATCTCTTCGCTAAAAAGGATGCTAAATCCCGTTTGATTTTTTGGATCCTTTTACTTCAAGAATTTGACCTTACAATCAAAGACAAAAAAGGATCCGATAATGTCATAGCCGATCACTTATCTCATCTTCCGAACGCACCATCTTCTTTTCCAATCAATGAAAACTTCCCCGATGAACAACTCCTTTCAATTTCTATCGATCCATGGTATGCTGATATAGTGAACTACTTAGTCACTAAAGAAACTCCCTCATCTTCGTCCAAACAGGAGAAACAAAAATTCATGTCCCAAGTGAAATATTTCTATTGGGACGATCCATACTTGTTCAAATATTGTCCCGACCAAATCATCCGACGTTGCATTCCGGATAATGAGATCAGGAGTGTTCTTTCCGACGTTGCATTTCAAATAATGAGATCAGGAGTGTTCTTTCGTTTTGCCACGATCAAGCATGCGGTGGACATTTCGGTCCTCGAAAAACTGCGGAAAAGGTGCTTCAGTGTGGTTTCTATTGGCTTTCTCTTTTCCAAAACTCATTTGAATTTTGTAAAACTTGCGATCGATGTCAAATGCTTGGACAAATCTCACGACGAGATATGATGCCTCTAAACCCCATTCTTACGATCGAAATATTTGATGTTTGGGGTATCGACTTTATGGGACCTTTTCCTAATTCTTTTGGAAACTTGTATATCCTTCTTGCCGTCGATTACGTCTCAAAATGGGTCGCCATTCCATGCAAAACCAACGACCATAGAATTGTTGTGAAATTTCTCAAAGAAAGCATCTTTTCGAGGTTCGGCACACCTCGCACAATAATCAGTGATAACGGAACCCATTTTTGCAATCGATCTTTTGAAATATTAATGAAGAAATACTTGATAACCCACAAGTTATCCACTCCATACCATCCTCAAACTTGTGGGCAAGTTGAAGTTTCAAATCGTCAAAAAAAAAAACAAATCTTGGAGAAAACTGTCAACAAAAATCGAAAAGATTGGTCTCAGAAATTGACCGACGCACTTTGGGCTTACCGTACTGCTTTTAAAACTAACCTTGTGATGTCCTCATTTCATTTAGTTTACGGTAAAGGTTGCCATTTTCCCATTGAAATCGAACACAAAGCATTGTGGGCAATAAGAACTTAAACTTTGATCTTGAGAAAGCTGGCGAAAACCGACAACTACAACTCAACGAACTAGATGAACTTAGGAACGACGCGTATGAAAACAAGAAAATTTACAAAGAACCAAAGTTTTTCATGACAAGTCAATCTAAAGGAAAACATTTTCGCCTAACTAGAAAGTTCTTTTATATGACTCAAGACTTCATTTATTCCCTGGGAAACTTAAATCAAGATGGATCAGACTATTTGTCGTACAAACAGTTTTTCCACATAGTGCCATAGAAATAGAAAACCCCAGGGATGGATCGATTTTCAAAGTCAACGGTCATCGTTTGAAACATTTCTTGGAATTGCCCTGTAACCAAGAGGAGGAGCTTATGATTCTTCATGAGCCAAGCTATGTCTAGTAAGAATGTTAACACTCTTTAGTAAATATGTACATATTTTTCCCCGTTACACTCATTATATCGTGCATTGATTGTGGGGACATAGTTAAAAATTAAGTGTGGGGGGAGTCTCATTTTCATTTTTTTAAAAAAATTTCATGGCATTTTTGAATTTTCATTTTCTTTTAACTCAAAAAAAAATCTCAAAATTTCTAAATCTCAAAAACATTTTCTTTTTAGCATTTTGATTTATTTTTGAAGAAACACTATGGGATAAGTATAAGTTTTGGTTAATAAATTGAAATTTTTGAAAATTTATTTGTTTTTACAAAAATAAAAATGAAGTTTGATTACAAATAACAATGGTTTAACTAGTATATAGGAGGTTCATATATGTTAATTATGAAGTATGTTCTAATTGAAAATCTTTGTTTAAAAAAAATTGGTAAATTTAAAGTAAAGGATATAACATTTTTATCTTCTAAGTTAAATGGTGCTAAGATGATTTTGCAAAACTCTCTCTTTTCAAAAAAAAATATTTGTATATATGTATATATTTTTAACACCTAGAGTCATGTGTTCACACTCGTGTGTTCACTCGCCATGCTCTGTACCCTTCTCACGTAAGCCCGAAAGGCAGTGCACGATCGGTATATCTGGCCTCAGTTTATCTTAGTTAGGTGTATGTATATAAAAATTCTTTTTAATAACGCCTACAGTTGATAAGTGTTCACTCGCCACGTTCTGTATTCCCCTCACATCAGTCCGCAAGGTAGTGCACGGTAATGTATCTGGCCTCAGTTTACCTGAATTAGGCATATGTAAATATTGTTAATATCAATAAAATTTTCAAATAAGAGAGAGTAAGCAATTGAAATCCAAGCAACATTTTAACTTGTTTGATTTGACTTGTTATCGGAAAGAAATGAAAATACCACTTTGATAAACTTTAATAATCAACTAAGGATCTATTTCATAGTTACACTATATTATCGACCGAAACAACGAGTTAAACTATTGTCTATTGTCTATTTGTTATGATAACTTAATTTTTGTTGGAAATTTGACGAGTAAATGGCTTAAATTTTCAAGATAATGACCAAAACTTATATTTAACTTGTTTGTGTCTATTTAAAAGTAAATCTTTCATTTGTAAATATTCTCAAAAACTTGCATCCATCCCATTATAAATAAATCTTGCATTTTGAAAATATTTTCACTTTGCATTTTGATTTTGTGGGTAGTATCCACTAAAAACCCACACGAGACAACACTCGTCCTACTAGGGACACCCAAAGGTTTAACGGCTTGTTGCATACGCTCAATGCAATCGTGCTCCTACAATAACAGATTTATCTTAGTTTTCCTTTATTCGAGGACGAATAAAAAGATAAGTGTAGGGGTATTTGATGTGCACGTAAATGTGCATATATTTACATCCATATTTTATCTATTTTTCTTTAAATAAAAGTCATATTTGGGCATTTTAACATGTTTAAAACCAAAATTCAATTATTTTCAAATCATTAATATTCATCTTCAATCAGGGGCAAAATGGTCATATTTGTGCATGTGTCAATTTTAGAATTTTTACTTGGACATTTTTTATGATTTTTATAGGAAATTTTGATGCATATGGAAAAGGAATTCATGAAGATATATGCATGCACAAGGGAGTACAAAGGAATGAAGAGGAAATAATTCAAGTTCATGATCATGGAGGACCCTACCCACTTACCTAAATCTACAATTAGAAGCTAATGGACAACTAAGTGGAGGTTAAAGCTTCATGCATATTAAATGATGGATTAATTAGTGGCTAATGGTTACTTGGTGGCTACACTTCCTAAAGGGCATTTTGGGAAGCACCCTAAAAATGGAATTAGGGTTTTATGCATGTATAAATAGCCCTCTTATGTACATGTAAATATCTTCCTACTCTCTGATTTTTACTTAGGAAATTAGCAAGTTGCAAACAAAAATCAAAGTGAAATAAAAATGGCTTCCTAAGCCTTCTCTTTTCTATATGCTTCTCTTTACTTTTATGCTCATTTTTACTTCTATGCTCTCTTCTTTCCTTTGTTAGTAAATTAGATTTACATTCATGCAAGTAGTGTAGTTTTGTTTTATTTCTTTTATGCAAGTAGCTTAATAGTTAATCTCATTTTCCTCGTTTGTTTAGTTTCTATTTCTTTTGTTTTTAATGTTGAAATTTACAAGTGTTGATTTGATAACACAAATGAGTAGCTAAACCCCTTCAATTTAGGGATAATGAAGCTCTCTAACTGTACATAATTACAACATTTTTACGATTTATGATCTATTTTGGTTTGTGCTTCATGAAAGTGAATTTTGATGTAAGTTTATATAAGTGGGTTTGATAGCTTATGTTGCTTTTGCAAATGAGCTATTATTATTCAACATAAACATAATTTACATCATCATTTGCCAATGGATTTTTGATTTTGAAAAGAAAGTAAAAACAAAATTTGATGATCTATCTTACTAATTACAATAGTAAATAGATCATACTTAAATAGCTTTCGCTTTGACTTCATTTTCATGAGAATTTATAAGTGGTATAATTGTTGTATTATAGTTTGATGGTTTAAGTTATGTTAATTAATAACATAAATAAACCATACTTATAATCAATGCAACAATTATTTCACTTAATATAATAACTAGAGATCATAAATTATTTGTTTTTTGATTTACAAAAATAGGAGAGTGGATTTGCCTCTAAATTGTTCTCTAATTTCATAGTTTTTTTATCTCATGTTCCTTCTAATTTAAGTTTCATTTTTTTTACAGATTGTAGTTAACAATCTTCTCTCCACTTTGGTCTAATTTGATTGATTATAAAATTATAAAATCTAAAAAATTCCCTACGGATCGACCCGTACTCGCCACGTACTAAAATTGTACGCTGTGCGCTTGTGGCATAAATTTTATTATAAATTTTTCGACGGTTTTCTAATTCGATAGAATTTCCGTCGATAAACAATCGCCTTGGATAGCGCAACAATAATAGCTATACAAATATAAATGCACAAATTTATTACTAGGCTAGGGGTGATTTCGAATGTTGAGAATCCCTTGACATTGTTTTGTAAAATCAATGTCGCGATGCATATTGAAAAAAAAACTAGGGTTCATAAGATGTCTAAACACATACTCCAAAAGTTACACATGATAAAGGTAGTTTATCAACGACGAAGGGATGTTGGCTGACAAAGTAGACAGTAAAACAATATAACAGATATGTTCATTAAGGGACTAACTTGATTAGCTCTAAACTGATTAGAGTAATGGATTAAGATTCAATAATTAAACCCAAGTGCAAGTGAGAGATTAAAAGAGTTAGTGGTGTACCCTAGCGGTAATTATGTAACCTGTTACATATATCCATCTTTGTAATCAATCTTGTTTCTATTAACAATTTTTTTTCCTTTTGTGTACTTTGTTATATTATGATCTACGCTATTAAAGCCCCGCTAAAGCCATGCAAAATTCCCCATTATAGTAAATAACGCTCTTTGACCGCTACACTTTCCCAATTTAGCACCATTAAACAGCAGATCCACTTTAAGCCCTACTATTTTATGCAACACTCGCCAAATCAGGGCTTTTTAGCACCCTCTTTAGAAACATTAATATGAAAAGGTATTTTTGACTAATTTTCTTTTAAATAAAATAAAACAAAGCTAGGGTAAAGATCTAATTTTAAGGCATAAGTGCCTAATTTAAGTTAGAGATCTATTGTATTCACCAAATCTAGACTGCATAAATCATGATACACCTCGGTTCTATTATATAAGATTAAACAATATTTCATTTTTCTATATAAATAATGTGAGAATAAGAATAAATTAACCTTAAATATTTGGTTTTATGTCTATTAAAACTTTTTGTACCTCCAATATTTTTAGCTATATCCTCACTTTATATCCACTATAACTTTTTGCACCTCCACCACTATTAAATTGCTAAGCGCTTTGACTGCACAATTTGTGATATATATAATTAAGTGATTTAGTTTAAAGTATATAATAAGAAAATACTTAAATAAAATGTTATGTAGTTGTAGTTGCATATATTTTCAATGGTGAGTAATTGATCAGAAAATAAAATCACATTTTGTTTTAAATATTCCTAGTCAAGATGTTTTAAGAAAAGGATACCATAGTGCGTAACACTCTCTAAATATTGAGAAGTGTATTACTCATGGTTACTTGGGGGCACTAACGGGTTACATACTCTAGTTGTTGGATGACTATGGATTGACTCATCTGAGGGTTTCCTATTGGTTGATTACAATTAGATCAAACATGAAATTTCAATGTGACATGTTGCACAGTTCCCTCAACTTGAGAATACCATAGAACTTCAATGTGGACACTCCACTTTGATTATATTTAAATCATGGCGTATTGGTCCATCAACCAATTGTAGTAGGGTCTGGGTTGAAGCACTAGGAGTGAGGTACTATTCAGTAGAGAATTTGCAACAACTCAAAATTAAAATTAATTTATTATTGAAATGAAAAATAAAATAGGTATAGTTATAAAAATTAAATAAGAGAGAGGGAAATGAACCATTGAGGAAAAAGGTTATAAATGCCAAGGCCTAAATTATTCCAGGACAAAAAAGATAACCCTTATCTCATTTCTTTATTTATTCTACTAAAAATAGGCTTAGAGAGCACACTAATAGCGACGACCTAAAAAGAGCAAATAAAAAAGGAAACGCAAGCTAGAAGGAAGTAAGAAGATTAAAACAAGATAACTCAAAGATCTAGGTGAGTAATACTAAACCGTTATACTATTTTTATTATGTTTGATTTCATTTTTTGATTTAGTATGATGGAATTCATATGAGTAAATGTTTAAATGAGATAAATGGCATACTAATGAATGTTCTAGGGAAATTGGCTACATATGGGATGCTTAGATATATTTCCCTACTTTAAAGATTTCAAAATGCTAAGAAAATATAATATAATGTTTTAACCATGATTTTAGAACTGGGTTTTAAATTAATGAATTTTCCCATGTTAAAATCATTAGTTATGAATTTTTAAAGGAACATACGTAGTGAATATATAAGAGAAATCGGCTTTAAAACAGGGAAAGTAAGTAAACTGTGTTAAATTAATTATCAGTAAATTTATATGTATTTTCTGGAAATTTTTTATCATTATCAAAGTCAAAACTGCATAGGCCGAGGCAAATATTTAAAGGAACGAACATATTATGTACATAAACACGTTGAAATTAATGTTAAATGATAATGGGTCAAGATCCCATATAAAAGCTGAAAAGATAAATAAAAGACATTATCACTAACAAAAAGTGGAGTGTGAATGTATCAGATGGCGATACGTGTAAAGGTTGGTAACAAACATGTCGGACTTTTTCTGATATGGAGCTGAGGTGCCAGTCAAACATTAAGAAAATATACTACGTACCCAAGGCCGAAGGTAGTGAATTTCCATAGGAGTTTATCGACTTTTGGGTTGGGTCGATACTGTGTAGAGAAGCAATTCACTGAAAAATGAAACGTTGGTTAAATCCTGAAGTCAAAAGCCGAAAGGCACAATACCGAACTGCCAAATTCATTACGTCATTTAAGCTAGGAGTATAGCTAGATATATTGTGTTAAGGTCGAAAGAAGGTAGAGTATACTGCACCGTAATTTGAGTGAGGAAACTGCACCGCAATACGAATATGGAAAGTGTTGAACGGTCCCAAAATGAGTTTGAAATCGAAACCTAATACATGATAATTAGGTAAAGCTCGGGAAGCTTAAGATGAGTAAGTAAAAGAAGAACCTACACAAGAACGCAGGTTTGAAAGAGCTATTGATACCGAGTGGGGATGCTCACTCGAATGCACACCTTGGGATGGTAATGATAGGTATTCAACTTTCGAAAGGACGTATGGGTATGTTGTACGCTCTCAAAACTACATATGGCTGATTCTTTGTAGTATAAATTAAAGAAAGATGAAAGTACTTGTTGCTGATTCTTTGTGGTATAAACTAAAGAAAGATGAAACTGCATATGGGTGATTCTTTGTAGTACAAACCAAAGAAAGATGAAACTATAGAAGTATAAGCTAAAGAAAGAAGAAACTGCATGTGGCCGATTCATTGCATTATAAACCGAAGAAAGACAAAATTGTATGTGGTTGATTCTTTATAGTGTAAACTAAAAGAAAATATGAAACTGTATGTGGTAATTCTTTGCAGTATAATGAAATATAGATTGCTTAGGGATGTACTTTACAGTTCAAATTAAGGTAAAATAGAACTGCGACTGGGGTGCATTTTGAGGTAATGAATTTTGATTACCGAACTACGCCAGGGGTGCATTTTAGGGTGATGTGTTTCAAATGTCGAACTGCGCAAGGATGGACTGCGCATTTCGGAAGTAAGGAATAAAAAGGGTGCGCTTGACAACTGGATCAATAGGAGAAGTATTGTTGGTAGTTAGGTTCACTTGTGCTGTTTTAGAAGGAGGGTTCGGTCAGGATTGGACAAGACTGAAATCATATAAAGGTTACGTAGAAACCTTAAATTTGACCTATGTATTGCAAATGTTGCATTTACGTTATGTTTATGCTAGTGAGATGAAGACTCATTCTGTATATGGCAGAGTGGTCTCGCAATATGTCATGCTTTGGGTAAGGTTTTATTCATACCAGGCTTTATGTTCGACCCATGTTTTTACTATTGTTTTTCCCATAATCTCACATGTACTCGTTTGAGTAGGTTGAGTTTATGGGTATAAGCGGGCTTTCTCAGGAGCCGAAGGACGAAGATCAAAGACGAAGCAAGAGGCTTTATTAGCTAATAAAGAATGTTTATTTTTGCTGCTTAAAGAGTTCAGGACGAAATCATCATATGTTGGCTTGGTACTCTACTTTATTATTTTCTATTATAATTTGGCCCTTACGTGTGTACGACTTTGGGTTTAATTTAAAAAAATGTATGCAACGAATAAATTGTAATATAAATATTTTAGCTGCTTTGTTTACTTAAATTGTTATACACACACACTACTTATTTTTGTCACTTGAAAATAAATATGGTGATAATTACAACATCATCCGTATTTATTTTCAGGTCTCAAAGTGGGGGATGTCATAGTTTCATATCTGAGCTTAAGTTAAGGAACACTTAAGTAAAACGAAGCTAGAAAATAAGAACAGTAATTAGAGTAAACAAACACCTGGGAAAGGTATGCGCTAATACATATAACGTATTGTATTTTGCTATATAGATATTAGGAATATATATCTAGCCTACTATTGTTATTACACTAGCTTACTTTCTATTTCTAATGACAACTTTCTTAAGAGAAAAAGAAATATGGAAATAAGGAGTGGATGAGTCATGATTAGAGGAGCAAATAGAAGAAGGGAGACGAGAGTACACGAAGTAATGGGAGAAATAAAGGTGAAAGGGGGAGAGTAGTGGAGGCTGAAGCTATACTGCCAGCTAAAGCTGAAACACCCCACATCCCTTAATATACACAAAATGACATATTAAAAGGCGTGGTGCGTTGTAGGTATAACTGAAAACTAACAGAGACTAAGATTCACAAGGCAGAAATAGGTAAAAACAGCGAAAACTAAATAAGTATTTAATTAAAACAAAGCTTCATAATTAATTCATAAATAAGTCAAATGCCAAACACAACATCCATATCTCAAAACCCATCTTGTCTTATGAAATAAAAATTCATAGTCTCAAAATCAGAGTACATAATATCTCTCATAAATAAACCAGTACATACAAGAACAAAAGCCAAAAATAAAAGATGTACATGGAAGAAATCTCCTTCAAGAAGAAATCCAAGCTGCAACAATCTACTAGCTTCTCCCTTGATTGCCTAAGGGGGAAAATGTGGAAATAGAGGAGCGGGTCAGACTAAAAGTATGGTGAATGATAGTAATTACTAGAGTCTTTAAGCAAGATAAAAGTAATAGACTCTACAACAATTCTAGCATAAATAAGGATAACAAAGGAAATAGGAAAGAGATAAACAGGAATTAAATATGATTAAATATTGCTCAAGCTAGGTTAACTATGATTGCTTGCACTTGTTCTTATTTAATTAGGCTGAATTCCTAATGTTGTAATTAGGATGTGACCCTAATTCTACCCTTTTTGATTGGCCTGCTACTCCATAGACCTTACTGTGGACCAGCCATTATATAACTCCCTACACAGCAGCCAATGGTATCTACGGAAGATGCACATAGCAACTACTGTGGATCCGGACGACATATATAGCTCCCTACACAGAAGGCAATGGTGCCTACTAAAGACACTCATACTAAGCGCTTGGAACTCATAGCTATTATTGAGCACCCGAATGGAAGTCGCACGCGTAACTGCCACCATGCCCATGCTACCTTTTGCTCCACCTATTATGTCTTCTTATTACCTTCAACGTCCAGCATAGCGTGCCCCTCATCTCACTTCAGGCTAATGCGAGATCGTCGTGTGTCCATAGAAAAATAAGGGAAATGCTGTTGGTACTGGCCCTTCATCCAAACAATATCTAGTTGCGCCCCTTATCCAAATCCCCGTGATTTGGACTTCTATTTGACCAATTACTACCATTCTTAGCATAAGCGTGCCCTAGGGAATGCTATTTGGTAAATGTCCTACTTTTGTCTTTGCTTATTAACTTAGATAAATTATTTAAATAAGTCTTTATTATCATTTTTACTTTCTACGCTTATTAATTTATCCTAAGCCTTAAAATAAGCCCCATTATGTTCTTTTTCTTATTATAACCTACGTTATAATCATGCTTATTACTTAACCCAAGGTCTAAGTGTGAAAATAAGCTTCTTTCATATTTTACTCCATTTAGTTATAATTCTAAGTTATAACTATGCCAATTATCTTTAATTGGTCCAATTCTAATTATAATTAGGCGTAATTTCAGTCCAATTCCATTATTTATTACAGTCCAATTCCATTATTTATTACAGTCTTTATTATTTACATATTATTTTTCTTCATTCAATATTGTTACTTATAAAATCGATATTCATGTTTAATTTATTCTAATCCATGCACGAAGAAAAGGGGAATGAAGAGAATAGACGCTTGCATAAAATCCAAAACGTCAAAAAAGATGTAAATAAGAAATAAATAACAGTAAATAAACATAAATACTGTAAATAGACTGTAAAACAATAAAAAAACTATGCTTAACCGTAATAAATTATAATTAACTGAAATAATACTAAAATTACTGAAAGGAATAGCTGAAGGAAATAGACTGAAAATAATTCTAAAAACTGTAAATAACTACTAAAAAGGCTATTCCAAAAATCGTAGTAAAACTACAACTATTGGAAACCTTATTATTTTAAATTACTTAAAGAAATCTTAAAATAAATTCAATCACTCACCTTCGGTCCTATGCTTTTCCTTTGGTCTTCTCGGATCCACTTGGAGTTGTAAAATAATTTAATTTATAAAGATTTTCTCCTTTGGGAAAATTATTCCGTTTAGGGTCCTTCCTAGAACGGCGAACCCAATTGGAGAAAACCTAGAATGAGAAAAAGTGTTAGGTCCAGGGGTCTATTTATAGGTGTAGAAGTGGATCTCGGATCGTTGGATTTGGAAATTGAATAGGATGCAACCACGTCATAGGCTGAATAGGGACCATCAGATGTAGAAACGGAGGGACCAGTTCGAAATAAAGGATGCAAATGACTTGTTCGGTGGATGCTAATTCGTCCAACGAATTAACGTTCATTCGCCTGCCGAAATACAAGGCGGGTCGACCGGGCGGTCGATCGCCCTCTTGCCCAGGTTGACCGGCCGGTCGACTTGACCATATATATATATATATATTCTGCTTATTTTGTTTATTTTATAACTTGGTCATATTAGCTCGGTTTCTGACGTTCTATATATGGAAATTGACCAGAAAATTACCACGGACGCAATGGTGCAACTTTCATGGCTTAATTTTGATAATTTCACAAATTTATTTTATTATTTAATTAATTAAAAAATTAATTATTACAGGTTAAATTTCGGGTTGTTACATTCTCCTCTCCTTAAGGGATTTTGTCCCCGAAATCTTTAAGGATAAAAGAATGTAATAAATGTTTTCATCCAATTCTACAACTAACTACTCAATCATCAAACATTCATCCATTGTCCTTAAGTTTTTCTAATGCATTTTATGATACTTATGAAATTAGTATAGTGTAAATGTTCCTAACTAATGCAAAAGATTAGGCGGTCCACTGATTCAGTTGACCACCTTTTTATGCAATCATGTCTGTGCCATGTATCCAAATGAATGCAAAAATTTCCTAATGATAATTGATAGTTCTATATGTGTGCTACAAACATCATCTAAATGCAACAATCATGTGATAATCAACCATTTATAGCAATCATGGAAATAAAATAAAAATGCGCACACATCCATATGCATATGCTCTAGTGTTCTAGTTAGGCCGATCCCTAAGGAATAATAGTGCCTAGTGTACCTATATGCGTCCATAGCATCCACTAGCAAACACTTGCAACCACTAGCATACATCATTCATAACATGTTATATTAACATGTTTACATCAAATCCTATCAGCCATAGGTTAAATCCTAAGTTCAACCCTCCCGAAGGAAAATAAAGGAAAGAACCTATTCAAATCTAAAGATGGAAAAAGGAATTCTAAAACTTACCATAAAAAAGATGATAATAGGAAGTACGAAACTTTTCTTATGCTTCCTAAGTGGCATCTAGAACATCATCTCCCCATTGCACCTTTACCAGTGGAACCTCCTTATTCCTTAGTCGCTTGATATCTCTTCCAACAATCTTCGTGGGGATACACCGAATAGAAAGTTCCCTCTCTACCTCCACCTCCTCTAACTGACTAGGCTCTACAACCTTCACCGAGTCATTTAAGCACTTTCACAAGTGCGAAACATGGAAAACGTCATGCACTCATGCGAGCCTCTCTGGTAGCTTCACTCGGTAAGCCATCTTCCTAACTCTCTCTGCGATAGAAAATGGTCCAACATATCTAGGGGCTAACTTTTCATTTGATCTGAATCTTACCACCTTCCTAATCGGGGATACTTTGATAAAAACTAAGTCTCCAACCTCAAACTCTAAGTCTCTCCTCCGCCTATTCGCATATGACTTCTGTCTATCTTGAGCCGTCTTCATCCTTCGCCGAATCAAATCCACCCACTCAGAGGTCTCCCTAACCATATCAGGTCCAAGTAATAACTTCTCCATAGACTCTACCCAACATGATGGGGACTTGCAAGGTCTCCCATATAAAGCCTCAAATGGTGCCATTCCTATACTAGCTTGAAAACTACAACCACATGAATTCCACTAAAGAAAGATGCTTTTCCCAAGTTCTTCCAAAATCAAGAATACTCATTCTCTACCATGCTTGTCTTACTATCCTACTAATTTCATTTTACTGTTCTTCATGAATCAACATTCCTAGGTTTTTACTAGTGTCCTATACACTTTACGGAAAATTCCATTGTTACTTCTAAAAGTAATTACTGCTATCTCGTTGCACCTTTTTCCTTTACTCCTAGGAATTGATTTTTTTTTCTACTCCACATTTAAGAGTTTGGTTTGGTATTGATCGCCTTGTTTTTAAAAATTAAGGTTTCTAAAATTTCTAGAACATCAAATCCCAAAATCTTTGTCTTTAAAAGTGTTATCTTTTTCAGTTTCTATTAATTTCAAAAATACTTAGTCACTTAATATTATTTCCCAAACCTAGAGGGGAAAAACTACTAAATTTTTAAGTCTAAAACTTATATCTCTCTTTCTTTTAAAGACTTTTATAGTTTTCTATAGAAACTTGTATTTTCAAATTTTACTTTTATTAAGTTTTTCATTTCAAAAACTTATTTGCTTTTTCACCAAGCCATTTTCTTTTAAAATATCTTTAAAATGTCCTTTATGTGTTCTCAAAACAGCTTCTTATTACACCTAACAGTCTCATATCTTAATGTATTGGAACTACTTTCTCTTATGAGAAGTTATTAACGCTAAAATCTTCTCTGAACCTTATATAAGAGAATTTCATGTTTATGTGAAATTACAAGGAACTTATTTTATATTTTTCGAAATAGGGTATACAAAATATGGTGTTTTTTATACCTTGTATATCTCTTTCATGTATTCCTTGTAACTTGCACAAAACATTTTTATTAGTTTCATAGAAAATCTTACCATTATTCTTTTCATTCCAATAGATTAAAATATGTTTAAATTACATTCTTCCATGATAAATATTTTCTAATATCTAATTTACACATTTTCCTTTTAGAAAAACTCATCTTCAAAACTGTTTTAATATTTCTATAACTACAAAAACACTTTCTTATACTTATTAATAATAAGTGTACTTTACAAACCATTTTGTTTCTATACTTAGAAATTACCTTTTAAAATATATTTTTATTTGGGTTAAAAAGGATGTTGCGTAAAACACCATTAGTACAACCCAAAAATACTAGTGTATGGATTCAATTAAATAAATACCCGTAAATCTCTTATACCTATGTAAAATATTTCTCTTGAGAGTTACTTACTATAACAATAGTGTTATAGCCTATGCTCCTCTTATTTTTCACGAAAACATTTATTACAACAATAAAAGTTGTAATCTACATTTTCGATACTTGATACACTCTAGATTTTTATGTTTAAAATCTTTGTTTACTTACAATGAAACTAGTGATTTATATATACATATACTCCATAATTCTTCAAAAAGAATTCCAATTTTTCATTATATAAAAACCAACTTAAATTTCATACCATTCTTCAAAAACCCCATATTTATTTTCTAAAAGAAAATATTAACAATGAAAATTTTCAATTCGTACAATTACAATTTTTTTTTCAACTTTTTAAATTTCAAAAAAAAATTCATTTTACTGGGCTTGGCATAAAGTGGATTTTGTCCTTACTAACCTAGGAGTACTTTTCTTAAACTAAAGGCTTTTACTCCTATTCCTCTTGGATACTCATATCTATTCTAAGGCATCATCGTAAAATCCACTTGTGTGTGACAATTATAATTTCTGCAATTATCTACACATGGACTTTCTTCTTTGCATATCTACTGAATTTTATTGTACATCTCTAACCTTTGCCTACCTCTCTTTGGATTTCCATAATCCCAACCCTAAATGTACAAAACCGTTTCTTAAATCCCCATCATGTGTAGACATTCTCTATGCCCCAATAAACGCACTTCAAAAGTGATACTTCAAGGACTCTGCTCTCAACTGACAAACACGAAACATACAAAGAACCTCCTTTAGATGAATAACTTGCTCTTCATACCTCTTGGAAAACACCAAAATATCGACCACGAATACCACCACGAACTTTATTTTAGGACATCTCTAAAAACATGGTTCATCAAATCTATAGAATAGGTTGGGACATTGGTTAGCCCAAAAGCCATGACTAACTACTCAAAGGATCCATCTGGTGTCCTAAATGCTGTCTTACAATGCTGACATCAGCGACCCTAAGCTGATGAAATCCAGCGGCTAAATCAAACTGGGAGAATACTAAATAACTTTCGCTCCATATCTTCCAACCTAGCTTGTATCTCCTTGAAATCCTTCATGCTAGAAAACGTTCCGCCCCCTATGCTAGTGAAGTCCTTGCATAACTTAGAAAAATCGGCTGGTGTAAGTGGATTAAAGGGATTTCCACCTACCAGGGTTGTATCAAGCGCTTGCCCTTGCACCTCTGGTATTGTAGCTCTACGGAACCAATCAGCCATACTATGCAAAGAAAAGGAAACTTAGGCTCGAAAGAATCGAAAGAAGATTGAACTGGACTTTGAGGGGATTTTTATAAAAACTCTTTTATACTTAAAAACTATTTCTAAGAGTTCTTTTCTGAAAAATACTTTTAAAACAAGTTATATTGGAAAATACTGTACTTTTAAAAATAAATTTTTAGGAATCCTGTAACCTTAGGCTGTGATACCAAGTGAAACACCCACACCCCTTAATATACCCAAAAGGAAATAGTAAAAGGCATGGTGCATTGTAGGTATAACTGAAAACTAACAGAGACTAAGATTCACAAGACAGGAATAGGTAAAAACAGCGGAAACTAAATAAGCATTTAATTAAAACAATGCTTCATAATTAATTCAGAAATAAGTCAAATGCCAAATATAACATCCATATCTCAAAACCCATCATGTCTTATGAAATAAAAATCCATAGTCTCAAAATCAGAGTATGTAATATCCCGCAAAAATAAACCAGTACATACAACAAAAAAAGCTGAAAATAAAAGAAGTACATGGAAGAAATCTCCTTCAAGAAGAACTCCAAGCTACAACAATCAACTAGCTTCTCCCATGATTGCCTAAGGGGGGAAAAGGAGGAAATAGAGGAGTGGGTTAGACTAAAAGTCTGGTGAATGATAGTAATTACTAGAGTCTTTAAGCAAGATAAAAGTAATAGACTCTACAACAGTTCTAGCATAAATAAAGATAACAAAGGAAATAGGAAAGAGATAAACAGGAAATAAATATGATTAAATATTGCTCAAGATAGGTTAACTTTGATTGCTTGCACTTGTTCTGATTTAATTAGGCTGAATTCATAATCCTGTAATTAGGATGTGACCCTAATTCTACCCTTTCTGATCGGCCTGCTCTCCATAGACCTTACTGTGGACCAGCCATTATATAACTCCCTACACAACAGCCAATGGTATCTACGAAAGATGCACAGAGCAACTACTGTGGATCCGGACGACATATATAGCTCCCTACACAGAAGGCAATGGTGCTTACTAAAGACACTCATACTAAGCGCTTGGAACTCATAGCTATTATTGAGCACCCGAATGGAAGTCGCACGCTTAACTGCCACCATGCCCATGCTACCTTTTGCTCCACCTATTGGGTCTTCTTATTACCTCCAACGTCCAACATAGCGTGCCCCTCATCTCACTTCAGGCTAATGCGAGATCGCCGTGTGTCCATAGAAAAATAAGGGAAATGCTGTTGGTACAGGCCCTTCATCCAAACAATATCTAGTTGCGCCCCTTATCCAAATCCCCGTGATTTGGGCTTCTATTTGACCAATTACTTCCATTCTTGGCATACGCGTGCCCTAGGGAATGCTATTTGGTACAGGTCCTACTTTCATCTTTGCTTATTAACTTAGATAAATTATTTAAATAAGCCTTTATTATCATTTTTACTTTCTACGCTTATTAATTTATCCTAAGCCTTAAAATAAGCCCCATTCTATTCTTTTTCTTATTATAACCTACGCTATAATCATGCTTATTACTTAACCCAAGGTCTAAGTGTAAAAATAAGCTTCTTTCATCTTTTACTCCATTTAGTTATAATTCTAAGTTATAACTATGCCAATTATCTTTAATTAGTCCAATTCTAATTATAATTAGGCGTAATTTCAGTCCAATTCCATTATTTATTACAGTCTAATTCCATTATTTATTACAGTCTTTATTATTTACATATTTTTTTTCTTCATTCAATATTCTTACTTATAAAATCGATATTTGCGTTTAATTTATTCTAATCCATGCGCGAAGAAAAGGGGAATGAAGAGAATAGATGCTTGCATAAAATCCAAAACATCAAAAAAGATGTAAATAAGAAATAAATATCAGTAAATAAACTTAAATACTGTAAATAGACTGTAAAACAATAAAAAAAACTATGCTTAACAGTAATAAATTATAATTAACTAAAATAATACTAAAATTACTGAAAGGAATAGCTAAAGGAAATAGACTGAAAATAATTCTAAAAACTGTAAATAACTACTAAAAAGGCTATTCCAAAAATCGTAGTAAAACTACAACTATTGGAAACCCTATTATTTTAAATTACTTAAAGAAATCTTAAAATAATTACAATCACTCACCTCCGGTCCTAAGCTTTTCCTTTGGTATTCCCGAATCCACTTGGAGTTGTAAAATAATTTAATTTATAACGATTTTCTCCTTTGGAAATATTATTTCGTTTAGGGTCCTTTCTAGAAAGGTGAACCCAATTGGAGAATTCCTAGAATGAGAAAAAGTGTTAGGTATAGGCGTCTATTTATAGGTGTAGAAGTGAATCTCGGACCATTGGATTTGGAGATTAAATAGGATGCAACCACGTCATAGGCTGAATAGGAGCCATCAGATGTAGAAACAGAGGGAACAGATAAAAATAAAGGATGAAAATGACGTGTTCGGTGGCTGCTAATTTGTTTGAACGAATTATCCTTCGTTCGCTTGCTGAAATACAAGGCGGGTCGACCGCCCCCTTACCCAGGTCGACCGGCCGGGTGACCTGACCAATATATATATATATATATATATATATATATATATATATATATTTTCTGCTTATTTTTTTAATTTTATAACTTGGTCATATTAGCTCGATTTCTGACGTTCTATATATGGAAATTGACCAGAAAATTACCACGGACACAACGGTGCTACTTCCATGGCTTAATTCTGATAATTTCACAAATTTATTTTATTATTTAATTAATTAACAAATTAATTATTACGGGTTAAATTTCGGATTGTTACAAAAGCAGGCATGTATATGAATGCCTTGTTTAGGCAGCTTATGGTACAAATAATGAGGGAGAATATACCTGAGCCTGTGGAGCCAAGGCCTATTGTAGTAAGAGAAGATTTGTCAAAAATGAACTAAGACTACTGAAACTTGGGAGGGACGATTTTTTTGCGGAAGTAGGCCACAATCAAAGTGATGAATTGGCTTAGAGTTTGTGAGTGCGTACTTAGAGACTTGGGATTGAATGATGTGCGAAGGAGAAGGCTAGCATCGAGGCAACTACATGGTGATGCTTTTGACTGAAATTGTAATTGTCGAGACTCATGAGGAGGAAATTACCTGGGTGTAGTTCAAGTAAAGGTTCAAGCCTCAGTTCATATCCAGGTCTTAGTAGAGTGTGCTACTATGTAAATTTATAGACTTGAAGCAAGGTGACCTTATGAAGGAAGAGTACATCCAGAATTTTAACTCTTTGGTTAAGCATGGCAGGGGGATCATTAACACCCCACTAAAGAAAAATGGTAAGTTATTAGGGGTTTGAATTAGGGTCTTAATCATAAGATGATGGCCCACTTGGCATCTCCTTTTGAATTTGTGATGGATATGATGCAAAGGTATGATGGGATGTATCAGGAATAGTAGAGCTAGAGTCGAGACCTAAGGTAGTGTAGAATAAGAAGTTACCAAAGGCAAGAAGAGAGTATCGAAGGGAAAGGGTGGAGAAGTTACAATTGCAGGGGTTTCTTGTTTTAACAGTAGGAAAAATGGACAACATGTGACAAAGTGTCCATGACCAAAGAATCACGGAAGGATTAAGTGCTTCAAGTGCGCTAAGATAAGAAATCAGAAGAAGGATTATCTAGACCTTAAAGCACAGGTTTATGCTTTGGAAGGTCTGAAGGTAGGTTTGTATACTTCGGAGAAAGGCAAGAATATTACTTTGGAAGGTATGACTTTGGTTTCTAGTATTTCATTTAGACTACTGTTTAATACCGGTGCTGCACACTCATTTATAGCTAAAGACTTGGTTGATAGACTAGGATTAGGAGTTACCTATATAGTTACTTCCATACACGTAGTAAATCGAAAAGGGGATAAGCCACTCTCAGATTGAGATGCACTAACTTAGAGATTGAGTTAGGTGGGTATAAGTTTCTATGCAATCCCCGTGCGTTTGAATTTTTAGGCTTTAGACTTATTTTAGGGATGGATTAGTTAGAGTGCTACTATGTTGGGATATACTTGCTAAAAAGATAATAACCTTGAGTCACCAAGCAAAAACGAAAGAGTATTTGTAGTTTTGAAAGCTCTTAAAATTGGGTGCAGAGACATTTTGTTCACTTTAGTTTTGCAACATGATTTGGCTTTGAAGTTCCATCAACTGAGGGTCGTGGAGGAAAGTGTTCCACTGATTGCGTTCAAGATGAGGTGTAATTCGTAAGAATAGGTAGTAATGCCTTTTGGACTAACCAGTGCACTTGCATTCTTTGTGGACTTAATGAATAGAATATTATTAGAGTAGCTAGATAGATATATGTTAGTATTTATAGATGACATCTTAGTGTATTCAAGAGATGAGAAGAAGCATGTAGTGCACTTAAGGCTTGGGCTAGAGATTTTGAGGTAGCATAAGTTAAAGGAAAAATTTTCTAAGTGTAATTTTTCGAGAAGGGAGGCGATGTTCCTAGGCCATATGGTTTCGGAAAGGGGTTTGGTAATAGGCCCTTTAAAGGTTGACATAGTAAATGGGTGGAAGAGACCTGGGATTGTGACCAAGGTGTGCATTTTCTTAGGTTTGGTTGGCTACTATAGGAGATTCACTAAAGAATTATCTCGTATAGCAATGTTGATAACGAAACCCATTCGGAGGAATAAGAAGCATGTTTGGAAGAAGGAGTTTGCGGCTTCATTTTAAGAGTAGAAAGCTTTGGTTTATGAGCACTCTAATGCCAGTGATACCCATGGGAAATGATGATATGACCATATATACAAAGATTCATGGTAAAGAGCACTGTTAATATAGATGGGAAAAGTAATAGCCTAAGCTTCTAGGCTGTTGCAACCCCATGAAGTTTGATACCCTAATCTTGATTTAAAGTTAGCGACTGATGTCTTTGCATTAAAGATTTGGAGACACTATCTTCTTACAGAGAGATCCGAGCTATTTATTGATCACAAATCCATGAGATATTTATTCTCTCAGAAGGAATTGAGCATACGACATCAAAGGTTGTTGGAGTTTTTAATATCATATGAATTTAGGATATAGTATGCCCTGAGGAAGAGTAATAAGTTGGTTGATGCCTTAAGCCGAAAGCAGCATGATTTATGTTTTTTCAATAATCAAAGGGTAGAATGTGTTAAAGCCATTGTATGTATATAATATGCAGTTTCAGTCTAGTGTTAGACCGAGTAGCACTTTCAAAATGCTGTCCTTCTTAGAAGTATGGCCTGCACTGGTGGAGAATGTTGTTGAACTGCAGAAGGGAGACTAGATCTGTGCCGGCAGAGCGAGAAGCCTAGGGTCAGAAACCAAGGAAGTTGAGTTGAAGTTGTTAAATATTGATAGAGAAGGCAGACTGAGGAAGAATGTAATATTATATTTTCCAATTAAGGAGGCTTTCAAAAGGTAGTGTTGGATGAGTGTTCGTCGTTCAAAGTTCACCATTCACCTCGGTAGGACTAAAATGTACCGAGATATGAAGAGAAGTTTCTTCTGGAAAGGAATGAAGAAGGATGTGGAGGAGTATGTGAATATCTCATATGCCAAAAAGTGTAGGCAGAGCATCATAAGTTGAGTGGGCATTACAACTCTTGGAGGTTTCGATTTGGACATGGGATTCGATGTATATGGACTTTGTAGATTGATTGCCAACAACTAGGGCACACAATGGAAGTCTAAGGGTCATAATGGATCGACTAACTTAGTATGACCATTTCATTCTGATAAAGGCTATAAGAACTATATCAAAGTTAACTAAGATATATGTCAAGGTAGTAGTGCGATAGCATGGCGTGCCTAATACTATTATCAATGATAGAGACCCACTATTCGCTAGTTAGTTTCAGCTCAATTAACAGAATGCTTTGAGATTGAAGTTGCAAATGAGTACTATTGGTGAAGTATTTCGTCTTCACCACACTCAACTAGATCATGAAGAAATCTTAGATGCCAATTTTTTTCCATGATTTTAAATCAAAAGGTTTAAGCTATGTTAATCTGCCTTGGAGAAGTGGCCATGTTGCCGAATGCTTAAATAGCTTTGTAGTCGCACTTCAACTATTTGTTGAAATGTCGAAGTGATTTTTGTAAATCAATGGCAATCAAAATCAAATAACTGAATAATAAAAATAAAGAACACATAAATTTTTATGTGGTTCAGATTATAGTTAATCCTATTACATGGGATAATCCACTAGATATTTGTCCTTTTGATACAAATTATAATGGCCCGGTGGCATACAATATTTTCGATTTTCCTTATTTTGTGAAGAAGAAGCTGAAAAAGAAGATTCCCTTTCTTCGTCCTCTAGTATTTCCTTTATAGTATAAAAAGTGCGCTGCTGGTTGTTGCATTTGTCTTTGATTTTTTCTCTTTAATCTCCACCTTCAAATTTTGCCACTTGTCATTCATCTACAACACATATTCATTGTCCCTGGATTGATGATGGGTTTCTGGTGGGAAATCATGACTTTGGTGGGGTCTTGGAAATACGAAGCGGGATGCCTGAAAAATTTGGGCAGGAAGCTTAAGTCTATATGGGTCAGTCTCCTCTCTCTCAGAATGGCAAATGTCTTAAGAGGAATAGCAGGGACTGCCCTATAGCTTTGCTATGTTGTTGATGCATATGAAGAGGTGCAATGATGAATATTGCTTGGTGTTCGGGTCACGTTGCCTTGCCGATACTTTTGCTATCATTGCTTGACCTGATAATGTGTCAGGTCGGAATGGCATAGCATTTTCTTATTCTGCTCTGAGGGTTGACTTGGCATATGCCTGGAATATGCCTGAAGCTATTCATGATTTGAGTCGCCCTCTGAGCAAGTATGCTTTGACTGCTAATGAAGGAGAAAGAACTTCACACCTATCGTTTGCCTGTAAGTTTGGTTCTATGTTGAGGCATATCCCAAGTGGCCTTGTATACAGCTCCTTTAGAGTGCTTTTGGCTCCGTGCGGCACTATCTAGGTTGCCCTCGATATATGCTAGAACAAACCTGTTCATGTAGGCATTGACAAAATGTGAGCTTTAGAAGTTCAGTTACCTTAGTACATCTGATACTGCTTCTTACGTCTCAATTCACTTTATGTCTTTGATTTTGGATATGGCCACTATGACCTACCCTTGTTTCCTGATGCGTGCAGTAATTGTCTTTTACCGCGGTCCCTTGGTTACGAGGCTCGGGTCGGGTCGGGTTAAGTGTTGTAACTTTAAAGTGGTTCCCTATTCAGTAAGAATTTAATTGATTCACTTTCATTTTCCTCTAATCTTCTTGACATGAGAGTGGCTTCCCTGATCTTATGTTCTACCCCATTTTCCTTTATTGTAGTTCGTGGTAATAATGGGTATAACACTTGCCCCCCAAGTCAGTGGGGACTATAGGTTGAGGTAGGCTTGTTGCCTTGAACACCCGATCCATGTGTCTAATCTATTCTGCCTAATCTTTCTTTTAAGCGCTGGGAAAAATTCTATTTAGTTATACTTGCATTTAATGCTCTTGTAAACGTGCCATTCCCTTACTGGGCCATCTTGGCATTTAATTTTTCAAGGCAGATTTTCTATAAATCTTTGCACTCATTACTTCATAAAAATCTTTGACCGCTTCATTCTTGTGGCCATTATTCAAATTGAGGTATGTACATTCTTTCTTCATCTTCCCAAACTTTCTTTTATCCTTTTATATCCTTTAATTTGAAAGAAACTGCTATTAGGTTAAATTCTAAATTTAGGGGTATTTTGGTAGATTGACCATAGGAGAATTGTTTCGATCCTCATTCGTCCCTGCATAGAAGTAATCTTTAGAACTTTATCATGAACTCTTATTCGTCTTCCTCTATGTTTCCTCCTTCTAAGATCACTTTCCTGGAAGAGGCTATTGGCGTCCTTAGGCAATTTGGGTTTTCTGGCTATGCGATTAAGGTTTCGGAGTCTCACAAACTCATTAATGCACCATCTGAGGGATATATTGGCATCACTCCCGAACATATCCTGTGTGGTTGGTATCTTCCTATGCATTCAATTATCCGTCAATGGTTTGCTACACTAGGTGTTGCTCTAGTTCAACTTTTCCCTCATTCGTATACCCTTGCCTAGGCCACCTTCATTCTTTATGATGAAATTTGCATCAATCTCACTAGTGAGGAACTTCGGTTTCTTTTTGAAATTAGGAAGAATCTTATAATGAGAGGTGATGGCTTCTTTTATATCCAATCTAGGGAATCAGTTTTTCCTTATGTCCCAAGTAGAATTGAAAGATGGACTGAGTTCTATTTCTTTATTTCACATTTTGACAAATTTCTTTCTCTCTCTTGTCGTTATTCTGTCTCACCATCTCTTTAGAGGAAAATGAGCAGTTGTATAATTCTCATAGGCAACAGATTTTGGGATTAATGGAGAAGGATGGAAAGATAAATCATTTTTTCAATAGGCCAAAATTAATTGAGCATCGTTTCCTACGTCCTCATCATACACTCTATCATAGCATATTTAAGCCAACTTCCTCCTCCATTGAATCCAGGGGTATCAGTTACCTGTAATAGATTTTGGAAATTGTCACATCTATGATTTTAATTTTATTATCTTTCTTCTTGTGTAGATACTATGGATGCTGAGGCTGCTGCTAAACTTTGGCTTCCTTGATGGGGACGAAGAAGAAAAACTCAAAGAGGAAAACTAAGGGATTTGATGATTCTCTCATTGCTTTGAAAAGATCGAATGTATCTCCTTCTGCTTCAAATATTCCACCCCTTACGGACATAGAGAATCTTATCTCTTCTATTTCCACATCTATTGGACCAACCACTTCTTCCTTGCCTGACGGTCATGCCCCTAATACTGGTGGATTGACCACAACTGAAGTTGCCATCTCCGCTTTAATAGAGACAGTAGGAAAATAGCATAAGTTCCCTTCTCCTTTCTACTCTGGCTTTTGAGATGTCTTCTTCTACTGTCCTATTTGAATTTGAGAAGCTCTGGCCTTATGTGAGTGATCATATTTTCTCCTTTTTCCTTCTTTAAGTTACTAGTTTGTTACCTATATTATTCAAACTTCACTTTTTGTAGTCTACAGCCTCGATGATGAAGGCACGTGAGACGGAAAGTACCCAAAGCTTGCTTTCGGATCGAATGGACAAAGTCGAAGCTGCCTTTAGCTAATATTGAGAAGACTGCACAGGCTTTTGCTAGGGCCAAGGCCGAAGAGGAGGTTGGGGTGCTTCAAGAGAAGTTCAAGAGGGTCGAGAGAGAAGCCTAAGCTACTGAGGATGCTCATGCTTCTAAAGCACAGAAGTTGAGGGAGAAAGATGAGTCACTTGCTAAGGCTGAGAGGGAGTTGAAAGCAGTGAAGGAGGAACTATCCCTATCGAAGAAAGACCTTGACGATGTCACTTCCAATGTGACCTATGTTTTTATGCTCCAACCAAGCGTAATTTTGGGGTAGAGGTTAAACCTGATTTCTTGGAGGATCAATCCATGGCTGCTTCAATTTATGAGTATTGCCAGGGTAGGTGGAAGGAGAAAGAGATTAAAGAGCAAAATGTTGATCCAAACTATTCTGGGCGCCCTTCTGAGGAGGACATGGCTGAGGTTGATAGTGATGGGGGAACTTGCAACCTATGAATAAGGACACAACATCTGCAAGCAAGGTTAAATAGGCAAAGAATCTACCATGCTTTCCTTATTAAAGTTTGCTTCTTGAACAAACTAAACTGTGTTCATAATAATCACCCGCAGAGTCGACGGAAGCAAATCGACTCGAACCGATTCTTGCCCTATGGCAATTAAACTGCTCCGGCAGCATCGACAGGGCTAAGAAAAATAAAAAACCCCTCGTGTTGCCCGAAGATAGATAACATAGAGGATCCCCAAAATGAAAAATCCCCGTGTTGCCCGAAGATAGGCAACATCGAGGAGCCCCAAAATAAAAACTCCCCGTGTTGCCCGAAGATAGGCAACTTCAAGGAGCCCCAAAATAAAAACTCCTTGTGTTGCCCGAAGATAGGGAACATCGAGGAGCCCCAAAATAAAAACCCCTCATGTTGCCCAAAGATAGACAATGTCAAGGAGCCCCAAAGTAAAAACTCCTCGTGTTGCCTGAAGACAGGCAACGTCGAGGAGTCCCAAAATAAAACTCCTTGTGTTGCCCGAAGATAGGCAACATCGAGGAGCCCCAAAAGAAAAACTCCTCATGTTGCCCGAAGATAGGCAACATCAAGGAGCCCTAAAATAAAAAACTCCTCGTGTTGCCCGAAGATAGGCAATATCGAGGAACCCCAAAACTAAAACTCCTCATGTTGCCCGAAGATAGGAATCATCGAAGAGCCTCAAGATAACAACTCATCGTGTTGCACGAAGATAGGCAACCCCAAGGAGCACCAAAATGACAACTCCCCGTGTTTCCCAAAGATAGGCAACACCGAGGAAAAACAAAAGCAGCGCATCTCACGAGCCACGCGCCAAAATTCTAACTCCTCATGTTGCCCGAAGATAGGCAACACGAAGGAGCGTAAGAAACCGCACACATATAGTCGGGAATGGCAAGCACAGCTCGTACAAAATTGGCGCTAGAAGGAAGGCACTCAATAATGACAACATAGACCCATGCGCAAATTGCATATTCACCCGAGTGTCGCAAAATTCCAAACAAAAAATGAGATCGCTTGCTAAAATCACAATATATCCAGAAATTAGAACCAAGTTGTAACTTAGTCAAATTTTCAATAAAGATTATTTAGACCCCAAGTTATCAGCTATTTGAAAGTTGTTTGAAGTGAATAGCCCTACAAACTGGGGGCATACACCTGTACTAAGACATAACCAAACAAATACAATAAGTTCACAAGCTCTGTCACTCCAAACCACAAGTTCACAAATTTAACTTTTCAACTTCCAAACAAATATTCCAAACAACTACTTTCTAAAGTTTTGCGAATTTCCAAACAAAAAACTCTCTAAGTGCTGTTAATCTCTAAGTTCCGTCACTTCAAATGAAGGACATTGGCTATAATAACAGATTTAGCGAAGTATGAAATGAAACAAGCACAAGTACAAAGAGCATATATAAATAGATAGATAAAAATACAGTCAAAACATCATTGTATTACTTATGATTTTCTGTACATAAGATCAAAATGTGGGGGCCGTACCCACACAACAGTGGTCAACAAAGAAAAAATATAGACTCTACAATCAGGACACAAAGTGCAAACTCTGCACTTGAACAAAACAACCCAAAAAGAAAAACAAGTCAATCTTCTTGCGCACCGTTGGCCAAAATCAAATCCATCCTCACGACAGCCACTCAGTGCTTCTTGCCACCGCTTCCCTTCCTGCCTATGGTTTGCAGCTTCTGCTTCATTTCAGGAGAGGCGTCGCTGCCAGTAATGTCAACATGCACTTCAGTGGCAATCTCCCCCTCCTCATCCCAATGTTTTTTAGAGGAGCTTCCCTTTCCTTTGCGTTTCCGTGACTTCCGGGAGCTCTTCGAAGCCTTGACTGCCTCCACCTTTTACTTCTTGACGGCAACCAAATCATGCTGAGTCTTCTGTGGATGCTCCGTCTGCGTCTCCTGCTCTTTAGCCTCAATGGTAGTTGTATCACCTTCTAGAGATGCCAAAGGGTCGTCTAAGCCGTGGAGCACTGCAATCTTCTCGGCCTCTGGCCCCGGTTGTGAACAGGACGTGGATGTGGGGACTGGAGCAGGAACATATACAATCTCCAAAGATGTGAAAAGGGCAGCAGTTGCAGGCGCTAAGGTAGCCGGCGCTTCAAAAGGAAAAGTGGATGGACCTATAAGATAAAAAAGGAAAGCATTAAACTCCTCTTGTTCCTGTGGTTAAGATGGAGTCTCCCGAATTCGGGAGAAGCATGGACGTTACCTGCACCGGAGGAAGGATCATGAATGACGACCTCGAACTCATCTCCTTGTCTTCTTTTGAGGGCTCCACCACATGAGGAACAATGCCAAGTCCTGAACTCATCGGTTGGTTGTGGAGTTGCCTTGATGGCTCACCTCTGCCAGAGGAAGAAGGCCTAGTAAGCAAGTCAGTAGTAGAGATCAAGGCAGCATCAGCGACCTCCCTCTTATGTTCGACTTGGAGGATCTCCTGGCCCTCAAGAAATGCTGCGTTGGATTCATTGTTAAGATAGGCAACTCGCAGCTCTTGATCAGAGTAAGCATTGCCACTGTCTGCAAAAGGAAACAAGATTTCCTCCCAGATGAGGGTAGGAGTGCATGGAAACTTTGGACCAAGATAACTGAGGCTTCCTTGATGCAGTAGAGAATTGACGTAGAAGTTTAGAATTATCGCATCCAGCTTCTCCATTTTCTGATTATAAGTGTGTTGGAGGTCCAAGTAATTTGTTGTCACCATAGCCTTCTCAGTCTCAATGGAAGTCTTGTCGGCATTGAGCTATGCGACCTGAGCCTGTAATTTTGCGATGGTCTCGGCTTGATCGGCGATTGTTTTATTGTGCCCCTTGACAATCAGATCATGGTCAGCGATTGTCTTCCGTTGAGCTTCGATAATAGCGTTGCAAGCAATCACTTCCTCTTTCAACTTTGCCTCCTTCACATGAGTCATTTTGATTTCATCTCTCCAGACGATCTTGACCTTCTCATGTGCCTCCTTCAGCTCTTTCATCAGGCTGGTGGTTCTCTTACTCTACCGGAGTGCCATTTCCCTCTCCTTCTCTAAATATTTAATTCTAGTGTTCTGATCAGCCAACGCCCTTTCAAAATCATCTTTCTTGGTTTTAAAGAAAAGGATCTCTTGATAATTATTCCTATTCGTGTCCTCTAGCTGCTAGCAGAGCTTCTCCCATTTCTCAACCTGTTCAAGGTCACTTTGGAGAGCTTGGAGATGTGGCACGTAGGAATCCTTACGAATGGGATGAATGTCCATGTCGAACTTAACTCCTCTTAGGAACCAACCCGGAAGGGCCGCCTCAAGCTTAGGAGGGCCCACAGGAAGAATGTAGGCCAGCCTCCGGTAGGGATGAGAGGCGCCAGGGGCAGCGGTAACAATAGAGGAAGATGGAACATATACTGGAGGCAGAATAGGGGCCGAAGAAGTAGGAACCTCTTGACTCGTGGAAGTATGCTTCGAAGCGGGCTCGGAAGGAGGAGAGTGGTAGTTAAACTTTGATTTCTTCGACGGCTCATCTCTTTCCTCATAAGACCATCTTTTCTCATATCCGCCTCTATGCGAACAAGCCTTACCTCTCTCCTCTTGACGGTGAGTGTCGGCCTCGAGCTCTTTCTTCCGCCATACTCATCTTCCGTTTCCTGGACTTGGTGGCGGCTAAAGGAGCGCTTCGGGTACCGCTGCGAGTCGATATAATCTTCGAAGTCGTCGTAGAAGCCTCACCCTCTTGTCATACCTAGAATAAAGTGTACATGAAAGATTTCATAAACACAACATAAATTAGGCAAATATACGAGGAAATGAAAGATTAGAAATGAGTGCAATCCTAGTGTAATGTGTCATGCATGTCGAATATGGGCCTAAGGCGTCGTTACAAACCGGGGCGAATAGCTGTCGAAGGAGGGATTAGACTGGCTTGGTTGTTATAAGCAAAGCTGGGCTAACTTGTGGAGCAATATCGCTTGAACAAGACGGCGTCGTGTCGACTTTGAAATCCCCTTTCATAAGCGCGTCGAAGTCAATGAATACATCACAAAAATCTCCAAGGTCCGCAATGACATTCTTGCTTGGAGAATCTTGGCATCTACTAGTTTTCGAGGCATTGCCCTTGCCACTTGTGTCGGAAAGGGTCAAATTCGCCAGCACAGGACTCATCCCTGGAGTCTCGTCGCAAGACTCCGAGTCATCTCCTTCAGATTCCAACGAAAGGTAATCACTGGCAATAGTTTCACCACTGCTACTTTCAAACTCTCCCTCCTCTCCCTCAGAGTCCACCGCGGCTTTGCCTTCTCTATGCATGGGCTCCTCTTCCGTTTCCTCCTGGATTAGAGACATTCTGGCTGAACCACTTAGGCCAACCGCAGTGATTTCTTCCTCCTCATGGGCCTCATCTTGTGGTCTTTCAAACGGGCCAACTATCTCCCGACCTTTATCGGAATCGTGTGAAGAGGAAGAGGGTCTTATGCGAACTATGGTTCGACTAAGAGAAGGAGCTTCACTCTGAGAAATGGACCTGCCCAGAGCCAACAGTCCGTACTGGTGCAAGTTCTCATCGGTCAGCAAGACTCTAACGCACCGCTCCTCGGCATCGATTGCCTTTAGAGTTTGGAAAATCACATTAAGATCTGCGTCTTTGTTCGGCCTTGGAATAACTGCAATGGACACACGATCAGTTAGAAACCTTATTACAGCACTTCAAAGTCCGACAAACGGAAGAGAAAAGCTTACCCCATGTTGTCCATCGGCGATTGAACCCCTCGGGGAATCTAACAAAAAAGTACCGTGTCTTAAACTATGATAGATTGCTTTCCAATCGCAAGATGATCTTTCGGTTCCACTGGGCTTCGATTATGATCAGAGAGGGGCAGTCATCTCTCCTCTTGAACGCGAGAAACTACCACAACACATCGAAATTTTGGAGCACATCCAAACATTCGCATGAAAAGGACATGCAAGCAAGTAATGAGGCAATTCCCAAGTTCAAAAACGTTTCGCGCAGAAAATCGTTGAAGGGAGGCATGGCTCCATTCAGACACATATATCTATGGCAAGCGGTGTACCTCGGGGAAGGCATATGAGCAAACTCATCATTTGCAGCCAGACGCACATATTCCTCGGGAATCCCATGCTGTAGACATATATTGTGAAGAAGCTTAGCAGAGATTACTGGTAAGGCTCGCTCAGGTGGATTGAGCAGAACTCAAAAGTTGGGAGGCATACAGTCCATGATGGGCCCAACCGGAACTAATTGGCCGAACTGGGCTTGTGAGGTAGATGATGATTCAGCTTCGGAGAGCGCCGGGCTTCGCCCGCTTGACTTATGGTGTGTGGATGGCTGCTTCATGCTATATAACAGGACTCACATCCGCAAGTGGTTAGGTAAATCTAACCTAAATTTATAAATTTCCCCAATCACACTTGAATTCCGAAAAACATTAACTTGTAATTGGCACATCAGACTTCAAGTGCGAATGGGGCAAGTGTGCAAGTGCATTGTACTGTCTATATGGGATAAACTCGGTGCCCGATGCACTGCAAATGCTCTATCCCATGTAGATAATTCGCTCACAGTGGAAAAAGAGAAGAGCTTCCCATGTCAGTTCGTCTTTAAATTTTTGTTTACTTCTTGTACACTTACCCATTATCGATCAATGATCGATAACAGATCCGTTGTCCGAAGCGATGCGGAAAACTCTTCCCATTATAGGAGCACCGAATGTGAAATAACCAAGCAGGATAAGCCTAAGTTCTCTGGAAGAATCGGGATGGACTAGTAAGACGTCATGGAAGAAGCATATGCAAAACCAAAAGTCAATTCTGGTCTAATGGACGAAGATAGCAAAACGCATCAAGCCTTGGGTCGAAGCCCAAATGTCAGTCCAAGAGACAGCTCGAGACTCGATTTACTATCTTCCTCTATCAAACCGCAATCAACTCGAACTTCTCGTAATCAACGTTGCAAGCAAAAGCCAGTCATCAAATCATTGTACCAACATGACAATAAGCGAATCAACCTAGCAAACCCACCTCAAACTGATTTAAAGGCATAAGAAGAATCACGAATCAAACTCCGCGAACTACAGATTGGATCAGTGGCGACTCAAGAAGGAAGCGAGATAACGTTAGGTCGGCTACAAGCCAACAGCGAGCTAGGGCTTGATTGCAGTGAACTAGGGTTTGGATTCGAACAGAATGATGGGTGGCTAGGGTTTCGCGAGATTGGAAAATGCTGGGATGGATCAGCGAAGTGAAAATTCAATCGTAGTAAAGAAGCAGCTCGAGGTGATGCTTGGACTGCCTGGGTCGAATCGATGGAGGCTAGATCATGTAGAGGTGCAAAATAGGCTCGAGTCAAATTGAGGAAGATATGGTCGGTTTGAGTATAAGTAGGCAGGCTAAAGTTCGAAATTTTTTGCTAAGTAACTGGGTTGCTAGAGACCCAACCCAACATAGGTCGTTAGCGACCCGACCTAACCTTGTGAAGTTAGGTCGCTGGCGACCCATCCACACATAGATCGGTAGCTACCCATAAAAAAATAATATCAAAATGATATTCGTTGAAAAGTAGTGATAGTCAGAACCCAAGAAAGACGGCCGATGACGTTGGGCCAACATATTCGTAAAGCTCTAATGCCATCACTTGGAAATCAACAAATATGTTGAAAACGATAACTTCCAGAGCACATCTTGTTTGCAACGAAGACGTACTTTGGGGGGGCAAATGTTATTTGGGTTTTTAACCCAGCAGAAACCAACAGAAAATAAAACAACGTTGTGTACACAGGATGGTTCATGACTTAACCAGAAAAACCAAGACAAGGGATCAACAAGAGCTAAGCGATAGGACTAAGACAGGGACTGAGATCAACGAAGCCGAGAGATCAGTATTTCTATAATCCAATCAGTAGTTGAATGTAAGCAGCTAGTGAACTGCCATCAAAACGGAAGAGCAACGATAAAAGGCTGTAGGAACATTTCCGCGTCCAGACTCTAGAAAAATCCTAAGTACATAGCTCATCAGCGACTCATTCCTCTGCTCAAACCATCAAACATACAAGATATGGAATACTATTAAGAAGAGGCAGGATTTGGTCCGCAAAACAAACCAAGTCTATGGGTCGCCGGCGACCCATCGGCCATGGGTCGCCGGCTACCCATGGTAATGGCTTGTTTTGCGAGCCAAAACCCCTCCAGGTCACCTGTAACCTACCTGATAGCTTATAATGACAAGTCTGGCCCAGAAACTCTCCGACCTCTATAAATAGCATGCCACCTGCGACATAAAGAGGATCTCTTCTTCGGACTGGTTGCTGAAGCTCTGCTGGAATTATTCTTCACTCTCTACCTCCACACAACTATCTCCAAAGGAATACACTCTGATTCTCCAGTGGATTCCAAAACTGGAGATTCAATCTAGCTAGGAGATAATCAAAGTCTTGTAATCAAACATCTCTTGTAACAACAACCAGTCTATAATAAAACTATAAAGTTGACGCAGGCTTCATTAACAGCCACACCACTATAAAAATTCTCTGTCTAATTTCTTTTACCGTTCTTTCTAAAAATCTATTATCTGTGATATTGCTCTGTCAAAACAAGGCTGGTGCTTTCAAACTGAAACCAGGGTGTTGGTCCATTTTTTGGGTCAACAGAAAGCTACAGGAAGTGGCTTGTACTTATAAAACAAAGTACCTTTCGACAACATTGATATCTTCAACAACATCGAAAGGCTAAAGAACGGCAGTAGGGTTTCGACTAGGTCGGAACCCCTTCTTTCAAAACATTCCTTCATAACCCATTCGAAAGCAAACTTATGTTTTGGCAACCCTTTCAAAACCTTTTAAAACCTCTTTCGAAACCATATGCTTCGACTCCTTCGAAGGCTAAAACAAAACAAAGGTAGGTGCTTCTCTTTTGAAAACAAACTAAGGTTGCGACTCCTATGGAAGCCATGCTTTCGACACCTAACCTTTTGCCTTTCTTCAATCCAATACGTACCATCTTTATGATACCTTGTGTATTGGTTTCGGCTTAGTAGATTTTGACTAGGTTGAAGGCAAAAGCTCTGTGTCGAAAGGTACCTCTAAAGAAAGCGAAACCCACTTTTCTGAGTAAAACTGGTTTAATACTATTTAAAGCAAACCTTTTTCTAACTAACCTGCTACGTGTCAACACCATATTTGTTGCCTTAACTTTTTCAAATTCTTTACCAAATAACTACCGCTAATTTCAGATCTAAACCATGGTTAAGTTAATCAAATAAGCCCTTCCATTAAGCAAAACAAATTTTGCAGAGAAGTCTCTCTTCTAAAATAATTTAATTTGCGTAGCAAATCACTTTGGAAAAATCCCCAAAAATTTCAGAAATTCACTTTAATCATGTTATCTAACATATCAAAATTTCAGATCCAATTTCTCACTATATTTTTCCAAAATATAAACCCAAATAACCATATTTTCCTTTGAAAATTCATATCAATCTTTCCCTAGCTTGGAAAATTCTCAAAATTGAAATCTAACTCCAAAATCATGTTTTATACAACATAAATTTTTTCCATGGAATTTAAACATAAACATATATCGATTTTACCCTAAAACCATGTAGAATTTCCTTTAAACAATCTTGTTTAAATTCATCAAATAAAAATTCAAGCATATAATCATCCAATTCATCATAAAAATAAATTTACCCTTAAATCCGAAAACATATGATTCAAACCAAAGTAGAGATGGAATTATTATTAACCTTTATTTAGATAAGGAGATTGGATTGAGATTAATTTCTCCTAAGCTTGATTCTCTAGCTTTAATTGAATTCCCTTTTCCCTTAATGGCTGGCCCTTCCTTAAGATTTTTGGTTTGCGTTTTAAAATGACGCGAATCAAGAATCAAATGGTAGGAACAAAAATATATAAGGGTAAGGGTTATGGGCGACAAATTTCGTAATATAACCTTATGTAATTTAATTAACCAAAAACCCATTATTAAGCCCATTTAATTATTTTATTAGGCTCGGCCTTAATTAGATTTATTCAAATCTCATCCCCTTATCACTTAACATTTACATTATTCTATTTAATTTATCTAATTAAATCTCCAGAATAATGTTATCAAAAATTAGGGGTTTTACATGCTCCCCTCCTTAAAGAATTTCGTCCTCGAAATTCAGTAATAACTAAATACTAAACATAGCAATCATCTGTAATGACTCCTAGCAGCCATACTAGTCTACCTGACTAGGAATTACCTATATAAATCTAATATAGACATACCCTCAAAGCAGATCAGGTTAAGTATCCTGAATCCTGTCCTTTGTCTCCCAAGTACAGTCCTTCTCATTGTCGCTCCACTGAACTCTCACCCACTTGACTGTCTTGTTCCTCAATCTTTTCTCATCTCTTGCTATAACTCGAACTGGTTATCTAAGAAAAATCAAATTAGGCTCTACTACTAGATCTTCCAACCCTGTCGGAGGAATAGTAGCCTTTGGATCATGCACATAATTGCAAGATGGGACACATGAAATACATAATGGACACCTGCCATACTGCTCGGCAACTCTACTCTGTATGCGAGCTTTCCAATCCTGTCTATAATCTGGAATGGACCAACATACTTTGGTGCCAGTTTCCCTGACTTCCCAAACCATACCACATCCTTCATCGGTGATACCTTAATGAAAACCCTGTCTCCAAATGAGAACTCAAGGTCTTTACACCTCTTATCTGCGTAACTCTTTTATCTGGATTGAGCTTCCTTCATCCGTTCTCGGATCAACTCAATCTTCTTTGACGCCTCCCTTACCAACTCTAGACCTAAGACCAATTTGTCTCCAGTCTCTAACCAACATATAGGGGATTTGCCTGTCCTTCCATACAAAGCTTTAAAAGGCGCCACTCCTATACTAGTCTGATAACTATTATTATAAGAAAACTCAACCAAATGTAGGTGATCCTCCCAAGATCCCCCAAAATCCAACACACAAGCTCTCAACAAATCCTCGAGTACCCTATTGACTCTCTCTGTCTGCCCATCCGTCTGTGGGTGATATGTTGTACTCATCTTGAGCTTAGTGCCTAACATATCCTGCAGACTCTTCCAGAATTAGCTAGTGAATAAAGCATTTCTGTCGCTGACTATACTACTAGGAACTCCATGAAGTCTAACTATGTTCTTCGTGAATAACTTCGCCAAAACAAGTGCCGTCTTGGTCGACTTTACGGGAATAAAATGGGCACTCTTGCTCAACCTATCCATAATAGCCCATATACTCTCATTTTCTCTTCTTGACCTTGGCAACCAATCTATGAAATCCATGGATATCGAATGCCATTTCCAAATTGGAATCTCTAGAGGCTGAAGTAACCCACTCAGATTTTAATGTTCGACTTTCACTTGTTGATAGTTTACACACTGCCTAACCCATAAGCTAACATCCCTCTTCATGCCTTCCTAATAGATGCTCCTCTTCATATCCTGATACATCTTGGTCCCTCTAGGATGAATTGTAAACTTGGATCGATGACATTTCCGAAGGACTTCTCCACTCAAGTTCTCAACATCTGGAACACATAATCGTCTCTTCTTTCTCAACCATCCTCTCTGGTCAAGACTAAAATCTTTTAAATCATCGACCTCAGTTCCCACCTCAAGCCTTCTAATCTTCTCGGCTAATAATGGATCCTCCTTCTGCTTAGAAGCAATTCTCTCGATCAACACTGGTTGGACTTCTAAATAGGACAACATGGCAGTACTCTGACTGGAACTTGCAGTCAATCTTAACTGCACACTGCAACTAGCCAAAGCTTCTTGATCCTTCCATTCTACCAAGATAGCCAACACCACATTCTGATGTCTTCTGCTAAGAGTATCAGCCACCTTATTACCTTTCCCTGGGGTATATTCTATACCAAAATCATAAGTAGCCAAAAACTCCAGCCACCTCTGCTGCCTCATATTCCACTCCTTCCGAGAGAATAAATATCTTAAGGACTTATGATCGGTATACAACTCAAATCTCTCCCCTAAGAGATAATGCCTCCAAATCGTCAAGGCAAAAATCACCGCAACCAACTCTAAGTCATGAGTAGGATATCTTACTTCGTGCAGTCAAAGCTGCCTAGATGCGTAGGCAATGACTTTGCCCTTCTACATCATCACTGCTCCAAATCCAGTCCCACATGCATCAGTGTATACTACCAACCCTTGGTTTCCATCTGGAACTACTAACATTGGTGCATTAGTCAACAAATGATTTAACTTAAGGAATGCTTCCTCACATTTGTCGGACCAAACAAACTTCACCTCCTTCCTGGTAAGCTTAGTCAAAGGTGCTGCTATCCGTGAGAAATCCTTGATGAATCTCTGATAGTAGCCAGCAAGCCCTAGAAAAATTCTGATCTCAGTCACCGTCTCTGGTCTCTTCCAATTGTTTACAGCTTCGATCTTATTAGGATCGACTGACAATCCTTTTTCTGAAACCACATGATCAAGAAACTTAACCTCTTTCTTCCAAAAATGACACTTGGAAAACTTCGCCTTTAGCTGATTCTACCTCAGCGTCTCAAGCAAAACTCTAAGATGATCTTCATGCTCTCTCTCATCCTTAGAGTATACAAAAATGTCATCTATAAACACCAATACGAATCTATCCAAATACTATCAGAAGACTTGGTTCATTAAATCTAGAAAGAAAGCAGGTGCATTCGCCAACCCGAATGGCATTACTAACCACTTATACGAACCATATCTAGTTCGAAATGTCGTCAAAGGAATACTGTTCTTTGCCACTCTCGACCGATGGAACCCTGTCGCCAAATCCAACTAGGAAAACATTCTGGCTCCACTTAAGTGATCAAATAGATCATCTATCCTCGGCAGAGGGTACTTATTCTTTATCGTCCTCTCCTTCAACTTACGATAGTCGATACACATCCTCAATGACCCATGTGGTTTCTTCACGAATACCGCAGCCGCTCCCTATAGCAAACTGCTTGGTCTAATAAAATTCCTTCCTTCTAGATCCACTAGCTGCACCTTCAATTCCTTCATCTCAGTCAGTGTCATCCTGCTAGGTGGTCTACTTACAGGTTCAGCTCCTAGCACAAGATCTATCCGAAACTCAACAGCTCGTTTCGGTGGTAGTCCTGTGAATGGCTAAAAGGCATCTGCAAACTCTTTTGCTACTCGAACCTGACTTAGATCTTCTCCCACTTCCATTGCACTTAACAAAGCACAACTACTACGGTCAGAATTCTCTACTGGGAATATAATTCGGTAATGACTGTCAGGGTGTCTCAAAGATATTTCCCTATTCTGGGAAAATATCCTGGCCTCATACCTTCTCAACCAATCCATACCCAAAATGATTCCGAAATCTACGAAATCGAAAACATACAGGCTGCATGCAAACATATGACCAAGCAAATCAAGTTCTAACTGGTCACATCTCATCCCCAAAGCTGCATACCCTCCTATTGGATTCACAACCCTTAAGGAAGTAACAAGGTATGTGGGTTCTAAGTATAACCTATCAACCAAACCTGAGATATAAATGAATGTGACGCACCAGTATCAAATAGTATCCTAACTGGTATACTCTTAATCAAAAATGTACCTTCCATCACGGTCTTTCCCTTATCAGCTGCAGTAGGCTTAGCTGATGATCCAACAGCAAAAACTTTCCCCTTGTCCACCCTGAATGGCTCTAGACACTGGTACTTATAATGCCCTACTTGATCACAGTTGAAGCACTTCACATTCTTCTTATCTGCAGCCTTCTTCCCCTTTCCTGACCGACATTCATTTGCATAATGAACTTTCTTGTCACATTTGTAGCATACCAAATCAGCCTTTGCTTTCTTGGCAGCATCCCCTTTCTGGACTCCTTTCTTCTTAAAGAATTTCCTCTTCTTTCCCTGAGGACTCTGGGATTCAACTGGCTTCTCTCTAGTAGAAACAACAAGCATCTCTTCATAGGGAATGACCATCTCCACCATCACATTACAAGGTTCTCAGATATGGGTCACGGTTATTCTAGAAAGCTCAGGTCTCAGTCCTCGAATGAACCTCTCATTCCTTCTGATGTTAGTGTCAACTATATCATATCCATATCGAGACAGCTCATCAAACTTTGCAGCATACTCGATTATAGACATCTCTCCTTGAACTAGATCCATGAACTTCCTCATCAATGTCGACTTAGCAACTTCAGATAGAAACTTTTGCTTAAACCTTCTTCTGAAATCAGCCCATGTTAGCTCCTCCTCCGGAACTCCGGCGGCCACACTATTCCACCAGTGAAGCACTGCCCCTTGCAACTGCCTAGAGACCAGCCTTCTCTTTTGCCCATCATCCAATCTTAGATCAGCGAAGAACCTTTCACAGTGCAATAGCCAATTCTCAACTTCAATAGCATCCACTGTTCCAACAAACGGCTTTCCAGCCAAACTGGTGTAGTCTCTGCTTAGCTTAGCATAGTTATTTCCAACTGGAGCCACAAGATTAGCTCCTCCAACATTACCAGCAACCCCAACTTCCAAAAGATTGGATAACAACTGATACACCATCCCCGCATCTACTGACGGATTTCTAGCACCTACATTGTCTTCAGTGTTTGGGTTAGCATTAGCCTGTCGACCTTGGTTCCTTCTGGTATTAGGTCGGGCATTTCCATTGGTTGTGGTGCTTCCTCCGCATAGATTTCCTCTTCCGTTTACCGCTTCCACATCTTCTTTCTCGTAAATCCGCATACAAGCCTTAGTAAGATATAGAAGAACGGTCTAAGAGAGAGGGGAACATGTACTTACACATACATACATACATACATACATACATACATATATATATATATCTATATATCAAATACAAATACGTTACTATGGTGTTAACCCAAACCCCAATCATATTTTCAAATTTATTGGATTATGTTTGAAAATCTTTTAGGTTTAACTTTCTTTTAAAGTTTCATAAACCTATGCTCCGATACCAACTTGTAACATCCTCCTACTTGGAGGCCCAAAACTAACGGCTTTGGATGCTGCAGTCATCCATAATTATTAATCCTCGGTGACCAAATATTGCGGTGTTAGATTAATTGATACACAGAAATACATGAATATGGAAAAATCTTAAACTTCAAACAAAATCACATTCCATTTAAAAATATTTCCAATTCATACGTAATCGCACAATCGCAAATCACGTTCAAAGAAAATATATTTATTACAACATACGCCAGGAGCGACATATGAGGATGCCCCTTTAGATGATCAAAGTATATACATGCAATATAACCACTTTGCAATTACAAACAACACAACGGAATCAAAAGAAAAGAGAACTCTAAATAGCTACCATGCCTCCTGCACGTCTCCGGAAGCTTATTCGTTTTAAGAGGTACCTGAAAACCTTAACTCTCAAACTACTCAAAATCAATTGAGCATCCGAGAGTTTAAGGGGAAAACATAAACTTCAAGTCAGACATAAATCCTGGTATGAATAATAATCTACCATCTCAAATCATTTACATATCTAGTGAGACCACACCGCTTAGCGGAATGGGTTTTCCCCTCACTAGTATCCTAAAACCTTTATAAAACATATACTGTGCTCCTGCATCCACAATGGTTAAAACAATTTAAAACAGTATAATATGATGATATGCAAAACAAATGAATCAATTCTGGATTACCCATCGCCATTCATTCTGATTATCTGTCTCAATTACAGTTACTAGGATTATTATTAACCTATTAGTTTTCATGGGCTGATTAACAATCGACAAAATATCTAAGGACTCCCTGTCCAATTACATAGTTTTCATGGGATCATTATGAACCTATTGGTAACTCCAGTACCTTAACTTTTATCCTAGTTTTCATGGGTTGACTAGGAACCTATTGGTGACCCCAATATCCTTCCTTCTTATCCTAGTTTTTATGGGCTGACTAGGAACCTATTGACATCTGTTAGTATCTTAATCCGAATATAGTTTTCATGGGCTAACTACAAACCTACTGACCCATGCCAGTATCAAATCATAGTTTTCATGTTCTTACTATGAACCTGTCTTTCTGACATCTTTCTTTGTGCATAGTTTTCATGGGCTGACTATGAACCTATTGGCCCCTACCAATATCTTTTCCTATACACAGTTTTCATGGGCTTACTAAGAACCTATTGGCCCTTGCCAATATCTTTCTTTTATAATTTAGCATCTTATATTCTGGTCTTCCTGATCTCCTAGATATAATTCTACTCATTCAGGAGTTAACTTAATTTATATTCACTACTATGTCAACCTAGCTTGTTCTTCTGACCTTTATCCCCAAAATGGGTCCATTATGATGTGAATATATTTATATTTGAAGAAGCAAACATAATAACATAACAATAACACTCTTTTGGGTTTAATTTAAAATATGGTTAATCCCTTTAACCTATTATTTCATCAAAGAAAGCTTCTTCCCAAAACCATTACAAAAACTCCTTTAATTTAGCCATGGGTTTCTCCTTTTAAATTAGAGTTTGGTTTATAAAACCTTTCGAAACCTTGCTTTCGACTTCATAGGATAACCCCCTTCGAAAGCATTAAAATCTATCTTCAAAATATTATGCTCCTGCCTTTTTAATACTTTAAAACCCTCCTTTTGAAACCTTTCGATTGTATTAAAGTATTTACATTTAACTTTAGAAGCATAACGTCAAAACCAATTGGAAGTACCCCTTTTGACACCATTGGAAGTAACCCTTCCGAAATCATTGAAAGTCCCCCTTTCGAAACCATTGGGTTTATACTTAAAATATTATTTGGGTCAAAGTGAATATGGGCAAAAGCATCTCTTTCGAAACCATCATTTATTATACATAAAAATATTGGGAAATATGATGGCATCGGCACCACCCTTTCAAAAGCATAAAACATCTGGGTAAAATAGTGGAAGGTTGGCTTCGAAACCCCTTTCGAAACCATTGCCTTCGAAACCTCTAACCCCTTTCGAAAGATACAGGAAGTGGCTTGTACTTATAAAACAAAGTATCTTTCGATAGCATTGATATCTTCAATACCATCGAAAGGCTAAAGAACAAACTTATGTTATGGCAACCCTTTCGAAACCTTTTAAAACCTCTTTCGAAACCATATGCTTCGACTCCTTTGAAGGCTAAAACAAAACAAAGGCAGGCGCTTTACTTTTAAAAACAAACCAAGGTAGCGACTCCTTCGGAAGCCATGCTTTTGACACCTAACCTTTCGCCTTTCTCCAATCCACTATGTACCATCTTTGTGATACCTTGTGTATTGGTTTCGGCTTAGTAACTTTCGACTTGGTTGAACGCAAAAGCTCTGTGTTGAAAGGTACCTCTAAAGAAGGCGGAACCCACTTTTCTGAGTAAACCTGGTTTAATACTACTTAAAGCACACCTTTTTCTAACTAACCTGCCATGTGTCAACACTAGATTGGTTGTCTTAACTTTTTCAAATTCTTTATCAAATAACTGCCGCTAATTTCAGATCTAAACCATGGTTAAGTTAATCAAATAAGCCATTCCATTAAGCAAAACCAATTTTGTAAAGAAGTACCTCTTCTAAAATAATTTAATTTGCATAGTAAATCGCTTTGGAAAAATCCCTTCACTTTAATCGTGATATCTAACATATCAAAATTTAAGACCCAAATTCTCAATATATTTTCCAAAATAAATTTATAAACCCACATAACCATATTTTCCTTTGAAAATTCATATCAATCTTTTCATAGCTTGTAAAATTCTCAAAATTGAAACCCAACTCCAAAATCATGTTTTATACAACATAAATTTTTTCCATGGCATTTAAACATAAACATATATCGGTTTTACCCTAAAACCGTGTAGAATTTCCTTTAAACAATCTTGTTTAAATTCAACAAATCAAAATTCAAGCATATCATCAACCAATTCATCATAAAAATGAATTTACCTTTAAATCCGAAAACATATGATTGAAACCAAAATAGAGATGGAATTATTATTCAACTTGATTTAAATAAGGAGATTGGATTGAGATTGATTTCCCTTAAGCTTGATTCACTAGCTTTAATTGAATTCCTTTTTCCCTTAATGGCCGGCCCTTCCTTAAGATTTTTGGTTTGCATTTTAAAATAACGTGAATGAGGAATCAAATGGTAGGAACGAAAATATATAAGGGTAAGGGTTATGGGTGGCAAATTTCCTAATATACCTTTATCTAATTTAATTAACCAAAAACCCATTATTAAGCCCATTTAATTATTTTATTAGGCTCGACGTTAATTAGATTTATTCAAATCTCAACCCCCTTATCACTTAACATTTACATTATTCTATTTAATTTATCTAATTAAATCTGCTGAATAATGTTATCAAAAATTAGGGGTGTTACATTAAGGAAGATGAAAAGCTTAAATGCGCGGGGATCCTGCCGCATTGAAGGTTATTCCTTCTTCGCGGTCGAGGATTGATTAGGTCAGTCTAGCAAGTAGTTTGTGGACGGTCTCACTGTTCTCATTTTCAAGGGTGCCATATCGTTTTTCTGCTGCATGAAACATGCAGCAGATAAGCAAGGGTGGTGAGCCGTAGATGATAGAGAAATGGAAGTTGGAATTGGAGGTTTGTTGGAGATTGTGGAAAGAGAAATAGAGGTTCGAGCCCTCCTTCTAGGGCCAAAGATGTTGGTGAAATATCTCGTCTTCACCACACTTAACTAGACCGTGGAGAAATCTTAGATGCCAATTTTCTTCTATGATTTTGAATCAATAGATTTAAGCTGTGTTAAATCTGCCTTAGAGAAACGACCGTCATTGGTTGCTTACATGGCCTTGTAGTCGCACTTTAACTGTTTGTTGAAATGTCGAAGTGATTTTTGTCAATAAATGGCTATCAAAATCAAATAGCAGAACAACAAAAATAAAGGACACAGTTTACGTTGTTCGTATTACAGTCAATCCAATGTCAACAGGATAATCCATTAGATATTTGTCCTTTTGAAACAAATTATAATGGCCTAATGGCATACTATATTTTTGAGTTTCCTTATATTGGAAAGAAGAAGCCGAAAAAGAAGACCCCCTTTCTTCATTCTCTAGTATTTCCTTTATAGTATGAAAAGTGCATTGTTGGTTGTTGTGATCGTCTTTGATCTTTTCTCTTTAATCTCCACCTTCAGATTTTTCCACTTGTTTCATTTACAACACTTATTCATTGTGCCTAGATTGATGATAGGTCTTTAGCTGGAAATCATGACTTTGGCGGGATCTTGGAAATTCAAAGCGGGATGCCTGAAAATTTTGGATGGGAGCCCCAAGTCTGCATGGGTCAGCCTCCTCTCTTTCAAAATGTCTAATGTCTTGAGAGGAATAGTATGTGACCGCCTTGTAGCTTCACTATGTTGTTGATTCATATGAAGAGGTGCAGTGGTGAATATTTCCTAGTGTTCATGTTGGACTGCCTTGCCGATACTTTTGCTATCTTTGCTTGACCTGATAACTTGTCGGGTCGGAATGGAGTAGCATTTTCACATTCGGCTTTAAGGGTTAACTTGGCATAAGCCTGTAACATGCCTGAGGCTATTCATGATTTTTGTCACCCTTTAAGCAAGTATGCTTCGACTGTTGATGAAGGAAAATGAAATTCACACCTGTCGTTTACCTGTAAGTTTGGTTCTGCATTGGCGTATTCCGAGTGGCCTTAGATATAGCTCCTTTAGAGTGCTTTCAATTTTATGCGGCACTGTCTAGGTTGCCCTTGGTATATGATGGAGCAGACCTATTCCTATACGCATTGACAAAATGTGAGCTTTAAAAGTTTGGTTACCTTAGTACATCTAGTACTGCTTCTTACACCTCAGTTCACTTTATGTCTTTGATTTGGGATATGGCCACTATAGCTTGCCCCTGTTTTCTGATTCGTGCAATATTTTTCGTTTGCCGTAGTCCCATAGTTGCCTGGCTTGGGTCGGGTTAGGTGTTGTGACTTTAAACCAGTTCCCTGTTCAGTGAGAACTTAATTGATTCACTTTTCTCTTCTTTTCATCTAATCTTCTTGACATGAAGGTGGCTTCCATGATCTTATGTTCTACCCTATTTTCCTTTGTTATAGTTCATGGTAAGAACGGGTGTAACCAGTACTACGTACCATCTACAAACGGATGGACATACTAAAAGGGTCAACAAGGTTCTAAAAGATTTACTAATAGGTTGAATTTTTGATTTTAGGGTATCTTGGAAAGATCATTTGCATCGAGTAGAGTTTTCATACAAGAACAACTTTTAGAGCAGTATTGGTATAAAATCATTTGACTTGTTGTATGGAAGGCTGTGTAAGTCACCCACATATTAGTTAGAAACAGGGGATAGGCTCATATTAGGGCCAAATGTGGTGAAGAAAGCTACTAAGAAAGTAGAGCTGATGTAGACTAGAATGAAGGCGGTGCAATCTAGGCAAAAAAGTTATGCAACACAATAAGTAAAGAACTAGAGTTCGTAGTAGGCTATCATGTGTTCATATAGGTTTCACTGATGCAAGGTGTGAAGCTCTTTGTTAAGGTTTGGGAAGTTCACACTCGGATATGTAGGTCCATTTCCAATTGCAGAGAAGATCGAAAAAGTAGCTTACCGAGTAGAGCCACCGAGATCTTCTATAGGATCATAATGTGTTTCATATATCACATATGAGGAAGTGTGCTAGGGATCTAGAAGTAGTTGTAAGTTCAAAAGCGGTAGAGGACTTGGTCATAGAACCGAACATGACCTATGTAAGGAAATCAGTTTAGATAGTAAACCGGGACAAGGAGCGCCTTCAAAATAAAGTAGTGAACCTAGTATGTGACCAATGAAGTGAGGACCGAGAGGATTGTACATGGAAAACGAAAGATAGTTACGCGGACTTATCCAATGTTGTTTGTTTTGGCTTAGTAGCTTTGTTTCATTTAAAACCATATACATATATGTGCATTGTGGCTGATGGTATTGTATTAGTACCAGTACATTTTGTTATGGCATATGGGTAGGGATCTCATGAAAGTATGCTAGGGTAGGCGTATGATAGAATGACAATCACTATCGTACCTTGATTGAATTTCATGCGAATTTTTTTAAGGAAAGAAGTATATAACAACCCAAAATTAATAATTAATCAAATAAAGAATTTATTATTGAGATGAGAAATAAAATAGGTATAATGAAAGAAATTAAATAAGAGAGAGAAAATGAACTAACGAGGGCGAATGTTATGAGGCCAAAACCTAAATTATTATGGGATAACAAAAATAACCCTTAGTTTATTTCTATATTTCATTCTACTCAAAAAATAAAATAATAGCTTAGAGAGCACATTAATGGTTGCGGCCTAAAAGGAGCAAATAAGAAGAAGAAAACACAAGCTAGATGGAAGTAAGAAGACTAAAAGAAGATCAATCAAAGATTTAGATGTGTAATACCAAACACTCATACCATTTTCATTGTATTTGATTTCAGTTTTTGATTATGATGGAATTCATATGATTAAATGTTTAATTGAGATAAATGATGTACCAACGAATTTTATTTCCTATACATGGGATGTTTAGATATATTTCCATACTTTAATGATTTCCAAATGTTATGATAATTTAATATAATTTTTTAATCATAAGTTTAGAAATTGATTTTAAATTATAGAATCTTCCTATATTAGAACTTATCATCACCAAAGTTAAAATTATGAAGACTGAATGCAATTGTATAAAGGAACGGAAGATATTATACAAATAAACATATCGAAATTAATGTTAAATGATTAGGGGACAAGATCTCATATAAGTGCTGAAAAGATGAATAATGGATACTGACCCTAACAGAAAGTGGAGTCTGGTCATATCAGATGGTGACATGCGTAAAGGTTGGTAATAGACATGTTGGACTTTGTTTGATACAGAGCTGAGTTAGGGGCCAAACGTTAGAAAAATAAACTAAGTACCCAAGGCCAAAGGTAGCGAATTGCTATAGGAGCTTATTGACTTTCAATGAGGGCCAATACTGCATGGAGTGGTACTATGCTAATAGACGAAACGTTAGCAAAAGCCTGAAGTCAAAAGTCAAAAGAGACAGTAGGGAACTATGTCGAAGTCGTTATGTCGTTTGAACTAAAACTGTAGCTAGATATATTGTGCTAAGGCTGACTAATGGTAGGATGTATTGCGCTACAATATGAGTGAGGCAAAATGCATCATAATCAAATGAGGGTAGGTTGAACTGCGTCAAAATGACCAAAACCTAAAATATAATAATTAGGTAAAGCTTAGGGAGCTTAAGATGACTAAGTAAAAGAAGAATCTACATAAGAACGTAGATTTGGTAGGGCTATTGATGTTGAGTGGGGATGCTCACTTGAATGCATACCTTGGGAAGGCGAGGGTAGACATTTTACTTCTGAAGGGATATGGGACATTTGGGTAGGTTGTATGCTTTTAAAACTACATATGGTTGATTCTATGTAGTATAAATTATAGAAAGACAAAACTGCATATGGCTGAGTCTTTGCACTATAAACTAAAGAAAGATGAAAACAATATGTGGCTAATTCTTTAAGGTATGCATAAAAGAAAGATGAAACTGCATGTAGATGATTCCTTGAAGTGTAAACTAAAGAATGACAAAACTACATGTGGCTGATACTTTGCAGTATAAACTAAAGGAAAATATGAAACCGCATTTTGTTGATTCTTTGTAGTATAATGAAAAATGAACTACTTAGGTTGTACTTTATAGTTCAAATTAAGATGAAACAAAACTATGCCAGGGGTGCATTTTTGGGTAATGAGTTTCGATTGTCGAACTGCCCCAGGGGTTGCGTTTCGAGGTAACGAGTTTCGAATGTCGAATTACGTAAGGATGAACTGCAAATTTCAGAAGCAAGGAATACGAAGGGTGTGCATGACAACCGAACCAGTAGGAGAAATACCTTTGGTAATTAGGTTATCATACCCAATTTTAAAAGGAGGGTTCGGTCAGGGGTTGGCAAAGACCAGATTCATATAGAGGTTTTAGGGATAGCTTAAATTTGACCTATGTATTGCAAATGTTGCATTTATGTTTATGTTAGTAAGGAGAAGACCCATTCCATATATGGCGGAGTTGTCTCATTATATATCATGCTTTGAGTAAGGTATTATTCATACTAGGATTTATATCTGATCCGTGTTTTTATTATTGGTTTTCTCATAAACTCATGGACATTCATTTGAGTAGATTGAGTTTATAGGTATAGAGAAGTTATCTTAGGAGCCAAAGGATGAAGACTAATGACGAAACAAGAGGCTTTGTTAGCAAATAAGGAATGTTTATTTTCGCTGTTTAAAGAGTTCGTGATGGCATCATCATATGTCAACTTGACATTCTATTATGTTATTTTTTACTGTAATTAGCCCCTATGTTTGGGTTAATTTCAAAAAACTGCATGTAATGAATATTAAGACAATAAATATGCAATGTAAATATTTTAGCTGCTCTGTTTACTTATACTATATATATATAGCTATGTGTAAGTATGTATAAATATATAAACAAACTCACTTTTGTTGCTTGAAAATAATTCTGGTGATGATTGCAGCATCATTGGCATCAATTTTTGGGTCTCAAAGTGGGGGATGTTATAGAATTCGTCTTCTTAGTTATATGAGATCACTATCATAGTCAACTCAAAGTCAAAATCTCTAGTCAGAGAGAATAGTTAATAATCAATGTTATTATTGAACCAAGGACCTTGGTTTTCGACTAACCAAGTTAAATATGGATGATATTAGAATTTTGGCTAATACAAAATTCCATTTATCCTAAAGTGATATAGTTTCGATGAAGAGAAAGTGTATAAATTATTGTTACTAAAGGTATTGCTTAAAAAAATGTGAAATTGGATTTTACTAAAAAGATCTGTAAGCGATGAATCGACCAAATGTCACACCAGCCAAAGCAACATCTGAATGTTAACATTTGAATTATTCAAAATAAATCAATGACTGTATTCACAACTCTAATTCTCATGACCATATTTGTGAAGTCATCGGGAAACCACATGATTTGATTAATATATAAAAAATGTATAAATTAATTAAATTATTCAATATTTGTGAAATACTAGTTATTATTAATTTATTTTATGTTTTTTGTACTGTTAGTAATTATTTGAATGCATATATAAAAGTTATATTTGCATGTACTGATATACGATATTGGTAAACTTTTAAATGAGGTTTAAATGAAAAATAATTACTTGAAGAGTTTTGGAAACTTTGTGCAACACCCCTAATTTTTGATAACATTATTCAAGAGATTTAATTAGATAAATTAAATAGAATAATGTAAATGTTAAGTGATAAGGGGATTGAGACTTGAATTAATTTAATTAAGACCGAGCCTAATATAATAATTAATGGGCTAAAAAATAGTTTTTGGTTAATTAAATTACATAAGGGTATATTAGGAAATTTGCCGCCCAATGACCCATACCCTTATATATTTTCATTCCTACCAAATTCACTACCCATTCATGTCATTTTAAAATGCAAAATCAAAAGCATAAGGAAGGTCGGCCATTAAGAGAAGAAGAGGAATTCAAATTAAAAGCTAGAGAATCAAGCTTAGGGGAAATCAATCTTAATCCAATCTCCTTATCTAGATCAGGTGAATAATAATTCCATCTCTATTTTGTTTTGAATCATATATTTTCGGATTTAAAGGTAAATTTGTTTTTATGATATATTGGATGATGATATGCTTGATTTATAATTTATATGGTTTAAACAAGATTGTTTAAAAGAGGGTAAGCACGGTTTTAGGGTAAAACCGAGAATTAATAATGTTTAAATACCATGGGAAAATTTTATGTTATGAGAAACATGATTTGGAGTTGGGTTTCAATTTTGATAATTTTCCAAGCTATGGAAAGATTATTATGAATTTTCAAAGGAAAATATGGTAATTTGGGTTAATAAATTTATTTAGGAAAATATATGGTGAATTTGGGTCCGGAATTTTGATATTTTAAATAACATGATTAAAGTGAATTTCTGGAATTTTTGGGGATTTTTCCAAAGTGATTTGCTATGCAAAATTAAATTATTTTAGAAGAGGGACTTCTTTGTAAAATTGGTTTTGCTTAATGGAAGGGCTTAATTGATTAACCAAACCATGGTTTAGATCTAAAATTAACGGTACTTACTTTTGTAAAGAATTTGAAAAAGTTAAGGCAACCAATCTGGTGTTGACACATGGCAGGTTAGTTAATTAGAGAAAAGATTACTTTATAAAGAACTAAACTAGGTTTGCTCAGAAAGTTGGTTCCGCCTACTTTGGAAAGCACCTTTCGACACAGAAGCTTCCGCCTTCATCTTAGTCGAAACCAACTATGCTGAAACCAATACACAATGTATCACAAAGATGGTACGTAGTGGATTGGAGAAAAGCGAAATGTATGGTGTCGAAAGCATTGCTTCCGAAGGAGTCGAAACCTAGGTTTGTTTTTAAAAGAAAGAGCCCGCCTCTGTTTTGTTTTAGCCTTCGACAAAGTCGAAGCATATGAGATTTTTAAAAGGTTTCGAAAGGGTTGCTATTAACATAAGATTGCTTTCGACTGGGTTTGTAACAACCCTGTTGTTAATTATTTGATTTATTAAATTTAGTTATGAATAATTAATCTTTAATTGCAATTTGTGAAATTTAATTGCGAAAATTAAATTTAGTGTTGAGAATAATTGATTAGATTTATTAACAAATGAGTTTCATTTCTTAATTAGGATTTCAATTTAAAATTTTGAAATATTACTAAATGAATTATTTAATTTTGGTAGTTAGAGTAAAATGTCGATATTGTGATTCATTGTTAAAATATGGATTTTTAATTTGAGATTTGGTTAATATAAAAATTAAGAAATCAATTTTTATTTTGGTTTAGTGTAATATAGTGTTAAAAGAAGTAATATAACATAATAGGATTAGTAATACTTTCATTTAGGAATTTAATTTGCAACACTTCTTGTTGGATTCTTACCATACCCTATTTGGCCCAAGTAGAACTAGTGTAAGTAGAGAATAAAACATACATATATCTCCTTCTCTAATTCTTCTTCTATCAGAAACCAGAAAACTAAATTCTTAAACAAAAATAAAAACCCTAGTTCATAATTTTCAAATTCAAGGCTCAAATCAAAGGGACGTTTTCCAATAATGAAGAGTAAGTGTTTTAAACCCTATCTCTATCCTTTAGAACTCTAAAAGAATGATTTTGATCCCTTTTTTGATCAAATTGCTTGCTGTTCAAATTTTTTTCTTGAGGTTTTAGGTGATTTTGGAGAAGCTAGGAAGTTAGCAAGGCTTAAAAGAGGATTTAGCAAGCTATATGAAAATAATAGGTGAGTTAATCACTCACACTACTTATAACGACCCAGAATTTTGGTTATTTGAAATCGGAATATTTAATTGATTTGAAATATTTAAAAAGTTAATTTTTAACTTGAATTTCAAATATAATTATTTATTGGATAATTTAATAATTGGAATTTACTCAAATAATTGAATCTTGAGTTTTTAAGCTTGTTAAAAATAATTTAAAGGATTATTAAATTTATATTAGTAAGAATGAAGATAATAAATTTTTTAAATTGGATTTAAAAGTGATTTGTTCAATTTTAAAAAATATCTCATTTGAATTGATGAGTAAAAATAGCCTTCTAGGGCATAGTCTCGTATTTCGACGAAACCAATTCCATTGGATCCATAATAGTTTATTATCATCGGATTTCAAATTTCGTAATATTTGGAGTTATCGTTTGGTCGTACGGGATATAAACGCGTTGAATTTAATATCGAAAATTCAATATAATAATTGGGTTCAAAAAGCTATCTTCTCCATACGATCGAATTAGGACTTGAAACTTTTTCCATTACGTTCGAAATAGGGGTATAACATTATAAACGCCTAGCGCCATGCCTCGATAGGAGTTCAGAATTTTATGCTAGTTAAAACAAGACATTTGAAATTAAATAACATTTTAAATTTTTGTTTTGGTCAAATCATAGCTGTATTCTATTCATTCACATGATCGTGCTTTTCCTTCTTCATCACGCAACCCTCTTCTATTTCAAAACATCACGAATGTAACGACTGCGATTTTTCGTCGCTCGAAAATCGACTTTAATACGTCCACTGTATCAACTGCCGAGCAATCGAATGCCGGAAAACCAAATTGTTATGGAGAAAAAGAAGAGGTAGAAGAAAACAGAAGAAAAAGAAAGAAGAAACAATAGAACAATATCAGAATCTCACATTCGCAGTGGAACAACATATAATAGATAAATGAATAATCTTTAAATCAAAGAACTATATCATTTTATATATTACATCATCATCAGAGTTTACACAACAATATACAACACACTGGACAGTTATACAAACTTGTCCTCATACAGAATACACAGCGGAATAAATAATATCATATACAAGTGGTACGTCTCGCCATCCAGCTCGCCACTGAGCTCCACAACATCTCCTGAATCCAGAATGACCTAATAACCTAACTCTAGACTGTCCGTGTGGAAAATGATGGGCACCCAGAGTTTAGGAAGGAAACAATAAACTCCGAGTCAGTCATGGTGACTGGTGTGAGAACTAAAACAGTTTATCTTTAGAAACAAACAACAATAGAATTTTAACATTGAAACCCGCAATGCTTTTGGAAAATGAAACTACCATAAGACCTCCCGCCACACACACAATGCAAACGCAGAATTGGAGGTGATTTCTTCTTAAGATAGTCAAATATGCTTACTACGCAAATCATTGGATTTATTATTATTAGTGCATAGTGCAGAAAACATTTCGAAAGTATAATATTAATCTTAGCCAACATAGACATTCCGAACTATGCCTACTATAGCTACCATCTAAACAGTGGGGCGCCACCATAAGTAAATGGCAGGTTCTACAACTAAAACCGTACAAGGTTCGTATTGTTTTTTTTGGATTTTCCAACAAATGGTCAGGCTAAGGAACTTCCTATGCCACGAAAGAAAACGCCTCTGGCTGGACGCTCCGAGAGACAAACTGCTCTCTGCCAACAAGGCCGGGTTACCCCTGTAACTAGGTATCTCACGAATATGCCATCCCCCGGTCCTTTGGGACCTTTATCCGAGCGCTCGGTAACATCATCACACATAATAAATCAGCTGTGTCCACATGAGTAAGTATCTGGGCTCCATACCATGATACCATCCCTTTCCAGAAGGAAATGACATACCCTAAAGGGCGCGACCCTCATAACCTTACCGCAACATTCCTATTTCGACCATTTCCGGGTTGTTGAGGCCCTGATGAAGTCTCGTCCACAAAGCTAAGCTTTTTCACAAAGCTATGCTTTGATCACAAATGATCAATAAATGATCATCACACAGCAACACTCAGCATGCCACACATTACCAAATTGGGAATATATCGCTGATAAATTTCAACTACATAACCTCTGAGCTCGTACGTCTCAGAGAAGGGTGTTAAGCTAAGAGAATAAATTCTCCGCCACCAACAGAAATGTATTTGAAAGAAATCAGCTTTATATCTCAAAACGTAATGTCAGACATGTAACCATACAAGTCTGTTCCGGGTTCGAACAGAACCGAAGGCACTTCCAAAGAAGCCCTTGCAAATCTGGATATTCACAATCCCGATAAAACTTCCCATCACAAAGGAAATCTCTATACCGTAGCTAACGGTGCAGAGACAATCGATAGGTCATCCTATCGTTTTCACAAATACCCGGTCTTCACCACCGGTCTTCAATACGATCCATATCGTCGTATCACTAATTCGGAATGGGTTATACGACACAAAGGTCCTTTCCCGGACAACCCGAATAGTGAGCGCAAATATTCAAAACATATGGATAAAGGATTTCAATTAAGTCACAACTTATTACCCAAATCCTTTCTTTCAAATGGTTTAACAAATTACCATTTTAAATCTTTAAACAAAAAGATTTATTTCACAAAGTTTCATTTACAGATTTCCAAATCAATTTCCATTTCAATTTGAATTAACCCATTAAATCTTTAAATCAAGATTTAATCTATAGTTTTCAAAACTATTCACAATTCAAGTCTTTTATAATATAAAAGATACACCTTTTGAAATACACTTTTATTTCAAAATAAAGTTTAATTATCGTCACAAAGGTTAATTCATAGTTTTCCAAACTATTTACAATTCCATTTCAACTTGAATTGTTTCAATACAAAATTGGAGTCTTTTCACTTTATAAAAGCTATTATTATTTGAAAACAGATAGTTTTTATTTTTGGGAAAAACTGGTTACATTTACACAGGTTAAAGCCATTCAAGTATAAAACTTGAATATAAATTTAAATTTCCAAAACCATAATTTTAAATGGTTAAAAACCCATATAAACATCCTTTATAATTTATACAATCTTTTAAACCAAAATTCCCAATTCATTGAATTCAATTTCAAAATATTGAATTCAAATTTAAATCAAATGATTTAAATTCCAATTCTATTAAGTTATTTAAAAATAACTTTTATTTTTGAAACTCATTTCAAAAACTTCCAATTTAAATTCCAAAACTATTTTGGATTCAAAAACTCAATTTTTCCAAAATTGAGAAAAATCTATGACTTAATCGATTTCCACGTGAAATCCACATTTGTGTGTGTATTGTGTAGTCCAAGGGTTTAACACAATAGTGCAACAACATTCAATCATCACAGATCAAATATAACAATATAATTGATAAGCGGTATAAACTATAACGCTTATCTTCATTCACAGATCACAGATATATCTATCACAGATAAATAGATCACAAATCACACACAAATCAGAATATATCACAAAGTATCACACATCAAAGATGTCAAACAATTCAATATCCAATAAAATCCAAACATCCATAGATAGGATTAATTCGATTATCTGATTAATTTAAATCAAATAAATTTCCAAACATTTCCAAAGGATTTATTTTCAATCACAAGAAAATCAATTACTAAGTGGATTTCTAAATTTATTTCCTTTTCAAAATAAATTCCTTTTTAAGAAGATAAATTCCTTAAATTTCCAAACTATTTTCAAATCCAAATTTTAAATAAATTCTCAACTTCTAAACAATATTTTCGAAATCCATTTATTAAGCCTTTTTCCCAAATTTGAAATTAAATTCAATACGGCTCAAAAATAAGACTTTTATCCTTTAAAACTCCTTTTAAATTAATCCAATTATCAAAATAACCTTTTCAAAATAAATTCCTTTTTAAGAAGATAAATTCCTTAAATTTCCAAACTATTTTCAAATCCAAATTTTAAATAAATTCTCAACTTCTAAACAATATTTTTGAAATCCATTTATTAAGCCTTTTTCCCAAATTTGAAATTAAATTCAATACGGCTCAAAAATAAGACTTTTATCCTTTAAAACTCCTTTTAAATTAATCCAATTATCAAAATAACCTTTTCAAAATAAATTCCTTTTTAAGAAGATAAATTCCTTAAATTTCCAAACTATTTTCAAATCCAAATTTTAAATAAATTCTCAACTTCTAAACAATATTTTCGAAATCCATTTATTAAGCCTTTTTCCCAAATTTGAAATTAAATTCAATACGGCTCAAAAATAAGACTTTTATCCTTTAAAACTCCTTTTAAATTAATCCAATTATCAGAATAAATTTTTCGATAAATTTTCAACTTATATCTTCAAAAATTCAATTTATAAATATTTCTGGTATCCATCGATACCAAAAATATATACGGCTAAATTACAGCCTTTTACAATCCCAGTTTCACAATTATAATCATACAACGATTATAATTAAACAACACACAACATATGAAATAAATTCAAATGTTTGAGGAATCCAGTTGGATCCCTCCAACCTGTTTCCCTGCATCCACAGATGTTAGCACAATACCAATTTCACTTCACAGTGAAATCATCGCGGTATATGGGATTTATAAATACTATCCGCTATTATGCGGCGCAATAGGGTCTTATCCGCTATACAATGCGGGAAATCAACTCCAATATATACATATTCCAATATATATATATATATTGCCATATACATATATAATACCAATTCCACTTCAATGTGAAATTATCGCGGTATATGTTTTTAATAAATAACCTCCGCTTAATAACGGCGTATAATGTCTATTTATCACAATAAATAGCAATCATCATTCAATCCACACAATCAACAATTTTAAATCTAACTATTTAAAATTTAAATCGAAACAAAACATTCGATTGAGTGAGGAGTTATCACCTTGATTTCAATTCCGTTCCAGCTTTTTATTTCGAATAAAATTAAACAGACGTTTAATTTTACCCAAAATTTTCACTAACTCCAATTGCTTCCAATCTAGCTCCATTGCGTAGTGCTCGATAATACGATTCCAACGCAACTAGTTTCGTGCGTTTTCGACCTTGTAGCAAAAAGTTATGGCGTTTTAAAGTTTGAACGATTTTTTATATAATATAAATATACAATGTTATTTCAAATTTTTTAACCTAAAACACATCTGGGCCGTTGATTTTTTTCAAGTGCAGATCTGGCCGCACGCGCAAGCTTCTCCCTCAACATCAAATTCACGTTAACTATCGTGAGGAAGAAACCCATAGCCGCCGAAGTTCACGCGAATTATGCTCCCACTCTCTGATGCTAGAAGACGATCGAAGAGTGCCACTTCGAAGGCCTACTCAAGAGCCACCATTGGCTGGAATAGCTTGCAACTCGGCCTCCCCTATCACCTCGATTTGCATGAAAAATGCAGCCCCTTCTTGCTTGATTTCCCGTTGATTCGTTGCTCCATTTTCGATCATCTCCATATGGATGGAAAGCTCTCGACCTCCTCTACAAGTTTGTAGTTGACAACTTTTGCTAATTCCTTACGGATTGAGAGAGATTAAGAGAAGAAAATCGTGAATTTTTGGCCTTTGAAATGAAGGTGGCGGCTGGAGGAAATGAATTAGGGTTTTGGCCTGAAACGCGCGTATATATATACGTATAATCTATTATTTTAATATTAAATTCAATTTTTAACGAGCATTTACAAACGAACTCCAAATCTGACGTGCCGCCTGGCGTTCATAAGGTTTACCCCGCGTTTCGAACACAATGGAACGTGTTTCGGGAGCTAATTCGATCAGATGTGAGAGTTACGGAATTAAACAATCGATTTTAAATTAAACTGATTTAAACCGATTTCGATACGTTTTGGCTTGCCCCGGACAAACGGTACATCCGATTGACACGAAATTTGAAACCATACAATAATATCACATTACGGATCCGATGAAATAGGTTTCGTCGAAATCCGAGACTTTTTGAAAAATGACTATTTTAACTCTCCAAATTAATATTAAAACAATTTCGATGCGTTTCGAGCTGCCACGGTCACACGACAACTCCGATTGCTATGAAAATTGAAATCCGATAATATTAAACTATTACGGATCCAATGGAACTAGTTTCGTCCAATTCTGAGACTGTCCCAAAAATGGCTAATTTCACTAGTCGATTAAATATTAAAATATTCAATTTTCACAGATTAACTCTAAATTCAATTTTTAAAAGTTCTATAACATCACTATAACTTCAACATGATTTAATATAACTTTATAAATCATTTTCAATCACATTTAATTCAGATTTCAATTATTTCTGGAATTTCAAACATTAATTTATCGATTTAATTATCCAATTAAATCCAGTTATTCGAATTTTAAATTATTCAACTTATTTAATTCCACTTGTTAATATTTAAAATCAATTAAATATTCGAATTTCAAATGTCAGAAATTTTGGGTCGTTACATCACGCCACAGTTACAGTGAAGCAGAACAAAGAAAGCTTTGGTTTCAAAATTTAAATTCAAATTCTACACTTTATTAAAAATCACGAAACTCATTTTAAAATTCGTGTTTGAGCATGATCTTTGGCCTGGGGTACTTGTTGAGGGTTGCGGCACCTGTTCGTGGTGATTGGCAGTGATAGTCGAAGGTTTTGGAGAAGCAAGGGTTTTGGTGTGGGGTTCTAGGAGGGGATTTAAGTGATTTGATGGGTGCTGGAGTATTTTTCTTGAGTGGCCGAAGAGTTTGGTGGTGGTGGAGCAGCGTGCGATGCTAGGTGGTTGGTCGCGACCTACAGGTTGTTGTGATGTAGATTTTGGGTCGCTTTTCGCTTCGTACGGCTGGAGGTAGCGAGGTGGTGGGGCGATGGAAGGAGGAAGCCAAGGTGAGTCGATCGGCGATGATAGCTTGGGTGTTGGCGGCCGATTTAGATGTGTCGCATACACAGGGGGGCGTGCACAGTAGGTTACAAGAGTAAGAAAAAGAAACAAAAGCTGTAAACTGAAAGATGAAACAGAGGAAAGTGGAAGAAAGGTTGAGCGGGTGAGTAGAGTGGGCCGGGCCTCTTTTACATTTGGGTATGGGTTTAAAAAAATAAATGAAAATAAAAGTTATATTAGTAATTAATTTAATTATATTGTATCGACGAACTAAAAATTTAATCACTCTCACATACGAGGTCCGATTGGGACAAGACATTTTGCATTGCGATTGTGATGACGAGAGCTTCGTAATGAAACTGGTTTGGATGAATTTGGAGATAGTGGAAATTTGGGCTAAAATCGGACGTTGTTCGTTTTTAGTTCCAAACAGAATGCCTCGGCAACAACAGAAAATAAATGTGAGTAAATCTCACTCATTTGGATGATTGGCATTAATTTTAAATAGTTAAAATTAATTATTGATTGATTGGTTGAATTGATAAATTATTATCAGTTTAATGTGATATAATATATAGTAGTATATATATTAGTAGTTGGATTGATATTCCCGCATATTTTTAGCGGATGAGACCCTATGTGCCTCGCATAACAGCGGATGACCCTACGCGATATCCTCCTCGGATTGGGATTTGTATTTTTATGTAGTATTAACATCTGTGGATGCAGGGAAACAGGTTGGAGGGATCCAACAGGATTCCTCAAAAATGTTGAATTAAATTTCATATATATATATATATTGATATACGATCTGTTTGAATAATCTGTGGTAGATTATAGTGTGATTTGAATTTATTGGATGTTGCGGTAGTTTTGGCCTAAATTTTAGTATTTTTAAATGCCAATAATATATGTTTTGAATTTGGAATGAAAATAAAAATAAATTTGGAAGTGAAATATTTATGGTGAATTTTGGATTAGTTAAAAGAAATGAATTTGGATAAAATAAATAGTTTGACTTTAGATTGTACTTAACTATTGCAGGATCTTGTAATAGAGATTTTGAAAATATTGTATATAAAGGATTTTAAATAATAATTCTTAAGTGATTCTTGTTTAAGATAAAAGGGTTTTAAAATCAAGTTATAAATAGATTGGGAAAAGAAGTGCATTTGGAAATAAATGTGAAATTGAATATACCGGATCTTAAATAAGATTTCCTAATTACAGATAGAAATATAATCGAGATTGGGTTGGGTTTGGAATATAGTTTGGATTTATTTGAGAAATTGATTTATAAATGGAATTTAATTTATAAATCAAATTATAATGGATTTAAGTGATGTGAAACGGTTATAAACTAGAATTGAAATAGTGAGATTTATAAACAGTGTTTATAAATAAAGAGAAGTGATTATCGGTTGATAAATTGAAGTTACAAATTCACGGTGAGGATTTATAATGAGATGGGTAAATCGGTTTAAAAATGGATGATAGATTTACTTCTAGATATGTGAAAAGGGGATTTAGGAAATTGGGACGTAAATCATATTAGTGATAAATCGAGAAGGATTTATAAATATTAGACTGGCTATATTGGAATTGAAAACTATATTTTATCGAGAAGTTAAGTTTGATTTAAAAAGAGGATTTTAAATTATTAAACTAGGTAATTTAAAAGTGTTTAAAAATATTTCAGAAATTTAGTTATTAAAATATTTTTAAATTGTCAAAACGAATCATGTTTTATAAATAAGTCTTGTAAATCGATTAGAATTTTATTAATAAATCAAAATTAATTATTGTTTCAAAGTTATGTAATTATTTTAAATTGTTTAAAGTATATTTAATTATTAATTAAGTTAGTTTATAATGAGTTGATATTAAGTTAATTTTTATTTAAAAATTAATCAGTATTATCATTTTAAAGGATAAATTATTCAATATTAATATTATTTTATATATTAACTTTTATAAAAGAGCTGTGCAGCGGTCGGAAGGTGCTATACTGTACGTATAAACTCGTTTCGTTCTTCTAGGACGATGATAAGGAAATCTGTTCACTAACGGTTAGGTGGCGATCTCCGATCTTATTTTCGTTTTTTTATTTCCTAAAGAACCGGGGTTTAGTTTACCGGAAATATCAAACGTTGTTTCGAAGAGACCAGAATCAGATAAGTTATCCAAAAACCACTTCGATCCAACAAATACGTTTTCGAAGTGAAGACAAGAGCATGGAATCGAAGATGGAGCAGTGAAGTGCAAAGGCTAATCGCTACTAATCCTGAGGATGATTCCAAAATGGATGTAGTAGGAATAGTACCATCGGTTTCATTCAGACCCAGAACGGACTTGTATGGATGAATGCTATCAGTACATTGTTATTGGAGGACAATGAGCATTCCAAGTATAAATTCCTTAAAAGGTAATCGTAGCCTCTAGCCTCATCAACTGAGAACGATTGAAAATCAGGGGAGATGCAGCAAGGCTAAGTTGGTCACACCCAATTAGGGTATGTTTATCACCTTTCTAGATACCCTCAAATATTATTACTACGGTGGGCGGAAGAACTCGGTAAGGGTGGGAACACCCGAGGTGATAGCATATTCGGTACTATCCAGGTTAGGGGTAGTCCGGTCTTGTGTTGCAGGGAATCTCGGCGTGGTCCTGGGTACATTTTTGTAGATGTGTACTGTGATAGGTGGTACCCTAGTGCCTAGTCACTCGTATGGAATCCATTTTCCAATACGTGCCTTTACGGTTTTGGTCGTAGAGCCTAGTATGCTGGAATTTAATTAATGTAACAATTTCGGCTATTTGAATAAGTATTTGTACTTAGACACTATTATAATATCAGATGATTTTGATATAAAATGTTTTGGTTATTGTAAGGTAAAAACCCATCGTGTTTATATGTGACATGGTCTTACGATATACCTTTGTTTTTCAAAGGATTTTTATAACTTTAATAATTCAAATTGAGTGTGTTTTTCTCACGCTGGTTTTCCAGACTGACTCGGGTGTTATTTTATTATAATGCTCGGGTCAGACAGAGTATTACAGATACATGATAGGATGCTATAGAGCTCAGGAGACGAGCTGGATGACGAAGACGTATTTCACGTATTTGATATTATTCCGCTGTGTAATGTAGGCTATATATTCTACACTTGTGAGGACAAGTTATTATAACTGTCCAGTATTCAGTTATTGATGTGTTGTACTCTGATGATGTAATGTGTAAATAACAGTTGTAGTTCTTTTTGTATGAAAACATGTTATTATCTATTATATATTGTTCCGCTGCGATTTTGAGATTCTGTGTTGTTGTTCTGTTTCTTCTTCTACCTCTTTCTTCATTTCCTCTGACGATCCGGTATTTCCGACACTCGATTGCTCGGCATGCTATACAGTGAGCGTATTGATGTCGATTTTCGAAGGTCGAAAATCACGATCGTGACACTACTACCTCTAATCTATAAGAATAATTGTTAGTTGCTATTTGAATTGAATTGGATGGTTTGTTGATTGAATAGCTTTCAAATTGATTGTGAATTGGTAGCTTGAATTTGATGATTTTTGATTGTTTGCTGAAAATAAATTGTGAAATCGCTGCTGTAAAATAACGATATGTTGGTGTGAAATGATCCGAATTGGTTCAATCATTTTGTGGTAGAAAGATATTTAAATAAGCTATAAGTTCTCTTTTGATCATTTTTTGAAATACTGTGTTTAAAAGGGTATGAATTAAGTTTGAAACTGATATTATAGCACAACCATATCCAATTTTCTGAGTTGATACCCGACGGTAAAATGACCATAACTTTATAGCCATAAACACAAATTATGTAAAATATTTTTTGGTAGAAAGCTGAGGCATTAAGGAACAACTTTCAGGTTTTATGTTTTTGAAAATTATGTGATTTAAAGGGTTGAAATTGGGTTTGAAACTGATATACAGGCTCTGCTCTGTCAATTTTCTGAGTTGAAACTTAAAACTGAAATCGCCATAACTTTTTAACCGTAAATTTAAATTGTACAAAACTTTATCTGGTAGTAACCTGAGTCTTTAAAGAACAACTTTCATGTTGTAAGTTTTCGAAAATTCTGATGAAAAATGGGTTGAAATGGTGATTCAAAACTGAAAATCTATTGTGACCTATGATTTGTTGCTATGTTTGTGATGTTGTTAAAATGTACTTTGAATGTTCTATCATGATCGTTTTGATATATATATATATATATATATATATATATATATATATATATATATATATTTCCATTGGTTTGTTAAGTTATAAACTGTGTTTAGAGATGATATGAAAATCAAACCTTATGGAACTATTGGTCGTTACAATCTTGTGATATGTAATAGTGAATTTCTTGTGCTTTATGGACTTTAAATCATTTTTGATTCAAAGCTTTGGAAATTTATAAATTTAAATCTACCTGTTTTGCGAATGTATATAAGTACATTTATTGGCATACAAATAATTTCACAAAGAGACTTGATTTAAGTTCTAAATATCAAACATGTTTTCTAAAGTAGTCTAATTGCTTTTATAAATGATTTTATGGATTTGAAATTTCAAATTTTGGAAATATAATTGTACGAGGTTTTAACTAATGATTAGAATACTAAATTGATTTTGAAAATGGATTTATGGATTCACAAATAAATGAATACTTTTATAATGGCTTTTGAAATATGGTGTGTAAACATTATAACCTTGTGGAATTTAAAGAATCAATGTGATTTTGGAACATGGAAAATTTTGTCTTGTAAAATAAATACTCTTGGAACAATTTGGAATAACGGAATATTTTGACAAGTGACAAATTAAATAAATGTTTTGAGAACCTTAATTCTATAATTTGGGAAGTACTAATAATCGACTTAGTGTCATCAATTGGTTTAAATGCTTTCGAATAAGACTTCGTCGAATATGGTATAACTCATTGAATAGAATGTTTGAGTGGAACTTACTACCCATTAACGAATACTTGAATTTCGCCGGGTAGTATGGGATGCCTTGGTTAAATTCATGTTATTGCTATTATGAAGTATTTTACACTTTAGAGTTGTACTCTCTTCTGGTGTGCGACAAGTGGTTACTAGATACTTAAGAGAATGTAGCTCAGGTTTTCCAGTGGTATTCGTAATAAGTGATATTTACTAGCTTTTAGTAAATACTTGGATTTCACAATACGGTATGAGACGTATTGTTTAAATTCTAGTGATTACTAAAGGTGATAGTATTTGGTACTTTAGAGTTTACTCTCTTTTGGTGTGCGGCAAGTGGCTGCTAGATCCTTAAGAAGTTTATTCCTGGATTTCTTTTCGAACATTATAATATTAGATAAATGTAGATTTATCGAGTCATGATTTCTACGATCACCTTGATCGGTGTGGACTATCCTTGAGATCATTCTTTGATTATGTGTTCCCGGTCTGAGTACGATCCTTGATATCGGATCGGTTCGAGTGATACCAATTTGTTTGTTTGTTTGCCATGAGTTTTTAGTACAATTATTGTGATTGTTTTGGTCGATCATTACGATCGGTTTGGATTAAGATCTCTTTGATTCTGGATATTTGATTCTGTGACTATTCTGTGTTCATGAAATAAATATATATTCTTCTGTCTTGTCTTCATGAAGTAAACATATATTCTTGTGTCGTGTGTTCGTGAAATAAATATATGTCCTTGTGTCTTGTGATGTATGTTAAGTTAATTCTGTTATTTTGTGTTTAGTGACTAGTTCATGTTTGAGACTTAAACTTATAACCTTGTTCTGAGTTAATCATTGATATTTGCGTGCTTAGAGATATTGTGTTTTGTTCTGTGAATTCAGTGTTTAGTGACTAATTTGTGTTCGTGACTTAAATGTATAACCATGTGCCTTGTGATGAACTCTTAAGTTAAATTAATTCCCGTGGCTCGTTATATCATGGACATCTGTATTTACTTATGTGTTGTTTGTTCTTGTGTTATATCTTGTTCTCACCCTATTGGATATTTAGAGATAGTCTAACTCAGGTGTTATTTTGCTCAGGTCAGGCCGAGACTTTTCAGGTTACAAGACAGGTTTACCTTTGAAAGGTTATGCTAGCAAGGAGATAAACATTTGGAGTTTTAGTTTATCCCATTTAGGAATTTGGACCTTGTATATAAAATGTATAATTGAGAATAGAGAATTGTTAAACTTGTATAACAATCATGTTTAGTATTTCATTTTGTAAACTCAAAATTTGTATATGTGTAAGTTGAGATTTATTCCGCTGTGATCTGTGAATGTTATTTATATGATATATTGTTCTGATTTTGAGAAACCAGTGTGTCTATTACTTTGTATTAATACTGTACATGTCAAATTTCAGTTTAAATATTAAGTGAAAAGGTATAAATGACGTGTCAGTGTTAGTATAAAGATATATTCACATTCGATCGCCTTTAACAAACCATATTAATCGGATTAGTAGATGACATTACTTGTAATATTTTTTGCTAAACTGGGCATCGCGGTGGGGTCGTTACAGTTTTGTATCAAAGCCGTGTCAGAACATTATAACATATAATATTACGGGTCCGAGACTTAGATGACCTAGAGTTTTATCCCCTGGGGTGTGTGGTAGATAGTTATATTTATTATCTAATTAGGGATAGGAATATTAAATGATTATCGAGATAATCAATTGGGGCATAAATTGATTTAAAAATTTTAAGTTGATAAATTGGAATTTGTGACACTAAAACCTTTAGTGAATAATGAGAAAAATCTTTTAGAGTTGAGAAAATTTTGGAATTAAATTTGAATGAATTAAACTAAAGTGAACTATTTTCTTTTAATAGAAAATTTAGGAAATTTGAGTAAATAAGTATAATATTTAAATGATCTAAGAATAATCAAAGTTGTGCAATGAAATTTCAGACAATGAATTGTTCCGCTGTAATTGATTATGTATGTTTTGGCTGATTGGCTGATTGGTTGCTAGGAATTAATTGCTTGGTTGCATTTATTTAAAGATGGATGCAAGGATGTTAGTGATAATAAAATAAATGCTTCTAAACTTAAGATTATCTATTGTGTTGACTTATTCGAACGTTGTTTAAGGATTCTGATCGATATGTGGGATGCCATGTTATCGATAGGAGTTCTGAAATATCGAACGTGACATTTTGACATAAGTTATAATTAAAACTTGGAAATTTAAGTACAAATTTCTTTCGTTATGGAATATCATAAATTTTTAATATCTCATATATGATAGGAGTTTGATATTAAATACTAATATGAATTTTTGAGATAGGTGCATGTATCTGAAGTTAAATAGATATCGTTTAAAAGATTATAAATTGCTTGCTTAAGGAATATTAGCGGACTCGCTAATATTTCAAATATAAGGTACTTATCTCGGATTACATATTGCATTTTTGTGTTTTTCCCTACGGGATGCCTCATCCTTGAGATGAGATGTATATTATGTAATTATATACCTATCGTAAAATTTTGAAACGCTAGCCGCGCAAAAGAGATGCTGGCGAAATTTTCCATAAAATTGAGGCGTTAGAATAGTTTCGAGAATTTTGAGTAATTTTGATAACTAAAAATTTGAGTTTAGTGTTATAATTTGGAGTGGTATTAATTGAATGTTTTGGAAATGAAATTAGAAACCAGTTAGCAAAATAATTGTTTCAAGTGAAATTTATATTATGGATTTCTTTTATTAAGGAAATTGCGGGGACGCAATTTCTTTGAGCGGGGAAGTCTGTAACAACCCTATTGTTAATTATTTAATTAATTAAATTTAATTATGAATAATTTATTTTTAATTGCAATTTGTGAAATTTAGTTGTAAAAGTTAAATTTAATATTTAGAATAGTTGATTAGATTTATTAAGAAATGAGTTTCATTTCTTAATTAGGATTTCAATTAAAACTTTTGAAGTATTACTAAATGAATTATTTAATTTTGGTAGTTAGAGTAAAATGTCTATATTTTTATTCATTGTTAAAATGTGGATTTTAAATTTGAGATTTGGTTTATATAAAATTGAGAAATCAATTTTTATTTTGGTTTAATGTAATATAGTGTTAAAAGAAGTAATACAACATAATAGGATTAGTAACACTTTCATTCAGGAATTTAATTTGCAACACTTCTTATTGGAATCTTACCCTACCCTATTTGGCCCAAGTAGAACTAGTGTAAGTAGAGAATAAAACATACGTATATCTTCTTCTCTAATTCTTCTTCTATCAGAAACCAGAAAACCAAATTCTCAAACAAAAATAAAAACCCTAGTTCATAATTTCCAAATTCAAGGCTCAAATCAAAGTGATTTTGTCCAATAATGAAGAGTAAGTGTTTTAAACCCTATCTCTATCCTTTATAACTCTAAAAGAATGATTTTGATCCTTTTTTTGATCAATTGCTTGATGTTCAAATTTTGTTCTTGAGTTTTTTAGGTTATTTTGGAGAAGCTAGGAAGTTAGCAATGCTTAAAAGAGGATTTAGCAAGCTATAGGAAAATAATAGGTGAGTTAATCACTCACACTACTACCTATAATCTATGAGAATAACTGTTAGTTGATTTGCTTCTTGGTTGGGCTTGACTTTTGTTGTTTTCATTGCTTTACCTGTTTTCTTTTCTTTCAATAATGTATCTTTTATTGTGTTGCAATAAAACTGGTACGAGCCCAGTTATCCCCGCTGGCTTTGCCAAAATAACTGTTAGTTGATATTTGAATTGAATTGGATGGTTTGTGGATTGAATTACTTTCAGATTGATTATGAATTGGTTGCTTGAATTTGATGATTTGTTATTGTTTGTTGAAAATAAATTGTGAAAATTGCTGTTGTAAAACATCGATATCTTGGTGTGAAATGATCCGAATTTGTTCAATCATTTTGTGGTAGAAAGATATTTAAATAAGATATAAGTTCACTTTGATCATTTTTCTAAATATTGTGTTTAAAAGGGACTAAATTAAGTTTGAAACTGATGTTATAGCACAGCCATATCCAATTTTCTGAGTTGATAACTGACGGTATAATGGCCATAACTTTTTAGCCGTAAACCCAAATTATGTAAACTTTATTCTGATAGAAATTTGAGACATTAAGAAACAACTTTCATGTTGTATGTTTTTGAAAATTCTATGATTTAAAGGGTCAAAATTGTGTTCGAAATTGATATACATGCTCTGCTCTGTCGATTTTCTGAGTTGAAACCTAAAACTAAAATCGTCATAACTTTTTAACCGTAAATCCAAATTGTACAAAACTTTTTCTGGTGGAAATCTAAGACTTTAAAGAACAACTTTCATGTTGTAAGTTTTCGAAAATTCTGAGGAAAAATGGGTCGAAATGGTGTTTCAAAACTGAAAATCTATTGTGACCTTTGATTTGGTGCTATGTTTGTGATGTTATTTAAACGTGCTTTGAATGTTCTATCGTGATCGTTTTGATATATATTTTTTCATTGGTTTGTTAAGTTATAAATTGTGTTTAGAGATGATATGAAAATCAAACCTTATGGAACTATTGGTCTTTACAATCTTGTGATATGTAATAGTGAATTTCTCGTGCTTTATGGACTTTGAATCATTTTTGATTCAAAGCTTTGGAAAATTCATAAATTTAAATCTACCTATTTTGCGAATGTATATAAGTGCTTTGTTTGGTATACAAATAATTTTGCAAAGAGGGTTTATTTAAGTTCTAAATATCAAACACGTTTTCAAAAGTAGTCTAATTACTTTTATAAATGATTTTATGGATTTGAAATTTCAAAATTTTGAAATATAATTGTACGAGGTTTTAACTAATTATTAGAATACTAAATTGGTTTTGAAATTGGATTTATGGATTCGCCAATAAATGAATACTTTTATAAGTGGCTTTTGAAATATGGTGTGTAAACATTATAACCTTATGGAATTTAAAGAATCAATGTGATTTTGGAACATTGAATCTTTTTTTGTCAAATAAATACTCTTGGAACAATTTGGAATAACGGAATTTTTTGATAAGTGACAAATTAAATAAATGTTTTGAGAACCTTAATTCTGTAATTTGGGAAGTACTAATAATCGACTTAGTGTCATCGATTGGTTTAAATGCTTTCGAATAAGACTTCGTCGAATATGCTATAACTCATTGAATATAATGTTTGAGTGGAACTTATTAGCCCATTAGCGAATACTCAAATTTCACCGGGTAGTATGGGATGCCTTGGTTAAATTTGTGTGATTGCTATTAGGATGTCTTTTACACTTTAGAGTTGTATTTTCTTCTGGTGTGCGACAAGTGGTTGCTAGATCCTTAAGAGAACATAGTTCAAGTTTTCCAGTGGTATCCGTAATAAGTAATATTTACTAGTTTTTAGAAAATACTTAAATTTCACCATACGGTATGGGACGTATTGGTTAAATTCTAGTGATTACTGAAGGTGATAGTATTTGGCACTTTAGAGTTTACTCTCTTTTGGTATACGGCAAGTGGCTGCTAGATTCTTAAGAAGTTTATTCCTGGATTTCTTTTCGAACATAATAATATTAAATAAATGTGGATTATCCTTGAGATGGTTTCTACGATCACCCTGATCGGTATGGACTATCCTTAAGATCATTCTATGATTCTATGTTCCTGGTCTGAGTATGATCCTTGGTATCGGATCGGTTCGAGTAATACCAATTTGTTTGTTTGTTTGCCATGGGTTTTGAGTACAATCATTGTGATAGTTTTGGACGATCATTAAGATCGGTTTGGATTAAGATCTCTTGGATTCTGGATATTTGGATTCTATGACTATTCTGTGTTAATCAAATAAACATATATTCTTATGTCTTGTGTTCGTGAAATAAACATATATTCTTGTGTCGTGTGTTCGTGAAATAAGTATATGTTCTTGTGTCTTGTGATGGATGTTAAGTTAATTCTGTTATTTTGTGTTTAGTGGCTAGTTCATGTTTGAGAATTAAACTTATAACCTTATTCCGAGTTAATCATTGATATTTGCATGCTTAGAGATATTGTGTTTTGTTCTGTGAATTCAGTGTTCAGTGACTAATATATGTTCGTGACATAAATGTATAACCATGTACCTTGTGATGAACTCTAAGTTAAATTAATTTCCGTGACTCGTTATATCCTGGACATCTGTATTTACTTATGTGTTGTTTGTTCTTGTGTTATATCTTGTTCTCACCCTATTGGATATTTAGAGATAGTCTGACCCGGGTGTTATTTTGCTCGGGTCAAGCCAAGACTTTTCAGGTTATAGGACAGGTTGACCTTTGAATGGTTATGCTTGCAAGGAGATAAACATTTGGACTTTTAGTTTATCCCATTTAGAAATTTGGACCTTGTATATAAAATGTAAAATTGAGAATAGATAGTTTTAAACTTGTATAACGATCGAGTTTAGTATTTATTTCTGTAAACTTAAAATTTGTATATGTGTAAGTTAAGATTTATTCCGCTGTGATCTGTGACTGTTATTTATGTGATATATTGTTCTGATTTAGGGAAATTGGTGTGTCTATTACTTTGTATTAATACTGTACACGTCAAATTTCAGTTCAAATATTAAGTGAAAATGTATAAATGACGTGTCGGTGTTAGTATGAAGATATATTCACATTCGATCGCCCTTAACAAGTCGTATTCTCCAGATTAGTATATAACATTACTTGTAATGTTCTTTGCTAAACTGGGAATCGCAGTGGGGTCGTTACAGGGTCCCTTTACTTATGAAAGAATGTTTTGAAAGAAGGAGTTCCGACCTAGTTGAAACCTTACTACCGTTTTATAACCTTTCAATAATGTTGAACATATCAATGCCGTCGAAGGGTACTTTATTTTATAAGCTTAAGCCACTTCCTGTAGCTTTCGAAAGGGGTAGGGTTTTCGAAGGTATTGGTTTCGAAAGGGGTTCCGACGCCAACCATCTAATATTTTACCCATGTGTTAAATGCTTTCGAAAGAGATAGTGCCGACGCCATCAAGTTTTCCCTAATATTTTTATATGATAAAGGATGGTTTCGAAAGAGTTTCTTTCGCCTATATTCACTTTGCCCCAAATAATGTTTTAAGTATAGACCCAAATAATGTTTTAAGTATAAACCCAATGCTTTCGAAAGCGGGAGTTTCAATTGATTTCGAAAGGGTTACTTCCAATGGTGTCGAAATGGGTACTTTCAACTGGTTTCGAAGCTATGCTTCTATAGTTAAATGCTAATACTTTAATAGAATCGAAAGGGGTTGAAAGGAAGATTTTAAAGTATTAAAGGCATGAGCCTAATGTTTTGAAGATAGAATTTAATGCTTTCAAAGGAGGTCATCTTATGAAGTCAAAAGCTAGGTTCGAAGGTGTTGAAAGGTTTTATAACCCAAACTCTATTTTTTTTTAAAAGGAAAAACCCATGGCTAAAATTAAAGGAGTTTTGCAATGGTTTTGAGAAGAAGTTTTCTTTGATAAAATAATAGGTTAAGGGTATTAACCATGCTTTATATTAAACCCACATGAGTGGTATTGTTGTATTATTATGATTGCTTCTTAAGTATATTCACTTTATAATGGACCCATAGCTGTATTTTGGGGATAAAGGGTAGAAGAACCATCTAGGTTAACCCAGTAGTGAATATAAATTGATTAAACTCCTGAATGAGTAGAATTGCATCCAGGATGTCCGGAAGACCAGAATATAGGATGCTAAATTATAAAAGAAAGATATTGGTAGGGGCCAATAGGTTCTCAATAAGTCCATGAAAACTGTGCATAGGAAAAGCTATTGGCAGGGGCCAATAGGTTCATAGTTAGCCAATGAAAACCATATATAAATGAAGATGTCGGAAAAACAGGTTCATAGTAAGCCCATGAAAACTATGATTTGATACTGGCAGGGGCCAGTAGGTTAGTAGTTAGCCCATGAAAACTATATCCGGATTAAGATATTGACAGATGTCAATAGGTTCCTAGTTAGCCTATGAAAACTAGGATAAGAAGAAAGGATATTTGAGTCACCAATAGGTTCCTAGTCAACCCATGAAAACAAGGATAGGAGTAAGATATTGGAGTTACCAATAGGTTCTTAGTAATCCCATGAAAACTATGTAATTGGACAGGGAGTCCTTTAATGTTTAACCGGTTATTAGTCAGCCCATGAAAACTAATAGGTTAACAGTAATCCTAGAAACTATAATTGAGATAGATAGTCTAAAAATGAATGGGGATGGGCAATCCAAAATTGATTCATTTGTTTTGCATGCCATCATATTATACCGTTTTGAATTGTTTTAACCATTGTGGATGCAGGAGCACAGTATATGGTTTTATAAAGGTTTTAAGATACTAGTGAGGGGAAAACCCATTCTGCTAAGCGGCGTGGTCCCACTAGATATCTAAATGATTTGAGATGGTAGATTATTATTCATACCAGGCTTTATGTCTGACTCGAAGTTTATGTTTTCCCCTTAAACTGTGGGGTACTCAATTGATTTTGAGTAGTTTGAGAGTTGAGGTTTTCAGGTACATCTTAAGACGAATAAACTTCTGGAGACGTGCATGAGGCATGATAGCTATTTAGAGTTCTCTTTTATTTTGATTCTGTTGTGTTGTTTGTAATGGTAAAGTTGTTATATTGCCTATATATACTCTGATCATCCAAGGGGGCATCTTCATATGTCGCTCTTGGGTGTATGTTGTAATAAATATATTTTCTCAAAACGTGGTTTGTGAGTTTGGGATTATGTAATGAATTCGAAATATTTTGAAATGATATATGATATTGTTTGAAGTTTAAAATTTTCCATATTCATGTGTTTCTGTGTATCAATGAATCTAACTTCGCCGTATTTGGTCGCCAAGGATTAATAACTTTGGACGACTGCAGCATCCGTAGCCATTAGTTTTAGGCTTCCAAGTCGGGGGATGTTACATTTTGCACCATAAAAGGAACTATAGGTCGGTTATACAAAGGGAGAGAAATGGGTGAATTAATTGAAAATTAAGGAGGAATCTATTAGAGAAGTTTTAATTAACAGAATAGGAAAGGTTCCAATCTCCAAATTATAACAAATTCCCTGATTTAATTTCCTTTGTTATTTTCTCCTCTTTTCTTTTATCCATGGCCTCAATTTTTATCTTCCACCTATAAATAAAATAATCTACAGAAATTAAATAAAATTAGTAGCTATGTTGTTCATTTGACTCTCGCAAAGATTGGGTGTTGATTTCAGAGATCTAAGGAGAGTTCACATATCAAGGTGTTACTAATTAGCTAGATCTATAAGGTATATTTCTTTTTCATATTTATATATTTTAGTTTTGTCAATTTATAATGTGTATGTGTGTGTGTCTATATATATCATTGCCCCACCATGATATATATTATCATCATAATCAGTACAATTATTTAGATCATGTGATTTGGTTTAATTCGGTTGTTTAAAACCGAAAATGTATATATATGTGTAAAATTATGATTTCAACCATAAACAAGTTTTAATATATATGTAATGATTTTCTAAGGTAATATATAATTTCAATGAGTTAAATAATTTTAGTTTTGAATCAATTTTGAAATATGAAATACGTTAACATCTTGTTCGAAACTTAGTGTAAATGTTTCGATTTGATTATTCCTTTGATTATCTCTTATAAATTGAGTTAAATTTGGATGATAAAATTGTATATTACATACATACATAGATACATACATACATACATACATATGTATGTGTATGTGTGTATAATTGCTATATATACATTTATTAAAGGGACAGTTTGGCACAGGTCCCTAATAAGTTTCAAAATACACAAAAACCCCAGTAAAATAAAGTTTGTAAATTAGGTCCCTAGAATTAAGTTACTGAATAATGACATACACTTATGCAATTATTTAGTGAATAATTGAAGACATTTATGCAATTATATCAAAAAATTGCGGAAAATTCCGCAATTATTCATCCAAAAAATTGCGGAAATTTACGCAATTTTTTCAAAAAATTGCGGAAAATTCCGCAATTATTCACCCAAAAATTGCGGAAATTTACGCAATTTTTTCAAAAAGTTGCGGAAAATTCCGCAATTATTCACCAAAAAAATTGCATAACTATATGCAATTACTTAGTAACTTAATTCTAGGGACCTAATTTACACAATTTTTTTTACTGGGGTTTTTGTGTATTTTGAAACTTACTAGGGACTTGAGCCTAATATTCACTTTATTAAAAGTACTAAGAAATATATCGATCTTACGTTTATATTTGGTAAGAAGAGTGATACTTAATTTAAGTAGAGCACTCGTTTTGGCGTCTCAAAGGATCAAACCCAAGACCTTGAACCAATATCTAGAGATCTTACATTGAGCTAGTGGTGCTTGGCATGAATCTTACATTTATATTAATTTTTTTTAATATGTATGTGTATATATATACATATACGTTGAATTAATTAAAATTATTTTCAGCTTTGTAATTACACACGCACATGCACGTGCGCTCGCGCACACACACATATATTGATACACATACAAAAATTTAATATTAGTACTTAATTCATTAACGATATTTTACATTAATAAAATGTAATCTAGATCTAGATTTCAAATATATTATGCCAAATCAAATTTAGTTTTAGTTTAACATCAAATTTAGATTTTGAAGTTTTAATTTGTTAATTTATGTTAGATTTGGTAAAATCAATCTTTGTTATTAATATTCAAATTTAATAGTATATTGTAACCAGACATACATCTTACATTAATCATTAAATTGAGTATATTAATATATATATATATATATATATTGCAAATATATACATGGTATATGTAAATCCTAATACATACACATGTATATATTGACAAAATAGTTATTTTGTTGTTATACGCATGTATATATTAACTAATATATATACAGGGTAGAACCAATTAATGATGTCACATTTATCTCTTTTTTTATCTTGATGTGATTATATCCAAATCTATTTTTATTCCTATCTTTAACTCCAAACAATTATATTCACTATATGTCTCACATGTTTATCATACCATTTAAAAATACAAATATATTTCATACATTCATACTTATTTAAATATCATACTTAAGTCACATAGATTTAATTAATTAAAAATAAAGACAATGTTAATAAAATATGATTTTATTAAGAACAACTAGATCATATTTGGTATTAAACATTAGACTTTATAGGTCCGCCAAGATCTAATTAAGGATTTTTTAAATCTGCCCTTTTCAACCATTGCAAAACTAACCGGGTTCCTACACATTTTTCTTTCATAATAATAGTTTTGAAATTAAATACACTTGACCTTTAAAATATTTGCCTATGGTTGAAAACTAGTACTTTACATATAAATATACTTTTAACATTCTTTTTCCTTTGAAATATTTGGAATTTGTCATGGAAAATACTTGGGTTTGTAGTTTCAAAATAAATACTTGGAAAATAAATGCATTTTGGCTTTTGAACTAATTATAGTTGAAAGAACATATAATATAAAGTATTTCATTTGAATAATCTTAGTAATAATGGTAGTTATACTTGATAAATACTTGTACTACTAAAAGGATTTTGAGTGGCTTTATAATAATGATAATAATTGAAATAGTGAAAATCTTTATGAAATACCTCCATCGTTCTAGAATAATTGAAATAATTTGTATATCGAAAACTCTTTCGAATGACTTTGTATTACAAAAATAATTAAATTGTACATTGCATATGAAAGGTATCTTGTATAACTTAAAAATGATTGATTTCTTTTAGGAGCCTTGTTTGATGTGTATCATGCTTTGAATACTTGAATGATATGATGTTTTTTCCATTTCTTCAATATTTGATTGACTGTAGAGATTCGTGGGCCATGTTACTTTTGACTATTTATTTAATGTAGGAATATTCAATTTGTATTCTCGAGAGGTTCCTAGCAACCGATGATATTAGCCCGAAGGGTGGACATGGTTACTGGCAAGGAAGGGGCAGTTATGAGCATTGGTATCTTAAACCCATGTCGGTATTAACAATTATGAGCATTAACTATCATTACATTTTTAAACAAGATTAATGCATAGGATTATGTAAATGAATTTTTAGAATATTTTATTATTATGGAAGCACGTCAAGCTATGGCGGAATTAACCATCGATAACATATAACATATTGTAGGCATGTAGCAAAATAATAAAATTCTTTATTTATCACGCTACTTCAGCATTAAAAAATAATTTCTTTTAAGGATTATATATATCTGGTGGGGACCACATATTAATTCCTTTTTCTTTGAGAATATTTGAAAATATTTATGGGTGAAGAACATTGAACATTCCCCAAACATTTAAACCTCAGTACAAAGAGTGAACAATATAATGGGACATAAGTATCCCTCGGGTATAAAATTACACTAAAAGAGTCAATGATCACAATATATGCCATCCTGGTAGAAGGAGAATTTGTAGAAGACCAATAGTATACCAGATGATCCATATAAATCAACAAAAAATTCATAAGAAGTCCATACGTGATAATACCAAAATATCGATAGGAAAAAGTCGAAGATAAGAAAACCATGTAGAAGATCGGTTTATCCATAGAAGGTCAGGAAATACCAAAGTCTCGAAAATACTATAGGAGAGATAATATCAAAGAAAAAATGTCCCTATAGAAATCTAGAATTCCAATACATGAAATAGAGTACTAATGGCCAAGATGAATAATAATACTCGAGATTGATAACCTTTGAGAATTTTGGTAGATATATCCTAAATATCAATAATATATATGTTATAAGAAATCTAAACACCGAAGGTGTAACACCCTACTATTTTTAAGCCTAAAATTAGTATTAAATGTCATCTACATTTGTGCACTAACATAAGATGTTAAAAACATCAGTCATTTGGTTGAATAAATTAAAATGAGTTTCTACTTACATTTAATTCTATCCTATAGTAGAATTAAGCAATAACATGTCACTTCAACAAATAAATAACATGAGCTAATGTTACAAACCTGTAACAACCCGGGATTTGCATTACCAATTAATAAATAAAAGTTAGGATTTTTATTTATTTTAATGAAGCATAAAAGGATTTGGAATAACAAAATTTATTTGAAAAAGGCTATTTTAATTAAATGGGAAATATGGGATTTTAAAATGAGGATAAAATATTATTTTTGGAAAGTTAAATATTTTAAGAGAGGTTTTAAAACGGGTTTGGGTAAGAGAAAAAAATAAGTTTTATAAACATATATGAACACTTAGACTAATTTTTGGAAAAAACATGTAAATAACTCTCTTCTTATTGGGTTACTAAACCTAGCCCAATAACCCACCCTAAACCTCCTCTATAAATTATCTCAAACTCTCCTAACCTCATTCATTCATCCCTAATCAAAACCCTAATCATTTCCTAAAGCTTTCATACCAAAAATGGCCTCTATCTTCATCTCCTTCTAGTTTTTGCTTGTGCAAGTCATTCTATGCAAAGGTAATGCAAATACCCACCTCAAATCCATTTTTATATCTCTCTAATTTCTGAAATTTAATTGGTAACACATGTTTTATGTGTTTTTTTGATCTTATAGCCTCCTAATCATCTTTTGCTAATTTGGGTTGATGCTATAGTAGTCTTTGTTGCTTTCTAGAGAGGTATATTGCTAAAAACCTCTTCTAATATGTGTTTAATCATCTTTTGATTTCAGTAATCATTTAGTAACACATGTTTTATTATATAACATGTGAATCATAGCTCTTTGATCCTCTTTGCTTTCATTTTGGGTGTGCACACAAGTTGCTTGTTATATTGGTTGAGGTAAAATTGCTAGCTAAATCTTTTTTTTACTTGATGCTTCTATAATTTTCGTTTTTGAATTGTAGCTAAAACGAAATCAGGCATAACTTCTTCATTTCTCATCCGTTTTTGGTCAAGTTTATTTTGCTGCAAACTAGATTCAATAAGGAACACTTTTTGTTCAGTGAGTTTTCTGTAATTTTGCCATTTAGATGACCTGAAATTCGTTCAAAGACAGAAGACCTATTCTGTCTTTAACAAGTTATCTTGAGTTTCAATCTGATATTGTTTTGCATGGATCTCTCTCGTTTATGATCCGAATTAGATAATTTTGGATGTTCCGGAAAGGTTAAAACATATGCTACAATTTTTGTTTAGTGAGTTTTCTGTAATTTTACAATTTAGATGACCTGAAATGCATTCAAAGACAGAAGACCAATTCTGTCTTTAACAAGTTATCTTGAGTTTCAATCTAATATTGTTTTGCATGTATCTCTCTCGTTTTTGATCCGAATTAAATAATTTTGGATGTTCCGGAAAGCATAAAACATAAGCTACAATTTTTGTTCAGTGAGTTTTCTGTAATTTTTCCATTTAGATGACCTGAAATGCATTCAAAGACAGAAGACCAATTCTGTCTTTAACAAGTTATCTTGAGTTTCAATCTGATATTGTTTTGCATGTATCTCTCTCGTTTTTGATCCAAATTAGATAATTTTGGATTTTATGGAAAGCTTAAAACATATTCTACAATTTTTGTTCAGTGAGTTTTCCATAATTTTGAGACTAACTAGGTCAAAAATTGATTTTTCTACTATCTTCCCGAGAGCGATACACATATTAGCTCTTTGGATGAAACTGAAACTATTTTGGTCATAACTTTTGAGCCGCTAGTCGGAATTTGACGATTTTGGTCTCGCTGGAAAGATGGAGTTATGAAATCCATATCTAGAAAGTTTGGTCATCATCTGAGTTCATTAGACCCTTCGAATTTCCTGTCAGAGTTGAACCTAGATCGCTGTGCAAAACAGTGCATTTTATGTTTCCGTGTCCGACTTGGGAACATCGCTACGCCTTCGTTTCAAGTCGGAATCGAGTAATTCTTTTTGCATTCTGAAGTAGGAATGTCGGTCTACGTTCCTACGAATTTTCATGCCATTCGGATTCAGTCTGCTGGTCCGAATAATTTTCCGAACTTGGGTTCGCGTCAGTTTTGGACTATTTTCCAACACTTAGAATATTTTCAGTGATTTTCTGGTTTTATCGATTTCTTTGAGATTTGTCTCTGGATTTTGTACACGGGCCTTATAAAAACGTTTTAAAAGGATTTTTCGCTCCGAAATGGCTTTCGAAATTATTATATAATATTATTTTTAATTAGTAAACTATTTACTCCATAATAGGAGAGTTTTCATAAGCCGTTTTAAAGTGTTCTCAAAATCAATTATAAATCCGTTTCGAACCATTATTTTCTATAATAAAAATCTCACACTCACTTTTTAGCACGTTGAGCGAAGTGGAAATGTGCTTAAACGGTTAGGAAATCTCCGGCCTATGGAACCGTGTGTATTTTCTTTCCGGTTAATCCCCGACCTATTCGATTGATCGTTTTGACCTTTGGGTCTAGTTTACCGATGATACGATGTGGACTTTTTATTGTTTGGAGTGTGAGCTTGCTATTGGTTAGTAAATCGTTTAGTGCGAACGTGGGGTATGAGACTCATTGTTAACACTTTACGGGTTCCTCTCCAAGAAGTTAGTGACACATTAGCCTCTGGGCAGCCAGTACTGGACCTTTGGGTCACCACGCCTCTGGGCAACCGTCTCTGGACACCTGTTCTATGGAGCAGTTTCTTTTTCGGCATGTGCCTCTGGGCCTTTATCCTTCTGGGAAGGATCTCGCCGTCTCGCGCGTTCCGCATCTGTGCGAGTGATCGATCACAACTCTACAGTACTTGGCAATAACGACTCTGGTCGGTGCACGTGCTATACTTGTATTATCTGATGATTTTTATATCCATTCGAGTACCGCCATTCGGTGTTGGTTCTATGGAACCATACGATGTAAGTGCGATTACCATGTGGATTCACGGTGTCTCTAGGCACTGCTTTTCAGTGTTTGATTTCATTGACTTTTCAGTATATCCCCATTGCTCTTTGGAGCATCGATCTTTGCTTGGGCATTGATTACAGACTCTGGTCACACATCGGATTATTGCCTATGGGCAACTTTATATAGCTTTGGCTACACCGATGATATGAGGCGATTTTATTTATTCAACACTTTGGTGCTGATATTCTCTTTGGAGATTTTTACTGTTGATTGATGATTAGGGACCGTCATTATATTCATGTGGTCCAAAATACTCTTCTCTTAGGAAAAGTACTGTTTTATTTATGTACCGCATTATTATATATCTCAGTTATTACTGATTGTTTAGCTAGCCCGACCCGAGTGTTTTTCGCTCGGGTCAGACCGAGTTGTTTCAGGTTAGGTCTCTGGACTTAGCTTCTGTGCTTCCGCTTTGGACTTCTCTGCTATGCTTTTGAGATATCTTATCTTAGTGTCCGCCTTACGTTATTATTCAGACTTTGATATGTACATATTTTTGACTCACATGTGTGAGCAGTGGCTTTGTACCCACTTATGATATTTGGATCTATATTGACGATGTATTGTCCTGGGATTTTATATCTGTTATGTGATTCTGTTCTGTGATGTTTTATCATTTTATTACTATGCTTATTCTGATAGATCTTTAGCCATTGTAATTTCGTTATAAATATTTATTGAATATGTCGAACCACTTGAAAAAAATAGATACCCCCCTTTTGACGTATTCAGTAGATAGTTATAGCTTGATTACAAATGGTCGCTTCCACTGTACTCTATTCTCCGCTTTAACAGACGGTATTACACCCGTAATACTCTTTGTTACAGTGGGTCTCAGAGTGGGGCGTTACAGCTTGGTATCAGTGCCAAGGATCAGAATTAAGCATAACAAACACAGAACATGCACGTAGTACAATACGTTATAATACGATCCAAATTAAACATATCCACCTTTAGATAAATATGTTAGGAATATGTGTAGTAATCTATTATATTCCGTAATATTCCTTAATGAATTATCTATCTTTAAATCGTGCTTAACTAAATCTACCGATCATATGTTCGAGAGTGTCCCAAACCTCTCTATTGCACCTTCTACAAGAAGGAGGGACACATGATCTCCGCTTGTCCTATTGCTCCAGCTAGTGCCAAGCTTGGCCGGCTTAATGCTGCCAAGGCTCCTACCACTTCTGCTCAGCCTAAAGGTACACATCCTTCCGTTCTTGAAGGCTCTATTTTATTTCATGGTAGATCTATTAGAGTTATTTTTGATACGGGTGCCTCTCACTCATTCGTATCAAAGGAACTAGTTGATACTTTATCTTTGGATGTTACTTGTTTGGTTTCTTCACTAAGGATCGTGAATCCCGTCGGCGGATCCACGATCCTTAGCTTGCTTTGTGAGGATATAGATATCGATCTTTGTGGATTTTATTTCCATGCGAATCTGCACGTTATGGAGTATTTGGGCTTTGATATGATTCTTGGCATGGATTGGCTCGTTCTGCACGACGCCAAAATTATTTGTTCGGAGCGGATATTATTCATTCATCACCGTGACTCGTCCTCTCCGTTAGCTATTGTTCTTCAAGATGTTGGGCTTTCTAATGTTACTTTATTCTCTCTCGATTCACGAGATGAGGATTTGAACTTATCTCATATTCCTGTTGTTCGGGATTTCCCCAACGTATTCGAGCCAGTATCCGGACTGCTGCCAAAGTGAGCTATTGAGTTCCGCATCGATCTCATTCCAGGCTCTCATCCAGTTGGGCGTCCTCCTACGAGAATGTCTACTAAGGAGAATGAGGAACTCAGGAAGCAGTTAGTTGAGCTTGAAGCGAAGCAGTTCATTCGTTCCAGTTCTTCGCCATGGGGTGCTGCTGTGGTCTTCGTTAAGAAGGCTGATGGCTCTCTTAGGCTTTGCATTGACTATCGCAAGCTCAATGAGCTAACCATCAGAAATCGCTACCCACTTCCTCGGATAGACGACATGTTTGACCAACTGAGCGGTGCGAAGGTCTTCTCTCAGCTTGACCTTGCCACCGGATTCCATCAGCTACGAGTCGCGGAAGACAACATTCCTCTTACAGCATTTCGCACTCGTTATGGTTCTTTTGAGTGGTTGGTCATGCCGTTCGGCTTGACGAACGCTCCGGCTTTCTTCGTCGATCTCATGAATCGAGTATTCCGGGAATACATCGATAGATTCATTCTGGTTTTCATCGACGATATTCTTGTTTATTCTAGATCCGAGGAAGAGCATGCTCATCATTTGCGGATCGTCTTGGATACTCTTCGTCAGCATCAGCTTAAGGCCAAGCTCTCCAAGTGCCATTTTTGGGAGAGCAAGGTCAAGTTCTTGGGCCATATTGTATCATCTGAGGGTATTTCTGGCGATCCTGCCAAGATCGAAGCTATTCAGAATTGGAAGCAGCCCGAGAACGTTCATGATATTCGTAGCTTCCTTGGGCTGGCGGGTTATTACCGTCGGTTTATCAAGGATTTCTCTCGAGTTGCACTTCCCCTTACGATGCTGACTCGTAAGGGTGTTTGCTTTATTTGGTCCGATAAGTGTGAAGCTTCCTTTCAGCGAGTGAAGGAACTTCTCACTCATGCTCCTATTCTAGTGGTTCCAGAGAGTAACCATGATCTTGTTGTTTACACCGATTCTTGTGGTAGCGGGCTAGGTGCTGTGCTTATGTAGAAGGATCGGGTAGTTGCTTATGCTTCCAAGCAACTATGTCCGAATGAGGTTCGCTATCCTACTCATGGTCTTGAGTTAGCAGCTATCGTCTTTGCCTTGAAGACTTGGCGTCACTTTCTATTAGGCGAACGCTTCATTCTGTACACCGATCACGAGTCGCTGAAGTATTTATTCAGTCAGAAGGATCTTAATATGAGGCAGCAGCGATGGCTTGAGTTTCTCGCCTCATATGACTTAGACATTCAGTATACCCCTGGCAAGGGTAATCGTGTGGCTGATGCACTCAGTCGCAAACACTCGGCAGTAGTTTCTATGATGATAGCCGAGTGGGATATTCTTGAGACTCTTTCTATGTGTGATATTCGAAATCGAGCTCCGTCTTCTGATCCACAGATCTTGCTATTCAGCTTGGAAGCTCGACCTATTCTATTGGATCGCATTGCCCATGCTCAGCGGTAGGATCCAGACTTGTTGCGATATATTCATCTCCTTGAGTCGGGATCCAGTGATGAGACATTATCGGATTATTCTATTGATTCTCATCGGTGTCTTCGCAGGAAGAACCGTATTTTGATACCATCTGATTTATCACTTAGGCGCGACATTCTAGACGAGTGTTATCGCACTAAGTACACTATACATCCCGGGTCGAGTAAGATGTATGCCGACATGTGTCGCCTATTTTATTGGGAGGGCATGAAGAGTGATGTTGCAAGTTATGTAAGCCATTGCATGACTTGTCAACAGATCAAAGCTGAGCATCAGCGTCCATCTGGTCTTCTTCAGCCGCTAGAGATTCCATTATGGAAATGGGACCAGATATCCATGGATTTTATTGACGGTCTGCCTCGATCGAGGTCATGCCATACTTCTATTTGGGTCATCGTCGATTGCTTGACTAAATCAGCTCATTTCATTCCTATTAAGTCCACTCGGACTGCTCCTCAGCTTGCTAAGCTATATGTGAAGGAAGTCGTTCAACTTCATGGCATTCCTAGCTCTATCATCTGTGATCGAGACACTATCTTTACTAGTCACTTCTGGAAGTGCCTACAGTCAGCTTTGGGCTCAAAGCTGAATCTCTCGACTGCTTATCATCCTCAGACCGACGGTCAGACGGAGAGGGTGAATCGTGTTTTAGAGGATCTTTTGCGCTGTTGTATTCTGGATTTCGGAGGTAGTTGGGAGGATCACTTACCGCTTGTAGAGTTCTCCTACAACAACAGCTTTCAGTCTAGTATCGGCATGGAACCTTTCGAGGCTCTCTACGGAAGGCCATGTCGCTCTCCTGCTTCTTGGTTAGAATCTAGCGAGAAGCTCATTCTTGGTCCAGATTTAGTTCGGGAATCTTCAGAGAAGATTATTCTTATTCATCAAAGAATGAAAGAGGCGCAGAACCGTTAGAAATCCTACGCGAACAACCGTAGGAAGCCTCTTGATTTCTCCATTGGTGATCATGTCTTTATTCGGATATCTCCTATGAAAGGGGTTGTGCGTTTCAACTCTACAGGGAAGTTGGCTCCTCGCTATGTTGGACCATTTCCTATTACGGAACGCATTGGCCCCGTGGCTTATCGAGTGGCTCTACCTACTCACTTCTTTGGAATACACGACGTGTTCCATGTTTCCCAGCTTCGCATGTGTGTCCGCGATCCTGATTCTATCATTGAGCTGCATGTTGTGCCTGATTTAGAGATCTTACCTGATTTATCTTTGGAGCAGCAACCTCTTCGTGTGCATGATTCGGAGGTTAGACGCCTTCGCAACAAAGAGGTCCCACTCGTGAAGATTCAATGGTCACCGAATATTAAGGACTGCACTTGGGAGACCTGAGAATCTATCGAACGCTCTTATCCTGGCTTTCTCCCATCTTCTTCTGCGGGTGAGAATTCTCTATTTTATCTCTATCACTTCTTTTGTGGATTTGACGTTATAGACGGCATCTTTTAAAGGAATTGCGGGGACACAATTTTCTTAAGGGGGGAGTCTGTAACAACCCGGGATTTGCATTACCAATTAATAAATAAAAGTTAGGATTTTTATTTATTTTAATGAAGCATAAAAGGATTTGGAATAACAAAATTTATTTGAAAATGGCTATTTTAATTAAATGGGAAATATGGGATTTTAAAATGAGGATAAAATGTTATTTTTGGAAAGTTAAATATTTTAAGAGAAGTTTTAAAACGGGTTTGGGTAAGAGAAAAAAATGAGTTTTATAAACATATATGAACACTTAGACTAATTTTTGGAAAAACATGTAAATAACTCTCTTCTTATTGGGTTACTAAACCTAGCCCAATAACCCACTCTAAACCTCCTCTATAAATTATCACAAACTCTCCTAACCTCATTCATTTATCCCTAATCAAAACCCTAATCATTTCCTAAAGCTTTCATAACAAAAATGGCCTCTATCTTCATCTCCTTCTAGTTTTTGCTTATGCAAGTCATTCTATGCAAAGGTAATGCAAATACCCACCTCAAATCCATTTTTATATCTCTCTAATTTCTGAAATTTAATTGGTAACACATGTTTTATGTATTTTTTTGATCTTATAGCCTCCTAATCATCTTTTGCTAACTTGGGTTGATGCTATAGTAGTCTTTGTTGCTTTCTAGAGAGGTATATTGCTAAAAATATCTTATAATATGTGTTTAATCATCTTTTGATTTCAGTAATCATTTAGTAACACATGTTTTATTATGTAACATGTGAATCATAGCTCTTTGATCCTCTTTGCTTTCATTTTGGGTGTGCACACAAGTTGCTTGCTATATTGGTTGAGGTAAAATTGCTAGCTAAATCTTTTTTTACTTGATGCTTCTATAATTTTCGTTTTGGAATTGTAGCTGAAACGAAATCAGGCATAACTTCTTCATTTCTCAACTGTTTTTGGTCAGGTTTTTTTTGCTGCAAACTAGATTCAATAAGGAACACCTTTTGTTCAGTGAGTTTTCTGTATTTTTGCCATTTAGATGACCTGAAATTCGTTCAAAGACAGAAGTCCAATTCTGTCTTTAACAAGTAATCTTGAGTTTCAATCTGATATTATTTTGCATGGATCTCTCTCGTTTATGATCCGAATTAGATAATTTTGGATGTTCCGGAAAGGTTAAAACATATGCTACAATTTTTGTTCAGTGAGTTTTCTGTAATTTTGCAATTTAGATGACCTGAAATGCATTCAAAGACAGAAGACCAATTCTGTCTTTAACAAGTTATCTTGAGTTTCAATCTAATATTTTTTTGCATGTATCTCTCTCGTTTTTGATCCGAATTAGATAGTTTTGGAAGTTCCGGAAAGCTTAAAACATATGCTACAATTTTTGTTCAGTGATTTTTCTGTAATTTTGCCATTTAGATGACCTGAAATGCGTTCAAAGACAGAAGACCAATTCTGTCTTTAACAAGTTATCTTGAGTTTCAATCTGATATTGTTTTGCATGTATCTCTCTCGTTTTTGATCCGAATTAGATAATTTTGGATGTTCCGTAAAGCTTAAAACATATGCTACAATTTTTGTTTAGTGAGTTTTCCGTACTTTTGAGTCTAACTAGGTCAAAAATTGATTTTTCAACTATCTTCCCGAGAGCGATACACATATTAGCTCTGTGGATGAAACTGAAACTATTTAAGTCATAACTTTTGAGCCGCTAGTCGGAATTTGACGATTTTGATCTCGTTGGAAAGATGGAGTTATGAACTCCATATCTAGAACATTGGGTCATCATCTGAGTTCATTAGACTCTTCGAATTTCCTGTCAGAGTTGAACCCAGATCGCTGTGCAAAACAGTGCATTTTATGTTTCTGTGTCCGACTTTGAAACGTCGCTACGCCTTCGCTTCAAGTCGGAATCGAGTAATTCTTTTTGCGTTCTGAAGTAGGAATTTCGGACTACGTTCCTACCAATTTTCATGCCATTTGGATTCAGTCTGCTGGACCGAATAATTTTTCAAACTTGGGTTCGCGTCAGTTTTGGACTATTTTCCAACACTTAGAATATTTTCAGTGATTTTCTGGTTTTATCGATTTCTTTGAGATTTGTCTCTGTATTTTGTACATGGGCCTTATAAAAAGGTTTTAAAAGGATTTTTTGCTCCGAAATGGCTTTCGAAATTATTATATAATATTATTTTTAATTAGTAAACTATTTACTCCATAATAAGAGAGTTTTCAAGAGCCGTTTTAATGTGTTCTCAAAATCAATTATAAATCCGTTTCGAACCATTATTTTCTATAATAAAAATCTCACACTCACATTTTAGCACGTCGAGCGAAGTGGAAAGGTGCTTAAACGGTTAGGAAATCTCCGGCCTATAGAACCGTGTGTATTTTCTTTCCGGTTAATCCCCGACCTATTCGATTGATCGTTTTGACCTTTGGGTCTAGTTTACCGATGATACGAGGTGGAATTTTTATTGTTTGGAGTGTGAGCTTGCTATTGGTTAGTAAACCGTTTAGTGCGAACGTGGGGTATGGGTCTCATTGTTAACACTTTACAGGTTCCTCTCCAAGAAGTTTGTGACACATTAGCCTCTGGGCAGCCAGTACTGGACCTCTGGGTCACCACGCCTCTGGGCAACCATCTCTGGACACCTGTTCTATGGAGCAATTTCTTTTTCGGCATGTGCCTCTGGGCCTTTATCCTTCTGGGAAGGATCTTGCCGTCTCGCGCGTTCCGCATCTGTGCGAGTGATCGATCACAACTCTATAGTACTTGGCAATAATGACTCCGGTCGGTGCACGTGCTATACTTGTATTATCTGATGATTTTTATATCCATTCGAGTACCGCCATTCGGTGTTGGTTCTATGGAACCATACGATGTAAGTGCAATTACCTTGTGGATTCACAGTGTCTCTGGGCACTGCTTTTCAGTGTTTGATTTCATTGACTTTTCAGTATATCCCCATTGCTCTTTGGAGCATCGATCTTTGCTTGAGCATTGATTACAGACTCTGGTCACACATCGGATTATTGCCTATGGGCAACTTTATATAGCTTTGGCTACGCCGATGATATGAGGCGATTTTATTTATTCAACACTTTGGTGCTGATATTCTCTTTAGAGATTTTTACTGTTTATTGATGATTAGGGACCGTCATTATATTCATGTGGTCCAAAATACTCTTCTCTTAGGAAAAGTACTGTTTTATTTAGGTACCGCATTATTATATATCTTAGTTATTACTGATTGTTTAGCTAGCCCGACCCGAGTATTTTTCGCTCGGGTCAGACCGAGTTGTTTAAGGTTAGGTCTCTGGACTTAGCTTCTGTGCTTCCGCTTTGGACTTATCTGCTATGCTTTTGAGATAGCTTATCTTAGTGTCCGCCTTTTGTTATTATTCAGACTTTGATATGTACATATTTTTGACTCACATGTGTGAGTAGTGGCTTTGTACCCACTTATGATATTTGGATCTGTATTGACGATGTATTGTCCTGGGATTTTATATCTGTTATGTGATTCTGTTCTGTGATGTTTTATCATTTTATTACTATGCTTATTCTGATAGATCTTTAGCCATTGTAATTTCGTTATAAATATTTATTGAATATGTCGAACCACTTGAAAAAAAATAGATACCCCCTTTCGACGTATTTAGTAGATAGTTATAGCTTGATTACAAATGGTCGCTTCCACTATACTCTATTCTCCGCTTTAACAGACGGTATTACTCCCGTAATACTCTTTGTTACAGTGGGTCTCAGAGTGGGGCGTTACAAAACCAAACATCTACTTTTTGTTAACATCAATAATACAATCATGGTTTCTTTATCATAAACAAATAGAATACAAAATACTCAATGAAGTTGTAAGGAATTTGCAACCTGAAAGCATGAGCCATAGAACCAATCCATTCCATTCCCATTATCTTTACTTGTAAGCCTGAATCATATATAGACATATATGACATATATATGTGCAATAATACAAATGGAATAGAAAAATGAAAAAGCTTCAACTAGTTTTGGACAGTTCCATATCCTATACACCACATCCCAACTCAAGGGATCCGGTTGCCATTGAATATGGAAAGATTGCATGCGTATCCTATAAAATCAAGCCCACATAGTCCTATTTCCATACCTAGACTGGCTCTTCTTCTACAGTAAAAAATGTATGCATAGGATACCATTTATTGTTAGCATATCCACAAAGCAATATATGCTTACCTATCATTTCAACCATAGTAAGATACATAAAAATAGGGAACAATACTCTAACGCACAAAAACAACCAAAAGTCATCTAAGACCTATTTCCAATAATACCATTCAAGCATATCGAACAGACACTAATGCTTAACACAAAAGTGAATACATCAATTCACAAGCAATAACAACACCAGCCATGAATTAAACAACAAAACAACTAACAATCTCATATGTTAAGAAAATGGTAATTATTAACAATTATATATATACTAACATCGAGTAAATACCAATAATTAGCAATTACCCATTTCAAATATAATCGCATCCCCATACGGTAAATACAAAATAGTGCGTGACCACCCGCCATTTTGGACAATTTAAGTCGACAATAAACCACACATGTCTAACTCAAACAATCCAAAAGACAGAAAATCAATGAGGTTAATAAAGAAAATAAGAAGAAGAAAAATAATAATCAGAATCTCATAGCGGAATGACAACTACAATAATCACATAAACAGTTCATGAAGCTGTTTTAAAATATAAATTTAACTTTCTTTTTACAATATAATTAAAGTACAATAAACAAACATACCAAATAATGTAGCAGAATAATACTAATAAATACGATCACCAATGTAACAACCCGGGGTTTTGCTCCAATTTATAATCGTTATTAAACGATTAATGTTGCTAGCTAATTGCTATCGGGAGTTTTTAATCGGTTAAAATTCTTTTAAAAATTTGTTAAAGGGATTATGCGGGCTTTAAATGAAATTTTGGCCCACGATCTCTTTTGTTTTTGGCACCGAGTTATATTGGAGCGAATACCCATTCCTCCTTTATTCTTTTTCATCGCAGCCCATTTTCGAAGCATGGGAAGCGAACGAAAGAAAATTAAAAATGGCGGCTTCATTCGATCTCGTTCCTCTTTTCGAAATTAGTGTTTTCGAATCCTTCCCGAAGCCTCGTCGTCACCGTGAAAAGGCGAGAAGAGAGGGAGAAAGGGGAAGCGCGGCCGATTGATCGTGCTCGTCGAAGCAAGGTGATTGATTTTTCACACACATCTAATTCATTTTCGTATATTCGAGATTTTCGTTGATTGATTCTTGGTTAGCATGGGTGTTGAATTCTTTGGCACTTGATTTTAAATTTTGTATGGATGTTTGGGATGATTTACGACTTGTTCATAATCGTATATATAGGCTTTGATTCATTTCGTGATGACCATGGCCTGATCGATTTGAACAGTTCGTTTCTTGTTAACTTCGATATTGTTTTCAAACCTACGATATACTTGTTGGCCACGGTCCATTTGATTTCTGACTTGTTCGATTTTGAGATAACACGGCTTTGAATTCTTTTGGCTTTGAGATGAAAAATTGACTTGTTCATTCTCGACTTCGACTTGATTTTTGAATTACTGTAACCTGTACGTGTGCACTAGACTTGAGTATCTGATACCATTGGTTACCTTAATGTTGATTTTATTTCGGCCTTGATTTGAAACTGTTAATTGAATTCGATTACTTTGATTATGTGATGTTGCATCACTTTGATGATGCTTGAGATTGTTCGATTTGGGCCCTTTTGTGTTTATTGCCTCTGGTCTCCACTTGCATATTGATTTGCTTTTGTAGATGTATGCCTGGTTCACTGGTCCTGGCATGTCTATTGTGCATTCATTGCTGCTGTGTTGGCTTGTTGGGTTAGAGTGGTCGACATTTTATGGTTCAGGTTGCACTTGCTTGCTTCCCTGACCTGTACTTCACACCTGTGATATGCTGTGAATTTGTTTGAAACATTTTCATTGGATGTTGGTTTTCTTCTTTGGTTTTGTCCTGGTCATGTGCACACTATTTTGATGATTTTGCTGAGATGATTTTTGCTTTGCATTGACCTTGCCAAGTACTATTTCAACCTAGTTTGCATTTTCATTTGCTTGATGTAGAGCATTGTTTCTGGTATCAGTTCTTGGCCATACTTATACTACCTGAACTAGTTTGCTACCTGAACTGGACTGGAGTACAATGTTTGCATATCTTGATTCCTGTAGGATTGAATCATGCTGTGCTTATTATTAACTTGAGTTTTCATTTGAAATCACTTGTCCTTGTATTTGCATTAGACACTTTTTCTTGGTTCAGGTGCTTATGCCTCGGCCTCGAGCTCTGTCCATTTGAGTTCATATATGGTTTGATTTGAGTTTGTGCATTTATTTGGGCTTGACTGTTCTGGAATTTGTCAAGTGCATACTTGTTTGCTTTTGTTTGTTGACCTCTGCAGTTTCGATTTGCTGTTAGCATTTGGTGTTGTGATGATTTCATATGCTGTAGTGGCGAGGCAGTGCACGCGTGCATGTACTGCAGCCACACAGAATTAATATTTCTAATTGATATTTCAATTGTTTGAATTGTTTTGTGTTCAATTCAATATTTGAAATTGTATTTTGAATTGGTTTGATTTGATCATTTTGAGATTGTCAAATTATCTATTTGATAATTAGATTATGAGTTTCTAATTATTTATTTAATAATTAGATTTTGTTGTTAATTGCTGTTTAGGCAATTCTGTGGTTTTCTTATTATCTTCATTGATAACCTTTTTAATTATCTTTGTTGATGATTTGAATTTGTTGATTAGTTGTTTAACACTGTTTAGTGTTATATCTACCGTTATCCGATTTCCTTGTTAAAGGATTGGATAGACCAGATTTCTATGACTGTCGTCTATTTGGTTATTTAATTATTATTGCTTCTGTGCATTAATAACTGAGTTTGAATTAGACTGACCCATGTATTATTTTCTTTTGAATTTAATACTCGGGTCAGACCGAGTTATTTCAGGTTGTTGATATCTTGTTTTGGGTTGCTGCTTGAGCTATGAAGTCTTTTCATACCTTTTGGAGTAGTCGTTGTCATAGTATAGGATGATATGTATTCATGTATATTATTTACAATAATGTACTTGTATATGTAACTTCCAGTGTCGACAGTTGTAGTTGTATCATATGTATTGTATCACATGTATTATAACTGCCTTCAGTTGTATATATATGAGATTTTTATATTAACTGTGTTCCGCATTTAGCTTATCTGTGTTATTATTATATATATTGTCCTAAACTATTATGAACCATCGTAGTTCGTTTTATACTGGAATTGGATATGTCGATGGGAGTAAATAAACAGAGATGAAAAATAAAGAATATACCACTCCTATCGAGATAACCAATACTAGTGTAAGGCCCAACTACGGATGGTCGCTCCTATCTAGCCTTATTCTTCGTAATAACAGACAGTATTTCTTTTAATACTCTTTGTTATTGTGAGCATAGAGGTGGGGCGTCACAGTTGGTATCAGAGCAAGGGGTTTATGGACATAAGATATAAGATAACTTAGAGGGAACATGTGTTACAACTATTTGTTGATGTTTTTATTTTTGCCTTGAGTCAAAACTAAAGTTTTGAAATTATGATGAAATTTTTAAATATCCTTATTTAAAAATAAAAGTGAAATTGTGTTTTGATGATTGATTGATTTGTGTTCTGTTTATCAGAGTGCGCAGCGAAAATAGTGAGACTGTCTTCGCTGTGTACGGCTGATAACCCTTTTGATTTAAAAATCAAAATATGAAAATGAAATAAATTTCATTGTGTTGTTACATAGATGTGTTTATTTTGCTTTCTTTGAAAATTTCGAATCCGATTTGAGGATCCGAAGCGATTGTAGTTATGTGATTTTGTTGAGATTTTTGCTGTTTTAAATTATCTTCATTGAATATATAATCGAGTGATTTCTTTGCTCATCTTTCGGTGTGCGTGCAAATATGAGTTGCACGTTACTGCATTGATTTTACGTTGAACCGATGTTTGGTTTTAAGACGTATTCTGTAGCCGTTATTCTATAACGGGATTTTTACACCAGTGCTAAATTTTTGAAGCACGGTGTTTTGTTGACATTTTTAATGAATGAAAATTCACTGGTATTATATTTTGATGTGAATTATTTTGATGAGATTTTGATGTTTAAAAATTACTGTTCCTTTGACTTCGGTAACCGTCAAATTTTAAAGTGCATTTTCAAGCGGTTATTCCGCAATGCTGATTTGATACCCTTTATTACGGGTTTTTGAGAAGTGTGATTTCCTTATCGAAATTGCTACAGATGTTACTGTTTTAATCACGTGTTTTGAAAATTGTTTTTAAAATAAAATTGTTTTAAAATTTTTATAGTTTGCGCTTTCAAAAGAATGAGGAAGCGATTTAAACGCTTCAGCAAAATTGAGGACTATGAACCCTCACTTTTACTGATTCGCTTAATTCCGGACTTGTCCGTTTGAGAACGTAAAATGTTGTTTATATAAAATACACAATTTTGCACTTTCAAGGAAACGATGAAGAGAATTAAATGATTTAGTAAAACACGTGGTATGGGACATGTGCATTTGCTATTTTGGTTAATTCCGGACTCGTTAATTGAAACATCTGTTGTTTGATGATTTGATGATTTTGTGTGCTTTCGAGCCACTATGTTGGACCTTCGGGTCATCTGCTGGACCTTCGGGTCATTTGTTGGGCTTTCGAGCCACTCTGCTGGACCTTCGGGTCATCTGATGGACCTTCGGGTCATCTGATGGACCTTCGGGTCAAATACCAATACTAGACCTTCGGGTCACTCTGTGGACCTTCGGGTCATCTGATGGGCGCCAAAATTTATAGTACTTGGTTGGCTTCGGCCATCTGAGGTACACGTGCGGCGTAGCTAAAACTCGCCATCTGCTGGGATCGATCCACCTTTTATGTTGATTTTCTAGTAATCTTGATTGATTTCTAGATATTTGTTGTTTCTAATTATCTGCAGGTAATTAGATATTTGCTGATTTGAGTTCTAATTATCTTTGTTGATAATTAGATATTTGCTAATTTGAGTTCTAATTATCTTTGTTGATAATTAGGTATTTGCTGATTTGAGTTCTAATTATCTTTGTTGATAATTAGGTATTTGCTGATTTGAGTTCTAATTATCTTTGTTGATAATTAGATATTTGCTGATTTGGGTTCTAATTATCTTTGTTGATAATTATATAATTGTTGTTTTCTGATTATCGTTTCTGATAATTAGATATTTGATGTTTTCTGATTATCGTTTTTGATAATTAGATATTTGATATTTTCTGATTATCGTTTTTGATAATTAGATATTTGATGTTTTCTGATTATCATTTTTGGTGATTAGATATTCATTGTTTTCTGATTGTCCGATTGATGACTAGATATTTGCGGTTTTGCGATTTGTGATTTGTGTTTTCTAATTATCTTTGTTGATAATTAGATTTTGCTGTTTTCTAATTATCGTGTCGATAATTAGATATTGCTGTTTTGTGGTTTCTGTATTCTAATTATCTAATTGATAATTAAATATTGCTGATAATTGTGTTTATCCAGTTTTGTTGTTTTCTGATTATCTATTGATAATTAGATTTTGTTGAGAATTTGTGAATTTCTTTTATGAAATTAAAAGATATCTTTGGTGTTTGTGTTTTTGACCCTTATTTTTCTTGCTTAACCAGTTTATGTTAGAAAAATAATTGTTATTGACGCCTGTAGTTATGAAAATTGCGGGGACGCAATTTTTATAAGGAGGAGAGTCTGTAACAACCCGGGGTTTTGCACCAATTTATAATTGTTATTAAACGATTAATGTTGCTAGCTAATTGCTATAGGGAGTTTTTAATCGGTTAAAATTATTTTTAAAATTTGTTAAAGGGATTATGCGGGCTTTAAATGAAATTTTGGCCCACGATCTCTTTTGTTTTTGGCACCGAGTTATATTGGAGCGAATACCCATTCCTCCTTTATTCTTTTTCATCGCAGCCCATTTTCGAAGCATGGGAAGCGAACGAAAGAAAATTAAAAATGGCGGCTTCGTTCGATCTCATTCCTCTTTTCAAAATTAGGGTTTTCGAATCCTTCCCGAAGCCTCGTCGTCACCGTGAAAAGGCGAGATGAGAGGGAGAAAGGGGAAGCGCGGCCGATTGATCGTGCTCGTCGAAGCAAGGTGAGTGATTTTTCACTCACATCTAATTCATTTTCGTATATTCGAGATTTTCGTTGCTTGATTCTTGGTTAGCATGGGTTTTGAATTCTTTGGCACTTGATTTTAAATTTTGTATGGATGTTTAGGATGATTTACGACTTGTTCATAATCGTATATATCGGCTTTGATTTATTTCGTGATGACCATGGCCTGATCGATTTGAACAATACGTTTCTTATTAACTTCGATATTGTTTTCTAACCTACGATATACTTGTTGGCCATGTTCCATTTGATTTCTGACTTGTTCGATTTTGAGATAACACGGCCTTGAATTATTTTGGCTTTGAGATGAAAAATTGACTTGTTCATTCTCGACTTCGACTTGATTTTTGAATTACTGTAACCTTTATGTGTGCACTGGATCTGAGTATCTGATACCATTGGTTACCTTAATGTTGATTTTATTTCAGCCTTGATTTGAAACTGTTAATTGAATTCGATTACTTTGATTATGTGATGTTGCATCACTTTGATGATGCTTGAGATTGTTTGATTTAGGCCCTTTTGTGTTTATTGTCTCTGGTCTCCACTTGCATACTGATTTGCTTTTGTAGATGTGCCTGGTTCACTGGTCCTGGAATGTCTATTGTGCATTCATTGCTGCTGTGTTGGCTTGTTGGGTTAGAGTGGTCGACATTTTATGGTTCAGGTTGCACTTGCTTGCTTCCCTGACCTGTACTTCACCTGTGATATGCTGTGAATTTGTTTGAAACATTTTCGTTGGATGTTGGTTTTCTTCTTTGGTTTTGTCCTGGTCATGTGCACACTATTTTGATGATTTTGCTGAGATGATTTTTGCTTTGAATTGATCTTGCCCAGAACTATTTCAACTTGGTTTGCATTTGCATTTGCTTGATGTAGAACATTGTTTCTGGTATCAGTTCTCGGCCATACTTATACTACCTGAACTAGTTTGCTACTTGCACTATACTGGAGTACACTGTTTGCATATCTTGATTCCTGTAGGATTGAATCATGCTGTGCTCATTATTAACTTGAGTTTTCATTTGAAATCATTGGTCCTTGTATTTGCATTAGACACTTTTTCTTGGTTCAAGTGCTTATGCCTCGGCCTCGAGCTCTGTCCATTTGAGTTCATATATGGTTTGACTTGAGTTTGTTCATTTATTTGGGCTTGTCTGTTCTGGAATTTGTCAAGTGCATACTTGTTTGCTTTTGTTTGTAGTTGTGTTGAGTCATAATAGCCGTGACTTGACCTCTGTAGTTTCGATTTGCTGTTAGCATTTGGTGGTGTGATGGTTTCATATGCTGTAGTGGCGAGGCAGTGCACGCGTGCGTGTACTACAGCCATACAGAATTAACATTTTTAATTGATATTTCAATTGTTTTAATTGTTTTGTGTTCAATTCAATATTTGAAATTGTATTTTGAATTGGTTTGATTTGAACATTTTGAGATTGTCAAATTATCTATTTGATAATTAGATTATGAGTTTCTAATTATTTATTTAATAATTAGATTTTGTTGTTAATTGTTGTTTAGGCAATTCTGTGGTTTTCTTATTATCTTCATTGATAACCTTTTTAATTATCTTTGTTGATGATTTGAATTTGCTGATTTGTTGTTTAACACTGTTTAGTGTTATATCTACCGTTATCCGATTTCCTTGTTAAAGGATTGGATAGACGAGATTTATGTGACTGTCGTCTATTTGGTTATTTAATTATTATTGCTTCTGTGCATTAATAACTGAGTTTGAATTAGACTGACCCGTGTATTATTTTCTTTTGAATTTAATACTCGGGTCAGACCGAGTTATTTCAGGTTGTTGATATCTTGCTTTGGGTTGCTGCTTGAGCTATGAAGTCTTTTCATACCTTTTGGAGTAGTCGTTGTCATAGTATAGGATGATATGTATTCATGTATATTATTTACATTAATGTACTTGTATATGTAACTTCCAGTGTCGACAATTGTAGTTGTATCATATGTATTGTATCACATGTATTATAACTGCATTCAGTTGTATATATATGAGATTTTTATATTAGCTGTGTTCCGCATTTAACTTATCTGTGTTATTATTATATATATTTTCCTAAACTATTATGAACCATCGTAGTTCGTTTTATATTGGAATTGGATATGTTGATGGGAGTAAATAAACAAAGATGAAAAATAAAGAATATACCACTCCTATCGAGATAACCAATACTAGTGTAAGGCCCAACTACGGATGGTCGCTCCTATCCAGCCTTATTCTTTGTAATAACAGACATTATTTCTTTTAATACTCTTTGTTATTGTGAGCATAGAGGTGGGGCATCACAACCAATCTCCATCTTCATCTTCAAGGAATAACATCTATGAACACTGAAATGCTCAAGCTGACCCGAGCGTAATGAAAAGACAAAACACTCGAGTCAGAACTAAAAATTCTTATGTAAGTTAAATCAATATCAAGTGAAATATGTGTGCAAATAACTTAAGAGATGTTACGAGATTTTCCATCTTCTAAGGATTCGTTAAACTATCTATATATAGTAAGATACACTATATATGTAGTGTCTTTCAGCAAAGTATTAAAATAGCGTTAAGGCTTTACATTAATCCACCTTAACACATTTTTAAGCATTGTCCTACAGTTTGCCTTAGTAGCACAACCAGTGACACCGGTAGCCAGGGAGGCACCATGAACACTAAAACAAAATCGTAGTGGGCTCGTATAAGGATAATAATATGACAAGCCACATGAGGCAATGCTCAAGGTAGGATTCTACTAGTTTACCCTTTCTACCTGGTCGTAACACATCGCTGCAATGACTGCCGACCGAATCCTCCACCCCCAAAATCAAATCAAGGTGCACCGATCAAGTCAAAATCACTATAGTAATACGAAGGGGTGATGCCCCCTAAAGGTAGCTAACCCTTTGGCCAAACGTAGGCTGCTGTTTTAGTCATTTCAAATTGACACAAGTATCGGGGGTCATCCTTCATAGTTCCCTTACTTCAATCCAGCAAACATACGCCAATCCAACCACTTCATTCTGGAACATCCTCCGCATACATAGTTATTAAAATGGTTCCAGTATTGACAAAGAGTATGCCAGTATCCGGCTCCAGTCTCTTTAATAACCAATCGTCCATTTTACACACCATATGGTCATTTTAAATTTCAATAAAACATACCATATTTCATATCACAAATAGATTCAAATCAGATTTAAATTTAAATTTACATATTTCTTATCATAAATATCATTATTTAAATTCAACCCTTCACACTTAAAACGGTTTCAGATTTAAAAGTTTAGAATTTAAAAATAGTTTGAATGAGAATAGTTTTTAATGTAAAACTAGTTTGGATATAAATATTTTTGAATTTAAAATAGTTTGAATTGAAAATAGTTTGAATTGAAAATAGTTTTAAATAAAATAATTTTAATAGAAAATATTTGGACTTAAAATATTTTTAAATTTGAAATGATTTCTTTTCTTCTAAACCATTAACCCAATTTCAAATTTCACTTTAAACAACTTTTTAATTTAAGACGAATTTCCAATTTCAAACTTCAGCTTAAACCAATTCAAATTTCCAAATTCTAAATCAACTATGATTTAAACGATTTCAAATTTCAAATAATTAAATTTTGTTAAATTCAGGTTTTAATTAATTCAATATTTAACCCTTTAAAATAACTCAATTTCAATAAATTCACATTAAATTTCAAAATCAGCCTTTACGATATAAAACTGATAAATTCAAGTTAAATCCTTTAAAACAATTTCATTTAATAAATTCAAATTCAAAAATATGAATCCATTTCATTTTACCAAATTCGATGTTCGTATATAATTTTCTACCCTATTTCCAAATGATCATTTTAATTTAAATTTCAATTATATGGGTATATATCATTTCAACGTACATTTAGATGTCATTGACATATATCATTTCAACCTATTTCTTAGTCCAATTATTAAATGTTTAAATGATCCCAATGACAATTTATACAGTTCAATAATTTACAGAGTGATAACAGAGATATTCAAAATTAATAATATCATCCAGATAAACAAACACATCATCCATAATCAATTTATAACATACAAATGCAATTTATATTCAAATCAACCAATTAACATATATCCCAAAAAATTTAATTATCAATATCGGGGTGTTCAACTAGTAGTGGTAATCTATTTTCAATGTCAATTTAATTTCTCAAACAGCAATCAAAATAATCTATCACATCATGATTTTTTTATTCAACTTGCAGAAGAAATTTTAGTATTGCGTGAATGGATTTAATCACTCATCTTTGATTTTAGCCTATCAAAATCCGAATAAAGGGGATTTTCCCAACAGTCTCTAAACTCATCTAAACTAGTTTCACAATGTCTGGAATTCAAATATGAATCCCATGGAAGAAATCGTGCGTGAATCGGAGTTCATATGCGGAAGATATTCAAGTTATAGAATATTATTAAATGAAATATAAAACATGTATACACATTTAATAATAAAATAAAAAAAATTAGTTACTCACATTAAGTATTTTGAAGCTTGCTCATGTTTCTAAAGCTTGGAGAATCAGTAGAAAAAATGAGATGATTGCTCATGCATGATGAAGGATGCTTTAGGAAATGGATTTGCAAACAAATGGAAAAGAGTGGATTCATGAAAATAAGGTGCTCACGTTTGTTTTTTTATTTCAATGAAGCTTCAGGCAATGAACAACTAAAAATGGAAAGGAAAGGTGATGCTATAGGAACTGAGATGGAATTATGAACAAATGTAAAATGGGAAAGTTAGTGGAAGAGATTTATGAAATAGAAAATGAATAAGGGTAAAGCATGTTTGGGAATTGGAATGTAAAAGGGAAGAATACAAGAAGATGTAAATTTGCAAACTAAAAATAGACTAACATGCAGGTAATTAACAAAGGATGAAAGGCACACGTTGGAATTTGAGAAGACATGTTTACATGGCAAGCAAATCTTTTGGTATAGAACTTCAAAATGTGCACTATCTCAATTAATTTCATTAACATATAGGAAAAGTTTCAAGGCAATGTTCACGTATAATGTAACAACCCGTAAATTTTATTAATTTTATTTGTTTTATTTAATACATTTAATTGAAATTTTGTGAATTTTTAAATAATAAAATTTTGAAATAAAATTTTTATATTTGGAATACGTCTAATTAAATATAGCAATCGGTAAATTTTCTTCAGATAATATGGAAGTTTATTTTATTGTGTAATTTTATTGAAATTTAAATCAGTTAAAATTGATGATAATAAAATGTTTTCCAAACCTGAATACTTTTATATAGAAAATTTGTAAACCATCTCCTGAGTGAGACGTCATCCTTCATTTCTTAAAGTTTGGACTTCTATTGCTCCGTTTAACTTATTTCCGACAGATTTGCAGCATTTCGGTACTGATTATCGACTTTTGATGGGATGGTCATACCACTAATATATGTATACCGTTTTGATCGTCTCGTCGTGCTGATATCTGCGGTATATTCACTTCTGTGTTTCGGTGTCTGGCACGCGGCGGAACCCGCGAAACGGATATCCGTATCGATACCTGTTGTGACGACCACGACTTTCTCTCCATAGAAAGTCGTATCGCTAATAAGAAAGAAAGGGGTGAGAAGTAGAAAAGAGAAGAAGAGAAAAGAAACAAACACAAATACTCACAGCGGAAACGAAAAAAATATATTATATCACATAAATATAACATAGTATCATATACAACACTTATCAGAGTTACACAGATTACATATCATATACTAGACAGTTATAAACATCTGTCTAGTTATTACATCTCAATACAAAACAAAGATCTAAACAAGATCAACACAGCGGAAACTACTATCTATATCTACAACGCTGAAGCCTCCTGCTCCATTGCTCCTCCATATTACTCGTCAAAGCTAACCTGAATCCCTTGGCTACTCGTAAAAATTTGAGTACCCAAGAGTTTATAAAACAGAAATAAACAACTTGGGTCAGACATGGGTCTGGTGTGAGTAACAGGTTAAACTTGTTTAACTTCAAAACCTTTTTGAAAGAAAAGGTATCACGTAAGACTCCCCACAAATAAACATGGGTAAGTTTTTACCTTACGCTAACCAAAACATTTGATAGGAAATTCGATTGTATTATAATAGGGTCTAGGGTTTTCAAATAAATATGAAATAGCTGAAATTGTTACATTATTAAATTCCAGCATACTAGCCAACAAAGTGGGTTATACAATCAAGTCCGTTATCACTTATTGGAAATTGGATTCCATACAATGGCAGGGCTACCGGGGTACCGCCCGTCACAGTACGTGGCCTAGATCACCGTACCGAGGATCACTCCCAATCCCCTGCAACACAAGGTCGGAACATCCCTTACTGGATAATTCCCGCACAAGATACCTCACGGTTGGGATCAGCAACCGCACCACTAAGTCGAAAATAGAAATGGACATCTAGACAGAGGTAATCTTGTCCTACTTGGGTGCTACCCACTAACCTTGCTGCACCTCCCCTGTTTTAGCCATTCCCGGTTGATGAGGCTTGAGGTCACGATTACCTTAGAAAAGAACACATCACTTAGAATGCTCATCGTCCACCAGACGATGTTCTGAAAGCATTCAATCCATACAAGTTCGTTCCGGGTTCGAACGAAACCGAAGGCATTATCTCGTTACACTCGTTTTGGAATCACCCTCAGAGTTAACGACAATAACCCTTGCACTCTGAATCTTCATCTTCACTTGATTCACGACCTATCGTAAATTTGGATCGATGTGGTATTCGGGTCTCCAGACCTGGAAATCCGGTATACGGAAACCCGATCCCGGTCTCATCGAAATCCAAAGCGTATCTTTTAAGGCCAAGTTGTTTTAAAGGTTAAAACAATTTAATCCATTATCTTTATACACAAAGAAAGATAATTCAACAGATAATCAACATTATCAGATAATCCATACAATTCAACTAACATCCATATCATACAGCATATATCTCATCAGAGATATCAATCAATGCCAAGTATTTAATACTAACACCCATTCATAAGTAATGATTTATATCATCTTAATTTAAATTGAATTAAATTAATTACTTCATTTTATAAATCCTTCTTACTTAACCATTAATTAATTACAAATTAATTAATTATCCTCTAATTACCTTTTAGGTAATTTATCCTTTAATTAATTACTCAAATTAATTATCCTTAACCATTATAGTAATTAACCTTTAATTACTTCATAAATTAATTAACTATAATTAATTAAATTAATCAACTATAATTAATTACATTAATTCTTAATTAATTACATTAATTAATTACTTTATTTATTAATTATTACTTAATTAATCAATCTTAATTACATCATTAATTATATTAATTAATGATCCTTAATTACAAATTGATTATTAATTACTAAAATTAAATTAATTACATTAAGTAATTAACCTTTAATTAAAACACATTTATTAATCACCTTGATTAATCTTCAATCAGTAATTAACTACCCTTAATTACTTTCATTAACTAAATTAATTATTCCTTAATTAATTTCTTAATTAATCCCTTGATTAATTCACAAGTAATTAAACTTAAATTACTTTTATTAATACATCACCATTCAATTAATTACTTCCAGTAATTATCTATTATTTACTTCCCTAAATAATCATACCTTATTAATTAAGTAATTATTTATCAAATCATCCATTGATTATTAATTAAACTTAATTAATTAACTTAACTAATCAAATTAACTTAATTAATTACAATGAGTAATTAATTTCTTAATTACTTTCATTAAGTAATTACATTTAAACAATTTTCACAAATGATTATCTTTAAATTAATTAATCTAATTAATTATTAAAATTAATCACATTAATTTATTATTAAATAATCTCAAATTAATGACCTTCATCAACTATTAACAACTCTTTAATTACTTTTCTTAAGTAATTAACTTAGATTAACCATTATTAATTTCAAATTAATAAATCTTAATAATTAATTAATTAATCTCTAATTATTTAATTAATTAAGTGTTAACCATAACTTAATTAATCTTTAATTACTTTTTTAATTAATTCTTAATCATTAATTAATATTCTAATTTATAATCCTTAATTACAAATTAATTATTCTATTTAATTAATCTTAAACCTTAATTAAATTAATTTAAATCCTTAATTACAAATTAATGATCCCAAATCTTTTAATAAATTAAATTAATTATCCATATTAATTTACCTTATTAATTTAATTCATCATAAATCATTAAGTCTTTGGAAAAACATTTTCTTATTAATGATAATTATCATCCAAAACACATTTGAAAACATTTAACTTCCAAATTTACCTTTAAATTCCATTTCAAATATAAGATTTAAAATGAATAAAAATTTAACCTTAACAAAATTTAAAAATCCATTTACAAACTCTTAAAATCATATGGTGAAGAAATACTAATCTTATAAAAGAACTTAAGAATTTAAATCAATTTACTTTTAAATTCTACCCATTTAATATCCAAAACAATTAAAGTTATTTAAACAATTTAATTTAAAAACTTTCTTTTATTTCAAATCTGAGATATAGTTTTAAATTTGATTCCAGATTAACTCAGATTTAAACTTACTTACAATTTAAAACTTCATTTTTAAATTCAACTAACTAAACAATTTAAGGTTGTCCAAATATTTTAAATTTTAAAAACTTATTTTATTTTTGAACTGAGATTCAATTTAATACTTGAATCAGATTTAAATTTAAATTTAAAACTTGTTTAAACCTTTACTTAATCATTTAAATTCAGTTTTAAATTTTTAAAACAGAGCAGTTTTTAAAATCTGGAACCCAGAATTTTACCCGAGCCCACTCTAGAATACTTCGAGTCGCATCCTAAATTACTTTGAGTCTCACACGCCAGAAACTCGAGAACTCGAGACCTCTTCATTTTCCAAACCACTGACACTAGACTAAGTTGTGCACATGCACATCGATCGCCAGAGCTCCGGCTTCCACTTCCATCGTCGACAAATCCCCTTCGACCACCTCCAGCCATCTGACCACCCAGAAACACGAATTACACTCGAAAACGAAATCGAGTCTTAAAGCCAAAACTGGAACCACCACGAAAACCTGACATCATCACGTATTCGCGACTCCGACCATCAGAGAGGCTAATTTTCTAGCCAAGCCTTTGCCTATATCTAATCTTCTACTTCCCAAAATATTGTAGCACTCGGTCCCCCAGAGACATCACCTCGATCATCTGCGTCCAACCTATTCAAACTAGGTTTAAAATCAAAATCGATCGCATGTCGTCGCCACAGTGTTTTGATAACCTTCCTGATATTTTTTCCCCTATCACTGATCATCCCACTACCACCAGTGACGATCATAACTTCCCAGACCACTGAGATCATCAGATACTACCTAAAACTCATATTTTGTTCAAACCCGAAATGCTCATTCAAGCTTAATCTAAAAATTATAATTACATTCTTAAAAATCATTTTTAGGATCAAGGTTTCAGTTTATAATCCTGAATTGATGAATTAAGAAGATAGAATTACAACATAACTTAAAACTTGCACTGTTCTTCTTAGTTTCCAAAGAACTTCAAATTAAATTTTATCTAAATAAAATTTTAAACCTAAATCTATGATTAAGCAAACATATTTTGTATGAAACTTAAGTCCTAACAGAGATGGGTTAGGGAGATAATAAATTTTGATCAAAATCCTAGCTTAAAAACAAAGAACAGAGAGTGTCACACATATAAACAGGCATACACATATATCTATACATCCATATATATAAACTCACATATTTATACACACAAAAACATACTTTCTTTCAGAAGTTAACATGCAAACAGATTTATTATATTTAAGCTCTTTAAAAAAAATGTTACTCACCTGTTTAAAGATGAACAGAGCCTATTATTTTGAAAAGCTCTTGAAACCGAGAAACTTGAATGCCTCTTGCTTTTGCTTATTTGATTTAAAACTTGAATTTTCTGGGCTTAAAACTTGATTTAAACTACATGCATGTTGCTTCCAGGTTGAAGAAAGAATGCAGACTGACTTTTGAATTGATTCCAGAGATGAAAAGAATTGCAGCAGGCTTTTAAACTTGATTCCAGGTTTGCTTTTTGAAAATGAAAATGAATCACAAGCTTTGGTTTCAGATTGGAGAAAATGCAGTGGCTTTAGATTTCAGATTGCAACTTGGTTACAGGGATCTGATTTCTTTTGAATTTGAAGAAAGAGATTATAGGTTGTTGAATCTGGTTTTTGGTTGAGGAGTTTAGATTTTTGATTTTAGATTAGAGAAAGGTTTGAGAAGTGGTTACTGATTTTAGATTTTAGTTTTAGGGAAAGAGGTTTGAGTTTATCTTGGTTTTAAAAGGAAATTAGAAAGAATGAAGTGAAGAAACACAATGTTTATATATATGTAAATTGGTGATTTTATAAAAATAAAAGAAAATAAAAATAAATGAAGACACTTGTCATTTTGAGTTTATCTTTTATTTACACATGTTAAGACAAGGCTTTAGATAAAGACACATGTCCTTTAAGTAATTTTTACATATTTATATTTATTTTTAAATGTAAATAAAATGCCTTTTCTTATTATTAAATACTTATCTATATATATAAATCACTTTTTAAACAAACAAACTAATTATATTTATAAATAAAAGTTATACAAATATTTTAAATCCAAATCAATTTAAATATTTATTCTTTTGAATTTCAAAACTTTAAATTCAAATTCAAATCAAATTAAATTCTAAGATTCAATTTAAGTTATATATATATACACTTATATAACTACTTATCAATTTAAAAATATAACAATTCCATAGTCTTTTAAAATCCATTCATATTTATAAAAATAATACATTATACTTATTATTTGAAAATAACATATTTGATACTTATTTAATTAGATTATTAAATTAAATTCAAATTTTATTATCAAAGATCATCAATATCAATTTAATTATTTAACAGATTATTAAATTGATATTGTTAAAATTTCCGGGATATTACATTCCTTCCCCCTTAAAAAATTTCGTCCCCGAAATTTAAAACAAAGGTAATTTAATAATCTTATTAAAGATTTTAATTTAAAACACAAGCATATACTATCATCCATATGCTAGCAACCATAGCAACCAAATCATCCAATCAAACAATTCTAACTATCTAGACTAAATTCTAGATAAAATTCCTCGAGTTTCCCCAAGTATATATATATACCGGGATACTCGCTCTACAAACAATCTAAACTACTAAGCTATAGATCTCCTACTTATCTAGATTTATAGAACTAAACAGAATATCAGACTACAGACGAGTCTGACTCAACTACCAAACTTCCCAAACTGCAGATTCTAAAACCAGAGATAGATCAAATACGTACTCCCTCAGAGATACGTAAAACTCAATGAATTCCAGTTATCCAAACTGACAATTCAATTCAGAAGTCCAAATACTTATCCAAATCAAAACACAGACGAGATCCAAACATAACTCTACTTCACAACATCAGTAGATTCCAAACTTACTTCTCCCATCCAGAGATACACTCCAAACTGCTTTCGCTGCTCAACTCTGATCTGAGGTAGAACACAAGCACAGACTGGACAACTTATTCCAGAAATAAGGTTCACTGATCCATAAAGAAAACTCAGATACTCCAGCAAAACTTGAGCTGCTTCACCAACTCCATCTCTAGGAAACATCCTTCCACTAGACTGAACCACCGGTATCACTCCTGGAATCCAAGTCGATAAGAAAACTCAACCTTCAGATGCGGACAAACTTCTGACTTCTCTGAAGACATCCAGAAAATTCTGACAACCCAAGAGAACACTCAGCAATCACAAGTCACTTTTGCGATCAACCCAACCTATTTCCAAACAGACTGTTCTCTCTTTACCAATCAGAACAGCTTACACTTATTTATCCAATTTATCGAAGAAATGGATCCACTCTGCTGCTTCTGAACTTCACTTCCAGAAAAACTGCTCATCCAGAAAACTTCCTGCCATCACAGAATACTCCGAGCTGCACTGCTGCCACAAATGCTCTTATCCAAAGCTCTTCGAGAAACTCGGACTCCAAACCAAACAGAAACACCATGCTGAACTCAGCCACAACACCGAAGCAGATACACTTCCTTAAGCTTGTTCCAAAGAAAACATCTTCGGAAACATCCATTGTCACTGCATCTCATCACACAGCTACTCCTTCCAGAAGTTACAAAGATACCATCACTCGCTTCTGCTCGACCGACAGATCCAACTCTACTCATCCAACTCCAAAGATAAACTCCGAACCTTAACAGGTTTTTCTTCAGAGATTGTGAAATCCTTACAATTGCAAAGTTCACTCGAGACGGTATTAGGTTTACAGTCTCGACAAATACACTTCCAACCTCAACATTCAAACTCCAACTATTGGTAATTGTGTTACACACACTACCACCTTATCTACCTTTATAACTTATATTGGAAAACCCGAACAGGTAACCCAATAAATAGGTAGAAATACATAAATATATATATTTAAAATGATATAATTTTTTTTTATATATAAAAATTATTTCTGGGTAAAATTATTTCATCTACCTCTTTAAAACAATATTGTGTCTGTTGGCCTGGTTCAAGTGTTTAGAGATCCCTATCAATAACGTTAGCTACTCGTATTGACCAGAATCCATATACCACTCAACCGATCAATTAACACAATATAAAACCATTTTTATATAACTAACAATTACGCGCTCTCAAGATAGACACCACTTCAGAGCCTAGGTATTCACTCAACCTACTGCTCTGATACCAAATCTGACGACCACGACTTTCTCTCCATAGAAAGTCGTATCGCTAATAAGAAAGAAAGGGGTGAGAAGTAGAAAAGAGAAGAAGAGAAAAGAAACAAACACAAATACTCACAGCGGAAACGAACAAAATATATTATATCACATAAATATTACATAGTATCATATACAACACTTATCAGAGTTACACAGATTACATATCATATACTAGACAGTTATAAACATCTGTCTAGTTATTACATCTCAATACAAAACAAAGATCTAAACAAGATCAACACAGCGGAAACTACTATCTATATCTACAACGCTGAAGCCTCCTGCTCCATTGCTCCTACATATTACTCGTCAAAGCTAACCTGAATCCCTTGGCTACTCGTAAAAATTTGAGTACCCAAGAGTTTATAAAACAGAAATAAACAACTTGGGTCAGACATGGGTCTGGTGTGAGTAACCGGTTAAACTTGTTTAACTTCAAAACCTTTTTGAAAGAAAAGGTATCACGTAAGACTCCCCACAAATAAACATGGGTAAGTTTTTACCTTACGCTAACCAAAACATTTGATAGGAAATTCGATTGTATTATAATAGGGTCTAGGGTTTTCAAATAAATATGAAATAGCTGAAATTGTTACATTATTAAATTCCAGCATACTAGCCAACAATGTGGGTTATACAATCAAGTCCGTTATCACTTATTGGAAATTGGATTCCATACAATGGCAGGGCTACCGGGGTACCGCTCGTCACAGTACGTGGCCTAGATCACCGTACCGAGGATCACTCCCAATCCCCTGCAACACAAGGTCGGAACATCCCTTACTGGATAATTCCCGCACAAGATACCTCACGGTTGGGATCAGCAACCGCACCACTAAGTCGAAAATAGAAAGGGACATCTAGACAGAGGTAATCTTGTCCTACTTGGGTGCTACCCACTAACCTTGCTGCACCTCCCCTGTTTTAGCCATTCCCGGTTGATGAGGCTTGAGGTCACAATTACCTTAGAAAAGAACACATCATTTAGAATGCTCATCGTCCACCTGACGATGTTCTGAAAGCATTCAATCCATACAAGTTCGTTCCGGGTTCGAACGAAACCGAAGGCATTATCTCGTTACACTCGTTTTGGAATCACCCTCAGAGTTAACGACAATAACCCTTGCACTCTGAATCTTCATCTTCACTTGATTCACGACCTATCGTAAATTTGGATCGATGTGGTATTCGGATCTCCAGACCTGGAAATCCGGTATACGGAAACCCGATCCCGGTCTCATCGAAATCCAAAGCGTATCTTTTAAGGCCAAGTTGTTTTAAAGGTTAAAACAATTTAATCCATTATCTTTATACACAAAGAAAGATAATTCAACAGATAATCAACATTATCAGATAATCCATACAATTCAACTAACATCCATATCATACAACATATAACTCATCAGAGATATCAATCAATGCCAAGTATTTAATACTATCACCCATTCATAAGTAATGATTTATATCATCTTAATTTAAATTGAATTAAATTAATTACTTCATTTTATAAATCCTTCTTACTTAACCATTAATTAATTACAAATTAATTAATTATCCTCTAATTACCTTTTAGGTAATTTATCCTTTAATTAATTACTCAAATTAATTATCCTTAACCATTATAGTAATTAACCTTTAATTACTTCATAAATTAATTAACTATAATTAATTAAATTAATCAACTATAATTAATTACATTAATTCTTAATTAATTACATTAATTAATTACTTTATTTATTAATTATTACTTAATTAATCAATCTTAATTACATCATTAATTATATTAATTAATGATCCTTAATTACAAATTGATTATTAATTACTAAAATTAAATTAATTACATTAAGTAATTAACCTTTAATTAAAACACATTTATTAATCACCTTGATTAATCTTCAATCAGTAATTAACTACCCTTAATTACTTTAATTAACTAAATTAATTATTCCTTAATTAATTTCTTAATTAATCCCTTGATTAATTCACAAGTAATTAAACTCAAATTACTTTTATTAATACATCACCATTCAATTAATTACTTCCAGTAATTATCTATTATTTACTTCCCTAAATAATCATACCTTATTAATTAAGTAATTATTTATCAAATCATCCATTGATTATTAATTAAACTTAATTAATTAACTTAACTAATCAAATTAACTTAATTAATTACAATGAGTAATTAATTTCTTAATTACTTTCATTAAGTAATTACATTTAAACAATTTTCACAAATGATTATCTTTAAATTAATTAATCTAATTAATTATTAAAATTAATCACATTAATTTATTATTAAATAATCTCAAATTAATGACCTTCATCAACTATTAACAACTCTTTAATTACTTTTCTTAAGTAATTAACTTAGATTAACCATTATTAATTTCAAATTAATAAATCTTAATAATCAATTAATTAATCTCTAATTATTTAATTAATTAAGTGTTAACCATAACTTAATTAATCTTTAATTACTTTATTAATTAATTCTTAATCATTAATTAATATTCTAATTTATAATCCTTAATTACAAATTAATTATTCTATTTAATTAATCTTAAACCTTAATTAAATTAATTTAAATCCTTAATTACAAATTAATGATCCCAAATCTTTTAATAAATTAAATTAATTATCCATATTAATTTACCTTATTAATTTAATTCATCATAAATCATTAAGTCTTTGGAAAAACATTTTCTTATTAATGATAATTATCATCCAAAACACATTTGAAAACATTTAACTTCCAAATTTACCTTTAAATTCCATTTCAAATATAAGATTTAAAATGAATAAAAATTTAACCTTAACAAAATTTAAAAATCCATTTACAAACTCTTAAAATCATATGGTGAAGAAATACTAATCTTATAAAAGAACTTAAGAATTTAAATCAATTTACTTTTAAATTCTACCCATTTAATATCCAAAACAATTAAAGTTATTTAAACAATTTAATTTAAAAACTTTCTTTTATTTCAAATCTGAGATATAGTTTTAAATTTGATTCCAGATTAACTCAGATTTAAACTTACTTACAATTTAAAACTTCATTTTTAAATTCAACTAACTAAACAATTTAAGGTTGTCCAAATATTTTAAATTTTAAAAACTTATTTTATTTTTGAACTGAGATTCAATTTAATACTTGAATCAGATTTAAATTTAAATTTAAAACTTGTTTAAACCTTTACTTAATCATTTAAATTCAGTTTTAAATTTTTAAAACAGAGCAGTTTTTAAAATCTGGAACCCAGAATTTTACCCGAGCCCACTCTAGAATACTTCGAGTCGCATCCTAAATTACTTCGAGTCTCACATGCCAGAAACTCGAGAACTCGAGACCTCTTCATTTTCCAAACCACTGACACTAGACTAAGTTGTGCACATGCACATCGATCGCCAGAGCTCCGGCTTCCACTTCCATCGTCGATAAATCCCCTTCGACCACCTCCAGCCATCTGACCACCCAGAAACACGAATTACACTCGAAAACGAAATCGAGTCTTAAAGCCAAAACTGGAACCACCACGAAAACCTGACATCATCACGTATTCGCGACTCCGACCATCAGAGAGGCTAATTTTCTGGCCAAGCCTTTGCCTATATCTAATCTTCTACTTCCCAAAATATTGTAGCACTCGGTCCCCCAGAGACATCACCTCGATCATCTGCGTCCAACCTATTCAAACTAGGTTTAAAATCAAAATCGATCGCATGTCGTCGCCACAGTGTTTTGATAACCTTCCTGATATTTTTTCCCCCATCACTGATCATCCCACTACCACCAGTGACGATCATAACTTCCCAGACCACTGAGATCATCAGATACTACCTAAAACTCATATTTTGTTCAAACCCGAAATGCTCATTCAAGCTTAATCTAAAAATTATAATTACATTCTTAAAAATCATTTTTAGGATCAAGGTTTCAGTTTATAATCCTGAATTGATGAATTAAGAAGATAGAATTACAACATAACTTAAAACTTGCACTGTTCTTCTTAGTTTCCAAAGAACTTCAAATTAAATTTTATCTAAATAAAATTTTAAACCTAAATCTATGATTAAGCAAACATATTTTGTATGAAACTTAAGTCCTAACAGAGATGGGTTAGGGAGATAATAAATTTTGATCAAAATCCTAGCTTAAAAACAAAGAACAGAGAGTGTCACACATATAAACAGGCATACACATATATCTATACATCCATATATATAAACTCACATATTTATACACACAAAAACATACTTTCTTTCAGAAGTTAACATGCAAACAGATTTATTATATTTAAGCTCTTTAAAAAAATGTTACTCACCTATTTAAAGATGAACAGAGCCTATTATTTTGAAAAGCTTTTGAAACCGAGAAACTTGAATGCCTCTTGCTTTTGCTTATTTGATTTAAAACTTGAATTTTCTGGGCTTAAAACTTGATTTAAACTACATGCATGTTGCTTCCAGGTTGAAGAAAGAATGCAGACTGACTTTTGAATTGATTCCAGAGATGAAAAGAATTGCAGCAGGCTTTTAAACTTGATTCCAGGTTTGCTTTTTGAAAATGAAAATGAATCACAGGCTATGGTTTCAGATTGGAGAAAATGCAGTGGCTTTAGATTTCAGATTGCAACTTGGTTACAGGGATCTGATTTCTTTTGAATTTGAAGAAAGAGATTATAGGTTGTTGAATCTGGTTTTTGGTTGAGGAGTTTAGATTTTTGATTTTAGATTAGAGAAAGGTTTGAGAAGTGGTTACTGATTTCAGATTTTAGTTTTAGGGAAAGAGGTTTGAGTTTATCTTGGTTTTAAAAGGAAATTAGAAAGAATGAAGTGAAGAAACACAATGTTTATATATATGTAAATTGGTGATTTTATAAAAATAAAAGAAAATAAAAATAAATGAAGACACTTGTCATTTTGAGTTTATCTTTTATTTACACATGTTAAGACAAGGCTTTAGATAAAGACACATGTCCTTTAAGTAATTTTTACATATTTATATTTATTTTTAAATGTAAATAAAATGCCTTTTCTTATTATTTAAATACTTATCTATATATATAAATCACTTTTTAAACAAACAAACTAATTATATTTATAAATAAAAGTTATACAAATATTCTAAATCCAAATCAATTTAAATATTTATTCTTTTGAATTTCAAAACTTTAAATTCAAATTCAAATCAAATTAAATTCTAAGATTCAATTTAAGTTATATATATATATACACTTATATAACTACTTATCAATTTAAAAATATAACAATTCCATAGTCTTTTAAAATCCATTCATATTTATAAAAATAATACATTATACTTATTATTTGAAAATAACATATTTGATACTTATTTAATTAGATTATTAAATTAAATTCAAATTTTATTATCAAAGATCATCAATATCAATTTAATTATTTAACAGATTATTAAATTGATATTGTTAAAATTTCCGGGATATTACACCCGTTATTTTGAACCTTTGGTCTTTCTTTTGTCTTTTCGTATATCGAACCTGAGAAATCGAATGGCCACTGACCTTTATAATTTTCAGAATTAAATATGGAATATTACCATTCCTACCGTTCAAATTTAATTTCTTTTCATCTGGTAACTTGTTCCGTCCATTCACATATTCTTCCGTTTTTCTTTCTCTTTGCTTCTGACCATTCTGCTCTTACCCATTAAAAAAAAGAAAATTTGTAAGCTTTCAAAATATGTGTGCTTTTTTCGCCTGTAGCTGTAGTTCTTTCCCATCCCATTGCTTATGCGGCATCACTACTCACCAACGGAAGCACCCAAACCAACTTCAACTTCCTTCTTCCACCCACGCTCGGCTTTCCCTCTTCCCCGAACACCTCCTCACCGATGCCACCAAACCCGAGCATGTCTCCCCGCTTCAGCCCGTACAACCATCGCTCCTTAGCCGATCATCGTCACTTCCCCTTGCTCCTTCCTTTCAGATCTTGCTTCACTTTCATCTCGGCCACGACTCAGCCTAGGCACCTGCACGCAAACCCCTGTTCGTCTCCTTAGCCGCCGCCTTGCCTGCTTTGTCGAGGTGTGCTTGCTCTCTCTCCCTTTTCTGGTTTATATTGTTACTTCTCTTGTTATACATTTTGTATTATATTTTGAAGTTGGCATATTGCTTCTCTGTGTACATCTAAAAGAGAAAATTTTACTATATAGTATTTTGTATGTACTGTGTGGGAGTTTATATATATTTTTACATGTAGATTCTATGTTTTATGTACGCATATATTTATAGGTAAGCTTGCTTATAAGTGAAATCTGTTAGTTTGTATACATTAGTTTAAGTATATATGAAAGCAATATATATCTTATGTTGATAGTTGCTGTGAAGACTTAGTAATATATGTGTAAACTTTTAAATTTTAAGCTTGTATAGATTGTATTGGATCTGTTGGTTGCAGCTTTTCAAAACTTACAGTTTTTTTACTACCTATTTCATACTTTCGGCATATATATGAATATTGTAGCTTTAAAATATATATTACATTATAAATATTTAAATATCTGTTTGAGTGATATATATTAATTTGATATACGTAAGGTTAATTTGGATATATATGTATAATTGTTTATATATATAAGTTGTTGGTTTATTGTACAAGCTATGTGGATATATGTATATATTATAGAAGAGTTTATAAAGAGTATATGTTTTATGTCAGTACTAGTTGTTGACCTATGTATGTTATTATCTGTTATCTTAGTTTATATAATAAGTTATTGTAATATTTAAAAAAAAGGTCTACTCAAGTTGTATAGCAGGATTTATTTGATATTATATTTTATATATATGTATATAATAGTGATGTGTTACTGTCGGTTATATATTGTATATATATTAATTGTTATATATGTATATGTTTAAAGTTTTGGCATGTTATAAAGTTATTTAACAGTGCATATATATGGTTATAGTATATATTCTGTTGTTTTCTAATATATACGGTCTATATTAGGATTTTATGTTAGTTTATAAGTTATAGGTTTAAGTTAAATATTGAATTTTAAAGTATATAGGTAAATATATTTTCACTTAATTGTTTGTGTGTATATATATATATTTCGTTGGTTCTATATAAAGGTTGTAGTTTTATATATGAGTACATATATTAAGTTTATATAAGTTTAGTTATTCTATGTTATATATAGTTTAAGATATGTGTATAGTTTAGTACATGTTAGTTTATATCTGTTGTAGTTGTTTGTATTACTATGCATATGTTATACTTTGATTTTAAATTTCTCAAGTACTGTTTAAGTTATATATATATTATAATAAATTGTTTATATTGATTTTTTTTAAATATTGATATTTGGATTTTTCTTTAGAAACACACACACATATATATATATATATATATAGTGTAATGACCCGTAAAAATTAACTGGTTTTAATAACGTAATTAACTGAATTTTTGTGAAATTTTAAATAATTGAATTTTGAGATAAAAATTTGATATTTGGAATACGTCTTCTTAAACATAGCAATTGGTAAATTTTCATCCGTATCAGACCCAGTAATTTATTACGGATTGAAATGATATATTATCCGTATCACTTGACCTAGGTTAGAAAATATTATACAGACCCGTGGTTAATTTTAAATATAAATATTTTCTAAAAATTCTAAGTATTTGGAATATAAAATATATGAGATTTTAACTTAATTTGATTTTAAAATGATTTAAATAAATTTTATAGTGATTTTCTATAAGTTAAAATTGTATAAGTTAATAAATGATTAAAATGTAAAATTTAAATATGATTAACTTAATAACTGAAACTTTGATTTAAAAATGGAATTTTAGGCTTAACTTAGAAATAAATTATTTTATTTATGAAATGGATATTTTTTAAAATAGATAAAATATCTAGTTGTTTGTTAAATTAAAAGTTAAGCAATTTAAATGTAAATTTGACTTAATAAATGAATTATGGTTAAATTTGGATATTTTATTTATAAATTTTTATTTTATTAAATCATAAGTGAAATGATATCCAAATAAATAATTTTGAAAAGTGATATGTTTTATAAGTTAAAAATGGTGAAAACTGAAATTATAATGTTTTTGAAATATTATAGTAAATCTCATATTTGTATTGGCTGCATTTCTGAAATGCTGTGGTTTTAAGGTAGCATTTTATAAGTGCTGCCGTTTTTGAAAATGTACCGTTTTCTGAAATAATACTATATCTCCAGTAACGTTTTATAAGTGCTGCTGTTTCTGAAAATGTACTGTTTTCTGAAATAATACTATATCTGCAATAACGTTTTCTAAGTGCTGCTGTTTTTGAAAAAGACCATATTTCTGAAATACTACTATATCAACAGTAACGTTTTCTGTGTGCTGCTATTTCTGCAAGATGATATTTTCGAAATGCTAATATATGTATAATCACATTTTCAAAGTGCTGCGAATGCTAAAATTACAATGTTTTTTTGAAATTGTTATAATTGAATGAATGAACTTAGAAATGCTACAACTTTGGAAATGAATATTATTTTTGAAAGATATTGACACTGAATTTGAATGGTTTAAATTGAATATGTTTAGATTTGAAATATAAACCATTTTGAAATGACCGCGGTGTTATAATAATGATTGGTTGTTAAAGAGACCGGGATCAGATATGGACATACTCTCTATCGATACTGAAAACCACTTTAACAACTGTGTACGCGATGGAGATTCCAGAATGAAGTAGGATGGTGGCGAAGATCCTAAGGTATATTTACGTGGACCTAACTCCCGTGAGTTAGCATAAGGTGGCTAAAACAGGAGCGATTCCAGGCTAATGAGGTAGCGCCTCTTATCGGACACAGTCCATCGTATACCATTCTATTACTTTGTGATTGATTGGGTGCACCCCTTGATTCAGGAGTGTGGCTCGAGTTGGTCGATTGCTGCGGATTTGCGTTACCAACAGTCCAGATGCGTAATTGGTATATCTACCCTGGCATTGCCTAGTTGTGCCGTGTCACCTACCATAGCGTGCTTTACTACGAGTTTGTTTTGTACCATACCCATGGAGTGCCCTCTGACGATGCCCAATACGGGGGAGATTACGGTACTGTATAGACTATGGGAATATAAAAATGTGTTAAGGTGGAAAATGTAAAGCCTTAACGCTATTTTGATAGTTTACTTTACTTTAGACATTGTTATAATAGCGTATCTTACTACATAGTAGATAGTTTAACGGATCCTTAAAGGATGGGCGATCCCAAGCATCCTTTAAGTTATTGATGCATTTCTATTACAGTTCACTTGAGTTGATTTACATTTTATAAGTATGTATGTCCTGACTCGAGTGTTTGTGTTTTGTTTTACGCTTGGGTCAGCCTAGGTATCACAGCTTTGGATTCACTTTCTGGAGCTAGAGATTGCTGGAGTTTATCTGTTTGTCTAGTAGTCTTTCCATTTCAGTTATTTCATTCAACTTTGCTTATGTATAAGTGAACTTATGTATTCGGACTTCTATTGTATCTGTTTTTCAGACTATGGTATTTTGTATCTGTTTTGTGACTATGTATTGTAGTGGCTTCATGAACCACTATGTATTTTTATTTTCCGCTGCAAGTTATTCTAATATTCTGTGTCTGTGATTCTGTGATTGGTTTTATTTGCTCCAAATTTATTTACAATCTATTGTTTTGAATTATTCAAGTCCGACAGGTGTGGTTTTATTGTCGATTTGAATGGTCCAAAATATTTGGTCGTTACATTTGGTATCGGAGCTTTGGTTTTAGGCAAACCTTAGCCTATGGAGCAAAGACTCATTAGAGATAGGGTAGAAATACCCTAGAACGAGTGAAATCAATCTTAGAATCATTTCTTTGTGAGAGAACGTATTTTAAGTATAAAATGATTTTCAAATGATTATAAAGGATTTTAAAAGATTATTTTGGATATAAAAATTTTCTTGTTTTAAAATCTCATTTTCTTAACTTCATTCCTTTCGAATCCACCTTGTTTATTTAAATTCTTTGATTAGGATTTCCATTCTAGTTGAATCTTATCTTTGTCTTTCTGTTTACCTTTGTCCTAAAATTCATTCTTGATTTTTCCAGGATGAATTGTAGGAATGCCAGAGGTAGGGGTTGTGGTATTGCCCCAGTTCCCGAGCATGTTGCACCCATCAGGTTCACTACTCTTTGCAAGGAATTCACTCAGCTTGGTGGTACCAAGTTTACTGGATCTGAGAGCATCATAGAGGCTCAATAGTGTTTGAGGAGTCTTGAGAGGATTTTTACTGGTTTGGAGATTACTGATGCTCAGAAGCATTAGTTGGCAGCTTGGTAGCTTCAGGAGGCAGCCCAGGATTTGTGGGAGTCTGTCACAGCTCAGACTGTGGAGGCAGATATTTCTTGGGAGCAGTTTAGGTATCTTTTAGTGTTGGTTTTTGAATTCGTTTCAGCTTTTTCTCTTTGAAATCTATCTTAAGCTTCGATATCTCTTGTCAGGGAGGCTTTTGTGGCAAAGTGGATGCCCGAAGCCGGGAAGTCCCAACTATATAGGGAGTTTATGGATCTTAAGCAAGGGAGCATGTCATTTTCTGAGTATGAGCGGAAGTTCAATGAACTTTCCAAGTTTGGTCCTGTCCTGATTGACACCTCTCTTAAGAAGAATGAGAAATTTATAGCTGGAGCTCGCCTAGAGTTTTATAATCGTCTCATTTCTCATGTTCATGGTACCTTCACGGAGTTGATGGACATGGCTATTAGATATGAGAATCCTACTTCTAAGGAAGTTTCTGTTCCTCGTGCTTCTCCATCTCAGCCTGGTTCTGGCAACTCTAAGAAGAGGAAGCCTAATTTCCATCAGCAGAAGCAGAATTGGCTCAAGAATCCCAGTTTAGGATCTACTCCTAGGAAGCATCCTATCGACCTATCTTCCATCACCTACTTCAAGTGTGATCAGAGGGGACAATATGCCAATAGTTTCCATACTTCAGTTGGTGCTGCTGTTCCTCCACCTCAGGATACCAGGAACAATCTCTGTCATGTCTGTCTGCAGCCAGGTCATTTCAAGAAAGATTGTCCTTTGTATCAGAAAGGCAAGACATCTGGAGTCTTCACCATGACTTCTTCCACTCCTGCTCCATCAGCTCCTAGTGATACCTAAGGTACTCTCCAGGGCACTTTTTCTCTATTTAATTTTCCTATTCGTGTTTTATTTGATACTGGAGCTTTGCATAGTTTTATTTCTGTGGATCTTTATGATAAGTTTGAGCATCTTCTTTCTCCTGAGTTTGCATCTGTACCTTTGTCTGTTACTAATCCTATTGGGGGCCCCGCGAACCTTAGTAGGATTTGTAGAAGAGTGAAACTCTTCTATTCTGGTTATCGTTTTTCTGGTGATTTCTATGTTCTGGGTTTTGATGCTTTTGATATATTGCTTGGGGGTGATTGGCTGAAGAGGCATGAAGCCGTTATCTCTTGTAAAACCCGAACTATTTCTCTTATTGGTGATAAGGGTGATTCTTTGGTAATTCAGTGCCGTATGCCTCAGGATTTTGCTGCCAGTTTTATTCTCTTTGGATTCTTCTCCTGGTGATCTTGATTCAACCACTATGGTTAAGCTCTATCCCGATGTATTTGGTGAAGTTTCTTCTTTACCTCCTAAGCGGGAAATTGATTTCCGCATTGATCTTATTCCTGGAGCTCGACATGTAGTTCTTCCTCCTAGAAGAATGGCACCCCGTGAGAAGGTTGAGTTGAGGAAACAAATTGAGGACTTGTTCTCCAAGGGTCTGATCAGACCTAGTCATTCCGAATGGGGAGCAGCAATGGTTTTCGTCACTAAGTCTGATGGATCTTTGAGGATGTGTGTTGATTATAGGGAGCTGAACAAGCTCACTATGAGGAACAGATATCCTATGCCTCGTATCAATGATATGTTCGATCAGCTTTATGGTGCTACTGTTTTCTCTCAACTTGATCTTGCCACAGGTTTCCATTAGCTTAGAGTTGCTGAGGAAAGCATTCCCAAGACTACTTTCCGTACTGAGAATGGTTTCTATGAAAGGTTAGTTATGCCTTTTGGTCTGACTAATGCCCCAGCTTTCTTTATTGATTTGATGAATCGTGTTTTTCGTGATGTTCTTAATAAGTTTGTTATGGTCTTTTTTGATGATATTCTGGTCTTTTCTAAGACCGAGGAAGAGCATGAATCTCATTTGAGCTTTGTTCTGGGGACTCTTAGGAGTCATCTGTTGAAAGCTAAATTCTCGAAATGCCATTTCTGGAAGGATGAAGTCCGATTCCTTGGACATATTGTTTCTAGTAATGGAGTTTCTGTTGATCCAGTCAAGATCGCTGCGATCAATGTAAGTCTACCTTTTCTCACCTTTCTTTTGTAATTCAATTTTTCTATCATTCTTTGTAGTTCTTATTTTTCCCTATTCTATTTCAGGATTGGGAAACTCCTTGGACTCCATCTAATATCCGTAGCTTTCTGGACCTTGCCAGTTATTATCGGAGATTCATTGAGAATTTTGCTTGGATTGCTGCACCTCTCACTGCTTTGACTTGTAAGAATGCTAAGTTTATATGGAATGATAAGTGTGGAGTTGCATTCAATGAGTTAAAGCGTAAGCTTACTTCCGCACCAGTTCTTACCGTTCCAAATGGAAATGACGGATTAACGGTATACACTGATGCTAGTCGTGAAGGTTTGGGAGCTGTTCTGATGCAGGATGGGAAGGTCATTGCTTATGCCAATCGTCAGTTGAAGACCCATGAAACCATTTATGCTGCTCATGATTTGGAATTGCTTGCTGTGGTGTTTGCTTTGAAGCTTTGGAGGCATCATCTTTTGGGAACTAAGTTTGAGCTTTTTACGGATCATCAGTCTTTGAGGTATATTTTCACCCAGAAGGATTTGAATTAGAGACAAGTTAGGTGGCTAGAGTTCCTTGCTTCTTATGACCTCGACATCAACTATACCCCTGGGAAAGCTAATGTTGTGGCAGATGCTTTGAGTCGGAAGAAGGCGATGTTGTGTCAGCTTGTTGTTTCTTCTCCTCTTTTGGATTGTATCATGGCTAAGCATGATGAGGATCGGATGCTTAGACTTATTAAGGAGAATGTTCGTAGCAGGATTGGTGGTAGTAGTCTTGATGGTAGTGGAGCTCAGATCGATGATAGAGGGATTTTAAGGATTAATAATCGGATTTGCGTTCCAAATTTTGATGGATTGAGACAGGAGTTACTTCGGGAAAATCATCGATCCAGACTTTCTATTCATCCGGATGTGACCAAGATGTATCAGGATATGAAGAAGTTGTATTGGTGGAAGGGTATGAGCCGTGATATCTCCATTTTTGTTAGTAGGTGTGCGACTTGTCAACAAGTCAAGGCCGGTCATCAAAAGTCCCCTGGATTGTTGCAGCCCCTTGAGGTTCCCAATTGGAAATGGGAACTGGTTTCTATGGATTTTATTGATGGATTACCAAGGACTAGGAGGGGTAATGAGAGTATTTGGGCTGTTGTGGATAGATTGACCAAGTCAGCTCATTTCATTCCGGTCAAGTCTACCCGTTCTGCTTCGAGTTTGGCTGAGATTAATATGAGGGAGATTGTTCGTCTCCATGGTGTTCCTATCAGTATTGTTTGTGATCGTGATCCCATCTTTACCAGTCAGTTTTGGAAAGCTTTTTAGGAATCTTTGGGTACTCATCTGAATCTGAGCACTGCTTACCATCCGCAGACCGACGGTCAAACGGAAAGAGTGAATTAGATTTTAGAGGATCTTCTTCGTGCTTGTGTTCTTGATTATGGAGGCTCTTGGGACGATCATCTCCATCTTGTCGAATTCACCTATAACAACAGTTATCAAGTATAATCTCAATCTTTTATTTTGATCTTATCTTAATCCTTTATCTATCTCATTTCATCTTTTGAATTCAAGCTAGTATTGCAATGTCTCCGTTTGCTGCTCTTTACGGACGACCTTGCAGATCTCCATCCTGCTGGATGGAATCCGATAATCGTTTGGTTCTTGGTCCTGATATGATTCTAGAGGCTTCTGAGAGAGTTGCGGAGGTTAAAAGGAAGATGAGGAGTGCTTAGGATAGGCAGAAGAAGTACGCTGATAGGCGTATGAGGAGTTTGGAGTTTGCTGTTGGTGATTTGGTTTTCCTTAAGGTCTCTCCCTTAAGGAATGTGATTCGTTTTCGTCGTAGAGGGAAGCTTGCTTCTAGGTTCATTGGTCCTTTCCGCATCTTGGAGAGGATTGGTTCTTTAGCTTATCGTTTGGATTTGTCTGAAAAGTTTTCTGGAGTGCATAATGTATTCCATGTTTCGCATCTTCACTGGTATCTTCATGATCCATCCCTTATTGTCCAGCCTTCTGCTCTCGAGAGTTTGGATATTGAGCCTAATCTGACTGTCGAGAGGAAGCCACTTCGTATTGTCAATAGAGGTACGAAGCAGCTGAGAAGGAAATCTGTCAACCTGGTCAAAGTGCAGTGGAGTACTGATGGTCGGGATTGTACCTGTGAGACGGAGGAGAGCATGCGTGCTTCGAATCCGGAATTGTTTGTTTCAGGTACTATCCGTTTTTCTATCTTATTCTTATCTTTCTTTGTTTTCTGTGTCTCGTTCCTTTTCGAGGATGAAAAGTTTTGAGTGGGGGAGAGTGTAACAACCCATAATTTTTAACAAATATTTTAAAATTAATTAATTTGAAAACATTGATTTTAAATCATTTAAATTTGAAATTTTGGAATTTTATAATGAAATTTTGGGATTTATTGATAATTTATTTTCTAAATATAATAAAATAATGATTTTCTAGAAATTTTATATTTTGTTCAATTTTAGTCAAACTTTGACTTTCACTTGAAATTTTAAAAATTGAATTTTAAATTTCAAATCTTTTTCTCTTAAGCTGTATTTGATTCCGATATTCATTATGCTTTTCATTTTGTTAAATTCTGTTTTATACTTTATAAATTTGATAAAATTCAGCGTTTTACACGCAATTGTTTTCAGTATTTTATTGTCTATTTTTCTATGTTTATTTCTATTTTATTTTGTTTTGGACTATGTTTGTTTTGTTGAGTTGAGCTTGTTTTGTTTGGGCTTGACAAATGGGCTTGGAAATTCAAGTGACATAAGTTTTCTTTTCTTTAATGTGATTTGGTGCCTCTTCCTTTTCCTTTTCTTAACTGTGAGTTTCCTTGCCTTAGCCGTACATATCATTTGGCATTCTCCATCTCTCTTTTCATTTTCATTTCCTAAAAAAATTAAAGTGAGTTTTCATGGCTTCCTTCTTTCTCCTTTCTTTTGTCTTTTCCTTTTCTTTTGGTTGCAAGTTATGTTCGGCCACCATATCCCATCCTTTTAGCCGACCATCTCCACCACTTCCCCATCACCTATGACCGGCCTCCACCATCCCATCACCACTTCAACCTATTGCCATGACCATTGATCCAAGAATCCACCACCAAACCATGATGGAAACCATAGCCAAGCCCTTACATCATTTTTTCCCCTTTACTAGCCTCGGCCACACCTTGTTCACCACCTTCCTTTGCCTTTGGCCATGACCAAACCTATCCATAGCCATGCCATTTCATGTGCCTTGACACATAGACCACTTGACGGAACCCAAAATAGCCATAGGGCCGAACCATGCCTTATGCCGAACCATTTGAACCCCTTGACCCTTCATTTGCCGAGTCCTTTTGCCTTCCACTTGACTTTTGGTTTGCCAACCCTTCATCTACCCTATGCTATGCCTTTTGCCTGACCATAGCCGTGCATACTTGCATTTAAACCATGGTGGCTGAGCCATTTTCATGTGATCTAGCCTATTTGTGTATGTGGTCGAGCCTACTTGTTTTGGGTTAAGCCATTTGTTCCACTTTTGTTCATATTTTACATTGTTAAATTTATATTCTTTTGTGTTGACTATTTTTCTTATGTATGTTGTATTTTATTTGTTTACAAGATTTGGATTTGGGTGCTACATCTCCTCGAATTTGATTCGTGCTTTGTCGTGCCTTTTCGGAGTTTGGTTGTGTGTCTTGAATTGTCATCTCTAGCTTTAGAAGGTGAGTTATCACTCTCGACTTCGTACTTATAAAATTGTGAAACAAAGTCATGTGAATGTGTAGTAGTGATATGCCATGTTGATAGTAATTTCATATATGCCAGTGATGTGATATTAGATGATGTTATAACCTGATTTTATACCTGTTTAATCACCTAATATGACATGCTATGCTTTACTGTTTATTTTACATTTCTGTTTTTCACATTGCAAGTTCCCTCACTATGGGTTGAAATGATACATACCCGAACAGACTTTAGAATAAGGAAAAGTCGTTATGAGCTGAAATGATAAGCTCGAGCGATTTTTATTTGACTTGGGATTGCGGGTTTGAAATGATCAAACCCGGGATTTTATTACGGATTGAAATGATATATTATCTGTATCACTTGACCTAGGTTAGAAAATATTATACAGACCCGTGGTTAGTTTTAAAATATTTTCTGAAAATTTTAAGTATTTGGAATATAAAATATATGAGATTTTAACTTAATTTGATTTTAAAATGATTTAAATAAATTTTATAGTGATTTTCTATAAGTTAAAATTGTATAAGTTAATAAATGATTAAAATGTAAAATTTAAATATGATTAACTTAATAATTGAAACTTTGATTTAAAAATGGAATTTTAGGCTTAACTTTGAAATAAATTATTTTATTTATGAAATGGATATTTTTAAAAATAGATAAAATATCTAGTTGTTTGTTAAATTAAAAGTTTAGCAATTTAAATGTAAATTTAAAGTTATATCTTTGAAAGTACTATGATTTTGGAAGTGAATATTCTTGAAATGGAAATGATATCGTATTGATATGTTTTTGAAATGGAAATGATATTTTTGGTTTTGAAGTATAAACTATTTTGAAATGACCACGGTGTTATAATAACGATTGGTTGTTAAAGAGATCGACATTGGATATTGAAATGACCCACTAGAATTTTTTTTTTTTTTTAAAAAAAACATTCAGTGGCCATTTAATCAAGAAAAATATTTAATTCAATTTTTCTTCTATCCAGGATCTTTCTGCCAATAAATATTGGTTTAATCATTTTATCTTAAACTTATATATATAAAGATATATAAGTCATCTTCTACCTAAATCAGAGTATAAAAATTTTGAAGGTAGAAACCTGTTGAGTATTGCTTAAAGAAATACTCTCTACATAGCAATAGTGTTTCTTTTTCAAAACTAGGTTTTCCCAATTTTTAGATTAATGCATTACTATTGATTCTATGACTCAGGACTACTTATTTTACATAAATTCTTCTGACATTCTTACTGGGTAACTTTGCTTTTACTTGTGCATGTGTGTGTGTGCATGTTTCTGTGCAGGTGTGTTCAAACTCAGGCTATAATAAAGTGGATCCTAAGTGAACACAAGCAACATCTAGGCGTAATGGAAACGCGCCTAACTTATACATGAGAGGTCACAAGTTCGAGTGCTATGCTGGTCGGTTCAACCCAATTTTTTTTTTTTTTTTCTGAGAGCAAAACTGTCTGAACCTACTCTATCCTTGGCTATGAAACAGATCTAAAACTTGATTAAAAACACTTGAGTGCTGTCTCAACCCAGGCTCAAGAAAATGGCTATGTTAGCCTTATTCTGTTTTGCATTACTCTGATACAAAGTATCTGCTATATCATTTTCTTTTCAAAGCAACTCAAACCCTTTTATCAGATTTTTATTTTTGACTTGAACAAGGATTCTCTCATGCCAGATCTTTTGATATATATATATAAACCACAAATTCTTTCAATCTTAGATTTTCTATCATTTTAGCCTAACTGTTCTTGAAACTTGAAATTCAATTTCTTAACAAAGCATCAAAACAAAGTACATAGTTTAGCTATTACATGTAAGTTCCATACTTACAAAACAGTGAATAGTAAAACATTGGTTTTTCTAGGCAACTTAAACAAATATCTTAACATAGTTCAACATGAATATCTAATTTAGCTTCAGCAAAGACTTTTAAAAACATAGCATCCAAATCTTAAGCAGTTTAACATCCAAAGCCTGATCAAGCAATCCCTATTTCCCTGCAAAATCACCATGAACTGCCCCATATAAATATGAGACACCCAATGGTGCATGAACACAAAAGGGTCAGACTATTTGTCTGGTGTGAATAATCTAACTGAAAACATGATTTATTTCAATTCCATTTATATTCCTGTACTTTGCAAGAATAAGAAACTCCATATCTTCTGTGTGCATGTTTTTGTGAAGCATGTGCATTCATATTAGTGCCAAACAGATTATATATGATCACAATGTTTTAGTTCATAGTAAACAACCACAAGATTCACCAATAAAGCATCAAAACAACCAAATACAAACTTCAATCCAGTTATCATCTCCTTTTCAACTTTACTGGCCATCAGGGATTTTGCCCAGACCTCTACTAAATCTATTCCTAGAATTCATTATCAAATTTTTCAGGGACTTTAGCTACTTTCTTCTTTTTAAACACACACTGCCTGGGACCTTTCTCTGTTAACCCAGCACACTCAGGCCCCTGGGTATAAATATACCATGTGTGAACTTGCAATATTCCCATTGCCAAGCTATACTTTGGTAGCCCTAAGATCCCAAGTCCTTAGTTAAATTACTAAGTGTTTTAATATTTTTCATAGCAGTGCTAATCCCTTCTGCATCTCACTTCTTAATCAGAGAAACATAAATGATGCAAGCAACATATATCCATCCAAAGTTTGGTAAGTTAAATTCTCAGAAGCAACCATTTTATCACAAAAGAGTGAGGTGACTTTTTAGCACATTATTTTGCCTATGGGTTTCACTGGATCAAGATGTAAGCATATGGTCCTGAGTAATTTTCCAGATATATATATATTCTTCCCTACCTCTGGTTCAATCAGATTCAAGATCTGGCTAAACCACAAGTATATTTGATTTGGGTATTTCATAAAACATAGAAGCTCAGCACATGTACAACATTGCACTTCTACATTTTCTTTTGTTTTAATTAATATGAGGCATAAGCAACAACACAATGTCACAGCCCATATTTCTTTCTGCCTTAAGACCATATACCCACTACTTGAATCCGGGGATTTTACAAACAACTTAAAAAAGGAAAACTCATCAAAGAAAACACCCAATCTCAAAGTTAACCCATATCTCAGACAACATTTTAGTTCATACATACATGACTCTTATTTTTCCTGGGTAAATCAGATAGAGATTTTACCCTTAACAAATCATTCACAAGCCAAAGTCATCCAATCATAAAACATAACTTGTAAAAGAAAATTAGTTCAAACTGGCTGCCTCAATATTCAGGTCTTAATGCCAAAGTTTTCAGTGAGATTACTCACTTAATCCTTCTTCTTCCTATGCCTTATGAACCCCTTTTTAGTCTTCTGCCTTCTCCTATTTTCTCTGGTTTATACCTTGTATATTTTTCTTTTTAAGAGGTAGAGCAAACATAAAACCTTACCACACCAGGTCTTCTTATATGAACTCTGGCTGCTACTAGGGTTTTAGGAAATTACCAAATGCCAATTTTACCCTACCAACTATGATCTGCCTCTTATTCTAACATTTTAGAGAAAATGGGTAAATAGTCATGGTATATTTTCCAGAAAATATACCTCATTGCCCCGGTCATGTTATTTGCATGATTTCTTCTCTTTTCTTTTTTTTTCTAAAGTAAAAAGGAATTGCTAAAAATGGATAAAGTACTTGTCCAATAGCTCATACCATTTTCATGCAAATGTTAATTTTCTTTTTATTTCTGCCAGCATTATTTTTGTGCACATGTATAATACATGTATGCCTGCCCTGGCCTAAGTCTCTTTTTTTTTTCAAGGCTTGATGATTTCTGCCTACATGCATATATACTTGTAATTCATATATCCTATTATTTCTATTGATTGTTGCTTATTTTATCACACAGAAAACTGTGTACATGTTTGTGCACTGCCTTGTGCACATGTGCATGTTTTATACTTGGTATCAGCAAATCAATTTCCTATATGTTTTTCAATGCAATTTCAAACAAATACAAACTAAATTGAATCATGAAATTACTCACAAAAATCAGGGTTATCACATATACCCCTCCTTTTAGGAATTGTGTCCCACAATTCTTTTATACTTAACTTAAGTATCATTTCTTCAGAAAAGTGAATTTTTTTTTTTTTGATTTCAAAACCATTTTCAAACCAATCACCTATTAAGCACTATGCATATCAACACAAGATAAAAATCACAATGCATATTCAACCAACACATTCATTAGTATGTACATATATATATAGATTTACCTTTTCTTCAATCAAACAGCTGAGGATAATCATTTCTGATTTTATCCTCCACTTCCCATGTGCAATCATTTGGGTCTAGACTCCATTGTACCTTTACTAGTTTAATTTCTTTGTTTCTCAATTTCTTAGTTTCTCTAGAAACTATGCCCACTGGTTCCTTTTCATAGATCATTCTAGGATCAATCTGCACATCTTTAGAGGATTCTAATATTGCTTCCTTATCATGAACCCATCTCCTCAGTTGAGACACATGAAAAACATCATGCATTGCTCTCATTTCTTCTGGCAATTCCAATTTATAGGCTACTGTCCCTATTCTTTCTATAATTTTATATGGTCCTATATATCTAGGAATCAACTTTCCTTGTTTCCCAAACCTTAGAACCTTTTTCATGGGTGATATCTTGATGAACACATAATCCCCAACATCATATTGTACTGCTTTCCTCCTTTTATCTGCATATTTCTTTTGCCTATCTTGGGCAGAGGCAATTCTTTTTCTGATCAAGGCTACCTTTTCAGAAGTCTCCTTCACATTTTCTGGTCCTAAGACCACTTTTTCTCCAAACTCATGCCAACTTGAAGGTGATAAACATGGCCTTCCATAGAGAGCTTCAAAGGGGGCCATGCCTATACTACTGTGATGGGTGTTATTGTATGCAAACTCAGCTAGATATATGTAATCTTCCCAGCTTCCTCCCCAATCCAATACACATGCTCTCAACATGTCTTCAAGCAATTTGTTCACAATTTCTGTTTGGCCATCAGATTGAGGATGGTATGCTGTACTCAAGCATAAATCAGTCCCCATTGCCTTGTGAAAACTCTGCCAAAACTTTGAAGTGAAGATGGTATCTCTATCACTCACTATAGTCTTTGGTATACCATGCAGTCTGACTACTTCTTTAATAAACAACTGGGCTAGGGTATTAGCATTTCTTTCTGATTTCACTGGTATAAAGTGGGCTGACTTAGTTAACCTATCAACTAATACCCAAATGCTATCATTTCCCTTCCTAGTTCTAGGCAAACCATCAATAAAATCCATTGATATGTCTTCCCATTTCCACTGTGGTATTTGTAAAGGTTGAAGCATTCCTGAGGGTTTTTGATACTCAGCCTTCACCTGCTGGCAAACCATACATTTTGATACATAGGTTGCCACTGCACTCTTCATACCACTCCACCAATAATCTCTCTTGAGGTTGTGATACATTCTTGTGCTTCCTGGGTGTATAGTATATTTACTTTTGTGGTAAGCATCCAAAATTTCTTGCTTCAACTCATCCATTGCTGGAACACATATCCTTTCTCCTTTCTTCAGATGGCCCTGACCATCCAACTGAAAACCTTCCACTGTCTCACCATTTAATATTTGTGTCTTCTTTCCAAATAAAAATGGATCTTGGTTTTGTAGCATTGCAACTTTATTTTTCAATTCTGATCCCAGAGTAATAAAACTTAATTTTCCCATCTCTACCTTCCCACTGCATAAGCTCATGTTTTCTAGGTTATCACTTTTTATCTCTGAATCAATTAATAATGATAAAGTGTTAAACTCTTCTATCATTAATCTAGCCACTTTAGCATGTTGTCTACTTAGGGCATCTGCTACCTTATTAGCCTTACCTGGTGTGTATAATATTTCAAAATCATATGAGGCTAAGAGTTCAATCCATCTTTGCTGCCTCATGTTTAATTCTTTTTGTGAAAACAAATATTTGAGGGATTTATGGTCTGTATATACTTCGAATCTTGCTCCTAACAAATAGTGTCTCCATAGTTTAAGGGCATACACTATAGCAGCCAATTCAAGGTCATGAGTAGCATACCTTACTTCACTTGATTTCAACTGCCTAGAAGCATAAGCTATTACCTGATGTTGTTGCATCAATACTACTCCAAGCCCTTGTCCACTTGCATCAGTATATACCACCAAGTTTTCATTTCCCTCAGGTACTTTAAGAATTGGAGCTTGTACCAGTGCCTCTTTTAATTTCCCAAAGGCATTTTCACATTCCTCAGTCCAATTGAACACTTGATTCTTCCTAGTCAATCTGGTTAATGGAATTGAGATTTTTGCAAAATCTTTTATAAATCTTCTATAGTAACCAGCCATTCCCATGAATGATCTGACTTCAGTGACATTAGTAGGCCTTTTCCAAGCTTGCACTGCAATGACTTTATTGGAGTCCACAGCTATTCCTTTTTCTGATATAATATGGCCTAGAAAGTTCACTTCATTCTGCCAAAAAGTGCATTTTGAAAACTTTGCTTTCAAGTCTTCCTGTCTCAATTTCTCAAATACCAAATGCAAATGGTTTTCATGCTCCCTAACTGACTTAGAATAAATTAATATATCATCAATAAATATTAATATTAACTTATCCAAGTATTCTCTAAAAATCCTATTCATCAAATCAACAAAATAGGAAGGAGCATTTGTTAAGCCAAATGGCATCACCAAAAATTCATAAAGTCCATATCTGGTGTTAAAAGCTGTATACTTAATGCTTTCCTCTTCTACTTTCATCTGATGAAAGCCTGAAGCTAAATCAAGTCTAGAAAATATTTTTGCACCACTCAATTGATCAAAGAGATCATCAATTCTTGGTAAGGGGTATTTATTTTTAACTGTGACCTTATTTAATTCCCTATAATCAATACATAATCTCAGAGATCCATCATGCTTCTTGACAAAGACTACTGGTGCTCCCCATGATGAGCTACTGGGTCTAATAAAACCTTTTTCTTCTAGTTCAACTAATTGCTTTTTCAATTCCATCAATTCCTTAGGCCCCATTCTGGTTGGTCTTTTAACCACTGGGCTAGCTCCTGGAATTATTCTAATTGAAAATTCAACTGGCCTATGATTAGGAACTCCTCTTACTTCCCCAAACACATCATCATATTGATTAACTATGGGGATCTCTTCTAATGCAGGCATGGGTTTTTCATTTGACAATGCAGAAAGGTTGGCTATACTTCTGTTTTTGTTTGCCTCACATAGAACATTTATTCTTTGTCCATCAGAAACCTTCAATGATATGGTGGATGTCTCCATATTTATGATAGCCTTATATCTACTCAACCAATCAACTCCTAAAATAATTCCTATGTCTGGATATTGCAACACATATAGGTTTGACTCAAACACATGTCCTCCTATATTTAATCCCAGTTGCATGCACATCATACCCATAACACATGAACTACCTATAGGGCTTCTAATTAGCAGTGGTTTATCAACAATCATACAATTCAATTTTAATTGCTGTGCAATATCATGAGAGATCAATGAGTGTGTAGCCCCAGTATCATATACTACTGTTAAAGGTATTGAATGGATAAGCAAAGTACCTTCAACTTGACCATGCCTTTCAACATTTGATCCCTCAGCTGCCTTGCCTTTCCCTTCCAAAGCCCCTAATTTTCCTTGCTTAAAATCTGGGCAGTTCCTTTTTATGTGACCTTCCTTCCCACAATGGTGACAATTGAAGGATGCTGGTCTAGGATTGGTGCACCTATTTTTCATGTGCCCTTCTTGTCCACAGTTGTAACAAGTGATCCTCTTCTTAACTTCAGCAGTTCTAGCTTCTTCTGGTTTCTTGGTGGAAGTTATATCTGTTTTCTTTTTATCATAAGGGTGAAATTTACCCTTTCCCTTCTTGTTCTGATTATTTTTGAATGCCCTGAAATTCTCTCTAGCTTTATCATGTTGTTCAATGCTCAGAGTCAAATCCAAAACTTGATCAAAAGTTTTATCCTTATATGGTAGCATGGCTCTACTAAGGCTAGAGTTCAACCCTTGGATATATCTGCCATTCTTAGCTTCCTCAGTAGTAATGAGCACTGCACCATACTTTGCCAATGATTCAAACTTCTGAGTGTACTCAGTGACACTCATAGTCCCTTGCCTCAATTTGATGAATTCCTCCAGTAAAGATTCCTTAGCTGATGCAGGGATAAATCTGCCTTCCAACATTGCTTTAAACTGATCCCATGTCACTTCTCCTTCAGGTCTTCCAGCTATGATAACTTCCCACCAATCCAAAGCTGCTCCTCTCAATTGCCTGGATGCAATTTGCCTCTTCCTTTGGTCTTCAACTTGCATGTCTGCAAAGATCCTTTCCAGAATTCTAAGCCAATTTTGAACCCCCATAACTCCTTCTGTGCCATCAAAGGTTTTGCCTCCAAGATTAGTAAAAGTCTTGAGTAGTTTGGAAAGTTCCTCATGTGGATTTTCCTGCCTGTTGCCTACTCCATCTCTTATGGCCCTCATGAATTCTTGCACATTCACCATGGGTGGTTCACTTGTTCCTACATATTGATGTCTGGGTCCTACCATAGCTCTATGGATATAACACTTAGGTTAGTCTGTTTTGCCTAATGCTCTATAGATTAATTCATTTTAATTTATAACTTATTCTGTCATAATAGATATCAATAGTGTAAATATATATAAAAACAAAACATCCAAAGCAGTAAACACTTCTATACATCCAATGCAAACAAATTCATACAAAATTTTTGCTATGTTATTTAACAACATAGCTCTGATACCAAATGAAATGACCCACTAGAATTTTTTTTTTTAAAAAAAACATTCAGTGGCCATTTAATCAAGAAAAATATTTAATTCAATTTTTCTTCTATCCAGGACCTTTCTGCCAATAAATATTGGTTTAATCATTTTATCTTAAACTTATATATATAAAGATATATAAGTCATCTTCTACCTAAATCAGAGTATAAAAATTTTGAAGGTAGAAACCTGTTGAGTATTGCTTAAAGAAATACTCTCTACATAGCAATAGTGTTTCTTTTTCAAAACTAGGTTTTCCCAATTTTTAGATTAATGCATTACTATTGATTCTATGACTCAGGACTACTTATTTTACATAAATTCTTCTGACATTCTTACTGGGTAACTTTGCTTTTACTTGTGCATGTGTGTGTGTGCATGTTTCTGTGCAGGTGTGTTCAAACTCAGGCTATAATAAAGTGGATCCTAAGTGAACACAAGCAACATCTAGGCGTAATGGAAACGCGCCTAACTTATACATGAGAGGTCACAAGTTCGAGTGCTATGCTGGTCGGTTCAACCCAATTTTTGTTTTTTTTTTCTGAGAGCAAAACTGTCTGAACCTACTCTATCCTTGGCTATGAAACAGATCTAAAACTTGATTAAAAACACTTGAGTGCTGTCTCAACCCAGGCTCAAGAAAATGGCTATGTTAGCCTTATTCTGTTTTGCATTACTCTGATACAAAGTATCTGCTATATCATTTTCTTTTCAAAGCAACTCAAACCCTTTTATCAGATTTTTATTTTTGACTTGAACAAGGATTCTCTCATGCCAGATCTTTTGATATATATATATATAAACCACAAATTCTTTCAATCTCAGATTTTCTATCATTTTAGCCTAACTGTTCTTGAAACTTGAAATTCAATTTCTTAACAAAGCATCAAAACAAAGTACATAGTTTAGCTATTACATGTAAGTTCCATACTTACAAAACAGTGAATAGTAAAACATTGGTTTTTCTAGGCAACTTAAACAAATATCTTAACATAGTTCAACATGAATATCTAATTTAGCTTCAGCAAAGACTTTTAAAAACATAGCATCCAAATCTTAAGCAGTTTAACATCCAAAGCCTGATCAAGCAATCCCTATTTCCTTGCAAAATCACCATGAACTGCCCCATATAAATATGAGACACCCAATGGTGCATGAACACAAAAGGGTCAGACTATTTGTCTGGTGTGAATAATCTAACTGAAAACATGATTTATTTCAATTCCATTTATATTCCTGTACTTTGCAAGAATAAGAAACTCCATATCTTCTGTGTGCATGTTTTTGTGAAGCATGTGCATTCATATTAGTGCCAAACAGATTATATATGATCACAATGTTTTAGTTCCTAGTAAACAACCACAAGATTCACCAATAAAGCATCAAAACAACCAAATACAAACTTCAATCCAGTTATCATCTCCTTTTCAACTTTACTGGCCATCAGGGATTTTGCCCAGACCTCTACTGAATCTATTCCTAGAATTCATTATCAAATTTTTTAGGGACTTTAGCTACTTTCTTCTTTTTAAACACACACTGCCTGGGACCTTTCTCTGTTAACCCAGCACACTCAGGCCCCTGGGTATAAATATACCATGTGTGAACTTGCAATATTCCCATTGCCAAGCTATACTTTGGTAGCCCTAAGATCCCAAGTCCTTAGTTAAATTACTAAGTGTTTTAATATTTTTCATAGCAGTGCTAATCCCTTCTGCATCTCACTTCTTAATCAGAGAAACATAAATGATGCAAGCAACATATATCCATCCAAAGTTTGGTAAGTTAAATTCTCAGAAGCAACCATTTTATCACAAAAGAGTGAGGTGACTTTTTAGCACATTATTTTGCCTATGGGTTTCACTGGATCAAGATGTAAGCATATGGTCCTGAGTAATTTTCCAGATATATATATATATTCTTCCCTACCTCTGGTTCAATCAGATTCATGATCTGGCTAAACCACAAGTATATTTGATTTGGGTATTTCATAAAACATAGAAGCTCAGCACATGTACAACATTGCACTTCTACATTTTCTTTTGTTTTAATTAATATGAGGCATAAGCAACAACACAATGTCACAGCCCATATTTCTTTCTGCCTTAAGACCATATACCCACTACTTGAATCCGGGGATTTTACAAACAACTTAAAAAAGGAAAACTCATCAAAGAAAACACCCAATCTCAAAGTTAACCCATATCTCAGACAACATTTTAGTTCATACATACATGACTCTTATTTTTCCTGGGTAAATCAGATAGAGATTTTACCCTTAACAAATCATTCACAAGCCAAAGTCATCCAATCATAAAACATAACTTGTAAAAGAAAATTAGTTCAAACTGGCTGCCTCAATATTCAGGTCTTAATGCCAAAGTTTTCAGTGAGATTACTCACTTAATCCTTCTTCTTCCTATGCCTTATGAACCCCTTTTTAGTCTTCTGCCTTCTCCTATTTTCTCTGGTTTATACCTTGTATATTTTTCTTTTTAAGAGGTAGAGCAAACATAAAACCTTACCACACCAGGTCTTCTTATATGAACTCTGGCTGCTACTAGGGTTTTAGGAAATTACCAAATGCCAATTTTACCCTACCAACTATGATCTGCCTCTTATTCTAACATTTTAGAGAAAATGGGTAAATAGTCATGGTATATTTTCCAGAAAATATACCTCATTACCCCGGTCATGTTATTTGCATGATTTCTTCTCTCTCTTTTTTTTTTTCTAAAGTAAAAAGGAATTGCTAAAAATGGATAAAGTACTTGTCCAATAGCTCATACCATTTTCATGCAAATGTTAATTTTCTTTTTATTTCTGCCAGCATTATTTTTGTGCACATGTATAATACATGTATGCCTGCCCTGGCCTAAGTCTCTTTTTTTTTTCAAGGCTTGATGATTTCTGCCTACATGCATATATACTTGTAATTCATATATCCTATTATTTCTATTGATTGTTGCTTATTTTATCACACAGAAAACTGTGTACATGTTTGTGCACTGCCTTGTGCACATGTGCATGTTTTATACTTGGTATCAGCAAATCAATTTCCTATATGTTTTTCAATGCAATTTCAAACAAATACAAACTAAATTGAATCCTGAAATTACTCACAAAAATCAGGGTTATCACAGATATGGGCATACTCTCTGTCGATACCGAAAACCACTTTAACAACTGTGTACGCGGTGGAGATTCCAAAATGAAGTAGGATGGTGGCGACGATCCTATTGAGGTATATACGTGGACCCGACTCCCGTGAGTTGGCATAAGGTGGCTAAAATAGGAGCAATTGACGGGCTAATGAGGTAGCACCTCTGATCGGACACACTCCATCGTATGCTATTATATTACTTGTGATTGATTTGGTGCGCACCTTCGGATTTTCGAGAGTGTGGCTCGAGGTGGGTGTTAGTGGCTGCTATGCGGTACCACCGGCCCGAAAGTGTAATTGGTATATCTACCCTGGCATTGCCTAGTTGTGCCGTGTCACCTACCCTATCGCGCCTCTTACAAGTTTGTTTTGTACCATACCTATGGAGTTCCCTCTGACGACGCCCATTACGGGGGAGATTACGGTACTGTATAGACTATGGGAATATATAAAATGTGTTAAGGTGGAAAATGTAAAGCCTTAATGCTATTTTAATAGTTTACTTTACTTTAGACATATTATAATAGAGTATTACTACATAGTAGATAGTTTAACGGATCCTTAAAGGATGGTTATCTCAAACATCCTTTGAGTTACTGTATTTCAGTTGATATTTCACTTGAGTTGGATTTATTGACATAAGAATGTTAATCCTGACTCAAGTGTTTTGTGTTTTGCTTTATGCTCGGGTCAGACTGAGTGATACAGCATTTGAGACTCACCTTTGAAGTTAGAGCTTCGCTTGGAGATCCAGCTATCTATCGATTCTACTTTCAGTTATTCAGTTGATTCCAGTGATGTATTCTGATCTTGTATTTGACTATTGTATTGAGACATCTATGTATTCGAGACTTTTGTTGTATCTTGTTTAACTCTATTATATATATCGTAGCTTCATGAACTACTATTCCTTTGTTTCCGCTGCATTATTTTTATATTACTCCGTGTCTGTGATTATTTATTTACTGTATATGCTGAGTTTTGCCAAATTTAAACTAACAATCTGATATTTTGAGCAATTCAAATCTGACATGTATGTATGCGATTGGTTGAAAATTTCAGGATGTTACATGTGGTATCAGAGCTCTGGTTTTAGGAAGAACTCGGCATATAGAGTAGAGTTAATTACAGAATTAACTTTGTTCGACCTTTAATCTTTTCCTCTTTGATTCGATTTCCTTTGAATTCTGGAACGTTCCCCCCCCCGGTTCCAAAATCCATCCTTGTCTCTCCCTATTCGTGATTTGATTCTGGAGCATCCCATAGCTCTATTGTATGATTTGTAAAAGAGTGACACTCCTTTAGAATAGGCATTGATTCACCGGAGATTTCTATATCCTCGGTTTAGATGCGGCTATCTCTTGCTATACTCGAATTCTATCTCTTGCGATTGAATGTCGATTTCCTCTGAATTTTTTGCCTCGATCTTATTTTGAAGTCACGGTTGACCCGGTTAAGGTTGCTCGCGATTTATATAAGTATATCCATTCTTTTCTCTCTTGAAATCTATTTATCTCCCTATCGAGCCTATCTTCTAGTTGAATTCTTTGTTTAGGATCCCTCTATATTTGAATCTCTATCATTGTTTTGAAAACCATCTTTGAATCATCGAGTGAGGGAGTGTATTTTGCATTAGTAATTAATATTAAGTTGTTTTATACATTGTGTTGTATGAGTTGTTGATGTTGATTTGGGTTTTCGATCGATTCGTCTGATCAACGTTATCGATAGGATTTCCAAAACACTTGAACATAGCAAACTAACACAATATTAATTTCAAATTTGGTAAATGAAATAAATTTGTATGAATATATTATAAATATATATAAGTAAAATTTTCTAGAATTTATTAAGTTAATTAAATTGGTTGTTTGAAATGATAATAATTGATTATCATTTATTGTTCTATAAATGAATTTATAAACATGGTTTACAAATTAATTTGGAATTGAAACAAATTTAAAACCAGGAATTTGAGAATTTAATTTCCGGTGATTCCAAGCTTTTGTTTTAAAGTTTTAAAATACATATTATTGGAAGTATTTTCGAATAGAAATTTGTTTCCAAAGAAATTTTAAAAGTTTTAAATCGGTACTCTTCTCTTTTGTCGCTGGAAAATAATTTTGGTGATGACTGCAACATCATCGATATTCATTTTCGAGTTTCGAAAAGGAGGGGCCACTCAGTAGCTTTGCTACACTTTTGTTTTGGAAATGAATTTGATTTAATTTCTAAAGTATGGCTTGATTTATAATATATATTGGTATATGATTATTTTGATATATAATATATATATGTATATATATATATATATATATTTCTAAATTGTTTGAAGTTAATCGAAAATTTAATTCTTAAATTTCTCTTAAAGGATGATTTCAATTATAAACTGAAGTTAAAATTTTGGGTAAATATCTAAACTTGAAATAATTGAATTGGAAAATTTTATTTGTATAATACTAAATTTCATTCCAATATAACTTACCTAAATTATTCAGAAGTTGAATATGTAATTCGATAATATACAATATAAAATGTTTTTTAAATAAATTTGAGTGTTTATAATTAAATGCTATACACATAATTTTTGATTATAAAACTGTTAATAGAGATAAATGGAATAATAAGTTAATTGAATAATAGATGAGATTAACAAAATAAAATTTTGTTTTGAGGAATTATTAAATTAAATCAACTAAATAAAATTATCTTGAGTTGAAATCAATTAGTTGAAATATAATTAATTTAATTTGAAATTTATATGGTTTAAATTAATGGTTTTATTTTGTTTATCAAATCTAATTTTCTTTCTGGTTATTTCTATTCTCCTACCTCCTTCATTTTCGGGGACGAAAAGTTTTGAGTGGGGGAGAGTGTAACGACCCGTATATTTTAACGGTTTTAATAACTTATTTAATTGGATTTTGTGAAATTTTAAACAATAAAAATTTGGAATAAAAATTTGATACTTGGAATGCGTCTTCTTAAACATAGCAACTGGTAAATTTTCATCAGATAATATGGAAGTTTATTTTCTAGTATAATTTCATTCCAATTTATATCAGTTAATATTTGATGATAATAAAATGTTTTCCAAACCTGAATATTTTTCTATAGAAAATTTGTAAACGATCTTTTGAGTGAGACATCATATTTCGTTTCTTCAAATTTGGACTTCTATTGCTCCGTTCATCTTATTTCTAACATTTTTGCAGCATTTTCGTACCCATATCGACTTTTGATAGGATGGTCGTGCCACTGATATCTGTATACCATTTTGATCATCTCGTCGTGCTGATCTCTGCGGTATATTCAATTCTATGTTTGACGTCCGATACGTGACAAAAATCGGTGTAACGGTTCGTCGTATCGGTACTGTATTTGTGTTATTTTGTTCCTAGTGCCTTTTTATTTCTAATATGTTCTTCCTTTTGGTTATGTCCTTTCATTTCTTTCAACTATGTAAATCAAACAACAATTGTCATTTATTTTTCTCTGAAATTTATTTCAACCCTTTTAACATTCTAACTGTTCAATATCAATTATCAATATGAAAGACTTTTCCCTTCCTTTCTTGTTTTCATCGAGACTACCCTTTATTTTCTTTCAATTCTTCTCGGGCCCTCGCGCAGCACCTCCCCTCGCGGCCTCGTCATCCCAAAGCTAGTGCCAAGTATCTCCCACTATCCACCACTACTTCATCGCTCGTCCTCCCCACATCCAACAAGGCTAGTCGAAGCCGTACAGCGAGTTGCTACCCACTTCCACAGTTCCACCGCAAGCCTTTCTCTTCCTCTCCCTCTTTTGTTCCTGACTGTATATCACCTACGACCAATCGAGATCCAATGTTTCCTCCACCTTCCTCCACGTCTCGGCTTGCTTTGCCGCCACCCAAGCTACTAATGACGCAAGCTCACCTACCACCACCACCTTGAAACCCGAAACCACCCTGAGCTGCACCCTTCCTTGGCCGCATTACCTTCCACTTCTCGCATATCTGCTTGCTCGGCCTCTTTGTTTTAAAGTAAGTTTAAAAATATATTTATTAATATATAACTTACATATGTTGGCTAGTTAATATAAGTTTTATTTTGCATGAGTTGTTTTCCACGAACATATCTTTTATTCATATTTTGTGTAAAGATGTTACAGAGTTAGTATTAGCTTTGAAGTTATATATATGGTATAATAATTTATATAGCAAAGTATACTAAGCCATTGCAGCTGTTTTATAGAAACTATAATATATATACATTATTTTAAAAGTTATACGAGTCATGATTTGTTTTATATATATATACATATTGTTTTATAGTATACAAATTCTATTCGAATATATATATATATATATATATATATATATATGGTTGATATACTATTTTATGTCCAGTACGAGGATATACATGCTACAATCTATAAAGTTATAAAATATATAAGTGTATACTGTTGCATATCTCAAGTTTTTGTACATTAAAGTATGAAAATTTTCTAAGTTCATATATATTTACCAGCTTTTATTTTGGCTGACATATTGCAGATCCCAGAATGTATGACAATTGTTATAGTTTAAAGTATGTATATATGATATATAGTAGTCTGTTATGTTTTAAGGTAGAGATTTATCATAGTTTATTTTATATAAAGATTACAGTATATATTATATAAATTAGTAAAATATATGTATGTCTTGGCATCTTCAGTGTGTATACTAGTTAAATATATAATTGTTATATATTGATTTCAAGGTATATGTATATAAGTTTATTATATTGACTTTAATTTGTACGTGTATATATAAAGCTGTATATGACTTGGCTTTGGAAATAACTTCAATATATATAGTATATAATGTTTATAAAATTTTAAAGTTATAAAGTTTTACTGTTTGTATAAGTTATATAATCTGTCTATACATTAGTTTACTAAGTTTTACTGTGTTCTGTTTTTTTTATTATGTTGTTAAATATATATATAAGTTATCAGATACATATATAATATGTTAAAGTGTTTACTTAAAATATGCATGTATTTGGATATATATTGTAACGACCCACTATTTTGGACCATTCAAATCGACAATAAATCCACACATGTCGGACTTGAATAATTCAGAACAATAGATTGTAAATATAACTTTGGCAAACTCATCATATATAGTAAATAAATCACAGATCACAGACACAGAGTAATATAACAATGCAGCGGAAGCAAAGAAATAGTAGTTCATGAAGCTACTATGTATATAACATAGTTAAACAAGATACAACAAAATTTACGAATACAAAGATGTCTCAATAAAATAGTCAAATAAAAGATCTGAGTACATCACTGGAATCAACTGGATAACTGAAAGTAGAATCAATAGATGGATCCAAATGGAACTCCAGCTCCAAAGGTGAGTCTCGAATATTGTATCACTTAGTCTGACCCGAGCGTAAAGCAAAACACAAAACACTCGAGTCAGGACATACATACTTATACAATGTAAACCAACTCAAGTGAATTGTAATAGAATGCACAAGTAACTTAAAGGATGCTTGGGACCGCCCATCCTCTAAGGATCCGTTAAACTATTTACTATGTAGTAATATTTCGCTAATATAATAATGTCTATAGTAAAATAAACTTACTTTTAAATAGCATTAAGGCTTTACATTTTCCACCTTAACACATAATAGTCCCAATAGTCCATCCAGTATCATTGTCCCTCCTGATCGGGAAGCCACCAGAGGATACTCCACGGGCTACGGCACAAAACCAAAATCGTACAAGGCTCGCTAGGGTAGGTGACATGGCACAACTAGGCAATGCCAGGGTAGACATACCAATCACTATCCGGACTGGTGGAAATGCATAGCCGCAGCTACCGCCCACCTCGAGCCACACTCCCAAAATCAAAGGTGCGCACCATATCAATCACAAGGTAATAGAACGGCATATGAAGAAGTGTGTCCGATCAGAGGGGCTACCTCATTGGCCCGAGAATCGCTCATGTTTTAGCCACCTTATGCCATCTCACGGGAGTCGGGTCCACGTATATACCTCAATAGGATCGTCACCACCATCCTACTTCATTCTGGAATCTCCACCGCGTACACAGTTGTTAAAGTGGTTTTCGGTATCGACAAAGAGTATGTCCATATCCGATCCCGGTCTCTTTAACAACCAATCGTTATTATAACCCATGGATATTTATTTCGCAATAATTTATATCTCAAAAAAAATATCATATCCATTTCAAACTAGTTTATACTTCAAAACCAAAATATCATATTAAAAACTAGTTTATACTCCAAAACCAAAATATCATTTGAACAAACCCAAATTTCCAATCACTGAATATTTCTTTCAATTTATTTAAACTTGGAATATTCCTTTTTAAATCATCTTAAGCCAAAACCACTTTATAAAGCCATATTCTTAAATTTTAAATTTGCAAATCAATATATTCAAAACAATTCTTAATTAAATACTATTTCAAATAAATTCATTTCCAAAAACATAGTACTTTCAAAGTTATAACACCTTTGAAACCAAACACTTTGAAACCATATCAATATTAAAATGTTATCATTTGGAAATCATAATATTTAGAAAAATCATAACACCCTTAAAAATAATATTCATTACCAATGTTATAGCATTATTAAGTTCATTCGTTCAATTATACCAATTTCGAAAACATTGTATTAACTTATAAATTTCAAAAGTGGTTTATATTTCACCGCAAACATATTCATTTAAACCATTTAAATTCAATGTCAAAATCTTCCAAAATAATATTCATTTCCAAAGTTCATTGAAATTTCAGCCACAACAACACTTATAAAGTGTTACGGTAAATATATTAATATTCCAAAACATTGTCAAATTCAAAAACAGCAGCACTTACAAAGTGCTATAGTAGATATTTGGTTATTTCAAAATAGTTTAATTTCAGAAACAGCATCACTTATAAAGTGTTGTAATAGATATTTAGTTATTCTCAAACAACTTAGTTTCAGAAACAGCAGCACTTATAAAGTGCTGTAATATATATCTAGTCATTTCAGAACTTAGTTAATTTCAGAAATGATAGCACTTAACAAATACCATCTAAAACCGCAGCATTTTGGCAATGCTACCAATAAAATTCCAGATTTTATTATAACTTTTCAGAAACATTAAAACTTCAATTTTAGCCATTTTTAACTTATAAAATCATATCTCATGCTTCAGAAAATATTCATTTGGATATCATTTACCTTATGATTTAAAAAAAATGAGGTTCTATAAACAAATATCCAATTTAAACCATAATTCATGTATTATGTCAAAAGTACCTTATTTTACTTAACTTTTTATTTTAACAAATAAATTAACACTTTATTTTAAATACCCATTCCACAAATAAGATATCTTATCACCAAATTAAAATTAAAACTTCCATTTGAAAAATAAATTTTCAATTATCAAGTTAAATCATAATTTAAATACATTTTTAACCATTTACTTATACATATAACTTATAGAGAATCACTATAACTTTATTATACAAGACATGTCCATTTCATAAAATAAAATATTTTATCATAGTTATTATAACAATCAAATTTTCTTTATAAATCTATTCATTTAGACATCAATTAATCTATGATTTCAAGCTAAATGAATTTTATTACACAATGTCCAATTAAAACTGTATTTCATTTTGTCAATTCAAATTACATTATTTATTATACAAGACCTATCCATTTCAGGAAATAACCTTTATTAAAATCACTAGGTTAGATTTAAGATTCCAAATTAAACCAAATTTAATTATTAATTATTTATCATAAATATAGATCTTTAAATTCAATTCAAAACCAATATATCTTTATAAATTTAAATAAAACCACTTATTTACTTATAAAATTCCAACTTATAGAAAACCAATATATCTCTATAATTTAAATCATTAAATCAACTTTAAGTTAAAATTTCATATACTTAAAAATTCAAAATACTTAATAATCTTTAGGAAAATATTATTTGAAAATTATCCATGGGTCTGTATAATATTTTCTAGCCTAGGTTGAGTGATACAGATATGTACCATTATCCGTAATTTAAAAAGAAAAATCCGGGTTCTATCATTTCAAACCTGCAATCCCAAGTAAATAAAATACAATAAAAATCACTCGAGCCTATCATTTTAGCTCATAATGATTTTTCCCTATTCTAAAGTCCGTTCGGGTATGTATCATTTCAACCCATAGTGATAGGGAACTTGCAGTGTGAGAAACATTAAATAAATGAACAATAGAACATATAATCATATCAGATGATGTAACAAATATATAAACAGAATTTAACATCATATAATCATATTACATGCATATATGAACATATTAACATAACATATAATTTTCTACAATTCACATGCCATTGTTTCACAATTATAAAAGTACGTATGTCAAGAGTGATAAACTCACCTTTCAAAGCTGAAGATAACAATTCTAGACACACAACTGAAACTCCGAAAAGCACGACAAAGCACGAACAAGATTTTTGAGTGGATGAAGAGTCAGATCCAAATCTTATATGCAAACAAATATCACAACATAAGAATATGATTCAACACAAACAAAAGATGAATTGAACAATGAAAATATGAATCAAAGTGTGATAAAATGGCTTCACCTTTTCATGTAGGCTCGGCCATGGTCAAGTGGGCTCGGCCACATCAACATATGGCTCGACCATGATGGTTGTATGCATGCTAGGATTGTGTGCACGGCTAGGTGATGTAGATCAAGGCAAGGAGGAGAGATGGTGTTGAATGATTGTTGTGGCCGAGCAAAAAAAGGGAAGTGGATGGAATATGGTGATCTAGGCTAGAGGTTTTTTCATTGTTTGGTGATGGATCTAGATCTAAGGTCACGGCCATTTTTGGTGGACGGTGATGAGGTGATGGAGGTGATCATGGTGGTGGTGGAGAAGGGGAGATGGTTGGTTAGAGGAGGTAGAGACCGAGCATAGCAAATAAAACAAAAGGAAAAATAAAAGTGAAAAAGTGGAGAAAGAGAAGGAGGCCATGGATTTAGATCTTTAAATATTTTCTCTTGAAAGCAAATAAGAAAAATGAGGAGATGAAATGTATTTTGTGCGTGAATGATGGAGTGGTTTGCACGACAAGAAATAATGAAAAGAACGGCTAAGGAGTTGGGAGTAAATGCTAAGAAACGGAAAAAGGCAAGTATTAAGGAGTTTTGAATGGTAAGAAAAGGAAAAGAATCTTGTATATATTTTATTCTTAAATTCAAATGAAACAAAATGAGATGTTTTGTACGTGAATTATGAAGTGGAGTGGACAGCAAGACAAATTTTGAATGGCTAAGAGAGGGTTGAATGCTAGAAAAATAATAAAGAGGCTAGGCAAATAAAAACGCAAGAATTTAAACAATGTAACGTGTGTCCCCTTGATTTTCTCCAGCCATTTATAAAATGATATAAACAATTAAATTCCAATAAATACAATAAAAGTCTAGACAAATAAATAGAGAAATAAACAAAGAGATGTATATAGGAAAATATATAAAATAAGAATACATAAATTTATTGCGTATAAAATGCTGTAATTTATCCAATTTTAAAGGTATAAATCAGAATTTAACGAAACAAAAAGCAGAACGGATATCAGCATTATATTCTGCTCCAAAGAAAAAGATTAAAATACAAATTTAAAATTTTAAACTGAAATTCAAAATTTGACCAAAGCTGACCAAAATATAAAATTTTCAGAAAATGTTTATTTTGTTATATTTGGAAAATAAATTACAACAAATTCCAAACTTACTTTGGAAAATTCTAAAAATTCACTTTTAAATGATTTTAAAAATCAAAGTTTTCAAATAAAAATATTTACAAAATTATGAGTTGTTACACTCTCCCCCACTCAAAAATTTTTGTCCTCGAAAAGGAACGAGGCACGGAAACCAAGTAAAACAAGATAGAAGGAGATAGGGTTAAGACAAGATAAAAGAAGATTGAAATTATACCTGATAACTGTTGTTATAGGTAAATTCAACCAGATGGAGATGATCTTCCCAAGGTCCCCATAATCACGAACACAAGCACAAAGAAGATCTTTCAGAATCTGATTCACTCTTTCCATTTGACCGTCGGTCGGTGGATGGTAAGCAGTGCTCAAATTCATGTGAGTACCAAAGATTCTTGGAAGGCTTCCAGAACAGACTGGTATAAGCAATAACCTTTCCAAGTCCTGCAGCAAGGTAGGGGAAATAGAGACAACTGAAAAGGTGATATCACTAAGGAAGATGAGAAGAAAGGCTTACATTGATCGCATCTATCATAACTGGATCAATGGAAATTCCATTACCAGAAACAATATGCCCGAGAAATCGGACTACATCCTTCCAGAAATGGCATTTCGAAAATTTAGCCTTCAACTGATGATTCCTAAGAACCTCCAGAACAGATTTCAAATGCGAATCATGTTCTTTCCTTATCTTGGAGAAGACAGGATATCATCAACAAAGACTAAAACAAACTTGGTAAGCACATCACGAAAAACACGATTCATCAAATCAACAAAGAAAGCTGGGGCATTAGTCACACCAAAAGGCATAACTAACCATTCATAGAAAAACCATTCTCAGTACGGAAAGCAATCTCGGGAATACTTTCCTCGGCAACACTGAGCTGGTGAAAATCAGTGGCAAGATCAATCTGAGAGAAAACAGTAGCTCCATGGGCTGACCAATTCGAAATTCGATTTCTCACTTAGAAGGTAGGAGAATGGAAACAACCAGAAAGAAAGTAGATTGGAAAACAGAATAAGATAATAGATTTAAAACCATGAAAATTTCAACTTACATTAACAATTAATTTCATCCATTTGATTTCACTTAAGTTAAATAAATCTTAACTATTTTTAATCTCATTATCTCATCATACAATTATCTTAAATTAACAATTTTCCAAAGTCCTGAATTTGAAAATCATTTATTATACTCAAAATTTATTCACTAAATTTCATTCTGTTTATTCCAAAAATTATTATTACATTTATTTCACTTAATATATCTAATCATATTATTAAGTTTATTTACACTTTTTATAACTGCTCCAATTTATTTATAAATTCCTTTAACACCATTTTATATTTTAATTATTCAATTAACCCTTTATTCTAATTACCTCTATTAATCTTTTATACTAAAACTAAAATGTATAACCTTTATTATAACCACTCAAATTCTATTTATAAAATCCTTTTATATTGTATATTATCCAATTACATAGTTAACTTCTGAATGATTAAGGTAAGTTATATTGGAATGCAATTGAGTATTATACAAATAAAACTTTCTAATTCAATTATTTCAAGCTTAAATATTTATTCAGAATTTGGCTTCATTTTAGAATTGAAATCATCTTTTAAGATAAAATTTAAGAATTAAATTTTCGATTAACTTTAAACAATTTAGAGATAAATAAACATACATATACTAAATATATATCAAATCAAATTTGAAATCATATATCAATATATATATTATGAATCAAGTCAATTTTTAGAAATTCAAATCAATTTAATTCTTCAAATCAATTTAATTCTTCAAAGCAAAACTGTAGCAAAGCTACAGAATGGTCTCTTCACTTCGAAACTCGAAAATGAACGTCGATGATGCTGCAGTCATCACCGAAATTATTTTCCAGCGACAAAGAAAAGCGCACTGATTTAAACATTTAAAATTCTTTGGAAACAATTTCAATTCGAAAATACTTGTAACGACCCGGAATTTTCGATCCCGAAAATTCCAGATAGTTAGGAAAAGAAGAAAAGAGATAGAAGAAGAAACAGGAAACAATCACAGAATCTCACATTCGCAGCGGATCAAAATATAATAACATTTATACAAAGAAAAGCTGTACTTGTCAAATTACATTTGAATACATCAGAGTTACAATCAATCACAGACAAACTGGACAGTAAAACAATATGTCCCAGATATAAATCAATAATACTCAGCGAGTTACACTCCATACGTTTCTGCCATCCAGCTCGCCTTCTGAGCTCCAGAACGTCCTTACCTGAAAATCTGTAATACTCGGTCTGACCCGAGCATTACATCAAAGTAACACCCGGGTCAGGCTGGAAACCAGCGTGAGTAAACCCATATAACATGAAATACTTAGTTATAAAACTTATCTGCACCAGGGTAACTCGTACCTTCTATGAGTTTTCAAAGTCCATCACTTATTACAAACAATATCCAAGAACTATTGCTCAGTTAAAGGCCAAGTTTCTTAATTTATTCCAATTCCAGCCTGTTTAATCCCACACATCCAATTATATAGAACTTAGATTTCTAATCGAAGTGGTTTCGGGTATTGCTGATACCCGATCCCGGTCTCTTCGAATTCAATGTCACGTCAAATCTAAACTGTTCACAATTTAAATTTAAATACAAGATATCACACTTTTCACAGCAATTCATTATTGATAGATAACCAAAATATCACAGTACAACCCCACATATCATATCACAGTACATAAGTTATCAGACTAGATATTAATTCAATCATTGCATACAGTTCAATCATCCATAGGCCAGATTGATTCATTCTTAATTAAATTAATTAATCTCCAATTAAATTAATCATCAACTTTAAATCATTAAATCCTGCTTACTCAACATTAATTAATTACAACCCAATTAATTATTTATTCTTTAATCATCCATCTTAAATAATCATCCTTGATTAATTATCCTTTAATTACATTAAGTAATTAACCTTTAATTAATTAAGTAAATTAATTATTCTTTCATCATTCATAGTAATTAACCTTTAATTACTTTCGTTAATTAAGACTCTAATTAATGATCCTCTAATTACTTCCATTAATTAATTAATTACATTGATCCTAAATTAATTACATTAATTACTTAATTTCACTTTTAATTAATCACTTTAATTTATCAATCTTAATTAATCATAAACAATAATTAACCATCCTGTAATTACTTACCTTAATTAATTAACTCTAATTAATTATATTAATCCTTTGATTAATTAGACTGAGTAATTAATCCTTAATTACTTCCATTAATTAATTATTAATTGATTACATTAATTAATGATCCTCTAATTATCCATCTTAATTAATTAATCTTTAATTAATTATTTTTCAATTAATTAATTAACCATTTGATTTATTAATTTAATTAATCTTTTTTCTTAATTACACTAAGTGATTAACCCTAAATCACTTCCATTTAATTACTTCAATAAATGATTCCTTTTTACAAAAATTTTGCTTTTACTTAAAACCATATTAACATATCATTACACCCGAGTCAAACCCTTATTAAACCCGAGCCTACCCCGAGACAATCACCCCTCTCAACTGCTTCGAGTAACTTCTTCATTCGCACGAGAACCCACCCGAGCTATCACTTAAACCCATCATCCCAGACACGACGTGCACGCGGTGCACGTTCACCAGCGCCTTCGACCACCGGAGGTCATCGCGGTGACACTCGACAACCACTCGAACCCACATGACCACAAACGAGAACCCAGATCGTACGTATCTCACACGAATCGAAAACGAGTCGATCTTGACCAAAACTGGAAACACCATGGTCAGAAATCTTTACCGTTCCAACGCCTCCGACCTCAAGATCGCCTGCCCACTTCACCAAAGCTACGTCACACCTTCCAGCTTCCATTCCCATCATCGCGATCGGTCCCGTCATCTCCATGGCAACACAAAACTCATGAACCCATCAACCAACAAAACTGACCGGAAACCCTACTTCGCCAAAATCCCACTGCCTCGACCAACGATAAATACTTCCAATATTTTTCCTAAGACCTCCATGACTCAGACCACCTTCAGTCCAAACGTTGACCCTCCAGTCATCGCCGATCATCGGCAATCGCCCAAAACACCCAAAACGATCATCTCACAAATTACAATTAATTATCAAATTAAAAATCATGAAATGTATATTAAAAATCATGATTTTTATTTTAGAAATCCTAGTTTTCAAAGATACATCAGATTATACACATGAATCTACAATTTATCCAATTTGAAATTTTGATAAAATCAAATTCTTACTATAATAAATAAAGCCTGATTTATACCATCTTAAATTCTTGTTTAAAATGTTTTTAAAATTTAAATCTTGTTGTTTTAAAAAAAATTGTTCACACATTATAACATAAAACTGATCAGAGATAAACAATTGATCATTTTGAATGTTATTTGCATCCAGTAATTTTAAGAACAGAGCACAACCTTGAATACAGACATGCACACAGAGATATCCACATACATATATACATATAATCATTAAATCCAACATGCAAACAATTATTACCTATTCAAACTCAAGTTTTCTGCATGCATCAGGGTTTTAAATAGATTTAAAGCTTTTTAAAACAAATTTGTTTACTCACCTGTTAATGATGAGCAGAGCAGTTTGAAGGAGTTAAAACTTTGAAAACTTGAATAGCTTGATTCTTCTTGAAACTGAAAACTGAAATTGATATGAGATAAATTGCTTAGCTTGCCTCTGATCTAAGTTGTACTTGAGTTTGAAAAGCTTGCTTTTAGATTTGAAACTGAGTTGCACTTGAATTATGAAGAGCTTCAGATTTTGGAATTGTGGAGAGGAAATAGTTATTGGTTTGAGTATTTTGTTACAGACTATTTTTCTTTCTTTCTTTTTCTGGATTGTTACAGATCTTTGTTTGAAAGAAGATAGGAAAAAGATATGAAGATAAAAGATATAAGTTTATATAGGTTTAATTAGGATTTATTAAAAATAAAAGAAAATAAAAATTGTAACGACCCCACGCGATTCTCACCATCGCTTCGTCACGTCTACCAGCAACCACCAGTCACCACGCGATCGACTCCGATCCCATTAAGACGTCGCGATCTCCTCTGAAAACAAAAACGACAAACACAGGGCAAAAACCCTACTTCCTCGATTTCCGATCAACCCCCTCATCAATAAATTCCAATTTGATTTTTCCTATGATCTCCATTGCCCCCTCCACCTTCGAGCGCAATCACGTTGATCAATTCGACGTTGATAGATGAAAATTGCTCGAAAAAGCCCATACGTTCATCTCGGCAATACTCAATAAATTCTAAACTAAAAATTGATATATTTATATCAAAAATCATGGTTTTCTATACTGAATACAATTATATAATCAAGACTTAAAATTGAATTAATAAATTTTTGAGCAAATTGACATTTTTACTGTTGTTTATAAAATTTCAAGACAAATACTTTATATAAGTTCCAAATCTTATTTTTAGGAGTTATGCTACATGTTTTCAATCCTTTTTCATTTGCACATCAAAGACTAACGGTGATTAGATGATGACATATAGGTTTTTAAAAGAATTCAAACTCTGATAAATCAAAAGAGACTATATCATAACTATACAGGCATTCAAACATTCATATACAAACATGCTTTTAATTCAATTCAAGTATTTCAGATAATAGCATGATATTCATTCAAAATAACAGTATGAAATCCAGGGTTTAAAAACTGTTTTTAAAATCTAATTGTTTACTCACCAGACAAGTAGAACAGAGACAGAGAACAGAAACTATTTCCAGGCTTGCATGTTTGGTTTTGAACTTCTATTTGCCTTTGATCTCCTTTAAGTTTGCATGATCACAGGTTGTTTGTTGATAGATTATACTTGAAGAAATTTCGAATCTTGTTGCTGTTGGTTTTCAGTTTGCATGTTGATATACTTCTTTCGTTGATTGCATTTGAATTTCCAGCTTATCATCTTGTTTTCAGATTGCAATTCCAGATTTCATTTTCAAGATGAAATTCTAGGTTTCATTCATTTCCTGATATTTTACTTCTTCATTTTTATGATCTATGTTTCGATTCTAATTTTGGTTGAGAATTGTAGAAAATATCTTCAGCTGAAGAATAAAACCCCTCTTTTATTTTACAATTTTAGATTTTAAATTAAAATATCAAGAGTATGACATTTGTCCCCTCTTATGTCTTAATTATCTTACACCTAAGCTTATATGTTTACAAGTGTTTTTACCAAGTATTAAAATGTTTACAAGTGTTAATCTTGTTTTAATTAATTTATTTAAGTCATTTATATGTATTAATGAAATAATTATATGTATATAATGTATTTATCTTTTTTATAATTTAAGCTTTTAGATTTACATAAATATACAAATGTGAATTCAAGTAAACATTTATTTATAATAACTTATGCTTTGATCAAATAAATATAACATATTTTTATATGCTTGAGAAACTTATTTTAACTATATATATATCTTTTTACAAACCAATTTATCTTATGTTTGAATTTTTAAAAAGGAAAGAATATTAAAACAATTGAACTTCTAAATTTAATCTTATTTAAAAATTAAACTAAAATATATCTTTATAATAAATAAGAAATTATCCTTGTTATTTAAATCTCAAATATCATTTTCAAAAGTATTAAGTCAAATTACAATTTCCAAATTACAAATTATATATATATATATATTAAAGTTTGAAAACATCTTAATTTAATTCAAATCATTACCTTTCCATTTCAATATATAAATATATACATTCTAAATGTGAAATATTTATAACATAAATTTTGATAATTATCATATTGAATTTAATACATAACTCCAAATCACAATATATATATATACATATATATTATAATTTGAAAACATAGTTTTAAAAGACTCCCTATTTATAATATATATACCTATATATATATATACATTATAAATATAAAACATTTATATATAAGTTTTAGAAAGATAAATCTTCCCAATTTAAAATTGTTAGAAAAGATATTCCCAAATTAAAATGTTATTAGTTTTTAAAGAAATAAACTTGCCAATTAAAATGTTATTAACCTTTTAAAATGAATAAACTTGTCAATTTATAAAATAAATCAACAAATCAATTTAATTATTTATAAAGATTATTAAATTGATATTGCCAAAATTCCGGGATATCACATTCCGCCCCCCTTAAAATAATTTCGTCCCCAAAATTTAAAAGCAAAGATAATTTAATAACCCAGCAAAATTTTAATTTTAATTTCAAACAGCAACCATACATATCAATCATATTTTAACAATCATAGCAAACAATTTAATCAAACAAATTTAACTATCCAGACAAATTCTGGATAGAATTTCCTCGAGTTTCCCCAAGTATATATATATACCGGGATACTCGTTCTACAGGATCTTAACTAACTATCTACAATAATCTAGAAGTCCTTCCTTTCTAGATCACAAATCTGAACAAGATATCAGACTAACTCAAAACCATCCCAACTATCCTTCTGAACTGCTGATTCCATCACTCGATGAATCATACACATATTCCTCAGAGATATGTGAAATAAAATGAATTCCAGTTATCCGAACTGGCAACTCAATCCTGGGGATCAAAATCTAATCTCCAAAGAACACAGAAAAATCTCATAATACTTCCGGAGCTTACTCTCCAGTCTTACCAAATCTTATATCTCCTTTGATTGGAGAAAAACTTAAACAATATCTAATTTCAACATCAATTTCCAAATTCCATCAATTCTTAACTGCATAACTCCTTTGACGATCCTGAGTCACTTCATTCTTCCTGATCAACTTAGCTCTTGCTGATGCTTCTTGAAACAATCTAGACCAACATCAAACCAATTTCCGGATTCTACTCAACAAAATGGTTCTCCAAAATATGCCGAAATCCAGAACACAACCCTACTCCACAAACATTAGAGCACTTTGAACTACCTCTCCTATCTGAAATAGCCAAACAGTTGCACTTGACAACCTTACTTCCAGATCCTGAAAATTCTTTCACACTTAGAGTTATACTTGAATTTCTTATAGAAATCCTCTACTCCAAGAAAATTACAACTCCCGGTTGCTTCCACTCTAGAATAGCTGCTATCTTGCTTTCGCTGCACAACTCTGATCTTGAACAGATGAGAATGCCGTCGGAGAAACTCGAGCACAAACTTGATCATCCACAGTTTACCATACCATAAAATCTTAGCGACTCCATTCAATTTGGTCAAAACATCCCAGCAGAATCCCCTCTAGAAAATTAGAACTGATCAATCCCTCTCCAAAGAATCCTGAACTGCTTCACCAAATTCTTCTCTAGGAGACATCCTTCTACAAAGCTGAATCACAGGTAACTCCACGAATCAAATCGATACAGAATCTCAATCTCCAATAACCCAAGAGAACACTCAAACAATCGCAAGTCACTTTTGCGATCAGCCCGGCCTAATTTCCAAAGATAACTGTTCTCTCTTCACTAATCAGAACAGCTTACACTTAACCATCCAATTCATCGAAGAAATGGATTCACTCTGCTGCTTCTGGACTTTACCTTCAGAAAAACTGCTCAGCCAGAAACTTCCTGCCAATCACAGAACACTCCAAGCCGCACTGTTGCCACAGACGCCAAAAACTTCTTATCCGAAACTCCTCGAGAAACTCGGACCTCAAAGCAACAGAAACACCCCACTGGACTCAGCCACAACACCGAAGCAGACACTCTTCCTCAAACTTACTTCAGAAGAAACATCTTCAGAAACGTCCATAGTCGCTGCGTCTCACTATACAGCTACTACTTCTTGAGGTTACCAAAATACCATCACTCTCTTCAGCTCATCCAATAGATCTACTCTATTCATCCAACTTCAAAGATAAACTCTAAACCATAACTGGTTTCCTTCAGAGATCGGTGAAATCTTTACACCACAACAAAGTTCACTCGAGACAGTATTAGGTCTACAGTTTCGTCAGATACCCTTCCAACCTCAACACTCAAACTCTAATCATTGGTAATCGTGTTACACACACCACTACCTTATCTACCTCTATAACTCATATTGGAAAACCCGAACAGGTAACCCAACAAATAGGTAGAAATACATATATATATATGTTTAAAATGATACTTTTTAGAAATTATTTCTGGGTAAAATTATTTCATTTACCTCTTTTAAAACAATATTGTGTCCGTTGGCCTGGTTCAAGTGTTTAGAGATCCCTATCAATAACGTTAGCTACTCGTATTGACCAGAATCCATATACCACTCAACCGATCAATTAACACAATATAAAATCATTTTATATAACTAACAAATACGCGCTCTCGAATATATATATATATACACACTCAGACTCAAACAGGTTGCTACAGATCCTGTCTCTAATGAACAATCCTTCCGAACCTAGGTATTCACTCAACCTAGTGTTCTGATATTCACTTAACCAATAGCTTAGGTATTCGCTCAACCTGTGCTCTGATACCACTGTAACGACCCCACGCGATTCTCACCATCGCTTCGTCACGTCTACCAGCAACCACCAGTCACCACGCGATCGACTCCGATCCCATTAAGACGTCGCGATCTTCTCTGAAAACAAAAACGACAAACACAGGGCAAAAACCCTACTTCCTCGATTTCCGATCAACCCCCTCATCAATAAATTCCAATTTGATTTTTCCTATGATCTCCATTGCCCCCTCCACCTTCGAGCTCAATCACGTTGATCAATTCGACGTTGATAGATGAAAATTGCTCGAAAAAGCCCATACGTTCATCTCGGCAATACTCAATAAATTCTAAACTAAAAATTGATATATTTATATCAAAAATCATGGTTTTCTATACTGAATACAATTATATAATCAAGACTTAAAATTGAATTAATAAATTTTTGACCAAATTGACATTTTTACTGTTGTTTATAAAATTTCAAGACAAATACTTTATATAAGTTCCAGATCTTATTTTTAGGAGTTATGCTACATGTTTTCAATCCTTTTTCATTTGCACATCAAAGACTAACGGTGATTAGATGATGAGATATAGGTTTTTAAAAGAATTCAAACTCTGATAAATCAACAGAGACTATATCATAACTATACAGGCATTCAAACATTCATATACAAACATGCTTTTAATTCAATTCAAGTATTTCAGATAATAGCATGATATTCATTCAAAATAACAGTATGAAATCCAGGGTTTAAAAACTGTTTTTAAAATCTAATTGTTTACTCACCAGACAAGTAGAACAGAGACAAAGAACAGAAACTATTTCCAGGCTTGCATGTTTGGTTTTGAACTTCTATTTGCCTTTGATCTCCTTTAAGTTTGCATGATCACAGGTTGTTTGTTGATAGATTATACTTGAAGAAATTTCGAATCTTGTTGCTGGTGGTTTTCAGTTTGCATGTTGATATACTTCTTTCGTTGATTGCATTTGAATTTCCAGCTTATCATCTTGTTTTCAGATTGCAATTCCAGATTTCATTTTCAAGATGAAATTCTAGGTTTCATTCATTTCCTGATATTTTACTTCTTCATTTTTATGATCTATGTTTCGATTCTAATTTTGGTTGAGAATTGTAGAAAATATCTTCAGCTGAAGAATAAAACCCCTCTTTTATTTTATAATTTTAGATTTTAAATTAAAATATCAAGAGTATGACATTTGTCCCCTCTTATGTCTTAATTATCTTACACCTAAGCTTATATGTTTACAAGTGTTTTTACCAAGTATTAAAATGTTTACAAGTGTTAATCTTGTTTTAATTAATTTATTTAAGTCATTTATATGTATTAATGAAATAATTATATGTATATAATGTATTTATCTTTTTTATAATTTAAGCTTTTAGATTTACATAAATATACAAATGTGAATTCAAGTAAACATTTATTTATAATAACTTATGCTTTGATCAAATAAATATAACATATTTTTATATGCTTGAGAAACTTATTTTAACTATATATATATCTTTTTACAAACCAATTTATCTTATGTTTGAATTTTTAAAAAGGAAAGAATATTAAAACAATTGAACTTCTAAATTTAATCTTATTTAAAAATTAAACTAAAATATATCTTTATAATAAATAAGAAATTATCCTTGTTATTTAAATCTCAAATATCATTTTCAAAAGTATTAAGTCAAATTACAATTTCCAAATTACAAATTATATATATATATATATTAAAGTTTGAAAACATCTTAATTTAATTCAAATCATTACCTTTCCATTTCAATATATAAATATATACATTCTAAATGTGAAATATTTATAACATAAATTTTGATAATTATCATATTGAATTTAATACATAACTCCAAATCACAATATATATATATATATACATATATATTATAATTTGAAAACATAGTTTTAAAAGACTCCCTATTTATAATATATATACCTATATATATATACATTATAAATATAAAACATTTATATATAAGTTTTAGAAAGATAAATCTTCCCAATTTAAAATTGTTAGAAAAGATATTCCCAAATTAAAATGTTATTAGTTTTTAAAGAAATAAACTTGCCAATTAAAATGTTATTAACCTTTTAAAATGAATAAACTTGTCAATTTATAAAATAAATCAACAAATCAATTTAATTATTTATAAAGATTATTAAATTGATATTGCCAAAATTCCGGGATATCACAAAAATAGAATGGTGACACTTTTCTTTTACATTAGTTAATCCTCTTACACATGTTATTAAAAAGACTTATATATTAACACTTGTAATTTGCATGAATTTATAAATTTTTAAATGGTTTAAAAAGCTTTTATAATAAATTTCCTAATTAATATATACATATCTTAATTTATATAAATAAAATCCTATAAAAGAAAATAATAAAAAACAAACTATATTCTAAATAAAATCAATATAATATAATTTCAAATCCAAAATATATTTAAGATATATATATCTGTTTTGAATTTCAATATTCTAATCCAAATTCAAATTCAATTTAAATTTAAAAATCCAATTTAAAATCGACCCAAATATATACATTTAAACAAACACAAATTCAATTTGTTTGAAAATAATAATTTTTCCAATTAAATGATTATACCAATAGATTATCAAATAAATATTTATCCAGATATAAATATTTATTCCCTGATTTATCAGTATTTCTATTAATTAACCCAGTTAATTATCAATTAACAGATATTCCAAAATCCAGGTTATCACATTCCTCCCCCCTTAGAATCTTTTCGTCCTCGAAAAGGAACGAAGCCAGAACCATTAAAATGCTTAAGATCAGATAAATTTCCTTTGATCATTTTTAAACACTTTTTAAGGTCTATATAATATTACTAAAATAATTTTTACATATTTTTTTTATAACTCGATGTTTCAACCAGTCCATCCTTGTTCTCACTAAAATTCGGTCATACGTTGATCAGGCGTAAGACTGAAAATCTATAAGTACTTGGTAAAACCGTTTTCAACATCCAGTGAAAATACTTGGAAAATAATTTTATTGAAAATATAGAAAACAGTTTTGAAAATAGAGAAAATATTTTTGGTGAGAATGCTCTGGAAATCATCACCCCCATCCATGGTCGCAGTTAACCCGATGGTTACGTTGTCATCCCGGCAAAATCCATAGATAACTGTAGGCCTCCACGCCCCTCGATTACACCATGGAACCCGCTACAGATCGCAGTTATACCCGGGCTTTACGTTGCTATCACAACAAAAACCCATATAACTGTAGGCATCAGCGCCCTCGAATTTCGCTGCCAAAAGAATGAAACTCCTCCACTCGACCATAGATCGCAGCCTACCAATGTTACGTTGTCGTCCCGGCAAAATCAAGTGTAGACTTTTGGCACTCATCCTCCACACGATTTTCGTTATGGTCCACACAGTAGATCGCAGCGACATCGAGTTACACTGTCGTCACAGCATAACCCAAATGCCGCTGTAGGCATCAGCGCCCTCGACTTTCGCTACCCAACAATCCTCAGGAACTAGTTTGTCCGGACTCCTCACATGATCAACTTTAGAACCCCCCCTTAGGGTTCAAGGCAGTACCACCCTGTGGTACTCCTGAGAAGTTCATTTCAAGGGAGCGCCTTTTTCCCCAGAGCCAATCTCAAAACACTTTATACTATACACTTATAGTATCTTTAAATCATACCCTTTATGATTTATATCAAAATCCCCTTTACACAAAATCGATATCCCAAATCGATAGTTCCAAACTTGGCTTTCCGAATTCCCAAAACTGATTTTTCTCAAAAATCAAAAGCCTTTCCAAAATCCATAGGTTCCAAAACCTTTTCCAAAATCATTCTCATAAAATCCCTTATATATATAGATATATATAACTTTGAAAATCTTTGGATCACTTCATACTTGTATAAATTCCCTTTTTATACTTCAAATACTTTCAAAAACCCTTTTCTTCTGGCTATAGATTCAACAAGGGGAGTTTATCATATATAACAAAGATATATAACTTTGTTTATTCCAAATCAAATATTCAAATTTGATTACTCTTTTATAAAGTTATTAACCATATCACTTTTCTATAAAATGAGTTCTAATCACAAAAATATTCAACTCCCATTTTATTTCATCATTTATTTTTCAAAATATACCCTTCTATTTCAAAATCATTTTAAAGTATTTATCCACAAATTTTCAATCTCAATTTCATTCAAACCCGTATGATGTACACATATCATCCATACGCAATATCAATCTGATCGCTCACTCGATCACACAATTTCTCTTCCGAACTATTATCGTCCACCCGACTTCCTAGTGCGGACTCAGTGTGATATCCCGGGATTTCAGGGAATTTAAAATGTGATAATCTTGTAAGTTAATTATTTAAAATTGGTAAAATTGTTATTTTCAAACAATTTAATAATGAGTTGTTTTTAAATATAGTTATAAACAGATTTTAAATAGGTATATTATTTCAAATTTAATAAGTGTTGATTAAATGTATATATCTATATATGTATATATTTAAATTGTTTTTAAATAGAATAATTATTTACAAATCTAATAATGTGTTTATTTAATTTTATATATATGTTGAGTTGATTTTAAATTTGGATTTTTAAAGTTGCATTTGAATTTGGATTTAAGAATTGAATTTAAAGAAATATATATATCTTAAAATGAAAATAATAATATAGTTTGAATTTAAAATATATGAATAAAGTTTTTATTTAGAAATAAGATTTGTTTTATATTTTTCTTTTTATAGAAATTTATAGAAATTTGAAAGAGTATTTATTTAATAGGAATAAATACAAAAGCTTTTGAATATTCATTTAAAAATGGATTAAATATAATATATATATGATTTTATTAGAATATAATTGGTTTATATTCTATTTCCTTTTAAAAATTGTATTTACATAAGGTTTAGAAAAGTATTTATAAATTAAGAAATGTATTAATCAATTAGGAAATTAATAATAAAAAGCTTTAAAAATAATATGAATATAAATAATTACAAGTGTTAGCTTCTTAACCATGTTAAATACATGTGTTAAGTAATTGAATAAGGTATGAGACAAGTGTCTCTTTTATTTTCTTTTTCTTTAAATTTTAATAAAATCAAAATTTACTTATATAAACTTCTATCTTTCCCCTTCATTTTCTTTTTCTAATTTCAGTTCAAAGACATCAACCCAAAACTGAAATTTATTTCAAAAACTCAGGAATCAAATCCAAAATCATCTTCTCAATCAAAAACAGAAATATATTTCCAAACCCAGAAATTACAACCTGAAACCAAGTAAACCAATCTGAATATTCTCTCTGTAATCTTTTCAAACCAGAGAATTATAAAAGCCTGTAATCTCTTCTAAAACAAATGAAACCCGAAATCAAAGATCATAAAATTTTCAAGTTTCCAGTTTCTAAAGTATCAAGCATTTCAGTTAAAGCAAATTAAAGAAATTCAGTTTCTGGAATCAAAAACAAGTACATGCAAATTCATTCCTGCTTCAAAAGCTTTCCAGTTCATTTTAAAAGCTGCTCTCTGCATTTTCAAAAAGTGAGTAAACTCTTATTTAAAAACAGTTTTTAGATGATTGCAAGTGATGAATTAGTGTGATAAAGTTATGATATGATTTGCATGTTTATTTAGCTGGATATATGTATAAAAACTTGCTTGTTTTTACCAGTATGCTTAAATATTTGCTTCTCTGTTATTTAAAGTGAGTAAACACTTTAATTTAAAAGTTAAGTAGGTAATCATCTGATTGCATGTGAATCTGTGATGATAATTATGTACGTATATAATTAAGCCTTTGTATATATATGCTTATCTGTTGATTTAGATGACTCTGTTCTAGCTTTCCAGTGAGTAAACTCACTTGAATCTGTCTATATATTTTGATGTATGTGGTTGACATTTGATGTATGTTATAAATAAAAATGCTTGATTAGTTGTTAAACATGCCTGCATGTTTGTGTATATATGTAAAGATGTGTGTGTATGCCTATATAGAAAAAATCACTCCTCTGTTCAAAAGTTAACAGGCTAAAACAAAGTTCAAGAAAATTCAAATTCTTCTTCTTCAATCTATTTTAGGATATGATCCCTAAATGAAAAATGATAGAATTAACCAGATTTAATTTTTAAAAATAGTTTCAAGTGAATATACTGAGTATTTATTTCAAAAACGAAATTTAACAGTAAAGATCATTTATAAGTAAGAAAATCGAATGTCTAAATTTCTCGCTTTGATTATGTAAATTGATTCATACTTGAAAATGGTGATTTTTGATAATAGATTCAAGATTTTTAAGTTTATGATTGTCGTGATATAGTAAGTTGAACGGAAATCACTTTTTCGTCGATTTCTGGCAATCATGGAAGAAATGATCATCGAGATCATTGCTGGAGGAGGCTGGTGCGATAGAGACCCTAGGAAAAATACTCGGTGGATTTATTGACCATCGTGGGGGCGGCACGACGATGATGTAGGGTTTACGATCAGTTTTGGAATGGTTGGGTTCTCGTGGTTGCTGCGTGGCCGTGGAGTAACCGGAGGTGACCGGTATGAGTTAGATCGAAGTGTCGTGGTGTGGCGAAGCTTTGGTTAGGGTGGCGTGTGTTCAGGTGAACGGAGGCGATGGTCAGAGGGGATTCTGTCGATCAAGTTCAAGTTTCTATTTTCGTCGAAGTAACTCGTTTTTGATTTCAGGCCTGTTCGAAGGAGTTGGGTGGTCGTGGTGATCGGAGAGGTTGTCGATGATGTCTCGAAGACCACGGCGATAGTCGGAGGCGTTCTGATCGGTGTGCACGTGCACTTGTGTACTGTGGTGTCACAGGAATTGTGGCATGAGAAAGGAAGGATTTTTCTCGAAGGAGAGACGAGTTTTGTAGGAGATGACCCGGGAGGAAACTCGAGTAGTTGTGTAGTTTTAATCCTGTTAACAGTTTAGAAGGTTACAGGTTTTTAAATTTGAATTAAATTTAACTTTTGAGAATTTAAGAAAGGAAATGGAACTTGGAATGACTCGAGTGATTCTCGGGTTCAAAATGAAGCAGGTAATTAAAAGAAATTTTCAAAATTTAAAAGTTTTTATAAAACAAGTTTTAAATTTAAATAAAGAAGTTTTAGATTTTAAAATGAAATCTTATTTTTGAATTCTATTCTTTATAAAATAGATGTTTTCTTTAACATTTTATTAAGAAGTTTTGAACTTTTGTTTAATTTAAAATTTGTTAAATAAAGTTAAGTTATTTTAAAAACATAAGTAGAAATGGAATTTTAAAGACAAGTTTTAAAGTCTAAATTAAATTTAGTTTAAAACATCTTTTGATAAATATTAAGGATATGTAAAGAAAGTTATGTTTTGATAACATTAATTTATCAAGTTAATGATTACTCTTAAACTAAATTACTGATTTAATTAAGTAGAGTTAATTATAAAGTTATAATGGTTTATAAATATAAATGGTAATTCAAGTATTTATAAGATAATATTTATCTTAAGATAAAGAAGTTTATTATCTTGAAATTAATTAAGTTAATTAGAAAAAAAAAATTAATTAATTTAATTGATAATGATTAAGGATTAGTTAAGAAATTAATTAAGAGTAATTAAATTTTTTAATTAACTCAATAATTACGATTGATTTAATTAATGACTAAAGATTAATTAATTTGTAATTAATTAATTAAGTAATTAGAGGTTGATTAATTTGTAATTAAGAAGTACTTAATTAAGTTTATTAATTAATAATTAGGTTTTATTAATTAATAAATAAGAAATAATTAATCTATAAAGATTAATTTAAGGTTAATTAACTGTTATTAAGAATTGATTAACTAATAATTAAGGATTAATTTATTTATTATTAAGTTTTATTAATTTATAATTAAGGTTTATAAATTAATAATTAAAATAATAATTAATCTATAATTAAAGATTAATTAATTTGTTTAAGAATAATTAAGGGATGAATTACTCAAGTGTAATTCATAAATGGATGTGATTAATTTAAGTTAATTAATTTGTAAATTAATTAAAGATAATCACTTGATAAAGGATTAAGTATGAATACTTAATAAGATTGATAAGTGTAATTACTTAGTAAAGTAATTAATGTATAATTACAAGATGTAATAAATTAAAGGGAATTACTTAATGGGTAGTAATTGAAGTATAATTACTTTGTAAGAGTAATTAAGGATTAATTATTTGGTAATTAATTAAAAGATTAAAGTAATTAATTAAGAAGTTAATTAATTAAGGTAATAAATCATAGGATGATAATTACTGTATATGATTAATTAAAGTGGATTAACAGAAATGATTAATTAAAGTTTAATTAATTAATGTAATTAATTAAGAATCAATGTAATTAATTATAGTTAATTAATTAATGGAAATAATTAATTAAGGATCATTAATTAATGAAATTAATGAGAGTAATTAAAGGTTAATTACTGTTAATGATTAAGAATAATTAATTTGTGAAATTAATTAAAGAATAATTACTTTATGTAATAAATAATTAATCAAGAGTGATTAATATTTAATGATTAATTAATTAAATGGATTGTAATTAATTAATGTTGATTAAGCAAAGAATAGGAATTAATTCTTAAGTAATTAATTTAATTTAAGTTGATTAAATTAATTATAATAGAGATTAATAAATGGTTGCTTATGAATGATGGTTGAGTAGAATGTCTGATTTGGTTGATATCTATTGGATGATATACTATGATATTCTGTGATATGATATTAGATATATCTGTGATAAATGTGTAATATTTATCTATGTTAAAGCTGTGTGAATTCAAGTATTGAATATAGATAAGTTAAATTGTTTAAACCTTTAAACAACTTGAACCTAAAAGATACGTTTTGGATTTTGATGAGACCGGGATCGGGTTTCCGTATACCGGTATTCCAGGTCTGGAGACCCGAATACCACATCGATCCAAATTAACGATAGGTCGTGAATCTCAAGTGAAGATGAAGATTCAGAGTGCAAGGGTTATTGTCGTTAACTCTGAGGGTGATTCCAAAACGAGTGTAACGAGATAATACCTTCGGTTTCGTTCGAACCCGGAACGAACTTGTATGGATTGAATGCTTTCAGCACATCGTCAGGTGGACGATGAGCATTCTAAGTGATGTGTTTTGATTAAAGGTAATCGTAGCCTCAAGCCTCATCAAACCGGGAATGGCTAAAACAGGGGAGGTGCAGCAAGGTTAGTGGGTAGCACCCAAGTAGTATGAGATTCCTCTGTCTAGAGGTCCCTTCTTTTTATTCGGCTGTGTGGGCGGTTGAATAGCTACAACCGCTGGGGTTTCTTATGCGGGAATTATCCAGTAAGGGATGTTCCGGCCTTGTGTTGCAGGGGATTGGGAGTGATCCTCGGTACGTTGATCTAGGCCACGTACTGTGACGGGCGGTACCCCGGTAGCCCTGCCATTGTATGGAATCCAAAATCCAATAAGTGCCGTACGATTTAGTTGTGCCCAACTATGTTGGAATGTGAGATGTAAGCATTCCAGCTATTTCTGTATTTTACTTGAAAACCCTAGACCCTATTATAATATAACTCGATTTCCTATCAAGTTTTGGTTAGCGTAAGGTAAAAACTTTTCCATGTTTATGTGTGGGAAGTCTTACGTGATACCTTTGTTTTCAAAAGGTTTTGAAGTTAAACAACTTTAACCGTTTACTCACACCAGACCCATGTCTGACCCAAGTGTTTATTTTCTGTTTTATAAACTCTTGGGTACTCAAATTTTTACGAGTAGCCAAGGGATTCAGGTTTGCTTTGACGAATTCTGAAGGAGCAATGGAGCAGAAGGCTTCAGCGTGTAGATATCTGTATTTCCGCTGTGTTGATCTCTGAGTCGTTTGTTTAAGTTGTATTTGAGTTGTAATAACTAGACAGGTATTTATAACTGTCTAGTATGTGTTGTATAAGCTGTGTATCTCTGATGTATATGATACAATGTAATATCTTATTTGATTAATGTAATTTATTCATTCCGCTGTTTAGATTCTGATGTGTTTCTTTCTTTCTTCTCTATCTTTTCTCTTTTCTATCTCTTTCTTTCTTCAAGATGATACGACTTTTTGTGGAGAAAAAGTCGGGTCGTCACAGTTGGTATCAGAGCATAGGTTGAGCGAATACCTAAGCTATTGGTTAAGTGAATACCAGAACGCTAGGTTGAGTGAATACCTAGGTTCGGAAGGATTGTTCATTAGAAATAGGATCTGTAGCAACCTGTTTGAATCCGAGTGTATATATATATGAGAGCGCGTATTTGTTAGTGAATATAAAATTGTTTTATATTGTGTTGGTTGGTTTATTGAGTAGTTTATGGATTCTGGTCGATGTGTGGGACGCCACAACATTGATAGGGATCTCTAAACACTTGTATAGAACAATTCGACACAATATTGTTTTTAAGAGGTAAATGAAATAATTTTACCCAGAAATAATTTCTATATAAAAAGTATCATTTTAAATATATATATATTTCTACCTATTTGTTGGGTTACCTGTTCGGGTTTTCCAATATAAGTTATAAAGGTAGATGGGGTAGTGGTGTGTGAAACACGACTACCAATGGTTGGAGTTTAAATGTTGAGGTTGGAAGTGTATTTGTCGAGACTGTAGACCCAATACCGTCTCGAGTAAGCTTTGCTGTGGTGAAGGATTTCATTAATCTCCGAAGGAAACTGTAATGGTTCGGAGTTTATCTCTGAAGTTTGGATGAGTAGAGTTGGATCTGTCGATGAGGCAGAAGCGAGTGATGATATCTTGATACCTCAGGTAATAGTAGCTGTATGATGAGATACAGTGACGATGGATGTTCCCGAAGATGTTTTTTTTGGAACAAGTTAAGGAAGTGTGTCTACTTCAGTGTTGTGGCTGAGTTCAGCATAATGTTTCTGTTTGGTTTGGAGTCCGAGTTCTCGAGAAGCTTTGGATAGGAAGTCTTGGCATCTGGGTCAGCGGTGCAGCTCGGAAGTGTTTTGTGTTCCAACTAGAAGATCTTTTAGCTTAGAAGTTTTCTAGAGGTGGAGTTCAGAAGCTGCGGAGTGGATCCATTTCTTCGATGGATTGGTTAAAAAGCATAAGCTGTTCTGATTGGTAAAGAGAGAGCAGTTTCTTGGATATTAGGCTGGGTTGATCGCAAAAGTGACTTGCGATTGCTGAGTATTCTCTTGAGTTATCAGAGTTTTTCTGGATGTCCTCAGCGAAGTCAGTAGTTTGTCTGCATTTGAGATTGAGTTCTGTATCGACTTGATTTCAGGATTGCTACCGGAAGTTCAGCTAGGTCGAAGAATGTCTCCTAGAGAAAGGATTTGGGTGAAACAGCCCGGTATTTCATAGAACTTCTGAGTTTTATTTTTATGGATCTGTTGAACCTTATCTCCAGAATGTGTTGTCTAGTCTGTGCTTGAGTTCATCGACGGCATTCTCATCTTCTCCAGATCAGAGTTGTGCAGCGGAAGCAAGATTGCAGCTGTCTAGAGTGGAAGCAACTGGAAGTTGCAGTATTAGAAAGTTTCTACAGGAAATTTTTCGGGATTTGAGGCCAGAATTGGCAGTGCATCTGTTTTGTCTTTTCCGGATAAGAGAAGTAAGTTGTAATCTTCTAATATTGAGGAGTAGAGTTTGTGTTTCTTGATTCTAGTTAATCTTGAGGAGATCATTTTGCTGAGTTGATTGGTCTAGTCTGTTTCTAGAAGTATCAGCGAAGGTTGAGCTGATCGGAATGGATGTAGGCAGTCCGGAATTGTCAGAAAAGTTCTGAAGATTAGAGATGGAGGAATTTGGAATTCGAAGTTGGAGACTTCGTTATTATTGAAGTTTTCTCTGGTAAAAGGGAGCTATAAGATTGGGTAAGTCTGGGAAGTCAGCTCCGAGTTGTTTTAGATCTCTTCTATATTCTGATTTGGATAAGTGTTTGGCTTATAAGATTTGAATTGCCAGTTTGGATAACTGGGATTCAGAGTATATCGCGTATCTTTGAGGAAGTACGTGTTTGATCTATCTCTGGTTTTGGAATCAGTAGTTCAGAGAGATTTGGTTGTTAAGTCAGACTTGTCTGTAGTCTGATATCCTGTTTAGTTTTGTAGATCTAGATGAGTAGGAGCTCTGTAGCTTCGTAGTTTAGATTGTCTGTAGAACGAGTATCCCGGTATATATATATACTTGGGGAAACTCGTGGAAATTTAGGAAGCTTATCCGGATCTGTGTCCGGATAACTAATATTGATTGTTAGATTTGAATTGTTTGTTTGGATAAAATTGGTTGTTTATTTGTGTTGGCTGATAGGTATGCTTAGATTGGTTGAAATAAAATAAAAACTTTGGATTATCTTTTGTTTTAAATTTCGAGGACGAAATTCTTTTAAGGGGGAAGGAATGTGATATCCCGGGATTTCAGGGAATTTAAAATGTGATAATCTTGTAAGTTAATTATTTAAAATTGGTAAAATTGTTATTTTCAAACAATTTAATAATGAGTTGTTTTTAAATATAGTTATAAACAGATTTTAAATAGGTATATTATTTCAAATTTAATAAGTGTTGATTAAATGTATATATCTATATATGTATATATTTAAATTGTTTTTAAATAGAATAATTATTTACAAATCTAATAATGTGTTTATTTAATTTTATATATATGTTGAGTTGATTTTAAATTTGGATTTTTAAAGTTGCATTTGAATTTGGATTTAAGAATTGAATTTAAAGAAATATATATATCTTAAAATGAAAATAATAATATAGTTTGAATTTAAAATATATGAATAAAGTTTTTATTTAGAAATAAGATTTGTTTTATATTTTTCTTTTTATAGAAATTTATAGAAATTTGAAAGAGTATTTATTTAATAGGAATAAATACAAAAGCTTTTGAATATTCATTTAAAAATGGATTAAATATAATATATATATGATTTTATTAGAATATAATTGGTTTATATTCTATTTCCTTTTAAAAATTGTATTTACATAAGGTTTAGAAAAGTATTTATAAATTAAGAAATGTATTAATCAATTAGGAAATTAATAATAAAAAGCTTTAAAAATAATATGAATATAAATAATTACAAGTGTTAGCTTCTTAACCATGTTAAATACATGTGTTAAGTAATTGAATAAGGTATGAGACAAGTGTCTCTTTTATTTTCTTTTTCTTTAAATTTTAATAAAATCAAAATTTACTTATATAAACTTCTATCTTTCCCCTTCATTTTCTTTTTCTAATTTCAGTTCAAAGACATCAACCCAAAACTGAAATTTATTTCAAAAACTCAGGAATCAAATCCAAAATCATCTTCTCAATCAAAAACAGAAATATATTTCCAAACCCAGAAATTACAACCTGAAACCAAGTAAACCAATCTGAATATTCTCTCTGTAATCTTTTCAAACCAGAGAATTATAAAAGCCTGTAATCTCTTCTAAAACAAATGAAACCCGAAATCAAAGATCATAAAATTTTCAAGTTTCCAGTTTCTAAAGTATCAAGCATTTCAGTTAAAGCAAATTAAAGAAATTCAGTTTCTGGAATCAAAAACAAGTACATGCAAATTCATTCCTGCTTCAAAAGCTTTCCAGTTCATTTTAAAAGCTGCTCTCTGCATTTTCAAAAAGTGAGTAAACTCTTATTTAAAAACAGTTTTTAGATGATTGCAAGTGATGAATTAGTGTGATAAAGTTATGATATGATTTGCATGTTTATTTAGCTGGATATATGTATAAAAACTTGCTTGTTTTTACCAGTATGCTTAAATATTTGCTTCTCTGTTATTTAAAGTGAGTAAACACTTTAATTTAAAAGTTAAGTAGGTAATCATCTGATTGCATGTGAATCTGTGATGATAATTATGTACGTATATAATTAAGCCTTTGTATATATATGCTTATCTGTTGATTTAGATGACTCTGTTCTAGCTTTCCAGTGAGTAAACTCACTTGAATCTGTCTATATATTTTGATGTATGTGGTTGACATTTGATGTATGTTATAAATAAAAATGCTTGATTAGTTGTTAAACATGCCTGCATGTTTGTGTATATATGTAAAGATGTGTGTGTATGCCTATATAGAAAAAATCACTCCTCTGTTCAAAAGTTAACAGGCTAAAACAAAGTTCAAGAAAATTCAAATTCTTCTTCTTCAATCTATTTTAGGATATGATCCCTAAATGAAAAATGATAGAATTAACCAGATTTAATTTTTAAAAATAGTTTCAAGTGAATATACTGAGTATTTATTTCAAAAACGAAATTTAACAGTAAAGATCATTTATAAGTAAGAAAATCGAATGTCTAAATTTCTCGCTTTGATTATGTAAATTGATTCATACTTGAAAATGGTGATTTTTGATAATAGATTCAAGATTTTTAAGTTTATGATTGTCGTGATATAGTAAGTTGAACGGAAATCACTTTTTCGTCGATTTCTGGCAATCATGGAAGAAATGATCATCGAGATCATTGCTGGAGGAGGCTGGTGCGATAGAGACCCTAGGAAAAATACTCGGTGGATTTATTGACCATCGTGGGGGCGGCACGACGATGATGTAGGGTTTACGATCAGTTTTGGAATGGTTGGGTTCTCGTGGTTGCTGCGTGGCCGTGGAGTAACCGGAGGTGACCGGTATGAGTTAGATCGAAGTGTCGTGGTGTGGCGAAGCTTTGGTTAGGGTGGCGTGTGTTCAGGTGAACGGAGGCGATGGTCAGAGGGGATTCTGTCGATCAAGTTCAAGTTTCTATTTTCGTCGAAGTAACTCGTTTTTGATTTCAGGCCTGTTCGAAGGAGTTGGGTGGTCGTGGTGATCGGAGAGGTTGTCGATGATGTCTCGAAGACCACGGCGATAGTCGGAGGCGTTCTGATCGGTGTGCACGTGCACTTGTGTACTGTGGTGTCACAGGAATTGTGGCATGAGAAAGGAAGGATTTTTCTCGAAGGAGAGACGAGTTTTGTAGGAGATGACCCGGGAGGAAACTCGAGTAGTTGTGTAGTTTTAATCCTGTTAACAGTTTAGAAGGTTACAGGTTTTTAAATTTGAATTAAATTTAACTTTTGAGAATTTAAGAAAGGAAATGGAACTTGGAATGACTCGAGTGATTCTCGGGTTCAAAATGAAGCAGGTAATTAAAAGAAATTTTCAAAATTTAAAAGTTTTTATAAAACAAGTTTTAAATTTAAATAAAGAAGTTTTAGATTTTAAAATGAAATCTTATTTTTGAATTCTATTCTTTATAAAATAGATGTTTTCTTTAACATTTTATTAAGAAGTTTTGAACTTTTGTTTAATTTAAAATTTGTTAAATAAAGTTAAGTTATTTTAAAAACATAAGTAGAAATGGAATTTTAAAGACAAGTTTTAAAGTCTAAATTAAATTTAGTTTAAAACATCTTTTGATAAATATTAAGGATATGTAAAGAAAGTTATGTTTTGATAACATTAATTTATCAAGTTAATGATTACTCTTAAACTAAATTACTGATTTAATTAAGTAGAGTTAATTATAAAGTTATAATGGTTTATAAATATAAATGGTAATTCAAGTATTTATAAGATAATATTTATCTTAAGATAAAGAAGTTTATTATCTTGAAATTAATTAAGTTAATTAGAAAAAAAAAATTAATTAATTTAATTGATAATGATTAAGGATTAGTTAAGAAATTAATTAAGAGTAATTAAATTTTTTAATTAACTCAATAATTAAGATTGATTTAATTAATGACTAAAGATTAATTAATTTGTAATTAATTAATTAAGTAATTAGAGGTTGATTAATTTGTAATTAAGAAGTACTTAATTAAGTTTATTAATTAATAATTAGGTTTTATTAATTAATAAATAAGAAATAATTAATCTATAAAGATTAATTTAAGGTTAATTAACTGTTATTAAGAATTGATTAACTAATAATTAAGGATTAATTTATTTATTATTAAGTTTTATTAATTTATAATTAAGGTTTATAAATTAATAATTAAAATAATAATTAATCTATAATTAAAGATTAATTAATTTGTTTAAGAATAATTAAGGGATGAATTACTCAAGTGTAATTCATAAATGGATGTGATTAATTTAAGTTAATTAATTTGTAAATTAATTAAAGATAATCACTTGATAAAGGATTAAGTATGAATACTTAATAAGATTGATAAGTGTAATTACTTAGTAAAGTAATTAATGTATAATTACAAGATGTAATAAATTAAAGGGAATTACTTAATGGGTAGTAATTGAAGTATAATTACTTTGTAAGAGTAATTAAGGATTAATTATTTGGTAATTAATTAAAAGATTAAAGTAATTAATTAAGAAGTTAATTAATTAAGGTAATAAATCATAGGATGATAATTACTGTATATGATTAATTAAAGTGGATTAACAGAAATGATTAATTAAAGTTTAATTAATTAATGTAATTAATTAAGAATCAATGTAATTAATTATAGTTAATTAATTAATGGAAATAATTAATTAAGGATCATTAATTAATGAAATTAATGAGAGTAATTAAAGGTTAATTACTGTTAATGATTAAGAATAATTAATTTGTGAAATTAATTAAAGAATAATTACTTTATGTAATAAATAATTAATCAAGAGTGATTAATATTTAATGATTAATTAATTAAATGGATTGTAATTAATTAATGTTGATTAAGCAAAGAATAGGAATTAATTCTTAAGTAATTAATTTAATTTAAGTTGATTAAATTAATTATAATAGAGATTAATAAATGGTTGCTTATGAATGATGGTTGAGTAGAATGTCTGATTTGGTTGATATCTATTGGATGATATACTATGATATTCTGTGATATGATATTAGATATATCTGTGATAAATGTGTAATATTTATCTATGTTAAAGCTGTGTGAATTCAAGTATTGAATATAGATAAGTTAAATTGTTTAAACCTTTAAACAACTTGAACCTAAAAGATACGTTTTGGATTTTGATGAGACCGGGATCGGGTTTCCGTATACCGGTATTCCAGGTCTGGAGACCCGAATACCACATCGATCCAAATTAACGATAGGTCGTGAATCTCAAGTGAAGATGAAGATTCAGAGTGCAAGGGTTATTGTCGTTAACTCTGAGGGTGATTCCAAAACGAGTGTAACGAGATAATACCTTCGGTTTCGTTCGAACCCGGAACGAACTTGTATGGATTGAATGCTTTCAGCACATCGTCAGGTGGACGATGAGCATTCTAAGTGATGTGTTTTGATTAAAGGTAATCGTAGCCTCAAGCCTCATCAAACCGGGAATGGCTAAAACAGGGGAGGTGCAGCAAGGTTAGTGGGTAGCACCCAAGTAGTATGAGATTCCTCTGTCTAGAGGTCCCTTCTTTTTATTCGGCTGTGTGGGCGGTTGAATAGCTACAACCGCTGGGGTTTCTTATGCGGGAATTATCCAGTAAGGGATGTTCCGGCCTTGTGTTGCAGGGGATTGGGAGTGATCCTCGGTACGTTGATCTAGGCCACGTACTGTGACGGGCGGTACCCCGGTAGCCCTGCCATTGTATGGAATCCAAAATCCAATAAGTGCCGTACGATTTAGTTGTGCCCAACTATGTTGGAATGTGAGATGTAAGCATTCCAGCTATTTCTGTATTTTACTTGAAAACCCTAGACCCTATTATAATATAACTCGATTTCCTATCAAGTTTTGGTTAGCGTAAGGTAAAAACTTTTCCATGTTTATGTGTGGGAAGTCTTACGTGATACCTTTGTTTTCAAAAGGTTTTGAAGTTAAACAACTTTAACCGTTTACTCACACCAGACCCATGTCTGACCCAAGTGTTTATTTTCTGTTTTATAAACTCTTGGGTACTCAAATTTTTACGAGTAGCCAAGGGATTCAGGTTTGCTTTGACGAATTCTGAAGGAGCAATGGAGCAGAAGGCTTCAGCGTGTAGATATCTGTATTTCCGCTGTGTTGATCTCTGAGTCGTTTGTTTAAGTTGTATTTGAGTTGTAATAACTAGACAGGTATTTATAACTGTCTAGTATGTGTTGTATAAGCTGTGTATCTCTGATGTATATGATACAATGTAATATCTTATTTGATTAATGTAATTTATTCATTCCGCTGTTTAGATTCTGATGTGTTTCTTTCTTTCTTCTCTATCTTTTCTCTTTTCTATCTCTTTCTTTCTTCAAGATGATACGACTTTTTGTGGAGAAAAAGTCGGGTCGTCACACTCAGATCTGGTTTCCTGATCCGAAACCGTCAATCTCCTTGCATAGTCACAACTATGATAGAGAATTTCCAGAACCAATCAAAAATCCATATCCAAGTTCGCCGTCGAAAATCGAGTGAAAAATCCCAACTCGGATCGATATACTATCTCGAAATTCTATGCCCGAATCTGGATCAAATCACTATGCAAATAGAATAACATACATACATCCTACGTATCTATCTTCATTGATTATTAGTTAAATCAACCCTCTTTTTCTATTCACATTCATCTTGATTTTCATTCACTTATTCACAATTGCTCCCAATTTCCATTTGTGTTAACACTTCAATTCTTATCTTAATTGGTATTCAATTATAGACAGTTTGAACTCTATCCAGCTTAACTTTAGAAAATAGCTTGAAAAATTAAAAATAGATAAGTAGTTGAAAAAACAATTTTTAGTTTGTAAAATAGCTGTAAAATAGTTAAGTAATTGTAAAATAGTTGGAAAATAGTTAAATAGTTATAGAATATTTAGGTAATTGTAAAATAGTTGTAAAATAGGAATTAGTTATAAAATAGTTGAAAAATAGTAATTTGTTCCAAAAATAATAGTAAAATAAGTATAAAATAGTTTGGCTTTAAAAAGAAAGATTGTATAGTACGTAGCTTGGAAAAATAGGTTATATTAAACCAAATTATTTTGAAAATAGTCTAGAGCCAAACTGTCCAACTTTCCAATCCCCATTTCCAATCAATTTCCAATTTCCACTTCCATTTAAATTGATTCAACTTCGATTCAATTCAAATTAACCTCAATTTCTATCCCACATTCAAATCATCTCCCATTTGAATTTTAAACTTATTCAACTTCAATTTTACTTCAAATTATTTCATTTCAAATTTTCCATTTAAACTTATGCTTATCCATCTTCAATCACAATTCTAATTAATTCAAATCAAATTCAATTTGAACTAATTCTATTCAAATCTCAGCTTAAAACCATCTCTAATTATATAAATTCGAGTTAAAAATTTTTAAATGTTGATTTAATCCCTTACGTCAAATTAACCCTTACTTTTAAATCAAATCAACCTTTATTTTTTAATTTAACAACTTAAATCCTTAAACCATATAATTCTGAATCCAAATTCCAAAATTCCATTTTAAAATTATCTTTACTTAACTTATTACAAAGTTCAAATAAGAATTCAAAAACAATTTAATCTTCGGATTCTAATTTATTATCCATTTCTAACTTCAAAACCAATTCTCAGTTTCATAGATTATTTATAACAATAGAATGATATCAGGATAAATAAACATCCAAATTTATCCAAACACCAATTAACAGCATCCATTTTCAATTTCCAGATCTCAAACCCATTTTGAGATCACTCATAACTTCCATTTAAAATCAACCATTTAACTTCCCAAGTTAAATTTCAATTTCATCTTGAAATTTCCAATTCAAGTTGTTCATTCTAAACTCATTTAACTTTCCTTAAGTTAAATTCAATTTAATCCAGTCAAATTTACCCAATTTGAATTCCCATTTCAAATTATAAACTTTATATTAATAATCTTCCCACTTATAAGTTCAAAAACTTATCACTTTGGGTTTTCATATCACATTCCAAGGAAAAATTTAAAACTCAACACTTAGAGTTTATTTCAAATCATCTTTGATATTATGTATATCCTCATTTATACATATTTATTTCCTTTACACACCAAGTTATACCTTAAATTTTTAAACCACCTTTGGTTTTAATTCAAAACAAATTTCTTTAAAACAATTCCAAGTTTTCTGGATTTAGATTTAAAACTTCACAATTTTAAATTATCTTCAATTCCAATTTATAAGTCATACTCACCTAAAAGTTTACTTCCCTATTTCATTTTGCTTAATCATTAACAACATTTCATTATTAAACACAACAACCATTTATGATAATAACCAAGATTATCATATCTGAAAACCAATTCATTATTATCTTTATTCTGATAACACTTCTACAAATTCAAGATTTTAATTTCAGTTTGGATCCATTTCAAACTTATCTTCATTTAATTTCAATTTGGTTGTATTTCTATTACCACTTAATTCTCATTATTTTATTTAATTCCAATTATTTAACAACCAATTACCTTAATATTTATTAGAAAGAAATATTGCTTTATATATCAAAATATAATCTTATATAAAAATCATTTATTTTTAAAACGATTTAAAATCTTTATATAAGAATGTAACGACCCATAAAAGTTTAGCAATTTTTAATTGGGTTATAACGTATTGAATTGGATTTTTGAGAAATTATTAATAATAAAATTTTGAATTTTTTTTTATTTGGATTACATATAATTAAATATAGCAAATGGTAAATTTTCAATTAATTATATGAAAGTTTATTTATTATGTAATTCTATTAAATTCAAATCAGTTAAGAATTGTTGAAAATAAATTTGCTTGAAATCAAGGGAATCGACTGTTACCATAAATTTTATTTCTTCCCTGTCCATTCAAGTTTTACATCAGTTACAATCCAATCAATACCATACCTTTATTACTCCCCGTATTCATGCTGTAGCTCTTTAATTTTTTATCCGTTGCTATTTCATTTCAGGTTTGTTCCTTCCCTATTTATTCCATTTCAAACATTTTCTCTTCTCTCTGGTAGAAACATAATATTTTACATCATTTATATATATATATCTGTAGCTTGCATTCATTCGTTTGTTCACTTTTACGTTTCTCATACTTTCTACTTTATTGTCCTTAATTCCCGTGCTTGACGTTATCATTTCAGTTTCTTTCCATTGAATGTGGCACGTTTCATTGTTAACGTTTTATTCCATTTATATGTGTGGCTTTCCTTTTGCAACCTGTTCCATTTCTATTTTCTTCGTTTTCAAAATTTGAAACGTACAGGCTGGACCACAGTATTAATTTCTTTCCAATTCACGTTCAAACGTTGCTATTCCTAGCTACTAATAAATTTAGAAATCAGTGTCTGTTACTTAATTTATGGCATACGTTCAAAGCATTGGCTTTTCTTATTCAGCTCAATTAAGGGTGACCGTTGCCATCACATAACTGGTAAAAGATTTGTATACGTTTTATTTGTTTATGTGGCAATGATTCACATTTACACTATTATTGCCTTTTTAACTTCACTGGTTTTCATTTATTTGTGTATATTTTCATTTCAATTATTGTACACATCATGGTTCCTTTTATAAATTCATCGCCCATAAATAGTTTATTTCTTCCCCTCTTCATTTTCATTTATTCTATATTTATTGCCAACGTTATAAATTTGAAAGATCACTTGCTTCCCTTGTCTCCCTGATTTCACATCTCTGTGCCTATCCTTTTGAGTTTCTTACTTTTATATTCTATTATTAGCCTAAACGTGCATTTTGACTGTTGCCATCCCCGTATTTATTTCTTTCCTTTTTGAAATTAAAACGTATACGTTTTATATTTTATTTATTTCTAAACCATTCATTGCCTTTCCTTTAAATCAATCCATTCTCTTCTTATTTGCTTTAACTTCTCTGCTGAATGAACGCATGAACGTTGATTTTCATTTATTATTACCTTTTATATTATATTTTTCTCTGTAGCTTTCCACTACCTCTCTCTTCATATATTTCATTGTTGCCTGCTCCTTCTTCATTTTCGAGATCCACTCCCCACCATTGCTTACTTTTCCTCCACCCAAATTTTTCCATGGCCTACGCCAGAAAAAAAAAAGAAAAAAAAAATTTGCGCGACGTATATACCCATCGCCTGAAGCTATCTCCGCCCCTCTTCCCTTTCCACCGCCTACAACCCTCAACCTCCACTCACGTTTCTCCTACAAGTGCATGCTTACTTCCTTTCCTAAATAAGAAGGTATATTTATTGTTTAAATTTTTTTCTTATAAACGTTCAAAAGGATTTGAGAAAAATTTGCATTCTTTTGTACAGATCTTGTTATATGTGAAAGTAAATAAGTTATGAAGCTATAAAGGTTTACTTATACAAGATTTATATATATATATAAGAGTGTTATATAAATGAATTTTATACTGTGCGTTAACTAAATACATTGTTATTTATATGATCCAGTTTTTGAATATATGTTTGAAACGTTTTGATTTTTATATATACAAATATTTTATTTTATACATATATTTTGTTATATATAAAGGTTTAATAAAAAAAAGAGAAAAAAAGAGAAAAAAGGAGTAAGTTAACAATGTATTATAAAGAATATTGTTTATCTGCACATATATGTGCATAAGTTTGTTTGATTTCCTGCTGGATATTTTGAAAAGGAAAGTAATAAACTATAATAATTATATATATACATAAGTATTCATTTCAAAAGATATTATATATATGTGTGTTGATCTTTAATATATGTGTTTTATGTTAGAACATTGATTTTTTTAACTATACATATATATTATTTTAATATTTGTTTAAAATGAATATTTATTACATGGAAACGACAACCATATAATGAATATACTATATATGTGACATTTTGAATAATTATATATTTGTTATTTAACATTAATATGAAATGGAAGTGTTTTAAAGTTATATGGTTTTCATGGGTGTGCATATATATATAAATATATTTCATTTTTAAAATGCGTGTTTTGATTTAACGTTCATTTTGAAAGAAAGTAATAAATTAATCATATAATCTTCGTTTCAATTTTTTCAAGCTAATTTGATCCGTTCTCATCAATTTCTATCTATCAGCTTTTCCGTCGAAATTGTACCATCTAACTTTGCTTTGGAAGTCGTGCTTGCATTTCATAACTCAACTTCATTGTCTATCTCTCTAACCTCGAAAGGTGAGCAATCACTCACGATTAACGTTCTTGTATTTATTAAATTTGATTTCAATTGAAACGACAATTGAAATATGATGATGTAGTTATTTAAATTGTTATATATCCTATTATCTGTATATGTCCACCTATGACATCTGACACCAGTATCTAGTATTTATATGCCTGTTATTACCATTATCTGTATATGTTCACCTATGACATCTGACACCAATATCTGTTATTTATATTGATGATATATGCCTGTTGTTATATTTTTTATTATCTGTTATCACTCTGCAAGTTCCCTGTTAGTATAGAATTCACTATGGGTTGAAATGATACATACCCGAACGGACTTTAGAATAGGAGAATTTCGTTATGGGTTGAAATGATAAACCCAAGCGATTTTCATTTGAATTGAAATTGGGATTACGGGTCGAAATGATATCTACCCGTATATATTTAAATTTCGGATTGAAATGATAAATATCTGTATCACTTAACCATATGATAAATATATATACAGACACCGTTGGTCCATATATATAAATATTTTAAAAATGAATTCTATGGTTTTGGAAAGAAATATATGGTTTTAATAAATGTTGAGCCTTAAATTATTATATATAAATGGGAATGATTGATTTAAATACATATAATATGTTGAGTGTTTAAAATATATTTCAAAATAGATTTTGGTAATAATTTGAATAAGTTAAGGTTAGAAAGATAATTTGAATTTAGTTGAAATTGTATTCAATAAAGAATTTTATTTAATTAAACCGATTTGAAACTTATTGAAACTGAGATGTAAGATATGATTTATAACTTGAGTTTGATTTATAAGTAATCTAATGAATATTTTTTTTGTTTAACTAAAGTTTAAGGAAATATTTAGTAAAAATGTAATTTAAGGCTAGTTAAATGATATTGAATTTATTAAGTGAATATTCCCTGATTAAATAATAATGAAGTTAAATCAAGAGCTATATGAAACTGTTAAATTTAAGTTTGAAAATGTTGAATATTAAAGCTTTGAAATATATTGAAAATTTAAATGATCTGTTTAGAAATGAATTAAATTGATGAATTGAGCTTTGAATAAATTTGAATTTGGAATTTGAAGTTGATTTGAATCGATTTGCTAGACTTGAGGAAATTAAATACTTTACTTTTTAAATCATTTAATATATATATATATACTATTTTGGAAAATGGATATGTTTGAAATGAAATGATATTTGGGTTTTGAAGTATAAATTTAATTGAAATGACCACGGTGTTAAAATGTATATTTCCACCTTGTAGATAGTTCTGAAGATCCTTAGAGGATGGTTATCCCAACATCCTTTAAGTTACTCGTATTTCAATTGATATTTCACTTGAGTTGGATTTATTTATATAAGAATGTTAATCCTGACTCGAGTGTTTTGTGTTTTGCTTTACGCTCGGGTCAGACCGAGTGATACAGCATTTGAGACTCACCCTTGGAGTTTGGAGCTTCCTTTGGAGATCCAACTATCGCCTCAGCTTTCAGCTCTTCTAGTTGATTTGTTCAGAGAAGTCATCTGTTGTACTGGAGACTTCACTGCATTTGAGATATTCTGTTGTATTTTATTTCTAACTCTGATGTTTATATAGTAGCTTCATGAACTACTATTTTATCTATTCCGCTGCGTATTATTGTATTACTCTGTGTCTGTGATTATGTGATTGATTTATTTACTGCATATGCTGAGTTTTGCCAAATTTTTATTACAATCTGTTATTTTGAATTATTCAAGTCAGACATGTGTGGATTTATTGTCGATTTGAATGGTCCAAAATACCGGGTCGTTACAGTTGGTATCAGAGCTTTGGCTCTAGGCAAAACTTAGCATATATAGTAAATTTATTTACAGAATCACTTTCGTTTGAGTTTAATCTCTTCCTTTTGACTCGATTTCCTTTGAACTTTGGAACGTTCCCTACGGTTCCAAAATTCATTATTGTCTCTCTCTATTGGTATTCTTTTGATTCTGGAGTATCTCATAACTCCACTTCGAATGATCTCTATAAGAATAGGATCCCACCAATCTTTGAATGATTTGTAAAGGGGTGAAACTCCTTCACAATTGGCATTGATTCACCGGAGATTTCTATATCTTTGGTTTAGATGCCGCTATCTCTTGCGATCGAATGTTGATTTTTCTTGGAATTCTGCATCGATCTTGTTCCTGAAGTCACGGTTGACCCTAGGGTCATCTGCGATTTATATCAGTATATTCATCTTCTATTTTGAAATTTAATTATCTCATCTTCGTTCGAGCTTATCTTCGAATCATAATTCTATTTGATTAAGAGTTCCTCTAATTTGAATCTCTATCTTTGTTTTGAAATCCATTTTTGAATCATCCTTTTGAAAAATCGGGTTTATTCGTATTTAGAAATTGTTTTATATATCGAAATTATTATATTCTATATATAAAAGTGAAATGTTTTCGATAAAGATTATAAACCCTTTTTAAAATGAGAATTTGAGGTTTCGAAAGGATTTGTAATTTTGAAAAATTATATAACAAATTTGATTCATCTAAAAAAATGATTTATGACTAAAGGATTTTAAATTTGAAATTCGAGAATTGAATTCCGGTATTTTGAAATTGGTTTTAAGATTTTGAAAAATATAATAATAATATGATTTAAAAATATTTTCCGAATAAGAAATGTTTCAAATGATTTTAATGAGTTTCGAAGAAATTTCAAAAGAAGTTTGAGTAAATAGAAGTCCAAAACTCACTTATGTCGCTGGAAAATAATTTCGGTGATGAGTGCATGCATCATCGACATTGATTTTCGAGTTTCAGAGTGAGGGAAAGGCCACTTTAGTAGCATTGCTACGCGAGTGATTTTGCGAAACCAATTTTGATTTCAAATTCTGAAGTATGATTTGATATTCGAAAGATATATGTATATGTATTTGAAATGATTTGAAGTAAGCCGGTGTTCAGTCCTTGAGTTTCGAATTTGAAACCTATCTTTTGAAATTGATTTACGGATTTGTTGTTGATTTCCAACTCTTGAATTTGAAAATGATTTCTTCAACTATTTTGAAGGTTCGAGCACTTCCAAATCAAGGTTAACTTTTCAAAGCTAAGAAATTTTGAAAAGTATGAATTATTTGATAAAGTATATAAATTTGTTTCGAATGTTTAAGTATGAAGTAATATGATTTAAATAAGTTGAAACTGTTTGGTTAAGTAAATGAATAAGGAAATTTTAAATTTTCTAATATGAAATTTAGATTTGAAATGTCTTGAGAAGAATTTGGTCTTCAAAATATTTTGAATAAAATTTAGTTTAAATGTTTTAACTTAGTAACATCTTTATGAAACTATATATTTAACAAGTTGGAATAAATATATAAGTTGTATGTATGCTGTTTTATTCGCATAATTAATTTGATCCAAGTTTGAGTACACAAGTTCGAGGTGGATTACACCATTTCGTGTTAGGATTTTTCATTTGATTCTTGATGGCGAATATTTGATATGGATTTTGGGCTTGATTCTTGAATTCTCTATCGTAGTATATGGCTATGCAAGGAGACCGATGGCTTCTAGTCGAGAAACCATATCGAAATCCGCATTAGGGAAGTCGAATGGACAATACTAGTTCAAAAGCAAACTTGTGTGATCGAGCGAGCGATCAAATGTGATTTTGCGAAATGATGACGTATGTACATCTTATATCCTAATATCATTGATATATTTTGACGCTGAAATTGAAAGCTGTCGAGTTAGAATATCTTTGCTTACTAAAAGTAAAGTTCCAACTTAAATTACAAAGATATATAACCCATAAAAGAAAAGATATTCAATCTCATATGGCTCTTGATACAGCGAAACTTATTTTTGAAAAATTTGATCCTTATATAAGATGGACCTTAGGTAAATATAAGATGATTTTGAAAACCATTTGATTTTGGAAATGAATTGGTTGACTTAAATTATTGATTTGGAAATTTGGATTTATTTTCAAAATCTATTATTTTGGAAACTTTGAAGCTAAAGATAATTAATTTGTGAAGAAATAATTTGGTGAAATTGTATATGATTTTGAAATTGAACTGATATTGAAACAAATTGAAATTTGAGAACCTTATGTTACTAAAAACTTGATTTGGGAGTTGTCGAACTCATATAAAATTGATTTGTATGAGTATGAAATTGATTCGAAAACTATAGATTTGAAAAGGTACTCAATTTGAAAGTGAAATCTTATATAATTGAAGTCTATATAAGTATGATTTGATATACTATTGATTTTGAAAAGTATTTGATTTGAAAATTAAATCTTATATATAATGGATTTTATATAAGTACGATATTTGAAAGTGATTTGAAAAGGTACTATATGATACATATTTTCGAAGTAAAGATATGGAAAGTGCCTTCTGCTTGATATCCGATTTGTGGCCACATCTTGGATTCATTCTATCGATATTATTCTCTCTGATTTTGGTTTTCCGGATATGATAATCGAGTGTCCTTCGAATTCCATGGCGTTACCCATGGTCTTATCGTTCTCTCGTGACTGCATAGCGCAACTGCCTGGCTGAGTCTTGCCTAGGGGTACGGATTGTTTCCTGGGGGATCCAGGCGTAACCATTGTGTATCCTGCAATCTGTGTAGGTCGCGAATAGTAGCGCAAATGCTTGGCTGAGTCTTGCCTGGGGGTACGGATTGTTTCCTGGGGGATCCAGGCGTAACCATTGTGTATCCTGCATTCTACTAGTCATCATGGCGTAACTCGCAGGGCTGAGAAAGCTTACGGATATGGATTGTTTCTTGGGGGAACCAGGCGTAACCATTGTGTATCTGCGAACCATGGTTAGACAAAGGTTTTGTTTGTTTTTGTTTGGATTGTACTTTCCATATCTGTTTTTTTTTAAGTTTTTCCAGTATTTTCACTAGGTGTTAAAACAAGTCTACTAAGTACCTGGAGAATTCTAGTTTTGCGCCTGATCAACGCACTACCAGAGTCTACAGGAACAAGGATAAACTTGTTGAAACATCGAGTTATAAAAGTATTTATTTATAAAAGTATTTTCAACAAAGGAATTCTGTATTAATATTTGAAATTGAAATTCTTATGGTTCTAAATTAATTATTCGTGCCCGATACTATTCTCTTGAATCTACCTTATCTGCCCTGCTTTATTTATTCACCTATATTCTCTTTTCCGAATCTATCTTCTTTCCTTCTTTTGAATATATCCTTTAAAATATTGTTTATTTATATACTACATGGTATAATAGAAAATTTTTAGTGTTTCAGAAGTTATTAATTAATTATAACATATTTAAAGTGAATGATTATTAATTTATTATAATGTTGGAAGTATCTTGAGATAAATAAAAAAGTTTTTTTTTTATAAATTTTGGGTTTAAAATTTTCAATAGCTTCTTTGTAAATATAAGTAATAATGTAAATAATCGTTTTCAAAGGAGTTTTGAAAAGTATTAAAGTATTAAAGAAAATTAAATTTCAAATGATGTTTTTAAATGAATATTTCAAGTAAAATTTGTATAGTTTTAAATTTATTGTTTATCTTGTCTTTCAATCTATTTTCGTTCTGGTTGCTTTAATTCTCCTACTTTGTTCCTTTTCGGGGACGAAAAGTTTTGAGTGGGGGAGAGTGTAATGACCCATAAAAGTTTAGCAATTTTTAATTGGTTTATAACGTATTGAATTGGATTTTTGAGAAATTATTAATAATAAAATTTTGAAATTTTTTTTTATTTGGATTACATATAATTAAATATAGCAAATGGTAAATTTTCAATTAATTATATGAAAGTTTATTTATTATGTAATTCTATTAAATTCAAATCAGTTAAGAATTGTTGAAAATAAATTTGCTTGAAATCAAGGGAATCGACTGTTACCATAAATTTTATTTCTTCCCTGTCCATTCAAGTTTTACATCAGTTACAATCCAATCAATACCATACCTTTATTACTCCCCGTATTCATGCTGTAGCTCTTTAATTTTTTATCCGTTGCTATTTCATTTCAGGTTTGTTCCTTCCCTATTTATTCCATTTCAAACATTTTCTCTTCTCTCTGGTAGAAACATAATATTTTACATCATTTATATATATATATCTGTAGCTTGCATTCATTCGTTTGTTCACTTTTACGTTTCTCATACTTTCTACTTTATTGTCCTTAATTCCCGTGCTTGACGTTATCATTTCAGTTTCTTTCCATTGAATGTGGCACGTTTCATTGTTAACGTTTTATTCCATTTATATGTGTGGCTTTCCTTTTGCAACCTGTTCCATTTCTATTTTCTTCGTTTTCAAAATTTGAAACATACAGGCTGGACCACAGTATTAATTGCTTTCCAATTCACGTTCAAACGTTGCTATTCCTAGCTACTAATAAATTTAGAAATCAGTGTCTATTACTTAATTTATGGCATACGTTCAAAGCATTGGCTTTTCTTATTCAGCTCAATTAAGGGTGACCGTTGCCATCACATAACTGGTAAAAGATTTGTATACGTTTTATTTGTTTATGTGGCAATGATTCACATTTACACTATTATTGCCTTTTTAACTTCACTGGTTTTCATTTATTTGTGTATATTTTCATTTCAATTATTGTACACATCATGGTTCCTTTTATAAATTCATCGCCTATAAATAGTTTATTTCTTCCCCTCTTCATTTTCATTTATTCTATATTTATTGCCAACGTTATAAATTTGAAAGATCACTTGCTTCCCTTGTCTCCCTGATTTCACATCTCTGTGCCTATCCTTTTGAGTTTCTTACTTTTATATTCTATTATTAGCCTAAACGTGCATTTTGACTGTTGCCATCCCCGTATTTATTTCTTTCCTTTTTGAAATTAAAACGTATACGTTTTATATTTTATTTATTTCTAAACCATTCATTGCCTTTCCTTTAAATCAATCCATTCTCTTCTTATTTGCTTTAACTTCTCTGCTGAATGAACGCATGAACGTTGATTTTCATTTATTATTACCTTTTATATTATATTTTTCTCTGTAGCTTTCCACTACCTCTCTCTTCATATATTTCATTGTTGCCTGCTCCTTCTTCATTTTCGAGATCCACTCCCCACCATTGCTTACTTTTCCTCCTCCCAAATTTTTCCATGGCCTACGCCAGAAAAAAAAAAGAAAAAAAAAAGAAAAAAAAAATTTGCGCGACGTATATACCCATCGCCTGAAGCTATCTCCGCCCCTCTTCCCTTTCCACCGCCTACAACCCTCAACCTCCACTCACGTTTCTCCTACAAGTGCATGCTTACTTCCTTTCCTAAATAAGAAGGTATATTTATTGTTTTAAATTTTTTTCTTATAAACGTTCAAAAGGATTTGAGAAAAATTTGCATTCTTTTGTACAGATCTTGTTATATGTGAAAGTAAATAAGTTATGAAGCTATAAAGGTTTACTTATACAAGATTTATATATATATATAAGAGTGTTATATAAATGAATTTTATACTGTGCGTTAACTAAATACATTGTTATTTATATGATCCAGTTTTTGAATATATGTTTGAAACGTTTTGATTTTTATATATACAAATATTTTATTTTATACATATATTTTGTTATATATAAAGGTTTAATAAAAAAAAGAGAAAAAAAAAGAGAAAAAAAGGAGTAAGTTAACAATGTATTATAAAGAATATTGTTTATCTGCACATATATGTGCATAAGTTTGTTTGATTTCCTGCTGGATATTTTGAAAAGGAAAGTAATAAACTATAATAATTATATATATACATAAGTATTCATTTCAAAAGATATTATATATATGTGTGTTGATCTTTAATATATGTGTTTTATGTTAGAACATTGATTTTTTTAACTATACATATATATTATTTTAATATTTGTTTAAAATGAATATTTATTACATGGAAACGACAACCATAAAATGAATATACTATATATGTGACATTTTGAATAATTATATATTTGTTATTTAACATTAATATGAAATGGAAGTGTTTTAAAGTTATATGGTTTTCATGGGTGTGCATATATATATAAATATATTTCATTTTTAAAATGCGTGTTTTGATTTAACGTTCATTTTGAAAGAAAGTAATAAATTAATCATATAATCTTCGTTTCAATTTTATCAAGCTAATTTGATCCGTTCTCATCAATTTCTATCTATCAGCTTTTCCGTCGAAATTGTACCATCTAACTTTGCTTTGGAAGTCGTGCTTGCATTTCATAACTCAACTTCATTGTCTATCTCTCTAACCTCGAAAGGTGAGCAATCACTCACGATTAACGTTCTTGTATTTATTAAATTTGATTTCAATTGAAACGACAATTGAAATATGATGATGTAGTTATTTAAATTGTTATATATGCTATTATCTGTATATGTCCACCTATGACATCTGACACCAGTATCTAGTATTTATATGCCTGTTATTACCATTATCTGTATATGTTCACCTATGACATCTGACACCAATATCTGTTATTTATATTGATGATATATGCCTGTTGTTATATTTTTTATTATCTGTTATCACTCTGCAAGTTCCCTGTTAGTATAGAATTCACTATGGGTTGAAATGATACATACCCGAACGGACTTTAGAATAGGAGAATTTCGTTATGGGTTGAAATGATAAACCCAAGCGATTTTCATTTGAATTGAAATTGGGATTACGGGTCGAAATGATATCTACCCGTATATATTTAAATTTCGGATTGAAATGATAAATATCTGTATCACTTAACCATATGATAAATATATATACAGACACCGTTGGTCCATATATATAAATATTTTAAAAATGAATTCTATGGTTTTGGAAAGAAATATATGGTTTTATTAAATGTTGAGCCTTAAATTATTATATATAAATGGGAATGATTGATTTAAATACATATAATATGTTGAGTGTTTAAAATATATTTCAAAATAGATTTTGGTAATAATTTGAATAAGTTAAGGTTAGAAAGATAATTTGAATTTAGTTGAAATTGTATTCAATAAAGAATTTTATTTAATTAAACCGATTTGAAACTTATTGAAACTGAGATGTAAGATATGATTTATAACTTGAGTTTGATTTATAAGTAATCTAATGAATATTTTTTTTGTTTAACTAAAGTTTAAGGAAATATTTAGTAAAAATGTAATTTAAGGCTAGTTAAATGATATTGAATTTATTAAGTGAATATTCCCTGATTAAATAATAATGAAGTTAAATCAAGAGCTATATGAAACTGTTAAATTTAACTTTGAAAATGTTGAATATTAAAGCTTTGAAATATATTGAAAATTTAAATGATCTGTTTAGAAATGAATTAAATTGATGAATTGAGCTTTGAATAAATTTGAATTTGGAATTTGAAGTTGATTTGAATCGATTTGCTAGACTTGAGGAAATTAAATACTTTACTTTTTAAATCATTTAATATATATATATATACTATTTTGGAAAATGGATATGTTTGAAATGAAATGATATTTGGGTTTTGAAGTATAAATTTAATTGAAATGACCACGGTGTTAAAATGTATATTTCCACCTTGTAGATAGTTCTGAAGATCCTTAGAGGATGGTTATCCCAACATCCTTTAAGTTACTCGTATTTCAATTGGTATTTCACTTGAGTTGGATTTATTTATATAAGAATGTTAATCCTGACTCGAGTGTTTTGTGTTTTGCTTTACGCTCGGGTCAGACCGAGTGATACAGCATTTGAGACTCACCCTTGGAGTTTGGAGCTTCCTTTGGAGATCCAACTATCGCCTCAGCTTTCAGCTCTTCTAGTTGATTTGTTCAGAGAAGTCATCTGTTGTACTGGAGACTTCACTGCATTTGAGATATTCTGTTGTATTTTATTTCTAACTCTGATGTTTATATAGTAGCTTCATGAACTACTATTTTATCTATTCCGCTGCGTATTATTGTATTACTCTGTGTCTGTGATTATGTGATTGATTTATTTACTGCATATGCTGAGTTTTGCCAAATTTTTATTACAATATGTTATTTTGAATTATTCAAGTCAGACATGTGTGGATTTATTGTCGATTTGAATGGTCCAAAATACCGGGTCGTTACAAAGAAAATAGCAAGTACGCTCTCATATATATATATATATACTTAACTCGTTCTAGGGTTCCACTTACCCTTTTCTTAATGAATACACCCACCAGAGCCAAGGTTCTCGCTTAACCTTCAGCTCTGATACCAACTGTAACGACCCGGAATTTTCGATCCCGAAAATTCCAGATAGTTAGGAAAAGAAGAAAAGAGATAGAAGAAGAAACAGGAAACAATCACAGAATCTCACATTCGCAGCGGATCAAAATATAATAACATTTATAAAAAGAAAAGCTGTACTTGTCAAATTACATTTGAATACATCAGAGTTACAATCAATCACAGTCAAACTGGACAGTAAAACAATATGTCCCAGATATAAATCAATAATACTCAACGGGTTACACTCTATACGTTTCTGCCATCCAGCTCGCCTTTTGAGCTCCAGAACACCTTACCTGAAAATCAGTAATACTCGGTCTGACCCGAGCATTACATCAAAGTAACACCCGGGTCAGGCTGGAAACCAGCGTGAGTAAACCCATATAACATGAAATACTTAGTTATAAAACTTATTTGCACCAGGGTAACTCGTACCTTCTATGAGTTTTCAAAGTCCATCACTTATTACAAACAATATCCAAGAACTATTTGTCACATACCGAAATTTTCGACTTTCGTAAATTCGAAATCGATACTCACTTTATCGACTGCCGAGAAATCGAACGCCGGAAACTCGAATAGTGATGGTTTTAGAAAGAAGAAGTAGAAGAAAAAGAGAAGTAGAAGAAAAACAGAACAACATCAGAACAGAAAACAATATCAGAATCTTACACATCGCAGTGGAACAATATATAATAGATAAACACTAGTCTTTTAAAACAAAGAACTATATCAGTTTATACATACATCAATCAGAGTCAATATACAACAATGGACAGTTTTATAAACTTGTCCTCATACAGAATACACAGTGGAATAAATCATAGCAGATACAAATACTACGTCTCGCCATCCAGCTTGCTTCCAAAGCTCCAGAATATCCAGAATATCCTGATAACATAACTCTAGACTGCCCGTGCGGAAATTGGTGGGCACCCAGAGTTTAGAAGGGAAACAATAAACTCCGAGTCAGTCATGGTGACTGGTGTGAGATCGTAAAACAGTTATTTTTCACAAAGAAAATATTTTTTTTTTCGAAATGCTTTTGGAAAATGAAACTACCATAAGACCTCCCACCACACACACAATGCAAACGCAGAATTGGAGGAGATTTCTTTTTATGATAGTCAAAGATGCTTGATACGCAAAATCAAATCATTTTTGATATTATTATTAGTGCATAGTGTAGAAAACATTTCGAAAGTATAATATTAATCTTAGCCAGCATAGGCATTCCGCACTTATGCCTACTATAGCTACTATGTTCAATAGCAGGTTACCGCCACATTCCATAGCAGGTAATACAACTAAAACCGTACAAGTCATGTATTGTTTCTTTGGATTTCCAACAAATGGTCAGGCTAAGGAACTTCCTATTCCACGAACAGAATGCCTCTGGAATGACGTCCCGATAAATAACCTAACATTACGGTTAGATCTCTGCCAACACAAGGCCGGGTTACCTCTGCAAAAATAGGTAACTACTGACACGCGTATGCCATCCCCCGATCGTAACCGATCTTCCCGAGGATCCCCGATTCGCAACAAACCACATAATATAAATGCAGCAACCACATAGGTTAAGTATCTGGGCTCCATACCATGATACCACCTCTATCCAGAAGGAATGACATACACTAAGGGGCGCTACTCCCTAGAACCTTGCCGCATCCTTCCTGTTTCGACCATTTCCGGGGTGTGAGGCTCGACGAAGTCTCGTCCACAAAGCTACACTTTCTACAAAGCCATGCTTCGGGTCAAACAAATGATCAACCTATGATTACAAAGATATAAGATCAAACAAATGATCATATCGTAAATGATCAAACACTGATCATTTCACAGCAACACTCAGTATGCCACGTTACCAAATTGGGAGTATATTGCTGAAAAATTTCAACTACATAACCTCTGAGCTCGTACGTCTCAGAGAAGGGTGTTAAGCTAAGAGAATAAATTCTCCGCCACCAACAGAAATGTATTTGAAAGAAATCAGCTTTATGTCTCAAATTGTAACGTCAGACACACAATCCATACAAGTCTGTTCCGGGATCGAACAGAACCGAAGGCACTTCTCACGAAGCCCTTGCATATCCAGATAATTTTCTAATCACGTCCGGACTTCCCGTCACTAAGGGTGATAAAACCTCTAAATCGGAGATCAGCCGATGTAGAGTAACTCGACGGTAATCCTTCCATTTTCAAAAATATCCGGTCTTCAACACCGGTCTTCGAATGCAATTCATAACGACGTATCACATATTCGGAATGGGTTATACGACCCCATGGTCCTTTCCCGGCTAACCTGAATAGTGAGCGATTATTCAAAAATAAGTGTGGCATTCAAATTCATCCAATTCACAACAAATACCATATTCAAGGTAATTATTGATAGTCGGTTATTTAACTATCAATAAAGATGCGCAACATCATCAGATTCCAAATAATTGTCCGAATTATTTATTTTCAAACATATCTTTACTAGATATAGAATTTCCACACTTAACCATTTGAAAACAAATTTCAAATATTCACTTTTCAATTTATCTTTAAAAGATAAAGTTTCAAACCCTTCGTTTCATATTGGAAAAGCAATTCCATACTTATTTAAAATAAGTAATTCACAAAACTATTTATTTTCAACATTTGAAAATATTCAATATACTTAAATCAAAATTAAGTACATGTTTCATTCTTCAAGGAAATCTTTTATTTTAACGTCTATTTGAGTCAAAACGAATGTTACGTAAAACATCGTTACGACGACTCAAAATCAATAGTATAGGGATTCAGAATTAAGATAGATATATAAATCCCAATACTATATAAAACATTTCCTTTTGGAAATCATTTACTATAACAACAGTGTTATAGTCCACCATTTCCTTATATTTCTCGAAAACGTCTATTTCAACAATGAATGTTGAAATCTATGTATTCGATACTTAACACGTTTTAAAACATCTTTTAAAACAATTAACTTCATTTTATAATATCGCTTCCCCAAAACCATATCCATTTTACTTAAAAATATATTCACTGTCCAAAATCGTGAATATACTTCACTAACCAAATTTCAATCTTTTCTACACATTTATTCCAAGAATTATCCACTATCCAAAATCGTGGATAAAATTCCCTTAATCACTTTATATATTTAATTTATCAAATTTGATTTATTTTCGAATTCATAAAACAACGTTTATAAATTCATCTTCATAATTCATAACAACTTTGATTTAACAAATCTCTTTTATTAACAAATTCGATCAATATTCCATTTAAAGGAAAAAATCCAATTTATAAGTTAATTTCTTATAAATCTCCTATTCGACAGTTTCATCCATTTTATAACTTCACAATTTATAAATCTATAAATTTCATTTACTTATGAATTCCATAAATATTTCATTTTTAACACTTATAAAAACTTGTTTTATAATTCCAATATTTGATTTATAAATATCAATTTTTATAAATCTTTTTATACAAATCGTTTATAGTTATTCAAAAATCCCAACTTAAACCATTTTATAAATAAATCGACTTTTATTTCAAAAACGACACTTTGGTTATATTTCACTAAAAATTATAACTTTTATAACTTTAAAATTTTAACGTTTATAAATCAATTCAAAAATTCCATAAAACGTATATTTTCAAAAATCACTTTAAAAACCCTTTTAAAGTAAAAGTCGTTATTTTTAAATTTCAAAACTGAATCCGATGATGCAACAGCACCAATTAGTCAAACACAACAACAACAAACATCATATATCAATATGATCACAGAATATACATCAATATCTGTAAATAAATAAATACTGGTGAGGAATCCAGTTGGATCCCTCCAACCTGTTTCCCTGCATCCACAGACGTTAGCACAATACCAATTCCACTTCGAGGTGGAATATCGCGGTATATGGGTTTTATAAAAATATCCGCTTACTAACGGCGCAATAGGGTCTCATCCGCTATATGAGGCGGGAAATCAATCAATCCAATATATACATATGCCAATATGTATATATTGCTACATATATATAGATATATCCTACTATATCTAATATCACATCCAATAGCAATCAAATCAATAACTGCAAAAATCAATTTCATTCGAGTGAGAAAAATCTCACCTTAGCATTTATCTGCAACCCAATTTCCATTCCAGTCATTTCTTCAAGATTTCGACCTTGTATAAACGATTTTTATACAAATTATTAATATTTGAATTAAATCGAATAACAATTTCCATTTCGTAATTTTAATTATCCACTGATTTTATTTTAAACCATTTTTTTAAATAAATTTATTTAACCAAACCTTTGTATAAAATTCTTTATTTTTCTCACTTATATTAAAACGATAATTTATGTAATTTTGAAACTTTTCAAAATCTTATTATATTTTTTTTATTTATTGCTTATAGATAACATATGTATGTGAATTAACATATATTTTTCTAACACTTGCTGTAATATATAAACATTTAAAATTTAACAAAAATCAATTTGAAAATCCTTGCAGCATCTACTTCTATGTATATAGGTAAACTGCATTTATACCCTATATATATATTTCTTCCAGTTTTAAATCTCAAATAACTTTTAAAATGTGATAACTGTATGCATATATTTCTTTTATCATTTAATTAACAGAAATTCAAAAACACAGAAATCGAATCTCACCAGCTCCTCTGCTCGACACCCAGGCTCGAGTTCGGCTACGTTGCCCAACTCCACAACTTCACCGTGCCACTCACGATATCCCCAACTCGCCTTTGCCTCCATTGCCTCGAGCCACCGCCGAGCTCGATCGACCACCGAACTCGAGCTCGAGACCCATGCTTGCCTCGACTTCACATTGTCGACACCCAAACTGCTGCGCTGCCTACGACCATCACCGCGACCTCGTCGCCAGAAAACGATGCGAACCTCCAAACCATCACATTCGAACATCGCGAACCACCTATTGAAAATCATCGCGACATTTTCCCCAACCTTAACTCGAAGCTCGACTGCGACGAGCTATCGCTCCCTCCAGATCCAACGTGCACGAACTCGAGCAGTTGCCCATTCGCGATTTCCCTTGCCGAAGTCAAAAATCGATTTTGATTCATCTTCGTTCGCCCCTTTGTTTATTTTACAGATTGCCATTTATTTATTTTTACTGCTGAACGAAGAACGAAAGAGGGGGGAAAAAATAAAATCTCGATTTGGTTGCGAACTCAATTTAGAGAGAGTGCGGCCATTGGGTTGTTTCGAACGAGATTGAGTCTCGATTAAATGAAGGAGGACGGAATTAAATTTTGAAGAGAAGGGTGTGATTTACTTACAGGCTTCGGCCATTGATAAATTTTGACTACGAGAAGATTTCGATTTTCTTTTTTTTTTCTTTTGAACTGAAGGAAGGGGGGAATTTAAAACTGAAGAGGATGGTTCACACGATCTATTATCGTGATTTTCTGCGTGATACTAGGCGTGAGTTAAGGGAGAGTGTCGTGCTGTAACGACCCTGAAATTTTGAATAATTTAAATTGAAAATATTTAATTAATTTTAAATATTTGAACGATGATTTGACTTGAATTTCAACTTATCAGAATGAATTGGCGATTTAATTTTTGAAATTAATCTATTGAAAGTTGAATAAAATTTGAATCTTCAATATTAAGCCGGTTAAAAATAATTTAAAGGCTTGGAAAATTCATATTGATAATGCTGAAGGTAATAGAAGCTTCAGAATTGATTTTAAAAGCGATTTGTTCAATTTTGAAATTGTATCGTTTGAAATCGAATTTAAAAATAGCATTTCGAGACACAGTCTCGGAATTTGACGAAACCAGTTTCATTGGGTCCGTAATATTGAATTATTACCGGATTTCAAATTTCGTATTTATCGGAATTGTTTTGTGAATACACGGCGTATAAACGCGTATAAAATTTAATTGAATTCAATTTGAATTTCTGTAACAACTGGGGTTTTGCCCAAAATTTTAATCATCAGTAAATGATTTAAGTTGACAGATAATTTCTTTTTGTTATTGGAATTTCTATAACGATAAAATCTTCGTCAAATTGGCGATATTAATTTCTGTTAAAGTTTATTGGAATTTGTAAATCGATTGGAATTCTTTTATTTAAAATTTTATTTGTACGAAATGAATAAATACCACCTAGTAAAATTTTAACAACAAGTTTAAACAAAATAAATTAAAGAAATTATCTAGACAAAACAAATTAGATTTAAAAAGAAAAAAAAAACCAATACCACCCATACCTATACCATGTTCTCTTCTGCAAAACCACGTCCTTACCCCTTATCTTCTGTAAAACCCACGCCCCTTCACTTCACAAATAATCGAAAGAAAAAAACGAAGAAAAAATGGCGGTTCTCTCGTTCGTCCCTCTTCGTCGCCTCCAAATTTAGGGCTTTGCCTTGTCGTTCGATCTGGCGAATCTAGGGCTTCGTCTTCCTCTTCGCTCGTTCTTCACCGCCGCGGCATCAACCCCATCTGCTCCGGCGCGTCGAACAAGGTGAGTGGTTTTCGCCCTCACATCTAATTCAGTAACCCTTGATTTTAGATCGTATTTGATTGTTGAATTCTTCCTTTGATTTGTCGGCATTCGACTTTGTTTCGAAGTCGATTTCATTTGATTTTGGGTTGTTCGACTTGGCCCTTTAACTTTGCTTCGGTATCGATTTTCCTGTGACTTTGATTTGCATTCGAACTTGCCATGGTTTATCACTTGAGCATTCTCGGCCTTGAATTTATTTAGCTAATAAATTGAAGTTACTATTGTCTGGGTTTTTTCGAAACTGCTGCTAAATGCTTTTGGGTGCTTGAACCTTTATGTGCACTTGAATAGGCACTGAAACAATGTGTATACATACATTTATGTATGTATATATATATGTATTGTCCCTGTAGTCTTTATTCCACCTTGGTCCAGTAGTTGCTTTCATAACTTGAAGTTGATTTCTTATTTGTTGACTTGTAGTTTACATACTTGTTGACATCTCTGACTGTATTTTGGAGTTTGAGTCACGACTTGATGGAGTTGCTGTCATTACTATTGGCACTGACTTCATTCTTGTCTGCACTTTGATGGCTGATCATTTGTATACATACATTTTTGTATGTATATATGTGTATGGCCACTGCATTCTGAAATCTTGGGTTTGGTTTGTCTGCACTCATGTCTTTAATTCAAGATTAACTGTGATCGCTGACTTGTTCGTTGTTAAATTGATATTTCTTTTGTTTGATCCTAAAGTAAAATTTTAAATTTGAGTCCAAGTTAAACAAGGTAGGACTGTTTTGAAACCTTCAAAACCGTGAGTAACTTTAAAACTAAAAGTTTAAATAAATTATAACTTGTTGCTTGTGGAAAAAATTCGTATGATTGTTGATGCTTGCATGTTAATAATTATGTGATGTTCAGTATGAAATTTGAATTATATGCTGTGATACAAGTATGCATGTCTGAATTTGTTGTTCTTCCCTGTTTTTTTTTATATACACGGTTTTAAATTTAAAACTAAATTCCAATTATTTTTATCTGATCATGTAGTGTCATTTACTACTCTGGTAATTGATGCTTTTGTAGTGTATGGCCTGGTCCATTTGTCGAGTTCTTTGCTTGATGTACTTGAGTCGGCATCCACGTTATCACTGTTTGATATAGTGCATTTCAGATGTACTAGCAGTCTGCATTTGGTTGTTGCAGTCATTTGTCCTGTCCATTACCTTTTAATCGAGCACTTTCACTTAAGATTGTATTAGTGTGATTGTTGCAGTTGTTAAGGCATCACCATTTATATTTGATTCTTCAGATGGTCCTCAGGTCTGTATGCATTAGTACTTTGACCCTGACTTGTTGCTATTCCTATTTTTTTGAATTTATTGTTGGCTTTTGAAGCTGCTACCTCTGTCTTGTTTTGTAGACTTCAGCCTTGTGATGCTTATGCACTTCTCTATTGAACTGTCTACATGCATTTGCCTTGTTGAACTTGGTTGATCATTTTGTATGTAGCAGTTGCTTGGGGGCACTGTGCACATTTCATCACTTGGTAGCAACTGTAGTTTCTGATGTTGGAGTTGCATTTGTAATATTGTTGTCAGTAGTTCATCATGTTGCTCTGTCCAGTTTTGGTTTGTGAGTTGCATATGCTAGTTTGGATTCTGTTGCCTCTTGTACATGCTTGTCTCTGGTCTGCACTGTGTTGTTTCTTTGAACTTGCATGAGTTTAGTGACTTTGCATTTGGTCATTTTGTTACTGGTAGACAGTCTTGAATCTGCATCCACGTTGTTGTCTTTGTAGCCTGTTTCACTGCATCTCCTTCTACCCTGATTTGTACATATATGCTCTGCCATTAGTTGTCACAATTATGGTCATGGGTGTCTGCTTGTTTTACTTCATTACTTGAACCTTGTTTGGGTTCACTGTACTTCTAGTTGGATATGTTGAATCATTCACTGTTGCACTTCACTTCTGAATTGAGTTTCACTTATGGTTCCAGTATAGCCGAAACATGATGTTTACTTTGCTCACTTGTGAGTCAGTTTGATACTGTATTGGGCACTGTGTTGTATTGGTCTCGAGTCTCACTGTTGCATGTTGCACCGTTATCTATGCACACGAGTTGGCGGGGCAGTGCACACGTGTACGAATGCACACGTGTGTACGGCAGCCAATAACACTGTTTATCTCTGTTGATGATTTAAATCTGCTGATTTATTGTTTAACACTGTTAAGTGTTATATTTTCGTTATCCGATTTCTTTGTTTAAAGAGTCGGATAGACGAGAATTATTGTGACTGTCGTCTATTTAAATTATTACTGCCTATATGCACTAATAAACTGGTTTGAAGTAGACTGACCTGTGTATTATTTTCTTTTGAATATAATACTCGGGTCAGACCGAGTATTTTTACAGCTTGAAGATTTTCGAGCAGCGAAGTTAGAGAGAGAGTAAAGAACCATTTTTAGTTTCAGAAGAAAATTGTATTTTAAGATGTTCCGCTGTATCAGTATTAAAATTGTATAAACTCTGATGTATATAAAAAGATTTATAGTAATGAAATAAAAGATTCATTTGTTTTAAATTGATTGTTATTATCTGTGTTTCTGTGGCTGATTCTGTTTAAACCTTATAAACTAAATAACAATTCGTCTTTTTGAACGTTTCGAGTTGGTTTAATTACCGACTGGAGGCGGTCAAAAGGGGGAATGTTACACGTGCCTTCCTTCTGATGTCGGCAACAAATTTAAATATTAAAATTTAAATTGAATTTGAATTTATTTTCAGCGTGTTTGTAACGACCCGTGAATTTCGTTAACTAAGTTTGTCATAATTTCCATAATTTTATAGTAAAATGAATGTTAGGAATTAGATGTAGCAATTGAAATTAAAAGTTAACAATATATATATATATATATATATATATATATATATATATATTTAAAATGAAATTCCAATTCAATAAAATAATGTAAATGTTACGATTTGATTTTTAAATAGAATATGAGAAACAAGAGTAAGTATTGAATAATATGTTATTTATTTATGGTATTGAATAAAAATTGGTAAGCCAATTGTAATTAATGGTAATAATGTGATATAACCTAATAAATTAGATTTCAATGCAACACCCATTAATGAATGTAATTGAAATAGGATTTAGGTAAATGTATTCATTTGAATATAAAATTGCAATTGGGTAGGGATTGTTAAGTAACAATGTTAATGCAAGGTAAGTGATGCTAAATTAAAGTCAATAATAATGAATAGTGATTAATTCAAAATTTGTAACATATATTTTAAACTACATGCTTATTTGTTAATAGAATTAGAATTTGTAATAAGTGATAATAAAATAAATGAAGGTTACACTAATGGGAAATGAAATAACGTTCATTAAATGTTGAGTAATCATAGGGTCATATTTATTAAAAGCGTTACTTTAATAATGTGGATTAATTGAGAAATTAATACTAGAAGCATGTAAAGTAATAACTAAAAGGGAAATACGTTATAAATTGATTTTACCTAAACTTAAGTGTAAGTTAAAGGTTGAATTTGGGACTTATCCATTTAATTTGAAACTTATTAGGATAAAATGGGATTCAATTTATAATGAGGGTTTATTTTAAGAAATCGAAATAAATTCCTTAATGAGAGAATTAAGCTACTTTAAACTGATGGGAATTTGTTTAAAGAATTACAAATTAATAAGTAAATCAAGAGGGAAATATTTATGAATTATAGAATTTTAACCTTTAATAGTGAGTTAATTTATATAGATTATAATAGTTGAATTTATTGCAAACGAATGAACTCAAATATGTAATTATTACTGTAAGTTAAAATTTTAGTTGAAACGGGAAATATTTATGTGATAATTTTAAATCCAATGGTACGCCCTTCTATTTGGAATTATGAATGAAATAATTATGGGTAAATTCAATTTAATAGAAATTTTGGGAACTAAAATTTATAATTTTCAATATAATGAAAATTTAAGATAGGGCATTTCAATTCAATTGATAAATTATTTTCTCTAGGTTGACGTTTAAATTTTGTTTAAATAATTGCAAATGATTGAGAAGTATAAAGGTGATAGATTTTCAATTCTATAATTGAAATATAAAATTTGATTTAATTAATTTAATTTAATTTCATTTAATTAATATAAAATTTGCCTTTTTGGTCACGGACTCAGATTTCGACGAAACCAGTTTCATTGGATCTGTAACGGTGAATTATAATAGTGTTTCAAGTTTCGTAGCGATCGGACTTGTCGTTTGATCGTACGGACTTGAAACGTTTGAAATTTATGCAATTGAAATCAATTGAAATCAATTTGGAAAATATTGTTTTTAGCATAACTTCTTCATACGATGGAATTTGAACCTGAAACCTTCTCCATTGAGTTTAAAATATTTTAAAACACCTATTTTGATATATGGGTTTACCCAATTTCGTTCCGGGGTCAGAACGGGCTTTTTGGACCACGTTGGCGTTAGCGCGTACACCTGTTTTATCCATCTATTTTATTTTCAACCTTCTCTATAAATATCCTCGCTAAACCCTAGCCTCCGCCTATTCTCATTTGTCTACGCGTAAATTTTCATCAGCTCCTTCTCCTCCTCAATGGCAGACAAAATTTCAGATCCAGATCCATTTCAAAATCAAAGTCAAAAATTCAAAGTCCTTAGAAAAATCTCAAATTAACATAAGTTGAAGCTCTCGACGAGCGTAATTCAATGGTGTAATTCGTTTTTCAATTCGAAGCATCGTTTGACCAGAAATCGCGGTCAAAATTGAATTGGTCGTTTTTGACTGGTGCGTCTGATCGGAAAATTCCTTCTGGGTTTTGTAGAGGGGCTAGCGCGTTGTTCATGGGCGAAGTTTGGAGGCGATTTGACGGTCGGATTGGCGGCAAAACGCAGTCAAAGGGCCGGTCAAAGGGGAGGTTGAGTGCGTTACTTGTTTCTGCGTTCTGCGTGCTCTGTAAATGGAAGATGCGTGCGTGAGTGGGAGGGAGAGTTGCAGTGGTGACGTGGCAAGGAAGGTAATGTGTTCTCTTATATTTTATTTTTAAAATTAAAATTCAACCACAATAATCGCTATATCTTTCACATACGAACTCCGTTTCATGCGCGGTTTCTTTTGTTAGGATCGTATTCAAATTTCAGACTTGATGACGCTGGTTTGGACGAATTCTGGGACGGTCAAATTTTTGGGTTTAAATTGAATTTAAATTCAATTTAAATTCAAAAGGTGAGTGTTTTAACCCACTCACAACTTCTAAGATTTCCTATGTTTGTTAAATTCATGTATGATGTGTTTAGAAATTTATTTATAGCTTTTTGGCATATATTTCATCATTATCTCAGTTAATTGCATTCATCGTAATTAATTGTTAATTTATTTATTCATTGCATTTAAATTTGCCAGTTAATTGTTAATTAATTTATTCATTGCATTTAAAATTGCCAATTAATTGTTAATTAATTTATTCATTGCATATAAACTGCCAGTTGAAAGTTATTAATTTTTATTGAATATAAACTATTTGTTGATGCCTGTTATATTTTATATGCTTTATATTGATGTTTTGTTTAAATTGGATGATGATTGTAATGAATGGTTGTTTATTGGTATTTGGATGAATGAATGCTATATTTTATATTGTATAAACTGCAAGTTATTATGCATTTTTATTTCATTCGGGATTGCGGTTTGAAATGATATATAACCGTAAACTTTTATTTTTAAATTACGGATTGAAATGATAAATATCCGTATCACTTGACCATAGGATAGAAAATTATATACAGGCACCGTGGTCTATATATAAAATATTTTAAAGTGATTTTTCTATGATTTGGAAAGAAATATACGGTTTAATAAATATTAAATTTTGATATTATATAAATATTATTTTATATATGGTTAAATTCAAAAATTTAAGCTATGTATAACTTGATGATGTTTTAAGTTTGATTTACGAATATTTCAAGTTTGAGCTTTATTTAAGTGATATTGAATTTATTAAATAAATATTTCTAAACTAAATAATAGTAAATTGAATTAAGGTATATATAAGATTATCATATTTGGTTGGGAATTTTGGAATATTTAAAGACTTGAAATATATCAAAATTTAAATGTTTTATTGAAATTAAGGTATTATTGTTTTTCAAAGTATTGGTTTCGAAATTGTTTTAACTTTGAAAGTAATATGGTTTGAAAAATGAATTTATTTGAAATAGAATTTATTTAAGAATTATCTTTAAATATATTGATTTGAAACCGATTGAAATTTTGAGATTAAGAATATGACTACATTTTGTGATTTGGGTTTAAGATGGTTTTAAAGAATATTTCAAGTTTTATAATTAAAAGTAAGAATAGTGATTGAAAATTTGGATTTTATTTAAATGATATATTATTGAATTTGGTTTTTAAAGTATATACTATTTTGAAGTAAATGATATGTTTCGAAATAGCAATAATAATTCGGTTTTAAAGTATATACTATTTTGAAGTAAAGGATATGGTTTGAAATGGCAATAATATTTTGGTTTTTGATGTATATACTATTTTGAAATAAAGAATATGTTTTGAAAGGGCAATGATTGTGTTTTTAAAGGTATATATATTTTTAAAATGATCACGGTGTTATAATAACGATTGGTTGTTAAAGAGACCGGGATCGGATATGGACATACTCTCTGTCGATACCGAAAACCACTTTGACAACTGTGTACGCGGTGGAGTTTCCAGAATGAAGTAGGATGGTGACGACGATCCTAAGGTATATACGTGGACCCAACTCCCGTGAGTTGGCATAAGGTGGCTAAAACAGGAGCGATTGACGGACCAATGAGGTAGCACCTCTGATCGGACACACTTCTTCGATACCATTCTATTACTTTGTTATTTTGGTGGCCACCCTTCGATTTGGGAGTGTTGTTCGAGGTGGGCGGTAGTGGCTGCTATGCGTCACCACTAGTCCGGATGCGTAATTGGTATATCTACCCTGGCATTGCCTAGTTGTGCCGTGTCACCTACCATATCGAGCTTTACTACGATTATGATTTTAAGATCCGACCGCGTTAAGGTTCTCCATCCCCTTAACGCTATTTTCTATATGATTATACTTTACTGATTAGACACTACTGTATATAGCGAATATTACTACATAGTAGATAGTTTAACGGATCCTTAAGAGATGTGAATCCCGAACATTCTTAAGTTACTGCACTCACGTTAGACACTGGATAGGAGATGTCAAACCCCGTAAACATCTGTGACGCCGTTTACACTCATATTTATTTCATTGATTTAACTTACATAAGATCTTTTAGTTCTGACTCGAGTGTTTTGTTTTTTTCAATTCGCTCGGGTCAGCCTGAGCATTTCAGGATTTGAAGGCCCTATTTCTGAAGGACGAAGACGAAGATTTTATTATTACTATTTGTTATATATTCTACTACACCATTGTATTCCGCTGCATAATTATCATTCTCTGGTATGTGTAACTCTGATATATATTGTATAAGTATAATCAAATGTTTTGTAAAACAGCTTCATGAACTGTTATTTGATTATTATATTTTATCGTTCCGCTGCAAGATTCTATTTTGTTTCTTTTATTTCCCCACTTTTTCTTATTTACCCCATAACAATCCACCCTTCTGTATGGTTTAAGTTGGCACGTGTGTCTGCTTAAGCATACAAAAAGGTGGGATGTTACAGTGTTTATACGTCGTGTGCTCACATAACAAGTCCAAAAAATACGAAATTTGAAATTCGGTAATAATTCAATATTACGGACCCAATGGAACTAGTTTCGTCGAATTCCGAGACTGCGCCTCGGACGGCTATTTTCAAATTCGATTTAAACGATTAAATTTCAAAACTGAACAGAACAGTTTCAAATTCAATTCTGAAAGTTCTATTACTGTAACGACCCGCCACTCATTCTACAGAATGACGTATCATCAATAAGAAAGAAAGGGGTAGAAAATAGAAAAGAAGAGAAGAAAGAAGAAACAACAACAACGATCTCACAGCGGAACGAATAAATTATATTAATAACATAAAGAAACTATTACATAGTATACAACACTTATCAGAGTTTACACAACTATACAACACATGCTAGACAGTTATAAACATCTGTCTAGATATTACAACTCAAATACAATACAAGACTCTAACACAGATATCAACACAGCGGAATACTATATCTACGAACGCCGAAGCCTCCTGCTCCATTGCTCCTCCAGAATATTCGTCAAAGCTAAACCTGAATCCCTTGGCTACTCGTAAAAATTTGAGTACCCAAGAGTTTATAAAACAGAAATAAACACTTGGGTCAGACATGGGTCTGGTGTGAGTAACAGGTTAAACTTGCTTAACTTCAAAACCTTTAGAAAGAAAAGGTATCACGTAAGACTCCCCACAAATAAACATGGGTAAGTTTTTACCTTACGCTAACCAAAACATTTGATAGGAAATCTGATTTTATTATAATAGGGTCTAGGGTTTTCAAATAAATATGAAATAGCTGAAATTGTTACATTATTAAATTCCAGCATACTAGCCACAAAGTGGGTTATAAAATCAAAACCGTAAGGGCACGTAGGAAGAATGGGTTTCCATACAATGGCAGGGCTACTGGGGTACCGCCCGTCACAGTACGTGGCCTAGATCACCGTACCGAGGAGTACGCCCGCTCCCCTGCAACACAAAGCCGGAACCATCCCTTATTGGATAATTCCGAACAAGATAACCCCGTAGTTGGCGCGACCAACCACACACTAAGCCGAATAAAAAGAAAAGGGACCTCTAGACAGGGATCTATCTTGCTCTCAGTGGGTGCTACCCACGAAGCCTTGCTGCACCTCCCCTATTTTAGCCATTCCCGGTTGATGAGGCTTGAGGTTACGATTACCTTTAATCAGAACATATCACTTAGAATGCTCATCGTCCGCCTGACGATGTGCTGAAAGCATTCAATCCATACAAGTTCGTTCTGGGTTCGAACGAAACCGAAGGCATTATCTCGTTACACTCGTTTTGGAATCACCCTCAGAGTTAACGACAATAACCCTTGCACTCTGAATCTTCATCTTCACTTGAGATTCACGACCTATTGTTAATTTGGACCGATGTGGTATTCGGGTCTCCAAACCTGGAATCCCGGTATACGGAAACCCGATCCCGGTCTCATCGAAATCCAAAACGTATCTTTTAAGGGCCAAGTTGTTTTAAGGTTAAAACAATTCAATTCTTATCTATATACACAAAGATAGATAATTCAATAGATAATCTACATTATCATCCCAAACAGATAATTCACATTATCATTATAATTCAACCAAACATCCATATCATATATCAATCATATCTCATCAGAGATATCAAACAATGAAATACATTCAATCTCATTCATCCATCCTTAAGCAATGATTTATATCATCTAATTAATTTAAAGTGAATTAAACTAATTACTTCATTCTATAAATCCTGCTTACTTAATTATTAATTAAACCAATTAATTAATCATTACTCTAAGTATCCATCTTAATTAATCATTCCTGATTAATAATCCTTTAATTACTTTAAGTAATTAATTCTTAATTAATTTCACAAATTAATTAACTTAAACCATTACAGTAATTAATCTTAAATTACTTCATTAATTAATTAACCATACTTAATTACATTAATCCTTAATTAATTATAATTAATTAATTACTTTAATCACTTATTATTGATTAACTAATCTTAATTAATCAATCCTTAATTACATTATTAATTATATTAATCAATGACCCTTAATTACATTTTTAATTATTAATTACCTTAAGTAATTAATTCCCTTAAATACCTCCATTAAGTAATTATACTTAACCAATTTCATAAATGATTATCCATAATTAATAATCTAATTGATTATCAAAATTAATCATATTTATTTATTATTTAATAATCCCTAATTAATGATCCCTCATTAATTATTAACAATCCTTTAATTACTTCTTAAAGTAATTAAGCTTTAATCAACTATTTATTAATTACAACTTAATAAATTCTTAATTACCAATTAATTAATTTCTAATTACTTAATTAATTTCCTAATTAATCTTTAATCACTTGATTAATAAATTCCTAATCATTTATTAAAAATCTATACTTATCTAAATAAATGATTCTAAATCCCAAATTAATTAACCTTAATTAATTAACTTATAATCCTAGTTATTTAATTTATTAACACTAAATCATTAATCAATTAAATTATTAAATTATTCTTTAATTTAATGAATCCTATATCATTAAACCTCTAAATTAAAGTATTAACATTTATAACTACTTTAATTATCATTTACAAAAGCTTTGAAATTTTTTACTTTTAAATCTTTCCTTTATTTCATTTCAAATTACAGATTTAAATAAATTTCAAATTTAACTTTAACCAAGTTTAAAACAAATTTACCATTCCCTTTTTAAAACCAAATGTTAAAGAAACACTTAACATTTAAAAGATTTTTAAACCAATTTATTTAAATTCAAAACCTTTTTAAAATATACTTTAAACATTCTAAAGATGTTTAAATATTATAATAAGACTTATTTATTTTCACAACTGAGATTCAAATTTAAATTGAATCCAGTTGAAGTTACCAAATTTTGAGGAGTCGGTATCAATTTATGTCGGATTGCTCCACCAGTTGACTGGATACTTAATTATTGGTACTTTAAAAATCTGATTTAAAACTTTGTTTTAAATCCTGCTTAACATTTTAAACTCAATTTAAAATTTAAAAACCCTGTCTGGCTTTAAAAACTGAAACATCATAATTGACCCGAGCCAGACATCAGAATACCCGAGAAAAATTACAGAAACCCTGAGTCGTCTTCGAGTTTTCCCTTCCCCTCTTTATCAAACTTCAATTACAAAATCTACCCGAGTCCACTAAATTTTCCCCGAGTCAAAATCCTATTTTCTTCGAGTCTCTCACGCATTTAACTCGAGAAAATTCGAGTACCACTCCTCTGTCAAAAAAACCCAAACTCACCAGAATCCAAATCATCACCGTGCACATGCACGGTGACGCCGCTCCATTTCGATCACCGCCGATGATCTCCTCAAGTCAACATTCACCTTCATATCCAAACTCGATCACCAAAGTTTCGACATCTACTCGTATTCGAAAACGAGTATCCCATCACCATCAAGAACAGGAACCAAAGCCTGGAAATCACTCGAATTCTTCTCTCCGATCGCCTGAGCGTCTGATCTTTCGGTCTTGTCTACGTCAACGTCCCTGCTTTCAATTTCCAGAGTATGGTGGAACTCGGTCCACCAGAGACAACTTGACGACAATTATTCCGACCACATCAAAAACTAGGTCTACAGGCATAAAATGATCACCGCCGCCTCCCCAATGATTAGAACATTCATCTGACATTTTTCCCACAATCCCTTATTACTCCTCTATCACCAGAGAAAATTTCGACTACTCCGACCAACTAGATCATCAGAGGTAACTCAAAACACTCATTTTGATCAACCTCGAACTGCTCCTTCAACCTACTTCTAAAAATCATGATTCGAATCTTAAAAATCATGGTTTCAATCAGGGATTCAGATCGTATACCTGAATCAATGAATTAAGAGGTTCGAATTTTAACAAAACTTAAGTTTTCCTGCTCTATTCTATTTTCCAGAGAAATCCTCATTTTATTTTAACTTAAATAAAAATTTAAACTCTAATATATGATAAAACAATCAATTATTGTTTATAATTTAAATCATGATAATGACTAGGTCAATAGATACAAAATTTAAATCAAATCTGAGCTTGAAACTGGAAACAGAGATATCATAGTTAACAAACATGCACACCAACCTATATATACATACATGCACAGAGATATACTTAGAATATATTCACAGACAACTTATTTCAGAGATAAGCATGCAACCAGATTATATAGAATACTTAAGTTTTTAGAAAGTGTTACTCACCTATTTTTAAAAGCAGAGAACAGAGCTTTATTCTTTGAAATAGCCTTGATTTTGAAACCTTTAAAACTGAATGCTTGATTTTCTTTGAAAATTGGAATGCTAGCTATAGAAATTTGTATGCAGAGATGCCTTGCTTCTTTGATTTAAAACTTGAGTTGCTTGTTTACAGAATCTTGCATGCAGACTGGAATTTGATTCCAGATTAAAGAAAATATGCAGGCTTTGTTTTCAGATTTTTGATTTATAGATTGAAGAATGTATTACAGGTTATTGAATTTATTTTCTGGTTTGAGGAGTATATTGATTTCATGTTTTGTTTGAGGTGGTATTGATTTCAGAGTTTCTTCTTGAAAATGAAGGTTAGAAAAGAAATGAAGATGAGGAAAACATGCATATGTAGGCTGAATTGATTTTAAAAAAAATAAATAAAAGAAAACAAAAATTAAATATGACACTTGTCTTTCTCATATCCTAATCTTAGAACACATGTAATATTAAAGCCTTAGGAATTTACACATGTCCCTTTAATTAATTAGTATTTATTTTAAATGTAAATAAAAAGCCTTTTTCTTTATTTAATAAATACTTATTACTTATTTATATATATAGATCACTTTTTAAAAGAAACAAAACTAACTATATTTATAAATAAAAGTTTATACAAATATTCTAAAATCCAAAACAATTTAAATATCTATTCTTTTGAATTTCAAAACTTAAATTAAATTCAAATCAAATTAAATCCTAATATTCAATTTAAAAAAAAATTAAGTTATATATATATATTCATATACAACTACTAATCAATTTAAAATAACAATTCCATAGTCTTTAAAATCCATTCATATTTATAAAAATAATACATTATACTTATTATTTGGAAATAACATATTTGATACTTATTTAATTAGATTATTAAATTAAATTCAAATTTTATTATCAAAGATCATCAATATCAATTTAATTATTTAATAGATTATTAAATTGATATTGCTCAAATTTCTGGGATATTACATTCCTCCCCCCTTAAAATAATTTCGTCCCCGAAATTTAAACAAAGGTAATTTAATAATCCATTTAAATCACAAGCATATATTATCTTCCATATGCTAACAACCATAGCAACCAATTCACACAAATCAAACAATTCTAATTATCCAGAAAAAAAATCCTGGATACAATTTCCTCGAGTTTCCCCAAGTATATATACCGGGATACTCGCTCTACCGAATTCAAACAAAATCAACACTACTAAGCTACAGAACTTCTACTCATCTAGATCTACAGAACTAAACAATATATCAGACTACAGACGAGTCTGACTCAACAACCAAATCCTCCAGAACTGCTGGTTCTAAACCAGAGATAGATCAAACACGTATTCCCTCAGAGATACGTAAAATACATATCGAATTCCAGTTATCCAAACTGACAATTCAATCCAGTAGACCAAACTCTTATCCAAAATAGAATATAGAAAAGATCCAATATTCCTCGGAGTTGACTTCCCAGACTTACCCAATCTTACTGCTCCTTTAACCAGAGAAAACCTCAACAACAACGAAGTCTTCAACTTCGAATTCCAATTTCCTCTGTCTCTTATCCACAAAATCCTTCAGACTATCCTGGACTTCCTACAAATCCTTCTTGATCAGCTCAACCTTCGCCGATGCTTCTAGAAACAAACTAGACCAAAAATAACCCGACAAAATGATCCTCTCAAAATCTATCCATAATCCAAAACACAAATCTACTCACAACATCAGAAGACCGAACTAACTTCTCCTATCTGGAAAAGACAAACAGATGCACTCGCCAAACTACTTCCGCTGCACCATTCTGATCTGGAGTAGAATGAAAATGCTGATGAAGAACACAAGCACAAACTGAACAACACATCCCAGAAAATCTCGGATAACTCAAAAGAATACTCAAACTATCGCAAGTCACTTTTGCGATCAACCCAGCCAAAACCAAATAAAACTGTTCTATCTTTACCAATCAGAACAGTCCATACTTATCTATCCTATCTATCGAAGAAATGGATCCACTCTGCTGCTTCTGAACTTCACCTTCAGAAAAACTGCTCAGCCAGAAAATTTCCTGCCAACATAGAACACTCCGAGTTGAATTGCTGCCACAAACCAAAGACTTCTTATCCGAAACTCCTCGAGAAACTCGGACCTCAAAGCAAATAGAAACACCCCAGTGGACTCAGCCACAATACCGAAACAGACTCACTTCTTCAAACTTGTTCCAGAAGAAACATCTTCAGAAACGTCCATAGCCACCGTGTCTCATCACACAGCTACTACTTCCCGAGGTTACCAAAATACCATCACTCTCTTCAGCTCATCCAATAGATCTACTCTATTCATCCAACTTCAAAGATAAACTCTAAACCATAACTGGTTTCCTTCAGAGATCGGTGAAATCTTTACACCACAACAAAGTTCACTCGAGACAGTATTAGGTCTACAGTCTCGTCAGATATACTTCCAACCTCAACACTCAAATTCTAACTATTGGTAGTCGTGTTACTCACACTACCACCTTATCTACCTTTATAACTTATATTGGAAAACCCGAACAGGTAACCCAACAAATAGGTAGAAATATATATATATATATTTAAAATGATACTTTTTATATAGAAATTATTTCTGGGTAAAATTATTTCATTTACCTCTTTAAAACAATATTGTGTCCGTTGGCCTGGTTCAAGTGTTTAGAGATCCCTATCAATAACGTTAGCTACTCGTATTGACCAGAATCCATATACCACTCAACCGATCAATTAACACAATATAAAACCATTTTATATAACTAACAAATACGCGCTCTCGTATATATATACTCAGACTCAACAGGTTGCTACAGATCCTATCTCTAATGAACAATCCTTCCGAACCTAGGTATTCACTCAACCTAGTGTTCTGATATTCACTTAACCAAAAGCTTAGGCATTCGCTCAACCTAAAGCTCTGATACCACTGTAACGACCCGCCACTCATTCTACAGAATGACGTATCATCAATAAGAAAGAAAGGGGTAGAAAATAGAAAAGAAGAGAAGAAAGAAGAAACAACAACAACGATCTCACAGCGGAACGAATAAATTATATTAATAACATAAAGAAACTATTACATAGTATACAACACTTATTAGAGTTTACACAACTATACAACACATGCTAGACAGTTATAAACATCTGTCTAGATATTACAACTCAAATACAATACAAGACTCTAACACAGATATCAACACAGCGGAATACTATATCTACGAACGCCGAAGCCTCCTGCTCCATTGCTCCTCCAGAATATTCGTCAAAGCTAAACCTGAATCCCTTGGCTACTCGTAAAAATTTGAGTACCCAAGAGTTTATAAAACAGAAATAAACACTTGGGTCAGACATGGGTCTGGTGTGAGTAACAGGTTAAACTTGCTTAACTTCAAAACCTTTAGAAAGAAAAGGTATCACGTAAGACTCCCCACAAATAAACATGGGTAAGTTTTTACCTTACGCTAACCAAAACATTTGATAGGAAATCTGATTTTATTATAATAGGGTCTAGGGTTTTCAAATAAATATGAAATAGCTGAAATTGTTACATTATTAAATTCCAGCATACTAGCCACAAAGTGGGTTATAAAATCAAAACCGTAAGGGCACGTAGGAAGAATGGGTTTCCATACAATGGCAGGGCTACTGGGGTACCGCCCGTCACAGTACGTGGCCTAGATCACCGTACCGAGGAGTACGCCCGCTCCCCTGCAACACAAAGCCGGAACCATCCCTTACTGGATAATTCCGAACAAGATAACCCCGTAGTTGGCGCGACCAACCACACACTAAGCCGAATAAAAAGAAAAGGGACCTCTAGACAGGGATCTATCTTGCTCTCAGTGGGTGCTACCCACGAAGCCTTGCTGCACCTCCCCTATTTTAGCCATTCCCGGTTGATGAGGCTTGAGGTTACGATTACCTTTAATCAGAACATATCACTTAGAATGCTCATCGTCCGCCTGACGATGTGCTGAAAGCATTCAATCCATACAAGTTCGTTCTGGGTTCGAACGAAACCGAAGGCATTATCTCGTTACACTCGTTTTGGAATCACCCTCAGAGTTAACGACAATAACCCTTGCACTCTGAATCTTCATCTTCACTTGAGATTCACGACCTATTGTTAATTTGGACCGATGTGGTATTCGGGTCTCCAAACCTGGAATCCCGGTATACGGAAACCCGATCCCGGTCTCATCGAAATCCAAAACGTATCTTTTAAGGGCCAAGTTGTTTTAAGGTTAAAACAATTCAATTCTTATCTATATACACAAAGATAGATAATTCAATAGATAATCTACATTATCATCCCAAACAGATAATTCACATTATCATTATAATTCAACCAAACATCCATATCATATATCAATCATATCTCATCAGAGATATCAAACAATGAAATACATTCAATCTCATTCATCCATCCTTAAGCAATGATTTATATCATCTAATTAATTTAAAGTGAATTAAACTAATTACTTCATTCTATAAATCCTGCTTACTTAATTATTAATTAAACCAATTAATTAATCATTACTCTAAGTATCCATCTTAATTAATCATTCCTGATTAATAATCCTTTAATTACTTTAAGTAATTAATTCTTAATTAATTTCACAAATTAATTAACTTAAACCATTACAGTAATTAATCTTAAATTACTTCATTAATTAATTAACCATACTTAATTACATTAATCCTTAATTAATTATAATTAATTAATTACTTTAATCACTTATTATTGATTAACTAATCTTAATTAATCAATCCTTAATTACATTATTAATTATATTAATCAATGACCCTTAATTACATTTTTAATTATTAATTACCTTAAGTAATTAATTCCCTTAAATACCTCCATTAAGTAATTATACTTAACCAATTTCATAAATGATTATCAATAATTAATAATCTAATTGATTATCAAAATTAATCATATTTATTTATTATTTAATAATCCCTAATTAATGATCCCTCATTAATTATTAACAATCCTTTAATTACTTCTTAAAGTAATTAAGCTTTAATCAACTATTTATTAATTACAACTTAATAAATTCTTAATTACCAATTAATTAATTTCTAATTACTTAATTAATTTCCTAATTAATCTTTAATCACTTGATTAATAAATTCCTAATCATTTATTAAAAATCTATACTTATCTAAATAAATGATTCTAAATCCCAAATTAATTAACCTTAATTAATTAACTTATAATCCTAGTTATTTAATTTATTAACACTAAATCATTAATTAATTAAATTATTAAATTATTCTTTAATTTAATGAATCCTATATCATTAAACCTCTAAATTAAAGTATTAACATTTATAACTACTTTAATTATCATTTACAAAAGCTTTGAAATTTTTTACTTTTAAATCTTTCCTTTATTTCATTTCAAATTACAGATTTAAATAAATTTCAAATTTAACTTTAACCAAGTTTAAAACAAATTTACCATTCCCTTTTTAAAACCAAATGTTAAAGAAACACTTAACATTTAAAAGATTTTTAAACCAATTTATTTAAATTCAAAACCTTTTTAAAATATACTTTAAACATTCTAAAGATGTTTAAATATTATAATAAGACTTATTTATTTTCACAACTGAGATTCAAATTTAAATTGAATCCAGTTGAAGTTACCAAATTTTGAGGAGTCGGTATCAATTTATGTCGGATTGCTCCACCAGTTGACTGGATACTTAATTATTGGTACTTTAAAAATCTGATTTAAAACTTTGTTTTAAATCCTGCTTAACATTTTAAACTCAATTTAAAATTTAAAAACCCTGTCTGGCTTTAAAAACTGAAACATCATAATTGACCCGAGCCGGACATCAGAATACCCGAGAAAAATTACAGAAACCCCGAGTCGTCTTCGAGTTTTCCCTTCCCCTCTTTATCAAACTTCAATTACAAAATCTACCCGAGCCCACTAAATTTTCCCCGAGTCAAAATCCTATTTTCTTCGAGTCTCTCACGCATTTAACTCGAGAAAATTCGAGTACCACTCCTCTATCAAAAAAAACCCAAACTCACCAGAATCCAAATCATCACTGTGCACATGCACGGTGACGCCGCTCCATTTCGATCACCGCCGATGATCTCCTCAAGTCAACATTCACCTTCATATCCAAACTCGATCACCAAAGTTTCGACATCTACTCGTATTAGAAAACGAGTATCCCATCACCATCAAGAACAGGAACCAAAGCCTGGAAATCACTCGAATTCTTCTCTCCGATCGCCTGAGCGTCTGATCTTCCGGTCTTGTCTACGTCAACGTCCCTGCTTTCAATTTCCAGAGTATGGTGGAACTCGGTCCACCAGAGACAACTTGACGACAATTATTCCGACCATATGAAAAACTAGGTCTACAGGCATAAAATGATCACCGCCGCCTCCCCAATGATTAGAACATTCATCTGACATTTTTCCCACAATCCCTTATTACTCCTCTATCACCAGAGAAAATTTCGACTACTCCGACCAACTAGATCATCAGAGGTAACTCAAAACACTCATTTTGATCAACCTCGAACTGCTCCTTCAACCTACTTCTAAAAATCATGATTCGAATCTTAAAAATCATGGTTTCAATCAGGGATTCAGATCGTATACCTGAATCAATGAATTAAGAGGTTCGAATTTTAACAAAACTTAAGTTTTCCTGCTCTATTCTATTTTCCAGAGAAATCCTCATTTTATTTTAACTTAAATAAAAATTTAAACTCTAATATATGATAAAACAATCAATTATTGTTTATAATTTAAATCATGATAATGACTAGGTCAATAGATACAAAATTTAAATCAAATCTGAGCTTGAAACTGGAAACAGAGATATCATAGTTAACAAACATGCACACCAACCTATATATACATACATGCACAGAGATATACTTAGAATATATTCACAGACAACTTATTTCAGAGATAAGCATGCAACCAGATTATATAGAATACTTAAGTTTTTAGAGAGTTGTAACGACCCGGAATTTTCGAACCCGAAAATTCCAGATAGTTAGAAGAAAAAGAAAGAGATAGAAGAAAGAAACAGAAAGAAGAAAGAAGAACAGAGAACACAACATCTCACATTCGCAGCGGATTAAATATAATAACAAATAATAATATCAGTTATACAAAGAAAACTATATTTGTTAATTACATTTTAACACATCAGAGTTACAACATTCACAAATGTACTAGACAGTTAAAATTAACATGTCTCAGACAACTATAATATCACAGCGGAATATACTCCATACGTTCCTGCCATCCAGCTCGCCTTTTTGAGCTCCAGAACGTCCTTACCTGAAATCTGTAATACTCGGTCTGACCCGAGCATTACATCAAAGTAACACCCGGGTCAGGCTGGAAACCAGCGTGAGTAAACTCATCTAACAAGAAATTCCAATTCATAGAACTTATTTAAAACCCGGGTAACTCGTACTTACTATACGTAAACAACTTATATAGTCATCACTTATTTTTCACAAAACAATATCTAGGTATCCAACTTAGTTTAAGTGGTCCATATTATCCCAAACCGGCCTATTGATATCACATATCAATTTATAAAGAGTTATAGAAGATTTCAAATCGAAGTGGTTTCGGGTATTAACTAATACCCGACTCCGGTCTCTTCGAATCCAATGTCATCTTAACCCAAGTTATTCAAATGAAATATAATTCAAACTTTAAATACAGGGTGTCACTGTTTTAACCCAACATATTTTATCACATAGCATTCCATATCACATACCAGAGATATCAACTAATCCAAGGCATACAATATCATTCAATCATTCATAGCAAGATTAATCAACCACACCATCTCTAATTAATTTAATTAATCACAAATGAATTAAATTAATTACTTCAATTACTTTTAAACCTTGCTTATTAATTACAAACCCATTTAATTAATCATCCAAAAATTTTCCATTTTAATTAATCATCCTTGATTAATTATACTTTAATTACATTAAGTAATTAGCCTTTAATTAATTTCACAAATTAATTATCCTTAACCATTACAGTAATTATCCTTAATTAATCACTTAAATTAGTTATCTTATAATCACTTATATCGATTAATTATCCCTTAATTAATCATACTCATTAATTAACTAACCCTAAATAAGTTCCCTTAATTAATCAAACCTTTAATTACTTACTTTAAGTAATTATCCTTTAATAGATCACATTTAGTAATTGTCTATTAATTACCCACCTTAACTAATGACATTAAGTAATTATTTCTATAATTACTTCATTAGGTATTTGTCATTAATTAATTTCATTAAGTGATTTACTCTAAATAATTAATCATCTTTTAATTATCTTCCTTAATTAATCGATCCTTGATTAATTAACTTTAATTACTTTCCTTAATAAATTAATTAATCTTTAATTAAAAATCCACATAAAATTTAATCCTTTTGAGTAATTAATCATTTAATCACTTTTATTAAGTAATAATTTCTTAAATAATTAATCTTTAATTACTTATATTAATTTTCTACAATCAATCAATCACTTGATTAATTATAAATTAATCAACTTTCATAAATTTAAGACAAATAATTATCTTGATTAATTACTTAATTACTCTTAAATCTTATTTAAACCAAACGTTTTAAAATTTATTTATACAAACTCACTCGAATCTTAAGGTTCAATATATTTACCCCTAATTATCTATTTAATCATATTCCTAATTAATTAAAGATAAATTCGTTATCTCCATTAATTACTTATTAAACTTCATTAGAAAAACATTTCGAATTAATTACATAATTAAAATATATAAAATTTACTTTAGTAACCTTTAAAACTTTAAAGTTGCTTAAACATTGCTCTAGATAAAACTGAATATTTCTTATTCTAAATCTGATCACCCTTATCTTTCTTAACTTTGAATTTGTATATAAGGTTTGCTTTTATAAAGGTTTGAGAAACTCGAGCCAGGGACCAAACTTCACGTACCAAAACCCGAGCAAAACCCTGACTTTCTCGATGCTTCAAGTAATCCCAGCAACTCACCTGACATGAAGGACACATGTGTACCGTGCACACCGATCGAGGCCACTCCGACCATCGCTGCGACCACCCACAAGTCGCCAATCTCCTCGCCTACGATCCTCATCGCCCAGAACTTCAAATCGATCCCGAAATCGGAAACGAGCTATACGAGTACCCACTGGAACCCATCGATCAACGACAACCACCACGTATCGCCACCTACAACCACCTGAGTCCTTGCCGATCAACCTCGAGCCTCGTCACGATCCTACGCTACAATCCCCCTCGCTCCGGTCAAGACCGGTTCACCCACGGTGACAAATTTCCCTCTGAAACATCCTCGGCCAAAACTGGTCGACAAACCCTATTCCATCGTCGTACCATCTCCACGGCGAACTAAAAATTTACCTACTAATTTTCCCAAGACCCTCGCCACACGAGCTTCCTCCAGCAGCAAATTCGACGCCTATCTCCGATGGGTTCGTTGGAAAACGCTCGAAATCTGAAATACGTTCATCTCTCGATTTCTCATAATTTAACCGCCTAAAAATCTTTATTTTAATTTTAAAAATCTTTGTTTTCGATGACAAAACAGATTATAGACTTGAAAGAAACAATTATTTTGTTCGGGATTTTGATATATTCTCAAACCTACTGTTCTTCTTCCCTTTTATTTAAACTAGCTTCAGATTGAACTTTCAAACATTTTTAAAATTTATATTGTGATATAACAAACAACTTTTATTATAATTTGAAGTCTAAAAAGATTCAGAGAAGAAGATCTTGAATTTTCTTCAAGTTTTGAAGCTTGAACAACAAGAACAGAGACAACGGTTTTGAATACAAACATACACCTTCAAAATCCAGACATGCACACAAATAACATCATACATATATACATGCAATCATATTTAAACAATCATGCAATCACTTATCATAATTCATTTTAAGGAATTTCAGCATGCATCTATGTTTAAGACAGATTTAAAACTTTTAAATAGATTTGTTTACTCACATTTATATCCTGGAGCAGAGAACAGTATTTTTTTTTTTGATGATGATCTGGGAATGCTTTCGTTTTCTAAAACTTGTATTTGATTCTGATCTTAGCTTGAATCTGATGTTGTTGAGTTGATCTTTAATTTCCAGATTAAAAACTTGAAACAGAGATGATCTTGCTAGATTACAGGTCGAAGCTTGTTTTGTTGATTTTTAAGATAAAAATGCTACAGGCTTTAGGTTTTTCACTTGAGTTTGAAAATGGTTTACAGGTTTTAATTTGATCCGGTGATTTGTTTTACAGGTTTTGATTTTTGAGTTTTCTTTGTTTTAGAAATGAGAATAGGAAAAGAATGGAAGGGAGAAGATATATGTTTATATAAGCTTAATTGTGATTTATTAAAACTTAAAAGAAAATAAAAATACAAAGATGACACTTGTTACATTAGTTAACATTTGTCCATTTCATATTTTAATCTTATTACACATGTATTTAACATGATTTAAAGGCTAACACTTGTAATTATTCATTCTTATTTATTTTTAAATGTTAAATTAAAGCTTTTGTATTATTTTTCCTAAATTATAAATACCTTTCTTAATTTATATAAATAAACCCTTTTAAAGAAAATAAAATAAAAACTAATTATATTCTAAATAAAGTCACATATAATATATTTAAAAATCCAAAATATAATTAAGATATATATCTTTTAAATTCCAAATTTAAATCCAAAATCAAATTCATTTACATATTCAGATATCCTTTAATTATCAAAATTTCATTTATTAATCCAAATAAAATCAGTATTTCTATTAATTAACCCAGTTAATTATCAATTAACAGATGTTCAAAAATCCGGGTTATCACATTCCTCCCCCCTTTAAATCTTTTCGTCCTCGAAAAGGAATGAAGCAATAATTTTATTACAATGTTGATTACCAGTTAAATTATTCCTTAGACATTTTAACTCTTAACTCTTTTTATTTAAATTTTTCAAAACATTTTAAAAATCTACATAATATTATCAAAATAGTTTTTTTTTTATAAAAATACTTTTTATAACTCGATGTCTAAACCAGTCCATCCTCGTTCTCACAGAAATTCGGTCATACGTTGATCAGGCGTAAGACTGAAAATCTATCAGTACTGGGTAAACCCGTTTTCAACACCTAGTGAAAATACTTGGAAAATAATTTTATTGAAAATATAGAAAATATTTTTGAAAATAGAGGAAACATTTTTGGTAAGAATGCTCTGGAAATCATCACCCCCATCCATGGTCACAGTTACATCACGGGTTACGTTGCCATCGCAGCAAAAGTCCATGTAACTAATAACAGCATGGAACCCACAACAGATCGCAGTTACATTCCAGGGTTACGTTGCCGTCGCAGCAAAAGTCCATGTAACTGTTGGCTCTCAGCGGCACACACGATTTCGCTGTCAAAATGAAACTCCTCCACATAGGTCGCAGTCTACCGATATAAAATCAAACGCAGACAGTTGGCTCTCAGCGGCTCAAACGACTTTCGCTATGTTACCATAGTGTCACAGTCTACCGATATAAAATCAAACGTAGACAGTTGGCTCTCAGCGGCACACATGACTTTCGCTATGGTCTGCAGTAGATCGCAGTGACATCGAGTTAAACTGTCGCCACAGTATAACCCAAATGCCTCTGTGGGCACCAGCCCCTCGACTTTCGCTACACAAATAATCCTCAGGAACTAGTTTATTCCGGACTCCTCACAGGATTAACTTTAGAAACCCCCCTTGGGGCTCAAGGCAGTACCACCCAGTGGTACTCCTGAGAAGTTCATTTTAAGGAAGCGCCTTTTTCCCCAGAGCTATTCATAAAACATTTTATACTATACTCTTATAGTATCTTCAAATCATATCCTTTATGATTTATATCAAAATCTCCTTTACACAAAATCGATTCCCAAAATCGATAGTTCCAAACTTGGCTTTTCAAAATCCAAAACTGATTTCCCAAAAATCAAAAGCCATTTCCAAATTCATAGGTTCTCAAAGCCTTTTCCAAAATCATTCTCATAAGATCCTCTTTATATATATAGATATATATACTTTTAAAAATCTTTGGATCACTTCAAACTTGTATAAAACCTCTTTTTATACTTCAAATATCTCCAAAAACCCTTTTATTCTGGCTAGATTCAATAAGGGAAGTTTATCATATTACAAAATACAACTTTATTTATTGCCAAATCAAATATTCAAGTTTGATTTCTTTATAAAGTCATTTACCATTTACTTATCTCCATAAAGTAAATTTCAACCAAAGAAATATCCAATTCCATTATATTTCACAAATATACTTTTCATTTCAAAGATCATTTTACAATCCTTATCCACAACTTCAATATCAATTTCATTCAAACCCGTACGATGTACACATATCATCCGTACGTAATATCAATCTGATCGCTCAATCGATCACATAATTTCACTTCCGAACTAGTATCATCCACCCGACTTCCTAGTGCGGACTCAGATCTGGTTTCTTGACCAGAATCCGTCATTCTCCTTGCATAGTCGTAGCTATGATAGAGAATATCCAGAACCAATCAAAAATCCATATCCAGGTTCGCCGTCGAAAATCGAGCGAAAAATCCTAACTCGGATCGATAATATTATCTCGAAATTCTGTGTTCGAATCTGGATCAAATCACTATGCGAATAGAATAATATACGTATATCCTACGTATTTATCTTTGTTGGTTATTAGCCAAATCAATTTACTTTTCTATTCACATTTCCTTTAATTCCATTCACTTATTCTCAATTTCTTCCATTTCCAATTGAGTTATTATTTCAATTACAAACAGTTTGAACTCTGACCTTTTTAAATTTAAAAATAGCGTGGAAAAGTTTAAAGTAGATAAGTAGTTGAAAAATAGTTATTAGTTTGTAAAATAGCTGTAAAATAGTTAAATAGGTATAAAATAGTTAGATAATTGCAAAATAGTTTTTAAAATAGCGATTAGATATAAGTAACTGAAAAATAGTAATTAGTTTATAAGACAGTTTCAAAATAGTTAAATAATTTCGAAATAATTAAATAGTTTCAAAATAATTGTAAAATAAGTATAAGATAGTTTGGGGTTTAAGAAGAAAGATTGTATAGTAAATGGTTTGGAAAAATATACTTGTATTAAAACAATTTGAAAATAATCCAGAGCCAAACCGTTTAATTTCCCAATCTCCATTTCCAATTAATTTCCCATTAATTCAATTTAAATTTCCACTTCCATTTAAATTGACTCAATACTTCAATTTCCATTGAATTTTATTCAATCCCAATTCAAGTTGAATTAATCTTAATTCCTTTCCAAATTCAAATTAAATTCCATTTGAATTTTTGAACTCATTCGATCTTCAATTTTTATTTTAAATTAATTCAATTCAAATTTTCCATTTGAATTTTAAACTTATTCATCTTAAATCACAATTCCCATTTATTCAAATCAAATTCAGTTTGAACTAATTCGATTTAAATCTCAATTTTAACCTATCTCGAATTATATAAATTCAAGTTAAAATTTTTAAATATTGATTTAATTCCTTAAATTAACTTATATCTTTAAACCATTAAATTCTGAATCCAAATTTCAAAATTTCATTTTAAAAATTATCTTTACTTAACTTATTACAAAGTTCAAATAAGAATTCAAAAACAATTTAATCTTCAGATTCTAATTTATTATCCATTTTCAATTTCCAGATCTCAAACCCATTTTGAGATCACTCATAACTCCCATTTAAATTAACCATTTAACTACCCAAGTTAAATTTAAATTTCATCTTGAAATTTCCAATTCAAGTTATTTATTCAACTTATTTAACTTTCTTCAAGTTAAATTTACTTAATCCGGTCAACTTTTCACAATTTGAATTCCCATTCAAATTTTAAACTTTAGATTAATAGTCTTTCCCCTTTTAAGTTTAAAAACTTACTTTACTTTGGGTTTTACATCACATTCCAATTTAAAACTCAACACTAAGTGTTTATTTCAAATCATCATTGGTATTATGTATTTTCCTCATATATACATTTTCTTTACACACCAAGTTATACTTTAAATTTTAAACCATTCTTGGTTTTTAATTTCAAAACAAATTTCTTTAAAACAATCTCAAGTTTTCTGGACTTAGATTTAAAACTTCACAATTTTAAATTATCTTCAATTCCAATTTATAAGTTATACTCACTTAAATGTTTACTTCCCTAAACATTTCATTTTGCTAAATCATTAACAACATTCATTATTAAACACAATTACCATTTATGATAATAACCAAGATTATCATATCTGGAAACCAATTCATTATTACCTTTATTCTTGATAACATTTCTACAAATTCAAGATTTTAATTTTAGTTTGAATTCATTTCAAACTTATCTTTATTCAATTTTAATTTGGCTTTATTTCTATTACCACTTAATTTAATTCCAATATTTTAACAACCAATTACCTTAATATTTATTAGAAAGAAATATCATTTTATATATCAAAATATATTCTTATATAAAATCATTTAAAATCCTTATATAAGAAAATAACAATTACGCTCTCATATATATATACACTCAACTCGTTCTAGGGTACCATTGACCCTATCCTTAACGAGTAATCCCAACAGAGCCAAGGTTCTCGCTTAACCTTTAGCTCTGATACCAAATGTAACGACCCGGAATTTTCGAACCCGAAAATTCCAGATAGTTAGAAGAAAAAGAAAGAGATAGAAGAAAGAAACAGAAAGAAGAAAGAAGAACAGAGAACACAACATCTCACATTCGCAGCGGATTAAATATAATAACAAATAATAATATCAGTTATACAAAGAAAACTGTATTTGTTAATTACATTTTAACACATCAGAGTTACAACATTCACAAATGTACTAGACAGTTAAAATTAACATGTCTCAGACAACTATAATATCACAGCGGAATATACTCCATACGTTCCTGCCATCCAGCTCGCCTTTTTGAGCTCCAGAACGTCCTTACCTGAAATCTGTAATACTCGGTCTGACCCGAGCATTACATCAAAGTAACACCCGGGTCAGGCTGGAAACCAGCGTGAGTAAACTCATCTAACAAGAAATTCCAATTCATAGAACTTATTTAAAACCCGGGTAACTCGTACTTACTATACGTAAACAACTTATATAGTCATCACTTATTTTTCACAAAACAATATCTAGGTATCCAACTTAGTTTAAGTGGTCCATATTATCCCAAACCGGCCTATTGATATCACATATCAATTTATAAAGAGTTATAGAAGATTTCAAATCGAAGTGGTTTCGGGTATTAACTAATACCCGACTCCGGTCTCTTCGAATCCAATGTCATCTTAACCCAAGTTATTCAAATGAAATATAATTCAAACTTTAAATACAGGGTGTCACTGTTTTAACCCAACATATTTTATCACATAGCATTCCATATCACATACCAGAGATATCAACTAATCCAAGGCATACAATATCATTCAATCATTCATAGCAAGATTAATCAACCACACCATCTCTAATTAATTTAATTAATCACAAATGAATTAAATTAATTACTTCAATTACTTTTAAACCTTGCTTATTAATTACAAACCCATTTAATTAATCATCCAAAAATTTTCCATTTTAATTAATCATCCTTGATTAATTATACTTTAATTACATTAAGTAATTAGCCTTTAATTAATTTCACAAATTAATTATCCTTAACCATTACAGTAATTATCCTTAATTATTCACTTAAATTAGTTATCTTATAATCACTTATATCGATTAATTATCCCTTAATTAATCATACCCATTAATTAACTAACCCTAAATAAGTTCCCTTAATTAATCAAACCTTTAATTACTTACTTTAAGTAATTATCCTTTAATAGATCACATTTAGTAATTGTCTATTAATTACCCACCTTAACTAATGACATTAAGTAATTATTTCTATAATTACTTCATTAGGTATTTGTCATTAATTAATTTCATTAAGTGATTTACTCTAAATAATTAATCATCTTTTAATTATCTTCCTTAATTAATCGATCCTTGATTAATTAACTTTAATTACTTTCCTTAATAAATTAATTAATCTTTAATTAAAAATCCACATAAAATTTAATCCTTTTGAGTAATTAATCATTTAATCACTTTTATTAAGTAATAATTTCTTAAATAATTAATCTTTAATTACTTATATTAATTTTCTACAATCAATCAATCACTTGATTAATTATAAATTAATCAACTTTCATAAATTTAAGACAAATAATTATCTTGATTAATTACTTAATTACTCTTAAATCTTATTTAAACCAAACGTTTTAAAATTTATTTATACAAACTCACTCGAATCTTAAGGTTCAATATATTTACCCCTAATTATCTATTTAATCATATTCCTAATTAATTAAAGATAAATTCGTTATCTCCATTAATTACTTATTAAACTTCATTAGAAAAACATTTCGAATTAATTACATAATTAAAATATATAAAATTTACTTTAGTAACCTTTAAAACTTTAAAGTTGCTTAAACATTGCTCTAGATAAAACTGAATATTTCTTATTCTAAATCTGATCACCCTTATCTTTCTTAACTTTGAATTTGTATATAAGGTTTGCTTTTATAAAGGTTTGAGAAACTCGAGCCAGGGACCAAACTTCACGTACCAAAACCCGAGCAAAACCCTGACTTTCTCGATGCTTCAAGTAATCCCAGCAACTCACCTGACACGAAGGACACATGTGCACCGTGCACACCGATCGAGGCCACTCCGACCATCGCTGCGACCACCCACAAGTCGCCAATCTCCTCGCCTACGATCCTCATCGCCCAGAACTTCAAATCGATCCCGAAATCGGAAACGAGCTATACGAGTACCCACTGGAACCCATCGATCAACGACAACCACCACGTATCGCCACCTACAACCACCTGAGTCCTTGCCGATCAACCTCGAGCCTCGTCACGATCCTACGCTACAATCCCCCTCGCTCCGGTCAAGACCGGTTCACCCACGGTGACAAATTTCCCTCTGAAACATCCTCGGCCAAAACTGGTCGACAAACCCTATTCCATCGTCGTACCATCTCCACGGCGAACTAAAAATTTACCTACTAATTTTCCCAAGACCCTCGCCACACGAGCTTCCTCCAGCAGCAAATTCGACGCCTATCTCCGATGGGTTCGTTGGAAAACGCTCGAAATCTGAAATACGTTCATCTCTCGATTTCTCATAATTTAACCGCCTAAAAATCTTTATTTTAATTTTAAAAATCTTTGTTTTCGATGACAAAACAGATTATAGACTTGAAAGAAACAATTATTTTGTTCGGGATTTTGATATATTCTCAAACCTACTGTTCTTCTTCCCTTTTATTTAAACTAGCTTCAGATTGAACTTTCAAACATTTTTAAAATTTATATTGTGATATAACAAACAACTTTTATTATAATTTGAAGTCTAAAAAGATTCAGAGAAGAAGATCTTGAATTTTCTTCAAGTTTTGAAGCTTGAACAACAAGAACAGAGACAACGGTTTTGAATACAAACATACACCTTCAAAATCCAGACATGCACACAAATAACATCATACATATATACATGCAATCATATTTAAACAATCATGCAATCACTTATCATAATTCATTTTAAGGAATTTCAGCATGCATCTATGTTTAAGACAGATTTAAAACTTTTAAATAGATTTGTTTACTCACATTTATATCCTGGAGCAGAGAACAGTATTTTTTTTTTTTGATGATGATCTGGGAATGCTTTCGTTTTCTAAAACTTGTATTTGATTCTGATCTTAGCTTGAATCTGATGTTGTTGAGTTGATCTTTAATTTCCAGATTAAAAACTTGAAACAGAGATGATCTTGCTAGATTACAGGTCGAAGCTTGTTTTGTTGATTTTTAAGATAAAAATGCTACAGGCTTTAGGTTTTTCACTTGAGTTTGAAAATGGTTTACAGGTTTTAATTTGATCCGGTGATTTGTTTTACAGGTTTTGATTTTTGAGTTTTCTTTGTTTTAGAAATGAGAATAGGAAAAGAATGGAAGGGAGAAGATATATGTTTATATAAGCTTAATTGTGATTTATTAAAACTTAAAAGAAAATAAAAATACAAAGATGACACTTGTTACATTAGTTAACATTTGTCCATTTCATATTTTAATCTTATTACACATGTATTTAACATGATTTAAAGGCTAACACTTGTAATTATTCATTCTTATTTATTTTTAAATGTTAAATTAAAGCTTTTGTATTATTTTTCCTAAATTATAAATACCTTTCTTAATTTATATAAATAAACCCTTTTAAAGAAAATAAAATAAAAACTAATTATATTCTAAATAAAGTCACATATAATATATTTAAAAATCCAAAATATAATTAAGATATATATCTTTTAAATTCCAAATTTAAATCCAAAATCAAATTCATTTACATATTCAGATATCCTTTAATTATCAAAATTTCATTTATTAATCCAAATAAAATCAGTATTTCTATTAATTAACCCAGTTAATTATCAATTAACAGATGTTCAAAAATCCGGGTTATCACAAAAGTGTTACTCACCTATTTTTAAAAGCAGAGAACAGAGCTTTATTCTTTGAAATAGCCTTGATTTTGAAACCTTTAAAACTGAATGCTTGATTTTCTTTGAAAATTGGAATGCTAGCTATAGAAATTTGTATGCAGAGATGCCTTGCTTCTTTGATTTAAAACTTGAGTTGCTTGTTTACAGAATCTTGCATGCAGACTGGAATTTGATTCCAGATTAAAGAAAATATGCAGGCTTTGTTTTCAGATTTTTGATTTATAGATTGAAGAATGTATTATAGGTTATTGAATTTATTTTCTGGTTTGAGGAGTATATTGATTTCATGTTTTGTTTGAGGTGGTATTGATTTCAGATTTTCTTCTTGAAAATGAAGGTTAGAAAAGAAATGAAGATGAGGAAAACATGCATATGTAGGCTGAATTGATTTTAAAAAAAATAAATAAAAGAAAACAAAAATTAAATATGACACTTGTCTTTCTCATATCCTAATCTTAGAACACATGTAATATTAAAGCCTTAGGAATTTACACATGTCTCTTTAATTAATTAGTATTTATTTTAAATGTAAATAAAAAGCCTTTTTCTTTATTTAATAAATACTTATTACTTATTTATATATATAGATCACTTTTTAAAAGAAACAAAACTAACTATATTTATAAATAAAAGTTTATACAAATATTCTAAAATCCAAAACAATTTAAATATCTATTCTTTTGAATTTCAAAACTTAAATTAAATTCAAATCAAATTAAATCCTAAGATTCAATTTAAAAAAAAATTAAGTTATATATATATTCATATACAACTACTAATCAATTTAAAATAACAATTCCATAGTCTTTAAAATCCATTCATATTTATAAAAATAATACATTATACTTATTATTTGGAAATAACATATTTGATACTTATTTAATTAGATTATTAAATTAAATTCAAATTTTATTATCAAAGATCATCAATATCAATTTAATTATTTAACAGATTATTAAATTGATATTGCTCAAATTTCTGGGATATTACAATTACCCTCAGAATTATCAATACGAATTTTAAAAGCTTTTGAAATATTTTTCTTCAACTTAAAATTGAAAATTCAAATTTTTATTCAGCATTCAATAGATTGAATTTTATAATTTAATCGCCAATTTCAAAGTTATATTGGGAATTCAAATTAAATCATCGTTCAAATATTTAAAATTAATTAAATATTCTCAATTTAATTTGTTCAAAATTCTGGGTCGTTACACTATTGCTCAGTTAAAGGCCAAGTTTCTTAATTTATTCCAATTCCAGCCTATTTAATCCCACACATTCAATTATATAGAACTTAGATTTCTAATCGAAGTGGGTTCGGGTATTGCTAATACCCGATCCCGGTCTCTTCGAATTCAATGTCACTTCAAATCTAAACCGTTCACAATTTAAATTTAAATACAAGATATCACACTTTTCACAGCAATTCATTACTGATAGATAATCCAAAATATCACAGTACAACCCCACATATCATATCACAGTACATAAGTTATCAGACTAGATATTAATTCAATCATTGCATATAGTTCAATCATCCATAGGCCAGATTGATTCATTCTTAATTAAATTAATTAATCTCCAATTAAATTAATCATCAACTTTAAATCATTAAATCCTGCTTACTTAACATTAATTAATTACAACCCAATTAATTAATTATTCTTTAATCATCCATTTTAAATAATCATCCTTGATTAATTATCTTTTAATTACATTAAGTAATTAACCTTTAATTAATTAAGTAAATTAATTATTCTTTCATCATTCATAGTAATTAACCTTTAATTACTTTCATTAATTAAGACTCTAATTAATGATCCTCTAATTACTTCCATTAATTAATTAATTATAATTAATTACATTGATTCTTAATTAATTACATTAATTACTTAATTTCACTTTTAATTAATCACTTTAATTTATCAATCTTAATTAATCATAAACAATAATTAACCATCCTGTAATTACTTACCTTAATTAATTAACTCCTTAATTAATTATATTAATCCTTTGATTAGTTACACCGAGTAATTAATCCTTAATTACTTCCATTAATTAATTATTAATTGATTACATTAATTAATGATCCTCTAATTATCCATCTTAATTAATTAATCTTTAATTAATTATTCTTCGATATAATTAATTAACCCTTTAATTTATTAATTTAATTAATCCTTTTTCTTAATTACACTAAGTGATTAACCCTTAATCACTTCCATTTAATTACTTCAATAAATAATTCCTTTTTACAAAAAATTTGCTTTTACTTAAAACCAGATTAACATATCATTACACCCGAGTCAAACCCTTATTAAACCCGAGCCTACCCCGAGACAATCACCCCTCTCAACTGCTTCGAGTCACTTCTTCATTCGCACGAGAACCCACCCGAGCTATCACTTAAACTCATCATCCCAGACACGACGTGCACGCGGTGCACGTTCACCAGCGCCTTCGACAACCACTCGAACCCACGCGACCACAAACAAGAATCCAGATCGTACGTATCTCACACGAATCGAAAACGAGTCGATCTTGACCAAAACTGGAAACACTATGGTCAGAAATCTTCACGGTTCCAACGCCTCCGACCTCGAGATCGCTTGCCCACTTCACCGAAGCTACGTCACACCTTCCAGATACCATTCCCACCATCGTGATCGGTCCCGTCATCTCCATGGCAACGCAAAACTCACGAAACCATCAACCAACAAAACTGACCTAAAACCCTACTTCGCCAAAATCTCACCGCCTCGACTAACGATAAATACTTCCAGTATTTTTCCTAAGACCTCCATGCCTCAAACCACCTTCAGCCCAAACGTCGACCCTCCAGTCATCGCCGATCATCGGCAATCGCCCAAAACACCCAAAACGATCATCTCGCAAATTCCAATCGATTATTAAATTAAAAATCATGACATGTATATTAAAAATCATGATTTTTATTTTAGAAATCCTAGTTTTCAAAGATACATCAGATTATACACATGAATCTACAATTTATCCAATTTGAAATTTTGATAAAATCAAATTCTTACTGTAATAAATAAAGCTTGATTTATACTGTCTTAAATTCTTGTTTAAAATGTTTTTAAAATTTTAATCTTGTTGTTTTAAACAAATCATTATAACATAAAACTGATCAGAGATAAACAATTGATCATTTTGAATGTTATTTGCATCCAGTAATTTTAAGAACAGAGCACAACCTTGAATACAGACATGCACACAGAGATATCCACATACATATATACATATAATCATTAAATCCAACATGCAAACCATTATTACCTATTCAAACTCAAGTTTTCTGCATGCATCCGGGTTTTAAACAGATTTAAAGCTTTTTAAAACAAATTTGTTTACTCACCTATTAATGATGAGCAGAGCAGTTTGAAGCAGTTAAAACTTTGAAAACTTGAATAGCTTAATTCTTCTTGAAACTGAAAACTGAAATTGATCTGAGATAAATTGCTTAGCTTGCCTCTGATCTAAGTTGTACTTGAGTTTGAAAAGCCTGCTTTTAGATTTGAAACTGAGTTGCACTTGAATTATGAAGAGCTTCAGATTTTGGAATTGTGGAGAGGAAATTGTTATTGGTTTGAGTATTTTGTTACAGACTATTTTTCTTTCTTTCTTTTTCTGGATTGTTACAGATCTTTGTTTGAAAGAAGATAGGAAAAAGATATGAAGATAAAAGATATAAGTTTATATAGGTTTAATTAGGATTTATTAAAAATAAAAGAAAATAAAAATAGAATGGTGACACTTTTCTTTTACATTAGTTAATCCTCTTACACATGTTATTAATAATACTTATATATTAACACTAGTAATTTGCATGAATTTATAAATTTTTAAATGGTTTAAAAAGCTTTTATAATAAATTTCCTAATTAATCAATACATATCTTAATTTATATAAATAAAATCCTATAAAAGAAAATAATATAAAACAAACTATATTCTAAATAAAATCAATATAATATAATTTCAAATCCAAAATATATTTAAGATATATATCTATCTTTTGAATTTCAATATTCTAATCCAAATTCAAATTCAATTTAAATTTAAAAATTCAATTTAAAATCGCCCCAAATATATACATTTAAACAAACACAAATTCAATTTGTTTAAAAATAATAATTTTTCCAATTAAATGATTATACCAATAGATTATCAAATAAATATTTATCCAGATATAAATATTTATTCCCTGATTTATCAGTATTTCTATTAATTAACCCAGTTAATTATCAATTAACAAATATTCCAAAATCCGGGTTATCACAATACTTTAAATAATATATCCTTTTAAAACTTTAAAACCCAAAGTTTGAAATCTTCGGAAATTAAATTCTCAATTCTTGTTTTAAATTCATTTAAATTTCCAAATTAGTTATTAACCATGTTTATAGTTCAATTATTTATAAATGAAACAAAAGCCAATGGTTACAAGATATATACAGAGTCAAATATTACTTCTTAACAACCAATTCAATTAACTATAAAATTCAGAAAATTATACATATATATAATATGATTATACAAAATTTCTCATTTACCAAGTTTGAAAACAATATGGTGTCAGTTTGCTCTGTTCAAGTGTTTTGGAGATCTTATCGATAGCGTTGATCAGACGAATTGTAACGACCCGCCATCCTACGTCCAGGAAGACGCATCGTTTTGAAGAAAAGAAAGAGGTGAGAAAGTAGAAAAGAAAGAGAAGAAGAAGAACAACAACAAAATCTCAACAGCGGAACGAATAAATTATATTAATAACAAAAGTATTACATAATATACAACACTTATCAGAGTTACACAACATATACATCACATACTAGACAGTTATAAACATCTGTCTAGACATTACAACTCAAATACAATACAAACACTATCACAGAGATCTACACAGCGGAATACTATATCTACGAACGCCGAAGCCTCCTGCTCCATTGCTCCTCCAGAATATTCGTCAAAGCTAAACCTGAATCCCTTGGCTACTCGTAAAAATTTGAGTACCCAAGAGTTTATAAAACAGAAATAAACAACTTGGGTCAGACATGGGTCTGGTGTGAGTAACAGGTTAAAGTTGCTTAACTTCGAAACCTTTTGAAACAAAGGTATCACGTAAGACTCCCCACAAATAAACATGGGTAAGTTTTTACCTTACGCTAACCAAAACATTTGATAGGAAATCCAGTTATATTATTATAGGGTCTAGGGTTTTCAAGTAAAATACAGAAATAGCTGGAATGCTTACATCTCACGTTCCAACATAGTTGGGCACAACTAATACGTACGGCACTTATTGGATTTTGGATTCCATACAATGGCAGGGCTACCGGGGTACCGCCCGTCACAGTACGTGGCCTAGATCACCGTACCGAGGATCACTCCCAATCCCCTGCAACACAAGGCCGGAACATCCCTTACTGGATAATTCCCGCACAAGATATCCCAGCAGTTGTTGCAATCAACTGCCCACTCAATCGAATAATAAGAAGGGACCTCTAGACAGGGATAATCTTGTCCTACTTGGGTGCTACCCACTAACCTTGCTGCACCTCCCCTGTTTTAGCCATTCCCGGTTTGAAGAGGCTTGAGGCTACGATTTACCTTTAAATCAGAACACACCACTTAGAATGCTCATCGTCCACCTGACGATGTTCTGAAAGCATTCAATCCATACAAGTTCGTTCCGGGTTCGAACGAAACCGAAGGCATTATCTCGTTACACTCGTATTGGAATCACCCTCAGAGTTAATGATAATAACCCTTGCACTCTGAATCTTCATCTCGAATCTGAAAGTACTATCTCCGTCAACTCATTACGGAATCACCCTCAGAGTTATATCGACAAAGAATAGTTCTTACACCTCGAGTCTTCACTTGCTACATTTTGATTTCACGACCTAACGTAAATTTGGATCGATGTGGTATTCGGGTCTCCAGACCTGGAATTCCGGTATACGGAAACCCGATCCCGGTCTCATCGAAATCCAAAACGTATCTTTTAAGGCCAAGTTGTTTTAAAGGTTAAAACAATCCAATTCTACTATCTATTTACACACAGATAGATAATTCATAGATTCACAGTAGATAATCAACATTATCATTATAAGCAGATGATTCATATCATCTTTACTATGCAACCAATGCATCCAAATCATACAGTATCAATTATCTCATATCTGAGATTTCAAACCATTCAAGGTACACAATATCATCCATTCATAAGCAATGATTTTATTTATCACCATCTATAATTAATTTAAAATGAATTAAATTAATTATTTCATCTTTAATTAATTTAAAGTAAATTAAATTAATTACTACATCTATAAATCCTGCTTAAATCATTATTAATTAATTATCAATTAATTAATCAATCATCATCCAATTATTCAATTTAATTAATCATCCTTGATTAATTATTTAATTACATTCAAGTAATTAGTATTAAATTAATTATACAAATTAATTATTCTTAACCACTTATAGTAATTAACCTTTAATTACTTTTTTTTTTATTAATTAACTATAATTAATTACATTACTCCTTAATTAATTACATTAATTAATCACTTCATTTATAATTATTACTTAATTAATCAATTCTTAATTACATCATTAATTATATTAATTAATGATCCTTAATTACATTTTATCATTACTTAATTACATTAAGTAATTAATCTTTAATTAAACCATAATTTATTAATCACTATTGATTAATCACATTCAGTAATTAACTAACCTTAATTACTTCTTAAAATAAATTAATTATTCCTTAATTAATTTCTTAATTAATCCCTTGATTAACTTCCATTAAGTAATTAACTACCCTTAATTACTTTATTAATTACATCAGTAATTATCCATTAATTACTTTCCTAAGTAATTATACCTCCTTAAATTACATTAAGTAATTATACAAATCATTAAATGATTATCTTAAATTAATTAAACTAAATTAATTAACTTAACTTATCAATTTAAATTCAATTAATTACAATGAGTAATTAATTTCTTAATTACTTCCATTAAGTAATTTTATTAAACAATTTCACAAATGATTATCTTTTAAATTAATTAATTTAATTAATTATCTAAATTAATCACATTAATAAATTATCCTTAGTTAATGATCTACATTAACTATTAACTATTTTAATTAACTTTCTAAAATAATTAAACATTAACCATTATTAATTACAACTTAATTAATTTTAATCATTAATAAATTAATCTCTAATTAATTAATTAATTAAGTTCTTATCTATAACTTAATTAAACCTTAATTACCTTAATAATTTTATTTCTAACCATTAACTTATAAAATTAATGATCCTTAATTCAAATTAATTAACCTTTAAATTAATTTAATTAATCCTTCATTAATCAATTTTAAACCCTTAATTACTAATTTATTAACCCAAGTCATAAATTAATTAAATTGATTAATCAACTTTTAATTTCCTTAATAATTTATTTTATCCTAAATTATTAAATCTCAATTACTTTTAAGATAAAACTTAATTCTTATTAATAACTTAATTGTTATTAACACATACATTGAAACCTTTCTTTTAAATTTATCTTAAATTTCATTTTAAATAAAAGATTTCAAATAATTATAATTTTATCTTTAACAAACTTTACAATAATTTAAAACCTTTTAAATCATATGTAAAGTTATACCTATTCATAAAAGAAATTTTTAACGAGTTTTAAACCAAATTTATTTTAAAAGCAAATCAATTTAAAATACACTTTAAACCTTCAAAGTTATTTAAATACATTTTTTTTTTCAAACTTTATTTTATTCCAAAAACTAGAATTCAACTAAACTTGGAATCTTTCTTTTAATTTAGATTTAAACTTTGTTTAAATTATTACTTAACAATTTAAACTTCAGATTTAAATTTTAAAACAAGACAGGTTACTCTTAAACCCTGTAAACAAATTCAACCCAAACCTATCTTTATTTAACTCGAGAGTTTCTTCGAGTCTTCCACCCCAAATCACGAGTACATACCCGAGTCACCTCCCCTTCTTCCCCAAAAACACAACAGATACCCAGACGTACACGTACACGTGTACAGTGGCTCCGACCATCTCCGTTCAACTTCGCAACCTTCCCCAGGTCGGCGATGACAACCTCAGACTATCCATACCCCAACTCCTTCGATTCTCACTCGAAATCGAATTCGAGTATCTCAAAACAAAAACCTGGAAACAGAAGACCAAAACCCCATCAAAACCTGTCATCGTAAAAATCATGGCCCTCCGACCTCCAGAAATCCTACAACTCCGACTACGCTTTCACCCACGACCAAGCTTTCATCTGCCAAAGCCCCGTTCAACTCGATCATATCTACAGGTTGTATCGACCAAAGCAAATTGCCCAGATAAAACTAGGGCTACAGACAAAGAACCCTCGCCACTGCTTCCATGATGATCTACTTCACCATCACATATATTTCCGATCTTCGCTGGTCACTTCTCCATCCACTGGAAGAAACCCGATTCTTCCAATCCCATAGACCACCAGAAAAACCCCAAAAGTCCAAAAACAGTGCAAACCCAAATTGCTTCTTCATTCTATTTCTGAAAACCATGATTTTAGTCTTAAAAATCAAGTCTTTGATTAAGGTTTCAGATTACATACCTGTCTTAATAATTTAGGATGTTTGAATTTTTCCTTATTCTAAGTTAACTTTGTTCTCCTTAAGATTTTCAGAAACATTCAAGTTATTCTAACTTGATTAACAATTTAAACTTTACTTCCTGATTTCACAAACAACTTTTGTTTGAAATCCTAATTCTAACAGAGATTAGTCTGGAAGAAAATAAATTTTATCAACATCTTAGCTTTGAAACTAAGAACAGAAAGACACAGATAATCAGTAATGCACACATATACATATTCACATCAGACATTCATTTATATTCACACGCAATACTATTTATATTCAGCCACTCTAACATGCAATCAAATTATATTTTAAATGTTAAGAGTTACTCATCAATTTTAGAATGAAGACAGAGCTTCCAGATTTTTGCAAACAGCACTTATAATAACAGCATGCACATCAAATATTCACTTATATATATATACATGCAAAACACATTTAAATTCAACCATACTAACATGCAACTAATTATGATTTAAATTTTTAAAAGTTACTCACTGATTTAAAATAGAGACAGGGCCTTTCTGATTTTTGAAAACATCACTTGAATCTTTAAAAGTTGAGTTGCTGGCATATCTTTTGCTTATGAAAACCTGAGTTGCTCCTTTATTTTTGATTTAAAAACTTGCATGCCTTTGAATTTGCTTTAAATTCCAGATTTGCTTGCTTCTGTTTTAGAAGAATACATGCAGGCTTTGATTTCAAAACAGAGAAGTTTGATCTCTGCTTTGATTCCAGGTTGAAGGAGAGACAGGCTTGACTTGATTTGAATATGATTTGCAGGTTTGAAGAATGTGTTACAGGCTTTCATTTGAAACTGAATTACAGGTTTTAGAATTGAATAAGTTTTCTGGTTTGAGGAGGTATAGATTATCAGATTTGTTTAGAGAAAATGGTTTGAGAAGAGTGAATTTCAGATTTGTTTTGAGGATTTTGTATAGGGTTTTGAGAAAACGTTTTCAGGTTTGGAATCTTGTTTTTAGAAAAAGGTTTTGCAGATTTTGAACTTAGCTTTAGATTTTAGAAAAATAGAAAAAGAATGGAAAGAAACATGAATATATATAGGCTGAAATTTGAACTTTAAATAAAAATAAAAGAAAACCAAATTGAATGACACTTGTCCTATATCATATTTAACTAACTAACACTTGTTTAAATGAGGTCTTAGGAAAAAACATGTGTTCTTTTTATTTAATGAGTATATATATATTTAAAAATGTTAATAAGTATTTTTCACTTTAATAATTCTTATGTAAATGTGTAAATGTATTTCTCTTTTCAAAGAAAATGTAAATAAACAAATTAAAAGCTTATCCAAATATTTTTAAAATGTTTATTCTTTTAATTTCTATTATAAATCCAATTTCATATTTTAAATCCAAATAAAAATTAAGTTATATATATGCATATATAACTACCTTTTAAATTTAAAATAACCATTCTATTTTATTAAAGTCTATTTATATTTAAAAAAATAAAGTATTAAAAATATCACATTTGACTATTTTAAATAATTTATAAAGGAGATTATAAATTACTTCTATTTTAAAATCATATATATCAAGTAAAGAAATAAAACAAATCTTTTATTTAAATTTGAACTTTAAGCTAAAAATCTATTTTAAACAATTTAAACATTTATCTTATGTATTTTAAACTATATAGTTATTTATTAAATGTCTTTGGAAAGTTAATATTAAATTAACCATGATTTCCAAATTACCAAATACATATTAGACTTATGAAAACATAATTTCATTTGCTAAATTCAAACCAACTCATCTATTTATAATATATACAATTATACATATATATTATAAATAGAAAATATTCTATTAAACTTTTAAAAGATAAATCACTAATTAAATATTTATTTTAATTAGATTATTAAATTTATTCAATTTTATTAACAAAGATCAACAAATCAATTTAATTTCCAATGCAGATTATTAAATTGATATTGTCCAAATTCCCGGGATATCACATTCCTCCCCCCTTAAAATAATTTCGTCCCCGAAATTTAAAGGTAATTTAATAATCTATTCAATATTTAACAAGCATATATTATCAACCATATGCTAACAACCATAGCAAACAATCATCCAATCAAACAATTCTAATTATCCAGACAAAATTCTGGATAAAATTTCCTCGAGTTTCCCCAAGTATATATATATACCGGAATACTCGCTCTACAAACAATCTAAACTACGAAGCTATAGAACTCCTACTCAACTATATCTATAGAACTAGACAGGATATCAGACTACAGACGAGTCTGACTCAACAACCAAGTACACCAACTCTACTCCTCAATCATTAGAAGACTGAACTTACTTCTCCTATCCGAAAACAAGACAGATGCACTCCCAAACTGCTTCTGCTTCACCACTTTGATCTAAAGTAGATAAGAATGCTGATGAAGAACACAAGCACAGACTGGATAACTTATCCCAGAAAAATGATCCAACAGATCCAACAAGAAAACTCAGATACTCCATCAAAACTTGAGCTGCTTCACCCAACTCTATCTCTAGGAATCATCCTTCAACTTGGCTGATCCACCGGTACCACTCCTGGAATCCTGTCGATAAGAAAACTCATCTCCAGATGCGGACAACTTCTGACTTCCCTGAAGACATCCATAAAATCTTCAATAACTCAAAGATCACTCAAACTATCGCAAGTCACTTTTGCAATCAACCCCAGTCCAGTATCCCAAAGATACTATTCTCTCTTAACAAATCAGAATAGCTTACACTTATCTATCCAATTCATCGAAGAAATGGATATACTCTGCTACTTCTGAACTCCATCTTCAGAAAAACTGCTCAGCCAGAAAACTTCCTGCTAATACACAAAACACTCCGAACTGCACTGCTGCCACAGATGCCAAGGACTTCCTAACCAAAGCTCTTCGAGAAACTCGAACCTCAAACAACAGAAACACCATGCTGAACTCAGCCACAACACCGAAGTATACATACTCCTTAAACTTGTCCCAAAGAAAATATCTTCGAAAACATCCATAGTCACTGTGTCTCATCACACAGCTACTTCTTCCAGAAGTTTCCAAGATACATCACTTGCTTCTGCTTAACTGGTAGATCCAAACTCTACTCATCCAACTGCACTTCAAAGATTGACTCCGAACCTTAATCGTTTCTTTCGGAGATCAATGAAATCCTTCACCACAGCAAAGCTCACTCGAGACGGTATTTGGGTCTACAGTCTCATCAGATACACTTCTAACTCCAAACATTCAAACTCCAATCAATGGTAGTTGTGTTACACACAACCTACCTCATCTACCCTTATAACTTAATTTGGAAAACCCGAACAGGTAATCCAACAATAGGTAGAATAAATATATATAGTTATATAAAAATTACAAATACGCTCTCTCAAGATAGACGCCACTCCAGAGCCTAGGTATTCACTCAACCTAATGCTCTGATACCACTGTAACGACCCGCCATCCTACGTCCAGGAAGACGCATCGTTTTGAAGAAAAGAAAGAGGTGAGAAAGTAGAAAAGAAAGAGAAGAAGAAGAACAACAACAAAATCTCAACAGCGGAACGAATAAATTATATTAATAACAAAAGTATTACATAATATACAACACTTATCAGAGTTACACAACATATACATCACATACTAGACAGTTATAAACATCTGTCTAGACATTACAACTCAAATACAATACAAACACTATCACAGAGATCTACACAGCGGAATACTATATCTACGAACGCCGAAGCCTCCTGCTCCATTGCTCCTCCAGAATATTCGTCAAAGCTAAACCTGAATCCCTTGGCTACTCGTAAAAATTTGAGTACCCAAGAGTTTATAAAACAGAAATAAACAACTTGGGTCAGACATGGGTCTGGTGTGAGTAACAGGTTAAAGTTGCTTAACTTCGAAACCTTTTGAAACAAAGGTATCACGTAAGACTCCCCACAAATAAACATGGGTAAGTTTTTACCTTACGCTAACCAAAACATTTGATAGGAAATCCAGTTATATTATTATAGGGTCTAGGGTTTTCAAGTAAAATACAGAAATAGCTGGAATGCTTACATCTCACGTTCCAACATAGTTGGGCACAACTAATACGTACGGCACTTATTGGATTTTGGATTCCATACAATGGCAGGGCTACCGGGGTACCGCCCGTCACAGTACGTGGCCTAGATCACCGTACCGAGGATCACTCCCAATCCCCTGCAACACAAGGCCGGAACATCCCTTACTGGATAATTCCCGCACAAGATATCCCAGCAGTTGTTGCAATCAACTGCCCACTCAATCGAATAATAAGAAGGGACCTCTAGACAGGGATAATCTTGTCCTACTTGGGTGCTACCCACTAACCTTGCTGCACCTCCCCTGTTTTAGCCATTCCCGGTTTGAAGAGGCTTGAGGCTACGATTTACCTTTAAATCAGAACACACCACTTAGAATGCTCATCGTCCACCTGACGATGTTCTGAAAGCATTCAATCCATACAAGTTCGTTCCGGGTTCGAACGAAACCGAAGGCATTATCTCGTTACACTCGTATTGGAATCACCCTCAGAGTTAATGATAATAACCCTTGCACTCTGAATCTTCATCTCGAATCTGAAAGTACTATCTCCGTCAACTCATTACGGAATCACCCTCAGAGTTATATCGACAAAGAATAGTTCTTACACCTCGAGTCTTCACTTGCTACATTTTGATTTCACGACCTAACGTAAATTTGGATCGATGTGGTATTCGGGTCTCCAGACCTGGAATTCCGGTATACGGAAACCCGATCCCGGTCTCATCGAAATCCAAAACGTATCTTTTAAGGCCAAGTTGTTTTAAAGGTTAAAACAATCCAATTCTACTATCTATTTACACACAGATAGATAATTCATAGATTCACAGTAGATAATCAACATTATCATTATAAGCAGATGATTCATATCATCTTTACTATGCAACCAATGCATCCAAATCATACAGTATCAATTATCTCATATCTGAGATTTCAAACCATTCAAGGTACACAATATCATCCATTCATAAGCAATGATTTTATTTATCACCATCTATAATTAATTTAAAATGAATTAAATTAATTATTTCATCTTTAATTAATTTAAAGTAAATTAAATTAATTACTACATCTATAAATCCTGCTTAAATCATTATTAATTAATTATCAATTAATTAATCAATCATCATCCAATTATTCAATTTAATTAATCATCCTTGATTAATTATTTAATTACATTCAAGTAATTAGTATTAAATTAATTATACAAATTAATTATTCTTAACCACTTATAGTAATTAACCTTTAATTACTTTTTTTTTTATTAATTAACTATAATTAATTACATTACTCCTTAATTAATTACATTAATTAATCACTTCATTTATAATTATTACTTAATTAATCAATTCTTAATTACATCATTAATTATATTAATTAATGATCCTTAATTACATTTTATCATTACTTAATTACATTAAGTAATTAATCTTTAATTAAACCATAATTTATTAATCACTATTGATTAATCACATTCAGTAATTAACTAACCTTAATTACTTCTTAAAATAAATTAATTATTCCTTAATTAATTTCTTAATTAATCCCTTGATTAACTTCCATTAAGTAATTAACTACCCTTAATTACTTTATTAATTACATCAGTAATTATCCATTAATTACTTTCCTAAGTAATTATACCTCCTTAAATTACATTAAGTAATTATACAAATCATTAAATGATTATCTTAAATTAATTAAACTAAATTAATTAACTTAACTTATCAATTTAAATTCAATTAATTACAATGAGTAATTAATTTCTTAATTACTTCCATTAAGTAATTTTATTAAACAATTTCACAAATGATTATCTTTTAAATTAATTAATTTAATTAATTATCTAAATTAATCACATTAATAAATTATCCTTAGTTAATGATCTACATTAACTATTAACTATTTTAATTAACTTTCTAAAATAATTAAACATTAACCATTATTAATTACAACTTAATTAATTTTAATCATTAATAAATTAATCTCTAATTAATTAATTAATTAAGTTCTTATCTATAACTTAATTAAACCTTAATTACCTTAATAATTTTATTTCTAACCATTAACTTATAAAATTAATGATCCTTAATTCAAATTAATTAACCTTTAAATTAATTTAATTAATCCTTCATTAATCAATTTTAAACCCTTAATTACTAATTTATTAACCCAAGTCATAAATTAATTAAATTGATTAATCAACTTTTAATTTCCTTAATAATTTATTTTATCCTAAATTATTAAATCTCAATTACTTTTAAGATAAAACTTAATTCTTATTAATAACTTAATTGTTATTAACACATACATTGAAACCTTTCTTTTAAATTTATCTTAAATTTCATTTTAAATAAAAGATTTCAAATAATTATAATTTTATCTTTAACAAACTTTACAATAATTTAAAACCTTTTAAATCATATGTAAAGTTATACCTATTCATAAAAGAAATTTTTAACGAGTTTTAAACCAAATTTATTTTAAAAGCAAATCAATTTAAAATACACTTTAAACCTTCAAAGTTATTTAAATACATTTTTTTTTTCAAACTTTATTTTATTCCAAAAACTAGAATTCAACTAAACTTGGAATCTTTCTTTTAATTTAGATTTAAACTTTGTTTAAATTATTACTTAACAATTTAAACTTCAGATTTAAATTTTAAAACAAGACAGGTTACTCTTAAACCCTGTAAACAAATTCAACCCAAACCTATCTTTATTTAACTCGAGAGTTTCTTCGAGTCTTCCACCCCAAATCACGAGTACATACCCGAGTCACCTCCCCTTCTTCCCCAAAAACACAACAGATACCCAGACGTACACGTACACGTGTACAGTGGCTCCGACCATCTCCGTTCAACTTCGCAACCTTCCCCAGGTCGGCGATGACAACCTCAGACTATCCATACCCCAACTCCTTCGATTCTCACTCGAAATCGAATTCGAGTATCTCAAAACAAAAACCTGGAAACAGAAGACCAAAACCCCATCAAAACCTGTCATCGTAAAAATCATGGCCCTCCGACCTCCAGAAATCCTACAACTCCGACTACGCTTTCACCCACGACCAAGCTTTCATCTGCCAAAGCCCCGTTCAACTCGATCATATCTACAGGTTGTATCGACCAAAGCAAATTGCCCAGATAAAACTAGGGCTACAGACAAAGAACCCTCGCCACTGCTTCCATGATGATCTACTTCACCATCACATATATTTCCGATCTTCGCTGGTCACTTCTCCATCCACTGGAAGAAACCCGATTCTTCCAATCCCATAGACCACCAGAAAAACCCCAAAAGTCCAAAAACAGTGCAAACCCAAATTGCTTCTTCATTCTATTTCTGAAAACCATGATTTTAGTCTTAAAAATCAAGTCTTTGATTAAGGTTTCAGATTACATACCTGTCTTAATAATTTAGGATGTTTGAATTTTTCCTTATTCTAAGTTAACTTTGTTCTCCTTAAGATTTTCAGAAACATTCAAGTTATTCTAACTTGATTAACAATTTAAACTTTACTTCCTGATTTCACAAACAACTTTTGTTTGAAATCCTAATTCTAACAGAGATTAGTCTGGAAGAAAATAAATTTTATCAACATCTTAGCTTTGAAACTAAGAACAGAAAGACACAGATAATCAGTAATGCACACATATACATATTCACATCAGACATTCATTTATATTCACACGCAATACTATTTATATTCAGCCACTCTAACATGCAATCAAATTATATTTTAAATGTTAAGAGTTACTCATCAATTTTAGAATGAAGACAGAGCTTCCAGATTTTTGCAAACAGCACTTATAATAACAGCATGCACATCAAATATTCACTTATATATATATACATGCAAAACACATTTAAATTCAACCATACTAACATGCAACTAATTATGATTTAAATTTTTAAAAGTTACTCACTGATTTAAAATAGAGACAGGGCCTTTCTGATTTTTGAAAACATCACTTGAATCTTTAAAAGTTGAGTTGCTGGCATATCTTTTGCTTATGAAAACCTGAGTTGCTCCTTTATTTTTGATTTAAAAACTTGCATGCCTTTGAATTTGCTTTAAATTCCAGATTTGCTTGCTTCTGTTTTAGAAGAATACATGCAGGCTTTGATTTCAAAACAGAGAAGTTTGATCTCTGCTTTGATTCCAGGTTGAAGGAGAGACAGGCTTGACTTGATTTGAATATGATTTGCAGGTTTGAAGAATGTGTTACAGGCTTTCATTTGAAACTGAATTACAGGTTTTAGAATTGAATAAGTTTTCTGGTTTGAGGAGGTATAGATTATCAGATTTGTTTAGAGAAAATGGTTTGAGAAGAGTGAATTTCAGATTTGTTTTGAGGATTTTGTATAGGGTTTTGAGAAAACGTTTTCAGGTTTGGAATCTTGTTTTTAGAAAAAGGTTTTGCAGATTTTGAACTTAGCTTTAGATTTTAGAAAAATAGAAAAAGAATGGAAAGAAACATGAATATATATAGGCTGAAATTTGAACTTTAAATAAAAATAAAAGAAAACCAAATTGAATGACACTTGTCCTATATCATATTTAACTAACTAACACTTGTTTAAATGAGGTCTTAGGAAAAAACATGTGTTCTTTTTATTTAATGAGTATATATATATTTAAAAATGTTAATAAGTATTTTTCACTTTAATAATTCTTATGTAAATGTGTAAATGTATTTCTCTTTTCAAAGAAAATGTAAATAAACAAATTAAAAGCTTATCCAAATATTTTTAAAATGTTTATTCTTTTAATTTCTATTATAAATCCAATTTCATATTTTAAATCCAAATAAAAATTAAGTTATATATATGCATATATAACTACCTTTTAAATTTAAAATAACCATTCTATTTTATTAAAGTCTATTTATATTTAAAAAAATAAAGTATTAAAAATATCACATTTGACTATTTTAAATAATTTATAAAGGAGATTATAAATTACTTCTATTTTAAAATCATATATATCAAGTAAAGAAATAAAACAAATCTTTTATTTAAATTTGAACTTTAAGCTAAAAATCTATTTTAAACAATTTAAACATTTATCTTATGTATTTTAAACTATATAGTTATTTATTAAATGTCTTTGGAAAGTTAATATTAAATTAACCATGATTTCCAAATTACCAAATACATATTAGACTTATGAAAACATAATTTCATTTGCTAAATTCAAACCAACTCATCTATTTATAATATATACAATTATACATATATATTATAAATAGAAAATATTCTATTAAACTTTTAAAAGATAAATCACTAATTAAATATTTATTTTAATTAGATTATTAAATTTATTCAATTTTATTAACAAAGATCAACAAATCAATTTAATTTCCAATGCAGATTATTAAATTGATATTGTCCAAATTCCCGGGATATCACACGAATCGATCGGAAACCTAAATCAACATCAACAACTCAAACAACACAATATATATTAAAACATTTAAATATTAGTTTACAAAAATACACTTCAAGAATGATTTGTAGATAAGTTGGAAACAAAAGACAAGATGATTAAATAATAGAATAAGGGAATGAATAAGCTTATATAAATCGTGGGCAACCTTAACCGGGTCAACCGTGACTTAAAGAATAAGATCGATGTGGGGTTCTGGGGTAAATCTACATCAGATCTCAAGAGATAGAATTCGGGATAACAAGAGGTAGATAGCATCGTGAACCGAGGATGCAGAAATCTTCGGTGAATCAATGATCCTTGTAAAGGAGTTTCACCCCTTTACAATCATTCAAAGATTGGCGAGATCGCCTATTCATTATAAAGATCATTCAAAGTGGAGTTATGGGATACTCCAGAATCAAAGAAGACGAATAGGGGAGAACAAGGATGGATTTTGGAACCGCAGGGAACGTTCCAAAATTCAAAAGAAATCGGCACGACGAAGAAGGAATTCAAGCTCGAACAAAAGTGATTCTGTAAATAAATTTACCATATATGCTAAGCTTTTCCTACAGCCAAAGCTCTGATACCAAATGTAACGACCCACTATTTTGGACCATTTTAAATCGACAATAAATCCACACATGTTGGACTTGATTAATAATTCAAAACAATAGATTGTAAATATAACTTCGGCAAACTCATCATATACAGTAAATAAATAATAGATCACAGACACAGAGTAATATAACAATGCAGCGAAAGTAAAGAAATAGTAGTTCATGAAGCTACTATGTATATAACAGAGTTAAACAAGATACAACATAATTTACGAATGCAAAGATTTCTCAATACAATAGTCAAATACAAGGTCTGAATACATCACTGGAATCAACTGGACAACTGAAAGTAGAATCAATAGATGGATCCAAGTGGAACTCCAGCTCCAGAGGTGAGACTCGAATGCTGTAGCACTCAGTCTGACCCGAGCGTAAAGAAAAACACAAAACACTCGAGTCAGGACATACATACTTATACAATGTAAACCAACTTTAGTGAATTGTAATAGAATGCACAAGTAACTTAAAAGATGCTTGGGACCGCCCATCCTCTAAGGATCCGTTAATGTAACGATCCCGGATTTTGATTAATTTTAAATTGATAATTAATTTCATTTTTGAATAAAAATTTGTGAAATGGTTTGGCAATTAATATAAAATATCAGTTAAATTATGAATTTATTGAGAATTAATTTGGATATTTGAAGATAAATAATAAATAAGTAAATAAAATGTTAGATAGTTAAACTTTAAAAAGAAAAGAAGAGAAGGAAATACACATTCAAATATAAGACAAAAGAAAACAAATATTTATTCAAGTATTCAAAACAGCAAATATAAAAATAAAGACAACAAAAGTGTTTAAAGATAAGTTTAAACAAATATACATTCAAGTGTAAACAAATAATATATAGTGAAGCTTGCAAAGGAAGACACCCAAAATATTCATACATTGTACAATCGAAATGAAAAAAAAAGATAAGTTGTACCAGCTAATTAATGCAGCCCCAAACTAGTATATCATAGCCAACAAAAGGAAAACAATCTGCTGCAACTTGTACCACCAAGCATAACCAAAATCATATCTTCAGCCACCAAGAAGAGAAATATCTCTGATTTTTGTACAAACAAAAGAATACCACCCTATACAAAACATATCCCTATATACTCATCAGCCTTTCTCATTTCAGTTTCGATCATTCTAAACTGTGAAAAGAAGAGAAAGAAATAAAAACTAAAGTATATCATCTCCAACTTAAAACATTAAACAAACTGATTCAAGCCAGAGAATCAAAGAAGGAAGCTTCAGCTTGCATTTTCTTAAAACCTTGTTAATGTAAAAATCGAACGCTAACACCTCGGTGTGAGTATTAGTAAAGTGAAAGCACCACCCGTTGGTACGGGAACTAAAAATAAGCAGAGAATAGCAGAAAAGTAAAGAGACAGCAGATTTATAGTGGTTCGGCTCAAAATCAAGCCTACGTCCACTTTATCTTCTTTATCACAAGTTCGATTACAAGTTTTACAAGAATTCCTTCGATTATTCAACAATCGATACAAGTAATCAACACTTCAATGCAAAAGAAACTTTTGAATCCATCTTGAATGTAGATGATCTTCTCTTTAGGTAGTTTGAGATGTTTTTGGTAGTAGAGGTATGGTAGAAGTCGTGAATGCAGCAGAGTTTCGGCGCTTCAAAGTCTGGAAAAGTCCCCTCTAAGTTGGAGCAGGTGCAGTATTTATAGGGAATTTCTGGGCTAAGTCGTAGGTCGCGAATGACCTAGGAGTAGGTCATAGGTCGCGAACGACCTAGAGAGCACGGGTTATGGCTTATCAAGGTCGTACTTGGTCAACTGAGCAGGCTAGTAGGTCGTAGCGACCTATGGAAGAATGGTAGGCGACTTAAACATGTCGAGGCATCAAGTGAAGCGACCTAGGCTGGGCTGAGGAGCAGCAGCGATCTAGTGTTGGTCTGACCTATAACCAAGCGACATAAGGACATGAGGCTTGTAGCTCGCTAGGTCGTTTGTCTACTAGGTTGCTTAGGTCGTTCTTCCTTTAGCGCAGTAAGTCGTTGCCTTCATGGAACCATTAGGTCATTAACTCGTAGAACCTCTAGAGTCTTTAGCTCGTTAAGTCGTTGAGTCTCCTTACTGTGACATGCTGCTAATTACTAGGTCGTTACATACTTAGGTCGCTAGGTCGCGGATGATGTTAGGTCGCTGTAGAACTTCATCCTTGTTAGCTCGCTTGCACTTTAATTTGTTAGGTCGTTGGTTTCCTTCGAGTAATTGAGTCGTCGTTCAGAAAGGGGTTAACATTTTCCCCTCGAAGTATACGCCTATGTTATAGGTCGTGTGCTTCGATCTAACTCTGTTAAGTCATGAGCGACTCAAGTAGCTCGTTAACTCGCGCGCCTATTCGTCTTCTCTTCTTTCTCCTATATAAGCCGTTAAACTGCTTCATCATCTTCACCTTATTGCCTATACTTTGCCGCCATTGCCGTATTTGAGCTCAAGAACTCCAAAGCGAAACTCCCTTCCTCGTTGCTTTCGATCATCATTCCCAACAGCAAACTTAGGTAAACCGATGATTTATCCATTGTGTCTACCATCGATTTCTCCATAGCAATTTTCACACAATTTTCGTTACCCTACTATAAGATTATCTCCTGATTCATCCTTCGATTACCATTGAATCGTTGGTAATCGCTTTAAAATTGAATCGGCCTAGGATTTCACAGAGTTGTTTGGCGAGTATTTTGAATTTGTGGAGATTATCGATGGTTTCTGGAAATTTGGAGGAGACTATGGGATATTTGGTTAATGGGTTAGTGGATTAGCGGGTTAGGCCGCGATGTCTCGAATGAAGCAAGGGTTGATGGACACGTGCCAAAACGTTATTGGAGAATAGGGCATAGCGGTTCTGGCGGGAGATAGTTTGAAATCGCTGCGTCACTTCAGAAACGACCTAGTGAATCTGAGCGACCTAAAGAGCTTCACGACCTAACAGATCTGGCCGACCTAACAACCTTCACGACCTAACTTCTTGTGGCATTACCCTCTGCGACTTAACTTTCTGCGACTTAAGCTTTAGGCGACTTAAGCTTTAGGTCGCGCGTGCACTCAAACGACCTAGTACTTAGCCAAATTTGCGCTGCCTTGTCCTGAAGTCTCATATCTTGAACTCTTTGATTTGAGCAATGCGACTTAAGAGGGTTCGACTTATGTTAAGTTGTTTTAGCACACTCTGGGTGACCTAAAGAATCCTGAGTTAACTTAAATTGTTCCTGCAACCTAAGAAATGAACTGGACTTGAACACTTGTAAAACTTTGATAGAACTTGACTTAATTGCCAACTCGAACAGCTAAAACGAACTGCTTGAGCTTGTTGCACTTTTTTCATAGATTATATTAACTTTTGAGCTAATAACCTGTTAACTACAACATTTGCAGAAAACTAGGGCGAATATACTGCCATTGACTGCCCATATCGAATGACAGATTAGCCAATAAAGAATAATCAACTTAAGTGAACTGTGTGAATGAAATGCTGTGAGTCAACAAGTTCAAGTAAAGTGTTAAAGCAAAGCTAAAATAATCAACTAAAGCTGATCTGTTTGCATCAACGCTGTACTTAGACTTTAAAATAACAAGCCCTGAAACTTTACAATCGATAAGCGTCAACTAGTTTGATTCCAGTTACATTTACTTGTCATTTTATTAGTTTTGCACAACACTTCACACTTTTAGGAAACGTGCACCTTCATATTTGAATGTCCAGTTCCTTGTGTAGAATGACTTCTCAACAAGAAGAGACAGTTGGACAAGCTGAAGAAGTCTTCCCCGTAGCTAATCTCTTGGATAGTCCTCCAGAAAGAATTTCAACCACTCTGAATCAATGGGCGTTCAGTCAATTATGTATTCAGTTTGGTATCGCCGAAACGGACGCTTTGCTTCCTGGGGTAAACGATACTGCTGATAGGCCATCTCTTGGTTTTGTCGCAGTTAATCGTCAGATGTGCTTGAGTGGAGCTATTCCTCCCTTTAATGATTTTCTTCGACAGCTTCTTCTTCGATTAACTATCTCTCCCTTTCAACTGCATCCCAATGGCTACGCCATCTTGATGGGATTGTGTGTATTATTCAGGAGGACACTTGACCGCCTTCCGAGCTTCGAAGAGATTTGTTACTTGTGCACTTTTGCGAAAAACAAAGATCACCCTTCTATCACACTCGTGAGGAGCGCTCGGAACCGTAGACTGATCATTGATCTTCCCGAAAGTGCCCATGGATCCTTGAACCAATTCTTCTTCGTCCGCTGTCCCCAGGGATTAAACGCCATTTGGAGAGTAGGAAGTAAGCTTGTCTAACTCTGTTCTTTCCGTTCCTGAACTTTTTCAAAATCCGAGTTGTTAAGTGCTAACTTCATTCTTTACTTTTTATAGCACTTCCTCTTCTTTCTAAGGACTCTGGCCACAAGCCAACTTTTGAAAGGCAAAGCGCTGTTGCTGCCGAAGAGAGGAGTATCAAATATCTTTTGAAAGATGAATTTTTACATCAATTTGGCCTTCTACATTCTTCCCGATCCCTTCAACTTCGCGATGCCCCTACTTCTCAACCGAAAACATCTGATGCCCCAGCCCCTGCAAAAGAACTTGCGTTGAAAGAACTAGTTGCAGAAGCTTCATTGGTAAAATGCTCCGGTTCTACTGAGGGTGCAGAATTTTCTGGCAAGTCTAAACTTCTTTCGGTTATCGAAGAAGAGGAACTCCCTCAATGTCCCGGGAAGACCGCCACAGAAGTCGACGAGGGGATGGAGAAAGAAAGTTCCGCCATAAAAAGTACTGAACAGGCTAAAGAAGGAGCCGCTAGTGTGACTCACTCGGCTGGGCATAATGGTGATGACATCTTCGGGGAGTTAAGCGATTTTATGGTGACTTCTCAAGAGCTTTTCAAAGATGATATCACCGCTCCTAAGCTTGTTTCTCCATCAGTTGAGGCAACATCTATCTTGCGATCACTTCCGTCAACCCAAGAGTTGACCCCTATCGTAAAAGCTGACATTACTCCTAGACTAAAGAGTGGTTTGTAGCTTGACGCGCGTAGTTTGCACGCCACACACACTTAGGATTTTTAGCAGTTACTCGCACTTAACTTCCTTTTCCTACAGATTTCTAAATTCTATTTCTTTTTCATTTTCAGATTCTCCAATGGGACAAAGCGGTTCATACTATGATGATTTTATGCGCTACGGAAAGCGTGACTACTATTATGATCCCAGGCGCCACATCTCTACTCCCAGGGAAACTGATGAGGAACGAGCGGCTAGAAAAGCTCGAGAGAGGCAGTCTTACGAGGAGCGATACGGAAGACAAGATGACCGCCATGACTCCTCTCGAAGAGATGACGATTCTCATAAAAGAAAATCTCACGATGATAAAGGGAAGAGTCATGTTGAAGATTCAAGCAAGCGGGCCAGGCTTAGCGAAAGGCCTGCATCTGCAATTTCTGAAAAGCCTGATGCTCCCATCTCTTTAGAAATCCCTTCCAGCTCTCCTGCCCTCAAAAGAACTGATATTCAGATGATCCTCAACAGGCATCATATCAAGTTGAAAATGCTCCAACTGCTCTTCAAAGTCGATTTCCACACTGGTGTTTGCACAAAAAATGGACAAACACCTCAAAGTTGTATGATTTAGTAGATCTTATGTTGTTCTTAGTGATTTTGGAGATTTATGCAAATATATGAAAAGCAGGGGCTAAACTGTAAAAAAACACGCAGATTTATAGTGGTTCAGCCAGAATATGCCTACGTCCACTTTATATGTTATTTCTCTTCTCTTGTTTTGATTACAAGTACAAAGCTTTGATACAAGTAAAAGAAAGTCATTTGAAAGTCCTATCCGTGCTTGAGCTCTCAAACTTGTCCCCCATTGTTGTACCCCTGCCCCTCTATTTATAGAGTGAGGCTGGGGGTAGGGGTCTAGGATGTGTATAGTTGCTGATGGGCCTGGGCTGATGTGATCTGGCCTGGTACGTCTTGGTTCGAGAGCATTCTGGTTCGGTGACTCGGTGATAGGGGATGGTTCGGCAGTGAGTTGGTTCGGTGGCTCGGTGATAGGAGATGGTTCGGCAGTGGAGTTGGTTCGGTGACACGGTGATAGGGGATGGTTCGGCAGTGGAGTTGGTTCGGTGACTCGGTGATAGGGGATTGTTCGGCAGGTTGTTCTAGATGGTTCGGTAGGCCCCTGATTCGGTAGTGGCTCGGTGAAGTTTGGTTCGGCATCGCTCGGAGATGCATTGATTCGGTTGTAGGATAGTTTGGCCAAAGATCACACAACACTTGCCCCCCCAAAGTAGGGCGTGTGTATGCGTAGGGCATGCTTTGTTTAAGCCTGGTCGTCCTTGTTCGGTCCTGTGTGCCGAATGGATTGGTTTGGTGGCCTCTCCCTTGCCTATAAATATGGGAGCTACGCCACCGTTGTTTCCTTACCGTCTGAGATAGCCGAACCGACTGATTGCCGAATTAAAATTCCTACCCTTTGCCGAATCAGCTGTGTTAGCCAAACCAGGTGTGACCTTTTTACTGCCGGATGAACTTTTACACTGTACTACCGAATGAACTTTTATACTGTACTACCGAATGAACTTTTATACTGTACTACCGAATGAACTTTTACTCTGGGTGCCGAATGTACTTCTATGACTTGAATTATGAGCGAAACTCTAGACTGCACACACTTGCTCCTTTACTTCCTTTATTCTAACGACGCACTCCTTTGTGTTTGCAGATAAATGTCTCGAAAAGCAGAAACTCGATCAGATAAAAAGAAGTCCCAGGGCGAAGGAGAATCTTCCGCAGTGCCCCCTGCTCAGCCAGGACCGGAACATCACGGATCTACCCCGAGATCACTAGTGGACGGGTACGGCCCTCAGGAGCTTCTGAACTCCTCGCCCGATTGCTTTCCCAGCTCCCTTAAGGAAGAGCAGCTTGATGTCATCTCCCGTTCTTTCGGAATTGATAGGGCATGCATGCTATTGCCAGGGAGAGATGTCATGCCATATGACCCTCCCGAAGGGTACTTTGCCTACAGCAGATACCACTGTATGTGTGGTGCTATCCCGCCTCTTAATGCTTAGGTACTCAGCTTTCTTACATATCTAAAGGTGGCCCCATTCCAGCTTCAACCCAACTCTTATACTATATTGGTGAGCCTCTTTGTCATCTTTCAGAGGAAGCATGGGCGTGCTCCTTCCAACCGGGAGATCCGGTATTTATATAATCTGAGGGGCTATAAGAAGGGTTCTCCATACATCAGCTTGGAGTCAGCTGTAACCTTCAAGCCGGTCTTGGATCTGTATTCTAAGTACAACATGTTCAAGAAGGAGTGGTTCTTCGTCAGGGATGACTCTGTTTCTATTTGGTGTTTCACCTCTGGATGTAAGTCGATGCTTTATTTATAATTTCCATTCTAGTTGCAATGCTTCTTCTCATATGTTTTCAATTTTTGCTAGCGACAGGTGGCTTTGCGGTTGTGGAGACTGATCGCTTGGTTCAGATGGCGGTTGAGATAGAAGATATCCCCGGGAGAGATAGATCGGCTGCTTACCTGATCAGAAATGCGACTCTTCTAGAGTATAATTTGATCCTTCCATAGCAGTCAGTAGTCAAGCAGAGGGAAACGGCGGAGGAGAGGGCGGCTGCTCAAGCTAAGGGAGGTGTCACAGTAGAGAGTGGCAAGAGGAAACCTTTCTCAAAATCTCCAATGGTCGGAGGTAAGAAGCTTAAGAAGTCGGATGGTCCTTCCCCCAGCACTTGTCCACTTACTCTGGGGAAGGAAGATGTGGAGGAGGAGAGAGGTGAGGGTGGAGATGACCGGGAAGGTGGTGATGGTGGCGATGGCATCGGGGCCTTGCTTCCTGGGAAAGCAGGCGAGATTCAGGAGTGGACGGATGATGCATTCAACCAAGCTTTCGAGGGGCTGGACGGAGAAACGGCTTTGGTAGAGAAATTCGGGAAGGCAGACAAGGCCAGGACCGGTGCAAGCGATTCTTCTCAGACTATTCCAGCCAAGGTGGCTCCGACGACTCAAGGTGAACTTTTGACTCCTGCAGGCTCCATTTATGATAGGGACTTAGGAATATTTTATGATCCGCTCCCATCCTGGAATGAAATCCAAGACTCATTGCAGTATCCTACTCCTCCCCAGGGTTTGTATAACTAATGTGTTTCCTTTCTTCTTTTAACTTTTAATTTACCGCGTTTCTCGAATTATGGATCATTGTAAGCTTGTGACACTTGTTCTTCATATCAGGGGCAGGTAAAACGGCCAAGGCCTCAGATCTTCGGCACAGGCTTGAACAATACAAGCTCTCCAAAGCTTCCGCCAAGCCGAAGCCTTCGACCCACCGTTCCGGGGATGTAGTCGGCTACCGTCCTCTTCTCGGGGTTATCGAAGAGGGTATTCAAAAGAGAAAGAGGACTCATCCCTTATCCGAACCTTCACTTGGTCCTCAGCCCCCAGTTCAGCCTCTTCATGATATTACGGAGGAGGATATTGAGTTCGCACTCTCTCCGCACCCATCACAAAATCCTACCGTCACTCAGATTGATCGTCCTGGCTTGGCTCGTAATCCATTTGCGGGTCATCCTGATCTGGATCCAAGTTCCCATGATATTACCTTTGACGAGGTTACCGGTGAGCACCTTCTTCCCCGCAATCCCATGGTACGGGTGCTTGATGAGGCTAAGTCCTTAGACCTCGATTTACTTACTACTCGAATAGTTACCATAGGAGACGAGGCCAAGGCTAATATTGATCGGGTGGCGGAGGAGGCTAGGAAGCTGATGGGGCATCATGCTCGGCTGGTTAAGGCTGGAGAGGAGATTGGGAGTGCCAACATCCGACTACGATTGATGGTTTCGGATCAGGCCAAACAGCTGGTCGATCAGGCTATTCAGATTTCTCAGCATGAGGCTGCCTCCGAGTGGTTGAGGAAGACTATGGAGGAGGCTAGTAAGGCGGAATTGCGGAAGATGGAGGCTGCCTGCAAGGAGCAGATAAATATGGCCATCTCGACAGTGGACGAGGTTCGGAGGGCGGATCTTGAGTAGGTAGAGGAGCTGTCGAGGAAGCTTGAAGCCGCAGAGCTTGCTCAGGTCAGGCTAAAGGAGGAGATGGAGGCGATGAGGAGGTCCCTTCAGGTTGACTGCTCGCGATACCGACTGGAGAAGGATGCTTCCATTGCAAGGTTATCGGTTTCTGATGCTCGTATAAGGGAGTTTGAGGAAAATGAGGGGATGATGGATGATATGCTGCAGGATATGTACTTTCGCATTTGGAAGCAGGGCAGCTTATCTTGGATGGACGACTATCCCCAGGTTATGGCTAAGATTTACCTCAGGGATTTAGAGGAGGCCAAGGCTGAGGCAGATAAGGAGGGCGGAGCGGCCTTCAGGATGGATGTGGTTACCGCTCAGTTCACCAAGGAGGAGAAGATAGCGGTGAAAGAGGGGATGCGGTTGTTCGCGGTTGAGCAGGCAGGTGTGCAAGTAGAGGATGACGACCAGGATGGTCAAGAAGCAGGTGCTGGTAAGTCTTCCTTTTTAGTCTCTCCATTAACTTGGTTTCTTATCATTAATGAATCCTTTCTCTGACTGGACAGGTGGGCAACAGGACAAGGATAAAACTCCAATGCAGCCGACCCCTTGATTAGACCTGGAAAAACTCTTTTTGTGGACTTAAGCTGATTTTGTCGTCTTCCGAATGTTTGTTGCTATTTTGACATGTTGTATGAGAAATATAGCTATGCATATTCTTGTAATCAAATTGTGTTTGATGTCAGGTTCCTGTTTAAAACATAATTTTATGTCTTGCAATGTTAGTATGAGGCGCGAATAAATTGTAGTCATGTGTTTACATATGAAAGAAGGAAGTACCGCCCTTTATATTTTGCTTGTGGATGGCAGCTTTGAATATCCTGCGTGACCGGGTAAGGGATGCAGTCCATTATCTTGCTGTGAGTATCCGCTTCTATTAGTGAGTGTCTCCTGTTTTGTGTCCTGTACTTCAGGAATTGTTACAGAGGATAGGAGAAAAGTTTCTTAAGTAAAATTGAAATATGTGAAAAAGTAAAACTTCCAATCACGGAAGGCCTTCGATGTGCTTAAGTTCGTGGCAAACGGGCTTTGTAGTCACTTTCCCTAGCTGTGGGTCTTGGAGACATTTGTCACCCATCTTATGCCTCCGCGGGGAGTTAATTCTTTTTTACCACAGCCGCACTTAAGACACATCGGAGCCGAGATCGCGCACAGTAACTACCCGGGCCATTATGGCCCGTAATCGTGGGTATTATTCGATTTACTATTGCCGGCTAGCGTGGGAGCCGATCGTCAACTGTGAACTGCCCCTGGCTGGCCACACCTTATGTTAGGGCTTATAGTCGGTTCACAGTTGCCGGCGAGCCGAACGCCGCAATGAGCTGCCTCGGCTATAGTCGGCCTTCTCGGTGGCTTATAATCGGCTCATTACAGTTGGCTTTAAGGGCCGTTGCGAGCAATGTGTTAACCCGCAACAGAGGGATGCCGGAGCAAAAGTGTCTCATTGGCGAGGGCATAGATTCGCGTAGTACCTATTAGGTCTTGTCCGGGTGAAGTTGCGCTGTGGAGTGCATTGAGTGGAAATGCTACGTGCATAGGATTTTGTTCAACAGAAAAGGATAATGTTAACAAGCAGCCAAGATATAAAGAAACAAGTTAAAAAAGAGACAAGGTTTTTTTTAAAGTGGTTCGGCATGAAAAGGCCTACGTCCACTGATTCTCTTTGTTAATTCACTTCATATGGGCAGTACAAGTTAAGAAAAGTATCGACGGAGGTGTTGGATGTTCCATGCCCTCTGGAACACCTCTCCGTCCACTGTTGACAAAATATAAGCTCCATTGTGGAGATCTTTATGAATTACATATGGTCCATCCCAGATTGGGTCTAGCGCTCCAGGGCGAGGGAAGATTCGCTTGAGGACAAGATCCCCTTCCTGTAAGGTACGATGCTTGACTTTGGAGTTGTATTGTGCCGCCACTTTTTGTTTGTGGGCTGCTGCTTTGAGGACTGCATCATTTCTCCTCTCCTCAACTAGATCCAAAGACATGTGAAGGAGTTCTTCGTTCTCTTCTGGGTTATAGTGGATCCTACGGTGGGAAGGCACAATGGTTTCAACTGGGAGCATAGCCTCCGATCCGTATGCCAAAGAGAAAGGAGTGTGCCCCGTTGATGTTCTGAAAGATGTGCGATAGGCCCATAGTGCCGTAGGAAGTTCATCCACCCAAGCGCCCTTTGATTTTTCGAGCTTCTTTTTTATTAGAGTTTTCAGAATTTTGTTGACGGCTTCGACTTGTCCGTTTGCCTGGGGATACGCTACGGATGAGAAGCTTTTGTGAATTTCGTGTTCTTGGCACCAGTTGGCGAATTCCTCGCTATCAAATTGAAGTCCATTGTCTGATATGATTTTGAGTGGGACTCCGTACCTGCACAGAACATTTTTGATCAAGAAGTTAATAACTTTTGCTGAAGATACTTTATTCAGAGGTTCCGCTTCCACCCATTTGGTGAAATAGTCGACTGCCACTATAGCATATTTGGCCCCGCCTCGGCCCATTGGCAGTTCGCCGATTAAGTCGATTCCCCATATTGCGAAAGGCCAAGGGCTGGTCATTTGAGTAATCTCAGTTGTTGGTAGCCGCGGAATCTTAGCAAACTTCTGGCATCTGTCACACTTTTTGATGAAATCTAAGGCGTCCTTGCTTAAGGTAGGCCAGAAATATCCATATCGGAGTATCTTCTTTGCTAAAGTTTTCCCTCCGGTGTGATCTCCGCAGCTTCCCTGATGGATGTTAGATAAGATTTCCTTGGCTTCCCTCCCAGCGACACACCTTAATAACGGGTTAGAGAATCCGCGCCGATAGAGGATGTCTTCTTGTATTGTGTAGCGGGATGCTTTCCTTAAGATTTTCTTAACTTCGTTACGCCCGTTAGGTAGCGTGCCGCTTTGTAGGTAGTCTCGGATGGGAGTCATCCAAGTTGCTTCTTCGGTTGCAACTATCAGATGCACTTGCTCGAAACTTGGGGCCAGTTGCTTCGAGATGGTTACTGCCCCGAAGATGGCGATGTCTCTCACACTTGCTTGCTTCGCCAATTCGTCGGCCTCTTGGTTATCTTCCCGAGGGATGTGTTTGACTAAGTAGTGGTCCAATCGGCTGAGAAGTAACTTGGTCTTCTTTAAGTATGCTATGAGTCTCTCTTCTCGAGCTTGGAATTCTCCTAGTATTTGGTTAACAATAAGTTGTGAATCGCTATGAAGACACAAAGAATTGGCTCCGATTTCTATGGCAAGTTCTAATCCAGCTATCACTGCTTCATATTCTGCATCGTTGTTGGTGGCAGCGAACTCCAACCTTATAGCATAGTGCAGCTTATTTCCCCTGGGAGTGATTATTACCACACCTGCCCCCGAGCCTTGTTCGTTCGATGCGCCATCCACAAAGAGATTCCACTTGATGTCTTTTGCTATTTCCAATTGCTCCTTATCTTCGTTGGTAGTGAATTCTGCAATGAAATCAGCCATGGCTTGTCCCTTGATGGCGGTGCGAGGGTGATAGGTGATATCATACTGACTTAGTTCAATGCACCATTTAAGTAGTCGCCCAGAAGTGTCGGGACGATGGAGTACCTGCCTCAGTGGTTGATCGGTCAGAACTTTGATGGAATGGGACTGGAAGTAGTGACGCAGTTTCCGTGATGTGATTAGTAAACAGTATGCTAGCTTCTCAAGTTTAGGATATCCGACTTCTGCCCCGGTAAACCTCTTGCTGACGAAGTAAACTGGCCGCTGCGTGCGGTTGTCTTCCCTTACCAAGGCAGCGCTTAGGGCGTGAGATGACACAGCGAGGTATATGTATAATTCTTCGCCTTCGCTTGGAGTTGAGAGTACCGGTGGTTTCTGGAGGTGTTCGATTAAGTTAAGGAAAGCGGTTAAGCATTCGTCAGTCCATTCGAACTTTCCTTTGTCTTTCTTTAGAGCTTCGAAAAAAGGAACGCACTTGTCCGTTGCCTTGGAGATGAATCGGCTTAGGGTGGCCACTTTTCCATTCAAACTTTGCATTTCTTTCCGAGTGGAAGGTATCTTGATATCCCTTAGCTCTCGGACTTGTTCAGGGTTTGCTTCAATCCCTTTGGCATGGACGATGAATCCTAAGAACTTTCCTGAAGACACTCCGAAGGAGTACTTTAGTGGATTCAACTTCATTCCATACTGTCGTAGTACCTGGAACATCTCGCCTAGGTGGCTTATGTGATCTTTGGCTTTCCTTGACTTTACCAGCATGTCATCCACATATACTTCCATAGTTTGTCCTATTAGCCCTGCAAACATCTTGTTGACGAGGCGCTGGTAGGTGGCCCCTGCATTTTTAAGTCCGAAAGGCATTACCTTATTGCAGTACAAACCCTGGTCGGTGATAAAACTAGTGTGGTCTTGGTCGGGAGCATGCATAGGAATTTGGTTATATCCTGAGTATGCGTCCATAAAAGATAACAGCTCGTGTCCGGCTGTGCTGTCTACAAGCTGGTCGATTCGGGGAAGTGGGAAGCAATCCTTTGGGCAGGCGTCGTTTAGGTTGGAAAAGTCAATGCATGTTCGCCACTTCCCATTGGCCTTCTTTACCAGCACTGGGTTAGCGATCCATTCCGGGTAGATGGCTTCTCGTATGAAGTCATTGGCGAGCAGATTCTTTACCTCTTCATCGAGGGCTGCTGATCGCTCTGCTCCCATACTTCTCTTTCTTTGTTTTACGGGAGCCTTGGTAGGATCAATGTTTAGTGCATGGCATGCTACGTCGGGGGAGATTTCGGTCATGTCCGCGTGTGACCATGCGAATACATCCAGGTTGTGGCGGAGAAAATTGATGAGCTGTTCCTTCAACTCTGCCTTTAGTTGGGATCCAATTTTCAATAGTCTACTCGAGTCGTGCTTGACTACAGATACAAACTCCATAGCCTCTGCAGGCTCGGCGGTGGCCTCCTCCTCTTTGTCCCTAGGGTCTAATTCATTGAAAGGGTCGCTGGTATATCGAAGAGGAGGGGCTTTCTTCAGTTGCTATGCTTCTAGACTTTTTGTGCAGAGGTCAACCTCTACACCCTTCCCTTTATCCTTCCTGTGGTTGTTGCGAAGTTCAGTCACATAGCAGTCTCGAGCCACGTCCTTGTCTCCTTCTACTTCCCCTACTCCATTGTCCGTTGGGAATTTCATCTTTAGGCACCATGGGGCTAGGACAATTTGGAAGTCAGACAAGGCTGGCCTTCCTAAGAAGGCGTTGTAGGCCGAATGGTTTTATATTAGCACAAACGTCTGTTTCTGTACGACGGAGCGGGGATGGCTTCCAATCTCAACAAAGAGGTCCAGTTGCCCGAGGGGCATCTTTGCATCCCCAGTGAAACCGTGTAGTGGTTTATCGCAGGGAGATACATCCTTCATTGATAGCTTCATTTTGTCGAATGCATGTTTGAACAGGATGTTTACTGAGCTTCCAGTGTCTACTAGGATTCGGTAAACCTCGGCGGGGCCGAGCCGGGCAGAGATAACCATGGGATCCATGTGAGGGTATTGCCTTCCTTCTAGGTCACGCATACCGAATGTGATGTCATCACTTTCTTTCCGCTTCGGGTGGCGCTCTTCTATAACCGAATTGACACAGTCTTTATTGTCTCTAAGCGACTTTCCATATCTTTCCATTTCTTTCCAGCTTCTGTCAGCAATGTGCGGTCCTCCCGAGATGGTATGGACCACTATCTTCTCTTGACTAGAGCTGCTAGTGTTGCGGTTTCCTCTGCCGATCTCCAGTGAGGGTAGCCTTGGGTTCTCATTGGCAGGAGTTGGAGTCCTGTCCTGACCTTTTACATAGCGTTCCAGTTTCTTCCTTCTGATGTGTTCCTCAATCAAGTCCCGGAGATGATGGCATTCATTGGTGTCATGCCCATGAGATTCGTGGAAGCGGCAGAACTTTCCAGACTTCTACGCGTTATCTGATTCCTTCTTGTATGGTGGGCGTTTGTATCTAACTTCGCCTTGGGTGGCAAGGAAGATATTTTCGACGGTCTCATTCAAAGGAGTGTAAGTGTCAAATCTCGGTCTAGGCCGATATAGGCGTTTTTCTCCCTTCTTGCCCCCAGTATTGTCCCTGGAATCATTTCTTCGAACGTCCCTTGCTACAGCAGGGGCGTTGCTGTGAGTTGCCTTATTCTGCTGTCCTGACTGCCCCTCAACGGCAGCATCCTCAAGCCTCATATATTTCGCGACTTCGTGGAAGAAATCAGGTAAAGTAGCTGGTTTTTCTTTCGTCAATCTTCTAGCAAATTTGGTGTCCGGATGCACACCACTACAGAGGGCCATTAGGATAAGCTTCTCATCGGCGTCTTGGACCGCGGCCGCTGCGGCATTGAATCGAGTTAGGTATTGTTGCAGTTTCTCTCCAGGTTTCTGTTTGACGCTGGATAAGGATAAGCGTCTTAGGTTGTTCCACATGGATATGGAACTGACTGATAAACTTTTCTTTCAACATTTCCCACGAGCTGATGGATCCCTGGGGTAGATGACAGAACCAGGAGGTAGCGAGATCTACTAAGAAGAGCGGAAAGCATTTGCACAGTACTCCCTCTGTTGCTCCACTCATGAGCATATGTTGTGTGTAACTCTGTAAGTGTATAACGGGGTCGGAGGTTCCTTTGTAAGGTTCCATTGTTGGCATCTTCCATTCTCGGGGAGTGATAGCGATTTCGATATTGCAGGCGAAAGGGTTGGTTACCCTAGCGCCTATCCCTCGATCTCTTTGCTCCCGTTGGACGCACTCTCTGAATAAGCGTGCCATCCTTTCATCAGAATTTGGAGCAGATAGAAAGGAATTTGGTTCTGTTCTGTGGGATTGATTCCGTCCAGATGACCTGTAGGGATGGTATCGTCTATCATTCCTCATATTTTCCAGCGGCTGCCTTTGATCTTCTGGGAGCATGCTAGGGTCAGCTACAGTTGGCCCTTGCCTTGATCTTCCCCTGCTGGGTTCTGATCTAAGCACTTCCTCGGGTCCAACTTCGGGCTGGACTCTAGCTCGGCCCCGTTCACCAGCGTTTCCGTGGTTAGGGAGTATGACAGGCTCAGCTACAGTTGACCTTCGTCCGGTACCTCCCCCGTTGGGTTCGGTACCAAACGTTTCCTCAGGTCTAACTTCGGGTTGTGCTCGGTCTCGGCTCCTACCATGGCTACTTCTGCCGTTAGCTCCTTCAAAGAAGGAAGATCTTTGTTGTCTCTGAGATCCTCCAGACTGGGACTCGCCCCATGATTCAGTGTTGCGGTTGGATTCTTCAGCGTCCCTTAAGCGTGACATGAGATGGTCCACCAAGGCTTCCTGCTGGGACGTGAAGCGGTTAGTTACTTCAACCACAACTCTGTCCAAATCTGCCCTAGTAATTGCTGCAGGCTGTTCTGTGGCAGGAGTGGTTGGGTTAGCCTGTCCTTCATTTGTTACTGCTGCTGGAGGAGGACGATTTACTTGATTCGTGACAGCTGGATCTGGAAGACTGCTGGATGCGATGTTTTTTCCTTTGTTAACATCTTTTCGCTATTTTGGAGGCATGTTTTCCAAGTGGCGAACGATGCTGTTAGGAAAACTGTTAAGTGGATGAAGCTGAAGCTTCGAGCTTCTAGCTCTCAGTGAAAGCACCAAAAATGTTTGCACAAAAAATGGACAAACACCTCAAAGTTGTATGATTTAGTAGATCTTATGTTGTTCTTAGTGATTTTGGAGATTTATGCAAATATATGAAAAGCAGGGGCTAAACTGTAAAAAACACGCAGATTTATAGTGGTTCAGCCAGAATGTGCCTACGTCCACTTTATATGTTATTTCTCTTCTCTTGTTTTGATTACAAGTACAAAGCTTTGATACAAGTAAAAGAAAGTCGTTTGAAAGTCCTATCCGTGCTTGAGCTCTCAAACTTGTCCCTCATTGTTGTACCCCTGCCCCTCTATTTATAGAGTGAGGCTGGGGGTAGGGGTCTAGGATGTGTATAGTTGCTGATGGGCCTGGGCTGATGTGATCTGGCCTGGTACGTCTTGGTTCGGGAGCATTCTGGTTCGGTGACTCGGTGATAGGGGATGGTTCGGCAGTGGAGTTGGTTCGGTGGCTCGGTGATAGGAGATGGTTCGGCAGTGGAGTTGGTTCGGTGACTCGGTGATAGGGGATGGTTCGGCAATGGAGTTGGTTCGGTGACTCGGTGATAGGGGATGGTTCGGCAGGTTGTTCTAGATGGTTCAGTAGGTCCCTGATTCGGCAGTGGCTCGGTGAAGTTTGGTTCGGCATCGCTCGGAGATGCATTGATTCGGTTGTAGGATGGTTTGGCCAAAGATCACACAACAACTGGTGCTTAAAAGGAGTGCGTTTTGACCTTGATTTGGTTCCCATCGACAAACAAGCTATGTTGAGAAATCTTGACGCCGTTAAACTTGACATTGAGAGAATGTCTAGATGGCAAAAACTTGTCGATGAGCTTCAAAGAATCAACCGCCTAAATCTTGAGGCTATGCTAACGATGGAAAACGACAAGTCAGAGTGGAAGAAAGTTCTTGAGCAACATGGTACAGAAATGAAGAGCATCGCCGATGAAAATGAGAGACTTGAGTCTGAAGTTAAGAAACTTGAGGAGGACCTTGCTACCTCTTCCGCTTCCCATTCTCAAAAGGAAGAGGTTTTTCAGAAGCAAGTGAGAGATGCGCATGCTGCTCAAAGAGATGCCGAGATTAAACTTGAGGCGGAACAGCATGTTGTTGAAAAATACCGCAAGGATACCGTTCAGTTGCGGGAAAAAGTTAACTCCCAAGACCTGGAGATTGCAACATTAAAAGCTCAACTTTCAAAAGTAGAAAAGGAGCGTGATGATGCCATGGCTGGAAAAGCGGCTGCTGAGGAATCACATGAAACCACCAAGGCCACCATCAGCTCCACTCTTTTTGAGTTTTACGTTCTCAGTGTCTTAGGGAAGGGCAGCCTCTCTTTCTTGGGCCCAAGATACAAAATTACTCTAGCAGAAGTGTGGGAGGCAATGATTGAATTGTATAAAGATGCTGGCTATGTGGAGGGGGACCTGGAGGCTTGTTATCTGGACGACGAGGGTCGTGCTGCCCTTGCTAGAGGGAAAGAACAGCTTGCCAGGGAGTGAGCCGAAGCAGCAGGAGGAGAGCATCTGGAGAAGGCGCCTTTAGCCGACCCCACTTGTCCTTCGGCTTCGGTCGACCCTGATACCATTGGCTCTAGCTCTAATTCTCCACCTCCTGCAAAAGCCGAAATTGAAACCGCAATTACCGAGCCCCCAACCGCTCTTACTGAAGAAGAGGCTCAAGAAAGCACTGAAGCCCACGATTATGAAATCGAGATGATAAAATCAAGCTCTCCAGGTAACTTCAATTCTGATCTGGCTCAAGTGGACTGCTCATTTGCTTCACCTGAGCTTGATGAAATTTTTGCCTATTACTTAAGCCTTGATGTGCACCATCTCCTCTCTTTGCGGGAGATACTGATGTTTTTAACTTTTCTTCTATTGTAGCAAAAACAACAAGTGCTGTACCAGCTTCGCCTCCCCCAACTGCTGCTCCTCTACCTCTTCAAGTTACTCCTTCTTCTTCTTCTCAACCGGGGTCGCAAGAAGAAAAAAAAGAAGCTCTCCAAGACTTGGATGATCCGACCGCTTCGCAGGAGCAGAAGGCAGAAGAACTTGAGAAGGGCGAGAGGTCCCCGGAGAAATCTTATGCCGACGACACAAAGCTATCCGAGCTTATTACTCCGGGCAGCGAATCTTCTTCAAAAAAGAAGGGGAAGCGCGTGATTTCAAAGAAAAAGAAAGACGCTCCTGCTGATGATGAGAAAGCAGAAGAAGACTCAGTTGCACCTCTTTCTCCTTCTTCCGCGACTCGTCCAAGCCGACCTGCGAAGTTAGTCATTAAACCAGGTGAAGGCTCCAAAGGCGGTTCGAGGAAGAAGAAATGAGTGTGGTTCTATCTTTCTTGTTTTCCTATTTTGCCTTTTGTCTAAAGACTTGTATCGACCGGGGATTGTGCGGGTACCGGCCCCCGCTTTTTTGAAACCTGTGCATGTATAAAAAATTTGATAGTATGGAATAAAAATGACTCTTTTACTTGTACAAATTTTTGTCATTATTTGTGAATGCATTTATTCCTTGTTCTTGCACAAGTTACTTTATTTTCTTTGTACGATACTACAGTGAGCTCATGGTATGCTGTTTGAGCGTTATTTTTATTAATATAGTTATATGCCCCCATACCACGGCTCATTGCAATATTCTGAAAAGACTTGTACTCTTATTCTAGAGAATAATTCTTTCGCTTTGAGGAAATATTATTCTGCTTTAATAGAGTGTGCTTTGTATCGGAGAAGTTCTCTTCTTTTTCTTTTCTTTTTAGAAAGAGTTAACACACTTCAACTTTTGGAGATGGCCACTTTTATTATCTTAGAAGTGGATTACTTTTTGTAGTGAAGCGGATTTTTGAAGAAAACTTTTATTTTTGGATGTGCCTCGTTAGAGGGCTTTAGTTGGCACTTCACTGTTGAGGGTAGGAATGTGCCTCTAAAGAGGGCTTGTGCCTCCGAAGAGGGCTTTTTTGTTGTGCCTTGGGAGAGGGCTTTTCTGTTGTGCCTCGGGAGAGGGCTCCTCCGAAGAGTTATGCCTCCGAAGAGGGCTTGTGCCTCCGAAGAGGGCTTGTGCCTCGTTAGAGGTCTTTTGCCTCCGAAGAGGACTCCTCCGAAGAGTTGTGCCTCCGAAGAGGGCTTGTGCCTCCGACGAGGGCTTTTGCCTCGTTAGAGGTCTTTTTCCTCCGAAGAGGGCTCCTCCGAAGAGTTGTGCCTCCGAAGAGGGCTTTTGCCTCCGAAGAGGGCTTTTGCCTCGTTAGAGGTCTTTTGCCTCCGAAGAGGGATCCTCCGAAGAGTTGTGCCTCCTAAGAGGGCTTGTGCCTCCGAAGAGGGCTTTTGGTTTTTCCTGAAAGTTATTTCTCACAGTTAAATGGATCCACGAGGCGGACGCAAGCCGCTTAATTGGATGTTTGTTTGCACAGACAATTATAATTAAGCAGCAAGGGCCCGGTGCCTTCCTTTGGGAAGGTGCCCCTCCGGTGGATCCATTAACCTTATTGGTTGAGAAAAACATTTCATTTTACAACGTGCCTCGTTGGAGGGCTTTATTTTGCACTTCAACTTTTTTGGGGAAGATCGTTCCCATGAGAGTAGAAGAGTGCCTCTGAAGACGGCTTTATTTGTTTGCCTGAAAGTTATTTCCTACAGTCAAATGGGTCCATGGGGCGAACGCAAGTTACTTAATTGGATGTTCGTGCACAAACGATCGCAGTTAACTATCAAGGGCCCGGTTCCTTCCTTTGGGAAGGTGCCCCTCTGGTGGTTCCATTAACCTTATTGGTTGAGAAAAACATTTCATTTTACAACGTGCCTCGTTGGAGGGCTTTAAATCGTTTGCCAGGAAGGTTGTGTCTCACAGTTAAGTGGTTCCACGGGGCGGACGCAAGTCACCTAACTGGATGTTTGTTTGCACAAACGATCACAATTAAGCAACAAGGGCCCGGTGCCTTCACTTTTGGAAGGTGCCCCTCCGGTGGTTCCACCAACCTTTTTGGTTGAGAGACCAGATTCCGTTTTGGCTGTTTTTTGTCTGCTTGCCAATATCTTTTTATCATCTGTTCCTCAGCGATCCCTTGTTATCACTTTTGAATACATGTTCCTTCCTTTTGCAGGTTGGTTGATCTTTCCATAGAAGTATACTTCATGGTTGAGTGAATCCACGGGCAGACGCAAGCCACTTAACCGGATGTCTGTTTGCACAAACGATCGCAGTTAGTTAGCAAGGGCCTGGTGCCTTCCTTTGGGAAGGTGCCCATTTGGTGGAATCATCAACCGTTTGTGTGAAGTCCTTTTTGTGTAGGAATCGAGTCTGTAATTTTTGTGGCTTGACATTTGTTTGTCGAGTGATTTATGGGAATCGCTTGGGTTTGTGACGTGTTGAATAGGTAAACTTTGCTTTGATTGCCTGCAATATTAAATCGATATTTTAGCAACGTATTTAAAATATTTGCACATCGAAATGAGACAGGCATTATATAGTAATAGAAGACACAAAATGTATAGTGGTTCGGCCAAGAATTGGGCCTACGTCCACTTTATAGTTCTTATTGCCGAGTCACACTGATTTTACAATGGCTTACAATACAAGAATGATACATCCAGAATTATTTTACAAATTTAAGCATGGCTTTTAAGTAAAATATGGACGCAAGTGGTTGCTGTTCCAGGCTCTTGGGATTGGATCTCCTTCGACAGTTGTGAGTTTGAAAGTGCCATCAAGAAGTTTTTGGCCTATGACATACGGCCCTTCCCAGTTTGGCCTGAATACTCCTGTTGCTGTCATGATCCTTTTCAAGACTAGATCCCAAATTTCAAAGCTGTATTGACGAACTTTAGAATTGAAGTGCCTGGCTATCCTTTGCTGTTGAGCTGCAACTCTGAGTTCAGCTTCTTTCCTTCTTTAATCAAGCAAGTCAAGTGCTTCACGTTCCAGCTTTTCATTTTCAGCTTGGTTGAAATGAATTCTCCTGTGTGAGGAGACCTCTATTTCCACTGGAATCATTGCTTCTGATCCATATGCCAATGAGAATGGAGTGTACCCAGTCGTAGTTTTATGGGTAGTCCTATATGCCCATAGTGATAGTGGCAGCTTATCAACCCAACCACCTTTTGCTTTTTCTAGTTGCTTTTTAATGGTTGATTTGATGATTTGTTCACTGCTTCCACTTGCCCGTTTGCTTGCGGATGAGCCACTGCTGAGAAGCTTTTTTCGGCTCTTGAATTGCCTGCAAAATTCCTGGAATTCTTCGCTTTCGAATTAGGTACCATTGTCTGTTATTATCTTCTGAGGCACACCATACCTGCAAATGATATTTTTTTTCACAAAATTTATCATCTTTTTAGAGGTAATAGTAGCCAATGGTTCAGCTTCAGCCCATTTAGTGAAATAATCAATAGCAACAATGACATATTTGATTCCAGATCTGGCAATCGGCATAGGGCCAATGAAATCTATTCCCCAAATGGCGAATGGCCATGGACTGACCATCTGCGTTAGCACGGTGGAAGGTGCTCTTGGGATTTTTGCAAATCTCTGGCATCTGTCACACTTTCGGGAATAGCTAGCAGCATCTCGGTTAATATCCGGCCAGAACTACCCTTAACGGAGAACTTTCTTTGCAAGAGTTTGGCCACTTGAATGATCCCCACATTCTCCTCCGTGTACTTCAGCTAAAATTGTCTTAGCCTCTTCTTTGGTTACACATCGGAGTAATGCCATCGAGAATCCTCGTCTGTATAAATGGTCGCCTTGAATTACATATCTCGGGGCTTTTCTTAACAGCTTTTGGCGTTCTTTTGAGTTTTCTGGTAAGGAGCCGTTGAGCAGATATTCCTTGATAGGGGTTATCCATGACTCCTGTTCTTGAGATACAGCCATGATCCAGTCAATATCCATCTCATCAATACTCGGAGTTGTCAAGACTTCTATAGGAACCAATCCCAATAATTGAGCTTCGCCAGAGCTTGAGTATTTCGCGAGAGAATCTGCCTTCATGTTCTCTTCCCGGGGGATATGGTTGATTGTGTAATGATCAAAATCATCAAGAAGTTCATAGGCTTTTGATAAGTAAGCAGGCAGATTTCCTCCTTTAGTTTGAAACTCTTTCTTGACTTGTCACACAATAAGCTGGGAATCACTGAAGATCTGTAATAGTTTGATGCTCAGTTCTTTAGCAATCCCCAGACCGGCAATAAGAGCTTCGTATTCGACTTCATTATTTGTCGAAGGAAATTCTAATCTCAATGCATAACACAATGACCACCCTTCGGGGGTTTCAAGCACAACCCCAGCTCCGGAACAGTAGTCATTTCTTGCACCATCAACATATAATTTCCATCGGATCGGAACGTCTTCAGTTACCTCTTCCTCACTGCCACCTTTATCTGTGCATTCTGCAATGAAATCTGCTAAAGCTTGTCCATTGATTGCTCTTCGGGGATGATAGGTGATATCGTATTGACTGAGTTCAATATTCCATTTCAGAAGACGACCCAAAGTTTCAGGGCGGAATAGGACTTGCTTTAGAGGTTGATCAGTGAGGACTTTAATAGGATGAGCCTGGAAGTATGGCCTCAACTTTCTGGACGCGATCAATAAACAATAGGCGAGCTTTTCTAACTTTGAATAATTCATCTCTGCCCTAGTGAATCTTTTGCTGATGTAATAAACCGGACGCTGAACTTTTGCATCCTCTCGTACCAACGCTGCACTGAGAGCATGAGACGAAACTGCTAAGTATATGAATAGATCTTCACCATTGTTGGGCTTAGAAAGTACTGGAGGCGTTTCCATGTGATGAATCAGCTCATCAAAAGCTTTTTGACACTCAGGAGTCCATTCGAAATTCTTCCTTCCTTTTTTCAGAGCATCAAAGAAGGGAATGCATTTATCTGTGGCTTTGGAAATAAATCGACTCAAAGCAGCGACTTTCCCATTGAGGCTTTGCAATTCCTTCTTTGTTCTAGTGGGTTTGACTTCCCTTAAGGCAGTGATTTGAGCAGGATTAGCTTCAATGCCCCTAGCACTCACAATGAAACCTAAGAATTTTCCGGACTCAACCCCGAATGAACATTTCAGAGGATTCAGCTTCATCCCATACTTTCGGAGGATTGTGAACATTTCTGCCAGATGATCCATGTTGTCTACTGCTTTCTTTGATTTCACTAACATATCATCAACGTACACTTCCATAGTCTTGCCAATTTGAGGCTTGAACATGGCATTAACGAGTCTTTGATAAGTTGCCCTCGCATTCTTTAGTCCGAAGGGCATGACTTTATAGCAGTGAAGACCAACATCGGTGATGAAGCTCGTGTCCTCCTGATCTGGCTCATGCATCATGATTTGATTGTATCCTGAGTAAGCATCCATAAAAGACAATAATTCATGTCCGGCTGTTCCATCTACCAATTGTTCGATTCTGGGCAACGGAAAACAGTCTTTGGGACATGCTTTGTTCAAGTCCGAAAAGTCGATGCATACTCTCCACTTTCCATTTGCTTTTTTAACCAACACCGGATTTGAAACCCAATTTGGATAAGTGGATTCTCTGATGAAGCCATTCTCCATGAGCCGATCTACTTCTTCTTTCAATGTTGTTGACCTTTGAGGACCCTGTGTTCTTCTTTTCTACTTTATGGGTGTGAACTTCGGATCAATATTTAAAGCATGCACTGCAATTTCTGGAGATATTCCACACATGTCGGCATGACTCCAAGCGAAAACATCCAGGTTTGCTTTCAAGAATGCTATTAGTATATTCTGAACCGTCATACCAAGCTGTGAACCCACATTCAGCACCTTGTTTGGGTCACTCGGGTCAACAGGTATTGGTACCGTCACTTCTACCGGCACCACTCTATTCTCCACTGCACTGGTCTTTCTGGGATCAATTTCTTTTCGCGCACCACTATTTTCTCCAGTGCAGGGTCCACCCTGTACTTGCTACAAGGTGGGTTCTTTGATGCGGAGCGGAGCTGCCTCACCCTTTCCTATTTCTCTCTTTTTCGCCTCCCGCAACTCTATAAGATAACATTCCCGCCCAGCATTCTGGTCCCCTTTCAAAACACCAACGCCGTTATCGGTGGGGAATTTCATAGTTAGGCACCACGGGGCGAGAATAGCTTTGAATGCTGCAAGAGTTGGTCGTCCCAAGAAGGCATTATAAGCAGAAAATTCATCAACAATAGCAAAAGTTTGCTTACGGACCACTTTTCTTTCCCCTTCACCAAGTTCTACAAACAAGTCGACAGTTCCGATGGGCTGTTTTGGTTCCCCAGTGAACCCAACAATTTTTTGCAAAGAAGCTTGAACATCAGCCATCGGAATTTTCATTTGATCAAAGGTCTTTTTGAAGAGGATATTAAAAGAAGCGCCACAATCAATAAGCACTCTTCTCACAATAGCTAGTCCGATACCGACGGTTATTACCAAAGGATCCATGGTGGGAGCCTCAATTCCCACAGAATCTCTAACTCTGAATACGATGTCATCGTGAAAAGTTCTTTGCTCTTCTGAAGGCACAACATCTCCCAAGGCAAAAACAGTTTCTTCTTTCGGGGCATGTCTTAGAGCATGAGCATACCTTTCCATTTCTCCCCAACTTCTGCCTGCTGGGTGAGGACCCCCTGTGATTACATTAATAATGGACCTTTCAGATTCCTGTACCACAGCCTTTTCTCCTGAGCCAGATTGACGAGCAAGGAGTTGTTGCCCCTGAGTGGACGAGGTCGGATCACCTCTGTTTCTCTTGACATACTGTTGCAGTTTATTCTCTCTCAACAGTTCTTCAATCAAGTTCTTTAGATGGCGACATTCGTTGGTGTCATGACCAAGTTGGTTGTGGAATCTACAGAACCATCCATTAGGCACAAAATGTTTCTCGAGCTTAATCTTAGGTGGCTCAGGGAACTCGACGGCATCTTTGGTTGCGAAGAAGATGTTTTCTGGAGTATCAGTTAGAGGAGTAAAGTCTGAAGGCTTAAAGTAACAAGGTTTCTTCACATCTTTCTGTCCTTTCCTACTGTTAATTTCCCTCTTCTGACCACCAGATTCTTTCTTATTGGAAGCTTCAGCCACATTGTTGTTTTGAATTTCAGCCACAACCACCTTTGCTGGTGCAGGAAGATTCTCCAGACGCATAAATTCGTCAGCCTTCTTATAAAACTTCTCTAGTGAATTTGGTTCCTTCATTTTCAACCATTTTCCGAACTTACTTGTTTTATCGATGGATCGCATCAAGTAAGTTAGAATCATTCGAGGCTCAGCATTATCCACTTTGGCCAAGGCTATGTTGAAGCGATTCAAGAAGGATTTGATAGATTCACCGGAAGCTTGTTCTAGGTTGGATAGTGACATTATGTCCTTGGCCTTTGTAGCATACAACCTGAACTGATCCTTGAATTTACGAGTCAAGTCAGAGGATTGATCCACAGATCGGACCGGTAGCTTTGTAAACCAGAGTAGAGCCACTCCCTCCAAATAGACAGGAAAATATCTGCATTTAATCTCATCTGTTGCCCTGGCACCTGTCATATGCCAGTCATACTTATACAAGAATTAATTAGGGTCGCTTGTCCCCCGATAGGCTGGGATAGTAGGGGGAACAAATTTCTTTGGAAATTCAGCTTTTAGAATTCTTTCGGTAAACGGAGTCTTGCTTGGAGAAAATCCCCAGTCATTTTCATCTTCATTCCTTTGCATACTTTCTTTCATGATTTGGCGAACCATTCCTGATAAGTATTCCTCATCGTTCAGAGGCGTTGCCGGGCAGACGTCAGCCACTCTTTCGGAAGTTTGCCTGAACAATCGTTCGCGAAGAGGTGGCTGCGGCCTTGAACCTCCAGCTTGGGAAGGTGCCCCTTCGGCGGTGCCAGTTGTCCTTGGAGGAATACTCTTCTCTTGGGAGTCATGAGCATCTTCATCAAAGGTTGGTTCATTATTTTCTGGTTGTCGATTTTCCCCGAGCAGAGCATTTAACCTATCCATCATCAAAGCATTTTGAGCTTCCATTTGTTGGTATAATCCAGACACAACATCATCAAGTTCGGCCCTTGTGACTCCAACAGTAGGAGTCGCCTGATTTGGCGCTGGAGAAGAAGCAGCCCTGTCATAAGCATCTCCGGATCTCGTGGATCTACTCTTTCTTCCAGGAGCCATGATTTTAGATAGACTTCTGGTTTTTAAGGAGATTCTTTCAACAAATCATTGCGAAGCAATGGTGAGAATACCCCTGAGTTCGAAGATCTCAGTGAAAGCACCAAAAACGTTAACGTAAAAATCGAACGCTAACACCCCGGTGTGAGTATTAGTAAAGTGAAAGCACCACCCGTTGGTACGGGAACTAAAAATAAGCAGAGAATAGCAGAAAAGTAAAGAGATAGCAGATTTATAGTGGTTCGGCTCAAAATCAAGCCTACGTCCACTTTATCTTCTTTATCACAAGTTCGATTACATGTTTTACAAGAATTCCTTCAATTATTCAACAATTGATACAAGTATTCAACACTTCAATGCAAAAGAAACTTTTGAATCCATCTTGAATGTAGATGATCTTCTCTTTAGGTAGTTTGAGATGTTTTTGGTAGTAGAGGTGTGGTAGAAGTCGTGAATGCAGCAGAGTTTTGGCGCTTCAAAGTCTGGAAAAGTCCCCTCTCATTTGGAGCAGGTGCAATATTTATAGGGAATTTCTGGGCTAAGTCGTAGGTCGCGAACGACCTAGGAGTAGGTCGTAGGTCACAAACGACCTAGAGAGCACGGGTTATGGCTTATCAAGGTCGCACTTGGTCAACTGAGCGGGCTAGTAGGTCGTAGCGACCTATGGAAGAATGGTAGGTGACTTAAACATGTCGAGGCATCAAGTGAAGCGACCTAGGCTGGGCTGAGGAGCAGCAGCGATCTAGTGCTGGTCCGACCTATAACCAAGCGACATAAGGACATGAGGCTTGTAGCTCGCTAGGTTGTTTGTCTGCTAGGTTGCTTAGGTCGTTCTTCCTTTAGCGAAGTAAATCGTTGCCTTCATGGAACCATTAGGTCATTAACTCGTAGAACCTCTGGAGTCTTTAGCTCATTAAGTCGTTGAGTCTCCTTACTGTGATATGCTGCTAATTACTAGGTCATTACATACTTAGGTCGCTAGGTCGCAGATGATGTTAGGTCGCTGTAGAACTTCATCCTTATTAGCTCGCTTGCACTTTAATTTGTTAGGTCGCTGGTTTCCTTCGAGTAAATGAGTCGTCGTTCAGAAAGGGGTTAACAAACCTATTTCAACTTGAAGCTCTGGTCTTTCTTCAAAACACTGTGAGTAAACATTTCTAAGCTCTGATGTCCGATGTGTTGTTTGAATATAGGATTTTAACAAGTTGAACCTTTGTTGGTATGCACAAAATCTATGAATATGTGCATATCTTTGCCTGTGCTTGCCAGTTCAATTTGAATCACCTCTATTCTAGGTTACAGAGATTTATAATCTTGTACAAAATCCAACTCCCTTATCTCTGATCCTTGGTTGATCTCAGAATTTAAACAAAAGTTGTTTGTTTTGACATATCTTAAGTTGTAAAACTGAATTCAAGCAAGATGAATTAAAGCTTCTCTGGAAAAAAAATTTGAAAATATAGTCACAATTCAAAACATGTCGAAATTCAAATATTATAAATCCTAGTTTCAAGAATACTATCTGAATTGTTATCACAAATAATGATTTTTTGAAGTTAAATCAAAAATTTTAAGCAAGCATTCATTGAGTGATGCAAAGATGAACGAATTCGAGTTTTTTTGAAATTTCTGGTTATCGGCAACACATTTCATCTCGCGATCTTAGGTGAAGCTTGCTGGGGGGTAGGGTAGCTTGAGAAAAATGCTCATGAATTTTTCTAATCATCGTGAAGTTGAAACGAGATCAAATTAGGGTTTTAGCCCATGTTTCTGTATTGATCAGAAATTTACCAAATTCGTCGTCTAGGCTACATCGGACTTGACAAGACCGTTTGGTGGAGGGGTGTGGTTGACATGGGAAGCTCGTGACGGAGGCGCATTGTCTCTGGTGGTCTTTGGCGTCGGAGCAAGGTGGATTGCTGGGTCGAGCTTCGACCCAGTTTTGAGTCAGTTGACTCTTTTGCGAGTTTGCTGACATTATGGGTTTCTGGGTGGTGTGGATATTAAGTGGGATTGTCGTCGACTCGATGGAGGCTGGAGCTCCTACCGGAGGTGGCGATTCAGGTTGTGCATGTGCACAGCGGGATTTATGGTGTGAGTGGTGGGTGAAATGAAGGAGCATGTTGACTCGAAGCCAACATAGGGAGAAACATTTAAAAGCTTGAGTATTAACTCATGTTTAAGATGTTGACGTGCCGGGTATTAAAAACTTAAACGAAATTCTAAGTTTTAAAATGAAAATTGGGGTTAGCTCGGGAACAACCCGAAGTAAATAGGCAGCTGACTCGGAGTGACACTCGGGGTTGACTCGGGTAACAGCATTTCCAGTTTTGAAAACTTTAACAATTTAAGCCACTAAATTTCTAAATCTATTTTTTTTAAATGAAGATTGTTGTTTAATTGGAATGTGTAGATAAAGGTTTTGAAAGTAAAATATTTCAAATTAACTAAGTTTAAGATGTTTTAAACTTATATTTTGAAAAGAGTTTATTTTAAATGAAAACTTAATTAAGTAATTAAGGAATTAACCAAACGTGTTTTAATTTGTTAACTTAAAGGTTAAGTTAATTTATACTGTTAATGATAATAATTAGAGAATAATTTATGGGTAATTAAAGATTAATTGACTTGTAATTAAAATGATTAATCTAAGATTAATTACTTAGGAGAAGTAATGAAAGAAATTTAAATAGTTAATGAAGATCATTAAGTTGAGATTATAAAATAATTAATTAATGTGATTAATTGTAACAATCAATTAGATTAAATTAATTAATGATAATCATTTATGAAATTGTGTAAGTTTAATTACTTAATGAAGTAATTAAAGAATTAATTTATTTAGTGTAATTAATTGAGTTAATTGGATTAGTTCAAGTTAACTAGTTAAGTTAATAAATCTAGAATAATCACTTGATAAGTTAGGAAAATATAATCACTTAGAGAAGTAATTATTAGATAATTAACGGATGTGATTAATTGAATGATAATCAGTAATTTGGGTATAAATATTTGTTATTAACCAATGGGTTAATTAAATTTATTAATTAAAGGATTAATTAATAATTGTGATTTGTTAAGATAAATTAAGAAATTAAGGTTAAATTGATTCATTTATTAAGATTGATTAGTTAGTAATTGAGGATTAACTAATGAATTTGAAAGGAGAATGTATTTCAAATAATTTGTAATTAACTTATGATAATTTACCCAGATTAATATTTTGTTCATAAGTAATACATCTGATTTAAATTAATCAGTTGATTAATAAGTTTATTTATGAATGTTTGGACCTGACTGAATGATTGAATTGTTGATATTCCCTAATCTGTGATGTTGTGTGATATATTCTGATTTGTGTGTGATCTGTACTATAGTTTATTTATCTGTAATTTATATATCTGTGATCTATGAATAAAAGATAAGCGTTATAGTTATACCGCTTATCAACTATATTTCTGTATTTTGATCTGTGATGATTTACTGATGTTGCACTACTGTGTGAAACCCCTGGACTACACCATACATACACAAATATGGATTTCACGAGGAAATCGGTTAAGTCACAGATGATATAAATTTAATGTTTTTGAAATTGAAATTTTAATTTCGATTGATTTTGGAAATGGTTTTGGGTTAAATGATAAAAGCTTTCATATAAGAAATGAAATTCCAATTTGTTAAAGGAATTTCAAGTTTGAATTGAAAAATGGTTTTCGAAATTATGAGTGAATTCTTTTTAAAGCTATGAATTAAATCTTTGTTTAATGATTGGACGAGATAATCCAATTGAAATGGAAAATTGATTTGGAAAATCTATGAATAGATCTTTGTGAAACTGGGTGAACTGTGTGAGAAGAATCTTTTTGTAAAAAGATTAAAATGGTAATGTGTTTAAACCATTTGAAGAAAAGTTTTGGGTAATAAGTTGTGACTTAACTGAAATCCCAATATCCATATGTTTTAAAATATTGTGCTGACTATTCGGTTTAGCCGAGAGGGGAACTTTGTGTCATATAACCCATTCCGAATAAGTTATACGTCGTATATGGATAGCAATTGAAGACCGGTGTTGAAGACCGGGTATTTGTGAAAACGATAGGATAACCTATCGATTGTCTCTGCACCGAGTGGCCCCGGTATAGAGATTCCCTAAGTGATGGGAAGTTCGATCGAGATTGTGAATACCCGGATTGCAAGGGCTTCTTTAGAAGTGCCTTCGGTTCTGTTCGAACCCGGAACAGACTTGTATGGTTGTATGTCTGACACTACACTTTGAGATATAAAGCTGATTTCTTTCAAATACATTTCTGTTTGGTGGCGGAGAATTTATTCTCTTAGCTTAACACCCTTCTCTGAGACGTACGAGCTCAGAGGTTATGTAGTTGAAGGTTATCAGTGATATACTCCCAATTTGGTAGTGTGGCAGGCTGAGTGTTGCTGTGTGTTGATGGTCATTTGCTGATCATTTGTTGATCAAAGCATGGCTTTGTGAAAAAGCGTAGCTTTGTGGACGAGACCTCATCGAACCTCACAAAACGGAAGTGGTCAAAACAGGAAAGATGCGGCAAGGTTTTGAGGGTCGCTCCCTTTAGGGTATGTCATTTCCTTCTGGAAAAGGGTGATATTATGGTATTGAGCCTAGATATTTACATATGTGGTTGCTCCAATCTCATTTACTGTGTGATTGTTGCTTTGTGATCGATGCCTCGGATAAAGGTCCCAAAGGACCGGGGGGTGGCATATTCATGTAGTATTTACCTAGTGTAAGAGGTAACCCGGCCTTGTATTGGCAGAGAGCTAGTTAGTTCTCGGGACGTCCCTCCAGAGGCGTACCCATTGACAGTAGGAAGTTCCTTAGCCTGACCATTTGTTGGAAAATCCAAAGAAACAATACGAGCCTTGTACGGTTTTAGTTGTATAACCTGCTATGGAATGTAGCGGTAACCTACTATTGAACATAGTAGCTATAGTAGGCATACAATAATGGTTGTATGTTGGCTAAGATTAATATTGTATTATCGAAAGGTTTTCCTACACTATGCACTAGTAATAATATCAAAAGAGTTTTGTTTGCGTAGTAAGCATGTTTGACTATCATAAGAAGAAATCTCCTCCAATTCTGCGTTTGCATTGTGTGTGTGGCGGGAGGTCTTATGGTAGTTTCATTTTCCAAAAGCATTGCGGATTTCAATGTTTAAAATTCTTTTGTTTGTTGTTTAAAGATAAACTGTTTTTGTTTCTCACACCAGTCCCATGACTGACTAGGAGTTTATTGTTCCCTTCCTAAACTCTAGGTGCCCATAATTTTCCACACGGGCAGTCTAGAGTTGGGGTTTTCAGATAGTCAGTTTAGTAGATTATCTGGAGCTAATTCAGTTTTGGAGTTCACGCATGATTTACGTTGCTTATCTTGGTGCAACGTGATAGTGGTTTGAGCTGATGTTGGAGTTATTGGTCTCATTCTCTTTGTCGGATCATTTGGAGTTATCACTTCTGTTATTTCCACTGTATCATTATTTATCTCTGATATTGTTGTATCATATTGATATCATTGTTGTATATCATTTTGAATATTGTATTCATTGGAGTTGTATATGATATCATTCATTTCTTTCTTCCGTTGTGTTGTTATACTTAATGTTGTTATAAGCTCCGGGGAGCCAGATTCGGCTTTTGAATCTACGGCATTCGAGTACAAGTGAAGTACGGGTGCCTATTTTCGAAGGCCGAGTTCAGGAACCTTACAATTTGGTATCAGAGCTGAAGGTTGAACTTTAGCTATGGAGTATAACACATTAAGTAGCTCATTAGAGATAGGGTGAAGTTTACCCTAGAATGAGTATCTCTAAGATATTTGTTCGTATGCCTCAGTAAATTCTCTTACTAATTACTGATAGTAAGTATGAGTGCAAGAAGAGGATGAGATAGGGGATAGGGGAGTACGACTATAAATGGTCAATACCCTGTCACAACAAGGAAACAATCTTTTCTCTATCAATCTCTTTTGTTCGTCATCTTTTCTCAATTCTTTGATAGTTCCTGGTAGATCCAGAAAGGAGATTTGATATATTTGTATGGGACATAAACTCCAAATGGGTCAGAATTTTTTGTTTGGATGAATTGGTTGCTTTGGTTGCTATGGTTGATAGGTATGCTTTAGTTTCTAAACTAAAAGTTTTGGAATTGTATCCATATATCTAACTATTCTTTGGGTCCGGATATGTTCTACGAATGGTTAGTTATCCCTTCGAACTAACCAATTCCACTGCATATTTCGTAGATCTGGATAACCGAGTATCGTGTGAAGAATTTAAAAGTTTCGTTCTTATATCTATAATTGATATTCTGATTTGGTAAGCCAAATGCAGAATAGATATTCAGTTTGATTGGATGAAATATTCTTCATCTATCTTTGTGTCTCTCTGGCAAATTTCGGGGACGAAATTTTTTTAAGGGGGGAAGTCTGTAACGATCCCGGATTTTGATTAATTTTAAATTGATAATTAATTTAATTTTTGAATAAAAATTTGTGAAATGGTTTGGCAATTGATATAAAATATCAGTTAAATTATGAATTTTTTGAGAATTAATTTGGATATTTGAAAATAAATAATAAATAAGTAAATAAAATGTTAGATAGTTAAACTTTAAAATGAAAAGAAGAGAAGGAAATACACATTCAAATATAAGACAAAAGAAAACAAATATATATTCAAGTATTCAAAACAGCAAATATAAAAATAAAGACAACAAAAGTGTTTAAAGATAAGTTTAAACAAATATACATTCAAGTGTAAACAAACAATATATAGTGAAGCTTGCAAAGGAAGGCACCTAAAATATTCGTACATTGTACAATCGAAATGAAAGAAAAAAAAACAAGATAAGTTGTACCAGCTAATTAATGCAGCCCCAAACTAGTATATCTAAGCCAACAAAAGGAAAAAAATCTGCTGCAACTTGTACCACCAAGCATAACCAAAATCATATCTTCAGCCACCAAGAAGAGAAATATCTCTGATTTTTGTACAAACAAAAGAATACCACCCTGTACAAAACATATCCCTATATACTCATCAGCCTTTCTCATTTCAGTTTCGATCATTCTAAACTGTGAAAAGAAGAAAAAGAAAAAAAAAACTAAAGTATATCATCTCCAACTTAAAACATTAAACAAACTGATTCAAGCCAGAGAATCAAAGAAGGAAGCTTCAGCTTGCATTTTCTTAAAACCTGTTTCAACTTGAAGCTCTGTTCTTTCTTCAAAACACTGTGAGTAAACATTTCTAAGCTCTGATGTCCGATGTGTTGTTTGAATATAGGATTTTAACAAGTTGAACCTTTGTTGGTATGCACAAAATCTATGAATGTGTGCATATCTTTGCATGTGCTTGCCAGTTCAATTTGAATCACCTCTGTTCCAGGTTACAGAGATTTATAATCTTGTACAAAATCCAACTCCCTTATCTTTGATCCTTGGTTGATCTCAGAATTTAAACAAAAGTTGTTTGTTTTGACATATTTTAAGTTGTAAAACTGAATTCAAGCAAGATGAATTAAAGCTTCTCTGGAAATTTTTTTGAAAATACAGTCACAATTCAAGCATGTCGAAATTCAAATATTATAAATCCTAGTTTCAAGAATACTATCTGAATTGGTATCACAAATAATGATTTTTGGAAGTTAAATCAAAAATTTTAAGCAAGCATTCATTGAGTGATGCAAAGATGAACGAATTCGAGTTTTTTTGAAACTTCTAGTTATCAGCAACACAGTTCATCTCGCGATCTTGGGTGAAGCTTGCTGGGGGGTAGGGTAGCTTGAGAAAAATGCTCAGGAATTTTTCTAATCATCGTGAAGTTGAAACGAGATCAAATTAGGGTTTTAGCCCATGTTTCTGTATTGATCAGAAATTGACCAAATTCGTCGTCTAGGCTGCATCGGACTGGACAAGACCGTTTGGTGGAGGGGTGTGGTCCACATGGGAAGCTCGTGACGGAGGCACATTGTCTCTGGTGGTCTTTGGCGTCGGAGCAAGGTGGATTGCTGGGTCGAGCTTCGACCCAGTTTTGAGTTAGTTGACTCTTTTGCGAGTTTGCTGACATTATGGGTTTCTGGGTGGCGTGGATGTTAAGTGGGATTGTCGTCGACTCGATGGAGGCTGGAGCTCCTACCGGAGGTGGCGATTCAGGTTGTGCATGTGCACAGCGGGATTTATGGTGTCATTGGTGGGTGAAATGAAGGAGCATGTTGACTCGAAGCCAGCATGAGGAGAAACGTTTGAAAGCTCGAGTATTTACTCGTGTTTAAGATGTTGACGTGCCGGGTATTAAAAACTTAAACGAAATTCTAAGTTTTAAAATGAAAATTGGGGTTAGCTCGGGAACGACCCAAAGTAAATAGGCAGCTGACTCGGAGTGACACTCGGGGTTGACTCGGGTAACAACATTTCCAGTTTTGAAAACTTTAACAATTTAAGCCATTAAATTTCTAAATCTATTTTTTTAAATGAAGATTGTTGTTTAATTGGAATGTGTAGATAAAGGTTTTTAAAGTAAAATATTTCAAATTAACTAAGTTTAAGATGTTTTAAACTTATATTTTGAAAAGAGTTTATTTTAAATGAAAACTTAATTAAGTAATTAAGGAATTAATCAAACGTGTTTTAATTTGTTAACTTAAAGGTTAAGTTAATTTATATTATTAATGATAATTTAATAATTAGAGATTAATTTATGGGTAATTAAAGATTAATTAACTTGTAATTAAAATGATTAATCTAAGATTAATTACTTAGGAGAAGTAATTAAAGAAATTTAAATAGTTAATGAAGATCATTAACTTGAGATTATTAAATAATTAATTAATGTGATTAATTGTAACAATCAATTGGATTAAATTAATTAATGATAATCATTTATGAAATTGTGTAAGTGTAATTACTTAATGGAAGTAATTAAGGAATTAATTTATTCAGTGTAATTAATTGAGTTAATTGGATTAGTTCAAGTTAACTAGTTAAGTTAATAAATCTAGAATAATCACTTGATAATTTGGGAAAATATAATCACTTAGAGAAGTAATTAATAGATAATTACCGAATGTGATTAAGTGAATGATAATCAGTAATTTGGGTATCAATATTTGTTATTAACCAATGGGTTAATTAAATTTATTAATTAAAGGATTAATTAATAATTTTGATTTGTTTAGATAAATTAAGAAATTAAAGGTTAAATTGAATCATTTATTAAGATTGATTAGTTAATAATTGAAGATTAACTAATGAATTTGAAAGGAGAATGTATTTCAAATAATTTGTAATTAACTTATGATAATTTACCCAAATTAATAATTTGTTCATAAGTAATACATCTGATTTAAATTAATCAGTTGATTAATAAGTTTATTTATAAATGTTTGGACCTGACTGAATGATTGAATTGTTGATATTCCCTGATCTGTGATGCTGTGTGATATATTCTGATTTGTGTGTGATCTGTACTGTAGTTTATTTATCTGTAATTTATATATCTGTGATCTGTGAATAAAAGATAAGCGTTATAGTTATACCACTTATCAACTATATTTCTGTATTTTGATCTGTGATGATTTATTGATGTTGCACTACTGTGTGAAACCCCTGGACTACACCATACACACACAAATATGGATTTCACGAGGAAATCGGTTAAGTCACAGATGATTTAAATATAATGTTTTTGAAATTGAAATTTTAATTTCAATTGATTTTGGAAATGGTTTTGGGTTAAATGATAAAAGCTTTCATATAAGAAATGAAATTCCAATTTAAGTTAAAGGAATTTCAAGTTTGAATTAAAAAATGGTTTTCCAAATTATGAGTGAATTCTTTTTGAAAGCTATGAATTAAATCTTTGTTTAAAGATTAGACGAGTTAATCCAATTGAAATGGAAAATTGATTTGGAAAATCTATGAATGGATCTTTGTGAAACTGGGTGAACTGTGTGAGATGAATCTTTTTGTAAAAAGATTAAAATGGTAATGTGTTTAAACCATTTGAAGAAAAGTTTTGGGTAATAAGTTGTGACTTAACTGAAATCCCAATATCCATATGTTTTAAAATATTGCGCTCACTATTCGGTTTAGCCGGGAGAGGACCTTTGTGTCATATAACCCATTCCGAATAAGTGATACGTCGTATATGGATAGCAATTGAAGACCGGTGTTGAACGCCAGGTATTTGTGAAAACGATAGGATAACCTATCGATTGTCTCTGCATCGAGTGGCCCCGGTATAGAGATTCCCTAAGTGATGGGAAGTTTGATCGGGATTGTGAATACCCGGATTGCAAGGGCTTCTTTAGAAGTGCCTTCGGTTCTGTTCGAACCCGGAACAGACTTGTATGGTTGTATGTCTGACACTACACTTTGAGATATAAAGCTGATTTCTTTCAAATACATTTCTGTTTGGTGGCGGAGAATTTATTCTCTTAGCTTAACACCCTTCTCTGAGACGTACGAGCTCAAGGGTTATGTAGTTGAAGGTTATCAGTGATATACTCCCAATTTGGTAGTGTGGCATGCTGAGTGTTGCTGTGTGTTGATGGTCATTTGCTGATCATTTGTTGATCAAAGCATGGCTTTGTGAAAAAGCGTAGCGTTGTGGACGAGACCTCATCAAACCTCACAAACCGGAAATGGTCGAAACAGGAAAGATGCGGCAAGGTTATGAGGGTCACTCCCTTTAGGGTATGTCATTTCCTTCTGGAAAAGGGTGATATTATGGTATGGAGCACAGATATTTACCTATGTGGTTGCTCCAATCTCATTTACTGTGTGATTGTTGCTTTGTGATCGAGGCCTCGGATAAAGGTCCTAAAGGACCGGGGGGTGGCATATTCGTGTAGTAGTTACCTAGTGTAAGAGGTAACCCGGCCTTGTGTTGGCAGAGAGCTAGTTAGTTCTCAGGACGTCCCTCCAGAGGCGTACCCATTGACAGTAGGAAGTTCCTTAGCCTGACCATTTGTTGGAAAATCCAAAGAAACAATACGAGCCTTGTACGGTTTTAGTTGTATAACCTGCTATGGAATGTGGCGGTAACCTGCTATTGAACATAGTAGCTATAGTAGGCATACAATAATGGTTGTATGTTGGCTAAGATTAATATTGTATTTTCGAAAGGTTTTCCTACACTATGCACTAGTAATAATATCAAAAGAGTTTTGTTTGCGTAGTAAGCATGTTTGACTATCATAAGAAGAAATCTCCTCCAATTCTGCGTTTGCATTGTGTGTGTGGCGGGAGGTCTTATGGTAGTTTCATTTTCCAAAAGCATTGTGGATTTCAATGTTTAAAATTCTTTTGTTTGTTGTTTAAAGATAAACTGTTTTTGTTGCTCACACCAGTCCCATGACTGACTTGGAGTTTATTGTTCCCTTCCTAAACTCTGGGTGCCCATAATTTTCCACACGGGCAGTCTAGAGTTGGGGTTTTCAAATAGTCAGTTTAGTAGATTATCTGGAGCTAATTCAGTTTTGGAGTTCACGCATGACTGATGTTGCTTATCTTGGTGCAACATGATGGTGGTTCGAGCTGATGTTGGAGTTATTGGTCTCATTCTCTTTGTCGGATCATTTGGAGTTATCACTTCTGTTATTTCCGCTATATCATTATTTATCTCTGATATTGTTGTATCATACTGATATCATTGTTGTATATTATTCTGAATATTGTATTCATTGGAGTTGTATATGATATCATTCATTTCTTTCTTCCGCTATGTTGTTATACTTAATGTTGTTATAAGCTCCGTGGAGCCAGATTCGGCGTTTGAATCTACGGCATTCGAGTACAAGTGAAGTACGGGTGCCGATTTTCGAAGGCCGAGTTCAGGAACCTTACAGTTAAACTATTTACTATGTAGTAATATTTCGCTAATATAATAATGTCCATAGTAAAATAAACTTACTTTTAAATAGCATTAAGGCTTTACATTTTCCACCTTAACACATAATAGTCCCAGTAGTCCATCCATTATCATGGTCCCTCCTGATCTGGAAGCCACCAGAGGATACTCCACAGGCTACGGCACAAAACCAAAATCGTACAAGGCTCGCTAGGGTAGGTGACATGGCACAACTAGGCAATGCCAGGGTAGATATACCAATCGCTATCTGGACTGGTGGTAACGCATAGCCGCAGCTACCGCCCACCTCGAGCCACACTCCCAAAATCAAAGGTGCGCACCATATCGATCACAAGGTAATAGAATGGCATACGAAGAAGTGTGTCCGATCAGAGGGGCTACCTCATTGGCCCGAGAATCGCTCCTGTTTTAGCCACCTTATGCCAACTCACGAGAGTCGGGTCCACGTATATACCTGAGTTTTTCAGCTTATTGAAGATCTATTCTGGAGGATGAAGACGAAGATTTGGTATACTATTACTATTATTATCCTTGCATCATGCTGTCTGCTGCATTATTTTATTTGTTCTGTTGTATATGTATAACTCTGATAAATGATGTGTAAATGATAATCAAAAGTATATTAAACAGCTTCATGAACTGTTTATTTGATTATTATATTTTATCTTTCTGCTGCGAGATTCTGTGGTTGTTTCTTTTTCCTTTTCTCTTCTTTTCTTATTTACCCCATTAACAATCCTCCCTTTTGAATGGTTTGAGTTGACATGTGTGTCTGATTGTCGATTTAAACTGTACAAAAAGCTGGGTCGTCACAGTTGGTATCAGAGCTTTGGTTTAGCAATAACCTTAGCTTTGAGGGGTCTGACTCTTTATAAATAGGGTAGTAATACCCTATGATGAGTCGCTGAGTGTATATGTATGAGAGAGCGTATTTGTTAGTGATATAAAATTGTTTTATACTATGTTGGTTGATTTGTTGAGTGGCTTATGGATTCTGGTCTATACGAGTAATTAACGTCATTGATAGGGATCTCTAAACACTTGAACAGAACACTTCGACATAGTATTATTTTGAAATGGGTAAATGAAATAATTTTGCCCTAATTATATTTTGTATATAAAGTAATAATTTTCAAAAACTATTATGATTCGTCCAGTTTGTTTGGTTGTTAGGAATGATAATATTGATTGTTATCATTAATTGGATGTTGTATTTTAATAAATAAGGGTAATTACAAAATATATAATGATAAAACAACTTATGGAATGTTTTAAGAAAGTAAATTTTTGTGAGAATAATTTATAAATGTGACTTATAAATCAAGATAGATTTAAATTGAGAAATATTGAATTTAAGACCCGGGGATTTTGAAATGGTTTTCAAAGATTTGAAGAGAAATGTATAGTGATATGAGCTGAAAAATATTTATGGGAAATATTTCGAAATGATTTTTTTAGAAGGAATGAATTCAGTACTCCCCTCTTCTGTCGCTGGAAAATAATTTCGGTGATGACTGCGCAGCATCATCGACGTTCATTTTCGAGTCTCAAAGTGGGGGAGACTTTTGCGAAGCTTTGCTTTGCTTCGAAATTGTTTTGATAAATGGATTTTGGTTTAAACTCAAAAGGTATGATTTGATATATAAAAGATATAAGTGTATATATATTTATTTCAAATGATTTGAAATGAACCGGGCATTTAAATTTTTAGGTTTTGTTAATTAATAATTTTCAAATTATTTGAAAGAAATGAAATATTGGATAACCAAAACTCATATAAAATAAGGAATTGAGAAATCTAAACTAAAATCTTTTGGGAAAACGTTAGAGTTGAAGTGTAACTCTTAAAAATTGAAAGGTAAAGAAAATTTAAACAAGTTATATTTGTGAACATTATAATTAAGTAAAATGAATCCTAAGAATGTGTATAATATCAAATTGCATTCTAATAACATATAATAAAACTTACCAAAAGTAAAAAGTTAAAATGATGATTTAGATATGTAATGGGATATTATACAAGTAAACAAAAACCTAAAAGTAATTGAAATATACAAGTAAGCAAAACTTAAAAGTAATTAAAATGAATATAAATGGAAATTAGGTTGTGATAAAAATGTTATATGCTTAAATATAATATGAAATGATGAATGGCTAAATGGAATAAGTAAGTAGAACTTAAGAAAGCAGACAAATGAATCAAATAATATCTTTGTAAATTTGCTATATAATTAAATATACATTTGCAAAGAAATTATGAAATTGAATTTATGACTTTTGAGATGATTATAAACTTAGATAAAGTCCAACTTCTTATATATGCCTTTTGTAGAATGATTATAACTAAAATGATGATTAATAAAATGTTCCACAAATGAATTTGCTATTAACTGAAAATTTTGAAAATAAAGTAAATGTTAACAAATGAATTTGGTATAGCTAAGAATCAATTGAAGAATGAAATTGAATTTAATTAAATTACATGGAATGTTTAAAATGAACTTAACTAAGCAAATTGTATGAAATGATGCATAAGAAATGATAGTATAAAAGAATATGCTATGTAAAGAAATGGATATACTAAGTAAATAAGGGGTATGAATAATGCATTATGAATAATAAATTGTAAATGAAACGAAGGTAAGTAAAATAATTTAGTAAAAATGAATTGGAAAAAAATCTATTTAAAGTTAGTATGTAAGTGTATGTATATCATTTTATTCGCATAACAATTTGATCCGAATTCGAGCACAGAATTTCGAGATAACTTATATCGATCTAAGTTATGATTTTTCACTCGATTCTCGACGGCGAACCCTGAATATGGATTTTTGATTTGATTCTGGAATTCTCTATCATAGTATATGGCTATGCAAGGAGAATAACAGTTCCGATCAAGGAACCAAATCTGAGTCCGCATTAGAGATTCGTGTGAACGATACTAGTTTGGAAGTGAAATTGTGTAATCGAATGAGTGATCAGATTTGATATTGCATACGGATGATATATGTACTTCGTACAGGTTTAAGAAAAGCTATTATTGAAAAATGGAAATGCAAATTATAAAATGATTTTAAATTATATAATTGGATATCATTGACAAATAAGATGTAGATATTTAAATCAAGAAATTTGGATGGCCCGACAAATAGGTACGTGTTTATTTTGTCATTGGATTTGGTGATTTTGATTGAAGCCACTTGGATTTTGGTTTTGTTTTATTGGTTTGGGGCCCATAGGGGCATTTTGTAGCTGTACCGATCGAGCCGCGCAAAGGAGACTCTGCCGAATTTTTTTCGTAAATCTGGGTGTTAGAAAATTTTCAAGTTTTAAAATTTTATAATTAATTGGATATCTAATTTGTAAATTTCGTAAGCTTATCGGAGTAGCGTAGTGGAAGTGTAGTAACGAATTTATAAATGAAATTTCTTTTTTTTATAAATTGATAATTTTGAATAAAATATATCAACTGTTGAATTCTTTACTTAGTTTCTTTTCCCTTCTTTTTCCTTTTCGAGGACGAAAAGTTTTGAGTGGGGGAGAGTGTAACGACCCGTAAATTTTCGATAATTAAAATAGTTAATTTAATAAGATTTCATGGTTTAATGTTGGAAGAATTAAAAATTTCTAATTTATTTATGATAATAATAACTAGACTGAATTGCAACAATATTTATCTAAGTTAATTATTAATGAATTGAATGAAATTCCAATCAATTGAAATGACTTAAATATTATAACTTGGTTATAAAGGGAATATAAGAAAACAAATGTAAATATTGGGTTAACTAATGAAATAATATATAGTCATTCGGTAATGGAATCAAATTGGTATTGTATAGGTAAATTGTGACACTTGTTGTAAATAATAAACTTATAAGTGTGATTAAAAGTAAATGGCGATAATTATTATAAGTTACTTGTTTATTCAAACGGTCGAATTGAATTTGGAAACCAATTGCAATTGAAATGAAATTTTATATATTAACTAGGTTTATAATCAATAATTGGAGTCGAATAATAAATGTTGGATGCTCTGGATGTGAATAAAGTAATTGACTGATAACAAAAATTGATTTAAAATCTAATATTGAAATTTGTTGAATATTAAACAATTAAATTGTTTAAATTTAATATTGAAAGTTTATTGAATAATTGAATAACGGGAATTGAATAACTGTATAATGAAAATAGTCGTTCTATAATTTGAATTTGTTTTAAACGCTAAGTCTTATAAGTTCATTTTCTAATAGGCAAAATATAGTGAATTATTGAACAATCAAAATCGTTTAAATTTAAATTTGCAAATATTTGAAAAATTGAATTCTGAATATAATATGATTGAAAATGAAACCGGAAGCTGATGTAAAGTTTATAAAAAACAACAATGAAATTTGTTAACGTATAAAATTGGATTTTTAAGTGAATAACTAGAAATTGACAATTTTATATTATAATCGAGACGTTAAAAATAGCCTTTCGGGGCACGATCTCAGAATTCGACGAAACCAGTTCCATTTGATCCGTAATAATGTATTATTATCGGATTTCAAATTTCGTAATGTTTGGAGTTATCGTTTGGTCGTACGGGTTAGAAACGCTTTGAACTAAAAATCGAAAATTTAATATTTTAATTCGTTCAAAAAGCTATCTTCTCCATACGATCGAATTAGGCCCCGAAACCTATTCCATTGTGTTCGGAATGTGGGTAAAACATTACGAATGCTTGTCGGCACATCTAGTTTCGAGTTCGTTCGGAAAAGTTGAATATATTAATAAAAAATGTTGTATACGTATATATATGCACCGTATACCGAAACCCTAGCCTCAAACAGAACGTGGTCGCCAGAGTTAATTTTAATGGCCGAAATGTTCTATACTTCTCCCTCTATTTTCTCGAAATCCACGCTCCGATGTAGGAAACTTTCAACTGGAAAGTTGTAGAGCTCGTTGAGCTCGTTATATCCAACGGTGGATCTTTCTTGTCATCGTCGTTTAGTGGCGAAATTGGGCCAGGTTTACCCTCCATTTGTGCACGTTTCTCGAGATCTACGTGCAGCCGAGCTTCGACTGGCTTCAGGCGTGGGTGGAGGGGGCTGTGATGCGTCGTTTGGTGGTTGTTGATCAACTTCTCGAGCAACGTGGGTGGAGCAGCCATCATGGGAAGTCGCGTGTGTTTGGGTTCTGTTGGTTGATGTTGCGTTCGAAGAGAATAGGGAAGAAGCATAGGATTGCGGTAGAAATTTTTCTAGTTCAGATCTAACGGCATGATTTGATTTGGTATATAAAAAAAATTGTTTTAAATTATATTAATATATATTCAATCTTTGAAAACTTGTATCTCTCTCATACTTTATCAGAATTGGACGAAACTTTTTGCGTTGGAATCGTGGTGACGAGCTCTACATCATGGAATTAATTTGGGGACGTTTGGAGCTAACTAAAATTTCAGGTTAAATCGAACGTCGTTCGATTTGATTTGAAATTTAAAACTCAAGGTGAGTGTTTTATAACGCTCACAACGTACTAGAATATCTTGATGCTAGTTAAATCTGATATTATGAAGTGATATGATTTTTATGAGTCGTTGTTGATAGAATTTAACTATCATCTAGATGGTCATTGAATTTAATATTAGAAATTAAAATTGACAGTTTAACTGAAATTGGAATTTAATCGCAATTAAATTACCGAACATTAATAACTATGAAATTTCCGTGAATTAATATTGTCGGTTTGGATGATTGGTTGCGATTGATGCTATTGGTTGATATTTGAATGTCTGGATGTTTATTTGTTTGTATATATTATGTCCTCGCCCTATGTATTATTTACAGTTGTAAATTGAATTATTTTGAATAAATTGAGAAATAAGTTGAAATGATATATACCTATGACACTATGATTTGGATTGAATTGATATATATCTATCCCTGGAATTAGTTGAAATAACTAATCACTTGGCCATAGGATAGAAAATTATATACGGACACCGGATTGGTTAAATTAAATGATTTAAAATTTCTGTTATTGAAATTTATTTGAATGATTTTGAATTAAAGGAAATGAAAACCAAATTTATAAAAATAGAATTTCTTTTCGAAATTGAGCTCAGAATGTTGAAATTTGAGATGTGGTAAATGAACTGTTTAAATAATTGTGTTGGGATTTTAAGTTATAATCGAATTATGATTTAAATATCTGAAATTGATTTGATTAAAAGGACGAGACTTTTATTCAAACTTTGAACTTTACCAAAGTAAAAGTATTTGGAAATTTGGATTTCAAATTGGATATTGAAGGTTAACTTGATTTCAGTGTTTTGAGTCGATATTTGAAGATTGAGCCAGAAACCGATATGAATTGAAATTGAATTAGTTGGATTTGAAAATGGTTTGACTTGAAGCTATTTCATTTTGGTTTCCTAAGTTATTCTGCTATATAAACCATTTTAAATACTGAATATATTTTATGTTAAACTATTTTAACCTATATTAACTATATTAAATTATTTCAACCTATCTTAAATCATGTTAACTTACTTTAATCTATTTTAAATCTACTTAACCCAATTTAATTTATTTTAAACTAATTTACCAATTTTTAATTTATTTTAATTATATTTAATATATTTTAAAGCTATTTAACCTATTTAATTATATTGAATATATTTTAAATCTATTTAACTATATTAAATCAATTTAAAACTATTTTGAAATCTATCTTTAATATTTTAGAGTATTTTAACTATTTTTAATTATTTAAGCTATTTTCCAAAAATTCAAACTGGTCAATAAGGTGAAATGTTAATATTTAAATTGTGGATTTAAATAATAATTTGGTTAAATTGAAGTTATAACCTAAATTGAGATTCGAAACGATTTTGAAATTGAAATGAGATATTGGGGTGAAATGATTTTTGAACTGGAATAGTATATTTTGAGTACATATGATGATTTTGGAATGGATTTGATTTTTGAAGCGAATATGATATTTTGATATCAATTGTGAATTGATTCTTGAAATTATAAAAGAGCCATCCGGTGTGTAATAAGCGTTTGGTTGTTAAAGAGACCGGGATCAGATATGGGCATACTCTCTGTCGATACCGAAAACCACTTTAACAACTGTGTACGTGGTGGAGATTCCAGAAATGAAGTAGGATGGTTTGGCGACGATTCTATATGGTATGACGTGACCCTGACTCTCGTGAGTCAGCTTAGATGTGACTAAAATCAGGAGCTATACCGGGCCAAGTGAGGTCATTCCTCCGATCGGGCACATTTCTTCGATACCATTATATTGCTTTTGTGATTGATTTGGTGGCCACCCCTTGATTGTTAGGAGTGTGTCCGAGGTGGGCGGTAGTAGCTGCTATGCGTCACCACCAGTCCGGGATTGCAATTGGTATATCTAACCTGGCATCTCCTCGTGTGCCGTGTTCACATGCCCTAGAGCGCCTTCTACGAGTTTGTTTTGTACCATACCTATGGAGTGCCCTCTGAGTGCCCTCCAGTTTACGGAGGAATTACGGTACTATATAGACTATAGGAATATATAAAAATGTGTTAAGGGGGATATGGGTAACGCCTTAACGCTATTTTAATAGTTTACTTTACTATAGACATATTATAATAGCGTATTGTACTACATAGTAGATAGTTTAACGGATCCTTAAGAGATGGAAAATCCTGTAACATCTCTTGAGTTATTGCACGCACGTCGACACTGGATAGGAGATGTCAAACCCCGTAAACATCTCTGACGCCATTACACCCATATTTATTTACGATTGATTTAACTTACATAAGGATGTTTTAGTCCTGACTCGAGTGTTTTGTCTTTTCATTACGCTCGGGTCAGTCCTGAGTTTTTCAGCTTATTGAAGATCTATTCTGGAGGACGAAGACGAAGAATTGGTATACTATTACTATTATTATCCTTGCATCATGCTGTCTGCTGCATTATTTTATTTGTTCTATTGTATATGTATAACTCTGATAAATGATGTGTAAATGATAATCAAAAGTATATTAAACAGCTTCATGAACTGTTTATTTGATTATTATATTTTATCTTTCCGCTGCGAGATTCTGTGGTTGTTTCTTTTTCCTTTTCTCTTCTTTTCTTATTTACCCCATTAACAATCCTCTCTTTTGAATGGTTTGAGTTGACATGTGTGTTTGATTGTCGATTTAAACTGTACAAAAAGGTGGGTCGTCACAGCTAAGGAGTTGGGAGTAAATGCTAAGAAACGGAAAAAGGCAAGTATTATGGAGTTTTGAATGGTAAGAAAAGGAAAAGAATCTTGTATATATTTTATTCTTAAATGCAAATGAAACAAAATGAGATGTTTTGTACGTGAATTATGAAGTGGAGTGGACGGCAAGACAAATTTTGAATGGCTAAGAGAGGGGTGAATGCTAGAAAAATAATAAAGAGGCTAGGCAAATAAAAAGGCAGCAATTTGAACAATGTAACGTGTGTCCCCTTGATTTTCTCCAGCTATTTATAAAAATATAAAAACAAATAAATTCAGTAAATATAATAAAAGTCTAGACAAATAAATAGAGAAATAAACAAAGAGATGTATATAGGAAAATATATACAGAAATTTATTGCATGTAAAACGCTGTAATTTATCCAATTTTAATGGTATAAATCAGAATTTAACGAAACAAAAAGCAGAACGGATATCAGCATTATATTCTGCTCCAAAGAAAAAGATTAAAAATTCAAATTTAAAATTTTAAACTAAAATTCAAAATTTGACCAAAGCTGACCAAAATATAAAATTTTCAGAAAATGTTTATTTTGTTATATTTGGAAAATAAATTACAACAAATTCCAAACTTACTTTGGAAAATTCTAAAAATTCACTTTTAAATGATTTTAAAAATCAAAGTTTTCAAATAAAAATATTTACAAAATTATGGGTTGTTACATATATCAATGTATGTATAGGGTTTAGTGGGTTCACATATCAGTATACATTTATTTTGATTCCAAATATTATTTATATATATACAGAAAATATATATATGTTTTATTGTATGTGTTAAAACTATTGATTTATGTATTGGATTTAAAATGTAAGTTATATATCTACTTCGATTTTAAAATATATGTGTTTTAAGGATACAATATTGATTTTTATAAAATGACAATTATTTCTGTATATATATCAAACTGATTCTGATTCAGTTTATCAATTCTTGATTATCAGCCTTGTTTGTCCAATTCGTGCCAATTTAGCTTTGTTTTGGGATTTGTACTTGGATTCGTAACTCATCTTATTCTCGTACATCTCTAGCCTCGAAAGGTGAGCAATCACTCATGATTAACGTTCTTTTATTTATTAAATTTGATTTAAATTGAAACGACAATTGAAATATGCTGCTGTTAGTTATTTACATTATTACATATATGCTATTATCTATATCTGTTCACCTGTGACATCTGACACTATTATCTGTTATTTATCACCGATAATATATGCTTGTTACTGATTGTTATATTATTGTCATATCTATTATCACTCGGCAAGTTCCCTGTTAGCATAGAATTCACTATGGGTTGAAATGATACATACCCGAACGATCTGTAGAATAGGAGAAAATCGTTATGGGTTGAAATGATAAACCCAAGCGATTTTCATTGAATTGAATTTGGGATTGCGGGTTGAAAAGATATATACCAGTATAAATTTAAATTGCGGATTGAAATGATAAATATCTGTATCACTTGACCATAGGATAGAGAATTATATACAGACACCGTTGGTCTATATATAAATATTTTGAAAATGATTTCTATGGTTTTGAAAAGAAATATATGGTTTCAATAAATATTGATTTTAAAGATTTATTAAAGTTGATTTAATAAAGTTGATTTAATCAATATAAAATATGTTTAAGTATTTATGTAAAATTTATTATTTCAAATATAGAGTTTACAATGTTTCAGGTTGAAAGATAAATTTAAAATTGATTTGGAATTTTAATTATTTAAAAATTATACTTAAAATGTTTGATATGAAATTTACTAAATTTGAAATTTAAAGATATGGTTTTATAACTTGGATTTCATTAAAAGTGACTTAAATGAATATCTCAAGCTTATATAAATTTAAATGGGATATTTTATTTATTTAAATTTGTAAATTGATGCTGTATTTAGATATTATTGAAATGATTAAGTAAATATTTCAAAACTAATAATAGTAAAGTGAATTTGATATATATATCAAATTATCGAATTTAGTTTTGAAATGTTGAATATATTGACTTTGATATATATTGAAATTTGAATGGATTATTTTATGGTTCAAATATGTATTTGAAAATCGATAATTTGAAATGATTTATTGAGAAACAGAATCGAGTTGAAATTGATGATTTGAGATTTGATTAAATTTGAATTTTGGAATTCGAGTTGAGTTGAATCGTTTTGTGAAATTTGAGGAAACTATTTTATTATATAAAGTATTTTAAATTATATTTAAAAATATTTTATATTATTTTATAAACGTATAAACTATTTTTAATATAACTATTTTTATTATAAACTATTTCTAATATAACTATTTTTAATATAAACTATTTTAAATATACTAATTATTTTAATATAAATTGTTTTAACTTATAACTCTTTTATATAAATTATTTATTTTATAAACTATTTTATTTTATATACCATTATTAATATCTAAACTGTTATGATTCTAAAGTGTTATGATTTCCAAAGTTATGAAATTCAAAGTATTATGATTTCCAAAGTATTATCATTTAAAATTGTTTTGGTTTCGAAAGTATTATATCTTTGAAAGTACTATGATTTTGGAAGTGAATATTCTTGAAATGGAAATGATATCGTATTGATATGTTTTTGAAAAGGAAATAATATTTTTGGTTTTGAAGTATAAACTATTTTGAAATGACCACGGTGTTATAATAACGATTGGTTGTTAAAGAGACCGGGATCAGATATGGGCATACTCTCTGTCGATAACGAAAACCACTTTAACAACTGTGTACACGGTGGAGATTCCAGAATGAAGTAGGATGGTGGCGATGATCCTATATGAGGTATATACGTGGACCCGACTCCCGTGAGTTGTCATAAGGTGACTAAAATAGGAGCAATTGACGAGCTAATGAGGTAGCACCTCTGATCGGACACACTCCATCATATGTCATTCTATTACTTGTGATTGATTTGGTGCGCACCTTCGAATTTTCGGGAGTGTGGCTCAAGGTGGGTGGTAGTGGCTGCTATGCGTTACCACCGGCCCGGAAGTGTAATTGGTATATCTACCCTGGCATTGCCTAGTTGTGCCGTGTCACCTACCCTATCGCGCCTCTTACGAGTTAGTTTTGTACCATACCTATGGAGTGCCCTCTGACAATGCCCATTACGGAGGAGATTACGGTACTGTATAGACTATGGGAATATATAAAATGTGTTAAGGTGGAAAATGTAAAGCCTTAACGCTATTTTAATAGTTTACTTTACTTTAGACATATTATAATAGCGTATTACTACATAGTAGATAGTTTAACGGATCCTTAAAGGATGGTTATCCCAAACACCCTTTGAGTTACTGTATTTCAGTTGATATTTCACTTGAGTTGGATTTATTGATATAAGAATGTTAATCCTGACTCGAGTGTTTTGTGTTTTGCTTTACGCTCGGGTCAGACTGAGTGATACAACATTTGAGTCTCACCTTTGGAGTTGGAGCTTCGCTTTGAGATCCCGCTATCTATCGATTCTGCTTTTAGTTATTCTGTTGATTCCAGTGATGTATTCTGATCTTGTATTTGACTATTGAATTGAGACATCTATGTATTCGAGACTTCTGTTGTATCTTGTTTAACTCTGTTATATATATATCGTAGCTTCATGAACTACTATTCCTTTGTTTCCGCTGCATTATTTTTATATTACTCTGTGTCTGTGATTATTTATTTACTGTGTATGCTGAGTTTTGCCAAATTTAAATTAACAATCTGATATTTTGAGCAATTCAAATCCGACATGTATGGATGCGAATGGTTGAAAATTTCAGGATGTTACAATAATCAACTTATAAACGACTAAACTTTCTTACTTAGTTTTAGAATAATTTGGAAGTCATCAAAACCCTTTTCCTTTCTAAACTAATTTATTATTTACCCAATGCCTTAAATGGTTTATTATATGTTTCTCATTTTCAAAACTCAAAAATTATAACGACCCAGTATTTTCAACCATTCGCATCCATTATAAGTGTATAGGTAGACACTCATGCCGGAGTTGAATTGCTCAAAATACCGCGTTGTAATTAAAATTTGGCAAAACTCAGTATATACAGTAAATAAAATAATTACAGATCACAGACACAGAGTAATATAACAATAATGCAGCGGAAACAAAAGGATAGTAGTTCATGAAGTTACTATATGCATATAACAGAGTTAAACAAGATACAATAGAGGTCTCGAATACAATAGATGTCTCAATACAATAACCAAATACCAGATCTGAATACATCACTGGAATCAACGGAATAACTGAAAGCAGGATCGATAGATAGCTGGATCTCCAAGCGAAGCTCCAACTCCAAAGGTGAGTCCCAAATGCTGTATCACTCAGTCTGACCCGAGCGTAAAGCAAAACACAAAACACTCGAGTCAGGATTAACATTCTTATATTAATAAATCCAACTCAAGTGAAATATCAACTGAAATACAAGTAACTTAAAGGATGTTTGGGATAACCATCCCCTAAGGATCCGTTAAACTATTTACTATGTAGTAATATTCGCTATTATAATAGTGTCTAAATAAGTAAAGTATAATCATATCGGAAAATAGCGTTAAGGGGATGGAGAACCTTAACGCGGTCGGATCTTAAAATCATAATCGTAGTAAAGGCTCGGTATGGTAGGTGACACGGCACAACTAGGCAATGCCAGGGTAGATATACCAATTACGCACACGGACTGATGGATACGCATAGCAGCCACTACCGTTCCACCTCGAACAACATTCCCAAATCGGAGGATGGCCATCTAGTCAAATCAGTAAGAGTAATATATCGAAGGAATGTGTCCGAGAAGAGGTGCTACCTCACTGGTCCGAGATCGCTCCTGTTTTAGCCACCTTATGCCAACTCATGGGAGTTGGGTCCACGTAATACCTTAAGGACGTCGCCACCATCCTACTTCATTCTGGGATCTCCACCGCGTACACGGTTGTCAAAGTGGTTTTCGGTATCGACAGGGAGTATGTCCATATCCGATCCCGGTCTCTTTGCCAACCAATCGTTATTATAACACCGTGGTCATTTCAAAGTAGTTTATACTTCAAGACTAAAATATCATTTCCATTTCAAACCCAATTTAATACGATATCATTTCACTTCAAATATATCCATTTTCAAATCATATTACTACTCAAAATTATAATGTTTTCAAAATCATAACACTTTCCTTTTAAACAGTTTAGACATTAAAATTTCGTTATAGAATAAATTAGTTTCCTCAAATTTCACAAATCGATTCAAATTAACTCGAATTCCAAAATTTAATTTAATCAAATCTCAAATCATCAGTTTCAACTCGATTCAACTTCTAAATAAACCATTTCAAATTATCAATTTCAAATACGTATCCAAACCATAAAATAAACCATTTCAATTTTTAATATATTTCAAAGCTTTAATTATTCATCATTTCAAAACTAAATTCGATAAATTTATATACATATCAGATTCCCTTTACAATTATTTAGTTTTGAAATATTAACTTAATCACTTCCAAAAATTCAAATTCAATTTCAATTTACAATTTAAATAAACAAAACATCTCATTCAAATATTTATACGTTTGAAATATTCATTTAAGTCACCTTTTCAAATTTCAAGTTGTAAATCACTTTTTTTTTTCAAATTCAATACATTTCAAATCAAACTTATTTAAGTATAATTTTTAAATAAATACAATTTCAATCAAATTTCTAATCAGTACAAATTCTATATTTAAAATATAGATATTTAATACTTAAACATATTATTTATCAACTTTATTAAATCAACTTTAATAAATCTTAAAAATCAATATTAATCAAAACCATATATTTCTTTTCAAAACCATAGATATCATTTTCAAAACGTTTGTATATAGACCAACGGTGTCTGTATATAATTTTCTATCCTATGGTCAAGTGATACGGATATTTATCATTTCAATCCGCAATTTAAAACATATTCGGGTATATATCTTTTCAACCCGAAATCCCAAATTCAATTCAATTGAAAATCGCTTGGGTTTATCATTTCAACCCATAACAATTTCCTCCTATTCTACAGATCGTTCGGGTATGTATCATTTCAACCCATAGTGATTCTATACTAACAGGGAACTTGCAGAGTGATAACAGATATGATAATAATATAACAACAGTAACAGGCATATAACATCAGTATAAATAACAGATAATGGTGTCAGATGTCACGGGTGAACAGATACAGATAATGACATATATATAACAATGTAAATAACTAACAGCAGCATATTTCAATTGACATTTCAATTGAAATCAAATTTAATAAATATAAGAACATTAATCGTGAGTGATTGCTCACCTTTCGAGGCTAGAGAAGAAAAGACAATGAAATGAGTTACGAATCCAAGCACGAATTCCAGAGCAAAGCTAGATTGAACGTGAATTGGACGAACAAGGCTGATAAATAGAAATTGACGAAATCAAATCAGAACGGGTTCGATGAAGATAATTGGTATAAGAGAACTTATATATAACTATATATATATAATTATATTTTAAATTCAAATCTATATTAAATGTATACATGTATTGGCGATTATATTGATTCACATATATATATATATATTCAAAACCAAACAAACCTATTACACATAAGTTTATATAAAATCACTTGTTACTTAATATACAAAGCGGCTTGCAAATCATATATCTAGAAAATAAAATACTACAATATATGATATACGAAATAGTTGGCCCAATATACGAAACAGCAAATGCATACACTCATATTTTTAAAACTATACTTAAACATATTATTTATTAAACCACATATATATATATATAAATCAAACAAACTTATATATATAACCGATACTTAAAATTTACAGGCTACACAACTTTCGGTAACTAATCATAGTATATATAAACAACTTGAATTCTATATATACTTACGGAATAAACTAATAATATTCTACTTATGTTAATTTATCAATATAGAATCAGACTAGTATCTCAAAGAAACAACATATCCTTTAATATACACACTGTTGCAGTTTATAAATAATACTTCTCTTATAAATATAAAATATATACCTTGTATTAAAATATGTTCTTTAAATCTAAATGTCCAGAGTCACATAAAACTCTTCATAGTATTACATAGTCATATAGAAGAAACGCAGAAAAGACTCGTATGGCTCATATATTACAAATGTATAAAAGACTTAGGCACGAATCTTGTATAGCATATATATATAAAACTAATAAGTAAATGGTTGTAACTTTATAAATTATAAACTGTATAAATTTTCATACCTATTGAAATGATACTTATATATAAACAGATCTGGTATATATATATTTCTAACTGTTTCAGCTATTAAACAAAGTATCCTACATATCAACTATTTATAAAACTCTGCCTATAAATAAATATGTAAAAATATATATTGTTTTATACTAACAAAATATATACACATATATACTATTATATACGTATGTAATCAAAATAACATCAAAAGCTATATATATTTACCTAATATAAAACAGGGAGGCTCGGTTATGCTGTGGGAAGCTTGCGACAGAGGTTCGGCTCTGGCGTGGGGTTGGAGGCCGGCATGTGTGTTGGGTGCTCGGTCTGGTGTTGGCAACGTGGAGGTAGATGAGTGGAGGCGAAGCACGGGGTGGGCTTGGGAGTCGGAGGTAGGGTCGAAGGCAGACCTGCGTGGTTGAAGGCGGTCATGCAGGGTGGCCTTGCATGAAGGCAGAGGTGGTGACGTTTGTGGTGGTGGGTCTTCGAAGAGGCTGAGTGATGACGTGGTGGGAAGAGGAGTGGTAGATCTGTGGGTTTGGGTTGTCGCAGCAGTTAGGGTGGCGGTAGACTGCAAGGTGAAGAGTTGGGTTTTGGTGAAGATACGTGGGGTTTTCTGGGTGAAGAGGAAGCATCTGGAAGGGTTGAGAAAAAAATATAAAGGAACGAGGCAGAGAAGATTGCAAATGAGAGAGGGGTACAGGAAGAGTCACGAGATGGAGAAAAATATGAGAGTAAAAGGAGGGTGAATCGGTCTAAACTGAAATGGTGGAATTTGAAATAGCAATGGTCTAAAGCTTTGATTCCGGAGAAAATTTATTAAAGCAATTGATATTTGGTTTGGGTAGCACGTTTTATTTTATTGAAACCGAAGGAACGGTAAAAGTCATAGCTAATGGTACCGCTACAGCGAACCGTTTTATTATTTCCGTCGCGTACCGGACCTCAAAATATAGAAATAAATATACCGCAGAGATCAGCACGACGAGATGATCAAAACGGTACACAGATATCAGTGATACGGTCATCCGATCAAAAGTCGATAACCGGTACCAGAAATGCTGCTATTTTAACAGAAATAAGATAAACGGAGCAACAGAAGTCCAAATTTGACGAAACGAAAGATGACGTCTCACTCAGAAGATGATTTACAAATTTTCCATGTAAAAATATTTAGGTTTGGAAAACATTTTATTATCACCTATTTTAACTGATTAAATTGAAGTAAATTTACGCGCGAAATAAATTTTCATATTTTTGGACGAAAATTTACCAATTGCTATCTTTAATTAGACGCATTCCAAATATCAAATTTATATTTCAAAATTTTATCGTTTAAAATTTCACAAAAATTCGATTAATTAAATAAATAAAACCACTGAAATTTACGGGTCGTTACACTCTCCCCCACTCAAAACTTTTCGTCCCCGAAAAGGAAGAAGGTAGGAGAATAGAAACAACCAGAAAGAAATTAGATTGAAATACAAATAAAACAATTAAATTAACTGTATGAATTTCAAATTAAACTAATTAATATTCAACAATTTTGTTTAATTCCTTTGAGTCACTTAAGTTAAATAAATCTATCTATTCTAAATTCATTATCTTATTATCTAGTCATTCTCAATTAACAATTTCTAAATCAATCAATTTGTATAATCATTTATTTTCCTCATATTTTATTTAACAAATTTAATTCTTTTATCCAAATTATTATTAAGTTTATTCCACTTAAAAAAAATTCTCATATATTTAAACCATATAAATTAATTTAAACCATAAAAATTACAATTTAAATTAATTTATATTTAATAATTGATTTTAAATTCAAGGTATTTCCATAAGTTGATCTAATTTCAATTAATTAATTCTTGCAAAACAACTTTTATTTGTCTCATCTATTATTCAATTAAATTATTATTCTATTTCTCTCTACTAACATCTTTATAATAAAATTTAAGTATATAACATTTATTATAACCACTCAAATTTTACTTATAAATTTCTTTATATTGTATATTATCCAACTACATTTTTAACTTCTGAAATTTTAGGTAAGTTATGCTAAGATGTAATTGAGTATTATACAAATAAGATTTTACAATTCAGTTATTCCCAGTTAAATATTTATCCAAGAATTTTGACTTCAATTTATAATTGAAATCATCTTTAAACCTAAAATTTAAGAATTTAAATCTCCGATTTACTTCAAACAATTTAGAGATATATATAATATATTTATATCAAATCAAATTAAATTTTAAAATCAGATACTTATATATATATATATACATCAAATTATACAGAAGAAATTCAAATTGAATAATTTTTTTTCAAAACAAAACCGTAGCAAAGCTACAGAATGGTTTCTCCTCTTCGAAACTCGAAAATGAATGTCGATGATGCGGCCGTCATCACCGAAATTATTTTCCAGCGACAAAGAGAAGAGCACTGGTTTAAACATTTAAAATTCTTTGAAAACCATTTTATTCGAAAATACTTTAAATAATATACATTTTAGGACTTTAAAACAAAGTTTGAAATCACCAGAAATTTAATTCTTAAATTCTCAATTTAAATTCATTTCAATTTCAAATAAATTTAAAAACAATAGTCATTTTGCAATAGTCAATGACTTATAAAACAATAACATCAAAATCAAATATTATCATTTTCAACAACCAAATTATTTAACTTTTAATTCCAGAATATTTTCTTATATATTTATAATATAATCATACAAATTTATTTCATTTATCAAATTTGAAAAATTATATTGTGTCAGTTTGCTCTGTTCAAGTGTTTTGGAAATTCTATCGATAGCGTTGATCAGACGAATCGATCGAAAATCCAAACCAACATCAACAACTCAAACAACACACTATAAACATATACTATTTTATATTAATTACAAATACACTCCCTCACACGATGATTCCAGAATTGGATTCCAACACAAGGATGGAGATCCAAATATATAGGGACTCTAATCAAAGAGAATTCTAATCTAAAATAGATTGGCTCGAAACGAAGGTTAGATGATTGCATTTCAAACAGGAAGATGGATAAAATTGTATAAATCGCGGGCAACCTTAACCGGGTCAACCGTGATTTCATAGATAAGATCGATGTAGAATTCTGAAGTAAATCGACATTCAATTACCAGAGGTAGAATTCGGGTATAGCATAAGATAGCAGCATCGTAAACCGAGGATACAGAAATCTCCGGTGAATCAATACCGATTGTAAAGGAGTTTCACCCCAGTACAAATTATTCGAAGATTGGCGAGACCGCCGATTTATTATAGAGATCATTCGAAGTGGAGTTATGGGATACTCCAGAATCAAAAGACACGAATAGGGGAGACACGAATGAACTTTGGAACCGAAGTGAACGTTCCAAAATTCAAAGGAACCGAGTCAAGGAAGAAGGAATTCAGGCTCGAACGAAAGTGATTCTATAATTGAATTTTACTACATATGCTGAGTTTTGCCTAAAACCAGAGCTCTGATACCAACTATAACGACCCAGTATTTTCAACCATTCGCATCCATTATAAGTGTATAGGTAGACACTCATGCCGGAGTTGAATTGCTCAAAATACCGCGTTGTAATTAAAATTTGGCAAAACTCAGTATATACAGTAAATAAAATAATTACAGATCACAAACACAGAGTAATATAACAATAATGCAGCGGAAACAAAAGGATAGTAGTTCATGAAGTTACTATATGCATATAACAGAGTTAAACAAGATACAATAGAGGTCTCGAATACAATAGATGTCTCAATACAATAACCAAATACCAGATCTGAATACATCACTGGAATCAACGGAATAACTGAAAGCAGGATCGATAGATAGCTGGATCTCCAAGCGAAGCTCCAACTCCAAAGGTGAGTCCCAAATGCTGTATCACTCAGTCTGACCCGAGCGTAAAGCAAAACACAAAACACTCGAGTCAGGATTAACATTCTTATATTAATAAATCCAACTCAAGTGAAATATCAACTGAAATACAAGTAACTTAAGGGATGTTTGGGATAACCATCCCCTAAGGATCCGTTAAACTATTTACTATGTAGTAATATTCGCTATTATAATAGTGTCTAAATAAGTAAAGTATAATCATATCGGAAAATAGCGTTAAGGGGATGGAGAACCTTAACGCGGTCGGATCTTAAAATCATAATCGTAGTAAAGGCTCGGTATGGTAGGTGACACGGCACAACTAGGCAATGCCAGGGTAGATATACCAATTACGCACACAGACTGATGGATACGCATAGCAGCCACTACCGTTCCACCTCGAACAACATTCCCAAATCGGAGGATGGCCATCTAGTCAAATCAGTAAGAGTGATATATCGAAGGAATGTGTCCGAGAAGAGGTGCTACCTCACTGGTCCGAGATCGCTCCTGTTTTATCCACCTTATGCCAACTCACGGGAGTTGGGTCCACGTAATACCTTAAGGACGTCGCCACCATCCTACTTCATTCTGGGATCTCCACCGCGTACACGGTTGTCAAAGTGGTTTTCGGTATCGACAGGGAGTATGTCCATATCCGATCCCGGTCTCTTTGCCAACCAATCGTTATTATAACACCGTGGTCATTTCAAAGTAGTTTATACTTCAAGACTAAAATATCATTTCCATTTCAAACCCAATTTAATACGATATCATTTCACTTCAAATATATCCATTTTCAAATCATATTACTACTCAAAATTATAATGTTTTCAAAATCATAACACTTTCCTTTTAAACAGTTTAGACATTAAAATTTCGTTATAGAATAAATTAGTTTCCTCAAATTTCACAAATCGATTCAAATTAACTCGAATTCCAAAATTTAATTTAATCAAATCTCAAATCATCAGTTTCAACTCGATTCAACTTCTAAATAAACCATTTCAAATTATCAATTTCAAATACGTATCCAAACCATAAAATAAACCATTTCAATTTTTAATATATTTCAAAGCTTTAATTATTCATCATTTCAAAACTAAATTCGATAAATTTATATACATATCAGATTCCCTTTACAATTATTTAGTTTTGAAATATTAACTTAATCACTTCCAAAAATTCAAATTCAATTTCAATTTACAATTTAAATAAACAAAACATCTCATTCAAATATTTATACGTTTGAAATATTCATTTAAGTCACCTTTTCAAATTTCAAGTTGTAAATCACTTTTTTTTTTCAAATTCAATACATTTCAAATCAAACTTATTTAAGTATAATTTTTAAATAAATACAATTTCAATCAAATTTCTAATCAGTACAAATTCTATATTTAAAATATAGATATTTAATACTTAAACATATTATTTATCAACTTTATTAAATCAACTTTAATAAATCTTAAAAATCAATATTAATCAAAACCATATATTTCTTTTCAAAACCATAGATATCATTTTCAAAACGTTTGTATATAGACCAACGGTGTCTGTATATAATTTTCTATCCTATGGTCAAGTGATACGGATATTTATCATTTCAATCCGCAATTTAAAACATATTCGGGTATATATCTTTTCAACCCGAAATCCCAAATTCAATTCAATTGAAAATCGCTTGGGTTTATCATTTCAACCCATAACGATTTCCTCCTATTCTACAGATCGTTCGGGTATGTATCATTTCAACCCATAGTGATTCTATACTAACAGGGAACTTGCAGAGTGATAACAGATATGATAATAATATAACAACAGTAACAGGCATATAACATCAGTATAAATAACAGATAATGGTGTCAGATGTCACGGGTGAACAAATACAGATAATGACATATATATAACAATGTAAATAACTAACAGCAGCATATTTCAATTGACATTTCAATTGAAATCAAATTTAATAAATATAAGAACATTAATCGTGAGTGATTGCTCACCTTTCGAGGCTAGAGAAGAAAAGACAATGAAATGAGTTACGAATCCAAGCACGAATTCCAGAGCAAAGCTAGATTGAACGTGAATTGGACGAACAAGGCTGATAAATAGAAATTGACGAAATCAAATCAGAACGGGTTCGATGAAGATAATTGGTATAAGAGAACTTATATATAACTATATATATATAATTATATTTTAAATTCAAATCTATATTAAATATATACATGTATTGGCGATTATATTGATTCACATATATATATATATATTCAAAACCAAACAAACCTATTACACATAAGTTTATATAAAATCACTTGTTACTTAATATACAAAGCGGCTTGCAAATCATATATCTAGAAAATAAAATACTACAATATATGATATACGAAATAGTTGGCCCAATATACGAAACAGCAAATGCATACACTCATATTTTTAAAACTATACTTAAACATATTATTTATTAAACCACATATATATATATATATAAATCAAACAAACTTATATATATAACCGATACTTAAAATTTACAGGCTACACAACTTTCGGTAACTAATCATAGTATATATAAACAACTTGAATTCTATATATACTTACGGAATAAACTAATAATATTCTACTTATGTTAATTTATCAATATAGAATCAGACTAGTATCTCAAAGAAACAACATATCCTTTAATATACACACTGTTACAGTTTATAAATAATACTTCTCTTATAAATATAAAATATATACCTTGTATTAAAATATGTTCTTTAAATCTAAATGTCCAGAGTCACATAAAACTCTTCATAGTATTACATAGTCATATAGAAGAAACGCAGAAAAGACTCGTATGGCTCATATATTACAAATGTATAAAAGACTTAGGCACGAATCTTGTATAGCATATATATATATAACTAATAAGTAAATGGTTGTAACTTTATAAATTATAAACTGTATAAATTTTCATACCTATTGAAATGATACTTATATATAAACAGATCTGGTATATATATATTTCTAACTGTTTCAGCTATTAAACAAAGTATCCTACATATCAACTATTTATAAAACTCTGCCTATAAATAAATATGTAAAAATATATATTGTTTTATACTAACAAAATATATACACATATATACTATTATATACGTATGTAATCAAAATAACATCAAAAGCTATATATATTTACCTAATATAAAACAGGGAGGCTCGGTTATGCTGTGGGAAGCTTGCGACAGAGGTTCGGCTCTGGCGTGGGGTTGGAGGCCGGCATGTGTGTTGGGTGCTCGGTCTGGTGTTGGCAACGTGGAGGTAGATGAGTGGAGGCGAAGCACGGGGTGGGCTTGGGAGTCGGAGGTAGGGTCGAAGGCAGACCTGCGTGGTTGAAGGCGGTCATGCAGGGTGGCCTTGCATGAAGGCAGAGGTGGTGACGTTTGTGGTGGTGGGTCTTCGAAGAGGCTGAGTGATGACGTGGTGGGAAGAGGAGTGGTAGATCTATGGGTTTGGGTTGTCGCAGCAGTTAGGGTGGCGGTAGACTGCAAGGTGAAGAGTTGGGTTTTGGTGAAGATACGTGGGGTTTTCTGGGTGAAGAGGAAGCATCTGGAAGGGTTGAGAAAAAAATATAAAGGAACGAGGCAGAGAAGATTGCAAATGAGAGAGGGGTACAGGAAGAGTCACGAGATGGAGAAAAATATGAGAGTAAAAGGAGGGTGAATCGGTCTAAACTGAAATGGTTGAATTTGAAATAGCAATGGTCTAAAGCTTTGATTCCGGAGAAAATTTATTAAAGCAATTGATATTTGGTTTGGGTAGCACGTTTTATTTTATTGAAACCGAAGGAACGGTAAAAGTCATAGCTAATGGTACCGCTACAGCGAACCGTTTTATTATTTCCGTCGCGTACCAGACCTCAAAATATAGAAATAAATATACCGCAGAGATCAGCACGACGAGATGATCAAAACGGTACACAGATATCAGTGATACGGTCATCCGATCAAAAGTCGATAACCGGTACCAGAAATGCTGCTATTTTAACAGAAATAAGATAAACGGAGCAACAGAAGTCCAAATTTGACGAAACGAAAGATGACGTCTCACTCAGAAGATGATTTACAAATTTTCCATGTAAAAATATTTAGGTTTGGAAAACATTTTATTATCACCTATTTTAACTGATTAAATTGAAGTAAATTTACGCGCGAAATAAATTTTCATATTTTCGGACGAAAATTTACCAATTGCTATCTTTAATTAGACGCATTCCAAATATCAAATTTATATTTCAAAATTTTATCGTTTAAAATTTCACAAAAATTCGATTAATTAAATAAATAAAACCACTGAAATTTACGGGTCGTTACAAAAATGAACGCCGATGATGCTATAGTCATCACTGGAATTATTTTCAAGCGACTAGAGTGAGATCCAATAATATTAACAATCCCTTGAGAGATGTCCCATCTGCTCTTGTTCTTATAGAATTTAGTCCGTATATTGACCAGACGTAAGTCCAAAATCTCTAAGTACTTGATAGATTGATTTTAACACCAAGTGAAATACTTTGAAACCATTTCTTTCGAAATAGATATTCAAAAAATTTCAAACATCTCATATAATAACCTTTCAAATCATTTCTTCCATATTATAAATTTAAACATAAAAATTTATATGCATTCTTTTTTATATAATATCTCCAAAATTTATACTTGAAGAAAAATAATATAAATCTCATTTACGTCAAAATCAATAATCTTCCAAATTTGAATAATTTACCAAATTCATCTGTAAAATTTCCTTACTTCACTTAAAGTAAATTTCATTTATAAATACCATTTAAATATTTACCATAGTCATCCTTATAAATAGATGTCAATATTTTAAAATATTACTAACATTATTACTATATTTAGAAAGATGGCTATTTAAGTTATTAAATCCATTGTTTTAAAATTTAGGAAAAATTATTTTAAGAGAGTGGAGGAACATAAGGGCTCAGAGTTTATCACAACCAACAAACCAACACTTAACATTATTTTATAAATTCTACCTCTATACAATCATTTTATTTATTTATTTATTTTTTTATATACAAAACATTTCCTATTATAAGTACCATTTTTCAGATATATATCTTTCCTAACTTTTTATTCAATATAGAATTAACTTACAATACAATATGAAATCATACAAAGTAATGTCATCAAAATATAGGTTCCATAGGTTTTTCTAAACATATATTTGAAATTCACTTAGGTTATATTTTAATTTCATTCTTTTAAATTTTCATTTAAGTTTTTTTTCTTACAGCTTCACTTTTCTAATTGTACGATTTACACTCTTAGTTTTAAAGTTTACACCTTTTTTACTTTTAGAGTTTTACCTTTTAAAATTTTCTATTTACACCTTAACATCTATTGTTAAATATATTATTTAAGTTGTCATTATAAATTAACGTTCAAATCAACATCACTAATTATTTTGTATTCAATTCAACATCATTAATTAGTATTCAAATCAATATTATCCTTAATTATCATTAACGTTATCAATGTTTAAATTATTATCATTAATTATTATTTATTACCATTTATTTAAAATCATTCAAAGCTATTTAAAATTACCAATAGTTAAGTTCAGGTAAATAACAGCTTAACATTTTATTTTCATTTGTATTTACACAATGTTTCATAAACTATACTTAAGTTCAGGTAAATAACAGCTCCGATACCAAATGTGAGAAATGCGAATTAAGGATCTTAAGGCTAGAATTAACACTAGAGGGGGGCTGAATAGTGTTTTAAGAAATTTGTTAATCTTTTTGAGTTTTATCTTAATTTGTTAACAATGTATACACTAATCAGACACAGATGTGAACACAGAATCAAACACAGATGCAAATATAAAGTAAAAGCAGTAAAGGAAAGAACACACTGGATTTTATACTGGTTCGGAGTTACCCTACATCCAGTCCAGCAACACAAGTACGGATTTCCTTTCAACAACAATTCAACAGTTACAACCCTCGGTTTCAAGGCTACGAGGTACACCCTCCAGAATGACAATCCTCTGGGTAGAGATACTTGATTTCCGGGACAACAAGTTCACCCAATTGATTTCCAGGGCTACAATCACACCTTCTCTCACTTAATTGATTTCCAAGGCTACAATAACACCTTTTCTCGCTAATATATTACAAAGAAGTCTATAACTCTGAATAGCACTAAGAACCTTGTAGAGATAGTGATGGAGAATCAAACTAGAAGTAATCGAGTATGATTCGATGTTGATTTCGACAGAGTAATGGTATGATTTGTATTAAGAAATGTGCAAGAAGAAGAGGAGTGAAAACCAGAAAAAAGTGATTAAAAATTCATTGAAACTGACCCCTATTTATAGAAGATCAACAGCCATGACCATTAATGAAGAGTTATGGCGAATAGACACTTCTTTTAAAATTTGAATTTTGAACTTCAACAATCACTTTGTCGACATAGTGCCTACGGGCATGTCGACATCCCTCAGCCAAAATTGATATTTTGAATTTCTATAAAAATAATATTTATCTTATATAAAAACTATTTAAAACCTTATAAATATACTTGAATATAGTTGAAATTCATAAGTAAATATAAAGAACAGTATATACATAATTTAATTATAATTTTATATTTAAATCTAAGTATAAATATTTAAAAGTTAAATATATTATTTGAAAAGACATTTAAAATCAGGAGTAATTTGACTTTGAAATTAAAGATGTTTTGAGGCTAAAATTATTTAAAATCAGGATAGAGAGTTTTGAATCTTTTAAAATGAAAGTTTCAAAATCATTTTGAAAACAAGATAATTTTGTAAAATCATTTGAATTAAAATTAGTGGATACAAAACAATGTCCCACTAGATTTTCGTAGGTTCCATCCTACTTAGGGTTCCATCCCTTTAACGAGCTCGAAGTGGATTCCATTCCACGAATAAATTGGATATTAAAATGCCAGTGCTTTTCTACGAGTTTTAACAAATATTCGTAATAAAACAAACTTAACCTTGAACTCTTGAACTCTTGATAATCTTGATACTCATGAGTCTTCTATCTCTATATCTTGAATCTCTATATTGTACGGTCTTCATTCTTGATACCTGCATGGTTAGATCCTGCATATACATATATATCTAAACTTGTAATGTTAGTATTTATATTTTATAATCTATTCTAAGGTTGTTGTCATCAAAACCATCATCTCATGGACTAACAATCTCCCCCTTTTTGATGATGTCAACCTTTGTTTATAAAATATTCCTTCTATCCTAATAACTCTAATAACTCTCCCTTAATCTATGCCTAACTATTCTATTTTATACTTCTCCCCCTTTGTCATCAACAAACAACAAAAACTAACTCTAAACTAGATAACTCCAAACTATATAACTCTATATTATTCTTTATAACTCCCCCTTAAACTAAGACTACATTACTTGTGATTATAATGATAGTGTTATCATACATAATCAATACTTAACTAAAATGTAATCCTAAACTATTAACTATCCTAACTAAGAATTCACAATAATACTAACACATATAAGAACACGAGTTTATTTATTACGAGTATGGTTGTATTTACATTTGCGTTTGAAAAACATAAAAACATAAATAACAACGGAAAGAAAGAGAGGAAACTAATGTTTGTTTCTGAACATAGGAGATTTATGAATTGAACAGTTTGGATAGTGGAAACAGAAATTTCCACGTTGTTCAACAAGATTCCCATTTTTGTCGAAACACACTTCTCCAACGCATACTACTTGGTCATCATCCTCCTCGTGTGCTTCTTCCATTGGTTCTTCTTCTTCTTCGTCGCTGACCTCATGTTCTTGATTAAGTAAAGAGTCTTCATCGATCAAGATAGGGTTGGCCTGGTTGTCCATTAGGAATTTTTGTAAATTCCTAAGAATCTTGCCTTGCCTCTCTTGCTCTTTCGCCATACGAAGTTGAGTCACTTGAATTTCAGTCAACATCTGAAGAGTATCCTTCATAGACTCCTCCAATTTAGTTACACGTGCGAGAGTAGTGCATTGGAATGGACCAGAAGTAGGAGAGGGGAATAAGAAAGTTGATTTTATGTTTGATTTAGAGGAAGATGCCATTATTTTATATATTTCAGAATAGAAAATGAAGAGAAACTAGAGAGAATGAATAAGAATTCGAAATAGAGAAGAATATATAACTAAAATTTTGAATTTTGGTGGGAAATTTTTTTAAAAATAAAAACGTTATATTTCGACATGGGTCTAGTGGGGATGTCGACATGGTCCTTGAATTTTTGCCTTTTTTAATTTATTTTGAATTAATTTTAATTATACTTGTTATTTATATTTTATATTTCAGTTAATGAGCAAATACCTAATTCTCTTCTTAATTTAGTAAATGTAGATTCATTTAAGGTTTTGTTAAAATATCAGCAATTTGATTTTCAGAATTGATATACTCGAGAGTAATTACTTCTCCACTTATATTATCTCTGAGAAAATGGTGTCTGATATCAATATGTTTAGTTCGAGCATGATGAGTAGGATTTTTAGATAAATTTATTGCACTAGTATTATCACAATAAATTGGCGATTTTGAGATATTTAATCCAAAATCTTTTAAAGTTTGTTGCATATATATTACTTGAGAACAAGCCAAAGCAGCAGAAAAATACTCTGCTTCAGTTGTTGATAAAGAAACTGTATTTTGCTTTTTACTAAACCAGGAAACCAGAGAATGTCCCAAAAAGTGACAAGTTCCACTTGTACTTTTTCGGTCTAATTTACATCCAGCATAGTCAGCATCACAGTATGATATTAAATCAAATGAATCATTTTTAGGATAAAATAAGCCATAATTAGAGGTGTGTTTAATATATCTTATGATACGTTTTACAGCTTTTAAGTGAGCTTCTTTAGGATGAGATTGATATCTTGCATAGAGACAAACACTATGCATGATATCAGGTCTACTAGCAGTGATATAGAGTAATGATCCAATCATTCCTCTATATAACTTTTGATCTAAATCTTTCGAGAGATCTTCTTTACTAAGGTACTCATTAGTTGCCATGGGAGTGGGTTTTCCACTCGCAGTAGTCAAACCAAATTTACGAACTAGGTCTTTAGCATATTTTTCTTGACTAATAAAATACCATTATCTAACTGTTTTATTTGCAATCCTAGAAAGAAGTTTAATTCACCCATATGACTCATCTCAAACTCTTTTGTCATTATTCTAGAAAATTCTTTATTCATTTCGAAGTTAGTTGAACCAAAAATGATATCATCTACGTATACTTGAACTAGTTGAATATCATTTTTATTTCTTTTAATAAAAAAAGTATTATCTATTTTACCAATTTCAAAATTTGATTGTAATAAATAAGATTTAAGTCTATCATACCAGGCTCTAGGAGCTTGTTTTAGACCATATAAAGCTTTCTTAAGTTTGTACACATGGTTTGGTAAATTTTCATCTTCAAAAAGTGGTGGTTGTTCAACATATACTTCTTCTTTTACAAAACCATTTAAAAATGCACTTTTAACATCCATTTGATATAATTTGAAATTATTATGATTTGCGAAAGCAAGTAGAATCCTAATGGCTTCTAATCTTGCTACAGGAGCAAAGGTTTCATCACAATCTATACCTTCTTCTTGACAATAACCTTGAGCGACTAATCGTGCGTTTTTTCTAACGACCTCACCTTGTTCATTCATTTTATTTTTATAGACCCATTTAGTTCCAATTATAGTTTTATCTTCAGGTCTAGGAACAAGTTCCCAAACTTCATTTCTAGTGAATTGATTTAATTCTTCTTGCATAGCCAAAATCCATGAATCATCAGTTGATGCTTCTTTAGGATTTTTGGGTTCAATAGATGATATAAAAGCTACATTACTCATTTGACTTAGTTGATTTCTAGTTTTAACAACAGATTGCATATCTCCAAGTATATTTTCTATAGGGTGATCTTTTAAAAGTCTAATCCTTTTATTAGGATGATTTAATTCATTATTAGTTTCAGTTGACTCTTGATTTTGAGTAATTAAATCCTCTTCATCATTTGTAATTTCAAAATCTTTTAAATTTTCATCAAACGAAACATGCATTGTTTCTTCGATGGTGTTAGACCTTAAATTAAAAACTCTAAACTTTACTTCTATTAGAATATCCGATAAAGATTTCTTTGTCGGATTTAGGATCAAATTTATCCAAATTATCTTTTGTATTTAAAATAAAGCATTTACTTCCAAAAATTCTGAAGTATGATACCTTAGGTTTCTTTCCATGAAGAAGTTCATAAGGTGTCTTATCAGTTAAAGGTCTAATTAAAATTCTATTCAAAATATAACAGGCGGTAGCAACAGCTTCTGCCCAAAAGTGTTTTGGTAAATTACTATCTGAAAGCATAGTTCTCGCACACTCTTGTATCGTTCTATTTTTACGTTCAACTACTCCGTTTTGTTGTGGAGTTCTTGGAAATAAGAAATTGTGAGTTATTCCCTTCTTATTGCAGAATTCCTCACACTTTTCATTTTCAAATTCACCACCGTGATCACTACGTATAGTTATAATTTTTAAAGATAATTGATTTTGAATCCTTTTTGTAAAAATTTTAAAACATTCAAAAGTATCACTTTTATGTTTCAAAAATATTGTCCATGTAAATCTAGAATAATCATCTACAATTACAAAAACATATTTACTATGATTTATACTGAATTTGAGATGGACCAAATAAATCAAGATGAAGTAACTCAAGGGGTTTTGAAGTTGAAATCATATCTTTTAATTTAAAGGAACTTTTTCTAAGCTTTCCTAATTGACATGCATCACATAAACTATTACTTTAAAATTAATTTTAGGGAGACCTCTTACTAGATCATGTTTTGACAGTCTAGATAAGAGTTTGAAATTCAAATGTCCAAATCTCTTATGCCAAATCCAAGGGTCACTTGTATTTGCCAAAAGACATAGGTTATCATTTGAAACTTTCATACTAAGAATATAAATATTCTTTTTCCTAGTTCCCTCAAATATTATGGTTGAGTTATTATCTTCAATATGACATTTATCTTTTTCAAATTTAATTTTATATCCTTTATCACATAGTTGACTTATACTTAGCAGATTGTGTTTTAGATTCTTAACTAGCAAAACATTAGTAATAATAGGAGTTTCAGAATTACCGACATTGCCGATGCCAATCACGTATCCTTTCGAGTTGTCTCCAAAGTTAACCAGTCCTCCGTCTTTGTAACGACCCGACTTTCCAGACCCGGAAAATCGAACCATTTTAGTTAAAGAAGAAGAGGTAGAAGAAGAAAATAAAAGAAAAACAACATCAGAATCTAACCATCGCAGCGGAATAAAATATAATATATCAACAGATCTTTACACAAATCAAAACTATATCTGTTTATACAATACATCAGAATACATCATCAGAGTACATCAACATCCATAACATACAACTGAATACACAGCGGAAAAATAATAGCAAGTACGGGAGTACGTATCGTCATCCAGCTCGTCTCCTGAGCTCCTCAGCATCATATCCTAAACCTATAATACTCGGTCTGACCCGAGCATCATATAAAACAATACCCGAGTCAGTCTGGAAAACCAGCGTGAGAAAATCACACTCAAATTGATTATTAAAGTTTCAAAATCCTTTGAAAACAAAAGCATCTCGTAAGACCACGCCACAAATAAACATGTCGGGTTTTTACCTTACGATAGCTAAAACACTTTATATCAAAATCCTCTGATATTATAATAGTGTCTATTCACTACATCCACATTCATTTCAAACATGCAACTTCATTCATTACATCACATGCATCACATATAAACATAGATTAAACTGTTTTTAAAGAAATCAAGGCAATTATTTCTGCAAATCCAATTTTCCAAGTTCAAGCTGTTTGCAGGCCTTCCTGTGACGACCCGGCTTTTTCTCCACAAAAAGTCGTATCATCAAGAAGAAAGAAAGGGATAGAAAAGAGATAAGATAGAGAAGAAAGAAAGAAACACATCAGAATCTAAACAGCGGAACGAATAAATTATATTAATCAAATAAGATATTACATTGTATCATATACATCAGAGATACACAGCTTATACAACACATACTAGACAGTTATAAACATCTGTCTAGTCATTACAACTCAAATACACTCAACAAATGACTCATACAGACTAACACAGCGGAACACTATATCTACGAACGCTGAAGCCTCCTGCTCCATTGCTCCTCCAAAAATTCGTCAAAGCAAAACCTGATTCCCTTGGCTACTCGTAAAAATTTGAGTACCCAAGAGTTTAATAAAACAGAAAATAAACACTTGGGTCAGACATGGGTCTGGTGTGAGTAAACGGCTTAAAGTTGTTTAACTTCAAAGCCTTTTGAAAACAAAGGTATCACGTAAGACTTCCCACACATAAACATGGAAAAGTTTTTACCTTACGCTAACCAAAACTTGATAGGAAATCGAGTTATATTATAATAGGGTCTACGGTTTTCAAGTAAAATACAGAAATAGCTGGAATGCTTACATCTCACGTTCCAACATAGTTGGGCACAACTAAATCGTACGGCACTTATTGGATTTTGGATTCCATACAATGGCAGGGCTACCGGGGTACCGCCCGTCACAGTACGTGGCCTAGATCAACGTACCGAGGATCACTCCCAATCCCCTGCAACACAAGGCCGGAACATCCCTTACTGGATAATTCCCGCATAAGAAACCCCAGCGGTTGTAGCTATTCAACCGCCCACACAGCCGAATAAAAAGAAGGGACCTCTAGACAAGGGAATCTCATACTACTTGGGTGCTACCCACTAACCTTGCTGCACCTCCCCTGTTTTAGCCATTCTCGGTTTGATGAGGCTTGAGGATACGATTACCTTTAATCAAAACACATCACTTAGAATGCTCATCGTCCACCTGACGATGTGCTGAAAGCATTCAATCCATACAAGTTCGTTCCGGGTTCGAACGAAACCGAAGGCATTATCTCGTTACACTCATTTTGGAATCACCCTCAGAGTTAACGACAATAACCCTTGCACTCTGAATCTTCATCTTCACTTGAGATTCACGACCTATCGTTAATTTGGATCGATGTGGTATTCGGGTCTCCAGACCTAGAAATCCGGTATACGGAAACCCGATCCCGGTCTCATCGAAATCCAAGGCGTATCTTTTAAGGCCAAGTTGTTTTAAAGGTTAAAACAATTTAATTCAATTCAATACTTTGAATTTACACAACATTTAACAGATAAATATCACACATTTATCATAGATATATCCAATATCATATTACAGAACATCACAGCATATCATCCAATAGATATCATCCAATTTAGATATTCAATACTTTATATCGCGGTATATGGGTTTAAATAAATATCATCCGCTATTATGCGGTGCATAGGGTCTCATCCGCTATATAATGCGGGAATATCAACAACTCCAATATATACATATGCCAATATGTATATATTGCTATATACTACTATATATATAGCACATCAATCAATGCAATCATCCAATCAATTATTTAAATTTAACCATTTAAACTTAAATTCAACTGAGTGAGATTAACTCACCTTTGCTTTTATTTGTATGAGAAGATAAAGATTTTAATAAAAATCTGGATCCTGTAAAAACAACAGAGTCCTATATATATGAATATATATACAGATAATCCTTAGCATAACACAATATATACATACATTTACATTCATATCACACATGCAAACTTCATTCACTACCTTTCTACAAAGGATCATTTCATTCATCAGATATAAACATAGATAAAACTGTTTTTAAAACTTAAATTTACTCACAGCATCAACATGAAAATAGATTTTAGGTGGGAAATTTGCTTACCAGGTTATAAAACAGAGACAGGCTTTTAGGTTTATCTATTTATATCTACTGATATAATATATACATGCAATTCAAAACAAAGCATTCCTGTAAAAGCTTTATACTATATTTCTACAACATTTATCACAAGCATCTAAGTCTAGATTTAAAACTGTTTTTAAATTCAAGGTTTACTCACTGGAAAACTAGAACAGAGGGGCAGTTTTTATATATATACAGATATATTCACATAGGGTCAAAGCAATTCATGTATATATCCAAATAATCAATCATTCAAACAACTTCTTCATATAGGATTATCACATGCAAATAAAGCTAGCAACCATATTACTGTTTTTAAACGTTTTGTTTACTCACACCAGACCCATGTCTGACCCAAGTTGTTTATTTCTGTTTTATAAACTCTTGGGTACTCAAATTTTTACGAGTAGCCAAGGGATTCAGGTTAGCTTTGACGGGTAATCTGGAGGAGTAATGGAGCAGGAGGCTTCAGCGTTGTAGATAGATAGTAGTTTCCGCTGTGTTATCTCTATGATAGTGTTTTGTATTGTATCGAATTGTAATAACTAGACAGATGTTTATAACTGTCTAGTATGTGATGTATATGTTGTATAACTCTGATAAGTGTTGTATACTATGTAACAGTTCATGTTATTAATATAATTTATTCGGTCCGCTGTGTGAGATTCTAATGTTGTTTCTTTCTTTCTTCTCTTCTTTTCTATTTTCTACCCTTTCTTTCTTCATAATGATCCGACTTTCTGTGGAGAAAAAGTCGGGTTATTACAGTCTTTGTATATAATATTATTCAGCATATCTAGATTACCAGTCTTGTGTCTAGAGCAACCACTATCAAGTATCCACTTATTCCTTTTGATCTGCACAGATTGTCCATTGTGGATTGATTCCTCAATACCCATAAAGCATCTTTCCTGCACATTATAAAATTTGGGTAGACAACTAGAATTTGAATAACATTCATATGCAGACTCATGAAACAATGATAATTTAAACAATTCTAAACTAGTTTTAACAGATTTTTCAAAAATAGCCATTTTAAAACTTTTCAAAATTCAGATTATTAAACTTTTGAAAACAAAGCCCTGATACCAAATGTGAGAAATGCGGATTAAGGATCTTAAGGCTAGAATTAACACTAGAGGGGGGCTGAATAGTGTTTTAAGAAATTTGTTAATCTTTTTGAGTTTTATCTTAATTTGTTAACAATGTATACACTAATCAGACACAGATGTGAACACAGAATCAAACACAGAATCAAACACAGATGCAAATATAAAGTAAAAGCAGTAAAGGAAAGAACACACCGGATTTTATACTGGTTCGGAGTTACCCTACATCCAGTCCCGCAACACAAGTACGGATTTCCTTTCAACAACAATTCAACAATTACAACCCTCGGTTTCAAGGCTACGAGGTACACCCTCCAGAATGACAATCCTCTGGGTAGAGATACTTGATTTCCGGGGCAACAAGTTCACCCAATTGATTTCCAAGGCTACAATCACACCTTCTCTCTCTTAATTGATTTCCATGGCTACAATCACACCTTTTCTCGCTAATATATTATAAAGAAGTCTATAACTCTGAATAGCACTGAGAACCTTGTAGAGATAGTGATGGAGAATCAAACTAGAAGTAATCGAGTATGATTCGATGTTGATTTCGGCAGTATGATTTTGTATTAAGAAATGCGGAAGAAGAAGAGGAGTGAAAACCAGAAAAAAGTGATTAAAAATTCATTGAAACTGACCCATATTTATAGAAGATCAACAGCCATGACCACTCATGAAGAGTTATGGCGAATAGACACTTCTTTTAAAATTTGAATTTTGAACTTCAACTGTCACTATGTCGACATAGTGCCTAGGGGCATGTCGACATCCCTCACCCAAAATTGATATTTTGAATTTCTATAAAAATAATATTTATCTTATATAAAAACTATTTAAAACTTTGTAAATATACTTGAATATAGTTGAAATTCATAAGTAAATATAAAGAACAGTATATACATAATTTAATTATAATTTTATATTTAAATCTAAGTATAAATATTTTTTTTTGAGCGACACGGTCGTGTAGCGTGGCACTACACAGCCGATTAGATATCATATAATAAGTAAATAATGCTATCAACAAGCCTGATCGCTGGCCAAAAAGTATTGAGAAGCAGTAAGCTAGTCATAGTGAGACAGAGTTATATATACAAAATACATAAAGCCAAAAAAAAAACAGTGATGGAAAGGCCGGAGCTAAGTCGCGGTTTAGTGGTGCCCACGATGCCTGTCAGGAGGAACTGCTGATGTGCTGCCCGAGGATTCAGCCTGTGGAGAGCTGGGGTGAGGAAGTCTCAGCCTGAATGGAGCGGAGAAGCTACGACCTGATATAGATGAGAAATGGTGAGTAATACGTCTACAGGTTTCTTCAAGGCTAGATATGGGCTTGCAGAATACACGTGCATTGCGCTCGGCCCAGATCCACCAACTGAAAATAGCAACCGTGAGATCTAGGTGATAGTTGGGGGAGTTGTTCTGCCAATGATCGAAAAACGAGGTGAACGTGGGAATATGTCCGAGAATATGAGCAGTTGTCGCCGCCCAAACCCTGATCGCAAAATCACACTCGAAGAAGAGATGTTGCAAACTTTCTGTTGAGGTGGAACATAGGACGCAGCTGGGGTCTACTACAATGTTATGGCGGAGGAGTCTGTCTCTTGTGTTAATTCGCCCTTGGATGAGACACCACTGCAGGAAAGCAAGGCGGGGCTGAATCTTGCACTTCCAGAGTCTGGGGAAGGTGAATAGTCGTCCAGGGTTGTTTAAGTGGGCATAGCATGAGGCAACAGAGAAGCCGGATGAGGGGTTGGGTGCCCAAGTGAAGGAGTCTGGTCGGGAGTTGAGGTGGGTGTTGCGGAGAATTGAGGAGACGAGGTGGATCTCGGTGAGGGTGGAGAGGTCAAAGTAGGAAGCTGGGAGAAGCTGAGCTGGGCCCGAAGAGGAAATGTCAGAGATGGAGGTGAAGATATTAGTTGTATGAGCGAAGAGGTTGGGGAGGATGGAGGAGAGTGGAAGTTGATTGTGCCATGTGTCTAGCCAGAAGAGACAATTAGCCCCATTTCCCAGGTTGACGTGGAATAGCCTTTTAACACGTGGTAGGGTTGAAACTACTCCAGACCAGAAGGGGGATGGTTTGATGCCATTGGGGGCGTGGAGGACAAGGTGAGGGTTAGAGTGATAGTGTAGAGAGGTGATCCATGATTTCCAGAGGGTGGGGCCAGGGCTTAGGAACCGCCAGAGCCATTTGGCGAGGAGCGATATGTTGAAGTCAAAGAGATTAGTGATTCCAAGGCCGCCATTTCTCAGGGGTAGGCAGGCAGTTTGCCAGTTTACGAGCCTCTTTATGTTGCTACCGTTCCAAAGAAAGGAACTTCTGATTGAATCGATTTTTTTGATTACCCAGGAAGGGAGTTTGTACAATGACATCCAGTAAGTGGGGATCGATGATAGAACGGATTTAACGAGGATTAGGCGCCCTGCTGTGGACAAGGAATGAGCTTTCCATGAATGAAGTCTTTTTTCTATCTTGGCGATGAGGGGGAACCAATCGGATTTATGCAATTTGGTTGGACGGATAGGGACTCCGAGGTAGGAGATGGGGAAGTGTGTGATCTTACAGTTGAGCAGGCTGGAACAGGTTGGCCCGAGGTGATCAGCTTTTCCGAGCATGATGATGGAACTTTTGCTAAAGTTGATGGACAAGCCCGATATGAGTTCGAATGAATATAGTGCTACTTTGAGGCAGTGGATGTGGTTGAACATGGGTGATGCGAATAGAATGGTGTCGTCCGCGAATTGGAGGTTGGATATGGTTAGGTTAGAATTGGGGAGGTTGATGCCCTGAAAGATGTTGTTCGAAATTGCTAATTTGATCATACGATTGAACACATCAGCCACCAGAACGAAAAGCAGGGGAGAAAGTGGGTCACCTTGTCGCAGTCCGCGGGCCGATTTGATTAGGCCCCCCGAGGTCCCATTGATGATTATCGAGGACATGCTTGAGTTGAGTATAGAGGATATCCAGTTACACCATTTTGAGGGGAAGCCTCTGTGTTCCATTAACTCCACTATGAATTGCCAGTTAACCGAGTCGAACGCTTTTGAGTAGTCTAGTTTGAGTAGCATTCCTGGTGTTGAGGTCAAGTGGCAAAAGGAAATGATCTCCTGGGTCATTGCTACACAGTCCATGATGTTACGGCCCGAGATGAATGCAGATTGCTCGATTCCAATAAGGGGGGCTATGACGCTTTGGAGGCGGTTGGCTAGGACCTTGGTTATGATTTTAAAGGTTGTGTTTAGGAGGCTAATGGGGCGAAAGGACGAGAGGGAGGTGGCGCCTGGGGATTTTGGGAGAAGGATGATATTTGCGTAGTTGATGCGGTCCACGGAAGTTGGATTGGTATGAAATTCAGAGCACATTTCGATGATGTCAAACTTGACGATTTCCCAGTAGTGTTTGAAGAAGAGAGGCCCGAAACCATCTGGGCCAGGAGCCTTATCATCCGACATGCTTTTAAGCGCTGCCCAAATTTCTTCTTCAGTGAAAGGATGGTCAATGGGGATGAGGGGGTTAACTGGGTAGATCAGTTCCCAATCGATTGGGGGGAGAGGAGTGGGGTGAAAGCCAAGAATGGATCGGTAATGGTCGGTGAAGAGTTTGAGGATGGCCGATTGATCATCCTTCGTGGCGTCCTCAGTCCCCCCAGCCGCACCTCCCATCTCCTTCGTCCCCAGCAAATACAATTCCATTCTGTCCCCCTCATCCCCCACCTCCTCCGGCGCCCCCACCCAGCATGCGTTCCCACCCCGAGTCCCTCCACCTCCACCCGGATCCAATCAGCCGTTGTGCATCGAGATACCTGCCAAAACGTATGCACATGTTGCGAGTTCGGCTCCTCGTTCCCCCCTCCTGCCCAACCCCCCGGCCAGAAGACGCCACCCAATGCCTCATTTCAAAAATGTGCGCCATACGGTTGAATTTCTAAAAAAAGAAAACCGTTGCCTTCGCTGTGCAGGCCTCCGACACGTGGCGCAGTCTTGCAGAGATGCAAAGATTTGCTATAAGTGCGGATTTTTCGGGCATCCACAATCTCACTGTCCCAATAAAATCCCTAGTCAGCCTCAGGCTCGAATAACTAGCAAAGTCCCCTCCTCTTCCACTGAGGACAAACAACCCTCTGCCCGTTGGGCCCCAATGTCAAATCCCCACTCAGATCGTACGAAACCCTTCAGCTCCCCTAGACAAATCATTTCCCCAGCAACTCCCCATAGCCCACCTCATTCCCCTAAACAGCATCATAATTCATCTTCGAACCCTAAAACTTTCACAATGGCAGACCCATCACTGCTTCTCGTCGCAAACATTATCTCTGGCACCTGGTCCCTAGACTCCCTCCGCCACACGCTATCCTCTACATTCCAACACAGAGACTGGCCTCTCTGGCTTCAGTCCGACAACAGCTTCATCTTCTACTGCCCTTCATTCTTAATCAGAGACCAAATCCTCCAAAGATCGACCATCCCTACAACCGCGGGAACTATACAATTCCACCCCTGGTCTGAGCTGGACCGCCCCGCGCCGACATTGGACCCACCCTCATGGGCAAGAATCTCTGGGTTCCCTGAACTACTCCGTTTCAACTCAGAAGCCATTTCGGAAGCTGTTAAGCCAGTAGGTAGGTTCCTGGCTCAGGACGATTGCGAATGGGCTGAGCTTGACCACCGTTTTTTATACATCCAAATCCAATTCTATAGTGGCATCATCTCCCCATCATCCTATGTCTCAGTCCTTAACAACACTGAATACCTCCTTCGTATAGAAAGATGGGAACACGAGCACCCGAACAGACGCCCAGAGAACCACCTGCTGGGATTCGACTACGAAAGGCACTTCCCCCTCTTCGAGCAACACATCCAGATCGACGACCTTGAGTCAGACGACAGATTTGACGTCCTGAATTACTCCCCCATCTTCTCCGGCTCCCCACCGGCGCCTGGCCTTATTTACGATCAATCCTTTGAGGTGGTGGGTCCAAGGGGTTGGGACCCATGGCCAGTCCAGGAACACAGGTGGGACCCTTTCTCTGACTTGGACCTCTCATCCCCGCTCTTCCAACAAATCCCAACCCCTCCGACCTCATCCGTCCCTCCCCATCCCCCCCAACCCTGCCCCTCATACAGACACCCAATCTCTTCCGGTGCAGATCCTTCATTCCCCCCTCCAAGCTGACCCCCCCTCTCCCATTCTTCAATTCCCTATCCACAGCCCAGAGGAACTCAGTCAAGCGGCCCCTCCTAGGACTAATCAAGAGCTTCAGCCCGACACTCAAGCGGTTGCACAGTGGTCTCAGCCAATCACACCAACAGCGGTGCGTCGAAGCTCCAGACTGGACAGAGCAGCATCTCATCCTGGTAGTTTCTTTAAACACGTTGTCTTTTCGTCCCTTAATAAAAGCTTAAATAAAAAAATGGCACGTTGCATGGGGGTTAACCTGCATGGAGAACACTACTCCTCCATGCAGGCACTAGAATCGGAGCGCTTATCATTCTCCCAATGAAGCTAATATCCTGGAATACACGGGGGTTGGGGGACCCCAGCAAAAGACATGCTGTTAGCCTTGTCATATCCCCTCACAAAGTAGACATTCTTTTCCTGCAAGAATCCAAACTATCCGACCCAAACCCCAACATACTCAGACAGATTGGTGGGCCATTCCTAACTGGGTGGGCCCACATTAATGCTGTCGGCTCGTGCGGCGGTATATTGACAGTCTGGAATGAATCCGTGTGGTCCCACTGTCAAACTTTCTACCACACTTCTGCCCTACATGTAGCCCTTCGACACATACAAACTAACACAATCTTCTTCTTCACAAATATCTATGGCCCACACAACCCCCGAGATAGAAACGATCTCTGGACAAACTGCCTCTCCTTCTCCTCACATATCAATGGCCCCTGGGTTGTTGGAGGAGATTTCAATACCACCAAATCCCCAATAGAAAGGAACTCTGGCAACCTTTCCCAAGACTCTGAAGCCTTTAATCAGTTCATCAACCAGTGCTCCCTAATTGACCCACCCATTAGTAATCGCCTCTACACCTGGTCAAACCGCAGATCCGACCCCTCACTCGCAAAACTAGACCGCTTCCTTTTCAACCCAGCCTGGGAAGACTTATTCCCCCTCTCCATCGTCTCGGGCCTAGCCACTGTTATCTCCGACCATTGCCCACTCCTCCTAGACACGGGATCCCTCGCTTGCCACAACAGACCCTTCAGGTTCGAAGGCCTCTGGCTCCTCGAGCCATCTTTCGACAACTTCATCAGAGAAATCTGGACTCAGCCCTCCCCCATCCAATCAGCCACAGCCAGGGTAGTCTCCAAGCTCCGCTCTCTCCGAAAAATCATCAAACCTTGGGCCAAATCAGTTTGGGGCTCCATTCGTTTGCGCATCTCAGCCATCCAAGATGAGATTCTAGACTTTAATATCCTGGAAGAAACCTCCCCGCTCTCTGAACCGGACCGCTCTCGTATGAGAGAGCTGGAAGCGGACCTCGACAGGTTGTTATTGCAAGAAGAAATAGGCTGGAAGCAGCGGTCCAAAGCGAAATGGATCGACGAGGGAGACAAGAACACTGCTTACTTCCACCGTCTTGCCAACGGCAGACGTAGATCCAATCACATCCCCGAAATCACCCATGACAAGTATAAATATTTAAAAGTTAAATATATTATTTGGAAAGACATTTAAAATCAGGAGTAATTTGACTTTGAAATTAAAGATGTTTTGAGGCTAAAATTATTTAAAATCAGGATAGAGAGTTTTGAATCTTTTAAAAGGAAAGTTTCAAAATCATTTTGAAAACAAGATAATTTTGTAAAATCATTTGAATTAAAATTAGTGGATACAAAACAATGTCCCACTAGATTTTCGTAGGTTCCATCCTACTTAGGGTTCCATCCCTTTAACAAGCTCGAAGTGGATTCCATTCTACGAATAAATTGGATATTAAGATGCCAGTGCTTTTCTACGAGTTTTAACAAATATTCCTAATAAAACAAACTTAACCTTGAACTCTTGAACTCTTGATAATCTTGATACTCATGAGTCTTCTATCTCTGTATCTTGAATCTCTATATTGTACGGTCTTCATTCTTGATACCTACATGGTTAGATCCTGCATATACATATATATCTAAACTTGTAATGAGTATTTATATTTTATAATCTATTCTAAGGTTGTTTTCATCAAAACCATCATCTCATGGACTAACACGATCAAGTTAAAATCAATATAGAAATATGAAGGGGTGATGGACCCTAAAGGTAGCTAACCCTTTGGCAAGACATAGGCTTCTGTTTAGTCATTTCAAATTATCACAAGTGTCGAGGTCATCCATCATCATTCTCTTACTTCAATGCAACAAACATACGCCAATCCAACTACTTCATTCTGGAACATCCTCCACATACATAGTTATTAACGTGGTTTCGGTATGATAGAGAGTATGCCAATATCTAGCTCCGGTCTCTTTAATAACCAATCGTCCATTTTACACACCATATGGTCATTTTAAATTTCAATAAAACATATCATATTTCATATCACAAATAGGTTCAAATCAGATTTAAATTTAAATTTTCTTATTTCATACCATAAATATCAATATTTAAATTCAATCCTTTACACTTAAAATAGTTTCAGATTTAACAGTTTTGAATTTAAAATAGTTTGAATTAGAATAGTTTTTAATGTAAAAATAGTTTGGATTTAAATAGTTTTGAATTAAAAATAGTTTGAAATAAAACAGTTTTAAAAGAAAATAGTTGGACTTAAAATTGTTTTAAATTTGAAATGATTTCTTTTCTTTTTAACCATTAACCCAATTCTAAATTTTAAATTTCACTATAAACAACTTTTCAATTAAAGACGAATTTCCAATTTCAAACTTCAACTTAAACCAATTCAAATTTAAATTTTTAATTCAAAATTAACTACGCTTTAAACGATTTCAAATTTCAAATAATTAAATTTTGATAAATTCAAGTTTCAACTAATTCAATATTTAACCCTTTAAAATAATTCAATTTCAATATTCACATTAAATTTCAAAATCAGCCTTTACGATTTAAAATTGATAATCCTTTAAAACTATTTCATTTAACAAGTTCAAATTGAAAATTTTGAATCCATTTCATTTGACCAAATTCGGTGTTCGTATATAATTTCCTACCCTATGGCCAAGTGATCATTTTATTTTAAATTTCAATTATATGGGTATATATCATTTCAACCCACATTTAAATGTCATTGATATATATCATTTCAACCTATTTCTTAGTCTGTTATTAAATGTTTAAATGATCCCAATGATAATTTATACAGTTCAATAATTTATAGTGAGATAACAGAGATATCCAAAATTTAAAATATCATCCAAAATTAATAATATCATCCAAATAAACAAACACATCATCCATAATCAATTTATAATACACATTCAATTTATATTCAAATCAACCAATTAACATATATCACAAAATTATTAATTATCAATATCGGGGTGTTCAACTAGCAGTGGTATTCAGTTTCCATTGTCAATTTAATTTCTCAGTCAACGATCAAAATAATCTATCGCATCATGATTTTTTTATTCAACTTGCAAAAGAAATTCCAATATTGCGTGAGTGGTTTAATCACTCACCTTTGATTTTAGCCCATTAAAATCCAAACAAAGGCGATTTTACCAACAGTCTCCAAACTCATCCAAACTAGTTTCATGTTGTCTGGCATTCAAATATGAATCCCATGGAAGAAATCGCATGTGAATCGGAGTTCATATGCGGAAGAAATTCAAGTTATAGGAATATTTTTAAATGAAATATAAAAAACATTTACACACATTTTAATGATAAAACAAAACAAATTAGTTACTCACGTTAAAATTTTTGAAGCCTGCTCATGTTTCTAAAGCTTGGAGAATCAACAAAAAAAATGACATAATGGCTCACGCATAGAGGAAGGAGGCTTTAGGAAATGGTGTGAAGACCCAAAATTTTTGAGAATAAAAATTACTCTAAAATAAATACAAGAATGAATAAAGTAAATAAGAATAGGGAGAAAAATAGCTTGATATTAAATATCAAAAAAGAGTGAAGAAATTATGCAAGGAATAAATGTTTTTATACAGTGATAAAAAGGAAAATGATTAAGCATAAAATAAATTCAAAAATTCACATGATTTGAGTAGGTGTGAATATTGTATAGGAAGAATATATATATATATATATATATATATATAATCAGAGAAGTATGGGATGTTAATAATAAAATCCTTTTGATAATTAAATTGCATAGAAATCAGTTAAGAAATATTTATGAGTAAGAATGTATTTTTGAAATAAATATAAAAAAAAGGAATAAATATTTCAATAAATAATAAGAAGAAAAATAACTAAGGTATGAATGAGTTTTAAAAACACATACCTTATGAATATTATAAATTTATATGGCCAGAAAAATGTTTTGACAGTAAAATAACTTCTTTAGGTAATTAAAATGCATACCAACTGGTCAAGTAATATTTAAGGATATGAATGTATTTTTATAATAAATTAAGCTTACAAAAGAAATGAGAAAAAGAAATATAAGGTTGAGTCACATAAAAAAATAATGTGCAAGGAAATCATGCAAATAGCATGTGCATAGAAAAGCAATAAGGCAACTGTTTTACTGAAAATGGAAACCTAGAGAAAATGGCACTTTTAGCCATAAAGATGCATACATGAATCTCTGAGTAAGGTAAGGATAGAATGGGTTTTTCCTCCATTTAAACCCTAACAGAGTGATTTAAATCAGGGGAGGGACAATAGTTGTCCAGGAGAGAAAACAAACATTAAAATAAAATAAACTTACATTGCCTTCAGACCTGAGCATTCCCGGAGAGGAGAAAAGGAGGTGAGTGATTAATCAATCTCATGAGGCTAAGGCATTAAGACCCAAGTTAAGGGCAGCAATTTTATTTTTGTGCTTGATCAACTTGTTTTTCTCTGAATAAATGAATGCTGAGAATGGTTGGTGTATTGATAAATCTTTGGTTGATGCTCTGATTTGTTTTGTTTGATTGTTTGATAAGAACAATGTCATGATCTCTGATATGGATCCAGTACCTTAAACCACCAGTTTGTAAATATGTTTAGTAAGATAAATACATTTTATTATGAAGTAGGGTAATACTGGAAAATAGGCTAGGCAGTGTGAACAAAAGGAGGTTCATGCTCATGTCTAGATTGTTTCAAATTTGAGATGAACAATGCAATAATTTATTTATGTGCTGATTTGTTCAGATCTAAAGCTAAAATGTTTTATGGGTTTTTCTCTAAAAACCTTACCCTATGTTCATAATAGAATTAAGTATAAGAATTTTTATATGATTTACTGGATTTGTTTAAGAGATCATGATATTCTTGAATATAGAAGATGCAAAGGATAAAACAAATTTTGAATGAGACAACTGAAAAAATATGAAATAAAGCATTATTTTCATAATGAAGTCATGGTCAGTGAAACCCATGAGAGAGTTTAACTCTCTCTGATTGAGGGAAAAAGAAAGAAAGAATGTAAAAGCATTCCATGAGTTAATAAATCTTTCTGAAATAAGAGATAAGACTGGTCACTAGATTATAAAACTAATCTAGGAGAGAAGCCTTGATCTATTCATCATAAGGAGTATGATGGGTATGTGCATGACTTGTTTAAGTCCTATAGGCCTTTGTGTAGGGGTTAACAGAATTGAGTCCCTTACAATGCACACATGGTGTTCAATGGCAAAGAGATATGACCAAATTTTATTAATGAATCAAGATTTAGAGCTGAACTATGGAATTAAAATGAGTTAATTCCATAAGAGTATGTGTACATGTATACTGTATTGAATGAATGGATGATTGCATGTGTGCATGAGTGTAGTAGAAGCTTAGATATATATATATATATATATATATATATATATATATATATACTTAAACCCAGTTCATATTATAAATTCAAATTGTATATAGCATATGAATACTCTGCACAAGAATTTAAAAATGACAAGTATTTATATTTTGATTTCACTCATACCTGAATTTTATTTCTGACCCTATTTGTTGCTTTTTAACATCTGGGGTGTCTCATTTTTATTGAGGCAGCTCTAGATGTTGCTGCAGGAAAGGAAGCATAAGAAACTTGTATGCATGGACAATTGAAGATTTACTTGCATTTAGAATGTTTAAGGAGTTATGCAGACATGTTGTAATAATTAAGCCAGGCAAATGTTTTAAGTATTTTCTGGATTGATATGTGTTTGTTTTTCTGAGAAGAGAACATGTAAGAATTTTAGTATTTTACATATATGCATATGTGGGTTGCTGCATTAAGTATCTGATCTGGATAATCTCTGGTGAAGTGTTAGATAGGAGATCATGCCATATAATTTGATATGTGAGCATGTTTCCTTTGGCAATGTATGATGAATCTTAAAAATGGTAAAGTAGAAATAATCATAGGAAGAAGGGAATATAGCACAATCATTAAATCTTGTAAAAGATGAGTTGAATCCAAAACTGGGCTAACCAGAAATATATGAATATGACTTATAATTGATATAAGTACATAGTTAACCTGAAATGAAATTTATAACCTTAGGCTAGGTATTTCAATTGCAGTAGAAGTTGTATTGCTCTGTGAAGAAGATCCATATATATATGATTTGGTAAAACTTGTAGGTCTCACTGCACCATGCTTCACACATTTTATTACTTGAATATACAGTACCCAAGTCTGAGTACATTTGATCATGATCAAGGCTATTATAAATGACTTGCAGTCCTGTTGGTAATAGGCAAAATCATCACCACACAACTCTTTAGACACTTCCACATGATGTTTAGAATACTTCAGTTATTTATTTGACAAGTTCACCTGAGAAGTGTGTATTAATTTGGTTTGCAACATGGCTTCAATTACTTTGTCTTCAATCATATGTTAAGTCTTAGATTTGTAAATGTGTTTGTATATATATACTCTGCCTAAATACATTGTTCCTCTGCTTGAACCTCAATCCAGATTAACATCTGATCATACATAGGAACCTTGTTCAACATACAAATCAAAACATGAATACCCTTACCTGACACCAAAAATTGTTAGAACATGAATTATAAACCCCGGGCTAACTTGTAATTAGTAAGTTATCTTAGACACCCTGATTTGTAGCATAAGATCTAGTAGTGGCTAATTACAAAATCCCAGGATCTGAATTTTCTGCTTGGAAAATTCAGGGATCAAATAATCTGAGGATTAAAACAAGAAATTAAGAAAAATGGAGTTAATTGATTTTATAATCAAGCTTGAGTTTTTAAAAAAATAATGATTAGAAAAGGCTATGTGACACCATATCTCTGGAATATTGGAGAATAGGTGTGATTGAATTTCTTTATCAATTTAAACTACTCTGATAGACAAAGAGCCATATATATATATCTTCATATATATATATATATGAATCAAGTTAATTTTATATACTAATATTTTTATATTGGTAAAAATAAGGAATCCTGGAAAAATTAAATTAAGAGAAGTGGTCCATTGAAGTGTGAACATATATATACTTGCACAAAAAAAAACCTTAACAGGAAAATTCTCTAAAATACTTGGAGAAAAGAAGTGGGTCACTTCAGTTGGTATCAGAGCTATGTTGATTAAACATAGCATAAATATATTATCCAATTTTCTTGTAGGGATAAAAAAATTCTAAAAAAATATATATATAATAAATAAATATCTGCAGTAGAAATAGATTGCAGAAAATAATTAAATTAGAAATATGACTAACTAGCTATGCAATTGAATAGTGAATCATGGTAGGAAGACCACCAAGTCATGGAGCAGGACCCTCCAATACAACACCAATGGTTAACTTGCAAGATTTGGTGAGGGCATTTAGAGAAGGAGCAGTGCATAGAGAAGAAAATCCACATGAGGAACTAGCCAAACTATTGAAGACACTCTCAAATTTAGGAGGCAAGGATTTTGAAGGCACTGAGGGAGTTATGGGAGTGTAGACATGGTTGAGAACTTTGGAAAGGATATTTGCAGATATGCAAATTAATGACCAAAGGAAGAGGCAGGTAGCTTCAAGGAGACTCAAAGGAGCAGCCTTAGATTGGTGGGAGGTGATCATCATAGGAAGGCCAGAAAATGAGATAACATGGGATTAATTCAAGGAGATGCTTGAGGCAAGATTTGTTCCAACAACAGCTAAGGCAACATTGCTTGAGGAATTCATAAGGCTGAGGCAAGGACCAATGAGTGTGACTGAATACACTCAAAAATTTGAGAGTCTGTCCAAGTATGGAACTATGCTCATAGGAGATGAAGAATCAAAGAATTCAAGATTTATCCAAGGATTGAATGCAGGTCTCAGTAGAGCAATGTTACCATACAAGGATAAAACATTTGATCAAGTCATAGACCTTGCTCTTTCTTTTGAACAACATGATAATGCAAGGGAAATATTTAGGAGCATGAGGGCTAACCATCAAAAGAAGGGGAAAAATAGGGCACATCCCTATGACAAAAAGAATGTGGAAAAGAAAATGGAGGGAGCAGCCACTGGGGAAGCTAAGAAGAAAGTTACTTGTTACAATTATGGCAAAGAAGGACACATGAGTAATAGGTGTCAAGCAGCCAAGAAGGCACCATTTAGCTGCTACAACTGTGGGAAGGAAGGTCATATTAAAAGAAACTGCCCAGAATTCAAAAAAGGAGCAAAGATAGGAGCACTTGAGGGCAAAGCAAAAGCAACTACAGTGGGAAGTTCTGGACAATTGGAAGGTATACTTCTAATTAAAGATCACCCCATCTCAGTTATATATGACACTGGAGCAACACATTCACTAATATCCCAAGACATAGTTAATAGATTGACTCTCACATGCTATTTAGTTGATGATCCCTTGTTTATTCAAAGTCCCCTGGGTAGTTCTTGTTTGCTAGGATTAAAATGTCTGGGGGTAGAATTAAACATAGGAGGAAATGTGTTTAAATCTGATTTGTTTGTATTGAAATACCCTGGAATAAGAATTATTTTAGGGGTGGATTGGTTGAGAAAATTAAAAGCAATTTTGAATTTGGAAAATTTCACTATTTCTCTGAAAACAGAAAATGGTAAAAATATAATAGTCATGAGTGAAATTGCCAAAATCAATTATTTTAACGAAATATGTAGCATGACTGAGAAAGAATTAGAACTGGAAGACATAAAAATTATAAATGAATACCCAAATGTCTTTGGTGAAGTCATAGGTGTTCCAGAAAATAGACAAGTAGAATTTCAAATAAGGCTAATCCCTGGGGCAAGTCCAATCATCAAGAAACCTACTAGGATGGGTCCTAAAGAGTTAGTGGAGTTGAAACATCAGTTGGAAGAACTGGAGCAGAAAGGCTTCATAAGGCCTAGTAGTTCAAACTGGGGTTCTCCAGTTGTATTTGTGAAGAAGCATGATGGTACTTTGAGAATGTGCATTGATTACAGGGAATTAAACAAAGTCACCATTAAAAACAAATACCCACTCCCCAGAATTGATGATCTATTCGATCAATTAAATGGAGCAAAGGTCTTTTCAAGGCTAGATTTAGCCTCTGGGTTCCATCAGATGAAGGTAGAGGAAGAAAGCATTAAATATACTGCCTTCAACACAAGGTATGGATTATATGAATTTTTGGTGATGCCTTTTGGATTGACAAATGCACCATCATATTTTGTAGATATAATGAATAGAACATTTAGAGATTTTCTAGACAAATTTGTGGTTGTCTTTATTGATGACATATTAGTGTATTAAAAATCAGAAGAAGATCATGCAAAGCACTTGCATCTGGTTTTGTCTAGACCGAGGGCACATGATTTAAAGGCCAAATTCACTAAATGTACATTTTGGCAGAATGAAGTAAAATTTTTGGGGCACATTGTATCACAACAAGGGGTTAGTGTGGACCCAAATAAGGTGATGGCAGTGCAATCTTGGAGTTGACCCAAATCAGTGACTGAGGTGAGATCATTTTTGGGAATGGCAGGCTATTATAGGAGGTTTATAAAAGACTTTGCAAGAATAGCCATCCCATTGACCAAGTTAACTAAAAAGGAGCAACCATATGTGTGGACAGAGAAGTGTGAACAAGCCTTTTCATCACTAAAGAAGGCACTGATAGAAGCTCCAATCTTATAGGTTCCAGAGGGTAATGAAGAATTAGTGGTTTATACAGATGCTAGTGGATCTGGATTAGGGGCAGTGCTTATCAACATGGTAGAGTCATAGCATATGCATCAAGGCAACTCAAGCCAAATGAAACTAGGTATGCTACACATGACTTAGAACTAGCTGCTGTAGTATATGCATTGAAACTATGGAGACATTACTTATTAGGTGCTAAGTTTGAATTGTTTACAGATCACAAGTCACTTAAATATCTGTTTTCTCAAAAAGACTTGAACATGAGGCAACATAGGTGGGTAGAATTCCTAGCTGCCTATGTTCTTGATATATATACACCCCAGGAAAAGCTAATAAAGTGGCAGATGCATTGAGCAGGCATCAAGCAAAAATGGCAAGCTTAATGATGAGTGAATTCAAGGATTTGACAATCCTCAGTGAAGTAGAAATAAAAGCAGAAAGTAGAGTAGCAGATAAGGCACATGGTGATATGATTGAATATGGTAAACTAAGTCTCATTTCCATAAGGTCAACTCTGGTTGATAAAATAGGACAAATGCAAGATCAAGACACAAATTTAAGTGAGAAGAAAGATATGATGTCACAAGGCATGACAGTAGAAAATTATGAAGTAGATGATAAGGGATACTTAAGGAAAAAGGGGAAGCTCTGTCTACCAAATGTAGAGGAACTAAAGCAAGAAGTTATGGATGAGCATCAAAAAACCAAATATACTATCCACCCAGGTGGTACAAAAATGTACCATGATCTCAAGAGAAATTACTGGTGGCCAGGAATGAAAGGAGCAGTGGCAAGATATGTGGCAAATTGTTTAACATGCCAACAAGTTAAGGCAGATTATCAAAGACCCTCAGGTTTACTGCAACCCTTGGAAGTGCCTACTTGGAAGTGGGAAAGCATTTCAATGGATTTTGTGGATGGTTTGCCAAGAACTAGAAGGGGTAACGATAGTATTTGGGTAGTGGTTGATAGACTCACAAAAACAGCACACTTCATCCCAATAAGTTCAAACAGAAATGCTCACAAGCTAGCTCAGTTATTTGTGAAGGAGATAGTGAGATTGCATGGCATCCCCAAGACTATCATTAGTGATAGAGATACTTTGTTTACTTCAAGGTTTTGGAGTAGCTTTCAAGAAGCTATGGGAACAAAACTAAGCCTAAGCACAGCCTACCACCCACAAACAGATGGGCAAACTGAGATTGTTAATAAAGTTTTAGAAGATTTGCTGAGAGCATGCATACTTGATTTTGGAGGCAACTGGGAGGATCATATTTATTTAGCTGAGTTTGCTTATAATAATAGCTACCAGTCCACCATAGGAATGGCTCCATTTGAGGCTTTGTATGGAAAGCCTTGTTTATCTCCTGCATGTTGGATGGAAGCTGGTGAAAGGATATTGCTTGGACCAGACCATGTAAAAGAAACTTCTGCAAGGATTGAACTGGTAAGGCAAAGAATGAGAGTAGCTCAAGAGAGACAGAAAGCCTAGGCAGATAAAAGAAGAAGGCCAGTAGAATTTGAGGTGGGAGACTATGCGTTTCTCAAAGTTTCACCAATGAGAAAAATATTGAGATTTGGCAAAGCAGGGAAACTTTCACCAAGGTATATAGGACCATATGAAATTGTTCAAAGAATAGGGACTTTAGCTTATAGGTTGATGTTACCAGAGGAATTGAGCAAAATACATGATGTATTTCATGTATCCCAATTGAGAAAATGGGTGCATGATAAAGAATCCATTCTTGAATCTCCTACATATGTAGAAATTCAAGAAAATCTGGATTACAAAAAGGAACCAGTGGGCATTGTGGCTAAAGAAGAAAAGAAACTGAGAAATAAAATAATTAAACTAGTTAAAATCCAATGGAGTTTGGATGGGAATGATTGCACTTGGGAGGCTGAAGAGAGGGTAAAGGATAAATATCCTAACCTGTTTTCTACTTAAGGTATGTTTAAAATTTTGATGAGACCCTAAAAATTATTTATGTATGTTTGATTGATTTAGAATGAATGAATTTCTGAAATTTCATTCAATGGGGATTATGCTTTGTATACATTTGGATGGAAATGTACGAGAGAATAATTGTGGGACACAATTCCTTTTTAGGAGGAGAGTATGTGAAGACCCAAAATTTTTGAGAATAAAAATTACTCTTAAATAAATACAAGAATGAATAAAGTAAATAAGAATGGGGAGAAAAATAGCTTGATATTAAATATCAGAAAAGAGTGAAGAAATTATGCAAGGAATAAATGTTTTTATACAGTGATAAAAAGGAAAATGATTAAGCATAAAATAAATTCAAAAATTCACATGATTTGAGTAGGTGTGAATATTGCATAGGAAGAATATATATATATATATATATATATATATATATATATATATATATATATGATCAGAGAAGTATGGGATGTTAATAATAAAATCCTTTTGATAATTAAATTGCATAGAAATCAGTTAAGAAATATTTATGAGTAAGAATGTATTTTTGAAATAAATATAAAAAAAAGGAATAAATATTTCAATAAATAATAAGAAGAAAAATAACTAAGGTATGAATGAGTTTTAAAAACACATACCTTATGAATATTATAAATTTATATGGCCAGAAAAATGTTTGGATAGTAGAATAACTTCTTTAGGTAATTAAAATGCATACGAACTGGTCAAGTAATATTTAAGGATATGAATGTATTTTTATAATAAATCAAGCTTACAAAAGAAATGAGAAAAAGAAATATAAGGTTGAGTCACATAAAAAAATAATGTGCAAGGAAATCATGCAAATAGCATGTGCACAGAAAAGCAATAAGGCAACTGTTTTACTGAAAATGGAAACCAAGAGAAAATGGCACTTTTAGCCATAAAGATGCATACATGAATCTCTGAGTAAGGTAAGGATAGAATGGGTTTTTCCTCCATTTAAACCCTAACAGAGTGATTTAAATCAGGGGAGGGACAATAGTTGTCCAGGAGAGAAAACAAAAATTAAAATAAAATAAACTTACATTGCCTTCAGACCTGAGCATTCCCGGAGAGGAGCAAAGGAAGTTGAGTGATTAATCAATCTCATGAGGCTAAGGCATTAAGACCCAAGTTAAGGGCAGCCATTTTATTTTTGTGCTTGATCAACTTGTTTTTCTCTGAATAAATGAATGATGAGAATGGTTGGTGTATTGATAAATCTTTGGTTGATGCTCTGATTTGTTTTGTTTGATTGTTTGATAAGAACAATGTCATGATCTCTGATATGGGTCCAGTACCTTAAACCACCAGTTTGTAAATATGTTTAGTAAGATAAATACATTTTATTATGAAGTAGGGTAATACTGGAAAATAGGCTAGGCAGTGTGAACAAAAGGAGGTTCATGCTCATGTCTAGATTGTTTCAAATTTGAGATGAACAATGCAATAATTTATTTATGTGCTGATTTGTTCAGATATAAAGCTAAAATGTTTTATGGGTTTTTCTCTAAAAACCTTACCCTATGTTCACAATAGAATTAAGTATAAGAATTTTTATATGATTTACTGGATTTGTTTAAGAGATCATGATATTCTTGAATATAGGAGATGCAAAGGATAAAACAAATTTTGAATGAGACAACTGAAAAAATATGAAATAAAGCATTATTTTCATAATGAAGTCATGGTCAGTGAAACCCATGAGAGAGTTTAACTCTCTCTGATTGAGGGAAAAATAAAGAAAGAACATAAAAGCATTCCATGAGTTAATAAATCTTTCTGAAATAAGAGATGAGACTGCTCACTAGATTATAAAACTAATCTAGGAGAGAAGCCTTGATCTATTCATCATAAGGAGTATGAAGGGTATGTGCATGACTTGTTTAAGTCCTATAGGCCTTTGTGTAGGGGTTAACAGAATTGAGTCCCTTACAATGCACACATGGTGTTCAATGGCAAAGAGATATGACCAAATTTTATTAATGAATCAAGATTTAGAGCTGAACTATGGAATTAAAATGAGTTAATTCCATAAGAGTATGTGTACATGTATACTGTATTGAATGAATGGATGATTGCATGTGTGCATGAGTGTAGTAGAAGCTTAGATATATATATATATATATATATATACTTACCCCAGTTCATATTATAAATTCAAATTGTATATAGCATATGAATACTCTGCACAAGAATTTAAAAATGACAAGTATTTATATTTTGATTTCACTCATACCAGAACTTTATTTCTGACCCTATTTGTTGCTTTGTAACATCTGGGGTGTCTCATTTTTATTGAGGCAGCTCTAGATGTTGCTGCAGGAAAGGAAGCATAAGAAACTTGTATGCATGGACAATTGAAGATTTACTTGCATTTAGAATGTTTAAGGAGTTATGTAGACATGTTGTAATAATTAAGCCAGGCAAATGTTTTAAGTATTTTCTGGATTGATATGTGTTTGTTTTTCTGAGAAGAGAACATGTAAGAATTTTAGTATTTTACATATATGCATATGTGGGTTGCTGCTTTAAGTATCTGATCTGGATAATCTCTGGTGAAGTGTTAGATAGGAGATCATGCCATATAATTTGATATGTGAGCATGTTTCCTTTGGCAATGTCTGATGAATCTTAAAAATGGTAAAGTAGAAATAATCATAGGAAGAAGGGAATATAGCACAATCATTAAATCTTGTAAAAGATGAGTTGAATCCAAAACTGGGCTAACCAGAAATATATGAATATGACTTATAACTGATATAAGTACATAGTTAACCTGAAATGAAATTTATAACCTTAGGCTAGGTATTTCAATTGCAGTAGAAGTTGTATTGCTCTGTGAAGTAGATCCATATATATATGATTTGGTAAAACTTGTAGGTCTCACTGCACCATGCTTCACACATTTTATTACTTAAATATACAGTACCCAAGTCTGAGTACATTTGATCATGATCAAGGCTATTATAAATGACTTGCAGTCCTGTTGGTAATAGGCAAAATCATCACCACACAACTCTTTAAACACTTCCACATGATGTTTAGAATACTTCAGTTATTTATTTGACAAGTTCACCTGAGAAGTGTGTATTAATTTGGTTTGCAACATGGCTTCAATTACTTTGTCTTCAATCATATGTTAAGTCTTATATTTGTACATGTGTTTGTATATATATACTCTGCCTAAATACATTGTTCCTCTGCTTGAACCTCAATCCAGATTAACATCTGATCATTTATAGGAACCTTGTTCAACATACAAATCAAAACATGAATACCCTTACCTGACACCAAAAATTGTTAGAACATGAATTATAAACCCCGGGCTAACTTGTAATTAGTAAGTTATCTTAGACACCCTGATTTGTAGCATAGGATCTAGTAGTGGCTAATTACAAAATCCCAGGATCTGAATTTTCTGCTTGGAAAATTCAGGGATCAAATAATCTGAGGATTAGAACAAGAAATTAAGAAAAATGGAGTTAATTGATTTTATAATCAAGCTTGAGTTTTAAAAAAAAGAATGATTAGAAAAGGCTATGTGACACCATATCTTTGGAATATGAGAGAATAGGTGTGATTGAAATTCTTTGTCAATTTAAACTACTCTGATAGACAAAGAGCCATAAATATATCTTCATATATATATATATATATATATATGAATCAAGTTAATTTTATATACTAATATTTTTATATTGGTAAAAATAAGGAATCCTGGAAAAAATAAATTAAGAGAAGTGGTCCATTGAAGTGTGAACATATATATACTTGCACAAAAAAAAACCTTAACAGGAAAATTCTCTAAAATACTTGGAGAAAAGAAGTGGGTCACTTCAAATGGATTTGCAAACAAATGGAAAAGATTGGCTTCATGAAAATAAGGTGCCCAAGTTTGTTTTTTTTATTTCAATGAATCTTCAAGCAACGAACAACTAAAAATGGAAAGGACAGGTGATGCTACAGGAGCTGAGTTGGAATTATGAACAAATGTAAAATGGGAAAGTTAAAAGAAGAGATTTATGAAATAGGAAATGAATAAGGGTAAAGCATGTTTAAAAATTGGAATATGAAAGAGAAGGATACAAGTAGATGTAAATTTGCAAAATGAAAAGAGACTAACATGCATGTAATTAACAAAGGATGAAAGACACACATTGAAATTTAAGAAGACATGTTTACATAGCAAGCAAATCTTCTGGTATAAAATTTCAAAACGTGCGTTATCTCGTTTATTTCATTAACATACATGAAATGTTTCAAGGCAAGATTCACGTATAAATAAATGAAACTTTCTGGAAAACCAAAAGAGGCATGTATTTAATAAAAGAAAGTAATAATAATAAAATAAAATAAATGAAAGCGACGATTTAAATGTGAGAAGGTAACTGTACATGGAAAGCAAAACTCTAATATACTCAAGTTTAAAAACATTCATTTTAACCTATTTTATTAACCCTAATACACTCAAATTTACACCTGTATATATTATTTTTTAGTATACAGTAAATAAAATTAAGCACCGCAATTAACGTAATGTGGACCGCCACTACATAACATAAAGATGAATCGGGACTCCAAATTCAAATTTGGAACGATATAAATTTCCTATGTAAACATGCTAACTATTTCGAATCAAAATTTTAACCAAACCTTCAAGTTGTTTTCTTACCATTTTATTTTATTATAAATTAAATTCGAATCAAGTTTGAATATTTAAATAAATTTAATATTCCAACTCGAAACATACAACAAAATTCAATTTCTTTATTTTAGTGAAATTAAACTTATATTCACAAATGAAACATTCATTTTATTTGATAAAATGTTCTTTTCACTAAATCAAACTTTCCTTTTATTTTCATAAAACATAAGCTACGATTAATTACGTCTATTATTTTGCAATTTAGTGTCCTCTCTCCTGTTATTTGAAATTATTCAATTACATTAATTTCAATTGATTACAAAGGTGAATTTCAAAATGGAGTAAATAAATATAATGAGAAATAGAACAATTATTTCCTATCTAATAGTAATTTAAACATATTTATACACCATTGGATACAAATAAGAGTTATACATTTCTTACTAAATAATAGTTTCTTATTCCTATAATCAACCTATAAGCTAAAATACATTTCAAACAAATAAACATATGTTCCTTGAATAAACTTATTCATTTTATTTTTTGTTAAATTAACACTTATTACTCTAATCAATTGAAATTGCATTCAACCAGTTATTAATTGCATTCAAAGTTAAAATACACCCTAACATATGTTCTCATCATTTTTCTTATTGTAGTAAGTTATTTAAGGTCATAATTTGCATTCTAATATAATCCACATTAATATTTCATAAATTTTTCATTTCTAACCATTTTTATTTCAAAATTTCTTATTTAATTTAATATTTTTAATTGTCAAAAATTCGGGTCGTTACATGGTGTGTCTTCAAGTAGTAGGTACCTACCCAAATAGCAAGCCTCACAATGGTAAACAATGATCCACATAACAAATGAACAATGATAGATTATGACGAACCACCTTTCTGACCCCTGAGAACAACACTTAATACACCCACGATATTCGTATGCCGTTTCCTAAGAATTTGAAAGATGAATTGTCGTGGGGTAAAAAAAGAATAGAACATAAAATCTCACAACGAAACTATTAAATAAAAAATAACAGTAATATAGTACATAAGGTTACTCCCAAACTTGTAGTTATCAGAGTAACACAAAAGTACTACAATCAACTTAGGCAGTTATAACAACCTGCCTTTACATATGCTAAGATAAAATACACTTACACAAACTAATAAACATCGGAATATATAGCTAAGTAGATAAAGCCTCCTGCTCAGACGCCATCTTCAAAAGAGCCCACAAAAGGCCTGCTATGGTCAAACTTCTCAAATATAAATGAGTACCCGAGAGTTTAGGAAAAACAAACAACTCGGGTCAGACAATATGTCTAGTATGAGTAAAACTCTAAACAATAAGTGTAATTATACAACAACATGTGAGACCACGCCGCCAAACGTGGAACGAGTTTCCTCTCACAAGAACAACATCCAAATGTAAAGGATGGATACAAATAATTAATATCACGAAGAGTGCAATACTCTTCCTAATGCAATTAAGGGAAACAAATTCGAAGGTTCGAATCAATAAGGAAAGGAAATTTACCAACAATGACTAGGAGGCTGCGCCCCTCTTATCGAAAGTATACCTCTAGAATATATACTTAAGAACTCCAATGGCTCTCGGAAACCTCCAAGCGGACCCTGCCAACTGTTACCGAGAATCCGAGCATCTTATTTTGCACAACCGAATCCAATCTAGAGTGGATGTGAAAATACCCTAATGGGAGCAATCCTACATAGCTTGGCCCCCACTCGCTCTTTGGGTTTAGTCATTTTTGACAAAGGATAGCAAAGCTCAAATGAGTAACACATCGTCTTTGAATGACGAAAAACAAAGAAGGCTGAGGTAATCGTTAGTCGACAAACCGACTATCGAAGATAACAAAATGATCGTATATGGACAATAAACCTCATATTCCTACCACTACTCGTCGATTTCAAACTTGTACTATTTCTTGGTTAAAAATGAAGTCGGATAAGTGAAGGTAGTGTTACCTCTAGGCATTGCCTTGACGACAATTTTAACTTCCGAGACAGTGACAAGTTTCCATATCTCGACGTTTAGTGCCAAGAGTATGACTAAATTTTTTCCATATAAGCGATGTCGTTTACGAAAACTTCTTTTCCTTAACCAATTGAAATTTTACTTTTAAAACCAAATTCGTGTTTGAGCTTCTCATTACAAGTTTTTAACTTTAAACAACTTTGTAAAAATGGTTCATTAACTTTAAAACACCGTTATCAAAAAGATTTAATCACTTAAAACATCCTTATTAAATTTTTGATTATCTTTAATTAATATTAATAAGAACGATTAATTATCTTTAAACTTCGTTAATTATTTTGATTAATTAACTTTAAATACCCATAATTAAAAAGGGTTAATCACTCTAAAACATCATTAATTAAATTAATTAAATAATTTTAAATCTCATTAATTAAGTTGATTAATTAATTTTAAACCACCATTGATTAAAAAGGATTAACTAATTTAAAATATCATTAATTGAAAAGATTAATTAAATTGAAACTAATTAATTAACTTTAAAAATAATTAAAAATGATTAATTAATTTTTAAAGATCATTAATTAAAATAATTAATTAACTTTAGTCTATCATTATTAAGATATTAATTAAACTTAATCATCATTAGATAAAATGGTTAATTCATATTAAACATCATTAACAAAGTAATTAATTAAATTCAAAACATGTCATTAACAAGTTAATTAATTAACCTTAATCCTTATTAATTAAATTTTTAAAAATATTTATTAAAATAATGTATTACATTTGAAATCATCATTATTCAACAAGTTTATTAACTAGTAACGCAAAACTCAAGCTTGAGAAAGAAATCAAAGGTTTCGATAAGGATATGTTTGTCGAAAGTGCCGATATAGCGATGGTCGCTATACGGACACTTCGACAACTAATTTCATGTCATTTTATGTCCATCAATACATCATATAACATAAGTAAATATAATACAAGGTGCTAAACTATCATACAATATGTAGAGAACCATTATTAACAATATCACTGACATTTACTACTAACTTCCAAAAATTGCTTACTAACTTGGTTACTAAACTATCATGGTGACAACTTTTCAAAAAATAATCTAAATTAACACCTATCACATTGTAATACATGCACAACAAGCTATTAGAAACTAGTATATAAACAATATTGAAGTTTTAAAAGGTTAGGATTTTAAGGGTGAGATTTTTACTCACGATAGCTTACTAACTTCAACCAAGCTTGTACCAGAACTTGAAACATCGCTAGATCTTTGCAAAAAGTTTGAAAAAAAACGAAGTCTTTAAGCCAAAAGCATCATGATAGGTTCGGCTCAACAAGTATTAGCTCGACCATAGAGAATTTTTGGCGATGATGGGCTTGTTTTTTGAAGATAAAGTGATGAAAAAGAAGATGGAAGAGTTTAAACAAGTTTTATACAAGATTTAAAAGGAAAAGTTAAAATTTTTGAACTTGAGAAAAGTTTTGGAAGCCATGAAAACTAGTTTGAAACTTTAAAGAGTTTATAAAAGTGAAAATGAAGATGATAAAATGAAATTAAAATTGAAAAAATTTGCTTTTATAAAATGTTAACAAACCAAATTACTAAAATGCCACAAAATACCTACCCTCTACATATGCCTTGCCACCTCATCACCACGCCTCCACCTTCCCACCCAGAACAAATGCAATCCCCCTTTGGTCCTCTATTTAGCAAACATGCTAAACACTTTATGTACTAAGGTGTCATAATGTGTTTCTAAATGTGACATTTGCCTTTTGTTTTAATTTTAAACTTAGGAAATTTCCACATCACATTTTTTATATTCTTAAGTTATAAATAAATATGTATTATCATTTCTACATCCTAATTTGTTTTATAAATGTTTATTTATATGCATACTAAAATGTTCACAATGTATTGGACAACTTTTAGACGATGAAAAGTCGAAAAACGATTTTTGATCACATTTTCGATTTTTCTTTAAACTAAATATTTTTGTAAATAAATTTTGAAAATCATTCCATCATCACTAGTTATTATTTAAAAGAGTTTTATTTGACTTATAAAATCCATTTATTAATTATTTAAAAATATATTAAATATCCATATTTTAAAGTGATTATTTACGGGTCGTTACATAGATGGCGGTACTTAATTCCAAATATAGTAAAATTGTAATGACCCTGAATTTTTGACATTTGAAATGTGAATATTTAATTGGGTTTAAATATTCGAATGATAATTTAATTTGAAATTCAATTATCGGAATGAATTTGGCGATTAAATTATTGAATTTAATTATTGAAACTGGGTAAAAATTTTGAATCTTCAGTTTTAAGCTGATTAAAAATAATATGAAGTCTTTGAAAATTCATATTGATTATACTGAAGATAATAAAAGTTTCAGGATTGAATTTGGAACTGTTTTGTTCAGTTTTGAATTTATACCGTTTAAATTGAATTTAAAAATAACGTTCCGGGGCACAGTCTCGGAATTCGACGAAACCAGTTTCATTGGATCCGTAATATTGTATTATTATCGGATTTCAATTTTCGTAATGTCCAGAGTTGTTGTGTGAGTGTACGATAAGCAAACGCACTGAAATTAAATCGAAATTTTAATTTAATAACTGGTCCAAAAAGCTATCTTCTCCATACGATCGAATTTAGACCCGAAATCTTTTCCATTGTGTTCGGAATAGGCGTATAACATTATGGATGCCTGGCGGCACGTCTCGATAGGAAGTCAAAATTTTTGGTTGACTTTATCGAACGATTTGAATTTGAAATTTAAATTGGGTATTTATATTAGTCCAATCACAGTTGAATTTCTTTCACTTCGTTATCACTGTAGCAAGTATTTCTCAGCACGCAACATACCTATCACCTTTATATCACGTCGCCTTCTCTTTTCTTTTCAGCCGAAAGCATTTCAGAAGAAAAAAAAAGAACGAAGGAGATTAAAATCAATGGCCGAGTTTCCTCTCTTCACATTCATTTTCGTTTTCCCTCATAGAATACAACTGCAGCTTCCTCTATTATTTCAAAATGAAATCAAAACAAAAAAAAAGAAAAGAAAAAAATGAACTGAACAACTTAGCCTCGTTCGAAAAATCAGGGCTCGTTCAAAATCACCAGCTCAAGAGACGCGAGTTCGAAGATCTCGTTCGAGCTCAATGTCGAGACTCAGGCAAGGGGGGCGCGTGGTGGGGTTTCGCGATACTGGGAGAGGTTTCGAGGCATGAAACTCGCGTTCATGTTCAAAGTTGTTGCCGACGAAGCTAGGTTAGTCGATTTTGCAGATTTGGGGGTGGTGTGTATGCTCGAAGTCGAGGCTAGGGGTCGAGTGATGGAGGCGTTTGCGTAGTGAGGCGCATTGCTGGTTGGATAGGAGGGTCGCGATGGTCGACGTTGTGAGAGGAGTGGTGCTCCGATGAGGCGCACGCGAGCCTCGCGATCGCGTTTTGGAGTGGTCAAAGCATGTGTGGTGGTCAGAGGCGAGTTCGTGGTCGTGGTCGTGGCCGCGATGGTGAGGCCTGGGTTCGTTTGTTTCCGCGAGGTACAACAGTTTTTAAATCTAAATTTATATATATATGTTAGAAAAAAAATTTACAGTAAGATTATTCGTGAATAAACAGGCAGTAAAGTATTAATTTATTCGGTTTTGAATTGGTAAATGTATATATATATATATACAGATTGGAAATTTGGTTTGTAGGCAAAGAAAATAATAATAGGAATTCTGAAATGTTTGAAAGTTTAATTAGAAGTTTGGTTTATAAAATCCATATAGACCATTTTTATAAATATACATGATTTCAAATGAAGAAAATAATAACTTGTTAAATTTATTTTAGTTATCAAGAAAATTATTTAAAAGGAAAGTTAGTTTGAAATTGAAATGCTTAGTTAAATAAATTTATTTAAAAGAAATTTGTTTAAAATAAATTTCATTGGATAATTAAAATTACCAAGCGGGGATTTGTTATTTGATTTATTCAAATATTAATAGATTGTATAAATTATTTATACAAGGTTCGAAACCGTGAAGAAATGGTCAAAATGGAAAATGGACTGCCAAATAAAATCTAAGGTGAGATCTTCTCACTCAAATTGAAAAGTGGAATTTTCAGTTATTGTTTGTTTGTTGTTTGAATGTGATATTAGATATAGTAGGATATCTATATATATATAGCAATATATACATATTGGCATATGTATATATTGGATTGATTGATTTCCCGCCTCGTATAGCGGATGAGACCCTATTGCGCCGTTAGTAAGCGGATGATATTTTTATAAAACCCATATACCGCGATATTCCACCTCGAAGTGGAATTCGTATTGTGCTAACATCTGTGGATGCAGGGAAACAGGTTGGAGGGATCCAACAGGATTCCTCAAAACATTTGAATTGATTTCATATGTTGTTTGATTGATTATTTATAATCTGTGTATGATTATATCTGTGATTGAATTTGTTGAGAGCTATAATTTAGCCGAATGTGTTTTTGGTATCGTTGGATACCAAAAATAAATGAAATTGGATTTCTGAAATTAAAATTGAATTTTAGATGGTTTGGAAAAATAAAAGAATTTATTTAAAAGGAGATAAATTTGTTTGAAATCAAATTGATAATTGATTGGGTATTTGAAATAAATAATTTGTGAAATCGATATAAAAATCTATTTGGTGTTTGGACAAAAAAATTGATTTTTGTGTTGGAAAATAAATTTGGGAATCGATTTGTGAAAACGATTTAGTCTTTGGGATTAAAGTTAAAATCAATTTGAAATGTGATTCGGTGTTGAAGTAAATTCAGAAATTAATTTGAAATTCGATTTGGGATTTGAAATAAAATGGAGAAATCAATTTTTAAAGTTGATTCGGGGTTGAAAATGAATATTTGGAAAACGATTTGAAAATCGAGTAAAAGTGGATTTTTAGGAATGTAAATTCCGAATAGAAGTTGTAAAGGAAAGGGAAATTTGTTTTAAAAATAAATATTGATTTATTTTTAAAGGGTGGAAAATATGATTTGAAATCGGATTTTCAAAGTGATGAAGTGTGGAAATAAATTTACAAATTTGAAATAAATCGATAAGGATTTATCAAATTGGTTTAAATGGACCATAATATGATTTGAAATTGATTTTCAAACGTGAAGTATGAAATGTGATTTGAAATTGATTTTCAAACGTGAAGTATGAAATGTGATTTGAAATTGATTTTTCAAATGTGAAGTGTGAAATACGATTTGAAATGGATTTTCAAATGTGAAGTGTGGAAAAATATATATCTTGTGAAAAGATTTGAAATTTAATAATTTGGGAAAAAATTATTTGAATTGGATGTTTGTTATGAATGTTATTGATAGTTAAATAACCGACTATCAATATTTGCCTTTGAAATGATACTTGATTTGTTTTTAAAACAAACGCTCATTATTCGGTTAAGCCGGGAGAGGACCTTTGTGTCATATAACCCATTCCGAATAGTGTTACGTCGCGAATGGATAGCATTTGAAGACCGGTGTGAAGACCGGATATTTGTGAAAATGAAAGGACAACCTGTCGAACGTCTCTGCACCGAGTTGCTCCGGTATAGAGATTTATATCACTCTTTTTGTGATGGGAAGTCCGGACGTGATTAGTGAATATCCGGATTGCAAGGGCTTCTTTGGAAGTGCCTTCGGTTCCGTTCGATCCCGGAACGGACTTGTATGGATGTGTGTCTGACGTTACACTTTGAGATGTAAAGCTGGTTTCTATCAAATACATTTCTGTTGGTGGTGGAGAATTTATTCTCTTAGCTTAACACCCTTCTCTGAGACGTACGAGCTCAGAGGTTATGTAGTTGATGGTTACTAGTGATACATTCCCAATTTGGTAATGTGGCATACGAAGTGCTGATGATCATTGGTTGATCAAAGCGTGGCTTTGTGAAAAAGCGTGGCTTTGTGAAAAAGCGTGGCTTTATGAAAAAGCGTAATGTATGTGGACGAGACTTCGTCGAGCCTCACAACCCGGTAATGGTCGAAACAGGAATGTTGCGGCAAAGGTTTGTAGGGGTAGCGCCCCTAGGGAATGCCATTTCCTTCTGGATAAAAGGTGGTATCATGGTATGGAGCCCAGATATTTTACCTATGTGGATTATATTTTGCGGCTGTTGCTTTTCGATTGAGGATCCTCAGATAAAGGTCGGTAACGACCGGGGGATGGCATAGCTAGTGTGTTAGTTACCTAGTTACAGCTCGGTTAGAGCGTGAGGTAGAGTCGGCCTTTTGTTTGCAGAGATCCGGTTAGGATCCGAGGCGTCTTTCCAGAGGCGTTCTATTTCGGTATAAGGAAGTTCCTTAGCCTGACCATTTGTTGGAAATCCAAAGAAACAATACGAACCCCGTACGGTTTTTAATTGTATTACCTGCTATGGAATGTGGCGGTAACCTGCTACTGAACATAGTAGCTATAGTAGACATACATCAATTGTTGTATGTTGGCTAAGATTGATATTATATTTTCGAAATGTTTTCCGCACTAGACATTAATAATAATATCAATTGATTTTGCGTAGTAAGCATTTTTGACTATCATAAGGAGAAATCTCCTCCAATTCTGCGTTTGCATTGTGTGTGTGGTGGGAGGCCTTATGGTAGTTTCATTTTTCAAAAGCATTGCGAAATTGTTTTATTTTCTTTGCGAAAATAACTGTTTTACGATCTCACACCAGTCACCATGACTGACCTGGAGTTTATTGTTCCCTTTCTAAACTCTGGGTGCCCATAATTTTCCACACGGGCAGCCTAGAGTTATTGTTATCAGGATATTCTGGATATTCTGGAGCTTTGGAGATGAGCTGGATGGCGAAGCGTACTACTACTATCATACTTGTTATTTATTCCGCTGTGTATTCTGTATGAGGACAAGTTTATATAACTGTCCATTGTTGTAAACTCTGATGATTGATGTATGTATAAACTGATATAGTCTTTTGTTTTAAAGATTATTGATTTATCTATTGTATATTGTTCCGCTGCGAATGTGAGATTCAGTTATTGTTCCGTTGTTCTTCTTTCTTTTTCTTCTATCTTTTCTTCTACCTCTTCTTTTAACCCTAAAGTTTCGCGTTTTCGCCATTCGATTTTTCGACATTTGGTACAGTGGACATATCGGTGTCGAGTTTTCGGAAGACGGATTTGCGGGCCTTTACAAGTGGTATCAGAGCATCCAGTTAAGCGACAACCCTGCTCTGTTGGGTGTTACTCATTAGAGATAGAGTCAGTAGTACTTTAGAATGAGTATGAGAGTAATAATAGATATGAGCGCGTATTTGTTAGTGAATACAAAATTGTTTTGTATTGTGTTGACTTATCGGTTGATTGTTTATAGATTCTGGTCGGTGCAGGGTGGCCAACTGTAATCGATAGGGATTTCTAAACTCTTAAACAAGATAAACCGACACAGTATTGTTTTAAAATAGGGTAAATGAAATAATTTTGCCCAAAACTATTTTTGTATAGAAAAGAAATGATTTTCTATGAATTATCGTAGTATATGGATGCTTGGTTGTTAGAAAAAGATAATACTGAAGTATTATCATTGATATATGGAATTGAATAAGAAATTCAAATAATAACCAAAGATTTGGAGATAAACTCATTTAACAAATGAAGTTTATAAATCTGAATTGAAGAAGATAATGAAATAAAATCCATATACAAATGAGATTTGGAAATGTGAATTGTAAAGGTAATTTACAAATTGAAATACAATTTCAGAAAGAATACTTGAAAATAAATTCATTAATGGAATGTAAATAAGTTTGATAACTTATAAAATATTCGAAATATAATTGGAATGAGATTCAAATTGAAAATGAATGAATATGTGAATGAATAAATAAATTTGCAACTGCTAGTGCAAGAAAATGAAATTGAATGTTAAAATTCATTTTGAATTTGTAAGTAAATAGAACTGGAATTGAATTTGATTTGTGGAAAACGAAGTGATGTATTAAACTAAAATTAGTAAGTGAAGCTAATTGAAGATTGACCAAATGAATAAGGTTCGAAACGAATTGAATTCAATAATTATAAATGAAATATTGATTGGATTTATATGGAATTGGTAATCCAGTTTAAATATAAGTGGTAATTGAAAATTAATATCAAAAGTATGGAAAATACTTGTATTGAACTTAAGAAATAAGTGTGAAATTCTTAAGTAAATTTGATATTGAAAATATTCTAAGTTGGTGAATGTGAATATGAAATGCCAATTAAAATTGAATGGAATCAATTGGAAATGAAGTACTATACATATATGACATATGTTTTCCAAACTAAGGATATGAAAAAGTACCTTCCATTGAAAAAATTGTGAAGGTGTTGGAACTCAGTATGAGTATCCGTTTGATCGTGATGGGATCATATTGATTGATCACGATGTATGCTAGCGTAATTCGAGGGGTGTGATACCCACAATTACAAGCGATTCCACAGAGATAGTGGCGCAGCCGCCGTGTAAACTGCGATCTAGATGCCACAGCGAAATTCGAGGGGCGAGATGCCTATGGTTACAAGCGATTCCACTAGGATAGTGGTGTAACCGCCATGTGAACTACGATCTATGGCAACAACCATGGCGAAATTTAAGAGATGAGAAATCTACAGATTACGAGCGATTCTACTGGGATAGTAGCGAAACCGCCGAGTAACTGTGATCCATGGGGGAACGTGCTTTCCATATCCATTTGTAAAAAAGTTTTTTTTAAGTGTTTTCACTGGGAGTTAGAAAAATTTGGAATTTTTGAAAATTTTCACTTAACGACAAGTGATTTCAAATTGAATTTGAGATAAAGGTAAATGAAACCCAATATTCAGAATTAGAAGATGAATCGAATTCAAGTAAAAATTCGAAATGAAAATAATTTGAAGATAAAATGAATTCAAATAGAATTGAAATTTGTAAATTGAATTCAAATGGAATTGAAAATGTAAAGTTGAATGGAAATGAATATGACCTTGTTAATGAAGTGAAAACAAATATAAGAAGTATGTAATACTTATATTGCACTTAAGAAATGAATGAATGAAATTCTTAAGTAAATTGGTATTGGGAAATCCAATAAGTGAATTTGGACATTATTGTTCAGTAAAATATACAGGGATTGTAAAAGGCGATAGGAAAATGGAATTGGATTAAAATTTTGAAGATAATTTGAATTTGCTCGACAAAAGGTACGTATTTAAATTTCAGTATGAAATTTGATGAGATTCTGATTTTGCCACTTGGCATTTTGTTTTCTTTTGAGATCTGATAGTCCGTAGGGACGTTTTGTAGTCGTACCGTATTAGCCGCGCAAAGGAGACGCTGGCGAAATTTTTCGAAAATTTCGACTGTTAGAAAAATTTTGAGAAATTTTGGAAGTTTAAAATTTGAATTTAAACTCGAATTTGAATTGAGAAGTTAAACAATGTTGTTTGAAACTTATAATTGAAATTGGAAATTTAGTTGAATTAATACCGAATCTTTAGTAGAAAGATTTGTTTTGAAAATTTGATAAAACTATTTAGATTGTGAAAAATAGTAGACGAGTTAAGGACCGTCTTTCCTAACTTGTAATTTCAGGACGAAATTCTTTTAAGGGGGGAAGATTGTAACGACCCTGAATTTTTGACATTTGAAATGTGAATATTTAATTGGGTTTAAATATTCGAATGATAATTTAATTTGAAATTCAATTATCGGAATGAATTTGGCGATTAAATTATTGAATTTAATTATTGAAACTGGGTAAAAATTTTGAATCTTCAGTTTTAAGCTGATTAAAAATAATATGAAGTCTTTGAAAATTCATATTGATTATACTGAAGATAATAAAAGTTTCAGGATTGAATTTGGAACTGTTTTGTTCATTTTTGAATTTATACCGTTTAAATTGAATTTAAAAATAACGTTCCGGGGCACAGTCTCGGAATTCGACGAAACCAGTTTCATTGGATCCGTAATATTGTATTATTATCGGATTTCAATTTTCGTAATGTCCGGAGTTGTTGTGTGAGCGTACGATAAGCAAACGCACTGAAATTAAATCGAAATTTTAATTTAATAACTGGTCCAAAATGCTATCTTCTCCATACGATCGAATTTAGACCCGAAATCTTTTCCATTGTGTTCGGAATAGGCGTATAACATTATGGATGCCTGGCGGCACGTCTCGATAGGAAGTCAAAATTTTTGGTTGACTTTATCGAACGATTTGAATTTGAAATTTAAATTGGGTATTTATATTAGTCCAATCACAGTTGAATTTCTTTCACTTCGTTATCACTGTAGCAAGTATTTCTCAGCACGCAACATACCTATCACCTTTATATCACGTCGCCTTCTCTTTTCTTTTCAGCCGAAAGCATTTCAGAAGAAAAAAAAATAACGAAGGAGATTAAAATCAATGGCCGAGTTTCCTCTCTTCACATTCATTTTCGTTTTCCCTCATAGAATACAACTGCAGCTTCCTCTATTATTTCAAAATGAAATCAAAACAAAAAAAAAATGAACTGAAAAACTTAGCCTCGTTCGAAAAATCAGGGCTCGTTCAAAATCACCAGCTCAAGAGACGCGAGTTCGAAGATCTCGTTCGAGCTCAATGTCGAGACTCAGGCAAGGGGGGCGCGCGGTGGGGTTTCGCGATACTGGGAGAGGTTTCGAGGCATGAAACTCGCGTTCGTGTTCAAAGTTGTTGCCGACGAAGCTAGGTTAGTCGATTTTGCAGATTTGGGGGTGGTGTGTATGCTCGAAGTCGAGGCTAGGGGTCGAGTGATGGAGGCGTTTGCGTAGTGAGGCGCGTTGCTGGTTGGATAGGAGGGTCGCGATGGTCGACGTTGTGAGAGGAGTGGTGCTTCGATGAGGTGCACGCGAGCCTCGCGATCGCGTTTTGGAGTGGTCAAAGCATGTGTGGTGGTCAGAGGCGAGTTCGTGGTCGTGGTCGTGGCCGCGATGGTGAGGCCTGGGTTCGTTTGTTTCCGCGAGGTACAACAGTTTTTAAATCTAAATTTATATATATATATGTTAGAAAAAAAATTTACAGTAAGATTATTCGTGAATAAATAGGCAGTAAAGTATTAATTTATTCGGTTTTGAATTGGTAAATGTATATATATATACAGACTGGAAATTTGGTTTGTAGGCAAAGAAAATAATAATAGGAATTCTGAAATGTTTGAAAGTTTAATTAGAAGTTTGGTTTATAAAATCCATATAGACCATTTTTATAAATATACATGATTTCAAATGAAGAAAATAATAACTTGTTAAATTTATTTTAGTTATCAAGAAAATTATTTAAAAGGAAAGTTAGTTTGAAATTGAAATGCTTAGTTAAATAAATTTATTTAAAAGAAATTTGTTTAAAATAAATTTCATTGGATAATTAAAATTACCAAGCGGGGATTTGTTATTTGATTTATTCAAATATTAATAGATTGTATAAATTATTTATACAAGGTTCGAAACCGTGAAGAAATGGTCAAAATGGAAAATGGACTGCCAAATAAAATCTAAGGTGAGATCTTCTCACTCAAATTGAAAAGTGGAATTTTCAGTTATTGTTTGTTTGTTGTTTGAATGTGATATTAGATATAGTAGGATATCTATATATATATAGCAATATATACATATTGGCATATGTATATATTGGATTGATTGATTTCCCGCCTCGTATAGCGGATGAGACCCTATTGCGCCGTTAGTAAGCGGATGATATTTTTATAAACCCATATACCGCGATATTCCACCTCGAAGTGGAATTGGTATTGTGCTAACATCTGTGGATGCAGGGTGTGACGCCCCACCTCTATACTCACAATAACAAAGAGTATTAAAAGAAATACTGTCTGTTATTATGAAGAATAAGGCTGGGTAGGAGCGGCCATCCGTAGTTGGCCTTACACTAGTATTGGTTACATCGATAGGAGTGGTATATATTTTAAATTTTTCATCTCTTATTTATTCACTCCCATCGACATATCCAATTCTAGTATAGAACGAACTACGATGGTTCATAATGGTTTAGGACAATATATATAAAAACAACACAGATACACAAAGAATGCGGAACACAGATAAAAACAAAAGTCTCATATATATATAACTGATGTCAGTTACAATACAGTTGATATAATACATATGATACAACTACAATTGTCGACTCTGGACGTTATATATACACGTACATTATCAACTAATATACATGAATACATATCAACCTATACTATGACACGATTACTCCAAAAGATGTGAAAAGTCTTCATAGCTCAAACAGCAACTCAAAGCAGGAAATCTACAACCTGAAATAACTCGGGTCTGACCCGAGTATTACATTCAAAAGAAAATAATACACGGGTCAGTCTAATTCAAACTCAGTTATTAGTGCATAGAAGCAATAATAATCAATACCAAATAGTTGACAGTCACAGAAATCTCGTATATCCAACTTCTCAATAAGAGAATCGGATAACGGCAATTATAACACTAAATAGTGTTAATCAGCGAATCAGCAAATCCAAATCAGAATACAACTTCAAAACATTGAAACCAACCAACGAAACAATTTAACAAATCGGAACGTCAATTTAAAACTGTCAAAGCTGATAGGGCTGCAGTACACGCACGCGTGTACTGCCTCGCCACTATCGCAAGAGATACCCTAAAGCTCAGTGAAAGTCAAGAATGATCACAAGGTCAAACCCAGATCGGATTCAACTCAGGTGTAATTCGAAAATCAAATTCGAATACAATCAAGTGGTCAAAACAGTCTACCCAAATTCAAGGAGGCACCAAACAACAACCAATTTGCAAAGTGTTCAAGACTGGTCAGAGAAAACAGTTTGAACAAGTGAATATAGGAACAGTCGATATCTACATGGATGCAAGCATATAATACTAAGGCCAGAATGTATGCTTCAATATGAACAAGGCAGTGAAGCCAAACTCAAGAATGAGCATAGATGAGTTAATGACAATAATGCAACAGGATCCAACTACAGACAATCAAACCGTGACAATATGGTACAGTGAAGACCAACATGAAATAAAGTCTGTGTGCCAAAAGGTCAGAGGCAATACGAGTGTAGACGGGATGAACCAAATGCAAGAAAAATGCAATGATCAAGGCTACAATATGCAAACTCAAGCTTATGGAGAACTAGTGCATATGCTCTAGTGGAGTCAACCATATTTAAAGTGAATGCCAGACAGTGATCTAACAACCCAAATCAGTTATACATATGGATGAACCTATGGCCAAGAAAATAACATCTAGACCATAACTATATAAAACTAGTATGGTCGAGGTCGAATACCAGAAACAAAATGGCATCAACTCACTCAGAAGAGAGTCAAGTGCAATAGAAATGCATAGCGACATGCACAAGTGACTCGAACTAGTGAGTCAAGTACAAGTCAAGGCAGTGTACAATATTGAAACTGCAATTTCCAAAATGAAGCAAGGAAACTCAATATGCAGAGAAACTGCAATCCCAAATGAATGCGAGGGCAAACTGCACAAAAGAAAGCAGAAACAACTGCACAATAAAACTGCAGTTGAAATAGGTACAAAGACAAGGGCAGACTGCAACTATACTACAGTCACCACAATGTCAACATGACTCGAAATGTAAATGCAACAGTAAATGGTCAAAGTCGAGCACATGAACGACTTCGACCTACGATCAGTGGCAGGCATGCAAATGCAGACCACGAAGGCAAGGCCTTAACATCAGATATGAGGCAAAGAACAAACACATATGCGCAAGTCAAGTGCACCAGTACAAAGCTCCAAAACAACAGACTCTAATACAAAGTAATGCCACAGGTGACAATGGAATGTAACTGGCAACAATGTAGGCTACAGATGGAAACTATCTAAATGTCAGACTCAAAACAGCGACAAGTACAACCTGAATCCAAGTTTATATGCAAATAATAGTGCAGTGATAAAAATGAAGTGGTATGCAATGGTGAAGTATTGGATTTCGAGTGAAGCAATGGGCCGGAACAATAAATGCTAAGCAATACCAATACGATAGAAACCAATCAAGACAGTGACAATAAGGCACTGCAAATACAAGGCAGTGACCGTGTGCAAGGGTAGCCAGCACTTCTCAAGATTCGAATACAGGCAACTATCTAATGCAAGAGTGCAGACCTAAATGTCAAGACACTGCTAATGTAACAGGCAAGTAATGAATACAATTAACTCAAATTGGGTTAAAGTGCATCAGTATATGACACAACACCAGGCTACATGAATGCAGATTGTAGCAGTGAATGTAATAGACCCAAACACGTATGTATCCTCATCCCAACAAAGGCAGTAACGATGCAGTCTGTTCTACATGAACTCCAACTAAATACCAATGCAAGCCCAAATGTACAAGACTCTAGAATAATAGCATGATGACATTAAGCTAATGGAATTTGACTCAAGACCACACTATCAATGAAGCAATGCAGCTGTGAGTGGTAACAACACCTCTGTAAACTGACAACAATTAAATCAAAGCACTAAAGTTTATCAAGCAATTCGAGGCTGTCAAGAGATAATAGTAACCAACGAAAAAGGGACCGGTACAACGTGAAATAATCGAACTGCAGTAATGGCCAAAAATCAAAATCAAAGCCGTGGAAATCATGGTGTCAACCAAGTTCTAAATCAATGCCGAGAAAACCAAGAAATCATCATATATACTCATATAAATAAGCCAGGAAAATCACGAGTATTCAGAAATAATCGAACAACAAGCCATAGAATTATCAGGCGAAGCCATGAAATACCCACAACGAAAATAAGGGCTTCAAACCCTATATGAACAGAAACACCAAAGGCAACACACGAGTTCAAACGCGAAAGTCTCGAATGTAATCAATCTCAATATTAAACGAAATCGAATAGCCAAGAAAACCAAGCATCTGAAGTAAGAATTAGATGTGAGCAACTCACCATTTCTCGACGAGGAAGGGTAGCCCTTAATTTGTGAAGCCCTAGTTTTCGGGGAGACGAACGAAAACACCGAGCATGCCCCAATTTGATTGAAGAACGAACGAGAGAAATCATGAGCAGCCATCATCTCTCAAAGGAAATCGAGTCGAAGCCCTAATTCGCCAGGACGAGACCGCCATTATTTTGTTTTTCTTAGACTTAGGGTTTTGATCGAACGAAAACAAATTGAATCAGGGTCGGGTCTTCGAAAATGAAGGAGGTTATACATGATTATCTCGGCCACAAAAGAAGTGGATAATTAAATTTTTGAAGCCCAATAATACCAAACCAATTTTTCTCAAAGAATTTCAACTCGAATTAAAACTCCAAATAGCAATTAACAACCATTTTTATCGTCATTGGACGAAAATAAATCGTTATAAAACTCTGGGTTGTCACAGACTCCCCTTCTTATAGAAATTGCGTCCCCGCAATTTTCATAATTAAGGTCATCACTAACAATAAATTTTTTAACATGAATTGGTAAAGCTAGAAAAATAAAGGTTGGGAATACAAACGCCAAAGAAATCTTTTATTTTCAATAAGAGAAATTCACAAATTCTCAACAAAATCTAATCATCAAATAGATAATCAGAAAACATCAAAACTGGATAAATGCAATTGTCAGCAATATTCAATTATCAATTAGATAATTAGAATACAGAAATCACAAAACATCAATTTAATATAATCAACATAATCTAGAATCGGTTAGAGACTAGAAAATCTTATAATCAGCAAAATTAGCAACTGCCTATTTATCAAAACGATAATCAGAAATCCCAAATCAACAATTATTCAATTATCAAAACAATAATCGATTCTCAAATCAACAAATATTCAATTATCAAAAAGGATAATCGAATCTCAAATCAACAAATATTCAATTATCAAAAACGATAATCGAATCTCAAATCAACAAATATTCAATTATCAAAAATGATAATCGAATCTCAAATCAACAAATATTCAATTATCAAAAATGATAATCGAATCTCAAATCAACAAATATTCAATTATCAAAAATGATAATCGAATCTCAAATCAACAAATATTCAATTATCAAAAATGATAATCGAATCTCAAATCAACAATTATTCAATTGTTCAATACAGTATACATGTACACATACTCTTATGGAATTAACTCATTTTAATTCCATAGCTCAGCTCTAAATCTCGATTTATCAATTTAATTTGGTCATATCTCTTTGCCATTGAACACCATGTGTGCATTGCAAGGGACTCAATTCTGTTAACCCTTGCACAAAGGCCTATAGGACTTAAACAAGTCATGCACATACCCATCATACTCCTTATGATGAATAGATCAAGGCTTCTCTCCTAGATTAGTTTTATAATCTAGTGACCAATCTCATTTCTTATTTCAGAAAATCTCAACTGTCCATACTTTCATTCATGAAAATAATGTTTTATTTTATTTTTCCAGTTGTCTCATTCAAAATTTGTTTTATCACTGGCATATCTCCTATATTCAAGAATGTCATGATCTCTTAAACAAATCCAGTAGAATTCTATAAAAATTCTTATACTCAATTCTATTGTGAACATAGGGTAAGGTTTTAAAGAAAAACCTATAAAACATTTTAGCTTTAGATCTGAACAAATCAGCACATAAATAATTTATTGCATTGTTCATCTCCAATTTAAAACAATCTAGACATAAGCATGAACCTCATTTGTTCACACTGCCTAGCTTATTTTCCAGTTCCATTTTACATTTTTATATGGTCCAAACTCTTGCCTTTGAACACAAAGTGTGCATTGCAAAGGACTCAATTCTGTTAACCTTTGCACAGAGGCCTTCAGGACTTGAACAAGTCATGCACATACCCATCATCCACCTGATGATGAGTAGATCAAGGCAACTCCCCTAAATTACTTGGTAATTTAGAGACCATACATATTTATTCATTTAAGGAATTTTTCCTTTTTAACTCCAGAAATACTCTTGTAGTCCTTTCTTCATTTCATAAGTAGGGAATTTAATTTCTTTAAAAATCATATCTAAACATACCAACATTCATGCCAAATTTTACAACCCATTTCAAAGTCATTTCTGCTTGATCACATTTTTTTTTCAATACTGCTTTGTTCATATCAATTTTTAAATGAACTAGACATGAGCATAAACCTCTTTGTTCATACTGCCTAATCCATTATTATTATTCAATACCATATTTCTCAGTAAATTAATCAAATTATTTTCTTATAAAAACTGAGTCATAAACTCATTTCTGTAATCAGGTTATATGATTGATTAAACAATTCTCAAAACAAAATTAGCCAAAAACGAATTAAAACAACAACCAAAAATTCAATCATAATGTCATTCATGATCATCATATATTTATTCAGAGAAATAAAGATTAGCAAAAATCATAATATGATTTTCATATAAAATAATTGGCTGCCCTTACTTGGGTCTTAATGCCATAAATCTCGTAAGTGATTATCACTTACTTTCCTCTTCTTTTGAAAGTGCAAACTGTTAGAAATTTTATAAAACAATTTTCATTTTAAAACGATCTCCCAATTATGTGATTAAAGCAGCAATATTAGTAACAATTTCGATAAGGAAATTGTACCTCTCAAATACCGTAAAAACGGGTCACAAATCAGCATTGCGGTATAACCGCTTGAAAGTCCACTTTTAAAATTTGACGGTTTCTGAAGCCAAAGCTACAGTAATTTTTAAACATCAAAATCTCATCAAAATAATTTACACCACAATGTAACACCAGTGAATTTTCATTCATAAAAATTCTCAACTAAACTCCGTGCTTCAAAACATAGCACTAGTGTAAAAATCCCGTTATAAAGGTAACGGCAACAAAATACGTTTCATAACCAAGCATCGGTTCAACGTAAAATTAATGCAGTAACGTGCAACTCAAATTTGCACGTATTACAAAAAGAACAAAGAAATCTTTCGATTATATCTTCAATGAAGACAATTCAAAACAGCAAAATCTAATCAATAGATGATTAGTACAAAAGAAAGCCAGCGGAAATTTCAACAAAAATCACATAACTGTAATTTCTTCGAATCCTCAATTCGGATTCGAAATTCTCAAAGAAACAAAATAATTACAGCTATGTAAACAACCAATGAAATTTTAAATTTCATATTTCAATTTTTAAATCAAATAGATTATCAGTTGTACTTAGCGAAGACAGCTTCACTGTTTCCGCTGCGCACTCTGATAAACAGTACTCAAATCAATCAAATCATCAGAACACAAATTCGCTTTTTATTTTTAAATAATGATATTTAAAAACTTTCATCAAAAATTTTAATCTTTAGTTTTGACTCAAAACACAAAGAAAACATCGACAAATAGTTGTAACACATGTTCCATCTAAGTTATGTTTTATATTATGTCCATAAACCCCAAGCTCTGATACCAACTGTGACGCCCCACCTCTATACTCACAATAACAAAGAGTATTAAAAGAAATACTGTCTGTTATTATGAAGAATAAGGCTGGGTAGGAGCGGCCATCCGTAGTTGGCCTTACACTAGTATTGGTTACATCGATAGGAGTGGTATATATTTTAAATTTTTCATCTCTTATTTATTCACTCCCATCGACATATCCAATTCTAGTATAGAACGAACTACGATGGTTCATAATGGTTTAGGACAATATATATAAAAACAACAGAGATACACAAAGAATGCGGAACACAGATAAAAACAAAAGTCTCATATATATATAACTGATGTCAGTTACAATACAGTTGATATAATACATATGATACAACTACAATTGTCGACTCTGGACGTTATATATACACGTACATTATCAACTAATATACATGAATACATATCAACCTATACTATGACACGATTACTCCAAAAGATGTGAAAAGTCTTCATAGCTCAAACAGCAACTCAAAGCAGGAAATCTACAACCTGAAATAACTCGGGTCTGACCCGAGTATTACATTCAAAAGAAAATAATACACGGGTCAGTCTAATTCAAACTCAGTTATTAGTGCATAGAAGCAATAATAATCAATACCAAATAGTTGACAGTCACAGAAATCTCGTATATCCAACTTCTCAATAAGAGAATCGGATAACGGCAATTATAACACTAAATAGTGTTAATCAGCGAATCAGCAAATCCAAATCAGAATACAACTTCAAAACATTGAAACCAACCAACGAAACAATTTAACAAATCGGAACGTCAATTTAAAACTGTCAAAGCTGATAGGGCTGCAGTACACGCACGCGTGTACTGCCTCGCCACTATCGCAAGAGATACCCTAAAGCTCAGTGAAAGTCAAGAATGATCACAAGGTCAAACCCAGATCGGATTCAACTCAGGTGTAATTCGAAAATCAAATTCGAATACAATCAAGTGGTCAAAACAGTCTACCCAAATTCAAGGAGGCACCAAACAAAAACCAATTTGCAAAGTGTTCAAGACTAGTCAGAGAAAACAGTTTGAACAAGTGAATATAGGAACAGTCGATATCTACATGGATGCAAGCATATAATACTAAGGCCAGAATGTATGCTTCAATATGAACAAGGCAGTGAAGCCAAACTCAAGAATGAGCATAGATGAGTTAATGACAATAATGCAACAGGATCCAACTACAGACAATCAAACCGTGACAATATGGTACAGTGAAGACCAACATGAAATAAAGTCTGTGTGCCAAAAGGTCAGAGGCAATACGAGTGTAGAAGGGATGAACCAAATGCAAGAAAAATGCAATGATCAAGGCTACAATATGCAAACTCAAGCTTATGGAGAACTAGTGCATATGCTCTAGTGGAGTCAACCATATTTAAAGTGAATGCCAGACAGTGATCTAACAACCCAAATCAGTTATACATATGGATGAACCTATGGCCAAGAAAATAACATCTAGACCATAACTATATAAAACTAGTATGGTCGAGGTCGAATACCAGAAACAAAATGGCATCAACTCACTCAGAAGAGAGTCAAGTGCAATAGAAATGCATAGCGACATGCACAAGTGACTCGAACTAGTGAGTCAAGTACAAGTCAAGGCAGTGTACAATATTGAAACTGCAATTTCCAAAATGAAGCAAGGAAACTCAATATGCAGAGAAACTGCAATCCCAAATGAATGCGAGGGCAAACTGCACAAAAGAAAGCAGAAACAACTGCACAATAAAACTGCAGTTGAAATAGGTACAAAGACAAGGGCAGACTGCAACTATACTACAGTCACCACAATGTCAACATGACTCGAAATGTAAATGCAACAGTAAATGGTCAAAGTCGAGCACATGAACGACTTCGACCTACGATCAGTGGCAGGCATGCAAATGCAGACCACGAAGGCAAGGCCTTAACATCAGATATGAGGCAAAGAACAAACACATATGCGCAAGTCAAGTGCACCAGTACAAAGCTCCAAGACAACAGACTCTAATACAAAGTAATGCCACAGGTGACAATGGAATGTAACTGGCAACAATGTAGGCTACAGATGGAAACTTTCTAAATGTCAGACTCAAAACAGCGACAAGTACAACCTGAATCCAAGTTTATATGCAAATAATAGTGCAGTGATAAAAATGAAGTGGTATGCAATGGTGAAGTATTGGATTTCGAGTGAAGCAATGGGCCGGAACAATAAATGCTAAGCAATACCAATACGACAGAAACCAATCAAGACAGTGACAATAAGGCACTGCAAATACAAGGCAGTGACCGTGTGCAAGGGTAGCCAGCACTTCTCAAGATTCGAATACAGGCAACTATCTAATGCAAGAGTGCAGACCTAAATGTCAAGACACTGCTAATGTAACAGGCAAGTAATGAATACAATTAACTCAAATTGGGTTAAAGTGCATCAGTATATGACACAACACCAGGCTACATGAATGCAGATTGTAGCAGTGAATGTAATAGACCCAAACACGTATGTATCCTCATCCCAACAAAGGCAGTAACGATGCAGTCTGTTCTACATGAACTCCAACTAAATACCAATGCAAGCCCAAATGTACAAGACTCTAGAATAATAGCATGATGACATTAAGCTAATGGAATTTGACTCAAGACCACACTATCAATGAAGCAATGCAGCTGTGAGTGGTAACAACACCTCTGTAAACTGACAACAATTAAATCAAAGCACTAAAGTTTATCAAGCAATTCGAGGCTGTCAAGAGATAATAGTAACCAACGAAAAAGGGACCGGTACAACGTGAAATAATCGAACTACAGTAATGGCCAAAAATCAAAATCAAAGCCGTGGAAATCATGGTGTCAACCAAGTTCTAAATCAATGCCGAGAAAACCAAGAAATCATCATATATACTCATATAAACAAGCCAGGAAAATCACGAGTATTCAGAAATAATCGAACAACAAGCCATAGAATTATCAGGCGAAGCCATGAAATACCCACAACGAAAATAAGGGCTTCAAACCCTATATGAACAGAAACACCAAAGGCAACACACGAGTTCAAACGCGAAAGTCTCGAATGTAATCAATCTCAATATTAAACGAAATCGAATAGCCAAGAAAACCAAGCATCTGAAGTAAGAATTAGATGTGAGCAACTCACCATTTCTCGACGAGGAAGGGTAGCCCTTAATTTGTGAAGCCCTAGTTTTCGGGGAGACGAACGAAAACACCGAGCATGCCCCAATTTGATTGAAGAACGAACGAGAGAAATCATGAGCAGCCATCATCTCTCAAAGGAAATCGAGTCGAAGCCCTAATTCGCCAGGACGAGACCGCCATTATTTTGTTTTTCTTAGACTTAGGGTTTTGATCGAACGAAAACAAATTGAATCAGGGTCGGGTCTTCGAAAATGAAGGAGGTTATACATGATTATCTCGGCCACAAAAGAAGTGGATAATTAAATTTTTGAAGCCCAATAATACCAAACCAATTTTTCTCAAAGAATTTCAACTCGAATTAAAACTCCAAATAGCAATTAACAACCATTTTTATCGTCATTGGACGAAAATAAATCGTTATAAAACTCTAGGTTGTCACACAGGGAAACAGGTTGGAGGGATCCAATAGGATTCCTCAAAACATTTGAATTGATTTCATATGTTGTTTGATTGATTATTTATAATCTGTGTATGATTATATCTGTGATTGAATTTGTTAAGAGCTATAATTTAGCCGAATGTGTTTTTGGTATTGTTGGATACCAGAAATAAATGAAATTGGATTTCTGAAATTAAAATTGAATTTTAGATGGTTTGGAAAAATAAAAGAATTTATTTAAAAGGAGATAAATTTGTTTGAAATCAAATTGATAATTGATTGGGTATTTGAAATAAATAATTTGTGAAATCGATATAAAAATCTATTTGGTGTTTGGACAAAAAAATTGATTTTTGTGTTGGAAAATAAATTTGGGAATCGATTTGTGAAAACGATTTAGTCTTTGGGATTAAAGTTAAAATCAATTTGAAATGTGATTCGGTGTTGAAGTAAATTCAGAAATCAATTTGAAATTCGATTTGGGATTTGAAATAAAATGGAGAAATCAATTTTTAAAGTTGATTCGGGGTTGAAAATGAATATTTGGAAAACGATTTGAAAATCGAGTAAAAGTGGATTTTTAGGAATGTAAATTCCGAATAGAAGTTGTAAAGGAAAGGGAAATTTGTTTTAAAAATAAATATTGATTTATTTTTAAAGGGTGGAAAATATGATTTGAAATCGGATTTTCAAAGTGATGAAGTGTGGAAATAAATTTACAAATTTGAAATAAATCGATAAGGATTTATCAAATTGGTTTAAATGGACCATAATATGATTTGAAATTGATTTTCAAACGTGAAGTATGAAATGTGATTTGAAATTGATTTTCAAACGTGAAGTACGAAATGTGATTTGAAATTGATTTTTCAAATGTGAAGTGTGAAATACGATTTGAAATGGATTTTCAAATGTGAAGTGTGGAAAAATATATATCTTGTGAAAAGATTTGAAATTTAATAATTTGGGAAAAAATTATTTGAATTGGATGTTTGTTATGAATGTTATTGATAGTTAAATAACCGACTATCAATATTTGCCTTTGAAATGATACTTGATTTGTTTTTAAAACAAACGCTCATTATTCGGTTAAGCCGGGAGAGGACCTTTGTGTCATATAACCCATTCCGAATAGTGTTACGTCGCGAATGGATAGCATTTGAAGACCGGTGTGAAGACTGGATATTTGTGAAAATGAAAGGACAACCTGTCGAACGTCTCTGCACCGAGTTGCTCCGGTATAGAGATTTATATCACTCTTTTTGTGATGGGAAGTCCGGACGTGATTAGTGAATATCCGGATTGCAAGGGCTTCTTTGGAAGTGCCTTCGGTTCCGTTCGATCCCGGAACGGACTTGTATGGATGTGTGTCTGACGTTACACTTTGAGATGTAAAGCTGGTTTCTATCAAATACATTTCTGTTGGTGGCGGAGAATTTATTCTCTTAGCTTAACACCCTTCTCTGAGACGTACGAGCTCAGAGGTTATGTAGTTGATGGTTACTAGTGATACATTCCCAATTTGGTAATGTGGCATACGAAGTGCTGATGATCATTGGTTGATCAAAGCGTGGCTTTGTGAAAAAGCGTGGCTTTGTGAAAAAGCGTGGCTTTGTGAAAAAGCGTAATGTATGTGGACGAGACTTCGTCGAGCCTCACAACCCGGTAATGGTCGAAACAGGAATGTTGCAGCAAAGGTTTGTAGGGGTAGCGCCCCTAGGGAATGCCATTTCCTTCTGGATAAAAGGTGGTATCATGGTATGGAGCCCAGATATTTTACCTATGTGGATTATATTTTGCGGCTGTTGCTTTTCGATTGAGGATCCTCGGATAAAGGTCGGTAACGACCGGGGGATGGCATAGCTCGTGTGTTAGTTACCTAGTTACAGCTCGGTTAGAGCGTGAGGTAGCGTCGGCCTTTTGTTTGCAGAGATCCGGTTAGGATCCGAGGCGTCTTTCCAGAGGCGTTCTATTTCGGTATAAGGAAGTTCCTTAGCCTGACCATTTGTTGGAAATCCAAAGAAACAATACGAACCCCGTACGGTTTTTAATTGTATTACCTGCTATGGAATGTGGCGGTAACCTGCTACTGAACATAGTAGCTATAGTAGACATACATCAATTGTTGTATGTTGGCTAAGATTGATATTATATTTTCGAAATGTTTTCCGCACTAGACATTAATAATAATATCAATTGATTTTGCGTAGTAAGCATTTTTGACTATCATAAGGAGAAATCTCCTCCAATTCTGCGTTTGCATTGTGTGTGTGGTGGGAGGCCTTATGGTAGTTTCATTTTTCAAAAGCATTGCGAAATTGTTTTATTTTCTTTGCGAAAATAACTGTTTTACGATCTCACACCAGTCACCATGACTGACCTGGAGTTTATTGTTCCCTTTCTAAACTCTAGGTGCCCATAATTTTCCACACGGGCAGCCTAGAGTTATTGTTATCAGGATATTCTGGATATTCTGGAGCTTTGGAGATGAGCTGGATGGCGAAGCGTACTACTACTATCATACTTGTTATTTATTCCGCTGTGTATTCTGTATGAGGACAAGTTTATATAACTGTCCATTGTTGTAAACTCTGATGATTGATGTATGTATAAACTGATATAGTCTTTTGTTTTAAAGATTATTGATTTATCTATTGTATATTGTTCCGCTGCGAATGTGAGATTCTGTTATTGTTCCGTTGTTCTTCTTTCTTTTTCTTCTATCTTTTCTTCTACCTCTTCTTTTAACCCTAAAGTTTCGCGTTTTCGCCATTCGATTTTTCGACATTTGGTACAGTGGACATATCGGTGTCGAGTTTTCGAAAGACGGATTTGCGGGCCTTTACAAAAATCATCCCATTATTATTTATTCAAACATTTCCAACTTACATTGGGTAATATAAATTATTTAACTTTTATTTACCAAGTCTAAAATAACATTATTTTACTTAACATACCCAAATTTAACTGTATAGTTAATTTCCTTAAACAATAATATTAATTCACTTTAAATACCTTAGAAACATTATATTGCTATTTTTCTCAAAATAATAGAAGTTATTACAAAACTCTCTTTCAAGGCATATTATTATTATTTTCCCATAATACCGACTATTCTTTAAAAACCCTTTTATTTACTTTATTCTTTTCAATCAAAACTAATAGCAATGATCCAAATTAATTTAACTATTTTAGTAATACAATACTTTGTTTTTTAAAATAAATACTATGATCATCCATCTTGAAAATAATAATAGTTTAACTCAAAAGTACATTCGAAAATATCTCTTTATTATTTTCCTAAATATCTCTCATTAATTTAAATAACAATAAAATCATTTCCCAAAAATACCAATAAAAGTAGTTATATTATTATTTACCCAAAAATAGTAATAATACTCATTTTATTTTTTGAATAACACAAATATCACTATTTATCTCGAAAAATGTTGATATATCTCAATATATAGTACATTTAATTATTGTTGTAAAACTCAAAAACAATAGCAATTTACCAAAAATAATATCATTATATTTTAAACTCCACTTTAATTTGTAAATAATATAATTTTCTCAAATTCGCTTTAAAATAGGTTCATTTGTTATTATTATGAATTTCCCTAGAATTTATAAATAATAACCTTAATAAAATTTACACATTTATTTCAGTACAAACTATTAATCACGATTATCCATAAATATCTCCTAAAACTCATAGATAAATCCTATTTACTCCATAACTACTCATTTGTATTTCTACTCAATTAATTATTCATTTTCTCCAAATCTACGAATAATTTTTATAAAACATCCATCATGCAATAATGTAGCAATTGATAGACAAACAATTATAATACAACGCATAACATATCAAAACATCACAATAATTAAAAAATCATCAAAGTGGTATGATATATAAGCAAGTGTATATTTATATCGATAATTACCTATTTAATATTTTAAAATATAAATACTTTCGACCATTGAATTTCACCAAGGAACTTTTACAAAAAGTCTCAAAATCCAACAAACCACATACCAAAATGTTAAGAATCTCACCGCGAATCCAACACAACAAATTGCATGTGAAATGGAGATTGTATGCAGAACTTATTCAAGTTATAAGCGTGGGGGAACTTTGGTAATTTAATAATTGATATAATTAAATGCTAAATTACCTTATCAATGATGATCTATAAATAGATGTGGACTTTCCCTTGCCGTCGTCGTCGCCTTGTGCCTTAATAGCTGGATTAGACAACATCGCCGCAACGGTTTTCTCAGGCCAATCCAGCACTGTCAGTCGCCACCCAGGGTTTACCAGTTTATTGAATTTTTCTAGCCATCCATGATCTAAGATGGTCAGCTACAATGGATGTGCTCTATTCGTCCTCTACGCAACTGTTTGCGCCAAAATTGGTCACAAACCCAAGAAGTAATGAAAGCACCAGTGTTTATACACAAATCCACAATATCCAAACACAGATCTCAGATCCAGATGATGTAGAGAGTAAAAATGCAGAAATAACAAAATTAAAATGAAAGAAAGAAAGAGAAGACATAAGATTTATAGTGGTTCGACGTTGTAGCCTACGTCCACTTTGACTAGTTTGCTATTTATTGATGATTCTCAACTGATTTACAATAGTACAATCAATAACACTCAAGTTACAATGGAGTTTCAGCAGAGTAACGGCGTAAGAGCTTCCAAAAAGTCCTTTTTCAGTAGGCGTAGGGGTCCTATTTATAGGAGTAGATCTGAAAATATCTCCCTCAAAACTCAAAATACCATTTCTCATGAGTAGATGGGCCAACTAGATCGATCCGGGTGTTTGGGATCGATCCCCGATCGATCCATGCTGTCTTTGTATCGATCCAAAAATGGCCCAATGGAGCTGAGATCGATCATGGACGTTCTTGAGTGAGTAAGCAAGCTTCTGTGAAAATTTCATAGCATTTGGACTTGTAGTTTGAGAGTTAATAATCGATCTAAGATTGCCTTTGCCAATGTAGGCTGAAACATTCATATCGATCAAGAACTTCGTATCCATCATATTTCGTATCCATACCCCGTATCCATTGCTTTCGTATCGATCCAAGTATTGCGTTCCATCTTGACCGCTTCGTATCGATCCGAGTTTCACGTAATGATCCATGTTAAGCAATCCTTCCCTTGACCGGTTCCTTCGTATCGATCAATACGAACGGGATCGATACGAAATAGCCTATGAGCGCTTGCTGCTTTTCGTATCCATCCTCTGCTCCTTCCGCATGTGCCCTTCGTATCGATCAATAAGTGATTGATACGAAATGCTTCTCCAAACCTCCGTAACTATTGCTTCATATCCATCAGTTTGCTTTGTCGTATCCATCCAATTGATACGTAAGTATTAATACGGAATCCACATCCATCACCTTGATTTCATCCTGGAGTCAACTGATCGATACGAGATGTATCGATTCGAAGACCGATCGATCCAAACCAATGCCGCAACGATCGATACGAACGTATCGATGCGAACCTATTTCTTTTGAATATTGATCCGTCCATAACTTAAGCATACGAACTCCGATTGACCTGAAATTCAAAGTGTAGCCTCACCGGGCCTTATTTATCATTCCTTATCAATCCCACCTTGATTGGAGCTTGGTCCAATTTTGATGGTATCGATCATAGCCTTGTTCCCAATCGATCTCCAATCCTGATATCCATCCTTTTTAGCCAATTTGTTGATATCCCGGCATTGTCCAAAAGGCGGGGTATGTAACGACCCGTAAATTTTAATAATTTTTATAACGTAATTAATTGAATTTTTGTGAAATTTTTAAACAATAGATTTTGAAATAAAAATGTTATATTTGGGATACGTATTTAAAAACATAGCAACTGGTAAATTTTCATCTGATAATATTAAAGTTTATTTTCTGGTGAAATTCTATTTCAATTTAAGTCAGTTAATTATTGATGAAAATAAAATATTTTTCAAACTTGAATATTTTTATACAATAAATTTCTAAATCATCTTCTGAGCGAAACATCAGTCTTCGTTTTGTCAAATTTGGACTTCTATTGCTCCGTTTATCTTAATTCTGGCAGAATAGCAGCATTTCTGGTACCGATTATCGATTTTTGATCGGATGATCGTACCACTAATATCTGTATATCGTTTTGTTCGCCTCATCGTGTAGATCTCCGTAGTATATTCAATTCTTTGTTTTGAATTTTGATATGTGGTGAAACCCGTGAAAAACGGTTAACTGTACGGGTACCACTTTTACACTTTTAATAGTGGTGTCCATTCAAATTTCAAACCGGAATTTACAGCAACTAGCATTTATTATAATATTCTTTATTGACTAAAATTCAACCTTTTGCTTTTATTTAATTTCTGAATTCGAGTGAGTGGCCGTTGCCGTTTCAAATCTTATCCACGGGCTATTCTTATTCCTTTCTATTCGGTGCCATTCCTATTCTACCGTTCTTTCCTTCAATAAAATATTCATAAGGGAAGTGTAAACAAATAGTTATACCAGCAAGCTATATTTTTTTTTTAGATCCACCTGAAGCCTTCATCTTCTTCCACCTTTCCACCGTTCCATCCACCCCGTGACCTCGAAACCCCACTCCCCTCACATCATTCCTCCACCAAGCAGCCCACCTCCGACCTACCCTGCTTCAAAAACCACCGATGCCACTAGCTCCAGCCCCAGCATTCCTCCTGTTCTAGAACCGGCTCACCCTCGTCCTCAAACCCGTCCTCTTCTCCTTCCCCTCCCCGTTCCGCTCTTCCTCCAACAGCCATCTCAGCCTGCAGCTCCTTTTTCCTGACCATCACCAAAGCTCATCACCACTAGTCTCGGCCGAACTCATTAATTTTTTTTTGTAAAAGGTAATTTTATATGTGTACGTTTTAATCTATGTTGATTTGTTACATATTGTATTATAGTACGTGACGTCTACTTGATTTATATATTGCATTGTAGGCATTTGTGTTCGGTTTGTATATTATATAAGGTACTTATATACGTATATATGGTTTAAAGGTATTTACGCATATTATATTTACAAATTAGTTTATATAAATTTATATTTCTGTAAGTTTTAAACATTGTTAGTTTACATGTCTGTATACATTGTTTTGCATTTAAATTTGTTATAGTTGGTTCGCATAGTTATAGATAAGTGCGAAGTATAGGTATATCAGGTCTGTCAGTTTACATTTTTCGTGAGTTTGTTTTGGGTATGTAAGCACATTCACTGTTTTACTTAGAAGTGGTTCGCATGTCTTTTGGTTAGGAAAGCATGTACGTGTTGTTGGTTGCATAATTATATCACATTAGTTTTATACTTATGCTAGTTTTACATAAGTCTAATATGTAGTAATATATGCGTGGAAATCTAATGTATGTATATTTATATATAGCATTATACATATAGTTTTATATAAAAGCTTATAAAGATTTGTATATAATGTTGGGTATATTTATCGGTAAAAGCTATACACGTTGCCTGCATATAATGTATAAAGTTTTATATCATTTTGTTGTCTGCAAACAATTGTGTGTTTCCTGTTTTGCACTGTTGAAAGGAAGCTATATATATATTGTTTACAAGAAAAAAAAGACTAAGCTTAGTGTGATGTAAAGTGTCTGCAAGTCTGTTCATGAAAAGTATTATTTAAAATGAGTCAGCTTGTATTTCTGCTCTACAGTGATGCATAAATTTATATGGGTCTGCATATAGCCTGTCCGTTTAGAGATAAGTATAAGGTCGGCTTGTTTATAACGTAAGTCTATATAAATTTTGTATCTGTATATAGGCCTGTAAATTTGATACATCGATTTGTCTTTAATATTGAATTTTATTCCATAAAGGCCTCATTTGATTTTGACTAATATATGAATATGTATATAATACTAAAACTATGTTTTGCAAAGGTTTAATTTAAATATTGATTCGAAATACATATAACGATTTTATTTTATTATTTGTTAAAAGTTAATATTATTTTAAAATTCATATATATGCATCTTGTTTCGGATTATCCCAAGCTGGTTTTGATTGTTTCATTTGATTCTAATTTATCAGTGTTCGTCGAATCTGGATCTATCGTGCTTTACTTTGAAATTTGTGCATGGGTTGTAACTCATTCCATTCTGTCCATCCTCTCTAGCATCGAAAGGTGAATAATCATTCACGATTTAACGTTCTTTTATTTTTGATTTCAATTGAAACGACAATTGAAATATGCTGCTGTAGTTATTTAAGTTGTTATATTATCTGTTATCATCTGTAACTGTTCACCTGTGGGATATGACACCATACTCCGTTGTTCTTATTCTATTGTTATTGATGATATATGCCTGTTGTTTTATTTTATATTATCTGTTATCACTTTGCAAGTTCCCTGTTAGTATAGAATTCACTATGGGTTGAAATGATACATACCCGAACGGACTTTAGAATAGGAGAAAACCGTTATGGGTTGAAATGATAAACCCAAGCGATTTTCATTTGAATTGAAATTGGGATTACGGGTCGAAATGATATCTACCCGTATATATTTAATTTCAGATTGAAATGATAAATATCCGTATCACTTAACCATGTGATAAATATATATACAAACACCGTTGGTCCATATATATAAATATTTTGAAAATGAATTCTATGGTTTGGAAAGAAATATATGGTTTAATAAATGTTGAGCCTTAAATTATTATATATAAATGGGAATGATTGATTTAAATACATATAATATGTTGAGTATTTAAATATGTTTCAAAATAGATTTTTGTAAAATTTGAATAAGTTAAGGTTAGGAAGATAATTTGAATTTAGTTGAAATTGATTCAATAAAGGATTTTATTTAATTAAACCAATTAGAAACTTTTTGAAATTGAGATGTAAGATATGATTTATAACTTGGGTTTGATTTATAAGTAATTTAATGAATGTTTCTTGTTTAAATAAAATTAAGGAAATATTTAGTAAAATGTGATTTAAGGCTAGTAAATGATATTGAATCTATTAAGTGAATATTCCCTGATTAAATAATAATAAAGTTAAATCAAGTGCTATATGAAACTGTTAAATTTAACTTTGAAAATGTTGAATATTAAAGCTTTGAAATATATTGAAAATTTAAATGGTATATTTAGAACTGAATTGAATTGATGAATTAAGCTTCGAAGAAATCTGAATTTTGAACTTGAGTTAATTTGAATCGTTTTGTGAGACTTGAGGAAATTAAATACTTTACTTTTTAAATCATTTAATATATATATACTATTTTGGAAAATAGATATATTGGAAATGAAATGATATTTGGGTTTTGAAGTATAAATTAAATTGAAATGACCACGGTGTTATAATGTATATTTCCACCTTGTAGATAGTTCTGAAGATCCTTAGAGGATGGTTATCCCAAACATCCTTTAAGTTACTCGTATTTCAATTGATATTTCACTTGAGTTGGATTTATTTATATAAGAATGTTAATCCTGACTCGAGTGTTTTGTGTTTTGCTTTACGCTCGGGTCAGACCGAGTGATACAGCATTTGAGACTCACCCTTGGAGTTTGGAGCTTCCTTTGGAGATCCAACTATCGCCTCAGCTTTCAGCTCTTCTAGTTGATTTGTTCAGAGAAGTCATCTGTTATACTGGAGACTTCTGCATTTGAGATATTCTGTTGTATTTTTATTTCTAACTCTGATGTTTATATAGTATCTTCATGAACTACTATTTTATCTATTCCGCTGCGTATTATTGTATTACTCTGTGTCTGTGATTCTGTGATTGATTTATTTACTGCATATGCTGAGTTTTGCCAAATTTAAATTAACAACGCGGTATTTTGAGCAATTCAATTCTGGCATGAGTGTCTACCTATGCACTTGTAATGGATGCGAATGGTCTAAAATATCGGGTCGTTACAGTTGGTATCAGAGCTTTGGCTCTAGGCAAACTTAACATATATGGTAAACTGATTTGCAGAATCACTTTCGTTCTGGCCTCCCTCTAATTATATTCGTATATGAGTATATCCATCTTCTCTTTTTTTTTTGAATTTTAAGTATCTCATCTTCGTTCGAGTCCTTCCCTTTTGTTTTGAAACTCCCTTTGATTTAATTTCCCCTTAAATTTTGAACTTCTATCTTGTTGAATTTGGACTCATTAAATATTTGAATGATAGGAAACTATTTTGTAATGGCAAAATCAGAAGAGCAGAAAGCAGCCGTCGGGCACGAAGAGCACTGGCCCGTAAGGAACGGGTGGAAGCAATCGAGGAACAAGAGAGGCTATGGAGAGAAAGAGCAGAACCGGGTCCTTATGACCATGTCATTTGTTATCGGTGTCAGGAAAAGGGACACTATGCAGTCATGTGCGGGAAAAGGAATGTAGGAAAGAAGAAAGAGGGCAAGCGTTTCCGATCCAAGATCTTCTGTTTTAGATGCCGTAGTGAGGGGCACTTTCCCAGTCGCTGCCAGAAGGTGAAGAAAGTGAAATCTGCACCCACTACATCAGTCGACCTATCAACCATTTGCTATCACTGTAAGAGGCCTGGGCATATAGCCAGGAATTGTTCTGTGCGAAAGTATGGAAAGAAGGTTGCGTACCCGCAGTTCATTAAGGAAGATGGGAGTGTAGTGCACCTATGCCAGAAATGCAGATGTTGGGGGCACATTGAGGGGGAGTGTTCTGGACCCGTTGATGTACCACCTGGAAGAATTAATACTTATGCTTTGTTTATGTAGGAGTGGTAAATCTGTGGACCTTTTGTTATCTGTTGTATGTTAGGTTGCTTTAAGCGAACTCTATGGTATCTTTTGCTTAGCTGAAGTTGTCAAACTGGAGACATTTATGCTTCTGTTTTCGTATGTTATGAATTCGAGTCTTTCCAAATTTTGAATGGAAATTCTTTTGTATCGATATAGGTTATATATCTCTAATCTTGGTGGGGATTTGCTTCGATTAGGATTTCTTTGAACTTTGGAACGTTCCCTACGGTTCCAAAACTCATTCTTGTCTCTTCCTATTTGTATTCTTTTGATTCCGGAGTATCCCATAACTCCACTTCGAATGATCTCTATAAGAATAGGATTCCACCAATCTTTGAATGAGTGTGAATGGGTGAAACTCCTTCACAATTGGCATTGATTCACCGGAGATTTTTATATCTTTGGTTTAGATGTCGCTATCTCTTGCGATCGAATGTTGATTTTTCTTGGAATTCTGCATCAATCTTGTTCTTGAAGTCACGGTTGACCCGGTTATGGTCGCCCGTGGTTTATATAAGTATATTCATCTTCTATCTTTAAATATAATTATCTCATCTTTGATCGAGCCTATCTTCGAATCAGAATTCTATTTGATTTGAGTTCCTTTAATTTGAATCTCTATCTTTGTTTTGAAATCCATTCTTGAACCATCCTTTGAAAAATCGGGCTTGTTTATATTTTAGAAATTGTTTTATATATCGAAATTATTACCTTGATAAGTATGATTATATGCTATATATAAAAGTGAAATGTTTTCGATAAAGATTATATACCCTTTTTAAAAATGAGAATTTGAGGTTTCGAAAGGATTTGCAATTTTGAAAAAATTATATAAGAAATTTGATTTATCAAAAAAAAATGATTTATGACTGAAGGATTTAAAAATTTGAAATTCGAAGATTGAACTCCGGTATTTTGAAATTGGTTTTTAGATTTTGAAATATATAATAACAATATGATTTAAAAGTATTTTTCCGAATAAGAAATGTTTCAAATGATTTTTAATAAGTTTCGAATGATTTCGAAGAAATTTCAAAAGAAGTTTGAGAAAATAGAAGTCCAGAACTCACTTATGTCGCTGGAAAATAATTTCGGTGATGAGTGCACGCATCATCGACATTGATTTTCGAGTTTCCGAGTGGGGGATAGGCCACTTCAGTAGCTTTGCTATTCGAGTGATTTTGTGAAACCATTTTTATTTCAAATTCCGAAGTAAGATTTGATATTCGAAAGATATATGTGTATATATATATATATATATATATATTTGAAATGATTCGAAGTAAGCCGGTGTTCAGTCCTCGAGTTCGGATTTGGTATAACCCTATCTATTAAGATTGATTTACTGATTGTTGCTGATTTCCAACTCTTGAATTCGAAAATGATTTCTTCGACTATTTTGAAGGTTCGAGCACTTCCAAATCAAGGTTAACTTTTCAAAGCTAAGAAATTTTGAAAAGTATAAAACATGTAAGTTGGGTATGTATGTTAAAGTATGTAGTAATATGGTTTAAATAAGTTGAAACTGTTTTGTTAAGTAAATGAATAAGGCAGATTTTAAATTCTTCTAATATGAAATTTAGATTTGAAATGTTTTGAAAAGAATTTGGTCTTCCAAATATTTTGAATAAAAATGTTTTAACTTAGTAACATCTTTATGAAACTATATATTTAACAAGTTGGAATAAATATATAAGTTGTACGTATGCTGTTTTATTCGCATAATTATTTTGATCCAGGTTTGATTACACAAGTTCGAGGTGAATTACACCATTTCGTGTTAGGATTTTTCATTCGATTCTTGATGGCGAATATTTGATATGGATGTTGGGCTTGATTCTAGAATTCTCTATCATAGTATATGGCTATGCAAGGAGACTGATGGCTTCTAGTCGAGAAACCATATCGAAGTCCGCATTAGGGAAGTCGAATGGACAATACTAGTTCGAAAGCGAACTTGTGTGATCGAGCGAGCGATCAAATGTGATTCTGCGAAATGATGACGTATGTATATCTTATATTATAATATCATTGATATATTTTGACGCTGAAATTGGAAGCTGTCGAGTTAGAATATCTTTGCTTACTAAAAGAAATTTCCAATTTAAATTACAAAGATATATAACCCACAAAAGCAAAGATATTCAATCCCATATGGCTCTTCATACAGCGAAATTTATTTTGAAAATTCTGATCCTTATATAAGATAGACCTTACGTAAGTATAAGATGATTTTGCAAACATTTGATTTTGGTAATGAATGGGTTGACTAAAATTATATTGATTTGGAAATTTGGATTTATTTTCTAAATCTATTATTTTGGAAACTTTGAAACTAATGATATTTAATTTGAGAAGAAATAATTTGGTGAAATTATATATGATTTTGAAATTGAACTGATATTGAAACAAATTGAAATTGAGAACCTTATGTTACTAAAAACTTGATTTGGGAGTTGTCGAACTTATAAAAATTTGATTTGTATGAGTATGAAATTGATTCGAAAACTATAGATTTGAAAAGGTACTCAATTTGAAAGTGAAATCTTATATAATTGAAGTCTATATAAGTATGATTTGATATACTATTGATTTTGGAAAGTATTTGATTTGAAAATTAAATCTTATATATAATGGATTTTATATAAGTACGATATTTGAAAGTGATTTGAAAAGGTACTATATGATACATATTTTCGAAGTAAAGATATGGAAAGTGCCTTCTGCTTGATATCCGATTTGTGGCCACATCTTGGATTCATTCTATCGATATTATTCTTTCTGATTTTGGTTTTCCGGATATGATACTCGAGTGTCCTTCGAATTCCATGGCGTTACCCATGGTCTTATGTTTCTCTCGTGACTGCATAGCGCAACTGCCTGGCTGAGTCTTGCCTAGGGGTACGGATTGTTTCCTGGGGGATCCATGCGTAACCATTGTGTATCCTGCAATCTATGTAGGTCGCGAATAGTAGCGCAAATGCTTGGCTGAGTCTTGCCTAGGGGTACGGATTGTTTCCTGGGGGATCCAGGCGTAACCATTGTGTATCCTGCATTCTACTAGTCATCATGGCGTAAATCGCAGGGCTGAGAAAGCTTACGGATATGGATTGTTTCCTGGGGGACCCAGGCGTAACCATTGTGTATCTGCGAACCATGGTTGGACAAAGGTTGGTTTGTTTGTTTTGATTGGATTGTACTTTCCATATCTGTTTTAAAAGTTTTTCCAGTATTTTCACTGGGTGTTGAAACAGGTCTACTAAGTACCTGGAGAATTCTAGTTTTGCGCCTGATCAACGCACTACCAGAGTCTACAGGAACAAGGATAAACTTGTTAAAACATCGAGTTATAAAAGTATTTTATTATAAAAGTATTTCCAATAAAGAAATTATGTATTAATATTTGAAATTGAAATTCTCATGGTTTAAATTAATTACTCGTGCCCGATTCTATTCTTTTGAATCTACCTTATCCGTTCAGCTTTATTTATTCACCTTTATCCTATTTTCTGAATCCAATTAGTGCCCTTCAACCAACCAAACACCTTTATCTAGTTGTTTCTATTCTCCTACCTCCTTCCTTTTCGGGGACGAAAAGTTTTGAGTGGGGGAGAGTGTAACGACCCGTAAATTTTAATAATTTTTATAACGTAATTAATTAAATTTTTGTGAAATTTTTAAACAATAGATTTTGAAATAAAAATGTTATATTTGGGATACGTATTTAAAAACATAGCAACTGGTAAATTTTCATCTGATAATATTAAAGTTTATTTTCTGGTGAAATTCTATTTCAATTTAAGTCAGTTAATTATTGATGAAAATAAAATATTTTTCAAACTTGAATATTTTTATACAATAAATTTCTAAATCATCTTCTGAGCGAAACATCAGTCTTCGTTTTGTCAAATTTGGACTTCTATTGCTCCGTTTATCTTAATTCTGGCAGAATAGCAGCATTTCTGGTACCGATTATCGATTTTTGATCGGATGATCGTACCACTAATATCTGTATATCGTTTTGTTCGCCTCATCGTGTAGATCTCCGTAGTATATTCAATTCTTTGTTTTGAATTTTGATATGTGGTGAAACCCGTGAAAAACGGTTAACTGTACGGGTACCACTTTTACACTTTTAATAGTGGTGTCCATTCAAATTTCAAACCGGAATTTACAGCAACTAGCATTTATTATAATATTCTTTATTGACTAAAATTCAACCTTTTGCTTTTATTTAATTTCTGAATTCGAGTGAGTGGCCGTTGCCGTTTCAAATCTTATCCACGGGCTATTCTTATTCCTTTCTATTCGGTGCCATTCCAATTCTACCGTTCTTTCCTTCAATAAAATATTCATAAGGGAAGTGTAAACAAATAGTTATACCAGCAAGCTATATTTTTTTTTAGATCCACCTGAAGCCTTCATCTTCTTCCACCTTTCCACCGTTCCATCCACCCCGTGACCTCGAAACCCCACTCCCCTCACATCATTCCTCCACCAAGCAGCCCACCTCCGATCTACCCTGCTTCAAAAACCACCGATGCCACTAGCTCCAGCCCTACCATTCCTCCTGTTCTAGAACCGGCTCACCCTCGTCCTCAAACCCGTCCTCTTCTCCTTCCCCTCCCCATTCCGCTCTTCCTCCAACAGCCATCTCAGCCTGCAGCTCCTTTTTCCTGACCATCACCAAAGCTCATCACCACTAGTCTCGGCCGAACTCATTCATTTTTTTTTGTAAAAGGTAATTTTATATGTGTACGTTTTAATCTATGTTGATTTGTTACATATTGTATTATAGTACGTGACGTCTACTTGATTTATATATTGCATTGTAGGCATTTGTGTTCGGTTTGTATATTATATAAGGTACTTATATACGTATATATGGTTTAAAGGTATTTACGCATATTATATTTACAAATTAGTTTATATAAATTTATATTTCTGTGAGTTTTAAACATTGTTAGTTTACATGTCTGTATACATTGTTTTGCATTTAAATTTGTTATAGTTGGTTCGCATAGTTATAGATAAGTGCGAAGTATAGGTATATCAGGTCTGTCAGTTTACATTTTTCGTGAGTTTGTTTTGGGTATGTAAGCACATTCACTGTTTTACTTAGAAGTGGTTCGCATGTCTTTTGGTTAGGAAAGCATGTACGTGTTGTTGGTTGCATACTTATATCACGTTAGTTTTATACTTATGCTAGTTTTACATAAGTCTAATATGTAGTAATATATGCGTGGAAATCTAATGTATGTATATTTATATATAGCATTATACATATAGTTTTATATAAAAGCTTATAAAGATTTGTATATAATGTTGGGTATATTTATCGGTAAAAGCTATACACGTTGCCTGCATATACTGTATAAAGTTTTATATCATTTTGTTGTCTGCAAACAATTGTGTGTTTCCTGTTTTGCACTGTTGAAAGGAAGCTATATATATATTGTTTACAAGAAAAAAAAAGACTAAGCTTAGTGTGATGTAAAGTGTCTGCAAGTCTGTTCATGAAAAGTATTATTTAAAATGAGTCAGCTTGTATTTCTGCTCTACAGTGATGCATAAATTTATATGGGTCTGCATATAGCTTGTCCGTTTAGAGATAAGTATAAGGTCGGCTTGTTTATAACGTAAGTCTATATAAATTTTGTATCTGTATATAGGCCTGTAAATTTGATACATCGATTTGTCTTTAATATTGAATTTTATTCCATAAAGGCCTCATTTGATTTTGACTAATATATGAATATGTATATAATACTAAAACTATGTTTTGCAAAGGTTTAATTTAAATATTGATTCGAAATACATATAACGATTTTATTTTATTATTTGTTAAAAGTTAATATTATTTTAAAATTCATATATATGCATCTTGTTTCGGATTATCCCAAGCTGGTTTTGATTGTTTCATTTGATTCTAATTTATCAGTGTTCGTCGAATCTGGATCTATCGTGCTTTACTTTGAAATTTGTGCATGGGTTGTAACTCATTCCATTCTGTCCATCCTCTCTAGCATCGAAAGGTGAGTAATCTCTCACGATTTAACGTTCTTTTATTTTTGATTTCAATTGAAACGACAATTGAAATATGCTGCTGTAGTTATTTAAGTTGTTATATTATCTGTTATCATCTGTAACTGTTCACCTGTGGGATATGACACCATACTCCGTTGTTCTTATTCTATTGTTATTGATGATATATGCCTGTTGTTTTATTTTATATTATCTGTTATCACTTTGCAAGTTCCCTGTTAGTATAGAATTCACTATGGGTTGAAATGATACATACCCGAACGGACTTTAGAATAGGAGAAAACCGTTATGGGTTGAAATGATAAACCCAAGCGATTTTCATTTGAATTGAAATTGGGATTACGGGTCGAAATGATATCTACCCGTATATATTTAATTTCGGATTGAATTGATAAATATCCGTATCACTTAACCATGTGATAAATATATATACAGACACCGTTGGTCCATATATATAAATATTTTGAAAATGAATTCTATGGTTTGGAAAGAAATATATGGTTTAATAAATGTTGAGCCTTAAATTATTATATATAAATGGGAATGATTGATTTAAATACATATAATATGTTGAGTATTTAAATATGTTTCAAAATAGATTTTTGTAAAATTTGAATAAGTTAAGGTTAGGAATATAATTTGAATTTAGTTGAAATTGATTCAATAAAGGATTTTATTTAATTAAACCAATTAGAAACTTTTTGAAATTGAGATGTAAGATATGATTTATAACTTGGGTTTGATTTATAAGTAATTTAATGAATGTTTCTTGTTTAAATAAAATTAAGGAAATATTTAGTAAAATGTGATTTAAGGCTAGTAAATGATATTGAATCTATTAAGTGAATATTCCCTGATTAAATAATAATAAAGTTAAATCAAGTGCTATATGAAACTGTTAAATTTAACTTTGAAAATGTTGAATATTAAAGCTTTGAAATATATTGAAAATTTAAATGGTATATTTAGAACTGAATTGAATTGATGAATTAAGCTTCGAAGAAATCTGAATTTGGAACTTGAGTTAATTTGAATCGTTTTGTGAGACTTGAGGAAATTAAATACTTTACTTTTTAAATCATTTAATATATATATACTATTTTGGAAAATAGATATATTGGAAATGAAATGATATTTGGGTTTTGAAGTATAAATTAAATTGAAATGACCACGGTGTTATAATGTATATTTCCACCTTGTAGATAGTTCTGAAGATCCTTAGAGGATGGTTATCCCAAACATCCTTTAAGTTACTCGTATTTCAATTGATATTTCACTTGAGTTGGATTTATTTATATAAGAATGTTAATCCTGACTCGAGTGTTTTGTGTTTTGCTTTACGCTCGGGTCAGACCGAGTGATACAGCATTTGAGACTCACCCTTGGAGTTTGGAGCTTCCTTTGGAGATCCAACTATCGCCTCAGCTTTCAGCTCTTCTAGTTGATTTGTTCAGAGAAGTCATCTGTTATACTGGAGACTTCTGCATTTGAGATATTCTGTTGTATTTTTATTTCTAACTCTGATGTTTATATAGTAGCTTCATGAACTACTATTTTATCTATTCCGCTGCGTATTATTGTATTACTCTGTGTCTGTGATTCTGTGATTGATTTATTTACTGCATATGCTGAGTTTTGCCAAATTTAAATTAACAACGCGGTATTTTGAGCAATTCAATTCTGGCATGAGTGTCTACCTATGCACTTGTAATGGATGCGAATGGTCCAAAATATCGGGTCGTTACAGGGTAACAACAATGATGCCCTCCAATCGTCATTTCACTGTTGGATCAGGATTGACAATATGTAGGGCCAAGAATGTTTGATCGATTTCTTATCAATTGGAGCACCAAATGGAAAAACTAATCATACATATTTCTTGGCTTCGTCGAGAGCTTTGATTTGGTATGTTATAAGGTAGGGTTCGATATTTTGAATTTCAAAAGCAATTTTTGATTAGAGAAAATTGTTCACCATTTGAAACCAATTAAGAAAATTTTGGGATTAGAGTAGAGAAAAAATTAGATGGAGCTAACGACCAGGGCTCCATAGCTTCATTTATGTAGTTATTTAGCCAGGTTAAGGGTCGCATACCTATTTGATCCGAAACAGTTGCATGTTTCGTTTACAACTCGTAAAATCTCCATCTCCCAAACTATTACTCCAAATTGAACACGGTCAAAGTGGAGCAGCTTGAAATTCTCTCCATTATGGTTATAAATACAACATTTAATTGTCAGTGTTCTTAAAAAAGTGAATTATTTTTCTACTTTGTCAATTTCATCATAAAACGCATAAAATATCAAAATGATATAACTTTTCCTAAAAATTTAATTCAAGATAGATACATCAATTTACAGATCATTTCAGGAAGTATATTTATTTGAAGATTTCAAGAAATCCAAATTATGAAAGAAACCCGATAACCAAGCCATGATGAAAACAATAATTACTGATTGGATTCCATTGAATCAATAATAGAAAACCAGATGCAGATAATGAACCCGAAGTCCACAAATAACGTCAAAAGCTACAAGCATTCTATATACTACATAATAATAAGATAACCATGTATAATGTTGAAAAGAAAAGCATATTCCACAAGTAGAGCTACAAACAAAAGAAAAAAAATACTAAGATGTATTTAAAAAAAAATCAAAAAGCAAATTATTTTGAGTCATTTTTTAATATGTTTGAGCGGTCGGCACTTATTAGTAGTGTTCTAGTTCATCCAATAGTACAGGCAGTAAAGAGGGCATTCACTTATTCACTCTTTGTTAGGGGGAAGTTTGGATTTGATAATTTTATTAGGTTATCAAGAATATATAAGACATAGGATTTTTAAGATAAAGTGCATGTTTAAAGTTTCTTTTTCCTGAGTGGCTTTTTTGCTTTATCTTCGAGATTTGATCCTTCAGAATGTTATTTTTGAACTCTGACCGGGGTTCTCATGCATACAAGTGTATAACTTTCTGATCCCTTGGTTCATAGCTTGGATGACCTTCCTAAGATGAGAATTTTCTTAAAAAAGACTCCTTGATATATTCTGAAAGATGTTTAATACAAAGAGATTATAAAGCTTGAACTGGGCAGTATGCTTCATAATTTCCCACTACTGCTGAAACCTAGCTAGACTCGAATAGTACAAGAAGTTAGCTTCTTCATAGGAGCCAAGGAATTTTAGAGTAGAATCACCAGTATCATCCAATTTACTGTGAACTTTTTGAGAGAGGGTAAGAAGTTGTAGTTAATATTGTACTAGAGTCAAGGTTAACGACTCTACTACTAGCACTTAATTGTTGGTGTACATTTTTGCTACAACAAAAACTAATGACCGAAGGAAATGCTTCAACAAGAGAGCTTTGGGTTTTAGAGTACATTAGAAGAAAGAGTGCTTGAACAGTTGCTAGAACAAAAAAATGAATAAAATGCTGAAAGCATTAAAAGGTACTATAACTTTAATGTTTCACGTAAAACTTTAGACCATTCCTGACAATCCGACTTGTTCACTTCGCTCTCTCTCCTGCTTTTCAGCTGAGCGAACGAGGATTACAATTGCTAAAAGCCATGAATGAGTTTTAATAATAATTCTAATTTAGAATATTATGCTTAATTTTATATTTAGTATTTGATTATTTCTTAATTAGTGTTGTGTGATCAGTGCCTAACTATTATTACTTGGAGTGGTTAAGGATCGACGATGTGGCACACCAAGTTTGAGCAGGTCTGTGATGCCCAACCTCTATGCTCACAATAACAAAGGTTATTATAAGGAATAACATCTGCTATTGCGAATAATAAGGCTTGTTAGAAGCGACCATCCGTAAGTTATGCCTTAGATGAGTATTGATTACATCGATAGGAGTTGTATAAATTACTCCCAACGATATACATTCAATCCAAATCTAAAGCAAAACTACGGTGGCTTAAGAAAAATTCAGAACAACTCATAATAACAATAACACAGATAAGTATAATCACATCAGAACAGAAATATCAGATATATATAGCGGAAGACAAGTCTGGATACATGCTACAACAATCGATAGTTCACATGAACCAAATGTACATATACAAAGACATCAACATACATGAGATGAGAGTCAATACACCAAAAGTAACACCTCGAAGCCTAAACAAAAGATGAGGTGAAATCCCCAAAAGCTGAAGCTGCAACTGAATCAGAGATAGCGATTATCCTGGAATAACTCGGTCTGGCCCGAGTATTATTTAAAAGAAAATAATAAACGGATCAGTCTAATTTAAACTTAGAAGTGAATGCATTATAAACAACATCAAAGCAAATTAATTATAATCTCGAAGGAGACTATTCAGCATAAATAATCAACTTAGTTTAAATGAAGAAATCTCATTAAACTCCATCAAATCAACTTTCAAATTCACAATTGAATTCAAAACAGCAATTCATAAAATCTAGAAATCAAAAATAGATAAATAGAAAATCAGCATAAAAGTGAATCGATCCAATCAGATGGCGAGTCTAAGCTACGCCGCACGTGCATCTCAAATGGCCGAAGCCTACCAAGTACTATAATTTTTTGGCGCCCAACAGATGACCCGAAGGTCCAACAGAGTGACCCGAAGGTCTAGTACTGGTAATTGACCTGAAGGTCCATCAAATGACCCGAAGGTCCAACAGAGTGGCTCGAAAGCCCAACAAAAACATCAAAATCCTCAAACAGCAACTCCTCAGCAAATATTTCAATTAACAAGTCCAGAATTAACCGAATTAGTAAAAGCGTGGTTCCATACTCCGCACTTTTGCTAAATCGTTTAAATCTCTTCATCCTTTCCTTGAATGTGCAAAATTTTGTATTTTAAATAAATAAAATTTTACGTTCTCAAATGGACAAGTCCGGAATTAATCGAATCAATAAAAGTAAGGTTTCATATTCCTTAATTTTTCTAAAACGTTTAAATCGATTCCTCATTCTTTTGAAAGCGTAAAATGTAATTTTTTTGGAAACAATTTTATTTAAAACGATTTTAAAAACACGTGATTAAAACAGCAACATCTGTAGCAATTTCGACAAGGAAATTGTGCTTTACAAAACACCGTAAAAACGGATATCAAATCAGTATTGCGGGATAGCCGCTTGAAAATTCACTTCAAATTGACGGTTACTGAAGTCAAAACAACAGTAATTTTATTCGTCAAAAATCTCATCAAAACAACCCGCTTCAATTATAAACACCGGGTAAAAATCCGTTATAAAAATAACGGCAACTAAATACGTTTTAAAACCAAACATCGGTTCAACATAAATTAAATAGTAGACTACACTACTATATATTCATCAAATATTTCATTGCCCACTTGTACCTATATATACCCAAAAATGAGGGTTTGGGCATTATAAATTTTTTCACGCAAGTAACAATTGTAAACCAAAAATATAAATTGAAAAAAAAATATATAGTCTGGACTACATGAAAAAAAAGTGTGCATGGAATGAATACTATTGCTGGACACTTGTAAAGGTTGCACGCAAGTGCCAAATGCATGGTCTGGACACGTTATATGCATACAACTACACACATACTATTTCACGCAAGGAAAATTAAAAACAACCTGGACTGTATTTTTCACCTTGCTCTATAATGCAGGGATTAAAATGACCTGAGCATACTTTCATATGCTTCAACTTTTTGCATGCAAGAATGACTCGGACTAAACTTTGCTTTTCTTTTGAGATGCAAACCCACCATACATACGAAAAATGACAAAGTCTGGGTATATATACAAGTGCACAAAACAATTGTGTAGTTTGGGCAAGTGCTTCATACACGCAAGAGATGATACACGCACGCATGAATTAAAAGCAACCTGGTCTATATTCTTTGCACGCAAGGTTTTAAACAAAAATACCTGAACTTGACTAGAATTCGTGCTGCTCATTTTTGTTTGTGAAATGCAACTTAAAATACATTTGCACGAAAATAATGCAAATTAAGGTGACCTGAACACATTTTTCTCGTGTGAATCTTGCGTGCACACCTGTAAACATTTCACGCACACATGCGTAGTGCACAATGCATGCACGCACGACTAAATTAGGTAGCCTGGACATATATATGTGCAATTCATTTACATGCAATGAAGAATAGATAAAATATTGACTTGGCTTGCACACACGAAATGATGAAGAAGAAGAATAAATTAGAAATGTGAGTTTGATACTCACTTTAAATTTGCTTTAAAATTGTTAACAACCGAGATTCAAAGGAAAGGAAGCAAGCATTTATGAGCCACCATTAACACTTTGCAGAGCTACTGGAAAGTTGAGTAAAAGCATACTTTTCTTTTTCAAATATTGTGAACAAGTCAAAAGAAATAATGTGCAGTCAAAAGTTTGTACATTAGCATTTAAGATAGACGTGCAAAGTTGAAGGAAAGTACACGGCCTGTACACAAATAATGATGGTGACAAAATGCAAAGTAAAGTGTTCAAACTTGCTTCATACCATTTAGTGCCAGCAAAGGCAAAGAAAAATGTTCCAACTTGCATTAGAATTGGCTAAATTCACACGTGAAGGCAAAGAGGATGCAACTTTTAGTGACAGTAAATACAAAAATGTTCACATATTTTTCTTTATAAACTGGACCCATATTTACACGTGAATCCAAACTTAGCTATTTATCAACTGACTTTGTGAATGATTTGCATTGCAATTTTTTTTTTCTTTTCGATGGTAATAAAATTGGGTTGTTACAAACTCCCCCCCTTATAAGAATTGCGTCCCCGCAATTTCCATATTAAAAGTTGTTTATAACACAAATTATTCATCACAACAAAGATTAAAATAGAAAAGATGAATTAAGAATGCTCACCCCCACACGAAGAGGAGAGAAAACCAGGATAAGATCGCTCGATGAATTCTTTGGTTTCCAAAGTGCCATCTTTGGGGTTTGCGGACAATTGAATTTTCACAAGCGGGACTTCTTTATTCCGAAGGCGTTTAACCTCCGAAGCTAGTACACGAATAGGATTTTTCACCATAGACAGGTCGGGTGATATCTCAAGATCTTGCAACACACGAGGATCAATAATAGAATCCGAATCTCGAAGGCATCGACGAAGCTGGGACACATGAAATACATCATGAATTCCCGAAAACTGAACAGGTAGCAATACACGATAAGCAACAGGGCCAATGCATTCCATAATAGGAAATGGTCCAACATATCGGGGAGCCAATTTCCCGGAACTACTAAAACGCACTACACCCTTCATTGGAGAAACACGAATGAACACGTGATCGCCAACAGAAAATTCCAAAGGCTTCCTACGATGATCGGCATAAGATTTTTGCCTATTCTGAGCCTCTTTCATTCTCTGTCTGATAATATCAATCTTCTCAGAAGATTCACGAATATAATCGGGGCCGAGAACTAACTTTTCCTCTGATTCCAACCAACAAGATGGTGATCGACACGGCCTTTCGTAAAGAGCTTTGAAAGGAGCCATACCGATACTGGATTGAAAACTGTTGTTATAAGAAAATTCAACAAGAGATAAGTGGTCTTCCCAACTACCACCAAAATCAAGAATACAAGCTCGAAGGAGATCTTCCAAAACTTGATTCACCCTTTCAGTCTGACCATCAGACCGTGGATGATAAGATGTGCTGAGATTGAGCTTAGTACCCAAAGCTTTCTGAAGGCTCTGCCAGAAACCACTAGTAAAAAGCGGATCTCTGTCACTAACAATAGCACTAGGCACACCATGAAGTCGAACGACTTTTTTAATAAAAAGCTTAGCCAACAGAGGAGCAGTCCGATTGGACTTAATAGGAATAAAATGGGCTGATTTGGTCAATCGGTCAACAATCACCCAAACACTAGTATGGCCCGACCTCGAACGAGGTAGACCATCAATGAAGTCCATGGAAATTTGACCCCATTTCCATAATGGAATCTCAAGAGGCTGCAAAAGACCACTAGGACGATGGTGTTCTACTTTAATAAGTTGACAAGTCATGCAACGACTCACATAACTTGCAACATCATGCTTCATACCCTCCCAAAAGTATAAGCGTTTCATGTCAGCATACATCTTGCTACTGCCTGGATGGATAATATACTTAGAACGATGACAGTCCTCAAGAATGTCATTTCTAAGATTAGAAACATTAGGCACGATCAACCTTCCCTTCTTCCGAACACAACCATGAACATCAATATCAAAATCCTTTAGATTATCACTTCGGGATTCCGATTTACAACTCTGAATAAGATAAGAGATATATGGATCTTGTTTCTGGGCATCGGCAATATGATCTAACAAACTAGGATGAGCTTCCATGCTAAATAAAAGCACGGGAGAATCAGAAACTGAAGGACGGTCTCTAATATCACAATGAGATAAAGCTTCCAACATATTCCACTCTGCTAGAATCATGGAAACAACAACTTGTTGCTTACGACTAAGCGCATCAGCAACTCGATTACCCTTACCAGGGGTATACTGAATATCGAAATCATATGAAGCAAGAAATTCGAGCCAAGTTGTTGCCTCATATTAAGTTCCTTCTGAGTGAAGAGATATTTCAGAGATTTGTGATCAGTGAAGAGAATAAAATGCTCGCCCAATAAATAATGTCGCCAAATCTTTAGAGCAAAGACTATAGCGGCTAACTCCAAATCATGGGTAGCATAACGAATCTCGTTAGGCTTTAGTTGTCTAGAAGCATAGGCAACTACTTTATCTTTTTGCATGAGAACAGCACCGAGTCCAAAACCACTGGCATCGGTATAAACAACAAGATCATGATTCCCTTCGGGAACCACTAAGATAGGAGCATGAGTAAGGAGATCTTTTAACTTCCTGAAAGAAATCTCACACTTATCAGACCAAACAAAAGGAACAGCTTTTCTCGTAAGAGTGGTATGTGGTAAAGCAATACGAGAAAAGTCCTTAATGAACCGGCGATAATATCCCACCAATCCAAGGAAACTACGGATCTCAGTAACGGTCTCGGGCCTTTTCCAATTCTGAATAGATTCGATCTTGGAAGGATCGACAGAGATACCATTGGAAGAAACAATATTGTGACGACCCAGAATTTTTGTATATTTGAAATTGGGATATTTAATTAATTTTAAATATTCAGAGGTTAATTATAAACTTAAATTTCAAATATCGCTGTTTATTGAGTAATTTAATAATTAAATTAAAATTTATTTGAAGTTGGATAAAATAGTAAATCTGGCATTCTAAGCTAATTAAAAATATTTTGAAAGCTCGTAAAATTCGTAATGATAATACTAAAGATAATAGAAGCTTCAGAATGTAATTTCAAACTGTTTTATTCAGTTTTGAAATTATATCGTTTGAATCGATATTTAAAAATAGCCTTCCGAGGCACAGTCTCGGAATTCAACGAAACCAATTCCATTGGATCCGTAATATTGTATTATTACCGGATTTCAAATTTAGTATTGATCAGAGTTGTTGTGTGAGCGTACGATGTATATAAACGTGTTGGAAATCTTATTGAGAATAAATAAATAAGTATATTTGACCGGTCAAACGCATTCAAAATTTAAAACCTTTTCTTCCCATATTAGAAGCACTGTAGTTTGATAACTTCTACACGCTTCCTTCTTTTCTTTCAAATCATTGTCGAATGAAAGAAAATAATAATAAAACAAAATAATAATAAAACGATGGCTTCCTTCAGAAGCTAATGGGAAATAATATCCTGCCCTATTACTCCATAGCCGAGCAGATCGTACTCGTTCAATTTTAAAAAAAACGAAGATCTCCATTCCTTTGCTCAAGAACTCAATCGAAGTTCAAATCAAACGATGAAGGGCCGCGAGTGAAATCGAACGAGAGTTCGAAGTCAGAGGGTAGTTCAACCCCTCTAGTTTTGTCGCGAGATCTGGAGTCGCGAACCCGAGTCTCAGTTGCGAAGGGGGTTTCGAGTTGTATCAGCAGTCGCGTGTTCGTCTAGGTTTCAGCGAAGTTAACGAGGAGTCGAGTACAGGTTCGATGGCGATAGGGGTGGAGGCGACGTACGACGTCAATGTCGGGTCGCGTGGATGAAGGGTAGCAGCGCCTGGAGATGCTCACGAATTCGAGTCTCGAGAGTAGAGAGGAGAGTAGGTAGCTCCGCTAGTTGTGGTGGCGCGATTGTTGCCGTGAGGTGGAGGCAGCCTTGAGGCAGGGCACGCAGCACCGAAGATGGAGGTGTTGGTCTAGCGAATCGAAGGCGAGGTGATCGCGTATCGCGAGTCTGGGTTCGTTTGTTATCTGTGAGGTATTCTTCTGTTTGATTTTTTTTACTGAAGGAATAAAATGTTTATACACATTTTTAATTTTAAGGTATACATATATATGCTTAAAGGAAGAAATATATATATATATATAGAGACAGGAAGTATATATAGATTCATACAGTAAAATAAAAGTAAAAGAGGGAAGTATATACATAGGTAGACAGGAAATCTATTCAGTAGGAAATTATGTATATCTATAGGTGCAGTTTCAATTTTTAATATATATATACAAGGAAAAAGGAAAATTATTTGGTAATTGAGGAACAAAAATAAATAAATATAGATGGCTAGTTTAGATAAATTGTTGGTCAACTAAATTTATTTAATGGTAAATTTTTATAGTTCCTCTCAGATGTTAATAAGTCGTATAATGATTGTACAAGGTCAAAAATAATGGAAAATCAAGTCGGTTTGGAATGGATTGCAAATCAGGAGTCAAAGGTGAGTTAATCTCACTCGGTTGAATTTTAATTTTAATTTAAATGATTAAATTTAAATAATTGGTTGAATGGTTGAATTAGTTGATGTGCTATATATAGTATATACTACATCTTGGAAAGTTTGATTTTCCGCAATTATATAGCGGATGAGACCCTATGCGCCGCATAATAGCGGATGATATTTTACAAAACCCATATACCACGATATTCCACCTCGAAGTGGAATTGGTATTGTGCTAACGTTTGTGGATGCAGGGAAACAGGTTGGAGGGATCCAACTGGATTCCTCAAAATTATTTAGATTGTTTTATATTCTGTGCTATGAATATTGATATCCTGTGATGATTTTATTGATGATTGAAATATTGGAAGATATTGTTGGATTGAATATCTAAGTAAAATGAATTATTAAATTCTATAGAATTAGATTTTGAAAGAAATAAAAGAGTAAATTTTAATAAATAATTCAAGTGGATTGGAATAAGGGAATTTTGAATTAACATGGAAAATATAAACTTTAAAACTAAAGTGATATTAAGGGAAATAATATATTCTTGAATTTAAGGATTAAGTTTAATTAAAGGATAAAAAAAGAATTTTGGAATTTAAAATTGGTATTTTCAATTAAAAGGGTTTTAACTCAAATAAAGAAATAAATCTAAAAGTTAATGTATTTTGAAATAAACAAAGTAGCAGAGGAAATTTATTTCAAACTAAAGTAAAGTAAATTGGAAAAGCAATTGGAAATTGATTTAGTTGTTTAAAATTGGAATTTTAAAAGGAGAAGTGAGATTTTGGAATTTATAAACTGGGTTTATAAAGTAAAATAAATTATCAGTGGATATTTGAAAAGATAAATTCAAGGTGGGAATTTATAAAGGGATATGAATTGGTTTAAAAATAAATGTTGATTTATTTTTAAAAGATGAGAATGAGAAGTGTATTTCTCTGGATAGCCGAGTACGTTTTTCAAAGCAAATTTTAAATATTCATAAAAAGTTCTAATTGTGTTTTAAAAAAGCGTGTTTTAGGAAATTTATATTTTCTAAACGTTTAAATTCTAAAGTAAGTATTTTTCAAATCTATTATAGTAGTAATTATATAAGAATGATTTGGTATTATGTCTTTAAAAGGAGAAATTTAGTTTATATTTATAAAGTGGTTTATTTTAAAGTATATATTTTTAATAAAGTATTAAAGTAGTTTAATTTCAATGTTATAAGATATATTTAAAATAAAGTGTTTTTAAATTATTTTAAAATTAAAAGTATTTTGTACTTGGTGATTCAGTGGAAATAATTATTTGGGAAATGTTTTCCGTAAGCGGAAACTGTTTTGAAATTGTTTTCAAATGAGCTTTGAAAATTTGGAAATATATCTTGGAAAGATATTTGGGCAAATAAATAATGTGGGAAATTATTTATTGTGTGATGGTTGCTTGTGGACGTTAATTGATAGTTAAATAACCGACTATCAATATTGGCCAAATGCGCTGATCGTTTCGAAGAGACCGGGATCGAGTTTCCGTATACCGGGATTCTAGGTCTGGAGACTCGAATACCACTTCGATCCGGTTTGTACGTTTCGTGTAACGTGTTCGGAGTCGAAGATGGAGCAGTGAAGTGCAAGGGCTAGTCGCTACTAATCCTGAGGATATTTCCAAAATGGATGTAGTAGGAATAGTGCCTTCGGTTCCGTTCGGACCCGGGACGGACTTGTATGGACGAATGCTTTCGTGACATTGTCAGGTGGACGATGGGCATTCTAAGGGATATGTTCTGAAAAGGTATCGTTTAGCCTCGAACCTCATCAACCGGGAATGACTAAAAATCAGGGGTTATGCAGCAAGGCTTCGTGGGTAGCCCCCACTTGAGAGTAAGGTCATCCCTGTCTAGATGTCCCTTTTATTTCGGCTTAGTGGTGCGGTTGCTGATCCCAACCGTGGGGTGATTTTATTTGGAATTATCCAGTAAGGGATGATTCCGGCTTTGTGTTGCAGGGGAGCGGGCGTACTCCTCGGTACTGTGATCTAGGCCACGTACTGTGACAGGTGGTACCCCAGTGCCTAGTCATTCGTTGGAAATCCATTCTTCCTACGTGCCTTGTACGAGTTTTGTTTGTTTACCTAATATGCTGGAATTTAATCATGTAACAATTTCAGCTATTTGAATAAGTATTTGTAATTAGACACTATTATAATATCAGAGGATTTTATAAAAAGTGTTTTAGCTATCGTAAGGTAAAAACCCGACATGTTTATTTGTGGCGTGGTCTTACGAGATGCTTTTGTTTTCAAAGGATTTTGAAACTTTAATAATCAATTGAGTGTGATTTTCTCACGCTGGTAATCCAGACTGACTCGGGTATTGTTTTATATGATGCTCGGGTTAGACCGAGATAAACAGGTTCAGGATATGATGCTGTGGAGCTTAGGAGATGAGCTGGATGACGATACGTACTCCCGTACTTGCTATTATTTTTCCGCTGTGTATTCAGTTGTATGTTATGGATGTTGATGTACTCTGATGATGTATTGTATAAATAGATATAGTTTTTGATTTGTGTAAAGATCTGTTGATATATATTATATTTTATTCCGCTGCGATGGTTAGATTCTGATGTTGTTTTCTATTTTTCTTCTTCTACCTCTTCTTCTTAACTAAAATGGTTCGATTTTCCGGGTCTGGAAAGTCGGGTCGTTACAGTGGTATCAGAGCTTAGGCTAGCGATAACCTTGGCTCTGGTGGGAATTTTGAGAGTATTAATAGATATGAGCGCGTATTTGTTAGTGAATATAAAATGGTTTTATATTATGTTGGTTGATTTATTGAGTGGCATATGAACCTTCGTCGGCACAGTCTGTACAACTGTATCGAAGGGGTTTCTAAACACTTGAATAGAACAGTTCGACACAATATTGTTTTAAAATAGGGTTAATGAAATAATTTTACCCAAATTATTTTTGTATATAAAGGAATAACTTTGTAAATTATTATAGTATTTGGTTGCTTGGTTGTCAGGAAGTGATAATATTAAATTATTACCACTATTGTGTAGAAATTGAACAAGTAATTGAATTATAACCAAAGTTGAAAAATAATTTATATAATAAGTGAAATTTGAGAATGTAAATTATAAGTGGAAATAAACTCCATATACAAATGAAATTTGTAAATGTAAATTGTAAATGTGACTTATAGCTTGAAATAAAATGTGATAGAATTCCAGAGTAATGTTTGGATATGAAATTGAATGGATTTTGAATTTGAAGTTTTGGGAAAGGTTTAAATTCCTTTGGATTTAAAAATAGTTTTTAAAGGTTTTGGGGAAATAATGGTGATATTATTTCATGAATATTTTTGAAATTGAATTGAAATCTGGTGGGATTTGGGATTTCAAAATGTTTGAAATGTTTTAAAGTGATAAAAGCATTAAATTCTCCTTTCGGTCGCTGGAAAATAATTTCGGTTATGACTGTAGCATCATCGATGTCTATTTTCGAGTTTCCAAAGAGAAATTGCTACCAAACTGTTTTAAATTGGAAATGATTGTGAACTGGGTTGGTTTTGAAAATCAAAGGGAAAATTGTTTGATAAAAGCAGATTGTTTTGGGAATTGGGATTTGATGTGATATACCAGATGTGTATGAGTTATTTATGGATTCAAAATGGTTTTGAAATAAAACCGGGTAATTGAATTCTGGGAATTCTATTTAAAATATAAATGTGGAAATTTAAATGAATCAACAACATAGAGTATAGAATGAAGTTGATTGAAATAAGAAGGGAATGAAAGTTTAATTCTTGGATTATAATTATGAGATGAAAATAACTCAATGAGTAATATAAGTTGGTAGATAAAATAGTTAGAGAACTTGAAGGTGAATGAATTGTAAAACTCGTATAAATTTGTTTCCTGGAATTAAAATTTAATTCGAGTATATGAAGGTGAATAAAATATATTTGAATTTAACTTAAGATAAGTTAAATAAAATTGAGAATTGGAATTGAGTTAAATGTAAATAAGTTGAAGTCGAATTGAATTGGGTATAAAGGTAATGTAAAATGCTTATAATTGTGTAAAGAAATTCATATTCTTAAGTTCTTAAGTGTAATAATTTGAAATTTGATTGTAAAGATGAAAATGGACTTAAATGAATAGTCCCAGGTCTTCAGCAAGTAAGTTAAACTTATGAATAGAAATGAAATTGTAAGTCATAAATGGGAATCCATTACTTTGAACCATTAAGAGTTATAATTTGAAATTGTAATTATCAAATGGAAACGACTAAGATGAGCAATCTTAATTTTTAAATAAATCCAAACTTGAATTATAGAATAAATTGAACTTAAGAAAATTAAGTAAAGTGATATTTGGAATTAAAAAGCAAGTATTTAATTTTAACCAGCGGAGGAACTAATTAGATAATAAATTAGTTAATGAAATTGAATTGTGAGTTAATGAAATTGGGTTAAAATAGAGATGATTTGAATTGCGAATGAAATCCAAATAAGTGAAAATAAATTGGAAATGGCCTGGTTATTAATAAAATAATTCCAGATGAATTGAGTATGGAAATTAAAATTCATAATGATTGAGTGAATAAACCAATTACATTAAATAAATAAATGGATGGAATTTGATTAAATAAGAATCAAATGAAAGATGGAAATAAAACTTTAAAGGGTTGGTTAAATGGAAAATAAACTTAAGTTATTGACTTAAGTAAATGTGGAATGGAAACTGAACTCAAACAGAGGAGTGGTTTAAATAAGTTGAGAAATAGTTATTGAATGAATTAACTTGGATTGTTTTCGAGCTAAATAAAATTCAATTTTTGGAAGTTGGAGATGAATTGAATTAAAAAAAAGTGGAAATGAAGTAGTAAATTGAAGTAAGTTGGAATTCATATGAAATGGGAGTTCAATTTGAATATATACACTTCGGTGGTGAAGTAATAAATAAATAAATAAAAGAAAATTTATATGAACTTAAGAATTGAAGAATGAAATTCTTAAGAAAATTTGTATTGGAGGTATACTTAGTAATTTTGGGAAAAAAATATATATACTAAGTGAATAGTTGAATTAAGACTAAAACTGAAGTTGTGAAATGGGATAGTTGTGAATAAAGGGATAACAATCAAAAAGGAATGTGAATAAAGGAGAATTGATATAACTGATAATCAATTGAAATTTATACGTAAGATGTACGTATATTATTTTATTCGCATAGCTATTTGATCCAGATGTCGAGCACAGAATTTCGAGATAGTTTTATCGATCCGAATTAGGATTTTTCACTCGATTTTCAACGGCGAACCTGGATATGGATTGTTGATTGATTCTGGAAATTCTCTATCATAGTTGGTGACTATGCAAGGAGAATGACGGTTTCTGATCAAGAAACCAGATCTGAGTCCGCACTAGGAAGTCGGGTGGACGATACTAGTTCGGAAGTGAAATTGTGTGATCGATTGAGCGATCGAATTTGATATTGCGTACGAAAGATATAGGTACATCGTACGGACTTAAATGGAATGAATATTGGAAATTTGTAAAGGAAAGTATAAAATGACTTTGGAATTGTGATTGAATATTATTTCTTAGTAGGATATACAGGTGTATAAAAGCAATGGATAAATTGGGATTTTGATTTTAGAAGATAAAATTTAATGGCCCGACAAAAGGTATGTATTTGAATTTCTATATGAAATTTGATTGGGTTTTTGATCCATCCACTTGGCTTTTTGTTTTCTTTTTGAGATTGGGAGGCCGTAGTGCCATTTTGTAGTAGTACCGAGCTAGCCGCGCAAAGGAGACGCTGGTGAATTTTTTTGGAAATTTAGGGAGTTAGAAAAATTTTGGAAAATTTTGATAAGTTAAAATTTGAATTCAAATTTAAATTTGAATTGATAAGTAGGTGATATGGGTTGAACTTATGAATAAGTTAGGGAAGTTAAAAGATGATTAGTGTATCATTAATAAAAGATTGTTTGGGTATTGTTAAAACTGTTTGAATTTGGGAAATAGTTAAGGGGGATTGAATCATTCCTCTTAACTGGTAATTTCGGGGACGAAATTCTTTTAAGGGGGGAGGAATGTGACGACCCAGAATTTTTGTATATTTGAAATTGGGATATTTAATTAATTTTAAATATTCAAAGGTTAATTATAAACTTAAATTTCAAATATCGCTGTTTATTGAGTAATTTAATAATTAAATTAAAATTTATTTGAAGTTGGATAAAATAGTAAATCTGGCATTCTAAGCTAATTAAAAATATTTTGAAAGCTCGTAAAATTCGTAATGATAATACTAAAGATAATAGAAGCTTCAGAATGTAATTTCAAACTGTTTTATTCAGTTTTGAAATTATATCGTTTGAATCGATATTTAAAAATAGCCTTCCGAGGCACAGTCTCGGAATTCGACGAAACCAGTTCCATTGGATCCGTAATATTGTATTATTACCGGATTTCAAATTTAGTAGCGATCGGAGTTGTTGTGTGAGCGTACGATGTATATAAACGTGTTGGAAATCTTATTGAGAATAAATAAATAAGTATATTTGACCGGTCAAATGCATTCAAAATTTAAAACCTTTTCTTCCCATATCAGAAGCACTGTAGTTTGATAACTTCTACACGCTTCCTTCTTTTCTTTCAAATCGTTGTCGAACGAAAGAAAATAATAATAAAACAAAATAATAATAAAACGATGGCTTCCTTCAGAAGCTAATGGGAAATAATATCCTGCCCTATTACTCCATAGCCGAGCAGATCGTACTCGTTCAATTTTAAAAAAAAACGAAGATCTCCATTCCTTTTCTCAAGAACCCAATCAAAGTTCAAATCAAACGATGAAGGGCCGCGAGTGAAATCGAACGAGAGTTCGAAGTCAGAGGGTAGTTCAACCCCTCTAGTTTTGTCGCGAGATCTGGAGTCGCGAACCCGAGTCTCAGTTGCGAAGGGGGTTTCGAGTTGTATCAGCAGTCGCGTGTTCGTCTAGGTTTCAGCGAAGTTAACGAGGAGTCGAGTACAGGTTCGATGGCGATAGGGGTGGAGGCGACGTACGACGTCAATGTCGGGTCGCGTGGATGAAGGGTAGCAGCGCCTGGAGATGCTCGCGAATTCGAGTCTCGAGAGCAGAGAGGAGAGTAGGTAGCTCCGCTAGTTGTGGTGGCGCGATTGTTGCCGTGAGGTGGAGGCAACCTTGAGGCAGGGCACGCAGCACCGAAGACGGAGGTGTTGGTCTAGCGAATCGAAGGCGAGGTGATCGCGAATCACGAGTCTGGGTTCGTTTGTTATCTGTGAGGTATTCTTCTGTTTGATTTTTTTACTGAAGGAATAAAATGTTTATACACATTTTTAATTTTAAGGTATACATATATATGCTTAAAGGAAGAAATATATATATATATATATAGACAGGAAGTATATATAGATTCATACAGTAAAATAAAAGTAAAAGAGGGAAGTATATACATAGGTAGACAGGAAATCTATTCAGTAGGAAATTATGTATATATATAGGTGCAGTTTCAATTTTTAATATATATATACAAGGAAAAAGGAAAATTATTTGATAATTGAGGAACAAAAATAAATAAATATAGATGGCTAGTTTAGATAAATTGTTGGTCAACTAAATTTATTTAATGGTAAATTTTTATAGTTCCTCTCAGATGTTAATAAGTCGTATAATGATTGTACAAGGTCAAAAATAATGGAAAATCAAGTCGGTTTGGAATGGATTGCAAATCAGGAGTCAAAGGTGAGTTAATCTCACTCGATTGAATTTTAATTTAAATTTAAATGATTAAATTTAAATAATTGGTTGAATGGTTGAATTAGTTGATGTGCTATATATAGTATATACTACATCTTGGAAAGTTTGATTTTCCGCAATTATATAGCGGATGAGACCCTATGCGCCGCATAATAGCGGATGATATTTTACAAAACCCATATACCGCGATATTCCACCTCGAAGTGGAATTGGTATTGTGCTAACGTTTGTGGATGCAGGGAAACAGGTTGGAGGGATCCAACTGGATTCCTCAAAATTATTTAGATTGTTTTATATTATGTGCTATGAATATTGATATCCTGTGATGATTTTATTGATGATTGAAATATTGGAAGATATTGTTGGATTGAATATCTAAGTAAAATGAATTATTAAATTCTATAGAATTGGATTTTGAAAGAAATAAAAGAGTAAATTTTAAGTAAATAATTCAAGTGGATTGGAATAAGGGAATTTTGAATTAACATGGAAAATATAAACTTTAAAACTAAAGTGATATTAAGGGAAAGAATATATTCTTGAATTTAAGGATTAAGTTTAATTAAAGGATAAAACAAGAATTTTGGAAATTTAAAATTGGTATTTTCAGTTAAAAGGGTTTTAACTCAAATAAAGAAATAAATCTAAAAGTTAATGTATTTTGAAATAAACAAAGTAGCAAAGGAAATTTATTTCAAAGTAATGTAAAGTAAATTGGAAAAGCAATTGGAAATTGATTTAGTTGTTTAAAATTGGAATTTTAAAAGGAGAAGTGAGATTTTGGAATTTATAAACTGGGTTTATAAAGTAAAATAAAATATCAGTGGATATTTGAAAAGATAAATTCAAGGTGGGAATTTATAAAGGGATATGAATTGGTTTAAAAATAATTGTTGATTTATTTTTAAAAGATGAGAATGAGAAGTGTATTTCTCTGGATAGCCGAGTACGTTTTTCAAAGCAAATTTTAAATATTCGTAAAAAGTTCTAATTGTGTTTTAAAAAAGCGTGTTTTAGGAAATTTATATTTTCTAAACGTTTAAATTCTAAAGTAAGTATTTTTCAAATCTATTATAGTAGTAATTATATAAGAATGATTTGGTATTATGTCTTTAAAAGGAGAAATTTAGTTTATATTTATAAAGTGGTTTATTTTAAAGTATATATTTTTAATAAAGTATTAAAGTAGTTTAATTTCAATGTTATAAGATATATTTAAAATAAAGTGTTTTTAAATTATTTTAAAATTAAAAGTATTTTGTACTTGGTGATTCAGTGGAAATAATAATTTGGGAAATGTTTTTCGTAAGCGGAAACTGTTTTGAAATTGTTTTCAAATGAGCTTTGAAAATTTGGAAATATATCTTGGAAAGATATTTGGGCAAATAAATAATGTGGGAAATTATTTATTGTGTGATGGTTGCTTGTGGATGTTAATTGATAGTTAAATAACCGACTATCAATATTGGCCAAATGCGCCGATCGTTTCGAAGAGATCGGGATCGAGTTTCCGTATACCGGGATTCTAGGTCTGGAGACTCGAATACCACTTCGATCCGGTTTGTACGTTTCGTGTAACGTGTTCGGAGTCGAAGATGGAGCAGTGAAGTGCAAGGGCTAGTCGCTACTAATCCTGAGGATATTTCCAAAATGGATGTAGTAGGAGTAGTGCCTTCGGTTCCGTTCGGACCCGGGACGGACTTGTATCGACGAATGCTTTCGTGACATCGTCAGGTGGACGATGGGCATTCTAAGGGATATGTTCTGAAAAGGTATCGTTTAGCCTCGAGCCTCATCAACCGGGAATGACTGAAAATCAGGGGTTATGCAGCAAGGCTTCGTGGGTAGCCCCCACTTGAGAGTAAGGTCATCCCTGTCTAGATGTCCCTTTTATTTCGGCTTAGTGGTGCGGTTGCTGATCCCAACCGTGGGGTGATTTTATTTGGAATTATCCAGTAAGGGATGATTCCGGCTTTGTGTTGCAGGGGAGCGGGCGTACTCCTCGGTACTGTGATCTAGGCCACGTACTGTGACAGGTGGTACCCCAGTGCCTAGTCATTCGTTGGAAATCCATTCTTCCTACGTGCCTTGTACGAGTTTTGTTTGTATACCTAGTATGCTGGAATTTAATCATGTAACAATTTCAGCTATTTGAATAAGTATTTGTAATTAGACACTATTATAATATCAGAGGATTTTATAAAAAGTGTTTTAGCTATCGTAAGGTAAAAACCCGGCATGTTTATTTGTGGCGTGGTCTTACGAGATGCTTTTGTTTTCAAAGGATTTTGAAACTTTAATAATCAATTGAGTGTGATTTTCTCACGCTGGTAATCCAGACTGACTCGGGTATTGTTTTATATGATGCTTGGGTCAGACCGAGATAAACAGGTTCAGGATATGATGCTGTGGAGCTCAGGAGACGAGCTGGATGACGATACGTACTCCCGTACTTGCTATTATTTTTCCGCTGTGTATTCAGTTGTATGTTATGGATGTTGATGTACTCTGATGATGTATTGTATAAATAGATATAGTTTTTGATTTGTGTAAAGATCTGTTGATATATATTATATTTTATTCCGCTGCGATGGTTAGATTCTGATGTTGTTTTCTATTTTTCTTCTTCTACCTCTTCTTCTTAACTAAAATGGTTCGATTTTCCGGGTCTGGAAAGTCGGGTCATTACAAATATGACCGAGAAACTTCACCTTATTCTCCCAGAAGTGACACTTGGAGAATTTGGCATAAAGCTGATCCTGACGAAGAGTGCTCAAAACAATCTCCAAATGATGAATATGATCGGCTTCAGATTTGGAATAAATAAGAATATCATCTATGAAAACCAAGACGAACTTATCGAGATATTCCCGGAATATCCGATTCATAAGATCAACAAAATACACTGGAGCGTTCGTCAAACCGAACGGCATAACAAGCCATTCGTAAGAACCATAAAGAGTACAGAATGCGGTAAGAGGAATGCTATCTTCCGCAACTCGTAACTGATGAAAACCGGTAGCAAGATCGAGTTGGGAGAAAAGCTTAGCGGCACTTAATTGATCGAACATGTCGTCGATCCTAGGTAATGGATACCTATTTTTGATAGTGAGCTCGTTAAGCTTGCGATAATCATTGCAAAGCCTAAGAGCACCATCTGGATTCTTAACAAAGACAACGGCGGCGCCCCAAGGAGATGAGCTAGAGCGAATAAAATGCTTGGCTTCCAGTTCCGATAATTGTTGCTTGAGTTCCTCATTTTCCTTAGAAGACATCCTCGTGGGAGGACGACTGACATGATGAGCACCAGAGATAAGATCAATACGGAACTCAATTGCCCTCTTCGGCGGCAAACTCGAAATAGGCTCGAAGACATCAGAAAAATCACAAACAACCGGAATATTAGCTATGACATCCTCCGATTCGAAGGAAGAAATAAGAGCATTAGAAGTATGATCCATGCTTCGAAATATAATAGATAACTGCTCGATAGCATTAGGTTGCTTGAGATATAAAGTTCTTTCGAGACATAGGATTTGAACTTCATAACGAACGAGCCAATCCATACCCAAAATCATATCAAAACCAAGATGATCCATAACATGCAGATTCGCATGAAAGGAAAAACCACAAAGAATAATCTCAATATCAACACATAACAAACCAAGAGTGGCGGATCCACCAATAGGATTCACAATCCTCAAAGGGTCACAAAGACTAACAACATCCAAAGGAAGAATATCAACAAGCTCCTTTGACACAAATGAATGTGTGTAACGACCTGAAATTTTCGACCCCGAAAATTTCAACACTAATACGTTCACTGTAGAAGTGCCGAGCTTCCGAACGTCGGAAATTTCCGATTGTTAGAATAAAGAAGAAAAGAGGTAGAAGAAGAAACAGAAAACAAAACACAGAATTCTCACATTCGCAGCGGATCAAAATATAAAATCATATAATATAGCAGTTATACAAATGAAAAACTGTACTTATCAAATTACACTTTAATACATCAGAGTTACACATATACACAACACTGGATAGATACAATCAACATGTCCCAAATAACCATAATATATCACAGCGGATTACACTCCATACGTTCCTGCCATCCAGCTCGCCTCCTGAGCTCCAGAACGTCCTTACCTGGAAATCTGTAATACTCGGTCTGACTCGAGCATTACATAAAAGTAACACTTGGGTCAGGTTGGAAACCAGCGTGAGTAAACCCATAATATGAAATACCAAGCTATATAACTTAAGTGAATTACCAGGGTAACTCGTACTTTTCTACGAGTTCTAATCTTATTTAAGTCAAATATTTATCTCAAAACAATATCTAAGAATCGTTATCCAATTTTAAATATCCATGATACTTAACTATTTCATTCCAGCCTGTTTGCTTCCATACTCACATTTATAAAGAATCGACGTGGTTTCGGGTATTTACTGATACCCGACCCCAGTCTCTTCGAATTCAATGTCATCTCTAATCCAAGTTGTTAAGTTTTAAACAATACAATTCAAATCCAGGATATCATACAAAAATTTAACTCAGATAGGTAACCTACATTATCACAGTTTAAACCATTCATATCGCAGCACATCTCAATCGCCCATCAGAGATAAAATCAATCCAAGTCATCCAATATCATTCATCCATCCATAACAAGATTTATTAGATATATAATTCCTTATTAATTTAATTAATCACCAATTAATTTAATTACCAACTTTAATCATTTAGATTACCTTAATCCTGCATACTCAACATTTATTAATTACAACCCAATTAATAAATCATTCTTTAATTATCCATCTTAATTAATCATCATTAATCACCTTAATTAATTAACTAATACTTATATTAATTAGTTATCCTTACTTAATTACATTAGTTAAATTTACCTTAATTAATTTCATGGATTAATTAACCTTAGTTAACAGTGATAAATCACATTAATTAATTATTCCTTAGTTATTAATTAATTACCTTTAATTATTAAGTAATTAATCAAAAATTTATCTTTAAATCACCCAAACCTTAATTAATTTCACTAATTAATTATCTTAATTAATCACCACCTTAATTAATTAAGATAAATTCTTTACCTTCATTAATTACTTGTTAACTTATTTAGAAAACATTTAGGAATTTATCAAGTTTCCTTTTTAGAAACCAGATAACTCAACACACTAAAACCCAAGCCCAAACTCAATTCCCCGAGCCAAACCCTCATCTCCATGCGCACGACCCCGAGTCACTCGCGTACTCACTTGACTTCGAGAAAAACATCGGCCTACTTCGAGCCTAACACGAGCCGATCCTCTTCTTTCCCAAAACCAACCAACCCAGATCAAAGAAAATGCACACGTGCACGTGCACCGACCATCTGGTCGACTCCGACCAAAGCTCTGATCGTCAACAAGTCGCCAATCATCCCCTCTAACGCCACAACCACCCAGATTGATGATTGACTCGATCAATCGAATTCGAACAATTTTGATCATCAGGAACCAAACTCGATCAATCAAAGAACGCCTCACGCCACCGCCTACATCCACCAATGACTTCGCTATCACGCTTGGAACCTCGCTGCACTGTCACATCCTTAATCCCCCTACACCGGTCGCCTCCAATCCCTTGTCGACGGCGCAACAACCCAAAATCTAACTTCGACCAGAACCTTCTTCAAAACCTTATTTCGACTACGACCATCCACCACGATGAACCAGGAATTCTCTGGTCATTTTCCCATGATCTACATCCCTTCCTCTACCTTTGACATCAAGCCCGACCCTCAATTCATCGCCATTCATCGAGATTTTATGAAAATACCAAATCTAATCAACTCGAGATAACTCATCAATTACACACTTAAAAATCTTAAAATGATTATCAAAATCATTGATTTGTAATACGAATCTAGTTGTACAATCAAAAATGGAAATTAAGATAATTGATTTTCTTATTATTTTAGATCATTACTGATTTTTATCATTTTTGAGATAATTATTCAACATAAACACTTTCAATTATTTTTAAAAATAATATTACACTATTACCATCCTTTTTCATTCAGAAATCATAATCTAAAAGTGTTTTCTTTTGGAAGATATTGATTTATTTGTGCTGTTCTTAGCCTGTGAATGTTTAAACAGAGATATAAATGCTTGTAAACAGACATGAATACAACAATATATATATCTATACATACACACAGACATGCAGGTATATTAACATTTATACAAACATCCTTTCTAACAACAACTTCAAGTATATGGCATCAAGATATCATAGCAGATTCGAATTTTTAAAATGGTAGTTTACTCACCATTTTAAAGCAGAGAACAGAGAGCATGTTCTTGTTTCGAGGCTTGTTAAATCTTGAATTTCTTTTGCTTTAGTTGAACTTGAAATGTTTTGTTGTTGCATCTTTGAAGCGTGTTGTTAATCTTCATTTTGGTTTGCAAAATCCTAGATTGCATTTGAAAATTTGAACTGATGTTGAATTTGCCTTTGATCTTCTTTTGATTCTTCCTTCTCAGATTTAGTTTTCAGTTTCATTTTCTCAGATTTCCAGTTTTTATGTTTTTTTTTTCGTTTACTTAGCTTGTTCGAATAAGATGAATGAAGACAGGTGGAGGTATATGTGGATGTACAAATAAGAAAAGGGGTAGGCTGCCTTCTACCGAAAGCTTCTTTTCACCTTTATATTTTTTTATTTATCTTTATTCAGAGATTTTTTTTCCTCTTCTTTGACCAGACAAGATTTTTGTATGCTGATTTGCTATTTTTGTGGCTTGAGTTGGAGTTTCTTCATCATGATGCTTCCCTATATGTCTACAAGTACTTATGTGAATTGATGTATGAATATATATATATATATATATATTCATTTGTTTGTATGTATATATTTGCACTTGCATTTGTTATCACCATGAACATATATATTCATATTCATACATATTAATATTTATTCATTATATATTTACATTTTCCACCATCACTATTTTATATAACCTATATACATATAAGTATACTTATATATTTCTATATGTTTTTAAATACACCCAGGTTATATATATTTATATGTGTTCCACATACATACTTACTTATGTATATTCCTATCATCATTTTATACACATTCTTCATATATTTACTTATGTTCATTTTGTCATTATACATGTGTATATATATATATATACATTCTCAATTATGTAAACCTTCCTATATTTGATTTTCATATAGGCATACATACACACAGATATATATATACATGCATTTATATACCTATATACATGTTAAACATCATAAGCTTGTATGTATTTTCATTTTTTTTCTTTTATGGATATTTCATCTTCATTTAAATTATGAAGTTAATACATGTACTTTATTTCTATAAAACTTACCATATTCAGAGATTTTATAATTCAATATTTGTTATAGTTTTAAAATCAATTTACATTTGTTCAGATATTTCCATTATCAAAAATTTATTTGTTACACTAATAAAATCAACGGTTCAATGATTTAAACCAGTTAATTACCCAATTAACAAACGTTAAAAATCCGGGTCGTCACATTCCTCCCCCTTAGAACTTTTCGTCCTCGAAAAGGAACGATGCGTGATTCTTCCTTTTATTGTTTATTACCAATTAAATCATTCTTTTAACATTTTAACCTTCTTCTCCTTTTATTTAAAATTTTAAAACACTTTAAAATCTTCATAATATTACCAAATAGCTTTATATAAAAATACTTTTTTAGCTCGATGTCTCAACAAGTCCATCCTCGTTCTCATAGAAATTCAGTCATACGTTGATCAGGCGTAGGACTGAAAATTTATAAGTACTTGGTAAACTCGTTTTCAACACCCAGTGAAAATACTTTGGAAAATAATTTTATTGAAAACATAGAAAACAGTTTCGAAAATAGAGAAAATATCTTTGGTGAGAATGCTCTGGAAATCATCGCCCTCATCCATGGTCGCAGTTACATCCTGGGTTACGTTACCATCGCAGCAAAAGTCCATGTAACTGTAGGCGCTCCACGCCCCTCGATTACGCCATGGAACCCATAACAGATCGCGGTTACATTCCAGGGTTACGTTGCCATCATAGCAAAAGTCCATGTAATTATAGGCATCAGCGCCCTCGATTTTCGCTGTCAAAAATGAAACTTCTCCACTCCCACATAGGTCGCAGTCTACCGATGTAAAATCAAACGCAGACTGTTGGCTCTCAGCAGCACACACGACATTCGCTATTTTACCATAGGTCGCAGTCTACCGATATAAAATCAAACGTAGACTGTTGGCTCTCAGCAGCACACACGACTTTCGCTATGGTCTGCAGTAGATCGCAGTGACATCGAGTTAAACTGTCGTCATAGCATAACCCAAATGCCTCTGTTGGCATCAGCGCCCTCGACTTCCGCTACACACTATACATGATCCTCAGGAACTAGTTTTGTCCGGACTCCTCATAGGATCAACTTTAGAACCTCCCCTTAGAGGCTCAAGGCAGTACCACCCTGTGGCACTCCTGAGAAGTTCATTCAAGGGAGCGCCTTTTTCCCCAGAGCCTGTAACAACCCGCATATTTGACGATTATGTATTTGAATATCTTATTTAAATATTTTAATCGTTAATCGGATCTTAGTCCGAAAAACTACTTTTTGCATACGGTCAAATTAGGACTCGAGACCACCTCCATTGAGTTCAAAATGACGTTTGCGATCTTTTTAAGTATAAACTTTGATATGTTTGGAGATAGTGGAATTTTCGCCACTTTTTCCACTTATGGCTTTGGTTTGGGCTGAACTCTTTAGCCCCTTACTTGCTCAGCCCAACCCCCTTCTCTTCATAACTTGATTCTATTTGGTTAAACATTCAACCATCATCAAAAATGGAGGAGGGAATGAGAAATTAAAACTCCAAGCTCAAGTTCTCTTGCAAATCCATCATCTAACTCCAAATTCAAAGTGAATCATTGATTCAAGCTTGTGGTTGCTTCTCACTTTGCTTTCAAGCTTGATTTCCATCAATTTCCGTGAAAAGGTGAGATTTTTATCTCACATTCTTGTCTATAACTATATTGGATTGTTGATAATGAATTCCTATCACTTTAGCATGTATATTTGCATTTGGTTTGGATTGGATTGGTGAAAAACCCCAATTTTTAGTGTGTTTGGCAAAAATCTGGGCTTAGGTCGTTCTGCCTTACTAGCTTGCGCGCATGGAAAAGTTTCTGCCTGCATTTAGCTCGTTCTGGGCTTAGGTCGTTCGCCCCTAGCTCGTTTATGCCTTAGGTCGCTCGGCCATAGCTCGTGCCACTAGGTCATTCGACCATCCTTGCACGCACTTAGGTCGTTCGGCACCAATAGGTCGCTCACCTCGATAGGTCGCTTGGCTTTTATAACGTTAGGTCGCTCGGCCTTGTTTAAGACCTTAGGTCGTTCGTCCATTTAGGTCGCATGACCCCATTCCCACTTAGTCGCTCGGCCACTAAGTTGCTCGACCTACCCACCTTAGGTCAATAGACCTAGGTCGTTTACCTTTAGGTCGTTAGACCTTAAGTCGTTCGCCATGGGTTAGGTCGCTCGGCCCTTTTTCACATTAGGTCACGATCCGTTTGGTCGTTTGACCCATTTCCACTTTAGGTCGCTGGCCTCTAGGTCGCTTCACCATGGGCTGATCGGCTAGGTCGTCAACCCTTAGGTCGCTCGCTCATGTCACTTGGCCTCACTTCTATTAGGTCGCATGACCTCGTTTCCACTAGGTCGCTCGACCTGTCTTACGTTAGGTCGCTTGACCTGTAGGTCGTTCCATTGCATCTTTAGCTCGCCCTGCTTGTATTCCTTAGCTCGGCCATGTTAGGTTGCAGGTGCATTTTTACTTTGATGGATTTGGAATTGAATTCCTTGGATTTTATTCATGTCTTCGAATGTGAATTTTAGTGAATTGATTTGTTTCTACAATCAATTTTGTGACTTGTCACTTTAAAAATATGAAGGTTTCAATACTAGTAGTAAATATCAAAACTCTTTCATCAAAACGATTTCAACTCTATTTTATTACAAAGCCCTTTTTCCTAAACCGTTTTCCAATCTATTAGTATATACAAGCCTTTACTTCACTCGAATGAGAAATCTAATTAAACGGCTTAGCAAAATAGGTGGTATGAAACGCTTGCGTTTACTTCGTCGGTTAATTCTTGGACTTGTTCGACTGAACCTTTTGTGACAATTTCCTAGTGAAGATCTACAGTTTGTTCGTAAATATTTAAGTTAAGCTAGTGGTTATGGGACATGAAGCTAAACTCATATATTTACTAGCTTAGTGTAATTGACACTTCTTGGTGATCATGAGGATCATTTTTGTGATTTAAACTATCAATTGAGCGATGTCTTTTTGTCTGCGAGGGAGACTAGACCCTGTTTGTGTGATGTTTCTACTCACATATATGGGGTAGCGCCCCATGGTCTTCGGGTCGTTCGTGTGTTCATGGTCTTCGGGCCGTTTGTGTGTTCAAAAATTAAATGGATAGCTTCCATGAGATAGCTTCTCGTTCGTGTGATACATATGTTGGTGAGCTTTCATGCTCCCGTTCGTGTGATAAGCCTCCCCCTTTTTGTGATTTTTGGATTTCGTGTGTTGATTTCTGGAATTTGTGCTTCACCAATTTTCGTGATTTTCATTGATATGTTTTATCAATTTTTGTGCATTGGTGAATTCGTGTGTCATTACCTTTTTGTGGATTTGGATCTTTGAGAAGATTCTTCTGATATTGATTAATCTCTTGTTGATTATCATTTACATACTTGTAGTAGTATGCCATTATGGTTATTATATGTTTATGCCATATCTCTTATTCTATATCATGTCATCTGATATTTATAGCTAGACTGATCCGTTTATTATTTTCTTATGAAATAATACTCGGGTCAGACCGAGATGTTACAGGTGCTTCTGCTTGACTTCTCTCCAGGGATCTATTACTTTGACTTTTGGCAAACTACTTAGATTAGTAGTTTTTGTTTTATACATTTGAGATATCGACTCATAGATGTATTCTTTTGTGTAGCACATGTTGCTATTCTTTTGTATTATCGTGGATCTTTCTGACCACTACTCTGATGTACACTTTCATGTGTTATATATTCATATCTTTTTCCGCCTTTGTGATATGGATGTCTGTGACTGGTTTGTGTTATGTTTAATTCTATATTTGTTTTCGAAGGTTATATATAGCCACTGTGTGATAGCTTTGAGTTTGTATCGGTATGTCGGATTTCCTCCTTAAATGAAATGCATGTTATACTATCTGACATATCGGTGCTCGCACAAAGAAGTTACATGGATGGTCGCTCCTCAACAGCCTTATTCTCCGTGTTAGTCGACAGCATTACTCCGTAGTGTTCTTGGCTAGCGTGGATATAGAGGTGGGGCGTCACAGCTTGGTATCAGAGCCAAACTTCGGAACAATGTAGAATAGCTTAACAAGGATCATCGTCCTAAGTCCAACTTAGGAGTCGTGCCTTAGGATTTAATTCGAGTCTTCGTACCGATTCATCCTATTTCCTTTTATGTATCCTTGTTTTATCTATCAAGATTTTCTTGATATTTGTTTGGAGAATAACTTTTCTTCTTCTCTCTTTCTTAAAGAAGAGAATGTCTAGACCAGGCCGTCCCAGAGACGGACCTTCTACTGTTACTCCCCAGGATGGAGTTTTTATGACCGCTCAACAGCTTCTTGATTTAGTAAAGAATGCTCAAGCTGCTGGTCCTAATCAGGAACCTACTCATCCTAAGTCTGGATTTGCACGCTTGTGCAACAATTATACCAACTTGGGTGGGAAACCATTCAAAGGTTCCGAAACTATTATTGAGGTCCAGGCTTGGTTAAGAACATGCGATCGAATCTTTTCTCGCATGAATCTTATCGATCTTCACCGTGTTCAGGTGGCCTCCAGTATGCTCCAAGAAAGAGCATTGGACTGGTACGAACTTCTTATTTCTGAAATTAATGAAGCGGATCTCACCTGGGAGAAATTCCGGGAACGCTTCGAATTAAAATTCGTACTAGAAGCAGAGAAAGTGACATTGGCTCGACGTTTCATAGACCTTGTTCAAGGTGAATCCTCTATGACAGATTATGTCGCATCCTTCGAGTCACTGTCTAAATATGGGGTTGAATACATCAACACCCCATTGAAGAAGAACCAAAGATTCGTCTATGGCTTAAACAAGAATCTCAAGAAGCCATTACTTCTAAAATTAGAAGTTTCTTTTGATCAACTCATTGATATTGCTCTTCGTCTTGAAGAGGCGGATAGGGAAATGTGATGTTGAAGTGGTTGGTGCCAAACCAAACTTCAACAACAAGAAAAGGCCTAACAAGTTCAATGGTCCTTATCCCAACAAAAAGGGTAAGCAAGCAACTCCTGCTACAAAGACACTTTCCCCTAGTGATGGGAAATGCTTCAACTGTGGTGCTAGGGGCCATTTTGCGAACAAGTGTTCAAAGCCCCGTTCTTGTCGCTATTGTAAAAGTCCAGATCATTATATGCATTTATGCCCTAAGCTTCAAGGCAAGGAGGGAAAGTTAAACGTTGCTCAAGCCCCTGGCAACACATCTCGCGGTCAAGGTATGTCTCATTCTGTCCTTGATGGCATTATTATATTTCATGATCAACCTATTAGAGTTCTCTTTGATACGGGTGCATCCCATTCTTTTATATCAAAGGAACTTGTCGATACTTTTTCCCTAAGTGTTGTTGCGTTAATGATTTCTTTAAGAATTGCGAATCCGGTTGGTGGATCCGCAACTCTTAGTTTTCTTTGTAAGGATATGGAGATTATTTTGTGTGATTTCCCTTTCCTAGCCGATTTGCATGTCATGCGTTATTTAGGCTTTGGAATGATTTTGCGTATGGATTGGCTTAACCGTTATGAAGCTCATATCCTATGTCCTGAGCGGACTATTTATCTCTGACATCCCCAATCTGTAAAGCAGATTTCTATTATTCTTAAAGATTCGGATTCCACTTTGGCTGCATCTTTGTATTCTTTTAATCCTCGTGATGATGATAATGATGATGAGGAAGATGTCATTTCTCGAATTCACATACTTCGTGAATTTTCCGACATATTTGAGTCCGTTTTAGGATTACCACCTAAGCGAGCAATTGAGTTTAGAATTAATCTTACACCTGAAGCTCAACCTATTACTCGTCCTCCTTATCGCATGTCCAATAAGGAGAATGAGGAGATGCACAAACAATTATCTGAATTAGAGATGAAGCAATTTATTCGCTCTAGTTCCTCGCCTTGGGGAGCTTCGGCAATTTTCGTGAAGAAATCCGATGGTACACTTAGGCTTTGCATTGACTACCGCAAGCTTAATGATCTTACTATTAAAAATAAATATCCTTTACCTCAGATTGATGATCTGTTTGATCAACTTAGTGGTGCTAGAGTCTTTTCACAATTGGACTTGGCTACCGGTTTTCATCAGCTTCGTATTGCAGAGGATAGTATTCCTTTGACTTCGTTCTGTACTCGTTATGGATCTTATGAATGGCTAGTTTTGCCATTTGGTTTAACGAATGCTCTGGCTTATTTCGTTGACCTTATGAATCGAGTTTTCAAAGATTTCCTCGATCGGTTTGTTCTCATCTTTATTGATGATATTCTTGTGTATTCTAAAACCGAGGAGGAACATGAAAAGCATCTTCGGATTGTATTGGAAACTCTTAGGAGTAATCAGTTAAAAGCAAAATTTTCTAAATGCCACTTTTGGCAATCTAGTGTGAAGTTTCTCGGTCATATTTTTCCCGAATCTGGAATATCAGTGGATCCTTCAAAGATTGAAGCGATTCAAAATTGGAAGAGACCGGAGAGCGTGACTGAAATCCGTAGCTTTCTAGGATTGGCAGGTTATTACCGCCGTTTCATAAAAGACTTTTCTAAAATTGTCATGCCTCTTACTGGCTTAACAAAGGAAGGTGTTAAATACATTTAGTCAGAAAAATGTGAAGCTTCTTTTCAGAAATTAAAAGAGCTCCTTTCTGATGTTCCTGTTCTTGTTATTCCCGAAGGGAATCAAGATTTTGTCGTTTATACCGATGCTAGTCGCGTTGGTTTGGGTGTCGTTCTTATGCAAAAAGAATGTGTTATTGCCTATGCTTCTAGGCAATTGAAGCCGGCTGAGACTAGATATGCCACACATGATTTAGAACTCGCGGCTATCATTTTTGCCCTTCGAATTTGGCAACATTATCTTTTGGGAGAGAAATTTATACTTTATACTGATCATAAGTCTTTGAAATATTTATTTTCTCAAAAGGAACATAATTTGCGTCAACATAGTTGGCTCGAATTCCTTGCTTCTTACGATCTTGATATTCTTTATACTCCTGGAAAGGGAAATCGAGTTGCTGATGCTCTTAGTCGGAAGCAACAAGCGGTTGTTTCCATGATGATAACCGAATGGAATGATCTCGAGGTTTTATCCACTTGTGAAATTCGAGATCGTGTTTCCGATTTATGGTCATCTCTTGTTTTATGTAGCCTCGAGGCTCATCCTTCTCTTTTAGACCGCATTCTTGAAGCTCAAAGGCTAGATCCCGAATTGGCTCTTCTTGGCCAAAATATTAAGGATAAAGTTGATATTGAAGGTTTGAAAGACTTTGATATTAATTCTCGTGGCGGCATTCGAAAATTTGGTAGACTTATCGTACCAAATATTAGTGATCTTCGTAAAGATATTCTAGAAGATTCTCATCGTTCCAAATATTCCATTCATCCCGGTAGTAGTAAAATGTACGCGGATATGAAGCGACTTTATTATTGGGAGGGAATGAAATTTGATATTGCTAACTTTGTTAAGTGTTGCATGACTTGCCAACTTGTCAAGGCCGAACATCAAAGGCCCGGTGGGTTATTGCAACCATTGGAAATTCCAATTTGGAAGTGGGATCAAATTTCCATGGATTTTATTGATGGCCTTCCCCGTTCTCGTTCGGGTCATGATAGCTTATGGGTGATCATTGATAGACTTACTAAATCCGCCCATTTTATTCTCGTTCGGTCGAACCGAACCGTTCCTCTTCTGGCCAAACTCTTTATCAAAGAAATTGTTAAATTACATGGAGTTCCCGCTTCCATTGTTAGTGATCGTGATCCATTGTTTACTAGTGGATTCTGGAAGAGTCTTCAAAAAGCTTTGGGAACGAAGTTTAATTTTAGCACCGCTTATCACCCCTAATCCGATGGACAAACTGAGCGTGTGAATCAAACTCTTGAAGATCTTCTTCGTTCTTATATGCTTGATTTCGGTGGAAGTTGGGAAGATCATATTTCACTTGTTGAATTTTCCTATAATAACAGCTTCCAAGCTAGTATTGGTATGGCACCTTTCGAGGCACTCTATGGAAGGCCATGCCGATATCCTTCTTGTTGGCTTGAGGCCGGTGAGAAGCTGGTCTTAGGTCCAGATTTTATTCGAGATTCCACAGAAAAGATTGATCTTATTCGTCATAGGATGAAAGAAGCCCAGAGTAGACAAAAATCCTATGCCGATAATCGAAGAAGGAAGTTAGAATTTTCTGTTGGAGATCTTGTATTTATTCGTGTTCCCCCTATGAAGGGTGTTGTACGTTTCAGTCGATCGGGAAAGTTAGCGCCTCGATATATTGGGCCATTTTCTATCACCGAACGTATTGGTTCCATGGCTTATCGCCTTTCGTTACCGGCTCAGTTTTCTGCCATGCATGACGTGTTTCAGGTTTCTCAATTACGGAAATGCCTTTGAGATTCTGATTCTGTTCTTGAGCCTGGTATTGTGGAAGAAATTGAAGTTTCACCTAATTTAACATATGAGCAACATCCTATTCGCATTATTGCTTCAGAGGTCAAACGGCTTCGAAATAAAGATGTTCCGCTTATAAAAGTTCAATGGTCCTCAAATCCTAAGGATTGCTCTTGGGAATCTAGAGAATTCATCGAGCGAACACATCCAGACTTACTTTCTCATGCTCTTTAAGGTGAACTTATTTTAAATTTCTTGTGTTAATATGCTTTTATGGTTGTAACTTTTTATTTCCATCTTATATATATATTGTGAGGACGCAATTTCTTTAAGGAGGTGAGTCTGTAACAACCCGCATATTTGACGATTATGTATTTGAATATCTTATTTAAATATTTTAATCGTTAATCGGATCTTAGTCCGAAAAGCTACTTTTAGCATATGGTCAAATTAGGACTCGAGACCACCTCCATTGAGTTCAAAATGACGTTGCGATCTTTTTAAGTATAAACTTTGATATGTTTGGAGATAGTGGAATTTTCGCCACTTTTTCCACTTATGGCTTTGGTTTGGGCTGAACTCTTTAGCCCCTTACTTGCTCAGCCCAACCCCCTTCTCTTCATAACTTGATTCTATTTGCTTAAACATTCAAGCTTTATCAAAAATGGAGGAGGGAATGAGAAATTAAAACTCCAAGCACAAGTTCTCTTGCAAATCCATCATCTAACTCCAAATTCAAAGTGAAGCATTGATTCAAGCTTGTGGTTGCTTCTCACTTTGCTTTCAAACTTGATTTCCATCAATTTCCGTGAAAAGGTGAGATTTTTATCTCACATTCTTGTCTATAACTATATTGGATTGTTGAGAATGAATTCCTATCACTTTAGCATGTATATTTGCATTTGGTTTGGATTGGATTGGTGAAAAACCCAAATTTTTAGTGTGTTTGGCAAAAATCTGGGCTTAGGTCGTTCTGCCTTGCTAGCTTGCGCGCGTGGAAAAGTTTCTGCCTGCATTTAGCTCGTTCTGGGCTTAGGTCGTTCGCCCCTAGCTCGTTTATGCCTTAGGTCGCTCGGCCATAGCTCGTGCTACTAGGTCGTTCGACCATCCTTGCACGCATTTAGGTCGATCGGCACCAATAGGTCGCTCACCTCGATAGGTCGCTTGGCCTTTATAACATTAGGTCGCTCGGCCTTGTTTAAGACCTTACGTCATTCGTCCATTTAGGTCGCATGACCCCATTCCCACTTAGTCGCTTGGCCACTAAGTCGCTCGGCCTACCCACCTTAGGTCGATAGACATAGGTCGTTTCCCTTTAGGTCATTAGACCTTAAGTCGTTCACCATGGGTTAGGTCGCTCGGCCCTTTTTCACATTAGGTCGCGATCCGTTAGGTCGTTTGACCCATTTCCACTTTAGGTCGCTGGCCTCTAGGTCGCTTCACCATGGGCTGATCAGCTAGGTCGTCAACCCTTAGGTCGCTCGCTCATGTCACTTGGCCTCACTTCTATTAGGTCGCATGACCTCGTTTCCACTAGGTCGCTCGACCTGTCTTACCTTAGGTCGCTTGAACTGTAGGTCATTCCATTGCATCTTTAGTTCGCCCTGCTTGTATTCCTTAGCTCGTCCATGTTAGGTCGCAGGGGCATTTTTACTTTGATGGATTTGGAATTGAATTCCTTGGATTTTATTCATGTCTTCGAATGTGAATTTTAGTGAATTGATTTGTTTCTACAATCAATTTTGTGACTTGTCACTTTAAAAATATGAAGGTTTCAATACTAGTAGCAAATATCAAAACTCGTTCATCAAAACGATTTCAACTCTATTTTATTACAAAGCTCTTTTTCCTAAACTGTTTTCCAATCTATTAGTATATACAAGCCTTTACTTCACTCGGATGAGAAATCTAATTAAACGGCTTAGCAAAACAGGTGGTATGAAACGCTTGCATTTACTTCGTCAGTTAATTCTTGGACTTGTTCGACTGAACCTTTTGTGACAATTTCCTAGTGAAGATCTACAGTTTGTTCGTAAATATTTAAGTTAAGCTAGTGGTTATGGGACATGAAGCTAAACTCATATATTTACTAGCTTAGTGTAATTGACACTTCTTGGTGATCATGACGATCATTTTTGTGATTTAGACTAGCGATTGAGCGATGTCTTTTTGTCTGCGAGGGAGACTAGACCCTGTGTTAACCCTCTTTTGATTCGCGACTTACCGACCTAAGAAGCTACCGACCTAATGGTTTTAACAACCTACCGATCTAAGAGCAATGTGGTCTCAGCGACCTAAATTATGTCGCAAGTGGTCTCAACCGACCTACGACCTATGATAAGTCGTACGCGACCTATCAACTCGCTCAGAAAAGAATCAAAGGCAATCAGGATAAGTCGGATCCCATCCCTTAGGTCCTTGCCGTCCTAATAACTCGTTCAGGACAAGTTCAAGAACAACTAATACAAGTGATCCCTTATGTCGTCGTCGACTTACGACTACGACTTACCTTAGGTCGTTGACGACCTAGTACTTGTGTGGTTAAATTCCGCCCAGAATCACCCCTATAAATACCCCCCTAACTCCAACAATGAGGGGACTTTTGGATCATTCTCTGAAGCGCCGATACTCTGCCGCTTTCTCAACTGAATCAACACTTGAAGAACTCCAACACCAAAGACACTACAACGAGCTTCGAAAGAGATCTTGCACATTCGACATGGATTCAACAAATCTCATCATCGAAGTTTGAGCTACTAGTTTGAAGTGTTCTTGTGATCAAAGTGAATTGTATTTGAAGTACATTGTATCAAATTGTAATCAAATCAGCAATAAAAGAATACAAAGTGGACGTAGGCTTAATTACGAGCCAAACCACTATAAAATCGTTGTCTTTTACTGTTTTCTGTTATTTTCTGCTTATACTCTATTCCCGTACCAACGAGTGGTGCTTTCACATCATTACTCTACTTACCAGCGTGTTAGCGTTCAATTTTTAGCGTTAACATTTTGGTGCTTTCGCTGAGAACCCAACTCAGGGATTTTTCCACCATTGCTTCGCAAAAGTTTTCCAAAAAAGTCTCTCTAAAAACCAGAATTTTATCTGAGATCATGGCTCCTGGAAGAAAGAGTAGATCTACCAGATCCGGAAATGCTCATGAGGGAACCTCCGCTTCCCCCATAGCAGATCAAGTGTAACATCCCACCTTTTTGTATGCTTAAGCAGACACATGTGCCAACTTAAACCATATAGAAGGGTGGATTGTTATGGGGTAAATAAGTAAAAGTGGAGAAATAAAAGAACAAAATAGAATCTTGCAGCGGAACGATGAAATATAATAATCAAATAACAGTTCATGAAGCTGTTTTACAAAACATTTGATTATACTTATACAATACATATCAGAGTTACACATACCAGAGAATGATAATAAATGCAGCGGAATACAATGGTGTAGTGTAATATAATAAATAGTAGTAATAAAATCTTCGTCTTCGTCCTTCAAAAATAGGCCCTTCAAATCCTGAAATGCTCAGGCTGACCCGAGCGAATTGAAAAGACAAAACACTCGAGTCAGAACTAAAAGATCTTATGTAAGTTAAATCAATGAAATAAATATGAGTGTAAACGGCTTCAGAGATGTTTACGGGGTTTGACATCTCCTATCCAGTGTCTAACGTGAGTGCAGAAACTTAAGAAAGGTTCGGGATTCACACCTCTTAAGGATCCGTTAAACTATCTACTATGTAGTAATATTCGCTATTATAATAATGTCTAATCAATAAAGTATAATCATATAGAAAATAGCGTTAAGGGGATGGAGAACCTTAACGCGGTCGGATCTTAAAATCATAATCGTAGTAAAGCTCGATATGGTAGGTGACACGGCACAACTAGGTAATGCCAGGGTAGATATACCAATGTCGCACACGGACTGATGGAGCGGATAGCAGCCACTACCGTCCACCTCGAACAACACTCCCAAATTGAAGGGTGGCCACCAAAAATCACAAAGTAATAGAATAGAATCGAAGAAGTGCGTCCGATAAGAGGTGCTACCTCACTGGTCCGAGATCGCTCCTGTTTTAGCCACCTTATGCCAACTAACGGGAGTTGGGTCCACATATATACCTTAGGATCGTCGCCACCATCCTACTTCATTCTGGAAACTCCACCGTGTACACAGTTGTCAAAGTGGTTTTCGGTATCGACAGAGAGTATGTCCATATCCGATCCCGGTCTCTTTAACAACTAATCGTTATTATAACACCTTGGTCATTTACAAAAAATATATATACTTTTAAAAACACAATCATTGCCCTTTCAAAACATATTCTTTATTTCAAAATAGTATATACATCAAAAACCAAAATATTATTGCCATTTCAAACCATATCCTTTACTTCAAAATAGTATATACTTTAAAACCAAATTATTATTGCTATTTCAAAACATATCATTTACTTCAAAATAGTATATACTTAAAAACCAAATTCAATAATATATCATTTAAATAAAATCCAAATTTTTAATCACTATTCTTACTTTTAATTATAAAACTTGAAATATTCTTTAAAACCATCTTAAACCCAAATCACATAATGTAGTCATATTCTAAATCTCAAAATTTCAATCGGTTTCAAATCAATATATTTAAAGATAATTCTTAAATAAATTCTATTTCAAATAAATTCATTTTCAAACCATATTACTTTCAAAGTTATAACAATTTCGAAAACAAATACTTTGAAAAACAATAATACCTTAATTTCAATAGAACATTTCAATTTTGATATATTTTAAATCTTTAAATATTCCAAAATTCCCAACCAAATATATTAATCTTATATATGCCTTAATTCAATTTACTATTATTTAGTTTAGAAATATTTATTTAATAAATTCAATATCACTTAAATAAAGCTCAAACTTGAAATATTCGTAAATCAAACTTAAAACATCATCAAGTCATACATAGCTTAAATTTTAGAATTTAACCATATATAAAATAATATTTATATAATATCAAAATTTAATATTTATTAAACCGTATATTTCTTTCCAAACCATAGAAAATCCCTTAAAATATTTTATATATAGACCACGGTGCCTGTATATAATTTTCTATCCTATGGTCAAGTGATACGGATATTTATCATTTCAATCCGCAATTTAAAATAAAATTTCGGTTATATATCATTTCAAACCGCAATCCCGAATAAAATAAAAATGCATAATAACTTGCAGTTTATACAATATAAAATATAGCATCCATTCATCCAAATATCAATAAACAACCATTTATTACAATCATCATCAAATTTAAACAAAACATCAATATAAAGCATATAAAATATAACAGGCATCAACGAATAGTTTATATTCAATAAAAATTAATAACTATTCAACTGACAGTTTATATACAATAATAAATAAATTCAACTGGCAAATTATATGCAATAATAACATTAAATAACAATTTAATTTAACTAAATGCTATCTAACTGAGATGATGATTAAATATATGCCCAAACAATCATAGATAAATTTTAAATCACATCAAAATTTAATTTAACAAACATAAGAAATCTTAGAAGTTGTGAGTGGGTTAAAACACTCACCTTTGAGATTTAAATCGAATTTAGATCCAATTTAAACCCAAAAATTTGACCGTCTCAGAATTCGTCCAAACCAACGTCATAAAGTCCGAAATTTTAATACGATCCTAACAAAAGAAACAGCGCGTGAAACGGAGTTCGTATGTGAAAGATATAGCGATTATTGTGGTTGACAGGCTATACAGTAGTATTTTTTGACAAGTGCGTGTTCTAGGTAACACTGATTTTGACTACAAGTACAGTTTCTTCCAATAATCTCCTTTGAATAGTATGTAATTTTAAGCTTTGATATAAGGAAGAAATAAAATTATGCTTTTGAGTACTTTTAGAAATCAGAGAGAGCACAGGAATATTAGAAAATAAAGAGAGAAGAGTTCTGAATATCAAGTAAGTCTTACTTTTCAAATTCATGCTTATTTATAGATGTTGAAGAGTTTGTTTGAGAAGTAACGACCTTTGGTACATTCTATTTCAGTCCAAGAGTTGCAATGTTTGAGGAGGAAGAGTTATGACCAGAGATAGAGGATTCAACTCTTCGATTGAAGAAGATGTCTGTTGAGAGCTGGCCGTTACCCAGGTCAGACGTCTAACCATTTAGGTCAGACGCCGGGTCTGTTTAAAAAATTTTAAATAGAAAATATTGCCAGATGTCTGAATACATATGTCAGACGTCTGACAAATGTATAGCCTGTTAATTTCTCTTCTTGAGTATGTAAAAAACTTTTTAATAGTTTGTATGTGCATATGCTTGTAAAGATTACTCAAGGAGATTGTACATATCATTTGTTTAACAAATTAATAGAATATACTATTATTTCTTAATATAATGATCCTTGTGTTTGTGTTCAAGTCTTGGTCTCGAAAGTTTACCTGCATATGGATGATATATATACCAATATATATTGCATGCTAGTGATTGTATATTTGTTGTCATCGAAATCATAGAGTAGAGGTTCTAACAATAGATATCTAGTGAGACCATGCCGCTTAGCGGAACGTGTTTTCCCCTCACTAGTATCTTAACCAAGTTATAATAACCATATACTGTGCACTTGCATCCACAATGGTTAAGACATAACATAATAAAATGTATTATGATGATATGCAAATATGCAATATGCTCTGAATTTCCCATCCACATCCACCTGACTATCTATCTCATGCAACATTTTCTTGTGTCACTATTAACCTATTAGTTTTCATGGGCTAACTAATAACCAGTTCCAAGCTAACGGACTATCTGTCCCATTTCATGGTTTTTATGGGATCATTAAGAACCTATTGGTGTCTACCAATAACATCATCCAATCATAGTTTTCATGGGGTCACTATGAACCTATTGGATTCTCCAATAACTTCTCTCATGTCATAGTTTTCATGGGCTGACTATGAACTATTGATCTCTATCAACAACCTATTCTAGACATAGTTTTCATGGGATCACTAAAAACCTATTGGCCCCTTCCAATAACATTTTCATAATATAGTTTTTATGGGCTTACAAAGAACCTGTTTAAATCAATAATCTTTCAATCAGTCTAGGGCATCCTATATTCTGGTCTGTTTGACCCCCTGGATGCAATTCTACTCACACAGACGTTAATTTAATGTATATTCACTAATGGGTCAACCTAGCCTGTTAATCTGCCCTTAACATCCCAAAATGCAGTTATGGGTTAATAATGAAGTGAATATGATGACATAAACATACATGATGACTGATCAAATAGCACAACAACATAGACATCCATGGTTTAATTCCTTGTAATCATTTTCAAATGAAGTATTGTTAATACCCTTAACCCATTATTTTTAGCAAGGAAAACTTCCGCTAAAATTTCAAGGTTAAATGCCATTATGAAACTCTTTTATATTGCCATGTGTTTACTTTTAAAAATGAGTTAGGGTTGTTTAATTCAAAAACTAAAGCTTTTGACTATATCCTTTGTATCATTACTTAAAACCTTAGACATTCTCTTTCAAAACCATCCAGCGTACCTTTCGAACACTTAGAAATATTCCTTTCGAAATGCTAAAAAACATACCTTTCGAAACACTCAAAACATACCTTTCGAAACTCAAATACATACCTTTCGAAACACTCAAAAACATACCTTTCAGAAGCATTGGAGTTCAAGTGATAATTTATGGAAGCATAACTTAGAAAGCAACTAAAAGTATCACTTTCGAAACCATTGATTGAAAACAAAACAAACTTCAAAGTACAAAAGGGAACACTTTCGAAAGCTACCCTTTCAAAAACATTCGGAAGGCGGCTTTAATGGTAGCAGATGGGTATCGGTTTGAAACCTACCTTCTGCAATCATTAGCCTACGTGTTATAAAAGCGTCTTATAACTAAGGTAGAAGTATAAGTGCAGCAGGATAGGTATCGAAGAGGTTAAAAAGTGGCAACCCTTTTGAAAGCTTACTTTTGGAACAAGGGCGGGCTAATGGGTTCGAAAGCAAGTAAAAGCGCTTTCGACCCTTTTGCAAGCATGCCTTCGACACCATTCTTTCCTTCTACCTTTCTCCAATACACTACGTACCAAATGCTTGATACCATATGCATTGATTTTGAATGGGTGCGAAAAGTTCGAAATGGGAGTATGTTGGCGAAAGCAAGCATGGTAAATGGTGAATTTGTAATTCGCTACAAAACTAATTCTTATTCTTTTTAAAGTTTTCTTTTTAACTAACCCCTTTATTTTGTCAATTTACTATTAGATAGTAAAACCTTTATAAAATTCTTTTCAGAATTTACCGTCGCATGTAATTCTCAATGCTCCAATATTTAGTTAAAATTTATTAACTAACCCCTTGTATTTAATTAATCATCAAATACTAATCTTCTAATTAGATCCAAAACTCACCCAAACCTCTTGAGAAAAACCTCAGGAATTCACAAAAAATCCAGAATGATAATACCTTTATCATATAAATTTTCTGCCTGAAAATAATTAACTAATTCTTTAAATTATATAAAAACCCGAAATATCCATTTCTTTCCCTAAAAAATTCATAATAAATTATCCATAGTTTGGTATATTATGAAAATTTTAACCCATCTCTAAAATAATGTTTTACAAAATATATTCAAAAATCATGGCACTTGGAAATCATTTTGCACGATTTTAGCCTTAAAACTGAACTATATTATTCCCCAAAATCCTTGCTTAAATTATAACATGGCATTTAAATCAAAACATATCATTCTTTATCCAATCATATGGTTTTAAACCTCAAATCTGAATTAAAACATTCATGACGACTTATATGAGATGGTTTAGATCATTATTCACCTTGTTTGGTTAAGGAACTTGATATTTGTTCTTTACTTTAAACTTCCTAGCATGAATCTTGGCCTCTAATTGATTTTTAAGCTCCTCTTCACCTAAGGTTATGGCCGGCCTTGTTTTCCTTTCGTTTATCATTTTGTTTTGGTTTTTGTAAGAATGTAAATGAGAATGAGAATACTGTGAGGGGTTTTAAAGGTTATGGGGTTCGGCCATTTCCATATTGCCCTTACCTTATTCTCTTAAGTATTTAACTTTTAAACCATTCTTATAGATTCATTTAGTTAAGGCACGACCTTAATTAGTTTTCAAATCTCAATTCTCTTATCACTCTTATCTCTACATTATTCTATGTAATTTATCTAATTAAATCTACTAAATAATGTTATTTAAAATTAGTGGTGTTATGGGCTCCCCTCCTTAAAGAATTTCGTCCTTGAAATTCAGCAAGGACTATATACTATGCATAACAATCATATATAACATCTCCTAACTGCCATACTAGCCCACCTGACTAGCAAATAGTCTATATATATATAACAGATATAGAACATACCTCTATAATAGATCAGGATAAGTATCTCTAATCCTATCTTTTGTCTCTCAAGTACAGTCCTTCTAGTTGTAGCTCCACTGAACTTTCACTAACTTGACTATCTTGTTTCTTGACCTCTTCTCATCTCTCGCTACAACCCGAACTAGTTGCCTAAAAAAAGTCAAATCCAGTTCTACCATTAAGTCTTCCAATGCAGTCGGAGGGATATTAGTCTCTGGATCATGCAATACTTACGAAGATGAGACACATGAAATACATTATGGACACCTGCTAAATTGCTCGACAACTCTACTTTATATGGGAGCTTTCCGATCCTCTCTATAACTGGGAACAGTCCAACATATCTCGGTGCCAGTTTCCCTGACTTTCCGATTCGTACCACGCCCTTCACCAGTGATACTTTAATGAAAACCCTATCTCCAACTGAGAACTCTAGATCCTTACGCCTCTTATCTGCGTAACTCTTTTGTCTAGACCGAGCTTCCTTCATCCCTCCTCGAATCAACTCAATCTTCTCTGTTCTTACCAGATTTGGACCTAAGACTAATATGTCTCCGGTTTCCAACCAACATGCTGGTGACTTGCATGACCTTCTACACAAAGCTTCGAAAGGCACCATTCCTCTACTAGTCTGATAATTGTTATTATAGGAAAACTCAACTAAGTGTAGGTGGACTTTCCATGATCCCTAAAATCTAGCACACAAACTCTTAACAAATCCTCTAAGACTTGTTAACTCTCTCCGTTTGCCCATCTGTCTTCGGATGGTAAGCGGTACTTATACTGAGCTTGATACCGAAAGTATCCTATAGACTCTTCCAGAACTCGCTAGTGAATAAGGAATCTCTATCACTTACTATACTACTAAGAATTTAATGAAGCCTGACTATGTTCTTCATAAATAACTTAGCTAAAACAGGTGACGTCCTGCTTGACTTAACTGGAATGAAAAGGGTACTCTTGGTCAACCTATCCACTATGACCTATATACTTTCATTTCCTCGATTCGACCTTGGCAACCCGTCTATAAAATCCATGAATATCGAATCCCATTTTCAAACTGGTCTCTCCAAAGGTTGAAGCAACCCACTCGGCTTTTGATGTTCGGCCTTTACTTGTTGATAGTTCACACACTACTTTACTGACAAGCCAACATTCCTCTTCATACCTTTCCAGTAGAAACCCCTCTTCATATCATGATACATCTTGGTTCCCCCAGGATGAATCGTAAACTTTGATCGATGACATTCCCTAAGAACTTCTTTCCTTAGGTTCCCGACATTCGGAACACACAACCGTCCCTTCTTTCTCAACCGTCCCCTCTGGTCAAGACTAAAACCATTTAGATCATCAATCTCCGATTCAACCTCAAGCCTTCTAATCTTCTTGGCCAACCATGGATCCTATTTCTGCTTAGAGGAAATCCTTTCGATCAGAACTGGTCGGACTTCCAAACGAGATAACATGGCGGTGCTCTGACTAGATCTAGTAGTTGATCTTAACTGCACACTACAAGTAGTCAAAACCTCTAGGTCCTTCCACTCTGCTAACATAGCTAACACCACATTCTGATGTTTTCATCCGCTACTTTATTTCCTTTCACAAGTGTGTACTCTGTACCAAAATCATTTGCTGCCAAAAGGACTTATGATCTGTGTATAACTCAAATATCTCCTCTAAGAGGTAATGTCTCCATACTTTCAATGCAAATATCACCACTGCCGACTCTAGATCATTAGTAGGATATCTCACTTCATATGGTCTAAGCTGTCATGAAGCGTAGACAATAACTTTACCTTTCTGCATCAATACAGCTCCTAGTCCGGTTCGACATGCATCTATATACACCACTAATCCCTGATTCTCATCTGGAACTACTAACACATTTGTTACACCAAATAAACTTTACGTCCTTCCTAGTTAGCTTAGTCAAAGGCGCTGCTATCCACGAGAAATCCTTAAAAAACCTCCAGTAGTAACAAGCATGCCTAAGAAAACTTCTGATCTCAGTCACCATCTCTGGTCTCTTCCAGTTGTTAACAGCTTCAATCTTATCCGGATCAACTGGCAAACCCTTCTCTGAAACCACGTGACCAAGGAAACTTAACTTCTTTCTTCCAAAAATGATACTTTGAAAACTTTGCTTTCCGCTGATGCTGCCTTAGCGTCTCAACACCATTCTAAGGTGAACTTCATGCTCTCTTTCATCCTTAGAGTATATTAAGATGTCATCGATGAATACCAATACGAACCTATCCAAGTGCTCTTGGAAAACCCGGTTCATCAAATCCACGAAGAAAGCTGGCGAATTCGTTAACCCAAATGGAATCACTAACCACTCATATGAACCATACCTAGATCGAAAAACCATCAATGGAATATTGTCCTCTACAATTCTTAGTTGATGGAAACACGTCACCAAATCCAATTGGTAAAATACTCTGGCTCCACTTAACTGATCAAATAAATTAGCGATTCTCACCAAAGGATACCTATTCTTGATCATCTTCTAGTTCAACTTACGATAGTTGATACACATCCTTAACCATCCATCCGGTTTATTCACGAAAACCGTGGCCGCTCTCTAAGGTGAACTGCTTGGTCTAATAAAATTCTTTCCTTCTAAATCCACTAGCTAAACCTTCAATTCCTTCATCTCGGTAGGTGTCATCCTGCTAGGTGGTCTACTTACAGGTTCCGCTCCTGGCACAAGGTCTATCCAAAACTTAATGGCTCGCTTCGGTTGTTGTCCCGTGACTGCTCAAAAACATCTATAAACTATCTTGCCACCAACACCCAATCTAATTCTTCTTCCGCTTTTATTGCATTCAGAAAAGCACAAGCACTTGAGTCTGAATTCTCCACCGAGTATATAATTCAGTTATGACTATTAGGATGTCTTAGCGATATTTCCCTATCTTGGAAAAATATCCTAGCATTATACCTATCTAACCAATCCATACCCAAAATGATCCCGAAGCCTACGAAATCAAAAACATACAAACTGCATGTAAAGTTATGACCTAACAAATCAAGTTCTAATTGGTCACATCTCATCCCCAGAGTTGCACAACCTCCAACCAGATTCGCAACCCTTAAGGAAGTAACAAGATATGAGGGTTCTAAACATAACTTATCTACCAAACAGTAAGATATAAATGAATGTGATGCACTGGTATCAAATAGTACCCTAATTGGTATACTATGAATCAAAAGTGTACCTTCCATCACAATCTTTCCCTTCTCAGCAGTGGTTGGTCCAGAAGATGATGGTTCTAAAGCAAAAACCTTTCCCTTGTCCACTCTGACTGGTTCTGAACATGATTCTTATAGTGCCCCATCTGATCACAATTAAAGAATTTCACTCCTTTCTTGTGAGCAACTTTCTTTGCTTTGCATGTCCGACACTCGTGAGCAAAATGTCCCTTCTTATCACACTTAAATCAAACAAGATTAGTTTTTGCCTTCTTTGTAGCTCCTCCTTTCTGAGCTCCTTTCTTCTTAAATAATTTCCTCTTCTTGCCCTGAGAATCTAGGGTTTCAACCTACTTCTCTTTCCCAAAAGCAAAGAGCATCTCTTCATTCCTGATTACCATCTCCACTACAACTGTACTTGGATCACAGAGATGTGGCATAGTATCCTTAGCAATCTCAGGCTTCAACCCTCTAATAAACTCTCATTCCTTTTGATGACGGTGTCAATGGTAGCATATCCTTATCTAGATAACTCATCAAACATCGTAGCATACTCAATCACCGACTTCTCACCTTACACTAAGTCTATGAACTTCCTCAGCAATACTGACTTGACAACTTTAGATAAGAACCTCTCTTCGAATCTCCTTCGAAACTTTGCCCAAGTCCACTCTTCCTCGTGAACTCCCACGGTAATATCATTCCACCAATAAAGTGCTTATCCCTACAACTGTCTAGAAGCAAGTCTCCTCTTCTACTCAACATCTAATCCCAAGTCAATGAAAATCCTTTCACAGTGAATTAACCAGTTTTCTACTTCAATAGCATCCTCTATTCCCGAAAATGACTTCCAACCAAGACTGATGTAATCCCTGCTCAACTTGGCATAGTTATTGCCAACTGGGGCCATGGGATTAGCTCCTCCAACATTCACAACATTTCCCCCACCAACTCCTACAACTGCTCCAACTTACATCAGATTAGAAAGAACTGATACATCATCCCCATATCTACTGGCGGGGTTCCAACACCTACTTTGGCATTTTCATTTGGGTTAGCATTTGGCTGTCGACTCAGATTCCTCCTAGTATTGGGTCGAGCATTTCCATTAGTTGTGGTGCTTCCTCTACCAAGATTTCCTCTGATGACCCGCAAATCCATACCCTCTGAACCGACAACAAACCACGCCAATCGACCCAAAGCGAATATGATTGCAGATGATCATTAGAAATAAAAGAGAGGGTGAGAAGAAAGAGAGAAGAAAGAAGAAGAGAAGAGAAGAAGAAGAGAGAAGCAAAACCAAAACAATACAGAATCTCACATCGTAGCGGAATAACATATAGCATAGATCAATGACCTTTACAAAGAGAAACTGTAATATACATAAATCAATATTAGAGTTCACAATAAGTAATCATCATCTTGGGCAGTTATAATAACCTATCCTCACAAATGCTGATAATTTACAACAACAACAATGCAAAGCAGTAGAAAAATAAACAGATACGTGTGTACGACATGAAGATCTCCAGCTCGGCTGCTGAAGCTCCAAAAGCACCAAATCTGAACCCGTAAATATACTCGGTCTGACCCGAGCATTGAAAGTGAAGAATGCCCAGATCAGTCTGGTAAACCAGCATGAGAAAAACACATCTCAACTGAATTTATAAAGTTACCAAAACTTTTTTTTAGCAAAACAAAAGGTATCTCGTAAGACCACGTCCACACACGAACACAAACAGGTTTTTCCCGTATGATAACCAAAACCTTTCATATCAAATCATGTTATATTATAATAGTGTTTATTATACAAATAATAATAAACATAGCTAAAATTGTTACATTATTAAATTCCAGCAATACTAGGCTCTACAAACAAAATGGCAAGCACGTAGTGGATTTTAGATTTCCATACAAATGACTAGGTAAAGGGACTACCTATCCAAACCAAATCTCAGTATAGCTCTAGAGGGATGTACCTAGGGTCGAGATACTCGACGCCTGAACCAACACAAGAAAAGCCTACCACTTCATGGATAGTATTGAATATGTCATCACTTCGGTTGTTACCGACCTAAATCCATGGCTACAAGCATACATCAACAATAATCAGATACACGACGTCATAGCGTGTAAAGATATATTTGATGACATCTCCTTATGGGAGCGACCCACTTAGCCTTGCTGCTTCTATCCCTGTTTCAGTCATTTTTCAGAGAGTGAGGCCAAAAGAGGTATTGATTACCTTTCACAGATCACAACATCATCATCTTTGAATGCCACACTGCCATTCCCGTTAACTACTAATTACCTTCCATAAAAATACAACCCTTGAGCTCGTATGTCACAAGGAGGGTGTGAAGCAAAGAGAAGTTTCCTTCTCCGCCACCATAGGATGTACGTTTGTAAAAACCAATGTAGGTAATCTTAGAAATGCAATGTCAGACACTCATCCATACAAGTTGTCCAGGAACAGGATAAATCGAAGGTACTCTCCTACCACATCCTATATGATTAGTAGCAACATCACTTTCAATGGATATTTCATAACGAAGTGACTACTGCTGTGATATCCCGGGTTTTTGGGCAGTATAAATTTAATAATCTGTATTAATAATTTAATTGAATTGATAATTTTCCTTTATAATTTTAATTTAAATTGGTAAATTAATCTTTAAAGGATAATAAATATTTAATCTGGCAATATTGATAAGATTTATTTTCAAAGCTAATAAAGTTTTAATCTATTTATAATATATATTTTGCTATATATATTGTGAATAGAAATCTTTTGTTTAAATAAAAGATGTATTTTCAAATTGTAATATATATGTATGTATATATTATTATTTGAAGTTGTATTGAAATTTAATATAATAATTCTCAAATTTATGTTAAAAATATTTTCTATTTAAAGATATATATATATATATAAATTGTAATTTGGAAAGTATAATTTAATATAATACTTTTTCAAAGGGTATTTGGTATTTTAATTTATATCTCTTGAACAATAAAAATAATGATTTTGGATTTAAAAATATGTGTATAAGAATTTATTTGTATTATAATTGGATTTATAATATTTGCTCTAAAGTAGTTTATATATACATATATACTAAGATAAATGTTTATTAATTAAATAAATTAGTATGAAAAGCTTTATATTAACATTTAAATTAAATAAAAATTCATTTAAAAATACTTATGACATGTGTTAATACATTAGGACATGTAAGTAACATTTGTAAGGTAATTAAGTAATATAAGTGACAAATGTAACTTTTAAAAACAAGTGTCATCATTTCAAATTTTATTTTCTTTAATCTTTAAACCATAATTTAATTCATAAAGCTTATTCTTTATCTCTCCCATTTCTTTTTCTCTTCTCAGCTGAAAACAAAGATAATTCCATGTCCGAAAAATTCCTCAAACCAAAACCTGTAATCATATTCAAAACATTTTCAAAGTCTATAAAAATTTCAAATATCAAGTTTTAACCTGAGACTTTGCATGTCAAAGTGAAGATAAACAGCAAGTTCAATAGCCTGATTTCATCTTCAATCTGGAATCAAGCAACTAAATCAAACAACTTCAACCTACAACTCAACTAAGCAAGAAAACCTGGAAAGCAACTAAATTCAAAGATTAACACCAGATAAAAATTCAACAACAAAAAGGAAATTCGAGAGCCTGGAACAAGTCTGGAAATCAAGAACAGGTTATCTGTTCTCTGTTTTAACAGGTGAGTAAATCTTCATTTTTAAAAAAAGTTTTTAATAAATCTGTAGTGGGATGTTGATGCATGTGTTAAATTTGCTATGATATTGAATGCATGTTTGGTTTAGAATGCCTGTAAACAAGAAAATAGGTTCTGTTGTTAACAGTTTTGGTTTTTCTCTCTTTAAATTCAATATCTCATTCTTTATTCATTGTAAATCTGTAATTTGCAAACAATAGATGATTGAGATCATGTAACTTCACTACAAAAATCATTCCAGATGTTTAAAATAAATAATTATATTGAAATCTTTTAAACAACAGTGAAAACTAAGTTTTTGTTAAAAATCAACTACTTTAATTTCCAATTTGGATTGCATGCATGTAATCACGATAGGAAATCGTGAATTTTGATATGCATATTGTAAATTTTAGTTGAGAAATTCTTGTGAAATTGGGTTTTGTTCAATTTGGGAACTTTGGTGAATTGCCGTCGATTGGAATGATGATTGTAGCTAGAATTTTGGTTGAAGCTCGTCTGCATGTTGAGGATGATGAGAAAAATGTCGTTGAATTTTTCCAATAGCCGTGATGATCGTAATCGATCTAACTAGGGTTTTAGGCTGCTTTGGGTAGGTTGAACTGTTGGGGAATTCGTGACTTGGATGATGATGCGGAGGCAATCGCGATAGGTGTAAAAGCTGGCTGGAGTCGTGACGAAGCTTCGGTGAGGTGGGCAGGTGATCTCGAGGTGGAAGGCGTCGTAACGGTGAAGTTTTCTGGCAATGATGGGTTCCAGTTTTTGGCGATATTAGTTCGAATTCGATTCGATGATGTTTTGTTCGATCTGGGGACGTTTTCGAGTTCGCGTGTAATCGTGTGGTTGTTGGCGATCGTCGCGATGAACGTTGGTGGTCGGCGACGAGTGTGCAAGTGCACCACGTGCACGTGTGCACGTTGTTCTGGTTTGTGGTGAGTAGCGTTGGAAAAGAAGAAGGCGTCTCGGGTTAGGCTCGTGCAAGTGGATGATTGTCTCGAAGCAGGTGAGTAGGCGAGTAACTCGAAGCTGGTTCGGGAAGGAAGTGTAGTTTCTCGGGTTTGTTTTGCTGGAGCTCGGGTTGTTCTGGTTTTAAACTGGAACTTGATTTCCAGTTGTTTTCGAGTTTAAAAGCAAATAAACGATTTTAAGTTATGAAATAATCTTGTTTTCAAAGATAAATATCTGTTTAAATTATTAAACATGTTTTAACAAGGATTTTAAAATTTTTAAATATATCAAAATTTAATGTATAAGTTGTTTTGTTCTTAAGTAAAATTATATATTCAAATATATAATTACTTCTAAATGGTTTAAATGAAGAGTTTATCTTTATAAGTTGAGGTTAATTAAGGATAATTAATCAATAAATTAAATTAAAGGTTAACTACTATTTGTAATTAAGAATAATTACTTAATGAAGTAATTAGTGGAAATGAATGTAATTAAGTAATTACTTTAATTAAAAATTTAGTGATGATTAATGGATTAATTAATTAATGTAATTAATTTTAGGTTAATTAATTAGTATATTTAATTAAAGATAATCACTATGATTAATTAAGTATAATTACTTAGTCAAGTAATAAATGGATAATTACTAAATGTAATTAAGAGAAGAGAAAATTTCTTATGGAAGTAATTAAATGGAATTGATTAAGAGTTAATCACTTGATGTTATTAATTAAAGGATTAATTAATATAATTAATTTAAAGTAAATTAATTAAAGAGTAATTAATTAATTAAAAGGTTAAGGTTAATTAAAAATATGATTAATTACTAGTTAAGGTAATTAATTAAAAGAGAGTAATTAATTAAGGAAGTAATTAATTAAGGGTTAATTAATTAAGATTAATTAATCAATAATAAGTGATTAAAGAATAATTAATTAATATAATTAATTAAAAAGTAATTAATTAAGATAAGTAATTACAAATTGTTAATGACTGTTTATGGTTAATTAAGGTTAATTAATGAATGTAGTTAATTAAAGATTAATTATTTAATTAACTAGAAGGTAATAAATTAATGAATAAATTAGAGGATTAATTATTAATGAATTAATCAAGGTTGATTAATAAAAGTAATTAATTTAAGTATGATTAATTAATTGTAATTAATTGAGGATTAATATAATTAATTATAATTAATTAATAAATGAAGGTTCATTAATTATTGTAATTAATGATAGTAATGAAAGGTTAATTTCTGTATATGGTTAAGGATAATTACTTGAATGTAATTAAAGTATAAATAATCAAGGAAGATTAATTAAGGAAGATCATTTAGATGTTAAATTAATTAATTGGTAATTAATTAATGTTAGTAAGCAGGATTAAGATAATCCAAGTAATTAAGTGATAGTAATTAATTTAATTAAAGGTTAATTAAATTGATTAGAGTTAATCAATTCTGTTTAGATAATTGATTAATACTGGATGTTTGATATTGGGTGATTGGTTGATATTGGATGATTTGTATGTCTCTGATATATATATGATATATGCTGCTTTGTGAGATGAATGTTGATATGAATTATCTATTGTGATAATGTTATTTATCTATCTGTTTATATCATTCAGAATATAAGTTTAAATGTTTAAACCTTTAAACAACTTGGCCTTAAAAGATACGTTTTGGATTTCGATGAGACCGGGATCGGGTTTGCTACATTACAGCGTGATAGGGGGTTCTCGCTTTGCGTTAGGTGGCGAACGGGAGACTCTTACCCCTACATGTCCTCGGGGGTAGTATAAGGCCTTTTAGGGTTGGTTGCGAGTCGAGAGGCTGGCCGTAAAAGCAAATTCGAGGTATCACTGTGTGCCACGGTGGGTCTGGGATGGTTGCAAAGCCTACCAGTCGCCGCCGGATCGTCCCGTCACAGTTGGTATCAGAGCAGTAGGTTGAGTGAATACCTTGACTCTGAAGTGGTGTCTATCTTGAGAGCGCGTAATTGTTAGTTATATAAAAATGGTTTTATATTGTGTTAATTGATCGGTTGAGTGGTATATGGATTCTGGTCAATACGAGTAGCTAACGTTATTGATAGGGATCTCTAAACACTTGAACCAGGCCAACGGACACAATATTGTTTTAAAGAGGTAGATGAAATAATTTTACCCAGAAATAATTTCTATATAAAAAAAATATCATTTTAAATATATATATTTATGTATTTCTACCTATTTATTGGGTTACCTGTTCGGGTTTTCCAATATAAGTTATAAAGGTAGATAAGGTGGTAGTGTGTGTAACACAATTACCAATAGTTGGAGTTTGAATGTTTGAGGTTGGAAGTATATATCGAGACTGTAAACCCAATATCGTCTCGAGTAAGTTGGCAGTATGGAGTAAGGATGTCTCGGATCTCTGAAGAAAATCCTTTTCAAGATTCGGAGTCCATTATTGGAATGTAAGATTGATTGAGCTCGGGTGAGCAGATTTTCTAGAGTTGAATCTATCAGTTGTGCAGAAGTAAGTGATGGTAGCTTGGCGACTTCAGGAAGGAGCAGTTGTGTGATAATACGCAGTATCTATGGATGTTCCCGAAGGAGATTTTCTTTTGGAACAAGATTAAGAAGGTATTGGAGGAACAGTTGATGTCTACCACAGGAAAGACTCGACTGTATAGGAATTCTCTGATATCAAGTAAGAGAGTTTTGTCTATTTTGAAGTATGGGACTAAGGTCGATTAGTTGTTCTTCGGACATGGTCTCATTGTTCCCTTAAGAAGAGTAAGTTATTGGCGATTGGTTTGGAGCCCGAGTTTCTTTTGGATGTCTGCCATCTCGGAGATTCGTTGTGAAGTTAGTTGATGGTTTTAGTTGAGAAGCCTTTGGATTAGAAATTCTTGGTTAGCTGTGATAGCAGTGCAGCTCGGAGTGTTCGGTGTGCTGTCGAGATAGAGTTTGGAAGCAGCAATGTGGTTCGTTTCTTCGATGGTTCCGGAATCTTTGTGGTTCTTCTATCAGCAGTCCGAGTAGATGGTGAATTTTTTCTTGAAGGATTAACCTTGTTTGGAAAAGCTTAAGGCTGTTTTAATTGGTAAAGAGAGAACAGTATCTTTGGAATCCGAACTAGGTAGGATCGCAAAAGTGACTTGCGATTAGTTTGAGAGTTCATCTTGAGTAATCTTTTGTATGGAGTTGAGGCATCTCAAGAGAAAGTAAAAGTTATCGAAGAGGTCAAAGGTTGCCCGTAGGTAAAGATTTAGTTTATATCGATTTGTTCCTAGAGAAGGATTTGGTGAAGTATCTTAGAATTTATAGAGTATCTGTGTTTGCTCTTCTGTTTCTAGTTTTGAGTTTCCTCTAGCCAAGGATAGCTGAAGACAGTACCCTTGACCGAGGACTCGTCTGTTCTTTGAGGAATTGGTTATGTCTTTAAAGATAACCAATGTTCCCGTTTGTTTGTGGATCTAGTTTGTGCTCGAGTTCATCGACACTCTCAACTATTTCAAAATCAGAGTTGTGCAGCGGTAGCAAAGGTAGTAGCTGTGCAAGAAAGGAAGTAACCTCATATTTCTACAGGAAGTTTATATGAACATTCTGAGAGTGTGTAGAAGTTTTCGGAACCTGGGAAAAGGAAGTTCAGTCTTCTATTGCTTGTGGAGTAGAGTTGTGGATTTCAGCAGATTTGAAGATCATTTTGTTTCTTGGTCCAGTTGTTTCAAGAAGCATCAGCAAGGGTTAAGCTGATCAGGAAGAGATGAGGTAGCCCAGGATCGTCTGGTAAGTTATGTAGAGATGAGACAGAATTTGGAATTCGGAGTTGGAAATTGGAATTTGTTTAAGTTTTCTCCGACTATAAGAACTAAAAGATTTGGTAAGTCACGAAAGTTAACTCAGAAGTATTTTGGGTATTTTGGAATTTTCTTGTGTTCTCGAGAGGAGTAGTTCTTTGTCTATAGGGATGAATGGCCAGTTTGGATATTTGGAATTCATTCTATTTCACGTATATCTGAGGGAGTACGTGTATGGTTCATCGCTGATTGTGGGATCTGCAGTTCAGATGGATTTGGAAGTTGAGCTGGACTTGGGTGTGATTTGATATTCTGTTCAGATTAGTGGATCTAGAGATAAGGGAAGCTCTGGATCATAGTGGTGTTGTTTGTTTAGCTTCTGTAGAGCGAGTCTCCCGGTGATTTATATCCGGGGAAACTCTAGATAGTGTTAGTAAGTCTATCCTGATTTTTATCAGAATAGTTAGTTAGGTTTGATTGTTTGAATGGTTGCTTTGGTTGTTAGTAATTGGATGATAGGTATGTGGTTGCTGTTTTAAAATCTTTGTTGGATTATTAAATTAACTTTGTTTTTAATTTCGGGGACGAAATTATTTTAAGGGGGGAGGAATGTGATATCCCAGGTTTTTGGGCAGTATAAATTTAATAATCTGTATTAATAATTTAATTGAATTGATAATTTTCCTTTATAATTTTAATTTAAATTGGTAAATTAATCTTTAAAGGATAATAAATATTTAATCTGGCAATATTGATAAGATTTATTTTCAAAGCTAATAAAGTTTTAATCTATTTATAATATATATTTTGCTATATATATTGTGAATAGAAATCTTTTGTTTAAATAAAAGATGTATTTTCAAATTGTAATATATATGTATGTATATATTATTATTTGAAGTTGTATTGAAATTTAATATAATAATTCTCAAATTTATGTTAAAAATATTTTCTATTTAAAGATATATATATATATATATATATAAATTGTAATTTGGAAAGTATAATTTAATATAATACTTTTTCAAAGGGTATTTGGTATTTTAATTTATATCTCTTGAACAATAAAAATAATGATTTTGGATTTAAAAATATGTGTATAAGAATTTATTTGTATTATAATTGGATTTATAATATTTGCTCTAAAGTAGTTTATATATACATATATACTAAGATAAATGTTTATTAATTAAATAAATTAGTATGAAAAGCTTTATATTAACATTTAAATTAAATAAAAATTCATTTAAAAATACTTATGACATGTGTTAGTACATTAGGACATGTAAGTAACATTTGTAAGGTAATTAAGTAATATAAGTGACAAATGTAACTTTTAAAAACAAGTGTCATCATTTCAAATTTTATTTTCTTTAATCTTTAAACCATAATTTAATTCATAAAGCTTATTCTTTATCTCTCCCATTTCTTTTTCTCTTCTCAGCTGAAAACAAAGATAATTCCATGTCCGAAAAATTCCTCAAACCAAAACCTGTAATCATATTCAAAACATTTTCAAAGTCTATAAAAATTTCAAATATCAAGTTTTAACCTGAGACTTTGCATGTCAAAGTGAAGATAAACAGCAAGTTCAATAGCCTGATTTCATCTTCAATCTGGAATCAAGCAACTAAATCAAACAACTTCAACCTACAACTCAACTAAGCAAGAAAACCTGGAAAGCAACTAAATTCAAAGATTAACACCAGATAAAAATTCAACAACAAAAAGGAAATTCGAGAGCCTGGAACAAGTCTGGAAATCAAGAACAGGTTATCTGTTCTCTGTTTTAACAGGTGAGTAAATCTTCATTTTTAAAAACAGTTTTTAATAAATCTGTAGTGGGATGTTGATGCATGTGTTAAATTTGCTATGATATTGAATGCATGTTTGGTTTAGAATGCCTGTAAACAAGAAAATAGGTTCTGTTGTTAACAGTTTTGGTTTTTCTCTCTTTAAATTCAATATCTCATTCTTTATTCATTGTAAATCTGTAATTTGCAAACAATAGATGATTGAGATCATGTAACTTCACTACAAAAATCATTCCAGATGTTTAAAATAAATAATTATATTGAAATCTTTTAAACAACAGTGAAAACTAAGTTTTTGTTTAAAATCAACTACTTTAATTTCCAATTTGGATTGCATGCATGTAATCACGATAGGAAATCGTGAATTTTGATATGCATATTGTAAATTTTAGTTGAGAAATTCTTGTGAAATTGGGTTTTGTTCAATTTGGGAACTTTGGTGAATTGCCGTCGATTGGAATGATGATTGTAGCTAGAATTTTGGTTGAAGCTCGTCTGCATGTTGAGGATGATGAGAAAAATGTCGTTGAATTTTTCCAATAGCCGTGATGATCGTAATCGATCTAACTAGGGTTTTAGGCTGCTTTGGGTAGGTTGAACTGTTGGGGAATTCGTGACTTAGATGATGATGCGGAGGCAATCGCGATAGGTGTAAAAGCTGGCTGGAGTCGTGACGAAGCTTCGGTGAGGTGGGCAGGTGATCTCGAGGTGGAAGGCGTCGTAACGGTGAAGTTTTCTAGCAATGATGGGTTCCAGTTTTTGGCGATATTAGTTCGAATTCGATTCGATGATGTTTTGTTCGATCTGGGGACGTTTTCGAGTTCGCGTGTAATCGTGTGGTTGTTGGCGATCGTCGCGATGAAGGTTGGTGGTCGGCGACGAGTGTGCAAGTGCACCACGTGCACGTGTGCACGTTGTTCTGGTTTGTGGTGAGTAGCGTTGGAAAAGAAGAAGGCGTCTCGGGTTAGGCTCGTGCAAGTGGATGATTGTCTCAAAGCAGGTGAGTAGGCGAGTAACTCGAAGCTGGTTCGGGAAGGAAGTGTAGTTTCTCGGGTTTGTTTTGCTGGAGCTCGGGTTGTTCTGGTTTTAAACTGGAACTTGATTTCCAGTTGTTTTCGAGTTTAAAAGCAAATAAACGAGTTTAAGTTATGAAATAATCTTGTTTTCAAAGATAAATATCTGTTTAAATTATTAAACATGTTTTAACAAGGATTTTAAAATTTTTAAATATATCAAAATTTAATGTATAAGCTGTTTTGTTCTTAAGTAAAATTATATATTCAAATATATAATTACTTCTAAATGGTTTAAATGAAGAGTTTATCTTTATAAGTTGAGGTTAATTAAGGATAATTAATCAATAAATTAAATTAAAGGTTAACTACTATTTGTAATTAAGAATAATTACTTAATGAAGTAATTAGTGGAAATGAATGTAATTAAGTAATTACTTTAATTAAAAATTTAGTGATGATTAATGGATTAATTAATTAGTATATTTAATTAAAGATAATCACTATGATTAATTAAGTATAATTACTTAGTCAAGTAATAAATGGATAATTACTGAATGTAATTAAGAGAAGAGAAAATTTCTTATGGAAGTAATTAAATGGAATTGATTAAGAGTTAATCACTTGATGTTATTAATTAAAGGATTAATTAATATAATTAATTTAAAGTAAATTAATTAAAGAGTAATTAATTAATTAAAAGGTTAAGGTTAATTAAAAATATGATTAATTACTAGTTAAGGTAATTAATTAAAAGAGAGTAATTAATTAAGGAAGTAATTAATTAAGGGTTAATTAATTAAGATTAATTAATCAATAATAAGTGATTAAAGAATAATTAATTAATATAATTAATTAAAAAGTAATTAATTAAAATAAGTAATTACAAATTGTTAATGACTTTTTATGGTTAATTAAGGTTAATTAATGAATGTAGTTAATTAAAGATTAATTATTTAATTAACTAGAAGGTAATAAATTAATGAAATAATTAGAGGATTAATTATTAATGAATTAATCAAGGTTGATTAATAAAAGTAATTAATTTAAGTATGATTAATTAATTGTAATTAATTGAGGATTAATATAATTAATTATAATTAATTAATAAATGAAGGTTCATTAATTATTGTAATTAATGATAGTAATGAAAGGTTAATTTCTGTATATGGTTAAGGATAATTACTTGAATGTAATTAAAGTATAATTAATCAAGGAAGATTAATTAAGGAAGATCATTTAGATGTTAAATTAATTAATTGGTAATTAATTAATGTTAGTAAGCAGGATTAAGATAATCCAAGTAATTAAGTGATAGTAATTAATTTAATTAAAGGTTAATTAAATTGATTAGAGTTAATCAATTCTGTTTAGATAATTGATTAATACTGGATGTTTGATATTGGGTGATTGGTTGATATTGGATGATTTGTATGTCTCTGATATATATATGATATATGCTGCTTTGTGAGATGAATGTTGATATGAATTATCTATTGTGATAATGTTATTTATCTATCTGTTTATATCATTCAGAATATAAGTTTAAATGTTTAAACCTTTAAACAACTTGGCCTTAAAAGATACGTTTTGGATTTCGATGAGACCGGGATCGGGTTTCCGTATACCGGAATTCCAGGTCTGGAGACCCGAATACCACATCGATCCAAATTAACGATAGGTCGTGAATCTCAAGTGAAGATGAAGATTCAGAGTGCAAGGGTTATTGTCGTTAACTCTGAGGGTGATTCCAAAACGAGTGTAACGAGATAATGCCTTCGGTTTCGTTCGAACCCGGAACGAACTTGTATGGATTGAATGCTTTCAGCACATCGTCAGGCGGACGATGAGCATTCTAAGTGATATGTTTTGATTAAAGGTAATCGTAGCCTCAAGCCTCATCAACCGGGAATGGCTAAAACAGGGGAGGTGCAGCAAAGCTTCGTGGGTAGCTCCCACTGAGAGCAAGATATATCCCTGTCTAGAGGTCCCTTCTTATTATTCGGCTTAGTGTGTGGTTGGTCGCGCCAACTACGGGGTTGTCTTGTTCGGAATTATCCAGTAAGGGATGGTTCCGGCTTTGTGTTGCAGGGGAGCGGGCGTACTCCTCGGTACGGTGATCTAGGCCACGTACTGTGACGGGCGGTACCCCAGTAGCCATGCCATTGTATGGAATCCAAACTCCAATAAGTGCCGTACGTATTAGTTGTGCCCAACTATGTTGGAATGTGAGATGTAAGCATTTCAGCTATTTCTGTATTTTACTTGAAAACCCTAGACCCTATTATAATACAATCAGATTTCCTATCAAACGTTTTAGTTAGCGTAAGGTAAAAACTTACCCATGTTTATTTGTGGGGAGTCTTACGTGATACTTTTGTTTTCAAAAGTTTTCAAAGTTAAGCAATCTAACCGTTTACTCACACCAGACCCATGTCTGACCCAAGTGTTTATTTTCTGTTTTATTAAACTCTTGGGTACTCGATATTGTATTGAGTAGTCGAGGGATTCAGGTTAGCTTTGACGAATTCTGGAGGAGATTTGGAGCAGGAGGCTTCACCGTGTAGATATATGATGATTCCGCTGTGTATATGTTGTGTCTGTATCTGTGATACTTGAGTTGTATGAATTAGACAGATGTTTATAACTGTCTAATATGTGTTGTATAAGTTGTGTAACTCTGATGTATATGATACTATGTAATATTTTATATGATATATTATATTTCATTCGTTCCGCTGTGAGTTTCTGATGTTGTTGTTCTTTCTTCTTTTCTTTCTTTTCTTCTTCTATCCCTTTCTTTCTTAATTCACGATACGTCTTTCTGGGCATAGAAAGTCGGGCCGTGACAACTGCTAATATATGTATATTGGGATTCTAACCCCAAAAGATCAACAAAATCCTAAATATCAATATCATCGACCAGCCTGCACAATCGTTGCCTATATGTTGGTTCGAAGTAGTTTTCAAATAAATCTGATCCCAGTCTCTTCATACCAACAACGCAAAAGCGTTTCTCAACCTCAACAGAAACCAAGTCTCATAGACTTATCATGTCTCCAACTTTCAACTTGCTATCCTTCGGCCAAGAAAGAAGCTCGATAGATTGGATTAATCACTCCGCACTACATGAATCAACATTCTTAACACAAACGATAATCAAGCCTACACAGTCAATTATGTACTAAGTGTACGAATAATTAGTTTCTACATCAAGTTGAGAAACTAAAATGGCCAAATTTGATAGTCGGTTATTTAACTATCAAAGCAACAAACAAAATCTAGCACATAAGTAGTCATTGGGCCTGATTTTATTAATCGTTTATAAATCAAATCATTTTCCAATTTTTCACTTCAATTTATCTTAAAAAGATCATATACTCAAAACCATTTCAATATTGGATATTTAGAAAACATTTTCATATACTTATTTGAATAATAAGTAAATTTACAAATCATTTCATTTCAACACTTAGAATATATTTCATATACTTAATTAAATGATTAAGTATATATGCAAATCTTTAAGGAAAACATTCTTCAAAACATATGTTATTTGGGTCAAAATGAATGTTGCGTAAAACAATGTTACGATAACCCAAAAATACTAATACAGGGATTCAACTCACTGTATTTAATATTTCCCTTCGAAAATCATTTACTGTAACAAAAATATTACAGTCCATGCCTTCCTTACTTTTCATGAAAATGTTTGTTTCAACAATAAATGTTGAAATCTAAGTTTTCAATATTCAACACAATTTAATTCACTTTTCAAATCCATTTAAACTCCATTTATAAATATCACTTCCAAAACATATTCTTAAAAGATTATTCACTTTTAAAATAAACGTGAATATAATTCCTTTACAAAAATCCATACTTAGCTTATCAAATTAAATTGATTTCGCCTTTGTAAAACAATGTTACAAATCTTGTTTCTATTTTTATAAAACTTCTATTTTGTACATCACTTATATATTTATAAAATTCTATTTTATAAATCCATTCTTTTCTAAATTTCATTTGCTATGAAAATCTAATTACAAACTCTTTTCACAAAAAAATTTAATTTAACCATAGAAATCCATTATATAAAATATTGACTTCAAATCTAATATAAAATATTGGTTTCAAATCCAATTATAATTCTATTCACAAAACGACTTCAAGTTATTTTACTAAACAATTATAAATTTCAATTTTAAATAAATTTATTATTTATAAAAATATCACCATTAAATCTTTCAATATAAACTTGTTCAAAAATCTATTTTCAAAGTATTTCTCAAAACTATATTTTTAAAACATCAAAAATCCTTACTTTTTATTTAAAACAAATTCCTTTCCTTTTAAAATAAATTAGATATCATTAAAACATATTTACTTCCAAAAATCACTTTGAAAACCTTTTAAATTCAAAATCACCAATTTCAATACTTCCAAAAATATTGAAAACAAGGCCCAGTGCCACCATAGCACTAATTAAATGCATCACATCAAAAACATCATCATAACATACAAACATCATATATCATCATATATATGAACATAAATCAACAATGGTGAGGAATCATGTTGGATCCCTCCAACCTGTACCCTGCAACAAATATGCATATGAGAATATGTACAATGTCTGCTTCGAGGCAGACGCGCGTACAAAGGATCATTTGCTCATACACGGGAACTTATAGGATCTCATCTGCTCCAATCGGTAGGAATATATCCAACTACTAACTACTATAACATAACATCCAAACATCTTATATATATATAATCCAACAGTCATCAAAACAACATAATAAAAATATTCCCACTTATATAAAAATATAAGCAGGTCAGAAAGAGTGAGTTTTACTCACTTAGGTTGCAGTCGTCGTTGCAGCGTTTTATTTGGAATAAAATTAAATTAGCATTTAATTTTACCCAAAAATCCTGCAAGCTCCAAATCGATCCAATCCAATTCATATGCGTAGTATTTTCGGTAACGAGTGCAATGCAACTCATTTCGTTCGATTCCAACCTCATATGTACAAGTCATTGGTTATTAATCATTCGATAATTAATATATAATTAACTTTAATTAAATTAAATTTTAAAAACTTAACCTAATTCCTTTCCCCCTTCTTCTCGCACGCTACAACCCTTCACGCACGTAGTTTCTTTGTTTTTTTTATATCGCGTTTTAAATCAATCACCACCTTCGTACGTCGACTCCGCCTGCATCGCTGCCACCTTGGCCATGCCTCCACCCTTCGCCTCGACCAGCCACAAGCACGTGCCCACGCACGATCGAACATCATGAAACCCAAAAAACGCAGCTACAAATGGAGACGATTTTCCGTTTATCCACCTCGCCAAACACCATCTTAACCGTTGAACTTGTAGAGCTTGTCGTGCTCTACATTTTTCATGTAGAAAGTTTTTCATGATAGTTGATGGATTGGGAGATAATCAAGGTGAAAGATTAGAAGTTGCTGGCCGTTCATTTTTTTTGTGGCGGCTGTGGAAATCAGGTTTAGGGTTTGGCAAACGAAGGTCCTTATATAGCCATATTTTAAAACACTATTCATCGCCAAAATTTCCTAACTCCAAACGAAGCGTGTCACCTGGCATTCCTAATGTTTTACCCCTATTCCGAACACAATGGAATATATATCAGAGGCCAATTCCATTATATACAGAAGATAGGTTTTTGAAATCGAATTATTTTAATTAAATTTACTTAAGTAAATTTCTATACATTTCAGCTTCCCACGACCAAACCGTAAGTCCAATCGACATGAAATTTGGAATCCTAAAATACTATACTATTATGGAACCAATGAAACTGGTTTCGTCCAATTCTGAGATAGTGTCCTGAATGGCTAATTTCCACATATTAATTAAATATCAAAATTTCCAATTTCCGTAAATTAACTTTTAGTTCAATTTTAAAAGTTTAATAACTCCATTCTAATTCAAATAGGATTTAATTCAACTTTAGAAATCATTTTTATTCTTATTACATTCAAAGTTCAATTAATTAACTGATTTAACTTATAATATTCATTTTTCAATATTTAAATTCAATTAAATATTCTAAATTCAAATGACTAAAAATATGGATCATTACATTTCCAGTTCCATTTCCTACATCTGTATCTTCCTTTCTCGTATATCTACATACGAGCCTTAGTAAGATACAAAAGAATGGTCTCAGAGAAAAGAGAATATGTACTTATATATATATATATATAATAAATGCAAGTACGTTACAATAGTGTTAACCCAAACCCTGGTCTCATTTTCTGATTCATTGTGTTATGTTTTGAAAATCTTTTAGATTCAAATTTCTTTTAAATTTACATAAAACTATGCTCTAATACCAACTTGTAACATCCCTCATTTGACGACCGCCCATGACCCCTGCACCGAATCTAGAGATAGAGCGCTGTAAAGTGTGCCAGGCGACCATGGACGATTGTCAAGGTAAGATTTAAAACAACAGAATCTATCGTATTACTCACAGCGCATGGACAAAATACAATAGAACATATGTATAGTGAAGCTTTACAGAACAAAATGACATCATATAAAACTCCATAATAGTTTAATACAAGCATCCACATAGTCAATACATCCAGCCTCACTACATATCTCTCAGAGAATACAAAACAGCGGAATATCCAGTACATATAAGAAGATAATATGCAACCCTCTAGCTCGTCTTCGATGTCAGCATCGTGAGAAGAGAACAGCACCTGTCACCTGCTACCTAGTCTGCCCGTCCCAAAATGGACGAACAGCCCAAGGCAATAAGAATTAAAAAACATAAAGCCTTGAGTCAGACAACAGTCTTAGTGAGCAGTAAATTAACTAACAACATACCAAAAGAGCATAAAGGAAAAGGAATAGGAATATAACCCTCCCACTCCAACCTCATTCTACAATGATAGCCCCCAGACACACACTAAGCAGAAGCAAACATAGCAGAGCATACAATTTAAAGTAAAGCTACTATCACTCGAGTCAAGGGCGATGTTTTCCAAGTACCAAGGCCTAAATCAGATAAGCACCCAGAAAATACCGCTCTTGAGTCCGAATGACGATACAACCAAACATCCATGACTCTAGCTATCACTGTTATCATTGCTCCGATATCACCGTTAGTTGAATGACCGGCACATTCTTTCAGTCGTCCGTCAAGGGCTAATGGAAACCCCGGTTCTAGACATAACTCCCGCACGTCGTCGCAGCCCGTGCCTAGGACTATCGAATCTGCCCAGAGTACTCGACCATCAACAGTTGGCCGTTGGGACTATCGAATCTTCCCAAACGTACTCTTCCTTAGAGCATGCTAGAACCTTCAACAACGATGCTATCCAAGCCTCCTAGTCATCCTCCTCGACAACTATTCTCATATTCATTCATTATCTTCAACTCGAATCATATCACCGAGTTATCAACATGCTTGGAATGATCCCGTCTGGATTAGACCAAGTCTTCATCACATGATTGCCTTGCTTCATTACATCCTCGCAAAGCCTCATCTCATCATCTCATCAAATCTATGCATAAGAGCTTCATCATCCCGCTACATATGCCACGAGCAGCTTTCCCAATTCAAGAGCCTTTCCCTTAGCTTTTGAATCGTCTTCGGTCTAAATCTAATCATCAATCATCTAGTTCACAACAATCAATCAAATCAAACATCAATCCAAACAATCAAGCATTCAAATATGATCTAAGTAGACAATTATAACAATAATGGCATTTTCGTAATTAAAGAGTTGAAAGTCCAATAAGCATGAAAACATGGATTATATCTCTACAAACTTGATGAATGAACTTGCATAGGTTAACATATGATAAAATGGATGTAACATCATCATGAACAATGGATCTATATGGATCTACACATAGGATGAAGAAAATGCATGGAAATTTCTATTTTAACACCAAATCGAGCCAACAATCCGATATACTCCTTTGGATCCGTGTGAGAGATAACCACCACTCACCAAATCACCTAAACAACCTCAAATCAACACGCTTCAGATCTGGACAGCGAAGGATCAAGCTTGATCTATCACGAATCCGCTTCAAACGAAGAAATCTCTCTTGAAAAGATGAAGATCTTCAACTTTTAGCTATTGGATCCTCAATCTTGATCTTCGATTTGGATGGATGAAAGCACTAGATTAGAGTGGAGAAAAGAAGTGAAGAAGTGTAGAAGTCGAGCTCTCAAAATGACAGCACTTTGTCGCTTCAAAATCCGGATCCCAAAAATGAAGAGAAGTTCTCCTATTTATAGCCGAAATCCATGACTCGACTGCCTCTATGAGTCGTCTACGACTCATCAGATCACCACGACTCAACGGTTTCCGACTTATAACCTCTTCCGACTCAACACTCAGACCCCTCTACGACTCAAGACTTAACAGCAATCTCCTAAGTCGTCTCCGACTCATCACAGGCACCTACGACTTACCAGACCACCCCTATCTACAACCTATTGCGTACGCGCCTTACTGGCTAGACGACTCAACCACTAAGTCGTCTACGACTTAGCACAAAGCTACGACTCATCAGAAGATACGACTCAACGGTTAACTCGACTACGACTTATCAAGTAACTGGTACGACTCATCAGACAACTTGAATACGACTCATGAGATGACTCGGATACGACTCATCGGATGACTTGGGGTACGACTCATGAGATGACTCAGATACGACTCATCACCTTAACTCAGCCATTCCTTAAGTCGAACACTACCTTAACTCGTCAGCCGACTTAACACTTAACTCAAAACCTTAAGTCGTCTACAAAATCATAAGTCGGTCACTTCCTTAGGTTGTCTATCCCTTAACTCGGCGACGACTTACAACCTACGACTTAACACTTGCCGAGTTAACTTCAACCTACTAACCTAGCCCAGCTACGACTTATCTCCTTAGGTCGTCGCCGACTCACCCCTTGAGTCCTTAACTCGCCCAGAACTCCTTTCTCCTAAGTCGTATACGACTCACGACTCATGCTAAGTCGTGGACGACTTAGGACTTAGGCGAAATTTGCCTAAAATCTGAAATGACTCAAAATGCTAAAACTCCAGATTTTGCCGAACTTGTCGATCCGTAAAAATACGGGTCGTTACATTCTCTCCCCCTTAGGAATTTCGCCCCCGAAATTCCAAACAATCAAAGCAATCAAAGACTATTCTGTACGCCTACCAACCATAACAACCAGCAAACCATGCATCCAATTCTAGCTTAGCGTACAGAGTTCTAAGACTTAGAACAAGTTACAATATCGCGAGATGACACGACACCTTAGGGCCATACCTTGAAGAGTTCAGGATGAGCTGCCTTCATCCTCTCTTCCACCTCCCACGTACAGTCGTTATCATCATCACTCCATTGTATCTTGAGCAACTTAACTACCTTCCTCCTGAGCTGTTTCGTGTCGGTTTCAACAACACGAAGCGGCTTACGAGGTCTTCTATCAACAGGATCAACTTCTAAGTCTTCACTGCTACCAGCAAAAACTACCGTACTCGAGTCGTGCACATACTTCCGTAGATACGATACATGAAAAACATTGTGCACACCCGACATCTTCTCCGGTAACTCCAATCTGTAGGCGAGCTTTCCAATTCGCTCGATGATCGGGAATGGTCCAACAAATCTCGGAGTCAATTTTCCTTTCTTCCCGAATCGAATAACATTCTTCAGTGGAGAGATCTTCACAAAAACCATATCTCCCACGTCGAATTCCAAATCCTTTCGACGCTTATCAGCATAACTCTTCTGACGGTCTTGGGCTGCCTTCATTCGTTGCCGAATGATCTCTATGCAATTTGAAGTCTGACGAATCATCTCTGGCCCAAGCATCAGCTTTTCTCCAGTTTCCAACCAACATGTTGGAGAGTTACACGGTCTTCCATACAATGCCTCATACGGTGCCATACCAATACTTGACTGGTAACTGTTGTTGTATGCAAACTCCACCAAATGAAGGTGATCTTCCCATGATCCTCCGAAATCCAAAACACAAGCTCTAAGAAGATCTTCCAAAACTCGGTTGACTCTCTCGGTCTGACCATCCGTTTGGGGATGATAAGCTGTACTCAAACACAACTCGGTTCCCAAAACTTCCTGGAAGCTCTTCCAAAATCCACTAGTGAACAAAGGATCTCGATCGCTCACTATACTCTTCGGAATACCATGGAATCGAACTATCCACTTAACATACAACTCAGCCAACTTTGATGCAGTCCTATTCGATCGAAAAGGAATGAACCTTGCACTCTTAGTCAGACGATCCACAATGACCCAAATCCCTTCATTTCCCGTTCTGGTTCTAGGCAATCCATCAATAAAATCCATCGACACTTGTTCCCACTTCCATGTAGGAACTTCTAATGGCTGAAGCAATCTACTTGGCTTTTTCTGCTCAGCTTTCACCAACTGGCAGTTCATGCATTTGGAAATGAAATTCCCAACATCCTTCTTCATTCCTTCCCAGTAGTAGGTTCTCTTCATATCCCGATACATCTTATTTCCACCTGGATGAATTGTCAACTTCGAGTGATGACTTTCCTTCAGAACTTCACTCCTCAATTCATCTATATCGGGAACAACTAGTCGTCCTTGCTTTCGAAGCCAACCCTCTCGATCGACCTCGAATCCTTTATCCTTTTCTGGATCCATTCCAGATTCCAAATCACGGATAATCTTGACAAGCTTATCATCTCGCTTTTGGCCCTCGCCAATCCTTTCCACAAGAGTGGGTCTTATCGATAAGTTTGCCAACATCTCAGGTTCCAATTCACATCTAGGCCTGAAGTCAAATCCAGCTAAATACTCGAGACTCTTCCATTCTGAAAACATGGCTCCCAATCCTGCATGTCTTCGACTTAACGCATCTGCCACTGCGTTACCTTTTCCCGGAGTATAAGCTATACCAAAATCATATGATGCTAAAAACTCTAGCCAACGTTGCTGCCGAAGATTCAAATCCTTTTGGGAGAAAAGATACTTCAGCGACTTATGATCCGTAAACAACTCGAATCGAACTCCCAATAGATAATGTCTCCACATCTTCAGAGCAAATACAATCGCCGCTAACTCCAAATCATGAGTTGGGTAATTCCTTTCATGCGGCTTCAGTTGTCGACTTGCATACGCAACAACTTTATCCTTCTGCATCAGCACTGCTCCAAGTCCAGTACCACATGCGTCGGTGTAAACCACCATCTCATCATTCCCACTTGGAATAGTCAAAACAGGAGCACTCGTCAGTCTCTCTTTCAGGATTCCGAAGGCTTGCTCACACTTAGCATCCCAACTGAACACTTGGTTCTTCTTCGTCAATCCTGTTAATGGTGCAGCTATCTTGGAGAAGTCTTTGATAAACCGTCGATAATATCCTACTAATCCAAGAAAACTTCTCACATCAGATGCATTCTTAGGTCTAACCCAATCCTGGATTGCTGCCACCTTAGCGGGATCAACCGCTATTCCATTTCCAGAAATCACATGGCCTAAGAACCTCACTTCACTCTTCCAGAAGTGACACTTCGAAAACTTAGCCTTCAGCTGATGTTTCCGTAAGATCTCCAAAACAATACGCAAGTGCGTCTTGTGCTCTTCTTCAGTTCTGTAATAAATCAGAATATCATCCACGAACACAAGTACGAACTTGTTCAACTGATCTCTGAACACTCTATTCATAAGATCCACAAAATATGCTGGCGCGTTAGTCAATCCAAACGGCATTACCAGCCACTCAAAGAAACCGGATGGTGTCCTAAAAGCAGTCTTCGGCACACTATCCTTAGCTACTCTCAACTGGTGAAATCCCGTTGCCAAATCCATCTGAGAAAACACCTTAGCCTCGTGAAGCTGATCAAACAAGTCATCTATTCTCGGCAATGGATACTTGTTCTTCTTAGTCACCTTATTCAGCTCACGATAATCCACACACAATCTCAACGACCCATCTGCCTTGGTTGCAAACACAACTGGTGCACCCCACTCGGACACACTACGCCGAATGAATCCTTTCTGTAAAAGGTCATCAACTTGCACCCTCAACTCTTGCTGTTCCCTAGGCGCCATCCGCCTAAGAGGCATCACAACAGGTCTGGCTCCTTCAACTAGATCTATACGAAACTCGATCTCTCTATGCGGCGGCAACCCTTTGACTTCGTCAAAGACATCCTCGAATCCATTAGCGATCGGCACTGATGACAGTCCATCCCGTGGAACAACTAGCGAATACATGAAGCTCATGAAGACGCCTTCTTCGTGCTTACATCGTATCACAATCTTTCGCCCCTCCACATTCTCGACTGTCACTTCCAACCTTTCGCAATCAACCTTAGCCGCATACTTCCTAAGCCAGTCCATACCCAAAATAATTCCGAACCCCGCAAAGTTCAGAACAAAGCAATCACAAACAAAAGAGCAACCATGACTCGATACAACTAGACCACGGCATAATATACACAAACAAGATGAACCCCCAACTGGATTAGTCACAACCAATGGCCTATCAACAATATCCAGCTTCAAATCTAACCGGCCCACTAGTTCATTACAAACAAACGAATGCGACGCTTCAGTATCAAACAAAACTCTAACTGGAGCACCACATAGGAAAAGAGTACCATGAACAACCACACTCTTTCCTTTCTCTTCAGCAGTAGGAGCTTTCGAAGACGACGGAACAGCTCCTAAAGCATAGGCTTGCACAATCTGCCTGTCCTTCCTTGGTTCTGGACAATTCTTCCTGAAATGCCCCGGCTTGTCACAGTTATGACACTTCATCGGCACCTTAGGATTCTTACAATCCTTCGAGAAATGGCCCTTCTGCTGAAAATTGTAGCAAGTCACCTCGCCTTTCGGCTTCTTCTGGCCATCCTTACCCTTCTGCTGCTGCTGCTTCCTCTTCTTGTTTCCACCCTGCTGGGGTTTAGACTCTTCCCTAGTCACAGCAACAACAGATCCTTCCTTAGGAAACAGACTCTCATGCCTAAGAGCTTTCTCCACAAGCTTCTCAAATGAATCATCCAAATGATCCACCAACTGTCTCCCAAGATAACTATCCAAGCCGGTCACAAACTTCTCATTCTTCTGATAAGCAGACTCAATATATGACCGGGCATACTTGGACAAAGCTTCAAACTCAGAAACATACTCAAGAACAGATCTTCCACCTTGCTTGAGCTCCACAAACTTCTTGAACAGAACAGACTTCTGAGCTGTAGAAATGAACTTAGCTTCAAATCCGACTTGGAATTGCTCCCAAGTAATCTCTTCCTCCGCAGTAGTGATGGTAATAGAGTTCCACCAATCAGAAGCTCTCCCTTGAAGCTGCCTCGATGCCAACTTCTTCTTAGTTGCATCATCAATTCCCAAATCACCAAAGATCCTTCTACAAGCATCTATCCATCTCTGGACTTCGATAGTTGATTCTGTTCCCAAGAAAACCTTCCCTCCAAGAGCAGTATAATCCTTGCACAGCTTAGCAAAATCCACTGGTTTCGGAGTTTGGACTTGAACTCCAACATCAACTACTGCCCCCGGAACTGGTATCCTCCTCATGATCGAAGTCATCATAGCTTCGAACATGGCTGCATAATCAGCAGTCTCTTCAGTAGCACGGCCTTCCCTAGTAGCTGGTCTCCCTCTTCGACTCATTCTCAATATATATAAAAAGGAATGATTAGAACATCAGAGAAACAACTGCATAAAGGACTCAACTCTACTAAGCTACTATATATATATATAGTATTCATCCATCAAAATACAATTACGTCTCTCATACGTAGTTACTTCAGCGAGCGTTGGGTAAAATCGATTAACCTCGCTCTGATGCCAAATGTGACGACCGCCCATGACCCCTGCACCGAATCTAGAGATAGAGCGCTGTAAAGTGTGCCAGGCGACCATGGACGATTGTCAAGGTAAGATTTAAAACAACAGAATCTATCGTATTACTCACAGCGCATGGACAAAATACAATAGAACATATGTATAGTGAAGCTTTACAGAACAAAATGACATCATATAAAACTCCATAATAGTTGAATACAAGCATCCACATAGTCAATACATCCAGCCTCACTACATATCTCTCAGAGAATACAAAACAGCGGAATATCCAGTACATATAAGAAGATAATATGCAACCCTCTAGCTCGTCTTCGATGTCAGCATCGTGAGAAGAGAACAGCACCTGTCACCTGCTACCTAGTCTGCCCGTCCCAAAATGGACGAACAGCCCAAGGCAATAAGAATTAAAAAACATAAAGCCTTGAGTCAGACAACAGTCTTAGTGAGCAGTAAATTAACTAACAACATACCAAAAGAGCATAAAGGAAAAGGAATAGGAATACAACCCTCCCACTCCAACCTCATTCTACAATGATAGCCCCCAGACACACACTAAGCAGAAGCAAACATAGCAGAGCATACAATTTAAAGTAAAGCTACTATCACTCGAGTCAAGGGCGATGTTTTCCAAGTACCAAGGCCTAAATCAGATAAGCACCCAGAAAATACCGCTCTTGAGTCCGAATGACGATACAACCAAACATCCATGACTCTGGCTATCACTGTTATCATTGCTCCGATATCACCGTTAGTTGAATGACCGGCACATTCTTTCAGCCGTCCGTCAAGGGCTAATGGAAACCCCGGTTCTAGACATAACTCCCGCACGTCGTCGCAGCCCGTGCCTAGGACTATCGAATCTGCCCAGAGTACTCGACCATCAACAGTTGGCCGTTGGGACTATCGAATCTGCCCAAACGTACTCTTGCTTAGAGCATGCTAGAACCTTCAACAACGATGCTATCCAAGCCTCCTAGTCATCCTCCTCGACAACTATTCTCATATTCATTCATTATCTTCAACTCGAATCATATCACCGAGTTATCAACATGCTTGGAATGATCCCGTCTGGATTAGACCAAGTCTTCATCACATGATTGCCTTGCTTCATTACATCCTCGCAAAGCCTCATCTCATCATCTCATCAAATCTATGCATAAGAGCTTCATCATCCCGCTACATATGCCACGAGCAGCTTTCCCAATTCAAGAGCCTTTCCCTTAGCTTTTGAATCGTCTTCGGTCTAAATCTAATCATCAATCATCTAGTTCACAACAATCAATCAAATCAAACATCAATCCAAACAATAAAGCATTCAAATATGATCTAAGTAGACAATTATAACAATAATGGCATTTTCGTAATTAAAGAGTTGAAAGTCCAATAAGCATGAAAACATGGATTATATCTCTACAAACTTGATGAATGAACTTGCATAGGTTAACATATGATAAAATGGATGTAACATCATCATGAACAATGGATCTATATGGATCTACACATAGGATGAAGAAAATGCATGGAAATTTCTATTTTAACACCAAATCGAGCCAACAATCCGATATACTCCTTTGGATCCGTGTGAGAGATAATCACCACTCACCAAATCACCTAAACAACCTCAAATCAACACGCTTCAGATCTGGACAGCGAAGGATCAAGCTTGATCTATCACGAATCCGCTTCAAACGAAGAAATCTCTCTTGAAAAGATGAAGATCTTCAACTTTTAGCTCTTGGATCCTCAATCTTGATCTTCGATTTGGATGGATGAAAGCACTAGATTAGAGTGGAGAAAAGAAGTGAAGAAGTGTAGAAGTCGAGCTCTCAAAATGACAGCACTTCGTCGCTTCAAAATCCGGATCCCAAAAATGAAGAGAAGTTCTCCTATTTATAGCTGAAATCCATGACTCGACTGCCTCTATGAGTCGTCTACGACTCATCAGATCACCACGACTCAACGGTTTCCGACTTATAGCCTCTTCCGACTCAACACTCAGACCCCTCTACGACTCAAGACTTAACAGCAATCTCCTAAGTCGTCTCCGACTCATCACAGGCACCTACGACTTACCAGACCACCCCTATCTACGACCTAGTGCGTACGCGCCTTACTGGCTAGACGACTCAACCACTAAGTCGTCTACGACTTAGCACAAAGCTACGACTCATCAGAAGATACGACTCAACGGTTAACTCGACTACGACTTATCAAGTAACTGGTACGACTCATCAGACAACTTGAATACGACTCATGAGATGACTCGGATACGACTCATCGGATGACTTGGGGTACGACTCATGAGATGACTCGGATACGACTCATCACCTTAACTCAGCCAGTCCTTAAGTCGACCACTACCTTAACTCGTCAGCCGACTTAACACTTAACTCAAAACCTTAAGTCGTCTACAAAATCATAAGTCGGTCACTTCCTTAGGTTGTCTATCCCTTAACTCGGCGATGACTTACAACCTACGACTTAACACTTGCCGAGTTAACTTCAACCTACTAACCTAGCCCAGCTACGACTTATCTCCTTAGGTCGTCGCCGACTCACCCCTTGAGTCCTTAACTCGCCCAGAACTCCTTTCTCCTAAGTCGTATACGACTCACGACTCATGCTAAGTCGTGGACGACTTAGGACTTAGGCGAAATTTGCCTAAAATCTGAAATGACTCAAAATGCTAAAACTCCAGATTTTGCCGAACTTGTCGATCCGTAAAAATACGGGTCGTTACATATATATATATAATAAATGCAAGTACGTTACAATAGTGTTAACCCAAACCCTGGTCTCATTTTCTGATTCATTGTGTTATGTTTTGAAAATCTTTTAGATTCAAATTTCTTTTAAATTTACATAAAACTATGCTCTAATACCAACTTGTAACATCCCTCATTTGGAGGCCCAAAACTAACTACTACGAATGCTGTAGTCATCCATAGTTATTAATTCCCGATGACCAAATGCAGTAATATTAGATACATTGATATACCAAAAACCCATGGATATGAAAAAATTTAAACTCAAGTTAAAACAAATTACTCATTTCATTACAAATAGCATTTCAAATTCATTACATAATCCCAATTTGTAAACCACGTTCAAAGAAATATAGTTATTACAAATTACGCTAAGGGAGACATATGAACATGTCCCTTTAGTTGATCAAAGTCTAAATATAGGCGATTAAACAACTTTGCCATTTCATCTAATTTCACAGCGTAATCAAATAGAAAGAATTCCTAATAGCTAGCTTTCCTTCTGCACATCTCCGTAAGCTTATTCGTCTAAAGGAGAAACTGAAAACCTTAACTCTCAAACTACTCAAAATCAATTGAGCACTCGAGATTTTAAGGGGAAAACATAAACTTCGAGTCAGACAAAAAGTCTAGCGTAAATAATAACCTACCATCTCGTACCATATAGATATCTAGTGATACCACACCGCTTAGCGGAACGGGTTTTCCCCTCACTTGTATCTTAAACAAATTTATAATAACCATATAATGTGCACCTGCATCCACAATGGTTAAGACATAACATAATAAAATGTATCATGATGATATGCAAACTTTCAATAAGCTCTGTATTTCCCATCCTCATCCACTTGACTATTTATCCCATGTTACAGTTTCTGGGGTCACCGTTAACCTATTACTTTTCATGGGCTAACTAATATCCAGTTCTAAGCTTTCGAACTATCTGTCCGGTTTCAAAGCTTTTATGGGATCGCTAAGAACCTATTGATGTCTAACAATAACATCATCCAATCATAGTTTTCATGGGGTCACTATGAACCTATTGGATTCTTCAATAATATCTCTCATGTCATAGTTTTCATAGGCTGACTATGAACCTATTGGTCCCTACCAATAAGAATTTTCATAACATAATTTTTATGGGCTTACTAAGAACCTGTCTAAACTAATAATCTTTTGATCAGTCTTGGGCATCCTATATTCTGGTCTGTCTGACCTCATGGATGCAATTCTATGCATATCAAAGTTAATTTAATGTATATTCACTACAGGGTCAGCTAGCCTGTTATTCTGCTCTTAACATCCCTAAATCTAGATAGAGGTTAATAATGTAGTGAATATGATTACACAATCATACATGATCACTGATCAAATAGCAAAACAACATAAACATCCATTGTTTAATTCATTGTAATCATTTGCAAATGAAATATGGTTAATACCCTTAACCCATTATTTTTAGCAAGTTATGCCTCCTTTAAAATTTCAAGGTTAAATGCATTTCAAAACTCTTTTATAAGGCTTTCGACTATATCCTTCGTATCCTTACTTAATACTTGGACATTCTCTTCCGAAACCATCCAACATACCTTTCGAACACTTGGAAACATTCCTTTCGAAACACTCAAAACATATTTTTCTAAACACTCAGAAACATACCTTTCGAAACACTGAAAAACATACTTTTGAAACATTCAAAAAGATACCTTTCGAAAGCATTAGAGTTCAAGTGAGAATTTATGGAAGCATAACTTAGAAATCAACTAAAAGTATCACTTTCGAAACCATTGGTTGAAAACAAAACAAACTTCAAAGTATAAAAGGGAACACTTTCGAAATCTACCCTTTCGAAAACATTGGGGAAGGCGGCTTTAATGGTAGTGAAGGGGTATTGGTTCAATACCTACCTTCTGCACTCATTGGCCTAAGGGTTAGAAAAGCGGCTTCTAACTAAGGCAGTGTATAGGTGCGGCAGCATGGGTATCGAAGGGGTTCAAAAGCAGCAACCCTTTCGAAATCTTACTTTTAGAACAAGGGCGGGCTAATGGGTTCGAAAGCAAGTAAAAGCGGCTTCGACCCTTTTGCAAGCATGCCTTCGATACCATTCTTTCCTTTTACCTTTCTCAAATACACTACATACCAAATGCTTGATACCATGTGCATTGGTTTCAAATGGGTGCAAATGGTTATAAATGGGAGTATGGTGGCGAAAGCAAGCATGGTAAGTGGCGAAGTTGTAATTCGCTATAAAATTGCTTCTTATGCTTTTTAAAGTAATTTCCTTTTACCTAACCCCTTTATTTTGTCAATTTACTATTGGATAACAAAACCTTTATAAAATTCTTTTCAGAGTCTACTGCCGCATGTAATTCCCAATGCTCCAATATTTAGTTAAAATTTATTAACTAACCCAATGTATTTAATTAACCATGAAATACTAATCTTTCTAATTAAATCCAAAACTCACCCAAACCCCTTGACAAAAACCTCAGGAATTCACATAAATTCCAAAATGATAATACCATTATTATATAAAAAAAATTTCCCAAAAATAATTAATTAATTCTTTAAGTTAAATAAAAACTTGAAATATCCATTTCTTTCCCTAAAAAGTTTATAATAAATTATCCATAGCTTGGAATATTATGAAAATTTTAACCCACCTCCAAAATAATGTTTTACATTACATATTCAAAAATCATGGCATTCGAAAATCATTTTGCATAATTTTAGCCTTAAAACCGAACTATATTATTCCCCAAAATCCTTGCTTAAATTATAACATGGCATTTAAATCAAAACATAGCATCCTTCATCCAATCATACGATTTTAAATTTCAAATCCAAATCAAAAAATTCAAGATGATTTATATGAGATGGTTTAGATCATTGTTCACCTTGTTTGGATAAGGAACTTGAGATTTGTTCTTCACTTTAATCTTCCCAGCTTGAATCTTAGCCTCTAATTGATTTTTGAGCTCCTCTTCACCTAGGTTTATGGTCGGCCTTGTTTTTCCTTTTGTTTATATTATTTTGTTTTTGTAAGAATGTAAATGAGAATGAGAATGTTGTAGGGGTTTTTAGGGGATATGGGGTTTGGCTATTCCTGTATTGTCCTTACCTTATTCTCTTAAGTATTTAAATTATTAACCATTCTTATAGATTCATTTTGTTAAGGCACGACTTTATTTGGTTTTCGAATCTCAATTTCCTTATCACTCTAGTCTCTACGTTATTCCATTTAATTTATCTAATTAAATCTTCTGAATAATGTTATTTAAAATTAGGGGTGTTACACTTACTCGGGTGTTATTTTAATGCTCGAGAAAGGCCGAGACTTTTTAGGTTACAAGACAGGTTTACGTTTGGAAGGTTGTGCTAGCAAGGAGATAAACATTTTTGACTTTTAGGTTATCTCATTTAGGATTCGCGTTTGTGTATGAGATGTATAATTGAGATAGAGATTTGTATCAGATGTATATTATGTGAGTCCAGTGTTATATTTGATAGGCTTTCACTTTTGTATATGTATATGACGTTTATTATTCCGTTGTGATCTGTGACTATTGTTTATATGACATACTATTATGATTCTGAGAAACTGGTGTGATTATTACTTTGAACTGAGACTATACACATCAAAATTTATTACAAAGACTAAATAGACCATAAGGATGATGTGTCAGTGTTAGTTTAAAGGTATATTCACATTCAGCCGCCCTTATCAAGTCGTATTCTTTGTATTATTAGACGACGTTATTTTTAATGTTCTTTAGTAATATAAGTATCATGGTAAGTTTATTACAGAAATAGAATTGGAAATCAAAAGATTTAAATATTTAAACCTCTTATCTGAAAATCCTAACTGATTATAGGATTTAAAGAAGAAGAAGAAGGGATATTATATCTACCTAATTCTCTATTAAATCTTTCCATTTTTGAATATATAACAAATAGATTGTATATATAGATTATATTTCAGAAATTAGAAGATAGAGAGGAGAAAAATTGGGAATTTAATTTAGATTAGAGATTAGATATTAGGATTACTTACCGAAAAGTTTACTATTTTTTAAAACCTAAGGGAAAAGAATTTGTAGAGCTTCACAGTTGCTACATAATTTTATAAAGAAAAGTGGAGGAATGGCGGGTCTAGGGGTCTATTTATGGAGTTAAGAAGGAACCAGAACCGTCAAATTTAAATAATTAAATTCGGACGGTCAAAATGTTAAGAACCCTAGCCGCCTTCACCATTTACCAGTCGACCGCTGACCACAAGCGGTCGAGCGCTAGCCTACGGACAGTCGATCGGTCTTTGTTTATGACCATGAACTTATTTCTTTACATTTTACTATATTTATTACTTAATTAATTCGTACGTTATTGTTAACTTTGATGCTTAATTAAACGTTAAGTATCCCTTAAAGTTAATTATTTAAATTCAAATTTTAAACTTTTCAAAATTTAAATAGTTAAATTTTCAAATTTAAATTAGTTTGAATTATTTTAAAGTCAAAAATTTCAAATGCCCATGACTTCCCCGTTTGAACTCCGGTTTCAACATATTATATATCAAAATTGATTAAAAACCTGCCAACGACATAATGTGCAACTCCCGTAATCAAATTCTTATATTTATAGAATTTCCATTTTTTTCTAACCTTATTTTAATTATTTAATTTCTTGTTAAATTTTTATGGGTGTTACATTCTTCTCTCCTTAAAAATGATTTTTCCCCCGAAATCACCAAGGGAAGATAGTGTAACGCTTACTCAATAACCATGTTATACAACTAATTTATTTACAATAATCTACACAACCATCTACTCAACTAAATATGCAATGTGATTATGTATGCAACATACTATAGGTGAGCTCAATCCAACAAGAATGCAAGATCATGACATATAGGCATGTATGCAAGCATCCTAAATACAGAAAATTCTATATGAGTGCAAAAATAATAGTAAAAAGTGTGGCAACCATCTACTACCATCTAATCTAGAAACCACGATGCAACCAAATTCCTATATTTTTTTTTGAGAAAATTTTACCAGAGAAAAGCTCGGGATGAGAAACATTCATCTTTCCTTCGGTTTCCCAATTTTCTTTCTATTTGATTATCTCCCAATCTACTAGAACTAACCCAATTTTCTTTGTTACGAATCCTCTTAATATCGTGCCCCATAATACGTATGGTGGCATGGGAAGGGAGGATGAGCTCCGTTTCAACATCAATAAACCGATCAAGCTCTATTACAGAGGCAACGTCGTGTAGACATTTCCTCAAGTGTGGAACATGAAAAATGCCATGGACTCCCGCTAACTAGTTCGGAAGCTTCACCCAATAAGCAAGATTCCATCACTTTCTCTAAAATCTAAAAAGACGCAATGAACTTTGGCGCTACCAAACCTCATAACCTTTCTAAGAAGGGAAATGTGATGACCCATAATTCCGTACCCTTCAAGCCGACAATAAACCAGACTAGATATACTTCTTCCCACTATACTTTTACAGAGATCACCTTTTCACATAGTACATCTTCTTTCACTTTGAGTGCCACATTTACATGACTGATTTCTACAAACGTATAACTTCTTGAGCTCGTATGTCTCAGGAAAGGGTATTAAGCTAAGAGAATGTGTCTTCTCCGCCACCGACTGATATACTTTTATAGAGATCACTCATTGTGATTTGGAATGCAAGGTCAGACATTCATCCATACAATTTCGTTCTGAGACTGAACGAAATCGGAGGCACTTTCCTCGGCCATTACTAGGCGAGAAGTCCTTGTGGTCTTGAGATTTTTCATAACAAAGAGACCGCTGCTACAATATAGTGAATCAGGAGTTTATCCCCAATTAATCAACAAGTAGTCCATCGTTATTATTCGTCTCAATATCTCCGTCTTAAAACATCTCCATTCTTCGAACACGTAAATTGGTTCAAAATGGTTTTTGGATAGGAATCACCCAAATTCGACCCCGGTTCCTACGTAATCCAATTATCGAAGTGGCTTTCACTTTATTATTTTTGGATGATTGCAAAATCTCTTCGTTTTCTTAGAGTGATTCACTTATTACTTGGCAAAACATTTCCTATTTTCTTATCATCAATCTGGAATTTCTTAGCTTTTAAATGGGTCAAAAACAATGTTATTTAAGACATCATTTACTATAAACCTTAAAAACAATCTTAGCAAACATTATTGAGTAAATAGGATTATAGAAATCATTCTAATTCTACTCATCATTAATTTTTGTATTCAACAAGTGCTATGTGTGGAATAACGATGAAACAACCTTTTAAATACCACGAATAAGACAAGTTCCCTCTTCGAAATTTAATACCAAGTATAAGAAGATTATCTCTATGCAATCCAAATGTGACAACCCGGGTTTTCCTGTTGTTAATTGTGAATATTTAAATGGTTTTAAATATTAAAATTGAATTATAGATTTATTTTTGAATATGAAAGATAGGTTCTATTTATAGAGATAGATTCGGAATTTAAGTGTAGCAATTTATTTAATAGTTTAATTATTGAAATTTTATAAGTGAATATTGGGTAAAATAGTGAATTCAGGAATTCTAAGCTTGTTAAAAATAATTTAAAGGTTTAAATTTTTTATATTAATAATATTGAAGACAATGTTACTTTTAAAATTGAATTTGGAAGTGATCTGTTTAATTTTAAAAATATATCGTTGAAGTAGCGGATTAATCAAAACAATGTAGATCGATGAAAGTAGCAATCGATGGATTGATGAATACCGAAATGCCCGAATTCGTTGTTCCGAAGATACCGAATTTTAGCTATCCCAAACTCGTTGATCGCGCACGATACCGGGTTCAAAGATCTGCGATTCTTCGCACGTTGATCTAGCGCACTAGATTCCGTGAATCGGCTTCTGCAGTCGTTGAATCAAGCGCACTCGATTAACCGAAAGAGGAGATAGGATATTACACTCGACTACCAATTTGGCGAAAGCACAAAGCTATCAAAACAAGAGTTTTATTTCCAATCAACTAAACTTTTACAAATGACCAAACATGCCTATTTATAGGCTACAACTCAACACGCCAAAAAAAAACAAAATTTCAACAACACTTAGGTCGTGAACGACCTACGACCTAAAAATGGTGCGACCTAAAAACAGACGCGACCTAAAATGGACGACCTAAAAACAACGACTTAAAACCAATGCGACCTACGACTTAACAAACAGAAAATACAAACAGAAAATACATCACTTAGGTCGTTGACGACCTATCAACTTCTCACGACTCAACTTAGGTCGTACGCGACCTAAAACAAATGACTTATACTCCAGTAGCGATCTATCTCAAGCGGCTTGCAAAATCAATGGTCTGGATTAAAGCGGCACAAGAACCAACGACATCAAGCTTCAGCGACTTACAAGAGCAGCTTCATAAAACTACGCGACCTAAGTCTTACGACCTAAGTCCTTGCGACTTAAGACCTCGCGACTTATCTCTCCAGATCACCCAGCGACCTATCTTAGGTCGTAACTCGTTTGCGCGACATAGTATAGGTAGTAACATATCTCTACGACCTAAAGTAGGTCGTAACCCTTTAACTCGTCTGCCTTCCATCAGCCTGAACCCAGTAACTCGCGTGCCGCTTTTGTTAGGTCGTGAGCGACTCAATAATAGGTTAGGTCGTCTACGACTCATCATATCCACACGACTTAAGATTCCGTTAGGTCGTGGACGACTTATCACTTCTTCCTTAGGTCGCAAACTCGAGCTAACTTCTTCCCCTGGTTTCCAGTTAAGTCGCAGCTCCCCCTCTCGTGACTCCTTAGGTCGTGGACGACCTATAACTAAATCCTTAAGTCGTATGCGACTTAAATCCTTAAGTCATGTGCGACTTAGACCTTCACTTCTGTCCTGAGCTGCATCATCCTCCCCAGGTTGAGAAAAATTCGACCTCGAATTTGTAAATTCTTCCACATCAGCTCGTTCATCCCCATGATATGGTACGAGATGTTTAACATTGAACACATCAGAAGTGTGCACATCCTCCGGCAGCTTCAACTTATAAGCATTTTCATTAATTCGTTTCACGACTTCTACATGACCAATTTTTCTGGCTTTCAATTTGTTATAAGCGCCCACTAGAAAATGATCCTTTGTTAACACTGCATAAAACCAATCACCTTCATTAAATTCAACATTTCTTCGCTTCAAGTCTGCAGATCGTTTGTATTTCTCATTTGCCTTTTCCAATCGTTCTTGAACGATCCTATGACACTCTGTCAATCCTTCAACAAAATCAGCAGCTCGCTTGATTGTCTTCTTTGGTTGTGGTATGACCGTTAAATCCAACGGTCCCTTTGGTAAGCTTGAATAAACAATCTGGAATGGACTGAACTCAGTACTTCGATTTACTGCATGATTATGTGCAAACTCTGCTTGACATAACTTCATATCCCAGCTTTTCAAATTGTCTTGTACCAGACACCTCAACAATTTTCCCAACGATCTGTTCACGACCTCGGTCTGTCCATCCGTTTGCGGATGATAAGCGCTGCTAAAGTTCAACTTCGTTCCCACCATCTTCCACAAACTTAGCCAAAAATGACTTAGAAAACGAGTATCTCTATCCGACACAATAGATTCTGGCAATCCATGGAGTCGATATATCTCTTTGAAAAACAACTGAGCAACATGAACAGCATCCGCCGTCTTCTTACAAGCAATAAAATGTACCATTTTTGAAAATCGGTCAACCACCACATAAATGGAATCGTTTCCACACTGTGTTCTTGGCAACCCCAACACAAAGTCCATAATCACATCAACCCAAGGCTTAGTTGGTACAGGTAACGGCATATATAAACCAGCATTAGTCGCAGTTCCTTTTGAAACCTGACAGATATGACATCGCTCCACAAACCTCTCCACCTCTTTCCTCATCGATGGCCAAAAGTAAGACTGTAAAATTAATTGTAATGTACGGTCTCTCCCAACATGTCCTTCTCCGTGTAGCTCTTTTACAATCTTCATTCTCAAACTGCAATCAGGTATGCACAATCGATTTCCTTTGAACAGAAAGCCATCTACCATCAAAAACTCACTCGTCTCCCCATTCTTGACTTTATCAACAAACTTTGCAAAGTAAGGATCTTTGTCAAATAATTCTGGTAACACATTGAATCCCGTTACTTCAATCATCATTGTTGTTAACAAATGATTCCTTCTACTTAAAGCATCAGCCACACGATTCGTCACTCCTGATTTGTGTTTAACAACAAACGTAAACTGTTGCAGATATGCAATCCATGATGCATGTCTCGCTGAAATCTTGTCTTGCCCTTGTAAATGTTTCAACACCTCATGATCAATGTAAAGAACAAACTCCTTCTGAAACAGTTAATGTCTCCAATGTTTAATAGCTTGCACAATAGCATAAAATTCCACATCATAAGTACTATATCTCATCTTCGCTCCTGATAACTTCTCACTGAAATATGCAATCGGACGTCCCCTCTGACTCAACACTCCTCCAATCCCAACCTTGGATGCATCAGTATGTAGTTCAAATACTAATTGAAAATCTGGTAATACTAGAATTGGTGCAGACGTCAAGAGTCCTTTGATTCGTTCAAAAGCAACCCCGGCTTCCTTCGTCCATGCAAACTGTTTACCCTTTATACAATCAGTCACAGGCGCCATCACACTACTAAAGTGTGGAATAAACCTTCGATAAAATGAAGCCAACCCGTGAAAACTACGAACTTCCGTTATCGTCTTGGGTTGCGGCCAATCTCTGATAGCTTCAACTTTACATTGGTCAACCTGTATTCCTTCTTCCGATACAACATACCCCAGAAATAAAACACTTCTCGCCATAAAAACACACTTCTTTGTAGCAGCATAGAATTGTTCTTCACGAAGAATAATTAACACTTTCTTCAAATGTTGAACATGCTCTTCTATACTTGCACTGTAGATCAGAATATCATCAAAGTAAACCACCACAAATTTCCCAATGTATGGCCTGAAAATTTGGTTCATCACCCTCATGAATGTACTTGGTGCATTCGATAGACCAAACGACATTACGAGCCATTCATACAATCCTTCCCTCGTCTTGAACGCTGTCTTCCATTCGTCCCCTGGTCTAATGCGAATCTGATGATAACCGCTCTTCAAGTCAATCTTAGAAAAGATTACGGACACACTGATTTTATCCAATAAATCATCAAGCCTTGGCATCAGAAATCTGTATCTGACTGTGATCTTATTCAATGCTCTACTATCTGTGCACATCCTCCACGTTCCATCCTTTTTGGGTACCAATAAGGCTGGTACAGCACAAGGACTTAAACTCTCCTGCACACGCCCCTGTTCAAGCAATTCTTCCACTTGCCTTCGCAACTCCTCATGCTCTTTTGGACTCATTCTGTAGTGTGGTCTGTGAGGTAACACAGCTCCTGGAACAAGATCAATTTGATGTTGAATGTCCCTCAACGGTGGTAACTCCGTTGGCAACTCCTCTGGAAATACATCGTCAAACTCTTCCAGTACTGGTTTTACTTCTTCTGGTATTTCCACCACCTCCTGACTTTCTCGTCCAATCAACAAAAACACCTCAGGTTCCTCTTCAACTTCTTTAACAAACTCCTTTAAGGATAATAAAGTTTTCAGATCTTCAATCTCCTCCAGTTTGTTTTCTTCATGTTGTCTCTTCTTTGGAACTAGAGTAATTTTTGTGCCTTCAAATATAAAACTGTAACTGTTGGTACGCCCATCATGTTGCACCACCCTATCATACTGCCACGGTCTCCCCAACAACAAATGACAGACATCCATATCTACCACATCGCACCAGATTTCATCTTTATATTTCTTCCCAATTGAAAATTTTACACAAGCCCTTCGTCCAACCTTCACCTCCCCGCCTTTCCTCAACCAAGCTAGCTTGTACGGTTTCGGATGTTTCTCAGTCTTCAATGCCAACTTCCTCACAACTTCTGAAGAAATTATATTATCACAGCTTCTAGCATCAATAACAAATTTGCAAACCTTCCCCAGAATGGTACATGTTGACTGAAAAATATTGCTCCTCAACCAACTACAATCCTTCTCTTGCTTTGGTGTTAAACAGGACCTCTTCATCATTAGATTATAACCTTCGTCTCCCGACACTTCTTCTTCCTCCTCATCAGGTGGTGAATTGGAACATTCAGCTCCTTCATCCTCATCCTCGACCTCCGCTATCATAGCTCTCTTCTTCGGCTTTGGACATTCGCTACTTTTGTGGCCCATTTCTTGGCAATTATAACACTTGAAACCATTACTGACTTTCATCTTCCCAACCTCATTCACAAATGGTTTTGCAATAGCTTTTGAAACATTAGAACTTCCACTAACACCCTTCACTGGATTGTTGGAATTTGTAAACATACCACCTCCTTGTCTTCCCTGTTTCTCCCAAGCCAACGCTTTCTGATATGCTTCCGCTACAGATCTAGGATCAAACATGTTAACCATATCCTGAATCTGCATTCGCAACCCCCCAACAAATCTAGCTGTCAATTGTTCTTCTGTCTCCATAATATCATTCCTTGCAATCAGTTGATAAAATTCGTCAGCATAGTCATTCACAAATTTCGTCCTTGTCTCAAGTTTTGCAACCTCTGAAACATAAGCGACTGATAGTTATAACGTAAGAATGTGGCTTTCATTATTTTCCTCATCTTTTCCCATGATTCAACCTTTGACTTTCCCATCCGTTCACGTGTAAGTTTGGTTTGCTACCACCACGCCAAAGCTCTACCCCTCAACCTTGTAGCAACCAACTTCACCCTACGATGTTCTAGAACTTCCTTGAAGTCAAAAATCTCCTCAACATTAGCCACCCAATCTAGAAACTCCTCCGCTTGCATACCACCTTTGAATTCAGGTATTTCAGTCTTCATCCTTGACTCCCACTTGTGATCATACTCAGAGTAATTTCTTCCTTGTCCTCGTCCTCGTCCATGAACACTACCACCATCATACTCTTCTTCACCATCCGATGTATATCGATGTCGATCCTGACCACCAGCATCTCTACTACCCTCACTTCTTCCACCAACATTTCTTCTACTTTCTCGGCTCACACTTCTATGGTCATTATCATTACTTCTCTCTCGATTGGAATGTGGCGAAACTCTACTTCTTCCATGATTAGAATAAGGTGAAACCCTTCTCTGCTTTTGATTAATTTCCAACATCATCTTCTCTAATCGACCAATTCCTTCATTAAGCTTCTCACTAAAATTTTCATTAATTCTTTGCTCCATCTCATCAGCCTCTTCTCTTCTATACAAAGCTTCAACGTTTTGATGTCGATTTGCTCTCCTTGGTGGCATTGTCAAAACTTCACAAATGCTTCAACTCTAGCTCGGAAATGGTGGTTCACGACTTAACTCCTCTCGGCCAAAACTCAACACCTTTCGAATTTTGATCCAAAATGAAATGGATCGAAATCTTCACACTTGTTGTAAATTGTGACGAACACGATGAACAACAAGCTCTCGGCCGTGAATGATATAGCTCGGCTCGACTTGAACTCTTCAAACTTCTTCAAAATAATTGGCTCCAAGGACTCGATTTAGCTATGATTGGCTAAAACAGGCTTTGATACCAAACTGAAGTAGCGGATTAATCAAAACAATGTAGATCGATGAAAGTAGCAATCGATGGATTGATGAATACTGAAATGCCCGAATTCGTTGTTCCGAAGATACTGAATTCTAGCTATCCCGAACTCGTTGATCGTGCACGATACCGGGTTCAAAGATCTGCGATTCTTCGCACGTTGATCTAGCGCACTAGATTCCGTGAATCGGCTTCTGAAGTCGTTGAATCGAGCGCACTCGAACCGAAAGAGGAGATAGGAGATTACACTCGACTACCAATTTGGCGAAAGCACAAAGCTATCAAAACAAGAGTTTTATTTCCAATCAACTAAACTTTTACAAATGACCAAACATGCCTATTTAAAGGCTACAACTCAACACGCCAAAAAAAGAACAAAATTTCAACAACACTTAGGTCCTGAACGACCTACGACCTAAAAATGGTGCGACCTAAAAACAGACGCGACCTAAAATGGACGACCTAAAAACAACGACTTAAAACCAATGCGACCTACGACTTAACAAACAGAAAATACAAACAGAAAATACATCACTTAGGTCGTTGCCGACCTATCAACTTCTCACGACTCAACTTAGGTCGTACGCGACCTAAAACAAACGACTTATACTCCAGTAGCGATCTATCTCAAGCGGCTTGCAGAATCAATGGTCTGGATTAAAGCGGCACAAGAACCAACGTCATCAAGCTTCAGCGACTTACAAGAGCGGCTTCATAAAACTGCGCGACCTAAGTCTTGCGACCTAAGTCCTCGCGACTTAAGACCTCGCGATTTATCTCTCCAGATCACCCAGCGACCTATCTTAGGTCGTAACTCGTTTGCACGACATAGTATAGGTCGTAACATATCTCTACGACCTAAAGTAGGTCGTAACCCTTTAACTCGTCTGCCTTCCATCACCCTTAACCCAGTAACTCACGTGTCGCTTTTGTTAGGTCGTGAGCGACTCAATAATAGGTTAGGTCGTCTACGACTCATCATATCCACATGACTTAAGATTTCGTTAGGTCGTGGACGACTTATCACTTCTTCCTTAGGTCGCAAACTCGAGCTAACTTCTTCCCCTGGTTTCCAGTTAAGTCGCAGCTCCCCCTCTCGTGACTCCTTAGGTCGTGGACGACCTATAACTAAATCCTTAAGTCGTATGCGACTTAAATCCTTAAGTCGTGTGCGACTTAGACCTTCACTTCTGTCCTGAGCTGCATCAATCGTTTAAATTGGTATTAAAAAATAGTCTTCCGAGGCACAGTCTCGGAATTCAACGAAATCAGTTTCATTGGATCCGTAATATTGTATTATTATCGGATTTCAAGTTTTGTAGCTTTGGAGTTATCATTTAGCCGTACGAGATATAAACACGTTGAAATTTATATCGAAAATTCAATACAATAACTGGGTCCAAAAAGCTATCTTCTCCATACGATCGAACTAGAACTCGAAACCTTTTCCAATGCGTTCGAAATAGGGGTATAACATTATAAACGCCAAGCGGCACGTCTCGATAGGAGGTCGATATTTTGAGTTGCAAATTCGAGGTGATTTAAATAAATATATATATATATATATATATATATATATATATATATATCAACATTCAAATCTGTATTCCCATCAGCTGTTATTCTGTCTCCCTTCAAATAACTGTAGCAAGTATATTCAAACACGTAAAAACATTTCCACAAGCCAACATCAATTCTTATTCCCCTCCATTCTACTTTAAAATCTTAACCTTTTCCTCACTGCTCAGAAAATCAACTGAAAGAAAAGGAAAAGGAAGAATAGAAAGGCAAAGTAGTTTGTATTATAACCTTCGTTCAAATTCAAGCCCTTTTCTCCTTTCCATTCGAACAAAATTCAAATCCATCCCATATAAAAAAACTCGAATCAATCTCGTCTTCCTCCTCAAAATGTTTTCACTGATTAGCCGCCTTTTCAAGTTGACTCAATCATCATCCAGAGAGCGAGGGGAGGTTTGACTCGACAGCAGAGGGAGGCGCGATCAATCGATCTCGTATGCGCGTGGGAAGGAGCTTCGAATGGCGGAGCTTCGGTGGGTCGAAATGTGCGAGGCTGGGGGAAAGGAGTGGTCGCATTCGATTCGAGGGGGTTGAGCTGCAGGGGTCACATGGACGAGGAGGGATATGGCGAGGTGTAGGCTGCTCGTCGTGATGGTCGCGCAATGGGTGGTGGTGTGCGAGCTAGTGGCGGTGAGGTGCTCCGGGGGAGTTCGATTGTACGGTGATGGGTTTGGGTGGGTAGCTGGGAACGATAGTGAGGTATATACATATGCAGTTTTTCAATTATATATATATATACATACAGAAAAAAAGATAATATAAATATATATAGACACATACCTATTTTTAATTTAAATATATATAGATAAACATAAATATATATATACAAGGTTTGGAAAAATAAATAGGAATTTTAAAATGTTGAAAGTTCATATAAAATTAGATTTTTGAAATCAATAATTTATTTTTATAAGTATATATGTAGTTTCAATAAAATCAAATAAAATATACATATTCACATTTTAAACTTACTAGTTGTTTTTAAAATAATGTATTAAGGTGATTAATTTATTTAATTAACTTATCTAATTATTTTAGTTACTAGAAATTATTTATTAAAGGAAAATTAGTTTAAATTAAATTATTATTTAATTAAGTTTATTAAATGGTAATTAATTGTCCGATTGTTTCAAATATTAATAAACCATATAATGTTTATACAAGGTCAAAAATCATGAAACAAGCCGAGATGGAAGTGGGTTGCAAACAAAAATAAAGGTGAGATTTTCTCACTCATTTGGATAACCTTATTTAAAATTTAAATGTTAAATTTAAATTATTGGATGCTTGACTTGATTGATAAATTTATAATTTATCTATTGGATGTTATTTATATAAAGTAGTATATATATATATTGGAGTGATTGATATTCCCGCATTATATAACGGATGAGACCCTATGCGCCACGCATAATAGCGGACGACCCTATATACCGCGATATCCCCCTCGAAGTGGGATTGGTATTTTATTTGTTGACTAACATCTATAGATGCAGGGAAAACAGGTTAGAGGGATCTAACATGATTCCTCAATGATATTTATTGTTCATATATATGTTGATATATGATATGATGGATAAATTGATATGGATTGGGTGTGAATTAAAGTATAAAATGTTAAATAGCATGGGAATTGAATTGGTATTTTCAAATATCATAAATAATTAAATTAAAGGAATTTAAAAGAAAATTTGAAAGAAATTATTTATATTGGAAATTGGATTTATTAAAAAGGAATTAAGTAAAATATATTAACTAACTCGGGTTATACTTAACTATTTTCAAAATTTGTTTAAGTGGAGATTTGAAATTAAATTATATATTAAGGCTTGAAGTGATATTGGAATCGATAAATAAATTTGAAATAAAAATGGAATTTTATTAAGGGAAGGTTATAAATTGGAATTATAAATAGTATTTGTTTTTATAAATAAATGGAAAACTCAAAGGAGTTTATAAATTTATAAACGAGGTTTATAAATAAGATGGAGTGATATCAGTGGATATGTGGAAAATATAAGTTAATGGTGGGGACTTATATCAGGCAATGGGAATTGTTTTGAAAGAAATAGTGGAATATATTTCAAATATGAGAAATGGTGATAAATTTGGAGATAGGCGATGTGAAACGAATTAGGAGAAAATTATGAATTTAATTGGTGAATTATTGGATTTTCTTAAAAATAGATTTCCGTGTGAAACGAGTTGGGAATTTACAAATAAAATTATAAATGGTTTTTGAGAAAGAGATAGAAAATAAATGAATATTTTCCTAGTGTTGAGTAACTAATGAGGTGGGAAAAATATGCTAAGTATTGGGCAAGGGTTGGAATTTGTTCCATGAGAATAAAAAAGGGTTTGAAAAACTATTTTTCAAAAGTGTAGAAATGTTGAAATAATACCTTGAGTAGATATTTTGAGTTAAATAATTTGGAAAATTATTTAAGGCCTGATGGTTGCTTGTGGATGTTATTTCGATAGTTAAATAACCGATTATCAATATTGGCCAATGCGCTGATCGTTTCGAAGAGACCGGGATCGGATTTAATTATCCGAAAACCACTTCGATCCGGTTTTGAACGTAACGAATGAATACCGTGAAGATGATGAAGATGGTGATTCGGTTTGTCCAAACCCAGGACAACTTGTATGGACGAATGCTACCACACCATCGTCATTGGAGGACGAGGAGCATTCTAAGTAAATGTGCACTTTAAAAAGGTAACGCTTAACCTCAAGCCACATCAACCGGGAAGGGCTAAAACAAGGGAGGTAAAGCAAGGCTAAGTGGGTAGCACCAATTAGGGTAAGGTCATCCCTGTCTAGAGTCCCTTTTATTTCGGCTGTGTGGCGGTTGCTGATCCCAACCACGGGGTGATCTTATTCGGACTATCCAGTAAGGGGTAGTCCAGTTTTGTGTTGCAGGGGATCGGGAGTGGTCCTCAGTATGCTGATCTAGGCCAGGTACTGGGACGGACGATACCCCAGTAGCCCTGCCATTGTATGGAATCCATTCTCCAATAAGAGCCCATACGGTTTTGATTGTGCCCACCTATGCTGGAACGTGAGATGTAAGCATTTCAGCTAGATTCTATTTACTTTCTATAGACACTATTATAATATCAAATGGATTTGATAAAAATGTTTTTGGTTATCGTAAGGTAAAAACCCGACATGTTTATTTGTGGCGTGGTCTTACGAGATACCTTTGTTTTAAAGGATTTTCGAAAATATAATAATCCAATTGAGTGTGGTTTTCTCATGCTGGTTTTCCAGACTGACTCGGGCGTTGTTTTATTATGATGCTCAGGTCAGACTGAGTTGAACAGATTTGGGATAGGATGGTTTGGAGCTCAGGAGACGAACTAGATGACATAGACGTACTTCCATACCTGATTATTATTCCGCTGTGTAAGGACAAGTATTAAACTGTCCAGATTTGATGTATTGGATTGTTGTACTCTGATAAATGGTATGTATATCAACAGTACATATCTTGCATTTAAAATTTGTTATTATATATTATATTTTGTTCCGCTGCGATTGTGAGATTCTAATGTTGTTTTATTTTCTTCTTCTACCTCCTTCTTTTCTTTTACCCTGGTTATTTTCTCTTTCGTACACTTTGGGTTGAACGGGGAAGAGTTATTATCAACTCAAGGGGTACAGAACTGCGGGTCGCTACATTTGGTATCAGAGCTGAAGGTTAAGCGAGAACGTTGCCTCTGGCAGGGGATTACTCATTAGAGATAGAGTCAGTAGTACTCTAGAATGAGTTTGAGTGTATAAATAGATATGAGCGCGTATTTGTTAGTGAATATAAATGGTTTTAATATTGTGTTGACTTATTGGTTGAGTGGAATATGAATTCTGATCGAGTAGCGGCGCAGCTAATTCGATAAGAATTTATAAATAGTTGAACACGATAAACTGACACGGTATTGTTTTAAAAGCGGGTAAGTGAGATAATTTTACCCAAAATTATATTTTGATATAAAAGGAATAATTTCTGAAATTATTATATATATAGGAGTGTTTGGTTGACGATATTATAATCAAACAAGATTATAAAATTTAAGATAGTTTACATAACTAATATAAGAATTTGTATAAGTACAAATTATAAAAATGGATTATAATTAAAATTGGATTCGAATCAAATCTGGAAATTTAAATCCCTTTGGAAACGTTTTCCAAAGTATTTTAAAAAGGAAAAATAATAGTAATATTATTTTGGAGATATTTTTGAAAGAAAATGGTTATAAAGGAATTGTTAGAAGTGATATAGCACTGAACTCACTTCGGTCGTTGGAAAATAATTCTGATGATGACGGCCGCATCATCAGTATTCATTTTCGAGTTTCTAAAGTGACGGGTTGCTACCAAAGAAATTGATTTGGAGATTTTGTTGGAATAACAAATGTTGTTTAGAAATTCCAAGGGAATTTGTTTTGGAATAAAAACTAGGGCGGGTTTAAATTTAAAAAGTGTGATTGGGAATGTTTGTGATTTCAAAATGGTTTGAAATAAATACCAGATGTTGAATTCTGGAATCCTTATTTAAATAATTTAGAGATCATCAGGAGATATGTTATAAACTTATAAATGGTGAATGAATTTGAAGAAAAATATGGGGATTGTATTTTGGAATTAAAAATTTAAAAGTGAAAAGGTTAAAATGGAGAATTAACTTAGATTAAGTGAAGAAATTAAATTTTAAAATTTAAATTGATGGTGATTTGTATGAAATAAATTAGTGAAGTAGACTAGCTAAATGAATTAAATTGGATTGAGAAATAAAATTGAATCAAATTGAATTTAACTTAAAACTAAATGAAGTTGGGTTGAAAATAGAATTGGATTGAAAGGAAGTTGAATTGAGCTTATAGATGGTATTGAATGAATTAAATTCTTACCTAAATAAATTCAAGGAATGGTATGAAGTTGAATTTAGTGTAAAAAAATTGAATTGGAACAAATAAATTTCGATAGCTTATAAAAGAATTGAAAATTCATGAATTAAAAATATGCTAGGGCTATAAATAAGTGTAAATCTCGAGTTAAAATTAAATGTGATGTGTGATCGATTATAAATAGATGGGAAAATGGAAAATATAAGTGTGTGACTTATAAAAATTGGAAGAGTAAGATAAGAAGTCCAAAATAAAATAGTTTAATATTTTGGAAAATGAAAGAAAATCCAAACTTGAATTTTAAAATAAATTTGAACTTAAGAAAATTAAATGAAGTGATTTTTGAAATAAAAATAAAATATTAAATTGCAAATTTAAAGTGAACTATTTGGATAATTAAATAGTAGGTTGAATAGGTTACTGAAGTTTATTCGGTTAAATAAAATTGGATTGATAATTAAAAATGGGTTTTAGAAGTAAAGCTTGAGTTATAAATATAATTCAACATATATTGTAAATGAATTGAATATGATGGAAATATTGTCGAATGAAATGAAATTGGAGTAAAATAGAAATGGTTTGAGTTGGAAACAAATGCAATTCAAGTATAAATAAATTAAATACAACCTTGTTATCATTTAAATGAATCCGGAAATGAATTAAGAATGTGAATTAAAATTTAAAATGGGTTGAATAAATGGATTAATTGAATTAATTAATAAATGGATGAAATTTGATTGAATAGAAATCAAATCAGAGTTTAAATTGGAAATTAGTTATCAGAAAAATAAACTTAAGTTGTTAACTTAAGTAAATTTTTGAATGAAGCATAACTCAAATAGAAGTGTGGCTTAAATAAATTAAGCAATGGTTATGGAATGATTCCGGGACTAAAATAAAATGGTTTTTGATAAAATGAATACGGATATAAAATGAAGTGCAAATGGATTGGGAATAAAGTTAAATTGGAATAGAATTAAATATAAATTGAGTTGGAATCAATTTAAAAGAGCTATGTAATGACCCAAGATTTTAGGAATTTATTTTGAAAAATATAAATAAGATTAACATAATTTTTAAAATCAATTTTAAATGGGAATTGATATAGCTTGATATGGTGTATCTGTATGTGTCTACATGTGTGCACAGGAAATGCACATGAACTAAAGCTTAATTCCTGAATGCTAAGAATGAACACATGATTGATGTGTATGGAAATATTATATATATATATATATAGATTAAATCCTTAAAAGCTATATTCATAAATAAATATATATATATATAAATATATGGATGCTACTGAGTATTGTTGAGTGTACATGTGCATGTGTGTCAGTACAAAATAATGTATAAATATATATATGAGTGTACTAATTAATTTAGTAAGACTTATATACATATATATATAGATATGTTAATAAGATACTAGAGTTCAAATCAGCAAAAATAAAATATACAAACATATTTTAAATGATAGGCAGAAAGAAGAAGAATGAAGATATAAAAAGGAGAAATCCTCTTATAAATAAATAAAGGAAGTAAATACTATTTAAATGAAAGCTAAAAATAGAAAAACAGAGAAATGTTTTGTATAGGCAGAATTAGGAATAATATTTTACAAATGATAAAATCAAGTCACACTTTTAGCATGATAGTAGACAAAAGGAAAAGTATTTTCTGGAAAAGAAAATCTCTGAAAATAACCAAAAGAATATAACCACTTTTCTTTCCACAAACTCAAGCCGGGGAGGGTGAGATTTTGGGTTTAAAAACTAAATGCAAATGGCATGATTTTCGATGGGAAAAAATGACTTTAGCCAACATCTTAAACCCTAAGAAAAACCCTGCATAAATAGACAATGAGATGAAAAACCTTCTTCTTCCCGGATAGCTCTTGAGAAAAATATATAGATATTATATAAATATAATACAAGTAAAGAAAAAGGGTTGAAGGCAAAAGCTTACCAATCAACTAGGAAGTGAAAGAGAGCTAGGTGAGAAAACTCACTCAAAATCTAAGGCAATAAGTCCTAATGTAGGCAGCCAGTTATAAGTTAATTTTCATGAAAATGTATTTTCATATGTGATTGCCTATCTGTGATTTTAGAGCTGAAAATGTTTTGATTCTTTTTGGTTGTTCTGTTTGTTTTATTATATGAAAGTCTTAAGTATTATTAGTATATATATATATATGTGTTCTATAAACTCAGATCTCTCTGATATGTTAATGTTTAGAAACATAAGTAAATACCCAGAAAATAAAATGTTGAATATAGGCAAGTAGAATTGGTTTTGGCTCAACCCAGAAAAATGAAAACGTATTGAGCTGCAATATACTCATGTATAAGTGCTGAGGCTTGAGACAAAAAGGAATTAGGGGTGCAATAAGGTTGCCTATGTGCTGATGCTCCTGATTCAATGGAAATATATAAATATTCATATACACAGCAAACAAATTTTGTGATTCGGTGAAACTTGGTCATTCTGAGTTTAACTCAAGCACAGATGGTTGCAAAAGGAAAAACTCCCTCAAAAGCCATAAGCCAATGTTAGTTGCCTATACCCCTTTTTAAAATACCAGAATATAAATATATATATGCAGAATCTTATTTAATTAGACACCAATGGTTGCTTGCCTGTTTTTCTCTGTTTTGTTATGAACAATATGAGATGCCATGACATGGATGTTTATGATAGTGAAATGAATCACAGAATGGTTTAGTCATGAAAAATTAAAAGAGTTATTATTAACTTAAAACTGATTAGGAATGGGGGTCAAGAGCACTGCAGGAATGACTTGTTTTCTTGAGTAATACAAGTTGACACATGAATTGTTTAAGTCCTGAGATCTTTGTGTAATGGAGTGAATTAGTCCATTACAGTGTGTCCATTGATTCAATTAATTGCAGATGAGACCAAGGTAGATAAATATATCAATGTAAAAGAATTTGATATAAAGAGGAACTAGAGTTTTCCTGGAATGAAATCTGGATAGTGAATAAATGATTTAATTCATTTTGGGTGATTTCCTTGTTTGTACGGATGTTTATTTGATTCATGATTGAATTATATGAATGTATGAATGTACCATGTCTTCTTGAGGTTTCCGGAAAGGCAGACTTAAGTGTGCACCTGCACACTGACACAGAACATGCACACATGAATTACTTGTTTTCTAAAGGCAGAGTTATATACATATATCCATGTTTTAACTTTAACTTGATTTTGCAAACTGTTTTAGTGGATTTTCTCATACCAGACATGTGTCTGACCCTAGTGTGCTAATGGCATATGGGGTGTGTAACGACCCGATATTTTCAACCATTCGCATCCATTATAAGTGTATAGGTAGACACTCATGCCGGAGTTGAATTGCTCAAAATACCGCGTTGTAAATAAAATTTGGCAAATCTCAGAATATACAGTAAATAAATATAATCACAGATCACAGACACAGAGTAAAATAATGCAGCGGAAGTAAAAGAAATAGTAGTTCATGAAGCTACTATATAAATATATCAGAGTTACATAAGATACAACAGAAGAAATAGAGTACAACAAAAGTCTCAATAAAATAACCAAGTACAAGCTGAGTAGAACAACGGAACTGGAATAGATAGGACATGACAAGCAGATAATCTCCAGCGATTCAAATCTCCAAGAGAGTGGAAATCCAAATCTGTGAATAACTCAGGCTGACCCGAGCGTAAAGCAAAACACAAAACACTCGAGTCAGGACAATATATACTTATATAATGTAAACCAACTCAAGCGAACTATAATAAGGGTACAAGTAACTTAGAAGATGCTTGGGACCGCCCATCCTCTAAGGATCCGTTAAACTATCTACTATGTAGTAATATACGCTATATATAGTAGTGTCTAATCAGTAAAGTATAATCATATAGAAAATAGCGTTAAGGGGATGGAGAACCTTAACGCGGTCGGATCTTAAAATCATAATCGTAGTAAAGCTCGATATGGTAGGTGACACGGCACAACTAGGCAATGCCAGGGTAGATATACCAATTACGCATCCGGACTGGTGGTGACGCATAGCAGCCACTACCGCCCACCTCGAACAACACTCCCAAATCAAGGGTGCGCACCAAATCAATCACAAGTAATAGAATGGTATCGAAGAAGTGTGTCCGATCAGAGGTGCTACCTCATTGGTCCGTCAATCGCTCCTGTTTTAGCCACCTTATGCCAACTCACGGGAGTTGGGTCCACGTATATACCTTAGGATCGTCGCCACCATCCTACTTCATTCTGGAATCTCCACCGCGTACACGGTTGCCAAAGTGGTTTTCGGTAAGACAGAGAGTATGTCCATATCCGATCCCGGTCTCTTTAACAACCCAACGTTATTATAACCCATGGTTATAACTTTTAAAAACAATACTTTACTTCAAAATAAAATATCATTTCAAACCATATCTTTATCAAAATAAAGATTAAATCAATTCCAAACCATTTCCATATATTTAAATTTTCATATAATTTCAAAACTTCATTTCAAATCATTTTAATATAATAAAATATCATATCCTTACAAAACTTCATTTCAAATCATTTTAATAAAATAAAATATCCTATCAGTTCAAATCCAATATTCAACTTTAAATACCTTTTAAATTCAAAGATATCATTCATTTACTATCATTTCAAATCACCTTTAAATAGTTTATATTCCAATCAAAATAATTCATTTAAACCTTTTAAAAGTGTAATTATTATATTTTCAAATCAAGTATTCAATTTCCAAAGTTTCAAACCATTCTGAGTTCGTTTACTAAGTCAAAAACCCTAATTATTAAAATTTCAGCATTTCACAGCATTTAAAAACAACTGCTATAAGTTATATTTGAAAAACATTTTTAATTCAGCAAAGACAGCACTTAAAACTGCTGTTAAAACTCAGTTTTAGTGGAATTATAGTTCAAAACAGAAAAGACAGCAATTCAGAAGTGCTGCGGTAGTTCAGATTTCAAAACAAGGGTTAAATTTGGTTTCAGCAAAGACTACAGACCATTATAGCATTTCCAGAGAATGCTATAATAGACCTGGGTTCAATATTAGCCTATAAGTTCAACTGCAGCAACTGCAGCATTTCAGAAATGCTGTAGTAGCCCTTTTATTCAAATTTTTAGTGTAATTCAGAACCATAGCATTTCTGAATGCTATTAAAAGTGATTTCCAGCTTTTTAGTGTATTTCCAGCAATTAAATAACTTCATTTTAAACTCTTTAAACATTTTAAAAATCATAATTTAACATTTAAAATGTTCATTTACATATCATTTAACATGTATCTTTTTCACAATAAATTTCTTATAATTAAATCCAATTTTCAACAATTTACTTAATAAATTTAAGTGTAAAAGTTTCCAATTCTTCACATTTCAACAAATAACTTAACACTTCAAATTTAAATTACCATTTCACAAATTTAACTAAATTTCCAATTTTATTTAATTAACTAAAACCTTTAATTAAAACCAAATTTCACATTTCCAAGTCAAGTTATATTTTAAAAGATCACTTTTAAACATTCATTTATTTAACCACTTAAATTCATAGAAAAAATCAATAATACTTTAATAAATCACTTAAATTCACATTTAATCAAATTATCATATTTACCATTTCCAAATAAAATTTAATATCCATTTTATTTATATAACTTAAATATCATTTTTAACCAAATTCCAAATTTCCAACTTAAGTTATATTTCAAAAATCCAGTTAAACCATTCATTAATTACATTTTTAACACATAGAAAAATCATAATTTCTTTATTTTAAACATTTCAAAATCTATTTAAATCAAATTTCATAAATTTATATTTTTTTAAAATACTTAAAAATATTCAAAACACTTTATAAAATAACCACGGGCCTGTATATAATTTTCTAACCTAGGTCAAGTGATACGGATATGTATCATTTCAATCCGCAGTTAAAAAAGAAAAATCCGGGTTCTATCATTTCAAACCCGCAATCCCAAGTTAAAATAAATTAAATAAAAACCATTCAGGCCTATCATTTCAGCCCATAACGATTTTTCCCTATTCTAAAGTCCGTTCGGGTATGTATCATTTCAACCCATAGTGATTCTAATCTACAGGGAACTTGCAATGGTGATAACAGATATAAATAACAGAATAACATTAAATAATAGTAACATATGATATAATAAGTGTAATAACAGGTGTGAACATCATATGATGATAATATAAACATATATAACATGATGATATACATTACAGATTCAAATGGTGTCGGTTTATCAGTTATATAGGTACATATTGTCTGGTGAGAATAACTCACCTTTTACGCTGGAGTTAGCGATCAAAACACACAGAATAGATTCCAGAAAGCACGACAAGCACGATACATCACGACTTTTGATTTGAATGAATAGTGAGCCTTGATATTTTTCTTGTAACAACAAATAACAAGACAATATAAACATAACATTCAACCCAAACTAACATTGAAACAAATTGAAAAATAAAAGCAACAAAGAGAAGATATGATTGGACCTTGCCTTAGCCACTCAAATGCTTGGTCTAGGGACTCTTTAGCTCGGCCATGATGTGATATAGCTCAGGTTTGGGTCAGGTATGGCATCAAAACTCACGGCTACATAAGTGTGAAGAGGTAGGTGAGTTGCAAGTGAAGTATACAAAAGATCAAGGCAAATAGGTGAGGTTTGGTTCAACTTTTGGCTCGGCTTGGTCATCCTATGGGCTCGGTCATGCATGGTTCAGGTCAGGTCAGAGGAGAGGCTGATGGTTTGGGGTCAGGTCATGATGGTGGTAGAGGCTAAGGAGGTGGCCAAGGCAAAATATGGAAGTGGTGTTGAAGTATTGGTCGGCTAGCATGGTTTTCATGGAAATTTTGCAACTTTTTATGGTGTTGTGTTCATGAGGAGGTCATGGCCACTTCAGGTCAGAGGAGGGGGATGATTTGGCTGTGGATGAAGTGGGAAAGAAGGGATGGTGGTGGTCGGAGAAGATGGTGGTGGTTGAGGCCGAGCTAGACAAGAGCAAGTCAAGGCAAAATCAAGTGGAAAAAGAGGAAGAAAAGTGAAAAAAAAGGGAGCCATTGTTTGAATTTTTTTCTCAAGATGAAATGTCGTGCAAAATGAAAGAGATGAGGAAGTTTTCACGTGAAAACCAATGAAAATTGTACGGACAAAGCAAAAAAAATGAACGGCCAAAGCAAGAAATGAAAAGGCAAAAGCAATTTGAAAAGACAAGGAGATGAAAAGACTAGAAAATGAAAAGGTTTTGTCTCTTTGTTTTCTATTTTATTTTATTCAAATAAACTAATAAAAATTTCAGTAAATAAAATAAAAAGCTGAACAAAATAAAAATGAAAAAAATATAAATAATTATTTTAAGGAAAAATAGAAAATAAAATGAGAAAATAGCTAATATATTGAACAAGCATTTAAAAATATATAAACAATGTACAATAAACATTTAAAAATTATAACAATACTTTTAAACAAATAAAAGTCAAGTAAATAAAATAAATGTTGAACAAAATGAAGTGGAAATGAAAATAAAATAAGATTTGAAGAAAATAGAAAAATAAATAAAGAATTTCTTTTATTAAATGAAACTGGAAATTAGAAATTATAACCAGAATACAACTGACATTGGAAAATGTCAATTACACTTTTAAAAATGTTTTAAAACTAAAATATATACGTAACATGTTATTTTACCCATATTATAACATTACATGACCAAATAAAAGATTATTTATATAATTTAAAGTAAACAATTTTGTTAAATACAGCAAATTACACACAATATTCAAATGGGCATAACTTTCACATTATAAATCAGATTTCAACAAAACGAAAAGCAGTATTCTTGAAATTATATTTACTTTCATAATAAAAGATAAATTTTAAGATTTTATATAATTTTTTTTTTTAAATTTAAAAGCCAAAGATTGAACTGTTTGAATAGAAATTCACTTTTCAGTAAACTAACCAATTTATACTAGTTTGAACTATAAACCACTTAATAATCAACATTTATATTTAAAATGAAATGTTTGAAATAGAACAAGTTTAAAATAATTTAAAATAAAAAAATAAAGTCAAAATTAAAGTATATTCAAAGTCTAAGGTTGTTACACTCTCCCCCACTCAAAACTTTTCGTCCCCGAAAAGGAACGAGGTACGGGAAAGCACAGAAAAAGATAGAATGAATAGAATTAAGACAAGATGATAAGAAAATTGAAATTACACCTGATAACTATTGTTATAGGTAAGTTTAACAAGATGGAGGTGATCAAATCAAGAATATAAGCACGAAAAAGATCCTCTAGAGTCTGAATCTCCCTTTTCACTTGACTGACGGTCTATGAATGGAAAAACAGTGTTCAGATCCAGATGAGTAACAAAGGTTATCAAAGATTACAGAAAGATTTCTAAACAGACTAGTATAAGCAATAGCCTTCCCATTCTGTAACAAGATAAGAGAAATAAGGACAACCAAAAGGTAGTTTGAAAAACAAAATAAGATAATAGATTGGTAACCATAATGTTTTGAAATCATAACAATTTAGAGATTTTATCATTTAGAAATCGTACTACTTAAAATCATAACACTTTGGAAATGTTATTCTTAAAAAAAAACATAATACTTTGAAAATCATAACACCCTTTTTAAAAATAATCTTCATTTAAACCATTTAAATCTAATGTCAAATAATATTCATTTCAAAGCTGTAACATTTCTAAGTTCATTCAATTATAAAATTTCCAAAACATTGTATTTTCAAAACAGCAGCACTTATAAAATGCTACAGTAGATATATTAATATTTCAAATCAGTTTAATTTCAGAAATATTCATTTGGATATCATTTAACTTATGACTTATTAAAATAAACCTTTATGAATGAAATATCCAAATAAACTATACTTCATTTATTAAGTCAAAAGCTCACTATTTTAGTTAGCTCTTAATTTAACACATAACCTAACACTTATTTAAAATACCCATTTCATAAATAGATATTCCTTTAATAAGTTACACTTAAAATTCCATTTGAAAACCAAATTTTCAATTATCAAATTTTAGTGATGTTAAAATACATTTTAACTATTTAAATCATAATTATTCAATTTCCAAGACATATCTATTTCATAAATAAACATTTATATAGCAAATATAACAATCAAATTTCTTTACACATTTATTCATTTAGACATCAATTAAACTATGAATTCAAGTTAAATAAGCTTTATTACAAAATGTCTAATTCTAATGTAATTTATTTTATCTATTCAAAGATACATTATTTATTATACAACATATTCATTTCAGGAAATAACCATTATTAAAATTCCTAGGTTACGCTTAAGGTTCCATAGTAAATCAAATTTGATTATTAAGTTATTTAAATAAAATCTCTTTAAATTCCTTTTCACTATTTACCTCTGTTAATCTTTTATAACTAAAATTTAAGTGTATAACATTTATTATAACCACTCAAATTTTATTTATAAAAATCCTTTCTATATTGTATATTATCCAATTTCATATTCAACTTCTGTGTAATTTTGGTAAGTTATATTGGAATGAAATTGTATGTTATACAAATAAAACTTTCCAATTCAATTATCTCAAGTTTGAATCATTTATTCAAAAAATTTAATTTTCTTTTTATAACTGAAATTATTCTTTAATATAAAATGTAAGAATTAAATTTCCGATTCCCTTCAAACCATTAAGAGATAAATAAATATATGTATATAATATGTCAAATCAAATTTAAATCATATATATATATTATAAATTCAGTCATATTTTAGAGATTCAAATCAATTAAATTTCCCAAAACAAAGCTGTAGCAAGACAATAGAACGGTCTCTTCACTTCGAAACTCGAAAATGAACGTCGATGATGCTGCAGTCATCACCGAAATTATTTTCCAGCGATAAAGAGAAGAGCACTTAATTTTTAAACTTTAAAATCCTTTAGAGACAAATTTTTATTCAAAATACTTTAAATAATATCCTTTTAAAACTTGAAAACACAAGGTTTGAAACCATCAGAAACTTGAATTCTCAAATTCTTGATTCAAATTCATTTCAGTTCCCAAATTAATTTATAAACAACTATTTATAAATTCATTTGTAGAACAATAAATGATAGATCAAGTATTATCATTTCAAATTATCAATTTGAATCAATTTATCAAGTTCCATAAAATTATATATCCAAATTTATTTCATAAACCAAATTTTAAAATAATATTGTGTCAGTTTGTTCTGTCAAAGTGTTTTAGAAATCCTATCGATAGCGTTGATCAGACGAATCGATCGGAAACCCAAATCAACATTAACAACTCAAACAACACAATATAAAACAAAACATTAATTTACAAGTACAGTTCAAAATGTTTGGAAGATAGATTGGAACAAAAGACAAGATGATTAAACAGAGTAGAGAGATGGGTAAGCTTAGATAAATCGCGGACAACCTTAATCGGGTCAACCGTGACTTAATGGATAAGATCAAATGTGGATTTTCTGGGGTAAATCTACCTTCGATCTCAAGAGATAGAGTTTGGAATAACAAAAGATATTAGAATCTAAACCAAGGATAAATATAAATCTCTGGTTAATCGATGCTGATTGTAAAGGATTTTCACCCCTTTACCAGAAAATTAGAATATTGGCGAGACCGCCAATTTACTATAAAGATCATTCGAAGTGGGGTTATGTGATACTCCAAAATCAAAAGAAGATGAATAGTGAGGGACAAGAATGAATTTTGGAACCGCAGGGAACGTTCCAAAAATTCAAAGGAATTTTGAATCAAGAGGAAAAGATTCAAACTCGAACGAAAGTGATTCTGTAAATAAATCTACTCCATATGCTGAGTTTTGCCTCAAAGCCAAAGCTCTGATACCAACTGTAACGACCCGATATTTTCAACCATTCGCATCCATTATAAGTGTATAGGTAGACACTCATGCCGGAGTTGAATTGCTCAAAATACCGCGTTGTAAATAAAATTTGGCAAATCTCAGAATATACAGTAAATAAATATAATCACAGATCACAGACACAGAGTAAAATAATGCAGCGGAAGTAAAAGAAATAGTAGTTCATGAAGCTACTATATAAATATATCAGAGTTACATAAGATACAACAGAAGAAATAGAGTACAACAAAAGTCTCAATAAAATAACCAAGTACAAGCTGAGTAGAACAACGGAACTGGAATAGATAGGACATGACAAGCAGATAATCTCCAGCGATTCAAATCTCCAAGAGAGTGGAAATCCAAATCTGTGAATAACTCAGGCTGACCCGAGCGTAAAGCAAAACACAAAACACTCGAGTCAGGACAATATATACTTATATAATGTAAACCAACTCAAGCGAACTATAATAAGGGTACAAGTAACTTAGAAGATGCTTGGGACCGCCCATCCTCTAAGGATCCGTTAAACTATCTACTATGTAGTAATATACGCTATATATAGTAGTGTCTAATCAGTAAAGTATAATCATATAGAAAATAGCGTTAAGGGGATGGAGAACCTTAACGCGGTCGGATCTTAAAATCATAATCGTAGTAAAGCTCGATATGGTAGGTGACACGGCACAACTAGGCAATGCCAGGGTAGATATACCAATTACGCATCCGGACTGGTGGTGACGCATAGCAGCCACTACCGCCCACCTCGAACAACACTCCCAAATCAAGGGTGCGCACCAAATCAATCACAAGTAATAGAATGGTATCGAAGAAGTGTGTCCGATCAGAGGTGCTACCTCATTGGTCCGTCAATCGCTCCTGTTTTAGCCACCTTATGCCAACTCACGGGAGTTGGGTCCACGTATATACCTTAGGATCGTCGCCACCATCCTACTTCATTCTGGAATCTCCACCGCGTACACGGTTGCCAAAGTGGTTTTCGGTAAGACAGAGAGTATGTCCATATCCGATCCCGGTCTCTTTAACAACCCAACGTTATTATAACCCATGGTTATAACTTTTAAAAACAATACTTTACTTCAAAATAAAATATCATTTCAAACCATATCTTTATCAAAATAAAGATTAAATCAATTCCAAACCATTTCCATATATTTAAATTTTCATATAATTTCAAAACTTCATTTCAAATCATTTTAATATAATAAAATATCATATCCTTACAAAACTTCATTTCAAATCATTTTAATAAAATAAAATATCCTATCAGTTCAAATCCAATATTCAACTTTAAATACCTTTTAAATTCAAAGATATCGTTCATTTACTATCATTTCAAATCACCTTTAAATAGTTTATATTCCAATCAAAATAATTCATTTAAACCTTTTAAAAGTGTAATTATTATATTTTCAAATCAAGTATTCAATTTCCAAAGTTTCAAACCATTCTGAGTTCGTTTACTAAGTCAAAAACCCTAATTATTAAAATTTCAGCATTTCACAGCATTTAAAAACAACTGCTATAAGTTATATTTGAAAAACATTTTTAATTCAGCAAAGACAGCACTTAAAACTGCTGTTAAAACTCAGTTTTAGTGGAATTATAGTTCAAAACAGAAAAGACAGCAATTCAGAAGTGCTGCGGTAGTTCAGATTTCAAAACAAGGGTTAAATTTGGTTTCAGCAAAGACTACAGACCATTATAGCATTTCCAGAGAATGCTATAATAGACCTGGGTTCAATATTAGCCTATAAGTTCAACTGCAGCAACTGCAGCATTTCAGAAATGCTGTAGTAGCCCTTTTATTCAAATTTTTAGTGTAATTCAGAACCATAGCATTTCTGAATGCTATTAAAAGTGATTTCCAGCTTTTTAGTGTATTTCCAGCAATTAAATAACTTCATTTTAAACTCTTTAAACATTTTAAAAATCATAATTTAACATTTAAAATGTTCATTTACATATCATTTAACATGTATCTTTTTCACAATAAATTTCTTATAATTAAATCCAATTTTCAACAATTTACTTAATAAATTTAAGTGTAAAAGTTTCCAATTCTTCACATTTCAACAAATAACTTAACACTTCAAATTTAAATTACCATTTCACAAATTTAACTAAATTTCCAATTTTATTTAATTAACTAAAACCTTTAATTAAAACCAAATTTCACATTTCCAAGTCAAGTTATATTTTAAAAGATCACTTTTAAACATTCATTTATTTAACCACTTAAATTCATAGAAAAAATCAATAATACTTTAATAAATCACTTAAATTCACATTTAATCAAATTATCATATTTACCATTTCCAAATAAAATTTAATATCCATTTTATTTATATAACTTAAATATCATTTTTAACCAAATTCCAAATTTCCAACTTAAGTTATATTTCAAAAATCCAGTTAAACCATTCATTAATTACATTTTTAACACATAGAAAAATCATAATTTCTTTATTTTAAACATTTCAAAATCTATTTAAATCAAATTTCATAAATTTATATTTTTTTAAAATACTTAAAAATATTCAAAACACTTTATAAAATAACCACGGGCCTGTATATAATTTTCTAACCTAGGTCAAGTGATACGGATATGTATCATTTCAATCCGCAGTTAAAAAAGAAAAATCCGGGTTCTATCATTTCAAACCCGCAATCCCAAGTTAAAATAAATTAAATAAAAACCATTCAGGCCTATCATTTCAGCCCATAACGATTTTTCCCTATTCTAAAGTCCGTTCGGGTATGTATCATTTCAACCCATAGTGATTCTAATCTACAGGGAACTTGCAATGGTGATAACAGATATAAATAACAGAATAACATTAAATAATAGTAACATATGATATAATAAGTGTAATAACAGGTGTGAACATCATATGATGATAATATAAACATATATAACATGATGATATACATTACAGATTCAAATGGTGTCGGTTTATCAGTTATATAGGTACATATTGTCTGGTGAGAATAACTCACCTTTTACGCTGGAGTTAGCGATCAAAACACACAGAATAGATTCCAGAAAGCACGACAAGCACGATACATCACGACTTTTGATTTGAATGAATAGTGAGCCTTGATATTTTTCTTGTAACAACAAATAACAAGACAATATAAACATAACATTCAACCCAAACTAACATTGAAACAAATTGAAAAATAAAAGCAACAAAGAGAAGATATGATTGGACCTTGCCTTAGCCACTCAAATGCTTGGTCTAGGGACTCTTTAGCTCGGCCATGATGTGATATAGCTCAGGTTTGGGTCAGGTATGGCATCAAAACTCACGGCTACATAAGTGTGAAGAGGTAGGTGAGTTGCAAGTGAAGTATACAAAAGATCAAGGCAAATAGGTGAGGTTTGGTTCAACTTTTGGCTCGGCTTGGTCATCCTATGGGCTCGGTCATGCATGGTTCAGGTCAGGTCAGAGGAGAGGCTGATGGTTTGGGGTCAGGTCATGATGGTGGTAGAGGCTAAGGAGGTGGCCAAGGCAAAATATGGAAGTGGTGTTGAAGTATTGGTCGGCTAGCATGGTTTTCATGGAAATTTTGCAACTTTTTATGGTGTTGTGTTCATGAGGAGGTCATGGCCACTTCAGGTCAGAGGAGGGGGATGATTTGGCTGTGGATGAAGTGGGAAAGAAGGGATGGTGGTGGTCGGAGAAGATGGTGGTGGTTGAGGCCGAGCTAGACAAGAGCAAGTCAAGGCAAAATCAAGTGGAAAAAGAGGAAGAAAAGTGAAAAAAAAGGGAGCCATTGTTTGAATTTTTTTCTCAAGATGAAATGTCGTGCAAAATGAAAGAGATGAGGAAGTTTTCACGTGAAAACCAATGAAAATTGTACGGACAAAGCAAAAAAAATGAACGGCCAAAGCAAGAAATGAAAAGGCAAAAGCAATTTGAAAAGACAAGGAGATGAAAAGACTAGAAAATGAAAAGGTTTTGTCTCTTTGTTTTCTATTTTATTTTATTCAAATAAACTAATAAAAATTTCAGTAAATAAAATAAAAAGCTGAACAAAATAAAAATGAAAAAAATATAAATAATTATTTTAAGGAAAAATAGAAAATAAAATGAGAAAATAGCTAATATATTGAACAAGCATTTAAAAATATATAAACAATGTACAATAAACATTTAAAAATTATAACAATACTTTTAAACAAATAAAAGTCAAGTAAATAAAATAAATGTTGAACAAAATGAAGTGGAAATGAAAATAAAATAAGATTTGAAGAAAATAGAAAAATAAATAAAGAATTTCTTTTATTAAATGAAACTGGAAATTAGAAATTATAACCAGAATACAACTGACATTGGAAAATGTCAATTACACTTTTAAAAATGTTTTAAAACTAAAATATATACGTAACATGTTATTTTACCCATATTATAACATTACATGACCAAATAAAAGATTATTTATATAATTTAAAGTAAACAATTTTGTTAAATACAGCAAATTACACACAATATTCAAATGGGCATAACTTTCACATTATAAATCAGATTTCAACAAAACGAAAAGCAGTATTCTTGAAATTATATTTACTTTCATAATAAAAGATAAATTTTAAGATTTTATATAATTTTTTTTTTTAAATTTAAAAGCCAAAGATTGAACTGTTTGAATAGAAATTCACTTTTCAGTAAACTAACCAATTTATACTAGTTTGAACTATAAACCACTTAATAATCAACATTTATATTTAAAATGAAATGTTTGAAATAGAACAAGTTTAAAATAATTTAAAATAAAAAAATAAAGTCAAAATTAAAGTATATTCAAAGTCTAAGGTTGTTACAGGGTGTATCATTTAATATGGGGCAGCTTCAACTGCATTTTCAGGGACTGCAGCAACTAAGTAGGAGTAGGAGCAAGGCTTTGAGAAAAAGATTATAGCATGCTAAACTTAGTTAGATAAGAGCCTAAATGATGAAATCTGCATGTATTGATAATTTAAATTGCTACTTGTATTGAGTATTAAATATTGGACGGATATTTTGCTAAGTATTGTGCTAAGAAATTGACTTGTATCTGGAATCTATAAATCTAGTTAATATCTGATATGTTAAAGAAGTTAATCAAAATCTTGTAAGTGGATTTAGCAAGAACACTATGATAAATAGGGTGGTTACATTTTATAAATGTATTAGTCAATCTTGAGTCTTTGAAAAGGGTTTAGTTTTGGGAAATCTGGATAGTTGAATCTCAGAAAATTAAATGGTTTTATTTTTCTATCATGACATATGAATACAAGAAATGATAAGCATATGGAGAATGTATTATGTGACTGTAATGTTTCCATAATTCAACTTGTTTTACAAAACGTTTTATACCTTGTTTTTAAATAAAGGAATAATCTATAATATAGGAGTTGAAAGCAAGGTCTTAGTAGTTGCATATATATGCGCATTTAAACATGTTCTGTACAATTATTAACACACCTGTTACCTTTGTATTTTTAACATGAATCAGAATTCCTTTTCACTCAGGCTTTGATCAGAATGCATTTTTAAGACCATATGGGTTACACCAGAACAAAGAGCCTGGTTGAACCATGCTATGGATACCCATGGTTACAGGAAACCCATTTAAGTTTGCATTTCATTTAGTTTAGCATACGGGCATCAAAGAATTAAGCCTTTGAAATATGATATCTCACCTAAAAATATCCCAGAAAAGAGTTAGTGCTCTAAACAGATTTTATAAGAAAATCAAACATAGATAATGATAGGAACTTATATCATTTTCCCAGAGCACAAGCACCAAACCATTAATTTATATGCAATCATATTACAATTATTTGGTTTCTAGGATTTATACTCCATAGAGAATTTAGCAAGGAATCAGGAGTTTAAATATATATATATATATATATAGATACATACATGGATGGAAATTTTATTATATATATTTGAACTGAACTATGTGTGGATTGATTAAACTTAATCAATCAAATATCCTCTTGTTTTCCAGAACTCTGATTCAAACAAGAGAGGCATATACATCTTCACATGTATGTGCATGTCTTTGTGAATGTACCGATATATTTATATTGGTAAAGATTATGATCCTGGATAAGTGGTTTAGATAAAAAGAAAAAAAAATGACTCTAGGCTTCAGAAATATATATGAAAATATACATATACATATATATGTCTCTATGTTAAAAAAAATCCTTACAAATTTAGGTATAAAAGAGAGGGTCATTTCATTTGGTATCAGAGCTATGTTACTAAAACATAGTTGAAAAATTAAAATCAAATCCTTCTATATATATAAAAAAAACTTAAGAAACAAATTATAAGTAAAATATTTTGTAGGGATTGATCACTGGATGATCAAGTTTGAGTTAAAAAAAATATAAAACTAACCAGCTATGTAAATTATTATTAGCAAACTATGGTAGGAAGACCACCAAATCAGGGAGCAGGATCCTCCAATGCACCACCAATGGTTAATCTGCAAGATTTGGTGAGAGCATTTAGGGATGGGGCAGGACAAAGGCAAGAAAATCCCTATGAAGAGCTCTCCAAATTACTCAAGACTTATACTCATTTAGGAGGCAAAAGCTTTGAAGGGACAGAAAGTATTATGGAAATTCAAGCATGGTTGAGAACATTAGATAGGATTTTCAATAACATGCAGCTTGATGATCAAAGGAAGAGGCAAGTGGCTTCAAGACAGCTGAAAGGAGCAGCTTTAAGCTGGTGGGAAGTAATCATTACAGGAAGAGATGAGAATGAAATCACTTGGAATCAATTCAAGGAGATATTGGAAGCAAGATTTGTACCTGCATCAGCTAAGACCACCTTACTAGAAGAATTTATTAGACTTAGGCAAGGAACTTTGAGTGTCACTGAATACACTCAAAAGTTTGAGGGGCTTTCCACATATGGAGCAATGCTTGTGGTAGATGAAGCATCCAAGAATGATAGATACATTAAAGGTTTGAACCCAGGACTTAGCAGAGCCATGTTACCTTATGCTTACAGGACATTTGATCAAGTAATAGACTTGGCTTTGAGGTTAGAGCAGCATGACAAGGAAAGGGAAAAGTTCAGAAATTTTAAGAACAATAACACTAAGAAGGGTAAGGGGAGATATCACCCTTATGATAAGAAGAAAGAAGAGGCCAGTAACAAAGGCACTGGAGATGTCAAAGCTAAGGAAACCAAGAAGAAAATTGTGTGTCATCAATGTGGAAAGGAAGGACATATCAAGCCAAGGTGTCCAGAATTGAAAGGAGGAGCTTTCAAGTGCTATCTATGTGGGAAGGAGTGGCATATGAAGAGGAATTGTCCTGAGTATAAACAGCAAGGAAAATTGGCAAATTTGGAAGGCAAAGGCAAATCCATAGTGGAGATTAATGCAGAAAACCATAGCCAAGTGGAAGGTACATTACTTATTTGTACCATACCCATAGCAGTAGTATATGATACTGGGGCAACTCACTCTTTGATTTCTTATGAACTAGTTAAAATGCTAAAATTAAATTGCATATTGGTTGAAACCCCATTGCATATACAAAGTCCTCTGGGGAGTTCTATTGTTTTAAATATGATTTGTGTGGATGTGGAATTAAACATAGGAGGAAATATTTTTATTTCCAATTTATATGTTTTGAATTACCCAAATATAGGTGTTATATTGGGGGTAGACTGGTTAAGGCAATTTAAAGCCATAATTAATTTAGACTCATCCACCATATCATTGCAAAATCTTAGGGGCCAAAGGATCATAGTTTTATGTGAAGTAGCTAAGGAAGGAAAATTATATCATTTAGTTGACTCAGAAAAAGATTTAAGTGAACTAACCATTGAAGAAATTCCCATAGTCAATGAATATTTGGATGTGTTTGGGGAGGTTAAGGGTGTTCCACACCATAGACCAGTAGAGTTTCAAATCAATCTAGTTCCAGGAGCAAGCCCAGTGATTAAAAAGCCAACTAGAATGGGGCCAAATGAACTAAAAGAATTAAAGAAACAGTTAGAGGAATTGGAAGAAAAGGGTTTTATAAGACCAAGTAACTCTTGCTGGGGAGCACAAGTGGTATTTGTTAAGAAACAAGATGGTTCCTTAAGACTTTGTATAGATTATAGAGAATTAAACAAAGTAACTATTAAAAATAAATACCCATTGCCAAGAATAGATGATCTTTTTGATCAATTAGCTGGGGCAAGAGTGTTCTCTATACTAGATTTAGCATCTGGTTTTCATCAAATGAAGGTGGATGAGTCAAGTGTTGAGTACACTGCCTTTAACACTAGGTATGGGTTGTATGAATTTCTGGTTATGCCATTTGGTTTGACTAATGCACCATCATACTTTGTGGATTTAATGAATAGAACTTTTAGAGAATATTTAGACAAGTTTGTGCTGATTTTTATAGATGACATTTTAATTTATTCCAAAACAGTGGAAGAACATAAAAATCATTTGCACCTGTTTTTGTCTAGATTAAGGGAAAAAGATTTAAAGGAAAAATTTTCAAAATGTGCATTTTGGAAAGAGGAAGTACATTTCCTTGGCCATGTCATTTCTGCCAAAGGGATTTCTGTAAACCCTAATAAAGTGTGGCTATTCAAGCATGGAAGAGGCCTAGCACAGTGAGTGAAGTGAGATCATTTATGGGGATGGTAGGATATTATAGAAGATTTATAAAAGATTTTTCAAAACTTTCCACACCATTTACTAACCTAACCAGGAAGAACCAAGCTTTTGTTTGGTCAGAGAATTGTGAGAAATCTTTTGAACAGTTGAAGGAGGCTTTGGTGAATGCTCCAATCTTGAAAGTACCCCAGGGAAATGAAGAATTAGTTGTATATACTGATGCTAGTGGATTTGGCTTGGGTGCAGTGTTGATGCAACAAGGCCAAGTCATTGCATATGCATCCAGACAACTTAAACCCCATGGAGTAAGGTATGCCACACATGATCTTGAATTAGCAGCTGTGATCTATGCTTTGAAACTTTGGAGACATTATTTGTTAGGAACTAAGTTTGAACTTTACACTAACCACAAGTTTTTAAAGTATTTATTTTGACAAAAAGATTTAAACATGAGGCAACATAGATGGGTGGAGTTCTTAGCTGCTTATGACTTGGACATACTCTATACACCAGGTAAAGCAAACAAATTTGTTGATGCTCTAAGTAGATAACATGCTAAATTAGCTATGATGATGATAGAAGAATTTAAGGACTTGTCCTTGCTTGCTGAGTTAGAAATTGGGGAGAATGACTGTGTGCACATGGATGTACATGTGCATGGTGCACAAGAAAATAGAGGGAAGTTGAGCTTGATAACACTTCAATCTGAATTAATTTTGAAGGTAAATAAAATGCAAGACCAAGACCCTATTATAGTTGAGAAGAAAATTCTCATATCAAAAGGGGAAGAGGTGACAAATTACCATATTGACAAAAATGGTTATTTAAGAAACCAGAATAGAATATGTGTGCCAGAAAACATGTAGTTGAAGGAGGAAATATTGAATGAATATCATAGAAGTAAATAATCCATACACCCAGGCAGTACAAAGATGTATCAAAACTTAAAAAGAGATTTCTGGTGGAAGAGAATGAAATCTGATGTAGCCAAATATATTGCAAAGTGTATGACTTGCCAACAAGTCAAGGCTGAAACACAAAAACCATCAGGGTTATTGCAACCTCTTAGCATACCACAGTGGAAGTGGGAAGATATATCTATGGATTTCATAGATGGACTGCCTAGATCTAAAAGAAGAAACACAATCATATGGGTGATAGTTGATAGGCTAACTAAAGTGGCACATTTCATCCCAGTCAAATCAGAAAGGAATGCACCAAAGTTAGCACAAGTATTTGTGAAAGAAGTGGTAAGATTGCATGGCATTCCCAAAACCATTGTGAGTGATAGGGATACCATCTTCACCTCAAGATTCTGGAGAAGTTTTCAAGAAGCCATGGGAAGTGGATTGTGCTTAAGCACTGCCTACCATCCACAATAAGATGGGCAGACTGAGGTGGTGAACAAGGTTTTAGAGGACTTGTTAAGGGCATGTGCACTGGATTTTGGAGGTAACTGGGAAGACTATCTCCATTTAGCTGAATTTACATAAAATAACAACTATCAAAGCACCATAGGAATGGCTCCATTTGAAGCCTTATATGGCAAGCCATGATTGTCACCTGTATGTTGGGTAGAAGCAGGGGAAAGAGCTATTTTAGGGCCTGAGTACATACAAGAAACTAAAGAGAAAATTGAGTTGGTAAGGAGAAGAATGGCAGCAGCTCAAGATAGGCAAAAGAAATTTGCAGACATGAAAAGGAAGCAGGTGGAATATGAAGTAGGAAATTTTGTTTTCATCAAAATATCACCTATGAATAATGTACTGAGATTTGGGAAACAAAGCAAATTAACCCCAAGATATATTGGGCCATACAAAATTCGGGAAAGAATTGGTTCCTTGGCATATAAGTTGGAATTACCAGAAAACATGCAAGGGATGCATGATGTTTTCCATGTATCACAATTGAGAAGGTGGGTTCATGACAAGGCAGAAATTCTTGAGACCCCAACCCAAGTGCAGATAAATCCTAATTTGATTTATGAAAAGGATCCAGTGGGAATTTTGGCAAAAGATGTGAAGAAGTTGAGGAATAAATCTCTTAAACTGGTGAAGGTACAGTGGAGTCTTGATCCTAGTGATTGCACATGGGAATTAGAAGACAAAGTTAGGATGAATTATCCTAAGCTATTTTCATATTAAAGGTAATTCTGATTTTTAATTTGTTTTCCAATTTTAGGTGTATATATTTTTAGTTATTATGATAGAACTAAAAATCTATTTGGTTGAGAATGTACTTGTTCTCTGAATTAAGTTTAAAATTTATTTAAGCTTAGGAAAATTGTGGGACACAATTTCTAAAAAGGTGGGGTGTATGTAATGACCCAAGATTTTAGGAATTTATTTTGAAAAATATAAATAAGTTTAAAATAATTTTTAAAATCAATTTTAAAGGGGAATTGATATAGCTTGATATCGTGTATCTGTATGTGTGTACATGTGTGCATAGGAAATACACATGAACTAAAGCTTAATTCTTGAATGCTAAGAATGAACACATGATTGATGTGTATGGAAATATTATATATATATATTAAATCCTTAAAAGCTATATGCATAAATAAATATATATATATATATGGATGCTACTGAGTATTGTTGAGTGTACATGTGCATGTGTGTCAGTACAAAATAATGTATAAATATATATATATATATATATGAGTGTACTAATTAATTCCGTAAGACTTATATACATATATATAGATATGTTAATAAGATACTAGAGTTCAAATCAGCAAAATAAAATATACAAACATATTTTGAATGATAGGCAGAAAGAAAAAGAATGAAGATATAAAAAGGAGAAATCCTCTTATAAATAAATAAAGGAAGTACATACTATTTAAATGAAAGCTAAAAATAGAAAAATAGAGAAATGTTCTGTATAGGTAGAATTAGGAAGAATTTGACAAATGATAAAATCAAGTCACACTTTTAGCATGATAGTAGACAAAAGGAAAAGTATTTTCTAGAAATGAAAATATCTGAAAATAACCAAAAGAATATAACCACTTTTCTTTCCACAAACTCAAGCCGGGGAGGGTGAGATTTTGGGTTTAAAAACTAAATGCAAATGGCATGATTTCTGATGAGCAAAAATGACTTTAGCCAACATCTTAAACCCTAAGAAAAACCCTGCATAAATAGACAGTGAGATGAAAAACCTTCTTCTTCCCTGATAGCTCTTGAGAAAAATATATAGATATTATATAAATATAATACAAGTAAAGAAAAAGGGTTGAAGGCAGAAGCTTACCAATCAACTAGGAAGTGAAAGAGAGCTAGGTGAGAAAACTCACTCAAAATCTAAGGCAATAAGTCCTAATGTAGGCAGCCAGTTATAAGTTAATTTTCTTGAAAATGTATTTTCATATGTGATTGCCTATTTGTGATTTTAGAGCTGAAAATGTTTTGATTCTTTTTGGTTGTTCTGTTTGATTTATTATATGAAAGTCTCAAGTATTATTAGTATATATATATGTAATGACCCGGGATTTCGTATTGATTTATAATCTTCATTAAACGATTAATCGATTGTTAATTGCTGTTGAGTATTTTAAATCAGCTGAAATTCTTTTGAAAATAGGTTAAGTGTAATTGGACTTTACGAATTTGAAATATCGGCCCACATTTGTTCGTGATCGTGATATCAGTGGATACCCATTCTTTTTCCTCATCATCCATTTCAGTTCGTAACCCTAAATCGCGAGATCGAAAAGAAAAAGCAAATGGCGGCTTTGCCCTCACCTTCGCTCTTCTGCAAATTTGGGCGTCGTAGAAATCAAAGATAATGGCTGCTAGGGTAACTTCGCTCGTTCCCCTCGTTTACCACGACCTTAGATTCGATCGTTGAAACAGGTGAGTGATGTTATATTCACTCACATCTAATTTAAATTTAGATGGTTTCTGTCTTGTTTTAATTCGTGAGTTTCATTGGGATTTTGTTGATGATTTTTGGAAATAGTTAAATCTTTCTCTCAGCCATTCATTTTCGTTGTGATGTTTGATATTGATTCTGACTTCTTCAATTCGTATATATTTTGGTTGCTTGACATTCACGGCATTGACTCATTTCGTGATGACCACGGCTTGAATTTGGCTTTAATTTGTGACATTTGACTTTGTCACACTCGTGTATTTTTATGTTACTAGGTTGAATCCTTGGCTATCGGTTTTGACTTTGATCTGTTACTTGACCTTGGCCATGTGTTCATCTGAGTGTTGTTAGCATTGCATCACCACTGTTGACCTTATCTGAGCATTGTTCATTTTTGATTGAGTCTGGATTTACATATTATGTCTCTAGCCATTCTTTGTACAACCTGTCCTGGATTACCATATTTTTGTGATGAGCTCGGGTCGTATGCACTTGTTTGTGTACTCATGAGTCGCATTGAGTCGGTCTTGTACTGTCCGGATTCATTAATCTTAGTTGTATTTGTACATTTTGATTTTGGTCTCTTGATGGTGCAGCGTGCCTTGTACTTGTAGTCTTGGCTCTAGTTAGATGTGCAGTTTGCTTTATTACTGCCTGGTCTGTCGTAGAGGTATACTTGTAGTTCCTTTTACTGGTCTGCCTTAGATCTTGGTTACAGTCTTGCATAGTATCCATACGCATTGGGTCCAACCATTTTGTTCTTGTATATCATGTGATGGTTAGTTTGCATCAGTTATTTATGCATCCCTTAACTGTTGTAGTCTGGTCCACCCTCTTTACACTTGAGTTGATTGCTGCTGCACTTTTTAGACCTATTGTGTGGTTGTTACTGAGGCATTACTGGTTCATTTTGCATTTGAAGATTTATCTTGTTTGCACTCAATTGTACTCTACACCTCATATACTTTTGTAGCCTGGTCTGATTACTTGCCTGATGGTTCTGTCCACTGTTCCATTTTGTTATACATTACTTCTGTTTATTCAAGACTATATATGTGCATACATACATATGTATGTGTGTACGCGTATATTCTTGAATTTAGGCTAAGTCTCTGATGTTGATATTCACTCTGGTTTCATTGTAGACTTTTACTCTGACCATCTTTGTTTTAGTCTTGGCCTCGAGCTCTTTGTCATGTGCACACTTTATTTACTTCTGACCTTTGAGCGAGTTCATTGTTGCATTTATTCACTGAACTTTGATGTTGTAGTCTGCATTCCACTGAAGATTCATTTGAGCCTGCATTGTTGTTTCGAGCAGCTGTTTTAGGAGCAGTTTGGAATTCGGCAAGTATCACTTAATTGCATACCTAAATATGCTTCATTGTTGTTCCATACTGCATGCTTTTATCCATGATTTTGATCCATGTGTTCCATTCGACAAGTTCTATTTCCATTGTATAATTGTAGGCATGCCACTGATCACATGCTGACATGTTCACTTGAGTCATTCCAGTGTTTTGAGCATTATTTGAGTCTGCATTATATTGCTTGACTCGAAGCTGGGTACTTATGTAATGTATCTGCACTTATATACTTCATCATGGTTTGCCATATTGGCTTCACTGCATCTCCATGTGCCTGTAGTACTTGCAGCGTAGTTGTTGCAGTGTTATCATATTCACTGGTGGCATTTGGCTTGCATTTGAGTTGTCACTGTCGAACTTTGAGGCATATCATATTTTAATTGAGGTTCAGGTCAGTGGCAGGTTCTTTGCATTTGGTTATATTTTGGGTTCCTCCATGTAGTTGCATCTGTACATTGCCTGAGTCACTTGATACTGCTGTTACATGTTGTTCGGCCTCATTTACGTCGACTTAGTATGATTGCTGCATATGGACTAAATTGTGCAGCGTCATGAGTGCATTTTGTTGATTCAGTCTGTTAGTCGAGCTTGCATTTGATCTGGGTATTCATTGTTGCCATATTAGCTTCACTATATCTTCATGTAGCTGCACATTTGAGTTTGGTCTTGCATTATGCGCCGCCATTGTTTTATATACTTTGGGATCTGATTGCATTTCAATTTCATTTAGTTGACTCTGATCTAGTTGGCACTGCTTATTCTAGCTGTATTCATGTGTGTCTGCTACACATGTCTCACTTGTGCATGTTGTTACATTGCTCAAGGTCCTAAATTGATTTGGGTTGTTTTGTAGTGGCGAGGCAGTACACGCGTGCGTGTACTGCAGCCCCACAGAATTGACAGATTTTAATTGATATTTCTTTTGTTCTGGATTCATGGATTTGTTGAGTATTTCGTATGCCGTATTGGCGAGGCAGTACCCGTTAGCGGGTACTGCAGCCAATCAGAATTAATAATTTTGTTGTTTTCTAAAATTATCTTCATTGATAATTCTTTTTATTTATCTTTGTCGATGATTTGGATTGCTGATTTGTTGTTTAACACTGTGTAGTGTTATATCTGCCGTTATCCGATTCTTTTATCGAGGAGTCGGATATACGAGATTTCTGTGACTGTCGTCTATTTGATAATTGATTATTATTGCTTCTGTGCACTAATAACTGAGTTTGAATTAGACTGACCCGTGTATTATTTTCTTTTGAATGTAATACTCGGGTCAGACCCGAGTATTTCAGGTTGTAGATTTACTGCTTTGAGTTGCTGTTGAGCTGTGAAGACTTTTCATATCATTTAAAGTGGTCTACGTCTTTTTGTAGTAGTCAGTGTGTCTGTTTTAAGTTGATATGTATTCATGTATATTAGTCGATATTGTACTTGTATATATAACATCTTGGGTCGACAGTTGTAGTTGTATCATATGTATTGTGTCAACTGTATTGTAACTGACATCAGTTATATATATGAGACTTTTGTTTTTATCTGTGTTCCGCATTCTTTGTGTATCTGTGTTGTTTTTATATATATTGTCCTAAACCAATATGAACCATCGTAGCTCGTTTTATACTGGAATTGGGTATGTCGATGGGAGTGAATAAATAAGAGTTGAAAAATTTAAAATATATACCACTCCTATCGAGGTAACCAATACTAGCGTAAGGCCAACTACGGATGGCCGCTCCTATCCAGCCTTATTCTTCATAATAACAGACAGTATTTCTTTTAATACTCTTTGTTATTGTGAGTATAGAGGTGGGGCATCACAATATATATATATATATATATATGTGTTCTATAAACTCAGATATCTCTGATATGTTAATATTTAGAAACATAAGTAAATACCAAGAAAATAAAATGTTAAATATAGGCAAGTAGAATTGGTTTTGGCTCAACCCAGAAAAATGAAAACATATTGAGCTGCAATATACTCATGTATAAGTGCTGAGGCTTGAGACAAAAAGGAATTAGGGGTGCAATAGGGTTGCCTATGTGCTGATGCTCCTGATTCAATGGAAATATATAAATATTCATATACACAGCAAACAAATTTTGTGATTCAGTGAAACTTGGTCATTCTGAGTTTAACTCAAGCACAGATGGTTGCAAAAGGAAAAACTCCCTCAAAAGCCATAAGCCAATGTTAGTTGCCTATACCCCTTTTTAAAATACCAGAATATATATATATATATATATATATATATATATATATATATGCAGAATCTTATTTAATTAGACACCAATGGTTGCTTGCCTGTTTGTCTCTGTTGGGTTATGAACAATATGAGATGCCATGACATGGATGTTTATGATAGTGAAATGAATCACTGAATGGTTTAGTCATGAAAAATTAAAAGAGTTATTATTAACTTAAAACTGATTAGGAAATGGGGGTCAAGAGCACTGCAGGAATGACTTGTTTTCTTGAGTAATACAAGTTGACACATGAATTGTTTAAGTCCTGAGATCTTTGTGTAATGGAGTGAATTAGTCCATTACAATGTGTCCATTGATTCAATTAATTGCAGATGAGACCAAGGTAGATAAATATATCAATGTAAAAGAATTTGATATAAAGAGGAACTAGAGTTTTCCTGGAATGAAATTTGGATAGTGAATAAATGATTTAATTCATTTTGGGTGATTTCCTTGTTTGTATGGATGTTTATTTGATTCATGATTGAATTATATGAATTTATGAATGTACCATGTCTTCTTGAGGTTTCCGGAAAGGCAGACTTAAGTGTGCACCTGCACACTGACACAGAACATGCACACATGAATTAATTGTTTTCTAAAGGCAGAGTTATATACATATATCCATGTTTTAACTTTAACTTGATTTTGCAAACTGTTTTAGTGGATTTTCTCATACCAGACATGTGTCTGACCCTAGTGTGCTAATGGCATATGGGGTGTCTCATTTAATATGGGGCAGCTTCAAATGCATTTTCAGGGACTGCAGCAACTAAGTAGGAGTAGGAGCAAGGCTTTGAGAAGAAGATTATAGCATGCTAAACTTAGTTAGATAAGAGCCTAAATGATGAAATCTGCATGCATTGATAATTTAAATTGCTACTTGTATTGAGTATTGAATATTGGATGGATATTTCGCTAAGTATTGTGCTAAGAAATTGACTTGTATCTGGAATCTATAAATCTAGTTAATATCTGATATGTTAAAGAAGTTAATCAAAATCTTGTAAGTGGATTTAGCAAGAACACTATGATAAATAGGGTGGTTACATTTTATAAATGTATTAGTCAATCTTGAGTCTTTGAAAAGGGTTAAGTTTTGGGAAATCTGGATAGTTGAATCTAAGAAATTAAATGGTTTTATTTTTCTATCATGACATATGAATACAAGAAATGATAAGCATAGGGAGAATGTATTATGTGTCTGTAATGTTTCCATAATTCAACTTGTTTTACAAAACGTTTTATACCTTGTTTTTAAATAAAGGAAGAATCTGTAATATAGGAGTCGAAAGCAAGGTCTTAATAGTTGCATATATATGCTCATTTAAACATGTTATGTACAGATATTAACACACCTGTTACCTTTGTATTTTTAACATGAATCAGAATTCCTTTTTACTCAGGCTTTGATCAAAATGCATTTTTAAGAACATATGGGTTACACAAGAACAAAGATCCTGGTTGAACCATGCTATGGATACCCATGGTTACAGGAAACCCATTTAAGTTTTCATTTCATTTAGTTTAGCATACAGGCATCAAAGAATTAAGCCTTTGAAATATGATATCTCACCTAAAAATATCCCAGAAAAGAGTTAGTGCTCTAAACAGATTTTATAAGAAAATCAAACATAGATAATGATAGGAACTTATATCATTTTCCCAGAGCACAAGCACCAAACCATTAATTTATAGACAATCATATTACAATTATCTGGTTTCTAGGATTTATACTCCATAGAGAATTTAGCAAGGAATCAGGAGTTTAAAAAAATATATATATAGATACATACATGGATGGAAATTTTATTATATATATTTGAACTGAACTATGTGTGGATTGATTAAACTTAATCAATCAAATATCCTGTTTTCCAGAACTTTGATTCAAACAAGAGAGGTATATACATCTTCACATGTATGTGCATGTCTTTGTGAATGTACTGATATATTTATATTGGTAAAGATTATGATCCTGGATAAGTGGTTTAGATAAAAAGAAAAAAATGACTCTAGGCTTCAGAAATATATATATGAAAATATACATATACATATATATGTCTCTATGTTAAAAAAAATCCCTACAAATTTAGGTATAAAAGAGAGGGTCATTTCAAGCTATAAGCTTAAGAGATTATTTACTTGAATGAATAGCGTCGAATTGCATAGGAAAATTGGTCGTTTGACGAAAACGAAAGTAAATAAAATTCTATGAATAAATAGAATGTGAATAAAATTGATTTTGGAACAATTGGAAATGAATATGAGTTTGTTTGGTTTAAAAATAGATTGAATGTAAGAAATTGAGTAATAAACTATTCAAATTGTCGAAAAATGATATATGAACTGGTTGAAAGCAATTAAATTAGTATCGAAACTTTATAAATTGCTTATAAATATTGTTTAGTATGCATTGCTTGTGTAATCCATGTGTTTAGCCATTTAAAATAAGTGAAATGTTATGAATTTCATATATATGGTGCTTACGTATTTAAATTGAGTAAGTACAGGTATCGGGAAGCCGTTTGGCTGGATTTTGGTCGTGCAAATTGCTAAATAAATAAGCCGCTTGCTTAAAAATGCTAAATAGAGGTACGCCTACGCAATAAAAAGAAGAAAATATGATATATTGTTGTTTATTTTTTTTCCGACCGTGAGGGTCGATGTATATATATTTATATCTCTTTGTCAAATTGCAAAAGCTCCTCCGTACAAGGGACACTCTGCCAAAAATTTCTGGAAATTTTGGGAGTTAGAAATTTTTTGAAAATTCTTGGAAATTTTTTGTTAACGACGAATTGATTTCAAATTGGAATTGAAATAAAGGGATTTTGGAATGGGAATGGAAACTAATTGTTTAGTTTGGAACGAAAGGATTTGAAAAAGTGAATATGGGATTTTCACTATGTGGGTTTTAAATAAGTAAATGGGTTTGGGGCATTCTTTTTGTCTTAGCAATTTCGGGGACGAAATTCTTTTAAGGGGGGAGGAATGTGACGACCCGGTTTTTCTGCCGTTAATTATGAATATTTAAATGGTTTTAAATATTAAAATTGAATTATAGATTGATTTTTGAATATGAAAGATTGGTTTTATTTGTAGAGATAGATTCATAATTTAAGTGTAGCAATTTATTTAATAATCTAATTATTGAAATTTTATAAGTGAATGTTGGGTAAAATAGTGAATTTGGAATTCTAAGCTTGTTAAAAATAATTTAAAGGTTTGTAAAATTTATATTAATAATACTGAAGAGAATGTAACTTTTAAAATTGAATTTGGAAGTGATCTGTTCAATTTTAAAATTATATCATTTAAATTGATATTTAAAAATAGCCTTCCGAGGCATAGTCTCGGAATTCGACGAAACCAGTTTCATTGGATCCGTAATATTGTATTATTATTAGATTTCAAGTTTCGTAGCTTTTGGAGTTATCATTTAGCCGTATGAGATATAAACACATTGAAATTTATACCGAATATTCAATACAATAACTGGGTCCAAAAAGCTATCTTCTCCATACGATCGAATTAGAACTCGAAACCTTTTCTATTGCGTTCGGAATAGGGGTATAACATTATAAACGCCTAGCGGCACGTCTCGATAGGAGGTCAAGATTTTGAGTTGCAAATTCGAGGTGATTTAAATATAAATATATATATATATATATATATATATATATATATATATTTCAACATTCAAATTGTATTCCCATCAGCTGTTATTCTGTCTCCCTTCAAACCACTGTAGCAAGTATATTCAAACATGTAAAAACATTTCCACAAGCCAAAATCAATTCTTGTTCCCTTCCACTCTACTTTAAAATCCTAGCCTCTCCCTCTCTGCTCAGAAAATCAACTGAAAGAAAAGGAAAAGGAAGAATAGAAAGGCAAAGCAGTTTGTATTATAACCTTCGTTCAAATTCAAGCCCCTTTTCTCCTTTCCATTCGAACGAAATTCAAATCCATCCGATATAAAAAAATTCGAATCAATCTCGTCTTCCTCCTCAATATGTTTTCACTAATTAGCCGCCTTTTCAAATTGACCCAATCGTCATGTAGATAGCGAGTGGAGGTTCGACTCGACGGCAGAGGGAGGCACGACCGTTCGATCTTGCGTACGCGTGGGAAGGAGCTTCGAATGGCGGGGCTTCGGTGGGTCGAAATGCACGAGGCTGGGGGAAAGGAGCGGTCGCATCATATGGAGATGATGGGTATGGGTCGCATTCTATTCGAGGGGGTTGAGCTGCGGGGGTCGCGTGGACGAGGAGGGGTATTGCGAGGTGTTGGCTACTCGTCGCGATGGTCGCGCAATGGGTTGTGGTGTGCGAGCTAGTGGTGGTGAGGTGCTCCGGGGGAGTTCGATTGTACAGCGATGGGTTTGGGTGGGTAGCTGGGAACGACAGTGAGGTATATACATATGTAGATTTTCAATTTTACATATATATATATACATACAGAAAAAAAAAGATAATATAAATATATATAGACACATACCTATTTTTAATTTAAATATACATAGATAAACAGAAATATATATATATATACATATATATATATATAGACAGACATGGTTTGGAAAAATAAATAGGAATTTAAAATGTTAGAAATTTATATAAAATTAGATTTTTGAAATCTATAATTTATTTTTATAAGTATATATGTAGTTTCAATAAAATCAAATAAAATATGCATATTCTCATTTTGAACTTACAAGTTGTTTTTAAAATAATGTATTAAGGTGATTAATTTATTTAATTAACTTATCTAATTATTTTAGTTACTAGAAATTATTTATTAAAGGAAAATTAGTTTAAATTAAATTATTAGTTAATTAAGTTTATTAAATGGTAATTAATTGTCCGATTGTTTCAAATATTAATAAACCGTATAATGTTTATACAAGGTCAAAAATCATGAAACAAGCCGAGATGGAAGTGGGTTGCAAACAAAAATAAAGGTGAGATTTTCTCACTCATTTGGATAACCTTATTTAAAATTTAAATGTTAAAATTGAATTATTGGATGCTTGACTTGATTGATAAATTTATAATTTATCTGTTGGATGTTATTTATATATAGTAGTATATATATATATTGGAGTGATTAATATTCCCGCATTATATAGCGGATGAGACCCTATACGCCCCGCATAATAGCGGACGACAATATATACCGCGATATCCCCCTCGAAGTGGGATTGGTATTTTATTTGTTGACTAACATCTGTGGATGCAGGGAAAACAGGTTGGAGGGATCCAACCGGATTCCTCAAAGGTATTTATTGTTCATATATATGTTGATATATGATATAATGGATAAATTGATATGGATTGGGTGTGAATTAAAGTATAAAATGTTAAATAGCATGGGAATTGAATTGGTATTTTCAAATATCATAAATAATTAAATTAAAGGAATTTAAAATGAAATATGAAAGAAATTATTTATATTGGAAATTGGATTTATTAAAAAGGGAATTAAGTAAAATATATTAACTAATTGGGGTTATACTTAACTATTTTGAAATTTTGTTTAAGTGGAGATTTTAAATTAAATTATATATTAAGGCTTGAAGAGATATTGGAATCGATAAATAAATTTGAAATAAAAATGGAATTTTATTAGGGAAGATTATAAACTGGAATTATAAATAGAATTTGTTTTATAAATAAATGGAAAACTCAAAGGAGTTTATAAATTTATAAACGAGGTTTATAAATAAGATGGAGTGATATCAGTGGATATGTGGAAAATATAAGTTAATGGTGGGGACTTATATCGGGCAATGGGAATTGTTTTGAAAGAAATAGTGGAATATATTTCAAATATGAGAAATGGCGATAAATTTGGAGATAGGCGATGTGATACGAATCAGGAGAAAATTTCGAATTTAATTGGTGAATTATTGGATTTTCTTAAAAATAGATATCCGTGTGAAACGAGTTGGGAATTTACAAATTATCTTTTTCATTTCAAATCACTTCTAAACTATTTAAATAGATTTATCAAATTTATCCCATATTTTTTCATAATTAAAAACGTCCATTTAAAAAGATTTCCTGTTATGGTCACTTAACTGCACAAGCGCGATTTTTCTAGAAATTTGATTTGGACGTATTTCAAATATACTTAATGAAATTTTATTTTGCGTTTTCTATTTGAAAATTATGGTTATAATAGACCAGACATTTTTTGTTTCGAAGAAATCCGAGCTATACTTCACTCTGTACACTCATTTGAACTTTTCGACGCGAAATTGCGAACTACCGTTGCGCGACACACCTAGTTTTAACTTATTTTTCAATACTTGAAATAATTTATTCAAATTGAACTTTGTTACCTATAAAATTATTAAAAATCATTTTAAATCAATATTTTTACTATTTAAAGTGTATTTTCACTATTTTCATATTATAATATTATTATATTCCTATTATTTTTATATTAAATTTTAAAATCCAATTTCAATTAAATTTCAATTCTAACTTCAAACTAAACTCAATTAAAACTTAGATTTCAAATTTGATTTCAAATCCATCTTTAATTTCAACTCAGATTTCAGTTTAATTTTAATTTTAATTTCATTTTCAATTTCATTTTCAATTTCATTTTCAATTTCACTTTCGATTTTAACTTCGATTTCAAATCCAAATTCACTTTTAAATTCAAATTCTTTTTTACTTTAACTTTAATTTCAGTTTCATTTAAAAAGAGACTTATTTTTTCAAAGTATCTCATATCACCAAAATTGGGTCTTATTTACCAATGGCGATTACTTGGGTGAAATAAACATAATCACTATTTATAATTACCACTACCACATCCAAATCAACCAACCACATCACATAATCACTACCATAAACACTTGCTACTATTCAAAAATAACACAAACATAACCAAAAATCCATAACAACTTTTTAAAGGGGTGTATACTTGCATATGTCATAAGATCATTATTATAACCAAATCAAAATACGATCTTTTAAATGCGATGAGAATTTCTCACCTTCATATCCACTCCGTCAATCTTTTGCAAAACTAGCATGCTATGTCTAACGAACTAACGCACGTTTCTTTCTTTCCTTCCTTCGCTTTCTTTTCTTTCTCTCTCTTTCTTTTTTTTCTTTTCTTTTTCTTTTTATTATTGGGCCGTGGGTATTTGGAGGGGGTATGGAGGGTACGGCTAGGCTATGGGGTGTGTGTGGCTTTGGTTAGGCGGGTAGTTGGGGGTGCGTGTGTTTTGAGGTTGGTAGGTGCTTGGGGGCTCGACCTCGGCTATAGGTGGTGGGTGGAGTTCGAGTGTGGGGTAGTGGAGATTGGCCGTGGGTTTGGGAGGTGGGTAGGTGGTTGGCCGAGAGTAGGGAGGAGGGTGGAGGAAATTTTGGTGAAGATGGTGGAAGGAAATGGAGGTGGAAGAGGAGTTGGATGCCATGGAAATGGAAGTGTAGAGGATGAGGAAAGTGAAGAGAAAGTAAGGAATGAAGAGTGGAAAAATGAAGGAGTGGAGGTGCTTATTTATAATTGAAGTTTACAACCAAATTACCATAATTGTCCTTAGCCAAAAAAACCAAAATACCCTCTATATCAAATCAAACTTTGTCTCCCCTTTCACACTTTCTAATGCATGAATTTGACTTGTTATTAATGTTGAAATGAAGTGTATTAATATGGAATTGATGTATTGATTTGATTTTGTACTTATGACATGATTTCTTCTCTTTTTCTTACATTTTAAAATGTTAATTAATCCCTTTGCTCCTTTTCCATGTAATGAAGGGACTTGCCATAAATGAGAGGTGGAGTGTTAGGATTTTTAAGTAATGATTATGTTTTGTAAATTTTATTTAATATTACTTTGACTTTTCAAAATGAATTTGTATTTAAATGGAAATCTAAAGTGTACATAGTTTTTTAAAATGGTATTATATAGGTTACAAAGTGCATATGATCATACAACGTTGCGATAGCTTATTTTGGTTGAAAACAGTGTTTTTGTCGATCAATTTTACAGTCAAAATTTGACGTTTTTGTTAAGCTATATATTAAAGTAAACCAAACTTAAAAATGAACTTCTTACTTCCTTAAATAAATTTAAGCATGTCTATTCATAGTTTAAGTTCATATTTAAATAATATAAAAAATCTCCATTTTTACAATGTATGTAAAACTAACAAAATGCGACAAAATTTGGGCATTTTGTAAACCAATTAAAATTATGTTTAACAAACCTTATTAGATTTTAATTATCATTACTAATTGATTTGAATAAGATTTAACTTTTCAAATAAATATTTAAACATATTTATTTAAGCATTTATTTATTTTTAACAAAACTTAATTTTTTTACTCATTTGTGATAAAATCCAAACTTATACTTTTTAAATTATTAGCTATAAGAATAAATAATTTCTCTATTATTATATATTATATATAAATGTTTTAAACCTTTTTAAAATAAACAAAATCCCTCATTTTCGAAGTAGCGAAATCACAGGTAGTTACAGGAAACCTTAACAGATACATGTCCCTAACTAAATACTCCAATCACTTTCTTCATCTGCCAGCATAGGAATCTTAGCGGTCCTATGCAGCTTCCATCTGCTGCCTAAACACTTCTATCTTCTCCAAAATCCATGATTTTAGCTCTCAAAAAATCTTCTAAATTCAAAGTTGTTTCCAAAGCAGATTGCAAACCCCTTCGGAATTCACTAGTGAACTAAGGGTCTCTTTCAAAAGAATGCTAACTTGAACTCCATGTAGTTCACTACCTCCTTGACATAAATCTATGCTAGAGATGTTGCAGCCTTATTACTTCCAACGAAAATAAAATGAGCCAATCTATTATAACCTAAATAGCATCATTGCCTTTTTGACTCCTAGGCAACCCACATATAAATTCTATCGATATATGCTCCCAATTCCAGGTCGGAACCTCCAATGGTAATAACAACCCTTTGGGTTTTCCTTGCTCAGTCTTAGTTCTTTGGCATGTCAAACATCTAGAAAAAACTTCTTCATCCTTAACCAATTAGAAAATTCTCTTCATATCCCTTTATACCTTATCACCTTCGAGGTGAATGGTGACACTCCACAAGTTTTGGGTTTGAAGCATTCTAACCTAATTTCCTTACTAACTTCCAATCTTACCCTCGGTTTATTGATAGTTAAATGTCCTTATGAAATTTCCCTATTTACGATGTTCCTTAATATATACACTCATTTAGCGGTCTAATCCCATCCTTAAAATCAACACAGTGACAAAAATAGGAACATGACTTATACCATATCTTCACTGAACGACCCGTAAATTTCAACTGTTTTAATAACGTAATTAGTTGAAATTTTGTAAAATTTTAAACGATAAAATTTTGAAATAAAAATTTATTATTTGGAATGCATCTAGTTAAACATAGCAACTGGTAAAATTTCGTCAGAAAATATGAAAGTTTATTTCGCGCGTAAATTTACTTCAATTCAATCAGTTAAAAAGAGAAAAATAAAACGTTTTCGAAACCTAAATATTTTTACATAGAAAAATTCTAAACCGTCTTCTGAGCAAGACGCCATTTTTCGTTTTTCAAAATTCGGACATCTTTGACTCCGTCGATCTTATTTTCTTCGTTTTTCTTGCATTTTCCGCCAGTAGGAAAATTCGAATTTTTATAATTCAATCGTACCACTGATATCCGTATACCGTTTTGATCGTCTCGTCGCACTGACCTTTACGGTATATTCAATAGTTTATTTTGGAGTCCGCTGCGTAGTGAAATCGATGAAAATGGTTAACCGTATCGGCGTCTATTTTTGAGCTTTTGATATTTGTGTCTATTCAAATTTCTAACGGCTGAATTTATGAGGCAAATAGCATTTATTTATACAGCCTTTTCCCAAAATTTACTCTAATTAACGCTGGTTTCCCTTTCCAAAATATTGGTTGCTGTTCCAATCTTATTTCATTCGTTTTCACTTTCATCTTTATTATTCTTGCCTGAGTGTTTCCTCTTCCACTCTTTCTCCCATATTTCCCTTCCTTCTACTTTGTTTCTGCCTCATCAAACAGCTAACGCCACCCATCACCAGAGATCAACATTCCATTTGCTCGACCCCACTCACCCCACCTGGGCATTCCCACCCACCATCACGCCAGTTCCTCCACCCAAGGAAAACAGCTGCTCCGACCACAAACTCTACCGCCCTGCCCCTCTTCCCAACCCGTCCTTCCTGCTTCCCATGCGTGCAACACATGCACAACACCGTTCCTGGCACGCCTCGTTTCCAGTAGCCACCTCCCTGACCGAGCTTCCACCATAGCAGCCCGCCCCGGCCATCGATCTGCTCGCCCAAAGCCAGCCAAGCGTCTCCACTTCACCGAGATCCTTCCATCCATCTCCGACCGTTTCAAGCTTCTCCGACCTACCACCTTTCGAGCAACCAACAGCACATTACCCCATGCAAACATCATCTCCAGATCAGCCCCGACAGCTAACTCCTTCCCTTCGACTCACTTCCACCTTAGCCGCAGCCTGGACTACCAACAACCGAGGCAGCCTCGGCCCTTACTAGACCCTGCCAACCACCAGAACCCATGAATGCCCACAAGCTTCCCACCACCTTCCTACACCACACGCATGCCGGTAGCCCACGTACAAGACACAAAACCCAAGTGATTATGTATTGAACAATAGTTAATATACACGTATGCTTGTAGGCTGCAAGTTTGAGCATCGCTGAGCAATACATTAAAGCATTTGCAGGAATGTCTTGAACAATATGTACGTATTCTTCTTTTTTTTTTATTATTATTATTTTTCAGCCTAGGCTGTTGTCATTTATGCTATATAAAAGGAATACGTACAACATATTATATTTTGATATCTCTTGTTTGCCACTGAAATGTGTTAGAAGCTTTCGTTTCTAATTGGATTCTAATTGGATGGAAGTTTATACATCTTGGTTTATGTCAGTTTTACATAATACTTATAAGTTGTCGAAGTTTATTTTTATTTAAGTATATACTAGAATACATGAAATTGGTTCTAAGTAGATATTGATCTTTAAGATGTATATTATACATATGGTTATAGTTTATGATATGTGAGTATATATAAAAAGGGTTTTCAAACTAAATATATATAGTGATTTGAATATATTATTTGAAATATAATACGTAATTTAATAGAGAAATTGAATATTGGTTTGAGAAACAAATATAATATGCTTTTGTTTCAATTTTTATCTACATCGATCTAGTTTTGATTAGATTTCGTCTATTTCTTACCTATCAGCTTGTCCGTCAAATTCGAGCCAATTTGGTTTTGCTTGGATTCGCAATTCAAATTCAGCATCCGTATCAGTGTGCATATCCGTGTCATCTTCTCGTTCATCTCTAGCCTCGGAAGGTGAGCACTCACTCACGATTAACGTTCTTTTATTTATTAAATTTGATTTCAATTGAAACGACAATTGAAATATGCTGCTGTAGTTATTTACACTGTTATTTATGTTATTACCTGTATCAGTTCACCTGTGACATCTGACACCATTATCTGTTATTATTTATGTGATGATAATACAGTTGGCTGATAATTGGTTGATTGTTGATGTTTATATTGGACGTTAAATTGTTAGTGTTAAATGATAAATAGTATGCCAAATTGAAATGGATATAGGATAGTTAACGATTTTAAAACTGATTTATATGTTAAATTTGATTAGTTGAATATGACCCCTTTTAATTGTTAAATTAATTGACATATAGAATAGCGATAATTACACTTTGAACCATCTACGTATATTGGATTAATTGTTGTAGTGTAAAAATTGAAATTGAATGACAAGTGAAGAACCGTATGAATAATTAGTGTAATAATATTTAATTTACATGAAATGATAGTGTAGATTTTAGAAATGATTATATTAATTCGTACAAATAACAATGCGAATTAATACGATTATTTCGGGATTATTTAAATTGATTATTGGATTGTTATTGTTTGTTGTTATTGCTTGTTTATTTACTTTGACACCATTCCAGTTATCACACTGTAAGTTCCCTTTGATATGCTTTGATTTTGAATTGAATTGGAATCGGGTTGAAATGATAAATACCCAAATTAAATCTTGACCTAGGATAGAGAATTAAATAAAACCCGATTGGTCAATAATTTGAGTTAAAAATAAACGAAGCTTTTATTTGAATAAATAATATGGTTTTGAAATGAAGTTGAAATTTGAATTTTTGATGAAAGGAAAATGTAATATTTAATAATCTGAAACAAATGTTAACAATGTAATTAATGGAAGAATGTTGTTTAATTTGAGAAATGATTGAATTAAGTTTGAAATTATTAAACTTTGAAATGATTTAATAATTAAGTTTGAAATTATAATTAAGTTGAAATTATTAAACTTTGAAATTATTTAATAATTAAGTTTTGAATTATATAATAATTAAATAAGATTGAATTATTTAATGATTAAATTGAATTGAATTCTTTAATAAGTAAAATTGAACTTTTGAATAAGTGAATTTACTTCGTAAATAATTGAAATTGAGTTTTCTTTATTAATTAAGTTTTGGAAAATTATTTAAGTAAGTAAATAAGCAAAATTGAATTTATTTAACAAGAAATAAAATGCGATTTATTGAAATTAATGTAAGACTTGAAATTTAAAGAATTTGGTTTGATGGATTTAATTTAATTAAAATTGTAAGTTTTGATATAATGAAGTTGAATTTAAATAATGGATGTAATGAATTGGAAATTTAATAGAAATTGCTTTGAATGGCAAGTTTACTTAATGAATGTTGAATGAAATCGATAAATGAATTTAAATTGATTTAAATGTTAAATTAAATTAATTTAAATGATTTCGGAATGAAACTTATATACGAACTTGAATCAATATCTGAATTGTTTAAATAGAAATTGAAATTGGTATTATAAGATTTTGAAATGGTAATTCGGAAGTTTTGAAACGTAAATTATGGAAATTGTTTAGAAAGACAAATGAAATGTTGGTTTGCAAATTCTATTTGAAATTGAATTTGATTTGGTTTTGAAATATATTAAACGACCAATCGGTGTAATAATTACGAAAGTTATTAAAGAGACCGGAATCGGTTATGGATATACTCTCTATCTAAACCGAAAACCACTTTAATAACTATACGCGGAGTGTGATCCAGAATGAAGTGGTTGGAATGATGTACGTGTTGACTGAAGAAAGAGAACGATGATGGATAGCCTTGACACTTGTGTCAAATTGAAAATGACTAAAATAGGAGCCGTGCCGGGCCAATGGAGGATTAGCTACCTCAAGTGAACACACTTCTTCGAACTACTCATTACTTATTGTCGCGATTGGTGCACCCTTGATTTAGGGAGTGTTGTTTCACGGTGTTGCGGTCGCTGCGGCGATGCGTTCTCACCAGTCCGGATCAGGCAAACGGTAGTGTCACTACCTTGGGTATTGCCTCATGTGCCTTGTCATACTTGTATTCCTTTATACGTGACCACTACGATTTTGGTTTGTACCTTTAGTATATGGATTGCCCTCTGGTGACTTTCGGTTTTGGGGAAACTACGGTCTTGTATATGCTCTTGGGAATAAAAATGTGTTAAGGGGGATAATGGTAACGCCTTAACACTATTTTGATATCTTATTATTACTGATAGACATTATCTACTTATCGTACACTACTACATAGTAGATAGTTTAACGGATCGTTAAAGGATGGTTATTCCAAACATCCTTTGAGTTACTTGTATTTCAATTGCTATTTCACTTGAGTTGGATTTATTAATATAAGAATGTTAATCCTGACTCGAGTGTTTTGTGTTTTGCTTTACGCTCGGGTCAGACTGAGTGTACCAGTATTCGAGACTCACCTTTGAAGTTGGAGCTTGCTTGAAGATCCAGCCATCTATTCTGCTTTCAGCATTCGATGATTCTAGTGATGTATTCTGATTTGTATCTGATGTATCGTATTACTCTTCCGTTGTATCTGGTTTAACTTTGATGTAACTTATACATTTATATAGTAGCTTCATGAACTACTATCTCTTTTATTTCCGCTGCATTTATTACTCTGTGTCTGTGATTTGTGATTATTTATTTACTGTATATGTTCAGTTTTGCCAAATTTAAATTAACACCGCGGTATTTTGAGCAATTCAATTCTGGCATGAGTGTCTACCTATACACTCATAATGGATGCGAATGGTCCAAATTATCGGGTCGTTACATTCACTTTTCCTAAAGAAGACAACTTGTGATTTTAACCCAAAAATTAAAAGAAAATTATGCTGGAAGCTACTCTTAATAAAAAACTGGTGTTAACGATGTTGGGGTCATAATGCTCTGTACCAAGTTAAGATGCACATTCCTAGAGTGTCATTCCACAATTACCTACTGTAACAACCCAATATTTTGCAATTATTTTAAATTAAATTTTATTTCAATATTTTTATTTTTAAAACATTTTAAAAGTGTAGTTGTAATTTTCCAATATTTGTTGTATTTTATTTACAATTTTTAATTCTAGTTTCAATAAATTAAACTATTTTCTTTATTTATTTTTCCTATTTTCCTAAGAATATTTATTTATTGTCATTCCTACTTTATTTTGTTTGTCTTTTATTTATTTCCTTGTTTTTCTATTTGGTTATTTTGTATAAATAAATTTGGAAATTCAAAGAGTCAAACAAAAGCTTTAACTTGTGACTTATCAATGCCTAGTCTTTTCATTGCCTTTGTCGTTCAACTCTTTGATGGTAGCCGTGTATTTCTTTTGTTTTTCACGTGAGAAGTTTTCATTTCATCATCAATTCAAGGCTATTTATTTTCTGAAAAAAAATGTAAGCAATGGATTCTCCTTTTTCCTACCTTTCCTCTTCATTTTCCATTGTTTTTGCCTTGATTCATCTACATGTTGCTCGGCCATAGCCTCCACTCCTTCACCGACCACCACCACCATCACCTTCCACTCATCATCCACAGCAACATCTCATCCTCCTCTGATTAGATCTGGCCGTGACCACTATATGAAACAAACACCTCAAAACATGCAAAACCCTTCCAAAAATGCCTAGCCGAGTCCATAAATTCAACATCCCCTTCATGTTAGCTTCGGCCACCACCCTAGAACCACCACCACTTGATGACATCACCTCTGGCCATCACCTCCTACACCTGACCTGACCTGTAGTGCCATGGCCGAGCCCATATGACCTCTTGCCGAGCCTAGATGATGAACCAAACTCCTTTCCTAGTCTTGACCTTTAGCATTCCTCCATTTGTAACTCCAAACTCCTCATCTTCTCTAGCTTAGCCATGTGTTAGTGAGCCTAACCCAAGCCATTTCCACCTATAAACATGTTGTGGCCGAGCATATGTTGAGTAATGGTCAAGCAATTGTGATTTCAAAGCATGGTTAAGCCATTTGTGTCTTTTGTTAGTTCTATTTGAATTTGTTTCAATATATTTGGTGTTGGAAATATATTTATATATTGCTTTGTTTTATTTGTTATATACAAGATCAAAATCTTGACTCTCTCTCCACTTGAATCAAAAGTTGTGCTATCGTGCTTTCTGGAATTTATCTGTGTGTTTCGATTTGCGAACTCGAGCTTAAAAAGGTGTGTATTCACGCTTGACATTCATACTTATAGAATTTGTGAAGTGACAACAAGTGAATGTGTAGTATTGTTATACCATGTTATACCTGCCTATGATATGAATTATATGATGTTAAACTTTGTTATAAACTTGTCACATCATCTGATATGTTATATTCTGTTATATTGTTTATTTTATTATGTTCTCACACTACAAGTTTCCTGTAGAATAGAATCACTATGGGTTGAAATGATACATACCCGAACAGACTTTAGAATAGGGAAAAATTGTTATGGGCTGAAATGATAGGCCTGAGCGATTTTTATTTATTTTTATAAACTTGGGATTGCGGGTTTGAAATGATAAAACCCGGATTTTTCTTTGTAAATTACGGATTGAAATGATATATTATCCGTATCACTTGACTTAGGTTAGAAAATATTATACAGACTCGTGGTTATTTTATATAATTTTCTGGAAAATTTTAAGTATTTTAAAATGTAAAAATATGATAATTTGATTTAAATTGAATTTAAAATGATTTAATAAAGGGTTAGTGATTTTTCTATAAGTTATAAATGTTAAATAAATAAATGATTTAATTGTAATTTGAAATATAACTTAATTTGGAAATTGGTGATTTGGTTTAAAAATGAAAGTTTAAGTAAAGAAAATAAAATGGAAATTAAGTTTTATTTTTGAAATGGTAATATAAATTTAAGGGTGGAGTTAATTGAAAAAAATGCAAAGAATAAGAAAATTGTACACTTGGATTTAATAAGTAAATTATTGAAAATTTTGGATTTAATTATGAAAATTTACTTTATAAAAATCGTAAGTTAAAAGGTTTTTAAATGAACATTTTGAGTGGAAAAATATGATTTTATAAGTTAAAATGGTTAAAATTGAAGTTTAATTGCTTCTGAAATTTTATTATTAAATCTGGAAATTGAATTAGTAGCACTTCAGAAATGCTATCATTTCTGAATTTAACTTAAAATCTGAAGTAAATGATACTGCAGCACTTTGTAAGTGCTGTGGTTGATGCAAATGAACTAAAGGCTAATTAACTAAAGGCTACTACAGCACTTGGTAAGTGCTGTGGTTGCAGAAAGAAAATCTAAAATCTGAAACTAATAAAAGGGCTACAGTAGCACTTGATAAGTGATGCAGTTTGCTGAAATGAGATTTTTCAAATGAAACTGAACTACTATAGCAGTTCTGTAAATGCTGTCTTTGCTGAATTGAACTAATTTTTCAAATTGAACCCTGAACTACTGCAGCAGTTAATAAATGTTGTCTTTGCTGAATTTAACTTGTTTTCAAATGAAACTGAACTACTACAGTAGTTTATAAATGATGTCTTTGCTGAATTGAATTGTTTTCAAATATAACTTACCGTAGCATTTTCTAAGTGCTACGAATGCTGAAATTTTAATGTTTTAAAGTATTTAAGTGAATAAATGAGCTCAGAAAAGGCTAAATTTTTGGGAATTGAATATTTGATTTGTAAGTATAATGACTTTACGTTTAAATGGTTTAAATGGTTTAAATGAAGTATTTTGATTTGAAATATAAACTATTTTTGAAATTTATAACCACGGGTTATAATAACGATTGGTTGTTAAAGAGACTGGGATCGGATATTAACATACTCTCTGTCGATACCGAAAACCGCTTTAACAACTGTGTGCGCGGTGGAGTTTCCAGAATGAAGTAGGATGGTGGTGACGATCCTAAAGGTATATTTACGTGGACCCAACTCCCGTGAGTTGGCATAAGGTGGCTAAAACAGGAGCGATTCTCGGGCCAATGAGGTAGCACCTCTGATCGGACACACTTCTTCGATACCATTCTATTACTTTTGTGATTGATTGGGTGCACCCCTTGATTTTGGGAGTGTGGCTCGAGGTGGGCGGTAGTGGCTGCTATGCGTTTCCACCAGCCCGGATGCGTAATTGGTATATCTACCCTGACATTGCCTTGTTGTGCCGTGTCACCTACCCTAGCGAGCTTTACTACGAGTTTGGATTTGTGCCGTATCCTGTGGAGTATTGAGGGTAGCCTCCGATCTGGGAGTATGCTAATACTGGATAGACTACTGGAACTATTACGTGTTAAGAGGAATATTGGGTCACTCCATAATGCTATTTTAAAGTAAGATTATTTTATATTTAGACATTATTATAATAGCGAATATTACTACATAGTAGATAGTTTAACGGATCCTTAAAGAATAGGCGATCCCAAGCATTCTTTAAGTTACTTGTTCATTTTATTACAGTTCACTTGAGTTGGTTTGCATTGTATAAGTATGTATGTCCTGACTCGAGTGTTTGTGTTTTATTTACGCTCGGGTCAGCCTGAGTATCAGCTTTGGATTTCACCTTCTGGAGCTAGGACTGCTGGAGATCATCTTTTATCTAGTTGCTATCTATTTCCATTCAGTATTTCTATGTCAGCTTTGTATTAGAGACATATGTATTTGGGATTTCTACTATGCTTATGTATTCAGACTTCTATTGTATCTGTTTTTCAGACTATGTATTTTGAATCTGTTTTGAGACTATGTATTGTAGTGGCTTCATGAACCACTATTTATTTTATTTTCCGTAGCGAGCTATTCTGATATTCTGTGTCCGTGATTCTGTGATTGGTTTTATTTGCTCCAAATTTATTACAATCTATTGTTTTGTATTATTCAAGTCCGACATATGTGGTTTTATTGTCGATTTGAATGGTCCAAAATAGTGGGTCGTTACACCTACCTTTCTTAATTTATTTTATTAGTTCTAATAAATATGCATTACCCATAATAACTGGTCATTAATATCAAAATTGACAATCTCTAATAAATCCTTGTTTAATCTCTTTCAATCTCTTACTAGTTTCAAAACTTACTTATATGAGTATTCAGTTCCTCCAAAAATACCATATTAGCTTCCTTAATCAACCCCTTATCTGATTCTTTTTTATTTTCTATTAGTTATTAATTTATTTTCCATTAAATTTGTAATTATGTCCATAAATTATATTCCTATAATTACTATGCTGTTTATAATTAATACAAATATCTTTATAAATTAAGATATTTATATTTTTCTTATTTCAAATTATTAATTTTTAAAATGGAACATTTCTTTCCATATTTTATTTTATCAGAGCCATCTTTCCAAATAGGATTATCGTTAAAAATTTCCATAAATTAATCAAGTGATATTTCAATTTCGTTTGAAATTACAAGGGATTATTTCATTTTCTTTTATTGAAATAGACAGTGTAAACTACAGACATATCTTACACATCTTTTTTCCTTTTTGGTATATCCCTTGATAATCCAAACGCTGCACTTTATGCATTGAGGAATTAGGTAATTTACGGAAATTACACAAAGCCTGCTACCAATAAATCAAAACTTGGAAATTCATATTCCAAGGGAATCCTAACTTACAACCCAATTATGGATCTGGAATACCCTTACAACATTACCAGCATTCTACAAATAAATACTTAGGACTGACTTCAAATTTCCAGATCAGGTTGTACATACCATTCTTATTTTATTCATATCCTAAAACCTTTAACCTTTCTTACATAGATAGTGATCAATATCTACTCCATAAAATATAAACTTAGAAACCCACATTACACTAGTATGTGACATACGAAATTCAAACTTGCAAAAGAATTTCAACATCTCAAAAAAAAACTTTTATGCATACTTTTTAAAAGAATTTATAGCTTTCCAAAAATAGTTTAGGGAATTGAATTCTTAAAAACATCTAAACACCATGTTTTATTTTACTCCATATTTCTATTCCATTTTTATTAAACATTTGAACAAAACCTTCCAAAATATTAGAACCCAACTCTTCAAAATATTTACTGCTTTATACTTAACCCAAAATTCAAAAGATTCTAAAATTGCTTATTAAAATAATTTTGCTTCCCTAATACTTTTACTTCAAATATTTCTTTAAAAGTAGGGTATTTAACTGCAAAACATTCAAAAACTCTATTATTAAACCAAACTATCAAAATTTCAAAAAGGATTGCTTAATCCCAAATGGGAGCGAAATAATTTCCCTCTTTAAAAAACTTTCCACATTAAAAATTCATTCCTTTAAAAGTTGGTCGTTTTATTCGAAACATTCAAATACATCTTTTAAAACTTTACACAATGAAAAGTGGAGTAGATAAAGATAACTTCTATTCTATTATTTTCCTATCCTATTTTAATTATTTCTCTCCTACATTATTCTAACTAGATTACTGCTCCTATTTTATAAGTTCCTAAAACTATTCCTATCCAAATCTTCCAATATTACCTCTATTTATATTTGTCCTACTTGAATGACTTCTACATCATTTTAATCAAGTACCATTTTTATTTTTAGAAAGAAATTTTTAAAAGAACTTCCAAATTTACGAAATAGGAAAAATCATCAAGCCCATCTTATACTCTATTTTACATTTATTTGAAGAAAAATCTCTTTATCGAAAATCTTTAAACTGAAAACTTTTTAGCTTGACTAATTTTTTAAACTAAGATTTTCAAAAATGAAAAATTCGTTTTTACTAAAAACCTTTTAATAAGAACTTTTAACTCCACAATTTATTTTCAAATTATGATTTTCCAAATTTCCTTACTTTTTCAAAACAACAACCTTTTAATAAATCATTTGAAAAATCCATTCAATACATTTCTAGGAAGTTTCCCAAGGAAAATCTTTTTATCAAATTCTTTACACATGAGGTTGGGTTTTAAGAAATTGGCTTTAATTGTCCTCTCTATTGCATTTTCTTCTTCTATCATCCATTACTTTCGAATATTTACAACTACACAACCTTGTATATTTAATTATTACCTGACATGCTTATTTACTATTTCTATAAATGTTGATTGTCCGTAATAAATGATTATTATTCTAATCGGATAATTTCTAAAGTCAATTATTTATTCATCCAACTTTTCCTATTATAACTTCTTAACCTTTCCATAATTACCCTAATAATCTTTTTAATAAGCCCAATGACATTTCCAGTCCAATTATAAAACTTCAACGCAACTAACATCAATGGTGCAAGAGAAAGCACCCAAACCAATAATTACCTCTTATTGGGGATTAGGCAGACTCGAACCATTTAATACCTATAAAATAGGCGGGTTGTAACGACTCGGAATTTCAAACACTTCATATTTGAATACCTGAATTATTTAAATATTTTTATCTAAGATTTAATGTGACTAAATATGATTTTATAACCTTGTTAAATACTTTTTAATTAATAAAAACTTATTTTTGAAATATGTTTACAAAAATATACACTTTGGATAAATATGAAAATGCGATCGAAAAATATTTTGTTAAAAATCAACTTTACGTTAGTAAAAGTTGTTTGGATAGTTGTACATACTAAGTTATCATATGCATATATAAACAAGAATTAAATCTTCCATCCTCCTAATCAAATAATCAATTAAACTGAGTGTTATATTAGTAAAAGTAAGTATAGACAAAAAGTACTAAAGGACCCCTAAATTAAGGCATTGATTAAGGAAGTATGGTGTGTAAGAGTATGGATGTGTAAGGGTATGGTGTGCACATTCTTTAGCTTGGAAGGAGAGGGGTTTTTAACATCATTTCCACCCATTTCCTAATTCTATAAATACACACATCACTTCTTAACATATGGTCTTCATTCCTTTCTCTTCTCCTCTTCATGTCTTTTATCCCCTCGACCGTGATTTTGGGGAAGTAATTTTAGCCTTAGGCCATAAGCTAGGGTAAGTGGAGGGGGCTAAGGATTTATGCTATGATGGTGGTGGAGGACGTGAGCATTTAGGGTGATGGAGGGCTTAGGCCGTGAGCAATGGTGATGGTGAAGGGTTTGGCCATTAGCATAATGGAGGTTATGGTGATGGACATGTGATTTAGGAGGAAGAAGGATGAGTTTTAGTGATGTTTTGTCTAGTAAAGGAGGTGTTAGTGAACTGTTGTTATGAATGAATGTTGGCAGGAAGTAAATAGGTTGATTAAAAATGAGTTATTCTCACATTGAATGAAGTTAATTACTTGATATTAATGCTTTTCGAAATTGATTGCTGTTATATATACACTAATAGACACTAACTACTTAAAGTTATAACCTTTTATACTTCCTAAAGCATATAATTTATTAAAGTAGTTGCCTTAAAGAGAATGGAATTATGCTGTTTAAATTAAGCACATTTAAACATCTAAAATAAACAAGATTATTAGCACATATGAATTTGGAATCATATATATATATATAAAATGGAATGAAATTAAATATTGAATTAAATACGGAATTGTCCGTATGGCGATAGTCGCTATAAACGCACTTTGAAATCCCTTAAATTTAATTTGTAAAAAGCGACGATTTAAGAACATATTTTGATATAATTTGTTTTGGTTGATTTATACACTTCTATAAGTGTTTAGGAAAAAAGAGTATATGTTTTGAAAATATATAGAAAAAGTAAACCAAAGATATGGAAGTTAATACCAAAAAGGTCGCTATATCGACCTTTTTATATAACTCGTTTTTGGAAAATTACATTTATTTTTGTATAAACTTTCTGTGACGCCCCACCTCTATGCTCATAATAACAAAGAGTATTAAAGGAAATACTGTCTATCATTACGAAGAATAAGGCTGGATGGGAGCGACCATCCGTAATTGGCCTTACACTAACATTGGTTATCTCGATAGGAGTGGTACATTCTTTTTATTTTTCTTCTATTATTTATTTACTCCCATCGACACACCCAATACTAGTATAAAACGAACTACGACGGTTCATAATAGTTTAGGACATTAGATATAACAATAACACAGATAATATAAATGTGGAACACAGATAAAAACAAAAGTCTCAGATATATATAACTGATGTCAGTTAATACATAGTTGACACTATACATATGATACAACTACAACTGTCGACTCTAGAAGTTATATATACAAGTACATTATCGACTAATATACATGCATACATATCATTCTATACAATGACACGACTACTACAAAATGACTCTGACAACTTCAGAAGATGTGAAAAGTCTTCAATCCCGAACAGCAACTCAAAGAAAGAAATCTACAACCTGAAATACTCGGGTCTGACCCGAGTATTACATTCAAAAGAAAATAATACCCAGGTCAGTCTAATTCAAACCAGTTTATTAGTGCATATAGGCAGTAATAATTTAAATAGACGACAGTCACAATAATTCCCGTCTATCCGATTCTTTAAACAAAGAAACCGGATAACGGTCAATATAACACTTAACAGTGTTTAACAAAATCAGCAGATTTAAATTATGAACAGAGATAAATAAACAATTTATCAAATCGACTAAATCAATTTAAAACTGTCAAATCTGATAGGGCTGCAGTACACGCACGCGTGTACTGCCTCGCCACTATCGTAGGAGATACACAAAAGCTCAGTGAAAATCACAACGATCGCAAGGTCAAACCCCAAAATCGGGTTCAACTCAAGTGAATATGAAAACCAATCTAAGTGCACCAATGCCATGTCAACAAAACGAATAAATACAACTAATTCAAGTGAATGGCAACAAATGAAATCAACATATATGATTTAAAGCATTGCAACATAAAGAAGAATGAGCGCACTGTACAGCGATAGCAACTACACATATAGTTCCAAGGGGCAGACAGTAAGGTAATATGAAGACACTGCATCATGAGGCCATATGAATACTGACTCGAAGCATGCCTATGGTCAGGCAACGTGAAAGACAAAGCAATGCATAGGCATACAACTAACAACCAAGGCCAGAGCAGAGTACATGTACAAAAGTGATGACTACATTAACTCAACTCGGTACGACATCAAGAATCACAATTCAAGTGAACAGTAGGTGGTACAAGACTGAACCAAATGAATTGCAACCAGTGATCAAAGCATGAAACAGACAATTAATACAGAGCACTTTCAAACAGCCAGGACTAAAGAGGAGCCAAAGTCACATTGATATGCTCAAAGACACATGCACAAAACTCAGTGAATTTAAAGACCAGAATCAAGGGAGACAAAGTACAAACTCCATTGAGATACAACGGTAAGAAGAATCAAACTTAACAATGCCCAAAAACAATTCAAGACTTACACTTCAAAATATGCAGTCTCAAATCAAACAGAAGCAAGGATACCTCACGAAACAAATGGTGCAGCAGGCCTTAATCATGTAAAAATGTGCACCACAAAACTGAATGCAAAACTAAGTCAAGCAGTGAACACTTGAACATTAACGGCAGTACGATAGGGTCAACCTATGGCTACATACCCCATTCCAGATCTAACATGTTAACAACAAAACTGTACTCGGTAAAATGTACAAAGAATTTGTGCAAATATTTTAAACCAATGAAACAGCACCAAAAGTTCTCAAATCTAACCATACAGCAAACTCAACCGAAATCGAAAGTACAACAGAGATTGGTAAAAGCTCACGGGTACTAGTATACTCAAGTGCAACTGAAATTAGACTCGACTAAGCCAACAACAAGGCCATCAAATACAACATTCGAAGACCAATTGACCGGAGTAGTGAAACAGCAGGTAAAGTCGAACGAGGATAAAATGCTAACAGAGCCGATGAACAATATGGTCGAAGTTACACCAAACCAAAGTCGTGGGAAGCCAGTATCAAAATATACGAATATATACGTGAATTGAACGAGTCAGGAATAATCTCAAGCATCGAAACGAAAATCAGCAGCTAGAGAAACAAGTTGACAAATTCAAAAACATTATCAGACGAAAACAACTAGTTTAATACGAACGAGAATTCAAGGGACCGAACCCTATAATTTGAAATTAATATCATTGGCAAAAATCGACCGAGAGCATCAAGTATCAAATTTATTCAAATTTGTTAAAATCAACGAAGGCATCAACCACAAACAAAGTCGAGCACAAAAGCATAGTTTTGAGAATGGATTAGATGTGAGTGATGGTTCACTCACCTCGTTCGAAGAACTCCAAAGATCGCGCAGTACGAATCGAAGCAGGGACGAAGCCGGCATCACGAAGTCGATCGAAGACAATTGGCAGAAGCCCTAATTCTTTAATTTGGGGACGAGAACGAATAACCTAGCCGCCTCCACTTTCTTTTCTCTTTTGATTTCGAACGAAAAATAAGAATGAGGGAAGACTGGGTTTTCGTTTGATAATAAGGCACTGAAATAAAATAGAGCATGGGCTAGCTTTAAAGGCCCACTAACACTTAACAATTTTTATCAAAAGTATTTCCACTCGATATAAACTTCAATCACCATTTATATAAACGAATGTCAACTTGAATAAAAATTCGAATTGTAGTTGTTTAACCAATTATATCGTCATTTGACGATAATTAACTATTTTAAAACCCCGGGTTGTTACAGACTCCCTGTAACGACCCGTAAATTTCAACTGTTTTAATAAAGTAATTAGTTGAAATTTTGTGAAATTTTAAACGATAAAATTTTGAAATAAAAATTTTATATTTGGAATACGTCTAGTTAAACATAGCAACTGGTAAATTTTCATCCGAAAATATGAAAGTTTATTTCGCGCGTAAATTCACTTCAATTCAATCAGTTAAAAAGCGATGAAAATAAAATGTTTCCGAAACCTAAATATTTTTACATAGAAAAATTCTAAACCATCTTCTGAGCAAGATGTCAGTTTGTTGTTTTTCCAAATTCGGACATCTTTGGCTCCGTCGATCTTATTTTTCAGCGTTTTTCTTACATTTTCCGCTATTAGAAAATTCGAAATTTTATAATTCGATCGTACCACTTGTCTTTATTTCTACTTTATATTCAGATGTGTGAATACAGGGATATAGGAGGATATATTTGTTAGTTAGATAAGTATATGTAAGTTTGGTTTTGCAAATATAAAGTTATGTACACACCTGGGTTTTCAAATATAATGGGTTATATACATGCGGATTTAAAGTGAATCACGTACAAGCTTGTGAGTATCTCTGTCTTTTGTTTAAGTGATTGAGTGATATGTAACATGTTTTATACAAGTTTTTGGGTCTGTTGTGATATATATAAAGTTGCACAAGTTGTATAAAATAAGTTGTTTATACATAAAGTGACAAATCGTGTTGTAGTTTATATATATATATTTCGCTATTGATAATAATGTATATAAGTTGATTTTTAATGTGTGTGTGGTAAAAAAAAAAAAAGAAAAAAAAAAGAATATAAGTTTCGTATAGGTTTAAAGAGCAGTATTTAAGTTATATTAATCTGGATATGAGTTCTGTTGGTAAATATAGAAGTTTATATAAATTGGTATTATTATGTGGTTTATGTCATATTTTGGTTTTGATCTGTTAGTTTCATAGATGGTTATCTGCTAGTTGTACATCACAAGTATGTCAGTGTTTCGTCATATACACGAGTTACATAAGTAAATGATCGGGAAATTTTATACATATGACAAGATCCGTAATATTGGTATTATTTTGTGTGTTGTTTAAACCGATGATTTTGGAAAATATTTATGTATATATATAGTTAGATAGTTGTATGTGTAGCTCACTTATCGTATTTATCTTCCTCGACCCAAACTCTAATTTGATTCCGTCGTTTTCGGTTATCAGCTTTGTCCGTCGGGCCTGTTTTCTCCATTGAACCGTATCTATCTAGCGTTGCATTGGAATTCGTAGCTCATTCCGTTGTCAAATCTCTCTAGCCTCGAAAGGTGAGCACTCACTCACGATTAACGTTCTTTTATTTATTAGATTTGATTTCAATTGAAACGACAGTTGAAATATGCTGCTGTTTGATATTTACACTGTTATTACCTGTATCAGTTCACCTCTGACATCTGACACCATTATCTGTTATATATGCAATGATAATCCAGTTTGGTTGTTAAATGATTGATTGTTGATGTTTATATTGGACGTTAAATTTTTAATGATGTAAGTGATAAATAATTTGAAATTGAAAATGACGTAGGATAGTTAGATTGGATATATGTATTAAAATTTGATTAAATGACATTTGTATAATATGACCCCTTTTAATTGTTAAATTAATTGACATGTAGAATACTGATAATTACACTTTGAAACATTGAACGTATTTGATTAATTGTTGTAGTGTAAAAATTGAAATTGAATGACAAGTGAAAACCGTAATGTAATAATCTTTAATCTACATGAAATGATAGTGTAGATTCTAGAAATAATTATATTAATTCGTACAAATAACAATGCGAATTAATACGGTTATTTCGGGATTATTTGAATTGATTATTGGATTGATATTGTTTGTTGTTATTGCTTGTTTATTTACTTTGACACCATCCCAGTTATCACACTGCAAGTTCCCTTTGTTATGCTTTGATTTTTGAATTGAATTGGAATCGGGTTGAAATGATAAATACCCAAAATTTAACTTTGACCTAGGATAGGAAATTTAATAAAAACCCGATTGGTCAATAATTTGATTTAAAAATAAACGAAGATTTTATTTGAATAAATAATATGGTTTTGAAATGAAGTTGAAATTGGAATTTTTATGAAAAGAAAATGTTAATATATAATAATCTGAAACAAATATTAACAAATGTAATTGATGAAAGAATGTTGTTAAATTTGAGAAATGATTGAATTAACTTTGAAATGATTTAATAATGAAGTTTAAAATTATAATTAAGTTTGAAATTATTAAACTTTGAAATGTTTAATAATTAAGTTTGAAATTGTAATTAAGTTTGAAATTGTTAAACTTTGAAATGATTTAATAATCAAGTTTGAAATTATAATTAAGTTTGAAATTATTAAACTTTGAAATTATTTAATAATTAAGTTTTGAATTATTTAATAATAAAAAAAAAGATTGAATTATTTAATGATTAAATTGATTTGGATTATTTAATAAGAGAAATTGAATTTTTGAATAAGTGAATTTACTTCGTAATAACTGAAATTGAGTTTCTTTATTAATTAAGTTTTGGAAAATTATTTAAGTAAGTAAATAAGTGAAATGGAATTTCTTTAACAAGAAATGAAAATGTGATATTTTTGGAATTAATGTAAGACTTGTAATTGAAAGAATTGATTTGACGAATTTAGTTTAATTCAAAATTGTAAGTTTTGATTTGATGAAATTGAACTTAAGAATTGATTTAATGAATTGGAAATTTAATAGAAATTGTTTTGAATGATAAAGTAACTTAACGAATATTGAATGAAATTGATAAATGGGTTTAAATTGATTTGAATGTTAAAACTAAATTGATTTTAAATGATTTTGGGATGAAACTTATATACGAATTTGAATCAATATTTGAATTGTTTTAAATAAAGATTGAAATTGAATTATAAGATTTTGAAATGGTAATTTGGAAGTTTTGAAACGTAAAGTATGGAAACTGTTTTGATAGACAAATGAAATGTTGATTTGCGAATTGAAATTAAAATTGAAATTGATTTGGTTTTGAAATAAATAAACGACCAATCGGTGAAATAATTTCGAAGGTTATTAAAGAGACCGGAATTCGGTTATGGATATACTCTCTATCTAAACCGAAAACCACTTTAATAACTATACGCGGAGTGATGATCCAGAATGAAGTGGTTGGAATGATGTACGTGATGACTGAAGAAAGAGAACGATAATGGATAGCCTTGACACTTGTGTCAAATTGGAAATGACTAAAACAGGAGCTGTGCCAGGCCAATGGAGGATTAGCTACCTCAAGTGGACACACTTCTTCGAACTACTCATTACTTGTTGTCGATTGGTGCACCCTTGATTTTGGGAGTGTTGTTTCACGGTGTTGCGGGCGCTGCGGCGTTGCGTTCTCACCAGCTTGGATCAGGCGAACGGTAGTATCACTACCTTGGGTATAGCCTCATGTGCCTTGTCATACTTGTATTCCATTTATGCGCGACCACTACGAATTTGTTTTGTACCTTGAGTATATGGATTGCCCTCTGGTGACTTCCGGTTTTGGGGAAACTACGGTCTTGTATATGCTTGTGGAAATAAAAATGTGTTAAGGGTGGAATGGGCCATGACTTAACGCTATTTTGATATCTTTATATTACTGATAGACATTATCTACTTAGCGTACATTACTACCTAGTAGATAGTTTAACGGATCCTTGAAGGATGGTTATTCCAAACATCCCTTGAGTTACTTGTATTTCAATTGCTATTTCACTTGAGTTGGATTTATTAATATAAGAATGTTAATCCTGACTCGAGTGTTTTGTGTTTTTGCTTTACGCTCGGGTCAGACTGAGTGGTTCAGCTTTCGAGACTTACCTTTGGAGTTGGAGCTTCGCTTGGAGATCCAGCTATCTATCCGGCTTTCAGTATTCGATGATTCCAGTGATGCATTCTGATTTGTATCTGATGTATCGTGTTACTCTTCCGTTGTATCTGGTTTAACTCTGATGTATTGTATTATTCTTCTGTTGTAAACTCTGATGTATTTTATATATTCATATAGTAGCTTCATGAACTACTATCTCTTTTATTTCCGCTGCACTTCTTACTCTGTGTCTGTGATCTGTGATTATTTATTTACTGTATATGTTCAGTTTTGCCAAATTTAAATTAACAACGCGGTATTTTGAGCAATTCAACTCCGGCATGAGTGTCTACCTATACACTTATAATGGATGTGAATGGTCCAAAATTCTGGGTCGTTACAGTTGGTATCAGAACTTTGGTAGCTCTAGGCAAAACTTAACATATAGGGTAAATGTATTTACAAAATCACTCTCATTTGAGTTCAATCCCTTCCTTTGACTCAATTTCTTTGAATTTTGGAACGTTCCCCTTGGTTCCAAATATCATTCGTGTCCCTCACTATCCATCTTCTTTCAATCTTGGAGCACCCCATAACTCCATTCTGAATGTTATCTATAATAGATCGGCAGTCTCGCAAATCTTCGAATGATTCGTAAAGGATTAAACTCCTTTATAATTGGCATTGATTAACCGTAGATTTCTGTATCCTCGGTATACGATGCCATCTATCTCCTGATATACCTGGATTCTATTTCTTGAGATCGAATGTTGATTTACCTTGGAATTCGGCATCGATCTTATTCTTGAAGTTACGGACGACCCGGTTAAGGTTGCCCGTGAATAAAACAAACTCATCCATCTCCCGATTTTGGTAATTAAATTATCTTATCTTTGTTTCGAACTTATCTTCGAATCAAATTTCTCTTTGATTTGAGTCCATCAAAATTTAAACCCTATCCTTGTTTTGAAAATTCATTCCTGTATCGTCGAGCAAAGAAAGGCATTTGTAAACTAATATTTAAATGTTAAAATATATTGTGTTGTTTGAGTTGTTGATGTTGATTTGGGTTTCCGATCGATTCGTCTGATCAACGCTATCGATAGGATTTCCAAAACACTTGAACAGAGCAAACTGACACAATATTATTTTCAAATTTGGTAAATAAAATAAATTTGTATGAATATATTATAGATATATATAAGTAAAATTTTCTGAAATTTAGTAAGTTAATTAAATTGGTTGTTGAAATGATAATATTTGATTATCATTTATTGTTCTAAATGAATTTATAAATATGGTTTATAAATTGATTTGGAATTTGAAATGAATTTAATTCAGAAATTTGAGAATTTAGTTTCCGGTGATTTCGAACTTTGGTTTTAAAATTTTAAAGGATATATTATTGGAAGTATTTTCAAATAGAAATCATTTCCAAAGAATTTTAAAATGTTGAAATCAGTGCTCTTCTCTTTGTCGCTGGAAAATAATTTCGGTGATGGCGGCCGCATCATCGATATTCATTTTTGAGTTTCGAAGTGGAGATACTATTCTGTGGCCTTGCTACGGTTTTGTTTTGAGAAAAATATTTTGATTTGAATTTCTTCAGTATAATTTGATTTATATATATATATAGGTATCTTATTTTAAAAATTAATTTGATTTGATATAAATATATTATAGATATCTCTAAATTGTTTAAAGTTAATTGGAAATCTAATTCTTTAATTTTGTTAAAGGATGATTTAATTATAAATAAAACAAAAATTTGGAATAAATATTTAAACTTGAATAATTGAATTGGGAAAATTTATTTGTATATTGTTCAACTACATTCTAATACAACTTACCTAAATCATTCAGAAGTTGAGTATGTAATTGGATAATATATAAGATAAATTGAATTTATAAATAAAATTTGAGTGTTTATAATAAATGTTATACACTAAATTTTGATTATAAAGATGTCAATAGAGTTAGATAGGATAATAAGTAAAACTCAGTTAATAATGAAATAAATTGTTTGAAAGAATTAATAAATTTGTTTTGAAAGAATTAATAAATTGAAATTAGATCAACTTATGGAAATACCTTGAATTTAAAAGCAATTAGTAAATATAAATTAATTTAAATCGAAACTTTTATGGTTTAAATTAATTTATATGGGTTAAATATATGTGATAAGATATATTAAGTAGAATAATTTAACAATAAATTTGGAATAAAAGAAGAATTTAAATTGTTGGAAATAAATATGATTATAATAAAAGATTTTTCGAATTTATGATTTTAGAAATTGTAAATTTAAGAAAATGGGATAATAAGTTAATGAATTTAGAAATAGTTGAGGTTTATTTTAGTGAAATCAAATGGATTAAATCAATTATTGAATATCAATTAATTTAAATTTAAATTTATATGGTTTAAATTAATTGTTATTTTGTATTTCAAATCTGTTTTTCTTTCTGGTTGTTTCTATTCTCCTACCTCGTTCCTTTTCGGGGACGAAAAGTTTTGAGTGGGGGAGAGTGTAACGACCCGTAAATTTCAACTGTTTTAATAAAGTAATTAGTTGAAATTTTGTGAAATTTTAAACGATAAAATTTTGAAATAAAAATTTTATATTTGGAATACGTCTAGTTAAACATAGCAACTGGTAAATTTTCATCCGAAAATATGAAAGTTTATTTCGCGCGTAAATTCACTTCAATTCAATCAGTTAAAAAGCGATGAAAATAAAATGTTTCCGAAACCTAAATATTTTTACATAGAAAAATTCTAAACCATCTTCTGAGCAAGATGTCAGTTTGTCGTTTTTCCAAATTCGGACATCTTTGGCTCCGTCGATCTTATTTTTCAGCGTTTTTCTTACATTTTCCGCTATTAGAAAATTCGAAATTTTATAATTCGATCGTACCACTGATATCTGTATACCATTTTGATCATTTCGTCGTGCTGACCTCTACGGTTTATTCATTTCCGTGTTTGAGTTCGGATGCATGGCGGAATCTGTAAAACGAGGAACTGTATCGACACCCGTTTTAAAACCTTTTGGGTTTAACTTGTCCCTTTTTACCTACCTGACCAGTACCATACAACTGTTGCATTCTATTTATTTATTTATTTTTAAATTTTGTGCTTGTTTACTGCTATTCACCGGTTCAAATATTTTTTTCAAAGTGGTTCATTTTGGGAAATTAATGAGCATGCACTACACGTTACTTTTCCCATGCACTGCCTCACTTTCCCATGCTTCATCTTCCCAATATGTTGATCTATTCACCTCCTTCTTCATTCCCTCTGCAAACTCACGCCCGCTTCACCTCCCATTCCTTTCCACCATGGCATTGCTCCACCCTTCCCCACGCAAAAACCCACTCAGACAACACCACAAATTCATCACACCCACCTCTGCCTGTAGCACCCGATTCCAAGCTCTGACCGGTTGCATCCTCTCGCCTTCAACAACCCACGCCTTCACCTTGCCAACCTCTCCATCAACACCACGTGAACCACCCTCTCCTCCGTCAGTCCGCCACCAACCTCCATGCCAGACTTTCCAGTCACTCATCCGAGCAACCGCTCCAAGCCAGCCTCAACCCATCCTCTCACCGCCTTGCCTTGCAAACCACTTCCTCATTCCCTCGGCAAAGCCACCACCGCTCCGGCATCCATCCGCCACTCATCTCTCTCGACATGGTCGGCCGCATCCACACCCCTTCACCGAAGCCACCACGAGCTGCTACCCTTCACCAACATTGCGTCCATCTCTCCTACCCGCGCACTGGCCACGGAACTTCGTCCTCCGCTCGCGTGGCCACGTTTCCACCGCCAGCTGTCCACCTAAGCCTTGCGTAACCCGTAGCAGCCCCCACCCCTTCTATTCGTAAGTTGATTCTTCCTCATATATAGTATATAAATTATAGAATTATTAACATGAAGAGGTTTGATGTACGTATAAAATGAGATTTGCTGTACATATATATTTTATATACCTAGGTTGTTTATTTACGTTTTAAAAATATCGTCTATATACATAGGCTATATATTAGTATGCATGAGTTTGTTATAATACATATAAGTGTGTGTGTGTATATAGGTTATCTCTTCGAGTTAGATATAGGTTTGTTTTATTTTTGCAGTTTTACCTAAGTAGAGAAGAAAATGTGTTTATGTTAAGATATGGTTAATAATGAATTATAGTTTATAATATGTTTCTTTGTATGTGCCTCATTTGTTGTGTCCACTTGTCTTTATTTCTACTTTATATTCAGATGTGTGAATACAGGGATATAGGAGGATATATATTTGTTAGTTAGATAAGTATATGTAAGTTTGGTTTTGCAAATATAAAGTTATGTACACACCTGGGTTTTCAAATATAATGGGTTATATACATGCGGATTTAAAGTGAATCACGTACAAGCTTGTGAGTATCTCTGTCTTTTGTTTAAGTGATTGAGTGATATGTAACATGTTTTATACAAGTTTTTGGGTCTGTTGTGATATATATAAAGTTGCACAAGTTGTATAAAATAAGTTGTTTATACATAAAGTGACAAATCGTGTTGTAGTTTATATATATATATTTCGCTATTGATAATAATGTATATAAGTTGATTTTTAATGTGTGTGTGGTAAAAAAAAAAAGAAAAAAAAAAAAGAAAAAAAAAAGAATATAAGTTTCGTATAGGTTTAAAGAGCAGTATTTAAGTTATATTAATCTGGATATGAGTTCTGTTGGTAAATATAGAAGTTTATATAAATTGGTATTATTATGTGGTTTATGTCATATTTTGGTTTTGATCTGTTAGTTTCATAGATGGTTATCTGCTAGTTGTACATCACAAGTATGTCAGTGTTTCGTCATATACACGAGTTACATAAGTAAATGATCGGGAAATTTTATACATATGACAAGATCCGTAATATTGGTATTATTTTGTGTGTTGTTTAAACCGATGATTTTGGAAAATATTTATGTATATATATAGTTAGATAGTTGTATGTGTAGCTCACTTATCGTATTTATCTTCCTCGACCCAAACTCTAATTTGATTCCGTCGTTTTCGGTTATCAGCTTTGTCCGTCGGGCCTGTTTTCTCCATTGAACCGTATCTATCTAGCGTTGCATTGGAATTCGTAGCTCATTCCGTTGTCAAATCTCTCTAGCCTCGAAAGGTGAGCACTCACTCACGATTAACGTTCTTTTATTTATTAGATTTGATTTCAATTGAAACGACAGTTGAAATATGCTGCTGTTTGATATTTACACTGTTATTACCTGTATCAGTTCACCTCTGACATCTGACACCATTATCTGTTATATATGCAATGATAATCCAGTTTGGTTGTTAAATGATTGATTGTTGATGTTTATATTGGACGTTAAATTTTTAATGATGTAAGTGATAAATAATTTGAAATTGAAAATGACGTAGGATAGTTAGATTGGATATATGTATTAAAATTTGATTAAATGACATTTGTATAATATGACCCCTTTTAATTGTTAAATTAATTGACATGTAGAATACTGATAATTACACTTTGAAACATTGAACGTATTTGATTAATTGTTGTAGTGTAAAAATTGAAATTGAATGACAAGTGAAAACCGTAATGTAATAATCTTTAATCTACATGAAATGATAGTGTAGATTCTAGAAATAATTATATTAATTCGTACAAATAACAATGCGAATTAATACGGTTATTTCGGGATTATTTGAATTGATTATTGGATTGATATTGTTTGTTGTTATTGCTTGTTTATTTACTTTGACACCATCCCAGTTATCACACTGCAAGTTCCCTTTGTTATGCTTTGATTTTTGAATTGAATTGGAATCGGGTTGAAATGATAAATACCCAAAATTTAACTTTGACCTAGGATAGGAAATTTAATAAAAACCCGATTGGTCAATAATTTGATTTAAAAATAAACGAAGATTTTATTTGAATAAATAATATGGTTTTGAAATGAAGTTGAAATTGGAATTTTTATGAAAAGAAAATGTTAATATATAATAATCTGAAACAAATATTAACAAATGTAATTGATGAAAGAATGTTGTTAAATTTGAGAAATGATTGAATTAACTTTGAAATGATTTAATAATGAAGTTTAAAATTATAATTAAGTTTGAAATTATTAAACTTTGAAATGTTTAATAATTAAGTTTGAAATTGTAATTAAGTTTGAAATTGTTAAACTTTGAAATGATTTAATAATCAAGTTTGAAATTATAATTAAGTTTGAAATTATTAAACTTTGAAATTATTTAATAATTAAGTTTTGAATTATTTAATAATAAAAAAAAAGATTGAATTATTTAATGATTAAATTGATTTGGATTATTTAATAAGAGAAATTGAATTTTTAAATAAGTGAATTTACTTCGTAATAACTGAAATTGAGTTTCTTTATTAATTAAGTTTTGGAAAATTATTTAAGTAAGTAAATAAGTGAAATGGAATTTCTTTAACAAGAAATGAAAATGTGATATTTTTGGAATTAATGTAAGACTTGTAATTGAAAGAATTGATTTGACGAATTTAGTTTAATTCAAAATTGTAAGTTTTGATTTGATGAAATTGAACTTAAGAATTGATTTAATGAATTGGAAATTTAATAGAAATTGTTTTGAATGATAAAGTAACTTAACGAATATTGAATGAAATTGATAAATGGGTTTAAATTGATTTGAATGTTAAAACTAAATTGATTTTAAATGATTTTGGGATGAAACTTATATACGAATTTGAATCAATATTTGAATTGTTTTAAATAAAGATTGAAATTGAATTATAAGATTTTGAAATGGTAATTTGGAAGTTTTGAAACGTAAAGTATGGAAACTGTTTTGATAGACAAATGAAATGTTGATTTGCGAATTGAAATTAAAATTGAAATTGATTTGGTTTTGAAATAAATAAACGACCAATCGGTGAAATAATTTCGAAGGTTATTAAAGAGACCGGAATTCGGTTATGGATATACTCTCTATCTAAACCGAAAACCACTTTAATAACTATACGCGGAGTGATGATCCAGAATGAAGTGGTTGGAATGATGTATGTGATGACTGAAGAAAGAGAACGATAATGGATAGCCTTGACACTTGTGTCAAATTGGAAATGACTAAAACAGGAGCTGTGCCAGGCCAATGGAGGATTAGCTACCTCAAGTGGACACACTTCTTCGAACTACTCATTACTTGTTGTCGATTGGTGCACCCTTGATTTTGGGAGTGTTGTTTCACGGTGTTGCGGGCGCTGCGGCGTTGCGTTCTCACCAGCTTGGATCAGGCGAACGGTAGTATCACTACCTTGGGTATAGCCTCATGTGCCTTGTCATACTTGTATTCCATTTATGCGCGACCACTACGAATTTGTTTTGTACCTTGAGTATATGGATTGCCCTCTGGTGACTTCCGGTTTTGGGGAAACTACGGTCTTGTATATGCTTGTGGGAATAAAAATGTGTTAAGGGTGGAATGGGCCATGACTTAACGCTATTTTGATATCTTTATATTACTGATAGACATTATCTACTTAGCGTACATTACTACCTAGTAGATAGTTTAACGGATCCTTGAAGGATGGTTATTCCAAACATCCCTTGAGTTACTTGTATTTCAATTGCTATTTCACTTGAGTTGGATTTATTAATATAAGAATGTTAATCCTGACTCGAGTGTTTTGTGTTTTTGCTTTACGCTCGGGTCAGACTGAGTGGTTCAGCTTTCGAGACTTACCTTTGGAGTTGGAGCTTCGCTTGGAGATCCAGCTATCTATCCGGCTTTCAGTATTCGATGATTCCAGTGATGCATTCTGATTTGTATCTGATGTATCGTGTTACTCTTCCGTTGTATCTGGTTTAACTCTGATGTATTGTATTATTCTTCTGTTGTAAACTCTGATGTATTTTATATATTCATATAGTAGCTTCATGAACTACTATCTCTTTTATTTCCGCTGCACTTCTTACTCTGTGTCTGTGATCTGTGATTATTTATTTACTGTATATGTTCAGTTTTGCCAAATTTAAATTAACAACGCGGTATTTTGAGCAATTCAACTCCGGCATGAGTGTTTACCTATACACTTATAATGGATGTGAATGGTCCAAAATTCTGGGTCGTTACACTCCCCTCCTTATAAAAATTGCGTCCCCGCAATTTTCATAATTATGGTCGTCAACAACAATTACTTTTCTAACATAAACTGGTTAAGCTAGAAAAATAAAAGTTGAGAATTCAAATGCCACAGTAATCTTTTACTTCCAATAAAGGAAATTCACAAATTTTCAACAAAGTCCAATTATCACAAGCTAATCAGAAAACAATCAAAATCGAATAAATGCAATCATCAGCAATATCCAACTACAGTTAGATATTCAGAAATACAAAAATCTCAAAAATAGCAATATCTAATTATCGATACGATAATTAGAAAACAACAAAATATAATTATCAACAAAGATAATTATGAAGCACAATTCACAAATTGCAAACTGACAATATTCAGTTATTCAACAATTAGCTGGAAAACACAAATTTCAAAATCAGTAAACTCTGACTATTAACAGAAATAGATAGAAAACATCGATTCAATAAAATCAGCATACTCTAGAATCAATTGGAGACTAGAAAATCTCATAATCAACGAAATTAGCAATCAACCAATAGTCGATTATCAAAGACGAAAATCAGATCTCAAATCAACAAATATTCGATTATCAAAAACGATAATCAAATCTCAAATCAACAATTATTCGATTATCTAAAACGATAATCAAACCACAAATCAACAATTATTCAATTATCAAGAACGGTAATCGAATTCCAAATCAACAAATATTCAATTATCAAAAACGATAATCGAATTTCAAATCAACAAATATTCAATTATCAAAAACGGTAATCGAATTCCAAATCAACAAATATTCAATTATCAAAAACGATAATCGAATTTCAAATCAACAAATATTCAATTATCAAAAGCGATAATTAAATCTCAAATCAGCAAATATTTAATTATCAAAAGCGATAATTAAATCTCAAGTCAGCAAATATTTAATTATCAAAAGCGATAATTAAATCTCAAATCAACAAATATTTAATTATCAAAAGTGATAATTAAATCTCAAATCAACAAATATTTAATTATCAAAAGCGATAATTAAATCTCAAATCAACAAATATTTAATTATCAAAAGCGATAATTAAATTTCAAATCAACAAATATTTAATTATCAAAAGCGATAATTAAATCTAAAATCAACAAATAATTAATTATCTCAAGCGATAATTAAATGCAACAAATATCCGATTATCGAAAACGGTAATCAGAACTCATATCAACAAATATCTAATTATCACAAGCGATAATTAGAAACAACAAATATCTGATTATCAAAAACGATAATCAGAACTCATATCAACAAATATCTAATCATCACAAGCGATAATTAGAAACAACAAATATCTGATTATAAAAACGATAATCAGAACTCATATCAACAAATATCTAATCATCACAAGCGATAATTAGAAACAACAAATATCTGATTATCAAAAACGATAATCAGAACTCATATCAACAAATATCCAATTACCTGCAGATAATTGGAAGCAACAAATATCTAGAAATCAATTAAGAAGACTAGAAAATCAACATAAAAGCTTGGATCGATCCCATCAGATGGCGAGTTTTTAATTCGCCGCACGTGCATCTCAGAGTGGCCGAAGCCTACCAAGTACTCAACATAATTTTGGCGCCCATCAGATTGACCCGAAGGTCCGCAGAGTGACCCGAAGGTCTAGTACTGGTATTTGACCCGAAAGTCCGCAGAGTGGCCCGAAAGCCCAACAAATGACCCGAAGGTCCAACAAATGACCCGAAGGTCCAACATAGTGGCTCGAAAGCACACGAAAGCATCAAAATGTTTCAATTAACGAGTCCGGAATTAACCAAAATAGCAAATGCACATGTCCCATAACCACGAGTTTTACTAAATTGTTTAATTCTCTTCATCGTTTCCTTGAAAGTGTAGAATCATCAAAATCATCAAAACAACAGATATTCAATTAACGAGTCCGGAATTAACCGAAATAGTAAAAGTGTGGTTCCATACTCCGCACTTTTGCTAAATCGTTTAAATCTCTTCATCGTTTCCTTGAAAGTGCAAAATTGTGTATTTTGTAAAAATACACTTTACATTCTCAAACGGACAAGTCCGGAATTAAGCGAATCAGTAAAAGAAAGGGGTCATAGTCCTCGATTTTGCTGAAACGTTTAAATCGCTTCCTCATTCTTTTGAAAGCGCAAACTGTTAAAATTTCGGAAAACAATTTTATTTATTTTGTAAAAATAACAATTCACATTCTCAACTGGACAAGTCCGGAGTTAAGCGAAACAGTAAAAGAAAGGGGTCATAATCCTCGATTTTGCTGAATCGTTTAAGTCACTTTCTCATTCTTTTGAAAACGCAAACTGTTAAAAATTTATAAAACAATTTTCATTTTTAAAACGATTTTCCAATCACGTGATTAAAACAGCAAATCAGTAACAATTTCGGTAAGGAAATTGTACTTCTCAAAATACCGTAAAACGGTCACAAAACAGCATTGCGGAATAACCGCTTGAAAATCCACTTTTAAAATTTGACGGTTACTGAAGCCAAAGCGACAGTAATTTTAAAACGTCAAAATCACATCAAAACAATTTACATCAAAATGTAATATCAGAGAATTTTCATTCATCAAAATGCCACAAAACACCGTGCTTCAAAAATTTAGCATTGGTGTAAAAATCCCGTTATAAAAATAACGGCCACAAAATACGTTTCATAACCTAGCATCGGTTCAACGTAAATAAATGCAGTAACGTGCAATTCAAATTTTTGCACGTACTATAGAATGAACAAAGAAATCATTCGAAGGTATCTTCAATGAAGATAATTCAAAACAGCAAAAATCTAATCAATATATGATTAGTACAAAGGAAAGTCAGCGGAAATTTCAACAAAAATCACATAACTGTAATTTCTTCGAATCCTCAATTTGGATTCGAAATTCTCAAAGAAACAAAATAATTGCAGCTATGTAAACAACAAATGAAATTCATATCAATTTCGTATTTTGATTTTTAAATCAAAAGATTGTCAGTTGTACTCAGCGAAGACAGTTTCACCGTTTCCGCTGCGCACTCTGATAAACAGAACGCAATTCAATCAAATCAACAAAACACAGTTTCACTTTTTATTTTTAAATAATGATATTTAAAAACTTGCATCAAAATTTCAAAACTTTAGTTCTGACTCAAATCACAATTAAACATCGACTAATAGTTGTAACATATGTTCCATCCAAGTTATGTTTTATATTATGTCCATAAACCCCAAGCTCTGATACCAACTGTGACGCCCCACCTCTATGCTCATAATAACAAAGAGTATTAAAGGAAATACTGTCTATCATTACGAAGAATAAGGCTGGATGGGAGCGACCATCCGTAATTGGCCTTACACTAACATTGGTTATCTCGATAGGAGTGGTACATTCTTTTTATTTTTCTTCTATTATTTATTTACTCCCATCGACACACCCAATACTAGTATAAAACGAACTACGACGGTTCATAATAGTTTAGGACATTAGATATAACAATAACACAGATAATATAAATGTGGAACACAGATAAAAACAAAAGTCTCAGATATATATAACTGATGTCAGTTAATACATAGTTGACACTATACATATGATACAACTACAACTGTCGACTCTAGAAGTTATATATACAAGTACATTATCGACTAATATACATGAATACATATCATTCTATACAATGACACGACTACTACAAAATGACTCTGACAACTTCAGAAGATGTGAAAAGTCTTCAATCCCGAACAGCAACTCAAAGAAAGAAATCTACAACCCGAAATACTCGGGTCTGACCCGAGTATTACATTCAAAAGAAAATAATACCCAGGTCAGTCTAATTCAAACCAGTTTATTAGTGCATATAGGCAGTAATAATTTAAATAGACGACAGTCACAATAATTCCCGTCTATCCGATTCTTTAAACAAAGAAACCGGATAACGGTCAATATAACACTTAACAGTGTTTAACAAAATCAGCAGATTTAAATTATGAACAGAGATAAATAAACAATTTATCAAATCGACTAAATCAATTTAAAACTGTCAAATCTGATAGGGCTGCAGTACACGCACGCGTGTACTGCCTCGCCACTATCGTAGGAGATACACAAAAGCTCAGTGAAAATCACAACGATCGCAAGGTCAAACCCCGAAATCGGGTTCAACTCAAGTGAATATGAAAACCAATCTAAGTGCACCAATGCCATGTCAACAAAACGAATAAATACAACTAATTCAAGTGCATGGCAACAAATGAAATCAACATATATGTTTTAAAGCATTGCAACATAAAGAAGAATGAGCGCACTGTACAGCGATAGCAACTACACATATAGTTCCAAGGGGCAGACAGTAAGGTAATATGAAGACACTGCATCATGAGGCCATATGAATACTGACTCGAAGCATGCCTATGGTCAGGCAACGTGAAAGACAAAGCAATGCATAGGCATACAACTAACAACCAAGGCCAAAGCAGAGTACATGTACAAAAGTGATGACTACATTAACTCAACTCGGTACGACATCAAGAATCACAATTCAAGTGAACAGTAGGTGGTACAAGACTGAACCAAATGAATTGCAACCAGTGATCAAAGCATGAAACAGACAATTAATACAGAGCACTTTCAAACAGCCAGGACTAAAGAGGAGCCAAAGTCACATTGATATGCTCAAAGACACATGCACAAAACTCAGTGAATTTAAAGACCAGAATCAAGGGAGACCAAGTACAAACTCCATTGAGATACAACGGTAAGAAGAATCAAACTTAACAATGCCCAAAAACAATTCAAGACTTACACTTCAAAATATGCAGTCTCAAACCAAACAGAAGCAAGGATACCTCACGAAACAAATGGTGCAGCAGGCCTTAATCATGTAAAAATGTGCACCACAAAACTGAATGCAAAACTAAGTCAAGCAGTGAACACTTGAACATTAGCGGCAGTACGACAGGGTCAACCTATGGCTACATACCCCATTCCAGATCTAACATGTTAACAACAAAACTGTACTCGGTAAAATGTACAAAGAATTTGTGCAAATATTTTAAACCAATGAAACAGCACCAAAAGTTCTCAAATCTAACCATACAGCAAACTCAACCGAAATCGAAAGTACAACAGAGATTGGTAAAAGCTCACGGGTACTAGTATACTCAAGTGCAACTGAAATTAGACTCGACTAAGCCAACAACAAGGCCATCAAATACAACATTCGAAGACCAATTGACCGGAGTAGTGAAACAGCAGGTAAAGTCGAACGAGTAACAGAGCCGATAAACAATATGGTCGAAGTTACACCAAACCAAAGTCGTGGGAAGCTAGTATCAAAATATACGAATATATACGTGAATTGAACGAGTCAGGAATAATCTCAAGCATCGAAATGAAAATCAGCAGCTAGAGAAACAAGTTGACAAATTCAAAAACATTATCAGACGAAAACAACTAGTTTAATACGAACGAGAATTCAAGGGACCGAACCCTATAATTTGAAATTAACATCATTGGCAAAAATCGACCGAGAGCATCAAGTATCAAATTTATTCAAATTTGTTAAAATCAACGAAGGCATCAACCACAAACAAAGTCGAGCACAAAAGCATAGTTTTGAGAATGGATTAGATGTGAGTGATGGTTCACTCACCTCGTTCGAAGAACTCTAAAGATCGCGCAGTACGAATCGAAGCAGGGACGAAGCCGGCATCACGAAGTCGATTGAAGACAATTGGCAGAAGCCCTAATTCTTTAATTTGGGGACGAGAACGAATAACCTAGCCGCCTCCACTTTCTTTTCTCTTTTGATTTCGAACGAAAAATAAGAATGAGGGAAGACTGGGTTTTCGTTTGATAATAAGGCACTGAAATAAAATAGAGCATGGGCTAGCTTTAAAGGCCCACTAACACTTAACAATTTTTATCAAAAGTATTTCCACTCGATATAAACTTCAATCACCATTTATATAAACGAATGTCAACTTGAATAAAAATTCGAATTGTAGTTGTTTAACCAATTATATCGTCATTTGACGATAATTAACTATTTTAAAACCCCGGGTTGTTACAGACTCCCCTCCTTATAAAAATTGCGTCCCCGCAATTTTCATAATTATGGTCGTCAACAACAATTACTTTTCTAACATAAACTGGTTAAGCTAGAAAAATAAAAGTTGAGAATTCAAATGCCACAGTAATCTTTTAATTCCAATAAAGGAAATTCACAAATTTTCAACAAAGTCCAATTATCACAAGATAATCAGAAAACAATCAAAACCGAATAAATGCAATCATCAGCAATATCCAACTACAGTTAGATATTCAGAAATACAAAAATCTCAAAAATAGCAATATCTAATTATCGATACGATAATTAGAAAACAACAAAATATAATTATCAACAAAGATAATTATGAAGCACAATTCACAAATTGCAAACTGACAATATTCAGTTATTCAACAATTAACTGGAAAACACAAATTTCAAAATCAGTAAACTCTGACTATTAACAGAAATAGATAGAAAACAGCGATTCAATAAAATCAGCATACTCTAGAATCAATTGGAGACTAGAAAATCTCATAATCAGCGAAATTAACAATCAACCAATAGTCGATTATCAAAGACGAAAATCAGATCTCAAATCAACAAATATTCGATTATCAAAAACGATAATCAAATCTCAAATCAACAATTATTCGATTATCTAAAACGATAATCAAACCACAAATCAACAATTATTCAATTATCAAGAACGGTAATCGAATTCCAAATCAACAAATATTCAATTATCAAAAACGATAATCGAATTTCAAATCAACAAATATTCAATTATCAAAAACGGTAATCGAATTCCAAATCAACAAATATTCAATTATCAAAAACGATAATCGAATTTCAAATCAACAAATATTCAATTATCAAAAGCGATAATTAAATCTCAAATCAGCAAATATTTAATTATCAAAAGCGATAATTAAATCTCAAGTCAGCAAATATTTAATTATCAAAAGCGATAATTAAATCTCAAATCAACAAATATTTAATTATCAAAAGCGATAATTAAATCTCAAATCAACAAATATTTAATTATCAAAAGCGATAATTAAATCTCAAATCAACAAATATTTAATTATCAAAAGCGATAATTAAATCTCAAATCAACAAATATTTAATTATCAAAAGCGATAATTAAATCTAAAATCAACAAATAATTAATTATCTCAAGCGATAATTAAATGCAACAAATATCCGATTATCGAAAACGGTAATCAGAACTCATATCAACAAATATCTAATTATCACAAGCGATAATTAGAAACAACAAATATCTGATTATCAAAAACGATAATCAGAACTCATATCAACAAATATCTAATCATCACAAGCGATAATTAGAAACAACAAATATCTGATTATCAAAAACGATAATCAGAACTCATATCAACAAATATCTAATCATCACAAGCGATAATTAGAAACAACAAATATCTGATTATCAAAAACGATAATCAGAACTCATATCAACAAATATCCAATTACCTGCAGATAATTGGAAGCAACAAATATCTAGAAATCAATTAAGAAGACTAGAAAATCAACATAAAAGCTTGGATCGATCCCATCAGATGGCGAGTTTTTAATTCGCCGCACGTGCATCTCAGAGTGGCCGAAGCCTACCAAGTACTCAACATAATTTTGGCGCCCATCAGATTGAACCGAAGGTCCGCAGAGTGACCCGAAGGTCTAGTACTGGTATTTGACCCGAAAGTCCGCAGAGTGGCCCGAAAGCCCAACAAATGACCCGAAGGTCCAACAAATGACCCGAAGGTCCAACATAGTGGCTCGAAAGCACACGAAAGCATCAAAATGTTTCAATTAACGAGTCCGGAATTAACCAAAATAGCAAACGCACATGTCCCATAACCACGAGTTTTACTAAATTGTTTAATTCTCTTCATCGTTTCCTTGAAAGTGTAGAATCATCAAAATCATCAAAACAACAGATATTCAATTAACGAGTCCGGAATTAACCGAAATAGTAAAAGTGTGGTTCCATACTCCGCACTTTTGCTAAATCGTTTAAATCTCTTCATCGTTTCCTTGAAAGTGCAAAATTGTGTATTTTGTAAAAATACACTTTACATTCTCAAACGGACAAGTCCGGAATTAAGCGAATCAGTAAAAGAAAGGGGTCATAGTCCTCGATTTTGCTGAAACGTTTAAATCGCTTCCTTATTCTTTTGAAAGCGCAAACTGTTAAAATTTCGGAAAACAATTTTATTTATTTTGTAAAAATAACAATTCACATTCTCAACTGGACAAGTCCGGAGTTAAGCGAAACAGTAAAAGAAAGGGGTCATAATCCTCGATTTTGCTGAATCGTTTAAGTCACTTTCTCATTCTTTTGAAAACGCAAACTGTTAAAAATTTATAAAACAATTTTCATTTTTAAAACGATTTTCCAATCACGTGATTAAAACAGCAAATCAGTAACAATTTCGGTAAGGAAATTGTACTTCTCAAAATACCGTAAAACGGTCACAAAACAGCATTGCGGAATAACCGCTTGAAAATCCACTTTTAAAATTTGACGGTTACTGAAGCCAATGCGACAGTAATTTTAAAACGTCAAAATCACATCAAAACAATTTACATCAAAATGTAATATCAGAGAATTTTCATTCATCAAAATGCCACAAAACACCGTGCTTCAAAAATTTAGCATTGGTGTAAAAATCCCGTTATAAAAATAACGGCCACAAAATACGTTTCATAACCTAGCATCGGTTCAACGTAAATAAATGCAGTAACGTGCAATTCAAATTTTTGCACGTACTATAGAATGAACAAAGAAATCATTCGAAGGTATCTTCAATGAAGATAATTCAAAACAGCAAAAATCTAATCAATATATGATTAGTACAAAGGAAAGTCAGCGGAAATTTCAACAAAAATCACATAACTGTAATTTCTTCGAATCCTCAATTTGGATTCGAAATTCTCAAAGAAACAAAATAATTGCAGCTATGTAAACAACAAATGAAATTCATATCAATTTCGTATTTTGATTTTTAAATCAAAAGATTGTCAGTTGTACTCAGCGAAGACAGTTTCACCGTTTCCGCTGCGCACTCTGATAAACAGAACGCAATTCAATCAAATCAACAAAACACAGTTTCACTTTTTATTTTTAAATAATGATATTTAAAAACTTGCATCAAAATTTCAAAACTTTAGTTCTGACTCAAATCACAATAAAACATCGACTAATAGTTGTAACATATGTTCCATCCAAGTTATGTTTTATATTATGTCCATAAACCCCAAGCTCTGATACCAACTGTGACGCCCCACCTCTATGCTCATAATAACAAAGAGTATTAAAGGAAATACTGTCTATCATTACGAAGAATAAGGCTGGATGGGAGCGACCATCCGTAATTGGCCTTACACTAACATTGGTTATCTCGATAGGAGTGGTACATTCTTTTTATTTTTCTTCTATTATTTATTTACTCCCATCGACACACCCAATACTAGTATAAAACGAACTACGACGGTTCATAATAGTTTAGGACATTAGATATAACAATAACACAGATAATATAAATGTGGAACACAGATAAAAACAAAAGTCTCAGATATATATAACTGATGTCAGTTAATACATAGTTGACACTATACATATGATACAACTACAACTGTCGACTCTAGAAGTTATATATACAAGTACATTATCGACTAATATACATGAATACATATCATTCTATACAATGACACGACTACTACAAAATGACTCTGACAACTTCAGAAGATGTGAAAAGTCTTCAATCCCGAACAGCAACTCAAAGAAAGAAATCTACAACCCGAAATACTCGGGTCTGACCCGAGTATTACATTCAAAAGAAAATAATACCCAGGTCAGTCTAATTCAAACCAGTTTATTAGTGCATATAGGCAGTAATAATTTAAATAGACGACAGTCACAATAATTCCCGTCTATCTGATTCTTTAAACAAAGAAACCGGATAACGGTCAATATAACACTTAACAGTGTTTAACAAAATCAGCAGATTTAAATTATGAACAGAGATAAATAAACAATTTATCAAATCGACTAAATCAATTTAAAACTGTCAAATCTGATAGGGCTGCAGTACACGCACTTGTGTACTGCCTCGCCACTATCGTAGGAGATACACAAAAGCTCAGTGAAAATCACAACGATCGCAAGGTCAAACCCTGAAATCGGGTTCAACTCAAGTGAATATGAAAACTAATCTAAGTGCACCAATGCCATGTCAACAAAACGAATAAATACAACTAATTCAAGTGCATGGCAACAAATGAAATCAACATATATGATTTAAAGCATTGCAACATAAAGAAGAATGAGCGCACTGTATAGCGATAGCAACTACACATATAGTTCCAAGGGGCAGAAAGTAAGGTAATATGAAGACACTGCATCATGAGGCCATATGAATACTGACTCGAAGCATGCCTATGGTCAGGCAACGTGAAAGACAAAGCAATGCATAGGCATACAACTAACAACCAAGGCCAGAGCAGAGTACATGTACAAAAGTGATGACTACATTAACTCAACTCGGTACGACATCAAGAATCACAATTCAAGTGAACAGTAGGTGGTACAAGACTGAACCAAATGAATTGCAACCATTGATCAAAGCATGAAACAGACAATTAATACAGAGCACTTTCAAACAGCCAGGACTAAAGAGGAGCCAAAGTCACATTGATATGCTCAAAGACACATGCACAAAACTCAGTGAATTTAAAGACCAGAATCAAGGGAGACCAAGTACAAACTCCATTGAGATACAACGGTAAGAAGAATCAAACTTAACAATGCCCAAAAACAATTCAAGACTTACACTTCAAAATATGCAGTCTCAAACCAAACAGAAGCAAGGATACCTCACAAAACAAATGGTGCAGCAGGCCTTAATCATGTAATAATGTGCACCACAAAACTGAATGCAAAACTAAGTCAAGCAGTGAACACTTGAACATTAGCGGCAGTACGACAGGGTCAACCTACGGCTACATACCCCATACCAGATCCAACATGTTCACAACAAAACTGTACTCGGTAAAATGTACAAAGAATTTGTGCAAATATTTTAAACCAATGAAACAGCACCAAAAGTTCTCAAATCTAACCATACAGCAAACTCAACCGAAATCGAAAGTACAACAGAGATTGGTAAAAGCTCACGGGTACTAGTATACTCAAGTGCAACTGAAATTAGACTCGACTAAGCCAATAACAAGGCCATCAAATACAACATTCAAAGACCAATTGACCGGAGTAGTGAAACAGCAGGTAAAATCGAACGAGGATAAAATGCTAACAGAGCCGATGAACAATATGGTCGAAGTTACACCAAACCAAAGTCGTGGGAAGCCAGTATCAAAATATACGAATATATACGTGAATTGAACGAGTCAGGAATAATCTCAAGCATCGAAACGAAAATCAGCAGCTAGAGAAACAAGTTGACAAATTCAAAAACATTATCAGACGAAAACAACTAGTTTAATACGAACGAGAATTCAAGGGACCGAACCCTATAATTTGAAATTAATATCATTGGCAAAAATCGACCGAGAGCATCAAGTATCAAATTTATTCAAATTTGTTAAAATCAACGAAGGCATCAACCACAAACAAAGTCGAGCACAAAAGCATAGTTTTGAGAATGGATTAGATGTGAGTGATGGTTCACTCACCTCGTTCGAAGAACTCCAAAGATCGCGCAGTACGAATCGAAGCAGGGACGAAGCCGGCATCACGAAGTCGATCGAAGACAATTGGCAGAAGCCCTAATTCTTTAATTTGGGGACGAGAACGAATAACCTAGCCGCCTCCACTTTCTTTTCTCTTTTGATTTCGAACGAAAAATAAGAATGAGGGAAGACTGGGTTTTCGTTTGATAATAAGGCACTGAAATAAAATAGAGCATGGGCTAGCTTTAAAGGCCCACTAACACTTAACAATTTTTATCAAAAGTATTTCCACTCGATATAAACTTCAATCACCATTTATATAAACGAATGTCAACTTGAATAAAAATTCGAATTGTAGTTGTTTAACCAATTATATCGTCATTTGGCGATAATTAACTATTTTAAAACCCCGGGTTGTTAAACTTTCTTAGGGTTTTCCTTAACTTTTTAACAAGTTAATAATATATTATGCTTATTGTAAAAGTTTTGAAGCTTAATTCATTAGATAGCTAGTTGAACGAAGAGGCAAAAGTTAGAGCGAAATAGTCGCTGTATGAGCATTTTGGTAAAATACCTTGTTTTTGCAAATTTCAATAAAATAATTAAAAGATATTCTTTGGAATTTATCTTTGTGGTTTTCAAGTACCCAATGAATACTAACTGTTGTAAAAGAATGGATCTAAAATCATCTGTTAAGGCGTCAAAAACTAGGCGCAAAGTTGAAGCAAATTCACCTTACGAACAACATGTACTTTTGCTTGCATTTCTATAGCGCTATCTCTGCTTCTGAAACACTTTTTTGTTGTTGCGAATTGTTTTGGTAACATTTAGAGAAATGCTATCTTTGTTATTTGAAACTATAAATTGTTTAAAAATAATATTTAAATTTTGTATATTTCTCTAATCTTTTTAAGGTTGTTTTCTAACCTATAATAAAGTGTTCTCAAATTGGTTTCAAACTTAAATATATTTTTAACAATTAATTATGAATTTTTAAACAAAGTAGCTTTTAAAATAAAACTTGTATTTCTATTTATTTCAAAATTTCTTATTATTACTTAATATTCTATATAAATAATTATCATATATTTTAAGTAGTTTTAAAAGTGTTTTATCATATTAATAAGTATTTTAAGGATATTTCTATATATATATATATATAGGTTTTAAATACTAAATTAAGTATTTTATAAATGTAATAAAGGAGATTTGGGTTTTAAACACTTAAGTTGAAATAAGCAATTTTGTGGAAATACTTAAAAGTGTATTACCTTAATTAATAAGTGTATATATGCTTCGATCTTTAAATAAATATTTTTAAAGTTAATAGCAAGTATAAATATGGTTTTGGGTTGTCGTAAGCAATGTTTTAGTAACACTTGTTTTTACCCTTATTACAAATTATACTTAGAGATATTATCAGACATTATTGTGAATATTTTAATGATCACTATAAAATAGGTATTCTGGTTTTGTTATGACAGATGTTTGAGTAAGATTGTCTTTAACCCTTAAATATAAAAAAATTCTTTAAAAGAAAGTCTTAAGGAGAAATGTTTTCAAGGTATTAAATGATTTGGGTTTGCTGTGACAAATGTTTGAGTAACAATTGACCCTTAAAATGTAACTAAACCTTTAAAAGAGTGTTTAAAAGATAATGATTAAATGTGAAGTGTTATGGATTGTTGTACATAGTGTTTTTAGCAACATCTTTCTTAACCCTTGAATTGTATTTTAAAGTGGAATAATTTTACAGGTAAAATTAGATCTTTAACAATGGAGTTTCAAAGATAATAACAAGTACTGAAATATTTTATAAAAAGATAGGAAAAGCTATATATAAAAGAGAAGGGGTTTATAGTAACAAATTGTAAAGACCCATATTTTTGGTAACTAAAAATATTAAATTTATTAAGATTTTTGAATTTAATATTTTGAGAAATTAAAATTAATGATTTATTAATGGAAAAAAATTATTAGAATATAATTTAATAATTTTGATTGAATGTAATTGACAACTATTAATGTAATTTCAATCAATGGTAATAATAAAGGTTAATGAGGAATAAAATAAATGATATTAAAAAGAGAAATTATAAGTAATTAATTGAAATTGGTTTTAATATAGAATATAAAATAAATTATTTAGTACATAAATTCATTAGCTATTGTTGTAAACAATAAGTTAATAAATATGAATTATTAATGTATAATAATTGATTTATTATCATCTCATTAATTAAATCAATTTAAATCAATTTGGAAATCAATAAAATTAATGTAATTGAAATATTGCAATTAATATGGTGGAGAATGTCAACTGTAGAATAATGAATGTTATAAAATCGAAACTTACGTCTAATTAACACATAAGGTATTCATTGATTTAATAATAAGAATATGTTAATCAAAATAAAAAGAATATGTTGGAAATTAAAATATAATAAACTGGGTTTTATTACTGTTGTAATTTAACGTTGTCATTAATGTAATATTTAAATCTTGAAACCAACATGGAAAATTTAATTTTTAGAGGATTATTAATTTCAATTTAATTTAAATGATGATATAAACCTTTTAAATTTGAATTTAAAAAGTGACTAAATTGATTTTAAAATAATAATACATTTAATTAACGTGTAAAATTAGTCTTTTGGGCACTGTCTTGGATTTTGACAAAACCAGTTTCATCGGATCCGTAATAGCGAATTATTGTAAGATTTGAAGTTTCATAGCGATCGGACTTATCGTTGATCGTGCGAGCTCGAAACACGTAGAAATGAATTAAAAGAATTGAATTAAAATAATTTGATTTTAAAAGCTAACTTCTATATACAATGGAATTGGGATTTGAAACTAGTTTCATTTAGTTTAAAAATATAAAAAAAACCTATATTTCTATATATTGGATGGCCTATTTTCATTTCGGGAACGAAACGGGCTTTTTGGATCTTTGTTATCACTCCGACCCATTCGATCTGTTCCATTCATTCTTATCCATTCTTATTTCAGCTTTGTCAATATATAGGCTATTATAAACCCTAGCAGTCTTTTATTCTATTTTCTATTCGTACAGTTTTCTGTTCTCTTCTGCTCCTTCCCAATGGTAGACATCTCAAAACCCTAAATTCCCAATTCCAAATCAAATCGAAAAATCCAAACTACTCAAACCCTATCATATTATATATCATCTCAAATCCCTCGACGAACGTAATCTATATCTGCAATTCGTTTTTCGATTGGAGGCTCTGTTTTTCAAAAATTTGGCGATCATTGTCAGCCATCTATTGTAGGGTTTGCCAATCGACGGTGGATCGTCGACCGTTTGACGATCGGGAAGTTGTTGTTGTTAGAGGAGATGAAGTAGAGTTCATCCATGAAGTTAATTCATGTCATAGGCGCCTAGATTTGCCAGATTTTGGCCACAAGTGGCGCACGTTTGGGCTCGGTCGGAGGCCTTAGGAGGACGACGAGGTAGAGCTCAAAGAAGCGTCTAGCCAAGGCACAGCTAGAGATGGTGTAAGATCATGGCATTAGCAAGCGAGGCGGCGACGGTTGGTTAAAGATAGTGGCGACTTTTAGTCATTTGAGTTCGCGTACGTGTTGTAGGGTTTAGAAGGAGATGGTGTATTTACGAGTATTCCCTTCTTTTGTTTTTAATTAAATTTTAAATTTTCAAACGTTTTAACACGCATAACATTTGCATACGAACTCCGATTGACGTGCGGTTTCTTCCATTGGGTTCATATCAAAATTCCAGACAATATGGAACTAGTTTGGTTGAATTTGGAGACTGTGCAAATTTTAGGCTTTTATTAGATTTCTAATCGACTATAAATCAAAGGTGAGTGATTTAACCCACTCACACAATACTAATTACTCTTATATTAGTTGAATTAAATTTATGAGGTAATAAGAATTTTATTGATTGCTATTTGGTAATTTAAATTGTCATTTAAATTTATTTTGAATTTATATCGAATTAAATTGACATTTAAATTAATATTCAATTTAATTGCTAGCTAAGTACCTGATATTGATAACTAGTTTATTATTGTGATTTATTGGCTGATTTGGATGTTGATTGTAATGGATGTCTATTTGTTAACATTTTGGATGATTGGATGTTTATTTATTTATATTTATCCTTGTTATCACCCTGTACATTAATTGAAAGTATATAAACTATTATTTGAATTATTCCGAATAAATTAAGAAATAGGTTGAAATGATATATACCTATGACACCTTGATTTGGATTGAAATGATATATATCCATCCTTATAATCAAAATTGAAATAAATGATCACTTGGCCATAGGGTAGAAAATTATATACGGACACCAGATTGGTTAAATTAAATGGTTTTAATATCCTGAAATTTGAATTTTTGATTAAATAATATTGTTTAAAAGAAATAAATTTTGGATTTATATGAATTGAATTATTTTCTAATTCAAACTTTGAAATGTAGAAACTAAAATTGGTTAAAAGGAAATTGTTTTAAAGAATTGAATTGGAAATGTGAAGTTGAAATTGGTATACGACTTTAATTTTGGAAATTGAATTATTTTAAAGATTTGGATCTTAAAATTGAACAACGAGGTTTAAATTGATTTAAGTGTTTTAAATCAGTAAATTGGAATTTGATGCAGCGCGATCTGCCAATTTAGGTCGTTTACAACCTAGTTGAACTTTAGGTCGCTCACGACCTAGTAAAGGTCGCTTACGACCTATGGAAGGTTTCTCACGAGTTAACGTAATCAGTGTTCAGGCATGTGAACGAGCTAATGAGTTAAAGGAAATGGCGCACAAACGACCTAACGAATTACTCATTTCTTTAGGTCGCTCCGATCTTTCGAGTACCAGTTTTTACGAGCTACGACCTATGCTAGGTCGTGGGGAAGAGTTACGACCTATGTTAGATCGCGGAAGTGAGATACGACCTATGTTAGGTCGCTGATTTGGAATGCCGCTTTATTTTAGGTCGCTGCCTTCTGTTGATAGGTCGCTCACTGCTGCATTTCGTTAAGTCGCTCACTATAGGTCGCGAGACTTAAGTCGCTGGAAGAGCTTAGGTCGCTGCTACCGAATGTGTGTTGTATTTTAGGTCGTAACGTTGTATTTCTTATGTCGTTGTAATGTGTTGTAACATGTTTCTTATGCCACTTTGTATATAAGTCGTGGGTCGCGTCTGTTTTAGGTAGAAAGGTTGTTAGGTCGTGAACGACCTAAGTGTTGTCCAGTTTTGAGCCGTGTTTGTTGTAACCCTATAAATAGGGATGGTGGTGCCATTTGTAATAGTTTAGTTGATTTTGAATAAAACTTTTGTTTGTTAGCTTTGTGCTTTCATTAAATTGGTAGTTGAGTGTGATCTCCTATCTCCTCTTTCGGCATTCGAGTGCGCTCGGATCAACGATCGTAGAAGCCAATTCACGGTATCAAGTGCGCTTGATCAACGTCTGAAGAATTGTAGATCTTTAAACACGGTATCGTGCGCGATCAACGTGTTTGGGATAGCTAGAATCCGGCATCTTTGGATCAACGGATTTGGGCCTTCGGCATTCTTCAATCCACCGATTTCTACTTTCACCGTTTTATCAGTTTTTGTTATCCGCTGCTACATCATTTTGTATCAGAGCTAGACTTAGCCAATCATAGCTAAGCCTAGTCTTGGAGCCAATTCTTATTCAAGAATTCAAGCCATGCATCACTTTGTTATTCAAAGCCGAGAGTTTGAAGTTAGAGCCGAGCCGAGTTAAAGTGTTGAAGTTCAAATTTGAAGTTGGAGGCCGTGCCTCATTTGGTTTCATTTTGATTTGTACAAGCCGAGAGTTGAAGTTTGTTTCAGTTGACAATGCCGCCAAGAAGAGCTAATCGACATCAAAATGTTGAAGATTTGTATAAGTGAGAGGATGCCGAACAAATGGAACAAAGAATTAGCAACAAATTCAATGAGAAGTTGGATGAAGGTATTGGGAGGTTAGAGAAGTTGATGATGGACATGAACCAAGGTCAAAGGAGAAGGTCGCCAATCTCGAACCATGGAGGAAACAGAGTTTCGCCATCGGTTACGGAAGCGAGGAGGGTGTCGCCACATTCTGATCGAGGTAGAAGAGAATCATCAGTTTCGATGAGAAGAGATCACCATGAGTATAGAGATGAAGAAAGAAGAACTCAACGTGAGTTTGAGTATGAGCCACATCGAGATGATGACAGACATAGTAGAAGAGACATGCGTGATCGAAGGGATGTTGATGGTCGAGATCGATATCGAAATACACGTGAATATGATGAAGAAAGTGACAGAAGCAATAATCATTATCGAGATCGAGACCAAGGACGAAATGCATATCGGGATGTTGAGGATGATCGTCGATGGGAATCGGGGATGAAAACTGAAATTCCATAATTCAAGGGTAGTATGCAAGCCGAAGAATTCCTTGATTGGATGTCTAATATGGAAGAAATTTTCGACTTTAAGGAGGTTCCCGAGCATCGAAGAGTGAAGTTAGTTGCTACTCGTTTGAAAGGGATAGCTATGGCATGGTGGCAACAAACTAAATTGACACGGGAGAGAACGGGGAAGTCAAAGATTGAATCATGGGAGAAGATGAAGAAGTTGATGAAAGCTACTTTCTTACCTTACAATTATCAATCTCTTATGTATCAACGTTTGTAGAACTTGAGACAGGGAACAAAGACTGTTAATGATTATGCTGATGAATTCTATCAATTGATTGCGAGGAATGATATCATGGAGATAGAGGAACAATTGACCGCTAGATTTGTTGGAGGGTTGAGAATGCAGATTCAAGACATGGTGAATATGTTTGATCCCAGATCTTTCGCTGAAGCACATCAGAAAGCACTTGCTTGGGAGAAACAAGGGAGACGAGGTGGTGGTGTGTTTACAAATTCCAACAATCCAATGAAAGGGGCTAGTAGCAATGTGAATGTTTCGAAGGCTGTTGCAAAACCGGTCGTTAATGAAGTTGCTAAGACCAGAATCAATAGTGGTATCAAATGGTTCAATTGTCAGGAGTTTGGTCACAAAAGTAATGAATGTCCGAAGCCAAAGAAGCGAACGATGATTGCTGAGGTAGAGGATGAGGAGGTAGAAGCTGAATGTTCTAATTCACTACATGATGAGGAGGAAGAAAATGTGTCGGGAGATGAAGGGTATTCATTGATGATGAAAAGGTCGTGTTTGACACCAAAGCAAGAGGAAGAGACTAGCCGGTTGAGGAGTAACATCTTTCAATCAACATGCACTATCTTGGGAAGGGTTTGCAAGTTTGTAATCGATGCGGGAAGCTGTGATAATATTATCTCTACAGAAGCTGTGAAGAAGTTATCATTGAAGACAGAGAAGCATCCAAAACCTTACAAGTTATCTTGGTTGAGGAGAGGTGGGGAGGTGAAAGTTGGACGAAGGGCTTGTGTTAATTTTTCAATTGGGAAGAAATACAAAGATGAAATCTGGTGTGATGTTGTGGATATGGATGTATGCCATCTGTTGTTGGGGTGACCATGGCAGTATGATAGAGCGGTGCAACATGATGGTCGTACTAACAGTTATAGTTTCATGTTTGAGGGTACTAAAATCACTGTAATTCCTAAGAAGCGACAACAAGAAGAAAGCAAGTCGGAGGAGATTGAAGAACTTAAAACTTTGCTATCTTTAAAGGAGTTTGTTAAGGAGGTAGAAGAGGAGCCGGAAGTATTCTTGTTGATTGGACGGGAGAGTCATGAAGTGGTTGAAGTTCCTGCAGAAGTAAAGCCAGTGCTGGAAGAATTTGACGATGTATTTCCTAAAGAGTTGCCAACGGAGTTACCACCGTTGAGGGACATTCAACATCAAATTGATCTTGTTCTAGATGTTGTGTTGCCACATAGACCCCACTACAGAATGAGTCCAAAAGAGCATGAGGAGTTGCGAAGGCAGGTGGAAGAATTGCTTGAACAGGGGCGTGTGCAGGAAAGTTTAAGTCCATGTGTTGTACCAGCATTGTTAGTACCGAAGAAAGATGGAACATGGAGGATGTGTACCGACAGTCGAGCGTTGAACAAGATTACAGTGAGGTACAGATTTCCTATGCCTAGACTAGATGATTTGTTGGATCAACTGAGTGGAGCTACTATGTTCTCAAAGATTGATTTGAAGAGTGGTTATCATCAAATTCGAATCAGACCAGGGGATGAATGGAAAACAGCGTTCAAGACACGTGAGGGGTTGTACGAATGGTTGGTTATGCCGTTTGGTCTTTCGAATGCACCGAGTACATTTATGCGGGTGATGAATCAAATCTTTAGACCTTTTATTGGGAAGTTCGTGGTGGTGTATTTTGATGATATACTGATATACAGTGGAAGCGCTGAGGAACACTTGCAACATCTGAGAGAAGTGTTGATGGTACTGCGACAGGAACAATTTTATGCTGCAACAAAGAAATGCGTGTTCATGACGCATAGTGTTTTATTTTTGGGGTATGTTATATCGGAAGGAGGTATACAAGTGGATCAGAATAAATTTGAAGCAATCAGAAATTGGCCACAACTCAGGACGATAACAGAAGTTAGAAGTTTTCATGGTTTAGCATCATTCTACCGAAGGTTCATTCCACACTTCAGTAGCGTGATGGCACCAGTTACTGACTGTATGAAGGGGAAACAATTTTTATGGTCAGAGGAAGCAGGGGTTGCTTTTGAGCGAATCAAGGAGCTTTTGACGACAGCACCAATTCTAGTATTACCAGATTTTCAGCTGTTGTTTGAGTTACATACTGATGCATCTAAGGTTGGGATTGGAGGGGTGTTGAGTCAGAAAGGACGTCCTATTGCATATTTCAGTGAGAAGTTATCGGGAGCAAAGATGAGATATATTACTTATGATGTGGAATTCTATGCTATCGTGCAAGCTGTGAAACACTGGAGACATTATTTGTTTCATAAAGAATTTGTTTTATACACTGATCATGAAGCGTTGAAGCATATGCAGGGACATGACAAGATTGCAGGTAGGCATGCTTCGTGGATTAAATACTTACAACAATTTACATTTATGGTGAAGCATAAGTCGGGAATTACGAATGGAGTGGTGGATGCATTAAGTCGAAGGAATCATGTGTTGATTACAATGAAGGTAGAGGTGACAGGGTTTGACGTGTTGCCAGATTTGTTTGTTGATGATCCTTACTTTGATAAGATCATGGATGAAGTCAATGAAGGAAAGACTGATGAGTATGTGTTAGTGGATGGTTTTCTATTCAAGGGTAACAGATTGTGTATACCAGAGGGCAGTTTACGAATGAAGATTGTGAAAGAGTTACATGAGGAAGGTCATGTGGGGAGAGACCGTACATTACAGTTGATTTCGCAATCATATTTTTGGCCTACTATAAGAAAGGAAGTTGAATGATTTGTGGAGAGATGTCATATTTGTTAAGTGTCTAAAGGGACAGCGACGAAAGCGGGATTGTATATGCCATTATCTGTGCCTATTAAACCGTGGGTTGATATCAGCATGGATTTTGTTTTGGGTTTTTGCCTAGAACTCAAAGGGGAAATGATTCTATATTCGTTGTGGTGGATAGATTTTCCAAAATGGCACATTTTATCGCTTGTAAAAAGACAGCTGATGCCGTCCGTGTTGCATAATTATTCTTTAAAGAGGTGTATCGATTACATGGGCTACCTGAATCTATTGTTTCAGATCGGGATACTAGATTTCTAAGACATTTTTGGTTGAGTTTGTGGAAGATGGTTGGAACGAAGTTGAACTTTAGCAGCGCCTATCATCCGCAAACAGATGGGCAAACGAAAGTGGTTAATAGATCATTGGGAAATTTGTTGAGATGTCTTGTGAAAGACAATTTGAAGAGCTGGGATATGAAATTATGTCAGGCAGAGTTTGCACATAATCACGCTGTTAACCGAAGTACGGGTTTCAGTCCGTTTCAAGTTGTATACTCAGCAAGTCCGAAGGGTCCATTGGATTTGACGACAGTGCCATATCAGAAGGGAGTTGTTAAGTGGGCTAGTGATTTTGTGACTGAGTTGCAGGAGTGCCACAGAATTGTGCATGAACGATTACTTGCATCAAATGAGAAGTATAAACAACTGGCAGATAAAAAGAGAAGATGTGTGAATTTCAGAGAAGGTGATTTGGTTTACGCCATGTTGACAAAAGATCGTTTTTCAGTGGGAACGTATAATAAGTTGAAAGCTCAAAAAATCGGTCCAGTGGAAGTCTTGAAGAAAATCAATGAAAATGCATATCAGTTGAGATTACCGGATGATGTTCATACGTCTGACGTTTTCAATGTCAAATATTTGATTACGTATCATGGGGATGAACTTGTTGTGGAAGAGGAAGGTGCAAATTCAAGGTCGAATTTTTGCCAACCGGGGGAGGATGATGCAGCGCGATCTGCCAATTTAGGTCGCTCACGACCTAGTGGAACTTTAGGTCGCTCACGACCTATGGAAGGTCGCTCACGAGTTAACGGAATCAGTGTTCAGGCATGTGAACGAGCTAACGAGTTAAAGGAAAAGGCGCACAAACGACCTAACGAATTACTCATTTCTTTAGGTCGCTCCGATCTTTCGAGTACCAGTTTTTACGAGCTACGACCTATGCTAGGTCGCGGGGAAGAGTTACGACCTATGTTAGGTCGCGGAAGTGAGATACGACCTATGTTAGGTCGCTGATTTGGAATGTCGCTTTATTTTAGGTCGCTGCATTCTGTTGATAGGTCGCTCACTGCTGCATTTCGTTAAGTCGCTCACTATAGGTAGCGAGACTTAAGTCACTGGAAGAGCTTAGGTCGCTGCTATCGAATGTGTGTTGTATTTTAGGTCGTAACGTTGTATTTCTTATGTCGTTGTAATGTGTTGTAACATGTTTCTTATGTCGCTTTGTATATAAGTCGTGGGTCGCGTCTGTTTTACGTCGAAAGGTTGTTTGGTCGTGAACGACCTAAGTGTTGTCCAGTTTTGAGCCGTGTTTGTTGTAACCCTATAAATAGGGATGGTGGTGCCATTTGTAATAGTTTAGTTGATTTTGAATAAAACTTTTGTTTGTTAGCTTTATGCTTTCATTAAATTGGTAGTTGAGTGTGATCTCCTATCTCTTCTTTCGGCATTCGAGTGTGCCCGGATCAACGATCGTAAAAGCCAATTCACGGTATCAAGTGCGCTTGATCAACATCTGAAGAATTGTAGATCTTTAAACACGGTATCGTGCGCGATCAACGTGTTTGGGATAGCTAGAATCCGGCATCTTTGGATCAACGAATTTGGGCCTTCGGCATTCTTCAATCCACCGATTTCTACTTTCACCGTTTTATCAGTTTTTGTTATCCGCTGCTGCATCAGAATTGGACTTGAAATTGATATGATTTAAAATGGTTTAAATAAGAATTGGATAGGAATTTAAATCATTGAATTGAATTGTTAAATAGAATTTGAAGTAAAAATGAATTGTTCAAAAATTAAAGTTATTTCGAGTTAAAATTGAAATCAAGTTGATTTGAAATTAAATTGAAATCGAGTCAATTGAATTGAAAGATTGGAAATTGAATTTTTTGATTTGAAATTGGACATGGGTCCAGATTGTTGAAATGGAAAGAAACAGTTTGATTTGATATTATTTTTAAAATAAATTATTTTTGATATAAACTGTTTAAAATCTGTTATTTTTAATATTCAAATTATTTAGATTTCCAAAAACTATTTCACTATATAAAACATTTTCAATACTCAAACCATTTTATATTAAACTGTTTTAAATCTCTAAACTATATAAACTATTTTAAACTATTCAAACTATTCTCTAGAATTTCAAACCATGCAAAGTTGGAATGTTTATATTTAAATCGTTGATTTAAATGCGAGTGTGGTAAAATGACGTTATAACCTAAGTTGGAATTTGAAATGACGTCTTCAAGTGAAAATGACATATTTTGAGTAAATATGATGATTTTGAAATGAAGGATATTTTGAAGTGAATATGATACCACTACGCCATAAATGACCTTCTGCAACATTTTTGCAAGGTGTTGCCAGCTAAAATGTTGCGATAGCTATAGAATTTTGGTCCTACTGCAACGTTGTATTTTTGGTGTTACCTTAGCCATAGAAATGTGTTGCTCTAGCTAAACAAGTGTAACACGATGCAACATTTTTATATAGTGTTGCAATAGATGTTTTCAGATTAAAAAATTAAAAAAAAATTACACCTCAGCGATCCACACCACCATTTAAAACAAAATCTCAACCGTCGATTCACACCATCGATCCACACCTTACCAATTTCCATTTCCCGCTTTACTTTTCACTCATCCGCTTTCGTTTCTCACCCCCAATTTTCCAATCCCTAATTTTTATTCCACTCCTCCTTGTTTCTTCGATCTGGAGAATAACTGGCTTTGCTTTTATCCCTTGTCGGCCATATCAATTTCCGTTATTTTCTTTCGCCTCGCGTCAGTTTTCCTCACTACTTCCGGATTTGCGATTTTGTTCAGGTTTTTGGCGATTCTGGTGATTCGAGGTAAGGTTGTGGGATTGTGATGGTTCAGGGAGTTGCTGATTTGGTCGCAATTTCGTGGTTGGGGCCTGATGTCAGAGTGGCAGGGGGTAGTCGAATTGGTTTCGGTGAAAACTAGGGCACGCGATTCTAATTGCTTTGATGCTCTGATTGATCGAATCTAGTGTGAGAAACGTTCCTGGTAGCTTGCTCCTTCGTTCTCCTTGATTGATTGCTCGAATTGCTTTGACTTCGTCGACGGGTGCGATGTGATATTATTTGGTATGTTTTCTGCCTTCAGGTTTACTTGAATATTCTTGATATTGGTTACACTCGCACGCTTTTGCCGATGATGAATTGGGATTTATTTATAGGCTTTATTTCCTATAATCTCGAGTTTAATCTTTCTGTTGGACTTTGAGAAATCTGGTATGTTGGATTGCAATGATGAATACAAACATATGTGTGTTGAGCTTTGTTGGTTTTGCTTGGTCTGGACTGAACTGAACTGGTACCATGCTAACCTTGTTCTTTAACATGAACTGATGCTCCAAGTCCTCTGTATATCATGTTACTACCTAGGTTTCTCTTGTACATGGCTGATGCATTCACTGTTTTTGCTTGATGGGCTGCCTATGTGTACTGCTGTGTTTCTTGCAATGGCTTGTCTATATTTTGCTGAACCTGGTTCTTGTTTGTTTTGTTGGTTGCTTGGCCCTGAGTTGAATCCAGTCGATGACTCGGGTTTGACCTTGTGCCGTGTCTGTTTTTTTGGCTTGTCTACATATCTGGCTGCACTTGAGTATGAACTTGCACTTGAGTAGTTGCACTTGAGTAGTTTCTTGTACCAAGCCTTATGATGCATGTATGTTCATCCATGTACATGCATTTCTTGGTCATGTTATGTTGCTTGCTGTGTTGAGTACTACTTTGTGCACTTAGCTTCTCCTTTGTGCACTTTTGCCTGAACTGTTGCTTGCTGTCTTCCATACTGCCTTGTATCCATGTGTTGCATTCATGTTTGGCTTATGCACTTATGAAAAGAAACAACCCAAATACCTGAGGCAAATAATATAACAAAAACATTTTCATTTTCTGTTCGAGTTAAATATTATTTTCCAGATTACTGCTTTTGAATTATATGTGACAGGTATTGAAGACTGGACAGCTGGATATAAGCTTGAAGACAGAGTCAAATCAAATGTGCATGAGCTTGAAGACAGGTTTCAAAGAAGGATCGATCTTCCGAAATCGGATGAATCGGGCGGTGCCCACTTGTTCGACCTAACCGCCGGACCCCGCCGGGACTGCGGTGCCCCAGACCCCCGCCGGCGCTGTGCCCGGACCCGCTTCTCGGCTCGCCTTCGGCTCGGCACTCGGCTCGCCTTCGGCTCGGCATATATTTGTCAGTGTCGGTGTCTGTATAAATTGAAACTGCATATGTAATGAGTGAACTGAGTGATGTAGTGAGGAATATCTGTATATGTGAATATCAGTGTTATATATCATGGAATTGTAAAATAGTGGAGTTTGGAATTTGTACTATTTCAAATGTTGAAATAAAATATTTATTTAAATAAATTACTGTTTAAATATCAAATTCTGTGCAATAGCATTTTATTAAATAAAATATTTATTTTTATTAAAAAATCAAATATGCTCTACATTGTGGGCCCCACAAATTCAAAAAGTTCATATCTATAGCAACATTTTGGAATGTTGCTATAGATACCTATGGGTGTTGCCATAGACCCAAATAGGGTTCTATTGCAACAATATTACTTATGTTGCCTTAGATAGTCAAAATGTTGCCTTTGAGGTCTAAGGCAACGGCAAAAATTGCATCACCCTAAAAGTGTTGCCATAGACCTATGGCAACATTTTTCGGGCCTGAGCCAACATTTTTTTTGTGTTGCAGTAGGCCATTTATGGTGTAGTGTACTTTGATACCAAATATGAATCAGTTTTGAAATGTCAAAGAACCAACTAGTGTGAAAAATGACGTTCGGTTATTAAAGAGACCGGGGTCTCTTATTGGCATACTCTCTGTCAATATTGGAACCACTTTAACAACCATGTATGTGGTGGATGATATCCAGAATGTAGAGGTTGAATTGTAGGCGTTTGCTGGATTTGGAGAAAGAGAACAATGATGGATGACCCCGATACTTGTGTCAATTTGAAATGACTAAAACAGGAGCCATACTTGACCATTGAGGCTAGCTACCTCCAGCGGACACACCTCTTCGTATTACTATATTGATGTTGGCTTGATTGGTGCACCTTAATTTGATTTTGTGGGTATTGGATGCGGTGGGCCGTTAGGAGTTACCCCCAGTCAGGAAACGCAAAACGGTAGTATCCTACCTTGGGCATCGCCTCACGTGTCTTGTCATACTCTTTATCCTTATTCATGCCCATTATGATTTTGTTTTAGTATGGTACCTATAAGGGACTCACCGGCTGCCGACGTTACTAGTTGTGTTACAGGACCTGCATAGACTACCTTCTTAAAAACGTGTTAAGGGGATCAATGTAAAGCCTTAAGGCCATTTTAATACTTTACATTACTGATAGACACTACATATATAGTGTATCTTACTACATATAGATAGTTTAATGGATCCTTAGGAGATGGAAAATCCCGCAACATCTCTTAAATTGTTGCACGCACGTTATACACTGGATAGGAGATGTAAAATCCCGTAAACATCTCTGAAGCTATTACACTCATATTTACTTGTTGTTGAATTAACTTACATAAGAACTTTTAGTTCTGACTCGAGTGTTTTGTCTTTTCATTACGCTCGGGTCAGCCTGAGCTTTTCAGTGTTTGAAGACATTATTTTTGGAGGACGAAGACGGAGTTTTGTATATTATATTATTACTATTATTTCGCTGCATCATTATTGGTATGTTTTTGTTTGTACTCTTATTTTGTTGTAAAATTTGTGTAATCAAATGTATATTGTAAAACCGTTTCATGAACTATTTATTTGATTAATATATTTTGCCATTCCGCTGCGAGATTCTGTAATTTTTTCCCTTCTTTCCTCTTATTTTCTTATTAAATCCCGTTGATAATCTGCCATTTGAATGCTTTGAGTAAGCATGTGTGGTTTATTATCAATTTAAACCATCCAAAAAGGTGGTTCGTCACACAAATGTTTTAGTAACACTTGTTTTTAACTTCTTTGATTATATTTTAAAGTATGTAAAACTTGTTAAGTGATTTGTGAATATACTTGTACCGTTTAGATAAGTATATGAATACTTTTATGAAAAGTGTATAAGTGAATATTGAAATAGTAGAATATTAGTATATATCTTTTATAAAGAAAAAATCATATATATATATATAAACACACACACAAGTATATAAAGGAAGTTTTGATTTATAAAGGAGTATTAATTAATAAAGGAAGTTTTTTTAATGAAAGAAGTTTAAAAAAAAATGTTTTACTAAATAAAAAGGGTTTTTAATTACTAAAGGATAAACTAACTAAAAAGGGATTAAAGTCGTTTATGTGACTTGATCATGCTTTGGATGAATTGATAGTGCTAGTATGTTTACTTGCTTATGGAGAGTGTACGGGAATCAGTTCCCTTTTGTGATCATTCACAATAATGTTCAAAATAGACCAAATTCATCGATTCGGTCTTGGAGAGAGTGGGATCGGTAAGTGTTCTCCTCATTGAAAACCACTTCAAGACTGAGATCCGGGTTCTCTATTTTTGAAGTGAATGATGGAGTCCATGTGTGGTTTAGAAATCTATTGAGATGATGGAATCCATGTGGGATTCATTATTTGTCGAGTATTCAAGACTCGAGTGAAGATGTCGAATGTAGCCTCGACATCGAAAAATGAATAAACATAGAGTAGACTGCACGATCTTGGTGTTTAGCTGATCCATAAGGGGCCCACCAACTCCAACTCCATATTTAAATTATGCCTATCGATATGTTATGCTCGGGGAGTTGATGATACTTGGTACACATTGTTCATGAGAGTGTTTGGATAATGGCCTAGTTCTGTTTACCTTATGGTATATTTTATCTTGAGATATACGGCGCTCGAAATGTAGTTTTTGATCCTTGTATAGGAGATCGGTCTCATTGAGGATGTCTTCATGGAAAATCCATTTTACCAAAAGTCCCTTAGCGATTTAGTTTATACACCTAAATATGATGTTAAATGTAATCAATGTAACTATAAAAATTCTGTTAAAAATGTGTTTTAGTTATAAAATTGAGTTTGGAATGGTTTGTCATATTTTTCTATGCAAGAAAATAATTTTTGTAGAATTTTGAAGTTAAAATAAGGTTTCATGCAGTTATTAGTGTAAAATAGTGTATTTATGTGAAATAAGGGTTTTTAATAATAAAAATGTTCTAAAAACTACAATTATCTTTTTATATGATGTAAAAATATTTTATTTTATATGTATGTATGTTTCCATTAATTGTTTGTGTTAAAACATGAAGAAAATGTGTAGTTTGTTTTATAACTTAGAATATACATGCATTTTGATTAAGTGTTGTATTAATTAACTTAGGCTAATTTATTTTCTTCTTTTTGGGTCCAAAAGCCCATTAGCCTAAAATTAGAAATAGGAAAAGAGGAAAACATTTTTACCTATACGTTCAAAACATTAGCTCATCTTCTTCCTCAAACCTGAAAATAGAAAACAGTAAACAAACCTCACCTCTTTGCAAATTCAAAGCTTTCAAATTCAAAACTTCTTCAACAAACTGAGATTTTTATCAATTTAGACTAAAATTCAAAGGTAATCTAATCCAAAACCTAAATTATTTCACCAAATCTAGATTTTTTGAAAGAGTTGTCTGTTAATTCTCTTTTTCTTGTTTGCATGCACTGGTTTCTTCTTATACAGGTTCCTGAAGGCTAAAATCAAGCCAAACCTCCGATCTTTCAGCTCTAATCTGAGTTTTTGGACTGTAAAAACAAGATCAGTATCAAAACTCATAAATGGTAGCTGAAGCCAAGCTTCAAAATGCCAAAATCTAAGCAAAATAGCTTCAGTATATTGATTTTATGTTCATGTTTTGTTTCTATGAAAACTGAGTTTGGTTGTCACTTTGCACGTCATTTTCTCCCAATTCCGGCAACGAAATGCTGCCTGATTTTCTTCAGTTGATAGCCTATGCGTTGTAGTATATGTGTGCCAAATTTTATTGCAAAACATATTCGTTTGATGCCTGAAAACTACACTGCAAAATCAATACGAGCACTGTAATTCACCTGTACTATTTCCGTTGAGCTGTTGCAAATATGGCCTGAGTCCATGTTTGAGACAGCGTATCTTTTTCACTTCCTGTCGGAATTCATTGATTCTTTTTTATGTAAATTTGAAGTTTTCTACTATGTGTAAACCAATTTTCAGTTCAATCAGAGGTCGTTTGGTCCTCTGTTTCGTGCCTGTAAGTGGAATCCGTGATGGTTTTTAGGCTTGGGCATATTTCTGTTTTCTGAGCTGCTGCAAACATGGCCTGAGTCCATGTTTGAGACAGCGTATCTTTTTCATTTCCTGTCGGAATTCATTGATTTTTTTTATTTGAAATTTGAAGTTTTCTACTTTAGGCAATAAAATTTTCAGTTCAATCCGAGGTCGTTTGGTCATCTGTTTTATGTCTGAAAGTTGACCCGAGAGAGTTTTTAGACCTGGGCAGAATTCAACATTGCCTGAGTCCATGTTTGGAATTCTATATCTTTACCATTTCATGTTGTAATTTAGTGAATCTTTTTCCAGTTCATAGATAAATTGTTCTACTTTGTGTACGTCAAATTTCAGACCATTCCGAGGTAATTAAGCCATTCAAATTATTCCGAAAGTTGAACCCGGAGAAGATTTCAGACCTGGGTATTGTTTATGCCTATGCTTTTTTTGTGTTCCGCCTTCTTTTTCCATCCAACTTTTGACTTATACTTCATGTTTTGTGAAAATTTTGAACTATTTTGAGGGCAATGATGCCGATCAATAGGCTAGCCAAGATTTTGGAGAATTTGGGATTCTAATTGAATCGTTTTTTAAATGAATTCGAGTGTCGGTTTTGAGTATTTTTCGATGTTTTCTTTGATTTCAAGCACGGGATTTTCCAAACGAATTTTGAAATAACTTGGCTTTTGAAATAATTATTATATAATATTTTTTAATTGTTTGCAAGTTATAAAATCTATATATTCTCTATAATAAGGGAATTTTCAAAGATTGTTTTCAAAATCGATTTTGAAAAATTATTTTAAAAGCTTGTTTTCTGAAATAAATTATTTTATATATAAAATACATGTTTTCACACTATTCCAGCGAAATAGAATTAAACGGTTTGGTAAAACATGTGGTATGGGAGACGTGCGTTTATCTTATCGGTTAATTCCTGACTTGTCCGTTTGATCGTTTTGACCTTCGGGTTGTGTTTACCGATGAGATGACGTAAACATTTTACTGCTTTCTAGTGTGGCATTTACTAGCGGTTAGTAAACCGTTGGGTGTGAATGTGTGGTATAGGATGCACGTTAACACTTTTCGAGTTCCTACCTGAGAGCTTGTGACACATTTGTCTTCGAGACGTATTTGCAAGTACTGGACCTTTGGGTCATTTATCCTTCGGGATGTTTGTCATTGCGACGTATTTATCCTTCGGGACATTTGTCTTCGAGATGTGGTGCCTTATTTTGAGAGAATAGTACTTGGCAGGCTTCGGCCAAAAGCACATGCTATATCTTTGAGATGATTTCATTGATTATTTGTGATTTTCCAAGGGTGTCGCCTTTTTACATTGTTGGCCATTTGAGCCATTTGAGATATCATATATATGGCGATCACATCTTTGGAAATTTGAACTCCTTAGAGTTCTATATTTGGGATTTGAGTTGCCAGCACTTATCGTTTATTTGAGATTGAGATTTCTCTTTTGGGAATTCATTTGAGATTGCCATTATGGCGGGTTTTGAGATTCCTCCTATTTAGGAGTTATGGTTTCTCTAAACCATTATTGTTGTTTTGGGATATGCCAATGATATGAGGCATGCTATGTTTTGTGCTTTTGTTATGGAGTTTATCTCTTTGAGATTATATATTTGTTTAGTGATACCACCTCATCACTTGTAGTAATCACATGAACTTAGAATTATTTCTTCTCATTTTAGAAGAATTATCACAGTTATCCTCATGCATTATATTATCGTTTACCCTATTAAACCGATTGTTTTAGCTTGACTGACCCGTGTATTTTATACTTGGGTCAGACCGAGTTGTTTCAGGTTAGGTACCTGCTTTTGGACTTAGCTTTGCTTAGATGCTTCCGCTTAGATATTTGTGTATCACCTTTTGTTGTTGTAGTATTTTTACTTGACTCTGATATGTATATTATTTTGACTCGTTGTATATATGCGGTCTTCGAACCACTTATGATGTATCATATTGTATTGTACTGGGATGTATCTGTGTGTGTCTATATATATATATATCTGTTGTTTGTTGTTCTGTAATGTGATGTACATTTTAGTTGTTGAATTTTGTTCTGATAAATCCGTTAACCACCTATAGTTTTGTATTAAGCATTTATTAGATATGTCGATCCACTTGAGATAGAAAAAAATAGAATATTAATTGACGTATTTAATAGATGTTTAAGACAAAGCTATAGATGGTCGCTCCTAACCATCCATATTCTCTGCATTAGTAAACATTATTACCCAAAAATACTCTTTGTTAATGTGGGTCTTGGGGTGGGGCGTCACAACTTGGTATCAGAGCTGAGTTCAGAACAAAATATGATAAACACAGAACAGAAACACATATTACGGTACATCCAAGTGTAATACAAGTGTTACTAATCCCTTAATCATCGTGACCTTGTCTCTTTTCGTGTCCATGCTTATGGAGTGGAAGTACTTGGAGTTTATTTCTGCATTTGATTTTTGATCTTCATCGGACCTTGCACCTGGGGTATTAGTGGCTTTTGATGTCCAGCCCTCACTTATGAACCGTATCGGTTCAAGCCATAAGCGAGACATAAAGTTGTTAGGTACTTTTGAGAAGCTAGACATAGGTAAGCAATCAAGTCATTTGGATCGTTATTCCATTGATTCTAGGGGTTGCTGCTTAACGATGGTAGGTTGTGTGTTCCCTTTGCTACAGAGTTGATAGACTTAGTACAAGATGAGTCCCATCAATAACCATTCATCACAGTGGTGAACAAATGTACATAGATATGAAGAGGGTATTTTATTGGATAGTTATGAAGAGACATATAGAAGAGTTTATGTCGAAGTGTGTAACATGGCAAAAGGTAAAGCTAGAATACAAAAAATCCTAGTGAATTATTATAGCCTTTTTATATTCTGCTGTGGAAATGGAAAAGCATCTCTATGGATTTTCTTGATTGGCTACCTTGAAGTAGAATCGAAAATGAAAGAACTTACCAAATGTGCCTATTTTATTCCGATAAGAGGTACGAGGACAGTTGCATTTTATGTGACCTTATATGTGAGGGAGGTAGTTCGACCGCACGGAGTTCCTTCCAGTATTGTCAATGGCCGAGATCCAGTTTTTACTAGTGAATTTTGGAGGACTCTTCAGGAGGCTCTGGGCATTGAACTGAATTTGAGTATAATATACCACGAGCAAATCGTATGTTGGAAGATTTACTATGGTTGTGTATCCTGGACAGTGGAGGTTCTTAGGAAGATCACTTACCATTAGTGGAGTTTTCATATAATAACAGCTCTCAGGAAAGTATTGGAATGACACTGCTCGAGGCATTATACTGGAGGTTATGTAGATTTCCATTTTAGGGCACTATCTTGGTCCAGACATGATCAGGGAAACATCAGTGAACGGAATCCATAGAAGGATGTAGGCTATGCAAAACATGCGAAAATTATATGCTGATCGGAAACACATGGAGTTGGAGTTTTTGATAAACGATGGTGTTTTTGTGAAGGTCACTCTACTAGGACATGTTATGGGGTTTGGTAGTTCGAAAAGTTGGCGTTGAGATTTGTAATGTCCTTTTCAATTTTGGAGAGTATGAAAGTTAATATATAAGGTTAAACTTCTTGAAAAGTTTGAGGGCATTCATGATGTTTTCCACATGTCACACTTGCAGAAGCGTTTAAATGATTCAGCTACTCTAGTTGAGCCGAGTCAGTTAGAGAAGGTTGAAGTAGGGAGAGCGTCACTTATCCGCCATGCACCTGCGTGCATGATCAAAAATGGGACAAAGCGACTCTGAAATAAATTAGTTAAACTGGTTAGGCTCCAGTATAGAAATGGTCCGGTTGAGAGTACTTGGGAGCCATTGGAGAAGATTAGAGATTCTCATCCTAAACTCTTTTCTAACATGTTTTCCCTATTTTATTTGCTTAGTTAAAATTAGGAAATCGATTGGTGTAGTATGCTTTGTTATGCTACATAACATGATTTATTTTATACTATGCTGCATACATATAGAAATTATTAGTATATTTCTTGATGTTTTTCATCCATTCATATATGCCAAGATCTTGTATTCATATATAAGTCGCATTGATCATATTTATGCATTTATCAAATGCCAATTCATGACATATGTTGATTTTATGGATGCGTATTATTTATTTACACTTAGTTTTCCATTGCTATATATTGCTATTTATATTCTGGTTATAGTGGTATCCTTATGGTATCATATGAATTGTTTGGATTGCTTTGACTATGGTGTGGCTTGGGTGTATGTATTGCACATGCACATGGTTGCTACCATATATTGAGTCTAAGAATTAAATTTTTCCAACTCTTGGAATTTTAGGGGCAAAATTCATTTATGAGGGAAGAATGTAACACTAGGAATTTTTAATAAAAATAAATAATTCATCAAAAAGGAATTTTGGTAATTTTACATAAAACTGAGAAAATGAATTTTATGAATGAAGGAATTCGGTAAATATGACTTTTCCTTTATGTTAAGTAGAGTTTTCTACCACAATTTCATATATAAAACATTAGAAACCGATATGGAATGAAGAAGATACATACTATTTACCACGACGCACATTTTGAGATAAAATGAGTCAGAAACTTGGATGGGCTGAGGGTGTCTTGGGATTGTCCCTATATAAGGAAAATTTATAACCCTGATTCATCCCAAGCTCATTCTGTAGCAACCTTAAAATCTAAAACTCCATTTTGATTCTCCTTCTTCCTCAATTCTAAATCATAATCCTCTAAATAAAATAACAAATCAAAAGGAAAACTAGGGGAATCTAATCCAAAATTAGCAAACCAAGTGGAGGAAGAGATATAGTAAATCCAATCAAATTGAAGAATGGAATTTGGAGTTTCTATCAAAAATCAACCAAAGAAGTAAATAGAGATTAGTGGGATTATCTACAAAATGGTTATGTTGTCATATATGCATTTCTTTTACTTTTATTTAGGTTTTGAAATAGGATTTAAAAACTAATTTCATGTTTTAAGTTGATGATTTACATGAGTTGGATAAATTGGAAATCCCCAACTATCACTTTGATAATAAAATTAATATAAATTGTGAGGAAGGTAAATTTTGATTAATTTGACATATGTATAATTTATCTTATGTTTTGTGGAAATGATAGATTAAACAATTCTATAACCATTAGAAGTAAAGGTAAGTTAACTTGTAAATATATCAATCATAGTGAGTTTATATGATTGAATTATAATATTTACATTAGAGATTAATTATAATCGAATTAAATGAATTTACAATCTTTGGAGCATATTATATATGTATAAATAATAGATTGAATTTATAATTAATTCCACATTTTGTTCAAAGTTTGAAAATAAAATTGGATGAAATAGTAAAAAACAATGGTTGAAATGATGAAGTTTGGAGTGTTGGAATGCATGATACAAGCAAAGAGTCAACTGGAGTGAAGTTCTAGTCAAAGATGAATGGTGGAAATGAGGCAGAGGAGGAGCAGAGTTTTAGTCGATTGGAAATAATGTTCCAATCAACTAAAAATATAGGCTGGTGCTGGCTATAGGCATCCATTCAATTGGAAAAAATTCCAATCAATTGGTGACATTTTCTAATATATAGGAATCAACATCTGGCTAGCTTAAACCTAGACCTGGTGTAGGCTAGGTAGGAGTGGTTTGGGTACTTGTTTCCTGCTTTGTTGTCATTTTGTAGTTTATGTAGCTTGATGATGCTGTATAATATGGCACTCAATAGAGGTATGTGAATGTATCACAATTAGATGCTCTTATTGTTACCATTAGCGCCATGGTTGCACATTTCAGTAGGTGAACGGTTAGGAGAATGGAGATATCCATATTAGTAGAATTTACGTTGTTCGGTCGACGTACCTATAGGGAATCGATTTGTTTTTCGATCCTTGTATGCTATCAATTGAAGGATATGAAGCAACACGTTTATCATCAAGATTGTATAAACGATGCTTCCATAGATGGTTTACCATCAAGATTGTTTACTTGGTGTGTGCCTTAGGCAGTTTACCATTGAGATTGTTTACTCAATGCATATTTAGGCAGTTTACCATTGAGATTGTTTACTCAATGCATAGTTAGGTGGTGTATCATTGTAACCATATATTCGATGAATTATATTCCACATTTTGTTCAAAGTTTGAAAATAAAATTGTATGAAATAGTAAACAACAATGGTTGAAATGATGAAGTTTGGAGTGTTGGAATGCATGCTACAAGCAAAGAGTCAACTAGAGAGAAGTTCTAGTCAAAGATGCATGGTGGAAATGAGGCAGAGGAGGAGCGGAGTTTTAGTCGATTGAAAATAATGTTCTAATCAACTAAAAATATAGGCTGGTGCTGGCTATAGGCATCCATTCAATTGGAAAAAATTCCAATCAATTGGTGACATTTTCTAATAGATAGGAATCAACATCTGGCTAGCTTAAACCTAGACCCGGTGTCGGCTGGGTAGGAGTGGTTTGGGTACTTGTTTCCTGCTTTGTTGTCATTTTGTAGTTCATGTAGCTTGATGATGCTGTATAATATGGTACTCAATGGAGGTATGTGAATGTATCACAATTAGATGCTCTTATTGTTACAGTTAGCGCCATGGTTGTACATTTCAGTAGGTGAACAGTTAGGAGAATGGAGATATCCATATTAGTAGAATTTACGTTGTTCGGTCGACGTACCTATAGGGAATCGATTTGTTTTTCGATCCTTGTATGCTACCAATTGAAGGATATGAAGCGACACGTTTACCATCAAGATTGTATAAACGATGCTTCCATAGGTGGTTTACCATCAAGATTGTTTACTTGGTGTGTGCCTTAGGCAGTTTACCATTGAGATTGTTTACTCAATGCGTATTTAGGCAGTTTACCATTGAGATTGTTTACTCAATGCATAGTTAGGTGGTGTATCATCGTGACCATATATTCGATGAATTATATTGTATAAGTGGTTTTCCACTGAGACTGTATACTCAATGCACTATTAGATTTACGGTTTCTGGAAGTCCAACCCTTAGGTGGGAATCCATGTGGGCTATGATCAGACTTTAGACATATTATAATTTATTACCCTAAATTTTGTCAGTTGGCTAATTTGTTAGATGTATGCACACATGCAAATAAACACCATTAGGTTGTCTAGATTATAAATGATAATTTTTTTGCCTATTAGCATCATGCCACCAGCGATACGTATTACTGCTAGACTATGTCCGACCTCCTCTATTTTTTCCTCTTTATACCTACTAACCGGTTGACAAGATAGTGGTTGTCGTGACAAGAGGGAAAAGATATGTGAAGGAGGTGACCATGTGCTCTAAAGAATTTTATTTATAGCCATTCCATATGGATCTTATTACATTTATCAGCCAATTACCTACTATATTTTCAGTTGGATATTATCAGGAACTTCGTTTAGTTTTTTCTTGTATTCATCACTATTAATTTAAACAGGGATAAATTTTTTTCAATTACTTATATTTTGTTCCTTCCACTATGAGTTTTGAAAGTCTAGAATGTTTAAAATTTATATTTATCTCCATACCATATAAACCATCAAAATATAATGATTTGTACTTCTTGGAACGATGCAAGTTCGAACATCTCTTTAAGACGTTGAATTGGTATGTTTGGAAATGTGGGTTGCTATAGTGACCAGCATAAAGCAACGAAAGAAATTTATAAGAACGGATAGGTGAAAACAAGATATATCATATATTCATTTCTCTAACCCCAAAGTTCCAAAAATCAAAGAATATAACCTAATTTCTTGTTGCAATGTTCTTTATGAAATTTTTGAAAAGCTAAATGTAATGGAATTAAGACCATTCTTCCAAACATAATTTCTAAAAGTAAGAACATTTATTGATGGTATAAATATCTTAGAAAATTTAATCCTAGCTCCTGAATGGATTGGAAGTTTCAACTAGAAAGGGCAGGAAAATGCGTTTAAAAGTAGACTTTCATAAAACTTATGGTGAAACCAATAAGGCGTTTATCCTGCACATGTTAAAAGGATGGTGTTTCCAAGAAGTGTGATAAAACTCATCAAGAGTTGCATAACAACTCCTTAATCAGTCATAATAAATGGTATTTTATAAGTATATATTACTGGAAATAGAGGATTCATATAAAGGGATTCCATATACCATCATCTCTCTATTACCGTTAAGGAGTTTTTCATTATAACTTGAGCTGGCAACTCACAACAATTATATCGAACCTATTACTAGCATTTCACCGAAAGTAATTCATTTTGTTTATGTAGGTACCTCCTAGTAAGTGTTAAGGCTAATAGTTGCTTATACAGAAAGTTAAACGAAATATGTTTCAGACAGAAGTGTTTTGCAAAGAGTCTCGTATATTATTGTATATAGTGATAATGGGCCTGTATTGTAATGAGCCTGTATTGTAGCCCATACTTATTACCATCTGATCTGTATAAATAGCAGAATAATGTTGTATTAGAATATACTGAGATAATAAACTTCTTCATCAATTCTGTTCAAATTCTTTACATGGTATCAGAGCCAAAATCCTCAGCTTAACAACATTCTTATCCAAAAATTTAATCAGAGAAAGTCAATCTCATCTGTCTCTATACAAGAAACACCATCAGTTTGAATTTCATCATTTGGTGTTTTCTTTAACCCTCAGATTAATCTCATCATTGGGTTATTCTCCATCCCTTCTTTGAAAATCTGTGCCTTGCCAAGAAAGTATTCAAAGTTCTGGTTGCTCAAATTTTCAAAACACTCTCAGAAAAAATCACAATTCAGAAATCACATCAGACAGGAAGAAAGGCAGTACCGTGCCAAGAAAATTATCAGAAAATAGTAATCATCTAATTTTCTGGCTGCATCATACCTGAAAAGGTTCAGATTTCATTTCTTGATTACTGAAAAGAATTTCTTGAGTTCTTTATTTCTCTTCTTGTTCAAAATTCTTCATCATGGGAGAAGAAAGCTCAGCCACATCATCAAATCCACAAAGTTCATATCAGATGGCCATAGAAAGTCTTCTCAAAACCATTATTAGCCCTCAAAGCCAACTTATTACAGCCCAACTTGAAGAAGATAATTATCTTCTCTGGAAAGTTCAAGTTGAAACAGCAGTCAGAGGCTATGGCCTTGAAGGGTTTCTTCTGGGTATAGTACCAATTCCACCAATGTTCATAACTAATCAAGAAAATAAAGCTATCAGCAATGAAGAATTCATAAAGTATCAAAGACAAGACAGTCTAATATGTTCATGGCTTTTATCTTCCATAAGCATGAAGCTACTGCCTCAAGTTATAGGTAGTAAGACAGCTAAAGGAATATGGACCACAGTTGAAAGAATTTTTAACTCTCACTCTACTGCAAAGATAATGCACTATAAGAGACTTCTTCATAGTATCAAGAAGGATAATCTGTCTATGGGAGAATACTTAGCAAAAATCAAAACCACTTGTGATTTACTTGAGGCAGTAGGTCACAAAATTATAGATTCAGAACAGGTGTTGATTATATTAAGTGGTCTGAATGATGAATATGAGTCAGTTGTTGCTGTTATATCATCTCAAAGATCAACACCTCCTATTGAAGATGTGCACTCTATATTACTTTCACATGAAGGAAGAATTGACTTCAAGAAACCAACAGACTCAGATATGTCCATTAACTATGCAGCAAATAATAAAAACAAGAATCAATACAATACCAAGATAGATCAACAGAATCAAAGAAGTGGTCAGTCCTATAGAGGAAGGGGCATAGGAAGATGGAATAGCAATAACAGACCCAAATGTTAGATTTGTGAAAAGATTGGTCATACAACACCTAAATGTTACTTCAGATTGAATTTGAATTATGTTCCAGGGAAAAGTTCAGGAAACCAAAGAAACAATAATTTTACTGCAAATTTAGCACAAGTGCAATCTAGGACTAACAGTCAATCAAATAACAGTGGAAATCAAAACACAAGGCCAGAACACATACAAGATGATGCTTGGTATCTAGATTCTGGAGCTACAAATCATATCACAAATAATCTTGACAACTTAAATCTAGGATGCAAAGAGTATAAAGGTACACAGTCAATTTCCATGGGAAATGGTGAGTCTATAAATATCACTCATTCTGGAAAAGCATATATCAGAGGTGCTAGACAATTATTTCTAAATAATTTATTAAGAGTACCAAAAATAAAGAAAAATCTAATCGGTGTTTCTCAATTTGCTAAAGACAACAATGTCTACTTTGAGTTTTTCCAAAATACTGCTTTGTTAGAGACATTCTGACTAAAGAAGTTTTATTGCAGGGTGATGCTGACAGAAGATTATATTGTTTCAAAGTAGTTAGTCATATCAATCATGGAAAAGATCATCAAAATTGTAATCTGTCAGAAGCAGCACAGACTACTAATCATAAAAATATTCTATATCTATGGCATTACAAGCTTGGACATTCAAATATCAATGTTGTTAAACAAATTCTCAATGATAATGAAATTTCTTTTGATGATGTTTCCTTACCATATGTTTGCACTTACTGTCAAATGGGTAAAAGTCACAAGTTGGCATTCAATTTTTCTAGTACTGTTTATTCAAATCCCTTAGAATTAGTAGCTATGGATTTATGGGGTCCTACTCCAGTATATTCAGATTATGGGTACAAATATTATATATCTTTCATTGATGCTTATTCTAGATTTACTTGGATTCACTTCCTAAAAAATAAATCTGACACATACAATGTTGTGATTCACTTTATATCTCTGGCTGAAAAGCAGAATGGCTATCAAGTTAAAACTATACAATCAGATGGTGGTACTGAATTCAAGACACTCATCAATTATTTTTATAAAAATGGGATAGTTCATAGAATAACATGTCCTTACACCTCTGAACAGAATGGTCTAATAGAGAGAAAACATAGGCACATAGTAGAGACTGGACTTACACTTCTAACTCAGGCATCTTTACCCTTAAAGTTTTGGACAGACTCATTTAATACTGCTATTTATCTAATTAACAAATTGCCAACAAAGGTTTTAGAAGGAGTAAGTCCTATTGAAAAATTGTACAATGTGAAACCAGACTATCAAAATCTAAAAGTTTTTGGATGTTTATGTTTTCCCTACTTAAGACCATACAATAGAAATAAACTTGAGTTTAGATCTCAACCATGCACTTTTATAGGATACAGTACTAACCAGAAGGGATATAAGTGCTTAGATAACAAAGGAAGAATATTTGTTAGTAGACATGTTGTATTCAATGAACACATATTTCCTTTTAGTAATGCGGATATGAAGACAACAAAGAAAGTTCTTAATCCAAGAACTTCAATACCTAATTTACCTGTCTACTCAGATGAATGGCATTATAAGGAAATTGAAAGGATTGTTGAAAACTCTGATTCACCACTGCCATCAGATAATGAACCAGGAGAAACTTCCAACTATCACAGACAGTCTCCATATCAACCTGTCAGTCAAAGTCAACAAGTCAGTGAAGAAAGTACAAGCTCTCAATAGAATACAATTGAAGACAATAGTGATCAGACAAACAGAAGTGAATCTCATGTCAGACCCAGTCACTCCATGATCACTAGGGCTAAAAGTGGTATATTCAAGCCAAAGCTCTACATTGCCACCACAATAACTGAAGAGCCAGAAAACTTTGATCAAGCTGTTAAAGACAAGAATTGGAGAATAGCTATGGATGAAGATTATAGTGCTCTCATAAAAAATAAAACAGGGGATTTAGTTCACCCCTCAAATAACAAAAATATAGTGGGATGCAGATGGACATACAAATTAAAAAGAAATCCAGATGGATCCATTGCCAGATATAAAGCTAGACTTGTGGCTAAGGGTTATACACAGCAATATGGATTTGATTTCAATGAGATAATTTCACCAGTAGTTAAACCAACAACTGTCAAAATTATAGTTACTATTGCTCTATACAAAAACTGGTGCACTAAACAACTGGATGTTAATAATGGTGTTCTACAAGAGGAGATATACATGGAGCAACCACAGGGATACAATCAAAATACAGATTATGTGTGCAAGCTGAGTAAAGCTATATATAGGCTTAAACAAGCTCCAAGAGTCTGGTTTGATAGACTGAAATATACTATGATAAAACTTGGGTATCAGTCTACCAAATCAAACAACTCTCTTTTTATTAAAAACAGTAAAGAATCAATTATATATATTCTAATATATGTTGATGATCTTATTGTAACAGGTAACAATAATGAAGACATCAACAATCTCATTCTATACCTAGACAAAAAATTCTCTGTTAAAGACCTTGGAGAAATTAACTACTTCCTGGGCATCGAAATCATAAGAAAACCAAATTTAGAAATAATTCTCAGTCAAAGAAAATATATAATAGAAATACTGCTCAAGTCAAAAATGAATGAAGCAAATCCTCAACCAACTCCTATGATAAGCAACTATCAATTTTCAAAAAGAAAGGGAGAACCAATATTTAATGTTAAACAATACAGAAGTGTTGTTGGTGCATTACAATATGCAACAATAACTAGGCTTGATATATCATACAGTGTTAATAAAGTTTCTCAATTTATGCAGTAACCTTTAGATGAACACTGGAGAGCAGTAAAGAGGATCTTAAGATACTTAAAGGGGACAGTCAACTATGGTTTATCATTCAAAAGATGCAACAATCTTAACATTGTAGGCTACACTGATGAAGATTGGGCAACAGATCCAGATGACTGAAAATCTATCTCTGGATACTGTATTTATCTTGGAGGAAACCTCATATCATGGTGCTCTAAAAAGCAATCTACCATTTCTAGATCGAGTACAGAGGCAGAATATAGAAGTCTAACCAGTACTACAACATAGATTTTTTGGATTGATTCTTTGATAAGTGAACTTAAAATTGAAACAGATCATAAACTAGTTATATGGTGTGACAATCTAAGCACTGTTCACATGTCAGCTAACCCAATTCTTCACTGAAATACAAAGCATATAGAGATTGACTTATATTTTGTACGAGAGAAAATAATCAGTCAAAAGCTTCAAGTTAATCACATACCAGCAGCATATCAAAAAGCTGACGTACTTAACAAGGCACTATCAGCAAGAAATTTTACCAGATTTAGAGATGAACTCAGAGTGAAGTCATGCTCCAGCTGATTTTGTTTTACCAAATCTACTGATATCAGTCATCGTAAAGAAGAGCAACTCTCAGGTCTAAAGAATATCTATAGATCTGAAGCTAAAATGACTCATCTTCACTTAAAAGGCTGCAGATCTGAAGTACAAAACCTCGTTTTCACCCAAATTAGAAACCCTAGTCGCTTCTGTCGTTAATTTAAGACCAATTTCTGCAAAAAGAATTCAATCGCAGAAGGACTCGAGTTACAGATCTGAAGAATATCTTCAGATCTACACCTACGAATCATATCCAGTTCTTATACATGGATTCCTTGAAGGATAGAGATCTCTCACGTTTACTCCCGATATTCTCATTATACTCTGAAGATTTCATCGAATTTGAAGAATTCAGCAAAAATCGCCATAACCCTAGACTCGGTTTTGAGGGGGGGAGTTAAACAAAATATGTTTCAGACAGAAGTGTTTTGCAAAGAGTCTCGTATAGTATTGTATATAATGATAATGGGCCAGTATTGTAATAAGCCTATATTGTAGCCCATACTTATTACCATCTGATTTGTATAAATAGCAGAATAATGTTGTATTAGAATATACTGAGATAAAAAACTTCTTCATCAATTCTGTTCAAATTCTTTACACAGAAATTAATAGGGTGCTCTTCCTTCTTGAAGACCATGTTGATCTCAAGAAGGACGAATGTAAAAAAAATTAGAACTACTACTTTCGCCTAATATAATTAAGAATGTTTGATCAATATATTGTCAAATTCTTTTAAGAAGTTATATTATGTTACAACTAAAGGTAGTTTGAGAGGTGCCCGGTGGAAATGGAAAAGAAAAAATAGAAAATAAATTGTATAAATAAAAGATAATAGTTGTCAAGCAGTTTGAAATATGCTTTCTCCTACATCCACTATGCAAATATATTTTTATTAAATCTTTTTTTATCAATACACAAAATTGCTCGCACCTGTTCCGTTACTAAAGTGGTTTTCAAGCTTCTTGAAAATTTCCAGGATCGAAAATGAGAAGTGAGGAAGAAGACAAAGAGAGAAAGTATCCTTTTCATGTAGGAGTGAGGGTGTATATACTAATTTGTCATAGGTGGATGCTCGACGTATGTCTATAATTTGACAGTTCTAAATAGCTTTCCATTGGATCGTTGACACGTGCCATAACATGTGGCTCTTATCAAACAGTTCTAGCTATTAATCGTTGGATATTTGACCAGTGGATATCAAATGGTTGTGAATGCATATTTCTCGATAAAGAGGGTATAGAGTAATAGGAAGAAGCCACGTGCCACTTTTTGAAAAAAAAGAATATCAAATCTCTAAATAGCAACCATAAACCTAATTATGTAAAATTTTCAATCTAATCATGAGTATCCAATTGTCAAATAATGGTTGGCTCTTCAAAACTTGCGGTAACTACACTAATATCATGCGATAGACTCAAAATCAAGTAGTAGCCTTAATAAATGTAGCATGCTAGATAACATGTGGTGGTCTCGATAATAATAACATGCAGTAATATATGATAACCTTAATCACAATAGCAAAATGATAATCTTAATAACATGATGTGAGATATCACGACTTGCGAAAGCTGTAAGAACATTCAATAGCTTGTAAGTAATAACATGCATCGGCTTTTGTACATCAACATGTGATACAGTTATTTACTTTAAATTCATAATATGTGGTAACTTCCACTATTAGACTACAATAGCTTTCAAATTTATAACATGCAATAATCTTTGTACCATAACATGTAATAACCTTTATAAGTTGTGATATCCTTAATAAAATCCTATAATTCTTATATAATATCCTTTGGTAGAATTTTAATCGGTTGTAGCATTATATCTTGATAATATTCAAAGATCATCCCATTAAATGCAATAGTTCTTTTAACTATAGTCTAGGATAATATTTTTCACTTCAATTTGCAATATCTTTGATTTGTTTATTTTACAAACACCCATTTTCTTAACATGAAATAATTATTATAAAATTTAGCAACCTTCATGTAATGACCCGCCTTTTGACCCTCAAAAATCGACACTAATACATTCTCGGTTAACCCACGAATGGAATAACATGTTATATAGGTCATTACATAAGACCACACCGCTGTTAATCCAAAAAATAGATCAACACTCTGGTTTGAGTGTGAAAGCACCAGCCCTGTTTCTCAGAGAAAACAATATAAAAAATAAATGTAGAAAGAGCTGAAATAGTAAAGAGACAAGAAGATTTTTATAGTGGTTCAGCTGTTAACGAAGGCTACATCCACTTTAGCTTTTATTAACTGAATGTTGTTAGAAGATTGATTCATGTTACAGGATAATTCAATCTCCTAGACTAGTTCCGATCACAAGTTCTTGGAGCCAACCGAAGGATCTCAGTTGTTCCTTTATGACCATTGTGTGGAAGAAGAAGAGTGAAGAAAAGCAATGGTAGAGCTCTAGCAGCCAGTCTAGAGGATCCCGTTTATGTTGTAGGTGGGATTGTATTTATACGGGCTAGAGAGAACTTAGGTTAGAGCTACTTTGTCGAAAGCCTATACTTAGCATGTAGAAGGAGCCCAGAAAGTTTGGAGCCAATCCAAGTTAAGGATTTGGATCGGTACCTACCTGATGGAGTCTAATCGGTACCTATCCGATACGGTCAGATCGGTACCTATCCAATTGGGTCGGATCGGTACCTATCCGAATACTTAGTGAATTTTTGACTGTTATTAGTTTGATTGTCTTTCTATCTTCTATTCGAGTGCCTTGTCCAAATATCAAATCGTTTGAAGTTAGCTTGACCATCCAGCTTCATGGATCATCCAATCCATCCATTCGTAGAAGATCCATCCATAACTCACTCAATACTTAACCAAATAACATGAAACTTCATACATGCAATGTAAATGAGTAGGAGAGCCTCCCAATCGGATCTTAGGTGGTATGGACCAACCTAGATAGGTCGGACCAGATCCATTAAACTGGCTCAATTTGGAGGAGATCCATCCATAACTTGCTTAATACTTGTTCAAATTAGACAAAACTTTGCAGGTACCTTCTAAAGTGTGCGTGGGGCCTATAAATGAATCTCAGGTGGTGGGACCCACCTTTGTTGGATCGTATCCGATCCAAAATTTGGATTGGTACCGATCCGAATTGGTTTATCCAATTGAGTTTATTTTGGTGCGATGCTTCTTTTATGTCTTCTAAGTGTTCTCACCAAAATTTCAAGTCAACTCGAATCCGTATGAGTTATGTAGGTCCATTTTAAGTTGCTCTGGTCCAAAAGCGGGTAAACATTTGAATGGATCTAATGAATCTTCATTTCTTGAACTAGTTTGCTTGGAATGTTGCCAAACTTGTTAGGTGATTTTAGTAGAGTCATAGGAGTGCAAAGCAAGAGATTTAGAAGACCAATGATCAACCAATTCGGATCGTTACCGATCCAATTGGATCGGATCGGTGCCGATCCGAAAAGTTAGGCTATTTTTAGCCCGTACTTCTTAGATACTTTTGTGATGCTCTTTTAGGTCTTTCGGTCAAGTTTTGAGTCATTCCAGCTTAATCTAAATATTCTAACTCCTTTTGAATTTTGTTGAGTTAAAAACTCGGTTAACATTTGCCCCTCCCCAAAGTACGATTTCGTTGAAGACAAGGTTTGCTTTGGTATTGATTATCTTTGTATTTCTATTTCGAGGAGTTTTGGCATTCTTGTTGAGCTATCTTGAAAAGCTATCTATGAAGTACTTGTTATCTATTCATCCCTTAGTGTGAATCCCCATTGTTCATGATTAAGCAGTGATCTTGACTTGATAATTTCCAGAATGCATACGATCATCATGTAGAACATGTCAAAGGAATTTGGGATCATTTGGAATCATCAATTTGGGTCAGCAATTCAATTGGATCGGATTGGCACCAATCCGAACACTTAGAAATTTTCAGCGAATTTTTTCTTACTTAAACCTTACTCCGAACAGAGTCATTTCACTTTGGACCAGTTATCCCTTTTTGACTTCAAATTTAATTTCAATTCTCAATACCGAGGATGCAATCTTTGCCTCGAAATTTACACGGGGCCTTTGGTCTAGTTCCAACGTGATGAGTTGGAGTTGACTAGGGTTGAAAATTTTTCGGAGGAATTTTCCTTCACTTATACTGCTTTTGATCAGTTACTTGGTTGGTTGTTCATTAACCGTTTATTCTAGTTTTAATTAGAATTCATCTCGTCTATACCGGCAAAGCTATCTACACCACGGAGATTACGTAGTGCTTTAGTTTGGTATAGAAACTCCTTACGATGATTTTGGGATGGTGGTAATCTCGAAGGCAGATGGTAGAATTTTGGACTGTATTCGGTTAGTGGTGAAGCTGAGTTTTGCCTCGGACGAGTGTACACCGTTTCGAAGCCAAATCTTGATTTCCACCTTCAACTGTATCTTTCCGAGGAATTATCTAAGTTTTGATCGTCATTTTGAATGCTAGCATGACAATTTATTCCAAAATTGGATATAGTGGATGATTCCATCACATTGCTTTTCTCGTTTCTACACTTTCAATGAACTTGAAAAGATAATCTTAAATTACAACATCAGTAAGCTATGTACAAAGGGTGCTCCATTCGACAAAGTGTTGGTGTATATGCCCCGGTCCGTTGGGCTGACTACTCTGAATACTAAGTTGATATGCTTTCGGGAGACTAGGTCTAGGGAGCAGTACGTTTGATTGCCCTAGTTTGATTGACACGATAGGTCCTATCTTCAGGAACTAAGGACTTTGCTACTTGATTCCAAGCTCTGCATTTTATAATGATGTCGATATGTATTGGAAAGATGCGTTTCCAACAACTTTTGCTAAAGTAATTTCTTCTGGGTCTAGTGTTGAGATCCTAATCATGTGTTGGTTTCTATCTTTGGAAACTCATGTACGAATGACTCAACTCTATGGTTTTTTTCTTAATGTTGTGGATCTTCGGATAACGCGAGATTCCAAAAGTTAGATATGAAATCTCGATCAAGCTCTTGCTTCTGTTTCTGAAGACAATATATTGATAATTTCATTTTAGTGGTCTCTTCTTTGCATCTCCAATATTCGGGCAATGGCATTCCCTTTGCAAGTTGGGACCAAGTGATCTACTCTGACCTTAAGTAGGTCATCAACCCTTATCGTCATCGCAGGGCTTTAAGCGATGATGAATTTTTGAACGTTAAATCCTTCGTTTCCTTGGTTAGTAATTTTATTACCGACATGCTTTATTTTGCGAGACAAAACTATTATCTAATCAATCTCATGGTTATTCATGTTTGGACTTGGCGATGCTTCTTTCGACCAAGTATTTGTGCGTTCATCCCTATTCAAGGGACTAGCTCTTTCGAACGCCCGTATTTGGGCGTTTGTGAGAGATGGAAAGTTGCGGGATAAATGATTCAATTTCCCAAAATTTGGCTCCCATTCGTATTCTGGGATTGAGGAACTTCGACGATTTCTAATTGTCCAGGAAATTTCAATGCTTGTCCTTAGCCGTGCGTGCCTTGCTTGCTGCCAACAGCGTCACGGAAATCATGTTCATGTGTCAGCTCCTACCTTCGAGAGCTGGCAATTTAGCTACTTGGTTCCAAGCAAACTTCTCTTGAAGTTGCCTATCTCTAGAAGGCATCAAATTTCTCCCTTGGTTGAATATTAGAAGTTCGGTTGTGTACCAGCTTTTATCTCTGAAAACTAGCATGTGAGCGGCTCGATCCCCGGGATTACCCATCGACACCACCTTATCTTCGGGCAGTGGCTGATTCTTGCGATGTAAGGTTGAACCATCTGATTGACCATTGGAAGGTTATGTCTTCCTATAGTTGCCTATCTTTGGGCAATAGCAGTTTTCCAAAGACAACCGTAGTTGGGGACCAACTTCTATCTTCGGAAACTGGTGCATCGATGGTTCACTATGTTGAGTGTTTCTCATTAACACTGTAGATTAAAGTTTTCCTAGCGTTGCTAGGGCAACGCCGGTACATATTGAATAACGAATTTCCCGATATTGTTGGGGCGGTACTCCGGAAGTAGAAAGTTTCCCGGCATTGTCGGGGAAACACCATTACTTAAAAAATAAAAAGTTTCCTGGTGTTGCCAAGGCAACACCGGTACTTAAGAAATAAAAAGTTTCCTGGCGTTGCCGGGGCAACACTGGTACTTACGAAATAGAAAGTTTCTAGTGTTGCTGGGGCAACACTGGTACTTAGGAAATGAGAGAAGGCCTTTGCATTGCTAGGGCAACACCTACACTCAATAGGTTGGGATCGGTTTTCCCATCAATCTGGTGGTGCCTTTAATCCAGTTGGTTACTAGTTTGGAAACTAGCACTTTAATGTTTGGAATGTAGAAGTCTTTTCTTAGTGCTGCCTGTCCTTGGGTAGCGTTACAGTCATGTTGATTAGGATCGAATCATTCATTCGATCCTATAAAGTTGAGTATATTCCTTTTAACCCAATATGGTTGCTTTCTCAACGTTGCTTAACTCTGGGATACACCACGTTCTGGAATGATGAGAGTCCCAAGAGTGTCCATTACATAGCTTTTTATATAACTGTCAAGCGCTCCCTTTGGCAGTACAGGGTCATTGATAAACCAATTCCATGGTTACTCTTGTTTGTGCAGGGTCAAATTTCCTCCGACTGATTTTTGTTGCAAACTGACTTCCATTTGCGGAACCTGTTATTCCTATGTGCTAAACTCTAAGCACTTATAGAAGGTTAGATATTGTGGGCGAGTCATTACATTACCCATAGTACACTTGCACTCTTCCCATTGTGATCATGGATCGGAAAAGTTTTGTAGTGCTTGCCTTAACTTTGTTTGATCGATGCCCTATGTGCTCTACTAGGGTGTTAATGTTGTCACAAGTTCCCTCTTTATTCATTGGTTTCAATCTTTTGGAATCAATGTTTTGTCTTCTTGATTCTAAATTTTCTCTCCTTATCATTGTTTATCTTCAGACAATAGCTAGTTTTTCGCAAGCAGGAATCAAGGTATCTAATTGATCCCTGCATGGTTGATTATACCAAGCATAGCTAAAGTCTAGGTCGTGATGAATCTATGACGATCAGAAGTTATCCTTCCTGACGTCGCTAGTCTCCGAGCGATGTCAGATTGTTGAAAGATGAGATATTCCTTCTGAGCATTGCTAATCTTTGGGCTACGCTAGATTATTGCAAGTTGGGGTTTGAGAGCTCAGTCGAGCACCTGCTTCTGTCTTTGGAAACCGATGCATCGATGACTTGATTCTGGAAACGTCTTCCGTCGCCATCTATATCTAATCGACGGTAAGTTCCTCCTTTTATGGCCCATTTTTGAGCGATGATGAATTTTAAGGAGTTCGATTTTCTGGAGTTCTCGATGTTGTTGAGGCAATATCGATGTCTAGTAGATGGGAGCAGTTTCCCTTTTAATTTCACAGTCGTTCAGCGTACTATACTGCTTAGCTCAGTTGCGATTACAGAAATTCTCCGTTCGACATAACAGAATTGTGGAGTGATTTTTATCCTAACCAAGTGTTAGTGTGTTATGTGCCCATAGTCCACAGGGCTGATTTCTTCGAACACTTGATGCAAGACTTGATGTTCTGGGTGGCTCTCTATATGCCCCCAGTCAAAGTTTAGTCGCAGCTCTTATCTTTGGAAACTCGTGACTTGAATGTTTTGACTTTACCCATTTTTGTATAATAACTTTGGTCAAAGATCGGAATTCTTTGCAGACCTCTTGGCTTGGGATCTTTGCGACACTACCGGAGCAATGTCGTTCCTTTTAGGTAGCACGGATTGATTCCTGCTAATCCTACAATAAACAAGTTTCCCGATGTTGTCGGGATAATACCAATACTTAAAGAACTTTAACAAGTCATCGATGACACTAGAGCGACATCGTGTGGCCTACGAAATGTGCCCAGTGGGATTGTGCTTACTTGAATGAGGTTCCGCTAATCCAAGAAGCGACACCCGGCTTATGGGATGCACGTAAAAGCTTCAAGCCTTCTCGATGCTGCCGAAGCGACACCGGTTCTTAGAAGGATATGAGATCGATATGACCCGTCGATATGAAATGGTTGAGACCTTCTCAATGTCACCAGCCTTCGGGCAACGCAAGGATCTCATGCTTTAAGAACGTGGTTCAATGGCCCAAGAAGTGATGCGCGACTTTTGGGCACGCACAAAAGAGTTTTGACGCTTGCTTGAAAGTGATCCCATTGGCCCAAGAAGCGATGCACGGCTTATGAAATGCATGGCTTATCAGATGCATGGCCTAGGAAGTGCACGGCTTATGAGATGTACGGCCTAGGAAGTTCGTGGCTTATGTGATGCGCGTCTTAGAAAGTGCATGGCCTATGAGATGCACGGCTTTTGAAATTTGGGCCTCCCCGATGCCACCGGGGTGACATCAGTTTTTGGGAGGCGTGGATCAAACTTTCCCTTCATCTGGAAGTTTGAGTTCACTAAAACGTGACTTTGTCGGTTCTAAGAGATAATCGGTTTTGAATCAGGTAACCATGGCTTAGCTGATCCTTCTATGTTTCAAGACAATGTGCATGACCAAACAGATTGGGTTGCCATGGTGGGGTTTATAGCTAATCGTGTAAAGGTGGACATGAGAAAAGAGCCTGTTGGAATTCAGGGCAAGACTCTTGGCTTTTGGTCCAAACTTCCTTCAAAGGATGGGTCTTCAACTGGCATATGGTCTAAGAGGAAGACAAACTGGTCACCAAGGATGGTAAAAGAGGAGTTAGGAAGAGGTGAGTGAGTATTATGCTTCTATTTCGTTTGCCGCGCTAGTTAGGTCGTTAAGTGAGTAGTTGCCAGAATGCCAGAATTTTTGATCGGGTGTAACAGAACCGTCATATGATTAGTCTTAACCCTTGTTGTGGCTATTCAAGTGTGCATCGTGCCTCCCATATCGTAAGGTTGTTTGTGCGCTTGAACTGTATCCAGGGTTTCCTCATAACTTGTCTGGTTCCCCCGGTCCAGTGGATGCGGCTGTGTCTTCTAGATGATTAAAGCATGGGAAAGCCTCTATCTTCGGAGACTTATATAGGATCTGAGATACTTGGTTCTCCCAGGTTCCAAACCTTGGATTGATTAAAGTCGGCCTTTGATTAACCACAGGGTCGGCTCAGTTTTGGTGCAGTTTTTCTAAGCGACTTCGAAGCTCTAGAATTCGGCACTGTTTGTTCCATCAATCGTTGTTAATTCTGCAGAGTGACTGATGAGATTGTTGATTCGTAGCCTCGGAGTATGAATTTGTTGAATTCGGCGAGCTATGGATAAGATGACTACTGACTTCCAGTTCGCCTTCACGACATATTAGTTCGTGAATGATTATTCGGATCAGATGACCAATCTACCAGTTCGCCATCATGACGCTTTAGTTCATGAAGGACCTTCACATTTGCGAAGGGTTTTTGGATCAGATGACCGTTGATCTACCGGTTCGCCTTCACAACGCTTTAGTTCACGAAGGACCTTCACGTTCGCAAAGGGTTTTTGGATCAGATGACCACAGATTTACTAGTTCGCCTTGACGATGCTTTAGTTCATGAAGGAGCTTCACGTTCACGAAGGGTTTATGGGTCAGATGACCGCCAATTTACCAGTTCGCCTTCATAATGCTTTAGTTCATGAAGGACCTTCACATTCACGAAGGGTTTTAGATTAGATGACCGCTGATCTAGCGGTTTACCTTCACGACGCTTTAGTTCATGAAGGACATTCACATTTGCGAAGGGTTTTGGATCAGATGGCCGTTGATCTACCGGTTCGCCTTCACGATGCTTTAGTTCATGAAGGACCTTCACGTTCACAAAGGGTTTTTGGATCAGATGACTGCTGATTTATCGGTTTGCCTTCACGATGCTTTAGTTCATGAAGGAACTTCACGTTTGCAAAGGGTTTTTGGATCAGATGACCGCTAATCTACCGGTTCGTATTCACGACGCTTTAGTTCATGAAGGACCTTTTGTTCACGAAGGGTTTTTGTATCAGATGATCGCTGATCTACCAGTTTGCCTTCATGATGCTTTAGCTCATGAAGGACCTTCAAATTCAAAGGGTTTTTGGATCAGATGACTACTGATTTACCGGTTCGCCTTCACCGTGCTTTGGTTCATGAAGGACCTTCATGTTCACAAAGGGTTTTTGGATCAGATGACCACTGATTTATCAGTTCACCTTCATGACGCTTTAGTCACGAGGGAACTTCACATTCGCAAAGTGTTTTTTGGATCAAATGGCTACTGATCTACCTGTTTGCCTTTACGACGCTTTAGTCCATGAAGGACCTTCACGTTTGTGAAGGGTTTTTGGATTAGATGACCGCTGATCTACCGGTTCACCTTCACAACACTTCTGTTTTAGAAATCTCCTTTCTGGTTCGTCAAATGTTGAGATGGATCTTGGTGGGAACCTAGTACATCATGCAGAAGCAACACCCTCCAAGAAGATTGGTAAACATTTGCAGCGTACAACATCTGTTGTCCCAGCTCCATCATCATGCCAACTACACTCATGCAAGTGCTATTTTGGGGTATGTTGTCCTTGTGACGACCGCCCATGACCCCTGCACCGAATCTAGAGATAGTGCGCTGTAAAGTGTGCCAGGCGACCATGGACGATTGTCAAGGTAAGATTTAAAACAAAAGAATCTATCGTATTACTCACAGCGCATGGACAAAATACAATAGAACATATGTATAGTGAAGCTTTACAGAACAAAATGACATCATATAAAACTCCATAATAGTTGAATACAAGCATCCATATAGTCAATACATCCAGCCTCACTACATATCTCTCAGAGAATACAAAACAGCGGAATATCCAGTACATATAATAAGAAGATAATATGCAATCCTCCAGCTCGTCTTCGATATCAACATCGTAAGAAGAGAACAGCACCTGTCACCTGCTACCTAGTCTGCCCGTCCCAAAATGGACGAACAGCCCAAGGCAATAAGAATTAAAACATAAAGCCTTGAGTCAGACAACAGTCTTAGTGAGCAGTAAATTAACTAACAACATACCAAAAGAGCATAAAGGCAAAGGAATAGGAATACAACCCTCCCACTCCAACCTCATTCTACAGTGATAGCCCCCAGACACACACTAAGCAGAAGCAAACATAGCAGAGCATACAATTTAAAGTAAAGCAATTGTCACTCGAGTCAAGAGCGATGTTTTCCAAGTACAAATCCCAAGGTCTAAAACCAAGGTCAGATAAGCACCCAGGAAATACCGCTCTTGAGACCGAATGACGATACAACCAAACATCCATGACTCGGCTATCACTGTTATCATTGTTGCGATATCACCGTTAATTGAATGACCGGCACATTCTTTCAGCCGTCCGTCAAGGGCTAATGGTAACCCCGGTTCTAGACATAACTCCCGCACGTCATCGTGACCCGTGCCTAGGATTATCGAATCTACCCAGAGTACTTGACCATCAACTTAGTCTTTTGGGCGTCCCCATGTACTCTTGCTTAGAGCATGCTAGAACCTTCAACAACGATGAGATCTCAACCTCCTAGTCATCCTCCTCGACGACTATTGCCATACTAGCTCAAGCGCCTCTCGAGCATCCATTATCCTCAACTCGAATCATATCACCGAGTTATCAACATGCTTGGAATGATCCCGCCTGGATTAGACCAAGTCTTCATCATATGATTGCCTCGCTTCATAACATCCTCGCGAAGCCTCATCTCAACATCACATCATCAAATCTATGCATAAGAGCTTCATCATCCCGCTACATATGCCACGAGCAGCTTTCCCAATCCAAGAGCCTTTCCCTTAGCTTTTGAATCACCTTTGGTCTAAATCTAATCATCAATCATCTAGTTCATAACAATCAATCAAATCAAACATCAATCCAAGCAATCAAGCATTCAAAAATGATCTAAGTAGACAATTATAACAATAATGGCATTTTCGTAATTAAAGAGTTGAAAGTCCAATAAGCATGAAAACATGGATTATATCTCTACAAACTTGATGAATGAACTTGCATAGGTTAACATATGATAAAATGGATGCAACATCATCATGAACAATGGATCTACATGGATCTACACATAGGATGAAGAAAATGCATGGAAATCACTAATTTAACACCAAATCGAGCCAACAATCCGATCTACTCCTTTGGATCCGTGTGAGAGATAATCACCACTCACCAAATCACCTAAACAACCTCAAATCAACACACTTCAGATCTGGACAGCGAAGGATGAAGCTAGATCTATCACAAATCCGCTTCAAATGAAGAAATCTCTCTTGAAAAGATGAAGATCTTCAATCCAAGCTTTTGAATCTTCAATCTCGATCTTCGATTTGGATGGATGGAAGCACTAGATTAGAGTGGAGAAAAGAAGTGAAGAAGTGTAGAAGTCGAGCTCTCAAAATGGCAGCACTTCGTCGCTTCAAAATCCGGATCCCAAAAAGTGAGAACAACCCCTCCTATTTATAGCTGAAAACTGCCTGAGTCGTAACTCGGCTATCTCCTTAAGTCGTTGCCGACCTAACATATGCCGACCTACGACCTAAAAACCCCCACGACTTAACAGAGCCTCCGACCTAACCCTTAGCCAACAACTCCGACTTAACAGATACGCGCGCCTCAACTCCTACGATCTAACACTTCTGCGCATACGACCTAACTATTAAGTCGACCTACGACTTAACACATACTTCGACCTAACACTTAGACGAAACCCAGCGACCTACGACTTAACAGGTTACGACCTAACACTTAGACGAAACCCAGCGACCTACGACTTAACAGGTTACGACCTAACACTTAGACGAAACCCAGCGACCTACGACTTAACAGGTTACGACCTAATTCCTTAAGCCTCCACGCGACCTAACACTTAGCCTAACTCCTAAGGTCGCCAACTTGTTAACTCCTTAGGTCCTTAGGTCGCCAACTACTAGGTCGCTAACTCGGCAACTACTAGGTCGCTAACTCGGCAACTACTAGGTCGCTAACTCGGCAACTACTAGGTCGCTAACTTTCCCAGCCGACCTAACACTTAACAAAACTTAGGTCGCTCACAACATTCTCTTAGGTCGTTGCCGACCTAACTCTACCCCAGAATACTTAGGTCGCCTACTACTCTTCCTTAGGTCGCCTAAACTTCTTAAGTCGGTCAGTCTTTAGGTCGTTAACTCGCCCTGCCGACCTAATTACTTAACTAAATCCTAGGTTGCACAATTTTATAGGTCGCTCCAACTAACCCACGACCTAACACTAACTCGCAAGTCCTTAACTCGGTCACGACTTAGCTCTTAGGTCGTCCACGACCTAGGACTTAGACAAATTTCCCCAAAAATCTGAAATGACTTAAAAATGCAAAAATTCCAGATTTGACGAACTTTTCGATCCGTGAAAAATACGGGTCGTTACATTCTCTCCCCCTTAGGAATTTCGCCCCCGAAATTCCAAGCAAACAAAGCAATCAAAGACTATTCTGTACGCCTACCATCCATAGCAATCAACAAACCATGCATCCAATTCTAACTTAGCGTACAGAATTCTAAAACTTAGAACAAGTTACAATATCGCGAGATGAGACGACACCTTAGGGCCATACCTTGAAGAGTTCAGGATGAGCTGCTTTCATCCTCTCTTCCACCTCCCACGTACAGTCGTTATCATCATCACTCCATTGTATCTTGAGCAACTTAACTACCTTCCTCCTAAGCTGTTTCGTGTCGGTTTCCACAACACGAAGTGGCTTACGAGGTCTTCTATCAACTGGATCAACTTCAAAGTCTTCATAGCTATCAGCAGAAACCACCGTACTCGAGTCGTGCACATACTTCCGTAGATACGATACGTGAAAAACATTGTGCACACTCGACATTTTCTCTGGTAACTCCAATCTGTAAGCGAGCTTTCCAATTCGCTCGATAATCGGGAATGGTCCAACAAATCTCGGAGTCAATTTTCCTTTCTTCCCGAATCGAATAACATTCTTCAGTGGAGAAATCTTCACAAAAACCATATCTCCAACGTCGAATTCCAAATCCTTACGACGTTTATCGGCATAACTTTTCTGACGGTCTTGGGCTGCCTTCATCCGTTGCCGAATGATCTCTATGCAATCCGAAGTCTGTCGAATCATCTCTGGCCCAAGCATCAGCTTTTCTCCAGTTTCCAACCAACATGTCGGAGAGTTACACGGTCTTCCATACAATGCCTCATATGGTGCCATACCAATGCTTGACTGGTAACTGTTGTTGTACGCAAACTCCACCAAATGAAGGTGATCTTCCCATGATCCTCCGAAATCCAAAACACAAGCTCTGAGGAGATCTTCCAAAACTCGGTTGACTCTCTCAGTCTGACCATCTGTTTGAGGGTGATAAGCTGTACTCAAACACAACTCGGTTCCCAAAACTTCCTGGAAGCTCTTCCAAAATCCACTAGTGAACAATGGGTCTCGATCGCTCACTATACTCTTCGGAATACCATGGAATCGAACTATCCACTTAACATACAACTCAGCTAACTTTGATGCAGTCCTAGTCGATCGAACAGGAATAAATCGTGCACTCTTGGTCAAACGATCTACAATGACCCAAATCCCTTCATTCCCTGTTCTGGTTCTAGGCAATCCATCGATAAAATCCATCGATATCTGCTCCCACTTCCATGTAGGAACTTTTAATGGCTGAAGCAATCCACTTGGCTTCTTCTGTTCGGCTTTTACCAACTGGCAGTTCATGCATTTGAAAATAAAATTTCCAACATCTTTCTTCATACCTTCCCAGTAGTAGGTTCTCTTCATATCCCGATACATCTTATTTCCACCTGGATGAATTGTCAACTTCGAGTGATGACTTTCCCTCAAAACTTCACTCCTCAATTCATCTATATCGGGAACAACTAGTCGTCCTTGCTTCCGAAGCCAACCCTCTCGATCGACCTCGAATCCTTTATCCTTTACTGGATCCAAGCCAGATTCCAAATCACGGATAATCTTGACAATCTTATCATCTCGCTTTTGACTCTCGCCAATCCTTTCCACAAGAGTCGGTCTTATTGATAAGTTTGCCAGCATCTCGGATTCCAATTCGCATTTGGGCCTGAAGTCGAATCCAGCTAAATACTCGAGACTCTTCCATTCTGAAAACATGGCTCCCAATCCTGCATGTCTTCGACTTAACGCATCTGCCACTGCGTTACCTTTTCCCGGAGTATAAGCTATACCAAAATCATATGATGCCAAAAACTCTAGCCAACGTTGCTGCCGAAGATTCAAATCCTTCTGGGAGAAAAGATACTTCAACGACTTATGATCTGTAAACAACTCGAATCGAACTCCCAACAGATAATGCCTCCACATCTTCAGAGCAAATACAATCGCCGCTAACTCCAAATCATGAGTTGGGTAATTCCTTTCATGCGGCTTCAGTTGTCGACTGGCATACGCAACCACTTTATCTCTCTGCATCAGCACTGCTCCAAGTCCCGTACCACATGCGTCGGTGTAAACCACCATCTCATCATTCCCACTTGGAATAGTCAAAACAGGAGCACTCGTCAATCTCTCTTTCAGGATTCCGAAAGCTTGCTCACACTTAGCATCCCAACTGAACACTTGGTTCTTCTTCGTCAAACCTGTTAACGGTGCAGCTATCTTGGAGAAGTCTTTGATAAACCGTCGATAATATCCTGCTAATCCAAGAAAACTTCTCACATCAGATGCATTCTTAGGTCTAACCCAATCCTGGATTGCTGCCACCTTAGCGGGATCAACCGCTATTCCATTTCCAGAAATCACATGGCCTAAGAACCTCACTTCACTCTTCCAGAAGTGACACTTCGAAAACTTAGCCTTCAGCTGATGTTTCCGCAAGATTTCCAAAACAATACGCAAGTGCGTCTTGTGCTCTTCTTCCGTTCTGGAATAAATCAGAATATCATCCACGAACACAAGTACGAACTTGTTCAACTGATCTCTGAACACTCTATTCATAAGATCCACAAAATATGCTGGCGCGTTAGTCAATCCAAACGGCATTACCAGCCACTCAAAGAAACCGGATGGTGTCCTAAAAGCAGTCTTCGGCACACTATCCTTAGCCACTCTCAACTGGTGAAATCCCGTTGCTAAATCCATCTGAGAAAACACCTTAGCTTCGTGAAGCTGATCAAACAAGTCATCTATTCTCGGCAATGGATACTTGTTCTTCTTAGTCACCTTATTCAGCTCACGATAATCGACGCACAATCTCAACGACCCATCTGCCTTGGTTGCAAACACAACTGGTGCACCCCACTCGGACACACTACGCCGAATGAATCCTTTCTACAAAAGATCATCAACTTGCACCCTCAACTCCTGCTGTTCCCTAGGCGCCATCCGCCTAAGAGGCATCACAACAGGTCTGGCTCCTTCAACTAGATCTATACGAAACTCGATCTCTCTATGCGGCGGCAACCCTTTGACTTCGTCAAAGACATCCTCGAATCCATTTGCGATTGGCACTAAAGACAGTCCATCCCGTGGAACAACTAGCGAATACATGAAGCTCATGAAGACGCCTTCCTCATGCTTACATCGTATCACTATCTTTCGCCCTTCCACATTCTCGACTGTCACCTCCAGCCTCTCACAATCAACCTTAGCCGCATACTTCCTAAGCCAGTCCATACCCAAAATAATTCCGAACCCCGCAGAGTTCAGAACAAAACAATCACAAACAAAAGAGCAACCATGACTCGACACAACTAGACCACGGCATAACATACACAAACAAGACGAACCCCCAACTGGATTAGTCACAACCAATGGCCTATCAACAATACCCGGTTCCAAGCCTAACCGGCCTACAAGTTCACTACATACAAACGAGTGCGACGCTCCGGTATCAAACAAGACTCTAACTGGAACACCTCATAGGAAAAGAGTACCTTGAACCACCACACTCTTTCCCTTCTCTTCTGCGGTAGGAGCTTTCGAAGACGACGGAACAGCTCCCAAAGTATAAGCCTGCACAATCTGCTTGTCCCTACTCGGTTCTGGACAATTCTTCCTGAAATGCCCTGGCTTGTCACAGTTGTGGCACTTCGCCGGCGCCTTCGGATTCTTGCAATCCTTGGAGAGATGGCCTTTCTGCTGACAGTTGTAGCAAGTCACTTCGCCTTTCGGCCTCTTCTGACCATCTTTACCCTTCTGCTGCTGCTGCTTCCTCTTCTTGTTTCTACCCTGCTGGGGTTTAGACTCTTCCCTGGTTACAGCAACAACAGATCCTTCCTTAGGAAACAGATTCTCGTGTCTGAGAGCTTCCTCCACAAGCTTCCTAAATGAATCGTCCAAGTGATCCATCAATCTTGGAGCCTGTACTTGATCCCCAACATCTACTGATGGCCCCGGGGCTGACATCCTTCTCCTGATCGAAGTCATCATGGTTTCGAACATAGCAACATAATCAGCAGCCCCTTCAGTAGCACGGCCTTCCCTAGCAGCTGGTTTCCCTTTTTGACTCATTCTCAATATCTATAAAAAGGAATGATTAGAACATCTAGAGAAACAACTGCATAAAGGACTCAAACTCTACTAAGCTACTATATTATATATAGTATTCATCCATCAAAAATACAATTACGTCTCTCATACGTAGTTACGACGGCGAGCGTTGGGTAAAATCGATTAACCAATGCTCTGATACCAAATGTGACGACCGCCCATGACCCCTGCACCGAATCTAGAGATAGTGCGCTGTAAAGTGTGCCAGGCGACCATGGACGATTGTCAAGGTAAGATTTAAAACAAAAGAATCTATCGTATTACTCACAGCGCATGGACAAAATACAATAGAACATATGTATAGTGAAGCTTTACAGAACAAAATGACATCATATAAAACTCCATAATAGTTGAATACAAGCATCCATATAGTCAATACATCCAGCCTCACTACATATCTCTCAGAGAATACAAAACAGCGGAATATCCAGTACATATAATAAGAAGATAATATGCAATCCTCCAGCTCGTCTTCGATATCAACATCGTAAGAAGAGAACAGCACCTGTCACCTGCTACCTAGTCTGCCCGTCCCAAAATGGACGAACAGCCCAAGGCAATAAGAATTAAAACATAAAGCCTTGAGTCAGACAACAGTCTTAGTGAGCAGTAAATTAACTAACAACATACCAAAAGAGCATAAAGGCAAAGGAATAGGAATACAACCCTCCCACTCCAACCTCATTCTACAGTGATAGCCCCCAGACACACACTAAGCAGAAGCAAACATAGCAGAGCATACAATTTAAAGTAAAGCAATTGTCACTCGAGTCAAGAGCGATGTTTTCCAAGTACAAATCCCAAGGTCTAAAACCAAGGTCAGATAAGCACCCAGGAAATACCGCTCTTGAGACCGAATGACGATACAACCAAACATCCATGACTCGGCTATCACTGTTATCATTGTTGCGATATCACCGTTAATTGAATGACCGGCACATTCTTTCAGCCGTCCGTCAAGGGCTAATGGTAACCCCGGTTCTAGACATAACTCCCGCACGTCATCGTGACCCGTGCCTAGGATTATCGAATCTACCCAGAGTACTTGACCATCAACTTAGTCTTTTGGGCGTCCCCATGTACTCTTGCTTAGAGCATGCTAGAACCTTCAACAACGATGAGATCTCAACCTCCTAGTCATCCTCCTCGACGACTATTGCCATACTAGCTCAAGCGCCTCTCGAGCATCCATTATCCTCAACTCGAATCATATCACCGAGTTATCAACATGCTTGGAATGATCCCGCCTGGATTAGACCAAGTCTTCATCATATGATTGCCTCGCTTCATAACATCCTCGCGAAGCCTCATCTCAACATCACATCATCAAATCTATGCATAAGAGCTTCATCATCCCGCTACATATGCCACGAGCAGCTTTCCCAATCCAAGAGCCTTTCCCTTAGCTTTTGAATCACCTTTGGTCTAAATCTAATCATCAATCATCTAGTTCATAACAATCAATCAAATCAAACATCAATCCAAGCAATCAAGCATTCAAAAATGATCTAAGTAGACAATTATAACAATAATGGCATTTTCGTAATTAAAGAGTTGAAAGTCCAATAAGCATGAAAACATGGATTATATCTCTACAAACTTGATGAATGAACTTGCATAGGTTAACATATGATAAAATGGATGCAACATCATCATGAACAATGGATCTACATGGATCTACACATAGGATGAAGAAAATGCATGGAAATCACTAATTTAACACCAAATCGAGCCAACAATCCGATCTACTCCTTTGGATCCGTGTGAGAGATAATCACCACTCACCAAATCACCTAAACAACCTCAAATCAACACACTTCAGATCTGGACAGCGAAGGATGAAGCTAGATCTATCACAAATCCGCTTCAAATGAAGAAATCTCTCTTGAAAAGATGAAGATCTTCAATCCAAGCTTTTGAATCTTCAATCTCGATCTTCGATTTGGATGGATGGAAGCACTAGATTAGAGTGGAGAAAAGAAGTGAAGAAGTGTAGAAGTCGAGCTCTCAAAATGGCAGCACTTCGTCGCTTCAAAATCCGGATCCCAAAAAGTGAGAACAACCCCTCCTATTTATAGCTGAAAACTGCCTGAGTCGTAACTCGGCTATCTCCTTAAGTCGTTGCCGACCTAACATATGCCGACCTACGACCTAAAAACCCCCACGACTTAACAGAGCCTCCGACCTAACCCTTAGCCAACAACTCCGACTTAACAGATACGCGCGCCTCAACTCCTACGATCTAACACTTCTGCGCATACGACCTAACTATTAAGTCGACCTACGACTTAACACATACTTCGACCTAACACTTAGACGAAACCCAGCGACCTACGACTTAACAGGTTACGACCTAACACTTAGACGAAACCCAGCGACCTACGACTTAACAGGTTACGACCTAACACTTAGACGAAACCCAGCGACCTACGACTTAACAGGTTACGACCTAATTCCTTAAGCCTCCACGCGACCTAACACTTAGCCTAACTCCTAAGGTCGCCAACTTGTTAACTCCTTAGGTCCTTAGGTCGCCAACTACTAGGTCGCTAACTCGGCAACTACTAGGTCGCTAACTCGGCAACTACTAGGTCGCTAACTCGGCAACTACTAGGTCGCTAACTTTCCCAGCCGACCTAACACTTAACAAAACTTAGGTCGCTCACAACATTCTCTTAGGTCGTTGCCGACCTAACTCTACCCCAGAATACTTAGGTCGCCTACTACTCTTCCTTAGGTCGCCTAAACTTCTTAAGTCGGTCAGTCTTTAGGTCGTTAACTCGCCCTGCCGACCTAATTACTTAACTAAATCCTAGGTTGCACAATTTTATAGGTCGCTCCAACTAACCCACGACCTAACACTAACTCGCAAGTCCTTAACTCGGTCACGACTTAGCTCTTAGGTCGTCCACGACCTAGGACTTAGACAAATTTCCCCAAAAATCTGAAATGACTTAAAAATGCAAAAATTCCAGATTTGACGAACTTTTCGATCCGTGAAAAATACGGGTCGTTACAGTCCTATTGCAAGATGGCATATTAGACACAATGAACTTCTTGGGATAGTTTTCCTTCTCAATAAACGAAGTTTAACTCAATGCGGAACCTCGATCGTTATCAGCCCCGTCAGTTTTTATGTTTTGGGTGTTTGTAATGCTTATTAATAATGTATGCACGATTGTCCAATGTTTGAATGGTTGAAAATATCGATTTGTGATGAATGCCAAATTTCTCAAACTGGGCGAGATCAGTATGGGGTGACAAGGAAGGACCCATAAGGCTACATTTCAAATTTCAAGTGGTTTGGATTTCATATGCTCAAGTTATGGGCAGATCGGTGTTGACGGGTCGACGATAATTTGCTTGGAGTCCGAGCCGAGAAAATTTGCTATTTTCTTGGAGTTGGCACCTTGTTCACTTGGAGTCATGGAATTTGAAGTGTTGGGCCAGCAACAAACGGTGCTTGGAGTCTTATTGGTATTTGCTTGGGGAAAATCTTAATTTTTACCCGAGCCTTACTTCAGGCCAAAGTTTTATGGGATTGCTTTGAGTTAAATGGGTGATTACCAGAATCGGACTAGGGGCTAGAATTTCCAGTATCTGCTTCAAGTCAAGTGGGTGATTACCCGAGTCCGACTTGGGGCCAGAATTTCTAGAATCTTCTTCGAGTCAAATGGGTGATTACTTCGGGCCTGACTTTGGATCGACCCTGAAGTGAATTTTCTGGCCACCGTTTCAATGATTTTTGATGACTTATTACGATGACCACTTGCCCGGTCCTCCATGAGTTGGCTGCCAGCACTCATGCCAAGCATTTAAATTTCTAAATGGTCTTGGTTAGCTGGCTGAAACCTAGGCTCTCCATTCTTTGGGAAGGCCATTCCTGTGGGGTTTCATTGGCTTACAGATGGTAGCGATGGAGTAGTATGGACTTCTTTCTGTTGTTTTGAACCTTAGCGCGTAGCTCTAGCCCATCTTCCTTAAGCGGATCATCATCCTCTGAATCGGAATCGGCCATTACCATATCCTCTTGTGGAGTCCTCACACCTAAGTTTGGATTTTCAGCAAGAGCAAGTTCCATCAATCCGCCAATTGTTGTGCCTGATCTAATGTTCTTCTGGGCATCATAAGTTAGGCAAATTCTCTGGATCTAACTTTTGAATCAGCAGGATTCCAGCTAGAGAACTAGATCTATGCCTGTGTTCATTGATTTCTCAGTGAAGCATCAAAACGTTAACCCAAAAAATGGATCAACACCCTGGTTTGAGTGTAAAAGCACCAACAATGTTTCTCAGAGCAAACAATATAGAAAATTAATGTAAAAAGAGTAGAAATAGTAAATAGACAAGAAGATTTTTATAGTGGCTCGACTGTTAACGAAGCCTATATCCACTTTATAGCTTTTATTAACTAACTGCTGTTGCAAAATTGATTTGGGTTACAAGATAATTGAATCTCCTAGACTATATATGATCACAAGTACTTGGAGGCAACCAGTGGATCTCAGTTGCTCCTTTGTGACCATTGTGTAGGAAACAAAGAGTGAAGAATAGCAATGGTAGAGCTCCAATAGCCATTCCAAAGGATCCTGTTTATGTTGTAGGTAGGACTGTATTTATAAGGGCTGGAGAGCACTTGGGCTAGAGCTGCTTTGTCAGATGCCTATACTCAGCATGTAGAAGGAGCCTAGAATGTTGGAGCCAATCCAAGCTGAGGATTTGGATCTGTACCTATCCGATGGAGTTGGATCGGTAGCTTTTGGATTGGGTCGAATCGATAACTATCCAAATACTTAGCGAATTTTTGAGTGTTCTTAGTTTGGTTGTCTTCCTATCTTCTATTTGAGTGCCTTGCCAAATATCAAGTCGTTTGGAGTTAGTTTGACCATCCATCTTCACGGATAATCCAATCCATCCGTTCATAGAAGATTCATCCATAACTCACTTAGTACTTAACCAAATGACACGAAATTTCATACATGCAATGTAGATGAATATATAAGCTTCCTAATCGAATCTCAGGTGGTGGGGACCAACCTAGATGGGTCAGACCAGATCCATTAAACTAGCTCAATTTGGAGGAGATCCATCCATAACTCGCTTAAAACTTATCGGAATCAAACGATACTTTGCAGGTACCTTCTAAAGGATGTGTTGGGCCTACACAATTAATCTTCGGTGGTGGGGACCAAATTAGTTGGGTCGGATCTGATCAAAAATTTGAATCGGTTCCGATCTGAATTGGCTTTGCCAATCGAGTTGATTTTTAGTGTAAGGCTTTTTTTTATGTCTTCTAAGTGCTTACTCCAAATTTCAAGTCAATCTGATTCCGTATGAGTTCTGTAGGTCCATTTTATGTTACTCTAGTCCAAAAGCAGGTAAGCATTTGAATGGGTCAGATGAGTCTTCCTTTCTTGAACTATGTAGTTCGGAATGTTACCAAGCATGTTGGGTGAGCTTAGTGGTGTCATTGGAATTTGATGCAAGAGATTTAGAAGACCAATGATCAACCAATTCGGATCTATACCAACCCAACTGGATCGGATTGGTGCCGATCTGAAAAGTTAGGCTACTTTTAGCCCATACTTCTTGGAGACACTATGATGCTCTTTTAGGTCTTTTGATCAAGTTTTGAGTCATTCTAGCTTAACCTAAATATTCTAACTCCTATCGAATTCTGTTGGGTTAAAAACCTGGTTAACAGCTGCACATAAACATGGAACATATTTTTACCTTATGACAACCAAAACATTTACGATGCAAAATCAGGCATATTATCTTTAATGACATTCTTTGAACATACTTTCAAATAACATATTAATCATAGCTGAAAGTGTTACATTTGTTGAATTCGACAGCATAATAGGTTTATAACTAATACCGTAAAGGCTCGTATTGGAGAATGGATTCCATACAATTACAATGTAAGGGACTACCTTCCAACAATACATCTCTAGAAGAATGCAATGAGTCACCAATAGATGGTCCTCTACCAACACAAGACCGACCTACCTTTACTATAGATAGTACTGAATATGACATCACTCTAGTCGTTCCCGACTATCCAAGAGCTCTCATAGCATACACAACATACCTGATATATAGAGTGTAATCTAAAACGGTGATGACCATATCCTAATGCATATAACCCACATAGCCCTGCCGCATCTACCCTGTTTTTGTCATTCCCGGGTGCGAGGCTTAAAAGGTCACGTTTTACCTTGCATAGAATAATCAAATCCTACTTAGACTACCACATTGGCATTTCCATCACATGCTATTGATTTTCACAAATGTACAACCTTTGAGCTCGTACGTCTTAGAGAAGGGTGTTAAGTGTAAGAGAGGTTATCTCCTACACAACCAAATAGATGTACATTTGTAGAGATCAATGTACATGTATTTTAGAAATGCAATGTCAGACATTCATCCATACAAATTGCCCAAAAATAAGACAAACTGATGGCACTCTCCTGCTACATCCTGTTTTGGGAATCACCCCTAAGATTAGTAGCAGGAAGTTCTTGTATCGAAGATTTTCATCTTAAAAAATATTTTTTCTTTATGTTTTCATCTTAAAAAAGTTCTTTATTTATGTCCATAGTTTTTAACTAGTGATAGCTTCATTGTTTATAGTCCGGGAGTAGTTCTTATAATTTGTTATGATATTCACCACATTGATTACCATTTGAAGTTAAATAATGAAATCGAGAACCTTCCTGTTTGCACAAAAAGACGAAACACCCTGTAGAAATTATGTAGAACTACATACCTTATGCATACTGTAGTTATTTATTATATGATGATTTGTACTAAGATTTTAGTGAATCACAAAGAGACGATATGAATGAATTATTTTAAAAAATAAGAACATACAAAGTATTCATAATAGTTCGGCCACGGATGTACCTACGTCTACCGTGAATCCTCATTCATTTCCTTATAGATCTCAAATACAATGTAAATCTACAAAATACAATTATTTATTTGTCAGAAGACATGAAATTTACGCTCTTTGGAATTCCATTGTATAGTTTTTTTTTTAGTAATTTTTCAAAGCAGAGATTCAATCCCAATTATTGTTAAAGCTTTGGGTATTTATTGGTATCCTATAGGTTGACTTCTACTCATCACTTTTTATAAAATAGCTACTTTCCATATATTACCAATTTTGGCTGGCCTAACTTTGCTAGGCAAAACCAATGGGTACTAACTACCAAACTGTTTTGGTGGTTTGGCAGTTGTGTGCTGTATCAAATTATGAAAATGGTTCGGTGCTTGGTTCTTGGATGGACTTCCTTGAGGTGTTATACTTTAGCATAGGAATCAAAGAAAAATAAGAAGAATTTTGTACAATCTTTGACTACCGAATCACTTCATGTTTTGTTGGTATTTTATTGGGTACCGAACAGTGATTTTTTATTAGTTCTTGGCAAAAAGCAATAGTTAGTCAAATCTTTTCCTTTTTTCCCGTTTCTTCCTAGATATCCATCAACCTTCTCATTTCTCTATCTTACCCATTAAATCATCTAGTAGTAGACTTATTACATTCCTTTTGATTATCTCTACTGTAATGCCCTACTATTTTTAACTTCTGAAATCAATTACAAATGCCACAAATAAATGTAACGACCCACATTTTTGACTGTTCAAGTCGACAAAACATACACACATGCCGACTTAAACAATCCAAAATACAGATAGTTATTGGGGTTAAATAAGAAAAGAAAGAACAAAAACAAACTCAGAATCTCGCAGCGGAAGGGAAAAGATATAATAATAAAATAACAGTTCATGAAGCTGTTAAATAAATAAATTTGATTATTATTATACATCATAAATCAGAGTTACATACATATCAGAGATAATACAACAACGCAGTGGAAAAATAATACAGTAGTAGAATACAAATGATGTAATACCAAACTCCGTCTTCGTCCTCCAGAATAGATCTTCAACCTTATCTGAAATGCTCAGGCTGACCCGAGCGTAATGAAAAGACAAAACACTCAAGTCAGGACTAAAATATCTCATGTAAGTTAAATCGAATAAGTAAATATGAGTGTGACGGCGTCGGAGATGTTTACGGGTTTTAGACACCTCATATCCAGTGTTTAACGTGTGTGCATTAACTTAAGAGATGTTCGAGATTTCCATCTCCTAATGATCCGTTAAACTATCTACTATATAATAGAATACACTATATACAATAATGTCTATCATAAAGTAAAATATCATTCCTAGCGTTAAGCCATGGCCCATTCCACCCTTAACACAGTTTATAAATGTCATAGTCTATACAGCACCATAAGCCCCACCGTAAACTAGTGGTTATCAGAGGGTACCCCATAGGTATAACACAAATCAAAATCGTAGTGGTCGTGAATAGGATAATCAGTATGACAAGGTACATGAGGCGATACCAACTAGGATACTAGTAGTTGCGTCATCCGGACTGATGTTGGGCATAGCAGCAACCACCCCAACACCGCGAAACAACACTCCCATAATCGAGGGGTGCACCCAAATCGAATCACAAAAGTAATAGATATGGTAACGAAGAATTCTGTCCGCTAGAGGTGGTGAGCATCAATTGTCCGACAGGGCTCCTGTTTTAGTCATATCAAGGGTCATCCAAAATCGTTCTCTTTCTTCAATCAACGCGTTCATTGAAATGACCCTCCTATTTTCCACCCTAATTTCATAAGGATTTTTTTTAAGAGATGATATATAGATATATCATTCATTACAAATATATTTCCCAGGGTTATTTTCTTTCTCCAATAAACAAAATATATCCAGGATCTTTCACAATATAAAAATATTGTTTTAAATCTAAGTCATTCCTAACATACATATATGAAGATATCTATGTTATATTCTACTAGAATCAGAGCATGATAATATGTAAGTAGAAATCCTTTTAAATCTATTAAAATGTGAATGATTATGTTAAAGTGTGTATATTATCAAACTCAGGCTAAAAGAAAGTGGATCATAAGTGAACACAAGCAACATCTAGGCGTAATGGAAACGCGCCTAACTTACACATGAGAGGTCACGAGTTCGAGTGCTATGCTGGTCGGTTCAAACCCAATTTTCGTTTTTTTTTCTTTTTATTTTTCTCCTGTTAACAAGATTGACTGAACCTATTATATACTTTGGCTATGAAACATATATGAGAATTTAATTTAAACCCTTGGTTGCTGGCTTGACCCAAGCTCAAGAAAAATGGCTATGTTAGCCCTGTTCTGGTTTGCACTACTTTGTTACAAAATACCTGCTATATTATTTTCTTTTCAAAGCAACTCAAACCCTTTCTATCAGATTTTATTTTTGACTTGAACATGGATTTTCTTATGCCAGTTCTTTAGATATACATACAAACCACAAATTCTTTCAATCTCAGATTTTCTACCATTATAGCCTAACTGTTCTTGAAGCTTAAAATACATTTTTCCTTAGCAAAGCATTTAGCAAAACAAAGCACATAGTTCAGCTGAGACATATAAGTTCAACAACTACAAAACAGCAATTAACCATACATTGGTTTCTCAAAGTAATTTTAAACAATAGGTCTTAATCTAGTTCATCATGAAGGTGTAGTTTACTTCAGCAAAGTCTTTAAAAAAAACATAGCATCCAAATCTTAAGCAGTTTAACATCCAAAGCCTGATCAAAGCAGTTCCTATTTCCCTGCAAAATCACCATGAACTGCCCCATATGAATATGAGACACCCAATGGTGCATAAACACAAAAGGGTCAGACTATTTGTCTGGTATGAATAATCCAACTGAAAACATGATCTCATTCAATTCTCTTTATGCTTGTTTTTTTTTGTGAAGCATGTTCCTTCATCTCAATGTTAACAGATTATTTACACATATAATCACCATGACTTGATTCATAGAAAACAATCATAAGATTCATCCATAAAAAGCACCAAAACAACCAAATACAAACATCAATTCAGTTATCATCCCCTTTTCAACTTTACTGGCCATCAGGGATTTTGCACAGGCCTCTCCTGAATCTATTCCTAGAATTCATTATCAAATATAACAGGGTCTTTAGCCACTTTCTCCTATTTAAACACACACTGCCTGGGACATCTCTCTGTTAACCCAGCACACTCAGGCCCCTGGGTATAAACATACCATGTGTGAACTTGCAATATTCCCCTTGCCAAGCTATACTTTGGTAGCCCTAAGATCCCAAGTCCTTAGTTAAATTACTAAGTGTTATTATTATTTTTCATGGCAGTGCTAATCCCTTCTGCATCTCACTTCTTAATCAGAGAAATATAAATAATGCAAGCAACATGTATTCATCCAGAGTTTGGTAAGTTATATTCTCAGAAGCAAACATTTTATCATGAAAGAGGGAGGTGACTTCTTAGCACATTATTTTGCCTATGGGTTTCACTGGATCAAGATGTAAGCATATGGTCCTGAGTAATTTGCTAGATATATATTTTCCCTTACCGCTGGTTCAATCAGATTCATGATCTGGCTAAACCACAAGTATATTTGATTTGGGTATTTCATAAAACATAGAAGCTCAGCACATGTACAACATTGCACTTCTACATTTTCTTTTGTTTTAATTAATATGAGACATAAGCAACAACACAATGTTATAGCCCATATTTCTTTCTACCTTCAGACCATATACCCACTACTTGAATCCGGGGATTTTTATAAACAACTTATAAAGAAAACTTATAAAAGAAATCACTCAATCTCAAAGCTAACCCATATCTCAGACAAACATTTTTTTGTTCATGAATCCATGACTCTTATTTTTCTGGGTAAATCAGATAGAGGTTTTACCCTTAAACAAATCATTAACAAACCAAAGTCATCCAATCATAAAACATAACTTGTAAAAGAAAATTAGTTCAAACTGGCTGCCTCAATATTCAGGTCTTAATGCCAAAGTTTTCAGTGAGGTTACTCACCTTAATCCTTCTTCTTCCTATGCCTTATGAACCCCCTTTTAGTCTTTTGCCTTCTCCTATTTTCTCTGGTTTATGCCTTGTATATTTTTCTTTAGGTTAATGAAGAACAAAAATATATGGTCTTACTATACTAGGCCTTTTATATAAATCTTGGCTGTTACTAGGGTTTATGGACTTACCCAATGTCAGTTCTACCCCATCCCAAACATAGCCTGCCTCTGGTTTGATTCAAGAAAATAAAAGGGTATGTGGTCCTTGTCTTCCTTTCCAGAAATTAGTCCCTCCCTTTTAATTTTCCCTGGTCATGTCATATGCATGACTTCTTATTATTATTATTATTATTTTCTTAATAAAAGAGATTATTGAGAATAGATAAAGTGCTTGTTTAGGGACTCGTGCCATTTTCATGCAACTTCTGTTTTCTTCCAGAGATTGATTGACTGTATACATGTATAACCTATGTATACCTAAGCCTTTTATTTTTCTTTCTTTCTTTAAATAATTTTAAGTTTATTTCAGCCTAGCTCTTATTTTCTTTGTACTATATTTTATTTAAAGACATAATTCTATCTTTATGCATATGTATTTCTAAATCAGTGTTTTTATTTTATCTATTAATTTCTGCCAAATTTTGTTACACAGAAATCTGTGTGCATGTGTACACTGTCTTGTGCACATGTACATGTTTTATACTTTGTATCTGCAAATCAATTTCCTATTCCAATTTTTCCCAATGCAATTTCAAACAAATACAAACTAAATTAAATCATGAAATTACTCACAAAAATCAGGGTTATCACATATACCCCTCCTTTTAGGAATTGTGTCCCACAATTCTTTCATACTTAACTTAAGTATCATCTCTTCAGAAAAATGAATTTTTCTGATTTCAAAACCATTTTCAAACCAATCACCTATTAAGCACTATGCATATCAACACAAGATAAAAATCACGATGCATATTCAACCAACACATTCATTAGTATGTATATATATATATATATAGATTTACCTTTTCTTCAATCAAACAGCTGGGGATAATCATTTCTGATTTTATCCTCCACTTCCCATGTGCAATCATTTGGGTCTAGACTCCATTGTACTTTTACTAATTTAATTTCTTTGTTTCTCAATTTCTTGGTTTCTCTAGAAACTATGCCCACTGGTTCCTTTTCATAGATCATTCTAGGATCAATCTGCACATCCTTAGAGGATTCTAGTATTGCTTCCTTATCATGAACCCATCTTCTTAGTTGAGACACATGAAAGACATCATGCATTGCTCTCATTTCTTCTGGCAATTCTAATTTATAGGCTACTGTCCCTATTCTTTCTAGAATTTTATATGGTCCTATATATCTAGGAATCAACTTTCCTTGTTTCCCAAACCTTAGAACCTTTTTCATGGGTGATATCTTGATGAACACATAATCCCCAACATCATATTGTACTGCCTTCCTTCTTTGATCTGCATATTTCTTTTGCCTATCTTGGGCAGAGGCAATTCTTTTTCTGATCAAGGCTACCTTTTCAGAAGTCTCCTTCACATTTTCTGGTCCTAAGATGATGAAGCAGCATACCTAGGTTCGAAGACCAGAGGCTCCGACCTAACTCCCACCTCAATCGCGACCTACGACCTATCCCCAACCTTCATGCCGACCTACGACCTATCTCCAACTCCCATGCCGATCTACGACCTAAGCTACAACCTCCGACCTAATTTCAGCGACCTACCCCATCCAATTGCCGACCTATCTCCAGTCGACATCACCGACCTACGACCTAATTCCATGCTCCGACCTATCGACATTACCGACCTAACGCCTCTTCCCAAAGTCGCGACCGACCTAACCCCGCCTCGTCAAATCGTGAACGACCTAACTCCAATTCCATTACGACCTAATCTCCTCCCTGCCTTCTCCATATGCGCACGCGAGATGATTTTGAGGCGCGAATGACTCATGAAGCTCCAGTAAGTCGCAAAGAAGAAAATAGGTCGTTGCCGTGTTATCTGTAGATCGCGAAGCTCGTTGCCGAGTTATCTGTAGATCGCGAGGCTCGTTGCCGAGTTATCCATAAGTCGTTACCGAGACATCGCTTAAGTCGAAGACGAGATAGTTGAGTCGTCACCGAGTTAGCATTAAGTCATTGCATTTTTCTTTAAGTCGTGTGACCATTGTACTTGTAATTTTTTTAAGTTTTTTCTGAACTGTGTTGTAAGTCGTATACGACTTATGTTAAGTCGGAGATGTTGTTAAGTCGGTTGCCGACTTAGGAGTTGAATTTTTTTTCTGCTTGCGTGTTGTAGCCTATAAATAGGCGAGTTGTTTCATTTGTAAAGGGTTGTAGATTTTTGAATAAAATTCTCTTTTGTTAGCTTTGTGCTTTCAATCTCAATTGGTAGTCGAGTGTATCTCCTATCTCCACTTACGTCATTCGAGTGCGCTCGAATCATCGTTTGCTGAAGCCGATTCACGGAATCTTGTGCGCAAGATCAACGTCGAAGAATCGTAGATCTCTTTCCCGGTATCTTCGGATCAACGAGTCAGAGATAGCTTGAGTTCGGTATCTTCGGATCAACGAGTTCGAGCATTTCAGTATCCATCAATCCACAGATTGCTATTTACGTCGATTGAAGATCGTTTTGATATATCCGCTACGTCAGTTTGGTATCGGAGCTTGTTTTAGCCAATCATAGCTAAATCGAGTCTTGGAGCCGAGAATTTGAAGTGTTGAAGTTGTGTTCATCGTGTTCATCATATTTTTGCAACAAAGTTGGAGTTTCGATCCATTTCATTTTGGATCAAAGTTCGAAAGGTGTTTGAATCGTGAAGTGTGAATTTGTTGAAGTGTTTGTGAAGTATTCAATCATGCCGCCAAGACGAGTTCAACGTCATCGCAATATTAATGCTTTGTACGGAAGAGAAGAGGCCGATGAAATGGAGCAACGAATCAACGAGAATTTCAATGAGAAGCTTACGGAAGGGATTGGTCGATTAGAGAGAATGATGCTTGAAATGAGTCAAAATCAGAGAAGGGTTTCACCTGAATCGAGCCATGGAAGAAGTAGAGTTTCACCATATTCTAATCGGGAGAGAAGTGTTGATAGTGATCATAGAAGCGTGGATCGAGATTATGATAGAAATGTTGATGATCGAGGTCGTGATAGAAATGTGACTGATCGAGATCGAAGGAATGTGGATCGTAGGAATGTTGGTGGAAGACGTGATGGTGGTAGAGATGTTGGTGGTCAGGATCGACATCGATATACATCGGATGGCGAAGAAGAGTATGATGGTGGTAGTGTTCATGGACGAGGACGTGGACGAGGAAGGAATCAGTCGGAATACGATCACAAGTGGGAATCTGGGATGAAGACAGAAATTCCAGAATTCAAAGGTGGTATGCAAGCCGAAGAGTTTTTGGATTGGGTGGCTAATGTTGAAGAAATTTTTGATTACAAAGAAGTTCCAGAACGTCGTAGAGTGAAGTTGGTTGCTACAAGGTTGAGGGGTAGAGCTTTGGCATGGTGGCAGCAAACCAAACTTACACGTGAACGAATGGGGAAGTCAAAAGTTGAATCTTGGGAGAAGATGAAGAAATTGATGAAAGCAACGTTCTTACCTTACAATTATCAATCTCTGATGTATCAACGTTTGCAGAACTTGAGGCAGGGCACAAAGACTGTTAATGATTACGCAGATGAGTTTTATCAGCTTATCGCGAGGAATGATATTATGGAAACGGAAGAGCAGCTGACATCTAGATTCATTGGGGGATTGAGAATGCAGATTCAGGATATGGTTAATATGTTCGATCCAAGATCTGTGGCGGAAGCACATCAGAAAGCGTTGGCTTGGGAGAAGCAGGGACGACGAGGAGGTGGTGTGTTTACGAATTCCAATAATCAAGTGAAGGGTGTTGGTGGAAGTTCTAATGTGTCTAAACCTATCAGTAAACCAGTGGTGAAGGAGGTTGAGAAGGCAAGGGTTAACAACGATTACAAATGTTACAACTGTCAGGAGTTGGGTCATAAAAGCAATGAGTGTCCAAAGCCAAAGAAGAGAGCAATGATTGCTGAGGTTGAGGATGAGGATGAAGAAGCTGAATGCTCTAATTCTTTACCAGTTGAGGAGGAAGACTTACTGTCGGGAGATGACGGGTATGCATTGATGATGAGGAGAAGTTGTTTAACACCGAAGCAAGAGGAGGAAAGTAGTTGGTTGAGGAACAATATCTTTCAATCTACATGCACTATTCTGGGAAGAGTTTGTAAATTTGTTATTGATGCTGGGAGTTGTGATAATATTATCTCTACAGAAGCAGTGAAGAAGTTGGAGTTGAAAACTGAGAAACATCCTAAACCGTACAAGTTAGCTTGGTTGAGGAAGGGTGGTGAAGTGAAAGTTGGACGTAGAGCTTGTGTGAAGTTTTCAATTGGGCAGAAATACAAAGATGAAATCTAGTGTGATGTCGTAGATATGGACGTTTGTCATTTGTTGCTGGGGAGACCATGGCAGTATGATCGAGCTGTGCAGCATGACGTACGGACCAACAGTTATAGTTTCATGTTCAAAGGTACAAAGATTACTCTGGTTCCGAAGAAACGCCAACAGGAAGAAAACAAAGTGGAGGAGATTGAAGAGCTGAAAACTTTATTGACTTTGAAGGAGTTTGTTAAAGAAGTTGAAGAAGAGCCGGAAGTATTCTTGTTGATTGGACGAGAAAGCAGTGAAGAGATTGAAATTCCAGAAGAAGTTAAACCAGTTCTGAAAGAATTTGACGATGTATTTCCAGAGGAGTTACCAACGGAGTTGCCACCGTTGAGGGATATACAACATCAGATAGATCTTGTTCCCGGTGCTGTATTGCCACACAGACCACATTATCGAATGAGTCCGAAGGAACATGAAGAATTGCGGAGGCAGGTAGAGGAATTGCTTGAACAGGGGCGTGTGCAGGAGAGTCCGAGTCCTTGTGCTGTACCAGCTTTATTGGTACCCAAGAAGGATGGGACATGGAGAATGTGCACTGACAGTCGAGCATTGAATAAGATTACCGTGAGATATAGATTTCCAATGCCGAGGTTGGATGACTTGTTGGATCAGATAAGCGGAGCTACTATCTTTTCTAAGATTGATTTGAAGAGCGGATATCATCAAATTCGTATCAGACCAGGAGATGAGTGGAAGACTGCTTTTAAAACCAGGGAGGGTCTATACGAATGGTTAGTCATGCCATTTGGTTTATCCAATGCACCAAGTACTTTCATGAGGGTGATGAATCAGATTTTTCGACCGTTCATTGGGAAATTCGTGGTGGTGTATTTCGATGATATTCTTATTTACAGTGGGAGTCCAGAGGAACATTTGAATCATCTTAGAGAAGTGCTAATGGTATTGCGACAAGAACAATTCTATGCTGCAACGAAGAAGTGCGTGTTCATGACGCATAGCGTGTTATTTCTGGGGTATGTTGTTTCAGAGAAAGGAATACAGGTTGACCAAGGTAAAGTTGAGGCGATCAGAAATTGGCCGCAGCCCAAGACGATAACGGAAGTTCGTAGTTTTCATGGGTTGGGTTCATTCTATCGAAGGTTTATACCACACTTTAGTAGTGTGATGGCGCCTGTTACAGATTGCATGAAAGGTAAACAGTTTGCATGGACAGAGGAAGCAGGGAGTGCTTTTGGGAAGATCAAGGAATTGCTGACGTCTGCACCAATTCTAGTGTTACCAGATTTTCAGTTGGTGTTTGAACTACATACTGATGCATCCAAGGTTGGGATTGGAGGGGTGTTGAGTTAGAAGGGGCGTCCTATTGCATATTTCAGTGAGAAGTTGTCAGGAGCGAAGATGCGATACAGTACATATGATGTGGAGTTTTATGCTGTTGTGCAATCTATTAAACACTGGAGACACTATCTATTTCAGAAGGAGTTTGTTCTTTACACTGATCATGAAGCATTGAAGCATTTGCAAGGGCAAGACAAGATTTCAGCGAGACATGCATCGTGGATTGCATATCTGCAACAGTTTACTTTTGTTGTTAAACACAAGTCAGGGGTGACAAATCGTGTGGCTGATGCTTTGAGTAGGAGGAGTCATTTGTTGACTACGTTGAAAGTTGAAGTGGCGGGGTTTGAAATGTTGCCGGAATTATTTGTTGAAGATCCTTACTTCATGAAGTTTGTTGATAAAGTTAAGGAGGGAAAGACGGATGAGTTTTTGATGGTAGATGGTTTTCTTTTTAAAGGAAGTCGATTGTGCATCCCGGAGGGTAGTCTGAGAATGAAGATTATCAAGGAGTTACACGAAGAGGGACATGTTGGGAGAGACCGTACCTTGCAGTTGATTTCACAGTCCTACTTTTGGCCATCAATGAGGAAAGAGGTGGAAAGGTTTGTGGAAAGGTGTCATATTTGTCAGGTTTCAAAAGGAACAGCGACGAATGCGGGGCTATATATGCCGTTACCGGTGCCTACCAAACCATGGGTTGATATCAGCATGGACTTTGTGTTGGGATTGCCGAGAACGCAGCGTGGTAATGATTCCATTTATGTGGTGGTTGACAGATTTCGAAGATGGCACACTTTATTGCTTGTAAGAAAACGGCAGATGCTGTTCATGTTGCTCAGTTGTTTTTCAAGGAGATCTATCGACTTCATGGATTGCCAGAATCTATTGTGTCAGATAGAGATACTCGATTTCTGAGTCATTTTTGGTTGAGTTTGTGGAAAATGGTGGGAACAAAGCTGAAGTTTAGTAGTGCTTATCATCCGCAAACTGATGGACAAACGGAGGTGGTTAATCGATCGTTGGGAAACTTGTTGAGGTGTCTTGTTCAAGATACTCTAAAGAGTTGGGATGTGAAGTGATGTCAGGCAGAATTTGCCCATAATCATGCTGTGAATCGAAGTACTGGGTTCAGTCCATTCCAGATTGTTTATTCGAGCTTACCGAAGGGACCGTTGGATTTAACGGTAATACCACAATCAAAGAAGACAGTTAAGAAAGCTGCTGATTTTGTTGAAGGGTTGACGGAGTGCCATAGAATCATTCAGGAACGATTGGAAAAGACAAATGAGAAGTACAAACAAATGGCGGATAAGAAACGAAGGAGTGTAGTCTTCAAAGAGGGTGATTTTGTTTACGCGGTATTGACGAAAGATCGTTTTCCAGTTGGGACTTACAACAAGTTGAAAGCTCGAAAGATTGGACCAGTAGAAATCTTGAAGAAAATCAATGACAATGCTTATCAGTTAAAGTTGCCAGATCACATTCACACTGCTGACGTTTTCAACGTTAAACATTTGATTCCGTACCATGGAGATGAGCTTGTTGAAAAAGAGAGAAGTACAAATTCGAGGTCGAATTTTTGTCAACAAGGAGAGGATGATGAAGCAGCATACCTAGGTTCGAAGACCAGAGGCTCCGACCTAACTCCCACCTCAATCGCGACCTACGACCTATCCCCAACCTTCATGCCGACCTACGACCTATCTCCAACTCCCATGCCGATCTACGACCTAAGCTACAACCTCCGACCTAATTTCAGCGACCTACCCCATCCAATTGCCGACCTATCTCCAGTCGACATCACCGACCTACGACCTAATTCCACGCTCCGACCTATCGACATTACCGACCTAACGCCTCTTCCCAAAGTCGCGACCGACCTAACCCCGCCTCGTCAAATCGTGAACGACCTAACTCCAATTCCATTACGACCTAATCTCCTCCCTGCCTTCTCCATATGTGCGTGCGAGATGATTTTGAGGCGCGAATGACTCATGAAGCTCCAGTAAGTCGCGAAGAAGAAAATAGGTCGTTGCCGAGTTATCTGTAGATCGCGAAGCTCGTTGCCGAGTTATCTGTAGATCGCGAAGCTCGTTGCCGAGTTATCCATAAGTCGTTACCGAGACATCGCTTAAGTCGAAGACGAGATAGTTGAGTCGTCACCGAGTTAGCATTAAGTCGTTGCATTTTTCTTTAAGTCGTGTGACCATTGTACTTGTAATTTTTTTAAGTTTTTTCTGAACTGTGTTGTAAGTCGTATACGACTTATGTTAAGTCGGAGATGTTGTTAAGTCGGTTGCCGACTTAGGAGTTGAATTTTTTTTCTGCTTGCGTGTTGTAGCCTATAAATAGGCGAGTTGTTTCATTTGTAAAGGGTTGTAGATTTTTGAATAAAATTCTCTTTTGTTAGCTTTGTGCTTTCAATCTCAATTGGTAGTCGAGTGTATCTCCTATCTCCACTTACGTCATTCGAGTGCGCTCGAATCATCGTTTGCTGAAGCCGATTCACGGAATCTTGTGCGCAAGATCAACGTCGAAGAATCGTAGATCTCTTTCCCGGTATCTTCGGATCAACGAGTCAGAGATAGCTTGAGTTCGGTATCTTTGGATCAACGAGTTCGAGCATTTCAGTATCCATCAATCCACAGATTGCTATTTACGTCGATTGAAGATCGTTTTGATATATCCGCTGCGCCATAAGACCACTTTTTCTCCAGACTCATGCCAACTTGAAGGTGATAAACATGGCCTTCCATAGAGAGCTTCAAAGGGGGCCATGCCTATGCTACTGTGATGGGTGTTATTGTATGCAAATTCAGCTAGATATATGTAATCTTCCCAGCTTCCTCCCCAATCCAATACACATGCTCTCAACATGTCTTCAAGCAATTTGTTCACAATTTCTGTTTGACCATCAGATTGAGGATGGTATCCTGTACTCAAACATAAATCAGTCCCCATTGCTTTGTGAAAACTCTGCCAAAATTTTGAAGTGAAGATGGTATCTCTATCACTTACTATAGTCTTTGGTATACCATGCAGTCTGACTACTTCTTTAATAAACAACTGGGCTAGGGTATTAGCATTTCTTTCTGATTTCACTGGTATAAAGTGGGCTGACTTGGTTAACCTATCAACCATTACCCAAATACTATCATTTCCCCTCCTAGTTCTAGGCAAACCATCAATAAAATCCATTGATATATCTTCCCATTTCCACTGTGGTATTTGTAAAGGTTGAAGCATTCCTGAGGGTTTTTGATACTCAGCCTTCACCTGCTGGCAAACCATACATTTTGATACATAGGTTGCCACTGCACTCTTCATACCACTCCACCAATAATCTCTTTTGAGGTTGTGATACATTCTTGTGCTTCCTGGGTGTATAGTATATTTGCTTTTGTGGTAAGCATCCAAAATTTCTTGCTTCAACTCATCCATTGCTGGAACACATATTCTTTCTCCTTTCTTCAGATGGCCCTGATCATCCAACTGAAAACCTTCTACTGTCTCACCATTTAATATTTGTGTCTTCTTTCCAAATAAAAATGGATCTTGGTTTTGTAGCATTGCAACTTTATTTTTCAATTCTGATCCCAGAGTAATAAAACTTAATTTTCCCATTTCTACCTTCCCACTGCATAAGCTCATGTTTTCTATGTTATCACTTTTTATCTCTGAATCAATTAATAATGATAAAGTGTTAAACTCTTCTATCATTAATCTAGCCACTTTAGCATGTTGTCTACTTAGGGCATCTGCTACTTTATTAGCCTTACCTGGTGTGTAAAATATTTCAAAATCATATGAGGCTAAGAGTTCAATCCATCTTTGCTGCCTCATATTTAATTCTTTTTGTGAAAACAAATATTTGAGTGATTTATGGTCTGTATATACTTCAAATTTTGCCCCTAACAAGTAGTGTCTCCATAGCTTAAGGGCATACACTACAGCAGCCAATTCAAGGTCATGACTAGCATACCTTACTTCACTTGATTTCAACTGCCTAGAAGCATAAGCTATTACCTGATGTTGTTGCATCAACACTGCTCCAAGCCCTTGTCCACTTGCATCAGTATACACCACCAAGTTTTCATTTCCCTCAGGTACTTTAAGAATTGGAGCTTGTACCAGTGCTTCTTTTAATTTCCCAAAGGCATTTTCACATTCCTCAGTCCAAGTGAACACTTGATTTTTCCTAGTCAATCTGGTTAATGGAATTGAGATTTTTGCAAAATCTTTTATAAATCTTCTATAGTAACCAGCCATTCCCATGAATGATCTGACTTCAGTGACATTAGTAGGCCTTTTCCAAGCTTGCACTGCAATGACTTTATTGGAGTCCACAGCTATTCCTTTTTCTGATATAATATGGCCTAGAAAGTTCACTTCATTCTGCCAAAAAGTGCATTTTGAAAACTTTGCTTTCAAGTCTTCCTGTCTCAATTTCTCAAATACTATATGCAAATGGTTCTCATGCTCTCTAACTGACTTAGAATAAATTAGTATATCATCAATAAATATTAATACAAACTTATCCAAGTATTCTCTGAAAATCCTATTCATCAAATCAACAAAATAGGAAGGAGCATTTGTTAAGCCAAATGGCATCACCAAAAATTCATAAAGTCCATATCTGGTGTTAAAGGGTGTATACTTAATGCTTTCCTCTTCTACTTTCATCTGATGAAAGCCTGAAGCTAAATCAAGCCTGGAGAATATCTTTGCACCACTCAATTGATCAAAGAGATCATCAATTCTTGGTAAGGGGTATTTATTTTTAACTGTGACTTTATTTAATTCCCTATAGTCAATACATAATCTCAGGGATCCATCATGTTTCTTAACAAAGACTACTGGTGCTCCCCATGATGAGCTACTGGGTCTAATAAAACCTTTTTCTTCTAGTTCAACTAATTGCTTTTTCAACTCCATCAATTCCTTAGGCCCCATTCTGGTTGGTCTTTTAACCACTGGGCTAGCTCCTGGAATTATTCTAATTGAAAATTCAACTGGCCTGTGATTAGGAACTCCTCTTACTTCCCCAAACACATCATCATATTGATTAACTATGGGGATCTCTTCTAATGCAGGCATGGGTTTTTCATTTGACAATGCAGAAAGGTTGGCTATACTTCTATTTTTGTTTGCCTCACAAAGAACGATTATTCTTTGTCCATCAGAAACCTTCAATGATATGGTGGATGTCTCCATATTTATGATAGCCTTATATCTACTCAACCAATCAACTCCTAAAATAATTCCTATGTCTGGATATTGCAACACATATAGGTTTGACTCAAACACATGTCCTCCTATATGTAATCCCAGTTGCATGCACATCATACCCATGACACATGAACTACCTATAGGGCTTCTAATTAGCAGTGGTTTATCAACAATCATACAGTTCAATTTTAATTGTTGTGCAATATCATGAGAGATCAATGAGTGTGTAGCCCCAGTATCATATACTACTGTTAAAGGTATTGAATGGATAAGCAAAGTACCTTCAACTTGACCATGCTTTTCAACATTTGATCCCTCAGCTGCCTTGCCTTTCCCTTCCAAAGCCCCTAATTTTCCTTGCTTAAAATCTGGGCAGTTCCTCTTTATGTGACCTTCCTTCCCACAATGGTGACAATTGAAGGATGCTGGTCTAGGATTGGTGCACCTATTTTTCATGTGCCCCTCTTGTCCACAGTTGTAACAAGTGATCCTCTTCTTAACTTCAGCAGTTCTGGCTTCTTCTGGTTTCTTGGTGGAAGTTATGTCTGTTTTCTTTTTATCATAAGGGTGAAATTTACCCTTTCCCTTCTTGTTTTGATTATTTTTGAATGCCCTGAAATTCTCTCTAGCTTTATCATGTTGTTCAATGCTCAGAGTCAAATCCAAAACTTGATCAAAAGTTTTATCCTTATATGGTAGCATGGCTCTACTAAGGCTAGAGTTCAACCCTTGGATATATCTACCATTCTTAGCTTCCTCAGTAGTGATGAGCACTGCACCATACTTTGCCAATGATTCAAACTTCTGAGTGTACTCAGTGACACTCATAGTCCCTTGCCTCAATTTGATGAATTCCTCCAGTAAAGACTCCTTAGCTGATGCAGGGATAAATCTGCCTTCCAACATTGCTTTAAATTGATCCCATGTTACTTCTCCTTCAGGTCTTCCAGCTATGATAACCTCCCACCAATCCAAAACTGCTCCTCTCAATTGCCTGGATGCAATTTGCCTCTTCCTTTGGTCTTCAACTTGCATGTCTGCAAAGATTCTTTCCAAAATTCTAAGCCAATTTTGAACCCCCATAACTCCTTCTGTGCCATCAAAGGTTTTGCCTCCAAGATTGGTAAAAGTCTTGAGTAGTTTGGAAAGTTCCTCATGTGGATTTTCCTGCATGTTGCCTACTCCATCTCTTATGGCCCTCATGAATTCTTGCACATTCACCATGGGTGGTTCACTTGTTCCTACATTTTGATGTCTAGGTCCTACCATAGCTCTATGGATATAACACTTAGGTTAGTTTGTTTTGCCTAATGCTCTATAGATTAATTCATTTTAATTTATCACTTATTCTGTCATAATAGATATCAATAGTGTAAATAAGAAAAAAAACAAAACATCCAAAGCAGTAAACACTTCTATACATCCAATGCAAACAAATTCATACAAAAATTTTTGCTATGTTATTTAACAACATAGCTTTGATACCAACTGAAATGACCCTCCTATTTTCCACCCTAATTTCATAAGGATTTTTTTTTTAAGAGATGATATATAGATATATCATTCATTACAAATATATTTCCCAGGGTCATTTTCTTTCTCCAATAAACAAAATATATCCAGGATCTTTCACAATATAAAAATATTGTTTTAAATCTAAATCATTCCTAACATACATATATGAAGATATCTATGTTATATTCTACTAGAATCAGAGCATGATAATATGTAAGTAGAAATCCTTTTAAATCTATTAAAATGTGAATGATTATGTTAAAGTCTGTATAGTATCAAACTCAGGCTAAAAGAAAGTGGATCATAAGTGAACACAAGCAACATCTAGGCGTAATGGAAACGCGCCTAACTTACACATGAGAGGTCAGGAGTTCGAGTGCTATGCTGGTCGGTTCAAACCCAATTTTTGTTTTTTTTTCTTTTTATTTTTCTCCTGTTAACAAGATTGACTGAACCTATTATATACTTTGGCTATGAAACATATCTGAGAATTTAATTTAAACCCTTGGTTGCTGGCTTGACCCAGGCTCAAGAAAAATGGCTATGTTAGCCCTGTTCTGGTTTGCACTACTTTGTTACAAAATACCTGCTATATTATTTTCTTTTCAAAGCAACTCAAACCGTTTCTATCATATTTTATTTTTGACTTGAACATGGATTTTCTTATGCAAGTTCTTTAGATATACATACAAACCACAAATTCTTTCAATCTCAGATTTTCTACCATTATAGCCTAACTGTTCTTGAAGCTTAAAATACATTTTTCCTTAGCAAAGCATTTAGCAAAACAAAGCACATAGTTCAGCTGAGACATATAAGTTCAACAACTACAAAACAGCAATTAACCATACATTGGTTTCTCAAAGTAATTTTAAACAATAGGTCTTAATCTAGTTCATCATGAAGGTGTAGTTTACTTCAGCAAAGTCTTTAAAAAAAACATAGCATCCAAATCTTAAGCAGTTTAACATCCAAAGCCTGATCAAAGCAGTTCCTATTTCCCTGCAAAATCACCATGAACTGCCCCATATGAATATGAGACACCCAATGGTGCATAAACACAAAAGGGTCAGACTATTTGTCTGGTATGAATAATCCAACTGAAAACATGATCTCATTCAATTCTCTTTATAAACAAACTTTACATGAATAAGAAACTCAGTATCTTCCTTATGCTTGTTTTTTTTGTGAAGCATGTTCCTTCATCTCAATGTTAACAGATTATTTACACATATAATCACCATGACTTGATTCATAGAAAACAATCATAAGATTCATCCATAAAAAGCACCAAAACAACCAAATACAAACATCAATTCAGTTATCATCCCCTTTTCAACTTTACTGGCCATCAGGGATTTTGCCCAGGCCTCTCCTGAATCTATTCCTAGAATTCATTATCAAATATAACAGGGTCTTTAGCCACTTTCTCCTTTTTAAACACACACTGCCTGGGACATCTCTCTGTTAACCCAGCACACTCAGGCCCCTGGGTATAAACATACCATGTGTGAACTTGCAATATTCCCCTTGCCAAGCTATACTTTGGTAGCCCTAAGATCCCAAGTCCTTAGTTAAATTACTAAGTGTTATTATTATTTTTCATGGCAGTGCTAATCCCTTCTGCATCTCACTTCTTAATCAGAGAAATATAAATAATGCAAGCAACATGTATTCATCCAGAGTTTGGTAAGTTATATTCTCAGAAGCAAACATTTTATCATGAAAGAGGGAGGTGACTTCTTAGCACATTATTTTGCCTATGGGTTTCACTGGATCAAGATGTAAGCATATGGTCCTGAGTAATTTGCTAGATATATATTTTCCCTTACCTCTGGTTCAATCAGATTCATGATCTGGCTAAACCACAAGTATATTTGATTTGGGTATTTCATAAAACATAGAAGCACAGCACATGTACAATATTGCACTTCTACATTTTCTTTTGTTTTAATTAATATGAGACATAAGCAACAACAGAATGTTACAGCCCATATTTCTTTCTACCTTCAGACCATATACCCACTACTTGAATCCGGGGATTTTTATAAACAACTTATAAAGAAAACTTATAAAAGAAATCACTCAATCTCAAAGCTAACCCATATCTCAGACAAACATTTTTTTGTTCATGAATCCATGACTCTTATTTTTCTGGGTAAATCAGATAGAGGTTTTACCCTTAAACAAATCATTAACAAACCAAAGTCATCCAATCAAAAAACATAACTTGTAAAAGAAAATTAGTTCAAACTGGCTGCCTCAATATTCAGGTCTTAATGCCAAAGTTTTCAGTGAGGTTACTCACCTTAATCCTTCTTCTTCCTATGCCTTATGAACCCCCTTTTAGTCTTCTGCCTTCTCCTATTTTCTCTGGTTTATGCCTTGTATATTTTTCTTTAGGTTAATGAAGAACAAAAATATATGGTCTTACTATACTAGGCCTTTTATATAAATCTTGGTTGTTACTAGGGTTTATGGACTTACCCAATGTCAGTTCTACCCCATCCCAAACATAGCCTGCCTCTGGTTTGATTCAAGAAAATAAAAGGGTATGTGGTCCTTGTCTTCCTTTCCAGAAATTAGTCCCTCCCTTTTAATTTTCCCTGGTCATGTCATATGCATGACTTATTATTATTATTATTATTATTTTCCTAATAAAAGAGATTACTGAGAATAGATAAAGTGCTTGTTTAGGGACTCATGCCATTTTCATGCAACTTCTGTTTTCTTCCAGAGATTGATTGACTGTATACATGTATAACCTATGTATACCTAAGCCTTTTATTTTTCTTTCTTTCTTTAAATAATTTTAAGTTTATTTCAGCCTAGCTCTTATTTTCTTTGTACTATATTTTATTTAAAGACAAAATTCTATCTTTATGCATATGTATTTCTAAATCAGTTATTTTATTTTATCTATTAATTTCTGCCAAATTTTGTTACACAGAAATCTGTGTGCATGTGTACACTGTCTTGTGCACATGTACATGTTTTATACTTTGTATCCGCAAATCAATTTCCTATTCCAATTTTTCCCAATGCAATTTCAAACAAATACAAACTAAATTAAATCATGAAATTACTCACAAAAATTAGGGTTATCACATTCACCAAAACCATCCACTTCGTTCTGGATCAACACTCCGCGTATATTAGTTATTAAAGTGGATTTCGGTATCGACAGAGAGTATGTCCATATCCGATCCCGGTCTCTTTAATAACTACGTATTATTACACCGATGGTAATTTAATATTTAAAGTTCAAACCAAATCAAATCAAAAGTCAACTTCGAATTTACTTTCAAATTTGATTATTTCACAATTCAATTCATTTCAATAGTTAAATCATATTTCCAAATAAATTTAGTTCAACATTTATTTAGCAAATCAATTCAAGTATTCAATTTCAGTTTAATAAGATTCCAATTTCACTTATTAAATTTATTTCATATTCAATGGATTTAATTTGATTCTTAATTTAATTCAAAATCATTTAAACAAAATTCGATTCATTCACATTTATGTTTACATTCATTACTTCATTAAATATAATTATAAATTCAGTTAAATCGGTTTCATTAACTAAATCCCCTTTAAATCAAATAGTTTTAGTTAACCCGTTTACAAAATCAAATTCAATTTCTATTAAAGAATCTTATTTCACTTTATTTAGTTAATTGATTAATTAATACAATTTTATTTTTCTCAACAAGTTTCAAAACAATTTAACTTCGTAACCAAGTTACAAAATCATAATTAAACTAATTCACTCAATTTAAAATCATTTTATATTTAAGTTATCACTTAATCAAATTCGCAAACTTTACTTAGTTTAAATTCCACTTATGCCAAATTCCATTTAATCTTAAATTAAATTTCATTATCAAGTCTCAAATCCGTTTAATCAAAACCAAGTCTATATATCTTAAATTTTTACTTAACTTTAAATTTTACTTAATCCAATTCCATATAAACTCAAATCAATTCATTTATTTATTCTACAATTCAAATAAATTTATTAGTTTATTCAAATCAAATCCATTAATTTATTTCATTTAAACTCGAGTAAATTCATTTATAAGTTCCAAATTAAATCCATTAAGGTTGTTAATTAATTTCGAAACAATTTTTTGACCAATTGGGTTTCTTATTTTAATTGTCTATCCTAGGCTAAGTTGTTTAATTGGGTATTTATCATTTCAACCCGATCCCATTTTAATTAAATATAAATATAAAATAAAATAAACACTATGGGAACTTGCAGTATTAGAAAAACATAAAATAATCACAACATTCAAATATCCAAATATCAATAGTTAAACATCCATCACATCATCATCCAAATCACACAATAGATAACATAATTTAATTGATTATCAATAACGGTTATTAACTGGCAATTTATAAGTTCATGCTAATTAAATGACGATTAAATGAAATAAGGTCATACTTAACTGAAATAATAATTCAAACATTTCAACCATCAATCAATAAACATCAATAGACTATTTATTATAATTAACAAGTATAAACTTGCAAATTGGAATTTAATATTAAATCGAATGGATATTAACTGCAATGAATGTCATATTTAATTGGAATAACAATTTTAACGTTCCAAACATCAACCATCAACAACATCATAATTCATCATTCAATCAATAGGTCATAACAAATAACAGGTTATCATAGATGGGTATTTAACGAACAATTAAATTTCAACATTAATTTAAATAACGATTTAATCCAATTCGATTAAATTTCAACTAAACATCAAATTTAAACTACTAACCAGCAACCAGAAACATTCATATTAACTAATGAATTCAAATTAACAAACATAACATATTTAGTCAAGCGTGAGTGGTTAAAACACTCACCTTTGATTTATCGACGATTTAAAATCCAAATAAAGGCCCAAATTTGAACAGTCTCGAAATGCAGCTAAACTAGCTCCATGTTGTCCGGAATTTCGATACGAACGCAACGGAGAAAACCGCGCGTTGATCCGAGCTCGTATGCAAAAGATATGCTAATTAGAAGTTATACGATATATATTGTTATGAAATAATTAAATAATAAAAAAAATTACGTTACTTTCTTCTTCCCAATCCCAGATCGTAGCCGAACCCACCCTTATCCTTTCAACCTCCACACGCATGCAAAGATCAGTCACCAGAGATTGATCAGCGACCACCACTATGTGCGCCACTTTGAGAGCCACATATGCACCAAGTTTCATCGCGTCATTCGCCGCCGTTTGCACGCAATCCAAGAAAATACATGCATCCTTCAATCCCAGATCTCGGAAAATCTGTGATGTATTAGCAGCAATCAACTATATGGATTCGAAGAGCTCGTCGAGATCTACACTTTTGCTTTTGGATTTTTTCGATTTCGTTTAACGGATTGAGAGATATTAAGGAAAGAAGATCGGCAATTTCTGGCCATGGAATGGGTGGCGGCCATGGTTTGAAATTAGTGTTTCTGAAATAAAATAATAATCGAACTGTCTCGGTTTGCATGTGTATTTATATAGGTAGATCCAAAATCATCCGAACTCCAATCGAGACGTGCCGCCAGGCGTTTATAAGGTTTTACCCATATTCCGAACGCAATGGAACTAGTCCCAAGGCCTAATTCAATCGTATGTGGAAGATAGCTTTTGAAGTCGGTTATTTTAATTAATTCGACATTAAATTTCTACGCGTTTCAAGCTTGCACGGCCAAACGACAAGTCCGATTGCTACGAAAATTGAAATCCTACAAAAATTCACTATTACGGATCTGATGAAACTAGTTTCGTCAAAATCCGAGACCGTTTGCAAAATTTCAATTTTGACAAGTTAATTAAAATATTAAATATTCAATTTTTATATATCCTCTTTTAATTCAATATTAAAGTTCATAAACATTATTCTAATCCAAATAAAATTTAGACTAACTTAGTAAATCAATTTCCTATATATTAAACCCTATATTCAAATAAATTTAAACCTTCAATTATTTAACAACTAATATATTAAACTTCCAATTTACTCAATTTCTATTTTTAATTAAATTCAACTTATTAGTTTTATCCAAATAAAATGAATTCAAATAACCTTATAACTCAACCAAAACCCTATGAATACAATTAACATCAAATTTATATTTCACTATGCTAATAGCCTATAGTTATCATCTTAACTCAAATTAATTGAATATTTAATTCACTAAATTAAAATCAACTATTTCCAAATTTAGTTTCAATTGGATTAAATAAGATAATAAATAAATAATTGTTATTCATTAATATTTCACATTTATTAACTTTCGTTTACAACCAAAATCTTAAATTACTTGCCAATGCAGATTGCACATTCCAAATAAAACCAATTTCATTTACAATAGATACTTCCAACATTAACTCCAATATTTTGATTTATTCCTTATTTCCAATTATAACCAAATTAACTTCATATTTATTCAATTTTATTAACGTTACAATAATATAGTGGTTACTAACATTCAAACCATATTATTAAGTCATACTCAAACAATTCCCATTTGTCAAACATAAATTTTGATTTCCACTATATTAAATTCGAAAATCTTATCAAATTTTATTATTTAAGTTATCGAAAATTATGGGTCGTTACAATAAACGTGCAACTAATTTTTGACATTTAAAAAATGGATCATTTATTTTATAATTTAAAACTTAAAAAATTATAATGGTAAAAGGGAAACCTCACAGTAGAATCAAACATCAATATAAATGTACGTTAACTTAACAATACAATTAAGATACAAGATCACCATCTCAATCCATATTTCAATACATTAATTATCGGTAACTCATAAACAATATAACTATGGTATAAAAGAATATACCAAATCAGCTATCTATGGTGTAGCCTAAGTCCACATTTCCATTCCCTATTCTGCTCCTGTCTGCAACTTCACAGCTAACTAATTATATATAATAAAAAGGAAAAGGGTATTAACTATATTTGGACCACGTCAATTTCTATACACTATGACCATAAGGGAACTGAGAGATTTTGCATAGAAAAATAGTGCCTACGTACCCCTTTTACGGGATTAAGCCCACATAGTTATATTTTCTGCTCTACTTTTGCATCCAAATACTTTTTAGCACATAACAACCATAGCATTCATGCAACCAATGCAAGCAGGTAACACTACTTCTAAATCATCACAATCACCATATGTGTACTAACCCACTATATTAGTAACACAAACACCAAATCCACAAATGTATACTAACCTGCTATATTAGTAACACAAATACTAAATCACAAAATGTGTACTAACCCGCTATATTTGTAATATAATATTCAAGTCATCAAATGTGTACTAATTCGCTGTAATAGTAACATAAACACTAAGTCATCAAATGTGTAATATTCCACTATATTAGTAAGACAATGTCAAATCACCAAATGTATTTTCTTATTATATTTGTAACATAATTGTAATAACCTGCATATTTTACGATTGTATATTTAAATATTTTATTTAAATATAGCACCGTTAAACGGATTAAAGTCCGAAAAGCTACTTTTTGTAAATAGTCGAATTGAGACTAAGACCACTTCCATTGAGTCCAAAATGATGTTTACAAATTTTTTGAGTATAAACATCGATATGTTTGGAGTTGAGTGAAATTTTGATATTTTCATTTAGGGCTTTGGGTTTGGGTTTCAACCCAATAACCTAACACCCAACCCATCTAATACCCTAACTCCCACTCCACTCCTCTTCATTCCTTCATAACATTTCCTAACACTCTAGCTAGAGTAAAAATGGGGGAAGAGAAAGGAAATCAAAATTCCTAAGCCCTAGTTTCTATTAGGAATTCAAGCTTTAGCTCCAAAATCAAAGAGAAGCTTAGGTAAGCATCCTCTTCATCTTCTCTATCTCAATCTCTCTTCAATTTCAGAAATTCCTAAACCCTAACTAAGGAAATATTTGCTTATTAGCTTAGATTGGAGCTTCTTGAGTTGAAGTTGAAGAGGAACTGGCCTTTCCTTTGATTTAGAGCTTCTCATTTGTTATTTTGGGTTTAAAAGGTGAGTTTTTGAACTCACGTCTATGTCTATATCTTTGATAGTTTTTAGGTAGCAATTCCTAACATCTATTCCTTGTTCATTTGTTTTTGAATTGAATTGGTTTGATGAATATTCCAATTTTTGGTGTTTTGAAGTCAAATCTTTAAAAATCCTATCTTTGATGTTTAAACATGTTGTTGGGGTGTATCGAAGAGCCTATAAGGCTGGGTTGTTGCTTGGCATAAATCCCTAGTCTCCGATGCTCGTTCGATCGCTCCCGTTTGGATTTTTGCCCCTTTTGGGGGCTAGGCTGAAAATACTGGAAACCATAGTTCAGTCAATTGAACTAGAAGGTCAGTCGACTGAATCTGGGACCAGAGAATTCTCTGGCCCTATATCAGTCGGCTGACCTTCTGGTTCAGTCGACTGAAACTGGGAACCAAATGTTTCTGGCCTTGTATCAGTCGACTGAACCAGAAGGTCAGTCAACTGAACCAGGAACCCGAGAGTTTCTGGCCTTGTATCAGTCGACTGACATTCTGATTCAGTCGACTGAATCTGTGAAATTTGCTTTTTGCCTATTTTAGGCAGTTTCGTGCGGGTTTCTGGTTTTTAATCGATTTTTGATGATCAGAATTGTTGTTATCATTTATCGTCTTTGATGACTTCTTTTTCGGGATTTTTGGGAATATCCATTTTGATGGATTCGATATCGATTTTTATGGTTTTAATTCATGTCGTCGAATGTGGATTTTGGTGATTGATAGTTTCTACAATCATTTCTGTGATTTGTCACTTTAAAATACAAAGGTTTATATACTAGTAGTAAATATTCAAACTCTATCACAAAGATGATTCCAACTCTATTTTTAATACAAATCTCGTTTATAAAAACCGTTTTCCAATCTATTAGTATATACAAACCTTTACCTCATTAGTATGAGAAATCCAATTAAACGACTTAGCAAAACAAGTGGTATGAAACGCTTGCGTTTACTTTGTCGGTTAATTCTTAGACTTGTTCGATTGAAATCTTGTGACAATTTTCGGGTGGAAATCTACAATCTGTTCATAAATATTTAAGTTAAGCAAGTGGTTATGGGACATGAAGCTAAACTCATTTATTTACTAGCTCAGTGTAATTTACACTTATCGATCAATGATGATCCTTTGGTGATTTAGACTAGCGATGTGCGATGTCTCTTTGTCCGCGTAGGGGGACTGTACCCCATTTGGAGGAGTTTCGGCTCATAGTCCGCAAAGAGGGACTATACCCTGTTTGGAGGAGTTTCATCTCATAGTCAGCAATGGGGGACTATACCCTGTTTGGAGGAGCTTCGGCTCATAGGAGGAGCTTTGGCTCATTGTCCGCAAGGGGGGAATATACCCTGTTTGGAGGAGCTTCGGCTCATAGGAGGAGCTTTGGCTCATTGTCTGCAAGGGGGGACTATACCCTGTTTGGAGGAGCTCCGGCTCATTTGTGACACACTTGTTGGTGAGTTTTCATGCTCCAGTTTGTGATAGGCCTTCCTCCTTTGTGATTTCTGGATTTCTGGTGGTTGATTTCTAGAATTTGTATTTCACCAATTTTCGTGGATTGCATTGATAAGCTCTATCAATATTTGTGTTTTGGTGAATAATTTAAAGAATGCGATTCTTTTTGGATGTTTGAGATATTTGAGATATTGTGTGATTTTTGTTGTTACCTTATGTATACTTGTCATAGTATGGCATTTTTGTTATCATATGTTTTTGGTCATATCTCTTATCCTATCTCATTTTATATGATATTTATAGCTAGACTGATCCGTTTATTATTTTCCTCTTAAATAATACTCGGGTCAGACCGAGGTATTTCAGGTGCTCCTGCTTGACTTCTTATCAAGGTCCGTCATCTGACTTTTGGCTAACTACTTTAGCATAGTAGTTTTTGTTAGTGTACATTTGAGATAGAGACTCCTTGATGTATACTTATTCTTTTGTCTAGCACTTGTATCTATTCTTTTGTGATGTAGTGGATCTTGTTTGACCACTACTTTGATGTACACTTCTATGTGTTATATTCATATTTGTTTCCTCCTTTGTGATATGAATATCTATGACTGATTTGTGTTATGTTTATTTCTATATTTGTTTCCGAAGTACACATAGCCACTGTGTGGTAGCTTTGAGTTTGTATTTGATATGTCGGATTTCCTCTTGAAATGAAATGTAAGTTATATTATATGACATATTGGTACTGGCACAAAGCAATTACACAGATGGTCACTCCTCAACAGCCTTATTCTTCGTGCTAGTCGATGGCATTACCCCGTAGTGACCTTGGCTAGTGTGAGTATAGAGGTGGGGCATCACAGCTTGGTATCAGAGCCAAACTTCGGAACAATGTAGAATAATCTAGCAAGGATCATTGTCCTAAGTCTTTCTTAGGAATCGTTCCATAGGATTTAATTCGAGTCTTCGTACCGTTCTATCCTATTTTCTTTTATGATGCCTTGTTTTATCAATCAAGTTTCTTTGATATTCATTTTGAGAATAACCTTTTTCCTCTTCTTTCTTTCTTTTTTAGAGAAGAGAAATGGTTAGACCAGGTCGTCCCAGCGCCGGTCAATCTAGTGCTACTTCTCAGGATGGAGTATTTATGTCTGCTCAACAACTTTTAGATCTTGTGAACAATGCCCAAGCTGCCGGACCCATTCCAGCACCTACTCACCCTAATCTCGAGTTTATACCGCTTTGGGGGGAAGGTCATTCAAGGGTTCCGAAAACGTTATAGAAATCCAAGCTTGGCTTAGATCATGCGATCGCATATTTTCCCACATGAATCTTATTGATCTACATCGAGTCCAAGTGGCTTCTAGCATGCTCCAAGAAAGAGCATTATATTGGTATGAGCTTCTGATCTCGGAGATTATTGAAGCAGATCTTACTTGGGAGCAATTCCGGGAAAGATTCGAATTGAAGTTTGTGCCGGAGCTGAAAAAGTAACTTTAGCCCGACGATTTATTGACCTTGTTCAAGGTGAATCTTCTACGACGGATTACGTCGCATCTTTTGAATCTCTTTCTAAATATGGGGTCGAGTATATTAATACCCCATTGAAGAAAAATCATAGGTTCGTCTATGGGTTGAATAAGAACCTCAAAAAGCCTTTACATCTAAAACTGGAAGTTTCTTTCGATCAGCTTGTAGATATCGCTCTTCGACTTGAAGAGGCCGATAGAGAAAGTGATGTTGAAGTTGTGAGTGCCAAACAGAACTTTAACATCAATAAGAAGAGGCATCCCTTTATTAAGTTCAAAAGTCCTAATCCCAACAAGAAAGTGAAGAAAGTAACTTCGGTAGCAAAGACTCCAATCCCTAATAATGAAGAATGCTATAATTGTGGCTCTAAGGACCACTATATTAATAGGTGTCCAAGGCCTATTTCTTGCCTCTATTGAAAAAGTTTGGATCTGTGACGACCCGGAATTTCTGAGCATTTGGAATTGGATATTTAATTTATTTTAAATATTCAAAAGTAAATTATTAACTAGAATTTCAAAATATCAATATTTATTGGATAATTAATTGTAGAATTTAATTATCGAAATTCGGTGAATTATTGAAACTGCTGTTTTAAACCAGTTAAAAATAATTTGAAGGCTTGTAAAATCTATATTGATAATACTGAAGGCAGTAGAACTTTTAAAATCAAATAAAAAGTGATTTGTTCAGTTTTCAAATTTTAACGTTTAAATTGAATTTAAAAAAATACCCTTCCGGGGCACACTCTCGGAATTTGACGAAACCAGTTCCATTGGATCCGTAATATTGAATTATTATCGGATTTCAAATTTCGTATTGATCGGAGTTAGTGTGTGAGTGTACGATATATAAACGCGCTAAAAATTTAATTGATTATAATCGATTCGAAGTTGAATTTTAAATATAAGTGAACACTGTAGCAAGGCGTCTTCAACACGCTTCCTTTGCCTTCTCGAACACACCATCCCTCATCCTGTTTCTTTTTGAACACGAGACCCTTATTTTCTCAGTTCGAAATCAAAGAAATAAAATCAATGGCCGAACGATTTCTTTTCCCTCTTCATTTCAGATAACGAAATCGAATACCGTTCTCCTTCCCTTCTCTTCTCTTATAAATCGCAATCTCCCTTGACAAGTTCAAAAAAAAAAAAAAGAGAAAACTAGGGTTTCGCAAATCAACGCCTTCGAGTTAATCATCGCTGCGAACTTGGCTATTCCATCAGCCATCGTTGGCTCGTCCTTGCTCCTACGCGATATTTTCTACTGCTGATTTGAGGTCCTGCTACAGTCTCGAGGCACGCACGATCTTCGAAGGGAACTCGCGAGTTTGTTTTGATACGGTAGCTTCATCTAGGGTTTCGATGTGGGCGCTCGATGTTGGCGAGCTCGATCACGCGAGTACGATGGAAGGCTCGCGAACGCAAGGACTAGGGCGTGGGTTCGCGGTTGGTTCTGGTAACGTGCTGGGTTGCGTGGGTGATCTGGAGGCTCGAGGGGGGGTGTAGGTATTTCTTTTCTCTGCTTTTGATTTTAAACTGATGGGAAAAAAAAAATTTTATTACAGTAAAGTGTAAATATATATATAAGATTCTGGAAATTATAGGAAGTTTAAATGTACAGAGTCCATATAAAAATTTGATTTTTATCAGTATAAGTTATTTTTTTTAGTATACATGTAGTTTCAATTAAATAAAATAAATACATATTTTGATTTACTAGTTTATCTTAAATTAATGAATTTTGGGATTAATTTGATCAATTGACTTATTTAATTATTCCAGTTACTAAAAGAATTAAAGGGAAAAGGAAAAAAATTTGTTCGAAACTTAATTATTTGTTCGAATTAAATCACTAGTTAAAATAAACTGTCAGTTAATCAAATTTTAAATTTATCAGATGGAAATTTATTATTTAAATTGTTCAAATATTAATAAATCGCATAATTGTTTATACAAGGTTAAATTTTGAAAGGAACAAGTCGAGATTGGGTTTGGATGGCAAAATAAAAGGTGAGTTAATCTCACTCAGTTTAATTTTATTTAAATTTAATTGGTTAAATTTAAATATGGATGAATGATTGAATTGTTTGATTGAATTGATATGATATGGTATATAGTAGTATATACCAATATATATATATATTGGCATATGTATATATTGGATTTGATATTCCCGCATTTTATAGCGGATGAGACCCTATGCGCCGCATAATAGCGGATGATTTATTTTAAATCCCATATACCGCGATATTCCACCTCGAAGTGGAATTTGTATTGTGCTAACGTCTGTGGATGCAGGGAAACAGGTTGGAGGGATCCAACTGGATTCCTCAAAAATTTATTTTATTATTCTGTGATCTGAATATTGATATCCTGTGATGATTTGATATTGGATGTTGTGGTTGATTGAATTCCCAGTATAATAAATTTTGGAAATCTATGGAATTGAATTTTTGAAGAAAATAAAGAATAATAATTTAAGTAAATTGGAATAAATTTAAAAGTGAATTGAAAATAAGATAAAATAAAGTGAATTGGAATTGTAATAAATATGGGAAAAAGGAATTTAAATTTACGAAGAAGTAATAAAAATTTAAAACTCAAGTGATATGGTTTTTAAAGAAATAAAGAAATTATTTCTAATTAAATGAGTTAATTTAATTAAAAGCGTTAATAAAGAATGTTGGGAATTTAAAATAGGAATTTTCAGTTAAAGGGGTTTTAACTAGAAATTAAAATTAAAAACCCGAATAATTGTATTTGAAATAAATAAGGTAAATAAGGGAATTTATTTCAAGATAAAGCAAATTTGAAATAAAAGTGTAGAATTGATCTAAATATTGAAACTGGAAAATTTGAAAGAGGAATGAGATTTTGAGATCTATAAACTGAGTTTATAAAGTGAAGCGGATTTTAATATAAACTCAAGGTGTGAATTTATAAAGGATTGTGAATCTGTTTTAAAAATAAACAGAGATTTATTTTAAAGGTTGTGAAAGAGAAGTATTTTCTGGATAGCCAAGTACATTTTGTTTTAAAAGGAAAATTTTAAATATTAGTTAAAGATTTATTGTTATTTTAAAAGTCAAGTTTTAAAAATCTACTATTTCCAAATGTTAAATTTCTAAAGTAAGTAATTTTCAATCTTTTATTGTAGTTAATACAAATGAGATTTGATAATATGTTTTAAAAGGAAATTTGTTTATATTCTTTAAAATGGTTTTATTTTAAATATCTTTAAATATATATTTTAACTTAAATATTAAAGAAGTTTAAAAAGGCGTTCTTATAAAGTATTTTTATAATAAAGTGTTTTAAAAAAAATTTAAAAATCTAAAATGGTTTTGTACTTGGCATTCCAGTGAAAATAAATATTTGGGAAATTATTCCGTGAGAGGAATATAGTTTGAAATTGTTTCCAATGGGAATTGAAATGGAAAATAATATCTTGTGAAGATATTTTGAGGGATATAAATAATTTGGAGTAATTATTGATTGTTGATGGTTGTTATGGATGTTAATTGATAGTTAAACAACCGACTATCAATATTGGCCAAATGCGCTGATCGTTTCGAAGAGACCGGGATCGGGTTTCCGTATACCGGGATGCTAGGTCTGGAAACTCGAAAACCACTTCGATCCGGTTTGTACGTTTCGTGGGGAAACGAGGGTAATATTGATAAGGGGATAGTGTTATCAGTTCTGTTCGGACCTGGAACGGACTTGTATGGATGAATGTTTTCGGACATCGTCAGGGGACGATGGGCATTCTAAGTGAAACGTTCTGAAGGTAACGTTTAGCCTCAAGCCTCATCAACCGGGAATGACTGAAAATCAGGGGTTATGCAGCAAGGCTTCGTGGGTAGCGCCCACTGGAGAGTATGATCATTCCTGTCTAGATGTCCCTTTTATTTCGGCTTAGTGGTGCGGTTGCTGATCCCAACCGTGGGGTGATCATATTCGGAATTGCCCATAGGTGATTCCGGTCTTGTGTTGCAGGGGAGCGGGCGTACTCCTCGGTACTGTGATCTAGGCCACGTACTGTGACAGGTGGTACCCCAGTGCCTAGTCATTCGTTGGAAATCCATTCTCCCTACGTGCCTTGTACGAGTTTTGTTTGTATTACCCACTTTGTGGCTAGTATGCCGGAATTTAATAGATGTAACAATTTCGGCTATTTTAATAAGTATTTGTAAATAGACACTATTATAATATCAGAGGATTTTTATAAAAAGTGTTTTAGCTATCGTAAGGTAAAAACCCGACATGTTTATTTGTGGCGTGGTCTTACGAGATGCTTTTGTTTTCAAAGGATTTTGAAACTTTAATAATCAATTTCAGTGTGATTTTCTCACGCTGGTATTCCAGACTGACTCGGGTATTGTTTTATATAATGCTCGGGTCAGACCGAGATAAACAGGTTCAGATTGTAGCTATGGAGCTCAGGAGACGAGCTGGATGGCGATACGTACTTCCGTATTTGTTTATTGTTCCGCTGTGTATTTGGATGTATATCATTGATGTGATGAACTCTGATGATGTATTCTGTAAATATATTGTATAAACAGATATATTTTTCTGTTTGAGTAAAGATCTGTTTTGTATATATTATATTTTATTCCGCTGCGATGTGAGATTCTGTTGTTGATTTTCTGTTTCTTCTTCTTCTACCTCTTCTTCTTTAACACAAATGGTTCGATTTTCCGGGTCTGGAAAGTCGGGTCGTTACAGTGGTATCAGAGCGAAGGTTGGCGATAACCTTGGCTCTGGTGGGAATTTTGAGAGTATTAATAGATATGAGCGCGTACTTGTTAGTGAATATAACATGGTTTTATATTGTGTTGGTTGATTTATTGAGTGGTATATGAACCTTCGTCGGCACAGTCTGCGCAACTGTATTGAAGGGGTTTCTAAACACTCGAATAGAACAATTCGACACAATATTGTTTTGAAGTGGGTAGATGAAATAATTTTACCCAAAAATATATTTTGATATAAAAGAATTATTTCTTTAAAATTATTATATATTTGGATGTTGGATGAAAAAAAATCTAACAAATAAAATTGAGAGAAAAATATGATAAGATTATAAAATTAAAATGATTTGCATAATCAATGGGAATTTGCATGAGTATAAATTGTACAAATGAATTATAGCTAAAAATTTGATTTAATCAAATTGGAAAATGTAAACCCAGGATATTTTGGAAGTGTTTTCAACGAGTTTTGAAGATAAACACTAGCATTATTATTTGGAAAAAAATATTTCTGGAAAGGAAATTGTTTCGAATAAATTTTTGGGAAAAAAAATAGCAATAAATTCACTACAGTCGCTGGAAAATAATTCGGAGGATGACGGCCGCATCTTCAGGATTCATTTTCGAACTTCTGAGCGACGGATTGCTGCCAAATTGATTTACTTAGAAAAATTTGCTTTGTTTTGAAATTTTCAAAGGAAATTTGTTTGAAATAAAGCCAGGATTGGTTTAAAAATTTGAGAAGTGTGATTTGGAGATGTTGGAGTTTCCAAAATGATTTGAAACTAAAAGCTGGGTGTTTAAAAAGGGAAATCCTGATGAAATAAGTTGTAAGCTTATAACTTGAAATGATTTTCAAATCAGGAAGGGAATATAAGATTTGAATGTTAGCATTAACCTGTAAAGTGAAAGGTTAAAAATGAACTTAACTTGGATTGAGAAATAAAGATTTGACTGGATTGAAATTAATTGAATAGGTTGAGAATAATATCCAGTTGTATTTGAATAAAATTGAATCGAATTGAATTAAATAAATCTGAGTTAAGTTGAATTGGAAAGAAATAAAAATCCAGTTGAGTTATTAAAGGAATTGGATTGGAATAAATAAATTAGAATAACTTGTGAAAGAATTAAAAATCCATGGAAACGTGTAAAATCATAAGTGGTGACCTATAAAACTGAAAGTGGGATGGAAACCCCAAAATAAATATTTTGGATGAATTGGAAAATAAACGAAAGATTCAAACTTGAATTATAAAATAAATTTAACTCAAGGAAATTAAATGAAGTGATATTTGGAATTAAAAACCAAGTATTGAAATATAAATAGATAATAAATTGGTAAATGAAATATGGAGATGAACCTGAATCGGTTAAATGCAAGTCAGATATAAATTTGATGTGACAAGTATTTTGCTTATAAATGAATGATGAAATGAATATTCGATGTAAATATTATGGAATGTTCCAAGATTAATAAATGAATTTAAATAAATTGAATATGATTATGGAATGTAAAATAAATTGAATGGAATCAATTAAAATGAAATCGAACAAAATATAAATTGAGTTGGAATTGCTTTTTAAAAGTAGTCATGGGGCTAAAGAAAATATTTGTTTGGATGAATGTCGTCGAATTGCATAAATTGATCGTTCGATGTTAATGGGAGTGAATAAATATTCTATGGGCAAATAGAATAAATTAACCTAAGTTAAAAGTAAAATGGATATGAATAAATTGAAAGGAAACGGAATTAAATAAAATTCTATGAATTAATGGAAGTAAATATAATTGGTTTTTGAATCAATTGTAATAAATATAAGATTGTTTGGATTTAAAATGAATTGGATGTAAGTAATGGAGTGTAAACCATTGGAATTAGATGAAATGGCATCAAAATTGATTGGAAACGAGTGAAGGCAATTGAATTGGGGGTTAAAACTTTATTAATTACTTACAAGTGTTGTTTGGCAGGTATGGCCTATGAAACCAGTGGGTTGGCTATTGAAATTAATTGGAATGATAACAACTTTGAATGTTGTCACTAACCTGTTTAAATTTAGTTAGTACAGGTATCGGGAAGCCGTTTGGCTGGGTTTGATTGTGAAAAATGCTAAAATGAATCGCCGCTTGCTTTAAAAATGCTAAATAAAAGGTACGCCTACGCCAAAAATTCAAAATAGGAAATATGAACTGTTTTGTTTCTTTTTCCGGCCTGAGGCCGATGTATATACATTTTTGTGCATCCTGCGATATCGCAGAAGTCCCTCCGTACAAGGGAGACTCTGCCAAAATTTTTCGTAAATTTTGGGAGTTAGAAAATTTTTGAAATTTTTGGAAATTTTCATTAACGATAAATGATTTAAATTTGCTAAGCAAATAAAATTGAAACTGGATATTGAAATCTAATTCAAATGTGAATGTAAAGTGAAGTGAAATCGAAGGAACTAAAGAAGTGAAGTTTGCGAATAAACTGTTAATTGAAATTTAAATTAATTAGTAAGTGCAACTAATTAAATATTCGAGTGGAAGCCAAATTTAAAGTAAGTGGAATTGTAAAGGCAAAAGTGAATAGAAATGGATATGAACTTCAATAGTGAAGTGAAAATAAGTATAAGCAGTATGTAAAATATTTATATTGAACTTAAGAAGTATGGTGAAATTCTTAAATAGTTTTATTGAGGAAAATTATTCTAGATGAATAATTGAATAACAATTAAAAATTTGAAATTGTGAAATGAGAAAATTGTGGATAAGTGAATGTAAGCAAACTGAATGTGAATAAAAGAGAATTGATATAATTGGTAATCAATTGGAATTTATACGTAGGATGTACGTATATTATTTTATTCGCATAGCTATTTGATCCAGATGTCGAACACAGAATTTCGAGATAGTTTTATCGATCCGAATTAGGATTTTTCACTCGATTTTCGACGGCGAACCTGGATATGGATTGTTGGTTGATTCTGGTAATTCTCTATCGTAGTTATGACTATGCAAGGAGAATGACGGTTTCCGATCAAGAAACCAGATCTGAGTCCGCACTAGGAAGTCGGATGGACAATACTAGTTCGGAAGTGAAATTGTGTGATCGAGTGAGCGATCGAATGTGATATTGCGTATCATCCGTGCATCGTACGGGCTTAAGTAAAGCAAATATTGGAAATTTGTAAAGGAAAGTATAAAATGACTTTGGAATTGTGATTGAATATTATTGCTTAGTAGAATATACAGGTGTCTAAAAGCAATGGATAAATTGGGATTTTGATTTTAGAAGATAAAATTTAATGGCCCGACAAAAAGGTATGTATTTGAATTTCTATATGAAATTTGATTGGGTTTTTGATCCAGCCACTTGGCTTTTTGTTTTCTTTTTGAGATTGGGAGGCCGTAGAGCCATTTTGTAGTAGTACCGAGCTAGCCGCGCAAAGGAGACGCTGGCGAAATTTTTCGGGAAATTAGGGAGTTAGAAAAATTTCGAGAAATTTTGAATGATTTAAATTTGAATTCAAATTTGAATTTGAATTGTGAAGTAAAATTAAGTTGTTTGGGAACTATGGTTAAAAATGTGGACAGTTAGTTGAAGTGATAATCTTTAATAAAAGATTTGGGATGATAAATTGATAGAACTGTTTTCTTTAAGGGAATTGATTAACAGGGAATTGGAACATGCCTCCAACTAGTAATTTCGGGGACGAAATTCTTTTAAGGGGGGAGGAATGTGACGACCCGGAATTTCTGAGCATTTGGAATTGGATATTTAATTTATTTTAAATATTCAAAAGTAAATTATTAACTAGAATTTCAAAATATCAATATTTATTGGATAATTAATTGTAGAATTTAATTATCGAAATTCGGTGAATTATTGAATCTGCTGTTTTAAGCCAGTTAAAAATAATTTGAAGGCTTGTAAAATCTATATTGATAATACTGAAGGCAGTAGAACTTTTAAAATCAAATAAAAAGTGATTTGTTCAGTTTTCAAATTTTAACGTTTAAATTGAATTTAAAAAAATACCCTTCCGGGGCACACTCTCGGAATTCGACGAAACCAGTTCCATTGGATCCGTAATATTGAATTATTATCGGATTTCAAATTTCGTATTGATCGGAGTTAGTGTGTGAGTGTACGATATATAAACGCGCTAAAAATTTAATTGATTATAATCGATTCGAAGTTGAATTTTAAATATAAGTGAACACTGTAGCAAGGCGTCTTCAACACGCTTCCTTTGCCTTCTCGAACACACCATCCCTCATCCTGTTTCTTTTTGAACACGAGACCCTTATTTTCTCAGTTCGAAATCAAAGAAATAAAATCAATGGCCGAACGATTTCTTTTCCCTCTTCATTTCAGATAACGAAATCGAATACCGTTCTCCTTCCCTTCTCTTCTCTTATAAATCGCAATCTCCCTTGACAAGTTCAAAAAAAAAAAAAAGAGAAAACTAGGGTTTCGCAAATCAACGCCTTCGAGTTAATCATCGCTGCGAACTTGGCTATTCCATCAGCCATCGTTGGCTCGTCCTTGCTCCTACGCGATATTTTCTACTGCTGATTTGAGGTCCTGCTACAGTCTCGAGGCACGCACGATCTTCGAAGGGAACTCGCGAGTTTGTTTTGATACGGTAGCTTCATCTAGGGTTTCGATGTGGGCGCTCGATGTTGGCGAGCTCGATCACGCGAGTACGATGGAAGGCTCGCGAACGCAAGGACTAGGGCGTGGGTTCGCGGTTGGTTCTGGTAACGTGCTGGGTTGCGTGGGTGATCTGGAGGCTCGAGGGGGGGTGTAGGTATTTCTTTTCTCTGCTTTTGATTTTAAACTGATGGGAAAAAAAAAAATTTATTACAGTAAAGTGTAAATATATATATAAGATTCTGGAAATTATAGGAAGTTTAAATGTACAGAGTCCATATAAAAATTTGATTTTTATCAGTATAAGTTATTTTTTTAGTATACATGTAGTTTCAATTAAATAAAATAAATACATATTTTGATTTACTAGTTTATCTTAAATTAATGAATTTTGGGATTAATTTGATCAATTGACTTATTTAATTATTCCAGTTACTAAAAGAATTAAAGGGAAAAGGAAAAAAATTTGTTCGAAACTTAATTATTTGTTCGAATTAAATCACTAGTTAAAATAAACTGTGAGTTAATCAAATTTTAAATTTATCAGATGGAAATTTATTATTTAAATTGTTCAAATATTAATAAATCGCATAATTGTTTATACAAGGTTAAATTTTGAAAGGAACAAGTCGAGATTGGGTTTGGATGGCAAAATAAAAGGTGAGTTAATCTCACTCAGTTTAATTTTATTTAAATTTAATTGGTTAAATTTAAATATGGATGAATGATTGAATTGTTTGATTGAATTGATATGATATGGTATATAGTAGTATATACCAATATATATATATATTGGCATATGTATATATTGGATTTGATATTCCCGCATTTTATAGCGGATGAGACCCTATGCGCCGCATAATAGCGGATGATTTATTTTAAATCCCATATACCGCGATATTCCACCTCGAAGTGGAATTGGTATTGTGCTAACGTCTGTGGATGCAGGGAAACAGGTTGGAGGGATCCAACTGGATTCCTCAAAAATTTATTTTATTATTCTGTGATCTGAATATTGATATCCTGTGATGATTTGATATTGGATGTTGTGGTTGATTGAATTCCCAGTATAATAAATTTTGGAAATCTATGGAATTGAATTTTTGAAGAAAATAAAGAATAATAATTTAAGTAAATTGGAATAAATTTAAAAGTGAATTGAAAATAAGATAAAATAAAGTGAATTGGAATTGTAATAAATATGGGAAAAAGGAATTTAAATTTACGAAGAAGTAATAAAAATTTAAAACTCAAGTGATATGGTTTTTAAAGAAATAAAGAAATTATTTCTAATTAAATGAGTTAATTTAATTAAAAGCGTTAATAAAGAATGTTGGGAATTTAAAATAGGAATTTTCAGTTAAAGGGGTTTTAACTAGAAATTAAAATTAAAAACCCGAATAATTGTATTTGAAATAAATAAGGTAAATAAGGGAATTTATTTCAAGATAAAGCAAATTTGAAATAAAAGTGTAGAATTGATCTAAATATTGAAACTGGAAAATTTGAAAGAGGAATGAGATTTTGAGATCTATAAACTGAGTTTATAAAGTGAAGCGGATTTTAATATAAACTCAAGGTGTGAATTTATAAAGGATTGTGAATCTGTTTTAAAAATAAACAGAGATTTATTTTAAAGGTTGTGAAAGAGAAGTATTTTCTGGATAGCCAAGTACATTTTGTTTTAAAAGGAAAATTTTAAATATTAGTTAAAGATTTATTGTTATTTTAAAAGTCAAGTTTTAAAAATCTACTATTTCCAAATGTTAAATTTCTAAAGTAAGTAATTTTCAATCTTTTATTGTAGTTAATACAAATGAGATTTGATAATATGTTTTAAAAGGAAATTTGTTTATATTCTTTAAAATGGTTTTATTTTAAATATCTTTAAATATATATTTTAACTTAAATATTAAAGAAGTTTAAAAAGGCGTTCTTATAAAGTATTTTTATAATAAAGTGTTTTAAAAATTTTTTAAAAATCTAAAATGGTTTTGTACTTGGCATTCCAGTGAAAATAAATATTTGGGAAATTATTCCGTGAGAGGAATATAGTTTGAAATTGTTTCCAATGGGAATTGAAATGGAAAATAATATCTTGTGAAGATATTTTGAGGGATATAAATAATTTGGAGTAATTATTGATTGTTGATGGTTGTTATGGATGTTAATTGATAGTTAAACAACCGACTATCAATATTGGCCAAATGCGCTGATCGTTTCGAAGAGACCGGGATCGGGTTTCCGTATACCGGGATGCTAGGTCTGGAAACTCGAAAACCACTTCGATCCGGTTTGTACGTTTCGTGGGGAAACGAGGGTAATATTGATAAGGGGATAGTGTTATCAGTTCTGTTCGGACCTGGAACGGACTTGTATGGATGAATGTTTTCGGACATCGTCAGGGGACGATGGGCATTCTAAGTGAAACGTTCTGAAGGTAACGTTTAGCCTCAAGCCTCATCAACCGGGAATGACTGAAAATCAGGGGTTATGCAGCAAGGCTTCGTGGGTAGCGCCCACTGGAGAGTATGATCATTCCTGTCTAGATGTCCCTTTTATTTCGGCTTAGTGGTGCGGTTGCTGATCCCAACCGTGGGGTGATCATATTCGGAATTGCCCATAGGTGATTCCGGTCTTGTGTTGCAGGGGAGCGGGCGTACTCCTCGGTACTGTGATCTAGGCCACGTACTGTGACAGGTGGTACCCCAGTGCCTAGTCATTCGTTGGAAATCCATTCTCCCTACGTGCCTTGTACGAGTTTTGTTTGTATTACCCACTTTGTGGCTAGTATGCCGGAATTTAATAGATGTAACAATTTCGGCTATTTTAATAAGTATTTGTAAATAGACACTATTATAATATCAGAGGATTTTTATAAAAAGTGTTTTAGCTATCGTAAGGTAAAAACCCGACATGTTTATTTGTGGCGTGGTCTTACGAGATGCTTTTGTTTTCAAAGGATTTTGAAACTTTAATAATCAATTTGAGTGTGATTTTCTCACGCTGGTATTCCAGACTGACTCGGGTATTGTTTTATATAATGCTCGGGTCAGACCGAGATAAACAGGTTCAGATTGTAGCTATGGAGCTCAGGAGACGAGCTGGATGGCGATACGTACTTCCGTATTTGTTTATTGTTCCGCTGTGTATTTGGATGTATATCATTGATGTGATGAACTCTGATGATGTATTCTGTAAATATATTGTATAAACAGATATATTTTTCTGTTTGAGTAAAGATCTGTTTTGTATATATTATATTTTATTCCGCTGCGATGTGAGATTCTGTTGTTGATTTTCTGTTTCTTCTTCTTCTACCTCTTCTTCTTTAACACAAATGGTTCGATTTTCCGGGTCTGGAAAGTCGGGTCGTTACAGGATCATTATATATCTTCATGTCCCAAACTTCAAAGCAAGAGAGAGGGAGAGCTGAATGTTATGCAAGTACCTAGTAACACTTCTCGTGGTCAAGGTAATTCTGCTTCTATCCTTGATGACATTAATTTGTTTTATGATTATCCTATTCGAGTTCTTTTTGATACGGGTTCATTATTTTATATCAAAAGAACTTGTTGATTCTTTTTCTTTAAATATTATGGGCTTGATGACTTCACTGAGAATTAGGAATCCGATTGGTGGATCCGCAACACTCAGTTTACTTTGTAAAAATGTCGAGATTATTTTATGTGATTATTCTTTTCGAGCCAATTTACATGTTATGCATTACTTAGGCTCCGAAATTGATTTTTGGGAAAGGATTGGCTTGATCATTATGAAGCCCACATCCTATGTCCTGAGAGGACTATCCATCTTTGACATTCTCAATCTGTTAAGCAGATTTCTATTGTTTTTAAAGATTTTGATTTCCAAATTTGGTGGCAACATTTTATTCTTTAAACCCACTTGATCAGGAAGATGTTATTTCTCTCATTCAAGTAGTTTGTGGATTTTCCGGTATATTTGAGCTTGTCTTAGGATTACCACCTAAACATTATGTTGAGTGGTGCTAAGGTCTTTTTAGCTCGACCTTGCCACTGGTTTTCATCAGCTACGAGTTGCGGAGGGTATCATTCCACTTACCGCATTCCACACTCGTTATGATTCTTGTGAGTGGTTCGTTATGTCATTCGGTTTGTCGAACCTTCCAGCTTATTTCATCCATCTTACGAATCGAGTATTCTACGGATATCTCGATGAGTTTATCCTTGTATTCATTGATTATGGATGAAAACAACAATTTAAAATTTGCAAACCTTTTTAATAAGATATTTATAAGCATAAATGGATTTTGTTCTTAAAACAAGCAAAGAATATTTGTAAAAAATTTAAGAGACATGTTTATCATATAGAAGATGATTTTGTGTTGTTTTGCCCATTGAGTGCTTTAAGAATTCTGGTCGATGCGCTTGATCAACGTTATCGATAGGAATCTCCTAAACACTATGATGAGACAGTCAGACCCAATAAATTGACTTGTAAAAAGTAAATTTTTCTAAAAAGATGATTACACAAAGTTAATTATAATTTTGAATGTCTTAGCTTTTTGGGAAAGATGATCATTTAAAAGAACTCCTTTCTGATACACCTATTCTTGTGATTCCCGAAGGGAAACAAGATTTTATTGTTCATACCGATGCTAGTCGTGTTGGTTTGGGTGCCGTTATCATGCAAAAAGGGAATGTGTTATCGCTTATGCTTCTAGGCAATTATAGCCTGTCGAGACTAGATATGCCATCCATGATCTAGTGCTCGCGGCTATTGATTTCACTCTTAGAATTTGGCGACATTATCTTTTGGGAGAGAAATTTGTTCTCTACACCGATAGTAAATCTTTGAAGTATTTATTTTCTCAAAAGGAACTTAATTTGCGTCAACAACGTTGGCTTGAGTTCCTTGCATCTTATGATTTTGATATTCTTTATACTCCCGGAAAGGGCAATCGAGCTACCGATGCCCTTAGTCGTAAGCAACAAGCGGTTGTTACCATGATGATATCCGAATGGAATGATCTCAAGACTTTATCCACTTGTGAGATTCGAAATCGTGAATCCAATTTATGTTCATCTCTTGTTTTGTGTTGCCTTGAGGCTCATCCTTCTCTTTTGGACCGTACCTCTTTTGGCTAAACTCTATGTCAAAGAAATTGTTAAATTGCATGGAGTTCCTACTTCTATTGTTAGCGATCGTGATCCATTATTTTACTAGTGGATTTTGGTAAGGTCTTCAAAAGCTTTGGGAACAAAGCTTAATTCTAGCACCGCTTATCGTCCTCAATCCGATGGACAAATAGAGCGTGTGAATCAAACTCTTGAAGATCTCCTTCGTGCATGTGTTCTTGATTTTGGTGGAAGTTGTGAAGATCATATTTCTTTTGTTGAGTTTTCCTATAATAATAGGTTCCAATCTAGTATTGGTATGGCACCTTTTGAAGCACTCTACGGAAGGCCATGCCGATTTCCTTTGTGTTGGCTTGAAGTCGGTGAGAAGCTGGTTTTAGGTCCAGATTTTATTGGTGTTCATTTGTATTTCACCTATGAGGGGTGTTGTGCGTTTCAGTCGATCGGGAAAGTTAGCACCTCGATATGTTGGTCCATTTCCCATCACCGAACGTATTGGTTCCGTGGCTTATCTCCTTTTATTACCGGCTCAGTTTTCTGCTATTCATGATGTATTCCACGTCTCTCAACTACGGAAATGCCTTCGTGATTCTGATTTTATTCTTGAGCCCGGTGTAATTGAAGAAATTGAAGTTTCACCAAATTTGACTTATGAGCAAACACATCCGGACTTACTCTTTTGTGCTCTTTATGGTGAACTTCTCATTTCAAAATTTCTTCTTTTGTGTTGATATGCTTTTATGGTTGTTACTTTTTATTTTCCACTTAATTATTGCGAGGATGCAATTTCTTTAAGGAGGGGAGTCTGTAACAACCCGCATATTTTACGATTGTATATTTAAATGTTTTATTTAAATATAGCATCATTAATCTGATTAAAGTCCAAAAAGCTACTTTTTGTAAACAGTCGAATTGTGACTCGAGACTACTTCCATTGAGTCCAAAATGACGTTACAACTTTTTTGAGTATAAACATCGATATGTTTGGAGTTGAGTGAAATTTTGATATTTTCATTTAGGGCTTTGGGTTTGGGTTTCAGCCCAAAAACCTAACACCCAACCCATCTAATACCCTAACTCCCACTCCACTCCTCTTCATTCCTTCATAACATTTCCTAACACTCTAGTTAGAGTAAAAATGGGGGAAGAGAAAAGAAATCAAAATTCCTAAGCCATGGTTTCTATTAGGAATTCAAGCTTTAGCTCCAAAATCAAAGAGAAGCTTAGGTAAGCATCCTCTCTATCTTCTCTATCTCAATCTCTCTTCAATTTCAAAAATTTATAAACCCTAACTTAGGAAATATTTGCTTATTAGCTTAGATTAGAGCTTCTTGAAGTTGAAGAGGAATTGGCCTTTTCTTTGATTTAGAGCTTCTCATTTGTTGTTTTGGGTTTAAAAGGTGAGTTTTTGAACTCACATCTTTGTCTATATCTTTGATAGTTGTTAGGTAGTAATTCCTAACATCTATTCCTTGTTCATTTGTTTTTGAATTGAATTGGTTTGATGAATATTCCAATTTTTTGTGTTTTGAAGTCAAATCTTTAAAAATCTTATCTTTGATGTTTAAACACGTTGTTGAGGTGTATCGAAGAGCCTATAAGGCTGGGTTGTCGCTAGGCATAAATCCCTAGTCTCCGATGCTCGTCCGATCGCTCCCGTTTGGATTTTTCCCCTTTTGGGGGCTAGGCTGAGAATACTGAAAACCACAGTTCAGTCGACTAAACCAGAAGGTCAGTCGATTGAATCTGGGACCAGAGAATTCTCTGGCCCTGTATCAGTCAGCCGACCTTCTGGTTCAGTCGACTAAAACTGGGAACTAAATGTTCCTGGCCTTGTATCAGTCGACTGAACTAGAAAGTCCGTCGACTGAACCAGGAACCCGAGAGTTTCTAGCCTTGTATCAGTCGACTGACCTTCTGGTTCAGTCGACTGAATCTGTGAAATTTGCTTTTTGCCTATTTTGGGCAGTTTCGTGCGGATTTCCGGTTTTTAATCGATTTTTGATGATCCGAATTGTTGTTATCATTTATCGTCTTTGATGACTTCTTTTTTGGGATTTTTGGGAATATCCATTTTGATGGATTCGGTATCAATTTTTATGGTTTTAATTCATGTCATCGAATGTGGATTTTGGTGATTGATTGTTTCTACAATCATTTCTGTGATTTGTCACTTTAAAATACAAAGGTTTATATACTAGTAGTAAATATTCAAACTCTTTCACAAAGATGATTCCAACTCTATTTTTAATACAAATCTCATTTATAAAAACCGTTTTCCAATCTATTAGTATATACAAACCTTTATCTCATTCGTACGAGAAATCTAATTAAACGACTTAGCAAAACAAGTGGTATGAAACGCTTGCGTTTACTTTTTCGGTTAATTCTTAGACTTGTTCGATTGTAATCTTGTGACAATTTTCGAGTGGAAATCTACAATCTGTTCGTAAATATTTAAGTTAAGCAAGTGGTTATGGGACATGAAGCTAAACTCATTTATTTACTAGCTCAGTGTAATTTACACTTATCGATCAATGATGATCCTTTGGTGATTTAGACTAGCGATGTGCGATGTCTCTTTGTCCACGTGGGGGGGACTATACCCCGTTTGGAGGAGTTTTGGCTCATAGTCCAAAAAGGGGGACTATACCCTGTTTGGAGGAGCTTCGGCTCATAGGAGGAGCTTTGGCTCATTGTCCGCAAGGGGGGAATATACCCTGTTTGGAGGGGCTTCGGCTCATAGGAGGAGCTTTGGCTCATTGTCTGCAAGGGGGGACTATACCCTGTTTGGAGGAGCTCCGGCTCATTTGTGACACACGTGTTGGTGAGTTTTCATGCTCCAGTTTGTGATAGGCCTTCCTCCTTTGTGATTTCTGGATTTTTGGTGGTTGATTTCTAGAATTTGCGTTTCACCAATTTTCGTGGATTGCATTGATAAACTCTATCAATATTTGTGTTTTGGTGAATAATTTAAAGAATGCGATTCTTTTTGGATGTTTGAGATATTTGAGATATTGTGTGATTTTTGTTGTTACCTTATGTATACTTGTCATAGTATGGCATTTTTGTTATCATATGTTTTTGGTCATATCTCTTATCCTATCTCATTTTATATGATATTTATAGCTAGACTAATCCGTTTATTATTTTCCTCTTAAATAATACTCGGGTCAGACCGAGGTATTTCAGGTGCTCCTGCTTGACTTCTTATCAAGGTCCGTCATCTGACTTTTGGCTAACTACTTTAGCATAGTAGTTTTTGTTAGTATACATTTGAGATAAAGACTCCTTGATGTATACTTATTCTTTTGTCTAGCACTTGTATCTATTCTTTTGTGATGTAGTGGATCTTGTTTGACCACTACTTTGATGTACACTTCTATGTGTTATATTCATATTTGTTTCCTCCTTTGTGATATGAATATCTATGATTGATTTGTGTTATGTTTATTTCTATATATGTTTCCGAAGTCCACATAGCCACTGTGTGGTAGCTTTGAGTTTTTATTTGATATGTCGGATTTCCTCTTGAAATGATATGTAAGTTATATTATCTGACGTATGGGTACTCGCACAAAGCAATTACACAGATGGTCGCTCCTCAACAGCCTTATTCTTCGTGCTAGTCGACGGCATTACCCCGTAGTGACCTTGGCTAGTGTGAGTATAGAGGTGGGGCGTCACAATAATATTCAATTCATCAAATGTGTACTAACTAACTTTATTGGTAACACAACGTTCACAATAATCAATTATACGATGCATAGTAATAATAGTAAAATATCGCATAACTCGTCTTAATGTGATTTCATCTCTACACAACAAATATATATGATAGTGTATATACAATAATTATCCACCTATGTTATAGCCATTTGAAAAAGATATATCTAGACATTAATTTCTCTTAAGTCTAGAATCGCTTTATAATTGTTTATTCCAAAAACACGATTATTTATTCCACAACAAAAAAAATTCTCAAATGATAATATATTTCAAAAATCTTCTTTATATACTTATTTCTCAATATGTCTCAAAACACTATAATTCAGATAATAACAGTAATTTGTATCAATTAGATCAATAATATTATTAATTTACGTCAAAATAATAAGATGTAGCCAAATCCCCTCAAGTTTATTTCAAAATCATTTTATCGCTATTTAACTCGGAAATAGTAATTACATAGCCCGAAAACAATTTTGAAAACATGTTTTTATTATTACCATTATTATCCCAAAATACCTCTTTTTTAGTAACTCAAACATAAGAATAATAATTTCCTATTTATTAATAAATTATAAAATGACTGCTAAATACAAATCTCACTAAAAATTTATAAATAACCTTATTTTTATCTATTTAACTATCTTTTCACAAAATTACACAATTTTAGCTATTTTCTATTAAATAATTATTTCTCGTTTGAGTCAAAACTAGCAATAATCAATAATAGGCAATTAGACCATGTCATAACATGCCCAAATCTTTACAACAACCAAACAATCATCAATGAAACACAGCACATATCGACTAATGTAAATCTCCATTGATGATAATTATTCATTATTTAGAAACTGAATTGATTAAATTAAATTGAAAATACCACCACACTTTTGTAAACAACAACAAATCTCACGCCAAATCGTTCGGAATTTCACCTCGAGTCCAATGGAAGAAACCGGACGTGAATCGAAGTTTATATGCAAAAGTCATTAAGGTGTAAGATCTCAGTGCAATATCGTAAACAAAAGAAGTGTACATCAAAAAATATTATTTAATAAACTTTGTCTCTTTCGTTACCTTTCCAACTGCATGCATGCTTCAAGGATCCCATTCAACCACTATTGACCATCAACTTTGACTACCTATAACTCCCTCCTCCAACCACCAATCGGTGATCCAAGACTACCGCTAGCCTCCCGTCGCCGCCACCAACACAACCGATCCCTTGCCTTAGCCTCCACCACCGCCTTGGGTTTTACCCTTTGGTGAATATTTTGGCCACCTCATCAACATCGGGGACAACCGGCCACCGTGGATGTGTTCCACTTGTCGTCCTTTATAAAACATTACCCTCCGATTGTCAATCGATCATTGCCTAGCCGTTGAATCAAATTTGGCTACGAGGATGATCGAGACTATTTCATTGAATTTTGGTCAACTCGAGCTTCTGATTGGAAAACGAATTTCGCCCGTCTTTTGTATTGTCAAGAGCTTCGAAATGATATATTATTCGATGAGACTTGGGTACTTCAAATTTCTAACCACTTTTCAATTAATTTACTATTTTACATTATAGAGGAATTAGATGATTTTGGGATCAGGGCAAATAAGTGGGAAGTGCTAACAGATAGGGTTTTAACATCGTATTTATTAGCAGAAACAGTCACGTTGGGCCAAAGCAATCGTAAAGGCCTAAAATGGGCCAAACTCTATCGTAGGTACATAATGCTATATGTACGTCCTGCCTTTTTGTACGTTTTAAGCAGACACATGTCCAACTCAAACCATACAGAATGGCGGACTGTTATGGGGTAGATAAGAAAAAAACAGAGAAAGAGAAAACAATAGAATCTCGCAGCGGAATGACAAAATATAATAATCAAATAACAGGTCATGAAGCTGTTTACAAAACATTTGATTATACTTATACAATACAGAATCAGAGTTACGTAAATAGAGAATAAATATACAAATGCAGCGGAACAGTATGAATGCAGTGGAATAATAGAATAAGTAATAATAGTACAAACCTTCGTCTTCGTCCTCTAGAAAAAGGTCTTTAAATCCTGAAATGCTCAGGCTGACCCGAGCGAATTGAAAAGACAAAACACTCAAGTCAGAACAAAAAGATCTTATGTAAGTTAAAATAACGGTAAATAAATATGAGTGGAACGACATTAGAGAAGTTTACGGGGTTTGACATCTCCTATCCAGTGTCTAACGTGAGTGCAATAACTGAAGAGATGTTCGGGATTCACATCTCCTAAGGATCCGTTAAACTATCTATGATGTAGTACAATACGCAATTATAATATGTCTACAGTAAGATAAATTATTAAAATAGCATTAAGGCGTTACCCATTTCCCACTTAACACATTTTTATATATTCCCATAGTCTATACAGTACCGTAATCATGTCCGTATTGGACGTCGTTAGAGGGCACTCCATAGGTACAGTACAAAACAAACTCGTAGTCGTCTCGATAGGGTAGGTGACACGACACAACTAGGAAATGCCAGGGTAGATATACCAATTACACTTCCGGACTGGTGGTAATGCATAGCAGCTACTACCGCCCACCTCGGAACACACTCCCAAATCAAAAATCGAGGGTGGCCACCAAATCAATCGCAAAGTCAGAATATAGTTTCGAAGGAATGTGCCCGATCAAAGGAATGACCTAACTTGGCCCGCCAATTGCTCCTCTTTTTGCCACCTTAAGCTAACTCATGAGAGTCAGGTCCACGTATATACCTCATATAGGATCGTCGCCAACCATCCTACTTCATTCTGGAATCTCCACCGCGTACACAGTTGTCAAAGTGGTTTTCGGTATTGGCAGAGAGTATGACAATATCTGATCCTGGTCCCTTTAACAACCAATCGCTTATTACACACCGAATGGTTCTTTTACATTTCCAAACTCATTTCATAATTGATATCAAAATATCATATTCAATTCAAATCATATCACTTTCAAAATCATTACTTACTTCTGAAATCATATTCACCTTTGAAATCATATCACATTTGAAATCATAGTTCGAAATTATATTTCCTTTCAAAAGTCATATTTCAAAAATAGGCTAAACTCTCATTTCAAAATATCATATTAAACCAAATATGTTATTTAATTCCCAACTTAGGTTATAACATCATTAACCATATTCACTTAAAAAATCGAGAATTTGAATATAAACCCATCCATTTTACTTAGTTTGGAATTTAGAAGAAAATAGTTAATATAGATTTAAAATAGATTAAATATAATTAAAATAGATTAAATAGCTTTAAAATAGATTAATTAGATTTAAAATAAGTTAAAACTGGTTAATTAGTTTAAATAAATTAAATGGTTTAAAATAAGTTAAAATGATTTAATATATTTAATACAGGTTGAAATAGTTTAATACTTTGAAATCTTAATAATTAGAAATTTTGAAATAATATACTTTTAAAACAGTTTATAAAACATGAATTTGGAATTATATCAAACTAAACTATTCATTTCATTTCAACGCATTTGGACCATTTTCAATTTCCAAGTCAACAAACCAAATTCCAAACATTTCAATTTAACATTTAATTAAACTATTGAATTTCATATCGTTTCAATCCATGTTCAAATATCAATTCGGATTACTCCAATTTCAAAATATTTCAAAGTTATTTTCAAACAACTTTAATAACTTAATTTCGATAGAATTTCATTTATACTTAAAAGTTTAACTTTAAATTTCCAATTTAATTTCTTAAAGCAATTCCTTTTAAACCAATTCACATTTCAATACAAAACTTGATTTTCCAATAATACTTCCATTTATATACATAAAATTTTATTTCAAGGTATCATTTAATTAATTCAAAAAAATTAAGAAGTTCAAAATCATTAAATTTAACCAATCCGGTGTCTGTATATAATTTTCTACCCTAGGGTCAAGTGATACGGATATTTATCATTTCAATCCACAATTTAAAATGTAACGGTTATATATATCATTTCAAACCGCAATCCCGAATTAATAATAAAATCCATAAAATCGCTAGAGTCTATCATTTCAACCCATAATGATTTTCCTTAATCTATTGATCATTCGGATATTTATCATTTCAACCCATAGTGTACTTGCAGTTTATAACGATATAAAATAAAACATCCATTCATCCAATATCAGCAATCAACATCCATTCATCCAATATCAGCAATCAACATCCATTACAAACATCATCCAAATCAATCAATAAATATCAATATAGAACTGATAATCAATAACAAGTATTTAACTGGCAATTTATATTCAATAATAAATTAAATAACGATTTAATTCAATATAAATTCAAATTAACTGAGATGATGATTTAAAATATACCAAGTTGTCATAAATAAATTTCTAATCACATCATAAATTTAATTTAACAAACATAAGAAATTTTCAAAGTTGTGAGTGGGTTAAAACACTCACCTTTGAATTTAAATCGAATTTAAACCCAAAATTCAAATAGTCTCCGAATTCATCCAAACCAACGTCAAAATGCCCGGAATTTCGATACGATCCCAGCGGATCAAACCACGTGTGAAACGGACCTAGTATGTAAAAGTTATGTCAGTTAAAAGGAGCATACTTTAAAGTTTAAATTGAAATAAATGAATAAATAAAAGAACATCACTCACCACCTCATCGTCCCACGCGTCTCAGCATCTCAGGCACGACATTCTAGAACACGTGAATAGGGACGAGCATTGACCACCTCTACACTGTGCCTCTGGCCACCATTGCCCACGCCACGGCCACCGCTGAAATCGCCTGAACGAGGCGCACCTACGCGTGGCCTCAGACCAACCTCTGGCCCCCCTCCTCCAAACGGCGCCGCCGGTAACGTATAGGGTTTCGAAACCCTATTCCATCAATTTCGACCACCCCAAGTGCATCTAGTCTAAGCGACCACCAACGATCTGCTCCAGGGAATGAGCTCCACAAAATCCCCCAAACAATTTCAAAAACCGCCGCAGTCGATCAACTTCCAACCTGAACGACCGAGATTAATTTATCAATTTCTGGACAAACGGTGGTTCAAAATGGAATATGAATTATAGATCTGAGATATGCTCGTCGAGAGCTTCAAATCGATATATAATTCGATATAGTTTGAGGAGTTTGATTTTTGGAATTGGTTTTGAAATTGAATTTGAGGGTTTGGGAATTGAAGTTTGTTTCTGCCATTGGAAAGGAGGAACAGAAAGAATTGTACGTACTGTAAATGGGAAATGAGAAAAAATTAGGGTTTATAACGAGCTATTTATAGGTAGGTCAAAACATAGAAAGAATGAATAAGATTTGATTTGGATTTGAACGACGAATAACCCGAAATACCCGTTTTGCCTCCGGAACGTAAATGGGTCAACCCATATATCAAAATAGATATTATCGATATTTTTAAATTCAATGGAACAAGTTTCAGGTTCAAATTCCATCGTATGAAGAATTTATGTTGAAATCAGCTTATTTCAAATCGATTTCAATTGATTTTAATTAAATTGATTTCTAAGCGTTTCGAACCCGTACGATCAAACGACAAGTCCGATCGTTCTGAAACTTGAAATCCTACAATAATTTACCATTACGGATCCGATGAAACTGGTTTCGTCGAAATCCAAGACAGTTGTCAAAATGGTTATATTTCAGTTAATTAAATAAATTGATATTAAATTAATTAATCACATTTTAAATTCAATATTTATAAACTAGCAGATTTTCATCATTTTTGATTGCAAAGACATTTACAATAATTTACACAGTTTTACATATCAATCCACTGTTTAAAATTTTACTGATTGCAGTGGCCAATTTCAATTTGAAATTAAATTTAAATTATGATTTAATTTCAATAAATTGCTTAAATTTGATCTCAACCTTTATATTCAACCAATTATAAATCTATTAACTTAGTTAATGTAACGACCCGCTATTTTGAACCATTCACATCCATTATAAGTGTATAGGTAGACACTCATGCCGGAATTGAATTGCTCAAAATACCGCGTTGTTATTTAAAATTTGGCAAAACTGAACATATACAGTAAATAAATAATCACAGAATACAGACACAGAGTAATAATTGCAGCGGAAATAAAAGAAATAGTAGTTCATGAAGCTACTATATGAATATATAAAATACATCAGAGTTTACAACAAAAGAGTAATACGATACATCAGAGTTAAACCAGATACAACGGAAGAGTAATATGATACATCAGATACAAATCAGAATACATCACTGGAATCATCGAATACAAAAAGCAGAATGGATGGCTGGATCTTCAAGCAAAGCTCCAACTTCAAAGGTGAGTCTCGAATACTGGATCACTCAGTCTGACCCGAGCGTAAAGCAAAAACACAAGACACTCGAGTCAGGATTAACATTCTTATATTAATAAATCCAACTCAAGTGAAATAGCAATTGAAATACAAGTAACTCAAAGGATGTTTGGAATAACCATCCTTTAAGGATCCGTTAAACTATCTACTAGGTAGTAATATACGCTAAGTAGATAATGTCTATCAGTAATATAAAGATATCAAAATAGCGTTAAGTCATGGCCCATTCCACCCTTAACACATTTTTATTCCCAAAAGCATATACAAGACCGTAGATTCCCCAAAACCGGAAGTCACCAGAGGGCAATCCATATACTAAAGGTAAAAATCAAAATCGTAGTGGTCGCGCATAAATGGAATACAAGTATGACAAGGCACATGAGGCAATACCCAAGGTAGTGATACTACCGTTCGCCTGATCCGGACTGGTGAGAACGCAATGCCGCAGCGCCCGCAACACCGTGAAACAACACTCCCAAAATCAAGGGTGCACCAATCGACAACAAGTATAAGTAGTTCGAAGAAGTGTGTCCATTGGAGGTAGCTAATCCTCCATTGGCCCGGCACAGCTCCTGTTTTAGTCATTTCCAATTTGACACAAGTGTCAAGGCTATCCATCATCGTTCTCTTTCTTCAGTCATCACGTACATCATTCCAACCACTTCATTCTGGATCATCACTCCGCGCATAGTTATTAAAGTGGTTTCGGTTTAGATAGAGAGTATATCCATTACCAATCCCGGTCTCTTTAATAACTTTCGTAATTATTACACCGATTGGTCGTTTATTTATTTCAAAACCAAATCAAATTCAGTTTCAATTCGTAAACCAACATTTCATTTGTCTTTCTAAACCAATTTCCAATAATTTACATTTCAAAACTTCCAAATTATCATTTCAAAATATTATAATTCAAATTCAATTTCTATTTAAAACAATTCAAGTATTGATTCAAGTTCGTATATAGGTTTCATTCCGAAATCATTTAAATAAATTTTATTTAACATTCAAATCAATTTAAACTCATTTATCGATTTCATTCAATATTCGTTAAGTTACATTATCATTCAAAACAATTTCTATTAAATTTCCAATTCATTAAATCAATTCTTAAGTTCGACTTCATTAAAACAAAACTTACAATTTTGAATTAAATTAAATTCGTCAAATCATTTCTTTCAATTACAAGTCTTACATTAATTCCAAAAATATCACATTTTCATTTCTTGTTAAAGAAATTCAATTTCACTTATTTACTTACTCAAATAATTTTCGAAAAACTTACTTAATCAAGAAAACTCAATTTCAATTATTTACGAAGTAAAATTCACTAATTCAAAAATTCAATTTAATTTGATCATTAAATAATTCAATCTTATTTAATTATTAAATAATTCAAAACTTAATTATTAAATAATTTCAAAGTTTAATAATTTCAAACTTAATTATAATTTCAAACTTAATTATTAAATCATTTCAAAGTTGAATAATTTCAAACTTAATTCAATAATTTCTCAAATTAAACAACATTCTTTCATCAATTACATTGTTAATATTTTGTTTCAGATTATTATATATTAACATTTTCTTTTCATTAAAAATTCAAATTTCAACTTCATTTCAAAACCATATTGTTTATTCAAATAAAATCTTCATTTTATTTTGAAATCAAAATATTGACCAATCGGGTTTTATTTAATTTCCTATCCTAGGTCAAAGTTCAATTTGGGTATTTATCATTTCAACCCGATTCCAATTCAATTCAAAATCAAGCATATCAAAGGGAACTTGCAGTGTGATAACTGGGATGGTGTCAAAGTAAATAAACAAGCAATAACAACAACCAATAACAATCCAATAATCAATTCAAATAATCCCGAAATAATCGTATTAATTCGCATTGTTATTTGTACGAATTAATATAATTATTTCTAGAATCTACACTATCATTTCATGTAGATTAAAGATTATTACATTACGGTTCTTCACTTGTCATCTGTTTTCAATTTCATACATCATCAATTTAACAACATACATTCAGTGGTTCAAAGTGTAATTAAACAAATCCTACGTGTCAATAAATTCAACAGTTAAAGGGGTCATATTATACAAATGTCAGTTAATCAAATTTAACATTTAATTATCCTATATCAAGTTCAATTTCATAATATTTATGATTCTAACATTAACAATTTAACGTCCAATATAAATATCAACAATCAATCAATTTCAGCCAAACTGTATTATCATTGCATAAATAATTAACAGATAAAGGTGTCAGATGTCACAGGTGAACTGATACAGGCAATAGCATATATAACAGTGTAATTAACTAACAGCAGCATATTTCAATTGTCGTTTCAATTGAAATCAGATTTAATAAATAAAAGAACGTTAATCGTGAGTGAGTGCTCACCTTTCGAGGCTAAGATAGATTTGACGAAGAAATGAGATAAGTTACGAATCCAAGCACGAATTTCAAACAATGCAAGATTGAACTCGAATCGACGAATGGAGCTGAAAATCAAGAATTGAAGAACTAAATCAGAATCAGTTTGACATATATCTATATAATTTATATAAACAAACCTATATATATAAACAGGCCTTACAATTTAAAATCATACATCAAATATATATAGTATATAGTACAGTATAGTAAAATATAATATATTTGTGAAAATTATATTTTACATAAGTGTGAAAATTACTTTTACAGTAAATATCTATAAAACCCAAACCCATACTTTTCAAAAATCACTATTGTTATAAAAGAAAGACAGTAGCAACATTTCAACACATAAATAGATAACATATGATATATATAACTACTTGACCAGTACATTTATACGCATATGCAAACAACATATACAATAGCAGCAAATATAGCTTCACACTTTTATATATAAAACTATATATACAAAAACCGTACCTAAACCCAAAAAAAAATCCTAACTATTTAAATATGACTATAGACTAGGCTTTTAAAATATAGTATATACTACCTTTATCATATAATAATGCACTGTAACTATATACTACATATAAAGCAATATTTAAAATCAACGTATTTTCAAAATCAAGGTTTTAAAATGAGAACAACTTATTATATATAACAATATATATATATATATATATATATATACGAACAGACCCAAACATTTTATAAGTAGTTAATGACACTATATATATACTGTACCCCAATATACAATAAACTATTAAATCTTTGCATCAAACATTATACAAACTGTTACAAGGATATACATATATATAAAATCGTATAGGCTTATATACTTATACTATATAAACATTGTAGCTTTTATAAACTTATATACACATACTGTTCATATAAAATACTATATATAAGGACATATATATTTAAACTTGTACATAAACTTAACAAAATAAAACTGTACGCTATTTAAACTGACACATAATGAAGTAACAGTGCAAAATATATACATAATATACAACTATAGCTTACATACATATCTATTATACTTTAAAATACAACATATAAAGAAGGCTGTAAAGGTCTGTACTTATATAGATATGTAAACTTATGCTTTATATCCATATTAAAACAATATATACACTGATATAGATTTATATATAAACAAACAGATTGTATAAAATAAACTAATATATACAAAAACATGTTATATATGACTTATATAAACTAATATATCTAACAATGTGTGAGGCTCTGACTGTCACTTTATATATATTATTATACAACATAAAAACAAACTTATATAAACTTTATATATATACAAACTCATATATACCTTTATATAAAAGGAGAAGTGAAGGTTGCTCGGTGAAGAGGCTGTCAGGGAGGTGTCTGGCCACATGCGAAAGGGACTGCTGAGGTGGCGGGATGGTGATGTTATCGTGTTTGAGGCGGAGACGTGTAGAGGTGGGCCCTGGGTGAATCTATGGTGGCGGGCTGAGGGGTTGGACTATAGCGTTCGGGAAGGTGGAGAGAGGCAGAGATGGCTGAGGTGGTCACTATGGTTGCCGATTGATGGAGGGAGTGGGGTCTGAGAGGCCGAAGGGAGGGGAAACGTTCGGTGGAGGTGCTAGCGGAGGTAACGCATGGCGCTTTTGTTGGCTACAGGAGGGAGGTTGGAGTTTCGAAGGAGGAAGAGAAAATGCGTGCATCTGTTAATAGATGAGTAGGTGAAAAGAAATCAGTGAAGGGAGAGGAGATAGAACGTGAGTACACGAACATGCATCTGCTTAAGGCTGCTTTGAATCCTTATCTTCGAACCGAGTGAAATTAGACTAGGAAACAGGAACTTGCTTTGTATGGAAAAGTAAAGGTCACAGTTAATTCAAGTACAGAATTTAAAGCAATTGATTATTTCTTGGCGGTCACGATTCACATTTGAAATGCAAAGAAACAAAAGGTCACGGATCCGGTACCGATACGGGTGATCGTTTTGCGGTTTCCGTGGCGTGACGGATTTTAAAACATGCAATTGAATATGCCGCGGTGATCAGCACGGTGAGACGATCAAAACGGTATATAAATGTCAGTGGTATGATTGAATTTATAAAAATTCGAATTTCCTACTATGGAAAATGCAAGAAAAACACTGAAAAATAAGATCGACGGAGCCAAAGATGTCCGAATTTGGAAAAACGACAAACTGACATCTTGCTCAGAAGATGGTTTAGAATTTTTCTATGTAAAAATATTTAGGTTTCGTAAACATTTTATTTTCATCGCTTTTTAACTGATTAAATTGAAGTGAATTTACGCGTGAAATAATCTTCCATATTTTCAGACGAAAATTTACCAATTGCTATGTTTAACTAGACGTATTCCAAATATTAAATTTTATTTCAAAATTTTATCTTTTAAAATTTCACAAAATTTCAACTAATTACGTTATTAAAATAGTTGAAATTTACGGGTCGTTACACTCTCCCCCACTCAAAACTTTTCGTCCCCGAAAAGGAACGAGGTAGGAGAATAGAAACAACCAGAAAGAAAAACAGATTTGAAATACAAAATAACAATTAATTTAAACCATATAAATTCAAATTTAAATTAATTGATATTCAATAATTGATTTAATCCATTTGATTTCACTAAAATCAATCCCAACTATTTCTAAATTCATTATCTTATTATCTAATTATCTTCAATTTACAATTTCTAAAACCATAAATTTGAATAATCTTTTATTAAAATCATATTTTTCAGCAATTTAAATTCATCTTTATTCCAAATTTTTATTAAGTTTATTTCACTTAACATATCTTATTACATATATTTAAACCATATAAATTAATTTAAACCCCATAAATTTCAATTTAAATTAATTTATATTCATTAATCGATTTTAAATTCAAGGTATTTCCATAAGTTGATCTAATTTCAATTTATTAATTAACCTTCAAACAAAATTTATTTTCAATTATCTTATTGTTCTATCTATCTCTATTAGCATAACTAAAATTCAAATGTATAACAATTTATTATAACCAGTCAAATTTTATTTATAAATTCAATTTATCTTATATATTATCCAATTACATATTCAACTTCTGAATGATTTTAGGTAAGTTGTATTAGAATGCAGTTGAACAATATACAAATAAAATTTTCCCAATTCAATTATTCAAGTTTAAATTTTTATTCCAAATTTTGGTTTTATTTATAATTAAAATCATCCTTTAACAACATTTTAGAATTAGATTTCCGATTAACTTTAAACAACTTAGAGATATATATAATATATTTATATCAAATCAAATAAGATACCTATATATATATATAAATCAAATTATACTAAAGAAATTCAAATCAAAATATATTTTTCAAAACAAAACCGTAGCAAAGCTACAAAATAGTATCTCCACTTCGAAACTCGAAAATGAACGTCGATGATGCGGCCGCCATCACCGAAATTATTTTCCAGCGACAAAGAGAAGAGCACTGATTTCAACATTTTAAAATTCTTTGAAAATGATTCCTATTCGAAAATACTTTCAATAATATACTTTAAAATTTTAAAACCAAAGTTCCAAATCACCGGAAACTAAATTCTCAAATTTCTGAATTAAATTCATTTCAAATTCCAAATCAATTTATAAACCGTATTTATAAATTTATTTAGAACAATAAATGATAATCAAATATTATCATTTCAAACAAACAATTTAATTAACCTATTAAATTCCATAAAATTTTACTTATATTTTCACAATATAATGAAACAAATTTATTTCATTTACCAAATTCGAAAATAATATTATGTCAGTTTGCTCTGTTCAAGTGTTTTGGAAATCCTATCGATAGCGTTGATCAGACGAATCGATCGGAAACCCAAATCAACATCAACAACTCAAACAACACAATATATAAAACATTTTAAATAAATTTACAAATACACTTCCTCACTTGACGATACAAGAATGGATTTTAAAGCAAGTATAGGGATTCAAATTTGATGACTCAAATAAAAGAGAATTTTGATTCGAAAATAAGTTTGAAACAGAAGATAGGATAATTCAATTACCACAATCGGGAGATGGATGAGTTTATTTAATTCACGGGCAACCTTAACCGGGTCGTCCGTAACTTCAAGAGTAAGATCGATTACTGAATTCCGAGGTAAATCAACACTCGATCTCAAGAGATGGAATTCAGGTATAGTAGGGAATAGATAGCATCGTAAACCGAGGATACAGAAATCTCCGGTAAATCGATGCCTATTATAAAGGAGTTTCACCCCTTTACGAATCATACGAAGTTTGGCGAGACCGCCGATCTATTATAGATATCATTCAAAATGGAGTTATGAAGTGCTCCAGAATTGAAAGAAGACGAATAGTGAAGGACACGAATGGATTTCGAAACCGAGGGAACGTTCCAAAATTCAAGGGAATAGAGTCAAAAGGAAGAGATTGAAACTCGAATGAGAGTGATTCTGTAAATACATTTACCCTATATGTTGAGTTTTGCCTAGAGCTACCAAAGCTCTGATACCAACTGTAACGACCCGCTATTTTGAACCATTCGCATCCATTATAAGTGTATAGGTAGACACTCATGCCGGAATTGAATTGCTCAAAATACCGCGTTGTTATTTTAAATTTGGCAAAACTGAACATATATAGTAAATAAATAATCACAGAATACAGACATAGAGTAATAATTGCAGCGGAAATAAAAGAAATAGTAGTTCATGAAGCTACTATATGAATATATAAAATACATCAGAGTTTACAACAAAAGAGTAATACGATACATCAGAGTTAAACCAGATACAACGGAAGAGTAATATGATACATCAGATACAAATCAGAATACATCACTGGAATCATCGAATACAGAAAGCAGAATGGATGGCTGGATCTTCAAGCAAAGCTCCAACTTCAAAGGTGAGTCTCGAATACTGGATCACTCAGTCTGACCCGAGCGTAAAGCAAAAACACAAGACACTCGAGTCAGGATTAACATTCTTATATTAATAAATCCAACTCAAGTGAAATAGCAATTGAAATACAAGTAACTCAAAGGATGTTTGGAATAACCATCCTTTAAGGATCCGTTAAACTATCTACTAGGTAGTAATATACGCTAAGTAGATAATGTCTATCAGTAATATAAAGATATCAAAATAGCGTTAAGTCATGGTCAATTCCACCCTTAACACATTTTTATTCCCAAAAGCATATACAAGACCATAGTTTCCCCAAAACCGGAAGTCACCAGAGGGCAATCCATATACTAAAGGTACAAATCAAAATCGTAGTGGTCGCGCATAAATGGAATACAAGTATGATAAGGCACATGAGGCAATACCCAAGGTAGTGATACTACCGTTCGCCTGATCCGGACTGGTGAGAACGCAACGCCGCAGCGCCCGCAACACCGTGAAACAACACTCCCAAAATCAAGGGTGCACCAATCGACAACAAGTATAAGTAGTTCGAAGAAGTGTGTCCACTGGAGGTAGCTAATCCTCCATTGGCCCGGCACAGCTCCTATTTTAGTCATTTCCAATTTGACACAAGTGTCAAGGCTATCCATCATCGTTCTCTTTCTTCAGTCATCACGTACATCATTCCAACCACTTCATTCTGGATCATCACTCCGCGCATAGTTATTAAAGTGGTTTCGGTTTAGATAGAGAGTATATCCATTACCGATCCCGGTCTCTTTAATAACTTTCGTAATTATTACACCGATTGGTCGTTTATTTATTTCAAAACCAAATCAAATTCAATTTCAATTTCAATTCGTAAACCAACATTTCATTTGTCTTTCTAAACAAATTTCCAATAATTTACGTTTCAAAACATCCAAATTATCATTTCAAAATCTTATAATTCAAATTCAATTTCTATTTAAAACAATTCAAGTATTGATTCAAGTTCGTATATAGGTTTCATTCCGAAATCAGTTAAATAAATTTTATTTAACATTCAAATCAATTTAAACTCATTTATCGATTTCATTCAATATTCGTTAAGTTACATTATCATTCAAAACAATTTCTATTAAATTTCCAATTCATTAAATCAATTCTTAAGTTCGACTTCATTAAAAAAAAACTTACAATTTTGAATTAAATTAAATTCGTCAAATCATTTCTTTCAATTACAAGTCTTACATTAATTCCAAAAATATCACATTTTCATTTCTTGTTAAAGAAATTCAATTTCACTTATTTACTTACTCAAATAATTTTCCAAAAACTTACTTAATCAAGAAAACTCAATTTCAATTATTTACGAAGTAAAATTCACTATTTCAAAAATTCAATTTAATTTGATCATTAAATAATTCAATCTTATTTAATTATTAAATAATTCAAAACTTAATTATTAAATAATTTCAAAGTTTAATAATTTCAAACTTAATTATAATTTCAAACTTAATTATTAAATCATTTCAAAGTTGAATAATTTCAAACTTAATTCAATAATTTCTCAAATTAAACAACATTCTTTCATCAATTACATTGTTAATATTTTGTTTCAGATTATTATATATTAACATTTTCTTTTCATTAAAAATTCAAATTTCAACTTCATTTCAAAACCATATTGTTTATTCAAATAAAATCTTCATTTTATTTTGAAATCAAAATATTGACCAATCGGGTTTTATTTAATTTCCTATCCTAGGTCAAAGTTCAATTTGGGTATTTATCATTTCAACCCGATTCCAATTCAATTCAAAATCAAGCATATCAAAGGGAACTTGCAGTGTGATAACTGGGATGGTGTCAAAGTAAATAAACAAGCAATAACAACAACCAATAACAATCCAATAATCAATTCAAATAATCCCGAAATAACCGTATTAATTCGCATTGTTATTTGTACGAATTAATATAATTATTTCTAGAATCTACACTATCATTTCATGTAGATTAAAGATTATTACATTACGGTTCTTCACTTGTCATCTGTTTTCAATTTCATACATCATCAATTTAACAACATACATTCAGTGGTTCAAAGTGTAATTAAACAAATCCTACGTGTCAATAAATTCAACAGTTAAAGGGGTCATATTATACAAATGTCAGTTAATCAAATTTAACATTTAATTATCCTATATCAAGTTCAATTTCATAATATTTATCATTTTAACATTAACAATTTAACGTCCAATATAAATATCAACAATCAATCAATTTCAGCCAAACTGTATTATCATTGCATAAATAATTAACAAATAAAGGTGTCAGATGTCACAGGTGAACTGATACAGGCAATAGCATATATAACAGTGTAATTAACTAACAGCAGCATATTTCAATTGTCGTTTCAATTGAAATCAGATTTAATAAATAAAAGAACGTTAATCGTGAGTGAGTGCTCACCTTTCGAGGCTAAGATAGATTTGACGAAGAAATGAGATATGTTACGAATCCAAGCACGAATTTCAAACAATGCAAGATTGAACTCGAATCGACGAATGGAGCTGAAAATCAAGAATTGAAGAACTAAATCAGAATCAGTTTGACATATATCTATATAATTTATATAAACAAACCTATATATATAAACAGGCCTTACAATTTAAAATCAATACATCAAATATATATAGTATATAGTACAGTATAGTAAAATATAATATATTTGTGAAAATTATATTTTACATAAGTGTGAAAATTACTTTTACAGTAAATATCTATAAAACCCAAACCCATACTTTTCAAAAATCACTATTGTTATAAAAGAAAGACAGTAGCAACATTTCAACACATAAATAGATAACATATGATATATATAACTACTTGACCAGTACATTTATACGCATATGAGAACAACATATACAATAGCAGCAAATATAGCTTCACACTTTTATATATAAGACTATATATACAAAAACCGTACCTAAACCCAAAAAAAAATCCTAACTATTTAAATATGACTATAGACTAGGCTTTTAAAATATAGTATATACTACCTTTATCATATAATAATGCACTGTAACTATATACTACATATAAAGCAATATTTAAAATCAACGTATTTTCGAAATCAAGGTTTTAAAATGAGAACAACTTATTATATATAACAATATATATATATATATACGAACAGACCCAAACATTTTATAAGTAGTTAATGACACTATATATATACTGTACCCCAATATACAATAAACTATTAAATCTTTGCATCAAACATTATACAAACTGTTACAAGGATATACATATATATAAAATCGTATAGGCTTATATACTTATACTATATAAACACTGTAGCTTTTATAAACTTATATACACATACTGTTCATATAAAATACTATATATAAGGACATATATATTTAAACTTGTACATAAACTTAACAAAATAAAACTGTACGCTATTTAAACTGACACATAATGAAGTAACAGTGCAAAATATATACATAATATACAACTATAGCTTACATATCTATTATACTTTAAAATACAACATATAAAGAAGGCTGCAAAGGTCTGTACTTATATAGATATGTAAACTTATGCTTATATCCCTATTAAAACAATATATACACTGATATAGATTTATATATAAACAAACAGATTGTATAAAATAAACTAATATATACAAAAACATGTTATATATGACTTATATAAACTAATATATCTAACAATGTGTGAGGCTCTGACTGTCACTTTATATATATTATTATACAACATAAAAACAAACTTATATAAACTTTATATATATACAAACTCATATATATACCTTTATATAAAAGGAGAAGTGAAGGTTGCTCGGGGAAGAGGCTGTCAGGGAGGTGTCTGGCCGCATGCGAAAGGGACTGCTGAGGTGGCGGGATGGTGATGCTATCGTGTTTGAGGCGGAGATGTATAGAGGTGGGCCCTGGGTGAATCTATGGTGGCGGGCTGAGGGGTTGGACTGTAGCGTTCAGGAAGGTGGAGAGAGGTAGAGAGGGCTGAGGTGGTCACTATGGTTGCCGATTGATGGAGGGAGTGTGTAACGACCCGTATTTTCACGGATCGAAACATCGTAAGATAGTTGACCTTTGGTTGCATTGTTGATAAGTCGTTCAGAATTTTTCTAAGTCCTAGGTCGTGAACGACCTAAGAGATAAGTCGTAACCGACTTATAGATTGAACGACTTAAGAGAGCGTTTGGAAGCTTAAGTCGTATAGGAATTTAAGTCTGGGCGAGTTAATGACTAAGGGTTTAGGTCGTAGACGACTTAAGAGGGAAGACTTAAGAATTTCTGGCGAGTTAAGGTTTCGAGCGACCTAAAGGAAGCGCGAGCTAGAAGACGTACGACCTAGTGGTTAGTGTGTTAAGTCGTAGACGACTTAAGTTTTTGACCGAGATAAGCGTTAGGTCATTATGTACTAGGTCGTTTGGTAGTTAGTATAGTTAGGTCGTCAACGACCTAAGGAAAAACTGTTGTGAGCGACCTAAGTGTATGGATGAGTTAAGTGTTAGGTCGGCAGTTCAAGTTAGCGACCTAGTGGAGTTAGCGACCTATAGGGTTGAGCGACTTAAGAAGGTTGGCGTGTTAGCGACCTAAGGAGATAGGTCGCATAAGTGTTAGGTCGCGTGAGTTGTTTTGTAGTGTAAGTTGTTAGGTCGCTAGAGTAATCTAAGTGTTAGGTCGCATGGAAGCCTAAGTTGTTAGGTCACAACCCAACTAAGTCGTAGGCAGTTAGGTCGTAAACGACCTAAGTTAGGTCGTGGACTTCTGTAGTTGTTAGGTCGCAAGGTTCTGTCTAAGTGTTAGGTCGCTGGCATGTTAAGTCGCAGATGCGCATTGTTGTAGGTCGTTAGGCTTAGGTCGGTGGGTTTTAGGTCGGCAAGGTCCTAGGTTGTAAGTCGGAAACGACTTAAGGAGATGGCCAAATTTCGACTTAGCGAATTTTCTGCCTATAAATAGAGGGGGGTTGGCTTCATTTTTGGGATCCGGATTTTAAAGCGACGAAGTGCTGCCATTTTGAGAGCTCGACTTCTACACTTCTTCACTTCTTTTCTCCACTCTAATCTAGTGCTTCCATCCATCCAAATCGAAGATCAAGATTGAAGATTCAAGAGCTTAGATTGAAGATCTTCATCTTTTCTTAAGAGATTTCATCGTTTGAAGCGGATTGGTGATTGATCAAGCTTGATCCTTCGCTGTCCAGATCTGAAGCGTATCGATTTGGGGTTGTTTAGGTGATTTGGTGAGTGGTGATTATCTCTCACACGGATCCAAAGGAGTATATCGGATTGTTGGCTCGTTTTGATGTTAAAATAGTGATTTCCATGCATTTTCTTCATCCTAAGTGTAGATCCATGTAGATCCATTGTTCATGATGATGTTACATCCATTTTATCACATGTTAACCTATGCAAGTTCATTCATCAAGTTTGTAGAGATATTGTTCATGTTTTCATGTTCATTGGACTTTCAACTCTTTAATTACGAAAATGCCATTATTGTTATAATTGTCTACTTAGATCATATTTGAATGCTTGATTGTTTGGATTAATGTTTGATTTGATTGATTGCTATGAATTAGATGATTGATGGTTTGATTTAGACCAAAGGTGATTCAAAAGCTAAGGGAAAGGCTCTTGAATTGGGGAAAGATGCTCGTGGCATATGTAGCGGGATGATGAAGCTCTTATGCATAGATTTGATGATGTGATGTTGAGATGAGGCTTTGCGAGGATGTAATGAAGCGAGGCATCATGTGATGAAGACTTGGTCTAATCCAGACGGGATCATTCCAAGCATGTTGATAACTCGGTGATATGATTCGAGATGAGGATAATGAACGGATATGAGAATAGTCGTCGAGGAGGATGACTAGGAGGTTTGGATAACATCATTGTTGAAGGTTCTAGCAAGCTCTAAGCAAGAGTAAGTTTGGGCGGATTCGATAGTCCCAACGACCAACTGTTGAAGGTCGAGTACTCTGGGCAGATTCGATAGTCCTAGGCACGGGTTGCGACGACGTGCGGGAGTTATGTCCAGAACCGGGGTTTCCATTAGCCCTTGACGGACGGCTGAAAGAATGTGCCGGTCATTCAATTAACGGTGATATCGAAGCAATGATAACAGTGATAGCCAGAGTCATGGATGTTTGGTTGTATCGTCATTCGGACTCAAGAGCGGTATTTTCTGGGTGCTTATCTGATTTAGGCCTTGGTACTTGGAAAACATCGCCCTTGACTTGAGTGATAGTAGCTTTACTTTAAATTGTATGCTCTGCTATGTTTGCTTCTGCTTAGTGTGTGTCTGGGGCTATCACTGTAGAATGAGGTTGGAGTGGGAGGGTTGTATTCCTATTCCTTTTCCTTTATGCTCTTTTGGTATGTTGATAGTTAATTTACTGCTCACTAAGACTGTTGTCTGACTCAAGGCTTTATGTTTTAATTCTTATTTCCTTGGGCTGTTCGTCCATTTTGGGACGGGCAGACTAGGTAGCAGGTTACAGGTGCTGTCCTCTTCTCACGATGCTGATATCGAAGACGAGCTGGAGGGTTGCATATTATCTTCTTATTATATGTACTGGATATTCCGCTGTTTTGTGTTCTCTGAGAGATATGTAGTGAGGCTTGATGTATTGACTATTTGGGTGATTGTATTCAACTAATATTGAGTTTTATATGATGTCATTTTGTTCTGTAAAGCTTCACTATACATATGTTCTATTGTATTTTGTCCATGCGCTGTGAGTAATACGATAGATTCTGTTGCTTTAACTTACCTTGACAATCGTCCATGGTCGCCTGGCACACTTTACAGCGCACTATCTCTAGATTCGGTGCAGGGGTCATGGGCGGTCGTCACATTTGGTATCAGAGCATTGGTTAATCGATTTTACCCAACGCTCGCTGTCGTAACTACGTATGAGAGACGTAATTGTATTTTGATGGATGAATACTATCTATAATATAGTAGCTTAGTAGAGTTTGAGTCCTTTATGCAGTTGTTTCTCTAGATGTTCTGATCATTCCTTTTTATAGATATTGAGAATGAGTCGAAGAGGGAGACCAGCTGCTAGGGAAGGCCGTGCTACTGAAGAGACTGCTGATTATGCAGCCATGTTCGAAGCTATGATGACTTCGATCATGAGAAGGATACCAGTTCTGGGGGCAGCAGTAGATGTTGGAGTTCAAGTCCAAACTCTGAAACCAGTGGATTTTGCTAAGTTGTGCAAGGACTATACTGCTCTTGGAGGGAAGGTTTTCTTGGGAACAGAATCAACTATTGAGGTCCAGAGGTGGATAGATGCTTGTAGAAGGATCTTTGGTGATTTGGGAATTGAGGATGCAACTAAGAGGAAGTTGGCATCGAGACAGCTTCAAGGGAGAGCTTCTGATTGGTGGAACTCTATTACCATCAATACTCCGGAAGAAGAGATTACTTGGGAGCAATTCCAAGTTAGATTTGAAGCTAAGTTCATTTCTACAGCTCAGAAGTCTGTTTTGTTCAAGAGGTTTGTGGAGCTCAAGCAAGGTGGAAGATCTGTTCTTGAGTATGTTTCTGAGTTTGAAGCTTTGTCCAAGTATGCTCGGTCATATATTGAATCTGCTTATCAAAAGAATGAGAAGTTTGTGACCGGCTTGGATGGTTATCTTGGGAGACAGTTGGTGGATCATTTGGACGATTCATTTGAGAAGCTTGTGGAGAAAGCTCTTAGGCATGAGAGTCTGTTTCCTAAGGAAGGACCTGTTGTTGCTGTTACCAGGGGAGAGTCTAAACCACAGCAGGGTGGAAACCAGAAGAGGAAGCAGCAGCAGTAGAAGGGTAAGGATGGCCAGAAGAAGCCGAAAGGCGAGGTGACTTGCTACAATTGTCAGCAGAAGGGCCATTTCTCTAAGGATTGTAAGAATCCGAAGGCACCGATGAAGTGTCACAACTGTGACAAGCCAGGGCACATCAGGAAGAATTGTCCAGAACCGAGGAAGGACAAGCAGATTGTGCAAGCTTATGCTTTGGGAGCTGTTCCGTCGTCTTCGAAAGCTCCTACTGCTGAAGAGAAGGGGAAGAGTGTGGTTGTTCAAGGTACTCTTTTCCTATGTGGTGTTCCGGTTAGAGTTCTGTTTGATACTGGAGCATCGCATTCGTTTGTTTGTAATGAACTCGTAGACCGGTTAGGTTTGGAACCGGATATTGTTGATAGGCCATTGGTTGTGACTAATCCAGTTGGGGGTTCGTCTTGTTTGTGTATGTTATGCCGTGGTCTGATTGTGTCGAGTCATGGTTGCTCTTTTGTTTGTGATTGTTTTGTTCTTAACTTTGCAGGGTTCGGAATTATTTTGGGTATGGACTGGCTTAGGAAGTATGCGGCAAAGGTTGATTGCGAAAGGTTGGAAGTGACAGTCGAGAATGTGGAGGGGCGAAAGGTTGTGATACGATGTAAGCATGAAGAAGGCGTCTTCATGAGCTTCATGTATTCGCTAGTTGTTCCACGGGATGGACTGTCATCAGTGCCGATCGCTAATAGATTCGAGGATGTCTTTGACGAAGTCAAAGGGTTGCCGCCGCATAGAGAGATCGAGTTTCGAATAGATCTAGTTGAAGGAGCCAGACCTGTTGTGATGCCTCTTAGGCGGATGGCGCCTAGGGAACAGCAGGAGTTGAGGGTACAGGTTGATGATCTTTTGCAGAAAGGATTCATTCGGCGTAGTGTGTCCAAGTGGGGTGCACCAGTTGTGTTCGCAACTAAGGCAGATGGGTCGTTGAGATTGTGTGTCGATTATCGTGAGCTGAATAAGGTGACTAAGAAGAACAAGTATCCATTGCCGAGAATAGATGACTTGTTTGATCAGCTTCACGAAGCCAAAGTGTTTTCTCAGATGGATTTGGCAACGGGATTTCACCAGTTGAGAGTGGCTAAGGATAGTGTGCCGAAGACTGCTTTTCGGACACCATCTGGTTTCTTTGAGTGGCTGGTAATGCCGTTTGGATTGACTAACGTGCCAGCATATTTTGTGGATCTTATGAATAGAGTGTTCAGAGATCAGTTGAACAAGTTCGTACTTGTGTTCGTGGATGATATTCTGATTTATTCCAGAACTGAAGAAGAGCACAAGACGCACTTGCGTATTGTTTTGGAAATCTTGCGGAAACATCAGCTGAAGGCTAAGTTTTCGAAGTGTCACTTCTGGAAGAGTGAAGTGAGGTTCTTAGGCTATGTGATTTCTGGAAGTGGAATAGCGGTTGATCCCGCTAAGGTGGCAGCAATCCAGGATTGGGTTAGACCTAAGAATGCATCTGATGTGAGAAGTTTTCTTGGATTAGCAGGATATTATCGACGGTTTATCAAAGACTTCTCCAAGATAGCTGCACCGTTAACAGGATTGATGAAGAAGAACCAAGTGTTCAGTTGGGATGCTAAGTGTGAGCAAGCTTTCGGAATCCTGAAAGAGAGATTGACGAGTGCTCCTGTTTTGACTATTCCAAGTGGGAATGATGAGATGGTGGTTTACACCGACGCATGTGGTACTGGACTTGGAGCAGTGCTGATGCAGAGGGATAAAGTTGTTGCGTATGCCAGTCGACAACTGAAGCCGCATGAAAGGAATTACCCGACTGATGATTTGGAGTTAGCGGCGATTGTATTTGCTCTGAAAATGTGGAGGCATTATCTGTTGGGAGTTCGATTCGAGTTGTTTACGGATCATATGTCGTTGAAGTATCTTTTCTCCCAAAAGGATTTGAATCTTCGGCAGCAACGTTGGCTAGAGTTTTTAGCATCATATGATTTTGGTATAGCTTATACTCCAGGAAAAGGTAACGCAGTGACAGATGCGTTAAGTCGAAGACATGCAGGATTGGGAGCCATGTTTTCGGAGTGGAAGAATCTCGAGTATTTAGCTGGATTTGACTTCAGGCCTAGATGTGAATTGGAACCTGAGATGTTGGCAAACTTATCAATAAGACCGACTCTTGTGGAAAGGATTGGCGAGAGTCAAAAGCGAGATGATAAGCTTGTCAAGATTATCCGTGATTTGGAATCTGGATTGGATCCAGAAAAGGATAAAGGATTCGAGGTCGATCGAGAGGGTTGGCTTCGGAAGCAAGGACGACTAGTTGTTCCCGATATAGATGAATTGAGGAGTGAAGTTCTGAAGGAAAGTCATCACTCGAAGTTGACAATTCATCCAGGTGGAAATAAGATGTATCGGGATATGAAGAAAACCTACTACTGGGAAGGTATGAAGAAGGATGTTGGAAATTTTATTTCCAAATGTATGAACTGCCAGTTGGTAAAAGCCGAACAGAAGAAGCCAAGTGGATTGCTTCAGCCATTAGAAGTTCCTACATGGAAGTGGGAACAAGTGTCGATGGATTTTATCGATGGATTGCCTAGAACCAGAACGGGAAATGAAGGGATTTGGGTCATTGTGGATCGTCTGACTAAGAGCGCACGATTCATTCCTGTTCGATCGACTAGGACTGCATCAAAGTTGGCTGAGTTGTATGTTAAGTGGATAGTTCGATTCCATGGTATTCCGAAAAGTATAGTGAGCGATAGAGATCCATTGTTCACTAGTGGATTTTGGAAGAGCTTCCAGGAAGTCTTGGGAACCGAGTTATGTTTGAGTACAACTTATCACCCTCAAACAGATGGTCAGACCGAGAGAGTCAACCGGGTTTTGGAAGATCTCCTCAGAGCTTGTGTTTTGGACTTCGGAGGATCATGGGAAGATCACCTTCATTTGGTGGAGTTTGCATACAACAACAGTTACAAGTCTAGTATTGGTATGGCACCGTATGAGGCATTGTATGGAAGACCGTGTAAATCTCCGACATGTTGGTTGGAAACTGGAGAAAAGCTGATACTTGGGCCAGAGATGATTCGGCAGACCTCAGATTGTATAGAGATCATTCGGCAACGAATGAAGGCAGCCCAAGACCGTCAGAAAAGTTATGCCGATAAGCGTCGAAAGGATTTGGAATTCGACATAGGAGATATGGTTTTTGTGAAGATTTCTCCACTGAAGAATGTTATTCGATTCAGGAAGAAAGGAAAATTGACTCCGAGATTTGTTGGACCATTCCCGATTACCGAGCGAATTGGAAAGCTCGCTTATAGATTGGAATTACCGGAGAAGATGTCGGGTGTGCACAATGTTTTTCATATATCATATCTACGGAAGTATGTGCATGACTCGAATACGGTGGTTTCTGCTAATAGCTGTGAAGATTTCGAAGTTGATCCAGTTGATAGGAGACCTCGTAAGCCGCTTCGTGTTGTTGAAACCGACACGAAACAGCTTAGGAGGAAGGTAGTTAAGTTGCTCAAGATACAATGGAGTGATGATGATAACGACTGTACGTGGGAGGTGGAATAGAGGATGAAAGCAGCTCATCCTGAACTCTTCAAGGTATGGCCCTAAGGTGTCGTGTCACCTCACGATATTGTAACTTGTTCTAAGTCCTAGAATTCTGTACGCTAAGCTAGAATTGGATGCATGGTTTGTTGATTGCTATGGATGATAGGCGTGCAGAATAGTCTTTGATTGCTTTGTTTGTTTGGAATTTTGGGGGCGAAATTCCTAAGGGGGAGAGAATGTAACGACCCGTATTTTCACGGATCGAAACATCGTAAGATAGTTGACCTTTGGTTGCATTGTTGATAAGTCGTTCAGAATTTTTCTAAGTCCTAGGTCGCGAACGACCTAAGAGATAAGTTGTAACCGACTTATAAATTGAACGACTTAAGAGAGCGTTTGGAAGCTTAAGTCGTATAGGAATTTAAGTCTGGGCGAGTTAATGACTAAGGGTTTAGGTCGTAGACGACTTAAGAGGGAAGACTTAAGAATTTCTGGCGAGTTAAGGTTTCGAGCGACCTAAAGGAAGCGCGAGCTAGAAGACGTACGACCTAGTGGTTAGTGTGTTAAGTCGTAGACGACTTAAGTTTTTGACCGAGATAAGCGTTAGGTCATTATGTACTAGGTCGTCTGGTAGTTAGTATATTTAGGTCGGCAACGACCTAAGAAAAAACTGTTGTGAGCGACCTAAGTGTATGGGTGAGTTAAGTGTTAGGTCGGCAGTTCAAGTTAGCGACCTAGTGGAGTTAGCGACCTATAGGGTTGAGCGACTTAAGAAGGTTGGCGTGTTAGCGACCTAAGGAGATAGGTCGCATAAGTGTTAGGTCGCGTAAGTTGTTTTGTAGTGTAAGTTGTTAGGTCGCTAGAGTAATCTAAGTGTTAGGTCGCATGGAAGCCTAAGTTGTTAGGTCGCAACCCAACTAAGTCGTAGGCAGTTAGGTCGTAAACGACCTAAGTTAGGTCGTGGACTTCTGTAGTTGTTAGGTCGCAAGGTTCTGTCTAAGTGTTAGGTCGCTGGCATGTTAAGTCGCAGATGCGCCTTGTTGTAGATCGTTAGGCTTAGGTCGGTGGGTTTTAGGTCGGCAAGGTCCTAGGTCGTAAGTCGGAAACGACTTAAGGAGATGGCCAAATTTCGACTTAGCGAATTTTCTGCCTATAAATAGAGGGGGGTTGGCTTCATTTTTGGGATCCGGATTTTGAAGCGACGAAGTGCTGCCATTTTGAGAGCTCGACTTCTACACTTCTTCACTTCTTTTCTCCACTCTAATCTAGTGCTTCCATCCATCCAAATCGAAGATCAAGATTGAAGATTCAAGAGCTTAGATTGAAGATCTTCATCTTTTCTTGAGAGATTTCATCGTTTGAAGCGGATTGGTGATTGATCAAGCTTGATCCTTCGCTGTCCAGATCTGAAGCGTATCGATTTGGGGTTGTTTAGGTGATTTGGTGAGTGGTGATTATCTCTCACACGGATCCAAAGGAGTATATCGGATTGTTGGCTCGTTTTGATGTTAAAATAGTGATTTCCATGCATTTTCTTCATCCTAAGTGTAGATCCATGTAGATCCATTGTTCATGATGATGTTACATCCATTTTATCACATGTTAACCTATGCAAGTTCATTCATCAAGTTTGTAGAGATATTGTTCATGTTTTCATGTTCATTGGACTTTCAACTCTTTAATTACGAAAATGCCATTATTGTTATAATTGTCTACTTAGATCATATTTGAATGCTTGATTGTTTGGATTAATGTTTGATTTGATTGATTGCTATGAATTAGATGATTGATGGTTTGATTTAGACCAAAGGTGATTCAAAAGCTAAGGGAAAGGCTCTTGAATTGGGGAAAGATGCTCGTGGCATATGTAGCGGGATGATGAAGCTCTTATGCATAGATTTGATGATGTGATGTTGAGATGAGGCTTTGCGAGGATGTAATGAAGCAAGGCATCATGTGATGAAGACTTGGTCTAATCCAGACGGGATCATTCCAAGCATGTTGATAACTCGGTGATATGATTCGAGTTGAGGATAATGAACGGATATGAGAATAGTCGTCGAGGAGGATGACTAGGAGGTTTGGATAACATCGTTGTTGAAGGTTCTAGCAAGCTCTAAGCAAGAGTACGTTTGGGCGGATTCGATAGTCCCAACGACCAACTGTTGAAGGTCGAGTACTCTGGGCAGATTCGATAGTCCTAGGCACGGGTTGCGACGACGTGCGGGAGTTATGTCTAGAACCGGGGTTTCCATTAGCCCTTGACGGACGGCTGAAAGAATGTGCCGGTCATTCAATTAACGGTGATATCGAAGCAATGATAACAGTGATAGCCAGAGTCATGGATGTTTGGTTGTATCGTCATTCGGACTCAAGAGCGGTATTTTCTGGGTGCTTATCTGATTTAGGCCTTGGTACTTGGAAAACATCGCCCTTGACTTGAGTGATAGTAGCTTTACTTTAAATTGTATGCTCTGCTATGTTTGCTTCTGCTTAGTGTGTGTCTGGGGCTATCACTGTAGAATGAGGTTGGAGTGGGAGGGTTGTATTCCTATTCCTTTTCCTTTATGCTCTTTTGGTATGTTGTTAGTTAATTTACTGCTCACTAAGACTGTTGTCTGACTCAAGGCTTTATGTTTTAATTCTTATTGCCTTGGGATGTTCGTCCATTTTGGGACGGGCAGACTAGGTAGCAGGTGACAGGTGCTGTCCTCTTCTCACGATGCTGATATCGAAGACGAGCTGGAGGGTTGCATATTATCTTCTTATTATATGTACTGGATATTCCGCTGTTTTGTGTTCTCTGAGAGATATGTAGTGAGGCTTGATGTATTGACTATTTGGGTGATTGTATTCAACTACTATGGAGTTTTATATGATGTCATTTTGTTCTGTAAAGCTTCACTATACATATGTTCTATTGTATTTTGTCCATGCGCTGTGAGTAATACGATAGATTATGTTGCTTTAACTTACCTTGACAATCGTCCATGGTCGCCTGGCACACTTTACAGCGCACTATCTCTAGATTCGGTGCAGGGGTCATGGGCGGTCGTCACAGAGTGGGGTCTGAGAGGCCGAAGGGAGGGGAAACGTTCGGTGGAGGTGCTAGCGGAGGTAACGCATGGCGCTTTGGTTGGCTACAGGAGGGAGGTTGGAGTTTCGAAGGAGGAAGAGAAAATGCGTGCATCTGTTAATAGATGAGTAGGTGAAAAGAAATCAGTGAAGGGAGAGGAGATAGAACGTGAGTACACGAACATGTATCTGCTTAAGGCTGCTTTGAATCCTTATCTTCGAACCGAGTGAAATTAGACTAGGAAACAGGCACTTGCTTTGTATGGAAAAGTAAAGGTCACAGTTAATTCAAGTACAGAATTTAAAGCAATTGATTATTTCTTGGCGGTCACGATTCACATTTGAAACGCAAAGAAACAAAAGGTCACGGATCCGGTACCGATACGGGTGATCGTTTTGCGGTTTCCGTGGCGTGACGGATTTTAAAACATGCAATTGAATATACCGCGGTGATCAGCACGGTGAGACGATCAAAACGGTATATAAATGTCAGTGGTATGATTGAATTTATAAAAATTCGAATTTCCTACTACGGAAAATGCAAGAAAAACACTGAAAAATAAGATCGACGGAGCCAAAGATGTCCGAATTTGGAAAAACGACAAACTGACATCTTGCTCAGAAGATGGTTTAGAATTTTTCTATGTAAAAATATTTAGGTTTCGTAAACATTTTATTTTCATCGCTTTTTAACTGATTAAATTGAAGTGAATTTACGCGCGAAATAAACTTCCATATTTTCGGACGAAAATTTACCAGTTTCTATGTTTAACTAGACGTATTCCAAATATTAAATTTTATTTCAAAATTTTATCTTTTAAAATTTCACAAAATTTCAACTAATTACGTTATTAAAACAGTTGAAATTTACGGGTCGTTACAATCTCCCCCACTCAAAACTTTTCGTCCTCGAAAAGGAACGAGGTAGGAGAATAGAAACAACCAGAAAGAAAAACAGATTTGAAATACAAAATAACAATTAATTTAAACCATATAAATTCAAATTTAAATTAATTGATATTCAATAATTGATTTAATCCATTTGATTTCACTAAAATCAATCCCAACTATTTCTAAATTCATTATCTTATTATCTAATTATCTTCAATTTACAATTTCTAAAACCATAAATTTGAATAATCTTTTATTAAAATCATATTTTTCAGCAATTTAAATTCTTCTTTATTCCAAATTTTTATTAAGTTTATTTCACTTAACATATCTTATTACATATATTTAAACCATATAAATTAATTTAAACCACATAAATTTCAATTTCAATTAATTTATATTCATTAATCGATTTTAAATTCAAGGTATTTCCATAAGTTGATCTAATTTCAATTTATTAATTAACCTTCAAAAAAAATTTATTTTCAATTATCTTATTGTTCTATCTATCTCTATTAGCATAATTAAAATTCAAATGTATTACAATTTATTATAACCAGTCAAATTTTATTTATAAATTCAATTTATCTTATATATTATCCAATTACATATTCAACTTCTGAATGTTTTTAGGTAAGTTGTATTAGAATGCAGTTGAACAATATACAAATAAAATTTTCCCAATTCAATTATTCAAGTTTAAATTTTTATTCCAAATTTTGGTTTTATTTATAATTAAAATCATCCTTTAACAACATTTAAGAATTAGATTTCCGATTAACTTTAAACAACTTAGAGATATATATAATATATTTATATCAAATCAAATAAGATACCTATATATATATAAATCAAATTATACTAAAGAAATTCAAATCAAAATATATTTTTCAAAACAAAACCGTAGAAAAGCTACAGAATAGTATCTCCACTTCGAAACTCGAAAATGAACGTCGATGATGCGGCCGCCATCACCGAAATTATTTTCCAGCGACAAAGAGAAGAGCACTGATTTCAACATTTTAAAATTCTTTGAAAACGATTCCTATTCGAAAATACTTTCAATAATATACTTTAAAATTTTAAAACCAAAGTTCCAAATCACCGGAAACTAAATTCTCAAATTTCTGAATTAAATTCATTTCAAATTCCAAATCAATTTATAAACTGTATTTATAAATTTATTTAGAACAATAAATGATAATCAAATATTATCATTTCAAACAAACAATTTAATTAACCTATTAAATTCCAGAAAATTTTACTTATATTTTCACAATATAATCAAACAAATTTATTTCATTTACCAAATTTGAAAATAATATTGTGTCAGTTTGCTATGTTCAAGTGTTTTGGAAATCCTATCGATAGCGTTGATCAGACGAATCGATCGGAAACCCAAATCAACATCAACAACTCAAACAACACAATATATAAAACATTTTAAATAAATTTACAAATACACTTCCTCACTTGACGATACAAGAATGGATTTTAAAGCAAGTATAGGGATTTAAATTTGATGACTCAAATAAAAGAGAATTTTGATTCGAAAATAAGTTTGAAACAGAAGATAGGATAATTTAATTACCACAATCGGGAGATGGATGAGTTTATTTAATTCACGGGCAACCTTAACCGGGTCGTCCGTAACTTCAAGAGTAAGATCGATTGCTGAATTCCGAGGTAAATCAACACTCGATCTCAAGAGATGGAATTCAGGTATAGCAGGGAATAGATAGCATCATAAACCGAGGATACAGAAATCTCCGGTAAATCGATGCCTATTATAAAGGAGTTTCACCCCTTTACGAATCATACGAAGTTTTGGCGAGACCGCCGATCTATTATAGATATCATTCAAAATGGAGTTATGAGGTGCTCCAGAATTGAAAGAAGACGAATAGTGAAGGACACGAATGAATTTCGAAACCGAGGGAACGTTCCAAAATTCAAAGGAATAGAGTCAAAAGGAAGAGATTGAAACTCGAATGAGAGTGATTCTGTAAATACATTTACCCTATATGTTGAGTTTTGCCTAGAGCTACCAAAGCTCTGATACCAACTGTAACGACCAGCTATTTTGAACCATTCGCATCCATTATAAGTGTATAGGTAGACACTCATGCCGGAATTGAATTGCTCAAAATACCGCGTTGTTATTTTAAATTTGGCAAAACTGAACATATACAGTAAATAAATAATCACAGAATACAAACACAGAGTAATAATTGCAGCGGAAATAAAGAAATAGTAGTTCATGAAGCTACTATATGAATATATAAAATACATCAGAGTTTACAACAAAAGAGTAATACGATACATCAGAGTTAAACCAGATACAACGGAAGAGTAATATGATACATCAGATACAAATCAGAATACATCACTGGAATCATCGAATACAGTATGCAGAATGGATGGCTGGATCTTCAAGCAAAGCTCCAACTTCAAAGGTGAGTCTCGAATACTGGATCACTCAGTCTGACCCGAGCGTAAAGCAAAAACACAAGACACTCGAGTCAGGATTAACATTCTTATATTAATAAATCCAACTCAAGTGAAATAGCAATTGAAATACAAGTAACTCAAAGGATGTTTGGAATAACCATCCTTTAAGGATCCGTTAAACTATCTACTAGGTAGTAATATACGCTAAGTAGATAATGTCTATCAGTAATATAAAGATATCAAAATAGCGTTAAGTCATGGCACATTCCACCCTTAACACATTTTTATTCCCTAAAGCATATACAAGACCGTAGTTTCCCCAAAACTGGAAGTCACCAGAGGGCAATCCATATACTAAAGGTACAAATCAAAATCGTAGTGGTCGCGCATAAATGGAATACAAGTATGACAAGGCACATGAAGCAATACCCAAGGTAGTGATACTACCGTTCGCCTGATCCGGACTGGTGAGAACGCAACGCCGCAACGCCCGCAACACCGTGAAACAACACTCCCAAAATCAAGGGTGCACCAATCGACAACAAGTATAAGTAGTTCGAAGATGTGTGTCCATTGGAGGTAGCTAATCCTCCATTGGCCCGGCACAGCTCCTGTTTTAGTCATTTCCAATTTGACACAAGTGTCAAGGCTATCCATCATCGTTCTCTTTCTTCAGTCATCACGTACATCATTCCAACCACTTCATTCTTGATCATCACTCCGCGCATAGTTATTAAAGTGGTTTCGGTTTAGATAGAGAGTATATCCATTACCGATCCCGGTCTCTTTAATAACTTTCGTAATTATTACACCGATTGGTCGTTTATTTATTTCAAAACCAACTCAAATTCAATTTCAATTTCAATTCATAAACCAACATTTCATTTGTCTTTCTAAACCAATTTCCAATAATTTACGTTTCAAAACTTCCAAATTATCATTTCAAAATCTTATAATTCAAATTCAATTTCTATTTAAAACAATTCAAGTATTGATTCAAGTTCGTATATAGGTTTCATTTCGAAATCATTTAAATAAATTTTATTTAACATTCAAATCAATTTAAACTCATTTATCGATTTCATTTAATATTCGTTAAGTTACATTATCATTCAAAACAATTTCTATTAAATTTCCAATTCATTAAATCAATTCTTAAGTTCGACTTCATTAAAACAAAACTTACAATTTTGAATTAAATTAAATTCGTCAAATCATTTCTTTCAATTACAAGTCTTACATTAATTCCAAAAATATCACATTTTCATTTCTTGTTAAAGAAATTCAATTTCACTTATTTACTTACTCAAATAATTTTCCAAAAAATTACTTAATCAAGAAAACTCAATTTCAATTATTTACGAAGTAAAATTCACTAATTCGAAAATTCAATTTAATTTGATCATTAAATAATTCAATCTTATTTAATTATTAAATAATTCAAAACTTAATTATTAAATAATTTCAAAGTTTAATAATTTCAAACTTAACTATAATTTCAAACTTAATTATTAAATCATTTCAAAGTTGAATAATTTCAAACTTAATTCAATAATTTCTCAAATTAAACAACATTCTTTCATCAATTACATTGTTAATATTTTGTTTCAGATTATTATATATTAACATTTTCTTTTCATTAAAAATTCAAATTTCAACTTCATTTCAAAACCATATTGTTTATTCAGATAAAATCTTCATTTTATTTTTAAATCAAAATATTGACCAATCGGGTTTTATTTAATTTCCTATCCTAGGTCAAAGTTCAATTTGGGTATTTATCATTTCAACCCGATTCCAATTCAATTCAAAATCAAGCATATCAAAGGGAACTTGCAGTGTGATAACTGGGATGGTGTCAAAGTAAATAAACAAGCAATAACAACAACCAATAACAATCCAATAATCAATTCAAATAATCCCGAAATAACCGTATTAATTCGCATTGTTATTTGTACGAATTAATATAATTATTTCTAGAATCTACACTATCATTTCATGTAGATTAAAGATTATTACATTACGGTTCTTCACTTGTCATCTGTTTTCAATTTCATACATCATCAATTTAACAACAAACATTCAGTGGTTCAAAGTGTAATTAAACAAATCCTACGTGTCAATAAATTCAACAGTTAAAGGGGTCATATTATACAAATGTCAGTTAATCAAATTTAACATTTAATTATCCTATATCAAGTTCAATTTCATACTATTTATCATTTTAACATTAACAATTTAACGTCCAATATAAATATCAACAATCAATCAATTTCAGCCAAACTGTATTATCATTGCATAAATAATTAACAAATAAAGGTGTCAGATGTCACAGGTGAACTGATACAGGCAATAGCATATATAACAGTGTAATTAACTAACAGCAGCATATTTCAATTGTCGTTTCAATTGAAATCAGATTTAATAAATAAAAGAACGTTAATCGTGAGTGAGTGCTCACCTTTCGAGGCTAAGATAGATTTGACGAAGAAATGAGATAAGTTACGAATCCAAGCACGAATTTCAAACAATGCAAGATTGAACTCGAATCGACGAATGGAGCTGAAAATCAAGAATTGAAGAACTAAATCAGAATCAGTTTGACATATATCTATATAATTTATATAAACAAACATATATATATAAACAGGCTTTATAATTTAAAATCAATACATCAAATATATATAGTATATAGTACAGTATAGTAAAATATAATATATTTGTGAAAAATATATTTTACATAAGTGTGAAAATTACTTTTACAGTAAATATCTATAAAACCCAAACCCATACTTTTCAAAAATCACTATTGTTATAAAAGAAAGACAGTAGCAACATTTCAACACATAAATAGATAACATATGATATATATAACTACTTGACCAGTACATTTATACGCATATGCAAACAACATATACAATAGAAGCAAATATAGCTTCACACTTTTATATATAAGACTATATATACAAAAACCGTACCTAAACCCAAAAAATCCTAACTATTTAAATATGACTATAGACTAGGCTTTTAAAATATAGTATATACTACCTTTATCATATAATAATGCACTGTAACTATATACTACATATAAAGCAATATTTAAAATCAACGTATTTTCGAAATCAAGGTTTTAAAATGAGAACAACTTATTATATATAACAATATATATATACGAACAGACCCAAACATTTTATAAGTAGTTAATGACACTATATATATACTGTACCCCAATATACAATAAACTATTAAATCTTTGCATCAAACATTATACAAACTGTTACAAGGATATACATATATTGTTAACGGTAAAAAGTGAACGCTAACACCCGGTGTGTGTAATAGAATTGTGAAAGCACCACCCGTTGGTACGGGAACAGAATATAAGCTGAAAATAGCAGAAAAGCAGTAAATGAACAACAGATTTATAGTGGTTCGGCCCGTAATTGAACCTACGTCCACTTTATAGTCTTTTATTGCTGATTCGATTACAATTTGATACAATATCCTTCAAAATACAACACAACTTGATCATGAAAGCACTCTTGACTACTAGCTCGATCTTTGATGATGAAACTCGACGAATCCGTGTTGGATGTTAGGAGCTCTTCTCGAAGATTGTTGTAGTGTCTCGAATGCTTGAAGATCTTTGATTGCTGAATGAGAGGAGGCTTCGACAGCGTAACGGCGCTTGGAGAAATGAATGGCCAAAAGTCCCCCTGATGTTGGAAGTGATGGGGTATTTATAGGAGCTGATTTCTGGGCAGGAAATTTGCCTAAGTCTTAAGTCGCGTACGACCTTAGTTGAGTCGTAGGTCGCGAGCGAGTTAAATAATAGCTGTGGGAGCTTTAGGTCGTAGGTCGCTGAACATGCTTTAACAGTTAGGTCGCTAACCTCTTTAGGTCGTCAAGTCCCTTAGGTCGCTAACTACTTTAGGTTGTTAAGTCTTTTAGGTCGCTAGCTACCTTAGGTCGTTGATTTCCATAGGTCGCAATCCTTTCTGTTGCAAGGTCGCAAGACTTCTGCTCTTAGGTCGCGAGCCCTTCTGGATCTTAGGTCGCGAAGCTTTCCTGTAGCCTTAGGTCGCAAGACTTCCCTAGGTCGCAGAGCTTCCTTTAACAGTTAGGTCGCGACATTCTTTAGGTCGCCATGTTCTGAGGTCGTAGGTCGTCAACCTTTTAACTCGCAAACTGTTAAGTCGGAGCTCTTCTTAAGTCGTTGTCTTTAGGTTGGGTCGCTAGGCAAGTTAAGTCGCTGAGTCCTAGGTCGTAGACTTCTTAGCTCGCAGACATTTTAACTCGTACATTATTAGGTCGTGGACGACTTAAGCTCAATCCTGTCTCTTAAGTTGTAAGTTGTCCAACTCCTTAAGTCGTAGATCCCTTGAGTCGTAAGAAGCTTATCCTGCTGAGTCATGAAGCTCTTAAGTCGTAAACTCTCTAAGTCGTAAACTCTCTAAGTCGTAAACTTGTTAAGTCGTAAGTCGTCAAGACCACTTAGGTCGTAGGCTTTTCAACTCGTCAGCTTCTTGAATCATGGCAATCTGAGTCATCCATTTCTTAACTCGTAGGTCGTTGCTAAAGAGGAGTTAACATTTGCCCCTCGAAGTACACGCCTTAAGTCGTAAGTCGTGTGCTTCGATTTCCCTAGCTCGCTTCTTGATGAGTGCGCTAGACTGTGACCGACTTAGATGAGTCGTAGGTCGCAAACGACTTAGTACAAGTCGTAAGTCAGATGTGTCGATTCACCTTTCACTGTCCCAGGGCATAAATAGCTTAGGTCGTTCCTTCTTCTCCCCCACCTGCTTCATTCCGTCATTCGCAAGCATTCAAGTTCTTCTCAGACAAACTCAATTACTCGATCGCCAAACATCTTTGATTTCGTATTGCGTAAGTGGATTCGATTGCTATTCATTCCTCGATTATCACCCAATTACGAATCCCATTTTCACCATCGACCCCCCTCTTCTCATGCCGTACTTCCCTGCAATCCTTGTTTCAATTGATTACTGATGGGTTTGAGACGGCTTGTCCTGGTTTTGGGTAGTCGGTTAGAACAAGACGATGGACAGCAGCATTTCAGTTTGATTGATTCGTGGTTTGAGATGGAATGACATTAGACCAGGTTTATGGTAATTTCGGGATGATTAAATGCGCTGAGGGAACGAGAAGCTTGGTTGGGGGAGAAGCTAGTGGGTTAACGGATTAAGGAGTTAGCGAATTGATGTATTGGGGAGAAGAGGAACGACTTAAGGCTTTCGCGTTCTGAGTAGAAACCTTGAGACCTAAGTCCTAAATCATATACGACCTAAAGTAGGTCGTAGGTCGGTAACGACCTAAGACTTGACAATTTTTCATTGTCTTGAGACCTTTCTTATGCAGCACTCCTTAATAGACTGATGGCTTAACCTAACTCGTATCTTGCCCTTAGGTCGTGGACGAATTAGCACTTAGGATTTAACTTGTGAGCATCTGAATGACAAGGTCGTGGATGAGATAGCCCTTAACTCGTAACTCGCGAACCCATCCGAACGACTTAATAACTTGAACTCCATGACTTTGAATTCTTGGACTAGAATGATCTGACTTAAGAGAACATGCCTTGAACATCTTGACTTGCCTAATACGACCTAAAAGCTCCGACTTATGATAGGTCGTTTAACGATTTAAGACTTAGATGATTTTGCACAGAAGTTGGCTAAACTCTTGAATTTGAACTGTGTTGTGTTACCTCTCACACTGTCTTGACTTTAATGCTAATAACCTGCTAAACACGACATTCACAGAATACTGGGACGAATATACTACCACTGACTGCCCACATCAAATGTCAGATTAGTTGATAAAGAGAAAATTAAATTAAATGAACTGTATGAGTGAAATGCTACACAATAACCAACTCAAGTGAAGTATTAAAGAAAAATCGTAATGGTAAATTAAAACTGATTTGTCTGCATTAACACTACACTTGAGTATCAACAAGTTCTGAAATCTCGTAATCGACTGATTGTCAGTTAGTTTAATTCCAGTTATACTTATTTTTTCTTGTTTTCATTAGTTTTGCACAGCACTTCACACTTTTAGGAAACGTGCACCTTCACTTTTGAACATTCAGCTGATTGTGTAGAATGGCATCTCATCAAGAAGACTTGGAACCAACTGGAGAAGCTTTTCCAATCGCTACTCCGTTGAATGATCCCCCGGAAAGGACTCCTACCACTCTGAGTCATAAAGTCTTCCGTCAACTATGCACCCAGTTTGGTATTGCTGAATCTGACGCTTTGCTCCCTGGAGTAAATGACACCGCTGATAGGCCGCCCCACGGCTTTATCGCAGTGAATCGCCAAATGTGCTTGAGTGGAGCGATTCCCCCATTTAATGACTGTCTTTGAGAACTTCTCCTTCGATTATCTATCTCTCCTTTTCAACTTCATCCTAATGGCTACGCCATCCTACTGGGACTGTGTGTGCTTTTTAGGAGAATGCTGGAACGTTTTCCCAGTTTTGGAGAAATTTGCTTTCTATGCTCATTTACAAAGAACAAAGACCATCCCTCTATCACAGTTGTAAGGAGTGCCAGGAATCGTAAACTGATTATTGGTCTTCCCGAAATCGTTCCTGGGTTTCTGAGCCAGTTTTTCTTTGTTCGTTGTCCCCCGGGATTTTACGCCATTTGGAGAGTAGGAAGTAAGATTATCTATCTTTTCCCAGTGTTTTCTAAATTCTTTGAAGTCCAAATTGTCAAGTGTTAACTTCTTTTTCTACTGTTTCAGCGCTTCCTCCCCCCTCTAGGGAACCTCGTCACAAGACTACCTTTGAGAGGCTTATGGCCGTGCCGGTTGAGGAGAGGAGTGTTCAATTTCTATTGAGAGATGAGTTCCTCCACGAATTTGGACTCTTACATCCTTCCCGTTCCACTCAGCCACATGAAGTCCCTGATTCTCCTGCTGAGGAGTCAGATGCCCCTGTTCCTGCTAAAGAATTTTTACCGCAAGATCTTAGCGCTGAGACTTCATTCGTAAAGTGTTCTACTCCTACCGACATTGCTGGATCGCCCAGTAAGTTAGCACTTGCCCCGGTTGTTGAAGAGGAGGAAAATCTTCACACTCTTGAAAAGACGGCTGAGGTGGAAGTTGAAAAAGATAATTCTCCCATGCATCATGGCGATGATACTTTTGACAGTCTGAGCGACATTATGATAACCTCTCAGGATCTCTTTAAAGATGATGTTTCTAAAGTGGTCCCTCCTGTTATCGAAGCAACTTCTTCTTTGCAACAAACCACAACGCCTTCCACACAACTTATTGCCATTTCTACACCCAAAAGTGGTTTGTAGTCTGACGCATGTAGTTTGCACATCACACACACTTAGAATTTTGGCACTTATATGCACTTAGCTTCTTCGATTTGAGGATTTCTAAAACTGGTCTTTTTCTTCAATCTCAGGTTCTTTGATGGGGCGAAGCGGCTCTTATTTCAACAAATTCCAGCGTTACGGAAGCCGTGAGGCTTATGACTTTAGGTGTTATATCGGTGCTGTGAAGGAAACTGATGAGGAGAGGGCTGCCAGAAAGGCTCATGAGAGGCGAGCTCATGAAGAGCGTCGCCGGAGAGAAGATGAGGGATACTATGGGAATAGGGACGAGCGACGTGACTCTTCTCGCAGAAGCGACGATCCTTACAAGAGGAAATCTTACGATGACAAGGGGAAGAGTCATACTTCTGATGATTCCGGCAAACGGATCAGACTTGGCGAGAAAGATACATCTAATATCTCGGAAAAGACTACCGCTTCTATTCCTCCTAATACATCTTCCGGTTCTCCTGCCCTTAAGGAGTCTGACATCTAGACAATCATTAATAGGCCACAGTACCAAGCTGGAGATGGTCCTCCCACACTCCAGAGCCGATTTCCGAATTGGTGTCTGAAAGGAGTGCGTTTTGATTTGGATTTGGTCCCCATTGATAAGCAGGCGATGCTGAAAAATGTCGATGCTGTGAAACTTGACATCGAAAGAATGTCTGGATGGCAGAAGCTGGTTGATGAGCTTCAAAGGGTCAACCATATGAACCTTGAGGCGATGATGACCATGGAAAATGATAAATCTGAGTGGGACAAATGGCGTAAGCAGCATGACGCGGAGATGAAAAGCATTAGCGATGGTTATGGGAAGCTCGAAGCTGAAGTTGAAAGACTTAAAAAAGAGCTTGCTACTTCTTCCACTTCTTATTCTCAGAAAGAAGAAATGCTTCAAAAACAAGTTCGAGACGCCCATGCTGCTCAGAGAGATATTGAGGTGAAACTCGAAGCAGAATAGCAGGTTACGAGAAAATACCGCGATGATGCCGTTCAGCTTCGAGAGAAAGTCAGCTCTCAAGATTTAGAAATTATAAGACTACAATCTCAGCTACTGAAGGCTGAAAGAGAACGTCATGAAGTTCTCTCTGGTAAAGCTGCAGCCGAAGAATCCCATAAGGCGACCATAGCCACCATTGACGCGACTCTGTTCGACTTTTATATGCATTGTGTCCTGGGGCGTGGGAGCCTTTCATTTTTGGGACCAGAATATGAAGTCACCTTAGCGGAAGTATGGGAGGCAATCATTGACTTATTTGGTGGTGCCGGATATTCTGAAACAGATCTTCAAGCTACCAACTTAGGTGAGAGCGATCGCGCTACCCTTGCCAAAGGAAAAGAGCAGCTTATCCGAGTGCGGGCCGAGGCGATGGGAGAGAAGCTTCCTGAGAAAGAAACACCTCCTATTGCTCCTGCTTATACTTCGGCTTTAGCTTACGCGGATATTACTGGCTCTAGTTCTCATTCCACGCCTCCCTCTAAGGTTGACAAAGAAACTGTAACCACCCCTACAGAGGAAGAGGCAATGAAGGACTTCCAAGCTCAGGAATTTGAGATTGATCTCGCTAAACCGGCTTCTCCAGGTAACTTTGACGTTTCACGGTCTTCTTTTTTCTCGGAGAATACTGATTTTGATTTCTCTTATTATGCAGCAGTCGTGCCGGAAACTGCACCAATTCTTCCTTCTTCAGCTGTCGTTCCTCCTCCTTCTCAAGTTATATCTCTTCCAGCTTCTCAACCAGGTTCACAGGAAGAAACAATAGCAGCCCTTCAAGGTTTAGACGAACCACCTGCTTCCGAAGAACAGAAGGCAGAAGGTCTGGAAGATAGCGAGAAGACCCCGGAGCGGTCTTTTGACTACGACACAAAGCTTTCTACATTTCTTGCTCCGGGGAGCGAGTCTTCTTCCAAGAAGAAGGGAAAGCGTGCGGTTTCGAAGAAAGGAAAGAAGAGTTCTTCTGCTGCTGGGGATGAAGCGGAGATTGATCCGGCTGAGTCTCTTTCTCCTTCTTCTCCGATACGGCCTACGAAGCTAATTACCAGGCCGGGTAAAAGCTCCAAGGGTGGGAAGAAGGGGAAATGAGTTTGATTTTGTCTTTTCTGCTTTTTGTATTGACCGGGGATTGTGCGGATACCGGTCTCCGCTTCTTTTTGTAACCTGTACAATGTAAAAAATTCTCATAGTGTTGAAATAAATAGATATTTTTCTTGTACAAATCCTTGTGTATGTAGGAATACATCTGTTTTTCATTTGAAGTGTAGAGTAAATGATTCTTTCTATTTGTACAAACTTTTTGTCTGTGTTTCAAGAACGCATTTACTCCACATCTTTATTACGTGATATTGCAATGAACTTGTGGTATGTCGCTTGTATATTACTTTTATTACTGTAACTGAATTGTATAATGCTGCCCCCATACCACAAGTATATTGTAATATTTCTTGCTTTCACAAGACCGATACTCTTATTTTAGAGAATAACTTTCCACTTTTTCAGGGAAGAATTATTCTGCTTTTTAATAGAGTATATCTTGTCTTTGGAGAAATTTTTATTTTCTTTTTCTTCCTGAAGAACATTTCGACTTCTGGGAATGATCACTTTTATTTGTTTGAAAGTGAGTTTTCCTGCACAATGAAATGAGCTTCTGAAGAAGGTTTTGATTTTATGCCCCAGTAAAGGGTTTATTTTTGGTACTTCAAGCAAGGTGAAGTACGCCTCTGAAGAGGTCTTTTGGTCTTTGAAGAGAAGCAATTTTGGTCTCCGAAGAGAAGCAGTTTTGGCATTTCAGCTCTGGTGAAGTGGGTCTCCGAAGAGAAGCATTTTGCACTTCTACACGGGTGAAATGTGCCTCCGAAAAGGGCTTGTGCCTCCGAAGAGGGCTTGTGCCTCCGAAGAGGGCTTGTGCCTCCGAAAAGGGCTTTTGCCCCCGAAGATGGCTTGTGCCTCCAAAGAGGGCTTGTGCCTCCGAAGAGGGCTTGTGCCTCCGAAGAGGTCTTGTGCCTTCGAAAAGGGCTTTTGCCTCCGAAGATGGCTTGTGCCTCCGAAGAGGGCTTGTGCCTCCGTAGAGGGCTTGTGATTGCCTGGAAGTTACTTTCTCATGGTCGGAGGGGTCCACGGGACAGGCGCAAGTTGCTTGATTGGATGTTTGTTTGTACAAACGATCGCAATCAATTAACGAGGTGCCCCTTCGGTGGTCCTACCAATCTTTTTGATTGAGTAAAGCACTCCCATTTATTGGCGTGCCTCGTTAGAGGGCTTTGGTTGGTGTGCCAGGGAGGTTGCGTCTTAGGGGCAAGTAGATCCATGGGACGGACACAAGATGCCTGATCGGATGCATCACAATCAGTTAGCGAGGGTCTTATTCCTTCTGCTTGGGAAGGTATCCCTTTAGTGGATCTACCTGCTTTCCTGTTGAGAGGCATACATCCCTTTGGCTGTTTCCACGTTTGCCTGCTCATGTTGTATCATCATCCGCCAATCTGCGATCCTTTATCATCGTTTCCAAGCGCGTCTTCCTTTCTTTTGCAAGTAAGTTGCTTTATCCGAAGAAGTAGACTTCACTGTTGAATGACTCCACAGAGTAAACACAAGTTATTTGGTTGGATGCCTTTTTATATCAACGATCGCAACCAGTTAACGAGGGCTTGACACAGTGGAGCCGTCAACTTTTTATGTGAAGTTCCTCTTGTCTGGGATTTGAGTTTGGAATTTTTGTTGCTTGAAATTTTCTTTAATAAATGATTTGTAAGGCTCGCTTAGCTTTGCGATGGGTGAGCTTTGCTTTAATGACCTGCAGTATTAGATCGACATTTTAGCAATACATTTAGAGTATTTACACATCGAAATATAACAGGCATTTTATAATAGAAAACACAGAATGCATAGTTTTTCATTATTGAGTCACGCTGATTTCTCAGCGGTTTACAATGCAGAAGTTACACATCCATCATTATTTTTACAAATTCAAGCAATGCTGTTAAGTAAAAATGAATGCTAGTTAGTGTTGTTTCAGAATCTCCAAGCTGGATTTCCATTTGTGCTTGATTCACAGCTTTTGGATTTTTATGCCAGAGAAAGTGAGAGATGCCCCAGTCGCAGTTTTGTGGGTAATTAATAGTCATCCCAACTTCTGCTTGCTGGGTATGGTCCCCCTGTGATAGTATTAATGACAAGCTTTTCTGAATCTTGCACTGCAGTGTTGTTGTGAGAATCGGATTGATGGGTAGGGTGTTGTTGATCCCGAGTGGATGAGGTTGGATCGACTCCGCTTCTCTTAACGTATTGTTGGAGTTTACCTTGTTCCAGCAATTCTTCAATCACTTTCTTTAACCGGCGACATTGGTCAGTGTCATGGCCAGGTTGATTGTGAAATTGGCAGAATTTTCCATTACTCTTTGCACCTTTCATCATCTCAGGTGGCTTAGGATACCGGACAACGTCTTTTGTTGCAAAATAGATATTTCTTGGTGTATCAGTTAAAGGAGTATAATCCGAAGAATTAAAGCGGCGAGGTTTCTTTTCATTTCCCTGGTTCTTTCCTCCTTCATTCTCCCTTTTCTGACTTTCAGATTCTCTCTTCTTAGATGGGACACTGTTATTATTAGTTTGGGCAGCAACCACCTTCGACGTCGTAGAAAGGCTTTCAAGGCGAATGAACTCGTCGGCCTTTTTATAAAATTTATCAAGTGAGTTTGGTTCCTTCATCTTTAGCCATATTCCAAATTTACTCGATTTATCAATGGCTCGCATCAAATAAGTCAGGATCATGCGTGGTTCCGCATTTTCTACTTCGGCTAAAGCTATATTGAAACGACTCAAGAAAGATTTGATCGATTCTCCGGGCGCTTGTTCCAGGTTAGACAGTGACATTATATCCTTAGCTTTTGAAGCATACAATCTGAACTGTTCTTTAAATTTTTGTGTCAAGTCGGAGAACTTATCTACAGACCGAACTGGAAGCTTTGTGAACCAAAGTAAAGCCACACCTTCCAGATATACTGGGAAGTATCGACACTTGATCTCGTCTGATGCTCTTGCACCGGTCATATGCCAATCGTATTTGTATAGGAAATGATTAGGGTCAGGGGTTCCACTATAGGCTTGGATAGTAGGAGGTGCAAATTTCCTTGGAAATTCCGCTCTCAGGATCCTTTCAGTAAATGGAGTTCTGCTTGGCGCGAATCCCCAGTCAGCCTCATCCTCTTCCCTTTGCATGCTCTCTTTCATGATGCGGCCAACCATTTCAGACAGGTACTCTTTATTGTTCAAAGACACTTCCGGGCAAGCACCAGTTCTTCCCTCGGAAGTTTGCCCGGGCATATGTTCATGACAAGTTGGTTGCGGCATAGAACCATCAGCTTGGAAAGGTGGCATTTCAGGAAGGGTGGTTTGATGGTTTCCTGGTTGACGATTTGCCCCGAGCAGGGCAGTTATTCTATCCATCATCAAAGCATTTTGAGTTTCAATTTGTTGGTATAATCCAGAAACTGCGTCATCCAATTCAGCCCTGGTGACTCCAACGGTTGGAGTTGCTTGGTCTGTTGTTGGGGAAGCGGAAGTCCCTTCGTGAGCATTTCCGGATCTGATAGGTCTACCTCTTCTTCCTGGAGCCATTATTTCGGATCTGGTTTTTAAGAGAGGTTCTTTTTATGAGTCTTTGCGAAGCAAACGGTGGATGATCGCCTGAGTTGGGTTCTCGGTGAAAGCACCAAAATGTTAACGGTAAAAAGTGAACGCTAACACCCGGTGTGTGTAATAGAATTGTGAAAGCACCACCCGTTGGTACGGGAACAGAATATAAGCTGAAAATAGCAGAAAAGCAGTAAATGAACAACAGATTTATAGTGGTTCGGCCCGTAATTGAGCCTACGTCCACTTTATAGTCTTTTATTGCTGATTCGATTACAATTTGATACAATATCCTTCAAAATACAACACAACTTGATCATGAAAGCACTCTTGACTACTAGCTCGATCTTTGATGATGAAACTCGACGAATCCGTGTTGGATGTTAGGAGCTCTTCTCGAAGATTGTTGTAGTGTCTCGAATGATTGAAGATCTTTGATTGCTGAATGAGAGGAGGCTTCGACAGCGTAACGACGCTTGGAGAAATGAATGGCCAAAAGTCCCCCTGATGTTGGAAGTGATGGGGTATTTATAGGAGCTGATTTCTGGGCAGGAAATTTGCCTAAGTCTTAGGTCGCGTACGACCTTAGTTGAGTCGTAGGTCACGAGCGAGTTAAAGAATAGCTATGGGAGCTTTAGGTTGTAGGTCGCTGAACATGCTTTAACAGTTAGGTCGCTAACCTCTTTAGGTCGTCAAGTCCCTTAGGTCGCTAACTACTTTAGGTTGTTAAGTCTTTTAGGTCGCTAGCTACCTTAGGTCAAGGTCGCAATCCTTTCTGTTGCAAGGTCGCAAGACTTCTGCTCTTAGGTCGCGAGCCCTTCTGGATCTTAGGTCGCGAAGCTTTCCTGTAGCCTTAGGTCGCAAGACTTCCCTAGGTCGCAGAGCTTCCTTTAACAGTTAGGTTGCGACATTCTTTAGGTCGCCATGTTCTTAGGTCGTAGGTCGTCAACCTTTTAACTCGCAAACTGTTAAGTCGGAGCTCTTCTTAAGTCGTTGTCTTTAGGTTGGGTCGCTAGGCAAGTTAAGTCGCTGAGTCCTAGGTCGTAGACTTCTTAGCTCGCAGACATTTTAACTCGTACATTATTAGGTCGTGGACGAATTAAGCTCAATCCTGTCTCTTAAGTTGTAAGTTGTCCAACTCCTTAAGTCGTAGATCCCTTGAGTCGTAAGAAGCTTATCCTGCTGAGTCATGAAGCTCTTAAGTCGTAAACTCTCTAAGTCGTAAACTCTATAAGTCGTAAACTTGTTAAGTCGTAAGTCGTCAAGACCACTTAGGTCGTAGGCTTTTCAACTCGTCATCTTCTTGAATCATGGCAATCCGAGTCATCCATTTCTTAACTCGTAGGTCGTTGCTAAAGAGGAGTTAACATATATATAAAATCGTATAGGCTTATATACTTATACTATATAAACACTGTAGCTTTTATAAACTTATATACACATACTGTTCATATAAAATACTATATATAAGGGCATATATATTTAAACTTGTACATAAACTTAACAAAATAAAACTGTACGCTATTTAAACTGACACATAATGAAGTAACAGTGCAAAATATATACATAATATACAACTATAGCTTACATATCTATTATACTTTAAAATACAACATATAAAGAAGGCTGCAAAGGTCTGTACTTATAAAGATATGTAAACTTATGCTTTATATCCATATTAAAACAATATATACACTGATATTGATTTATATATAAACAAACAGATTGTATAAAATAAACTAATATATACAAAAACATGTTATATATGACTTATATAAACTAATATATCTAACAATGTGTGAGGCTCTGACTGTCACTTTATATATATTATTATACAACATAAAACAAACTTATATAAACTTTATATATATACAAACTCATATATATACCTTTATATAAAAGGAGAAGTGAAGGTTGCTCGGGGAAGAGGCTGTCAGGGAGGTGTCTGGCCGCATGCGAAAGGGACTACTGAGGTGGCGGGATGGTGATGCTATCGTGTTTGAGGCGGAGACGTGTAGAGGTGGGCCCTGGGTGAATCTATGGTGGCGGGCTGAGGGGTTGGACTGTAGCGTTCGGGAAGGTGGAGAGAGGCAGAGAGGGCTGAGGTGGTCACTATGGTTGCCGATTGATGGAGGGAGTGGGGTCTGAGAGGCCGAAGGGAGGGGAAACGTTCGGTGGAGGTGCTAGTGGAGGTAACGCATGGCGCTTTGGTTGGCTACAGGAGGGAGGTTGGAGTTTCGAAGGAGGAAGAGAAAATGCGTGCATCTGTTAATAGATGAGTAGGTGAAAAGAAATTAGTGAAGGGAGAGGAGATAGAACGTGAGTACACGAACAGGCATCTGCTTAAGGCTGCTTTGAATCCTTATCTTCGAACCGAGTGAAATTAGACTAGGAAACAGGCACTTGCTTTGTATGGAAAATTAAAGGTCATAGTTAATTCAAGTACAGAATTTAAAGCAATTGATTATTTCTTGGCGGTCACGATTCACATTTGAAACGCAAAGAAACAAAAGGTCACGGATCCGGTACCGATACGGGTGATCATTTTGCGGTTTCCGTGGCGTGACGGATTTTAAAACATGCAATTGAATATACCGCGGTGATCAGCACGGTGAGACGATCAAAACGGTATATATGGTATGATTGAATTTATAAAAATTCGAATTTCCTACTACGGAAAATGCAAGAAAAACACTGAAAAATAAGATCGACGGAGCCAAAGATGTCCGAATTTGGAAAAACGACAAACTTACATCTTGCTCAGAAGATGGTTTAGAATTTTTCTATGTAAAAATATTTAGGTTTCGTAAACATTTTATTTTCATCGCTTTTTAACTGATTAAATTGAAGTGAATTTACGCGCGAAATAAACTGCCATATTTTCGGATGAAAATTTATCAGTTGCTATGTTTAACTAGACGTATTCCAAATATTAAATTTTATTTCAAATTTTATCTTTTAAAATTTCACAAAATTTCGACTAATTACGTTATTAAAACAGTTGAAATTTACGGGTCGTTACACTCTCCCCCACTCAAAACTTTTCGTCCACGAAAAGGAACGAGGTAGGAGAATAGAAACAACCAGAAAGAAAAACAGATTTGAAATACAAAATAACAATTAATTTAAACCATATAAATTCAAATTTAAATTAATTGATATTCAATAATTGATTTAATCCATTTGATTTCACTAAAATCAATCCCAACTATTTCTAAATTCATTATCTTATTATCTAATTATCTTCAATTTACAATTTCTAAAACCATAAATTTGAATAATCTTTTATTAAAATCATATTTTTCAGCAATTTAAATTCTTCTTTATTCCAAATTTTTATTAAGTTTATTTCACTTAACATATCTTATTACATATATTTAAACCATATAAATTAATTTAAATTAATTTATATTCATTAATCGATTTTAAATTCAAGGTATTTCCATAAGTTGATCTAATTTCAATTTATTAATTAACCTTCAAACAAAATTTATTTTCAATTATCTTATTGTTCTATCTCTATTAGCATAATTAAAATTCAAATGTATAACAATTTATTATAACCAGTCAAATTTTATTTATAAATTCAATTTTTCTTATATATTATCCAATTACATATTCAACTTCTGAATGATTTTAGGTAAGTTGTATTAGAATGCAGTTGAATAATATACAAATAAAATTTTCCCAATTCCATTATTCAAGTTTAAATTTTTATTCCAAATTTTGGTTTTATTTATAATTAAAATCATCCTTTAACAACATTTAAGAATTAGATTTCCGATTAACTTTAAACAACTTAGAGATATATATAATATATTTATATCAAATCAAATAAGATACCTATATATATATAAATCAAATTATACTAAAGAAATTCAAATCAAAATATATTTTTCAAAACAAAACCGTAGCAAAGCTACAGAATAGTATCTCCACTTCGAAACTCGAAAATGAACGTCGATGATGCGGCCGCCATCACCGAAATTATTTTCCAGCGACAAAGAGAAGAGCACTGATTTCAACATTTTAAAATTCATTGAAAACGATTCCTATTCGAAAATACTTTCAATAATATACTTTAAAATTTTAAAACCAAAGTTCCAAATCACCGGAAACTAAATTCTCAAATTTCTGAATTAAATTCATTTCAAATTCCAAATCAATTTATAAACCGTATTTATAAATTTATTTAGAACAATAAATGATAATCAAATATTATCATTTCAAACAAACAATTTAATTAACCTATTAAATTCCAGAAAATTTTACTTATATTTTCACAATATAATCAAACAAATTTATTTCATTTACCAAATTTGAAAATAATATTGTGTCAGTTTGCTCTGTTCAAGTGTTTTGGAAATCCTATCGATAGCGTTGATCAGACGAATCGATCGGAAACCCAAATCAACTTCAACAACTCAAACAACACAATATATAAAACATTTTAAATAAATTTACAAATACACTTCCTCACTTGACGATACAAGAATGGATTTTAAAGCAAGTATAGGGATTCAAATTTGATGACTCAAATAAAATAGAATTTTGATTCGAAAATAAATTTGAAACAGAAGATAGGATAATTCAATTACCACAATCGGGAGATGGATGAGTTTATTTAATTCACGGGCAACCTTAACCGGGTCGTCCGTAACTTCAAGAGTAAGATCGATTCCTGAATTCCGAGGTAAATCAACACTCGATCTCAAGAGATGGAATTCAGGTATAGCAGGGAATAGATAGCATCGTAAACCGAGGATACAGAAATCTCCGATAAATCGATGCCTATTATAAAGGAGTTTCACCCCTTTACGAATCATACGAATTTTGGCGAGACCGCCGATCTATTATAGATATCATTCAAAATGGAGTTATGAGGTGCTCCAGAATTGAAAGAAGACGAATAGTGAAGGACACGAATGAATTTCGAAACCGAGGGAACGTTCCAAAATTCAAAGGAATGGAGTCAAAAGGAAGAGATTGAAACTCGAATGAGAGTGATTCTGTAAATACATTTGCCCTATATGTTGAGTTTTGCCTAGAGCAACCAAAGCTCTGATACCAACTGTAACGACCCGCTATTTTGAACCATTCGCATCCATTATAAGTGTATAGGTAGACACTCATGCCGGAATTGAATTGCTCAAAATACCGCGTTGTTATTTTAAATTTGGCAAAACTGAACATATACAGTAAATAAATAATCACAGAATACAGACACAGAGTAATAATTGCAGTGGAAATAAAAGAAATAGTAGTTCATGAAGCTACTATATGAATATATAAAATACATCAGAGTTTACAACAAAAGAGTAATACGATACATCAGAGTTAAACCAGATACAACGGAAGAGTAATATGATACATTAGATACAAATCAGAATACATCACTGGAATCATCGAATACAGAAAGCAGAATGGATGGCTGGATCTTCAAGCAAAGCTCCAACTTCAAAGGTGAGTCTCGAATACTGGATCACTCAGTCTGACCCGAGCGTAAAGCAAAAACACAAGACACTCGAGTCAAGATTAACATTCTTATATTAATAAATCCAACTCAAGTGAAATAGCAATTGAAATACAAGTAACTCAAAGGATGTTTGGAATAACCATCCTTTAAGGATCCGTTAAACTATATACTAGGTAGTAATATACGCTAAGTAGATAATGTCTATCAGTAATATAAAGATATCAAAATAGCGTTAAGTCATGGCCCATTCCACCCTTAACACATTTTTATTCCCAAAAGCATATACAAGACCGTAGTTTCCCCAAAACCGGAAGTCACTAGAGCGCAATCCATATACTAAAGGTACAAATCAAAATCGTAGTGGTCGCGCATAAATGGAATACAAGTATGACAAGGAACATGAGGCAATACCTAAGGTAGTGATACTACCGTTCGCCTGATCCGGACTGGTGAGAACGCAACGCCGCAGCGCCCGCAACACCGTGAAACAACACTCCCAAAATCAAGGGTGCACCAATCGACAACAAGTATAAGTAGTTCGAAGAAGTGTGTCCACTGGAGGTAGCTAATCCTCCATTGGCCCGGCACAGCTCCTGTTTTAGTCATTTCCAATTTGACACAAGTGTCAAGGCTATCCATCATCGTTCTCTTTCTTCAGTCATCACGTACATCATTCCAACCACTTCATTCTGGATCATCACTCCGCGCATAGTTATTAAAGTGGTTTCGGTTTAGATAGAGAGTATATCCATTACCGTTCCCGGTCTCTTTAATAACTTTCGTAATTATTACACCGATTGGTCGATTATTTATTTCAAAACCAAATCAAATTCAATTTCAATTTCAATTCGTAAACCAACATTTCATTTGTCTTTCTAAACCAATTTCCAATAATTTACGTTTCAAAACTTCCAAATTATCATTTCAAAATCTTATAATTCAAATTCAATTTTTATTTAAAACAATTCAAGTATTGATTCAAGTTCGTATATAGGTTTCATTCCGAAATCATTTAAATAAATTTTATTTAACATTCAAATCAATTTAAACTCATTTATCGATTTCATTCAATATTCGTTAAGTTACATTATCATTCAAAACAATTTCTATTAAATTTCCAATTCATTAAATCAATTCTTAAGTTCGACTTCATTAAAACAAAACTTACAATTTTGAATTAAATTAAATTCGTCAAATCATTTCTTTCAATTACAAGTCTTACATAAATTCCAAAAATATCACATTTTCATTTCTTGTTAAAGAAATTCAATTTCACTTATTTACTTACTCAAATAATTTTCCAAAAACTTACTTAATCAAGAAAACTCAATTTCAATTATTTACGAAGTAAAATTCACTAATTCAAAAATTCAATTTAATTTGATCATTAAATAATTCAATCTTATTTAATTATTAAATAATTCAAAACTTACTTATTAAATAATTTCAAAGTTTAATAATTTCAAACATAATTATAATTTCAAACTTAATTATTAAATCATTTCAAAGTTGAATAATTTCAAACTTAATTCAATAATTTCTCAAATTAAACAACATTCTTTCATCAATTACATTGTTAATATTTTGTTTCAGATTATTATATATTAACATTTTCTTTTCATTAAAAATTCAAATTTCAACTTCATTTCAAAACCATATTGTTTATTCAAATAAAATCTTCATTTTATTTTTAAATCAAAATATTGACCAATCGGGTTTTATTTAATTTCCTATCCTAGGTCAAAGTTCAATTTGGGTATTTATCATTTCAACCCGATTCCAATTCAATTCAAAATCAAGCATATCAAAGGGAACTTGCAGTGTGATAACTGGGATGGTATCAAAGTAAATAAACAAGCAATAACAACAACCAATAACAATCCAATAATCAATTCAAATAATCCCGAAATAACCGTATTAATTCGCATTGTTATTTGTACAAATTAATATAATTATTTCTAGAATCTACACTATCATTTCATGTAGATTAAAGATTATTACTTTACGGTTCTTCACTTGTCATCTGTTTTCAATTTCATACATCATCAATTTAACAACATACATTCAGTGGTTCGAAGTGTAATTAAACAAATCCTACGTGTCAATAAATTCAACAGTTAAAGGGGTCATATTATACAAATGTCAGTTAATCAAATTTAACATTTAATTATCCTATATCAAGTTCAATTTCATACTATTTATCATTTTAACATTAACAATTTAACGTCCAATATAAATATCAACAATCTATCAATTTCAGCCAAACTGTATTATCATTGCATAAATAATTAACAAATAAAGGTGTCAGATGTCACAGGTGAACTGATATAGGCTATAGCATATATAACAGTGTAATTAACTAACATCAGCATATTTCAATTGTCGTTTCAATTGAAATCAGATTTAATAAATAAAAGAACGTTAATCGTGAGTGAGTGCTCACCTTTCGAGGTTAAGATAGATTTGACGAAGAAATGAGATATGTTACGAATCCAAGCACGAATTTCAAACAATGCAAGATTGAACTCGAATCGACGAATGGAGCTGAAAATCAAGAATTGAAGAACTAAATCAGAATCAGTTTGACATATATCTATATAATTTATATAAACAAACCTATATATATAAACAGGCCTTACAATTTAAAATCAATACATCAAATATATATAGTATATAGTACAGTATAGTAAAATATAATATATTTGTGAAAATTATATTTTACATAAGTGTGAAAATTACTTTTACAGTAAATATCTATAAAACCCAAACCCATACTTTTCAAAAATCACTATTGTTATAAAAGAAAGACAGTAGCAACATTTCAACACATAAATAGATAACATATGATATATATAACTACTTGACCAGTACATTTATACGCATATGCAAACAACATATACAATAGCAGCAAATATAGCTTCACACTTTTATATATAAGACTATATATACAAAAACCGTACCTAAACCCAAAAAAAATCCTAACTATTTAAATATGACTATAGACTAGGCTTTTAAAATATAGTATATACTACCTTTATCATATAATAATGCACTGTAACTATATACTACATATAAAGCAATATTTAAAATCAACGTATTTTCGAAATCATGGTTTTAAAATGAGAACAACTTATTATATATAACAATATATATATATATATACGAACAGACCCAAACATTTTATAAGTAGTTAATGACACTATATATATACTGTACCCCAATATACAATAAACTATTAAATCTTTGCATCAAACATTATACAAACTGTTACAAGGATATACATATATATAAAATCGTATAGGCTTATATACTTATACTATATAAACACTGTAGCTTTTATAAACTTATATACACATACTGTTCATATAAAATACTATATATAAGGACATATATATTTAAACTTGTACATAAACTTAACAAAATAAAACTGTACGCTATTTAAACTGACACATAATGAAGTAACAGTGCAAAATATATACATAATATACAACTATAGCTTACATATCTATTATACTTTCAAATACAACATATAAAGAAGGCTGCAAAGGTCTGTACTTCTATAGATATGTAAACTTATGCTTTATATCCATATTAAAACAATATATACACTGATATAGATTTATATATAAACAAACAGATTGTATAAAATAAACTAATATATACAAAAACATGTTATAAATGACTTATATAAACTAATATATCTAACAATGTGTGAGGCTCTGACTGTCACTTTATATATATTATTATACAACATAAAAACAAACTTATATAAACTTTATATATATACAAACTCATATATATACCTTTATATAAAAGGAGAAGTGAAGGTTGCTCGGGGAAGAGGCTGTCAGGGAGGTGTCTGGCCGCATGCGAAAGGGATTGCTAAGGTGGCGGGATGGTGATGCTATCGTGTTTGAGGCGGAGATGTGTAGAGGTGGGCCTTGGGTGAATCTATGGTGGCGGGCTGAGGGGTTGGACTGTAGCATTCGGGAAGGTGGAGAGAGGTAGAGAGGGCTGAGGTGGTCACTATGGTTGCCGATTGATGGAGGGAGTGGGGTCTGAGAGGCCGAAGGGAGGGGAAACGTTCGGTGGAGGTGCTAGCGGAGGTAACGCATGGTGCTTTGGTTGGCTACAGGAGGGAGGTTGGAGTTTCGAAGGAGGAAGAGAAAATGCGTGCATCTGTTAATAGATGAGTAGGTGAAAAGAAATAAGTGAAGGGAGAGGAGATAGAACGTGAGTACACGAACAACGTGAGTACACGAACAGGCATCTGCTTAAGGCTGCTTTGAATCCTTATCTTCGAACCGAGTGAAATTAGACTAGGAAACAAGCACTTGCTTTGTATGGAAAAGTAAAGGTCACAGTTAATTTAAGTACATAATTTAAAGCAATTGATTATTTCTTGGCGATCACGATTCACATTTGAAACGCAAAGAAACAAAAGGTCACGGATCCGGTACCGATACGGGTGATCGTTTTGCGGTTTCCGTGGCATGACGGATTTTAAAACATGCAATTGAATATACCGCGGTGATCAGCACGGTGAGACGATCAAAACGGTATATAAATGTCAGTGGTATGATTGAATTTATAAAAATTCGAATTTCCTACTACGGAAAATGCAAGAAAAACACTGAAAAATAAGATCGACGGAGCCAAAGATGTCCGAATTTGGAAAAACGACAAACTGACATCTTGCTCAGAAGATGTTTTATTATTTTTCTATGTAAAAATATTTAGGTTTCGTAAACATTTTATTTTCATCGCTTTTTAACTGATTAAATTGAAGTGAATTTACGCGCGAAATAAACTTCCATATTTTCGGACGAAAATTTACCAGTTTCTATGTTTAACTAGACGTATTCCAAATATTAAATTTTATTTCATAATTTTATCTTTTAAAATTTCACAAAATTTCAACTAATTACGTTATTAAAACAGTTGAAATTTACGGGTCGTTACACTCTCCCCTACTCAAAACTTTTCGTCCCCGAAAAGGAACGAGGTAGGAGAATAGAAACAACCAGAAAGAAAAACAGATTTGAAATACAAAATAACAATTAATTTAAACCATATAAATTCAAATTTAAATTAATTGATATTCAATAATTGATTTAATCCATTTGATTTCACTAAAATCAATCCCAACTATTTCTAAATTCATTATCTTATTATCTAATTATCTTCAATTTACAATTTCTAAAACCATAAATTTGAATAATCTTTTATTAAAATCATATTTTTCAGCAATTTAAATTCTTCTTTATTCCAAATTTTTATTAAGTTTATTTCACTTAACATATCTTATTACATATATTTAAACCATATAAATTAATTTAAACCACATAAATTTCAATTTAAATTAATTTATATTCATTAATCGATTTTAAATTCAAGGTATTTCCATAAGTTGATCTAATTTCAATTTATTAATTAACCTTCAAACAAAATTTATTTTCAATTATCTTATTGTTCTATCTATCTCTATTAGCATAATTAAAATTCAAATGTATAACAATTTATTATAACCAGTCAAATTTTATTTATAAATTCAATTTATCTTATATATTATCCAATTACATATTCAACTTCTGAATGTTTTTAGGTAAGTTGTATTAGAATGCAGTTGAACAATATACAAATAAAATTTTCCCAATTCAATTATTCAAGTTTAAATTTTTATTCCAAATTTTGGTTTTATTTATAATTAAAATCATCCTTTAACAACATTTAAGAATTAGATTTCCAATTAACTTTAAACAACTTAGAGATATTGTAACGACCCGGAATTTTGACCAAATTAAATTGAGAATATTTAATTTATTTTAAATATTTGAACGATGATTTAATTTGAATTCCGAATATAACTTGGAATTTGGCGATTAAACTTTAAAATTTAATCGATTGAATACTGAATAAAAATTTATATCTTCAATTTTAAGCTGAAGAAAAATATTTCAAAGGCTTTTAAAATTCGTAATGATAATACTGGAGATAACAGAAACTTCAGAATAGGATTTGAAAGTAATTCGTTCAGTTTTGAAATTTATATCGTTCGAACCGATATTTATAAAATAGTCAATTTTCAAACAGTCTCGGAATTCGACGAAACCAGTTCCATTGGGTCCGTAATATTGTATTATTGTCGGATTTCTAATTTCGTATTTTTCGGAGTTGATATGTGAGAATACGACAGGCAAACGCATTGAAGTTTTGAACGGTTTCAACTTAAATTTAAAATTTGAAATGGATCAACATCAGACACTTTCATCCCTAAAATCATGCCTTAAACCACGCCCAGTATCACGCAGAAAATCCCGGAGAGAAATCGTGCAAATTTTTCTTCGTTCGACTTTAAAGTATCTCGTCCTTCTCTGTTTATTTAAAATCTCGAGCAGTTCAGAAGAATTAACCATGGCCGAACAAACAAAATTTTCCTCAAACTAAATCGTTCAAAACAAATTCACGGCCGCCTTTCTCTTGTCTCAGTTAAAAGCAGTTCGAACAAAATTCCTCTTTCAAAACAAATCATTCGCCCCTCTCCTTCAATTCCAGTTCGACTGGAAGTATTAAAAAAAAAAATAAAAAGAAAATAAAAGGGGGGCGGCATGCAGGGATTCGATGAGGAAAATGAGGGGCACACTCGTGCTCGAGCTCGCGTGCACAAGGAGGCTCGATCGAATGGACTCGCGATAATTTAGGGCATGGTCGATTTAGGGGCGTCGCGTGAAGATGGGGGGGCTGCGTGTGTTGTCAGAGAAGAAGCGGTCGCGAGGTGATTGGGAGAGAGTGCTCGCGCGAGCCTGGAATGGATGGCGTGGCGACACGGAGCTCGAAGTCGAGCAAGCGCGCGTGCGTGGCAGCAGCGTCGCGAGGTGGTGAGGGGTTGTTCTCGAGCACACTGGAAGTGGCGATCTCGGTGGAGCGGCGACCATCAGGCGAGTCGATCTCGCGTGCGAGATGACAGGGGTTGGCTCGCGTGGGGTTTCGATCTGGGGTTCATCGAGTTGGTTCAGGCAGTGAGGTATAATAGTATCTTTATTTTAATTTTTGTATAAATATTTTAAAAGGGAAATTTTTGGTTAAAATCAAATTTCCAGTTTAAGGAATTTTATATCACCGTTTTGTTTAATTTATTTAAAAAGGAAGTTTGTAAAAAAAAAAAATATAATAATAATATTAAATATATATGTATGTAGGTTTAAAATATATATGTAGTTTAAAAGGAAAATCATTTAAAAGAAATTTTATATAGATTAAGATTTGAAGAAGGAAAATTTATTACTATTTTATTTTCAGAAAATAAAAATATAAATGTATTATTGAGTTATCTAAAATTTATTTAAGTGACTAAAAAGACTTTCTAAAGGGAATTCAGTTAATTTAATAAATTGATAAGAGAAAGTTTGTTAATAAAAATACTTTAGCTAATTTAATTTATCTAATAGAAAATAAATTTTTAGATTAGTTCAAATTAAAAGTGTTGATTTATTTAATCTATTGAAAAGAAATTAAAATGTTCGATTTGTTCGAATATTAACGAAATGTATGAAATTGTTTATACCAGGTTACAATCGAGAAAAAAAAAACTGAAATGGAAATGGATTGCAAAAATAAAAAGCTAAGGTGAGATCTTCTCACTCAGATTTATAATTGAATTGCAGTATTGATTGATTTGTTTGAATGTGCTATTAGATATGATAGGATATATCTATATATATAGCAATATATACATATTGGCATATGTATATATTGGATTGATTGATTTCCCGCCTCGTATAGCGGATGAGACCCTATTGCGCCGTTAGTAAGCGGATTTACAAAAACCTATATACCGCGATAATTCCGTACTGGAGCGGAATTGGTATTGTGCTAACATCTTTGGATGCAGGGAAACAGGTTGGAGGGATCCAACTGGATTCCTCAACTGTATTTACTTATTTACAGATATTCTGATATATTCTGTTATCATATGATGATATATGATATTTGACTGTTGTGATGAACTGATTGGTGTTGTGGCATCATCGGATTCAGTTTTGAAATGTAAAAATAACGACTTTTACTTTAAAAGGATTTTTTTTAAGTGATTTTGAAAATATACGTTTTATGGAATTTCTGAATTGATTTATAAACGTAAAATTCAAAAGTTATAATTTTTAGTGAATTATAACCGAAGTGTCGTTTTTGAAATAAAAGCCGATTTTATTTATAAAAGGGTTTAAATAGAGATTTTTGAATTTATTATGAAAGCTCTATATATAAGATTTATAAAATTTGATTTTTATAAATCAAAGTGATGAAATTATAAAGGAGTTTTAAAGACGTTTTAAATGATGTTAAAATGGGTTTTATAAAGGACAGAATAAATGCTTTGTGAAGTCCTAAAAGAACGATTTTTGTAAATGAACGAATTATAAGTGTTTAACTTATAAAATGGACTTTTGGTAGAAAATTGAGTTATAAATTGAATTGGATAATAAAAGAGATTTATAAGTTGAAGTAGTTATAAAATATAAAATTGTGATTTATAAACGTGGTTTTATAAATCCGAAATCACTTATTTTTATAAGTGGATTATTGATAGTTAATAAAATGAGATTTATAAACCGGAGTTGTTATAGAAAATAGAAAATGGAATTTATAAACGTTGTTTTATAAATTCGAAATCAATTGGATTTGATAAGTCAATTATAGAAGATTATTAAAGGAGATATATTCGCGATTTTGGATAGCGAATTATTATTAAGATAAAATGTGTAGAGATGATTGAAATTTGGTTAAGTGAATTATATTCACGATTTTGGACAGTGAATATATTGTTAAGTAAAATGGATAGTTTTGGGAAAAGTGACATTGAAAATGAAGTTAAACATTTTAGAGATGTTTTTAAAATGTATTATGAATCGAAAGCATAGATTTCAACAATTTTTGTTGAAATAGACGTTTTCGAGAAATTTAAGGAAATGGTGGACTATAACACTGTTGTTATAGTAAATGATTTCCGAAAGGAAATGTTTTGATGTAGTATTGGGATTTATATACCTATCTTAAAATCCGAATCCCTATACTATTGATTTCGAGTCGTCGTAACGATGTTTTACGCAACATTCGTTTTGACTCAAATAGATGTTAAAATTTATGATTTCCTTAAAAGAATGAAATATATACTTAATTTGATTTAAGTATATTGAATATTTTCAAATGTTGAAAATAAATAGATTTGTGAATTACTTATTATTTAATAAGTATGGAAATACTTTTCCAATATGAAATGAACTGTTTTGAGAAATTATCTTTGAAAAGATAAATTGAAGTTGAATATTGAAATCGATTTGAAAATCGTATATCAGTAGATATTTTTGAAATATAAATTCACTATGGAATTTATAAAAGAAATGGAAATTCGTTTTAAAGAAAATAAACGTTGGTTTATTTTTGAAGTGTGGAAATGATTATATCTAGTAAAGATATTTTTTGAAGATAAATAATTTGGAAAATTATTTGGAATCTGATGATGTTGCGCATCTTTATTGATAGTTAAATAACCGACTATCAATAATTACCCTGAATGGTATTTGTTGTGAATTGGATGAATTTGAATGCCACACTTATTTTTAAATAAACGCTCACTATTCGGGTTAGCCGGGAAAGGACCATGGGGTCGTATAACCCATTCCGAATATGTGATACGTCGTTATGAATTGCATTTGAAGACCGGTGTTGAAGACCGGATATTTTTGAAAACGGAAGGATTACCGTCGAGTTACTCTACATCGACTGATCTTCGATTTAGAGGTTTTATCACCCTTAGTGACGGGAAGTCCTAACGTGATTGGAAATTATCCGGAATTGCAAGGGCTTCGTGAGAAGTGCCTTCGGTTCTGTTCGATCCCGGAACAGACTTGTATGGATTGTGTGTCTGACGTTACAATTTGAGATATAAAGCTGATTTCTTCCAAATACATTTCTGTTGGTGGCGGAGAATTTATTCTCTTAGCTTAACACCCTTCTTTGAGACGTACGAGCTCAGAGGTTATGTAGTTGAAATTTATCAGCGATATATCCCAATTTGGTAACGTGGCATACAGAGTGTTGCTGTGAAATGATCAGTGTTTGATCATTCGCGATATGATCATTTATTTGATCTTATATCTTTGTGATCATAGGTTGATCATTTTTTTTGACCCGAAGCAGGGCTTTTTGAGAAAGCGTAGCTTTGTGGACGAGACTTCGTCGAGCCTCACACCCCGGAAATGGTCGAAACAGGACGAATGCGGCAAGGTTCTAGGGAGTAGCGCCCCTTAGTGTATGTCATTCCTTCTGGATAAAGGTGGTATCATGGTATGGAGCCCAGATACTTAACCTCTGTGGTTACTGCATTATTATTATCTATGTGGTTTGTTGCGAATCGGGGATCCTCGGGAAGATCGGTGACGATCGGGGGATGGCATACGCGTGTCAGTAGTTACCTATTTTTGCAGAGGTAACCCGGCCTTGTGTTGGCAGAGATCCGGTTAGGTTCTCGGGTCGTCTATTCCAGGGACGTACCCATCGTGGATAGGAAGTTCCTTAGCCTGACCATTTGTTGGAAATCCAAAGAACAATACGAGCCTTTACGATTTCAATTGTATAACCTGTCTCCTCAGGAGGCAGCTATAGCAGGCATAATATAATGGTACCTATGCTGGCTAAGATTTATATTATACTTTCGAAATGTTTTCCACTATGCACTAGTAATAATATCAAAAATGATTTGATTTTGCGTAGTAAGCATCTTTGACTATCATAAGAAGAAATCTCCTCCAAGTCTGCGTTTGCATTGTGTGTGTGGTGGGAGGTCTTATGGTAGTTTCATTTTCCAAAAGCATTGCGAATTGACATTAAAAGTTTTCCTGTTGTTTATTTTAAAGATAAACTGTTTTACGATCTCACACCAGTCACCATGACTGACTCGGAGTTTATTGTTTCCCTTCTAAACTCTGGGTGCCCACCAATTTCCACACGGGCAGCCTAGAGTTATGTTATCAGGATATTCTGGATATTCTGGAGCTTTGGAGATAAGCTGGATGGCGAGACGTAGTATTTGTATCTGATAATATTTATTCCGCTGTGTATTCTGTATGAGGACAAGTTTATATAACTGTCCATTGTTGTATTGAGTTGTATAGTGACTCTGATGATTGATGTATGTTATAAAATGATATAGTTCTTTGTTTAAAGATTATTCATTTATCTATTATATATTGTTCCGCTGCGATGTGTAAGATTCTGATATTGTCTCTGTTCTGTATCTGTTGTTGTTTTGTTGTTCTTCTTTCTTTTTCTTCTATCTTCTTCTTCTCCTACTTTTTTTCTTTTTCTTAAAACCATAACTTCTCGGGTTTCCGGCATTCGATTTCTCGGCAGTCGATAAAGTGAGTATCGATGTTGAATTTTCGAAAGTCGAAAATTTCGGGATGTGACAAAGTGGTATCAGAGCATATGGTTAAGCGACAACCCTGCTCTGTTGGGTGTTACTCATTAGAGATAGAGTCAGTAGTACTCTAGAATGAGTTTGAGTGTAATAATAGATATGAGCGCGTATTTGTTATTTGAATATAAAATTGTTTTATATTGTGATGATTGGTTTATTGAGTGGTATATGAACCTTCGTCGGCACAGTCTTGCAAAACTGTATCGAAGGGGTTTCTAAACACTTGAATAGAACAGTTCGGCACAGTATTGTTTTGAATAGGGTAAATGAAATAATTTTACCCAAATCTATTTTCGTATAGAAAAGAAATGATTTTCTGTAAATAATTACAGTATATGGTTGCATGGTTGCTAGAAGTAATAATAGTGAATTATTATCACTGAAATTGAATAAGAAATTGGAATTATAACTCCAAAGTTAAGAAATAAATCCATATATAAATGAGATTTAAGAATGTAAATTATAAATGTGGATTGTAATTTAAAACGGAATTCCAGAGAAGTTTTTGGAAATGTTTGAAAAGAATTTGAAAATTTTGGGAATTTGGAAAGTTTAAATCATTTTTGATTTGAAAATGGATTTCGAAGGTTTTGGAAAGTATTTTAGAGAGATAAAAGCTCTAAACTCTTTTAGGTCGCTGGAAAATAATTCCGATGATGATCGCGACATCACCGGTGTTCATTTTCGGGTTTCCAAAAGAGAAATTGCTGCCAAATTGTTTTAAATGGAAGTTATTTGAAAATTTGGGTTTAGTTTTGGAAATTCAAAAGATAAATTTGAATTGTTTTCAGAATGGCTTTGAAATGTCGAAAAGACTCTGGAATACTATAAAAAAAATAAGTGGATAACTTATACAATTTGAATTTTGATTGAATAAATTTAACTTAAGGAATTTTAAGTTGAATTAAAGTAAGTATAAGTTATATAACTTATAAAATGAGAAATAAAATAGTAGCCAAAGATTTGAAAATAAATTCATTTAACAAATGAGAATTATTAATGCGAATTAAGAATATAAAGAGATGAATTCATATATGAATAAAATTGTAAATATGAATTCGTAAGTGAATAAAACTAGAATTGAATTTGAATTGGATTTTGAAGTATTAAACTAAAATTAGTAAGTGAAGCTAATTGAATGAAGATAAAACTGGAATTGAAACTGAATGTTGAAAGCAGATTTGAATTTGTAAGTGGATTAGAATTAGAAATGAATTAGTAATTGAAACTGATCGATAAAATTCAATATTCAGGAGATAAATAGAATCCAAATTGAAATGGTAAAGATTGAACAAAATTGAATAGGTGTAACTTCAATAGTGAAGTAATGATGATATAAGCAGTTATATAAAAAAAATTTGTAACAGAATTTGCAAAATGATTTGAATATATGTAACTAGATATTATGGCTAGTAGGATATACAGGTGTATAAAGGGATTGGAAAATTTATTTCCCAGATAATTTGAATTGCTCGACAAAAGGTACGTATTTGAATTATAATATGAGATTTTGATGATTTCTGGTCTAGCCGCTTGGCTTTTTCTTTTTCTTTTTGAAATCTGAGAGTCCGTAGGGACGTTTTGTAGTCGTACCGTATTAGCCGCGCAAAGGAGACGCTGGCGAAATTTTTCAGAAATTTAGGGCGTTAGAAAATTTTTGAGAAATTTTGAAAGTTTAAATTTGAAATTTAAATTTAAACTCGAATTTGAATTGAGAAGTAAACAATGTTGTTTGAACTTACAATTGAAATTGGAAAACTAGTTGAAATGATAACGAATCTTGAGTAGAGAGATTTGTTTTGATGAATTGATAAAACTATTGGACTGTGGAAAAATAGTAGACGAGTTAAGGACCATTTTCCCTAACTTGTAATTTCGAGGACGAAATTCTTTTAAGGGGGGAAGTCTGTAACGACCCGGAATTTTGACCAAATTAAATTGAGAATATTTAATTTATTTTAAATATTTGAACGATGATTTAATTTGAATTCCGAATATAACTTGGAATTTGGCGATTAAACTTTAAAATTTAATCGATTGAATACTGAATAAAAATTTATATCTTCAATTTTAAGCTGAAGAAAAATATTTCAAAGGCTTTTAAAATTCGTAATGATAATACTGGAGATAACAGAAACTTCAGAATAGGATTTGAAAGTAATTCGTTCAGTTTTGAAATTTATATCGTTCGAACCGATATTTATAAAATAGTCAATTTTCAAACAGTCTCGGAATTCGACGAAACCAGTTCCATTGGGTCCGTAATATTGTATTATTGTCGGATTTCTAATTTCGTATTTTTCGGAGTTGATATGTGAGAATACGACAGGCAAACGCATTGAAGTTTTGAACGGTTTCAACTTAAATTTAAAATTTGAAATGGATCAACATCAGACACTTTCATCCCTAAAATCATGCCTTAAACCACGCCCAGTATCACGCAGAAAATCCCGGAGAGAAATCGTGCAAATTTTTCTTCGTTCGACTTTAAAGTATCTCGTCCTTCTCTGTTTATTTAAAATCTCGAGCAGTTCAGAAGAATTAACCATGGCCGAACAAACAAAATTTTCCTCAAACTAAATCGTTCAAAACAAATTCACGGCCGCCTTTCTCTTGTCTCAGTTAAAAGCAGTTCGAACAAAATTCCTCTTTCAAAACAAATCATTCGCCCCTCTCCTTCAATTCCAGTTCGACTGGAAGTATTAAAAAAAAAAAAAAAAAAAAAAAGGGGGGCGGCATGCAGGGATTCGATGAGGAAAATGAGGGGCACACTCGTGCTCGAGCTCGCGTGCACAAGGAGGCTCGATCGAATGGACTCGCGATAATTTAGGGCATGGTCGATTTAGGGGCGTCGCGTGAAGCTGGGGGGGCTGCGTGTGTTGTCAGAGAAGAAGCGGTCGCGAGGTGATTGGGAGAGAGTGCTCGCGCGAGCCTGGAATGGATGGCGTGGCGACACGGAGCTCGAAGTCGAGCAAGCGCGCGCGCGTGGCAGCAGCGTCGCGAGGTGGTGAGGGGTTGTTCTCGAGCACACTGGAAGTGGCGATCTCGGTGGAGCGGCGACCATCAGGCGAGTCGATCTCGCGTGCGAGATGACAGGGCTTGGCTCGCGTGGGGTTTCGATCTGGGGTTCATCGAGTTGGTTCAGGCAGTGAGGTATAATAGTATCTTTATTTTAATTTTTGTATAAATATTTTAAAAGGGAAATTTTTGGTTAAAATCAAATTTCCAGTTTAAGGAATTTTATATCACTGTTTTGTTTAATTTATTTAAAAAGGAAGTTTGTAAAAAAAAAATATAATAATAATATTAAATATATATGTATGTAGGTTTAAAATATATATGTAGTTTAAAAGGAAAATCATTTAAAAGAAATTTTATATAGATTAAGATTTGAAGAAGGAAAATTTATTACTATTTTATTTTCAGAAAATAAAAATATAAATGTATTATTGAGTTATCTAAAATTTATTTAAGTGACTAAAAAGACTTTCTAAAGGGAATTCAGTTAATTTAATAAATTGATAAGAGAAAGTTTGTTAATAAAAATACTTTAGCTAATTTAATTTATCTAATAGAAAATAAATTTTTAGATTAGTTCAAATTAAAAGTGTTGATTTATTTAATCTATTGAAAAGAAATTAAAATGTTCGATTTGTTCGAATATTAACGAAATGTATGAAATTGTTTATACCAGGTTACAATCGAGAAAAAAAAAACTGAAATGGAAATGGATTGCAAAAATAAAAAGCTAAGGTGAGATCTTCTCACTCAGATTTATAATTGAATTGCAGTATTGATTGATTTGTTTGAATGTGCTATTAGATATGATAGGATATATCTATATATATAGCAATATATACATATTGGCATATGTATATATTGGATTGATTGATTTCCCGCCTCGTATAGCGGATGAGACCCTATTGCGCCGTTAGTAAGCGGATTTACAAAAACCTATATACCGCGATAATTCCGTACTGGAGCGGAATTGGTATTGTGCTAACATCTTTGGATGCAGGGAAACAGGTTGGAGGGATCCAACTGGATTCCTCAACTGTATTTACTTATTTACAGATATTCTGATATATTCTGTTATCATATGATGATATATGATATTTGACTGTTGTGATGAACTGATTGGTGTTGTGGCATCATCGGATTCAGTTTTGAAATGTAAAAATAACGACTTTTACTTTAAAAGGATTTTTTTTAAGTGATTTTGAAAATATACGTTTTATGGAATTTCTGAATCGATTTATAAACGTAAAATTCAAAAGTTATAATTTTTAGTGAATTATAACCGAAGTGTCGTTTTTGAAATAAAAGTCGATTTTATTTATAAAAGGGTTTAAATAGAGATTTTTGAATTTATTATGAAAGCTCTATATATAAGATTTATAAAATTTGATTTTTATAAATCAAAGTGATGAAATTATAAAGGAGTTTTAAAGACGTTTTAAATGATGTTAAAATGGGTTTTATAAAGGACAGAATAAATGCTTTGTGAAGTCCTAAAAGAACGATTTTTGTAAATGAACGAATTATAAGTGTTTAACTTATAAAATGGACTTTTGGTAGAAAATTGAGTTATAAATTGAATTGGATAATAAAAGAGATTTATAAGTTGAAGTAGTTATAAAATATAAAATTGTGATTTATAAACGTGGTTTTATAAATCCGAAATCACTTATTTTTATAAGTGGATTATTGATAGTTAATAAAATGAGATTTATAAACCGGAGTTGTTATAGAAAATAGAAAATGGAATTTATAAACGTTGTTTTATAAATTCGAAATCAATTGGATTTGATAAGTCAATTATAGAAGATTATTAAAGGAGATATATTCGCGATTTTGGATAGCGAATTATTATTAAGATAAAATGTGTAGAGATGATTGAAATTTGGTTAAGTGAATTATATTCACGATTTTGGACAGTGAATATATTGTTAAGTAAAATGGATAGTTTTGGGAAAAGTGACATTGAAAATGAAGTTAAACATTTTAGAGATGTTTTTAAAATGTATTATGAATCGAAAGCATAGATTTCAACAATTTTTGTTGAAATAGACGTTTTCGAGAAATTTAAGGAAATGGTGGACTATAACACTGTTGTTATAGTAAATGATTTCCGAAAGGAAATGTTTTGATGTAGTATTGGGATTTATATACCTATCTTAAAATCCGAATCCCTATACTATTGATTTCGAGTCGTCGTAACGATGTTTTACGCAACATTCGTTTTGACTCAAATAGATGTTAAAATTTATGATTTTCTTAAAAGAATGAAATATATACTTAATTTGATTTAAGTATATTGAATATTTTCAAATGTTGAAAATAAATAGATTTGTGAATTACTTATTATTTAATAAGTATGGAAATACTTTTCCAATATGAAATGAACTGTTTTGAGAAATTATCTTTGAAAAGATAAATTGAAGTTGAATATTGAAATCGATTTGAAAATCGTATATCAGTAGATATTTTTGAAATATAAATTCACTATGGAATTTATAAAAGAAATGGAAATTCGTTTTAAAGAAAATAAACGTTGGTTTATTTTTGAAGTGTGGAAATGATTATATCTAGTAAAGATATTTTTTGAAGATAAATAATTTGGAAAATTATTTGGAATCTGATGATGTTGCGCATCTTTATTGATAGTTAAATAACCGACTATCAATAATTACCCTGAATGGTATTTGTTGTGAATTGGATGAATTTGAATGCCACACTTATTTTTAAATAAACGCTCACTATTCGGGTTAGCCGGGAAAGGACCATGGGGTCGTATAACCCATTCCGAATATGTGATACGTCGTTATGAATTGCATTTGAAGACCGGTGTTGAAGACCGGATATTTTTGAAAACGGAAGGATTACCGTCGAGTTACTCTACATCGACTGATCTTCGATTTAGAGGTTTTATCACCCTTAGTGACGGGAAGTCCTAACGTGATTGGAAATTATCCGGAATTGCAAGGGCTTCGTGAGAAGTGCCTTCGGTTCTGTTCGATCCCGGAACAGACTTGTATGGATTGTGTGTCTGACGTTACAATTTGAGATATAAAGCTGATTTCTTCCAAATACATTTCTGTTGGTGGCGGAGAATTTATTCTCTTAGCTTAACACCCTTCTTTGAGACGTACGAGCTCAGAGGTTATGTAGTTGAAATTTATCAGCGATATATCCCAATTTGGTAACGTGGCATACAGAGTGTTGCTGTGAAATGATCAGTGTTTGATCATTCGCGATATGATCATTTATTTGATCTTATATCTTTGTGATCATAGGTTGATCATTTTGTTTGACCCGAAGCAGGGCTTTTTGAGAAAGCGTAGCTTTGTGGACGAGACTTCGTCGAGCCTCACACCCCGGAAATGGTCGAAACAGGACGAATGCGGCAAGGTTCTAGGGAGTAGCGCCCCTTAGTGTATGTCATTCCTTCTGGATAAAGGTGGTATCATGGTATGGAGCCCAGATACTTAACCTCTGTGGTTACTGCATTATTATTATCTATGTGGTTTGTTGCGAATCGGGGATCCTCGGGAAGATCGGTGACGATCGGGGGATGGCATACGCGTGTCAGTAGTTACCTATTTTTGCAGAGGTAACCCGGCCTTGTGTTGGCAGAGATCCGGTTAGGTTCTCGGGTCGTCTATTCCAGGGACGTACCCATCGTGGATAGGAAGTTCCTTAGCCTGACCATTTGTTGGAAATCCAAAGAAACAATACGAGCCTTTACGATTTCAATTGTATAACCTGTCTCCTCAGGAGGCAGCTATAGCAGGCATAATATAATGGTACCTATGCTGGCTAAGATTTATATTATACTTTCGAAATGTTTTCCACTATGCACTAGTAATAATATCAAAAATGATTTGATTTTGCGTAGTAAGCATCTTTGACTATCATAAGAAGAAATCTCCTCCAAGTCTGCGTTTGCATTGTGTGTGTGGTGGGAGGTCTTATGGTAGTTTCATTTTCCAAAAGCATTGCGAATTGACATTAAAAGTTTTCCTGTTGTTTATTTTAAAGATAAACTGTTTTACGATCTCACACCAGTCACCATGACTGACTCGGAGTTTATTGTTTCCCTTCTAAACTCTGGGTGCCCACCAATTTCCACACGGGCAGCCTAGAGTTATGTTATCAGGATATTCTGGATATTCTGGAGCTTTGGAGATAAGCTGGATGGCGAGACGTAGTATTTGTATCTGATAATATTTATTCCGCTGTGTATTCTGTATGAGGACAAGTTTATATAACTGTCCATTGTTGTATTGAGTTGTATAGTGACTCTGATGATTGATGTATGTTATAAAATGATATAGTTCTTTGTTTAAAGATTATTCATTTATCTATTATATATTGTTCCGCTGCGATGTGTAAGATTCTGATATTGTCTCTGTTCTGTATCTGTTGTTGTTTTGTTGTTCTTCTTTCTTTTTCTTCTATCTTCTTCTTCTCCTACTTTTTTTCTTTTTCTTAAAACCATAACTTCTCGGGTTTCCGGCATTCGATTTCTCGGCAGTCGATAAAGTGAGTATCGATGTTGAATTTTCGAAAGTCGAAAATTTCGGGATGTGACAGATATATATAATATATTTATATCAAATCAAATAAGATACCTATATATATATAAATCAAATTATACTAAAGAAATTCAAATCAAAATATATTTTTCAAAACAAAACCGTAGCAAAGCTACAAAATAGTATCTCCACTTCGAAACTCGAAAATGAACGTCGATGATGCGGCCGCCATCACCGAAATTATTTTCCAGCGACAAAGAGAAGAGCACTGATTTCAACATTTTAAAATTCTTTGAAAACGATTCCTATTCGAAAATACTTTCAATAATATACTTTAAAATTTTAAAACCAAAGTTCCAAATCACCGGAAACTAAATTCTCAAATTTCTGAATTAAATTCATTTCAAATTCCAAATCAATTTATAAACCGTATTTATAAATTTATTTAGAACAATAAATGATAATCAAATATTATCATTTCAAACAAACAATTTAATTAACCTATTAAATTCCAGAAAATTTTACTTATATTTTCACAATATAATCAAACAAATTTATTTCATTTACCAAATTTGAAAATAATATTGTGTCAGTTTGCTCTGTTCAAGTGTTTTGGAAATCCTATCGATAGCGTTGATCAGACGAATCGATCGGAAACCCAAATCAACATCAACAACTCAAACAACACAATATATAAAACATTTTAAATAAATTTACAAATACACTTCCTCACTTGACGATACAAGAATGGATTTTAAAGCAAGTATAGGGATTCAAATTTGATGACTCAAATAAAAGAGAATTTTGATTCGAAAATAAGTTTGAAACAGAAGATAGGATAATTCAATTACCACAATCGGGAGATGGATGAGTTTATTTAATTCACGGGCAACCTTAACCGGGTCGTCCGTAACTTCAAGAGTAAGATCGATTGCTGAATTCCGAGGTAAATCAACACTCGATCTCAAGAGATGGAATTCAGGTATAGCAGGGAATAGATAGCATCGTAAACCGAGGATACAGAAATCTCCGGTAAATCGATGCCTATTATAAAGGAGTTTCACCCCTTTACGAATCATACGAAGTTTGGCGAGACCGCCGATCTATTATAGATATCATTCAAAATGGAGTTATGAGGTGCTCCAGGAAAGAAGACGAATAGGGAAGGACACGAATGAATTTCGAAACCGAGGGAACGTTCCAAAATTCAAAGGAATAGAGTCAAAAGGAAGAGATTGAAACTCGAATGAGAGTGATTCTGTAAATACATTTACCCTATATGTTGAGTTTTGCCTAGAGCTACCAAAGCTCTGATACCAACTGTAACGACCCGCTATTTTGAACCATTCGCATCCATTATAAGTGTATAGGTAGACACTCATGCCGGAATTGAATTTCTCAAAATACCGCGTTGTTATTTTAAATTTGGCAAAACTGAACATATACAGTAAATAAATAATCACAGAATACAGACACAGAGTAATAATTGCAGCGGAAATAAAAGAAATAGTAGTTCATGAAGCTACTATATGAATATATAAAATACATCAGAGTTTACAACAAAAGAGTAATACGATACATCAGAGTTAAACCAGATACAACGGAAGAGTAATATGATACATCAGATACAAATCAGAATACATCACTAGAATCATCGAATATAGAAAGCAGAATGGATGGCTGGATCTTCAAGCAAAGCTCCAACTTCAAAGGTGAGTCTCGAATACTGGATCACTCAGTCTGACCCGAGCGTAAAGCAAAAACACAAGACACTCGAGTCAAGATTAACATTCTTATATTAATAAATCCAACTCAAGTGAAATAGCAATTGAAATACAAGTAACTCAAAGGATGTTTGGAATAACCATCCTTTAAGGATCCGTTAAACTATCTACTAGGTAGTAATATATGCTAAGTAGATAATGTCTATCAGTAATATAAAGATATCAAAATAGCGTTAAGTCATGGCCCATTCCACCCTTAACACATTTTTATTCCCAAAAGCATATACAAGACCGTAGTTTCCCCAAAACCGGAAGTCACCAGAGGGCAATCCATATACTAAAGGTACAAATCAAAATCGTAGTGGTCGCGCATAAATGGAATACAAGTATGACAAGGCACATGAGGCAATACCCAAGGTAGTGATACTACCGTTCGCCTGATCCGGACTGGTGAGAACGCAACGCCGCAGCGCCCGCAACACCGTGAAACAACACTCCCAAAATCAAGGGTGCACCAATCGACAACAAGTATAAGTAGTTCGAAGAAGTGTGTCCACTTGAGGTAGCTAATCCTCCATTGGCCCGGCACAGCTCCTGTTTTAGTCATTTCCAATTTGACAGAAGTGTCAAGGCTATCCATCATCGTTCTCTTTCTTCAGTCATCACGTACATCATTCCAACCACTTCATTCTGGATCATCACTCCGCGCATAGTTATTAAAGTGGTTTCGGTTTAGATAGAGAGTATATCCATTACCGATCCCGGTCTCTTTAATAACTTTCGTAATTATTACACCGATTGGTCGTTTATTTATTTCAAAACCAAATCAAATTCAATTCGTAAACCAACAATTCATTTGTCTTTCTAAACCAATTTCCAATAATTTACGTTTCAAAACTTCCAAATTATCATTTCAAAATCTTATAATTCAAATTCAATTTCTATTTAAAACAATTCAAGTATTGATTCAAGTTCGTATATAGGTTTCATTCCGAAATCATTTAAATAAATTTTATTTAACATTCAAATCAATTTAAACTCATTTATCGATTTCATTCAATATTCGTTAAGTTACATTATCATTCAAAACAATTTCTATTAAATTTCCAATTCATTAAATCAATTCTTAAGTTCGACTTCATTAAAACAAAACTTACAATTTTGAATTAAATTAAATTCGTTAAATCATTTCTTTCAATTACAAGTCTTACATTAATTCCAAGAATATCACATTTTCATTTCTTGTTAAAGAAATTCAATTTCACTTATTTGCTTACTCAAATAATTTTCCAAAAACTTACTTAATCAAGAAAACTCAATTTCAATTATTTACGAAGTAAAATTCACTTATTCAAAAATTCAATTTAATTTGATCATTAAATTATTCAATCTTATTTAATTATTAAATAATTCAAAACTTAATTATTAAATAATTTCAAAGTTTAATAATTTCAAACTTAATTATAATTTCAAACTTAATTATTAAATCATTTCAAAGTTGAATAATTTCAAACTTAATTCAATAATTTCTCAAATTAAACAACATTCTTTCATCAATTACATTATTAATATTTTGTTTCAGATTATTATATATTAACATTTTCTTTTCATTAAAAATTCAAATTTCAACTTCATTTCAAAACCATATTGTTTATTCAAATAAAATCTTCATTTTATTTTTAAATCAAAATATTGACCAATCGGGTTTTATTTAATTTCCTATCCTAGGTCAAAGTTCAATTTGGGTATTTATCATTTCAACCCGATTCCAATTCAATTCAAAATCAAGCATATCAAAGGGAACTTGCAGTGTGATAACTGGGATGGTGTCAAAGTAAATAAACAAGCAATAACAACAACCAATAACAATCCAATAATCAATTCAAATAATCCCGAAATAACCGTATTAATTCGCATTGTTATTTGTACGAATTAATATAATTATTTCTAGAATCTACACTATCATTTCATGTAGATTAAAGATTATTACATTACGGTTCTTCACTTGTCATCTGTTTTCAATTTCATACATCATCAATTTAACAACAAACATTCAGTGGTTCAAAGTGTAATTAAACAAATCCTACGTGTCAATAAATTCAACAGTTAAAGGGGTCATATTATACAAATGTCAGTTAATCAAATTTAACATTTAATTATCCTATATCAAGTTCAATTTCATACTATTTATCATTTTAACATTAACAATTTAACGTCCAATATAAATATCAACAATCAATCAATTTCAGCCAAACTGTATTATCATTGCATAAATAATTAACAGATAAAGGTGTCAGATGTCACAGGTGAACTGATACAGGCAATAGCATATATAACAGTGTAATTAACTAACAGCAGCATATTTCAATTGTCGTTTCAATTGAAATCAGATTTAATAAATAAAAGAACGTTAATCGTGAGTGAGTGCTCACCTTTCGAGGCTAAGATAGATTTGACGAAGAAATGAGATAAGTTACGAATCCAAGCACGAATTTCAAACAATGCAAGATTGAACTCGAATCGACGAATGGAGCTGAAAATCAAGAATTGAAGAACTAAATCAGAATCAGTTTGACATATATCTATATAATTTATATAAACAAACCTATATATATAAACAGGCCTTACAATTTAAAATCAATGCAACAAATATATATAGTATATAGTAAAGTATAGTAAAATATAATATATTTGTGAAAATTATATTTTACATAAGTGTGAAAATTACTTTTACAGTAAATATCTATAAAACCCAAACCCATACTTTTCAAAAATCACTATTGTTATAAAAGAAAGACAGTAGCAACATTTCAACACATAAATAGATAACATATGATATATATAACTACTTGACCAGTACATTTATACGCATATGCAAACAACATATACAATAGCAGCAAATATAGCTTCACACTTTTATATATAAGACTATATATACAAAAACCGTACCTAAACCCAAAAAAAAATCCTAACTATTTAAATATGACAATAGACTAGGCTTTTAAAATATAGTGTATACTACCTTTATCATATAATAATGCACTGTAACTATATACTACATATAAAGCAATATTTAAATCAACGAATTTTCGAAATCAAGGTTTTAAAATGAGAACAACTTATTATATATAACAATATATATATACGAACAGACCCAAACATTTTATAAGTAGTTAATGACACTATATATATATACTGTACCCCAATATACAATAAACTATTAAATCTTTGCATCAAACATTATACAAACTGTTACAAGGATATACATATATATAAAATCGTATAGGCTTATATACTTATACTATATAAACACTGTAGCTTTTATAAACTTATATACACATACTGTTCATATAAAATACTATATATAAGGACATATATATTTAAACTTGTACATAAACTTAACAAAATAAAACTGTACGCTATTTAAACTGACACATAATGAAGTAACAGTGCAAAATATATACATAATATACAACTATAGCTTACATATCTATTATACTTTAAAATACAACATATAAAGAAGGCTGCAAAGGTCTGTACTTATATAGATATGTAAACTTATGCTTTATATCCATATTAAAACAATATATACACTGATATATATTTATATATAAACAAACAGATTGTATAAAATAAACTAATATATACAAAAACATGTTATATATGACTTATATAAACTAATATATCTAACAATGTGTGAGGCTCTGACTGTCACTTTATATATATTATTATACAACATAAAAACAAACTTATATAAACTTTATATATATACAAACTCATATATATACCTTTATATAAAAGGAGAACTGAAGGTTGCTCGGGGAAGAGGCTGTCAGGGAGGTGTCTGGCCACATGCGAAAGGGACTGCTGAGGTGGCGGGATGGTGATGCTATCGTGTTTGAGGCGGAGATGTGTAGAGGTGGGCCCTGGGTGAATCTATGGTAGCGGGCTGAGGGGTTGGACTGTAGCGTTCGGGAAGGTGGAGAGAGGTAGAGAGGGCTGAGGTGGTCACTATGGTTGCCGATTGATGGAGGGAGTGGGGTCTGAGAGGCCGAAGGGAGGGGAAACGTTCGGTGGAGGTGCTAGTGGAGGTAACGCATGGCGCTTTGGTTGGCTACAGGAGGGAGGTTGGAGTTTCGAAGGAGGAAGAGAAAATGCGTGCATCTGTTAATAGATGAGTAGGTGAAAAGAAATAAGTGAAGGGAGAGGAGATAGAACGTGAGTACACGAACAGGCATCTGCTTAAGGCTGCTTTGAATCCTTATCTTCGAACCGAGTGAAATTAGACTAGGAAACAGGCACTTGCTTTGTATGGAAAAGTAAAGGTCATAGTTAATTCAAGTACAGAATTTAAAGCAATTGATTATTTCTTGGCGGTCACGATTCACATTTGAAACGCAAAGAAACAAAAGGTCACGGATCCGGTACCGATACGGGTGATCGTTTTGCGGTTTCCGTGGCGTGACGGATTTTAAAACATGCAATTGAATATACCGCGGTGATCAGCATGGTGAGACGATCAAAACGGTATATAAATGTCAGTGGTATGATTGAATTTATAAAAATTTGAATTTTCTACTACGGAAAATGCAAGAAAAACACTGAAAAATAAGATCGACGGAGCCAAAGATGTCCGAATTTGGAAAAACGACAAACTGACATCTTGCTCAGAAGATGGTTTAGAATTTTTCTATCTAAAAATATTTAGGTTTCGTAAATATTTTATTTTTATCGTTTTTTAACTGATTAAATTGAAGTGAATTTACGCGCGAAATAAACTTCCATATTTTCGGACGAAAATTTACCAGTTGCTATGTTTAACTAGACGTATTCCAAATATTAAATTTTATTTCAAAATTTCATCTTTTAAAATTTCACAAAATTTCAACTAATTACGTTATTAAAACAGTTGAAATTTACGGGTCGTTACAGTTAACATTTGTTTTATATTTCATTACATTAATATACTCCAATTTCCATCTTTTATTTGTATTAACTATTATATTTCCATTTATATTGAATTTTGTCAATTTTTCACATTTATTAAAATTTAAAACCCCAAATTAATTTATTTATCTTGATTTCACTATTTTATTAAATCAATTATTACATTATGAATATAATTAACATTTCTATTCACTTTATTACAGTCACAAATTTCAATTATTGTCTTAACTCACGTAAATGTAATATATAACTACACTTATTTTCAATTGACTTCCAATTTAGTTTAATAGACTAATTAAACAGGTAACATATAATTGTTACCATTAACCTTGGTCACACTTGTAAGGGTGTCTTACTTTCAACCTTTATAATTACTTACATAATATTGATTTTATTCAATTACCATTTATTATTAACTAGTTCCATATTTACATTTGTTTGCCTATATTTACTTTATAACCAAGTATAACACTTTTATTGTTTCAATTAATTGGAATTTCATTAAAATTGTTAATAATTGACTTAAATTAACATGGTTACCTTTTATCCTTTTATTATTTCATTAACAAATTACAAATTTTTATTTCTTCCAAATTTTAATTGCCAAAAATCTTATTAAATTAACTAATTTAAACTATCGAAAATTTACGGGTCGTTACACTATACATTGAAATACATGTTTTGATATTTTTAAACTCAATGGAACCATCAAAATCCTTAAAAGATATCTCTACTCAAAGTTTTCTTTTACAACCTATTGAATTTATACAATTAATCAATAATTAATGTGTTATATTTGCATGTCTTTCCCTTCCCAAAAGAATTAGGCCCTTGTTGTTCCTCAAAATACAACCCTCTACCAAATCTACAAAGTTTCACCATTGGTTTAATCACAAAATATAGGAAAGTACAACAATCAAAACCAACAGCTTATAAAATAATATATAGCAATCGCACATCACAATCAGTCATTACACAACAAAATTCATTTAAAATAATGAATTCAACACACATACTATAGTACCATACACATTTCTTCACTCATGCAATTCAAAGTATAGTACGTAAATAACATTATTTCAACAAAAAGTGAAACAATATCAATCGTATGTCATTTTCATTCACGTGTCATAATGTAATACCGGAATTTCGAACGCTTTATATTTAAATATCGAAATTATTTAAATATTTAAATATTGGATTTAATGTAATAAAATTGATTTAATAAGCTTATTTGAACTATATTTAAATAATAAATGATAATGGTAAAATTAATTTTTAATTAAAGCATTAAAATTGTTTTAATAATAATTCTTTTTAATTAATGTTTGGAATCACCATCCCGATGACTTGGATTTTTATAAAACCAGTGTTGTTGGGTCCGGAATTTGGAGTTGATGTGTGCCATTGAGTTTTGTGATGATTTGATGCATTGTGTGGTCATGTGAGCTCAGAACGCGTAGCGATTAATTTCAGAAATTAAAATATAATATTTATTTTACTATAAATAACACCTCAAACTCACTCCTCTCTCACTTTTATTTCTTCATTCAATAAACATAGCAGTCGGTTTTCTTTCCCTTCGATCAATTAAATCTAGAGCTAGAAGCATCATTAGAGCTCAATGTTAGGTCCGTTGAGTTCGTATTGTAGAGTGCTTCAAATCGGTATAGGCGAAAATGGGTGCGACACTAGTTTGGAAATAGAAATATGTATAGGTCGAATTAGGGTTCCTTTTAGGTGGCAATTAGAGAGGAGTTAGACCATGGCATCGGGGGTGTTGAGTTTCTTTGGTGAAGGCAAACTTGTAGGCTATAACGACCTAGAATTTTATCACTTTGATTTATGAATATTTAATTTATTTTAAATATTCAACTTATGGTTTTAATAATCAAATAACCCTCTTTTAATTTATAACAAATGATAGAAAATTTGTTTTTGAATTTAGCTTACTAAAATAGATAGTTCGATAAAAAACCAAAAACGTGATCGAAAATCGTTTTCCTAATTTTTGACTTTTTATTGTCTAAAAGTTGTCGTGAAATGTTGTGTGCACAAGAATGAATATACTCACACCCTTATATTATAACGTATAAATGGTTAAGGTTAAAAATGATTTAGTTAAGTAAAAAAGAAGTTTGAATTTAAAATAAAAAAGATTCCTTGAGTATAAAGATTAACAAAGGTACATAAGAACACGCTATTACCAATATGTTTTCCCATGTATATACTTTTATGCGATGATGGAATGTGAGAAGAGGGTGGCTGTGGCATGTTCAACAAGGAAGGGTGGATGGTGGTGATGTGGCTAAAAATGAATGGAGGGTATGTAGTAAAAGGGATTTTTAGTAATTTTCTAAATCTATTTTATATAAAAATAATTCCATAAATTTCTCTCTCATTTTTCATTTCATTCCATATTTTTCCAAAACTCCATCTCCTTTCTAAGCTTTTTAAAACCCCTTTAATGGCTTCCATGTCTTTTTCAAAATTTAAAAGTCATGCCTTTTCCACTTTTAAACTCTCAAAAATCATTTAAACACCATTTCTTCTCTTCTTACACATCCTCCTTCACAAACCAAGCCCACGTCACCCATTTACACCCTAGGTCGAGCTGTTTTCCCCTAGGCCAAACCCAAAATCATTTTCCAAGGTCCAAAAATAAGTCTTTTGCAAACTAGATCCAAAATCTAAGGTCGATCTAAGTTATAGTGGGGTTTGGTTTGGTTTGTTTCCGTGAGCTTTTGGTGAGTAAACTAACTTTTAAATTTAAAAGTTTAACTTTATATGTTGCTAGTTATTGTGTTGGTTGTTAGATGGAAAAATAATGTTGTGTGCTTTACATATGTGTAATTATATGTAATGTGTGTTTATGGATCTTGGAAATATAGTTTGTATGATAAGTGATGATGGAAAGTTTTGATTTTTACATATATACTATGGTTAAAGCATGTGTTGTAAATGTTTGAACTTGCGTTAGTTAATGTATGCTAAAGTGAAGTTAGCACTTAAAGTTGTTTGTTGCGACATCAAATCCCTTGTGTTAAAAAGCTATTTTACTTATGTGTCTTTACAAAAGTTTTATAAAGTTTAAAACTTTACTTTTATTTTCCAAACTCTTATACAAAGATACAAAGTAAGTTAAAACATAAAAGGTAAAACCTTGAGGGCTAAGTTTGTTTATAAAAGCAAGTTTTAGAGTTATAGTATGTATAACGATAGCTGCTATGGATGTAGTTCGTAATATGAACACCTTGTGTAAATTAAAAGTGTTTCCTTTTAAGTATTCTTGAAAAAGTTTTCCAAAACATATAAGTATTCAAAGGTGATTGATACTTATTAACTAAGCATAGGTTTAATGATTATTTAATTAACTAATTAAGTAAAGATAATTAGTACTTAATCACTAATTAAGTGAAAGTAATTAGTACTTAATTATTAATTTAGTGAGATAATTATAATCAGTTAATTAAAGATTAGTTAATTATTAATTAAGGGTTAATTATTTTATTAATAATTATTTAAGTAGGTTTTAATAAACATTAATTATTAATTAAGTAAGATTTAATTATTAATTAATTATTAATTAGGCATGGTTAATTACTAATTAATTGATAAGTGATTAAGATTTATTTAAGATTTAATTATTACTAAATCAAGGTTTAAACTTATTTTAAATTAATTAAATAAAGATTTTAATTTTTATTACTTTATTTCCAAGGATCGGTTTTATTTAAAAGCAACTTTCTTTTATAAGTAAATGAGTTTAAAACAAGGGATTCTCTTTGTCTGTGCCATTAAGTAGCCAAAAAAATATGAATACTTTTTTATGACAATTGCTTAACAGAATAAAACACCATTCTACTATAATTTAATTGGATAGAATATTGATGACATCTATTTAGCATAATAAATCCTCATTCTGCTATAATTGAATTAAGTAGATTATTTGGACATCCATTTAGCAGAATAAATCCCTGTTCTGCCAATATATTTGTTTAGACATTGAATTTTATGCTAGTAAATTAATACCGAATAAGTGATGGATTGGCTAGTGATTGCTACTTGATTATTAAGACATATCAATTGCTTATGTGAATTCCAGTTATGTGACTTGAAAATTCAAATTGAATTAAATGGTAACTTGATTTAATACCATTGCAGTCACTAAGCCACTTTCCGAATTTGTAAAGTTATGGATTTAAGTTAACTTCAATTGTATAAGAAGTTGAGGTTAAGTGTTTTCAAATGATGTTTTAAAGTAAGTTATTTAATTATAAGACGTTTTAAGTTTTTAATTATATTATTAATGTTGTTAGTTAATTGGTTTAGTTTTGTTTAAAAGCTAATTAATTATTTAACTAATGATGTGTTTAAAGTTAATTGCTTATCCTATTAATGTTGGTTTAAAGTTAATTAATTATTATTTTATGATGTTTAAAAGTAATTAATTAATTAATTAAAGGTATTTATAAATGATGAATTGTTTTATAAAAAGGATTATACTTAGTAAAAAGGATTTATTTAGGGAGATTTACAAAATGATATTTTGGAGGGGAGATTTTAAGCGAGATTTATAATGGATTTTTATAAATAGAAAGGAAATTTTTAATCATTTTAGATATTATAAAGAAGTTTATAAATTAATTTGAAGATTTATAAAAGTATTTGTAAATATGAAATAGGCTTATAGAAAAGGGGAATTTTATGAAAGAATGAGATTTGTTTTGAAAATTAATCCTTAATTATTGTGGTATGAAAACATTCTTTCCATACTTAACAACGAAAGATAGTGGTTTGGTTTATAGTAAGAAATATTTTAAATAATATTTGTTTTGGCCCATATAAATATGATTTTGGAAAAGAGGAATTCTCCCTCAAGTTTTAGTAATATACTTTTATCGTTGAGATAAGTATATGGATAGTTTTAAAATATAATGGTTTGAAATATACTTATACTAGTGAGATAAGCATATAAATGTTTTCCAAGTATTGAAAAGAGTACAAAAGGTGTGTGAATATATCTTTTGTAAAGGTATTTTGAATCAAATAGTTAAAGATATTTTAATTAATGTAAGATTTATTTATAGAGGCTTAGTGGATCTCATATGGAATTCAATCTATGATTGATTGCTTGTTATTTGATAGTTAAATAACCGACTATCAAATCCTGGCCAAAATATTACTCTAGAAATATCTAGGAGAAACATGTGAGTTATATGCATAATCATCTTCGCTGATGCTATACTGTGTGTATAAATCTCGTATTGTTATCCTAGGACAAATGATAAGGACATCCATCGACTTAAACGGTTAAGAGATGACCTTTGCTCTTATGTATTATCAGATTATTTCCGAAAGAACTAGGGTTGAGTTTACTAGAAACTATTGAATGTTGGTTCGAAGAGACCGGGATTGGATAAGTATGAATTATTCGAAAACCACTTCAAACCAACTCAAGCATCGTATTGAAGACATCTTAAAGACGATGGAATCGAAGACGGAGCACTTTGAAGTGCAAAGGCTATTTTCTAACAATCTTGAGAGTGATTCCAAAATGGATGCAGTAGAAGTAGTGCCTTCGATTTGTTCATATCCTAAACAACTTATATGTACAAATGCTGGCATTGCATTGTGCCTGGAGGGCAGTGTTAGCATTTTAATTGGGATTTTCTAAGAGGGGAAAAAGGTAATCATTACCTTACTAGCCTCATAAGCCTCACAACCCAGTAATAACTAAAACAGGGGATACGCGGTAGAGCTATGTAATTCGCTACCATTAGAAGTAGTCATTCCTCGATCTGGAATTGATATTTACGGATTTGGTACGCGCATGGAAGTGGGACCATGGCTAGTGCACATTGTTTTGGAGCCTTGGTCCTAGGGAATGATATAATCTGGCTTGTCATGTTCAAGGGGCAGGCCGACTCTGTGTTTGCAGGGGATCTATGTGAGGCCATCGGTACATTTTTTAGAGGTGTACTGTAGCAGGCAGTATCCCGGTAGCCTTGTCACAGATGGAAACCCAATCTCCAATATGTGCCCTTACGGATTTAGTTGTAAACCTATTGTGATGGAATTTAATTAATGTAACAATTTCGGCTATGATTAATATTTATTTTACCCTGGACATTATTATAATATCACAAGATTTTCTATAAAATGGTTTGTTTATCGTAAGGTAAAAACCCATTCGTGTTTATGTGCAGCGTAGTCTTATGAGATGCCTTTATTTTTGAAAGGTTTTATAAAAAATTAAGAATCCATTTGATTGTGTTTCTCACGCTGGCTTTACCTGACTGATCCAGGCGTTATTTCTCTTATAATACTTGGGTCAGCCTGAGCATATTTTCCAGATTTGGCTGGACACTTGGAGCTATAGAAGACAAGCAGGCGTTATTTCTCTTATAATACTTGGGTCAACCTGAGCATATTTTCCAGATTTGGCTGGACACTTGGAGCTGTAGAAGACAAACTGGATCCTTTAAGACGTACTCTCGTATTTTCTTTATCTTCTGCTATTTGTTTCATGTTTGTATTTATCAAAATTGTAAGGACGGGTTGTTATAACTATCCAGGGTCTGATGATAGGATAATTGTACTCTACTGATGTATGCATATAAAAATTTTCTTTTGTGAAGATTCATTAATATATTATAGATTACTCCTCATGATGTGAGATTCTATGCTATACTTTTCTATTTTTCTCCCCAATGATCTGTCTTTCCGACACTTGGATGTTTGGTAAGTGAATATTGTGGATGTATTAATGTCGACTTCTGAGGATTGAAAAGGCAAGTTGTTACATGAGCAAAGTTTTGTAAAATGCAGCACAACCTGGCGAATCGTGACTTTTTCCTTATCATTTGTTTGGTTTGGATCACTTTCCATATGATGGTGTCGAGTTTGTCATGATGTGGGGATGCAAAGCTCTCACATGATGTAGTTTGTGGGTGAAAGCGGTTGTCGATTTCGTCGGCCATGGAGTGAGATTGAGAGGAGAGAAGGGTTGTATACACATGCACGTATAGGCATGCAAGAGGATAAGAGAAGATGGATTAGTTGGTAAAAGTGGTGATTAGTGATTAATTAAATTAATTAATCAAGTTTCTAATCCAAATTATTGTAAACTCAGTATCTTGTTGCAACGACCCGTAATTTTTAACGATTTTTGTAATGTAATTAACTGAAATTTTGCTTGAAATTAAATAGTAAGTTTTTGAAATGAAAATTTGATATTTGGAATGCGTCTATTCAAACATAGCAAATGGCAGATTTTCATTAGAAAATTTGAAGGTTAATTCTATTGTGTAATTTTTAATTTCAATATTAAATCAGTTAATTTGATGAAAACTAAATACTTTCAAACTCTGAATATTTTTTATATAATAAATTCGTAAATCATTTTTTGATTGAGACGTCATAATTCATTTTGTCAAATTTGGACTTCTCTAGCTTCGTTTTTCTTATTTTCAACAAATTAGCAGTATTTTCGGCAGCGAATATCGACTTTTGATAGGATAGTCGTATCGTTGGTGTCTGTGTTCCATTCTGATCGTCTCATCGTGCTGATCTCCGCAGTATATTCATTTGTGCATTTCGGTGTCCGTTACGCAGCGAAAACCATAAAACGGTTAGCCGTATCGGTAACCGTTCGAACCCTTTTGTTTCCCTATGTCCATTCGTTGGCTTTCCCGTGAAATGAATGGCCACCATCTTTTTATAACCCACTGTAATTAAGACTTTAACTTTTGGTATTCCAACTTTTCATTTATTTATGCTGGTTAGTACTCTGTTCCTCTTCCTTTTTCTTTATTATTCTGCTATCTTCGTTTTGATTGTAATAAAATAGTATATTTATATCAGAGCATTCATTTAGTATATGCGTTGGAACTGCTGCCCTTCCTTTTGCCTCAAACGTTGCCATTCTTCTTCATATAAATTATTAGTATATTTCGTACATATGTCCTCTGCTCTCCTTCATTTGTGAAATATTATATAATATATATAGTTATATTTGCTTGTGCCTAAAACCTCCACATGCAGCAGCCACTTCATCACCCAGACCGAGCATCCTTCCCCACCGCTACCTTGTCTTCACGAAGTGCAGCTATCACCAGATCCAAACCTCTGACCCACGTCCGCATCTCCGCCACAACCACCAACCCACCCATGCACAGCCGAGAACGGCCTCTTCCGCCCCAAGCAACGCCTTTCCCTAACTGCCTCAAACCCATCTCGCCCCACCACTTGCCAAGCCTTAGCCCTCGTGCTTCCCCACCCAATGCCTGACGCAAGCTTTGTATATATAATATAGTAAGTAGATAAGTTTTGTAAGCTGCATGTTTATGCTTTTGTCTGATTTTTCTTCTTTCGTTTCAGTTTTACTTCTGACTTTTAAACTGTATATGGATAAAAATATATAAAGTTGTTTATATTGTGTAAGTTTATACTAGTATATATATATATATATAGGTTTCGTGATCTGCTTGTATATATACATATACTAGTTGTTACTATTTTCTATAGATTTCGTGATAACTTTATATGTATGTGATATTTAAAACTATACATATATATTTGAAAAATTTAAAATATATGTATGTTTTTCCAAGTTATCTTACGCAGTGGTTGTTCGTGTGTGTCTATATATATATATATATATATATATATATATATATATATATATGTTTCGTATATTTAAGTATATAATTATGCATAAGTTTGTACAAGATATATATTATCTGTTGGAGTTAATATATATGTTATATAAATTATATGATAGGTTCGCTTATGTACGTAAGTTATATAATTTTTTATATAAATGTTTGTACCAGAGAATTTGCTTGTTTGGTTTCCTCTATTACATGTTACATATACTGGTTTTAAGTAAAATAGAATATAGCTATTTTGACTTTAAATTGCGTACTTTATATATATATATATATATATATTCTGTATGAGTTGTATACATATCAGATTTATATATATCAGTGAAGTATTAATTTCCTGCAATGCTTGTACATGTAACCATTATATATTAGTGTACCAATAATATATTAGTTTTAAGAAAGGATTTCATGTGTTGTACATGTAATATAATATATTTTAATATATGTGTTAAAATTAATAATGATCTTGAAATATATATATATATAGATTTGTGATTTTTGACATATGTATATATGTATAAATATAACATTGATTTTCAATATATATATTATAACCATTTTTCTTTTTAATACGTGTTTAAATTTTTTACTTTGAAATATATAGCTATATATATTTGTTTCATTGATCTCTAGTTCATCTTGACTTACATTTTCAATATCGAATTCGTCGCAGCAGTTCTCTAGCCTTATCTCTTATCCGTGTGTGTGTCTGTGTCACTGTCCCCATTCCCATCGTTCTCTAGCCTCAAAAGATGAGCAATCACTCACGATTAACATTCTTATAGTTAGTAAATTTGTGACGCCCCACCTCTATGCTCATAATAACAAAGAGTATTAAAGGAAATACTGTCTATTATTACGAAGAATAAGGCTGGATAGGAGCGACCATCCGTAATTGGCCTTACACTAATATTGGTTATCTCGATAGGAGTGGTACATACTTTTACTTTTTTTTCTCTATTATTTATTTACTCCCATTGACACACCCAATACTAGTATAAAAAAAACTACGACGGTTCATAATAGTTTAGGACATTAGATATAACAATAACACGGATAATATAAATGAGGAACACAGATAAAAACAAAAGTCTCATATATATATAACTGATGTCAGTTAATACATAGTTGACACAATACATATGATACAACTACAACTGTCGACTCAAGAAGTTATATATACAAGTACATTAACGAATAATATACATGAATACATATCGTTCTATACAATGACACGACTACTACAAAATGACACTGACAACTTCAGAAGATGTGAAAAGTCTTCATATCCTGAACAGCAACTCAAAGAAGAAAATTTACAACCTGAAATAACTCGGGTCTGACCCGAGTATTACATTCAGAAGAAAATAATACACGGGTCAGTCTAATTCAAACTCAGTTATTAGTGCATAGTAGCGATAATAATCAGATAGTCAAATAGACGACATTCACAGAAATCTCGTATATCCAACTCTCGATACGAGAATTGGATAACAGCATATGTAACACTAAATAGTGTTAAGCGATAAATCAGCAAATCCAAATCAGAATACAAATCAAATATTGAATTTAACCAACGAAAGAATTCAGCAGATCGAATCCTCCATTTAAAACTGTCAAATCTGATAGGGCTGCAGTACACGCACGCGTGTACTGCCTCGCCACTATCGTAGGAGATACACAAAAGCACAGTGAAAGTCATAAGTGATCATAAGGTCAAACCCCCGAAATCGGGTTCAACTCAAGTGTGAGAACAACACAAATGTCTGAAAAGCAACTGCATGCAAACAGCCGCAAAACATGAATGTACAAACTGTAAACATGATAGCAAGTACACACAGGAAAGCAGTGAAGTGGGCAAAAGTATCAAGTCTGGAAAACAAAAATGCCCAGACTCAACAAAGATGTACACAGTGGCATATAAACAACACTGCAATACTACCAAAGTTCAAGTAACTAATGTCAACATTTCGAAGTCAACATCAATGCCGTGGGGATGAACGAAACTCAAGAGAAGCTACAACATGAAGCACTGCATTTCAATTAGCAGTACAACTAGAAGTGATCTAGAGAACAATATCACAACAGATCAACATGGAAGAACTCAGAGATGACAAGCATATCAATGCAAAGCTTCAACATACGAAACATCAACATGGATGCAGAGACTGTCACAAACAAATATGGACAGTGACACAGTGAAATGCCGACATCACAAACTACTGAAATGGCAAAGATTGGAAGATAACAAACTCACATGCAACAAGCATCAACAACAAAGAAATGCACATGTCCAGTTTCAAGTGACTCGAGTTCAACAAATTCAGAGATTAGGCAGAAGATACATGAAAATGCAGCATGGTTCAAGCTGCAGTGACTCGAAGAAATTAATCAACCCAAATCAATAGAAATGTACAGATTCAGGTTGAATCAAAAAGACAAGCTAATCCAACAAATCACGGTTCCACAGTTTCAAATATGATATACAGTGAACCAACTGCAACATGTATGATTCAATATGAACAAGATAAAATGTGTACAACAGAGATCAAGCTCAGAGCCGAGAAAGTCATCACACAAATCAAAACTGTGGTAGTCGAATAATTCCAAAGCTGATCAAATACAATTATACATGTATGCATATATATATATATATATGTATATGCATACACATATATGTCTATATCAAATGAAACAAAGAGGAATATATCAATGTGTTCAGCAGCTAACAATGGCAAGCTACGAGTATAGTTAACCTCAATGCAATCACGAATGCAACTGTACACGGAAATATCAGACACCAAACATCCTAGTGACGAATGAATGCAACACACTCGAAGTACCATGGACAGAAGTAAACGCAGACATGTACCAGAGTACATCACAAGAAATATATGCCACTGGGAATACGCTTGAACAAAGGTTTCCCATTTAAGAAATGAAATGTCAAAGACAATAAATAATATGATGAGAACAACCAACCCATGTCAAAGACTGTTGCAGAACCAAAAACCCAGAAATTCCCACCACAAAATCGGAGTGACCGAAGTCAAAAATAAAGCAATGTCGAAGTCCACAGAGAATTCAAAATTTCCAAACTGAGAAACCCTTATCACGAAAATAAGTGAATTCATACCAAGTCCAGTAAACAAAATTGGAACCAATGGTTTCAACATCAACCCAAAATCGAAGCAAGCCAAGAAACACGACTGAAACAAAATCACCAATACACGAATTCGAATTAGATGTGAGGGAATTAACCACTCACCTTTGTCGAAGAGCACGCGACGAGATCTCTCGATCGAGTAAATTGAAGTCGACAGCCCCCAATTTGTTTCGAAGAGCCAAAATACAAATCACAAAGGAACGAACTAACTGGAATCGACTGCAAGCAATAAGAAGTAAGGAACAATCGAAGGAGTCGGGATCGAAGCATCGTTCGATCGAGTTGCACGAGTCGACCGAAGCCCTAGCTTTTCGAACGAACGCACAAGGAAAATTATGGCCGCCATGGTTCTTTCTTTCGCTCGTATGATTTTAGGGTTATGCCAATTGAAATGGGGAACGGGTTTCTCCTTGACAAAATAGAACGGCAACAATGAAATATAAACATGGGCTAGATTCAAAAGCCCAACTCAATCATTTGAAAATTGTTTAAAGAATATCAATTTGATTCAAATTCCCAAACAACGCTTTACAATTCTTATTAAAGAATTTTAACCCGAATAAATCTCAATTGCAATCAAACAATTTTCACATTTCAAATCCGATTCGAATTCCAATAACAATTATCAACTGAATTAAATCGTCATTTTGACGATAATTGAAATTACAAAAATCCCGGTTGTTACAGACTCCCCTCCTTATAAAAATTGCGTCCCCGCAATTTTCCTAATCAAGATTGTCTATAACAATTTTCTTCTAACCTAAACTAGTTATGCTAGAAAAATAAGAATTGAGAACACAATTATCAAAGAAATTGCGTCCACGCAATCATAGGGAATAAATGGATAAAAGGTAACAACCAAAAGAGCATGGCAATGTCGAATGTACAAGCAAAGCAAGTGTCAGCGGGGAAGTATTAGATAAGAAATCAAAAGGTTCGACTGCTTCAAATCAAAAGAATCAACATCGTGAGAATCAGGGATCAAAATCAGACGACTAACAAAAGCAAGAACAATCGAGTTCCAGCAACTAAAAGAGAAGGAAAACAGAGCAGAAATCCCATACAGAGCACGAATTGAATGTGAGTAAATCAAATTACTCACCTGAATCGCCAGAGAAAAAGACGAAGCTCAAATCTCAAAAGTCGCAAATATTCAATCATCAAAAACGATAATTGAATTTTCAAATCGCAAATATTTACTTATCTCAAACGATAATCAGAAGACAAAACAACTATCTGATTATCTCAAACGATAGTCAGAAACAAATATTTAATTATCAAAAACGATAATCAAATTTCTCAAATCAACAAATATTCGATTATCACAAACGATAATCAAATTTCAAATTCAACAAATATTTAATTATCAAAAGCGATAATTAAATCTCAAATAAGCAAATATTTAATTATCAAAAGCGATAATTAAATCTCAAATCAGCAAATATTTAATTATCAAAAGCGATAATTAAATCTCATATCAACAAATATTTAATTATCTAAAGCGATAATTAAATCTCATATCAACAAATATTTAATTATCTAAAGCGATAATTAAATCTAAAATCAACAAATATTTAATTATCTCAGGCGATAATTAAATCTAAAATCAACAATTATTTAATTATCTCAAGCGATAATTAAATCTAAAATCAACAAATATTTAATTATCTCAAGCGATAATTAAATCTCAAATCACAAATATTTAATTATCTCAGGCGATAATTAAATCTAAAATCAACAATTATTTAATTATCTCAAGCGATAATTAAATCTCAAATCAACAATTATTTAATTATCAAAAGCGATAATTAAATCTCAAATCAGCAAATATTTAATTATCAAAAGCGATAATTAAATCTCATATCAACAAATATTTAATTATCTCAAGCGATAATTAAATCTCAAATCACAAATATTTAATTATCTAAAGCGATAATTAAATCTCAAATCAACAAATATTTAATTATCTCAAGCGATAATTAGAAACAAAAAATATCCGATTATCAAAAACGATAATCAGAACTCATATCAACAAATATCTAATTATCACAAGCGATAATTAAATCTCAAATCAACAATTATTTAATTATCAAAAGCGATAATTAAATCTCAAATCAGCAAATATTTAATTATCAAAAGCGATAATTAAATCTCATATCAACAAATATTTAATTATCTCAAGCGATAATTAAATCTCAAATCACAAATATTTAATTATCTAAAGCGATAATTAAATCTCAAATCAACAAATATTTAATTATCTCAAGCGATAATTAGAAACAACAAATATCCGATTATCAAAAACGATAATCAGAACTCATATCAACAAATATCTAATTATCACAAGCGATAATTAAATCTCAAATCAACAATTATTTAATTATCAAAAGCGATAATTAAATCTCAAATCAGCAAATATTTAATTATCAAAAGCGATAATTAAATCTCATATCAACAAATATTTAATTATCTCAAGCGATAATTAAATCTCAAATCACAAATATTTAATTATCTAAAGCGATAATTAAATCTCAAATCAACAAATATTTAATTATCTCAAGCGATAATTAGAAACAACAAATATCCGATTATCAAAAACGATAATCAGATCTCATATCAACAAATATCTAATTATCACAAGCGATAATTAAATCTCAAATCAACAATTATTTAATTATCAAAAGCGATAATTAAATCTCAAATCAGCAAATATTTAATTATCAAAAGCGATAATTAAATCTCATATCAACAAATATTTAATTATCTCAAGTGATAATTAGAAACAACAAATATTTAATTACCGATACGATAATTAAATCTCATAACATCAGATATCTAATTACCTGTAGATAATTAGAAACAACAAATATCTAGAAATCAATTAAGAAGACTAGAAAATCAACATAAAAGCTTAGATCGATCCCATCAGATGGCGAGTTTTTAATTCGCCGCACGTGCATCTCAGAGTGGCCGAAGCCTACCAAGTACTCAACATAATTTTGGCGCCCATCAGATTGACCCGAAGGTCCGCAGAGTGACCCGAAGGTCTAGTACTGGTATTTGACCCGAAGGTCCGCAGAGTGGCCCGAAAGCCCAACAAATGACCCGAAGGTCCAACAAATGACCCGAAGGTCCTCATAGTGGCTCGAAAGCACACAAAATCATCAAATATTTCAATTAACGAGTCCGGAATTAACCGAAATAGCAAACGCACATGTCCCATACCACGTGTTTTACTAAATCGATTGATTTTCTTCATCGTTTCCTTGAAAGTGTAAAATTGTGTATATTGTAAAAATACATTTCACATTCTCAAACGGACAAGTCCGGAATTAAGCGAATCAGTAAAAGAAAGGGGTCATAGTCCTCGATTTTGGTGAAACGTTTAAATCGCTTCCTCATTCTTTTGAAATCGCAAACTGTAAAATTTTTGAAAACAATTTTATTTATTTTGTAAAAATAACAATTCGCATTCTCAACTGAACAAGTCCGGAGTTAAGCGAAACAGAAAAAGAAAGGGGTCATAATCCTCGATTTTGCCGAATCGTTTAAGTCGCTTTCTCATTCTTTTGAAAACGCAAACTGCTAAAATTTTAAAAAAAAAATTTCATTTTAAAACGATTTTCCAATGACGTGATTAAAACAGCAAATCAGTAACAATTTCGATAAGGAAATTGTACTTCTCAAAATACCGTAAAAACGGTTACAAATCAGCATTGCGGAATAACCGCTTGAAAATCCACTTTTAAAATTTGACGGTTACGGAAGCCAAAGCGACAGTAGTTTTAAAACGTCAAAATCACATCAAAACAATCTACATCAAAAGGTAATGTCAGTGAATTCTCATTCATCAAAATGCCACAAAACACCGTACTTCAAAATATAGCATTGGTGTAAAATTCCGTTGTAAAAATAACGGCAACAAAATACGTTTCATAACCAAGCATCGGTTCAACGTAAAATAAATGCAATAACGTGCAATTTAAATTTTTGCACGTACTACAAAATGAACAAAGAATCATTCAAATGTATCTTCAATGAAGATAATTTAAAACAGCAAAAATCTAATCAATAGATGATTAGTACAAAAGAAAGCCAGCGGAAATTTAAACAAAAATCACATATTTGCAATTTCTTCGAATCCTCAATTCGGATTCGAAGTTCTCAAAGAAATAAAATAATTACAGCTATGTAAACAACAAATGAAATTCATATCAATTTCGTATTTTGATTTTTAAATCAAAAAGATTATCAGTTGTACTCGGCGAAGACAGTTTCACTGTTTCCGCTGCGCACTCTGATAAACAGAACACAAATCAATCAAATCATCAGAACACAATTTCACTATTATTTTTAAATAAAGTTATTTAAAAATTTCATCCAAATTTCAAAACTTTAGTTTTGACTCAAGCACAAATAAAACATCGATCAATAGTTGTAACATATGTTCCTTTCGAGTTAAGTTTTATATTATGTCCATAAACCCCAAGCTCTGATACCAACTGTGACGCCCCACCTCTATGCTCATAATAACAAAGAGTATTAAAGGAAATACTGTCTATTATTACGAAGAATAAGGCTGGATAGGAGCGACCATCCGTAATTGGCCTTACACTAATATTGGTTATCTCGATAGGAGTGGTACATACTTTTACTTTTTTTTCTCTATTATTTATTTACTCCCATTGATACACCCAATACTAGTATAAAACAAACTACGACGGTTCATAATAGTTTAGGACATTAGATATAACAATAATACGGATAATATAAATGCGGAACACAGATAAAAACAAAAGTCTCATATATATATAACTGATGTCAGTTAATACATAGTTGACACAATACATATGATACAACTACAACTGTCGACTCAAGAAGTTATATATACAAGTACATTAACGAATAATATACATGAATACATATCGTTCTATACAATGACACGACTACTACAAAATGACACTGACAACTTTAGAAGATGTGAAAAGTCTTCATATCCTGAACAGCAACTCAAAGAAGAAAATCTACAACCTGAAATAACTCGGGTCTGACCCGAGTATTACATTCAGAAGAAAATAATACACGGGTCAGTCTAATTCAAACTCAGTTATTAGTGCATAGTAGCGATAATAATCAGATAGTCAAATAGACGACATTCACAGAAATCTCGTATATCCAACTCTCGATACGAGAATTGGATAACAGCATATGTAACACTAAATAGTGTTAAGCGATAAATCAGCAAATCCAAATCAAAATACAAATCAAATATTGAATTTAACAACGAAAGAATTCAGCAGATCGAATCCTCCATTTAAAACTGTCAAATCTGATAGGGCTGCAGTACACGCACGCGTGTACTGCCTCGCCACTATCGTAGGAGATACACAAAAGCACAGTGAAAGTCATAAGTGATCATAAGGTCAAACCCCCGAAATCGGGTTCAACTCAAGTGTGAGAACAACACAAATGTCTGAAAAGCAACTGCATGCAAACAGCCGCAAAACATGAATGTACAAATTGTAAACATGATAGCAAGTACACACAGGAAAGCAGTGAAGTGGGCAAAAGTATCAAGTCTGGAAAACAAAAATGCCCAGACTCAACAAAGATGTACACAGTGGCATATAAACAACACTGTAATACTACCAAAGTTCAAGTAACTAATGTCAACATTTCGAAGTCAACATCAATGCCGTGGGGATGAACGAAACTCAAGAGAAGCTACAACATGAAGCACTGCATTTCAATTAGCAGTACAACTAGAAGTGTTCTAGAGAACAATATCACAACAGATCAACATGGAAGAACTCAGAGATGACAAGCATATCAATGCAAAGCTTCAACATACGAAACATCAACATGGATGCAGAGACTGTCACAAACAAATATGGACAGTGACACAGTGAAATGCCGACATCACAAACTACTGAAATGGCAAAGATTGGAAGATAACAAACTCACATGCAACAAGCATCAACAAAAAAAGAAATGCACATGTCCAGTTTCAAGTGACTCGAGTTCAACAAATTCAGAGATTAGGCAGAAGATACATGAAAATGCAGCATGGTTCAAGCTGCAGTGACTCGAAGAAATTAATCAACCCAAATCAATAGAAATGTACAGATTCAGGTTGAATCAAAAAGACAAGCTAATCCAACAAATCACGGTTCCACAGTTTCAAATATGATATACAGTGAACCAACTGCAACATGTATGATTCAATATGAACAAGATAAAATGTGTACAACAGAGATCAAGCTCAGAGCCGAGAAAGTCATCACACAAATCAAAACTGTGGTAGTCGAATAATTCCAAAGCTGATCAAATACAATTATAAATGTATGCATATATATATATATGTATATGCATACACATATATGTCTATATCAAATGAAACAAAGAGGAATATATCAATGTGTTCAGCAGCTAACAATGGCAAGCTACGAGTATAGTTAACCTCAATGCAATCACGAATGCAACTGTACACGGAAATATCAGACACCAAACATCCTAGTGACGAATGAATGCAACACACTCGAAGTACCATGGACAGAAGTAAACGCAGACATGTACCAGAGTACATCACAAGAAATATATGCCACTGGGAATACGCTTGAACAAAGGTTTCCCATTTAAGAAATGAAATGTCAAAGACAATAAATAATATGATGAGAACAACCAACCCATGTCAAAGACTGTTGCAGAACCAAAAACCCAGAAATTCCCACCACAAAATCGGAGTGACCGAAGTCAAAAATAAAGCAATGCTGAAGTCCACAGAGAATTCAAAATTTCCAAACTGAGAAACCCTTATCACGAAAATAAGTGAATTCATACCAAGTCCAGTAAACAAAATTGGAACCAATGGTTTCAACATCAACCCAAAATCGAAGCAAGCCAAGAATCACGACTGAAACAAAATCACCAATACACGAATTCGAATTAGATGTGAGGGAATTAACCACTCACCTTTGTCGAAGAGCACGCGACGAGAACTCTCGATCGAGTAAATTGAAGTCGACAGCCCCCAATTTGTTTCGAAGAGCCAAAATACAAATCACAGAGGAACGAACTAACTGGAATCGACTGCAAGCAACAAGAAGTAAGGAACAATCGAAGGAGTCGGGATCGAAGCATCGTTCGATCGAGTTGCACGAGTCGACCGAAGCCCTAGCTTTTCGAACGAACGCACAAGGAAAATTGTGGCCGCCATGGTTCTTTCTTTCGCTCGTATGATTTTAGGGTTATGCCAATTGAAATGGGGAACGGGTTTCTCCTTGACAAAATAGAACGACAACAATGAAATATAAACATGGGCTAGATTCAAAAGCCCAACTCAATCATTTGAAAATTGTTTAAAGAATATCAATTTGATTCAAATTCCCAAACAACGCTTTACAATTCTTATTAAAGAATTTTAACCCGAATAAATCTCAATTGCAATCAAACAATTTTCACATTTCAAATCCGATTCGAATTCCAATAACAATTATCAACTGAATTAAATCGTCATTTTGACGATAATTGAAATTACAAAAATCCCGGTTGTTACAAAATTTTATTTCACTTGAAACGACAATTGAAATATGCTGTTAAATTTGAATTGCTAGTTATTTAATTGTTAAATATGATATGCCATTATCTGAAATTGTTCACCTGTGATATATGACACCATATCCTATTGTGTATATTTTATTTGATTTGTTACTGATGATATATGCCTGTGTTGATATGTTATATTTTTATCATAATTGTTCTCACTCTGCAAGTTCCCTGTTAGTTTAGAATTCCCTATGGGTTGAAATGATACATACCTGAAAAATATTATAGATTAAGGGAAAATCGTTATGGGTTGAAATGATAAACCCAAGCGATTTTTATTGATTTTGAAATTTTGGGATTGCGGGTTGAAATGATATATACCCGTAAATATTAAATTTGCGGATTGAAATGATAGATATCTGTATCGCTTGACCATAGGATATAAAATTTTATACGGACTCCGTTGGTCTATTTTGAAAAATGATTTCTAGAGTTTGAAAGAGAATATATGGATTTTATTAAATATTGATATATGTGTAAAATTTAGATTTTTTTTAAAATTAAATGTTTTGGAAAATTTAAATTTATAAGTTAGTTTTGAAAATATAATTTTTAAGATTTTTCTTATAATTTTTTTAAAAAGTATATAAATAAGATTTAATACAAAATACATTTAATAATAAGATTTAATTTAATAAAATTTAATTTAATTGGTTTATAATATGTTTAAGTGTTTATTTAAATTTATATTAATATTTTAAAAATAAATTTTCAATAACTTTAATAATAGAGGTTGGGAAGATAGCTTAATGTTGACTTGGAATTTAAGTTGGTTAATAATTGAATTTAAATAAGAATTGATATAAACTTATTGATTATGGAGGTTCTAAAAGGTATGATTTATAACTTGATTTGATAAAAACGATTAAATGAATATTATTAACTTTAAATAAAATTGAGACTGAATATTTAATATTGATTTGAGATTTTAATAAATTGTTATAAAAATGATTAAGTGAATATTTTCCAATTTGAATAAAATTAAAATTGAGATATAAATGAAACTAATAATGTAAATGTTTGAAAAATTAAACTTTGAATCTTATTGGAATTGAAGTGATAGTTCAAACCTAGATTTAAAATTGATAAAAATTGAAATGGTTTATTGAGAATTTGAATTGAACCTTAACCTTTTAAAATTGAAAGTGTTGAACAGGGATTGATTTAAATTGAATTTTGGAATTTAAGCTAATTTGAATCGATTTATGAAATTGGATGAAACTATTTTTATTATATAAAGTATTTTTAATATATATATAAACTATTTTAATATATAAACTATTTTAATATATAAATTATTTTAAAATATAAACTATTTTAAATTTATAACTATTTTAATATATATACTATATTTTAATATCTAAACTGTTTAAGTTGGTAGTGTATGATTTCAAAAGTGTTATGATTTCAAAAGTGTTAGGATTTCAAAAAGTGTTATGACTATGAAAATGTTATAACCTTGAATGTGTTATGATTCGAGAAATGAATATTATTTGAAGTGAATAATGATATCGAATTGATATGGTTTTGAAATGAATATGATATTTAATATGAAGTATGAACTATTTGAAATGAAATGACACAGTGTGAAATAAGCGTTTAGTTTTTAAAGAGATCGGGATCAGATATTGGCATACTCTCTACCAATACCGAAAACTACTTTAACAACTATGTACATGGTGGAGATTCTAGAATGAAGTGGATGGTTTGGCGACGATTCTATATGGTATTTACGTAGCCCTGACTCTCGTGAGTCAGCTTGGTGTGGCTAAAACAGGAGCCATGCAAGGCCAAGTGAGGTCATTCCTCCTATCGGACACATTTCTTCGATACCATTCTGTTACTTTGTGATTTGATTGGGTGCACCTTTGATTTGGGAGTGTGTAACATGGTGGGCGGTAGTAGCTTCTATGCGTTACCACCAGTCCGGATCCGCAAACGGTATATCTACCCTGGCATTGCCTCGCGTGCCTTGTCACATGCCCTATCGAGCCTTCTACGAGTTTGTTTTGTACCGTACCTATGTGGTGTCCTCTGGGTAAACCACCGGTTTGGTGGAGCATACCACATTGTATAGACTACAGGAATATATAAAATGTTTTAAGGGGGATATGGGTAACGCCTTAACGCTATTTTAATAGTATAATTTACTATAGACATATTATAATAGAGTATATTACTACATAGTAGATAGTTCCACGGATCCTTAGAGGATGGAAATCCCAAACATCCTTTAAGTTACTTGTATTTCAGTTGACATTTCACTTGAGTTGCATTTATTAATATAAGAATGTTAATCCTGACTCACTATTTTGTGTTTTGCTTTATACTTGGGTCAGACTGAGTGTCACATCATTTGAGACTCACATTTGGAGTTTGGAGCTTCGCTTGAAGATCCATCTATCTATCTAGCTTTCAGTTATTTCAGTCGTTTCTAGTGATTTCTGTTTGGTCTTGTCAATTACTTTTGTATTTGAGACTACTCTATATTTGAGATTTCTGTTGTATTTTGTTTCGAACTCTGATGTTTATATAGTAGCTTCATGAACTACTATTTATCTATTCTGCTCCTTATTGTTGCAATACTCTGTGTCTATGATTCTGTGATTTATTTATTTACTGTATATGCTGAGTTTTGCCAAATATAAATTAACAATCTATTGTTTTGAGCAATTCAAGTCTGACATGTGTGTTTGATTATGCACTTAGCAGGTGCAGCATGATAGGGGGTTCTCGCATTTGGGTTTGGTAGCGAGCGGATGACTCTTACTCCTACATGTCCTGTGGGGTTGGTGCAGTCGAGCGGCTGGCCGTAAAAGCAGAACACAGGTACCATTGTATGCTACAGTGGGCGTTACCCCACTGGCGTTGTCCCATTGCAATTGGTATCAGAGCTCTGGTTTAGGAAAAACTTAGCATATGAAGTAAAAATTAATTACAGAATCACCTTCGTTCGAGCTTGAATTTCTACCATTGATTCGGATTTCCTTTGAGTTTTGGAACTTTCCCCTTCGTTCTGAAAATTCATTCTTGTCTTCTCATGTTCACGTTCTTTTGATACTGGAGCATCCCATAACTCCATTTCTATTCCGACAACCTTAGTATGATTTGTAAAGGGGTGAACTCCTTTACAACAGGCGTCAATTCACCGGAGATTTCTACGTCCTCGGTTATGATGTTGTTATTTCTTGAAAAGCCGAATCGTTTCTCTAGTAGACGACCCGAGTAATTCTCTTCTTATTGAATGTCGAATTCCGCTAGATTAAGTAGGCAGTTCTACCTTTTCGTCTAATGTTCAGCTTAATGATCTTGACTCCACCCTTATAGTCAAGGATTATCTTGATGTTGTGGTGAAGTCACTTCTCTCCCCTTCAAGCGGGAAATTGAATTTCTGCATCGATCTTATTCCTGGAATCTCGGTTAACCCGGTTAAGGTAGCCATGATAAAAAATTAATCTATCCAGTTCTTCTTTTGTAAATTAATTTTTTTACCTTCCGTTTGAGTCTATCTTCGTACTTAGAATTCTCTTTGATGAGGGTCCATCTAAATTTGAATCTCTATCCTTGTTTTGAAATCCATTCTTGAATCAACCTGTGAGGGAGCATAGTTGTAATTGATATTAAAATGTTTATATTTTGTTGTTTGAGTTGTTAAGTTTGAATTTTGGGTTTCGATCGATTCGTCTAGCTAACGCTATCGATAGGAATTCCAAAACACTTGAACAGAGCAAACTGACACAATATTGTTTTCGAAATTTGTAAATGAAATAATTCTGCGTATGATTATATTATATATATAAAGGTATAATTTTCTAAAATTAAATAGTTAAATGAATTGGTTGTTAGAAATGATAATATTTGATTATCATTTATTGTTTTGTAAACCATTGACTACTGCAACATGATATAAATAAATGAAATTATAAAACATTGTTTATAAGTTGATTTGGAATTGAAATGAATTTAAATTAAGAATTTTAGAATTCAATTTCCGATATTTTCAAAAATTTGGATTTTTTAAAGATTTGGAATATATTATTTGAAAGTATTTTCGAATGGAAATTGTTTCAAAAGAATAATTTTAAAAGAATGAAGTCTGTACTCTCTTCGTTTGTCGCTAGAAAATAATTTCGGTGATGACTACAACATCATCGACATTCATTTTCGAGTCTCAAAGTGGAGAGACCACTTAGTAGCTTTGCTACACTTTTGTTTTGGAAAATGGATTTTTATTTAAATTTCTTGAGTATGATTTGATTTACAATATATATATATATATATATATATATATTTCAAATTGGTTTAAAGTGAAACCGGAAATTTGACTTTCAATCTTATGTTAAGTTATGGTTTTCAATTATTGAAATGAAAGGAAATTTTGAATAATTGGAAGGACTAAAATGAAAAATGGAATAAAATAAACTTGAAATAATTGAACTAGGATAAAATTTATTTGTATAATAATCAACTGCATTCTAATATATATTACTTACCTGATTATTCAAAAAATTTAGAATGTTATGAAAATATGTAATTCAGTATTATACAAATAAATGTAAGTGATAAGATGATCAAAATGATTTTTTTTAAAGGAATTGATAAATAAAATTTTGAGTGATTATAATAGATGTTATACAATTAACCTATGTTGCAACATATGTTAATCGAAATAAATTGAATAATAAATAGAGAATGTCATTTAAGTAAATAGATTTAATAAATGAGTTAAATCAAATAAATTTTGTTTTGAAAGAAATTTTGGTAACAAATATTAAAAAATTGAAACAAATCAAATTGAATGAAAACAGCTTGAATTGAAAATCAACAAAATATGAATATAAATGAAGGTTATTGATTAAATAAAATGGATTGAAACCAAATTAATTGAATATAAACCAAATTAAAAACTGATGAAATTTATTTGGTTTCGAATTTATTTTGTATCTGATAATATATATTTCAAATCTATCTTTTCTTTCTGTTATTTCTATTCTCCTACCTCCTTCCTTTTTGGGGGCGAAAAGTTTTGAGTGGGGGAGAGTATAACGACCCGTAATTTTTAATGATTTTTGTAATGTAATTAACTGAAATTTTGTTGAAATTAAATAGTAAGTTTTTGAAATGAAAATTTGATATATGGAATGCGTCTATTCAAACGTAGCAAATGTCAGATTTTCATTAGAAAATTTGAAGGTTAATTCTATTGTGTAATTTTTAATTTCAATATTAAATCGGTTAATTTGATGAAAACTAAATACTTTCAAACTCTGAATATTTTTTATATAATAAATTTGTAAATCATTTTCGACGTCATAATTCATTTCGTCAAATTTGGACTTCTCTAGCTCCATTTTTCTTATTTTCAACAAACTAGCAGTATTTTCGTCAGCGAATATCGACTTTTGATAGGATGGTCGTATCGCTGGTATCTGTGTACCATTTCGATTGTCTCATCGTACTGATCTTCATAGTATATTCATTTGTGCTTTCGGTGTCCGGTACGCAGTGAAAACTATAAAACGGTTAGCCGTATCGGTAACCGTTCGAACCCTTTTATTTCCTTGTTAACGTAAAAATCGAACGCTAACACCCCGGTGTGAGTATTAGTAAAGTGAAAGCACCACCCGTTCGTACGGGAACTAAAAATAAGCAGAGAATAGCAGAAAAGTAAAGAGACAGCAGATTTATAGTGGTTCGGCTCAAAATCAAGCCTACGTCCACTTTATCTTCTTTATCACAAGTTCGATTACAAGCTTTACAAGAATTCCTTCGATTATTCAACAATCGATACAAGTAATTAGCACTACAATGCAAAAGAGATTCTGGAATCCATCTTGAATGTAGTTGATCTTCTCTTTAGGTAGCTTGGAATGTTTTTGGTAGTAGAGGTGTTGTAGAAGTCGTGAATGCAGTAGAGTTTCGACGCTTCAAAGTTTCAAAAAAAAAGTCCCCCCTGAATATGGAGTAGGCGTGGTATTTATAGGGAAATTCTGGAGGTAGGTCGTAGGTCGTAGGTCGCGAGCAACCTAAGGGTCATCCCAAGTTATCTTAAGTCGTTGGTGACTTAGAGGAGCCATTCTAGGTGAGATACTGGGTATGAGTGACCTAATATTGTTAATACAGAAGTTATCTCGATCGGATTAGGTCGTGAGTGACCTAATAGAAGAGGCAGGTCGTTCGGCTTTACTCCGGAGCATTGTAACAACCCGCATATTTGTTAATATTTTATTTGAGTATTTTATTGTTAGTCGGATGTTAGTCCAAAAAGCTACTTTTTGCATACAGTCAAATTAGGACTCGAGACCACCTTCATTGAGTTCAAAATGATGTTTGCGATCTTTTTGAGTGTAAACTTCGATATGTTTGGAGTTAGTGAAATTCTCGCTACTTTTTCCCGCTTGTGACTTTGATTTGGACTGCACCTTCTTTAGTTCATCCCAACCCTCTTCCTCACTTCATTCACCATTTGTTTTAACATTCAAGCTTCATCAAAAATGGTGGTGGGAAGTGGAAATTAAAACTCCAAACTCAAATTCTATTGCAAATCCAACATTCAACTCCAAATTCAAGTAGAAGATATTGGATTCAAGCTTTGGATTGCTTCTCCTTACTTTCAAGCTTCATCTTCATCCATTTTAGTGAAAAGGTGAGATTTTTAATCTCACGTCTTGCCTATGACTGTCATTGGACTGTTGGGAATGATTCCCTATCGCATTTGTATGAACATTTGCTTTTGGTTTGGATTGAATGGGTGAAAAACCCAAATTTTCAGCGTTGTTGGCAAATCCTGGACCTTAGGTCGTTCTGCCTCGAAGACTAGCCCTGCAGATTTTTGTTCGTGCTTAGGTCGTTCGAAATTAGGTCGCTAGGTCATAGGTCGCTCTGGCGTAGAAATGACTCTGCCTGCATTTAGCTCGTTCTGGCTTAGGTCGCACGGGGATAGGTCGCTAAGTCGTAGGTCGTCTCCGACCCTATATCGCCCGGTTTGTTTGAGTTAGGTCGCGCCTCTTTTAGGTCATGTCTCTTTTAGGTCGCTCTCCACTGGACCCCGTTATGTCGCTCAACATTGACTTCGTTAGGTCGCTCGCGTATTTCACTAGGTCGTTAGACCTTCACCTCGTTAGGTCGTAGGTCGCTCGACCTTATTACCTTGTTAGGTCGCGAGTCCCTTAAGTCGCTCGCCTTATTATTTCGTTAGGTCGCATACCAGTTAGGTCGCGCACCCTTTAGTTCGCGCACTCCATTAGGTCGCACGACCATTCAACCCTTAGGTCGCTCGCGAGTTAAGACCCTTAGGTCGCTCGGCCAATTCACGCGCTAGGTCGCTTGGCATTGTGCCGCTAGGTCGCTCAGCACTTTGGTGTTAGGTCGTTAGACCTTGTTTCTTACTAGGTCGTTTGGCCTTGTTTAATGCTAACTCTCGATGACCTAGGTCGCAACCACTAGGTCGCTTGACCCCTTAGACGCCTAGGTCGCATCCATAAGGTCGTTCAACCTATTTGACTTTAAGTTTTTGCACTTTAATTCGACCACGTTAGGTCGCAAGTATATTCCTACTTTGATGGTTTTGGGATTGATTTCTTTGGACTTTACTCACGTCTTCGAACGTGAATTTATGTGATTCGATTTGTTTCAACAATCGTTTTGTGACTTGTCACTCTAAAGATATGAAGGTTTCAACACTAGTAGTAAATATCAAAACTCTTTCATCAAAATGTTTTCAACACTATTTTAAATATAAAACACGTTTTCTCAAACCGTTTTCCAATCTACTAGTATATACAAGCCTTTAATTCACTCGTATGAGAAATCGAATTAAACGAATTAGTAAAACGAGTGGTATGAAACGCTTGCGTTCACTTCGTCGGTTAGCTCTTGGACTTGTTCGATTGAACCCTTTTGTGACAATTTCCTAGTAAAGATCTACAGTTTGTTCGTAAATATTTAAGTTAAGCTAGTGGTTATGGGACATGAAGCTAAAATCATATATTTACTAGCTTAGTGTAATTGACACTTCTATATGATCATGACGATCATTTTTGTGATTTAGACTAGCGATTGAATGATGTCTCTTTGTCTACGAGGGAGACTAGACCCCGCTTTTGTGATGTTTCGCCATCACATATATGGGGTAGCACCCCATGGTCTTCGGGCCGTTCATGTGTCAAAATTTAATGGATAGCTTCCATGAGATAGCTTCGCGTTTATGTGTTTCACGCGTTGGTGAGTTTGCATACTCCCATTCATGTGTTAGGCCTTTCCCCCCCTTTTTTTATGTGATTTCTTGATTTCTGGTGTTGATTTCTGGAATTTGTGCTTCACCACTTTTCATGATTTTCATTGATATGATATCAGTTTTTGTGCATTGGTGAATTCATGTGTTATTGACTTGTTATGAATACAAGTTTAGGGTATGATACCCCATTTTATCTTTGAGAAGATTCTAGTGATATTGATTAATCTCTTGTTGATTTTCAATTACATACTTATAGTAGTATGCCATTATGGTTATTACATGTTCATGCCATGTCTTTTACTTTATACCATATCATCTGATATTTATAGCTAGACTGATCCGTTTATTATTTTCTTATAAATAATACTCGGGTCAGACCGAGATGTTACAGGTGCTTCTGCTTTACTTCTCTCAGGATTATTCTGACTTTTGGCTAACTGCTTAGATTAGTAGTTTTTGGATGTACACATTTGAGATATAGACTCTATGTTGTGTACTTATTCTTTTGTATAGCACGTGCTGCTACTCTTTTGTATTATCGTGGATCTTACCGACCACTACTCTGATGTACACTTTCATGTGTTATATATATATTCATATCTTTTTCCGCCTTTGTGGTATGGATGTTTATGACTGATTTATGTTATGATTACTTCTATGTTTGTTTCCGAAGATTATATATGGCCACTGTGTGATAGCTTTGAGTTTGTATCGGTATGTCGGATTTCCTCCTTAAAATGATATGCATTCTATTCTATTTGACATATCGATGCTCGCACAAAGAAGTAACACGGATGGTCGCTCCTACACAGCCTTATTCTCCGTGCTAATTGACAGCACTACATCGTAGTGTTCTTGGTTAGCGTGGGGTATAGAGGTGGGGCGTCATAGCTTGGTATCAGAGCCAAACTTTGGAACAATATAGAATAACTTAACAAGGATCATCATCCTAAGTCCAACTTAGGAGTCGTGTCTTAGGATTTAAGTCGAGTCTTCGAACCGACTCATCCTATTCCCTTTTATGTATCCTTGTTTCATCTATCAAGATTGCTTGATATTCAATTGGTGAATAACCTTTTTCTTCTTTTCTCTTTCTTAAAGAAGAGAATGTCTAGACCAGACCATCCCAGAGCTGGACCCTCTACTGTTACTCCCCAGGATGGAGTTTTCATGACTGCTCAACAGCTTCTTGATTTAGTAAAGAATGCTCAAGCAGCTGGTCCTAATCAGGAGCCTACTCATCCTAAGTCTGGATTTGCACGTTTGTGCAACGATTATACTAACTTGGGTGGGAAACCGTTCAAGGGTTCCGAAACTATTATTGAAGTCCAGGCTTGGTTAAGAACATGCGATAGAATCTTTTCTCGCATGAATCTTGTCGATCTTCACGTGTTCAGGTGGCCTCCAGTATGCTCCAAGAGATAGCATTGGATTGGTACGAACTTCTTATTTCTGAAATTAATGAAGCTGATCTCACCTGGGAGCAATTCCGGGAATGCTTCGAATTAAAATTCGTACCAGAAGCAGAGAAAGTGACATTGGCTCGACGTTTCATAGACCTTGTTCAAAGTGAATCTTCCATGACAGATTATGTCGCATCCTTCGAGTCACTGTCTAAATATGGGGTTGAATACATCAACACCTCATTGAAGAAGAACCAGAGGTTCGTCTATGGCTTAAACAAGAATCTCAAGAAGCCATTACTTCTAAAATTAGAAGTTTCTTTCGATCAACTGATTGATATCGCTCTTCGTCTTGAAGAAGCTGATAAGGACAGTGATGTTGAAGTGGTAGCTGCCAAACCAAACTTCAACAACAAGAAAAGGCCTAACAAGTTCAAAGGTCCTTATCCCAACAAAAAGGGTAAGCAAGCAACTCCTGCTGCAAAGGCATTTTCCCCCAGTGATAGGAAATGCTTCAACTGTGGTGCTAAGGGCCATATTTTGAACAAGTGTTCAAAGCCCCGCTCTTGCCGCTATTGTAAAAGTCCAGATCATTTTATGCACCAATGCCCTAAGCTTCAAGACAAGGAGGGAAAGTTAAACGTTGCTCAAGCCCCTGGCAACACTTCTCCCGGTCAAGGTGTGTCTCATTCTGTCCTTGATGGCATTATTATATTTCATGATCAACCTATTAGAGTTCTCTTTGATACGGGTGCATCCCATTCTTTTATATCAAAAGACCTTGTCGATACTTTTTCTTTAAATGTTGTTGCTTTAATGACTTCTTTAAGAATTGCGAATCCAGTTGGTGGATCCGCAACTCTTAGTTTACTTTGTAAAGGCGTGGAGATTATTTTGTGTGATTTTCCTTTCCTAGCCGACTTGCATGTCATGCATTACTTAGGGTTTGGAATGATTTTGGGTATGGATTGGCTTACTCGTTATGAAGCTCATATCCTATGTCCTGAGCGGACTATTTATTTCCGTCATCCGCAATCTGTTAATCAGATTTCTATTGTTCTTAAAGATTCGGATTTCGCTTTGGTTGCATCTTTATATTCTTTAAATCCTCGTGATAATGATAATGATGATGAGGAGGATGTCATTTCTCTTATTCGCATCGTTCGTGAATTTTCCGACATATACGAGCCCGTCTTAGGACTACCACCTAAGCGAGCGATTGAGTTCAAAATTAATCTTATACCTGGAACTCAACCAATTACTCGTCCTCCTTATCGCATGTCCAATAAGGAGAATGAAGAGATGCGCAAACAATTATCCGAGTTAGAGACGAAGCAACTTATTCGCTCTAGTTCCTCTCCTTGGGGAGCTTCAGCTATTTTCGTAAGTAAGTCCGATGGTACACTTAGGCTTTGCGTCGACTACCACAAGCTTAATGATCTTGCTATTAAGAATAAATATCCTTTACCTCGGATTGATGATCTTTTTGATCAACTGAGTGGTGCTAGAGTCTTTTCACAATTGGACTTGGCTACCGGTTTTCAACAGCTTCGTATTGCAGAGGATAGCATTCCTTTGACTTCGTTCCGTACTCGTTATGGATCTTATGAATGGCTAGTTATGCCATTCGATTTAACGAATGCTCCGGCTTATTTCGTTGACATCATGAATCGAGTTTTCAAAGATTTCCTCGATCGGTTTGTTCTCATCTTTATTGATGCTATTCTTGTGTATTCTAAAACCGAAGAGAAACATGAAAAGCATCTTCGAATTGTATTGGAAACTCTTAGGAGCAATCAACTAAAAGAAAAATTTTCTAAATGCCATTTTTGGCAATCTAGTGTGAAGTTTCTCGGACATATTATTTCCAAATCCGGAATATCAGTGGATCCTTCAAAGATTGAAGCAATTCAAAATTGGAAGAGACCGGAGAGCATGACTGAAATCCGTAGCTTTCTCGGATTGGCAGGTTATTACCGTCGTTTTATAAAAGACTTTTCTAAGATTGACGTGCCTCTTAGTGGCTTAACAAACAAAGGTGTTAAATACATTTGGTTGGACAAATGTGAAACTTCTTTTCAGAAATTAAAAGAGCTCCTTTCTGATGCTCCTGTTCTTGTTATTCCCGAAGGGAATCAAGATTTTGTCGTTTATACCGATGCTAGTCGCGTTGGTTTGGGTGTCGTTCTTATGCAAAAAGAACGTGTTATTGCTTATGTTTCTAGGCAATTGAAGCCGACTGAGACTAGATATGCCACACATGATTTAGAACTCGCGGCTATCATTTTTTCCCTTCGAATTTGGCGACATTATCTTTTGGGAGAAAAGTTTATACTTTATACTGATCATAAGTCTTTGAAATACTTATTTCTCAAAAGGAACTTAATTTGCGTCAACATCGTTGGCTCGAATTCCTTGCCTCTTTTGATCTTGACATTCTTTAGACTTCCGGAAAGGGAAATCGAGTTGCCGATGCACTCAGTCACAAGCAACAAGCGGTTGTTTCCATGATGACATCTGAATGGAACGATCTCGAACTTTTATCCACTTGTGAAATTCGAGGTTGTGTTTCCGATTTATGTTCATCTCTTGTTTTATGTAGCCTTGAGGCTCGTCCTTCTCTCTTAGACCGCATTCTTGAAGCTCAAAGGCTAGATCCCGAATTGGCTCTTCTTGGCCAAAATATTAAGGATAAAATTGATATCGAAGGTCTGAAAGACTTTGATATTAATTCTCGCGGCGGCATTCGAAAATTTGGTAGACTTATTGTACCGAATATTAGTGATCTCTGTAAAGATATACTAGAAGATTCTCATCGTTCCAAGTATTCCATTCATCCCGGTAGTAGTAAAATGTACGCTGATATGAAGCGACTTTATTATTGGGAGGGAATGAAATCTGATATCGCTAACTTTGTTAAGTGTTGCATGACTTGCCAACTTGTTAAGGCTGAACATCAAAGGCCTGGTGGGTTATTGCAACCATTTGAAATTCCAGTTTGGAAGTGGGATCAAATTTCCATGAATTTTATTGATGTCCTTCCCCGTTCTCATTCGGGTCATAATAGTTTATGGGTGATCGTTGACAGACTTACCAAATCCGCCCATTTTATTCCCGTTCGGTCGAACCGAACCGTTCCCCTTCTGACCAAACTCTTTGTCAAAGAAATTGTTAAACTGCATGGAGTTCCTTCTTCTATTGTTAGTGATCGAGATCCATTGTTTACTAGTGGATTCTGGAAGAGTCTTCAAAAAGCTTTGGGAACGAAGCTTAATTTTAGCATCGCTTATCACCCACAGTCCGATGGACAAACTGAGCGTGTGAATCAAACACTTGAAGATCTTCTTCGTGCTTGTGTGCTTGACTTTGGTGGAAGTTGGGAAGATCATATTTCACTTGTTGAGTTTTCCTATAATAACAGCTTCCAATCTAGTATTGGTATGGCTCCTTTCGAGGCACTCTATGGAAGGCCATGCCGATCTCCTTCTTGTAGGCTTGAGGCCGGTGAGAAGCTGGTTTTAGGACCAGATTTTATTCGAGATTCCACAGAAAAGATTGAACTTATTCGACATAGGATGAAAGAAGCCCAGAGTAGACAAAAATCCTATGCCGATAATCGAAGAAGAAAATTAGAATTTTCTGTGGGAGATCTTGTATTTATCCGTGTTTCACCTATGAAGGGTGTTGTACAATTCAGTCGATCGGGAAAGTTAGCGCCATGATATATTGGACCATTTCCTATCACCGAACGTATTGGTTCCATGGCTTATCGTCTTTCATTGCCGGCTCAGTTTTCTGCTATGCATGACGTGTTTCACGTTTCTCAATTACGGAAGTGCCTCCGGGATTCCGATTCTATTCTTGAGCCCGGTGTTGTGGAAGAGATTGAAGTTTCGCCTAATTTAACTTATGAGCAACAGCCTGTTCGAATTATTGCTTCGGAGATCAAACAACTTTGAAATAAAGATGTTCCGCTTGTTAAAGTTCAATGGTCCTCTAATCCTAAGGACTGCTCTTGGGAAACTAGAGAATTCATCGAGCGGACACATCCGGAATTACTTTCTCATGCTCTTTGAGGTAAACTTCTTATTTCAAATTTCTTTTGTGTTAATATGCATTTATGGTTGTTACTTTTTATTTTTCGTCTTATATATTGCGAGGACATAATTTCTTTAAGGAGGGGAGTCTGTAACAACCCGCATATTTGTCAATATTTTATTTGAATATTTTATTGTTAGTCGGATGTTAGTCCAAAAAGCTACTTTTTGCATACAGTCAAATTAGGACTCGAGACTACCTTCATTGAGTTCAAAATGACGTTTGCAATCTTTTTGAGTGTAAACTTCGATATGTTTGGAGTTAGTGAAATTCTCGCTACTTTTTCCCGCTTGTGACTTTGGTTTGGACTGCACCTTCTTTAGTTCAGCCCAACCCTCTTCCTCACTTCATTCACCATTTGTTTTAACATTCAAGCTTCATCAAAAATGGTGGTGGGAAGTGGAAATTAAAACTCCAAACTCAAATTCTATTGCAAATCCAACATTCAACTCCAAATTCAAGTAGAAGATATTGGATTCAAGCTTTGGATTGCTTCTCCTTGCTTTCAAGCTTCATCTCCATCCATTTTAGTGAAAAGGTGAGATTTTTAATCTCACATCTTGCCTATGACTGTCATTGGACTGTTGGGAATGATTCCCTATCGCATTTGTATGAACATTTGCTTTTGGTTTGGATTGAATGGGTGAAAAACCCCAATTTTCAGCGTTGTTGGCAAATCCTGGACCTTAGGTCGTTCTGCCTCGAAGACTAGCCCTGCAGATTTTTGTTCGTGCTTAGGTCGTTCGAAATTAGGTCGCTAGGTCGTAGGTTGCTCTGGCGTAGAAATGACTCTACCTGCATTTAGCTCGTTCTGGCTTAGGTCGCACAGGGATAGGTCGCTAAGTCGTAGGTCGTCTCCGACCCTATATCGCATGGGGATAGGTCGCTAAGTCGTAGGTCATCTCCGACTCTATATCGCCCGGTTTGTTTGAGTTAGGTCGCGCCTCTTTTAGGTCGCGTCTCTTTTAGGTCGCTCTCCACTGGACCCCGTTATGTCGCTCAACATTGACTTCGTTAAGTCGCTCGCGTATTTCACTAGGTCGTTAGACCTTTACCTCGTTAGGTCGTAGGTCGCTCGACCTTATTACCTTGTTAGGTCGCGAGTCCCTTAAGTCGCTCGCCTTATTATTTCGTTAGGTCGCGTACCAATTAGGTCGCGCACCCTTTAGTTCGCGCACTCCATTAGGTCGCACGACCATTCAACCCTTAGGTCGCTCGCGAGTTAAGACCTTAGGTCGCTCGGCCAATTCACGCGCTAGGTCGCTTGGCATTGTGCCGCTAGGTCGCTCAGCATTTTGGTGTTAGGACATTAGACCTTGTTTCTTACTAGGTCGTTTGGCCTTGTTTAATGCTAACTCTCGATGACCTAGGTCGCAACCACTAGGTTGCTTGACCCTTAGACCCCTAGGTCGCATCCATTAGGTCGTTCAACCTATTTGGCTTAAAGTTTTTGCACTTTAATTCGACCACGTTAGGTCGCAAGTATATTCCTACGTTGATGGTTTTGGGATTGATTTCTTTGGACTTTACTCACGTCTTTGAACGTGAATTTATGTGATTCGATTTGTTTCAGCAATCGTTTTGTGACTTGTCACTCTAAAGATATGAAGGTTTCAATACTAGTAGTAAATATCAAAACTCTTTCATCAAAACGTTTTCAACACTATTTTAAATATAAAACACGTTTTCTCAAACCGTTTTCCAATCTACTAGTATATACAAGCCTTTGCTTCACTCGGATGTGAAATCGAATTAAACGACTTAGTAAAACGAGTGGTATGAAACGCTTGCGTTCACTTCGTCGGTTAGCTCTTGGACTTGTTCGATTGAACCCTTTTGTGACAATTTCCTAGTGAAGATCTACAGTTTGTTCGTAAATATTTAAGTTAAGCTAGTGGTTATGGGACATGAAGCTAAACTCATATATTTACTAGCTTAGTGTAATTGACACTTCTATATGATCATGACGATCATTTTTGTGATTTAGACAAGCGATTGAGCGATGTCTCTTTGTCTGCGAGGGAGACTAGACCCCGCTTTTGTGATGTTTCGCCATCACATATATGGGGTAGCACCCCATGGTCTTCGGGCCGTTCATGTGTCAAAATTTAATGGATAGCTTCCATGAGATAGCTTCTCGTTTATGTGTTTCACGCGTTTGTGAGTTTTCATACTCCCATTCATGTGTTAGGCCTTTTCCCCCCTTTTTTTATGTGATTTCTGGATTTCTGGTTCTGATTTCTGGAATTTGTGCTTCACCACTTTTCATGATTTTCATTGATATGATATCAGTTTTTGTGCATTGGTGAATTCATGTGTTATTGACTTGTTATGAATACAAGTTTAGGGTATGATACCCCATTTTATCTTTGAGAAGATTCTTGTGATATTTATTAATCTCTTGTTGATTTTCAATTACATACTTATAGTAGTATGCCATTATGGTTATTACATGTTCATGCCATGTCTTTTACTTTATACCATATCATCTGATATTTATAGCTAGACTGATCCGTTTATTATTTTCTTATAAATAATACTCGGGTCAGACCGAGATGTTACAGGTGCTTCTGCTTGACTTCTCTCAGGATTAATCTGACTTTTTGGCTAACTGCTTAGATTAGTAGTTTTTGGATGTACACATTTGAGATATAGAATCTATGTTGTGTACTTATTCTTTTGTATAGCACGTGCTGCTACTCTTTTGTATTATCGTGGATCTTACCGACCACTACTCTGATGTACACTTTCATGTGTTATATATATATTCATATCTTTTTCCGCCTTTGTGATATGGATGTCTGTGACTGATTTATGTTATGATTACTTCTATGTTTGTTTCCGAAGATTATATATAGCCACTGTGTGATAGCTTTGAGTTTGTATCGGTATGTCGGATTTCCTCCTTAAAATGATATGCATTCTATTCTATCTGACATATCGGTGCTCGCACAAAGAAGTAACACGGATGGTCGCTCCTACACAGCCTTATTCTCCGTGCTAATTGACAGCACTACATCGTAGAGTTCTTGGTTAGCGTGGGGTATAGAGGTGGGGCGTCATAGCTTGGTATCAGATCCAAACTTCGGAACAATATAGAATAACTTAACAAGGATCATCGTCCTAAGTCCAACTTAGGAGTCGTGCCTTAGGATTTTAGTCGAGTCTTCGAACCGACTCATCCTATTCCCTTTTATGTATCCTTGTTTCATCTATCAAGATTGCTTGATATTCAATTGGTGAATAACCTTTTTCTTCTTTTCTCTTTCTTAAAGAAGAGAATGTCTAGACCAGGCCGTCCCAGAGCTGGACCCTCTACTGTTACTCCCCAGGATGGAGTTTTCATGACTGCTCAACAGCTTCTTGATTTAGTAAAGAATGCTCAAGCAGCTGGTCCTAATCAGGAGCCTACTCATCCTAAGTCTGGATTTGCACGTTTGTGCAACGATTATACTAACTTGGGTGGGAAACCGTTCAAGGGTTCCGAAACTATTATTGAAGTTCAGGCTTGGTTAAGAACATGCGATAGAATCTTTTCTCGCATGAATCTTGTCGATCTTCACCGTGTTCAGGTGGCCTCCAGTATGCTCCAAGAGAGAGCATTGGATTGGTACGAACTTCTTATTTCTGAAATTAATGAAGCTGATCTCACCTGGGAGCAATTCCGGGAACGCTTCGAATTAAAATTCGTACCAGAAGCAGAGAAAGTGACATTGGCTCGACGTTTCATAGACCTTGTTCAAGGTGAATCTTCCGTGACAGATTATGTCGCATCCTTCGAGTCACTGTCTAAATATGGGGTTGAATACATCAACACCCCATTGAAGAAGAACCAGAGGTTCGTCTATGGCTTAAACAAGAATCTCAAGAAGCCATTACTTCTAAATTTAGAAGTTTCTTTCGATCAACTGATTGATATCGCTCTTCGTCTTGAAGAAGCTGATAAGGTCAGTGATGTTGAAGTGGTGGCTGCCAAACCAAACTTCAACAACAAGAAAAGGCCTAACAATTTCGAAGGTCCTTATCCCAACAAAAAGGGTAAGCAAGCAACTCCTGCTGCAAAGGCATTTTCCCCCAGTGATAGGAAATGCTTCAACTGTGGTGCTAAGGGCCATTTTTCGAACAAGTGTTCAAAGCCCCGCTCTTGCCGCTATTGTAAAAGTCCAGATCATTTTATGCACCAATGCCCTAAGATTCAAGACAAGGAGGGAAAGTTAAACGTTGCTCATGCCCCTGGCAACACATCTCGCGGTCAAGCTATGTCTCATTCTGTCCTTGATGGCATTATTATATTTCATGATCAACCTATTAGAGTTCTCTTTGATACGGGTGCATCCCATTCTTTTATATCAAAAGAACTTGTCGATACTATTTCTTTAAATGTTGTTGCTTTAATGACTTCTTTAAGAATTGCGAATCCAGTTGGTGGATCCGCAACTCTTAATTTACTTTGTAAAGACATGGAGATTATTTTGTGTGATTTTCCTTTCCTAACCGATTTGCATGTCATGCGTTACTTAGGCTTTGGAATGATTTTGGGTATGGATTGGCTTACTCGTTATGAAGCTCATATCCTATGTCCCGAGCGGATTATTTATTTCCGTCATCCACAATCTGTTAATCAGATTTTATTGTTCTTAAAGATTCGGATTCCACTTTGGTTGCATCTTTATATTCTTTAAATCCTCGTGATAATGATAATGATGATGAGGAGGATGTCATTTCTGTTATTCGCGTCGTTCGTGAATTTTCCGACATATTCGAGCCCGTCTTAGGACTACCACCTAAGCGAGCGATTGAGTTCAAAATTAATCTTATACCTGGAGCTCAACCAATTACTCGTCCTCCTTATCGCATGTCCAATAAGGAGAATGAAGAGATGCGCAAACAATTATCCGAGTTAGAGACGAAGCAACTTATTCGCTCTAGTTCCTCGCCTTGGGGAGCTTCAGCTATTTTCGTAAGTAAGTCCGATGGTACACTTAGGCTTTGCATCGACTACCGCAAGCTTAATGATCTTACTATTAAGAATAAATATCCTTTACCTCGGATTGATGATCTGTTTGATCAACTGAGTGGTGCTAGAGTCTTTTCACAATTGGACTTGGCTACCGGTTTTCATCAGCTTCGTATTGCAGAGGATAGCATTCCTTTGACTTCGTTCCGTACTCGTTATGGATCTTATGAATGGCTAGTTATGCCATTCGGTTTAACGAATGCTCCGGCTTATTTCGTTGACCTTATGAATTGAGTTTTCAAAGATTTCCTCGATCGGTTTGTTCTCATCTTCATTGATGATATTCTTGTGTATTCTAAAACCGAAGAGAAACATGAAAAGCATCTTCGAATTGTATTGGAAACTCTTAGGAGCAATCAACTAAAAGCAAAATTTTCTAAATGCCATTTTTGGCAATCTAGTGTGAAGTTTCTCGGTCATATTATTTCCGAATCCGGAATATCAGTGGATCCTTCAAAGATTGAAGCGATTCAAAATTGGAAGAGACCGGAGAGCGTGACTGAAATCCGTAGCTTTCTCAGATTGGCAGGTTATTACCGTCGTTTTATAAAAGACTTTTCTAAGATTGACGTACCTCTTATTGGCTTAACAAACAAAGGTGTTAAATACATTTGGTTGGACAAATGTGAAACTTCTTTTCAGAAATTAAAAGAGCTCCTTTCTGATGCTCCTGTTCTTGTTATTCCAGAAGGGGATCAAGATTTTGTCGTTTATACCGATGCTAGTCGCGTTGGTTTGGGTGCCGTTCTTATGCAAAAAGAACGTGTTATTGCTTATGCTTCTAGGCAATTGAAGCCGGTTGAGACTAGATATGCCACACATGATTTAGAACTCGCGGCTATCATTTTTTCCCTTCGAATTTGGCGACATTATCTTTTGGGAGAAAAGTTTATACTTTATACTGATCATAAGTCTTTGAAATACTTATTTTCTCAAAAGGAACTTAATTTGCGTCAACAGCGTTGGCTCGAATTCCTTGCCTCTTATGATCTTGACATTCTTTAGACTCCCGGAAAGGGAAATCGAGTTGCCGATGCACTCAGTCGCAAGCAACAAGCGGTTGTTTCCATGATGACATCTGAATGGAACGATCTCGAACTTTTATCCACTTGTGAAATTCGAGGTCGTGTTTCCGATTTATGTTCATCTCTTGTTTTATGTAGCCTTGAGGCTCGTCCTTCTCTCTTAGACTGCATTCTTGAAGCTCAAAGGCTAGATCCCGAATTGGCTCTTCTTGGCCAAAATATTAAGGATAAAATTGATATCGAAGGTCTGAAAGACTTTGATATTAATTCTCGGGGCGACATTCGAAAATTTGGTAGACTTATTGTACCGAATATTAGTGATCTCCGTAAAGATATACTAGAAGATTCTCATCGTTCCAAGTATTCCATTCATCCCGGTAGTAGTAAAATGTACGCTGATATGAAGCGACTTTATTATTGGGAGGGAATGAAATCTGATATCGCTAACTTTGTTAAGTGTTGCATGACTTGCCAACTTGTTAAGGCTGAACTTCAAAGGCCTGGTGGGTTATTGCAACCATTGGAAATTCCAGTTTGGAAGTGGGATCAAATTTCCATGAATTTTATTGATGGCCTTCCCCGTTCTCGTTCGGGTCATAATAGTTTATGGGTGATCGTTGACAGACTTACCAAATCCGCCCATTTTATTCCCGTTCGGTCGAACCGAACCGTTCCTCTTCTGACCAAACTCTTTGTCAAAGAAATTGTCAAACTGCATGGAGTTCCTTCTTCCATTGTTAGTGATCGAGATCCATTGTTTACTAGTGGATTCTGGAAGAGTTTTCAAAAAGCTTTGGGAACGAAGCTTAATTTTAGCATCGCTTATCACCCCCAGTCCGATGGACAAACTGAGTGTGTGAATCAAACACTTGAAGATCTTCTTCGTGCTTGTGTGCTTGACTTTGGTGGAAGTTGGGAAGATCATACTTCACTTGTTGAGTTTTCCTATAATAACAGCTTCCAATCTAGTATTGGTATGGCTCCTTTCGAGGCACTCTATGGAAGGCCATGCCGATCTCCTTCTTGTTGGCTTGAGGCCGGTGAGAAGATGGTTTTAGGACCAGATTTTATTCAAGATTCCACAGAAAAGATTGTACTTATTCGACATAGGATGAAAGAAGCCCAGAGTAGACAAAAATCCTATGCCGATAATCAAAGAAGAAAATTAGAATTTTTTGTGGGAGATCTTGTATTTATCCGTGTTTCACCTATGAAGGGTGTTGTACAATTCAGTTGATCGGGAAAGTTAGCGCCACGATATATTGGGCCATTTCCTATCACCGAACGTATTGGTTCCATGGCTTATCGTCTTTCATTACCAGCTCAGTTCTCTGCTATGCATGACGTGTTTCACGTTTCTCAATTACGGAAGTGCCTCCGGGATTTCGATTCTATTCTTGAGCCCGGTGTTGTGGAAGAGATTGAAGTTTCGCCTAATTTAACTTATGAGCAGCAGCCTGTTCAAATTATTGCTTCGGATATCAAACAACTTTGAAATAAAGATGTTCCGCTTGTTAAAGTTCAATGGCCCGCTAATCCTAAAGACTGCTCTTGGGAAACTAGAGAATTCATCGAGCGGACACATCTGGAATTACTTTCTCATGCTCTTTGAGGTAAACTTCTTATTTCAAATTTCTTTTGTGTTAATATGCATTTATGGTTGTTACTTTTTATTTTTCGTCTTATATATTGCGAGGACACAATTTCTTTAAGGAGGGGAGTCTGTAATAACCCGCATATTTGTCAATATTTTATTTGAATATTTTATTGTTAGTCGGATGTTAGTCCAAAAAGCTACTTTTTGCATACAGTCAAATTAGGACTCGAGACTACCTTCATTGAGTTCAAAATGACGTTTGCAATCTTTTTGAGTGTAAACTTCGATATGTTTGGAGTTAGTGAAATTCTCGCTACTTTTTCCCACTTGTGACTTTGGTTTGGACTGCACCTTCTTTAGTTCAGCCCAACCCTCTTCCTCAGTTCATTCACCATTTGTTTTAACATTCAAGCTTCATCAAAAATGGTGGTGGGAAGTGGAAATTAAAACTCCAAACTCAAATTCTATTGCAAATCCAACATTCAACTCCAAATTCAAGTAGAAGATATTGGATTCAAGCTTTGGATTGCTTCTCCTTGCTTTCAAGCTTCATCTCCATCCATTTTAGTGAAAAGGTGAGATTTTTAATTTCACATCTTTCCTATGACTGTCATTGGACTGTTGGGAATGATTCCCTATCGCATTTGTATGAACATTTGCTTTTGGTTTGGATTGAATGGGTGAAAAACCACAATTTTCAGCGTTGTTGGCAAATCCTGCACCTTAGGTCGTTCTGCCTCGAAGACTAGCCCTGCAGATTTTTGTTCGTGCTTAGGTCGTTCGAAATTAGGTCGCTAGGTCGTAGGTCGCTCTGGAGTAGAAATGACTCTGCCTGCATTTATCTCGTTCTGGCTTAGGTCGCACGGGGATAGGTCGCTAAGTCGTAGGTCATCTCCGACCCTATATCGCACGGGGATAGGTCGCTATGTCGTAGGTCGTCTTCAACCCTATATCGCCCGGTTTGTTTGAGTTAGGTCGCGCCTCTTTTAGGTCGCGTCTCTTTGAGGTCGCTCTCCACTGGACCCCGTTATGTCGCTCAACATTGACTTCGTTAGGTCGCTCGCGTATTTCACTAGGTCGTTAGACCTTTACCTCGTTAGGTCGTAGGTCGCTCGACCTTATTACCTTGTTAGGTCGCGAGTCCCTTAAGTCGCTCGCCTTATTATTTCGTTAGGTCGCGCACCCTTTAGTTCGCGCACTCCATTAGGTCGCACGACCATTCAACCCTTAGGTCGCTCGCGAGTTAAGACCCTTAGGTCGCTCGGCCAATTCACGCGCTAGGTTGCTTGGCATTGTGCCGCTAGGTCGCTCAGCACTTTGGTGTTAGGTCGTTAGACCTTGTTTCTTACTAGGTCGTTTGGCCTTGTTTAATGCTAACTCTCGATGACCTAGGTCGCAACCACTAGGTCGCTTGACCCCTTAGACCCCTAGGTCGCATCCATTAGGTCGTTCAACCTATTTGACATAAAGTTTTTGCACTTTAATTCGACCACGTTAGGTCGCAAGTATATTCCTACTTTGATGGTTTTGGGATTGATTTCTTTGGACTTTACTCACGTCTTTGAACGTGAATTTAAGTGATTCGATTTGTTTCAGCAATCGTTTTGTGACTTGTCACTCTAAAGATATGAAGGTTTCAATACTAGTAGTAAATATCAAAACTCTTTCATCAAAACGTTTTCAACACTATTTTAAATATAAAACACGTTTTCTCAAACCGTTTTCCAATCTACTAGTATATACAAGCCTTTGCTTCACTCGGATGAGAAATCGAATTAAACGACTTAGTAAAACAAGTGGTATGAAACGCTTGCGTTCACTTCGTCGGTTAGCTCTTGGACTTGTTCGATGGAACCCTTTTGTGACAATTTCCTAGTGAAGATCTACAGTTTGTTCGTAAATATTTAAGTTAAGCTACTGGTTATGGGACATGAAGCTAAACTCATATATTTACTAGCTTAGTGTAATTGACACTTCTATATGATCATGACGATCATTTTTGTGATTTAGACTAGCGATTGAGCGATGTCTCTTTGTCTGCGAGGGAGACTAGACCCCGCTTTTGTGATGTTTCGCCATCACATATATGGGGTAGCACCCCATGGTCTTCGGGCCGTTCATGTGTCAAAATTTAATGGATAGCTTCCATGAGATAGCTTCTCGTTTATGTGTTTCACGCGTTGGTGAGTTTGCATACTCCCATTCATGTGTTAGGCCTTTCCCCCCTTTTTTTTATGTGATTTCTGGATTTCTGGTGTTGATTTCTGGAATTTGTGCTTCACCACTTTTCATGATTTTCATTGATATGATATCAGTTTTTGTGCATTGGTGAATTCATGTGTTATTTACTTGTTATGAATACAAGTTTAGGGTATGATACCCCATTTTATCTTTGAGAAGATTCTTGTGATATTGATTAATCTCTTGTTGATTTTCAATTACATACTTATAGTAGTATGCCATTATGGTTATTACATGTTCATGCCATGTCTTTATCTTTATACCATATCATATGATATTTATAGCTAGACTGATCCGTTTATTATTTTCTTATAAATAATATTCGGGTCAGGCTGAGATGTTACGGTGCTTCTGCTTAACTTCTCTCAGGATTATTCTGACTTTTGGCTAACTGCTTAGATTAGTAGTTTTTGGATGTACACATTTGAGATATAGACTCTATGTTGTGTACTTATTCTTTTGTATAGCACGTGCTATTACTCTTTTATATTATCGTGGATCTTACCGACCACTACTCTGATGTACACTTTCATGTGTATATATATATTCATATCTTTTTCAGCCTTTGTGATATGGATGTCTGTGACTGATTTATGTTATGATTACTTCTATGTTTGTTTCCGAAGATTATATATAGCCACTGTGTGATAGCTTTGAGTTTGTATCGGTATGTCGGATTTCCTCCTTTAAATGATATGCATTCTATTCTATCTGACATATCGATGCTCGCACAAAGAAGTAACACGGATGGTCGCTCCTACACAGCCTTATTCTCCATGCTAATTGACAGCACTACATCGTAGTGTTCTTGGTTAGCGTGGGTATAGAGGTGGGGCGTCCCAAGCATGTTGACTCGTTCCCTTTTCCTGAGTTGCTATGTCGCTAGGTCGCTAGGTCGCTAACTCGCTAGGTCGCTAGGTCGCTAACTCGCTAGGTCGCTAGGTCGCTAGATCGCTAACTCGTTAGGTCGCTAGGTCGCTTTCTGGAGTTAGGTCGCCAGGTCGCTTTCTGGAGTTAGGTTGCAACCTTCTTATCTTGTTAGGTCGCTAGCTTGCTTATCTTGTTAGGTCGCTAGCTTGTAGATCGTTGAGCCGGTGGGTCTCTTAGATCGCTAAGTCGGTAAGTCGCTGAAGCCTTGAGTTGCTTAAGTCGCTTGAGTCCTTTAGATCGGTAAGTCGTAGACCGCCGAATGCTAGGTCGTTGAAAAGGTGGTGTTAACACTTGCCCCTCGAAGTATATGCTTAGGGACTAGGTGGTGTGCTTCGACACTTTTTAACTCGTGCCCTCTGAGTTGCTAAGTCGTGAGTCGCTGGAGTTATTAGGTCGTGAGCCGCTCGAGTTGTTAGGTCGTTTTGGGCCGATTCGAATTTCACCTTTCCCGCCTATAAGTTGCTCAGCTTCTCCTTCCTTCTCCTCACTTGCCCTATTATTCGAAATTACCATTGACACTCTCATCAAACTTTCAAAGACAAATTCCAACCTTCTCATCGTCGATCATCCCTCTGCCCAACTACGTAAGTGAATCTGGTCGTCGTTCAACTACATCCATCATCGAATTGCTAACTCCCCGTTTTCTGTCTCCAATTCAACTTTTGGTGCCGCGTTTCATCACGAATAATGTTTCGATCAATCTGTGATTGCCATTGATCATATTGTTGTTGTAATTCACGATAAAACGGCAGTGCATCAGATTTGTGGCGAATCTAAGGCGATTCGAATTGGTTTTCTGGGCGATTCGGCGGTTTGGAGAGATGAGGGTTTTTATTGTGGAGATGCTAATGGGTTATCGGGTAAGGCGAATTGGTGCATTGGGGAGGAGTGAGCATGTTAAGGAGTTAGACGAATGGCCGGCTTAGGAGCCTTTGAGCGACCTAGGGCTTTCGCAGTTTGGACATGAATCGCATGACTTAACTTGGAAAACGACTTAAAGAATCAATACGAATTAACCAAGCACACGGCTTAAAGAATCTGCGCGACTTAATTAAGCACACGACTTAAAGAATCTGCGCGACTTAACTAAGCTCACGACTTAAAGAATCTGCGCGACTTAACTTAACCCGCGGCATAACTTTATCTCGCATGACTGATGAACTTTATAACCCAGGCACAGCGACCTAATAGAAGACCGACTTATGTTAGGTCGTTGAGCATAACTTGGACGACTTAAGTAATCCCGAGCTAGTCTTAAGTCATTCCTACGACTTAAGGACTTGAACACTTGCAAAATTTTCACAGAACTTGACTGAACTACAGATTTGAACTGTTTGAACTTGTACTTTTTCACAGATTGTATTGACTTGATTGCTAATAACCTGTTAAATACAACATTCGCAGAAAACTGGGACGAATATACTCATCATTGACTGCCCACATCGAATGATGGATTAGATCAAGAGACAATATTCTGCTTAAGTAAAATAAAATGAACTCAATCGAGTATGAAATCCTACGAATTGACTAACTTGAATGAAGTGTCAACGCAAAATTCTCACAGTTAGAACTGCTTACTATCGAATGTTTATCTGCATTGACACTACTCTCAGTTTTAATTAAATAACAAGTCTTGAATTTTCCTGAATTGACGTATGCCAACCAGTATTATTATTTTTATTTACTTGTTATTTCATTAGCTTTGCACAACACTTCACACACTTTTAGGAAACGTGCACCTTCATATTTGAATGTCCAGTTCCTTGTGTAGAATGACTTCTCAACAAGAAGAGATAGTAGGGCAAGCTGGAGAGGTCTTCCCAATAGCTAATCCCTTGGATGATCCCTTGGAAAGAACTTCAACCACTCTGAATCAACGGGTGTTCAGTCAATTACGTGTTCAGTTCGGTATTGCTAAAGTGGACGCTTTGCTTCCTGGGGTAAACGATACTGCTGACAGGCCACCTCTTGGTTTTATCGCAGTTAATCGTCAGATGTGCTCAAGTGGAGCTATTCCTCCCTTTAACGATTTTCTTCGACAGCTCCTTCTCCGATTAACTATCTCTCCTTTCTAGTTGCATCCCAATAGCTACGCCATCTTGATGGGACTGTGTGTACTGTTTAGGAGGACACTTGACCGTCTCCCGAGCTTTGAAGAGATTTGCTATTTGTGCACATTTGTGAAGAATAAAGACCATCCTTCTATTGTACTTGTGAGGAGCGCTAGGAACCGTAAACTAATTGTTGATCTTCCTGAAAGCGCCCATGGGTTTTTGAATCAATTTTTCTTTGTCCGCTGTCCCGCGGGATTCTACGCCATTTGGAGAATAGGAAGTAAGCTTGCCTATCTCTATTCTTTCCGTTCTTGAGTTTTTCAAAATCCGAGTTGTTAAGTGCCAACTTCATTCTTTTACTTTTACAGCACTTCCTCTTCTTTCTAAAGACTCCAGCCACAAGTTAACTTTTGAAAGGCAAAATGCTGTAGCCATCGAGGAAAGGAGTATCAAATTTCTTTTGAAAGATGAATTTCAACATCAATTTGGCCTTTTACATCCTTCCCGATCCCTTCAACTTCGCGATGCCCCTACTTCTCAACCGGAAACATATGATGCCCCAGCTTTCGCAAAAGAACTTGCGTTGAAAGAACTAGTTGCAGAAGCTTCATTGGTAAAATGCTCTGGTTCTGCTGAGGGTGTAGAATTTTTCGGCAAGTCTAAACTTCTTTCGATTATCGAAGAAAAGGAACTCCCTCAATGTCCCGGGAAGACCGTCACAGAAGTCGATGAGGGGACGGAGAAAGAAAGTTCTGCCATAAAAAGCACCGAACATGCTGAAGAAGGAACTGCTGGCGTGACTCACTCAGCTGGGCATGATGGTGACAACATCATCGAGGGGTTAAGTGATTTTATGGTGACCTCTCAAGAGCTTTTTAAAGATGATATCACCGCTCCTAAGCTTGTCTCTCCATCGGTTGAAGCAACATCTGTCTTACGACCACTTCCGTCAACCCAAGAGTTGACCCCTATTGTAAAAGCCGACATCACTCCTAAGCTGAAGAGTGGTTTGTAGCTTGACGCGCATAGTTTGCACGCCACACACACTTAGGATTTTTAGCAGTTACTCGCACTTAACTTCCTTTTCCTGGAGATTTCTAAATTCTATTTCTTTTTCATTTTCAGATTCTCCAATGGGACGAAGTGGCTCGTATTATGATGATTTTATGCGCTACGGAAAGCGTGACTACTACTATGATCCCAGGCGCCATCTCTCTGCTCCTAGGGAAACTGATGAGGAACGAGCGACTAGAAAAGCTCAAGAGAGGCAGTCTTACGAGGAGCGATATGGAAGAAAAGATGACCGCCATGACTCCTCTCAAAGAGATGATGATTCTCATAAAAGAAAATCTCACGATGACAAAGGGAAGAGTCATGTTGTTGAAGATTCAAGCAAGCGGGCCAAGCTTAGCGAAAGGCCTGCGTCTGCAATTTCTGAAAAGCCCGATGCTCCCTTCTCTTTAGAAACCCCTTCCAGCTCTCCTGTCCTCAAAAGAACTGATATTCAGACGATCCTCAACAGGCCATCATATCAAGTTGAAAAGGCTCCGACTGCTCTTCAAAGTCGATTTCCACACTGGTGCTTAAAAGGAGTGCGTTTTGATCTTGATTTGGTTCCCATCGACAAACAAGCTATGTTGAGAAATCTTGACGCCATTAAACTCGATATTGAGAGAATGTCTGGATGGCAAAAACTTGTCGATGAGCTTCAAAGAATCAATCGCCTAAATCTTGAGGCTATGCTAACGATGGAAAAAGACAAGTCGGAGTGGAAGAAAGTTCTTGATCAGCACGATGCGGAAATGAAAAGCATCACTACTTTCAACGAGGAGCTTGAAGCCGAAGTTAAGAAACTTAAGGAGGACCTTGCTACCTCTTCCGCTTCCCATTCTCAAAAGGAAGAGGTTTTTCAAAAGCAAGTGAGGGATGCACATGCTGCCCAGAGAGATGCCAAGACGAAACTTGAGGCAGAGCGGCATGTTATTGAAAAATACCGCAAGGATACCGTTCAGCTGCGGGAAAAGGTTAACTCCCAAGACCTGGAGATTGCAACGTTAAAAGCTCAACTTTCAAAAGTAGAAAAGGAGCGTGATGATGCCATGGCTGGAAAAGTGGCTACTGAGGAATTGCATGAAACCACCAAGGCCACCATCAACTCCACTCTTTTTGAGTTTTATGTTCTCAGTGTCTTGGGACGCGGAAGTCTTTCGTTCTTGGGCCTAAAATATGAAATTACTCTGGCCGAAGTGTGGGAAGCAGTAATTGAAATGTATAAAGATGTTGGCTATGTGGAGGAGGACCTGGAGGCTTGTTATTTGGACGACGAGGGTCATGCTGCGCTTGCTAGAGGGAAGGAACAGCTTGCTAGGGAGCGAGCCGAAGCAACAGGAGGAGAGCATCTGGAGAAGGCGCCTTTAGCCGACCCCACTCGTCCTTCGGCTTCGGTCGACCCTGATACCATTGGCTCTAGCTCTCATTCTCCACCTCCTGCAAAAGCCAAAATCCAAACTAAAACTGCTCACACTAAAGAAGAGGCCCAAGAAAATACTGAAGCCCAGAATTATGGAATTGTTTAAAACTTAAACTGCTTTGTTTTTTAAAAGCTGATATTGGATTCGAAGAGACCGGGGTCGGGTATCAGTGATACCCGGAACCACTTCGATTAGTAATTCTAAATTCTTTATAAATTTGATGTTTGGAATCAAACAGGCTGGAATGAAAAGGTTAAGAATCATGGATATTTAAAAACTGAGTAGTGATCCTGAGATATTGTTGGAAATAAGTGATTGACTTAAATAAGTTGAGAACTCGTAGAAGGCACGAGTTACCCTGGCTTTGAAAATAAGTTTCATAACTTAGTATTTCATATTATATGGGTTTACTCACGCTGGTTTCCAACCTGACCCGGGTGTTACTTTGATGTAATGCTCGGGTCAGACCGAGTATTACAGATTTCCAGGTAAGGACGTTCTGGAGCTCAAGAGGCGAGCTGGATGGTAGGAACGTATGGAGTGTATTCCGCTATGATATATTGTAGTTGTTTGGGACATGTTAATTGTATCTGTCCAATGATTTGTGTATATTTTGTAACTCTGATGTATTAAAGTGTAATTTGACAAATACAGCTTCCTTTGTATAACTGTTATTATTTGATATTATATTTTTCCGCTGCGAATGTGAGAATCTGGGTTTTTGGTGCATCTGTTTCTTCTTCTTCTACCTCTTTTCTTCTTTTCCCTAACTATCTGGAATTTTCGGGATCGAAAACTCTAGGTCGTTACATTTGGTATCAGAGCTGAAGGTTAAGCGAGAACCTTGGCTCTGGGGGTTTACTCATTAAGGATAGGGTCAGTAGTACCCTAGGATGAGTTGAGTGTATTATATATGAGGGCGTATTTGTTATTTTCTTATATAAAGATTTTAAAATGGTTTTAAAGTTAGTTTTTATATAGGCTTATATTTTGATATATAAAGCATAAGTTTTTCTAATTATTATATATATTAAGGAATTGGTTGATGGTTATTGGAATTAAATATAATAATAAGAATTGGGTGGTAATTTATATAACCAAATAGAATTTGGATAATATGAACTATATTAATAAGATAAGCTAGAAATGGATTTAAACCAGAATATAGAATGGTTATTGTGTTTAATAATGGGATGATTGTTTTCTAATAGACAATGATAAAACAAAATGAAAGTTTTAAGGAAGTAAACTTTTAGATCAGTATGACTTGTAAATTAGAATGGATTTAAATTGTGAAGTTTTGAATTCTAAGTCTAGAAACATTTGAAATTATTTTCAGAATGTTAAAAGAAATAATAAATAATATTATTCAGAATATTTTTGAATGTGATCTTATTTTAAAATAAGAGTTGTTTGGAAATTTTAAAGGAATTTGTTTTGGATTAAAACCAAAGGTGGTTTAAAATTTAAAGTATAACTTGATGTGCAAAGAAAATAAATGTATATATGCGTGGATATACATAATATCAAAGATGATTTGAAATAAACTCTGAAGTGTTGAGTTTTGATTCTACCTGGAGTGTGATTTTAAAACCCAAAGAGAAATAAGCCTTTGAACTTATAAGTGAGAAGGGATATTGATAAGAAGTTTAAAATTTGAAATGGAGAACTCAAATTGAGTAAGGTTGATTGGATTAAATAAATTGAATTTAACTTAGGGAAGTTAAATGGGTTGTTTTGAAAGGGAATTTTTATAAGTATAAAGGGATCCAAAGATTTTTCAAGATTTTATATATACATATATATAAATGATTTTATGAGAATGATTTTAGGAAAAAGGTTTTTGGAACTTATGGATTTTGGAAAGGCTTTTGATTTTTGAGAAAAATCAATTTTGGGAATTTGGAAAGCCAAGTTTGGAACTATCGATTTGGGATATCGATTTTGTGTAAAGTAGATTTTTATATAAATCATAAAGGGTATGATTTGAAAGATACTATATGCGTATAGTATAAAATGTTTTGAGAATGGCTTTGGGGAAAAAGGCGCTCCCATGAGATGAACTTCTTAGGAGTGCCACGGGGTGGTACTGCCTTGAGCCCTAAGGGGGATTCTAAAGTTGATCCTGTGAGGAGTCCGGACAAACTAGTTCCTGAGGATTGTTAGGTAGCGAAAGTCGAGGGTGCTGATGCCTACAGGGGCATTTGGGCTATGCTGTAACGACAGTGTAACTCAATGTCGCTGCGATCTACTATGTGGACCATAGGGAAAATCGTGTGGAAGATGAGTGCCAATAGTCTACACTTGATTTTGCCGGGACGGCAACGTAACATCGGTAGGCTGCGATCTATGGTCTAGTGGAGGAGTTTCATTCTTTTGGCAGTGAAATTCGAGGGCGTTGATGCCTACAGTTATATGGGTTTTTGCTGTGATAGCAACGTAAAGTCCGGGTATAACTGCAATCTGTAGCGGGTTCCATGGTGTAATCGAGGGACGTGGAGTGCCTCCAGTTATCTATGGATTTTGCTGGGATGGCAACGTAACCATCGGGTTAACTGCGACCATGGAGGGGGTGATGATTTCCAAAGCATTCTCACCAAAAATGTTTTCTATATTTTCACAAAAGTTCTCTAAGTATTTTCTCTGGGTGTTGAAAACGAGTCTGCTAAGTACTTATATATTTTCAGTCATATGCCTGATCAACGTATGACCGAATTTCTGTGAGAACGAGGATGGATTTGTTGAGACATCGAGTTATAAAAAGTATTTTTAAAGCTATTTTGATAATATTATGTAGATTTTTAAAGTGTTTTAAAAATTTAAATAAAAAGAGTTAAGAGTAAAATATGTTCAAAGAGAAAATATAAGCTGATAATAATCATTTTAAATAGATTCTGGCTTCGTTCCTTTTCGAGGACGAAAAGATTTAAAGGGGGGAGGAATGTGATAACCCGGATTTTTGGGCATTTGTAAATTTGATAATTAACTGGATTGAATCAGTAGAAATACTGATTTATAGATTGAACAAATAAATCTGATAATAAATATTTATATCTGAATTTTTCAAAACAAATAAGATAAGTGTTTGATTTTATATGAAAAGATTGTAATTTGAATTTGAAATTCAAATATAAATATCTTAAAAATAAATTCGATTTGAAAATAAAATATGTATGATTTTTATTAGTATATAATTTAGTTTTGAAACATATTCTTTGAAATTATATAAATATTAATATAAGGAAATATATTTAATAAGGATATAAATTAGTAAAACATATACATAGATATAAACTAAATATAATATGGCATATAAATTATATAAAAGGCATTTTTATCATGCAAATTACAAATGTAAATCAATTAATTCATGCAAATGACATTTGTAAGCAAATTTAACAAGTGTCATTATTTTTTAAAATATATATATATAAGATAAGAAGATATATAAATCTCTACCCCTTTCTCATTTCTCTTTTGTCTTCATTATCAAAGAAACAAGAAAAACAAACCTGTATACAATTTAAAACCAGAGAACCAAAACTTGAAAAGAAACAAAAGGGCAAAAGATAAACTCAATCAAAAAAACAAACTTTCCAAAATCTCAAACCTGGAAGCTGAGGCAAACATAAGGATTCAAATTCAAAACTGAAGTAATCAAAGCATGCAAGTTCAATTCAAATTTTATCAAGCTAACTATATAGTTCAAAGGTCCCAGATATAAATCAAAGGGCCTGTTCTCTGTTCTTAGACCATGTGAGTAAACAAACTTCAAATTTTTCCATAGATCTTGTTGCATGCAGCAAATTTGAAGTAAAGTGTGGTAAATGTTCATATGATTGTTAACATGAATTATATATATATATATATATATAGATAGATGAGTACTGAGTATATCTGAGAATATGTCTGTTAAATTTCAACAGACCCAAAAATACTTTGAATCCAATATCTCTTCATATAAGCTAAATTTGATTATGGTATTCAAAGGGAAGTTGTTTGTATTTACCTAAACTTGTTAAAGAAAAATATAATAATATTCATAAGAATTAATAAATGGAAATTAACTGGAAATGGGAATATACAGTGAAACAAAGAATCAAGTCAAAAAAATTAAGTTGTTAAATTCTCTAGTTTTGATTGTATATTTGGATCTGTAATTCAAAACCATGATTTTTAGTATAGATTTCGTGATTTTTAATATTGGGGATGTTGAGAATTTCCTAGTTGATCGGAAATTGCATTTTTCCTAACCTCTGGTGAATGGAAGTTCTGGAGAGGCCAGGGTTCGTGCTGGAGGTAGCTAGTTGATCGGTGATGGTAGGAAAAATAACTGGAGAGTTTATTAATCGACGGTGAGGCTGGACGATGGTCAACTAGGGTTTTAGTTATGGTTTGGGTTGTATTTGTTTTCAAGGAATTTGCGACGCCGACGATGTGTCGAGTTGGGTCGGAGCTACGGGAAGGGAACGAGGAACTTAGGCGGTGGTCCAGGTTCGGGGCCGTAGCCTCCGGTGGTCGGAGTGGTCATCGGCAAGACGAGATTGTCGAAGAAGATGGTTCCAGTTGGTTTCTTTTTTTTGCCCAAATTCGATTTCGAGAGCATACTAGAGTTCTGGGTGATGGGATGTTGGGTGAAGGACTCCGATGACGTGCGGGTGATCTCGGTGACGACCAGAGGTGATGGAGTGGCCGTGCATGTGCATGCGTGCACCAGCGTGTCTGGAATTTGGGTGGTTTAGGGTAGACGATGTTTTCTCGGGATGATCTCGAGAAGCTTTCGTGGGTTACTCGAAGCAGTTTGGGTTTGTGAAGTGCACGAGTGTTGCTCGGGGGTATGATCGGGTTTTATCTCGTTTGGCTCGGGACTTATTGTTTGGGCCTGGATTTTTGTAAGCTTAATTAAATAAGTTTTAAAGCTTATCAAAGGTGGGTATGTTTCAAAGTAAATGTAAACCAAGTTATTTAAACAAGGTATTAGCAAGTTTTAAACAAATTTCCAAAGTTTAAAATGTTTTCAAATTGTTGTATTAAGTAATTATTTAATAGATTAAATCCTACATATTTTAAGGTGAACTAAAGTTGTAATTAAATAAAAGTACAAATTATTTAATGTATTAGGATGGTTAATTGATTAATTAATTAAAGGTTAATGAATTTGTGAAATCAATTTTAAAGATTGATTTATCAATATGATTAATTAATTAATTCTATTAATTAAAAGATGATTAATTAAGGATTAATCATTTAATGTAATTAATTAATGATAATTACTGTAGTTAAGAGATAATTGCTTAATGTCATTAATTAAGGTGGATAATTAATGGTTTATTACTAAAGGTGATTTATTAAATGATGATTACTTAATGTAAGTAATTAAAAGATTAATTAATTTAATTAGTAATTAAAGATTAAATTAATTAGTAATTAAAGGTTAATTAATTGAGGATAATTAACTAATGGGATAATTACTTGATGAAAGTAATTAGAGGTTAATTACTTAAGGAAAGTAATTAAGAATTAATTACTTAGTGTAATTAATTAAAGGATTGATTAATTAAAGAAATTAATTAAGGGTTAGTTGATTAATGAGTGTGATTAATTAAAGGATAATTAATCAATGTAAGTGATTATAGGATAATTAATTTGAGTAATTAATTAAGGATAAAAGTAATTAATGTGAATGGTGAGTGTTAATTAATTTGTGTTATTAATTTAAAGGCTAATTACTTAATGTAATTAAAAGGATAATTAAGGGATGATTAATTAATGGTTTGTAATTAATTAATGTTAAGTAAGTAGGATTAAAAGTGATTAAAAGAATTAATTTAATTTATTTAAATTAATTGGAATGGTGTGACTAATTTACCTTGCATATGAATAACTGAATGATATTGTATGCCTTGGATTACTTGATATCTTTGATAAGTGATGATATGTGATATGGTATGATTGGACTGAATTGAGATAATATGGTTTGACTATCTGTGATAAATAGCTATGCAAATATGTAATTCTGGATATATGGAATTGTTTAAAACTTAAACTGCTTTGTTTTTTTAAAGATGATATTGGATTCGAAGAGAGCGGGGTTGGGTTATCAGCGATACCCGGAACCACTTCGATTAGTAATTCTAAATTCTTTATAAATTTGATGTGTGGAATCAAACAGGCTGGAATGAAAAGGTTAAGAATCATGGATATTTAAAAACTGAGTAGTGATCCTGAGATATTGTTGGAAATAAGTGATTGACTTAAATAAGTTGAGAACTCGTAGAAGGCACGAGTTACCCTGGTTTTGCAAATAAGTTTCATAACGTAGTATTTCATATTATATGGGTTTACTCACGCTGGTTTCCAGCCTGACCCGGGTGTTACTTTGATGTAATGCTCGGGTCAGACCGAGTATTACAGATTTCCAGGTAAGGACGTTCTGGAGCTCAGGAGGAAAGATGGATGGCAGGAACGTATGGAGTGTATTCCGCTGTGATATATTGTAGTTATTTGGGACATGTTAATTGTATCTGTCTAGTGATTTGTGTATATGTTGTAACTCTGATGTATTAAAGTGTAATTTGACAAATACAGCTTCCTTTATATAACTGTTATTATTTGATATTATATTTTTCCGCTGCGAATGTGAGAATCTGTGTTTTTGGTGCTTCTGTTTCTTCTTCTTCTTCTTCTTCTACCTCTTTTCTTCTTTTCCCTAACTATCTGGAATTTTCGGGATCGAAAACTCCGGGTCGTTACAAATATGGTTTTGAAATGAATATGATATTTGATATGAAGTATGAACTATTTGAAATGAAATGACCACAGTGTGAAATAAGCGTATGGTTATTAAAGAGACCAGGATCAGATATTGGCATACTCTCTGCCAATACCGAATACCACTTTAACAACTGTGTACGTGGTGGAGATTCCAGAATGAAGTAGGATGGTTTGGCGACGATTCTATATGGTATTTATGTAGCCCCGACTCCCGTGAGTCAGCTTGATGTGGCTAAAACAGGAGCCAGGCCAAGTGAGGTCATTCCTCCTATCAGACACATTTCTTCGATACCATTCTATTATTTTGTGATTTGATTGGGTGCACCTTTGATTTGGGAGTATGTCTCGAGGTGGGCGGTAGTAGCTGCTATGCGTTACCACCAGTCCGGATCCGCAAACGGTATATCTACCCTAGCATTGCCTCGCACGCCTTGTCACATGTCCTATCGCGCCTTCTACGAGTTTTTTTTGTACCGTACCTATGTGGTGTCCTCTGGGTAAACCACCGGTTTGGTGGAGCATACGGCATTGTATAGACTACGGGAATATATAAAATGTGTTAAGGGGGATATGGGTAACGCCTTAACGCTATTTTAATAGTTTACTTTACTATAGACATATTATAATAGCGTATATTACTACATAGTAGATAGTTCCACGGATCCTTAGAGGATGGAAATCCCAAACATCCTTTAAGTTACTTGTATTTCAGTTGACATTTCACTTGAGTTGCATTTATTAATATAAGAATGTTAATCCTAACTCGAGTGTTTTGTGTTTTGCTTTATACTCGGGTCAGACTGAGTGTCACAACATTTGAGACTCACCTTTGGAGTTTGGGGCTTCGCTTGGAGATCCATCTATCTATCCAGCTTTTAGTTATTTTAGTCATTTCCAGTGATTTCTGTTCGGTCTTGTCAATTACTTTTATATTTGAGACGACTCTGTATTTGAGATTTCTGTTGTATTTTGTTTCAAACTTTGTTGTTTATATAGTAGCTTCATGAACTACTATTTATCTATTTTGCTGCTTATTGTTGTAATACTCTGTGTCTGTGATTCTATGATTTATTTATTTATTGTATATGCTGAGTTTTGCCAAATATAAATTAACAATCTGTTGTTTTGAGCAATTCAAGTCTGACATGTGTGGATGCGAATGGTTCAAAATACCAGGTCGTTACACTTGTGCATACGAGGTCTAATCAAGACACCGTCTTTGCCATTACATTCGTAGCAGGATATTCTAGGACTTGGATTAGGCTTGGGCTTGGGTGAGTCTACTCACCGGTTGATTTCTGTATTGTTGTATAATATTTTTTGTGCAAAGTATAAATTAAAATAGATAACAATGTAAGTTACTATATTTGGACCCCTCCTTGCTTTGGAAAGCAAGTCACATCATTGTATGTAGTATAATCTCTCTTTTAATCCTCTATAACATGTATCGTGGCCCAGACTACCTGTTCACATGTTTGATATTGTTGCTTGATAAAGTTGTAGTGTGCTGTGAAAGGTTGAAGTGAAATGGTCGTTGTAACGCACTCTGAAATCCCATGTATTTAACACATGTTAAATTGGTTTAAATATGTATATATTTTGGAAATATATATTGGGTTGTTCTATACACATATTTTGAGCGTAACCAAAGGGAATTGGATTGGAAAGTTATTGAAGTTGTCAAACAAAGTTGTGTTGAAAATCCTGGTTTATAGTAAACTATAAAGGGCTCTTACTTTAGATATTTTCCAAATCTTTTTAAATGAGTTTTTGTGAAAGTTGTTAAAGAATTTTAAAGGAAAGTTTGGAGTTTAAACATGTTTTGTAATTATTTCTGAATTTTTAAGTAAAGAGTTTTAAAATAAAAACATGATTTTTATGGTTTTTAAATAAATTATAAAATAAGTATTTTTAAGTAATATCTATTATAAATGTTTTAAACCATAGTATAAGTACTTTAAAGTACATTTTAAGTATATATAGTTTTTAAAAAATTGGTAATTATTTTATTAAAGCAATTTGGAGCTTATTAATATAAATATCATTTTAAAGAGTTTTTTTAGTAAATATATTAGTTGAAAAAGTAAGTTAAGCCTTTATTAAAGCAATAAAGGAAAGCTTGGATTTTAGCACTTTTTGTTAGAATAAGTGGTTTTGTGAAGTTAAGTGAAACTACATTAAATTGTTAAATTTAAGTAAAGATAAGTAATTATAATTTGGACTGTAATTGTGACTTTAATGAGAAATACTTTAAAGTAATAATAAGAGAAATGGTTTTGGGTTTGTTGTGAAATTGTTTGAGTAACAATTGTCTTAAACCCTTATATATGTAATTTAATTTAGTCTTTAAAGAGTGTTTTAATGATAATGATTAAGTGAAGTATTTTGGGTTTGTTGTAAACAATGTTTTAGTAACATTTTTTTAAACCCTAGAATAATATTTTAAAGTGGTAAAATACTATGAAATGATTTTGGGAGATAATTAGATCTTTAATAATCGAATTTTAAATATAGTGACAAGTATGGAACCTTATTGAAAAAGATAGAAAAGTACAAGCTTTAGAGTATAAAAGAGAAAAGATATTTATAATAACAATGTGTGAGAAACATTTGATTTAACCTCTTTGATTTTATTTTAAAATAAGTAAATCCTATTAGTGATTTGTGAGATAAATATATGAATACTTTTTGAAGTATTGAAAAGAGTACAAAGGAATAGGGAATCGTAGAATACTTGTTATATCCTTGGTAAAGGTATTTTTAAATATATATACAAGAAGAAAAGGGATGTTTTAATTAATAAAGAAGATTAATTTAAAAGGGGATTGGAAGTCGTTTATTTGACTTGATCGTGCTTGTGTGTGTCGATCATGTTTAGTGTGTTACTTGCTTTTGTAAAGTATACAGGACTTAGTTTCCCTTTTGTGATCATCCTCATTACTGTTGAAATTGACTAAATATAACTCAAGAAATGTCTAGAAGAAACATGGGAATTATACGATACAATTATATTGGGTGGTGTATATTGTATGTATAAACTTGTTTTGCTCTTCTAGGATAAAAGATAAGTAAATTTGACCCCATCTAGTTAAGAGGTGATCTCTGCTCTCATATATTGTTTGTTTATTTCCAAAATAATCGGAGTTAAGTTTACCGAAAGTCAATCGATTGGGGAGTGCACTTATATGAAATGAATCGAAATCGTAACCACTCTACAACCATATATGTGTTCTATCGTGATTGGTTCGAGATGTTGGAATCTATAAGAAAATTCGAGATCTGTTTGAGATGCTCGAACACATGTAGTTGTTCGTTGTTAACTCTTTCAGTTCAGCGACCTAAGGAAGTGCTGCGACCTAAGGATGCTGCGACCTAAGGAAATGCTGCGACCTAAGGATGCTGCGACCTAAGGATGCTGCGACCTAACTTCTTTGCGACCTAAGGAAGTGCTGCGACCTAAGGATGCTGCGACCTAAAGATGAGCTGCGACCTAACTTCTTTGCGACCTAAGGTCCAGAAGACCTCGCGACCTAAGGGTGCAGGAAAGCTTCGCGACCTAAGGAGGCAGAAAGGATTGCGACCTATGGAACTCAACGACCTAAGGTAGCTAGCGACCTACAGGGCTTAACAACCTAAGGTAGTTAGCGACCTAAGGAACTTGACGACTTAAATAGGTTAGCGACCTAACTATTAAAGGGAGTTCAGCACCCTACGACCTAGGGCCCCCACAGCTATTCTGTAACTCGCGTGCGACCTATTACTTGATCAAATGAAGACAAGCACAGTAACTCGTGGAACCGCAAGATGACAGCGACCTAGCTTAGGTCGTTCGCGACCTACGACCTAACTAAGGTCGCGCGCGACCTAAGACTTAGGCAAATTTTCTACCCAGAAATCAGCTTCTATAAATAGGACATCACTTCCAACTTGAGGGGGACTTTTGGCAATTCATTTCGAAAGCGCCGTTACTCTGTCGAACTCTCCAATCATTCAGCAAACAAGGATCCTTCAAGCATTCAAGACACTACAGCAAACTTCGAGAGAAATTCTTAACATCCGACATGGATTCATCGAGTTTCATCGCCGAAGATTGAGCTAGTAGTCAAGATTGTTTCTTGTGATCGAATTGTACTGTTTTCATAGGAGATTTGTATCAATTTGTAACCAGATTCAATAATAAAGAGATTCAAAGTGGACGTAGGCTAAATCTCAAGCCGAACCACTATAAATTGCTGTCTTTTACTGCATTTCTGCTATTTTCCTGCTTAACTTCTGTTCCCGTCACACGGGTGGTGCTTTCACGATCTTATTACACACACCGGGTGTTATCGTTCATATTTTGACGTTAACATTTTGGTGCTTTCACTGAGAACCCAACTCAGGCTACCATTCCATCATTGCTTCACACAAGTTTGTTGAAAAGATTTCCTACAGAACTAGAAGTCTATCAGACATAATGGCTCCTGGAAGGAAACGAAAGGTTGTCAGATCTGAAAATGTTCATGATGATACCGCCACCTCTGCTTCACCAAGTCAAGCAGCTCCAAGCGTCGGGGTGACGCGAGAGGAGCTAGACGCTGCTGTATCCGGACTATACCAGCAGATTGAGACTCAAAACAATCTGATGATGGAAAAACTGAACGCTCTGCTTGGTGCCAACCAAAGACCGGTGGGTAATGAAGAAAACACCGCTGATGCTCTTCGCAACTCCGAAGGGAGGAATATTCCTCAGGGGGGATCAGGTGCTGCCGAAGGGGCACCCCTTCGAGCTGAAGGATCTAGACCATCACCAATTTTCCACGAAAATCTGCCCGGGCAAACATCTGAGAAAATGGCGGAAGTCTACTCCGCAAAATCTTTGAACAATGAGGAATATCTTTCTGGCATGATCAAGCAAATAATGAAAGAGAGCATGCAGAGAGGTGAAGATGAAAGTGAATGGGGATTCGCGCCAAGCAAGACTCCATTTACCGAGAAGATTCTAAAGGCTGAATTTCCTAGAAAATTTGTTCCCCCCACCATTCCTGCTTATCGGGGAACAAGTGATCCAAACCAATTCTTGTATAAGTATGATTGGCACATGACCGGTGCGAGAGAAACTGATGAAATCAAATGCCGGTATTTCCCAGTATATTTGGAAGGAGTGGCACTTCTCTGGTTCACCAAACTCCCTGTCCGATCAGTAGATCAGTTTTCCGATCTGACTAGAAAGTTTAAAGAGCAATTCAGGCTATATGCTTCAAAGGCAAAGGACATAATGTCATTATCCAGTCTTGAACAGAATCCGGGAGAACCTATTAAATCATTCCTGAACCGTTTCAATATAGCTCTGGCGGAAGTTGATAACGCAGAGCCACAGATGATCTTGACCTATTTGATGCGTGCTATCGACAAATCGAGCGAATTTGGAAAATGGCTGAAGATGAAAGAGCCAAATTCTCTCGAGAAATTCTACAAGAAAGCCGATGAATTCATACGCTTGGAAAATCTTCCAGCATCAACAAAGGTGGAAAATAATACTGCCGCTTCGGAAAAGAAAGATTCTGGAGGTCAGAAAAGGGAAAATCATGAGGGGAAGAAACAAAAGGATTTAAAGAAACCTCGCTTCTTCAAACCCTCAGATTTCACTCCATTGACCGACACTCTGGAAAATATCTTCTTCGCCACCAAAGATGATGTGGATTATCCCAAACCGGCCGAGATAAAACCAGGAAAGGGCGCTATGAGAAATGGAAAGTTCTGTCGTTTTCACAACCAACCTGGTCATGATACCAATGACTGTCGTCACTTAAAGAGCTTAATTGAAGAATTATTGAGAGAAAACAAGCTGCAACAATATGTCAAGAAAAACAGAAGTGATCCATCTTCATCTACTCAGAAACAACAACCCTCTAATCAGCCGTCAGGCTCAGGCAATGGTGCTGCGGCACAAGAATCTGAGAGGCCCGTTATCAACGTCATTTCAGGGGGCCCACACCCAGCAGGCAAAAGCTGGGGTGAGATGGAACGATATGCTCACGCTTTGAAGTATGTCCCGGTAGAAGAAGATGTTTTTGCTGTAGAAAACACAGTACCCCTAAAACAGCAAAAGATCTCAGATAATGATATTTTGTTCAAGGCTAGGGATTCTATTGGTATTGAAGCTCCAACCATAGACCCCTTGGTTATATCTGCAGGAATTGGGCCAGCAATAGTAAGACGAGTACTCATCGATTGCGGTGCTTCCTGCAATATACTTTTCAAGAAAACGTTTGACCAGATGAAAATCCCAATGACCGACGTTCAGGCTTCATCTCAAAAGATCGTTGGTTTCACTAGGGAACCACAGCAACCAATCGGAACTGTCGACTTGTTCGTGGAACTTGGTGAAGGGCAGAAAAGGGTAACTCGAAAACAAACCTTTGTGATTGTCGATGGATTTTCTGCCTACAATGCTTTCCTAGGCAGGCCAGCTCTAGCTGCATTCAAGGCCATTTTGGCCCCATGGTGCTTAACTATGAAGTTTCCTACAGAAAATGGTGTTGGTGTCATCAAGGGAGATCAAAATGATGGACGTGAATGTTATCTTATAGAGCTTCGAGAAGCCAGAAAGAGAGAGATGGGTAAAGATGCGGCAGCTCCCCTCCGCATCAAGACCCCAACCTTATAGCAAATACAGGGTGGCCCCTGCACTGGTGAGCATAGTGGTGCAAGGCGGGAAATGGACCCCAGAAAATTCAGTACAGAGGAAAATAGAGTGGTGCCTGTGGAAGTTACGGTACCAATACCTGTCGACTCCAAAGACCCAAACAAAGTGCTTAATGTGGGTTCGCAACTAAGTACAACAGTTCAAAATACACTGATATCATTTCTAAAAGCAAATCTGGACGTGTTCGCTTGGTGTCATGCTGGTATGTGCGGAATCTCTCCAACAATTGCTGTTCATACTTTGAATGTTGATCCGAAATTCACACCGATAAAACAGAAAAGAAGAACTCACACAAATGGTCAGTCCATTAGCACTATCGCCAAATCAGGGATACACTATTTGCCATCTGGGGGATAGACCTAATTGGACCATTACCTATCGCCAAATCAGGGATTAAATATGCTATTGTCGCCGTTGACTATTTCACCAAATGGGCTGAAGCTGAACCTTTGGCCACCATCACTTCTAAAAAGATGATAAATTTTGTAACAAAGAATATCATTTGCAGATATGGTGTGCCACAGAAGATAATCACCGACAATGGCACTCAATTTGAAAGTGAAGAATTCCAGGATTTTTGCAAACGATTCAGAATTCGAAAAAGCTTCTCAGCAGTGGCTCATCCACAGGCAAATGGGCAAGTGGAAGCAGTTAACAAGATCATCAAGTCAACTATCAAAAAGCAACTTGAAAAAGCAAAAGGTGGTTGGGTTGATAAGCTTCCATTAGCACTATGGGCGTACAGAACTACTCACAAAACTGCGACTGGGCACACTCCATTTTCACTGGCATACGGATCTGAGGCAATGATTCCGGTAGAAGTAGAAGTTCCTTCACATAGAAGAGTTCATTTCAATGAGACTGAAAATGAAAAACTGCAACTTGAAGCGCTTGATTTTCTTGATGAGAAAAGAGAGGAAGCTAGGCTCAGAGTTTCAGCTCATCAGCAGAGAATAGCCAGGCATTTCAATTCCAAAGTTCGCCAACGCAGCTTTGAAATCGGAGACTTGGTTTTGAAAAGGATCATGACAGCAACTGGTGTGTTTGGGCCAAGCTGGGAAGGACCATATGTCATAGGCACTAAACTTCTTGATGGCACTTTCAAACTCATAACTGTTGAAGGAGATCCAATTCCAAGGGCTTGGAACAGCAACCATTTGCGTCCTTACTTTACTTGAAAAAAGAGCTATGCTCAAAATTGTAAAATGATGATGAATGTATCAGTTGTATTGTGAAGCATTGTAAATCAGTATAAATGAATGAAAAGCTATAAAGTGGACGTAGGCCCGATTCTTGGTCGAACCACTATAAATCTTGTGTTCTTTACTATTTCATAATGCCTGATTTATTTCGATATATAAATACTTTAAATGTATCACTAAAATATCGATTCAAAATTGCAGGACATGACAACAAGGCTTGCTCATCACAAAAATAAGCGACCTTTATAAATCAGCTATTGCACAAAAAATTCCAAACTCAAATCCTACACAAAGAAAACTTCACATAAAGAATTGGCAACTTCACTGGGACAAACCTTTGTTCACTAGTTGAGATTGTCGTTATGAACGGGCATCCAACTAGATAACTCGCGCTTGTCTCGTAAAGTCATTCAACAGTGAAGTTTACTTTTTCAGATAAAGCAATGTACTTGCAAAAGAAAGGAACACGCGCTTGGAAACAATGATAAAGGATCGCAGATTGGCGGATGATGATACAACATGAGCGGGCAAACAAAGAAGCAGATAAAGGGAGGTATGCCTCTCAATAGGAAGGCCGAGAGATCCACTAAAGGGACGCCTTCCCAACTGGAAGGAACAAGACCCTCGCTAACTGGTCGTGATGCATCCGACCAGATAGCGTAGGTCCGCCCCGTGGATCCACTCGCCCCTGAGACGCAACCTACCTGGCACACCAACCAACCAAAGCCCTCTAACGAGGCACGCCAATAAATGGGAGTGCTTTACTCAATCAAAAAGACCGGTGGGACTACCAAAGGGGCACCTTGTTAGTTAATTGCGATCGTTTGTGCAAACAAACATCCAATCAAGCAACTTGTGTTCACCCGTAGACCTCTGACCATGAGAAAGTAACTTCCGGGCAATCACAAGCCCTCTTCGGAAGCACAAGCCCTCTTCGGAGGCACAAGCCATCTTCGGAGGCACAAGCCCTCTTCGGAGGCACAAGCCCTCTTCGGAGGCACAAGCCATCTTCGGAGGTAAAAGCCCTTTTCGGAGGCACATTTCACTAGGGTAAAAGTGCAAAATGCTTCTCTTCGGAGACACACTTCACCCGAGTAGAAATACAAAAATTGCTTCTCTTCGGAGACCGAAATCAAGACTTCTTTGGAAGCACAAGACCTCTCCGGGGGCACAACAATAATCCACAAAGCATAATGCTACTCTTCGGAGTCCACATGCTACTCCTCAAAAAATACCGAGATAAAGCCCTCCTTAGAGGCACACTTCGATTCTTTCGCTTCACCGCGTAGGAGAATTCACTTCTCAAAAGTATGAAATGAACATTTCCGAAGGTTGAAGCGTAAAAGTTTATCCGAAAATGAGACACACTCCGTTTAAGTAGAATAATCATTCCCTCAAGAACGGAATAGCTATTCTATGGAAAATAAGAGTACAGGTCTCGCTAAAAGCGAAGGATATTGTTATGCACTTGTGGTATAGGGGCAATATCATATGATACGGTTGCAACAATAAAAAGCAGTATTCAAGCAACATACCACAAGCACATAACAATATCACGCGAAACAGATGTGGAATAAATGCATTCTCATACGCAGACAAAAAGTTTGCACAAGTAAGAAGAATCGTTTGTTCTACACTTAAAATAAAAGATAGATCATTCTCACATACACAAGAGTTTGTACAAGTAAAATAATTGTTTTATTTAGTACTATGAAAATTCTTTACATACGCAGATGTCTCAAAAAGCAAAAGCGGGGACCGGTACCCGCACAATCCCCGGTCAATACATGCAAAGAGCAAAAATAATAAGTAGAAAATCCAGCTTGATTATTCCTTCTTCTCACCACCCTTGGAGCTCTTTCCCGGCCTAATGATTAGCTTTTGAAGCCGTTGAGAACGGGCAGGGACAGAGGAGAAAGCGGTACAGCCGGATCAACTACTGCTTCCTCTTCAGTGGAAGTCTTCTTCTTTTTCCTTACAGCACGTTTCCCCTTCCTTTTTGAAGAAGACTCGCTCCCCGGAGTAGTCAGCAATGTTGAAAGCTTCGTATCGTCGTCAAGAGACAGCTCCGGGGTCTTCTCGATGTCTTCAAAATCTTCCGCCTTCTGTTCCTGAGAAGCAGCCGGATCATCCAAGCCTTGAAGAGCTTCAATTTTCTCTGCTTGTGATCCTGGTTGGGAAGCAGAGGGAGGAGTAATTTGGGAAGACGGAGGAACGGCAATCGAAGGAGTGAAAGCTTGTGTAGTGCTTGGTGCCTCCGCTGTAGAAGAAAAGAAGTTAAAGTCAGCATCCCCCGAAAATAAAGAAGGCATCGGTTCACCAAAGTTTAAGTAACAAGTAAGAAGGTCATCGAATTCGGCTAAGTCAAATGACTGGTTCATTAGACCCGAGACGACACCAAGAGTACCTGGAGGAGTTGGCTTCACAAGATCTACCTCAAACTTCTCGGCTTCAATATCATCCAGTGCCTCATCTTCAGTAGGAGTAGTTGCAGTCTCCTGGGCAACTTTAGCTAAATGTAAAGAATGAGGGCTGGAATCTATAATATTAACGTCGGCTGAGGTGGAAGTTTGGACGGGGGCAGTTAAAGGAGCTTCTTTTTTTGGAGGCTCTTCTCCCGCTGTTTCAGCTCGTGCTTTGGCAAGTAGCTCTTTCCCCTGAACAAGAGCGGCGCGATCCTCATCATTGAGATAGCGCTCCTCAAGTTCCAGCTCATTATAGCCAGCCCCGCCAAGCATATCCATCGCGACTTCCCACACTTCAGCCAATGTAATTTCATAATCGGGACCAAGAAAAGAGAGGCTCCCACGACCCAGAACGCTGTGTAAATAAAAGTCAAATAAGGTAGAGCTGACGTCTGCTTTCGTCGCCTCATGTGATTGCTCAGCCGCTTCCTTTTCGGCAACGGCAGCGATCCGGCCAGCGGTAGCCTCATCACGCTCTGCCTCAGCTTTAGCAAGTCGAGACTTTAGTAACTCAATCTCCATGTTCTGGGAGGTGACCTTTTCCCGCAGTTCGGCGTTCTCTGTGCGGTACTTCTCTTTAACGTGCTGTTCGGCGGCAAGCTTCATTTCTACATCTCTTTGTGCAGCATGTGCGTCCCGCACTTGCTTCTGAAAGACTTCTTCTTTTTGAGTATATGATGCAGAAGAAGAAGCGAGATTTTCCTTAAGCTGTTTAACTTCAGACGCAAGCTTTGCATTGTCATCTGCAATACTCGTCATTTCCGCGTCATGCTGCTTACGCCATTTGTCCCATTCTGCTTTATCATTCTCCATCGTCATCATTGCCTCAAGGTTGAGATGGTTGACCCTTTGGAGTTCATCGACCAGCTTCTGCCACTGCGACATCCTCTCGACATTAAGCTGACTGCGTCAAGACTGCTAAGCATGTCTGATTTATCAATCGGAACTATGGTTGACCCTTTTAGGCACCAATTCGGGAAACGGCTCTGGAGTGTTGGGGGACCGTCCTTGACTTGATATTGCGGTCTGTTAATGATAGTCTGAATGTCAGATTTCTTCAGAGGAGGAGAGCTAGCTAGGACATCAGAAGGAATGGGAGCGTCAGTTTTTTCAGAAATTTCAAACGTGTCAATCGGTTTAGATCGTTTTCTCGGTTCATCGGCAATCTGAGTTTTTCCCTTATCATCATAAGACTTCCGCTTATGAGAGTAGTCACTCCTGTGCGAAGAGTCGTATCGCTCGGCATCTTTCCTTCTTTGCCACTGATCGTAATCCCGCTTCTCCTGGGCTTTCCTTCGAGCCCTCTCTTCATCTGTTTCCTTTGGAGTATCAAGGTACTTCCTAAAGTCATAGGTGTCGCGGCCTCCACGGTACTTGAATGAGTCATAATATTAACCTGTACGTCCCATTGGAGAACCTGAAAGCAAAAAAGGAGTAAAGTTTAGGAATTTCCAGGGAAAAGAGGATAAATGTTTATAAGTGCTGGAAAATCCTAAGTGTGTGTGGCGTGCAAGCTACATGCGTCAAGCTACAGACCACGCTTTGGTGTGGAAACAGAGACGACTGGCATAGTAGGCATCTGGGTTTGTTTAAAGGTGGAAGTCGCCTCGACAACGGGAGAAGTTGCTTTTGGATTGTTATCCCCAAAAAGCTCTTGGGAAGTTATCATGACATCACTCAAGCCGTCAAAGGCGTCATCTAGGAGTTCAGCAGACTTCTCTTTTTCAACCTCTGTATCAATGGATTTCTCAGGAACTTGAGGATTCTCTTCCTCTTCGGTAATTGGGGTAAGCGCCGACTTGCTGACTAACCCTGCGACATCGATGGATGTGGAACATTTTACCAAGGCAGCCTCCATGACGGGTGCTTCTGATGCAGTTTCTTCTACAGAAGCTGGGGCATTCGAGGCCTCTGCTTGGGAATCTGAACCAATTAACGTTTCCGCCTCAGAGCTAGGAACTTCATGAATCTGAGTCGATCTAGAAGAATGTAAAAGGCCAAACTGGTGCAGAAATTCATCTTTCAACAAGAATTTGGCACTCCTCTCTTCAGCGTCAACAACATTCAAAGTATCTAAAATCGACTTACGGCTGGTATCTCGAAGAAGAGAAGGGAGTGCTGCACGAAGAAAGGATGGAATTAAGCATTTGATGGATCGAATTATGAGAAATTTAGAAAAAATGAATTGGTAAGAGGTAATCTTACTTCCGACTCTCCAAATAGCATAAAATCCCGGAGGACAGCGAACATAGAAGAATTGAGTCAAAAATCCGTGGGCACTTTCAGGCAAGTCCAGAATCAGTTTGCGATTCCTGGCACTCCTCACAAGTATAATAAAAGGATGGTCCTTGTTCTTTGCAAATGTGCACAAGAAGCGAATTTCATCAAAAGAGGGAAAACGGTTCAACGTTCTCCTGAAAAGCACGCACAATCCCAGCAGGATGGAGTATCCGTTAGGGTGTAGTTGAAAGGGAGAAATAGTTAGCCGAAGGAGGAGTTCCCGAAGACAATCATTAAATGGAGGGATGGCTCCACTTGAACACATCTGCCGGTTCACAACAACGAAGCCAAGAGGCGGCCTGTCAGCAGTATCGCTTGGCCCAGGAAGTAAAGCATCTGCTTCGGCAATGCCGAATTGGATGCACAGTTGTCGGAAGACTTTATGGCTTAAAGTAGTAGAAGTCCTTTCCGGAGGGTCGATTAGTGGAGTAGCAATTGGAAAAGATTCTCTGGCTATTTCCAAGTCTTCTTGTTGAGATTCCATTCTACACAAGGAACTGGACGATCAAATATTAAGGTGCACGTTTCCTAAAAAGAGTGAAGTGTTGTGCAAAACTAATACAATAATGAGCAAATGTAAATGAAATTAAACTAATTGATACTTGTCAATTAAAAAGTTTCGGGGCTTAATATTTTAAGTCCAGGAATAGTGTTGCGTTAATGCAAATAAATCAGCTTTAGTTGATCACTTCAATTTTGCCTTAATACTTCACTTAGATTTGTTAGTTCACAACATTTCATTCACGAAGTTCATTTAAGTTTGGTTTTCTTTGACAACTAATCTGCTGTTTGATGTGGGCAATCAATAGCAGTATATTCGTCCCATTTTTTCTGTGAATGTTGCTTATAAACAGGTTATTAGCATTAAAGTCGAGGCAATCCGAGAAAAAGTGCAAAACCCAAAACGATTCAAGCCCAGAAAGTCAGTCAAAAGCTGTTCAAAGTTCTGAGTGTTAGGTCGCTCACAACCTAACACAGGTTGCAATGTTCTTGTGCCATGTTGTTCAGGTTGAAAGTTCAAGACTGTGAAAAATTGCTAAGTCTTAGGTCGGTCAGCGACCTATCATAAGTCAGGATTTCTGTAGGTCGCGTGTTGCAGCTGAATGGATTAAGGCGAGGCAATTCTCTTAAGTCCTAGGTCGAGCACAATTGTTTTTAGGTTGGAGATACTCTAGGTCGTAAATGTCATCAGGTCGCAAAGGCTAAGATCGTTAAACATTCCCACGCGACCTAACTCTTAGGGCGTTCGAATCTGATAGGTTGATGACTTCTTCTCCAAGCAACATCATATTGGGTCCAATAACCCAATACCACCAGTTCAAAAAAGGAATCGTCATCCCCTTCATCCCACCTCAACCTATCACCGATTGACTAGAGAATCAATGGCAAATCCTACAGATCCATAGCAAAACCTTCCGTATGATCGAAAATCATCCCAACACGTCAAACGACGAATGAAAGTCGATTAAGACTACCGTACAAAAAGGCGTGATGCACGGATTTGGGCTTAGGTCGAGCGACAACGATTCATGTTCAAAACAGTGACTATGGGCAAGTATAAGCTGATCCACTTACGAATTATAATCGGCAAGGAAGAATCGTTGGCTGATTAAGTCAAATTTGACTCTGGAAGATCGAAGGAACTGTTAATGGCGATGGAGGCTCAGGACAGTAGGGTAAGAAGGAAGATGCGACCTAACCAATTTATATGGGACTGAAGAAGGGAGGTGAACAGGCGTGCAAGTTTTAAGTCGATTCGCGACCTAGCCAAGTTGAGTCGAAGCATACGACCTAGAGTATAGTCATATACTTCGAGGGGCAAATGTTAACTCTTTCAGTTCAGCGACCTAAGGAAGTGCTGCGACCTAAGGATGCTGCGACCTAAGGAAATGCTGCGACCTAAGGATGCTGCGACCTAAGGATGCTGCGACCTAACTTCTTTGCGACCTAAGGAAGTGCTGCGACCTAAGGATGCTGCGACCTAAAGATGAGCTGCGACCTAACTTCTTTGCGACCTAAGGTCCAGAAGACCTCGCGACCTAAGGGTGCAGGAAAGCTTCGCGACCTAAGGAGGCAGAAAGGATTGCGACCTATGGAACTCAACGACCTAAGGTAGCTAGCGACCTAAAGGGCTTAACAACCTAAGGTAGTTAGCGACCTAAGGAACTTGACGACTTAAATAGGTTAGCGACCTAACTATTAAAGGGAGTTCAGCACCCTACGACCTAGGGCCCCCACAGCTATTCTGTAACTCGCGTGCGACCTATTACTTGATCAAATGAAGACAAGCACAGTAACTCGTGGAACCGCAAGATGACAGCGACCTAGCTTAGGTCGTTCGCGACCTACGACCTAACTAAGGTCGCGCGCGACCTAAGACTTAGGCAAATTTTCTACCCAGAAATCAGCTTCTATAAATAGGACATCACTTCCAACTTGAGGGGGACTTTTGGCAATTCATTTCGAAAGCGCCGTTACTCTGTCGAACTCTCCAATCATTCAGCAAACAAGGATCCTTCAAGCATTCAAGACACTACAGCAAACTTCGAGAGAAATTCTTAACATCCGACATGGATTCATCGAGTTTCATCGCCGAAGATTGAGCTAGTAGTCAAGATTGTTTCTTGTGATCGAATTGTACTGTTTTCATAGGAGATTTGTATCAATTTGTAACCAGATTCAATAATAAAGAGATTCAAAGTGGATGTAGGCTAAATCTCAAGCCGAACCACTATAAATTGCTGTCTTTTACTGCATTTCTGCTATTTTCCTGCTTAACTTCTGTTCCCGTCACACGGGTGGTGCTTTCACGATCTTATTACACACACCGGGTGTTATCGTTCATATTTTGACGTTACCATTCGTGATCTATTCAGGATGTGAAAATTCATGTGTGATTATGTGATTTGTTGTAATGTAGGAATCCATATGTGATTCCAAGATTTATTGATGTATGAAAATCCAATAGTAATTTCGAGATCTATTGAGATATGAGAATCCATGTGTGGTTCCAAGATCTGTTCGAGTCATGACTCGTATGCTGGAATGTCGGATATAGCCTCACTAGCGGACATGACTAAAACCAGAGGTAATATGCATAGACTAAGGGCTTAGCTAACCCAAGGGTGCATGCGAACTCTACCCTTGACATACTTACAGTTGTGCATGCGTAAGTGGTGCACTCTGCCTCATGTTGAGGCTAGCTATGTATTTCCTATGTACATCAGCTAGGGATGTATGTTGCTTCAGGAGAATATCTCTAATCCTTGTGTAGGAGGACCGTTCTCGAAGTATTGAGGGCACCTCCGTGGAATCCTACACAATTTACGAACACGCCTTAGCGGTTTTTATTGTATACCTATTATTGTTGTGGCGGCCACTCATGCATCACAGCTACTTGATTATTTATAATTAACACCCTAGACATTATTATAATATCACTAGATTTTCTAATAGAAATGGTTTGGTTATCATGTAACGACCCGTATTTTTACGGATCGAAAAGTTCGTCAAATCTGGAGTTTTAGTGTTTTGGGCCATTTCAGCTTTTAGGCAAAATTTTGCCTAAGTCCTAAGTCGTTCACGACTTAGCATAAGTCGTGAGTCGTATACGACATAGGAGATAGGAGTGACTCAGGGGTTTGGCTAGTTAAGAGGTAAGTCTGGGTCGAGTTGCCGACTCAAGGAATTCACCGAGTTAAGGGAGTATGGTTGACCGACTTAAGAGGTTCAGGCGACCTAAGGAAGAGTAGTAGGCGACCTAAGTATTCTGGGGTAGAGTTAGGTCGGCAACGACCTAAGGAAATGTTGTGAGCGACCTAAGTGTTTGGGTGTTAAGTGTTAGGTCGGCAGTTCGAGTTAAGGTTTCGAGCGACCTATAGGATGTAGTTATAGTTAGGTCGGCAACGACCTAGAGGAGCTGGGATAGCAGGTTAGCGACTTAGTAGTTAAGTCGACTGGGTGGGTTAGCGATCTAAGGAGTTAACAAGTTGGCGACCTTAAGAGAGGCTATGTGTTAGGTCGTAACACTGTTAGGTCGCGTGGGTTGCAAAGTTGTTAGGTCGCAAGGTTTTATAAGTCGTATAAGTGTTAAGTCGAATGGTGCTAAGTTGTTAAGTCGTCCAGGCGACTTAGGAGAGAGCGCGCGTGTATTAGGTCGTGTAGCTCGAATAAGTTAGGTCGCGCGCATGTTAAGTCGTAGGCTTGTCTGTTAGGTCGGAGTTGTTGGCTAAGGCTTAGGTCGGTGGGAATCTTAGGTTGTAAGTCGGAGACGACCTATGGAGTTAGCCGAGTTACGACTTAGGCAGTTTTCAGCTATAAATAGGAGGGGTTGTTCTCACTTTTTGGGATCCGGATTTTGAAGCGACGAAGTGCTGCCATTTTGAGAGCTCGACTTCTACACTTCTTCACTTCTTTTCTCCACTCTAATCTAGTGCTTCCATCCATCCAAATCGAAGATCAAGATTGAAGATTCAAGAGCTTAGATTGAAGATCTTCATCTTTTCAAGAGAGATTTCTTCATTTGAAGCGGATTCGTGATAGATCAAGCTTGATCCTTCGCTGTCCAGATCTGAAGCGTGTTGATTTGGGTTTGCTTAGGTGATTTGGTGAGTGGTGATTATCTCTCATACGGATCCAAAGGAGTATATCGGATTGTTGGCTCGATTTGGTGTTAAAATAGAGATTTCCATGCATTTTCTTCATCCTATGTGTAGATCCATATAGATCCATTGTTCATGATGATGTTACATCCATTTTATCATATGTTAACCTATGCAAGTTCATTCATCAAGTTTGTAGAGATATAATCCATGTTTTCATGCTTATTGGGCTTTCAACTCTTTAATTACGAAAATGCCATTATTGTTATAATTGTCTACTTAGATCATTTTTGAATGCTTGATTGCTTGGATTGATGTTTGATTTGATTGATTGTTATGAACTAGATGATTGATGATTAGATTTAAATCGAAGGTGATTCAAAAGCTAAGGGAAAGGCTCTTGAATTGGAAAAGCTGCTCGTGGCATATGTAGCGGGATGATGAAGCTCTTATGCATAGATTTGATGATGTGATGATGAGATGGGGCTTTGCGAGGATGTAATGAAGCGAGGCAATCATATGATGAAGACTTGGTCTAATCCAGACGGGATCATTCCAAGCATGTTGATAACTCGGTGATATGATTCGAGTTGAGGATAATGAATGGATATGAGAATAGTCGTCGAGGAGGATGACTAGGAGGATTGGATAGCATCGTTGTTGAAGGTTCTAGCATGCTCTAAGCAAGAGTACGTTTGGGCAGATTCGATAGTCCCAACGGCCAACTGTTGATGGTCGAGTACTCTGGGCAGATTCGATAGTCCTAGGCACGGGCTGCGACGACGTGCGGGAGTTATGTCTAGAACCGGGGTTTTCATTAGCCCTTGACGGACGGCTGAAAGAATGTGCCGGTCATTCAATTAACGGTGATATCGAAGCAATGATAACAGTGATAGCCAGAGTCATGGATGTTTGGTTGTATCGTCATTCGGACTCAATAGCGGTATTTTCTGGGTGCTTATCTGATTTAGGCCTTGGTACTTGGAAAACATCGCCCTTGACTCGAGTGATAGTAGCTTTATTTTAAATTGTATGCTCTGCGATGGTTGCTTCTGCTTAGTGTGTGTCTGGGGGCTATCACTGTAGAATGAGGTTGGAGTGGGAGGGTTGTATTCCTATTCCTTTTCCTTTATGCTCTTTTGGTATGTTGTTAGTTAGTTTACTGCTCACTAAGACTGTTGTCTGACTCAAGGCTTTATGTTTTTAATTCTTATTGCCTTGGGCTGTTCGTCCATTTTGGGACGGGCAGACTAGGTAGCAGGTGACAGGTGCTGTTCTCTTTTGACGATGCTGATATCGAAGACGAGCTGGAGGGTTCCATATTATCTTCTTATATGTACTGGATTTTCCGCTGTTTTTTTCTCTCTGAGAGATATGTAGTGAGGCTGGATGTATTGACTATGTGGATGTTGTATTCAACTATTATGGAGTTTTATATGATGTCTTTTGGTTCTGTAAAGCTTCACTATACATATGTTCTATTGTATTTTGTCCATGCGCTGTGAGTAATACGATAGATTCTGTTGTTTTAAATCTTACCTTGACAATCGTCCATGGTCGCCTGGCACACTTTACAGCGCTCTATCTCTAGATTCGGTGCAGGGGTCATGGGCGGTCGTCACATTTGGTATCAGAGCATTGGTTAATCGATTTTACCCAACGCTCGCTGAAGTAACTACGTATGAGAGACGTAATTGTATTTTGATGGATGATTACTATATATAATATAGTAACTTAGTAGGGTTTGAGTCCTTTGTGCAGTTGTTTCTCTAGATGTTCTAATCATTCCTTTTTATAGATATTGAGAATGAGTCGAAGAGGGAGACCAGCTGCTAGGGAAGGCCGTGCTACTGAAGAGACTGCTGATTATGCAGCCATGTTCGAAGCTATGATGACTTCGATCATGAGAAGGATACCAGTTCCGGGGGCAGCAGTAGATGTTGGAGTTCAAGTCCAAACTCCGAAACCAGTGGATTTTGCCAAGTTGTGCAAGGACTATACTGCTCTTGGAGGGAAGGTTTTCTTGGGAACAGAATCTACTATCGAAGTCCAGAGATGGATAGATGCTTGTAGAAGGATCTTTGGTGATTTGGGAATTGATGATGCAACTAAGAGGAAGTTGGCATCAAGGCAGCTTCAAGGGAGAGCCTCTGATTGGTGGAACTCTATTACCATCAATACTGCGGAGGAAGAGATTACTTGGGAGCAATTCCAAGCTAGATTTGAAGCTAAGTTCATTTCTACAGCTCAGAAGTCTGTTCTGTTCAAGAAGTTCGTGGAGCTCAAGTAGGGTGGGAGATCTGTTCTTGAGTATGTTTCTGAGTTTGAAGCTTTGTCCAAATATGCCCGGTCATATATTGAGTCTGCTTATCAGAAGAATGAGAAGTTTGTGACTGGCTTGGATAGTTATCTTGGGAGACAGTTGGTGGATCATTTGGATGATTCATTTGAGAAGCTTGTGGAGAAAGCTCTTAGGCATGAGAGTCTGTTTCCTAAGGAAGGACCTGTTGTTGCTGTTACCAAGGGAGAATCTAAACCATAGCAGGGTGGAAACCAGAAGAGGAAGCAGCAGCAGCAAAAGGGTAAGGATGGCCAGAAGAAGCCGAAAGGCGAGGTGACTTGCTACAATTGTCAGCAGAAGGGCCATTTCTCGAAGGATTGTAAGAATCCTAAGGTGCCGATGAAGTGTCACAACTGTGACAAGCCGGGGCATTTCAGGAAGAATTGTCCAGAACCAAGGAAGGACAGGCAGATTGTGCAAGCCTATGCTTTAGGAGCTGTTCCGTCGTCTTCGAAAGCTCCTACTGCTGAAGAGAAGGGAAAGAGTGTGGTTGTTCAAGGTACTCTTTTCCTATGTGGTATTCCAGTTAGAGTTTTGTTTGATACTGGAGCATCGCATTCGTTTGTTTGTAATGAACTAGTGGGCCGGTTAGATTTGAAGCCGGATATTGTTGATAGGCCATTGGTTGTGACTAATCCAGTTGGGGGTTCGTCTTGTTTGTGTATGTTATGCCGTGGTCTAGTTGTATCGAGTCATGGTTGCTCTTTTGTTTGTGATTGCTTTGTTCTGAACTTTGCGGGGTTCGGAATTATTTTGGGTATGGACTGGCTTAGGAAGTATGCGGCTAAGGTTGATTGTGAGAGGCTGGAGGTGACAGTCGAGAATGTGGAAGGGCGAAAGATTGTGATACGATGTAAGCATGAGGAAGGCGTCTTCATGAGCTTCATGTATTCGCTAGTTGTTCCACGGGATGGACTGTCTTTAGTGCCAATCGCAAATGGATTCGAGGATGTCTTTGATGAAGTCAAAGGGTTGCCGCCGCATAGAGAGATCGAGTTTCGTATAGATCTAGTTGAAGGAGCCAGACCTGTTGTGATGCCTCTAAGGCGGATGGCGCCTAGGGAACAGCAGGAGTTGAGGGTGCAAGTTGATGACCTTTTACAGAAAGGATTCATTCGGCGTAGTGTGTCCGAGTGGGGTGCACCGGTTGTGTTTGCAACCAAGGCAGATGGGTCGTTGAGATTGTGCGTCGATTATCGTGAGCTGAATAAGGTGACTAAGAAGAACAAGTATCCATTGCCGAGAATAGATGACTTGTTTGATCAGCTTCACGAAGCTAAGGTGTTTTCTCAGATGGATTTGGCAACGGGATTTCACCAGTTGAGAGTGGCTAAGGATAGTGTGCCGAAGACTGCTTTTAGGACACCATCCGGTTTCTTTGAGTGGCTGGTAATGCCGTTTGGATTGACTAACGCGCCAGCATATTTTGTGGATCTTATGAATAGAGTGTTCAGAGATCAGTTGAACAAGTTTGTACTTGTGTTCGTGGATGATATTCTGATTTATTCCAGAACGGAAGAAGAGCATAAGACGCACTTGCGTATTGTTTTGGAAATCTTGCGGAAACATCAACTGAGGGCTAAGTTTTCGAAGTGTCACTTCTGGAAGAGTGAAGTGAGGTTCTTAGGCCATGTGATTTCTGGAAATGGAATAGCGGTTGATCCCGCCAAGGTGGCAGCAATCCAGGATTGGGATAGACCTAAGAATGCATCTGATGTGAGAAGTTTTCTTGGATTAGCAGGATATTATCGACGGTTTATCAAAGACTTCTCCAAGGTAGCTGCACCGTTAACGGGATTGACGAAAAAGAACCAAGTATTCAGTTGGGATGCTAAGTGTGAGCAAGCTTTCGGAATCCTGAAAGAGAGATTGACAAGTGCTCCTGTTTTGACTATTCCTAGTGGGAATGATGAGATGGTGGTTTACACCGACGCATGTGGTACTGGACTTGGAGCAGTGCTGATGCAGAAGAATAAAGTTGTTGCGTATGCAAGTCGACAACTGAAGCCGCATGAAAGGAATTACCCAACTCATGATTTGGAGTTAGCGGCGATTGTATTTGCTCTGAAGATGTGGAGACATTATCTATTGGGAGTTCGATTCGAGTTGTTTACGGATCATAAATCGCTGAAGTATCTTTTCTCCCAAAAGGATTTGAATCTTCGGCAGCAACGTTGGTTAGAGTTTTTGGCATCATATGATTTTGGTATAGCTTATACTCCGGGAAAAGGTAACGCAGTGGCAGATGCGTTAAGTCGAAGACATGCCGGATTGGGAGCCATGTTTTCAGAATGGAAGAGTCTCGAGTATTTAGCTGGATTTGACTTCAGGCCTAGATGTGAATTGGAACCTGGGATGTTGGCAAACTTATCAATAAGACCCACTCTTGTGGAAAGGATTGGTGAGAGCCAAAAGCGAGATGATAAGCTTGTCAAGATTATCCGTGATTTGGAATCTGGGGTGGATCCAGAAAAGGATAAAGGATTCGAGGTTGATCGAGAGGGTTGGATTCGAAAGCAAGGACGACTAGTTGTTCCCGATATAGATGAATTGAGGAGTGAAGTTTTGAAGGAAAGTCATCACTCGAAGTTGACAATTCATCCAGGTGGAAATAAGATGTATCGGGATATGAAGAGAACCTACTACTGGGAAGGTATGAAGAAGGATGTTGGAAATTTTATTTCCAAGTGTATGAACTGCCAGTTGGTTAAAGCCGAACAGAAGAAGCCAAGTGGATTGCTTCAGCCATTAGAAGTTCCTACATGGAAGTGGGAACAAGTGTCGATGGATTTTATCGATGGATTGCCTAGAACCAGAACGGGAAATGAAGGGATTTGGGTCATTGTAGATCGTCTGACTAAGAGTGCACGATTCATTCTTGTTCGATCGACTAGGACTGCATCAAAGTTGGCTGAGTTGTATGTTAAGTGGATAGTCCGATTCCATGGTATTCCGAAGAGTATAGTGAGCGATCGAGATCCATTGTTCACTAGTGGATTTTGGAGGAGCTTCCAGGAAGTTTTGGGAACCGAGTTGTGTTTGAGTACAGCTTATCACCCTCAAACAGATGGTCAGACTGAGAGAGTCAACCGAGTTTTGGAAGATCTCCTCAGAGCTTGTGTTTTGGATTTCGGAGGATCATGGGAAGATCACCTTCATTTGGTGGAGTTTGCGTACAACAACAGTTACCAGTCAAGCATTGGTATGGCACCGTATGAGGCATTGTATGGAAGACCGTGTAACTCTCCGACATGTTGGTTGGAAACTGGAGAAAAGCTGATGCTTGGGCCAGAGATGATTCGACAGACTTCGGATTGCATAGAGATCATTCGGCAACGGATGAAGGCAGCCCAAGACCGTCAGAAGAGTTATGCCGATAAGCGTCGAAAGGATTTGGAATTCGACGTAGGAGATATGGTTTTTGTGAAGATTTCTCCACTGAAGAATGTTATTCGATTCGGGAAGAAAGGAAAATTAACTCCGAGATTTGTTGGACCATTCCCGATTATCGAGCGAATTGGAAAGCTCGCCTATAGATTGGAATTACCGGAGAAGATGTCGAGTGTGCACAATGTTTTTCACATATCATATCTACGGAAGTATGTGCACGACTCGAATACAGTAGTTTCTGCTGATAGCTGTGAAGATTTTGAAGTTGATCCAGTCGATAGAAGACCTCGTAAGCCGCTTCGTGTTGTTGAAACCGACACGAAACAGCTTAGGAGGAAGGTAGTTAGGTTGCTCAAGATACAATGGAGTGACGATGATAACGACTGTACGTGGGAGGTGGAAGAGAGGATGAAGGCAGCTCATCCTGAACTCTTCAAGGTATGGCCCTAAGGTGTCGTCTCATCTCGCGATATTGTAACTTGTTCTAAGTCTTAGAATTCTGCACGCTAAGCTAGAATTGGATGCATGGTTTGTTGATTGCTATGGATGGTAGGCGTACAGAATAGTCTTTGATTGCCATGATTGCTTGGAATTTCGGGGGCGAAATTCCTAAGGGGGAGAGAATGTAACGACCCGTATTTTTACGGATCGAAAAGTTCGTCAAATCTGGAGTTTTAGTGTTTTGGGCCATTTCAGCTTTTAGGCAAAATTTTGCCTAAGTCCTAAGTCGTTCACGACTTAGCATAAGTCGTGAGTCGTATACGACCTAGGAGATAGGAGTGACTCAGGGGTTTGGCTAGTTAGGAGGTAAGTCTGGGTCGAGTTGCCGACTCAAGGAATTCACCGAGTTAAGGGAGTATGGTTGACCGACTTAAGAGGTTCAGGCGACCTAAGGAAGAGTAGTAGGCGACCTAAGTATTCTGGGGTAGAGTTAGGTCGGCAACGACCTAAGGAAATGTTGTGAGCGACCTAAGTGTTTGGGTGTTAAGTGTTAGGTCGGCAGTTCGAGTTAAGGTTTCGAGCGACCTATAGGATGTAGTTATAGTTAGGTCGGCAACGACCTAGAGGAGCTGGGATAGCAGGTTAGCGACTTAGTAGTTAAGTCGACTGGGTGGGTTAGCGATCTAAGGAGTTAACAAGTTGGCGACCTTAAGAGAGGCTATGTGTTAGGTTGTAACACTGTTAGGTCGCGTGGGTTGCAAAGTTGTTAGGTCGCAAGGTTTTATAAGTCGTATAAGTGTTAAGTCGAATGGTGCTAAGTTGTTAAGTCGTCCAGGCGACTTAGGAGGGAGCGCGCGTGTATTAGGTCGTGTAGCTCGAATAAGTTAGGTCGCGCGCATGTTAAGTCGTAGGCTTGTCTGTTAGGTTGGAGTTGTTGGCTAAGGCTTAGGTCGGTGGGAATCTTAGGTCGTAAGTCGGAGACGACCTATGGAGTTAGCCGAGTTACGACTTAGGCAGTTTTCAACTATAAATAGGAGGGGTTGTTCTCACTTTTTGGGATCCGGATTTTGAAGCGACGAAGTGCTGCCATTTTGAGAGCTCGACTTCTACACTTCTTCACTTCTTTTCTCCACTCTAATCTAGTGTTTCCATCCATCCAAATCGAAGATCAAGATTGAAGATTCAAGAGCTTAGATTGAAGATCTTCATCTTTTCAAGAGAGATTTCTTCATTTGAAGCGGATTCGTGATAGATCAAGCTTGATCCTTCGCTGTCCAGATCTGAAGCGTGTTGATTTGGGTTTGTTTAGGTGATTTGGTGAGTGGTGATTATCTCTCACACGGATCCAAAGGAGTATATCGGATTGTTGGCTCGATTTGGTGTTAAAATAGAGATTTCCATGCATTTTCTTCATCCTATGTGTAGATCCATATAGATCCATTGTTCATGATGATGTTACATCCATTTTATCATATGTTAACCTATGCAAGTTCATTCATCAAGTTTGTAGAGATATAATCCATGTTTTCATGCTTATTGGGATTTCAACTCTTTAATTACGAAAATGCCATTATTGTTATAATTGTCTACTTAGATCATTTTTGAATGCTTGATTGCTTGGATTGATGTTTGATTTGATTGATTGTTATGAACTAGATGATTGATGATTAGATTTAAATCGAAGGTGATTCAAAAGCTAAGGGAAAGGCTCTTGAATTGGAAAAGCTGCTCGTGGCATATGTAGCGGGATGATGAAGCTCTTATGCATAGATTTGATGATGTGATGATGAGATGGGGCTTTGCGAGGATGTAATGAAGCGAGGCAATCATATGATGAAGACTTGGTCTAATCCAGACGGGATCATTCCAAGCATGTTGATAACTCGGTGATATGATTCGAGTTGAGGATAATGAATGGATATGAGAATAGTCGTCGAGGAGGATGACTAGGAGGCTTAGATAGCATCGTTGTTGAAGGTTCTAGCATGCTCTAAGCAAGAGTACGTTTGGGCAGATTCGATAGTCCCAACGGCCAACTGTTGATGGTCGAGTACTCTGGGCAGATTCGATAGTCCTAGGCACGGGCTGCGACGACGTGCGGGAGTTATGTCTAGAACCGGGGTTTTCATTAGCCCTTGACGGACGGCTGAAAGAATGTGCCGGTCATTCAATTAACGGTGATATCGAAGCAATGATAACAGTGATAGCCAGAGTCATGGATGTTTGGTTGTATCGTCATTCGGACTCAAGAGCGGTATTTTCTGGGTGCTTATCTGATTTAGGCCTTGGTACTTGGAAAACATCGCCCTTGACTCGAGTGATAGTAGCTTTATTTTAAATTGTATGCTCTGCGATGGTTGCTTCTGCTTAGTGTGTGTCTGGGGGCTATCACTGTAGAATGAGGTTGGAGTGGGAGGGTTGTATTCCTATTCCTTTTCCTTTATGCTCTTTTGGTATGTTGTTAGTTAGTTTACTGCTCACTAAGACTGTTGTCTGACTCAAGGCTTTATGTTTTTAATTCTTATTGCCTTGGGCTGTTCGTTCATTTTGGGACGGGCAGACTAGGTAGCAGGTGACAGGTGATGTTCTCTTTTGACGATGCTGATATCGAAGACGAGCTGGAGGGTTGCATATTATCTTCTTATATGTACTGGATTTTCCGCTGTTTTGTTTTCTCTGAGAGATATGTAGTGAGGCTGGATGTATTGACTATGTGGATGTTGTATTCAACTATTATGGAGTTTTATATGATGTCTTTTAGTTCTGTAAAGCTTCACTATACATATGTTCTATTGTATTTTGTCCATGCGCTGTGAGTAATACGATAGATTCTGTTGTTTTAAATCTTACCTTGACAATCGTCCATGGTCGCCTGGCACACTTTACAGCGCTCTATCTCTAGATTCGGTGTAGGGGTCATGGGCGGTCGTCACATATCATAAGGTTAAAACCCATCCATGTTTATTTGCGACGTGGTATTATGAGATACCTTTATTTTTTAAGGGGTTTTAGAAATATAAAACAACATATGATTTGAGTTTCTCACAATGGTTTACTTGACTGATCCGGGTGCTATTTTCTCATAATGCTTAGGTCAGCCCCGAGTATATTTCTAGAATTAGCTGGATGCTTTGGAGCTTCAAGATACGAGCTAGATGCCTCCAAGACCTATTCACGTATTTATTTTCTACTGCATTACTTGTTTTGTATCTATCAGCATTTGCGAGGATAGGCTATTATAACTTTCTTAGCTGATGATAGGTTAATTTGCTCTGATTGTTGTATGCATACTAAAGTTTTGTTTTTGGTAAAGATCTTTTGAGATATTATATATTATCATTATGCATGTGAGATTCTAATATGTTCTTCTTTCTTGTTCTATTTTGTTTTTTTACCCTAACATTTTGTCTTTTCGGCACTTGAGTGCTCGACACATGAATATCGTGGACGTATTAGTGTCGATAATCAAGGGTTGAAAAGGGCATTCGTTACATTTGGTATCAAAACTGAAGGTTAAGCGAAAACCTTGGCTTTGGTGGGGTATAACTCATTTAGAGATAGGGTAATGGAATGCCGTATTATGAGTTGGGTGTATTATATATATATATATATGGGAGTGCATATTTGTTATTATTATATAAAAATATTTTGTATTGTATTGATTGGTCTATTAACTGATTTATGGATTCTGGACAATACGTGTTGCTGACGTTATTGATAGAGATATCTAAACAATTAAACAAGACAAACCAACACAGTATTGTATTGAAATTGTTAAATGAAATAATTTTATCTAGGATTATATTTTATATATAAAAGAATAATTTTTAAGAATATATAGTTATTCATGATGTGTTTATTTGTTAAGAAATGATATTATTCAATTATTATCATTTATTGTTTAGTTAGTTGTGTTAGGCCAGTTTATGAGTAGTTTTACCTTTCCACTACATAGGTTGGGTAGATAGTAACTTGTCGGGGCATTGAAATGTACACCTTGTGAATTAAGTTTCACAGTTTGACTATAAGACGTTTGGTGATAATATTGGGTTAAAATTTAATTTTAATAAATATTGTTCATTATAATCTAAACAAAGATATTCATTTGTGAAATGATTTAGATAAGGAAGTAACTTTATATAAGTATGGTTTATAAAGTATAGTTTTTAAATAAATAGAATTTAAACTGAGAATTTAAGAACTTAAATCCTGGTGTTTTTGGAAATTGTTTTTCAATGTTTGTGAATAGAAAATAATACTAGCATTATTTGAAAGTAATTATGAATAGAAATGTTTTCAAGAGGATTTTCAAAGAGATAGAAAGTACTAAATTTACTCCTGTCACTGAAAAATAATTATTGTGATGAATGCAGCATCATCGACATTTATTTTCAAGTTTCAAAGTAGGGAATGCTACTATAGTAGTTTTGCTTCATAGCTGTTTTGGTAAAACTGTTTGTGATTTAAATACCAAAAGTACGATTGGATATACAAAAGTTTTAAGCATATATTATTTCAAATCGATTGAAATAAAACTCGATGTTTACTTCTTAAGTTTTCTGTTAAGTTATCTTATGGACTCATGTATCCTATACATTAGGTTAGTTTGGTTGTGCATCTTATTATGATGCGTCATTTGGTAGTTTCAATTTGTTAAAATGAAATTGGATTTTTGGCAATTTTGGATAGGCGAAAACTTCTGAATCGTTATAGATTTGAAGCTAAGTGCTTTTGTGAAAAATTAAAAGTTAATTTGTATACAACGCTCGAGTTGAAAAGGTAATAAGTTAAAAACAAGTTTTAAATTGTTGAACATACTTGTTAAGTAAAATGAATTGGATATTTTTGTATATACTCCTAGGATATAGTGGAGTGATATACAATATAAACTTAAGTATGAAAAGTTTTAAAAATGAAGTTGTGGCTTTATAAGATGATTATAAATATTGATGTAGTTAAGATACCAATTGGAATAAAGGATGTAAGTTGTACTTAGATTATTTTATTTGCATTGCAGTTCTTGATCTAGGATTCGAGTATATGATGTCGAAGTGATTCACACTGGTCCAAGTTAGGATTTTTCACTCGATTCTTGATGGCAAACATTTGATACCAATTCTTGATATGATCCTGAAGTTTTCTGTCATAATATATGGCTATGTAAGGAAAAGAGAGGTTTCAAATCAAGGAACCTGTTCGAAATCAGCACTAGAGAGGTCAAGTGATCTATACTAGTTCAAAAGTTGGATTTATGTGATCGAGCTAGTGATCAAATTTAGTATTGCATATGGATGATATATGTATATCGTATGGGCTTTAATATATTTGTATGCTATGTGTGTTGGCTAATGGAGAGTTTGGAGGATGACTCTACAATTCGGTCTGAGGTAGTATGAATAATCGACCGAGTAATACCTAAGGCTGTTGAGAGTAAGGTATGCTTAGTAGGTTATTTATCATCCTTGTGCGATGAGAAGTCCTTGAAACTGGGTAAACCATGAGCTTCTGTTTCTAGGGATTGCAGTACTATGTAGTATTGTTATGAAATTATTCTCCGGTTACTAGTGATTGCAATACCGTTAGGTCCTGATGTATGATTGTTGCTTTTGTTGCTTGTGTCGGTATTTTGAGGACAAAATATTCTAAGGGAGGGAGAATGTAAAGAATAGGAATTTCGAACGCTTTATATTTAAATATCAGAATTATTTAAATATTTGATTTAATGTAATAAAATCGATTTAAAAAGCTTATTTAAAATCTTTTTAAAAAATAAATGATAACGGTGAACTTTTAATTTTTAATTAAAGTGATTAAACTTATTTTAATAATAATTCTTTTTAATCAACGCGTGAAATTATCATCCCAGGGCACTGTCTTGGATTTTGACAAAACCAATGTCGTTGGGTCTGGAATATTAAGTTGATGTGCGCCAAAGATTTTGTTACGATCGGATGCACTGTGTGGTCGTGCGGGCTCAGAATGCGTAGCGATGAATTTCAGAAATTAAAATATAATATTTATTTTACTATAAATAACACCTCACACTCACTCTCTTTTCTCACTTTTCCTTTCTTCCTTCAGTAAACATATCCGCCACTATTCTGCCCCTTTGATCAATTAAATCCAGACTTTTAGACAGGTCGTAAAAGGTCTACGTTAGGCTCGTTGAGTTCATATTGGAGAGGACTTCAAATCGATGCAGGCAAAAATGGGTGCGACATTGTTTTTGAAATTGTGACATCACTACAAGAAAATATGATTTTCATAGCATTTAAAAATATAGAAATATAGCGTTTGAAATGCATATGTTATTACAAAAGATAGAGATGAACCAATCACCAAGTTAAACGCCATGTGGTTATGGCGGGAATAATAAAAGTAGGCTGGATACTAATAAATTAATCTTACTTCTGGAAAGAAACGGAATTGACGATATTTTTCATTTCCTTCTCTAGTGGCTATCTAACACACACTCTCTCTCATCTCTCCCCTTAGCCCTATAATTGACTGGCTATCTAACCCTCTCTCTCTATCGTCTCTCCATTCAGCCCTAATTGACGAAATCAAAACCACGAATTTACTCTCTATTAGCCAAACCAGCCTTGAATTTGAAATCAATTCTGCCCTAATTTTGACATAACGCTACCTTCTCTTATCTCATGCTCCCCTCTCCCATCTCATGCTCCCCTCTCAATCCTCTTTTCATGCTTAGAATCCTAAAATCAAGCGTACACAAGAGAGGTGCTTAATGAGCTCAGTATATGTTGGAAGAGGCTTGTAAGGCATTCTTACTTTTGGATACAACAGCTACAATCATAAGAAAGGTGACCTTTAGTAATTAACGAAATAATAATACAGAAGTTTAAATATTCAATGAGTCATAGTATGTCTATATACGAATGATTGGTGACACCATTGGAAGTAGAGTTAGTATATATATATATGATTAGTGATTTATTTGGAAGCAAGATGATCTATTTTAGTTTTATTTTTAATGCACCAATTTTACCTAATAGATTTAGTTTCCCTATATCATAAGTGTGAAATCAAAAATGCATTCTACTTTTGATATTTTTTGTTTTTACATCGATTTTAATAGGGGTCTGTATAGAAGATAGGATATTTTGTTCATATGTGTTAATTACTTTGCTGTTAAATTTCATATTATTAATCACTCTTAATATCCTAACTTTTAACCATCATTTATGTACTTAATTTTGATTTATACCTCATACAGATTAAGAATTAAATATTAACTGCTAGTGCTAGAAGTGAATGGGTTGATATGGAGATAAGTAAGTAAAATCATTTACTTTTTTCTTCCCATTATTTCTTTCGATATGGGTATATTTCTTTAATTTGAGAGTGACTTGGAATAGATTCTTTTTGTTAAAAAGTTGGAACATCCAACATGATGAGTGTTGTCTCTAGTACAACTTAAATGGCTTACCTTTGTATCTTGGTTTCTTTAAGAAACTTAGTCATTTTTAGTTGAATGTAGCTTGGTTTCATTAAGAAAATTAGTTTCCTTTCATTATATATTAATATAAATGGTTGATTGAATACCGATTTGCTTTGTGTAGTTGTCATAGTGTAACGACCCAAATTTTTTGGTTATATGAAATTGTTTATTTAATTGATTTTAAAATATTGAAAAGTTAATTTTATAGATTTACTAGTTTGAATTTCAAATATAATGATTTATCGGATAATTAGTTATTGAATTTAATAATTGAAAATTTGTTAAAACATTGAATCTTAGGTTTTAAGCTTGATAAAAATAATTTAATGGCTTATTAAATTTATATTAATAAGAATGAAGGTAATAGAACTTTTAAATTGAATTTAAAAGCGATTTACTCAATTTTAAAAATAACTCGTTTAAATTAACAGAGAAAAATAGCCTTCCGAGGCACAACCTCATAATTCGATGAAACTAGTTCCATTGGATTCGTAATAGCGTATTATTATTGGATTTCAAATTTCGTAGCGTTTGGGTTTACCGTTTGATTGTACGGGTTAGAAACGTGTCAAAATTAATATTGAAAATTGAATATTATAATTGGGTTCAAAAGTTATCTTCCCCAGACGATCGAATTGGGTCTCGAAACCTTTTCCATTACGTTCGGAATAGGGGTATAACATTATGAACGCCTGGCGGCATGCATCGATAGTGGTTCGAAATAAATATTTAGATATTTGAATTTAAATAATATATATGTAACAACCCGCATATTTTACGATATTATATTTAAATGTTTTATTTAAATATAGCGTCGTTAATCGGATTAAAGTCCGAAAAGCTACTTTTTGCAAACGGGCGAATTAGGACTCGGGACCACTTCCATTGAGTCCAAAATGGCGTTTACGACTTTTTTGAGTATAAGCTTCGATATGTTTGGAGTGAGTTGAATTTTGCTATTTTCTGTTGGGCTTTTGGGTTTGGGTTTCAATCCTACTTATAACTCTAACTCAGCCCCTCTCTTCATCCATTCATTCTCATTTCATTTCTTTTTCTCTAGCACAACTGAAAATGGGGGAAGAGAGAAGGAATTAGAATTCCAAACCATAGATTCAATTGCAAACTCCATTTCTTGCTCCAAAATCCAAGAGAAGCTTAGGTAAGCATCCTCTTCTCCTTCTCCATCTCAATTCCTCTTCGATTTCAGAAAATTCCTAAACCCTAATTTAGGAAATACTTGTTTTGATCTTAGATTGAAGCTTGTAGAGTTGAAGTGAAGAGTGGTTGATCTTTTCCTTGTGTTTGAGCTTCTATCATTTGTTTTTGAGTTAAAGGTGAGTTTTTGAACTCACATCTAAGCCTATAGCTTTTGTTGTTGTTAGGTATGAATTCCTAACATCTATCCATGTTCATTGTTTTTGATTTGGATTGATTTGGTGAATTTTCCAAATCTTGGTATTTTGGTCCAATTTTATGAAAATCCTTTTAAGGATGTTTGGACATTGATATTTAGGTTGTATCGAAGAGCCTATAAGGCTGGGTTGTCGCTTGGCATAAATCCATAGTCATTGTTGCTCGTTCGATCACTCCCGATACGTTTATGCCATCATGGCCTAGGCAAAGTATTGCCCAGACCAGGTCTTCAAACGTCTGAAATGCAAGTTCAGACGTATGGTTTTAAACCTGGAACAAAAATATACGGCAGAGATTTTTAAAAAATGACAGAAAACAAAGTCAGATGTCTGAAGCAACCTCTCAAACGTCTGAAACATTGTGTCAGATGTTTGATACCACTTTTCAGACGTATGATGCAACAAGTCAGACGTCTGAAGCCACCTTCCAAACGTCTGGAAGTTTTCTGAAATTCCATTAAATAAATCCAGACGTCTGGATTTTAAATCAGACCTCTGAAATTGCCTATTTTTGCCTATTTGCCTATTTTGAGTGAATTTCCATTTTTCTAATCGATTCTTGTCGATCCAATTAGTTGTTATCGCATTTTTGACTTTGATGATTCCTTTTTGATTTCATACATGGGTTTTTATAAAATGATCTTTTTAAATTGTATTAAAGGCTCGTTTCCCCAATTCATAATTTCAATATAAAACACACACAATTTTGCACTTCGAGCGAAGAGGGAGGAGAATTAAATGATTAAATAAAACACGTGCTATGAACATGTGTGTTTATCTTTTCAGTTAATTCCTAATCTGTTCGTTTGACCAATTTGACCTTCGGGTCTGGTTTACTGATGAGATGAGGTGAACTTTGTACTGCTTTGAGTGTGAAATTGACTAATGGGTAGTAAATCGTTTAGTGCGAACGTGTGGTATGGGACTCACGTTAACATTTTTCGGGTTCCTTTCTGAGAGTTTCGACACATTCCGCCAGTTAGTGGTGTCCAGTACTGGGCCTTTGGACCTTTACTACTACGGTTTGTTGCACTATAGTATCACTTTTGGAGTTTGTCCATCGTCACCGCTCGAGGGATATTGGGTTTGTTGCCTTCGGGTATGTTGCCTTCGAGTTTGTACCTTCGGGTTTGTGTCTTCGGGTTTGTTGCCCTATAATATCACTTTTGGAGTTGGTCCATCGTCCCCGCTCGAGTGATATTGGGTTTGTGCCTTCGGGTTTGTGGATCCTTGTTATACAGTACTGAGCTCGAGCATCTTTTGTTTCTTTGACAATTATATTTCCCTAGTGTATCGCCTTTCGGGGTAGGTTCTTTGAACCACACGATATATAGCGATTACCTTGTGGAAACTTGTGTACCTTTGTTGGTATTTGTTATTTGCCTTTTGGCTTGATTTGGGATATGATACCCTTGGTTTATTCGAGTTGACTGTGATATGAGGCTTGTTATGATTCATCTTATGTCAGATGATTTGGTTATCTCTTTTGGAGATATTTGTGGTATTTTATGACCTTGTATGTTCATTATCATTTAGTTTATCTAACTGATTTTTTTAGCCAGACTGACCCGTGTATTTTATACTCGGGTCAGACCGAGATGTTTCAGGTTAGGTACATTGGACTTAGCCTATTTTGCTTCCGCATGGACTATTCCGCTAGCTCCTTTTTGTCATAGCTTTTTGTGTAGTCCTTTTTGTCTATAACTCTGATATGTATTCTATTGACTCGTTTGTATATTGTGGTTTACTTTACCACTGACATGTATCATTTTGTAAACTCTGTAATGTATCTGTATATGTGTAAATGTATGGGATAATCTATTGTTTTGTGATGTGTATTACATTTGAGTTGTTATATTTTATTCTGATAGATCCTTCAGCCACCTATGGCTTTGTATTAAGTATTTATCGGAAATGTCGATCCATTTAGGTAAGAAGTGGCAATTGTTGGCGTATTCAATAGATAATTAAGGCAGGGTTATAGATGATCGCTCCTAACCAACTCTATTCTCCGCATTAGCAGACGGTGTTACCTTGTAATACTCTTTACTAACGTGGGTCTCGGAGTGGGGCGTCACAGCTTGGTATCAGAGCTAGGTTCAGAACAAAATATGATAAACATAGAACAGAGACACATATTACGGTACATCAAAGTGTATTACGAATGTTACGAATTTTTGAACCATCGTGCCTTATTTCTTTCCGTGCCTTTGGGGTAGATAGAGTTTTGGGAATACGTCTAAGAATGCATTTTATTCCGTAGTATTCCATATTTGAATTAATGATATCTACCTTGTGAATAATCTTTTCTTAACTTAATTTTCAGCTAATGGCCGGAAGAGGCAGAGGAAGACGCTCGGATGCTGGGCAATCCAGCGGCTCGCATCCGGATGGAGTTTATATGTATGCTGATCAGTTTTTGGAGTTATTTTGGAGCACTCAGCCTCCACCTCCTATTCGTGCGTCTCCTCCGCTGAAGTGACCCACTTCTTCCTATTCTAATTTATGTGATTTTTAGTGAGTTTTTTTTTTAAAACAAGTGATCACTTCTTTAATTCATTTCCCCCAAGATCCAAAATCTTACCAATATAAAAATATTAGTACATGAATCAAAACATGTCATTTATATATATGAAGATATATAAATGTTTCTTTGCCCATCAGAGTAATTAAAATTGCAAAGAAAAATCAATCACATAATATTCTCATATCTGAGAGATATTATGTCACATAGCTTCTTTCTAGTTCAATCCTTTTTTTTTCTTTGACAAGCTAAATTCTTTCTTAATTTAAATAATATTCTTTTAATATTTTCTTATTTTATTTTTCAGCTTGTGTTCTTAATCCAATTGATTAATTTCCAGATTTTCAATCAATACTTTCCTTTCATTTGTGAAATCAGGAGTTTAACACTTATAGTTTTTCTTTTGAATTTCATACTAAGTGTTAAAACAACTCAAGCTTGTGAGTTTAGCCCAGGGTACTCATTCCTTTCACTAATGATATTTTTATGTCATGTACAAATACCTATATCTGGGTTTATAATGTATGTAACAGTCCTATGATTATTGTGGTAGTAGTGTGAATTAAAGCCCATTCAGTGGAAAAACAATACAAGTAAACAAATGCTAACTTAATCTAGCATACCAAGTAAAATTTTGCACATATATGTAAACATCATGTTCCAAACAATTTATTTAAGGGATCAAACCCAAATGAGACTGTGGTGCAGACCTCTAATGGGTATTGAATGATGGCTATTGACATAAACCAGGTTGCAGTGAGGTAATGGTCATGCTTAACCTTCAACCAAATTCTTTGATATTGTAGACTCTTAAAGTTTAAACAAGACCAAATGAAAACAAGCTTTAGACAATATTTGATACAACTGAATATTGTTTAATATGGTTATAGTGAAGGCTACTAGTACTATGCACACATCATTCTATAACACATTTGCAATACTGGAAATCAGACATGTAAGAAAGATTTGTGGACTAAAACTTCAAGCTTCTCATGGTCTTATATCAATTTATAAGTCATGATCAAGCCTTACTGCCTAAACCAGAACAGGTTCAACCATCACCTAGCAGTTCTACTACATGCATTATAAAAAGATAACCACTGCAGTTTCACTATTTAAAATTTATCAGATATGTTAAAGAAAGTATGTCCACATATCAAATTACATGGCATAACTTCCTTCATCACAGTCTACCAGAAAACATCATGATCAGTTACTTAGATCAGTAGCTCAAGACACATATAATACTTAAGTTTTACAAATTCTTTTCAAATGAACAAAGCCACTACCAAGGTTTCAAATCTCGGATTTTGGCCAATATCTCGGGCAAATATCTCGGCTGTCTCGGGCGATATTTAAAAGACTTATAACTAACCAAGCTGCCAAATCTCGGATTTTGGCTAATATCTCGGATTTTCATCTCGGCTGATCTCGAGGAGATTTAAATCCTTGGCCACTACAATACTGAAATGTTTGCATAGACTTAAGAAAGTTTTCCTAGCTATCTTTATTACAATGAACTACTGCATTTTCAAAAAACTCAAGTAGGTCTTCCAATTTTCCAAGCAAGCAAGCTATTCATACATCTCTACCTGCAACAATATTTTGAGCTGCCTCAATAAAATGGGACACCCCAAATATTGCAAGGGCAATAAATATGGTCAGAATAAAATTCTGGTATGAGTGAAATCAATATTAAAAATAACTTGTAAAATTCTTTTAAGACTATGCAGAGATCATATAGGGTTTGATGCTTTCTAGTTCCATAATAAGCTTTAGCATATATATAATTAAGCCTATACATCAAGCATACATTCAAGAAGTCATTCATCCAATTTGTTCAATTGTACATGTACAAAACTCCTATGGATTTAAACTCTTAAATTCCACAGCCTTCATTTCCAGTTCCATTTTACATTTTTTATATGGTCTAAACTCTTGCCTTTGAACACAAAGTGTGCATTGCAAAGGACTCAATTCTGTTAACCTTTGCACAGAGGCCTTCAGGACTTGAACAAGTCATGCACATACCCATCATCCACTTGATGATGAGTAGATCAAGGCACCCCTCCTAAATTACTTTGTAATTTAGAGACCATGCATATTTATTCATTTAAGGAATTTTCCTTTTTTTTAACTCCAGAAATACTCTTGTAATCCTTTCTTCATTTCATAAGTAAGGAATTTAATTTCCTTAAAAATCATATCTAAACATACCAAACATTCATACCAAATTTCACAACCCATTTTAAAGTCATTTCTGCTTGATTACATTTTTCTAACAACCTACTAGTACAATAGTTTCTAGAACTTTTCCTCTGCTTAAATAAATCTACTGAAATCATAAGAAATACCATATTTGTTTTTACTGTGAACATAGGACGTGGTTTTGAGAAAAACCCACAAACATATTGGATTTTGATCTGAACAAATCAGCACATTTTTACAGTATTGCTTTGTTCATATCAATTTTTAAATGAACTAGACATGAGCATAAACCTCTTTGTTCATACTGCCTAATCCATTATTATTCAATACCCTATTTCTCAGTAAATTAATCAAATTATTCTCTTATAAAAACTGAGTCATAAACTCATTTCTATAATCAGGTTATATGATTTATTAAACAATTTTCAAAACAAAATTAGTCAATGCCAAAAACATATCAAAACAGCAACCAAAAATTCAACCAAAATGCCATTCATGATCATCATATATTTATTCAGAGAAATAAAGATTAACAGAAATCATAATATGATTTTCATATAAAATAATTGGCTGCCCTTTCTTGGGTCTTAATGCCATAAATCTCATAAGTGATTATCACTCACATTTCCCTTCTTTTCCCCGAGAATGCCTAAGCTTGCAAACAGTGTGAGCTCTTCTGTTTTTTTAATGTGTTACTGTTTTTCCCTTAGAGAAAACCTCTGCTTTCCCTCTTGATTTAAATCATTTTACTAGGGTTTTACTAAAGGAAAAACCCATTTTATCCTCACATTACTCAGAGAATTATGTGTGTGTTGTTATGGCTAAATGTGCCATTTTCTCTTGGTTTCAATTTCTGGTAAAAGCAGTTATCCACTGCTTTTCCTATGTGCATGCAATTTGCATGATTCACTTGCATATTATTTTCATATGGCTTATTTTTTTACAATACCTTTCATTATACCTGAGTTATTTCTCATTCCTAGCTATTATCTCAGCCTATTTGTTTACTCTTGTTTTATTTCAAAATTGTACTTATGCACAACTAATATTAAACTAGTTTTTTTAGGCATTTTAATTTACCAAAGAATATATCATTTTCTCATTATCACTTAATTGTTAGAAACAATTTTCTCCTTACTGAATTATTTTATTTTCTTTTAATATTCATTTTCAAGTTATTTATATAATACATATATATATACACAAAAATATGTGAATATAAATCTCCTCTTACTCAGTTATCTTTCTCCCCATTTTTTATTTTCTCTAACAGTCATTCCCTCACCTGTTTACCTCATTCATTCTTGGTATTTATTTTCCATTACCTGTTTTTCTTTAAAGTAATTTTTTATTCTCAAAAATTTTGGGTCTTCACATACTCTCCTCCTAAAAGGAATTGTGTCCCACGATTATATATATTGGTTTATTAGTATATTTCCAACATATCAGAAATTCATTCATCTAAGATCAATCAAATATTCTTAAATAATATTTAAAGTTATTACAGTTCTAGACATACCTTCAAGCAGAAAACAGATTAGGATACTTATCCTTCATCCTATCTTCAGCCTCCCATGTGCAGTCATTACCATCCAAACTCCATTGGATTTTAACTAGTTTAATTATTTTATTTCTCAGTTTCTTTTCTTCTCTAGCCACAATGCCCACTGGTTCCTTTTTATAAACCAGATTTTCTTGAATTTCAACATGTGTAGGAGATTCAAGAATGGACTCTTTATCATGCACCCATTTTCTCAATTGGGATACATGAAATACATCATGTATTTTGCTCAATTCCTTTGGTAACTTCAACCTATAAGCTAAAGTCCCTATTCTTTGAACAATTTCGTATGGTCCTATATACCTTGGTGATAGTTTCCCTACTTTGCCAAATCTCAATATTTTCCTCATTGGTGAAACTTTGAGAAACACATAGTCTCCCACCTCAAATTCTACTAGCCTTCTTTTTTATCTGCATAGGCTTTCTGTCTCTCTTGAGCTTTTCTCACTCTTTGCCTCACTAATTCAATTCTTGCAGACGTTTCTTTTACATTGTCTGGTCCAAGCAACACCCTTTCACCAGCCTCCATCCAACATGTAAGAGATAAACAAGGCTTTCCGTACAAAGCCTCAAATGGAGCCATTCCTATGGTGGACTGGTAGCTATTATTATAAGCAAATTCAGTTAAATAAATATGATCCTCCTAGTTGCCTCCAAAATCAAGTATGCATGCTCTCAGCAAATCTTCTAAAACCTTGTTAACAATCTCAGTTTTCCCATTTGTTTGTGGGTGGTAGGCTGTGCTTAGGCTTAGTTCTGTCCCCATAGCCTCTTGAAAGCTACTCCAAAACCTTGAAGTAAATAAAGTTTCTCTATCACTAATGATAGTCTTGGGGATGCCATGCAATCTCACTATCTCTTTCACAAATAACTGAGCTAGTTTATGGGCATTTCTGTTTGAATTTATAGGAATGAAGTGTGCTGTTTTTGTAAGCCTATCAACCACTACCCAAATACTATCATTGCCTCTCCTTGTTCTTGGCAAACCATCCACAAAATCCATTAATATACTTTCCCATTTCCAAGTAGGCACTTCCAAAGGTTGCAATAGGCCTGAGGGTCTTTGATAATCTGCCTTTACTTGTTGGCATGTCAAGCAATTTGCCACATATTTTGCCACTGCTCCTTTCATTCCTGGCCACCAGTAATTCCTCCTAAGGTCATGGTACATTTTTGTACCACCTGGATGTATAGTATATTTTGTTTTGTGATGCTCATCCATAACTTCTTGCTTCAGTTCCTCTACATTTGGTATGCAGAGTTTCCCCTTTTTCCTTAAGTATCCTTTACCATCTACCTCATAGTTTTCCACTATCATGCCTTGTGATATCATGCTCTTTTTCTCTTTCAAATTTGTATCTTGGTTTTGCATTTGTCCTATTTTATCAACCAGTGTTGACTTTAAAGAAATGAGGCTTAATTTACCATAATCAATCATTTCACTGTGTGCCTTATCAGATACACTAGTTTCTTCTTTCACTTCCACCTCACTAAGGATAGTCAAATGCCTGAACTCAGTCATCATTAAGCTTGCCAATTTTGCTTGATGCCTACTTAATGCATCTGCCACTTTATTAGCTTTTCCTGGGGTGTATAATATATCAAGATCATAGACAGCTAGAAATTCTACCCACCTATGTTGTCTCATGTTTAAGTCTTTTTGGGAAAACAAATATTTAAGTGACTTGTGATCTATAAACAATTCAAACTTAGCACCTAATAAGTAATGTCTCCATAGTTTCAATGCATATACTACATCAGCTAGTTCTAAGTCATGTGTAGCATACCTAGTTTCATTTGGCTTGAGTTGCCTTGATGCATATGCTATGACTCTACCATGTTGCATAAGCACTGCCCCTAATCCAGATCCACTAGCATCTGTGTAAACCACTAGCCCTTCATTACCCTTTGGAACCTGTAAGACTGGAGCTTCCACCAGTGCCTTCTTTAGTGATGAAAAAGCTTGTTCACACTTCTCTGTCCACACATATGGTTGCTCCTTTTTAGTTAACTTGGTCAATGGGATGGCTATCCTTGCAAAGTCTTTTATAAACCTTCTATAGTAGCCTGCCATTCCCAAAAATGATCTCACCTCAGTCACTGATTTGGGTCTATTCCATGACTGCACTGCTATCACCTTAGTTGGATCTACACTAACCCCTTGTTGTGATACAATGTGCCCCAAAAATTTTACTTCATTCTGCCAAAATGTACATTTAGAGAATTTGGGCTTTAAATCATGTGCTCTCAGTCTAGACAAAACCAGATGCAAGTGTTTTGCATGATCCTCTTCTGATTTTGAATACACTAATATGTCATCAATAAAGACAACCACAAATTTGTCTAGAAAATTTCTAAATGTTCTATTCATTAAATCTACAAAATATGATGGTGCATTTGTCAATCCAAAAGGCATCACCAAAAATTCATATAATCCTTACCTTGTGTTGAAGGCAGTATATTTAATGCTTTCTTCCTCTACCTTCATCTGATGAAACCCAGAGGCTAAATCTAGCCTTGAAAAGATCTTTGCTCCATTTAATTGATCAAATAGATCATCAATTCTGGGGAGTGGGTATTTGTTCTTGATGGTGACTTTATTTAGTTCTCTATAATCAATACACATTCTTAGTGTACCATCATGCTTTTTCACAAACACCACTGGAGAACCCCAGTTTGAACTGCTAGGCCTTATGAAGCCTTTCTGCTCCAATTCTTCCAGCTGTTGCTTCAATTCTATTAATTCTTTTGGACCCATTCTAGTAGGCTTCTTGATGATAGGACTTGATCCAGGAATTAATCTTATTTGAAACTCAACTGGTCTATTTTCTGGAACTCCTATAACTTCTCCAAAAACATCTGGATATTCATTTATCACTTTTATATTTTCTAGAGTTGATTCCTTTTCAGTCATGTTCCATATTTGATTAAGGCAATTTGTCTTAGCTATTTCACTCGTGACTAAAATATTTTTACCATTTTCTGTTTTCAAAGAAATAGTAAAATTTTCCAAATTCAAAATTGCTTTGAATTTGCTCAACCAATCTACCCCTAAAATAATTCCTATTCCAGGGTATTTCAATACAAACAAATCAGATTTAAACACATTTCCTCCTATGTTTAATTCTACACCCAAACATTTTAATCCTAGCAAACAAGAGCTACCCAGGGGACTTTGAATAAACAAGGGTTTTTCAACTTTGTTGCATGTGAGAGCTAATTTATCCACTATGTCTTGTGATATCAGAGAATGTGTAGCTCCAGTGTCATATATAACTGTGATTGGGTAACTTTTAATTAGAAGTATACCTTCCAATTGTCCAAAGCTCCCCACTGCATTTGCCTTTGCCTTAGCTTCCGGTGCTCCTACTCTTGCTCCTTTCTTGAACTCTGGGCAGTTCCTCTTAATATGACCTTCTTTCCCACAGTTATAGCAGCTGAATGGTGCTTTCTTAGCTGCTTGACACCTGTTGCTCATGTGCCCTTCCTTGCCACAATTAAAACAATTAACTTTCTTTTTAGCTTCCCCAGTGGCTGCTCCCTCCACTTTCTTATCCATATTCTTTTTGTCATAGGGATGTGCTCTATTTTTCCCCTTCTTTTGATTGTTAACCCTCATGCTCCTATATTTTTCCCTTGCATTGTCATGTTGTTCAAAAGAAAGAGTAAGGTCTATGACTTGATCAAATGTTTTATCCTTGTATGGTAACATTGCTCTACTCAGACCTGCATTTAGTCCTTGGATAAATCTTGAATTCTTTGATTCTTCATCTCCTATGAGCATAGTTCCATACTTGGACAAACTCTCAAATTTTTGAGTGTATTCAGTCACACTCATTGGTCCTTGCCTCAGCCTTATGAATTCCTCAAGCAATGTTGCTTTAGCGGTTGCTGGAACAAACCTTGCCTCAAGCATCTCCTTGAATTGATCCCATGTTATCTCATTTTCTGGCCTTACTGTGATGATCACCTCCCACCAATCTAATGCTGCTCCTTTGAGTCTCCTTGAAGCTATCTGCCTCTTTCTTTGGTCATTAATTTGCATATCTGCAAATATTCTCTCCAAAGTTCTCAACCATGTCTGCACTCCCATAACTCCCTCAGTGCCTTCAAAATCCTTGCCTCCTAAATTTGAAAATGTCTTCAATAGCTTAGCTAATTCCTCATGAGGATTCTCTTCCCTGTGCACTGCTCCTTCTCTAAATGCCCTCACCAAATCTTGCAAGTTAACCATTGGTGTTGTATTGGAGGGTCCTGCTCCATGACTTGGTGGTCTTCCTACCATGATTCACTATTCAATTGCATAGCTAGTTAGTCATATTTCTAATTTAATTATTTTCTGAAATTTATTTCTACTGTGGATATTTATTTCTATCATTACTATATATTTTTTTAGAATTTTATCCATACAAGAAAATTGGATAATATATTTATGCTATGTTTTAATAACATAGCTCTGATACCAACTGAAGTGACCCACTTCTACCTATTCTAATTTATGTGATTTTTAGTGAGTTTTTTTTAAAAAAAAAAGTGATCACTTATTTAATTCATTTCCCCCAAGATCCAAAATCTTACCAATATAAAAATATTAGTACATGAATCAAAACATGTCATTTATATATATGAATATATATAAATGTTTCTTTGCCCATCAGAGTAATTAAAATTGCAAAGAAAAATCAATCACATAATATTCTCATATTTGAGAGATATTATGTCACATAGCTTCTTTCTGGTTTAATCCTTTTTTTTTATTTGACAAGCTAAATTCTTTCTTAATTTAAATAATATTCTTTTAATATTTTCTTATTTTATTTTTTAGCTTGTTTCTTAATCCAATTGATTAATTTCCAGATTTTCAATCAATACTTTCCTTTCATTTGTGAAATCAGGAGTTTAACACTTATAGTTTTTCTTTTGAATTTCATACTAAGTGTTAAAACAACTCAAGCTTGTGAGTTTAGCCCGGGGTACTCATTCCTTTCACTAATGATATTTTTATGTCATGTACAAATACCTATATCTGGGTTTATAATGTATGTAACAGTCCTATGATTATTGTGGTAGTAGTGTGAATTAAAGCCCATTCAGTGGAAAAACAATACAAGTAAACAAATGCTAACTTAATCTAGCATACCAAGTAAAATTTTGCACATATATGTAAACATCATGTTCCAGACAATTTATTTAAGGGATGAAACCCAAATGAGGCTGTGGTGCAGAGCTCTAATGGGTATTGAATGATGGCTATTGACATAAACCAAGTTGCAGTGAGGTAATGGTCATGCTTAACCTTCAACCAAATTCTTTGATATTGTAGACTCTTAAAGTTTAAACAAGACCAAATGCAAACAGGCTTTAGACAGTATTTGATACAACTGAATATTGTTTAATATGGTTATAGTGAAGGCTACTAGTACTATGCACACATCATTCTATAACACATTTGCAATACTGGAAATCAGACATGTAAGAAAGATTTGTGGACTAAAACTTCAAGCTTCTCATTGTCTTATATCAATTTATAAGTCATGATCAAGCCTTACTGGCTAAACCAGAACAGGTTCAACCATCACCTAGCAGTTCTACTACATGCATTATAAAAAGATAACCACTGCAGTTTCACTATTTAAAATTTATCAGATATGTTAAAGAAAGTATGTCCACATATCAAATTACATGGCATAACTTCCTTCATCACAGTCTACCAGAAAACATCATGATCAATTACTTAGATCAGTAGCTCAAGACAGATATAATACTTAAGTTTTACAAATTCTTTTCAAATGAACAAAGCCACTACAATACCGAAAGGTTTGCATAAACTTAAGAAAGTTTGCCTAGCTATCTTTATTACAATGAACTACTGCATTTTCAAAAAACTCAAGTAGGTCTTCCAATTTTCCAAGCAAGCAAGCTATTCATACATCTCTACCTGCAACAATATTTTGAGCTGCCTCAATAAAATGAGACACCCCAAATATTGCAAGGGCAATAAATAGGGTCAGAATAAAATTCTGGTATGAGTGAAATCAATATTAAAAATAACTTGTAAAATTATTTTAAGACTGTGCAGAGATCATATAGGGTTTGATGCTTTCTAGTTCCATAATAAGCTTTAGCATATATATAATTAAACCTATACATCAAGCATACATTCAAGCAGTCATTCATCCAATTTGTTCAATTGTACATGTACAAAACTCCTATGGATTTAAACTCTTAAATTCCACAGCCTTCATTTCCAGTTCCATTTTACATTTTTTATATGGTCTAAACTCTTGCCTTTGAACACAAAGTGTGCATTGCAAAGGACTCAATTCTGTTAACCTTTGCACAGAGGCCTTCAGGACTTGAACAAGTCATGCACAAACCCATCATCCACCTGATGATGAGTAGATCAAGGCACCCCTCCTAAATTACTTTGTAATTTAGAGACCATGCATATTTATTCATTTAAGGAATTTTCCTTTTTTTAACTCCAGAAATACTCTTGTAATCCTTTCTTCATTTCATAAGTAAGGAATTTAATTTCCTTAAAAATCATATCTAAACATACCAAACATTCATACCAAATTTCACAACCCATTTCAAAGTCATTTCTGCTTGATTACATTATTCTAATAACCTGCTAGTACAATAGTTTCTAGAACTTTTCCTCTGCTTAAATAAATCTACTGAAATCATAAGAAATACCATATTTGTTTTTACTATGAACATAGAATGTGGTTTTGAGAAAAACCAATAAACATATTGGATTTTGATCTGAACAAATCAGCACATTTTTACAGTATTGCTTTGTTCATATCAATTTTTAAATGAACTAGACATGGGCATAAACCTCTTTGTTCATACTGCCTAATCCATTATTATTCAATACCCTATTTCTCAGTAAATTAATCAAATTATTCTCTTATAAAAACTGAGTCATAAACTCATTTCTGTAATCAGGTTATATGATTGATTAAACAATTTTCAAAACAAAATTAGTCAATGCCAAAAACATATCAAAACAGCAACCAAAAATTCAACCAAAATGCCATTCATGATCATCATATATTTATTAAGAGAAATAAAGATTAACAGAAATCATAATATGATTTTCATATAAAATAATTGGCTGCCCTTACTTGGGTTTTAATGCCATAAATCTCATAAGTGATTATCACTCACCTTTCCCTTCTTTTCCCCGAGAATGCCTAAGCTTGCAAACAGTGTGAGCTCTTTTTTTTTAATGTGTTACTGTTTTTCCCTCAGAGAAAACCTCTGCTTTCCCTCTTGATTTAAATCATTTTACTAGGGTTTTACTAAAGGAAAAACCCATTTTATCCTCACATTACTCAGAGAATTATGTGTGTGTTGTTATGGCTAAATGTGCCATTTTCTCTTGGTTTCTATTTCTGGTAAAAGCAGTTATCCACTGCTTTTCCTGTGTGCATGCAATTTGCATGATTCACTTGCATATTATTTTCATTTGGCTTATTTTTTTACAATACCTTTCATTATACCTAAGTTATTTTTCATTCCTAGCTATTATCTCAGCCTATTTGTTTACTCTTGATTTATTTCAAAATTGTGCTTATGCACAACTAATATTAAACTAGTTTTTTTAGGCATTTTAATTTACCAAAGAATATATCATTTTCTCCTTATCACTTAATTGTTGAAAACAATTTTCTCCTTACTGAATTATTTTATTTTCTTTTAATATTCATTTTCAAGTTATTTATATAATACATATATATATACACAAAAATATGTGAATATAAATCTCCTCTTACTCAGTTATCTTTCTCCCCATTTTTTATTTTCTCTAACAGTCATTCCCTCACCTATTTACCTCATTCATTCTTGGTATTTACTTTCCACTACCTGTTTTTCTTTAAAGTAATTTTTTATTCTCAAAAATTTTGGGTCTTCAAATCCGCGCAAGTCTGCCTTTGCATGCTTGTGCAATGATTTCTCTCATCTTGGAGGAAAGCCATTCAAAGGCTCCGAGTCCATTCTTGAGGTCCAAGCTTGGATTCGCACATGCGAGCGTATCTTTTCTCGTATGGATCTTTCTGACCATGATCGAGTTCTTGTAACTTCTAGCTTATTGCAAGAGCGTGCCCTTGATTGGTACGAGCTTCTTATAGTCGAACTTGACGAGTCTATTCTTTTTTAGACTCAGTTCCGGGAACAGCTCGAACTCAAATTCGTTCCTGAATCTGAGAAAGTTTTATTAGCCCGTCGCTTTCTTGAGTTGAAGCAAGGGAAGTCTTCCGTTTCCGAATATGTTGCATCATTCGAGGCCTTATCTAAGTATGGTCTTGAATTCAATAGCACTTCTTATAAGAAGAATATGAAGTTTGTCTCTGGTCTTAAGAAATATCTTAAGAAGTCTTTAATGCTCCAGCTTAAGCTTTCTTTTGAGGAGTTGGTTGATTCGACACTTCATCTCGAGGCCATCGATAAGGAGTGTGAGAGTGGTGATGATGTTGAGGTTCGCAAGAACCCCAATAAGAAGAAGTTTCCATTTCATAAGCATGGATTTCTTCCTTCCAAGAAGAAGTCTGTTGAATCTGGTTCTAACCCTCAATCTGCTGGAACACCTTCCATTCAGAAGTGTTTCAATTGTGGTTCTCCTGATCATATGATTCGAGCTTGTACTAAGCCTCTCTTCTGCCGTTATTGCAAGAAGGAAGGTCATCATGTTTCCTCCTGCCCTACTGTTCCTAATTCCAAGTCTAGCAAGCTTTATGTTGCTAAGGCTTCTGGAGGTTCTTCTCATCCCAGAGGTATATCTCCATCTAGTTTGGAAGGTTCTATTTTATTTCATGACCGTAGTATTCGAGTTCTTTTCGATACTGGTGCTTCGCATTCTTTCATACAGAAAAAGCTCATCGATGATTTGTCTTTGGATGTTTCTTGTATGGTTACTTCGTTGAGGATTGTGAATCCTATTGGGGGATCCGCAACCCTTAGCATGCTTTGTGATGATGTTGAGATTGTTTTATGTGGCTTTTCTTTTCGTGCGAATCTGCACGTTATTTCTTATATGGATTTTGATATGATTTTGGGTATGGACTGGCTACTGAGATACGATTCCAGGATTATTTGTTCTGAAAGAATTTTATATCTTCAACACCCGGATTCGTCTACTCAGCTATCACTTGTTCTTCGGAATGTGGATAATTCTGAAATGGCCTTATATTCTATTGACTCACGAGATGATGATGGTATATCTTGTATTCCTATTGTTTGCGACTTCTCTGATGTTTTTGAGCTGGTTTCGGGTTTGCCACCCAAGCGGGCGATCGAATTCCGCATTGATCTCATTCTAGGCACGCAGCCAGTTGGCTGTCCTCCCATGAGGACGTCTACAAAAGAAAATGAGGAACTCAAAAAGCAGCTTTTAGTGCTTGAGTGCAAACAGTTGATTCAGTCTAGTTTTTCACCATGAGGTACCGCGGTTGTCTTCGTGAAGAAGTCTGATGGAACTCTTAGGCTCTGCATCGACTATCACAAGCTTAACGAGTTGACCATCAAGAATAGGTATCCATTGCCTAGGATCGATGATATGTTCGATCTATTGAGTGGCTCTAAGGTCTTCTCTCAGCTCGACCTTGCCACTGGTTTTCACCAGCTCCGAGTCGCGGAAGATATCATACCTCTTACAGCTTTCCGCACTCGATATGGTTCTTTCAAGTGGCTTGTTATGCCGTTCGGTTTGACGAACGCTCCTGCTTTCTTTATTGATCTTATGAATCGGGTATTCCAGGAATATCTCGATAAGTTCGTCCTTGTGTTCATTAACGACATTCTTGTTTATTCTAAGTCTGAAGCCGAGCATGCTAATCACTTGAGAATTGTCTTGAGTACTCTTCGTCACCATCATCTTAAAGCCAAATTCTCCAAGTGCCATTTTTGGGAGAATAAGGTTAAGTTCTTAGGCCATGTTGTATCTTCCGACGGCATTTCTGTCGATCCCTCAAAGGGCGAAGCTATCCAGAATTGGAAGAGGCCTGAGAATGTTCATGAGATTCGTAGTTTCCTTGGATTGGCGGGTTATTACCGTCGGTTCATTAAGGATTTTTCCCATGTTGTGCTTCCTCTCACCAGCCTTACTCGGAAAGGCATTCGTTACATTTGGTCCAATAAGTGTGAAGCTTCCTTTCAGACATTAAAGGAACTTCTCACTAATGCTCCTATTCTTGTGGTTCCCGAGGGGAATCATGATCTTGTTGTCTACACCGATGCTTGTGGTAGTGGTCTCGGTGCCGTGCTTATGCAGAAGGATCGAGTAGTTGCTTATGCTTCTAGGCAACTGCGTCCGAATGAAGTTCGCTATGCCACTCATGATCTTGAGTTAGCCGCCATTGTCTTCGCCTTGAAGATTTGGCGACACTATTTATTAGGCGAGCGCTTCATTCTCTATACCGATCATAAATCCTTGAAGTATTTGTTCACTCAAAAGGAACTCAATATGAGGCAATGGCGTTGGCTTGAGTTTCTTGCCTCCTATGACTTTGATATCCAATATACCACTGGAAAGGGTAATCGTGTTGCTGATGTGCTTAATCGCAGAAATTCGGCTGTCGTTTCTATGATGCTTGCCGAATGGGATATTCTTGAGACTCTATCTTTTTGTGATATCCGTGATCGAGCTCCATCCTCTGATTCTCCGATATTATTATTCAGTTTGGAAGCTCGACCATTTTTATTGGATCGTACTGCCGAAGCTCAGCGGCGTGATCCTGATCTTGTGCATCTTATTCAGCTTTGTGAGACTGAACCCCATGATGAGGCGTTGCAGGATTTTAGCATAGATTTTCATGGGTGTATTCGCAAGAAGAACCGTCTTGTTGTGCCTTCTGATTCTGCACTTAGGCATGACATTCTTGATGTTTGTCATCATTCTAAGTATACTATTCATCCTAGCCGTAGTAAGATGTATGCCGATATGCATCGCCTTTATTATTGGGAAGGCATGAAGCGCGATGTGGAGAGTTATGTGAGTAATCGCATGACTTGTCAACATATTAAAGCCGAACATCAGCACCCTTCTGGTCTCCTTCAGCCTCTAGAGATTCCATTGTGGAAATAGGATCAGATTTCGATGGTTTTCATTGATGGCCTACCTCGTACGAGATCGGGCCATTCTAGCATTTGGGTTATTGTTGATCGCCTCACCAAGTCAGCTCATTTTATTTCTATTAAATCTAATAGGACTTCTCTCTTTTGGCTAAGTTATTTATCAAGGAAATTGTGAGACTTCACGGTGTTCCTAGTTCGATTGTGAGTGACCGTGATCCTTTATTCACCAGTCATTTCTGGCAGAGTCTTCAGCAAGCTTTGGGAACAAAGCTTAATTTCAGCACAGCTTATCATCCACAGTCTGATGGACATACTGAACGGGTGAATCGTATCTTGGAAGATCTCCTCCGTATTTGTATTCTTGATTTCAGAGGTAGTTGGGAGGATCATTATACCCCTGGTGGAGTTCTCCTACAACAATAGTTTTTAGTCTAGTACCGGTATGGCTCCTTTTGAAGCCTTATACGGAAGGCCATGTCGATCACCTTCTTATTGGTTGGAATCTGGGGAGAAGCTTATTCTTGGCCTGGAATTTGTTCATGATTCTTCTGAGAAGATTGTGCTTATTCGTCAGAGAATGAATGAGGCACAAAGCCGCCAGAAATCCTACGCGGATAACCGTAGGAAGCCTCTCGAGTTCTCGGTTGATGATCTTGTCTTTATCCGTGTTTCTCCTTTGAAAGGGGTTATGCGCTTCAGTATGACAGGGAAATTGGCTCCTCGCTTTGTAGGACCATTTCTTATTGCCGAACGTATTGGCCCTATGGCTTATAGAGTTTAACTTCCAGCTCATCTATCCGGAGTTCACAACGTGTTTCACGTCTCTCAGCTTCGGAAGTGTCTTCGAGAATCGGATTCTGTTATCGACTCTCCTGATTTGCAAGGGCTTGAGATCTCACCAGATTTATCTATTGTACAGCAGCCTATTCGCGTACTTGCTACGGAGGTGAGACACCTTCGAAACAAGGACGTGCCGCTCATTAAAGTTCAATGGTCCGATAATCCCAATGACTATACTTGGGAAACCAGAGAGTTTATCGAGCGATCCTATCCGGGTTTTCTATCTTTGCTTAGCAATGGTGAGAATATCTTTTTATCTCAAGCTTATTTTCCTTTCTTTTTGGGTGATGTAAGTATGTAGTTGTTGCAAATTCTTCTCTAGGAATTGCGTGGATGCAATTTTGTTAAGGAGGGGAGATCTGTAACAACCCGCATATTTTACGATTTTATATTTAAATGTTTTATTTAAATATAGCATCGTTAATCGGACTAAAGTTTTATTTATATATAGCGTCGTTAATCGGATTAAAGTTCGAAAAGCTACTTTTTTCAAACGGGCGAATTAGGACTCGGGACCACTTCCATTGAGTCCAAAATGGCATTTGCGACTTTTTTGAGTATAAGCTTCGATATGTTTGGAGTGAGTTGAATTTTGCTATTTTCTGTTGGGCTTTTGGGTTTGGGTTTCAACCGTACTTATTACTCTTACTCAGCCTCTCTCTTCATCCATTCATTCTCATTTCATTTCTTTTTCTCTAGCACAACTGAAAATGGGGGAAGAGAGAAGGAATTAGAATTCCAAACCCTAGATTCAATTGCAAACTCCGTTTCTTGCTCCAAAATCCAAGAGAAGCTTAGGTAACAATCCTCTTCTCCTTCTCCATCTCAATTCCTTTTCGATTTCAGAAAATTCCTAAACCCTAGTTTAGGAAATACTTGTTTTGATCTTAGATTGAAGCTTTTAGAGTTGAAGTGAAGAGTGGTTGATCTTTTCCTTGTGTTTGAGCTTCTACCATTTGTTTTTGAGTTAAAGGTGAGTTTTTGAACTCACATCTAAGCCTATAGCTTTTGTTGTTATTAGGTATGAATTCCTAACATCTATCCATGTTCATTGTTTTTGATTTGGATTGATTTGGTGAATTTTCCAAATCTTGGTGTTTTGGTCCAATTTTATGAAAATCCTTTTAAGGATGTTTGGACATTGATATTTGGGGTGTATCGAAGAGCCTATAAGGCTGGGTTATCGCTTGGCGTAAATCCTTAGTCGTCGTTGCTCGTTCGATCGCTCCCGATACGTTTTGGCCATCATGGCCTAGGCAAAGTATTGCCCAGACCAGGTCTTCAGACGTCTGAAATGCAAGTTCAGACGTCTGGTTTTAAACCTGGAACAAAAATATACGGCAAAGATTTTTAAAAATTGACAGAAAACAAAGTCAAACGTCTGAAGCAACCTCTCAAACGTCTGAAACATTGTATCAAACGTCTGATACCATTTTTCAAACGTCTGATGCAACATGTCAGACGTCTGAAGCCACCTTCCAGACGTTTGGAAGTTTTCTGAAATTCCGGTAAATAAATCCAGATGTCTGGATTTTAAATCGGACGTCTGGAATTGCCTATTTTTGCCTATTTGCCTATTTTGAGTGAATTTCCATTTTTCTAATCGATTCTTGTCGATCCAATTAGTTGTTATCGCATTTTTGACTTTGATGATTCCTTTCTGATTTCATACATGGGTTTTTATAAAATGATCCTTTTAAATTGTATTAAAGGCTCGTTTCCCCAATTCATAATTTCAATATAAAACACACACAATTTTGCACTTCGAGCGAAGAGGGAGGATAATTAAATGATTAAATAAAATGCGTGCTATGAACACGTGTGTTTATCTTTTCAGTTAATTCCTAATCTATTCGTTTGACCGTTTTGACCTTTGGGTCTGGTTTACCGATGAGATGAAGTGAACTTTGTACTGCTTTGAGTGTGAAATTGACTAACGGGTAGTAAACCGTTTAGTGTGAACATGTGGTATGGGACTCACGTTAACTTTTTTCGGGTTCCTTTCTGAGAGTTGTGACACATTCCGCCAGTTAGTGGTGTCCAATACCGGGCCTTCGGACCTTCACCACTACGGTTTGTTGCCCTATAGTATCACTTTTGGAGTTGGTCCATCGTCACCGCTCGAGTGATATTGGGTTTGTTGCCTTCGGGTATGTTGCTTTCGGGTTTGTACCTTCGGGTTTGTGCCTTCGGGTTTGTTGCCCTATAGTATCACTTTTGGAGTTGGTCCATCGTCACCGCTCGAGTGATATTGGGTTTGTGCCTTCGGGTTTGTGGATCCTTGTTATACAATACTGAGCTCGAGCATCTTTTGTTTCTTTGACAATTATATTTCCCTAGTGTATCGCCTTTCGGGGTAGGTTCTTTGAACCACACGATATATAGCGATTACCTTGTGGAAACTTGTGTACCTTTGTTGGTATTTGTTATTTGCCTTTTGGCTTGATTTGGGATATGAAATCCTTGGTTTATTCGAGTTCCCTATTATATGAGGCTTGTTATGATTCATCTTATGTCAGATGATTTGGTTATCTCTTTTGGAGATATTTGTGGTATTTTATGACCTTGTATCTTCATTATCATTTAGTTTATCTAACTGATTTGTTTAGCCAGACTGACCCGTGTATTTTATACTTGGGTCAGACCGAGATGTTTCAGGTTAGGTACATTGGATTTAGCCTATTTTGCTTCCGCATGGACTATTCCGCTAGCTCCTTTTTGTCATAGCTTTTCGTGTAGTCCTTTTGGTCTATAACTCTGATATGTATTTTATTGACTCATTTGTATATTGTGGTTTGCTTTACCACTGACATGTATCATTTTGTAAACTCTGTAATGTATCTGTATATGTGTAAATGTATGGGATGATCTATTGTTCTATGATGTGTATTACATTTGAGTTGTTATATTTTATTCTGATAGATCCTTCAGCCACCTATGGCTTTGTATTAAGTATTTATCAGATATGTCGATCCATTTAGGTAAGAAGTGGCAATTGTCAGCGTATTCAATAGATAATTAAGACAAGGTTATAGATGGTCACTCCTAACCAGCTCTATTCTCCGCATTAGCAGACGGTGTTACCTTGTAATACTCATTGCTAACGTGGGTCTCAGAGTGGGGCGTCACAATATATATATATATATATAACTTGATTTGACCATACCTTCACATCCGCCCAAAATTTTCCTGTACCAGTTGTCACGACCAGTATTTTCGACCTTCGAAAGTCGACATCAATACTTCCACTGTATTACACCAGAATCCATAAGCCACTCAACAAATCAATCAACACCATATAAAACAATTTTATATTCACTAACAAATACGCACTCATATCTATTTATACACTCAAACTCATTCTAGGGTGCTACTGACCCAATCTCTAATGACTAATCCCCACCAAAGTCAAGGTTCTCGCTTAACCTTCAGCCCTGATACCACAATGTCACGACCGGTATTTTCGACCTCCGAAAGTCGACATCAATACGTCCACTGTATTACACGCCCAACAATCGAATGCCGGAAATACCAGATTATAAGGGAAAGAAGAAAGAGGTAGAAGAAGAAAATAGAAATAACAACATAAAATCTCATTGTCACAACGGAACAATATATAATAGAAAACAACTGATCTTTATACAAAAAGAACAATTACTGTTTTATACATTACATCATCAGAGTACAACACAAATCAATAGCACAATACTGGACAGTTATAATAACTTGTCCTCACAAAAGCTGACTATACAGCTTATAATGTACAGCGGAATATACACCAAGTATGTGTGATACGTCTCGACATCCAGCTCGTCTCCTGAGCTCCATAGCATCCTATCCTGAATCTGTAATACTCGGTCTGACCCGAGCATTATAATAAAATAACACCCGAGTCAGTCTGGAAAACCAGCATGAGAAAACACACCCAATTGAATTATTAAAGTTATCAAAATCCTTTGGAAAACAAAGGTATCTCATAAGACCATGCCACAATTAAATATGCCGGGTTTTTACCTTACAATAACCAAAACATTTCATATCAAAATCCTCTGATATTATAATAGCGTCTAAGTACAAATACTTAAATCAAATAGCTGAAATTGTTGCATTAATTAAATTCCAGCATACTAGGATCTACAATCAAAACCGTAAAAGGCACGTAGGGAGAATGGATTTCCAACTGAATGACTAGGCACTGGGGTACCACCTGTCACGGTACCTGGTCTAGATCAGCGTACCAAGGATCACTCCCAATCCCCTACAACACAAGACCGGACTACCTCTTACTGGATAGCCCGAATAAGATCACCTCGCGGTTGGGATCACCAACCACCCACACAGCCGAAATAAAGGGACTCTAGACAGGGGAAACCTTACCCTACTTGGGAGCTGCCCACTTAGTCTTGCTGCATATCCCCTGATTTTCAGTCATACCTGGTTGATGAGGCTCGAGGCTAAGCGTTACCTTTTTAGAACATTCACTCAGAATGCTCATTGTCCTCCAATGACAATGTTCTGATAGCATTCATCCATTCAAGTCTGTTCCCGGTCCGAACGGAACCGAAGGCACTACTCCTACTACATCCATTTTGGAATCATCCTCGGGATTAGTAGCGATTAGCCCTTGCACTTCACTGCTCCATCTTCGACTCCAAGCTCTTGTCTTCATCACGAAAAACGTACTCGTTGGATCGAAGTGGTTTTCGGATTGCAAATCCGATCCCAGACTCTTCAAAACAACGTTCAATATTTCCAGTAAACTCAACCCCGGTTCTTTAGGAAATAAACAGACGAAAATAAGATCGGAGATCACCTCCTAACCGCTAGTGGATGGATTTCCTTATAACGTCCTAGAAGAACGAACGAGTTTATACATATAATATAGCACCTCGAACGGTAACCGTACCATATAATTCCCGTACTTCTCCTATATATTTCCAAAGTTGCATTTGGGTCCAGATTTGATAGTCGGTTATTTAACTATCAAATTAAACAATCATTCAACCAATTATTTTATTTCCACTGAAAAACACCAAGTCTTATTTAATTTAGATTTTAAATAAATTAAATCACTTTATCCAAAAATATACACTTAAAATACTTAAAATAAAACTACTTAAATTACTTTATTCAAAATAATAGTTATGAAATTCTATAATAATTTTCCAAGTAAAACTTTAGCCAAAAGCTACTGTTAAAATTAAGCTATTACATAAAGTATAAATATTTAATAATTATCCTTTAAATCATAATGCCAATTTAACCTTTAAAAATAATTAACTACTATAATTAACTTCATTAATATTTTCTTTAACAATTTTAAAACAACTAAATAATAAATTTTTCTAAAACATTCTTTTCAAACACTTTTAAAACTTCTAATTTATACTTAAAAATCTTTCTATGAAAATTTACTTAGCTTTTCAGGAAAATACACTTTCCACTCCAATAAAACCAATCTTGTCATTTATAAATCCTTCTCAATTTATCTCCAGTTTAAATTTACGTTCCAACTCCATAAATTTCCTTTTCCACACTTTTAAAAAATAAAACAACTATTTTTTTAAAACGAATTACCATCTCCTTATAAATTCTCATCGTGAATTTTTAATTTCAAATTATCCACTGATAAATATTTCACTTTATTTATAAACCCAGTTTATAAATTCCATAGTCTCATTCTCCTTTTAATCACTGTTTCGAAACACTTAATCGATTTTCAATCGATTTTCTGAATTAATTCCTTCTTGAAATTTATTTCTTGAATTACCCAAATTACCCTAAACCCCCTAATTTCATATTCACTTCCCTTTTCTGATTTAAAATCTTATTTAAATCTGGAACATCAATTTCATACTTTATTTCAAAATTCTCCTTTTATTTTTCCCCAGCTCATTTAAATCTTGAATTTAAAAATAAATCCTTTTATTCTTAAACAATATCGCTTAAGTCCTTAAAACTCTTTTATTCAAAATCTCTATTTTCCATACTCGAAATTTGTTTAATAGGATTTTAAAATCAAACTTTTTATCTTTTCCCCAAATTCATTCTTTTAAAATTTTCAACTTTACTATAATTATTTTACTTAAAAATTTCCTTTTTAATTCCCTTCAACAATCCAATTTTTTAAATATTTTTTATATCTTTAAATACCAAAATATATCCAGCAATACCATAGCATTCAATAAATTTCAATTTCCAATATAATCCATTACAGATTATTAAATAAATCATATCACTGAATATGAAAATAAATTTCAATATTTTTAAGGAATCTGGTTGGATTCCTCCAACCTGTTTTCCTGCATCCACAGATGTTAGCACAATATAAAAATACCAATCCCACTTTGAGGGGGATATCGCGGTATATAGGATCATCCGCTATTATGCGGAGCGCATAGGGTCTCATCCGCTATATAATGCGGGAATATCACTCCAATACTAATATATATACCACTGTATATATATAACATCCAACAGATAAATTATAAATTTATCAATCAAGTCAAGCATGCAATAATTTAAATTTAACAATAAATTTTAAACAGGGTAATCCAAATGAGTGAGAAAATCTAACCTTTATTTTTGTTTGCAATCCACTTCAATCACGACTTGGTCTTATGATTTTTGACCTTGTACAAACATTATATGGTTTATTAACATTTGAAATTATCTAAAATAAATTACCATTAAATAAATTTACTTAACTAATTTTAAATGATAATTAAACTAACTTAGTTTACATTTTCTTTTTCCTCTGACCAAATTATAAATTTTATAACAGAGTGTATATATATCCTAATTACCATTGTACATATTTTAAAATTAAACAGTAAGTTGATGTATATATACTATATATTTTCTAATCTATATATATATATATACATATATATTTTCATCCAAACCTGTATGTATATATATATTTTATTAAATAATAATAAAAAGAAGTTAGCTATACCTCACTGCCTTCGATATGTCACCGGACCCCCCCAACCAACCGCCGAACATCAAGTATCCTCCCTATCTCGTTCACGCAACTCTCAAATCGAGCAAGCCCACGACCATCGCGAAGCAGGTGCACGCACGCGACTTGAACGACGTCAACCCCCTCGCCATCGAGCTCCACGAGCGCGCACGGCCGCGCATCTCCTCCCTCTTACAAATCGATCGCAGTCGCGTTCGTCTCCCTCCCTCAAATCGATCGAAAACGAGGTCGCCACTCATTTTCTGCTCGAAGTCGATATGATTTAGACTGGCTTCGATTCGAATTAATTAATCAAATTTGCGTTCGAACTGAAACAAAAAAAAACTCGCAACCCCCCTTCTTTTCGAACAAATATTGATTTACGGATAATGCTAAGGAAATGAGGAGATAAGGACTTTTTTTCCTTTGTTTTTACGATTTGAACTGGCAAAAGAAAATGGAAGCTCACGTGATTTAAAAGGGAGGGAAGATGCATGATCCTGGAGGTAGCATGTTTTCAGAAGTAATGTTTGACCTTGATTTAAAAAAAAATTGAATAGCGGCTGATTGATTTGATTTAAACAAAATTTAAAATATTGTTTAATTTCTAATATCTCATTTTAAAAATAGCTTAATTTGTAAAGACCCGCAAATCCGTCTTCCGAAAACCCGACACTACTACGTCCACTGTAGCAATTGCCGAACAATCGGATGGCGAAACCGCGAAACTTTAATATTTAAAAGAAGAGGAGGAAGAGAAGATAGAAGAAAAAGAGAAGAAGAAGAGAAAGAAAGAACAACTGAACAACATCAGACAGAAACAATATCAGAATCTTACACATCGCAGCGGAACAATATATAATAGATAAACACTAGTCTTTTAAAACAAAGAGCTATATCAGTTTATACATACATCAATCATCAGAGTCAATATACAACTCAGTACAACAATGGACAGTTATATAACTTGTCCTCATACAGAATACACAGCGGAATAAATACTATTAGATACAAATACTACGTCTTGAACTCCAGCTTATCTCCAAGCTCCAGAATATCCAGAATATCCTGATAACATAACTCTAGGCTGCCCGTGTGGAAATTGGTGGGCACCCAGAGTTTAGAAGGGAAACAATAAACTCCGAGTCAGTCATGGTGACTGGTGTGAGATCGTAAAACAGTTATACTTTAAAAATAAACAACAGGAAAATTTTAAAAGTCAATTCGAAATGCTTTTGGAAAATGAAACTACCATAAGACCTCCCACCACACACACAATGCAAACGCAGAATTGGAGGAGATTTCTTCTTATGATAGTCAAAGATGCTTACTACGCAAAATCAAATCATTTTTGATATTATTATTAGTGCATAGTGTAGAAAACATTTCGAAAGTATAATATTAATCTTAGCCAACATACGACCAGTATCGTATGCCTACTATAGCTACCATCCAAACAGTGGGGCGCCACCATAAGTGAATGGAAGGTTCTACAACTAATACCGTACAAGGCTCGTATTGTTTCTTTGGATTTCCAACAAATGGTCAGGCTAAGGAACTTCCTATCCACGATGGGTACGTCCCTGGAATAGACGACCCGAGAACCTAACCGGATCTCTGCCAACACAAGGCCGGGTTACCTCTGCAAAAATAGGTAACTACTGACACGCGTATGCCATCCCCCGATCGTCACCGATCTTCCCGAGGATCCCCGATTCGCAACAAACCACATAGAAAAAATAATGCAGTAACCACAGAGGTTAAGTATCTGGGCTCCATACCATGATACCACCTTTATCCAGAAGGAATGACATACACTAAGGGGCGCTACTCCCTAGAACCTTGCTGCATTCGTCCTGTTTCGACCATTTCCGGGGTGTGAGGCTCGACGAAGTCTCGTCCACAAAGCTACGCTTTCTTAAAAAGCCCTGCTTCGGGTCAAACAAAATGATCAACCTATGATCACAAAGATATAAGATCAAACAAATGATCATATCACAAATGATCAAACACTGACCATTTCTCAGCAACACTCAGTATGCTACGTTACCAAATTGGGATATATCGCTGATAAATTTCAACTACATAACCTCTGAGCTCGTACGTCTCAGAGAAGGGTGTTAAGCTAAGAGAATAAATTCTCCGCCACCAACAGAAATGTATTTGAAAGAAATCAGCTTTATATCTCAAATTGTAACGTCAGACACACAATCCATACAAGTCTGTTCCGGGATCGAACAGAACCGAAGGCACTTCTCACGAAGCCCTTGCGTATCCGGATAATTTTCAATCACGTCAGGATTTCCCGTCACTAAGGGTGATAAAACCTCTAAACCGAAGATCAGTCGGTGTAGAGTAACTCGACGGTAATCCTTCCGTTTTCAAAAATATCTGGTCTTCAACACCGGTCTTCAAATGCGATTCAAAACGACGTATCACATATTCGGAATGGGTTATACGACCCCATGGTCCTTTCCCGGCTAACCCGAATAGTGAGCGCTTATTTTAAAAATAAGTGTGGCATTCAAATTCATCCAATTCACAACAAATACCCATTCAAGGTAATTATTGATAGTCGGTTATTTAACTATCAATAAAGATGCGCAACATCATCGGATTCCAAATAATTTTCCAAATTATTTATCTTCCAAAAATATCTTTACTAGATATATAATTTCCACACTTAACCATTTGAAAACAATTTCAAATCAATTTCCACTCTTCAAAAATAAATCAATATTTATTTTTAAACAACTTCGCTTTCTTTTATAAATTCCGTATCGAATTTATACTTTCGAATATCTACTGATATTCGATTTTCAAATCGTTTTCAATATTCAATTTCAATTTATCTTTAAGAAGATAAATTCTCAAAACGTTCATTTCATATTGGAAAAGTATTTCCTTACTTATTAAATAATAAGTATTTCACAAATCTATTTATTTTCACATTTGAAAATATTCGATATACTTAAATCAAATTAAGTATAATTTCATTCTTTAAGGAAAATATTCTTTTAACACCTTTATTTGAGTCAAAACGAATGTTACGTAAAACATCGTTACGACGACTCAAAATCACTAGTATAGGGATTCGAATTTTTAAGATAGATATGTAAATCCCAATACTAAAAACATTTCCTTTCAAAAATCATTTTCTATAACAACAGTGTTATAGCCCACCATTTCCTTAAATTTCTCGAAAACGTCTATTTCAACAACAAGTGTTGAAATCTATGCTTTCGATTTATAATACATTTTAAAACATCTTTAAAATGTTTAACTTCATTTTTAATATCACTTTTCCAAAAATGAATCCATTTTATTCAATAATACATTCACTGTCCAAAATCGTGAATATATCCTTTTTAATAATCTTCTATATTCAATTTATCAAATTCAATTGATTTTGAATTTATAAAACAACGTTTATAAATTCTATTTCTGTTCTAATAACAACTTCAACTTATAAATCTTCTTTTTATTAACTTCTATATTTTACTTATCAAAATAAGTGATTTCGGATTTTTAAACAACTTTTATAAATTTCAATTCTATTTATAAAAACTTCAATATCAATTCAATTTCAATATTGATTTCTGAATTTATTTTCAACATTAAATAAAAGATTCCATACTGATTTCTCAAAAATTCATTTCCAAATATTAAATCAATTACAGATTGATTTCTAATTTTATTTATCCCTACTAAAATAAATTCCTTATTTTCCTTCAAATCATTCAATATCCTATTTTTAAATGGATTCTTTAAATTGAACTCATTTTTCATTGATTTCCCAAATTATTTCAATTTACCAATTAAATTTCTAATTGGATTTCCACCTTATCTCCTTTTAAATAAATTCCTTTTTTAAGGAAATAAATTTCAATCGTTTCTTTCAATCTATTTAAAAATCCAAATTCTTAAATTAAATTCTTCAATTTATAATCACTATTTTACGAAATCCATTTATTTAACATTTTCACTTTATTCTGGAATTTATTCAATACGATTATAAAAATTTACTTTTTATACTTTAAAAATTCCTTTCTTCAAAATTTCTTCAATTTCAAAAATTGATTCACTTAGAAATTTTCTACTTGAATTTCGAAAATTCAATTTCGTTTATCTTTGGAATCCATTGATGTCAAACATCCATTCAGCTAAATTTTAGCTTTCAAACAATTTCCAAATATCAATATGATTAATAGCATCACTATAATCATTCACAGATTCATATCACAATAGAAATAAATTCAATCAATGTGAGGGGTCCAGTTGGATCCCTCCAACCTGTTTCCCTGCATCCAAAGATGTTAGCACAATACCAATTCCGCTCCAGTACGGAATTATCGCGGTATATGGGTTTTATAAAAATCCGCTTACTAACGGCGCAATAGGGTCTCATCCGCTATACGGGGCGGGAAATCAATCAATCCAATATATACATACGCCAATATGTATATACTGCTATATATATAGATATATCCTATCATATCTAATAGCACATTCAAACAAATCAATCAATAACTGCAAAAATTCCACTTTAAATTTTGAGTGAGAAGATCTCACCTTAGCTTTTATTCACAATCCATTTCCATTTTGTCTTGTTCCCTTTACGATTTCAAACTGTATAAACATTTATACGATTTATTAATATTCGAACAGATCGAATAATAAATTTTCATTTGATAATTTTGATTCATCGATGATTTCATTTTAATAGTTAAATTAACTGATAGTTCTATTTAAATCAATTTTCCATCTAATAAATTTCTATATTATCTAGTTAATTTAATTAACTAAAAATTTGATGTCAACAAATTCATTTCCTGAATATACTTTCTTCTAAAAGAACAGTAGGCTAGATATAGATTTATATTTAACTTAAATCCTTATATCTTCCAAAGATAAAATAATTTCTATTTTTCTTTTTACTATAAAAATAAACAACAATAAATTTCACTATTAAATTCTTAAAACAGATTTCGTTTTTGAAACCTTACTGCAACATACGTAATTTTTTCTTTAAACTACATATACCAGAAACTGTATAAATCCAACTTTTATAAATTTAAATAAATTTATACCTCCACTTACTCGAATTGAAACCACGACTTTGCCCATCATCACGAGAGGAACCCCACTGTCAGAGTTCGCCATCGCGACCATCTTCCTAAGTCAGATCGACTCCCGCCTTCGCTCACAAGGACGCCTTCGACCCATCACTACAGGAACCACCTCACTGAACAAAGCAACAGCGTCGCCTCCCAGAACATTGCCGCGACCACGTCGCTACTCCACCATGAACTCGAGATCGCCATCGCGACTTCGTCAGCTGCATCGCACCGCTTGAACTCGCAATGCTGCTGCCGCCTTCGACGCATCCCCCTCGCGATCTCGAAACCCTAAAACTGCTCGAATCTCCCCATCAGGCTGCGACCCCACGCCAAAAATCATCGCGACCAGATCACATCGCGAAACCCTAGCCTCGCCGTGCCACGAAGTTCGCCGCGACCCTCGAGCACTCCAAGAATCTACTCGCAACATGCCTGCCAATGCCCACGCTTCAATCGCATACGCGAGATCCATGCTCTGCGAATTCAACGATCTGACTTCGTGAATTTTAAGAAGGGGAGTAAGCGGCCATCCCTTAAATTTGAATTCGAGGGAAAGATTTGATTTTTCTAAAGCCAGGTCGTTCGGCCATTTTGTTTTATTTTATTTCTGAAGCTCGATCTCGAAAATAACAGAGAACGCGACCATTTATTTTATTCTCTAATTGCTTCTGAATGATAAAGAATTGCTTGCGTGATAAAGAAGGGTTACAGGGATTAGCAGAGGAGACCAAAAAGCTTTGATGTTGACAGAATTTCAGCTGAAGTCAACTAGGATAAAATTATCCAATTTAAATTCAAATTCGAATCGATTTCGAAAACGAAGTCAAAAATTTCGACTTCCTATCAAGGCGTGCCGCCAGGCATTCGTAATGTTATACGTCTATTCCGAACGCAATGGGAAAGATTCCGAGTCCAAATTCGATCGTATGGAGAAGATAGCTTTTTGGACCAGTTATAATATTAAATTTTCGATTTAATTTCAGCGCGTTTGCTTATCGTACGGCCAAACGATCACTCCAAACATTACGAAAATTGAAATCCGATAATAATACCATATTACGGATCCAATGGAACTGGTTTCGTTGAATTCCGAGACTGCGCCTCGGACGGCTATTTTAAATATCGATACGGACGATAAATTTCAAAACTGAACAGAACAGTTTCAAATTCGATTCTGAAGCTTCTATTATTCTCAGTATTATCAATACGAATTTTAAAAGCTTTCGGAATATTTTTCTTCAGCATATAATTGAAGATTCAAATTTTTATTCAATTCAATAGATTAAATTTTATAATTTAATCGCCAAATTCAAAGCTAAATCGGGGATTCAAATTAAATTATCGTTCAAATATTTAAAATTAATTAAATATTCTCAATTTAATTTGTTCAAAATTCTGGGTCGTTACAGACTTCCCCCCTTAAAAGAATTTCGTCCTCGAAATTACAAGTTAGAAAAAAAATGGTCCTTAACTCGTCTACTATCTTTCAACATCTAATAGTTTTATCAAATTTTCAAAACAAATCTTTCTACTAAAGATTCGTTATCATTCAACTAGCTTTCTAAACCTTTTCATAATTTTCAAACAACTTTGTTTACTTCTCAATTCAATTTCGGATTTAAATTCAAATTTTAAACTTTCAAAATTTTCTCAAAAATTTTCTAACACTCGAGATTTTCAAAAAATTTCGCCAGCGTCTCCTTTGCGCGGCTAATACGGCACGACTACAAAACGTCCCTACGGACTCTCAGATTTCAAAAAGAAAAAGAAAAAGCCAAGCGGCTAGAGAGAAATCATCAAAAACTCATATTAAAACTCAAATACGTACCTTTTGTCGAGCAATTCAAATTATCTGTGAAATAAATTTTCCAATTCCTTTATACCTGTATATCCTACTAGCCATAATATCTAGTTACATATATTCAAACCATTTTGCAAATTCTATTACAAAATTTCTAATATAAACTACTTATATCATTTTTACTTCACTGTTGAAGTTACACCTATTCATTTTCATTCAATTTTACATTCCACATTCATTTGAATTTAATTCACATTTTCAATTCTATTTAAATTCAATTCACCATTTCAATTTCAAAATGAATTTTAACATTCAATTTCATTTTCTGGCACTTGCAATCGCAATTTATTCATTCATTCACTAATTCATTCGTTTTTCAATTTGAATTTCATTCTAATCAAATTTCAATATTCTATAAGTTATCAACTTATTAATATTTCGTAAGTATTTGAAATAGGATTTCAGAGTCGTTTCCACTTTTTTCAAAACCATTTGAAAACAATTCAAATTATCCTTTTAATTTCCGAAACAAAATCCAGATTTTCCAAACATTTCCATTTAAAAACAATTTGGCAGCAATTTCTCTTCTGGAAACCCGAAAATGAACACCAACGATGCCGCGGTCATCATCGAAGTTATTTTCCAGCGACCGAAAAGAGTTTAGAGCTCTCATCTCTTCCAAAATACTTTTCAAATCCTTTGAAATCCATTTTCAAATCAAAAAGAAATTAAACTTTCCAAATCTCCAAAATTTTCAATTTCTTTTCAAAACATTTCCAAAAACTTCTCTGGAGTTCCGTTTCAATTTACAATTCACATTTATAATTTACATTCTTAAATTTCATTTGTATATGGATTAATTTCTTAACTTTGGAGTTATAATTCCAATTTCTCATTTAATTTCAATGATAATAGTTTAATGTTATCATTTCTAGCAACCATGCAACCATATACTATAGTAATTCATAGAAAATCGTTTCTTTTTTTTTATACAAAATAGATTTGGGTAAAATTATTTCATTCACCCTATTTAAAACAATACTGTGTCAGTTTATCTTGTTTAGAGTTTAGAAACCCCTATCGATTACAGTTAGCTAGACTGCACCGACCAGAACCCATAAACAATCAACCGATAAGTCAACACAATACAAAACAATTTCATATTCAATAACAAATACGCGCTCATATCTATTATTACACTCAACTCATTCTAGAGTACTACTGACTCTATCTCTAATGAGTAACACCCAACAGAGCAGGGTTGTCGCTTAACCATATGCTCTGATACCACTTGTAAAGACCCGCAAATCCGTCTTCCGAAAACCCGACACTACTACGTCCACTGTAGCAATTGTCGAACAATCGGATGGCGAAACCGCGAAACTTTAATATTTAAAAGAAGAGGAGGAAGAGAAGATAGAAGAAAAAGAGAAGAAGAAGAGAAAGAAAGAACAACTGAACAACATCAGACAGAAACAATATCAGAATCTTACACATCGCAGCGGAACAATATATAATAGATAAACACTAGTCTTTTAAAACAAAGAGCTATATCAGTTTATACATACATCAATCATCAGAGTCAATATACAACTCAGTACAACAATGGACAGTTATATAACTTGTCCTCATACAGAATACACAGCGGAATAAATACTATTAGATACAAATACTACGTCTTGAACTCCAGCTTATCTCCAAGCTCCAGAATATCCAGAATATCCTGATAACATAACTCTAGGCTGCCCGTGTGGAAATTGGTGGGCACCCAGAGTTTAGAAGGGAAACAATAAACTCCGAGTCAGTCATGGTGACTGGTGTGAGATCGTAAAACAGTTATACTTTAAAAATAAACAACAGGAAAATTTTAAAGTCAATTCGAAATGCTTTTGGAAAATGAAACTACCATAAGACCTCCCACCACACACACAATGCAAACGCAGAATTGGAGGAGATTTCTTCTTATGATAGTCAAAGATGCTTACTACGCAAAATCAAATCATTTTTGATATTATTATTAGTGCATAGTGTAGAAAACATTTCGAAAGTATAATATTAATCTTAGCCAACATACGACCAGTATCGTATGCCTACTATAGCTACCATCCAAACAGTGGGGCGCCACCATAAGTGAATGGCAGGTTCTACAACTAATACCGTACAAGGCTCGTATTGTTTCTTTGGATTTCCAACAAATGGTCAGGCTAAGGAACTTCCTATCCACGATGGGTACGTCCCTGGAATAGACGACCCGAGAACCTAACCGGATCTCTGCCAACACAAGGCCGGGTTACCTCTGCAAAAATAGGTAACTACTGACACGCGTATGCCATCCCCCGATCGTCACCGATCTTCCCGAGGATCCCCGATTCGCAACAAACCACATAGAAAAAATAATGCAGTAACCACAGAGGTTAAGTATCTGGGCTCCATACCATGATACCACCTTTATCCAGAAGGAATGACATACACTAAGGGGCGCTACTCCCTAGAACCTTGCTGCATTCGTCCTGTTTCGACCATTTCCGGGGTGTGAGGCTCGACGAAGTCTCGTCCACAAAGCTACGCTTTCTTAAAAAGCCCTGCTTCGGGTCAAACAAAATGATCAACCTATGATCACAAAGATATAAGATCAAACAAATGATCATATCACAAATGATCAAACACTGACCATTTCTCAGCAACACTCAGTATGCCACGTTACCAAATTGGGATATATCGCTGATAAATTTCAACTACATAACCTCTGAGCTCGTACGTCTCAGAGAAGGGTGTTAAGCTAAGAGAATAAATTCTCCGCCACCAACAGAAATGTATTTGAAAGAAATCAGCTTTATATCTCAAATTGTAACGTCAGACACACAATCCATACAAGTCTGTTCCGGGATCGAACAGAACCGAAGGCACTTCTCACGAAGCCCTTGCGTATCCGGATAATTTTCAATCACGTCAGGATTTCCCGTCACTAAGGGTGATAAAACCTCTAAACCGAAGATCAGTCGGTGTAGAGTAACTCGACGGTAATCCTTCCGTTTTCAAAAATATCCGGTCTTCAACACCGGTCTTCAAATGCGATTCAAAACGACGTATCACATATTTGGAATGGGTTATACGACCTCATGGTCCTTTCCCGGCTAACCCGAATAGTGAGCGCTTATTTTAAAAATAAGTGTGGCATTCAAATTCATCCAATTCACAACAAATACCCATTCAAGGTAATTATTGATAGTCGGTTATTTAACTATCAATAAAGATGCGCAACATCATCGGATTCCAAATAATTTTCCAAATTATTTATCTTCCAAAAATATCTTTACTAGATATATAATTTCCACACTTAACCATTTGAAAACAATTTCAAATCAATTTCCACTCTTCAAAAATAAATCAATATTTATTTTTAAACAACTTCGCTTTCTTTTATAAATTCCGTATCGAATTTATACTTTCGAATATCTACTGATATTCGATTTTCAAATCGTTTTCAATATTCAATTTCAATTTATCTTTAAGAAGATAAATTCTCAAAACGTTCATTTCATATTGGAAAAGTATTTCCTTACTTATTAAATAATAAGTATTTCACAAATCTATTTATTTTCACATTTGAAAATATTCGATATACTTAAATCAAATTAAGTATAATTTCATTCTTTAAGGAAAATATTCTTTTAACACCTTTATTTGAGTCAAAACGAATGTTACGTAAAACATCGTTACGACGACTCAAAATCACTAGTATAGGGATTCGAATTTTTAAGATAGATATGTAAATCCCAATACTAAAAACATTTCCTTTCAAAAATCATTTTCTATAACAACAGTGTTATAGCCCACCATTTCCTTAAATTTCTCGAAAACGTCTATTTCAACAACAAGTGTTGAAATCTATGCTTTCGATTTATAATACATTTTAAAACATCTTTAAAATGTTTAACTTCATTTTTAATATCACTTTTCCAAAAATGAATCCATTTTATTCAATAATACATTCACTGTCCAAAATCGTGAATATATCCTTTTTAATAATCTTCTATATTCAATTTATCAAATTCAATTGATTTTGAATTTATAAAACAACGTTTATAAATTCTATTTCTGTTCTAATAACAACTTCAACTTATAAATCTTCTTTTTATTAACTTCTATATTTTACTTATCAAAATAAGTGATTTCGGATTTTTAAACAACTTTTATAAATTTCAATTCTATTTATAAAAACTTCAATATCAATTCAATTTCAATATTGATTTCTGAATTTATTTTCAACATTAAATAAAAGATTCCATACTGATTTCTCAAAAATTCATTTCCAAATATTAAATCAATTACAGATTGATTTCTAATTTTATTTATCCCTACTAAAATAAATTCCTTATTTTCCTTCAAATCATTCAATATCCTGTTTTTAAATGGATTCTTTAAATTGAACTCATTTTTCATTGATTTCCCAAATTATTTCAATTTACCAATTAAATTTCTAATTGGATTTCCACCTTATCTCCTTTTAAATAAATTCTTTTTTTAAGGAAATAAATTTCAATCGTTTCTTTCAATCTATTTAAAAATCCAAATTCTTAAATTAAATTCTTCAATTTATAATCACTATTTTACGAAATCCATTTATTTAACATTTTCACTTTATTCTGGAATTTATTCAATACGATTATAAAAATTTACTTTTTATACTTTAAAAATTCCTTTCTTCAAAATTTCTTCAATTTCAAAAATTGATTCACTTAGAAATTTTCTACTTGAATTTCGAAAATTCAATTTCGTTTATCTTTGGAATCCATTGATGTCAAACATCCATTCAGCTAAATTTTAGCTTTCAAACAATTTCCAAATATCAATATGATTAATAGCATCACTATAATCATTCACAGATTCATATCACAATAGAAATAAATTCAATCAATGTGAGGGGTCCAGTTGGATCCCTCCAACCTGTTTCCCTGCATCCAAAGATGTTAGCACAATACCAATTCCGCTCCAGTACGGAATTATCGCGGTATATGGGTTTTATAAAAATCCGCTTACTAACGGCGCAATAGGGTCTCATCCACTATACGAGGCGGGAAATCAATCAATCCAATATATACATATGCCAATATGTATATACTGCTATATATATAGATATATCCTATCATATCTAATAGCACATTCAAACAAATCAATCAATAACTGCAAAAATTCCACTTTAAATTTTGAGTGAGAAGATCTCACCTTAGCTTTTATTCACAATCCATTTCCATTTTGTCTTGTTCCCTTTACGATTTCAAACTGTATAAACATTTATACGATTTATTAATATTCGAACAGATCGAATAATAAATTTTCATTTGATAATTTTGATTCATCGATGATTTCATTTTAATAGTTAAATTAACTGATAGTTCTATTTAAATCAATTTTCCATCTAATAAATTTCTATATTATCTAGTTAATTTAATTAACTAAAAATTTGATGTCAACAAATTCATTTCCTGAATATACTTTCTTCTAAAAGAACAGTAGGCTAGATATAGATTTATATTTAACTTAAATCCTTATATCTTCCAAAGATAAAATAATTTCTATTTTTCTTTTTACTATAAAAATAAACAACAATAAATTTCACTATTAAATTCTTAAAACAGATTTCGTTTTTGAAACCTTACTGCAACATACGTAATTTTTTCTTTAAACTACATATACCAGAAACTGTATAAATCCAACTTTTATAAATTTAAATAAATTTATACCTCCACTTACTCGAATTGAAACCACGACTTTGCCCATCATCACGAGAGGAACCCCACTGTCAGAGTTCGCCATCGCGACCATCTTCCTAAGTCAGATCGACTCCCGCCTTCGCTCACAAGGACGCCTTCGACCCATCACTACAGGAACCACCTCACTGAACAAAGCAACAGCGTCGCCTCCCAGAACATTGCCGCGACCACGTCGCTACTCCACCATGAACTCGAGATCGCCATCGCGACTTCGTCAGCTGCATCGCACCGCTTGAACTCGCAATGCTGCTGCCGCCTTCGACGCATCCCCCTCGCGATCTCGAAACCCTAAAACTGCTCGAATCTCCCCATCAGGCTGCGACCCCACGCCAAAAATCATCGCGACCAGATCACATCGCGAAACCCTAGCCTCGCCGTGCCACGAAGTTCGCCGCGACCCTCGAGCACTCCAAGAATCTACTCGCAACATGCCTGCCAATGCCCACGCTTCAATCGCATACGCGAGATCCATGCTCTGCGAATTCAACGATCTGACTTCGTGAATTTTAAGAAGGGGAGTAAGCGGCCATCCCTTAAATTTGAATTCGAGGGAAAGATTTGATTTTTCTAAAGCCAGGTCGTTCGGCCATTTTGTTTTATTTTATTTCTGAAGCTCGATCTCGAAAATAACAGAGAACGCGGCCATTTATTTTATTCTCTAATTGCTTCTGAATGATAAAGAATTGCTTGCGTGATAAAGAAGGGTTACAGGGATTAGCAGAGGAGACCAAAAAGCTTTGATGTTGACAGAATTTCAGCTGAAGTCAACTAGGATAAAATTATCCAATTTAAATTCAAATTCGAATCGATTTCGAAAACGAAGTCAAAAATTTCGACTTCCTATCAAGGCGTGCCGCCAGGCATTCGTAATGTTATACGTCTATTCCGAACGCAATGGGAAAGATTCCGAGTCCAAATTCGATCGTATGGAGAAGATAGCTTTTTGGACCAGTTATAATATTAAAATTTCGATTTAATTTCAGCGCGTTTGCTTATCGTACGGCCAAACGATCACTCCAAACATTACGAAAATTGAAATCCGATAATAATACCATATTACGGATCCAATGGAACTGGTTTCGTTGAATTCCGAGACTGCGCCTCGGACGGCTATTTTAAATATCGATACGGACGATAAATTTCAAAACTGAACAGAACAGTTTCAAATTCGATTCTGAAGCTTCTATTATTCTCAGTATTATCAATACGAATTTTAAAAGCTTTCGGAATATTTTTCTTCAGCATATAATTGAAGATTCAAATTTTTATTCAATTCAATAGATTAAATTTTATAATTTAATCGCCAAATTCAAAGCTAAATCGGGGATTCAAATTAAATTATCGTTCAAATATTTAAAATTAATTCAATATTCTCAATTTAATTTGTTCAAAATTCTGGGTCGTTACATAATTCTTCGAATCCCTATCGCAGCGTGCTGTTAGGCGTTTATAATGTTATACCCCTATTCCGAACACAATGAAAAAGGTTTTAAGTCCTAACTCGATCGTATGGAGAAGATAGCTTTTGGACCCAATTATTATATTGAATTTTTTGATATAAATTACAGCGCGTTTATATACCGTACGGCCAAACGATGGCTCCAAATGCTATGAAATTTGAAATTCGATAATAATTCACTATTACAGATCAAATGGAACTTGTTTCGTCGAATTCCGAGACTGTGCCTCGGAAGGCTACTTTTAAATGTCAATTTAAACGGTATATTTTTAAAACTGAACAAATCACATCCAAAATTCAATTTTAAGACTTTTATTGTAACGACCCATAAATTTTAGTGTTTTTATTTATTTAATTAATTAATTGAAATTTTGTGAATTTTTAAATATTTGATTTGGGAAATAAAAATTTGATATTTGGAATACATCTACTTTAACATAGCAAATGGTAAATTTTCATCTGGTAATATGAAAGTTTATTTTATTATGTAATTTTATTTAAATTTAAATCAGTTAAAAATTGATGATAATAAAATGATTTCCAAACCTGAATATTTTTATATAATAAATTTGCAAATCATCTTCCTAGTGAGACGTCATCTTTAGTTTCTCCAAATTTGGACTACTATTGCTCCGTTTATCTTATTTTCGGCAAATTAGCAGCATTTTCGGTACCGAATGTCGACTTTTGATTGGATGATCCTATCACTGATATCTGTGTATCGTTTTGATCTTCTTGTCGTGCTGATCTTCGCAGTATATTCGTTTGTGTGTTTCAGAGTTCGAGAGACGACAAAATCTACGGAATGATTTTCGTGTCGGTTCCGTTTTTAAACCTTTTGATACCCCATGATCTTTCATTTTTTATACCGTATAAACCATATTGCCATTTGCTTTCATAATTCCCAGAGTACAGCTGTTGCTTGCTGTCATCTCATCACTTCAATCTATTATTTGTCTGTTCATTTCATTTACGGGTCTCTTCGTTCTTTCTTTGTGTTGTGCATACGTTACTAAGGGCATCTTCAGTGGTCGGAGAATTCACTGAATTTGGTCAAAAAAATCTCCAGTCGTGAAATTAAAGGGGGGAATTCAGCTGAAAGTTCAGGATCCATTTAAGGATCCTGAACTGGGCTTGGGCGCCCAAGCCCCCCCCCCTTCGCCCTCTGTTGCAGAATGCCTTCTTCCAACCTACAACGGCTATAAACAGCCGTATTTTGAACTCCAACGGCTATAAACGGTCATATTTTAAATTACAACGGCTATAAACGGCGATATTTGTGATTTCATTACAAATATCGGACTATTTTTCAGATTGTAATACACACATCTCTTCTTCTATTACAATTATATTCTCAATTCCAAAATATTGAAAGTATGTCTCATCCGTTTCAATCATATACCAAAGCGATGAATATGGATAGCTGGGATTTTGATTCCCAACCCTTTCAAAATGTTCATCCCCATACTGCTCCCCATCTATCGTTCCATTCTTCTGCTCTATGGTCAGGCAATGAAGATAAAGATTTGTGTTATATTTACTGTCATTTTTCTAATGACTCCGTAAAGGGGAATGACCAAAGTGGAGAGGCGTTTTGGTCAAAAGTCATGACTGCGTACAATAAAAAGCTTGTTGAAAAGACGAGGTCAATGTTTGCAATCACGAGTCATTTTGGGAAGATTAATCGACAAACACAATTCTACGAGTCTCAAATTCACAAAATAAGAACAGCAAATCCAAGTGGAATGGGCGGCGAAGCTGAATTGGTAGCGTTTTGAAAAATATCATTTTTAATTTATATTCATTTCTGATCACTTTGTTAATATATCATTTTGTGTTTCTGTTTTTTTAGAAGAGAACGGCGAACGATCAATTCTTGAAATTATTGCCAAGAGAAAATGGTACAAAGAAACCCCACTACTATCAGTTTGCAAACTGCTATGACTTGCTTATTAGTCAAAAAAATGGAGCTCAAACACCGCAAAAAGCTTAAGAGATGTCCAGACGAAGTCGAAGGGCAAGAAAAAAACAAGTCGAACTAATTATAGTTCTAGCCCGGGCAATTCTTCTCATATGGACTCCAATGTATGCCCAGATAACGGAGACGAAGAAGCAGAACCCGCATTTGATGAAGATGCTAGACCGATGGGGCAACGAGCAGCTAAGAACAAAATCGTTGTTCAATCTCAAACCGATTCTCGTTTAGCCCTAATGCATGAAAAACATGCGAGAGAAAATGTAGAACGTCAAAGAGGGAGTGCAGAAAAGCTTGCCGTGTTAAAAGAACTGATCGAGATTGAGAAGGGCCGGTTTGAGCTAGAGAGGCAACGCCAAGAGACCTTAGTATTGGAAAAGGATGTCACCGGAATGGACCCAATTACAATGCAATATTGGATGGAGTACAAACAACGCATTGTTGAGAGTAGATCAGGAACAAAACATATGTAGTTGAAATATTCATGATATTTTTAGTTATTGCAGTTTAAATATCCATGTACCTTCAGTTTATATTTTCAATCATGTGCTATTTTCAATTTTAAAATATTCAATGGTATATCATTTTTTTAGATGCATTCTGTAGATATCAATATAGATTTACTTCACCAAACATAAATGATATTACAAACATAAAAATTATAGCATTCTACACTTCGTTACACAAATAAAAAAGTAAACAGATGTAGTTAAACAAAGATCCACCATCCCAAACTACTGATTTCCATGAGAATTCCAAATATGCTCCATTAAATCCCTTTGGAGCCTATTATGAATAGCTGCATTACGATATACTTTATGATGATCGTCATGAATTGCGTACTGTCCTTCATTTTGTAAAGTGGCTATGCGAAATAATTCGGGGGGTTGTCTTGCCCCATCATACTCGAAATCGGGATAGTCCATACTGCGTTCATCTTCAACGATCATGTTATGCAGAATTATACAACAGAACATAATTGTAGCCATTTTTGATCTCTTCCATAATCTACATAGATTGCTGACCATTGTAAACCTTGCCTGAAGGACCCCTGTTAACTCCTTTATTTCAGCGACCTAAAAATCCGTGATCTAAAAGAAAGTAGCGACTTAAGGAAGCTACGACCTAAGGAAGCTACGACCTAAGGAAGCTACGACCTAAGGAAGCTACGACCTAAGGAAGCTACGACCTAAGGAAAAGGCTACAACCTAAGAGGCTATGCGATCTAAGGAAGTCCGCGACCTAAAGAACCTCGCGACCTAACTACCTAAAGAACCTCGCGACCTAACTATCTCAAGAACCTCGCGACCTAAATACATAGCGACCTAACTGATAAAGGAAGCCTGCGACCTAACTGAGAAAGTCTACGACCTACCAAGACAAGAAGTTAGCGACCTAACTTCTCCACGACCTAAAGTTGACTACAACCTAAGGAATTTAGCGACCTAAGAGAGTTCCTGACCTATAAACAGCTGCGACCCTACGACTTAACTTAGGCCGCACACAATCTACTACAGAGAAGACTGAGAGAAACTACATCAATATACTTCTTAAGTCGTTTGCAACCTACGATCTAACTTAGGTCGTGAGCGACTCAAAATATCATTCCTAAGTCAACAACGACCTAGTACCATCCTTAAATCGCCAGCGACCTACTACTTGTTCAAATGAAGCCCAGTGCTACTGCATCAGCTGATTTCCTAATTCACGAATAGACTGCGACCTAGCTTAGGTCGCTCGCGACCTACAACCTAACTTAGGTCGTATGCGACCAAAGACTTGTAACATTTCTGCCCAGAATTCAGAGCCGCTCCTATAAATAGGCCGCCATTTCCAACATGGAGGGGACTTTTTGGCAATTCATTTCTTCAATCACCGTTACTTTGTCGAAGTCTCCATTCATCCAGGAACCAAAGATCTTCAAACATTCAAGACGCTACAACAAGCTTCAAGAGAAATTCCTTACATCCAACATGGATTCATCGAATTTCATCGACGAAGATTGAGCTAGTAGTCAAGATTGTTTCTTTTGATCAAATTGTACTGTTTTGATAAGAGATTTGTATCGATTTGTAACCGAATTCAGTAATAAAGAGATTCATAGCGGCCGTAGGCATAATCTCAAGCCGAACAACTATAAATTGCTGTCTTTTACTGCTTTTCTGCCATTTTACTGTTTAAATTCTGTTCCCGTCACGCGGGTGGTGCTTTTACGATTCTATTACACACACCGGGTGTTAGCGTTCACTTTTTAACGTTAACATTTTGGTGCTTTCACTGAGAACCCAACTCAGGCTACTACTCACCATTGCTTCACAGAAGTTTGCTGAAAGAATTTCCTACAAAACCAGAAGTTTATCAGACATAATGGCTCCTGGAAGGAAACGAAAGTCTGTCAGAACTGATGATGACCGTGATAATACTGCCACTTCTCTCTCTCCAAATCAGGCAGCTCCAAGCGTCGGTGTGACGCGACAAGAGTTAGATGCTGCTGTATCCGGACTGTACCAGCAGATTGAAACTCAGAATAATCTGATGATGGAAAAGCTGAATGCTCTATTTGGTACGAATCAAAGACCAGTAAGTAATGAGGGAAACTTTGCTAATGCTGCTCCCAATTCCGAGGGGAGAAATATTCCTCACGGGGGATCAGGTGCTGCCGAAGGGGCACCCCTCCAAGCCGAAGGATCCAGGCCGTCACCAGTTCTTCGTGAGCATTTACCTGGACAAACCCCCGAAAAGATGGCCGAGGTCTATTCTGCAAAATCTCTGAACAATGAGGAATATCTTTCTGGTATGATCAAGCAAATAATGAAAGAGAGCATGCAAAGAGATGAAGATGAGAGCGAATGGGGATTCGCACCAAGTAGAACTCCGTTTACCGAGAAGATTCTAAAGGCTGAATTTCCTAGAAAATTTGTTCCCCCCACCATTCCTGCTTATCGGGGAACAAGTGATCCAAATCAGTTCTTGTATAAATACGACTGGCACATGACCGGCGCAAGAGCAACTGACGAAATAAAGTGTCGATATTTCCCAGTTTATTTGGAAGGAGTAGCACTTCTCTGGTTTACCAAGCTTCCTGTCCGATCTGTAGATCAGTTTTCCGATCTGACCCGAAAATTCAAAGAGCAATTCAGGCTATACGCTTCAAAGGCAAAAGACATAATGTCATTATCCAGTCTTGAACAGAATCCGGGAGAGCCTATTAAGTCATTCTTGAACCGCTTCAACTTAGCTCTGGCAGAAGTCGATAACGCAGAGCCACGAATGATCTTGACCTATTTGATGCGTGCTATCGACAAATCGAGCGAATTTGGAAAATGGCTGAAGATGAAGGAGCCAAATTCGCTTGAGAAATTCTACAAAAAGGCTGACGAATTTATACGCCTAGAGAATCTTTCCGCACCAGCTAAAGTTGCAACAACAGTGGTGGAAAATAATGCTACCGTTCAAAATAAGAAAGAACCTACAGATCAGAAAAGGGAAAGTAATGGTGGGAAAAGGCAGAAAGACTTCAAAAAGCCCCGCTTCCTTAAACCTTCAGACTTTACTCCTCTGACCGATACCCCGGAGAATATTTTCATCGCCACTAAGGATGTAGTTGAATTTCCAAAACCACCGGCCGTGAAAGTTGGGAAGAATGCTGTTCAAAGCGGAAGATTTTGCAAGTTTCATAACCAACCAGGGCATGATACCAATGAGTGCTGCCATTTGAAAAGCCTGATTGAGGAATTGTTAAGGGAGAATAAGTTGCAGCAATACGTCAAGAGGAATAGAAAAGACCCGTCTTCATCTAACCAGGGGCAACTACCCCCAGCTCATTCATCTGGTTCAGGAGAAAGGCCTGCTGAAAAAGAAAGACCTGTTATCAATGTGATCACAGGAGGACCTCATCCAGCTGGCAGGAGTTGGGGTGAAATGGAAAGGTATGCTAGAGCTTTGAAGTATGCTCCGACTGAAGAAAGTGTCTTGATCTTGGAAGATGTTGCACCTCTAAAGCAGCAGAAGACTTTTCACGATGATATTATGTTCAGAACCAGGGATTCTATTGATGTGGAAGCTCCTACTGAGGACCCTTTAGTTGTTTCTGTCGGTATTGGGCCGGCTATTGTCAGAAGAGTTCTGGTTGATAGTGGTGCTTCGTGCAACATACTCTTTAAAAGGACATTTGGCCAAATGAAAATCCCTATGACAGATGTACAAGCCTCTTCACACAAAATTGCCGGATTCACAGGAGAGCTGAAAAAGCCAATTGGAACGGTGGATTTGTTTGTTGAAATGGGCGAAGGGCAGAAGAAGTTGGTTCGGAAGCAAACTTTTGTAATTGTTGATGGATTCTCCGCCTATAACGCTTTCTTGGGTCGGCCTACTCTTGCTGCTTTCAGGGCCGTCCTCGCTCCTTGGTGCTTAACAATGAAATTTCCTGCTGATAATGGGATTGCTGTTATTAAAGGAGATCAGAACGCAGGACGAGAATGTTATCTTGTAGAACTCCGAGAGGCCAGGAAAAGAGAAATGGGGAAAGATGCGGCAGCTCCGCTCCGCATCAAGGAACCGACCCTGTAGCAACTACGGAGCGGCCCCTGTACTGGCGAACACAGCAATGCAAGAAAAGAAATGGATCCCAGGAAAGCCAGTACAGGGGAGAATAGAGTGGTACCCGTGGAGGTAACGGTACCAGTATCTGTAGACTCGAAAGACCCAAACAAAGTACTCAATGTGGGTTCACAGCTAAGTATAACAGTTCAAAACACACTGATATCATTCTTAAAAGCCAATCTAGATGTGTTCGCTTGGTGTCACACTGATATGTGTGGGATCTCCTCGGAAGTTGCTGTACATACTCTGAACATAGATCCGAAATTCACACCAGTGAAACAGAAGAGAAGAACTCAAGGCCCAGAAAGATCGACATCACTAAAGGAAGAAGTCGATCGGCTCATGGAGAACGGCTTTATCAGAAACTCCACTTATCCAAATTGGGTTTCAAATCCAGTATTGGTCAAGAAGGCAAATGGAAAGTGGAGAGTATGCATAGATTTCTCAGATCTAAACAAAGCATGCCCCAAAGATTGCTTCCCGCTGCCCAGAATTGATCAATTAGTGGATGGAACAGCTGGGCATGAGTTGTTATCGTTTATGGATGCTTACTTCGGATACAATCAGATTATGATGAATGAGCCGGATCAGGAAGACACAAGCTTTATTACAGATGTGGGTCTCTACTGCTACAAAGTTATGCCTTTCGGATTGAAAAATGCTGGGGCAACCTACCAAAGACTCGTCAATGCAATGTTCAAGCCTCAGATTGGTAGAACCATGGAAGTTTATGTCGACGATATGTTGGTAAAATCAAAGAAAGCTGTAGATCACATGGGACACTTGGAGGAAATGTTCGCAATTCTTCGAAAGTACGGAATGAAGCTCAATCCATTGAAATGTTCATTCGGAGTAGAATCTGGGAAATTTTTGGGTTTCATTGTGAGCGCCAGGGGCATTGAAGCCAATCCTACTCAAATCACAGCTCTAAGGGAAGTCAAAGCCCCTAAAACAAAGAAAGAAATGCAAAGTCTCAATGGAAAAGTCGCTGCTCTGACTCGCTTCATTTCCAAGGCCACAGACAAATGCATTCCCTTCGTTGACGCTCTAAAGAAAGGAAAGAAAAATTTTGAGTGGACTCCAGAATGCCAGAGTGCTTTCGATGAACTAATTCATCACATGGAAACACCTCCGGTTCTTTCCAAGCCTACTAACGGTGAAGACCTTTTCATCTATTTAGCAATTTCATCTCATGCCCTCAGCGCAGCACTTGTACGGGAAGATATGAAAATACAGCGTCCAGTCTATTACATCAGTAAACGGTTCACTGGGGCAGAGATGAATTATTCGAAGATAGAAAAGCTCGCCTATTGTTTGCTAATTGCTTCCAGGAAATTGAGACCATATTTTCAAGCTCATCCTATCAAAGTTCTTACTGATCAACCTCTAAAGCAAGTCCTGTTTCGTCCTGAAACTTCGGGTCGTCTTTTGAAATGGAACATTGAACTTAGCCAGTATGACATCACTTATCACCCCCGAAGAGCAATCAATGGACAAGCTTTAGCAGATTTCATCGCAGAATCTACTGACAAAGGCGATGGTGGAGATGAAACAACTGACGACATTCCAATCCAGTGGAAGTTGTATGTTTACGGATCAAGAAATGATTACTGTTCTAGGGCAGGGGTTGTGCTTGAAACCCCCGAAGGACGATCATTGTGTTATGCATTGAGACTGGAATTTCCTTAAACAAACAATGAAGTAGAATATGAAGCACTTATTGCCGGTTTAAAAATCTCCAAGGAACTAAACATCAAAGTGTTACAGATTTTGAGCGATTCTCAGCTTATTGTTTGCCAGGTGAAGAAAGAATTTCAAGCCAAAGGAGGAAATTTGCCTGCATATTTGACAAAAACTTCCGAACTCCTCAATGATTTCGATCACTACTCAATAAGCCACATACCCCGAGAGGAAAATATGAAGGCAGATTCTTTAGCAAAGTACTCAAGTTCCGGAGAAGCTCAATTACTGGGATTAGTTCCTGTAGAAGTTCTGTCAGCTCCAAGCATTGATGAAATGGATATTGATTGGATTATGGCTATGTCTCAAGAGCATGAATCATGGATGACTCCAATCAAAGAATACTTACTCAGTGGTTCCCTGCCGGAAAGTTCTAAGGAACGTCGAAAATTATTGAGAAAAGCATCGAGATATATACTTCAAGATGGCCGATTATACAGACGGGGATTTTCAATGCCTCTTCTCCGATGTGTAACTAAGGAAGAAGCCAAGACAATTCTAGCCGAGGTACACGGAGGAGAATGTGGAGATCATTCAGCTGGTCAAACTTTAGCCAAGAAAGTTCTCCGATATGGGTATTTCTGGCCTGACATTAACCGAGATGCTGCTATCTACTCTAGAAAGTGCAACAAGTGCCAGAGATTTGCAAAAATTCCAAGAGCACCTTCCACCGAACTCACACAGATGGTCAGCCCATGGCCATTCGCCATTTGGGGGATAGATCTAATCGGACCATTACCAGTTGCCAAATCAGGAATCAAATATGCTATCGTAGCCGTTGATTATTTCACCAAGTGGGCTGAGGCTGAACCTTTGGCCACCATTACTTCTAAAAAGATGATAAATTTTGTAACGAAAAATATCATTTGCAGATATGGTGTGCTACAGAAAATAATCACAGACAACGGTACTCAGTTTGAAAGTGAAGAGTTCCAGGATTTCTACAAACGATTCAGAATTCGGAAAAGCTTCTCAGCAGTGGCTCATCCGCAGGCAAACGGGCAAGTGGAAGCAGTGAATAAAATTATCAAGTCAACCATCAAAAAGCAACTCGAAAGAGCAAAAGGTGGTTGGGTTGATAAGCTTCCATTAGCACTATGGGCATACAGGACTACTCACAAAACTGCAACTGGGCACACTCCATTTTCACTGGCGTACGGATCAGAGGCAATGATTCCAGTGGAAGTAGAAGTTCCTTCACATAGAAGAGTTCATTTCAACGAAGCTGAAAATGAAAAGCTGCAACTTGAAGCACTTGATTTTCTTGATGAGAAAAGAGAAGAAGCTAGGCTCAGAGTTTCAGCTTATGAGCAAAGGATAGCCAGGCACTTCAACTCTAAAGTTCGCCAACGCAGCTTTGAGGTCGGGGACTTAGTTTTGAAAAGGATCATGACGGCAACTGGTGTGTTTGGACCAAACTGGGAAGGACCATATGCCATTGGCAGTAAACTTCTTGATGGCACTTTCAAACTCATAACTGTCGAAGGAGATCCAATTCCAAGAGCCTGGAACAGCAACCACTTACGTTCTTATTTTACTTGAAAGAAAAACCTTTGTTCAAAATTGTAAAATAATGATGAATGTATCAGTTGTATTGTAAAATATTGTAAATCAGTGTGAATGAATGAAAGCTATAAAGTGGATGTAGGCCCAATTCTTGGCCGAACCACTATAAATCTTGTGTTCTTTACTATTTCATAATGCCTGTTTTATTTCGATATGTAAATACTTTAAATGTATTGCTAAAATGTCGATTCAAAATTGCAGGACATCAAAACAATGCTTGCTCGTCACAAAACCAAGCGACCTCTATAAATCACCTGTTATGCAAATACCAAGCGACAAGAAATTCCAAATACAAATCCTATACAAGGAGAACTTCACATAAAAAGTTGGCGACTCCACTGTGGCAAACCTTTGTTAATTGGTTGAGATTGTCGATATAAACAAACATCCAACTAGATAACTTGCGTTTGTCCCGTGAAGTCGTTCAACAGTGAAGTCCACTTCTTCGAACATAGCAATATAAGGAAAGAAGATGCGCTTGGAAACAATAATAAAAGATCGCTAATGAGAAAATGATGAGAGAACATTGCCAAGCAAACAAAGGAGCAGCCAAAAGGAGGTATGCTTCTCAATAAAAGGGCCAGTAAGAACCACCGAAGGGACACCTTCCCAAGCAGAAGGAACAGGGCCCTTGCTGACGGATCGTGATGCATCCGATCAGGCAGCTTGCGTCCGTCCCGTGGATCTACTTGCCCCTGAGACGCAACCTTCCTGGCACACCAACCACCCAACGCTCCTTCTCAAAGTTCAACAAAGCCCTCTGACGAGGCACGCCAAAAAATGAAAGTACTCCTCTCAATCAAAAAAGATTGGTGGAACCACCGGAGGGGCACCTTCCCAAGCTGAAGGAACAGGGCCCTTGTTACTTAATTGCGATCGTTTGTGCAAACGAGCATCCAATCAAGCAACTTGCGTCCGCCCCGTGGATCCACTCAACCATGAGAAAGTAACTTCCAGGCAATCAAAAAGCCCTTTTCGGAGGCACAAGCCCTCTTCGGAGGCACATGACCTCTTCGGAGGCAAAAGCCCTTTTCCAAGGCACAAGACCTCTTCGGAGGCACAACTCTTTAAGAGGAGCCCTCTCTGGAGGCATATCCCAAAATAAAATACTCGAACGAAAAGCATTCTCCGGAAGCACAGTTCAACTCTCAAAGGAAGGATTAACTTGTTCATCTCAAAAAGTTCCTCCTAAAAAAGTTGAAATACTACAAAATTCTTTCAGAAAAGTTCGTTTCACTTCATAGGGAAATTCACTTCTTAATAAATAAAAGTGATTACCCCCGAAAGTTGAAGCGTTCTTCAGAAAGAGAAAATAAAAATTCTTCTAAAGACTAGATATACTCTATTAAAAGCAGAATAATTCTCCCCTTAAAAGCGGAGTAATTATCCTCTGAAATAAGAGTATTAGTCTTGAAAAAGCTAGGAATATTGCAATGCACTTACGGCATGGGGGCAATACTATACAATTCAATTATATTAATAAAAGCAACATGCCACAAGTTCGTTGCAATATCATGAAAAATAGATGTGGAATAAATGCATTCCCAAACACAGACAAAAAGTTTGTACAAGTAAAAGGAATCGTTTATCCTACACTAAAAAAGAGAAACATATGCGTTCTCACATATACAAGAGTTTGTACGAGTAAAATAATTGTTTTATTTAATATTATGAAAATCTTTACATGTGCAGATATCTCAAAAAGCAAAAGCAGGGACCGGTACCCGCACAATCTCCGATCTATACATGTAAAAAGCAAAATAAGAAGTAGAAAGTTCAGCTTGTCACTCCTTCTTTCCGCCACCCTTGGATCCTTTGCTTGGCCTAATAGTTAACTTCGGAATCCGATGTGGGCGGGACAGAGAAGGAGGAGTGGTTGGGTCTTCTTCTGTCTTGTCTTCCCCAGTCGAAGCACCTCTCTTCTTCTTCCTTATGGCGCGCTTCCCCTTCCTCTTCGAGGAAGATTCGCTCCCCGGAGTAGCGAGCAATGTTGAAAGCTTCGTGTCATCATCTAGAGACCGCTCCGGGGTCCTCTCGACGTCTTCAAGATCCTCCGCCTTCTGCTCTTGCGAAATAGCCGGATCGTCCAGGCCTTGAAGAGCTTCGATTTTTTCTGCCTGCGATCCCGGTTGAGAAGCAGAAGGAGGAGTAATCTGTAAAGATGGAGGTACAGCAACTGAAGGAGTGGAAACTTGTGCAGTGTTAGGTGCCTCCGTTGTAGAAGAAAAGAAGTTAAAATCAACATCTCCCGAAAATAGAGAAGGTATCGGTTCACCAAAGTTCAAGTAACAAGTAAGAAGGTCATCAAACTCGGTTAAATCAAATAACTGGTTCATTAGACCCGGAACTTCACCAAAATTACCTGGAGGAGTTGTCTTCGCAAGTTCAATTTCATATTTATCAGCCTCAGTTTCTTCCTGGCTCTTCTCTTCAATTTGGGAAAGAGGAGTCTCGGAAGTATCGAGTTTAGCTTCAGTATCTTTTGCAGCAAGTGGAGATTGAGAGCTAGAACCGATGATGTCAACATCGGTCAAAGTCGAAATATGGACAGGGGCAGTGAAAGGTATTGCTTTTTCTGAATGCTCCTCTACCACTGTCCCGGCTCTAGCTTCGGCAAGTTGCTCTTTGCCTCTAATAAGCGCATCACGTGCTTCATCATCCAGATAAAGCGCTACAAGGTCTGCCTCCGCATAGCCAGCAAACGTATCAAGTATGGTCTCCCAAACTTCAGCAAGTGTAATCTCATATTTGGGACCCAAGAATGAGAGGCTGCCGCGGCCCAGAATGCTGTGCATGTAGAAGTCAAATAGAGTAGAATCGATGCTAGCTTTAGTGGCTTCGTGAGACTCTTCGGCCGCAACTTGCCCAGCAACCGCATCATCTCGCTCCTTCTCAACTTTAAGAAGCTTAGCCTTCAGTATTTCAATCTTCGCATTTTGGGACACAATTGTTTCCCGCAGCTCAGCATTTTCTGTGCGATATTCCCTGGTAATGTGCTGCTCGGCTGCAAGCTTCACTTCGGCGTCTCTTTGTGCAACATGTGCGTCCCGCACTTGCTTTTGAAAAACTTCTTCCTTTTGGGTATGCGATGCAGAAGACGAGGCGAGATCTTCCTTAAGTCGCTTGACTTCAGATGCAAGCTTTGCGTTGTCGTGTGCAATGCTCGCCATCTCCGCATCATGCTGCTTACGCCATTTGTCCCATTCTGATTTATCGTTCTCCATGGTCATCATCGCCTCAAGATTCAGGTGGTTGACCCTTTGAAGTTCATCGACAAGTTTCTGCCATTGCGACATCCTCTCGATATTAAGCCTGACCGCGTCAAGACTTTTAAGCATGTCTTGCTTATCAATCGGAACCAAATCCAAGTCAAAGCGCACTCCTTTTAGGCACCAATTTGGAAATCGGCTCTGAAGCATTGGAGGGTCGTCTTTAACTTGATATTGTGGCCTGTTAATGACTGTTTGAATATCAGACTTCTTTAGAGGAGGAGAGCCGGCCGGAGTATCAGAAGGGATAGGAGCGTCAGTTTTCTCAGAAATTTCAGACGCGTCCTTCTCATCAAGTTTAACCCGTTTACTTGGGTCATCGGTAGCATGCTTCTTCCCTTTGTCATCATGATATTTTCTTTTATGAGAGTCATCGTCTCTCCTTCTTTGCTGCTCTTCGTAAGCACGCCTTTCTTGAGCTTTTCTAGCCGCACGCTCTTCGTCAGATTCTTTGCGGGAAGGAAGATAACGTCCATAATCGTAAGAATCACGCCCTCCGTAGCGCCGAAAGTTGTCATAATATGAGCCAGTTCGTCCCATTGTAGAGCCTGAAATTAAAGAAAAGACAAGTCTTAGAAATCTTCAAATTAAAGGGGGCTAAATTCATATAAGTGCTGAGCATCCTAAGTGTGTGTGATGTGCAAACTACGCGCGTCAAACTACAAACCAATCTTTGGTTGAGGAATAATAGCAGATTGGGAAACGGGAGTTGATTCTTGAGCTGGTAAAGTTTGCTGCAAGGTAGATGTTGCTTCTGTTATAGGAGAAGTGACTTTAGTTATGTCATCTTTAAAGAGCTCTCGGGAAGTTATCATTATATCACTTAAGCCATCAAAGGTGTCATCATCATGATGCCCAGCAAAGTTTTCTTTTTCAGCTTCCACATCGGCTGAATTTTCAGTGATTCGAGGATTTTCTTCTTCTTCGATAATTGGGGGAAGTGCCAGTTTGCTGGACGAGCCCGCAACATCGGCAAGTGTGGGACATTTTACCAGTAAGGTTTCAGTAGCAGTTTCTTTCGGTGCGGGGTCTTCAACAGAAAGTGGGGCATCTGCTGTCTTCGAAGGAGAGTCGGAAACTTCATGAGGCTGTGAAGAGCGAGAAGAATGTAAAAGCCCATACTGGTGCAAAAATTCATCTTTCAGCAAAAATTTGGCACTTCTATCTTCTGCCGCCACAGCATTTAAAGTTTCAAGGATCGATTTGAGGTTCGGATTTCTGAGCGGAGGAGGAAGTGCTGGAAAAAGAAAAAGAATGAAGATAAGCATTTGATGATTCGGATTTCGAAAAGTCTATAAGATGAACAGAGAAAGGCAAGTCTTACTCCCAATTCTCCAAACTGCGTAAAATCCCGGAGGACATCGAACAAAAAAGAACTGGTTTAAAAAGCCATGAGCACTTTCAGGCAAATCCAAGATCAATTTCCGATTCCTAGCACCCCTTACGAGTACAATCGAAGGATGATCTTTATTCCTAGAGAAGGTGCATAGATATCAAATTTCGTCAAAGCTCGGAAGACGGTCAAGCGTCCTCCTAAACAGAACACATAAACCCATCAGAACGGCGTAACCGTTGGGGTGTAGCTGAAAAGGCGAGATAGCCAGTCGAAGGAAGAGTTCCCGGAGAAATTCATTGAAAGGCGGAATAGCTCTGTTCAAGCACATATGGCGATTCACCACGACAAAACCTAGGGGTGGTCTGTGAGCTGTATCACTTGCTCCAGGGAATATAGCGTCTGAATCAGCAATACCAAATTGGATACACAGTTGTCTAAAAATTCTGTGACTAAGGGTATTCGGAGTTCTCTCCGGAGGATCAATCAGTGGATTGGCAATTGGGAAAGCTTCTTCAGTTGGTCCTGAATCTTCTTGTTGAGACATTATTCTACACAATCAACTGGATATTTAAATATAAAGGTGCACGTTTCCTAAAAAGTGTGAAGTGTTGTGCAAAACTAAAACAATAACGAGCAAGTATAACCGAAATTGAGACAATTGATGTTCGTCTATTATAAAGTTTCGAGGCTTGTTATTTCAGAATTAAAATACAATGTTGTGTTGATGCAAACAAGTCAGCTTAGGTTGATTATTCCAGCTTTGTTTCAACACTTCATTTGAATTAGTCATTTCACAGCATTTCATTCGCAGAATTCGTTTAAGTTAATTATTCGTTATCAACTAATCTGTCATGCGATATGGGCAGTCGATGGCAGTATATTTGTCCTCTTTTTTTTCTGCAAGTGTTGTATTTAGGTAGGTTATTAGCATTAAAGTCAAGACAGTGTGAAAGGAATTACAACACAGTTCAGATTCAAGAATCCAGCCAACTTCTGTGCAAATTCCTCTAAGTCTTAAGTCGTTTGACAACATATCATAGGTCAGGGCTTTTAAGTCATACTGTGCGAGTCAAGATGTTCCAGGCAGTGCCAAGGTGGTTCAAGTCCTAGGTCGTTCTGCAACCTATCATAAGTCGCAGCATTTCTAGGTCGTACAGTGTAACTGAATAAGTCAGAGCGGTGCAATTTTATCTAAGTCCTAGGTCGCGCACGACTTGGCTTTAGGTCGAAGACTCTTTAGGTCGTGAAGATTATTAGATCGCAGACTCTTTAGGTCGAAGACTCTTTAGGTCGAAGACTCTTTAGGTCGTGAAGATTATTAGATCGCAGACTCTTTAGGTCGAAGACTCTTTAGGTCGTGAATATTCCTGCGCGACCAAACTCTTAGGTCGTCCAAATCTGGTAAGTTATTGACTTCCTCTCCAAGCAACACCATATTGGATCCAATAACCCAATGCCGCCATTATAAAAGAATTCGATAGCTTCCTCATTCCATCAACAAGTCACCCAGCAAATCAACTGGAAGTCATCCATATACCTCCGAATCATTCGACCAATCAATTGAAAATCCCACCGATTTGTTGTGAAAGCTTCCGTGCGATCATGAATCAATGCAACATATCAAACAACGATCGAAAATCGATCGAAACAACCAAAAAACTGAAGCATGACACACGGAATTAAATTGGGGTCAGTAAACGTGGATTTACGATCGATCAGTGATTGCGAAAGAGGAGAAATTAATCCACTTACATAATATACTGATAGAAGTGAATCGATGTTTTGCTGGGATGAATTAATCTCCGAAGAATCAAGAATTCGTCAATGGCAATAGGGTCTCAGAGTAGTAAAGTGGAGAGGAAGGACGACCTAATCTATTTATATGGAACTGGGAGAAGAAGGCGAATAGGCGTGCAAGTTTTACGTCGTTCGCGACCTAGCAAAGTTAAGTCGAAGCATACGACCTAAGGAATAGTCATATACTTCGAGGGGCAAATGTTAACTCCTTTATTTCAGCGACCTAAAACTCCGTGATCTAAAAGAAAGTTGCGACCTAAGGAAGCTACGACCTAAGGAAGCTACGACCTAAGGAAGCTACGACCTAAGGATGCTACGACCTAAGGAAGCTACGACCTAAGGAAGCTACGACCTAAGGAAGCTACGACCTAAGGAAGTTGCGACCTAAGGAAGCTACGACCTAAGGAAGCTACGACCTAAGGAAGCTACAATCTAAGGAAAAGGCTATGACCTAAGAGGCTCTGCGATCTAAGGAAGTCCGCGACCTAAAGAACCTCGCGACCTAACTACCTAAAGAACCTCGCGACCTAACTATCTCAAGAACCTCGCGACCTAAATACATAGCGACCTAACTGATAAAGGAAGCCTGCGACCTAACTGAGAAAGTCTACGACCTACCAAGACAAGAAGTTAGCGACCTAACTTCTCCACGACCTAAAGTTGACTACAACCTAAGGAATTTAGCGACCTAAGAGAGTTCCTGACCTATAAACAGCTGCGACCTACGACTTAACTTAGGCCGCACACAATCTACTACAGAGAAGACCGAGAGAAACTACATCAATCTACTTCTTAAGTCGTTTGCAACCTACGATCTAACTTAGGTCGTGAGCGACTCAAAAGATCATTCCTAAGTCAACAACGACCTAGTACCATCCTTAACTCGCCAGCGACCTACTACTTGTTCAAATGAAGCCCAGTGCTACTGCATCAGCTGATTTCCTAAGTCACGAATAGACTGCGACCTAGCTTAGGTCGCTCGCGACCTACAACCTAACTTAGGTCATATGCGACCTAAGACTTGTAACATTTCTGCCCAGAATTCATAGCCGCTCCTATAAATAGGCCACCATTTCCAACATGGAGGGGACTTTTTGGCAATTCATTTCTTCAAGCACCGTTACTCTGTCGAAGTCTCCATTCATCCAGCAATCAAAGATCTTCAAACATTCAAGACGCTACAACAAGCTTCAAGAGAAATTCCTTACATCCAACATGGATTCATCGAATTTCATCGATGAAGATTGAGTTAGTAGTCAAGATTGTTTCTTTTGATCAAATTGTACTGTTTTGATAAGAGATTTGTATCGATTTGTAACCGAATTCAGTAATAAAGAGACTCAAAGTGGACGTAGGCATAATCTCAAGCCGAACCACTATAAATTGCTGTCTTTTACTGCTTTTCTGCCATTTTACTGTTTAAATTCTGTTCCCGTCACGCGGGTAGTGCTTTCACGATTCTATTACACACACCGGGTATTAGCGTTCACTTTTTAACGTTAACAACCCCAAATGCCCTTTCTACGTCCTTCCTTTGTCCTTCTTGCATTGCAACAAATTTTTTCTGTTTTGCCGTCATTGGGTTTGCAAATGTCTTTACAATCATACTCCATTTGGGATAAATTCCATCTCCTAGATAGTATCCATGCTCATATGTGTTATGACCAAGAGTAAATGATACGGGAGTTGACTTACCTTGTGCCAAATCATTAAACAAATGAGATCGTTCGACAACGTTTAAGTCGTTAAGAGAACCTAGCATTCCAAAGAAAGCATGCCAAATCAACAAATCATGAGAGGCAACTGCTTCTAAGATGATGGTTGGTTTTTTTTTCTTTGCCGTTATATGCTCCTTGAAAAGCTTTTGGATAGTTCTTCCACTCCCAATGCATACAGTCTAGACTTCCAAGCATGCCAGGCCAACCTTTGCTTTCATGCATTTCACGCAAGCGCGCTACATCTGCCTCGTTTGGAGAACGAAGATATTCAGTCCCATAAATGTCCACAACTGTCTGACAGAAGTGATCTAGGTTTTCCAATGCCGTACTCTCTGCAATACGATATTCGTCGTCAAGGGCATCGACGGGTGTACCGTATGCTAACATCCTCAAAGCTGCGGTCATCTTTTGATGTCGACTCAAACCTTGTTTTTTTGCAGCGTCCTGCTTGTAAGCAAAATAATTATTATTCTGCTGAATACTTTCGAGAATTCTTAAAAACAATGGATGACTCATTCTGAATCGTCGTCTAAACATCTCTGGACCGTAAGTTGGATCACGAGCAAAGTAATCTTGCATAAGTGTTTTGTGAAATGCTTGCTGGTTACGGTTGATGTATTTTCGACCCACAACTGAGCCACCGTGTTTTCCAGAAGTTGAACCATATTCTTCATGGTATATCTCCATCAGTTCCTCCTCCTCTTGTTGATGCGCTAACGCATACACTTTTTCTTCAGAGTCACTGTCGCATAGCAATATAGCTTTTAGTAAATTTCTAGATATTGTTATTGAGGATAGTTGTGTGATATTTGAATGTTTTGTTAGACTGAATTGTGGTGAACAAGTATGAGATCCATATGGTTATAAATATAGGACTAATTCTTGAGTGGAGACAAGGTGACTCAGTGCGCGGTCAAATCACGTACTGTAGCCACGTTCATTTGCCGGTCAAGATTCACTACTTTATTGAGTGGAGACAAGGTGGCTCAGTGTGTGGTCAAATCACGTACTGTAGCCACGTCCATTTGCCGGTCAAGATTCCCTGCTTTATTGAGTGAAGACAAGGTGGCTCAGTGTGCGGTCAAATCACATACTGTAGCCACGTTCATTTGCCGGTCAAGATTCCCTACTTTATTGAGTGGAGACAAGGTGGCTCAGTGTGCGGTCAAATCACGTACTGTAGCCACGTCCATTTGCCGGTCAAGATTCCCTGCTTTATTGAGTAGAGACAAGGTGGCTCAGTGTGCGGTCAAATCACGTATTGTAGCCACGTTCCAATATCGGCCTCAGCTAATATCTTTATTGAGTGGAAACAAGGAACATCCATTATATAAATTCACAAATCGTTATCTGTTTAAATCATTTAAAAACTTAACATTATTCAAACTACATTGTCCTACATGACATTTACGTCTCATGAATTAAAGTTTCTTATGCAGTACTACATACAAACCAATGAGATGTGCGACAATCAGGAGTTAATGGTAATTCAATTTTGGGACACTCTGGCTGAACTTTACAACAACGACGTGGGCTGTCAAGTCAGACGTACGGCTCAAGAGGTCAGGACTGCATACGGAAACTTTACTAGGGCATGCACGCGTTTCACAAAGATTATTAATGAGGTAATATCGGAAAATGTGTTCGATACACGTTCGACTTATGACGGTCGATACAATTTAAAATACCGCACTCCGTTCATTGCCCATGATGCATACTTCATACACCAAAATTGGCTAGAAAGATTTGGATGGCCTTAAGATAACAGTATTACTACTTGGTTATGTAACAGTCGTTAATGTGTAGAGACCTTTCTGAATTGTATGTTGTTGTTGTCAGATCAAAAAGTAGTGGTATCACATAAATTAAATAGACATGTTTTTTTATATATGCGCTTTCTGATTTACTTCTTCATCATTCACACTCATCTTCTTCCTCACTCACAACAATAAATTCTTCATCGCATCGCAATCATCACGTCTAGTTTCTTCATATTTGTGTTCTATTATTACTGTGTCATTTTTTATCAGTGTTATATGTTCGTATATCTTCAATTCTAATGTCATTATCAGTTTCTTTATGTTTATATATGTCACTAGTTGGTGATTATAAGTAGGTTAATATAGCAGTGTACCATGTTTGTATGTTTGCAATTGTAATAAGTTTAGCAAATAAATTTACATCAGTGTATTCAAACATATAGAATTCACAATATATTCAAACATATAGAATTCACAGTATACCTGAACATTATCATCCTAAATTCAAGAAAGTGAAATTATATAAACATAAAGAATACACATTATACTCAAACAATGACATAAGTACATAAGCTATAGGTACTGCAACATATAATAAAATGTCCACTGTGCATATACTAAAAGGTATACAACTAAAGGGATGCAACGTCGTCATCATCATCAGCATCATCCCCATCACCATCATCACCATCATCTCCGTCATCATCATCATCACCCCCATCATCATCTCCATCATCATCATCATCGTCATCCCCATCACCATCCTCCCCCTCATCCTCATCATCCCCATCGTCCTCATCTAAACCACCAGCATCATACCCATTGGGACCAGCATCACCTCCACCTCGTGGTCCGAAAGGCTCATATACAGCAAGTCTAGCCAATAGCTGATCAATCTACGCCTGTAGCATCTGTGTATGCTGCATGTACATATCATGCATGGTTTGTGTATTTGCGAGAGTCATATCGCGAAACACACCAAGTGAAACTCTGGCCTGGTCCAATCTAGCAGCATACTACATAAAGATGATATTTAACATAGTAAGAAACTAAGCATAAAATAAAGGGAAAATGACAATAAACAACAAACGTACCTCATACGGAGGATATAACCCGACTGAAGGCACACCAGGATAGTCGGGGTGATCTGGAAAGACTAAAGGCTGCTCAATAATAGTACATGTCACGTCATATGCTCTAAAAGTAGTATCAGGCTCCAACTACATGGGAGTTTGGGAAAAATGTGACGGAATCGGGTCAAATGAAACCTACGGTACCTGAACTCTACCGGCTGCCATGTGAGGTCCTATATGATCAGAGTTGACCCCACGAACATAATCTGGTACGATGAATCTACGGGTTGCTACTCTAGCCCAATAAGCATCGTAATCTCCAACGATGAAGAAAGTACTACTATCCACCCACCCAGCTTGTCGTAGAGCATCCAAGTACTGATCGCCAATCACCCTATGTCTACCAAACATGTCCACACAAAATAAAGGATCATATGGTATACAACGATCACCCGTAATCTGATAAGCACACCTCTCTCCCAAATACCACATAGGCATAAATGCAGGTGTATGCAAAGCAACCATACGTCTAGATAGTGAATATGCAACCATCAAGGGATGGTCGTCCACCATAAGACCTGCATCTGCTAGATGAGTCCAATGTGAGGCCCAAGGAGTTCGAATGATGTTACCCCGACTACACATATCTAGCTATGACCTAGCCTCCATCAAGTCATGCCATACACCTAAGGGAACATGATGTACGTACTGCATAGTGTCCCATCGTCTCATCCAAGGGAAGTACTGCTCAACAGCCTGACTAGCCATGTCCTGGATGCGGGGATGCATGTTTGCCGTGTACTCATAGTACCATAACGGCAAAATATACCAAGAAGCATGCATCTGCTTGACATCGCCAAGCGCAAATGAATCTAGAGCGGTATAAATGGTGCCTAATATCGTTGTGCCCCAATCAATAGTATGTAGCTGGTCTAATCTAGCAAGAGATGCTAAATAGCCTAGTCTAACCGTACCTTTTTGGTTCGAAAAAAAGTCGAACCAAACAAGTACAGAAGAAATGCTCTGGTAACTACATCCATCATACCAGCTCTAGCTATATAAGTGGTGATGTACTACTGCAGCTAAGTCAACTTAAAAGAACCACTAGTGATGCAGGTAACATCTATCAGTGGTAGAAAAATAGTAAACAGATTGGGGGACTCGTATAGATCATCAAATGGAAAAGGTCGAAGACCATGTCATCCAATCTCAATGCCAGTGAACATGTAGAAATCAACTGGGGTGATACCAAGCTCAAAATCTAAAAAATGAAATGTATGCGTAGTGGCCACCACCTCTCAGCTAATGCCTGAATGAGAGGTCGATCAAAGGAATGAACATGCCTAATCGTAAAAAAAAGACCAAAAGGGCTAGCCTGTAGACTCTCAATAATAAGACCGGGAAGAGAGTCATAAAACTAGGTAATGCACTTAGCCCAACTACCCCGACAATGAATGTAATGGTCCTATAGATAATTTATGAATTAATAATTTTGGATAGAGTAAAAGTTATTTAATATGATTATATGATGCACATATAAAAATAACCAGATAAATTAATGTGCAATTTATACCTGTATGGTGGTCAAAGCGGTTTCGGCTCTATGCCGGTAACCATTTGGAAGCTCGTGTAGTACACATAGACCGTCTAGTGAAACTCCAGGTGGCGGCGGAACGTATAACGGTCCAGCTTGCTCCGCTGGATGTCTGTGAACCGTTCTTTGGGCAAATTTGGTTGGACACGGCGGCATTTCGTTTAGTTTTTCTAATAAAAAAATTTAAAATTTGAAAATTAGAGGAGAATGTGAGGAGGGAAGTGGAGTGGGGGGGTTAAGTAGGGGGAGCAGGCGCCCATTTTGTGGGCGCCTGGCTTTCAGGCGCCCATGGAATGGGCGCCTGGCATCAGGCGCCCATTAAATGGGCGCTTGAAGCCAAGCGCCCATTTTATGGGTGCCTGACGCCAGGCGCCCATAAAATGGGCGCCTGGCCACTATGGTTTCATGCCCAATTCAGGGCTGAATATTCACCCCCCTGAATCCACTGGAGGTGCCCTAATATATTATATATTATATAGATTATTTATAACATCTTATTTTTCTTTTATTTTTCTTATGTAACTTTATAGTATATATATATTATACAGTATAGAATTGCTTTCGTCCCGGTAGCCCATCGTTTTCCTTTCTTACCATTTCAAAAAAAATATACAACTTAATATAGTAGTTGATATATATTCGTTTATGCCTGTTCAATTTTTTTTCTATCCAACTTGACCTCCTCTTTCACCATTTCATGCTCTTGCCTCCACCTGGCTTTTATAAAAATGAAATGCCATAATCTCCTTCACCCACGTTTCCTCCCCTCCTCTCCCCAGTTGCTCACGCACATGGACTCTCATCCCTTGCATTTTTCCCACATCGTGACCTTCCAACTCCTCTGTGCCCACAAAACTTCCCCAAGTAACTTCTACTCTCCACATCACTGTCAACCCGCCTCTTCATCGATCCATCACCGCATACCAGACATGCCACCCTCAACCGAGCAACCATCAGTCGCCTTCTCGCCAGAACCAAGCTTCCGCTTTCTGTCCACGTCTTCTTCCACTCACCTCGGTCGGCCGAGCAACTCTACGCGGAACCCGACCTCACCCTTCCCAGTGAACATGAAGCCATGTTTTTGATTCAAATATGATAGATATTTTAACTTGTAATATATATAAATGTTAGTTTGTAATGTATGTGTTTTAGCCTCTGCCGTGTTTTCTTTCTTTTCTTTTTTTTCGCCCAAATGTACCCCTCTTTCGTTTGAATTTGTAAGTTATATATATTATTAAATTTATATAGGTTATATTTATATGTGTAAGAATATATATGTTTAAGTATTAAGTAAAGTTGTTAACATGTTTTCATTTGCTGTTGTTTATAAATATTTATATGAAACTGGTTGTTTTATAACTTGTGTATATATTGTAGATATGTCTGTATATAACTAAAAGTTAGGCATCTTGCTATACATATGTTGTGTACGGTCTGTTGTTTTTGAATTGTTTGTATGGAGTTTGTTAATACATATTGTTGTATTAGTTTATATAAAGTTATATCTTGCTTTACAAGTGTATATAGTTATATGGAGTATAAATCATAGGTTATATACATAAAGTGATATATCGGCCGCAAGTATTTACTTGGGGCCGACATCTTTTATACATCACCGTATATATAGTTATAAAAGAATATGTTTTGTTGACGTTTTGAGCTGTATATGTGTATATATATATATATGCTAAATAATAATGGGAAGTTGTTTTCATTTTCTTTATTGATTTATAATGGGCGGGTCCGGTTGTTTATATATGTATAATATGATTTGGTTATAATATAATAATTATGATCTGTCAGATTTTATAAAGTACATATACGTTTATATAAAACAATTTTATAAAATGGAACTGGTTTCGTCGAATTCCGAAACTGTGCCTCGGAAGGCTACTTTTAAATGTCAATTTAAACGGTATATTTTTAAAACTGAACAAATCACTTCTAAAATTCAATTTTAAGACTTTTATTATCTTCGGTATTATTAATATAAATTTTATAAGCCTTCAAATTATTTTTAACAAGCTTAAAATTCCAGATTCAATATTTTACTCAATTTCCAATTATTAAATTCAATAATTTAATTACCCAATAAATAGAGATATTTGAATTCATGTTAAAAATAAACATTTAAATATTTAAATTCAATTAAATATTCCAATTCAAATATCCAAAATTCCGGGTCGTTACACCAGCCCACCCTATTCCTGTGCAAGCCACCCTATAGCCACCATCTACATTTTTTTCCTTATTTAAACCAAAGCACAGCCGAGTGAAAGAAGGAAAAAAAATTAGAAACTTTAAAAATAAATTTCTCCATCTTTACTCGATTAAAAAATGTGAAACTGATTTTAAAAATCTTAGCGTGGCGAGTACTTCAATCTGATATGCTCGAATTGAAGCAAAACTTGGATTAGGGAAGTTTGACGGTAAAAGTTGAATAGGTACAAGAGACTAGGGTTTGAGATTATGAATTATAGAGCCATCGATTCTAGTTTTGGGCTTTGTTTTTGGACTTGCAACAGCAAATAGCATCTCGGCATAGAGAATGGCGAGGCCCGATCTGTAACGACCCGGTATTTTGGACCATTCGCATCCATTATAAGTGTATAGGTAGACACTCATGCCGGAGTTGAATTGCTCAAAATACCGCGTTGTTAATTTAAATTTGGCAAAACTGAACATATACAGTAAATAAAATAATCACAAATCACAGACACAGAGTAATAATTGCAGCGGAAATAAAAGAGATAGTAGTTCATGAAGCTACTATATAAATGTATAAGATACATCAGAGTTAAACCAGATACAACGGAAGAGTAATACGATACATCAAATACAAATCAAAATACATCACTGGAATCATCGAATACTGAAAGCAGAATAGATGGCTGGATCTTCAAGCAAAGCTCCAACTCCAAAGGTGAGTCTCGAATACTGGTACACTCAGTCTGACCCGAGCGTAAAGCAAAAACACAAGACACTCAAGTCAGGATTAACATTCTTATATTAATGAATCCAACTCAAGTGAAATAGCAATTGAAATACAAGTAACTCAAAGGATGTTTGGAATAACCATCCTTTAAGGATCCGTTAAACTATCTACTAGGTAGTAATATACGCTAAGTAGATAATGTCTATCAGTAATATAAAGAAATCAAAATAGTGTTAAGTCATGGCCCATTCCACCCTTAACACATTTTTATTCCCAGAAGCATATACAAGACCGTAGTTTCCCCAAAACTGGAAGTCACCAGAGGGCAATCCATATACTAAAGGTACAAAACAAATTCGTAGTGGTCACGTATATCGGAATACAAGTATGACAAGGCACATGAGGCAATACCCAAGGTAGTGATACTACCGTTTTCCTGATCCGGACTGGTGAGAACGCAACGCCGTAGCGCCCGCAACACCGTGAAACAACACTCCCAAAATCATGGGTGCACCAATCGACAACAAGTAATGAGTAGTTCGAAGAAGTGTGTTCACTTGAGGTAGCTGACCTCCATTGGCCCGGCACGGCTCCTGTTTTAGTCATTTCCAATTTGACATAAGTGTCAAGGCTATCCATCATCGTTCTCTTTCTTCAGTCATCATCGTACATCATTCCAACCACTTCATTCTGGATCATCACTCCGCGTATAGTTATTAAAGTGGTTTTCGGTTTAGATAGAGAGTATATCCATAACCGATTCCGGTCTCTTTAATAACTTTAGTGATTATTACACCGATTGGTCGTTTAATATATTTCAAAACAAATCACTTACAATTTCAAATTAGAATTTGTAAACCAACCTTTCATTTCTCTTTCGAAATCAATTTCCAAAATTTACGTTTCAAAACTTCCACATTCATAATTTCAAAATCTTATAATTCAATTTCAATTTCTATTTAAAACAATTCAAATATTGATTCAAGTTCATATAAGTTTCATTCCGAAATCATTTAAATTAATTTAATTTAACATTCAAATCAATTTAACTTCATTTATCGATTGCATTCAATATTCATTAAGTAAATTTGCCATTCAAAACAATTCAACAATTTCCAATTCATTAAATCCATTATTTAAATTCAACTTCCTTATATCAAAACTTACAAATTGAATTAAATTAAATTCATCAAATCGAATTCTTTAAATTTCAAGTCTTACATTAATTTCAATAAATCACATTTTATTTCTTGTTAAAGAAATTCAATTTCACTTATTTACTTACTTAAATAAATTTCCAAAACTTAATTAATAAAGAAACTAAATTTCAATTATTTACGAAGTAAAAATTTACTTATTCAAAAGTTCAATTTTACTTATTAAAGAATACAATTCAATTTAATCATTCAATAATTCAACCTTATTTAATTATTAAATAATTCAAAACTGAATTATTAAATAATTTCAAAGTTTAATAATTTCAAACTTAATTATAATTTCAAACTTAATTATTAAATCATTTCAAACTTAATTCAATCATTTCTCAAATTAAACAACATTCTTTCATCAATTTCATTTTTAATATTTTGTTTCAGATTTTTTTTTTATATTAACATTTTCCTTTCATTAAAAATTCAAATTTCAACTTCATTTCAAAACCATATTGTTTATTCAAATAAAATCTTCATTTTATTTTTAAATCAAATTATTGACCAATCGGGTTTTACTAAATTCTCTATCCTACGTCAAAGTTCAATTTTTGGGTATTTATCATTTTAACCCGATTCCAATTCAATTTAAAATCAAAACATAGCAAAGGGAACTTGCAGTGTGATAACTGGGATGGTGTCAAAGTAAATAAACAAGCAATAACGACAATCAATATCAATCCAATAATCAATTCAAATAATCCCGAAATAATCGTATCAATTCGCATTGTTGTTTGTGCGAATTAATGCAATTATTTCTAGAATCTACACTATCATTTCATGTAGATTAAAGATTATTACACTAATTATTCATACGGTTCTTCAATTGTCATTCGATTTCAATTTTAACACTACAACAATTAATCCAATATACGTTCAATGGTTCAAAGTGTAATTATCACTATTTTACATGTCAATAAATTTAACAATTAAAAGGGGTCATATTCAACTAATCAAATTTAACATATAAATCAGTTTTAAAATTGTTAACTATCCTATATCAAATTCAATTGCATACTATTTATCACTTTAACATTTACAATTAACGTCTAATTAAACATCAACAATCAATCAATTATCAACCAAACTGTATTATCATTGCGTATATAACAGATAATGGTGTCAGATGTCACAGGTGAACTAATACAGGTAATAACAGTGTAAATATCTAACAGCAGTATATTTTAATTGTCGTTTCAATTGAAATCAAATTTAATAAATAAAAGAACGTTAATCGTGAGTGATTGCTCACCTTTCGAGGTTAGAGAGATTTGACAAAGAACGGGCTACGAATTCCAAAGCAACGCTAGATGGACATGATTCGACGAACGAAGCTGATAAATAGGAATTGACAAAAACAACTCAGCATTGGATTGATGAAGATAATTGGTATAAAGTGAATTTATATATGTATATGTAACTACATGTAACTATTTACGTATATAAAACATATTCTAAATTCAAACGTATATTAAATTTAGTATATATGAATTTCAAAATCATAGTTTAAACTAAAACTCATATATTACAGTCACATATATGTTGAAACTTTTACTTATATTTATAAATATACCCAGCCATAATTACTCATAAATATAAATTAAAATCTGCTCGCTTATGTGTGTTATATCAACAAATAAACACTATCAATATGTCTATGCTGCCTACATATATGAAGTAATTAAAAAAATTTAAATATAACACAAATATAGAACACTTGTATATGCCTATATTTTCTTGTTACCAAACCGTATAGTCTTAATATATAACTTATACGTAAAATGAGATGGCTTAGATATATACTACAAAGGCTTACATATATAAATGCTTATACGAAAAAACTATATACATTTCAAAATCCAGTATGAACGAACCATTATATAAGAATTTTATGTACAATAAAGTATAAGACAAAGAATAAAAGCAGCTTCCAGATTTTTGAATATATTTATATATACTATCAAACAAAACTCACGTGTATAAACTCACTATATATAAACTATTATAAACCTTTATATTTGAAAACTAAATATATATATATATATATATATTAACTCACGCAACCCTAATACTAGATGTACGCTATATGTATATTCGCTTGAATATGACCTGAATACATACCTTCATATAAACAGACTTATATTATATAAAACTACATATCATATGAATCTTATGTAAAACTACATATAATGTTATATACTAATAAACAAGTACGTGCAAGTCAAGCTAGGATAAAACCCAACATAGCAAAGCAGACCCATCATTTTCTTGAATCAAAGTATATATATTGAAAATTTTATATAAGCTAATACATACAAGTTTTGAAACCAACAGACAAACTATCTATATAACTATCATAAAACCAATGTTTACTTATATCAAAACCAAATCCTAGTATAGTTACTAGGTTTATTATATATATAACTCACTGCCTACGTATAGCTTATTGAGCTTTATTACAAATTTTTCTTCTTAATGGATTATATACATACATAATTCACAATTTCACAGAATACGCTACTCGTATTTTTATATGAAATCTTCTATACAATTCATGATATAAACACGTATACACATCCAAACCTATATACCAATATACATATATGCTACTGCAAACCTATACGAGTTGTACTAGAAGTTATAAAACAAAACCCAAAGCAATATATATAAGCCTACGTATTCCTAAAAAACATAGCTAAAAGCTAGAGATGAACACGTAAACAGCAAATACGCATACCTCAAAACGAAAGCCCAAAAAGAAAGAAGAAAACTTCTGCCTCAGGTTTGCTTTCAGGTAAGCTTCGAGACCGAGTTTCCATCGGTTTTGGCTTCGTGTTCAAGGAGGTCGCACGAGTGAAATGCGGACGCGATTACTGACCGAAGGCGGAGGGGAGGAGCAGAAGGCGAGCGGTGATGATTAGTGAGGGAGAAAAGTAAGGAAAGTCGACCATTGGGAGTCGGAGGAGTGATGGGCGAGGGGTGAGGTGAGCTAGTGGGCTGATGGGTTGGGTGGATGTGACGGTGACTGGGTGCTCGGAGTTTGAAGGGGGAGGCGGTTCTAGCGGTGAGAGGAGGAAGCGGAGTTGAGGGTCGGGTTCTACGGTAGAGGAGGTGGCGCGACAAGCTACAGGGTGAAGATGGGTCTCTGCTACGGATGAAGGCCGAGGAGAAGATGCGGCGAAGGGGAAGGGAAGAGCAGCGGGCAGAGGTGCAGGGATGGAACGGTGGTGAGCAAGGGTAGGCAGTGGTGATGTGGCTCGTGTCGTGCTCGGCGATGAAGAAAGAGAGGGGATGGGTTCGGAGTGGAAGCATGGGGAGGGAGAGGCTGATGCCTGGTGGTAGGCGGCGTGGGGTCGAAAGCAGTGAGGTTGGGAAAGTTTGGTTGTAGGTTTTAGATTTGCAAAAAGAAATATTTAAGTTACTGGGAAGAAGAAAGAATAAGGGAACATACTTATTTCCTTGTAAACGAACAGTGAAGAGTGAAGGAAAGTTTAGTTTTGTTTTTGAACCGAACCATAATTGAGAAGTAACCAGTGTATCATAAATTTGATTATAGGGAATAGAAACAGGCATTAGTGGAATTCAAGAATATTAATAGCTAGGCTGCTTGATTACAAGGTAGATATTTGAATGGTCACGTGAACAAATGGACACGAACGGGTAATGATACGGTTATTGTTCTCGTGGATTCCACCGCGTACCGGGCTCCGAAACACACAAATCAGTATACTATGGAGACCAGCACGACGAGACGATCAAAACGGTATACAAATATCCGTGGTATGATTGAATTATAAAAATTCGAATTTTTCTACTGGCGGAAATGCAAGAAAAACGTAGAAAAATAAGATCGACGGAGCCAAAGAAGTTGGAAAAACGAAAAATTACGTTTGCTCAGAAGATGGTTTAGAATTTTTCTATGTAAAAATATTTAGGTTTCGAAAACATTTTATTTTCATCGCTTTTTAACTGGTTAAATTGAAGTAAATTTACGCGCGAAATAAACTTTCATATTTTCGGACGAAAATTTACCAGTTGCTATGTTTAACTAGACGCATTCCAAATATCAAATTTATATTTCAAAATTTTATCGTTTAAAATTCCATAAAATTTCAACTAATTACGTTATTAAAACAGTTGAAATTTACGGGTCATTACAGATCACCTCTTGGGATTCGTGTACGAACACTGTAGCGTTGATAAGGGAGGAGGTCGCATTTTTTTGAAAATCTGGGCATTGATTTTAGGGTATGGGCAGATCGAGAATGTCGAGGGGAGTTCGTCGGTGAAATTGGTTCGTGAAACGGAGCACTGGAGCTCCGTATCATCGATGGCATGTACGTGGTGTGGGTCGCTATGTATCGTGCACAGTGAAGATGGAATGAGGAAGATAGAGGAAGGGTAAAAGTGTAATTTAAATAATAAGTGTTTGATTTAAAATTTAAATTATCGATATCTTATAAAATGTATATCTCTCTCGTACGAGGTCCGATCAAGACGAAACTTTTTGCATTGCGATCGCGAAGACGAAAGCTTTACAACGGAACTAGTTTAGATGAATTTGGAGAATGTCAAAATTTGGGCTAAAAGTCCGACGTTATTCGGTTTTAGTTCCAAATTGGAACGTTTCGGTTACATAACAAAAATAAAAGGTGAGTGTTTTATAACGCTCACAACGTCCTAAAATACTTTTATGCTAGTTAAATTTGAAATTATGAAGTGATATAAATTTATTGATTGTTGTTTGATAAATATAATTGTCATTTGAATTAACTGTTAAAGATTAAAATTGACAGGTAGATTTGAAATTGGAATTTAATTGCCAGTAAAATACCGAATATTAATAACTAGGAAATTGTTGTGGATTATATTGACTGTTTGGATGATTGATTGCGATGGATACTATTGGTTGATATTTAGGATGATTTGGATGTTTATTTTGATATATACTATATCGTCCTGTAATTATTTACAGTATATAAAACTGTAAATTGAATTATTTCGAATAAATTAAGAAATGGGTTGAAATGATATATACCTCTGACACTGTGATTTGGATTGAAATGATATATATCCATCCTTGAATTTAATTGAAATAACTGATCACTTGGCAAATGGATAGAAAATTATATACGGACATCGGATTGGTTAAATTAAAGGATTTTAAATTTTTGATTTGAAATTATTAAAATGATTTGGATTTAAAGGAATAAAATAGAATTTTGGGAAATCGAATTTTTTTTCGAACTTGAGCTCAAATTGTGGAATTAAATTGTGTTAAGCAAAATTGTTTAAAAATGAAATTTGAGATTTTGAAGTATAATTGGAATATGATTTGAGTTCCAAAAATTGATTTGTTTTTAAAGGATTTGGATTATATTCGAACTTTGAAATATTGCTAGGTGAATGTAATTTAAAATGATATTTCAAAATTGAGCTTGAAATTGAATTACTTTGAAGATTTGAATCTTAAATTGAATATTGAAGTTAAATTCGATATAAATGATTTCAATCGATATTTTGAAATTGGACTTGGAATTGATATAAATTGGAATAGTTTAAAATTGAGAATTGAATTAATTGGCACTGAACCCTAAATTGAAATTGATTTGAATTAAAATTGGAATCGAAGTTAATTCAAATTGATAAAGTGACATGTTCCACTAGTACTCTTACGATCTATTCTACACCCTCCGAAATCTACATCACTATATGAGACTAGTTCAAATGATGATCCTTTAGGGTAAAACAAACCATAATCTCTAGTACTAGATAGATAACGTCATATACGCTTAACAGCTTTTAGATGAGATTCTTTTGGTTTTGCTTGAATATTGAAGTTAAATTCGATATAAATGATTTCAATCGATATTTTAAAATTGGACTTGGAATTGATATAAATTGGAATAGTTTAAAATTGAGAATTGAATTAAAATTAATTCTAATTAGAATTGAATTGAATTAATTGGCACTGAAATCTAAATTGAAATTGATTTGAATTAAAACTGGAATCGAAGTTAATTCAAATTGAAATCGAAATTGAATCGATTTAAACGGAAATGGAAATTGAAAGTCATCTGAATTGGGAAATTTAGAATTAAATCAGTTTGAACTTTGAAACTATTTTCAAATAAATTATTTTAATATAAACTATTTAAATCTATCTTTTCAAATATTCAAATTAATTCGATTTTCCAAGCTATTTGCTATATAAACCATTTTAATACCCAAACTATTTTCTACTAAACTATTTTAACTATTTAAACTATTTTAAAACTATTCAAACTATTTTCTAAAAATTCAAACTGGTCAGAGTGGGAATGTTTATATTTAAATCGTTGATTTAAATACGAACTGGGTTAAAATGAAGTTTTAACCTAAATTGAAATTCAAAAAAATTTTGGAAGCGAAGTCGAGATATTAAGGCGATATGATTATGAATTGAAATTGTATATTTTGAGTAAATATGATGATTTCAAAATAAAATTGATTTTGAAGTGAATATGATATTTTGATATTAAGTGAATCGTTTTCGAAATGTAAAAGAAGCAACCAGTGTGTAAAACGACGTTTGGTTGTTAAAGAGACCGGGGCCTCTTATTAGCACACTCTCTGTCAATATTGGAACCACTTTAACAACTGTGTACATGGAGTGATGGTCCAGAATGAAGTGGTTGGATTTGGCATACGTTTGCTGGATTTGAAGAAAGAGAATGATGATGGATTAGCCTGACACTTATGTCAATTTGAAATGACTAAAACAGGAGCCGTACCGGTCAATGAGGCTAGCTACCTTTAGCGGACACAGTTCTTCGTATTTCCATCATTTTACATTATGATTGATTGGTGCGCACCCTCTAATTTTGGTAGTGTTGGATGCGGTGGGCCGTTAGGGGTTACCACCAGCCAAAAAGGGTAAACTGGTAGTATCCTACCTTGAGCATTGCCTCACGTGCCTTGTCATACTTTTATCCCTATACAAGACCACTATGATTTTGGTTTAGTGTTGTTGTATCACAGTGCATCCCTATCTACCAATGGTTTACTGGTGTTTATATGCAAACTGTACGCCAATGCTTAAAAACGCGTTAAGGGGGGTTAACGTAAAGCCTTAACGCTAAGAAAAATATTTATTTTATTGATTAGACATTATATATGTAACGTATTCTATTACATATAAATATTTTTACGGATCCTTAAAAGATGGAAAATCTTGTAACATCTCTTGAGTAATTGCACGCACGTTATATATTGGATAGAAGATGTAAAACCCGTAAACATCTCTGACGCCACAACACTCATGTTATATGCAATATCGATTTAACTCACATAAGAATATTTTAGTCCTGACTCGAGTGTTTTGTCTTTTCATTACGCTCGGGTCAGCCTTGAGTTTACAATTATCGAAGATAATTCTCTGGAGGACGAAGACGAAGATTTGGAATATTATTATTACTAATATTATTCCTAACATCATGTTGTTCTGCTGCATTATATTTTGCTCTATTGTATATGTATAACTCTGATAAATGTTGTATAAAGTATAATCAAATGTATAGTAAATAGCTTCATGAACTGTTTATTTGATTATTATATTTTATCGTTCAGCTGCGAGATTCTATGTTTGTTTTCTTCTTCTTTTCTTATTTTTCTTAATTAACCCCAATGATTATCTATGTTCTGGATTGTTTAAGTTGGACATGCGTGGATTATTATCGACTTAAACCTTCCAGAATATGGGTCATCACACATTAAGTTCCTATAGTCAAGTTTGAGAAACTTATTTTGATATCAAGCCAACTAAAAGAAAAAATTTTATGTCTAAATTTATGAAATTTAACCATGATATTTGTCAATTCTTCTAACAATCCTAGTTACTTGAAAGAGAAATGGTAGTCTTGCAAATAGTGGTAGAAATTAACAAATGCTTGTTGTCCATTTTCACATTCATATAATATGCAACTACTTTAACTGTGTTTACATGCTTTGACAATGGATGGTGATTTTATATGTGTTATGTTTTTGCATATAGTATTGGCAAATAAAAATGAAGATTACTAAAGCTTCTTATTTTGTAGCTTATCATGTGATTGTGATTGTCAAAAACATATAAACATTTTGATAGTTTCTATCAATTTTTCCATTCAAATCAATCTTCATCCCTTTATATTTTCCCTTTCTTTCTATATTTCATAACATGAATTTCTTTCCATTTTGAATAATTAGTTCACTGAATCTATCAATTTATAACTAACAAATTTGTCTAATAGGCGTTCAGTAATTTTATTCAATTTGCCAGTCTGTTATCCAATAAATCAGGGAAAACAAACAAATTTGGAATATAAAAAATTGATGCACTAAATTTATCAATTAGTGTTGTTACTGAATGGATTTCATTTATTCAATCAAATTCTCTTTAGTGCTAAATATCTTATTTGACTTGATGAGTAAAAAATTGATGCACTGCCTTTAGTTACAACTGTTACCACCTTAGCATTTAAGAAAGAAACTTATTTTCACATTAATTTCAAAGTCATTCAGTATTTAACAGCAAAGCTTGCATCTTCGGTTCTTACACTTGGACCATCTATGTTAAGTTTTTTAATTTATGATGCATGTATTTCATGAAAAGCAAATGTTTTCCTTAAAAAAAAGAAAAATAAGTAACCTACATCATTTGAATATTTTACTACTTTCTATTTTTCTTCTTAATTTTCACTAAAATAAATAAATTATTACCTTATTCAGAGTTCCTGCTTTTTATTTCATGTATCGGTACAATCGTTAAAAAGTCTGAAGTGGACTTAATGATCATTACAAATTAACGAGAGAAATTTCTACCAAAAAAGCATCAATATGTAACGACCTGCCTTTTTGGAAGTTTTAAGCAGACACACACGTCAGACTCGAACCATTCAAAAGGACAGATTGTTATGGAGTAAATAAGAAAAAGCAAAGGAAGAAAGAAAACAAATACAGAATCTCGTGGAGGATTGAAAAAATATAGTAATCAACTAAACAGTTCATGAAGTTGTTTACAAATAACATTGATTAAACCTTTATAATACAAATCAAAGTTACATACAATAAGAATGATGATAAATAAATGCAGCGGAACAATATGATGCAGTCGAATAAATATAATAAACAATAATAGTACAAAATCTTCGTCTTCATCCTCCAGAAAGCAGTCTTCGATAAACTGAAAAGCTCAGATTGACCCGAGCGAATCGAAAAGATAAAACACTTGAGTCAAAACTAAAAGATCTTATGTAAGTTAAATCAACAGTAAATAAATATGAGTGTAACGGCGTCAGAGATGTTTACAGGGTTTGACATCTCCTATCCAGTGTCTAATGTGAGTGCGGTAACTTAAGAGATGTTCGGGATTATCATCTCCTAAGTGTCTGTTAAACTATCTACTATGTAGTACAATACGCTATTATAATAATGTCTACAATAAAGTAAAGTATTAAAATAGCGTTTAGGCGTTACCCATATCCCCCTTAACACATTTTTATATATTCCCATAGTCTATACAGTACTGTAATTCCTCCGTAAACTGGAGGGCTATCAAAGGGCACTCCATAGGTATGGTACAAACCAAACTCGTAGAAGGCGCTCTAGGGCATGTGAATATGGCACTCGAGGCAATGTCAGGGTAAATTTACCAATTGCAGAACCAGGCTAGTGGCAACGCATAGAAGCTACTAACGCGCACCTTAGAACACACTCCCATAATCAAAATCGAAGGGTAGCCACCAAATCATCACAAAGTCATAATATGGTATCGAAGAAGCATGTCCGATCGAAGGAATGACTTCACTTGGCCCAGGCTGTTTTAGTCACATCTAAGCTGACTCACGGGAGTCAGGGTCATGTCAATACCTCATACAGAAATCGTTCGCCAAACCATCCTACTTCATTTTTGGAAACTCCACCACGCACACAGTTGTTAAAGTTGTTTTCGGTATTGGTAGAGAGTATGACAATATCTGATCCCGGTCTCTTTAACAACCAAACGCTTATTTCACACTGGATGGTTCTTTTACATTTTCAAACAGTCAATTCACAATTTATATCAAAATATCATATTCAATTCCAAATCATATTCTCTTTCGAAATCATATTCACTTTCAAACTATATTCACTTTCAAAATCATATTCACTTCCAAATCATATTCACTTTGAAATTATCGATAAGTTATGTTAAATAAATTCTTCATTTTAATATCATCTTATTTACTCAAATATGTCATTTCACAAAAAGGTATCAATTCCAAACTCCAAGTTAGGTTGTATCACGTAACGACCCGATATTTTTGACCATTCACGTCCATTATAAGTGTATAGGTAGACACTCATGCCAGAGTTGAATTGCTCAAAATACCGCGTTGTTAATTTAAATTTGGAAAAACTGAACATATACAGTAAATAAAATAATCACAGATAACAGACACAGAGTAATAAATGCAGCGGAAATAAAAGAGATAGTAGTTCATGAAGCTACTATATGAATATAAAATACATCAGAGTTAAACCAGATACAACGGAAGAGTAACATGATACATCAGATACAAATCAGAATACATCACTGGAATCATCAAATACTGAAAGCAGAATAGATGGCTGGATCTTCGATCAAAGCTACAACTCCAAAGGTGAGTCTCGAAAACTGGTACACTCAGTCTGACCCGAGCGTAAAGCAAAACACAAAACACTCGAGTTAGGATTAACATTCTTATATTAATAAATCCAACTCAAGTGAAATAGCAATCGAAATACAAGTAACTCAAAGGATGTTTGGAATAACCATCCTTTAAGGATCCGTCAAACTATCTACTAGGTAGTAATGTACGATAAGTAGATAATGTCTATCAGTAATAATAAGATATCAAAATAGCGTTAAGTCATGGCCCATTCCACCCTTAACACATTTTTATTCCCAAAAGCATATACAAGACCGTAGTTTCCCCAAAACCGGAAGTCACCAGAGGGCAATCCATATACTAAAGGTACAAATCAAAATCGTAGTGGTCGCGCATAAATGGAATACAAGTATGACAAGGCACATGAGGCAATTCCCAAGGTAGTGATACTACCGTTCGCCTGATCCGGACTGGTGAGAACGCAACGCCGCAGCGCCCGCAACACCGTGAAACAACACTCCCAAAATCAAGGGTGCACCAATCGACAACAAGTAATAAGTAGTTCGAAGAAGTGTGTCCACTTGAGGTAGCTAATCCTCCATTGGCCCGGCACAGCTCCTGTTTTAGTCATTTCCAATTTGACACAAGTGTCAAGGCTATCCATTATCGTTCTCTTTCTTCAGTCAACACGTACATCATTCCAACCACTTCATTCTGGATCATCACTCCGCGTATAGTTAATAAAGTGGTTTCGGTTCAGATAGAGAGTATATCCATTACCGATCCCGGTCTCTTTAATAACTTTCGTAATTATTACATCGATTGGTCGTTTATATATTTCAAAAACCAAATCAAATTCAATTTCAATTTCAATTCGTAAACCAACATTTCATTTGTCTTTCGAAACCAATTTCCAAAATTTACGTTTCAAAACTTCCAAATTCACAATTTCAAAATCTTATAATTCAATTTCAATTTCTATTTAAAACAATTCAAATATTGATTCAAATTCGTATATAAGTTTCATTCCGAAATCATTTAAATTAATTTAACATTCAAATCAATTTAAATCCATTTATCAATTTCATTCAATGTTCGTTAAGTAAATTTTTATTTAAAACAATTTCTATTGAATTTCCAATTCATTCAATCCATTATTTAAATTCAACTTCCTTATTTCAAAACTTACAATTTGAATTAAATTAAATTCATCAAATCAAATCCTTTAATTTTCAAGTCTTACATTAATTTCAATAAATCACATTTTATTTCTTGTTAAAGAAATTCAATTTCACTTATTTACTTACTTAAATAATTTTCCAAAACTTAATTAATAAAGAAACTCAATTTCAATTATTTACGAAGTAAAATTTTACTTATTCAAAAGTTCAATTTCTCTTATCAAGAATTCAGTTCAATTTAATCATTAAATGATTCAACCTTATTTAATTATTAAATAATTTCAAAGTTTAATAATTTCAAACTTAATTATAATTTCAAACTTAATTATAATTTCCAACTTAATTATTAAATCATTTCAAAGTTAATTCAATCATTTCTCAAATTAAACAACATTCTTTCATCAATTACATTATTAATAATTTGTTTCAGATTATTAAATATTAACATTTTCCTTTCATTAAAATTAAAAATTTCAACTTCATTTCAAAACCATATTATTTATTCAAATAAAATCTTTATTTTATTTTAAATTAAATATTGACCAATCGGGTTTTTATTTAATTCTCTATATCTAAGGTCAAAGTTTAATTTGGGTATTTATCATTAACCTGATTCCAATTCAATTCAAAATCAAAGCATAACAAAGGGAACTTGCAGTGTGATAGCTGGGATGGTGTCAAAGTAAATAAACAAGCAATAACAACAACAATAACAATCCAATAATCAATTCAAATAATCCCGAAATAATCGTATTAATTCGCATTGTTGTTTGTGCGAATTAATATAACTATTTCTAGAATCTACACTATCATTTCATGTAGATTAAAGATTTACTACATTACGGTTTTCACTTGTCATCTATTACAATTTCATACACCATCAATTTAACAACATACATTCAGTGGTTCAAAGTGTAATTAAACAAATCCTACGTGTCAATAAATTTAACAGTTAAAGGGGTCATATTATACAAATGTCAGTTAATCAAATATAACATTTAACTATCCTATATCAAGTTCAATTGCATACTATTTATCATTTTAACATTAACAATTTTAACGTCCAATATAAACATCAACAATCAATATATTATCAGCCAAACTGTATTATCATCGCATAAACAATTAACAGATAATGGTGTCAGGTGTCACAGGTGAACTGATACAGGCAATAGCATATATAACAGTGTAATTAACTAACAGCAGTATATTTCAATTGTCGTTTCAATTGAAATAAAATTTAATAAATAAAAGAACGTTAATCGTGAGTGAGTGCTCACCTTTCGAGGCTAGAGATGGACGACAAATGGAATGAGCTACGAATCCAAACACGAATTGCAAAATAAAGCACGATGGACCCGAGTTCGACGGACAAAACTGATAGATAAGAATAGACGGACTCAAATAAGAATCATCATGATAGAAATAGAATATATATATCATATGTTTATTTTCAAATCATTGTTTAAATTTAAAACAAATATTAAAATAACATAACTAATTAAAATCATTGTTAAATAATATATTTGAGATAAATACTCATATAGATATAAACATATCACATGTAAAACAACAATCTTTTATGAACTATATAAAAACATATATATATATACACTTATATCCACACGTGTAAATTCAGAATTATAGGAATAGTATAAACAACCTATATAGCTAATATGTATAACTTTCATAATATTCTCTTAGATAAACAGAAATATAACAGAACATATTTTACTTGAAACCAATATGTAACAACAATCTAAACAGAACAAAATATAAAATATGTGCATTTATATACAACAGTAACATACAATCCACTTTGTATATATATAAACTTGAATATATAAACCAACATACTACTCTACTTATAAAATACTTCTTTATACATTCTTAGATAATATACATAACGAATCTTTAGCCTTCATATATTATATATACATATAAGCAAACAGGTGGTGCGCAATTTGTATCGACTGTATAACATAATAAAGTATAACGTATATAAAGCTGTAAACATATATAAAGAAGACTGGATTGAAAAAAAATTTAACAAGGCCGTAGCAGTTTATATATATAACTTATATACAAAACTATAACAAACATGTTTAACAGGTATATCCAATTGAGCAAACTAACAAAACTATATTATATAAATCCATACAATTCCGCATATATACATATTTAAATCAACTCATATTATATCCTTGAACCCGTCATATATATACATACTAATAATACAATAAATATTCATATAAATATGTTTTTTTTTATGAAATCACATATATATAATACTCTGCTTTACTAAAATATATATATACTGACAAATTGCAAAACATATATAATGAAACAATATGTACTAGTAAACACATACTGGTATAAACTTATATAGACTACCAATCTAAAGCCAACAAAATAAACTTATGTATATATAACAAAATAAGCATACTCAGTTAGTATACGTATACTTTTTTTTTTAAAACCATACTGTAGCCTATTTAAAATCTCATATAACAACATATAACTCTACTACATACAAGACTCTCGACCTATATATATAAATATACCCTGAAATATACTACAACCAATATACAAAATCTAATATATAAATGTAAACATATACTGCTATACCAAGATATATATACACACCTTCAAGGATGCAACAAAGGAGACAAGCCGAGCTAGGAAAGGAAGGGGCTGCTCGCCGCGGATCTGGCTTGCGCGTGGCTTGAGGTGGTGATGGCACTGCCTGGGTGCTAGCAAGCATGGGAGGCAGAGGGGAGTTCAGTTGGACTGGGCTTCGGCCATAAAGGAGGAGGAACGGGGTGGTGTGGTTGCTTGATGTTCTCGGGTGGGAGGAGATGATGGTGATTGTTCGATACTTGCAGGCAGTTGCTAGGCTATGCGGAAGTGTGCCTGGGCATGTGGCACGTTTGTATAGTGGAGGGGAGACGGGACGAGGTGGAGGAGGAGCACTGGGAAGATTTATCTCGCGGGTTTAACGCATGCAGAGGAACTTAGGGAAAAAGAAATGGTGGTGAAGATGAAAGGGAAGAGTAGCAGGTTAGAGAAAAATAAAATGGAAAAGATGGGTTACAGAGTTTGGATGGAAAGAGATAGAAGAGGGGAAGAGAACTGTCATCTTTACACATATGTTTTAAAAAAAATTCTTAACAGAACGTTTGAAAAACTGAAGGAACGAATAACCCAAAGGGAAAGGAGATGAGCCAAATATGAATTTGAAAAGTTGAACGTTTATCAAGGCAAATATATATATGCAAAACAAAATATGTGAGCTGGTTTCTTTCGGAAATTAAAACAAACTATAAATTAGCTAGCAAAGCAACAGTCAAAACATTGAATTCTGGTAATAATAATGACCAGTGGCTTTACAGCTTTGCACAAGGGGAAGATGAATGATTACGGGTAGATCAAAAGGTTTAGACGATACCGATGCGAAATTTGTTTTACGAATTCCACAGCGTTCCAGGGTTCGAAAAATAGAAATGAAGATACCGTTGAGATCAGCACGACGTGAAGATCAAAACTATATACAGATATCAGTGGTTTGATTTGATTATCAAAATTCGAAATTTTCTACTGGCGGAAAACGCAAGAAAAACGTTGAAAAATAAGATCGACGGAGCCAAAGATGTCCGAATTTGGAAAAACGACAAACTGACATCTTGCTCAGAAGATGGTTTAGAATTTTTCTATGTAAAAATATTTAGGTTTCGGAAACATTTTATTTTCATCGCTTTTTAACTCATTAAATTGAAGTGAATTTACGCGCGAAATAAACTTTCATAATTTCGGACGAAAATTTACCAGTCGCTATGTTTAAATAGACGTATTCCAAATATTAAATTTTTATTTCAAAATTTTATCGTTTAGAATTTCACAAAATTTTAACTAATTACGTTATTAAAACAGTTGAAATTTACGGGTCGTTACATTCTCCCCCACTCAAAACTTTTCGTCCCCGAAAAGGAACGAGGTAGGAGAATAGAAACAACTAGAAAGAAAAACAGATTTGAAATACAAAATAACAATTAATTTAAACCATATAAATTCAAATTTAAATTAATTGATATTCAATAATTGATTCAATCCATTTGATTTTACTAAAATCAATCTCAACTATTTCTATATTCACTATCTTATTACCCAATTGTCTTCAATTTACAATTTCTAAAACCATAAATTTGAATAGTCCTTTATTATAATTATATTTTTCAGCAATTTAAATTCTTCTTTATTTCAAATTATTGTTAAATTTATTCTACTTAATATATCTACTCACATATATTTAACCCATATAAATTAATTTAAAACATGAAAGTTTCGATTTAAATTAATTTACATCTATTAATTTCTTTTAAATTCAAGGTATTTTCATATGTTGATCAAATTTCAATTTATTAATTCTTTCAAAACAAATTTATTAATTCTTTCAATACAATTTATTCCATTATTAACTGAGTTTTACTTATTATCCTATCTAACTCTATTAACATCTTTATAATCAGAATTTAGTGTATAACATTTATTATAAACACTCAAATTTTATTTATAAATTCAATTTATCTTATATATTATCCAATTACATATTCAACTTCTGAATGATTTAGGTAAGTTGTATTAGAATGCAGTTGAACAATATACAAATAAAATTTTCCAAATTCAATTGTTCAAGTTTAAATATTTATTCCAAATTTTGGTTTATTTATAATTAAAATCATCCTTTAACAAAATTTAAGAATTAGATTTCCGATTAACTTTAAACAATTTAGAGATATATATAATATATTTATATCAAATCAAATTAAATTTTAAAATAAGATACTTATATATATAAATCAAATTATACTGAAGAAATTCAAATCGAAATATTTTTCAAAACAAAACCGTTGCAAAGCTACAGAATATTATCTCCACTTCGAAACTCGAAAATGAATGTCGATGATGCGGCCGCCATCACCGAAATTATTTTCCAGCGACAAAGAGAAGAGCACTGATTTCAACATTTAAAAGTTCTTTGAAAACGATTTCTATTCGAAAATACTTTCAATAATATACATTTTAAAATTTTAAACCCAAAGTTGGAAATCATCGGAATCCCGTAAATTCTCAAATTTTTGAATTAAATTCATTTCAAATTTTCAATCAATTTATAACCAAGTTTATAAATTCATTTGTTTATATTATGCAATAGTCAATGGTTTACAAAACAATAAATGAAAATCGAATATTATTATTTCAGACAACAAATTCATTAACAATTTAATTTCAGAAAACTTATATTTATATATAATGTAATCATCCAAAACTATTTTGTTTACCAAATTTGAAAACAACATTTTTATATAAATTTACAAATACACTTCCTCGCTCGACGATACAAAATGGATTCAAAGCAAGGATAGAGATTCAAGTTTGATTAATTCAATCAAAGAAAATTTTGATTTGAGAATAAGTTGGAACGAAAGATAAGGTGATTATTTAACCGAATAAGGAAATAGATAATCTTACATAAATCGCGGGCAACCATAACCGGTCGACCGTGACTTCAAGAATAAGATCGATGTGGAATTCCGAGGTAAATCGACATCCGATCTCGAGAAATAAAATTCAGGTATAGCAGGAGATAGATAGCATCGTAAACCGAGGATACAGAAATCTCCGATGAATCGATGCCTGTTATAAAGGAGTTTACTCCTTTACGAATCATTCTAGGATTTGCGAGACCGCCGATCTATTATAGATAACATTTAGAATGGAGTTATGGGGTGCTCCATGATTGAAAGAAGACGAATAGTGAAGGACACAAATGAATTTCGGAACCGAGGGGAACGTTCCACAATTCAAAGGAATTGAGTCAAAGGAAGAGATTGAAACTCGAATGAGAGTGATTCTGTAAATACATTTACCCTATATGTTAAGTTTTGCCTAGAGCTACCGAAGCTCTGATACCAACTGTAACGACCTGATATTTTAGACCATTCACGTCCATTATAAGTGTATAGGTAGACACTCATGCCAGAGTTGAATTGCTCAAAATACCGCGTTGTTAATTTAAATTTGGCAAAACTGAACATATACAGTAAATAAAATAATCACATATCATAGACACAGAGTAATAAATGCAGCGGAAATAAAAGAGATAGTAGTTCATGAAGATACTATATGAATATAAAATACATCAGAGTTAAACCAGATACAACGGAAGAGTAACATGATACATCAGATACAAATCAGAATACATCACTGGAATCATCGAATACTGAAAGCAGAATAGATGGCTGGATTTTCAATCAAAGCTCCAACTCCAAAGGTGAGTCTCGAAAACTGGTACACTCAGTCTGACCCGAGCGTAAAGCAAAACACAAAACACTCGAGTCAGGATTAACATTCTTATATTAATAAATCCAACTCAAGTGAAATAGCAATCGAAATACAAGTAACTCAAAGGATGTTTGGAATAACCATCCTTTAAGGATCCGTCAAACTATCTACTAGGTAGTAATGTACGATAAGTAGATAATGTCTATCAGTAATAATAAGATATCAAAATAGCGTTAAGTCATGGCCCATTCCACCCTTAACACATTTTTATTCCCAAAAGCATATACAAGACCGTAGTTTCCCCAAAACCGGAAGTCACCAGAGGGCAATCCATATACTAAAGGTACAAATCAAAATCGTAGTGGTCGCGCATAAATGGAATACAAGTATGACAAGGCACATGAGGCAATACCCAAGGTAGTGATACTACCGTTCGCCTGATCCGGACTGGTGAGAACGCAACGCCGCAGCGCCCGCAACACCGTGAAACAACACTCCCAAAATCAAGGGTGCACCAATCGACAACAAGTAATAAGTAGTTCGAAGAAGTGTGTCCACTTGAGGTAGCTAATCCTCCATTGGCCCGGCACAGCTCCTGTTTTAGTCATTTCCAATTTGACACAAGTGTCAAGGCTATCCATTATCGTTCTCTTTCTTCAGTCAACACGTACATCATTCCAACCACTTCATTCTGGATCATCACTCCGCGTATAGTTATTAAAGTGGTTTCGGTTCAGATAGAGAGTATATCCATTACCGATCCCGGTCTCTTTAATAACTTTCGTAATTATTACATCGATTGGTCGTTTATATATTTCAAAAACCAAATCAAATTCAATTTCAATTTCAATTCGTAAACCAACATTTCATTTGTCTTTCGAAACCAATTTCCAAAATTTACGTTTCAAAACTTCCAAATTCACAATTTCAAAATCTTATAATTCAATTTCAATTTCTATTTAAAACAATTCAAATATTGATTCAAATTCGTATATAAGTTTCATTCCGAAATCATTTAAATTAATTTAACATTCAAATCAATTTAAATCCATTTATCAATTTCATTCAATGTTCGTTAAGTAAATTTTTATTTAAAACAATTTCTGTTTAATTTCCAATTCATTCAATCCATTATTTAAATTCAACTTCCTTATTTCAAAACTTACAATTTGAATTAAATTAAATTCATCAAATCAAATCCTTTAATTTTCAAGTCTTACATTAATTTCAATAAATCACATTTTATTTCTTGTTAAAGAAATTCAATTTCACTAATTTACTTACTTAAATAATTTTCCAAAACTTAATTAATAAAGAAACTCAATTTCAATTATTTACGAAGTAAAAATTTACTTATTCAAAAGTTCAATTTCTCTTATCAAGAATTCAGTTCAATTTAATCATTAAATGATTCAACCTTATTTAATTATTAAATAATTCCAACTTAATTATTAAATAATTTCAAAGTTTAATAATTTCAAACTTAATTATAATTTCAAACTTAATTATAATTTCCAACTCAATTCAAAATCAAAGCATAACAAAGGGAACTTGCAGTGTGATAGTGACGCAGCGGATAATTCAAAAACGATCTTCAATCGATGAAAATAGCAATCTGTGGATTGATGGATACTGAAATGCCCGAATTCGTTGATCCGAAGATACCGAACTCTAGCTATCTCTGACTCGTTGATCCGAAGATACCGGGAAAGAGATCTACGATTCTTCGACGTTGATCTTGCGCACAAGATACCGTGAATCGGCTTCAACAAACGATGATCCGAGCGCACTCGAATGTCGTTAGTGGAGATAGGAGATACACTCGACTACCAATTGAAATTGAAAGCAATAAGCTAACAAAAGAGAATTTTATTCAATATTCAACAACCTCTACAAATGAAAACACTCGCCTATTTATAGGCTACAACACACCAAAACAGAAAAGGTACAAGTCATAAGTCGGCAACCGACTTATCAATATCTCCGACTTAACCTAAGTCGTACTATTTACAACACAGTTCAGAAACTTAAAAATATTACAAGTACTAAGTCGGTTCCGAGTTACAGCTTACGACCTACGACTTAACAAAGACTCCGACTCAACAGTTACAATTTTACAAGCCTTCCGCGACTTAACAAACACAGACAAAAACATCAAAGAACATACAAGTACTTAGGTCGGCAACGACCTTACGACCTAGAATGATTCGACCTAAGAATGTACGCGACTTAGCATAGGTCGGCAGCGACCTAACAACAGTTTCTTCACAGCTTCAAGAATCAACGGTTCAGATGGACGCGGCATCAAGATCTTCGGTTACAAGTTTCTGCGACTTAAAACCTTAGCGGTATTCCAAATCAACGTTTAAAGAGAATCAAGGGCAGAGGTTAACTCGGCAGACACATCAACGGCATCCCGTGCTTCGCGACCTAAAACATGCGCATCCCATATCAGCGACCTAAGATCAACGGTAGAAATTAACTCGGCAGTTGAATCAACAGCATCCAGTGTTTCGCGACTTAAAGCATGACTCGTTAGGTCGTTCAGACGACTCAAAGGACTTGTTAACTCGCAGAAATTTTCCTTGAGTCGTTGCCGAGTCACACTAGGTCGTTGATACGACTCTAAGACTTCATTAGGTCGCGAACATCCTTCCATAGGTCGGTTCCGACCTAGAACTTCATTCTCCCAACATTGCTCACCCAACTTTAACTCGGTGGTATTCTTTTTAGGTCGGTTTCGACTTATCAACTTGTTAGGTCGTATGCGACTTAATACTTCACCAAATTGGCCTGTGCAACCACCTTCTTCGGCATCACTTGTTCCCTCCTCTAACTCCTTAGGTCGTGAACGACCTACACTCGCCTTAGGTCGTGAGCGACCTAATCCTTTAACTTTCTGCACTGCATCATCCTCCCCTGGTTGAGAGAAATTCGACCTCGAATTCGCACACTCTTCATCCCCAACAAACTCTTCCCCATGATATGGTACAAGATGTTTAACATTGAATACGTCAGATGTATACACATCATCTGGCAGCTTCAGTTTATAAGCATTTTCATTGATTCGTTTCACAACTTCCACCGGACCAATTTTCCTGGCTTTCAACTTGTTGTACGCGCCCACTGGAAAACGATCTTTTGTTAACACTGCATAAACCATATCTCCTTCATTAAACTCAACTTTTCGTCGTTTCAAATCTGCAGCTTGTTTATATTTCTCATTTGCTTTCTCTAATCGTTCTTGAACGATTTTATGACACTCCGTCAGCCCTTCAACAAAATCAGCAGCTTTCTTAATTGTCCCCTTCGAGTGTGGTATCATCGTTAAATCTAACGGTCCCTTCGGTAAACTTGAATAAACAATCTGGAACGGACTGAACCCCGTACTTCGATTCACAGCATGATTATGGGCAAATTCTGCCTGACATAACTTCACATCCCAACTCTTCAGATTATCTTGAACAAGACACCTCAACAAGTTCCCCAATGATCTGTTTACAACCTCGGTCTGTCCATCCGTTTGCGGGTGATAAGCACTACTAAATTTCAGCTTCGTTCCCACCAGTTTCCACAAACTCAACCAAAAGTGACTCAGAAATCGAGTATCTCTATCCGACACAATAGATTCTGGCAATCCATGAAGTCTATAGATCTCCCTGAAAAACAACTGGGCTACATGAACGGCATCCGCCGTCTTCTTACAAGCAATGAAATGTGCCATTTTCGAAAATCTGTCAACCACCACATAAATGGAATCATTACCACGCTGCGTTCTCGGCAACCCCAACACAAAGTCCATACTCACATCAACCCATGGTTTAGTTGGTACTGGTAACGGTATATACAAACCTGCATTAGTCGCAGTTCCTTTCGAAACTTGACAGATATGGCATCTCTCAACAAATCTCTCCACTTCTTTCCTCATCGATGGCCAAAAGTAGGATTGTGAAATTAATTGTAAGGTACGGTCTCTTCCAACATGCCCTTCTTCGTGTAACTCCTTGATAATCTTCATTCTCAGACTACCCTCCGGTATGCATAATCGACTTCCTTTAAAAAGAAACCCGTCAACCAACATAAACTCATCAGTCTTCCCTTCATTGTTCCCTTCAACAAATTTCTTAAAGTAAGAATCTTCTGCCATCTGCTCCGGCAATAGTTCAAAACCAGTCACCTCAACTTTCATCGTTGTCAACAAATGACTCCTTCTACTTAAAGCATCAGCTACACGATTTGTCACCCCTGACTTGTGTTTCACAACGAAAGTAAACTGTTGCAGATATGCAATCCACGATGCATGTCTCGCTGAAATCTTGTCTTGCCCTTGTAAATGCTTCAATGCTTCATGATCAGTATACAGAACAAACTCTTTCTGAAACAGATAGTGTCTCCAGTGCTTAATAGATTGTACAACAGCATAGAACTCCACATCATACGTACTGTATCGCATCTTCGCTCCTGACAACTTCTCACTGAAATAGGCAATTGGACGTCCCTTCTGACTCAACACCCCTCCAATCCCAACCTTGGATGCATCAGTATGTAGTTCGAACACCCACTGAAAATCTGGTAGCACTAGAATTGGTGCAGACGTCAGCAATTCCTTGATTTTTCCAAAAGCAATCCCTGCTTCCTCTGACCATGAAAACTGTTTGTCTTTCATACAATCTGTAACAGGCGCCATCACACTACTAAAGTGTGGGATAAACCTTCGATAAAATGAAGCCAACCCATGAAAACTACGAACTTCCGTTATCGTCTTGGGCTGCGGCCAATTTCTGATCGCCTCAACTTTACTTTGGTCAACCTGTATTCCTTTCTCTGAAACAACATACCCCAGAAATAAAACACTATGCGTCATGAACACGCATTTCTTCGTTGCAGCATAGAATTGTTCTTGTCTCAGTACCATCAACACTTCTCTAAGATGATTCAAATGTTCCTCTGGACTCCCACTGTAAATAAGAATATCATCGAAATACACCACCACGAATTTCCCAATGAACGGTCGAAAAATCTGATTCATCACCCTCATAAAAGTACTCGGTGCATTTGATAACCCAAACGGCATAACCAACCATTCGTATAGACCCTCCCTGGTTTTAAAAGCAGTCTTCCACTCATCTCCTGGTCTGATACGAATTTGATGATATCCGCTCTTCAAATCAATCTTAGAAAAGATAGTAGCTCCGCTTATCTGATCCAACAAGTCATCCAACCTCGGCATTGGAAATCTATATCTCACGGTAATCTTATTCAATGCTCGACTGTCAGTACACATTCTCCATGTCCCATCCTTCTTGGGTACCAATAAAGCTGGTACAGCACAAGGACTCAGACTCTCCTGCACACGCCCCTGTTCAAGCAATTCCTCTACCTGCCTCCGCAATTCTTCATGTTCCTTCGGACTCATTCGATAATGTGGTCTGTGTGGCAATACAGCACCTGGAACAAGATCTATCTGATGTTGTATATCTCTCAACGGTGGCAACTCCGTTGGTAATTCCTCTGGAAATACATCGTCAAATTCTTTCAGAACTGGTTTAACTTCTTCTGGAATGTCAACCTCTTCACTGCTCTCACGTCCAATCAACAAGAATACTTCCGGCTCTTCTTCAACTTCTTTAACAAACTCCTTCAAAGTCAATAAAGTTTTCAGCTCTTCGATTTCTTCGGACTTACTTTCTTCTTGTGATCTCTTCTTTGGAACTAAGATAATCTTCGTGCCTTTAAACATAAAACTGTAGCTATTGGTCCGACCGTCATGTTGTACTGCTCGATCATACTGCCATGGTCTTCCCAATAATAAATGACAAACATCCATCTCTACTACATCACACCATATTTCATCTTTGTATTTCTTCCCAATAGAGAATGGTACACGAACTCGTCTATCCACTTTCACTTCTCCTCCTTTTCTTAACCATGCTAACTTGTATGGACTCGGATGTTTCTCTGTCTTCAATTTCAACTTTGTCACAGCTTCGGTTGAAATAATGTTATCACAGCTTCCTGCGTCGATCACAAACTTACACACCTTTCCCAGAATAGTACATGTTGACTGAAAGATATTACTCCTCAACCAACTAGCTTCTTCCTGCTTCGGTGTTAAACACGATCTTCTCAGCATTAGGTTACAACCTTCGTCTCCCGACGCAATATCCTGCTCATCCTCCTCAGCTGGATTAGAACAATCTTCATCAACATCCTCATCGTCAACTTCTGCAATCATGGTTCTCTTCTTTGGCTTTGGACACTCACTGCTTTTATGACCCAATTCTTGACAATTGTAACATTTAAACCCATTATTAACTTTCGCCTTCTCAACCTCCTTCACCATTGGTCTACTGATAGGTTTAGAAACATTAGAACTTCCTCCAACACCCTTCGCTTGATTGTTAGGATTAGTAAACACACCACCTCCTCTTCTACCCTGCTTCTCCCAAGCCAACGCTTTTTGATGTGCCTCTGCTACAGATCTTGGATCGAACATATTAACCATATCCTGAATCTGCATTCTCAATCCTCCAATGAACCTAGATGTCAGCTGTTCCTCTGTTTCCATAATATCATTCCTCGCAATCAGTTGGTAAAATTCATCAGCATAGTCATTAACTGTCTTTGTGCCCTGCCTCAAGTTTTGCAAACGTTGATACATCAAAGATTGATAATTGTAAGGTAAGAACGTTGCTTTCATCAACTTCTTCATCTTCTCCCAAGACTCAATTTTTGACTTCCCCATTCGTTCACGTGTAAGCTTGGTCTGCTGCCACCATGCCAAAGCTCTACCCCTCAGCCTTGTAGCAACCAACTTTACTCTACGATGTTCTGGTACTTCTTTGAAGTCAAAAATCTCCTCTACATTAGCCATCCAATCTAGAAACTCCTCCGCTTGCATACCACCCTTGAATTCAGGAATTTCAGTCTTCATCCCTGATTCCCACTTGTGATCATATTCAGAGTAATTTCTGCCTTGACCTCTTCCTTGAACACTACCACCATCATACTCCTCTTCAAAATCAGATGCATAACGATGTCGATTCTGACCACCAACATCTCTACTACCATTACGCCTTCCACCATCATCCCTTCTATCTACGTTCCTCCGTCCTTGATCATTCACGTTTCTCCCACGCCCTTGATCATTTTCAACACTTCGGTCACGATTAGAATGTGGTGAGACTCTACTACCTCCATGATTAGATTCTGGTGAAACCCTTCTCCGATTTTGATTCATCTCCGTCATAAGCCTCTCTAACCGGCCAATTCCTTCGTTAAGCTTTTCACTAAAATTCTCATTGATTCTTTGCTCCATCTCATCAGTTTCTTCTCTTCGATACAAAGCTTCTACGTTTTGGTGGCGATTAGCTCTTCTTGGCGGCATACTTGGAAACTTCACAAATTCTAACACTTTTCGGATTTTGATCCAAAATGAAACGGATCGAAAACTTCCACTTTGTAGCAAATCGCGATGAACACGATGGACAAAGTTTCGGCCTCCAATGCAAATCCGAACTTCAATCTTCAAACAAATGCGAACAACTTCTTCCTCTCGGCCGTGTCCCAACACTTCAAGCTCGGCTTCTCCTCAAACTTCAAAACTCTTCAAATGATTAGGCTCCAAGTCTCGATCTAGCTATGATTGGCTAGAACAAGCTCTGATACCAAAAACTGACGCAGCGGATAATTCAAAAACGATCTTCAATCAATGAAAATAGCAATCTGTGGATTGATGGATACTGAAATGCCCGAATTCGTTGATCCGAAGATACCGAACTCTAGCTATCTCTGACTCGTTGATCCGAAGATACCGGGAAAGAGATCTACGATTCTTCGACGTTGATCTTGCGCACAAGATACCGTGAATCGGCTTCAACAAACGATGATCCGAGCGCACTCGAATGTCGTTAGTGGAGATAGGAGATACACTCGACTACCAATTGAAATTGAAAGCAATAAGCTAACAAAAGAGAATTTTATTCAATATTCAACAACCTCTACAAATGAAAACACTCGCCTATTTATAGGCTACAACACACCAAAACAGAAAAGGTACAAGTCATAAGTCGGCAACCGACTTATCAATATCTCCGACTTAACCTAAGTCGTACTATTTACAACACAGTTCAGAAACTTAAAAATATTACAAGTACTAAGTCGGTTCCGAGTTACAGCTTACGACCTACGACTTAACAAAGACTCCGACTCAACAGTTACAATTTTACAAGCCTTCCGCGACTTAACAAACACAGACAAAAACATCAAAGAACATACAAGTACTTAGGTCGGCAACGACCTTACGACCTAGAATGATTCGACCTAAGAATGTACGCGACTTAGCATAGGTCGGCAGCGACCTAACAACAGTTTCTTCACAGCTTCAAGAATCAACGGTTCAGATGGACGCGGCATCAAGATCTTCGGTTACAAGTTTCTGCGACTTAAAACCTTAGCGGTATTCCAAATCAACGTTTAAAGAGAATCAAGGGCAGAGGTTAACTCGGCAGACACATCAACGGCATCCCGTGCTTCGCGACCTAAAACATGCGCATCCCATATCAGCGACCTAAGATCAACGGTAGAAATTAACTCGGCAGTTGAATCAACAGCATCCAGTGTTTCGCGACTTAAAGCATGACTCGTTAGGTCGTTCAGACGACTCAAAGGACTTGTTAACTCGCAGAAATTTTCCTTGAGTCGTTGCCGAGTCACACTAGGTCGTTGATACGACTCTAAGACTTCATTAGGTCGCGAACATCCTTCCATAGGTCGGTTCCGACCTAGAACTTCATTCTCCCAACATTGCTCACCCAACTTTAACTCGGTGGTATTCTTTTTAGGTCGGTTTCGACTTATCAACTTGTTAGGTCGTATGCGACTTAATACTTCACCAAATTGGCCTGTGCAACCACCTTCTTCGGCATCACTTGTTCCCTCCTCTAACTCCTTAGGTCGTGAACGACCTACACTCGCCTTAGGTCGTGAGCGACCTAATCCTTTAACTTTCTGCACTGCATCAGATAGCTGGGATGGTGTCAAAGTAAATAAAAAAGCAATAACAACAACAATAACAATCCAATAATCAATTCAAATAATCCCGAAATAATCGTATTATTTCGCATTGTTGTTTGTGCGAATTAATATAACTATTTCTAGAATCTACACTATCATTTCATGTAGATTAAAGATTTACTACATTACGGTTTTCACTTGTCATCTATTACAATTTCATACATCATCAATTTAACAACATACATTCAGTGGTTCAAAGTGTAATTAAACAAATCCTACGTGTCAATAAATTTAACAGTTAAAGGGGTCATATTATACAAATGTCAGTTAATCAAATTTAACATTTAACTATCCTATATCAAGTTCAATTGCATACTATTTATCATTTTAACATTAACAATTTTAACGTCCAATATAAACATCAACAATCAATAAATTATCAGCCAAACTGTATTATCATCGCATAAACAATTAACAGATAATGGTGTCAGGTGTCACAGGTGAACTGATACAGGCAATAGCATATATAACAGTGTAATTAACTAACAGCAGTATATTTAAATTGTCGTTTCAATTGAAATCAAATTTAATAAATAAAAGAATGTTAATCGTGAGTGAGTGCTCACCTTTCGAGGCTACAGATGGATGACAAATGGAATGAGCTACGAATCCAAACACGAATTGCAAAATAAAGCACGATGGACCCGGGACAAAACTGATAGATAAGAATAGACGGACTCAAATAAGAATCATCATGATAGAAATAGAATATATATATCATATGTTTATTTTCAAATCATTGTTTAAATTTAAAACAAATATTAAAATAACATAACTAATTAAAATCATTGTTAAATAATATATTTGAGATAAATACTCATATAGATATAAACATATCACATGTAAAACAACAATCTTTTATGATCTATATAAAAACATATATATATATATATACACTTATATCCACACGTGTAAATTCAGAATTATAGGAATAGTATAAACAACATATATAGCTAATATGTATAACTTTCATAATATTCTCTTAGATCAACAGAAATATAACAGAACATATTTTACTTGAAAGCAATATGTAACAACAATCTAAACAGAACAAAATATAAAATATGTGCATTTATATACAACAGTAACATACAATCCACTATGTATATATATAAACTTGAATATATAAACCAACATACTACTCTACTTATAAAATACTTCTTTATACATTCTTAGATAATATACATAACGAATCTTTAGCCTTCATATATTATATATACATATAAGCAAACAGGTGGTGCGCAATTTGTATCGACTGTATAACATAATAAAGTATAACGTATATAAAGCTGTAAACATATATAAAGAAGACTGGATTGAAAAAAAATTTAACAAGGCCGTAGCAGTTTATATATATAACTTATGTACAAAACTATAACAAACATGTTTAACAGGTATATCCAATTGAGCAAACTAACAAAACTATATTATATAAATCCATACAATTCCGCATATATACATATTTAAATCAACTCATATTATATCCTTGAACCCGTCATATATATACATACCAATAATACAATAAATATTCATATAAATATGTTTTTTTTATGAAATCACATATATATAATACTCTGCTTTACTAAAATATATATATACTGACAAATTGCAAAACATATATAATGAAACAATATGTACTAGTAAACACATACTGGTATAAACTTATATAGACTACCAATCTAAAGCCAACAAAATAAACTTATGTATATATAACAAAATAAGCATACTCAGTTAGTATACGTATACTTTTTTTTTAAAACCATACTGTAGCCTATTTAAAATCTCATATAACAACATATAACTCTACTACATACAAGACTCTCGACCTATATATATAAATATTCCCTGAAATATACTACAACCAATATACAAAATCTAATATATAAATGTAAATGTAACGACCCAATATTTTCAACTATTCGCATCCATTATAAGTATATAGGTAGACACTCATGCCGGAGTTGAATTGCTCAAAATACCGCGTTGTAATTAAAATTTGGCAAATCTCAGAATATACAATAAATAAATATAATCACAGATCACAGACACAGAGTAAAATAATGCAGCGGAAGTAAAAGAAATAGTAGTTCATGAAGCTACTATGTAAATATATCAGAGTTACATAAGATACAACAGAGGAAATAGAGTACAACAGAAGTATCAATAAGATAACCAAGTACAAGCTGAACAGAGCAACATAACTGAAGTAGATAGAAGAAGACTAGCAGATAATCTCCAGCGATTCAAATCTCCAGAAGGTGGAAATCCAAATCTGTGAATAACTCAGGCTGACCCGAGCGTAAAGCAAAACACAAAACACTCGAGTCAGGACAATATATACTTATATAATGTAAACCAACTCAAGTGAACTGTAATAAAGGTACAAGTAACTTAGAAGATGCTTGGGACCGCCCATCCTCTAAGGATCCGTTAAAATATCTACTATGTAGTAATATTCGCTATTATAATAGTGTCTAAATAAGTAAAGTATAATCATATCGGAAAATAGCGTTAAGGGGATGGAGAACCTTAACGCGGTCGGATCTTAAAATCATAATCGTAGTAAAGCTCGATATGGTAGGTGACACGGCACAACTAGGCAATGCCAGGGTAGATATACCAATTACGCACACGGACTGATGGATACGCATAGCAGCCACTACCGTTCCACCTCGAACAACATTCCCAAATCGGAGGATGGCCATCTAGTCAAATCACAAGTAAGAGTATAATATCGAAGAAATGTGTCCGAGAAGAGGTGCTACCTCACTGGTCCGAGATCGCTCCTGTTTTAGCCACCTTATGTTAACTCACGGGAGTTGGGTCCACGTAACATACCTTAAGAACGTCGCCACCATCCTACTTCATTCTGGAATCTCCACCGCGTACACGGTTGTCAAAGTGGTTTTCAGTATCGACAGAGAGTATGTCCATATCCGATCCCGGTCTCTTTGCCAACCAATCGTTATTATAACCCGTGGTTATAACTTTTAAAATAGTTTATGTTTCAAATCAAAATACATCCTTTAAACCATTACAAAATCATATCATTTATTTCAAACTAATACATACTTTCAAACCCAAAACATATCTATTCAAAACCAATTCAAAAATATATCATTTCCATTTCAAAAACCAATTCAATAATATATCATTTCAATAAAACCCAAATTTCAAAATCACTGAATATTTCCTTTAATTTATTAAACTTGAAATCTTCCTTTAAATTATCATAGCATTTTGGTAATGTAACCTTAAGTAATCATAGCATTTTTGGAATGTAATACTTTCCAATTTAACATTTTATATAATCAAAGTATTTATATACTTACAAATTTTTAACATGGTCATTTTATCATAGCCTTATAGTTAAATAAACTTAGTTACTCTAATATCCAATTTAATGCTGAAATTCTTATGTTAAGTTAAGAGTACCTTATTAACTTACATTATCATTACAATAAAGAAACTTTATTATTTTAGTCATTAAAATGTGTCATTTACATAAATTAAAACTTACATATTAAATGTACTTTTTAACTTACATTTCTATTACAGTAAAGAGCATTTATCATTTAATCAATATTACACTAATTAAACTTACATTATCAAATGTACGTTTTAATTTACGTTTTATTACAAAAAGGGCATTTATTATTTTATTCAATATTACACTGATTAAGACTTACATGTTTCTTTCATTAATTAAGACTTTACATGTTTCTTTCATAAATTAAAAACTTTACATATTCTTCCATAAATTAAAACTTTACATGTCTCTTTCATAAATTAAAACTCTACATATTTCTTTCATTAATTAGAACTTTACACGTTTCTTTCACAATAAATTTCTTATAATAAAATCCAATTTTCAACAATTTACTTAATAAGTTTAAGTGTAAAAGTTTCCAATTCTTCACATTTCAACAAATAAACTTAACACTTCAAATTTAAATTACCATTTCACAAATTTAACTAAATTTCCAATTTTATTTAATTAACTTAAACTTTTAATTAAAACCAAATTTTACATTTCCAAGTCAAGTTATATTTTAAAAGATCACTTTTAAACATTCATTTATTTAACCACTTAAATTCATAGAAAAATAAATAATACTTTAATAAATCACTTAAATTCAAATTTAATCAAATTATCATATTTACCATTTCCAAATAAAATTTAATATCCATTTTATTTATATAACTTAAATCATTTTTAACCAAAATTCCAAATTTCCAACTTAAGTTATATTTCAAAAATCCAGTTAAACCTTTCATTAATTACATTTTTAACACATAGAAAAAATCATAATTTCTTTATTTTAAAACATTTCAAAATCTATTTAAATCAAATTTCATAAATTTATAATTTTTAAAATACTTAAAAATATCCAAAACACTTTATAAAATAACCACGGGCCTGTATATAATTTTCTAACTTAGGTCAAGGGATACGGATATGTATCATTTCAATCCGCAGTTAAAAAAGAAAAATCCGGGTTCTATCATTTCAAACCCGCAATCCCAAGTTAAAATAAATTAAATAAAAATCGTTCAGGCCTATCATTTCAGCCCATAACGATTTTTCCCTATTCTAAAGTCCGTTAGGGTATGTATCATTTCAACCCATAGTGATTCTAGTCTACAGGGAACTTGCAATGGTGATAATAGATATAAATAACAGAATAACATTAAATAAAAGTAACATACGATATAACAGGTGTAATAACAGGTGTGAACATCATATGATAATAATATAAGCATATATAACATGATAATATATTTTTACAGATTCGCAGGCTGTCAATTTACTAGTTATATAGGTACATATTGTCTGGTGAGAATAACTCACTTGTTTAAGCTGGAGATGACGACCAAACACACAACACAGAATCTTTGAAGGCACGACAACATGAGAGTGGAGAGACAAATATAATTGCCTTGTATACATATAAACAAAACAAGACAATGTATACGTAAATATGTAACACAAAACAATATAGAAATGACTTGAAATAAAAAGCAACAAAGGGCAAAGTGATTCGACCTTTCTTTAACTATTCAAGAGCATGACCAAGGGGATCTTTTTCTCAGCCATAGTTGGACATAATCTCAGGTTATGACATCAAAATAGCATGGCAACAAAGAGATGATGATGGTAGGAGTTACATATGAATAAGACAAAGGGTCAAGGCAAAATAAGTGGAGTTTTGGTGCATTTTTGGCTCAACCAAAGGCAAGTGGGGCTTGGCCCTTGCATGGTTCAGGTCTGGACAGTGGGTAGGTGGATGGCCAGAGGTGGTATCAAGGTGGTGGTGGAGCAATAGGACATGGCCAAGGTGATGTATGGTGGTGGTGAAGCGATATAGGTCAGCTAGTGTTGTTTTTAAGGGGTTTCAACATTTGTTTGTGGTGTTTTCATCATCTAAAGGCCATGGCCTGATTTGGTCAGAGGGGATGTGAGGTGGTTGAAGCCAAGAATGATGAGGAGGAAGGTGGTGGAGGCTATGGTGGAGATGGTGGAAAGTTTGGCCAAGCAATTGTGGATGAAATCAAGGCAAAACAAAGTAAAAATGAAGAAGGAAGAGAAGAAAACGAAGAGGCCATTACCAAATGTTTTCAGAGGTGTTTTGGCCGAAAATTTGATGAAATGAGAAGTGTATTCAGTTGAAAAAAAAAATAAAACATATGGCTATCAATAAAGAAGGAACGGTCAAAATGTGAAAGGTCTAGCAAATGAAAAGTCATCGGTTTAAAGCCTTTATGTCTCTTCAAATTTCCTTCTTATATATTTTGTAATTTATAATTACATGCAAAACTGATAAATAAAGATAACAACTCAGAAATGAAAAAAATAAATATAAAATAAATAATTAAATTTTGATTAAATAGAATTTAAATTAAGAAAATGGCTTAAAAATGCAAACTAGGCTTTAAAAATTAGAAATAACTTCTATAACTTTGCAAAAAATATATTTTGATTTAAATACATGTAAAATGAATAAAATAAAGTAAAACACAGCAAATAAAAGTGAATGTATAAAATAAATAAATAAAATTTAATTTAAATATAGTTTAGATGAAGAAAATAGCAGAAAAATAGAAACAGCTTTTAAAAATAGGAAATCATCATAGTACATTTTGGAAAATTCGATTATTATTTTTAAAAATATTTAGAGATTAAAATATACATAAATTAACATATTGATACATATAAAAAAATATAAGAAAGAAAATATGATTTATAAAATTTAAAATAGGCAAAATTGCACAATAAAACAAATTATAGTAAAATTTGAAATGTGCATAACTTCTACATTTTAACTCCGTTTTTAACGAAACGAAAAGCAGTATTCATATTTTTAAATCTATTTTCATAATAAAAGATAAAAATTAAGATTATATATATTTAAATTTGAAATTTAAAAGTCAAAGATTGAACAGTTTGACCAGAATTTCCCTTTTAAGTAAAATATTTAAATTATACTAGTTTGAACTATAAATCACTTAATAATCAACATTTATATTTAAAAATGAAATGTTTTTAATAAAACATGTTTAAACTAATTTAAAATAAAAAAATAAAGTTCAAATTTAAATAATATACAAAAATCTAGGGTTGTTACACTCTCCCCCACTCAAAACTTTTCGTCCCCGAAAAGGAATGAGGTACGGGAAAGCATAGAAAAAGATAGAGTGAAATATGATTAAGACAAGATGACAAGAAGATTTAAATTACACCTGATAACTATTGTTATAGGTAAGTTTAACAAGATGGAGGTGATCAAATCAAGAATACAAGCACAAAAAAGATCCTCTAGAGTCTGAATCTCCCTTTTCACTTGACCGACGGTCTATGAATGGAAAAACAGTGTTCAGATCTAGATGAGTAACAAAGATTATCAAAGATTACAGAAAGATTTCTAAACAGACTGGTATAAGCAATAGTCTTCCCATTCTGTAACAAGATAAGAGAAATAAGGACAAGCAAAAGATAGTTTAAAAAAACAAAGTAAGATAATAAATTTGAAACCATAATGCTTTGAAATCATAACAATTTAGGGATGTTTATCATTTGGAAATCATACTACTAAAATCACAACACTTTGGAAATGTTATTCTTTAAAAAAAACATAATACTTTGAAAATCATAACACCTTTTAAAAATAATCTTCATTTAAACCATTTAAATCCAATGTCAAATAATATTCATTTCAAAGCTGTAACATTTCTAAGTTCATTCAATTATAAAATTTCCAAAACATTGTATTTTCAAAACAGCAGCACTTATAAAATGCTACAGTAGATATATTAATATTTCAAATCAGTTTAATTTCAGAAATATTCATTTGGATATCATTTAACTTATGACTTATTAAAACAAACCTTTATGAATGAAATATCCAAATAAACTATACTTCATTTATTAAGTCAAAAGCTCACTATTTTAGTTAGCTCTTAATTTAACACATAACCTAACACTTATTTAAAATACCCATTTCATAAATAGATATTCCTTTAATAAGTTACACTTAAAATTCCATTTGAAAACCAAATTTTCAATTATCAAATTTTAGTGATGTTAAAATACATTTTAACTATTTAAATCATAATTATTCAATTTCCAAGACATATCTATTTCATAAATAAAACATTTATATAGCAAATATAACAATCAAATTTATTTACACATTTATTCATTTAGACATCAATTAAACTATGAATTCAAGTTAAATAAACTTTATTACCAAAAGTCCAATTCAAATGTATTTTATTTTATCTATTCAAAGATACATTATTTATTATACAACATATTCATTTCAGGAAATAACCTTTATTAAAATTCCTAGGTTAGACTTAAGGTTCCATATTAAATCAATTTGATTATTAAGTTATTTAAATAAAATCTCTTTAAATTCCTTTTTCACTATTTACCTCTGTTAATCTTTTATAACTAAAATTTAAGTGTATAAAATCCTTTTTATATTGTATATTATCCAATTACATTGTTAACTTCTAAAAAAATTTAAGGTAAGTTATATTTGAATGCAATTGTAATATACAAATAAAACTATCCAATTCAATTATCTCAAGTTTGAATCATTTATCCAAAATTTTGAATTTTCTTTTTATAATTGAAATTATTCTTTAAGAAAAAAAATGTAAGAATTAAATTTTCGATTTCCTTCAAACCATTTAGAGATAAATAAATATATGTACATAATATGTCAAATCAATTTAAATCATTTATCTATATATATTATAAATCAAATCATATTTAGAAATTCAAATAAATTAAATCTTTCAAAACAAAGCTGTAGTAAGACTACAGAACGGTCTCTTCAGTTCAAAACTTGAAAATGAATGTCGATGATGCTGTAGTCATCACCGAAATTATTTTCCAGCGACAAAGAGAAGAGCACTAAATTTTTAAACTTTAAAATCCTTTAGAGACAAATTTTTATTCAAAAATACTTTAAATAATATCCTTTTAAAAATTTTAAACACAAAGTTTGAAATCGATCGGAAATTAAATTCTTTAAATTTCTTATTTTAAATTCATTTCAGTTCCCAATAAATTTATAAACAACTATTTATAAATTCATTTGTAGAACAATAAATGATAAATCAAGTATTGTCATTTCAAATTATCAATTTAAATCAATTTATTAAGTTCCATAAAATTATATATCCAAATTTATTTCATTAACCAAATTTTAAAATAATATTGTGTCAATTTGTTCTGTCAAAGTGTTTTAGAAATCCTATCGATAACGTTGATCAGACGAATCGATCGGAAACCCAAATCAACATCAACAACTCAAACAACACAATATAAAACAAAACATTAATTTACAAGTACAGTTCAAAATGTTTGGAAGATAGATTGGAACAAAAGACAAGATGATTAAACAGAGTAGAGAGATGGGTAAGCTTTGATAAATCGCGGACAACCTTAACCGGGTCAACCGTGACTTAATGGATAAGATCAAATGTGGATTTTCTGGGGTAAATCTACCTTCGATCTCAAGAGATAGAGTTTGGAATAACAAAAGATATTAGCATCTAAACCAAGGATAAATATAAATCTCTAGTTAATCGATGCTGATTGTAAAGGATTTTCACCCCTTTACAAGAAAATTAGAATATTGGCGAGACCGCCAATTTACTATAAAGATCATTCGAAGTGGAGTTATGTGATACTCCAAAATCAAAAGAAGATGAATAGTGAGGGACAAGAATGAATTTTGGAACCGTAGGGAACGTTCCAAAAATTCAAAGGAAATTCGAATCAAGAGGAAAAGATTCAAACTCGAACGAAAGTGATTCTGTAAATAAATCTACTCCATATGCTGAGTTTTGCCTCAAAGCCAAAGCTCTGATACCAACTGTAACGACCCAATATTTTCAACTATTCGCATCCATTATAAGTGTATAGGTAGACACTCATGCCGGAGTTGAATTACTCAAAATACCGCGTTGTAATTAAAATTTGGCAAATCTCAGAATATACAGTAAATAAATATAATCACAGATCACAGACACAGAGTAAAATAATGCAGCGGAAGTAAAAGAAATAGTAGTTCATGAAGCTACTATGTAAATATATCAGAGTTACATAAGATACAACAGAAGAAATAGAGTACAACAGAAGTATCAATAAGATAACCAAGTACAAGCTGAACAGAGCAACATAACTGAAGTAGATAGAAGAAGACTAGCAGATAATCTCCAGCGATTCAAATCTCCAAAAGGTGGAAATCCAAATCTGTGAATAACTCAGGCTGACCCGAGCGTAAAGCAAAACACAAAACACTCGAGTCAGGACAATATATACTTATATAATGTAAACCAACTCAAGTGAACTGTAATAAAGGTACAAGTAACTTAGAAGATGCTTGGGACCGCCCATCCTCTAAGGATCCGTTAAAATATCTACTATGTAGTAATATTCGCTATTATAATAGTGTCTAAATAAGTAAAGTATAATCATATCGGAAAATAGCGTTAAGGGGATGGAGAACCTTAACGCGGTCGGATCTTAAAATCATAATCGTAGTAAACCTCGATATGGTAGGTGACACGGCACAACTAGGCAATGCCAGGGTAGATATACCAATTACGCACACGGACTGATGGATACGCATAGCAGCCACTACCGTTCCACCTCGAACAACATCCCCAAATCGGAGGATGGCCATCTAGTCAAATCACAAGTAAGAGTATAATATCGAAGAAATGTGTCCGAGAAGAGGTGCTACCTCACTGGTCCGAGATCGCTCCTGTTTTAGCCACCTTATGCCAACTCACGGGAGTTGGGTCCACGTAACATACCTTAAGAACGTCGCCACCATCCTACTTCATTCTGGAATCTCCACCGCGTACACGGTTGTCAAAGTGGTTGTCACGACCCGGCTTTCTACCACCAGAAAGACGTATCATGAATTAAGAAAAAAAAGGGATAGAAGAAGAAAAGATAGAAAAGAAGAAAGAACAACACATCAGAATCTCACAGCGGAACGAATAAAATATAATATATCACATAAAATATTACATAGTATCATATACATCAGAGTTATACAACTTATACATCTCATATTAGACAGTTATAAACACCTGTCTATCATACATCTCAAACATCACAGAGATACAGACTCAATACAAACACAGCGGAAACACCATAATATATCTACACGCTGAAGCCACCTGCTCCAAATCTCCTTCAGAATTCGTCAAAGCTAACCTGAATCCCTCGACTACTCAATACAATATTGAGTACCCAAGAGTTTAATAAAACAGAAAATAAACACTTGGGTCAGACATGGGTCTGGTGTGAGTAAACGGTTAGATTGCTTAACTTTGAAAACCTTTGAAAACAAAAGTATCACGTAAGACTCCCCACAAATAAACATGGGTAAGTTTTTACCTTACGCTAACTAAAACATTTGATAGGAAATCCGATTGTATTATAATAGGGTCTAGGGTTTTCAAGTAAAATACAGAAATAGCTGAAATGCTTACATCTCACATTCCAACGTAGTTGGGCACAACTAATACGTACGGCACTTATTGGAGTTTGGATTCCATACAATGGCAGGGCTACTGGGGTACCGCCCGTCACAGTACGTGGCCTAGATCACCGTACCGAGGAGTACGCCCGCTCCCCTGCAACACAAAGCCGGAACCATCCCTTACTGGATAATTCCGAACAAGACAATCCCGTAGTTGGCGCAACCAACCACACACTAAGCCGAATAAAAGAAAAGGGACCTCTAGACAGGGATCTATCTTGCTCTCAGTGGGTGCTACCCACGAAGCCTTGCTGCACCTCCCCTGTTTTAGCCATTCCCGGTTGATGAGGCTTGAGGTTACGATTACCTTTAATCAGAACATATCACTTAGAATGCTCATCGTCCGCCTGACGATGTGCTGAAAGCATTCAATCCATACAAGTTCGTTCCGGGTTCGAACGAAACCGAAGGCATTATCTCGTTACACTCGTTTTGGAATCACCCTCAAAGTTAACGACAATAACCCTTGCACTCTGAATCTTCATCTTCACTTGAGATTCACGACCTATCGTTAATTTGGATCGATGTGGTATTCGGGTCTCCAGACCTGGAATTCCGGTATACGGAAACCCGATCCCGGTCTCATCGAAATCCAAAACGTATCTTTTAAGGCCAAGTTGTTTAAAGTTTTAAACATTTAAACTTATATTCAGGATGATATAACAGATAGATAAATCACATTATCACAATAGATAATTCATATCAACATTTATCTCACAAAGCAGCATATATCATATATATATCAAAGACATACAAATCATCCAATATCAACCAATCACCCAATATCAAACATCCAGTATTAATCAATTATCTAAACAGAATTGATTAACTCTAATCAATTTAATTAACCTTTAATTAAATTAATTACTATCACTTAATTACTTGGATTATCTTAATCCTGCTTACTAACATTAATTAATTACCAATTAATTAATTTAACATCTAAATGATCTTCCTTAATTAATCTTCCTTGATTAATTTTACTTTAATTACATTCAAGTAATTATCCTTAACCATATTCAGTAATTAACATTTAATTACTATCATTAATTACAATAATTAATGAACCTTCATTAATCAATTAACTAGAATTAATTTTATTAATCCTCAATTAATTACAATTAATTAATCATACTTAATTTAATTACTTTTATTAATCAACCTTGATTAATTCATTAAATAATTCTTATTAATTAATTAACCTTTTAATTAATTAAATAATTAATTTTAATCAACCACTTCATTCATTAATCAGTCTTAATTAATCATAATCAGTAATTAACAATTTGTAATTACATATCTTAATTAATTACTTCTTAATTATTTATATTAACCTTGATTAATTAATTTAATTAATTATTCTTTAATTACTTCATTAAGTAATTATTAATCAATTTTAATTTAACAAATAATCCTTAATTAATTACTTTTAATTAATTACACTTAGTAATTAATCTTAAATTAAAAACAATTAATTAATCACTAAAATAATTAAGTAATTAACTCTTAATTACTTACATAAGTAATTATCTTCTAATTACTTCATTTAAATGATCTCGATTTCTTTCTTAATTAATTACTTAACAAATAATTAATTCCATCATTTAATAATTCTTAATTAATTACTACATAATTAATTAGCTCAAAAACAATTTATATTAATTAATTCCTTAATCATGTGATTATTCATTTATCACTTTAACTAATTACCCCATAAGTAATTTTCCTATTAATTACTTCCATAAGTAATTTCATTCAAAAATTAACCAATAATTACTTTATTAAGTAATTGCTCTTAATTAATCCATAATTAAGTGATTATTTAAAAAGTAAATAAATAATTAACTAATTATTTAAAATTAATTAAACAATTAATTAATTAACATTCTATATTTAAAAATCCTTAATTAATTATGAAACCATTCTTCTTAATTAAACTTTACTTAAATCGTATTTAAATTAAGTATTCTTAAATTCATATCAATACTATTTTAACCTTATTATTCTTATAAATAAATTATTTGAATTATTTTAAATCTCATTATTCAAAACAAATTATTAACTTGATTTACCAAAATCATAATAATAACCTTATTTGGAGATAAAGTATTTATAAATCATTTCCAAATTTATCAAATACTTAAAAACTTGTTTATGCTTTAAATTTTTAAAACTCATATATAATTTTCTTTTAAAATTTCAAAACCAAGTTACTGGGATAAAAACGACCCGAGTCATACCCCTAATAAACCCGAGCTAGCTTCGAGTCTCTCCCCCACGTATCTGCTTCGAGTCGCACGCGATGAAAATACGAACCCAAACCCGAGACATCTTCGTCTTCTCCAACGCTAAGTCCACCATAACGAAACCAATGTGCATGATAACGTGCACGTGCACAGTGCTTCCAGCCTTCTCCGACCATCCAACTGATCGCTGACCAACAACGCATGATCTCGGCAGTTCGTTCCTCAACCCAGATCGAACCAATTCACTCGAAACAAAAATTCGACCTCGTGCTCGAAAACTGCAGTAGCTTCGTACCGGAAATTCCCTCACCCACGACCATTCTCGCCGCCGTTGAATTCCGCCAGACCCCCCATCGAATCACCTCGAACCCAAGCCTCTATTCCCCCTAATGCGAACGCACTCGATGCCACCTCCATGTCGCAATTACCACGATACTCAAGCCGAGCAAAACAACCCTAAAACCCTAGTTCGATCGATCTCGAAAAAATCCCTCATTTGAAAAATCTACTCGCATTTTTCCTAACATCCACAACCCACCATCTAGCTTCGATCCAAATTTCGAATCAAATTATTGCATGGATAATCAGAAATCCACAAAATTCCCAATTTCGTATAAACCCAAATTCATCTTAAATACATAATTAAAAATTATGAAATTAGTGTTAAAATTCGTGATTTCCTATCACGAATTCACCCATACAATCCAAACTAAAATTCGAGTTATTTAATTTTCGACATGCAACAGTATCTTACTGTATTTTTCCTTTTTAAAATTATTTGTAAATTAAAAATTTCAAAACTATTTTTAATATCACCTTCAATCATAAACAAACAATTTTCATTTAATCAACAAGACCAAATACTGATGTTAGTGGGAGGTTTTGATTTTTGAAAGCAAAACAGAACCCTGTAAATCAACAGAGTAATGTATATTTTCATGTACACAAACATGCACAGTTATTCCATATATATATACATGAAATCACATCCATTCATTCAGGCAAACCACATTTACAACATAACTACACAAGTTTATCACATGCATTAAGTATAAACATTGATTAAAACTGTTTTTAAAAGAATGTTTACTCACCTATAAACAGAGCAGAGAACAGGGCAGAGCATTTTCCAGGCTTTTAAACTTTGAATTCTGGCAATGCTTTTGATTTTGTTTGTTATTGAGATTTGAAATCCTTGCATGCCTTATTTATGTTGAATCTGTAACTTGAATTGTTGCAGGTTGGTTTACTTGTTGAGTTGTTCCTTGCTCAGGTTGAAAATTAAAACTGATGTTGATCTTCTCATTTGCTCATTTGAAATACAGGTTGATTTGTAATTTGAATATCAAGTTTCAGGTTTCGATTTACTTTTAGTTTTCAATTTCAGGTTGAAGAAAATTTTCTGGTTTGAGTTAAGAAAAGAAGACAAGGAATGAATGTGTTATGTAAAAACTAGTTTTCTTCTTAAAACATATATTTAAAAATAAAAATAGAAATGTTGCCACATGTTATTAGATTGATTATCAAGCTTACACTTGTTATTACCATGTGTTAAGATATTAACACATGTCCTAAGTAGATTTTAAATAAATTTTATTTAATTTAAATGTTAATATAAAACTTTTCATACTTAATTTACTAATTAATAAATACTTATCTTAGTATATATGTATATATAATTACTTTAGAGAAAATATTATAAAACAAATAAAATCTTATACATATATTTTTAAATCCAAAACATTTATCTTTATTGTTTAAGGAATATAAATTTAAAATACCAAATATCTCTTGAAAAGTATTATATTAAATTATACCTTCCAAATTACACTTTATATATTAAAATTTGAAAAACTTTTATTAAATTCAAACCAAAATTCCAATATATACAAATATACACATATATTTAAATAGAAAATATTTTTAACATTAATTTGAGAATTATTATATTGAATTTTAAAATATAACTCCAAATCACACTATATATACAGATTATTAAATTTAAATTGCCCAAAAACCCGGGATATCACAGTGGTTTTCGGTATCGACAGAGAGTATGTCCATATCCGATCCCGGTCTCTTTGCCAACCAATCGTTATTATAACCCGTGGTTATAACTTTTAAAATAGTTTATGTTTCAAATCAAAATACATCCTTTAAACCATTTCAAAATCATATCATTTATTTCAAACTAATACATACTTTCAAACCCAAAACATATCTATTCAAAACCAATTCAAAAATATATCATTTCCATTTCAAAAACCAATTCAATAATATATCATTTCAATAAAACCCAAATTTCAAAATCACTGAATATTTCCTTTAATTTATTAAACTTGAAATCTTCCTTTAAATTATCATAGCATTTTGGTAATGTAACCTTAAGTAATCATAGCATTTTTGGAATGTAATACTTTCCAATTTAACATTTTATATAATCAAAGTATTTATATACTTACAAATTTTTAACATGGTCATTTTATCATAGCCTTATAGTTAAATAAACTTTGTTACTGTAATATCCAATTTAATGCTGAAATTCTTATGTTAAGTAAAGAGTACCTTATTAACTTACATTATCATTACAATAAAGAAACTTTATTATTTTAGTCATTAAAATGTGTCATTTACATAAATTAAAACTTACATATTAAATGTACTTTTTAACTTACATTTCTATTACAGTAAAGAGCATTTATCATTTAATCAATATTACACTAATTAAACTTACATTATCAAATGTACGTTTTAATTTACGTTTTATTACAAAAAGGGCATTTATTATTTTATTCAATATTACACTGATTAAGACTTACATGTTTCTTTCATTAATTAAGACTTTACATGTTTCTTTCATAAATTAAAAACTTTACATATTCTTCCATAAATTAAAACTTTACATGTCTCTTTCATAAATTAAAACTCTACATATTTCTTTCATTAATTAGAACTTTACACGTTTCTTTCACAATAAATTTCTTATAATAAAATCCAATTTTCAACAATTTACTTAATAAGTTTAAGTGTAAAAGTTTCCAATTCTTCACATTTCAACAAATAAACTTAACACTTCAAATTTAAATTACCATTTCACAAATTTAACTAAATTTCCAATTTTATTTAATTAACTTAAACTTTTAATTAAAACCAATTTTTACATTTCCAAGTCAAGTTATATTTTAAAAGATCACTTTTAAACATTCATTTATTTAACCACTTAAATTCATAGAAAAATAAATAATACTTTAATAAATCACTTAAATTCAAATTTAATCAAATTATCATATTTACCATTTCCAAATAAAATTTAATATCCATTTTATTTATATAACTTAAATCATTTTTAACCAAAATTCCAAATTTCCAACTTAAGTTATATTACAAAAATCCAGTTAAACCTTTCATTAATTACATTTTTAACACATAGAAAAATCATAATTTCTTTATTTTAAAACATTTCAAAATCTATTTAAATCAAATTTCATAAATTTATAATTTTTAAAATACTTAAAAATATCCAAAACACTTTATAAAATAACCACGGGCCTGTATATAATTTTCTAACTTAGGTCAAGGGATACGGATATGTATCATTTCAATCCGCAGTTAAAAAAGAAAAATCCGGGTTCTATCATTTCAAACCCGCAATCCCAAGTTAAAATAAATTAAATAAAAATCATTCAGGCCTATCATTTCAGCCCATAACGATTTTTCCCTATTCTAAAGTCCGTTCGGGTATGTATCATTTCAACCCATAGTGATTCTAGTCTACAGGGAACTTGCAATGGTGATAATAGATATAAATAACAAAATAACATTAAATAAAAGTAACATACGATATAACAGGTGTAATAACAGGTGTGAACATCATATGATAATAATATAAGCATATATAACATGATAATATATTTTTACAGATTCGCAGGGTGTCAATTTACTAGTTATATAGGTACATATTGTCTGGTGAGAATAACTCACTTGTTTAAGCTGGAGATGACGACCAAACACACAACACAGAATCTTTGAAGGCACGACAACATGAGAGTGGAGAGACAAATATAATTGCCTTGTATACATATAAACAAAACAAGACAATGTATACGTAAATATGTAACACAAAACAATATAGAAATGACTTGAAATAAAAAGCAACAAAGGGCAAAGTGATTCGACCTTCTTTAACCATTCAAGAGCATGACCAAGGGGATCTTTTTCTCAGCCATAGCCGGACATAATCTCAGGTTATGACATCAAAATAGCATGGCAACAAAGAGATGATGATGGTAGGAGTTACATATGAATAAGACAAAGGGTCAAGGCAAAATAAGTGGAGTTTTGTTGCATTTTTGGCTCAACCAAAGGCAAGTGGGGCTTGGCCCTTGCATGGTTCAGGTCTGGACAGTGGGTAGGTGGATGGCCAGAGGTGGTATCAAGGTGGTGGTGGAGCAATAGGACATGGCCAAGGTGATGTATGGTGGTGGTGAAGCGATATAGGTCAGCTAGTGTTGTTTTTAAGGGGTTTCAACATTTGTTTGTGGTGTTTTCATCATCTAAAGGCCATGGCCTGATCTGGTCAAAGGGGATGTGAGGTGGTTGAAGCCAAGAATGATGAGGAGGAAGGTGGTTGTAACGACCCGAAAATTTTCGACTTTCGAAAATTCAACATCGATACTCACTTTATCGACTGCTGAGCCATCGAATGCCGGAAACCCGAAAAGTTATGGTTTTGAGAAAGAAGAAAAAGGTAGAAGAAGAAGATAGAAGAAAAAGAAAGAAGAACAACAACAGAACAAGAGCAGAAACAGAAAACAATATCAGAATCTCACATATCGCAGCGGAACAATATATAATAGATAATTGAATAATCTTTAAAACAAAGAACTATATCATTTTTTTACATACATCAACAGAGTCAATATACAACTCAATACAACAATGGACAGTTATATAACTTGTCCTCATACAGAATACACAGCGGAATAAATACTATCAAATACAAATACTACGTCTCGTCCTCCAGCTTATCTCCAAGGCTCCAGAATATCCAGCATATCCTGATAATATAACTCTAGGCTGCCCGTGTGGAAAAATTTTGGGCACCCAGAGTTTAGAAGGGAACAATAAACTCCGAGTCAGTCATGGTGACTGGTGTGAGATCGTAAAACAGTTATTCTTTAAAATAAATAGCAGAGAATTTTAATGTCAATTCGCAATGCTTTTGAAAAATGAAACTACCATAAGACCTCCCACCACACACACAATGCAAACGCAGAATTGGAGGAGATTTCTTCTTATGATAGTCAAAGATGCTTACTACGCAAAATCAAATCATTTTTGATATTATTATTAGTGCATAGTGTAGAAAACATTTCGAAAGTAGAATATAAATCTTAGCCAGCATAGACATTTCGAACTATGCCTACTATAGCTACCATCCAAACAGTGGGGCGCCACCATAAGTGAATGATAGGTTCTACAACTAAAACCGTACAAGGCTCGTATTGTTTCTTTGGATTTCCAACAAATGGTCAGGCTAAGGAACTTCCTATCCACGATGGGTACGTCCCTGGAATAGACGACCCGAGAACCTAACCGGATCTCTGCCAACACAAGGCCGGGTTACCTCTGCAAAAATAGGTAACTACTGACACGCGTATGCCATCCCCCGATCGTCACTGATCTTCCCGAGGATCCCCGATTTCCAACAAACCACATAGAAAAATAATGCAGTAACCACAGAGGTTAAGTATCTGGGCTCCATACCATGATACCACCTTTATCCAGAAGGAATGACATACACTAAGGGGCGCTACTCCCTAGAACCTTGCCGCATCCTTCCTGTTTCGACCATTTCCGGGGTGTGAGGCTCGATGAAGTCTCGTCCACAAAGCTACGCTTTCTACAAAGCCCTGCTTCGGGTCAAACAAAATGATCAACCTATGATCACAATGATATAAGATCAAACAAATGATCATATCACAAATGATCAAACACTGATCATTCCACAGCAACACTCAGTATGCCACGTTACCAAATTGGGATATATCGCTGATAAATTTCAACTACATAACCTCTGAGCTCGTACGTCTCAGAGAAGGGTGTTAAGCTAAGAGAATAAATTCTCCGCCACCAACAGAAATGTATTTGAAAGAAATCAGCTTTATACCTCAAATTGTAACGTCAGACACACAATCCATACAAGTCTGTTCCGGGATCGAACAGAACCGAAGGCACTTCTCACGAAGCCCTTGCACATCCGGATAAATTTCTAATCACGTCCGGACTTCCCGTCACTAAGGGTGATAAAACCTCTAAATCGGAGATCAGCCGATGTAGAGTAACTCGACGGTAATCCTTCCGTTTTCAAAAATATCCGGTCTTCGAATGTAATTCATAACGACGTATCACATATTCGGAATGGGTTATACGACCCCATGGTCCTTTCCCGGCTAACCCGAATAGTGAGCGATTATTTAAAAATAAGTGTGGCATTCAATTTCATCCAATTCACAACAGATACCTACTCAAGGTAATTATTGATAGTCGGTTATTTAACTATCAATAAAGATGCGCAACATCATCAGATTCCAAATAATTTTCCAAATTATTTCATCTTCAAAAATATCTTTTCTAGATATATTATTTCCACACTTTAACCATTTGAAAACAAATTTCAAATATTCACATTTCATTTTATCTTTTGAAGATAAAATCTCAAAACAGTTCATTTCATATTGGAAAAGCATTTCCATACTTATTTAATAATAAGTATTTCACAAATCATTTATTTTCAACATTTGAAAATATTCGATATACTTAAATCAATATTAAGTATATATTCATTCTTTAAGGAAATCATTCTCTTTAAACACATTTATTTGAGTCAAAACGAATGTTACGTAAAACATCGTTACGACGACTCAAAATCACTAGTATAGGGATTCAGATTTTAATAGATATATAAATCCCAATACTACATCAAAACATTTCCTTTCGGAAATCATTTACTATAACAACAGTGTTATAGTCCATCATTTCCTTATTCTTCGAAAAACGTCTATTTCAACAATAAATGTTGAAATCTATGATTTCGATAATTAACACGTTTAAAACATCTTTTAAAACAATTAACTTCATTTAACAATATCGCTTTTCCAAAACTATCCATTTTACTTGACAATATATCCACTGTCCAAAATCGTGAATATACTTCACTAATTACATTTCACTATTTTCTACACATTTTATTTCAATAAAAATTCGCTATCCAAAATCGCGAATATATCTTCTTTAAAAATCTTCTATATTTAATTTCTCAAATTCAACTGATTTTGAATTTATAAACACGTTTATAAATTCTATTTCTATTTTAATAACAACTTCGACTTATAAATTTTCTTTTATTTACTTCTATAATTCACTTATCAAAATAAGTGATTTCGGATTTATAAACAACGTTTATAAATCGCATTTATACTTCATAACAATTTCAACTTATGAAATTATTTCATTTAGCAATTTCTATTTATATCCCATCTAAGTGCAAAAATCTAATTTATAAGTAGATTACTTATAAATCGTTTATTCTACAACATCTACTCACTTTATAACTTCACGTTATAAATCTATTTATTTCATTCACTTATGAAATCCTTTTATACTTCTTTCTAACACTTATAAAAATTCGTTTTATAAGTCCAATATTTCGATTTATAAAATATCAATTTTACAAATCTTTTTATACAAATCGTTTATAGTTGTTCAAAAATCCCAACTTAAACTATTTTATAAATAAATCGACTTTTGTTTCAAAAACGACACTTTGGTTATATTTCACTAAAAATTATAACTTTTATAACTTTAAAATTTTACGTTTATAAATCGATTCAAAAATTCCATAAAACGTATATTTTCAAAAATCACTTTAAAAACCCTTTTAAAGTAAAAGTCGTTATTTTTACATTTCAAAACTGAATCCGATGATGCAACAACACCAATCAGTCCATCACAACAGTCAAATATCATATATCATCATATGATAACAGAATATATCAAAATATCTGTAAATAAGTAAATACAGTTGAGGAATCCAGTTGGATCCCTCCAACCTGTTTCCCTGCATCCAAAGATGTTAGCACAATACCAATTCCGCTCCAGTACGGAATTATCGTGGTATATGGGTTTTATAAAAATCCGCTTACTAACGGCGCAATAGGGTCTCATCCGCTATACGAGGCGGGAAATCATCAATCCAATATATACATATGCCAATATGTATATATTGCTATATATAGATATATATCCTACTATATCTAATATCACATCCAAACAGTCAATCATCAATCAATAACTATAAAAGAAAATCCACTTTCATTTGAGTGAGAAGATCTCACCTTGATTTTAAATTCCGTTCCAGCATTTATTTCGAATAAAATTAAACGGGCGTTTAATTTTACCCAAAAATTTCACTGACTCCAAACAACTCCAATCCAGTTTCACTGCGTAGAGCTTGTCGAGACGATTCCAACACACTTTGTTTCGTATTTTTCTGATAACGTATGACAAAGTTACAGAGTTTTAAACATTATACGATTTTAAATACAAATTTATTTCAATTTAAATTTTATTTTTCTTATACCCTATCAGATCTCTGCCGCACGATTTTCTTCAACCAGATCTTGGCCGCATCTATATTTCTTCCTCCTTCCAGGTAACTTCACGTTCGAATGAACCCATGCCGCCCCCGTTCCTCCAATTATTGCCACCACCTCGATCGATTTGACGATGATCAGGCAACTCCATTCGACTCGCCTATCCAAACACTACCCACAGCCATGACCACGTGGCACTCGGCCACCTCCCTTGCACGCACATCAAGGACGAACGGCACTGCCTTGAACGAAAACTGCCGATGATTTCCTCAACTACAAATGATCATATCCGTATAGATATGAAGCCCTCGAGATGCCCTTCTAGTTTCATTTAGGAATTTTCGTGAATCGTTGCTTGGATGTGAAGAAATTGAGGGGGGACGATGATTGTTTTCTGGCCGTTCAATGCTAAAGTGGCGGCTGCTATTTAGATGAAACCCTAGCCCTTTTTATTTTTTTCAATTTGTGAATAAAGGGGGCTATTTATAGAAAATATCGAACACTATTCATTCCGGTTTTCTGAACTCCGATTTACGCGCAGTAACTGGCGTTTCTGGGGTTTATCCCGCGTTTCGGACACAATGGAATAGGATTCGGAAGCTAATTCGATCGTCTGTGCAAGATATGGAATTAAACGATCAATTTAAATTAAACCGATTTAAATCGATTCCGAGGCGTTTTAATTTGCACCGGACAAACGGTAAATCCAAAAATTACAAAATTTGAAATCTTACAATAATATCACATTACGGATCCGATGAAACTGGTTTCATCGAAATCCGAGACTTTTTGAAAAATGACTATTTTAACTCGACGATTTAAAATTAAAAAGATATCGATGCGTTTCGAGTTGCCAGGGTAAATCGACAATCCCGATTGCTACGAAAATTGAAATCCGATAATAACTAACTATTACGGATCCAATGGAACTGGTCTCGTTCAATTCTGAGACTATTCGAAAATTGGCTATTTTTCAGTCGATAATTAAATATTAAAATAATCGATTTTCACAAATTAACTCCAAATTCGATTCTGAAAGTTCTATAACCTTTCTATAACTCCAGTATGATTAAATAAAATTTTACAAATCATTTTCAATCACTTTAAACTCGATTTACAATTATCTCTGGAATTTCACTATTTAATTTATCGATTTAATTATCCAATTAAATCCAATATTCGAGAAATAAATCATTCGACTTCTAAATTCCATTTATTAATATTAAAAATCAATTAAATATTCGAATTTTAATTATCAAAAATTCTGGGTCGTTACAAACTTCCCCCCTTAAAAGAATTTCGTCCTCGAAATTTACAAGTTAGGAAAAAAGTCCTTAACTCGTCTACTATTTTTCACAATCAATAGTTTTATCAATCTATCAAAACAAATCTTTCTACTAAAGATTCGTTATCATTTAATTTCGTTTTTCAACTTCAATTATAAGTTTCAACATGTAACAACCCGAGTTTTCACCTCAATTTATTTATCGTCATCAAATGGTCAGGGTTGGTAGCTAGTTGCTGTTGGGATTATTATCGGTTGAAATCCTTTTTAATAATTCATTTGGTTAAGCGGGCTTTAAATTTAATCTCGGCCTACTAGTTTGAAGCCATGATGATATTCAAACCCGATCCCCTTGCTTCATTCCTCTCGTTCATTTTCTAACCCTAAACAAGAATGGCAAAAAGAAAGAAAAAAATGGGGGCGACTCTCGTTTCGTTTGTTCGCTCTTTTTCCCCCCATTTCCTCCCTCACTTATTTTCGTTCGAAAACCCTATACGAACAAAAGAAAAACAATGGAGGCTCCGTCTAGTTCTTTCGTTCGTTCCCCTCTGAAGCTTAGGGCTTCTCAGATTCGAAGGCGCCGACCTTAAGGAGATCGATCGTATAGGTGGCTGCTCCATCGAGTGTTCGTCTTTTCGAGTTGCAACCACGGCCGCTCCAATTTGGTCAGATTCGTAAACGAGGTGAGTGATTCCTCACTCACATCTATTCAAATTCGTGACCTTTGTTGTTGGGTTTTTTTTTGAAGTTGTTCAATTTTTATTTCGGCAGTTTGAATTCTGTCTGATGTTGGTGATTTTTGTTTTCGCTTGCTTGAATTTACGATGTTGATATTGTTCTTCTTGACTTCGGCCATTTTTGGACTCTCTGTCGGCTAGTTGCACTTAAGTTGATTTTTGTGAAAAACTGCTATTTCGATTCCTTTAAAATGTGATAATGTTGGTCTCAGTTTCAACACTGTCTTTGATGTTGATTTCATTGTTTTGTTATCTTCAACACTGTCTTTGGTTCCCATTTGTTTCTTTGAATTTGAGACCATTTGGTTTATTGCCCTTGGTCAATGACAACCTGTAATTTTGCTAGCAAATTGTTTATCACGGTAGGGTCTTCGTATGGATGTCGATGATAATTAACAGTTTAATTTCTATCATCATTGATTTCGATCACTTTATTTGGTTGCTGTAGTTGTCCCATTCAAGTCAGTTGGCATTTTTGTTTCATGCATGATAGTTGCCTAGTTTGATTCATTATTATTCCATTCCTCTGCTGCATCACCATATATGTATATTCATGTTTTGAGACTGCTATCATATTTAGCTGTTCACTTGTGGGTCGGTAGCTCCATGTTGCATTGAACCCTGTTGATATGAGTATTACACTTGAGTCGTGTTTATTCACCTTTGCTATCTTAAGGCTTCGGCTATTATGTACCTGGTTCGAGACAGTAGCTAATTTTTGTTGTTGTGCAATTCCTACCTGATTTTGGGTTATACTGTCTTGAATCTCGCACATATATAAGTAGCTAATTATTTGCATATGCTCCTTGTTATATGTTAGAACTGTCTATGTCATCGTAGTGCATTAGTTTGCACTGTGCATTGGTTTGGACTTGCAGTTGGAGTTGTAGATTTCATGATTGCAATTATTTGCATACCTGTTCATGTAGTCACTGTGCATTCATTTTTGTCATATTGGCTTCACTCAATAATTTAACTTGAGTCAATTTGAGTTGTAGTTTTTTTTGAGTTGATCTAAGTCTTAACTTTATGGGGTCCTATTCTTCTAAGCCTGCATGTCCATACTTTTGCATTCATCAATAACCTATCACAATTTGTGTTTTTTTTAGCATGGCCGTGGTTGTACCTGTTGATGCTTTTGTATGTGCCTACTTTAATTCATGTTGCATATTATCTGTAGTGCATATCAGTTTAGTTACATTGATTCACTTCCGTCTTACATGCTTGCATATTAGAATGCCCAGACTACTTCCTTGTCATTTTATACGGTCAAATTTTATATACCCAGACCGTGATTTAGAGGCTAGCATATGATAGAGTGCATGTGTAATTTCTTCTTGAGCATTATGTCATATGAATTGCTTTTCGACTTCACTATTACATTGGGGTTTGTCTGCATTTCATATGCTTCTATGTTGCATGCACTGTCCACATGAGTTGTTACTCCTGTGATCTTGATGTATGTTGTCTGCATGCCCTGCTAGTCGATTTGCATGATATTTTGACTCGTTTCATTTGGAGTCGTGTTGTTACCTGCCTGGGTGGGTCTGCATTCATATATGTCTGAAGCTTGGTTTGATATTCCTTCGAGTCATTTTTTTTTCTTCTGTTGCATTGATATTTTAAATTTTGGTCGAGGCCATTTGTACTTGTGTTGAATCAAATTTTGATTTGATCTTGGGCATTTGAGTTAGCAAGGCAGTGCACATGTATGTGCGTGTGCACTGCAGCCACCCAAACTCGACAGATTTGAATTGATTCTTTTGTTTTTGATGCATTGATTTTTATGCCGTATTGGCGAGGTCGTGCACGCGTGCATGTACGGCAGCCAATCGAACTTCGATGGTTTTTAAAGTGACAATCTCAATTGTCTTAAATTGATTTAGTCGATTTGATAAATTGTTTATTTATCTCTGTTGATGATTTAAATCTGCTGATTTATTGTTTAACACTGTTTAGTGTTAAAATTTTCGTTATCCGGTTGCTTTGTTTAAAGAGTCGGATAGACGAGAATATTATAGTGACTGTCGTCTATTTAAATTATTACTGCCTATATGCACTAATAAACTGGTTTGAATTAGACTGACCTGGGTATTATTTTCTTTTGAATGTAATACTCGGGTCAGACCCGAGTTATTTCAGGTTGTAGATTTTCTTCTTTGAGTTGCTGTACAGGATATGAAGACTTTTCACATCTTCTGAAGTTGTCAGTGTCATTTTGTAGTAGTCGTGTCATTGTATAGAACGATATGTATTCTTGTATATTAGTGGGTAATGTACTTGTATATATAACTTCTAGAGTCGACAGTTGTAGTTGTATCATATGTATTGTGTCAACTATGTATTAACTGACATCAGTTATATATATATGAGACTTTTGTTTTTATCTGTGTTCCGCATTTATATTATCTGTGTTATTGTTATATCTAATGTCCTAAACTATTATGAACCGTCGTAGTTCGTTTTATACTAGTATTGGGTGTGTCGATGGGAGTAAATAAATAAGTATGTACCACTCTTATCGAGATAACCAATATTAGTGTAAAGCCAATTACGGATGGTCGCTCCCATCCAGCCTTATTCTTCGTAATAATAGACAGTATTTCCTTTAATACTCTTTGTTATTATGAGCATAGAGGTGGGGCGTTACAGTTGGTATCAGAGCTTGGGGTTTATGGACATAATATAAAACGTAACTTGGATGAAACATATGTTACAACTATTGGTCAACGGTTTAATTGTATTGTGAGTCAAAACTAAAGTTTTGAAATTTGGATGAAATTTTAAATATCCTTATTTAAAAATAAAAGTGAATTTGTGTTCTGATGATTTGATTGATTTGAGTACGGTTTATCAGGGTGCGCAGCGGAAACAGTGAAACTGTCTTCGCTGAGTACAACTGATAATCTATTTGATTTAGAAATTGAAATAAATTTCATTTGTTGTTTACATAGCTGTAATTATTTTGTTTCTTTGAGAATTTCGAATCCGAATTGAGGATTTGAAGAAATTACAGTTATGTGATTTTTGTTGAAATTTCCGCTGGCTTCTCTTGTACTAATCATATATTGATTAGATTTTTGCTGTTTTGAATTGTCTTCATTGAAGATACATTCGAATGATTTCTTTATTTATATTGTAATGTGCGTGCAAATGAATTGCACGTTACTGCATTTATTTTACGTTGAACCGATGCTAGGTTAGGAAACGTATTTTGTTGCCGTTATTTTTATAACGGAATTTTTACACCAATGCTATATTTTGAAGCACGGTGTTTTGTGGCGTTTTGATAAATGAAAATTCACTGATATTACATTTTGATGTAAATTGTTTTGATGTGATTTCGACGTTTTAAAATTACTGTCGCTTTGGCTTCAGTAACCGTCATGTTTTAAAAGTGGATTTTCGAGCGGTTATTCCGCAATACTGATTTGTGACCGTTTTTACGGTATTTTGAGAAGTACAATTTCCTTATCGAAATTGTTACTAATATTGCTGCTTTAATCACGTGATTGGAAACTCGTTTTAAAAATGAAAATTGTTTTATAAAATTTTAGCAGTTTGCGTTTTCAAAAGGATGAGAAAGCGACTTAAACGATTCAGCAAAATCGAGGATTATGACCCCTTTCTTTTACTGTTTCGCTTAACTCCGGACTTGTTCAGTTGAGGATGCGAATTGTTATTTTTACAAAATAAACAAAATTGTTTTCAAAAATTTTACAGTTTGCGATTTCAAAAGAATGAGGAAGCGATTTAAACGTTTCAGCAAAATCGAGGACTATGACCCCTTTCTTTTACTGATTCGCTTAATTCCGGACTTGTCCGTTTGAGAATGTAAAGTGTATTTTTACAAAATACACAATTTTGCACTTTCAAGGAAACGATGAAGTGATTTAAACGATTTAGCAAAAGTGCGGAGTATGGAACCACACTTTTACTATTTCGGTTAATTCCGGACTCGTTAATTGAATATCTATTGTTTTGATGATTCTACACTTTCAAGGAAACGATGAAGAGAATTAAACAATTTAGTAAAACTCGTGGTTATGGGACATGTGCGTTTACTATTTTGGTTAATTCCGGACTCGTAAATTGAAATATTTGATGTTTTCGTGTGCTTTCGAGCCACTATGAGGACCTTCGGGTCATTTGTTGGACCTTCGGGTCAAATACCAGTACTAGACCTTCGGGTCATTTGTTGGACCTTCGGGTCATTTGTTGGGCGCCAAAAAAAAATTATGTTGAGTACTTGGTAGGCTTCGGCCATTTGTTGATGCACGTGCGGCGAATTAAAAACTCGCCATCTGATGGGATCGATCCAAGCTTTTATGTTGATTTTCTAGTCTTCTTAATTGATTTCTAGATATTTGTTGCATCCAATTATCTGCAGGTAATTGGATATTTGTTGATATGAGTTCTGATTATCGTTTTTGATAATCAGATAATTGTTGTTTCTAATTATCGCTTGTGATAATTAGATATTTGTTGATATGAGTTCTGATTATCGTTTTTTATAATCAGATATTTGTTGTTTCTAATTATCGCTTGTGATAATTAGATATTTGTTGATATGAGTTCTGATTATCGTTTTTGATAATCAGATATTTGTTGTTTCTAATTATCGCTTGTGATAATTAGATATTTGTTGATATGAGTTCTGATTATCGTTTTTGATAATCAGATAATTGTTGTTTCTAATTATCGCTTGTGATAATTAGATATTTGTTGATATGAGTTCTGATTATCGTTTTTGATAATCAGATATTTGTTGTTTCTAATTATCGCTTGTGATAATTAGATATTTGTTGATATGAGTTCTGATTATCGTTTTTGATAATCAGATATTTGTTGTTTTTAATTATCGCTTTAGATAATTAAATATTTGTTGATATGAGATTTAATTATCGCTGTTAGATAATTAAATATTTATTGATTTGAGATTTAATTATCGCTTTTGATAATTAAATATTTGTTGCTTTGAGATTTAATTATCGCTTTTGATAATTAAATATTTGCTGATTTCGAATTTAATTATCGCTTTTGATAATTAAATATTTGTTGCTTTGAGATTTAATTATCGCTTGAGATAATTAAATATTTGTTGATTTGGAATTTAATTATCGCTTTTGATAATTAAATATTTGCTGATTTCGAATTTAATTATCGCTTTTGATAATTAAATATTTGTTGCTTTGAGATTTAATTATCGCTTGAGATAATTAAATATTTGTTGATTTGGAATTTAATTATCGCTTTTGATAATTAAATATTTGCTGATTTCGAATTTAATTATCGCTTTAGATAATTAAATATTTGTTGCTTTGAGATTTAATTATCGCTTTAGATAATTAAATATTTGTTGCTTTGAGATTTAATTATCGCTTTTGATAATTAAATATTTGCTGATTTCGAATTTAATTATCGCTTTAGATAATTAAATATTTGTTGCTTTGAGATTTAATTATCGCTTGAGATAATTAAATATTTGTTGATTTGGAATTTAATTATCGCTTTTGATAATTAAATATTTGCTGATTTCGAATTTAATTATCGCTTTAGATAATTAAATATTTGTTGCTTTGAAATTTAATTATCGCTTTAGATAATTAAATATTTGTTGCTTTGAGATTTAATTATCGCTTTAGATAATTAAATATTTGTTGCTTTGAGATTTAATTATCGCTTTTGATAATTAAATATTTGCTGATTTCGAATTTAATTATCGCTTTAGATAATTAAATATTTGTTGCTTTGAGATTTAATTATCGCTTTAGATAATTAAATATTTGTGATTTGAGATTTAATTATCGCTTGAGATAATTAAATATTTGTTGATTTTAGATTTAATTATCGCTTGAGATAATTAAATATTTGCTGATTTGAAATTTAATTATCGCTTTAGATAATTAAATATTGGTTGATTTGAAGTTAGATTATCGCTTGAGATAATCAAATAATTGTTGAATTTGAAATTTGATTATCGTTTTTGATAATCGAATATTTGTTGAATTTGAAATTTTTAATTACCGGTTGTGGTAAGTAGATACGTACTGATTTGTCTTCTGATTATCGTTCGAGATAATTAGATAATTGATGTTTGCTAATTTTAATTGAATCGCTGTTTTCTATCTATCTCTATCTCTGTTAATATTTTGAATTTGTTGATTATGAAGTTCGTATTTTCTAGTTGTGTGTTGAATAACTAGATATTTGCGATTTTGCGATTTGTGTTTCTAATTATCTTTGTTGATGATTAGATTTGCTGTTTTCTAATTATCGTATCGATAATTAGATATTGCTGTTTTGTGATTTCTGAATTCTTATTGTCTAGTTGATAATTGAATAGTGCTGATGATTGTATTTATTCAGTTTTGAATTCAGTTTTGATTGTTTTCTAATTATCCATTTGGTAATTAGATTTTGTTGAGAATTTGTGAATCTCTTTTATGAAATTAAAAGATTTCTTTGGTGTTTATATCCTCTACCTTTTATTTTTCTAACATAACCAGTTCAAGTTACAAGAATAATAATGGTTGACGACCTTAATTATGAAAATTGCGGGGACGCAATTTTTATAAGGAGGAGAGTCTGTAACAACCCGAGTTTTCACCTCAATTTATTTATCGTCATCAAATGGTCAGGGTTGGTAGCTAGTTGCTGTTGGGATTATTATCGGTTGAAATCCTTTTTAATAATTCATTTGGTTAAGCGGGCTTTAAATTTAATCTCGGCCTACTAGTTTGAAGCCATGATGATATTCAAACCCGATCCCCTTGCTTCATTCCTCTCGTTCATTTTCTAACCCTAAACAAGAATGGCAAAAGGAAAGAAAAAAATGGGGGCGACTCTCGTTTCGTTTGTTCGCTCTTTTTCCCCCCATTTCCTCCCTCACTTATTTTCGTTCGAAAACCCTATACGAACAAAAGAAAAACAATGGAGGCTCCGTCTAGTTCTTTCGTTTGTTCCCCTCTGAAGCTTAGGGCTTCTCAGATTCGAAGGCGCCGACCTCAAGGAGATCGATCGTATAGGTGGCTGCTCCATCGAGTGTTCGTCTTTTCGAGTTGCAACCACGGCCGCTCCAATTTGGTCAGATTCGTAAACGAGGTGAGTGATTCCTCACTCACATCTATTCAAATTCGTGACCTTTGTTGTTGGGTTTTTTTTTGAAGTTGTTCAATTTTTATTTCGGCAGTTTGAATTCTGTCTGATGTTGGTGATTTTTGTTTTCGCTTGCTTGAATTTACGATGTTGATATTGTTCTTCTTGACTTCGGCCATTTTTGGACTCTCTGTCGGCTAGTTGCACTTAAGTTGATTTTTGTGAAAAACTGCTATTTCGATTCCTTTAAAATGTGATAATGTTGGTCTCAGTTTCAACACTGTCTTTGATGTTGATTTCATTGTTTTGTTATCTTCAACACTGTCTTTGGTTCCCATTTGTTTCTTTGAATTTGAGACCATTTGGTTTATTGCCCTTGGTCAATGACAACCTGTAATTTTGCTAGCAAATTGTTTATCACGGTAGGGTCTTCGTATGGATGTCGATGATAATTAACAGTTTAATTTCTATCATCATTGATTTCGATCACTTTATTTGGTTGCTGTAGTTGTCCCATTCGAGTCAGTTGGCATTTTTGTTTCATGCATGATAGTTGCCTAGTTTGATTCATTATTATTCCATTCCTCTGCTGCATCACCATATATGTATATTCATGTTTTGAGACTGCTATCATATTTAGCTGTTCACTTGTGGGTCGGTAGCTCCATGTTGCATTGAACCCTGTTGATATGAGTATTACACTTGAGTCGTGTTTATTCACCTTTGCTATCTTAAGGCTTCGGCTATTATGTACCTGGTTCGAGACAGTAGCTAATTTTTGTTGTTGTGCAATTCCTACCTGATTTTGGGTTATACTGTCTTGAATCTCGCACATATATAAGTAGCTAATTATTTGCATATGCTCCTTGTTATATGTTAGAACTGTCTATGTCATCGTAGTGCATTAGTTTGCACTGTGCATTGGTTTGGACTTGCAGTTGGAGTTGTAGATTTCATGATTGCAATTATTTGCATACCTGTTCATGTAGTCACTGTGCATTCATTTTTGTCATATTGGCTTCACTCAATAATTTAACTTGAGTCAATTTGAGTTGTAGTTTTTTTTGAGTTGATCTAAGTCTTAACTTTATGGGGTCCTATTCTTCTAAGCCTGCATGTCCATACTTTTGCATTCATCAATAACCTATCACAATTTGTGTTTTTTTTAGCATGGCCGTGGTTGTACCTGTTGATGCTTTTGTATGTGCCTACTTTAATTCATGTTGCATATTATCTGTAGTGCATATCAGTTTAGTTACATTGATTCACTTCCGTCTTGCATGCTTGCATATTAGAATGCCCAGACTACTTCCTTGTCATTTTATACGGTCAAATTTTATATACCCAGACCGTGATTTAGAGGCTAGCATATGATAGAGTGCATGTGTAATTTCTTCTTGAGCATTATGTCATATCAATTGCTTTTCGACTTCACTATTACATTGGGGTTTGTCTGCATTTCATATGCTTCTATGTTGCATGCACTGTCCACATGAGTTGTTACTCCTGTGATCTTGATGTATGTTGTCTGCATGCCCTGCTAGTCGATTTGCATGATATTTTGACTCGTTTCATTTGGAGTCGTGTTGTTACCTGCCTGGGTGGGTCTGCATTCATATATGTCTGAAGCTTGGTTTGATATTCCTTCGAGTCATTTTTTTTTCTTCTGTTGCATTGATATTTTAAATTTTGGTCGAGGCCATTTGTACTTGTGTTGAATCAAATTTTGATTTGATCTTGGGCATTTGAGTTAGCAAGGCAGTGCACATGTATGTGCGTGTGCACTGCAGCCACCCAAACTCGACAGATTTGAATTGATTCTTTTGTTTTTGATGCATTGATTTTTATGCCGTATTGGCGAGGTCGTGCACGCGTGCATGTACGGCAGCCAATCGAACTTCGATGGTTTTTAAAGTGACAATCTCAATTGTCTTAAATTGATTTAGTCGATTTGATAAATTGTTTATTTATCTCTGTTGATGATTTAAATCTGCTGATTTATTGTTTAACACTGTTTAGTGTTAAAATTTTCGTTATCCGGTTGCTTTGTTTAAAGAGTCGGATAGACGAGAATATTATAGTGACTGTCGTCTATTTAAATTATTACTGCCTATATGCACTAATAAACTGGTTTGAATTAGACTGACCTGGGTATTATTTTCTTTTGAATGTAATACTCGGGTCAGACCCGAGTTATTTCAGGTTGTAGATTTTCTTCTTTGAGTTGCTGTACAGGATATGAAGACTTTTCACATCTTCTGAAGTTGTCAGTGTCATTTTGTAGTAGTCGTGTCATTGTATAGAACGATATGTATTCTTGTATATTAGTGGGTAATGTACTTGTATATATAACTTCTAGAGTCGACAGTTGTAGTTGTATCATATGTATTGTGTCAACTATGTATTAACTGACATCAGTTATATATATATGAGACTTTTGTTTTTATCTGTGTTCCGCATTTATATTATCTGTGTTATTGTTATATCTAATGTCCTAAACTATTATGAACCGTCGTAGTTCGTTTTATACTAGTATTGGGTGTGTCGATGGGAGTAAATAAATAAGTATGTACCACTCTTATCGAGATAACCAATATTAGTGTAAAGCCAATTACGGATGGTCGCTCCCATCCAGCCTTATTCTTCGTAATAATAGACAGTATTTCCTTTAATACTCTTTGTTATTATGAGCATAGAGGTGGGGCGTTACACAACAGCATTGTTTACTTCAAAATTCAAATTCGAGTTTAAATTCAAATTTTAAACTTTCAAAATTTCCTCAAAATTTTACTAACACTCGAAATTTTCGAAAAATTTCGCCAGCGTCTCCTTTGCGCGGCTAATACGGTACGACTACAAAATGTCCCTATGGACTCTCAGATTTCAAAAAGAAAAAGAAAAAGCCAAGCGGCTAGAGAAATAAGTCATCAAATCTCATATTCGAATTCAAATACTTACCTTTAGTCGAGCCATTCAAATTTATCTTCGAAATTAAATTCCAATTCCTTTATACCTGTATATCCTACTAGCCATTATATCTAGTTACAGCATTCAAACATTTTGCAAATTCGATTACAAAATTTCAATATGTACTTCTTATATCATTTTTACTTCACTGTTGAAGTTACACCTATTCATTTTCCTTCAATTTTATAGTTCACATTCATTTGAATTCAATTCACAATTTCAATTCAATTTCAATTCTATTCATCTTCAATTCTGAAATATTGAATTTCATCGATTAACTTTCGTTTACAACTGCTTATTTTAAATTAGTTTCAATTACTAATTCATTCGTCTTCAATTTGAATTTCATTCCAATCAGATTTCAAATATTCTATAAGTTATCAACTTATTTACATCTTGATTTATACAATCATTTATACATTCACATTCACAATTCCATTTCATTAAGGAATTTTATTTTCATTTAATTGATTCACTTATACTTGCTTTGATTTAACTTCATTCTTTTAAGTTAAATTTATTCTACCAAAATTCAATTGGTATAAGTTATCAACTTAGCAATATTCCATAAATATTTCTACATAGTATTCCAGAGTTTACCAACATTTCAAAAACCATTTTTTTGAAAACAGTTCAAATTATCCTTTGAATTTTCTAAAACAAAATCCAAAATTTTCAAACCACTTCTATTTAAAACAATTTGGCAGCAATTTCTCTTTTGGAAACCCGAAAATGAACACCGGTGATGTCGCGATCATCATCGGAATTATTTTCCAGCGACCGAAAAGAGTTTAGAGCTCTCATCTCTTCCAAAATACTTTTCAAATCCTTTGAAATCCATTTTCAAATCAAAAAGATTTAAACTTTCCAAATCTCCAAAATTTTCAAATTCTTTTCAAAACATTTCCAAAAACTTCTCTGGAATCCCGTTTCAAATTACAAATCACTTTTATAATTTACATCCTCACATTTCATTTGTATGTGAATTTATTTCTTAACTTTGGAGTTACGATTTCAATTTCTTATTCAATTTCAATGATAATAAATTAATATTATCACCTCTAACAACCATGCAACCATATACTATAGTATTTCATAGAAAAATATTTCTTTTCTATACAAAAATAGTTTTGGGCAAAATTATCTCATTTACCCTATTTAAAACAATACTGTGCCGAATTGTTCTATTCAAGTGTTTAGAGATCCCTATCGATAGAGTTGTACGGACAATACCGACCAGAATCCATATACCACTCAACAAACCAATCATCACAATATAAAACAATTTTATATTCACTAACAAATACGCACTCGTATCTATTATTACACTCAACTCATTCTAGAGTACTACTGACTCTATCTCTAATGAGTAACACCCAACAGAGTAGGGTTGTCGCTTAACCATATGCTCTGATACCAAATGTAACGACCCAAAAATTTTCGACTTTCGAAAATTCAACATCGATACTCACTTTATCGACTGCTGAGCCATCGAATGCCGGAAACCCGAAAAGTTATGGTTTTGAGAAAGAAGAAAAAGGTAGAAGAAGAAGATAGAAGAAAAAGAAAGAAGAACAACAACAGAACAAGAGCAGAAACAGAAAACAATATCAGAATCTCACATATCGCAGCAGAACAATATATAATAGATATGTAACGACCACGACTTTCACTCCATAGAAAGTCGTATCGCTAATAAGAAAGAAAGGGATAGAAAAGAGAAAAGAAGAGAAAGAAAGAACTAAACAATATCAGAATCTCACAGCGGAAACAGAACAAAATATAATATATCATATAACTATTACATAGTATCATATACATCTATCAGAGTTACACAGATTACACATCATATACTAGATAGTTATAAACATCTGTCTAGTTATTACAACTCAATACAAAACAAAGATCTAAACAAGATCAACACAGCGGAAACTACTATCTATATCTACAACGCTGAAGCCTCCTGCTCCATTGCTCCTCCACAATTCGTCAAGGCTAACCTGAATCCCTTGGCTACTCGTAAAAATTTGAGTACCCAAGAGTTTATAAAACACTTAATTAATATTATAATTAGAGATTAATTAAATTGGTTATTAAGATTTATTAATTTGAAATTAATAATAATTAATCTAAGTTAATTACTTAAGAAAAGTAATTAAAGGGTTGTTAATAGTTAATGAAGTCATTAACTATGGATTATTAAATAATAAATTAATAAGATTAATTTTAATACCAACTGTAACGTCCTAGGCTTTTCAACCTTCAGCAACGGTTCACGACCGGTAGGCTTTTCAACCATCCCAGCCCCGCTGTGGCTCACAGTGATACCTCGGGTTTGCTTTTACGGCCACCCTCTCGAGTCGCAACCAACCCCAAAAGGCCTTATACTACCCCCGGGGACATGTAGGGGTAAGAGTCTCCCATTCGCCACCTAACGCAAAGCGAGAACCCCCTATCACGCTGTAATGTAGCAAACCCGATCCCGGTCTCATCGAAATCCAAAACGTATCTTTTAAGTCCAAGTTGTTTAAAGGTTTAAACATTTAAACTTATTCAGGATGATATAAACAGATAGATAAATCGAATGATCAATTGTGATAATATGATTTATCTATCTGTTTATATCATCCTGAATAAGTTTAAATGTTTAAACCTTTAAACAACTTGGACTTAAAAGATACGTTTTGGATTTCGATGAGATCGGGATCGGGTTTGCTACATTACAGCGTGATAGGGGGTTCTCGCTTTGCGTTAGGTGGCGAACGGGAGACTCTTACCCCTACATGTCCCCGGGGGTAGTATAAGGCCTTTTGGGGTTGGTTGCGACTCGAGAGGGTGGCCGTAAAAGCAAACCCGAGGTATCACTGTGAGCCACAGCGGGGCTGGGATGGTTGAAAAGCCTACCGGTCGTGAACCGTTGCTGAAGGTTGAAAAGCCTAGGACGTTACAAGATAATTGAATAATCTTTAAAACAAAGAACTATATCATTTTTTTACATACATCAACAGAGTCAATATACAACTCAATACAACAATGGACAGTTATATAACTTGTCCTCATACAGAATACACAGCGGAATAAATACTATCAAATACAAATACCACGTCTCGTCCTCCAGCTTATCTCCAAGGCTCCAGAATATCCAGCATATCCTGATAATATAACTCTAGGCTGCCCGTGTGGAAAAATTTGTGGGCACCCAGAGTTTAGAAGGGAACAATAAACTCCGAGTCAGTCATGGTGACTGGTGTGAGATCGTAAAACAGTTATTCTTTAAAATAAATAGCAGAGAATTTTAATGTCAATTCGCAATGTTTTTGAAAAATGAAACTACCATAAGACCTCCCACCACACACACAATGCAAACGCAGAATTGGAGGAGATTTCTTCTTATGATAGTCAAAGATGCTTACTACGCAAAATCAAATCATTTTTGATATTATTATTAGTGCATAGTGTAGAAAACATTTCGAAAGTAGAATATAAATCTTAGCCAGCATAGACATTTCGAACTATGCCTACTATAGCTACCATCCAAACAGTGGGGCGCCACCATAAGTGAATGATAGGTTCTACAACTAAAACCGTACAAGGCTCGTATTGTTTCTTTGGATTTCCAACAAATGGTCAGGCTAAGGAACTTCCTATCCACGATGGGTACGTCCCTGGAATAGACGACCCGAGAACCTAACCGGATCTCTGCCAACACAAGGCCGGGTTACCTCTGCAAAAATAGGTAACTACTGACACGCGTATGCCATCCCCCGATCGTCACCGATCTTCCCGAGGATCCCCGATTTCCAACAAACCACATAGAAAAATAATGCAGTAACCACAAAGGTTAAGTATCTGGGCTCCATACCATGATACCACCTTTATCCAGAAGGAATGACATACACTAAGGGGCGCTACTCCCTAGAACCTTGCCGCATCCTTCCTGTTTCGACCATTTCCGGGGTGTGAGGCTCGATGAAGTCTCGTCCACAAAGCTACGCTTTCTACAAAGCCCTGCTTCGGGTCAAACAAAATGATCAACCTATGATCACAAAGATATAAGATCAAACAAATGATCATATCACAAATGATCAAACACTGATCATTCCACAGCAACACTCAGTATGCCACGTTACCAAATTGGGATATATCGCTGATAAATTTCAACTACATAACCTCTAAGCTCGTACGTCTCAGAGAAGGGCGTTAAGCTAAGAGAATAAATTCTCCGCCACCAACAGAAATGTATTTGAAAGAAATCAGCTTTATACCTCAAATTGTAACGTCAGACACACAATCCATACAAGTCTGTTCCAGGATCGAACAGAACCGAAGGCACTTCTCACGAAGCCCTTGCACATCCGGATAAATTTCTAATCACGTCCGGACTTCCCGTCACTAAGGGTGATAAAACCTCTAAATCGGAGATCAGCCGATGTAGAGTAACTCGACGGTAATCCTTCCGTTTTCAAAAATATCCGGTCTTCAACACCGGTCTTCGAATGCAATTCATAACGACGTATCACATATTCGGAATGGGTTATACGACCCCATGGTCCTTTCCCGGCTAACCCGAATAGTGAGCGATTATTTAAAAATAAGTGTGGCATTCAATTTCATCCAATTCACAACAGATACCTACTCAAGGTAATTATTGATAGTCGGTTATTTAACTATCAATAAAGATGCGCAACATCATCAGATTCCAAATAATTTTCCAAATTATTTCATCTTCAAAAATATCTTTTCTAGATATATTATTTCCACACTTTAACCATTTGAAAACAAATTTCAAATATTCACATTTCATTTTATCTTTTGAAGATAAAATCTCAAAACAGTTCATTTCATATTGGAAAAGCATTTCCATACTTATTTAATAATAAGTATTTCACAAATCATTTATTTTCAACATTTGAAAATATTCGATATACTTAAATCAATATTAAGTATATATTCATTCTTTAAGGAAATCATTCTCTTTAAACACATTTATTTGAGTCAAAACGAATGTTACGTAAAACATCGTTACGACGACTCAAAATCACTAGTATAGGGATTCGGATTTTAATAGATATATAAATCCCAATACTACATCTAAACATTTCCTTTCGGAAATCATTTACTATAACAATAGTGTTATAGTCCATCATTTCCTTATTCTTCGAAAAACGTCTATTTCAACAATAAATGTTGAAATCTATGATTTCGATAATTAACACGTTTAAAACATCTTTTAAAACAATTAACTTCATTTAACAATATCGCTTTTCCAAAACTATCCATTTTACTTGACAATATATCCACTGTCCAAAATCGTGAATATACTTCACTAATTACATTTCACTATTTTCTACACATTTTATTTCAATAAAAATTCGCTATCCAAAATCGCGAATATATCTTCTTTAAAAATCTTCTATATTTAATTTCTCAAATTCAACTGATTTTGAATTTATAAACACGTTTATAAATTCTATTTCTATTTTAATAACAACTTCGACTTATAAATTTCTTTTATTTACTTCTATAATTCACTTATCAAAATAAGTGATTTCGGATTTATAAACAACGTTTATAAATCGCATTTATACTTCATAACAATTTCAACTTATGAAATTATTTCATTTAGCAATTTCTATTTATATCCCATCTAAGTGCAAAAATCTAATTTATAAGTAGATTACTTATAAATCGTTTATTCTACAACATCTACTCACTTTATAACTTCACGTTATAAATCTATTTATTTCATTCACTTATGAAATCCTTTTATACTTCTTTCTAACACTTATAAAAATTCGTTTTATAAGTCCAATATTTCGATTTATAAAATATCAATTTTACAAATCTTTTTATACAAATCGTTTATAGTTGTTCAAAAATCCCAACTTAAACCATTTTATAAATAAATCGACTTTTGTTTCAAAAACGACACTTTGGTTATATTTCACTAAAAATTATAACTTTTATAACTTTAAAATTTCACGTTTATAAATCGATTCAAAAATTCCATAAAACGTATATTTTCAAAAATCACTTTAAAAACCCTTTTAAAGTAAAAGTCGTTATTTTTACATTTCAAAACTGAATCCGATGATGCAACAACACCAATCAGTCCATCACAACAGTCAAATATCATATATCATCATATGATAACAGAATATATCAAAATATCTGTAAATAAGTAAATAGAGTTGAGGAATCCAGTTGGATCCCTCCAACCTGTTTCCCTGCATCCAAAGATGTTAGCACAATACTAATTCCGCTCTAGTACGGAATTATCGCGGTATATGGGTTTTATAAAAATCCGCTTACTAACGGCGCAATAGGGTCTCATCCGCTATACGAGGCGGGAAATCATCAATCCAATATATACATATGCCAATATGTATATATTGCTATATATAGATATATATCCTACTATATCTAATATCACATCCAAACAGTCAATCATCAATCAATAACTGTAAAAGAAAATCCACTTTCATTTGAGTGAGAAGATCTCACCTTGATTTTAAATTCCGTTCCAGCGTTTATTTCGAATAAAATTAAACGGGCGTTTAATTTTACCCAAAAATTTCACTGACTCCAAACAACTCCAATCCAGTTTCACTGCGTAGAGCTTGTCGAGACGATTCCAACGCACTTTGTTTCGTATTTTTCTGATAACGTATGACAAAGTTACAGAGTTTTAAACATTATACGATTTTAAATACAAATTTATTTCAATTTAAATTTTATTTTTCTTATACCCTATCAGATCTCTGCCGCACGATTTTCTTCAACCAGATCTTGGCCGCATCTATATTTCTTCCTCCTTCCAGGTAACTTCACGTTCGAATGAACCCATGCCGCCCCCGTTCCTCCAATTATTGCCACCACCTCGATCGATTTGACGATGATCAGGCAACTCCATTCGACTCGCCTATCCAAACACTACCCACGGCCATGACCACGTGGCACTCGGCCACCTCCCTTGCACGCACATCGAGGACGAATGGCACTGCCTTGAACGAAAACTGCCGATGATTTCCTCAACTACAAATGATCATATCCGTATAGATATGAAGCCCTCGAGATGCCCTTCTAGTTTCATTTAGGAATTTTCGTGAATCGTTGCTTGGATGTGAAGAAATTGAGGGGGGACGATGATTGTTTTCTGGCCGTTCAATGCTAAAGTGGCGGCTGCTATTTAGATGAAACCCTAGCCCTTTTTATTTTTTTCAATTTGTGAATAAAGGGGGCTATTTATAGAAAATATCGAACACTATTCATTCCGGTTTTCTGAACTCCGATTTACGCGCAGTAACTGGCGTTTCTGGGGTTTATCCCGCGTTCCGGACACAATGGAATAGGTTTCGGAAGCTAATTCGATCGTCTGTGCAAGATATGGAATTAAACGATCAATTTAAATTAAACCGATTTAAATCGATTCCGAGGCGTTTTAATTTGCACCGGACAAACGGTAAATCCAAAAATTACGAAATTTGAAATCTTACAATAATATCACATTACGGATCCGATGAAACTGGTTTCGTCGAAATCCGAGACTTTTTGAAAAATGACTATTTTAACTCGACGATTTAAAATTAAAAAGATATCGATGCGTTTCGAGTTGCCAGGGTAAATCGACAATCCCGATTGCTACGAAAATTGAAATCCGATAATAACTAACTATTACGGATCCAATGGAACTGGTCTCGTTCAATTCTGAGACTGTTCGAAAATTGGCTATTTTTCAGTCGATAATTAAATATTAAAATAATCGATTTTCACAAATTAACTCCAAATTCGATTCTGAAAGTTCTATAACCTTTCTATAACTCCAGTATGATTAAATAAAATTTTACAAATCATTTTCAATCACTTTAAACTCGATTTACAATTATCTCTGGAATTTCACTATTTAATTTATCGATTTAATTATCCAATTAAATCCAATATTCGAGAAATAAATCATTCGACTTCTAAATTCCATTTATTAATATTAAAAATCAATTAAATATTCGAATTTTAATTATCAAAAATTCTGGGTCGTTACAGTGGTGGAGGCTATGGTGGAGATGGTGGAAAGTTTGGCCAAGCAATTGTGGATGAAATCAAGGCAAAACAAAGTAAAAATGAAGAAGGAAGAGAAGAAAAAGAAGAGGCCATTACCAAATGTTTTCAGAGGTGTTTTGGCCGAAAATTTGATGAAATGAGAAGTGTATTCAGTTGAAAAACAAAATAAAACATATGGCTATCAATAAAGAAGGAACGGTCAAAATGTGAAAGGTCTAGCAAATGAAAAGTCATCGGTTTAAAGCCTTTATGTCTCTTCAAATTTCCTTCTTATATATTTTGTAATTTATAATTACATGTAAAACTGATAAATAAAGATAACAACTCAGAAATGAAAAAAATAAATATAAAATAAATAATTAAATTTTGATTAAATAGAATTTAAATTAAGAAAATGGCTTAAAAATGCAAACTAGGCTTTAAAAATTAGAAATAACTTCTATAACTTTGCAAAAAATATATTTTGATTTAAATACATGTAAAATGAATAAAATAAAGTAAAACACAGCAAATAAAAGTGAATGTATAAAATAAATAAATAAAATTTAATTTAAATATAGTTTAGATGAAGAAAATAGCAGAAAAATAGAAACAGCTTTTAAAAATAGGAAATCATCATAGTACATTTTGGAAAATTCGATTATTATTTTTAAAAATATTTAGAGATTAAAATATACATAAATTAACATATTGATACATATAAAAAAATATAAAAAAGAAAATATGATTTATAAAATTTAAAATAGGCAAAATTGCACAATAAAACAAATTATACTAAAATTTGAATGTGCATAACTTCTACATTTTACCTCCGTTTTTAACGAAACGAAAAGCAGTATTCATATTTTTAAATCTATTTTCATAATAAAAGATAAAAATTAAGATTATATATATTTAAATTTGAAATTTAAAAGTCAAAGATTGAACAGTTTGACCAGAATTTCCCTTTTAAGTAAAATATTTAAATTATACTAGTTTGAACTATAAATCACTTAATAATCAACATTTATATTTAAAAATGAAATGTTTTTAATAAAACATGTTTAAACTAATTTAAAATAAAAAAATAAAGTTCAAATTTAAATAATATACAAAAATCTAGGGTTGTTACAGTAAACATATACTGCTATACCAAGATATATATACACACCTTCAAGGATGCAACAAAGGAGACAAGCCGAGCTAGGAAAGGAAGGGGCTGCTCGCCGCGGATCTGGCTTGCGCGTGGCTTGAGGTGGTGACGGCACTGCCTGGGTGCTAGCAAGCATGGGAGGCAGAGGGGAGTTCGGTTGGACTGGGCTTCGGCCATAAAGGAGGAGGAACGGGGTGGTGTGGTTGCTTGATGTTCTCGGGTGGGAGGAGATGATGGTGATTGTTCGATACTTGCAGGCAGTTGCTAGGCTATGCGGAAGTGTGCCTGGGCATGTGGCACGTTTGTATAGTGGAGGGGAGACGGGACGAGGTGGAGGAGGAGAACTGGGAAGATTTATCTCGCGGGTTTAAGGCATGCGGAGGAACTTAGGGAAAAAGAAATGGTAGTGAAGATGAAAGGGAAGAGTAGCAGGTTAGAGAAAAATAAAATGGAAAAGATGGGTTACAGAGTTTGGATGGAAAGAGATAGAAGAGGGGAAGAGAACTGTCATCTTTACACATATGTTTTAAAAAAAAAATTCTTAACAGAACGTTTGAAAAACTGAAGGAACGAACAACCCAAAGGGAAAGGAGATGAGCCTAATATGAATTTGAAAAGTTGAACGTTTATCAAGGCAAATAAATATATGCAAAACAAAATATGTGAGCTGGTTTCTTTCGGGAATTAAAACAAACTATAAATTAGCTAGCAAAGCAACAGTCAAAACATTGAATTCTGGTAATAATAATGACCAGTGGCTTTACAGCTTTGCACAAGGGGAAGATGAATGATTACGGGTAGATCAAAAGGTTTAGACGATACCGATGCGAAATTTGTTTTACGAATTCCACAGCGTTCCAGGGTTCGAAAAATAGAAATGAAGATACCGTTGAGATCAGCACGACGTGAAGATCAAAACTATATACAGATATCAGTGGTTTGATTTGATTATCAAAATTCGAAATTTTCTACTGGCGGAAAACGCAAGAAAAACGTTGAAAAATAAGATCGACGGAGCCAAAGATGTCCGAATTTGGAAAAACGACAAACTGACATCTTGCTCAGAAGATGGTTTAGAATTTTTCTATTTAAAAATATTTAGGTTTCGGAAACATTTTATTTTCATCGCTTTTTAACTCATTAAATTGAAGTGAATTTACGCGCGAAATAAACTTTCATAATTTCGGACGAAAATTTACCAGTCGCTATGTTTAAATAGACGTATTCCAAATATTAAATTTTTATTTCAAAATTTTATCGTTTAGAATTTCACAAAATTTTAACTAATTACGTTATTAAAACAGTTGAAATTTACGGGTCGTTACATTCTCCCCCACTCAAAACTTTTCGTCCCCGAAAAGGAACGAGGTAGGAGAATAGAAACAACTAGAAAGAAAAACAGATTTGAAATACAAAATAACAATTAATTTAAACCATATAAATTCAAATTTAAATTAATTGATATTCAATAATTGATTCAATCCATTTGATTTTACTAAAATCAATCTCAACTATTTCTATATTCACTATCTTATTACCCAATTGTCTTCAATTTACAATTTCTAAAACCATAAATTTGAATAGTCCTTTATTATAATTATATTTTTCAGCAATTTAAATTCTTCTTTATTTCAAATTATTGTTAAATTTATTCTACTTAATATATCTACTCACATATATTTAACCCATATAAATTAATTTAAAACATGAAAGTTTCGATTTAAATTAATTTACATCTATTAATTTCTTTTAAATTCAAGGTATTTTCATATGTTGATCAAATTTCAATTTATTAATTCTTTCAAAACAAATTTATTAATTCTTCCAATACAATTTATTCCATTATTAACTGAGTTTTACTTATTATCCTATCTAACTCTATTAACATCTTTATAATCAGAATTTAGTGTATAACATTTATTATAAACACTCAAATTTTATTTATAAATTCAATTTATCTTATATATTATCCAATTACATATTCAACTTCTGAATGATTTAGGTAAGTTGTATTAGAATGCAGTTGAACAATATACAAATAAAATTTTCCAAATTCAATTGTTCAAGTTTAAATATTTATTCCAAATTTTGGTTTATTTATAATTAAAATCATCCTTTAACAAAATTTAAGAATTAGATTTTCGATTAACTTTAAACAATTTAGAGATATATATAATATATTTATATCAAATCAAATTAAATTTTAAAATAAGATACTTATATATATAAATCAAATTATACTGAAGAAATTCAAATCGAAATATTTTTCAAAACAAAACCGTAGCAAAGCTACAGAATAGTATCTCCACTTCGAAACTCGAAAATGAATGTCGATGATGCGGCCGCCATCACCGAAATTATTTTCCAGCGACAAAGAGAAGAGCACTGATTTCAACATTTAAAAGTTCTTTGAAAACGATTTCTATTCGAAAATACTTTCAATAATATACATTTTAAAATTTTAAACCCAAAGTTGGAAATCACCGGAATCCCGTAAATTCTCAAATTTTTGAATTAAATTCATTTCAAATTTTCAATCAATTTATAACCAAGTTTATAAATTCATTTGTTTATATTATGCAATAGTCAATGGTTTACAAAACAATAAATGAAAATCGAATATTATTATTTCAGACAACAAATTCATTAACAATTTAATTTCAGAAAACTTATATTTATATATAATGTAATCATCCAAAACTATTTTGTTTACCAAATTTGAAAACAACATTTTTATATAAATTTACAAATACACTTCCTCGCTCGACGATACAAAATGGATTCAAAGCAAGGATAGAGATTCAAGTTTGATTAATTCAATCAAAGAAAATTTTGATTTGAGAATAAGTTGGAACGAAAGATAAGGTGATTATTTAACCGAATAAGGAAATAGATAATCTTACATAAATCGCGGGCAACCATAACCGGTCGACCGTGACTTCAAGAATAAGATCGATGTGGAATTCCGAGGTAAATCGACATCCGATCTCGAGAAATAAAATTCAGGTATAGCAGGAGATAGATAGCATCGTAAACCGAGGATACAGAAATCTCCGATGAATCGATGCCTGTTATAAAGGAGTTTACTCCTTTACGAATCATTCTAGGATTTGCGAGACCGCCGATCTATTATAGATAACATTTAGAATGGAGTTATGGGGTGCTCCATGATTGAAAGAAGATGAATAGTGAAGGACACAAATGAATTTCGGAACCGAGGGGAACGTTCCACAATTCAAAGGAATTGAGTCAAAGGAAGAGATTGAAACTCGAATGAGAGTGATTCTGTAAATACATTTACCCTATATGTTAAGTTTTGCCTAGAGCTACCAAAGCTCTGATACCAACTGTAACGACCTGATATTTTAGACCATTCACGTCCATTATAAGTGTATAGGTAGACACTCATGCCAGAGTTGAATTGCTCAAAATACCGCGTTGTTAATTTAAATTTGGCAAAACTGAACATATACAGTAAATAAAATAATCACATATCATAGACACAGAGTAATAAATGCAGCGGAAATAAAAGAGATAGTAGTTCATGAAGCTACTATATGAATATAAAATACATCAGAGTTAAACCAGATACAACGGAAGAGTAACATGATACATCAGATACAAATCAGAATACATCACTGGAATCATCGAATACTGAAAGCAGAATAGATGGCTGGATTTTCAATCAAAGCTCCAACTCCAAAGGTGAGTCTCGAAAACTGGTACACTCAGTCTGACCCGAGCGTAAAGCAAAACACAAAACACTCGAGTCAGGATTAACATTCTTATATTAATAAATCCAACTCAAGTGAAATAGCAATCGAAATACAAGTAACTCAAAGGATGTTTGGAATAACCATCCTTTAAGGATCCGTCAAACTATCTACTAGGTAGTAATGTACGATAAGTAGATAATGTCTATCAGTAATAATAAGATATCAAAATAGCGTTAAGTCATGGCCCATTCCACCCTTAACACATTTTTATTCCCAAAAGCATATACAAGACCGTAGTTTCCCCAAAACCGGAAGTCACCAGAGGGCAATCCATATACTAAAGGTACAAATCAAAATCGTAGTGGTCGCGCATAAATGGAATACAAGTATGACAAGGCACATGAGGCAATACCCAAGGTAGTGATACTACCGTTCGCCTGATCCGGACTGGTGAGAACGCAACGCCGCAGCGCCCGCAACACCGTGAAACAATACTCCCAAAATCAAGGGTGCACCAATCGACAACAAGTAATAAGTAGTTCGAAGAAGTGTGTCCACTTGAGGTAGCTAATCCTCCATTGGCCCGGCACAGCTCCTGTTTTAGTCATTTCCAATTTGACACAAGTGTCAAGGCTATCCATTATCGTTCTCTTTCTTCAGTCAACACGTACATCATTCCAACCACTTCATTCTGGATCATCACTCCGCGTATAGTTATTAAAGTGGTTTCGGTTCAGATAGAGAGTATATCCATTACCGATCCCGGTCTCTTTAATAACTTTCGTAATTATTACATCGATTGGTCGTTTATATATTTCAAAAACCAAATCAAATTCAATTTCAATTTCAATTCGTAAACCAACATTTCATTTGTCTTTCGAAACCAATTTCCAAAATTTACGTTTCAAAACTTCCAAATTCACAATTTCAAAATCTTATAATTCAATTTCAATTTCTATTTAAAACAATTCAAATATTGATTCAAATTCGTATATAAGTTTCATTCCGAAATCATTTAAATTAATTTAACATTCAAATCAATTTAAATCCATTTATCAATTTCATTCAATGTTCGTTAAGTAAATTTTTATTTAAAACAATTTCTGTTTAATTTCCAATTCATTCAATCCATTATTTAAATTCAACTTCCTTATTTCAAAATTTACAATTTGAATTAAATTAAATTCATCAAATCAAATCCTTTAATTTTCAAGTCTTACATTAATTTCAATAAATCACATTTTATTTCTTGTTAAAGAAATTCAATTTCACTTATTTACTTACTTAAATAATTTTCCAAAACTTAATTAATAAAGAAACTCAATTTCAATTATTTACGAAGTAAAAATTTACTTATTCAAAAGTTCAATTTCTCTTATCAAGAATTCAGTTCAATTTAATCATTAAATGATTCAACCTTATTTAATTATTAAATAATTCAAACTTAATTATTAAATAATTTCAAAGTTTAATAATTTCAAACTTAATTATAATTTCAAACTTAATTATAATTTCCAACTTAATTATTAAATCATTTCAAAGTTAATTCAATCATTTCTCAAATTAAACAACATTCTTTCATCAATTACATTATTAATATTTTGTTTCAGATTATTAAATATTAACATTTTCCTTTCATTAAAATTAAAAATTTCAACTTCATTTCAAAACCATATTATATATTCAAATAAAATCTTTATTTTATTTTAAATTAAATATTGACCAATCGGGTTTTTATTTAATTCTCTATATCTAAGGTCAAAGTTTAATTTGGGTATTTATCATTTCAACCCGATTCCAATTCAATTCAAAATCAAAGCATAACAAAGGGAACTTGCAGTGTGATAGCTGGGATGGTGTCAAAGTAAATAAACAAGCAATAACAACAACAATAACAATCCAATAATCAATTCAAATAATCCCGAAATAATCGTATTAATTCGCATTGTTGTTTGTGCGAATTAATATAACTATTTCTAGAATCTACACTATCATTTCATGTAGATTAAAGATTTACTACATTACGGTTTTCACTTGTCATCTATTACAATTTCATACATCATCAATTTAACAACATACATTCAGTGGTTCAAAGTGTAATTAAACAAATCCTACGTGTCAATAAATTTAACAGTTAAAGGGGTCATATTATACAAATGTCAGTTAATCAAATTTAACATTTAACTATCCTATATCAAGTTCAATTGCATACTATTTATCATTTTAACATTAACAATTTTAACGTCCAATATAAACATCAACAATCAATAAATTATCAGCCAAACTGTATTATCATCGCATAAACAATTAACAGATAATGGTGTCAGGTGTCACAGGTGAACTGATACAGGCAATAGCATATATAACAGTGTAATTAACTAACAGCAGTATATTTCAATTGTCGTTTCAATTGAAATCAAATTTAATAAATAAAAGAATGTTAATCGTGAGTGAGTGCTCACCTTTCGAGGCTACAGATGGATGACAAATGGAATGAGCTACGAATCCAAACACGAATTGCAAAATAAAGCACGATGGACCCGGGACAAAACTGATAGATAAGAATAGACGGACTCAAATCAGAATCATCATGATAGAAATAGAATATATATATCATATGTTTATTTTCAAATCAATGTTTAAATTTAAAACAAATATTAAAATAACATAACTAATTAAAATCATTGTTAAATAATATATTTGAGATAAATAATCATATAGATATAAACATATCACATGTAAAACAACAATCTTTTATGAACTATATAAAAACATATATATATACACTTATATCCACACGTGTAAATTCAGAATTATAGGAATAGTATAAACAACCTATATAGCTAATATGTATAACTTTCATAATATACTCTTAGACAAACAGAAATATAACAGAACATATTTTACTTGAAACCAATATGTAACAACAATCTAAACATAACAAAATATAAAATATGTGCATTTATATACAACAGTAACATACAATCCACTATGTATATATATAAACTTGAATATATAAACCAACATACTACTCTACTTATAAAATACTTCTTTATACATTCTTAGATAATATACATAACGAATCTTTAGCCTTCATATATTATATATACATATAAGCAAACAGGTGGTGCGCAATTTGTATCGATTGTATAACATAATAAAGTATAACGTATATAAAGCTGTAAACATATATAAAGAAGACTGGATTGAAAAAAAATTTAACAAGGCCGTAGCAGTTTATATATATAACTTATATACAAAACTATAACAAACATGTTTAACAGGTATATCCAATTGAGCAAACTAACAAAACTATATTATATAAATCCATACAATTCCGCATATATACATATTTAAATCAACTCATATTATATCCTTGAACCCGTCATATATATACATACTAATAATACAATAAATATTCATATAAATATGTTTTTTTTATGAAATCACATATATATAATACTCTGCTTTACTAAAATATATATATACTGACAAATTGCAAAACATATATAATGAAACAATATGTACTAGTAAACACATACTGGTATAAACTTATATAGACTACCAATCTAAAGCCAACAAAATAAACTTATGTATATATAACAAAATAAGCATACTCAGTTAGTATACGTATACTTTTTTTTTTAAAACCATACTGTAGCCTATTTAAAATCTCATATAACAACATATAACTCTACTACATACAAGACTCTCGACCTATATATATAAATATACCCTGAAATATACTACAACCAATATACAAAATCTAATATATAAATGTAAACATATACTGCTATACCAAGATATATATACACACCTTCAAGGATGCAACAAAGGAGACAAGCCGAGCTAGGAAAGGAAGGGGCTGCTCGCCGCGGATCTGGCTTGCGCGTGGCTTGAGGTGGTGACGGCACTACCTGGGTGCTAGCAAGCATGGGAGGCGGAGAGGAGTTCGGTTGGACTGGGCTTCGACAATAAAGGAGGAGGAACGGGGTGGTGTGGTTGCTTGATGTTCTCGGGTGGGAGGAGACGATGGTGATTGTTCGATACTTGCAGGCAGTTGCTAGGCTATGCGGAAGTGTGCCTGGGCATGTGGCACGTTTGTATAGTGGAGGGGAGACGGGATGAGGTGGAGGAGGAGCACTGGGAAGATTTATCTCGCGGGTTTAAGGCATGCGGAGGAACTTAGGGAAAAAGAAATGGCAGTGAAGATGAAAGGGAAGAGTAGCAGGTTAGAGAAAAATAAAATGGAAAAGATGGGTTACAGAGTTTGGATGGAAAGAGATAGAAGAGGGGAAGAGAACTGTCATCTTTACACATATGTTTTAAAAAAAAAATTCTTAACAGAACGTTTGAAAAACTGAAGGAACGAACAACCCAAAGGGAAAGGAGATGAGCCAAATATGAATTTGAAAAGTTGAACGTTTATCAAGGCAAATAAATATTTGCAAAACAAAATATGTGAGCTGGTTTCTTTCGGGAATTAAAACAAACTATAAATTAGCTAGCAAAGCAACAGTCAAAACATTGAATTCTGGTAATAATAATGTCCAGTGGCTTTACAGCTTTGCACAAGGGGAAGATGAATGATTACGTGTAGATCAAAAGGTTTAGACGGTACCGATGCGAAATTTGTTTTACGAATTCCACAGCATTCCAGGGTTCGAAAAATAGAAATGAAGATACCGTTGAGATCAGCATGACGTGAAGATCAAAACTATATACAGATATCAGTGGTTTGATTTGATTATCAAAATTCGAAATTTTCTACTGGCGGAAAACACAAGAAAAACGTTGAAAAATAAGATCGACGGAGCCAAAGATGTCCGAATTTGGAAAAACGACAAACTGACATCTTGCTCAGAAGATGGTTTAGAATTTTTCAATGTAAAAATATTTAGGTTTCGGAAACATTTTATTTTCATCGCTTTTTAACTCATTAAATTGAAGTGAATTTACGCGCGAAATAAACTTTCATAATTTCGGACGAAAATTTACCAGTCGCTATGTTTAAATAGACGTATTCCAAATATTAAATTTTTATTTCAAAATTTTATCGTTTAGAATTTCACAAAATTTTAACTAATTACGTTATTAAAACAGTTGAAATTTACGGGTCGTTACATATCATCATCAAAGATTTAAATATAAATACTTCAACTTTACACAGTCTGAAATTTTAGAAAATAGTTTAGGCAATTATAAATAGTGTATGTAGTTTAAAATTGTTTAAATAGATTTAAAAATAGTTTAAAAAGTAAAATAGTTTAAATAGATTTAAGTTTGATTTAATTAGATTTTTAAAATGATCAATATAGATTTAAAATAGATTAAATAGATTTAAATGATATTAATTAGATTTTAAGTTGATCAAATAGATTTAAAATAGATTTAATAGATTTAAATTATATTAAATAGATTTAAAATAGATTAAATAAATTTAATTTGTTTAAAATTGGTAAAATAGATTAAATTGGATTAAATAGGTTATAATAGATTAATATAAATTAAAATAGTTAAATTGATTAAGATAGTTAATTTATTGAAAATAGTTTAAATTAGTTTAAAATAAATTTCAAAGTTATATCCAAACATTTCAATAACTCAATTCCGATAGATTCGTTTATTTTTGCCACTTCAACTTTGAAATTCCAATTTAAATCCTTTGAACAAAATCATTAATCGATTCCAATTTCAGCCTTTACATTTGGATTATCGAAAATAATTCAGTTTATATAATACATCTCTATTTCAAAATGCCAGTTAACTAAATTCAAAATTTAAAGATTTAAAAATCATTTATTTTTAACCAATCCGGTGTCTGTATATAATTTTCTACCCTAGGGTCAAGTAATACAGATATTTATCATTTCAATCCGCAATTTACAATTTTACGGTTATATAAAATTTCAAACCGCAATACCGAATTAAATAAAAATCTATAAAATCGCTCGAGTCTATCATTTCAACCCATAACGATTTTTCCCTAATCTATAGATCGTTCGGGTATGTATCATTTCAACCCATAGGGAGCTTACAGTGTTATAACAATATAAAAATAAAACATCCAGTCATCTAATATCAACAATCAAACATCCATCACAATCATCATTCAAATCAATCAATAAACATCAACAAATAACTAATCATCAATAACAGATATTAAATTGACAAAATTAAATTCAATATTAAATTAAACGATGATTAGGTGCAACAAAAGTCATATTTAACTAGAATGACAATTTAAATATACCAAACATCGATCAATAAATTTCTAATCACATTATAAATTTAATTTAACTAACATAAGATAATTTAGTAATTGTGGTGGGTTAAAACACTCACCTTCGATTTTAAATCGATTAAAATCCAAAATAGGGCTCAAAATTGAACAGTATCAGAATTCGACCAAACCGGTCTCAAAATGTCCGAAATTTTGATACGATTGCAGCAGAACAAACTGCGCTTGAATCCGAACTCGTACATAAAAGTTATGCATATTAGAACGATTTGAATTTGAAATTTAAATAAATAAATAAAACAAAGCAAAAGGATAACCTCCACCCTAGCAGCCACTTCATCACGTGCATAACCACTCTATAGCATAGAACCCTAGATCGCACGAGCATCCACAGCCGCCGGCCTTTGGCCAAAATTCGACACTGCCACGACGACTTCCACCCATATCCAAGACCATTGTTAGCCTCCTCGTCCACAGCTGACCCCACCATCCACTCGCGGCGCCGCCAAACCCCTCCAACCGTGATCGACCACGCTAACTTCCACGTCGATTTTGGCAAAATCCAGACATCTCTAGACCCAAGTGGCCGTATGGATGTGCTCCTCTCGACGCCCTCTACCCATTGCAACTTTCCGATCGACAAATGGTCGACGATCCACCGTTAAACGAAGCGATGACCTATGGGCAGTAGAGAAAAAATCATGGATTTTTGAAAAATGGTGATTCTATTGCAAAAACGAATCACACCGGTGAATTACGCTCGTCCAGAGCTTCAAATTGATATATAATTCGATATATTTTGAGGAGTTTAAATTTTTCGATTTGATTTTGATTTGCAATTGAATTTGGAATTGGTTTTGTTTTGTCTACCATTGGAAAGAGAGAAGCAGATAGAATTGTACATACAGAAAAATGGAATAAGAAATAGTTAGGGTTTATAATAGGCTATTTATAGGCAGATCGAAATAGAAATGAATGAGCTAGATCGATTTTGAAAGTTGAACGATAAACGATCCGAAAAGCCCGTTTCATTCCCGAAACGAAAATGGATCATCCCATATATCAAAATAGATGTTTTTGATAGTTTTAAACTCAATGGAATAGGTTTCAAATCCTAATTCCATCGTATAAAGAAGTTAGCTTGAAAAATCAGTTTACTTCAAATTGATTTCAATTAAATTGATTTCTAGGTGTTTCGAGTTCGTACGATCAAACGACAAGTCTGATCGCTACGAAACTTGAAACCTTATAATAATTCACCGTTACGGATCAGATGAAACTAGTTTCATCAAAATCCGAGACAATGGCCAAAATGGCTATTTTTACATTAATTAAATATAAATTAATATTAAATTAATTAAATAACCTTTTAATTCAGTATTTATAAACTAACAATTTTCATCATTTTTGATTTCTTAGACATCTATAATAATTTAAAACAAATTTACATATTAATTCAATGTCAATTATTTTACTAATTATAGTATTCAATTTCAACTATAATTAAATCCAATTAATTATAATATAATTCCAATAAATTGAATAAATTTGATTTCAATCTTTTTATTTCATCAATCATTACTCTAATAACATAGTTAATATTTGTTTATATCGTATTTCACTAATATGCTACAATTTCCATCATTTTATTTATATTAACTACTATATTTCAATTATATTGAATTTTTGTCAATTTCATACATTAATTAAAATTTAAAATCCCAATTAATTTATTTCCCTTGATTTCACTCTTTTATTAAATCAATTATTACATTATGAATAAAATTAACATTTCTATTCCTTTTATTACATTCGCAATTTACCGTTATTGTCTTAACTCACATTAATGTAACATTTAATGACATTCAATTGCAATTGATTAACTGAATTGGTAACAAATAACAATTGTCACCATTTCTATATTTAATCAAATTTGTATGTTTGTTATCCACACACCAGTGTTATAGTTATTTACACAACATTTATTTTTCCAATTTACAATTTATTACATACTATTTAATTAATAAAACATTTAAATTATCAATTGCTCCTTAAATCCAATTATCCATTAATACATACATTGCTATAATTTATTTACAATCTATATCAGTTATAGCTCTTTAATCCTTTTAATTAATTGGAATTACATTCCAAGCAATTATGTAACGACCCGTAAATTTTAAATAATTTTATTTATTTATTTATAAATTTAATTGAAATTTTGTGAAACTTCAAACAATAAAATTTTGAAATTTAAATTTGATATTTGAAATGCGTCTGTTTTAACATAGCAACTGGTAATTTTTCATCAGATAATTTGTGTAATGAACCGTAAATTTTAACTGTTTTAATAACGTAATTAGTTGAAATTTTGTGAAATTTTAAACGATAAAATTTTGAAATATAAATTTGATATTTGAAATGCGTATAGTTAAACATAGCAAACTACAAATTTTCATTCAAAAGTATGGAAGTTTATTTTCGTGTGTAATTTTATTTCAATTTAATCTGTTAGTAATTGATGAAAATAAAATATTTTCGAAACCTAAATATTTTTAAATAGAAAAATTCTAAACCATCTTCTGACTGAGACGTCATTTTTCGTTTTTCCAAATTCGGACTTCTTTAGCTCCGTCGATCTTATTTTTCTGCGTTTTTGCTGCATTTTCCGCTAGTAAGAAATTCGAATTTTTATGATTCAATCAAACCGCTGACATCTGTATTTCGTTTTGATCATTTCGTCGTGCTGATCTCTACGGCATGTTCAATTATGTGTTTTAAAATCCGATACGTGGCGGAACCCACGTAACAGTTAATCGTATCGGTACGACTTTGTTTCTTTTGACCATGCATTATTCCACCATTCAACATTAGTCAATAATAATTAATAATTCACAGAATTCTACGCGTGACCATTTCTATTCCACATTTTCTTCCGTTCATTTCCTTTAAAATGTTTGCTTTAGAAACGTTGCTTGGAAAATTAAGCCTATCCTTCTCTCTGCTTTCTCTTCTACCGATTCTACTTTTCACCTGCACACATTTATTTCAGGCCTCCCTTACCTCTTCTCTTTTCTACACCTCTCCATCTCCATGCTTGAAATCTCCATGCCGCAGCCACCGAGTACACATCACTGACAGCCAAGCAACACGTTTCCCTATTCCATGCGTGCATCGAGTCGTGCCTTCACATACCGTTCAACGACCGCACGGCACCACAACACAAAACCCCATCATCCGGGGCCGCACTCGCCTATTGCGTGCGTCTCCGATGCGGCCTCCCCTCCTTCTATCTCTGGCGTGGCTACATGCAACCCGAGCTATCACACCGAGCCTGTTCGACCACCACGCCTGCGTCTTCCCTTCGTTCTCACCACCTACCACCTAGTGAGCACCACCTGCCGCCGTCCCTAACCCTCTGACCCGAGCATAGCCTTCACCACCTCGGCCTGCCACATCATCTCCGTCCTAAATGGCTGTAACCGCTGCTCCACCTCCCCACTTCTTCCACCTCCGGCCTCAGCCGTGCTCGGCCCCGTTACGTTGCCTTTGCCTTCCAGTCGGTTGCTTGTGAATTTCGTGCGTGAGCATTGCAATTATGTTATATTAGACTTTATATAAAGTATGTTATTATCCACTTTGAATTATTTTTTTTATCTACATATATGCGAATCCAGATTTTTTTGTATAGGCTTTGTTTTGTAGCTTTCACATGTATATTAGTTGATATATTCTATACTTAAAAATAATATTATTATATTCTTTATGTTATAAGTTGCTGACCGGTTGTTTGAAGTATATTCGTGAATAGAATTTTAAGTTTATATATATATATGTACTACTATTAGTATTATAAAGATGGGTTTATTATATATAAAAATCGGTTTTAGTAGTATCTACATATAAAAAAAATTTACATTGGTTTTCTATGATTTTAAATATAGTGAATATCTATATATAGATCTATGGTTATCAGTCATATATAGGTTGCATTAGTATTTTTATACGGGTTATATTGGTTGTACGGTTATTATATGGTGTTGTGTGAATCCTATATACAAAGTTATACTTGAAACAACTTTCGTACATCTGAAGCTTGAAATTTTATATATGCAAATGTATTTAGTTGTGAAACTTATTCGTAAAATATTGATATGCGTTTTGATAATAATACTGACGTCAGGATGTATATGTATTTACGATAATTATGAAAGTGTGTTTAATTTTATTGATTTTTTTTAAAAATAAATATATAAAGAGATATAGTTATTTATAGGTTCACTTATACCAATTATCTTCATCGACCTGTTCTGATTTCTTCCGTCTATTCTTTTTATCAGCTTTGATCATTGAATTCGTGCCAATTTTGCATTGCCTTGATTCGCCAATTAAATTTTAGTGTCCGTATCAGTGGGCGTATCCGTGTCATCTTCTGTATCCTCTAGCCTCGAAAGACTAAGTGATACAGTATTCGAGACTCACCTTTGGAGTTGGAGCTTCGCTTGGAGATCCAGCTATCTATTCAGCTTTCAAATATCCAATTGATTCCAGTGATTGTATTCTGATTCTTGTATTTGACTATTGTATTCAAGACTTCTATTATACCTTATTTTACTCTGATATGTATATAGTAGCTTCATGAACTACTATCTTTTGTTTCCGCTGCAATTATTACTCTATGTCTATGATCTGTGATTATGTATTTACTGTATATGTTCAGTTTTGCCAAATTTAAATTAACAATTCGGTATTTTGAATTATTCAAGTCCGACATGTGCGGATGTGAATAGTCCAAAATAGCGGGTTGTTACAGTTGGTATCAGAGCTTTGGTAGCTCTAGGCAAAACTTAGCATATATGGTAAGTGTATTTACAGAATCACTCTCATTCGAGTTTCAATCTCTTCCTTTTGACTCGATTCCTTTGAATTTTGGAATGTTCCCTGCGGTTCCGAAATTCATTCTTGTTCCCCACTATTCGTATTCTTCTGAATTCTGGAGTATCACATAACTCCACTTCAAATGATCTTTATAATGAGTCAGCGGTCTTGCCAATCTCAAATTGACTTATAAAGGGGTGAAACTCCTATATAATAGACATTGATTTACCGGAGATTTCTGTATCCTCGGTTTACGATGCTATCTATCTCCTGGTGTAGATCCATAATTCCACCCCCCAAGCTGACCCTCCCTCTCCCGCTCATCATTTCCCCGTCCCTAGCCAAGAAGAATTCAGCCAAGCGGCCCTCCCGAGGACTGGTCAAGAGCCTCTTCCAACCACTCCAGCGGCTACTCAGTGGTCCCAGCCAATCACCCCAACAGCTGTGCGCCGTAGCTCTAGACTGGACGGAGCAGCATCTCATCCTGGTAGTTTTTTTAAACATGTTGCCTTTTCTTCTCATAATAAAAGCTTAAATAAGAAAATGGCACGTTGCATGGGAGTAAACTTGCATGGAGAGCATTACTCATCCATGCAGGCACTAGAATCGGAGCGCTTATCATTCTCCTAATGAAGCTAATATCCTGGAACACACGGGGGTTGGGGGACCCCAGCAAAAGACATTCTGTTAGCCTTGTCATATCCCCACATAAAGTAGACATCCTTTTCTTGCAAGAAACCAAACTGTCAGACCCAAACCCCAACATGCTCAGACAAATCGGTGGGCCATTCCTAACTGGGTGGGCCCACATAAATGCTGTCGGTTCGAGCGGCGGTATAATGACAGCCTGGAATGAATCCGTGTGGTCCCACTGCCAAATCTTCTATCACACTTCAGCCTTACATGTAGCCCTTCGCCACTTACAAACTGGAACAATCTTCTTCTTCTCCAATATCTATGGCCCACAAAACCCTCGAGATCGAAACAAACTCTGGACGAACTGTCTCACCTTCTCCGCTCATATCAATGGCCCTTGGATTGTCGGAGGAGATTTCAATACCACCAAATCCCCAACAGAAAGGAACTCTGGCAATCTATCCCAAGACTCTGAAGCCTTCAACCAGTTTATCAATCTTTGCTCCCTAATTGACCCACCCATCAGCAACCGCCTTTACACCTGGTCCAATCGCAGATCAGATCCCTCACTAGCTAAATTAGACCGCTACCTCTTCAACCCGGCCTGGGAGGATTTGCACCCCCTCTCCATTGTCTCGGGTCTAGCCACAGTTATCTCCGACCACTGCCCGCTCCTCCTAGACACGGGATCCCTCACTTGTCACAGCAGACCCTTCCGGTTCGAACGCCTCTGGCTCCTCGAGCCATCATTTGATAATTTCATCAAAGAAATCTGGTCTCAGCCTTCCCCCATCCAATCAGCCACTGTCAGGGTCGTCTCCAAGCTCTGTTCCCTTCGAAAAATCATCAAACCTTGGGCCAAATCAGTTTGGGGCTCCATTCGCTCGCGCATCTCCTCCATCCAAGATGAGATTCTGGACCTAAATATCCTGGAAGAATCCTCTCCTCTCTCCGAATTAGACAGATCTCGTCTGAGAGAACTGGAAGCTATCCTAGAAAGATTGTCACTTCAAGAGGAAATAGGTTGGAAGCAACGCTCCAAAGCGAAATGGATTGAAGATGGCGATAAGAACACTGCTTACTTCCACCGTCTCGCCAATGGTAGACGAAGATCAACTTTTATTCCTGAAATCACCCAAGACAACAACACCACCTCTGATCAGTCAGTCATCCTTAAACTCTTCACTGACTATTACCGAACTATTCTAGGCAACCATCACCCCCCTCTTCCCCCAATTGATTGGAATCTTCTCTACCCGGAGAATCACCCCATCCCCATTGACCATCCCTTCACTGAAACAGAAATTTGGGCAGCGCTTAAAAGCATGTCCGATGACAATGCTCCTGGCCCAGATGGCTTCGGGTCCCTATTCTTCAAACACTACTGGGTTACAGTAAAATTCGACATCATCGAAATGTGCTTCGAATTTCATGCCGACCCATCATCCATGGCCCGCATCAACTACGCAAATATCATCCTACTCCCAAAATCCCCCGGCGCCACCTCCCTCCTGTCCTTTCGTCCCATTAGTCTCCTTAACACAACCTTTAAGATCATAACCAAGGTCCTGGCCAACCGCCTTCAAGCCTTCATAGCCCCTCTAATTGGAATTGAGCAATCCGCATTCATCTTGGGCCGTAACATCATGGACTGCGTAGCAATGACCCAGGAGGTCATATCCTTCTGCCACTCTACTTCAACACCAGGAATGCTTCTCAAACTAGACTACTCAAAAGCTTTTGACTTAGTTAACTGGCAATTCATCTTGGAGCTAATGGAACACAGAGGCTTCCCCACAAAATGGTGCAACTGGATATACTATATTCTCAACTCAAGCATGTCCTCGATAGTCATTAATGGGGTCTCGGGGGGTCTAATCAAATCAGCCCGTGGACTGCGACAAGGAGACCCACTTTCTCCCTTGCTTTTCGTTCGGGCAGCCGATGTGTTCAACCGCATGATCAAGTTAGCAATTTCGAATAACATCTTTCAGGGCATCAATCTCCCCAATTCTAACCTAGTCATTTCCAACCTTCAATTCGCTGACGACACCATTCTATTCGCATCACCCATGCTCAACCACATCCATTGCCTCAAAGTAGCTCTATATTCATTCGAACTCATATCCGGCCTGTCCATCAACTTCAGCAAAAGCTCCATCATCATGCTCGGAGGCGCTGACCATCTCGGGCAAATCTGTTCCAGCCTCTGCAAGATCGCTCACTTCCCCATCTCCTACCTCGGAGTCCCAATCCGTCCAACCAAACTACATAGATCAGATTGGTTCCCCCTCATCGCCAAAATCGAAAACAGACTCCTTTCATGGAAAGCTCACTCCTTGTCCTCAGCAGGGCGTCTTGTCCTTGTTAAATCCGTTCTATCAGCGATTCCCACATATTGGATGTCACTGTACAAACTCCCATCCTGGGTAATCAAAAAAATTGACGCGATCAGAAGCTCCTTTCTTTGGAATGGTAGTAATATAAAGAGACTCGTAAACTGGCAGACCGCCTGCCTCCCCCCGAAAAACGGCGGCCTTGGAATCGTTAATCTTCATGACTTCAACATCGCACTCCTCGCCAAATGGCTCTGGCGGTTCCTTGCCCCTGGCTCCTTCCTTTGGAAATCTTGGATTACCTCTCTCCACTATCACTCAAATCCTCACCTTGTCCTCCATGCCTCCACCGGAATCAAACCATCCCCTTTTTGGTCTGGGGTCGTATCAACCCTGCCACGTGTCAAACGGCTCTTCCACGTCAACCTGGGTAATGGGGCTAATTGCCTCTTCTGGTTAGATACATGGCATAAACAGCTTCCCCTCTCCTCCACCCTCCCCAACCTCTTCGCTCATACAACCAACTTCTTCGCCTCCACCCTTGACATTTCTATTTCGGGCCCCGATCAGCTTCTTCCTACCTCCTACTTTGACCTCGACACCCTCTCCGAGCTTCACCTTGTCACCTCTATTCTCCGTAACATCCATCTAAACCCCCAGCCAGACTCCTTCACCTGGGCCCCCAACCCATCAACCGGCTTCTCTGTTGCCTCCTGCTATGCTCACCTAAACAACCCCGGACGTCTCTTCACCTTCCCCAGACTTTGGAAGTGCAGGATCCAGCCCCGCTTCGCTTTCCTGCAATAGTGCCTTATTCACGAGCGAATCAACACAAGAGACAGACTCCTTCGCCATAACATCGTCGTCGACCCCAGCTGTGCCTTATGCTCTACCACACCAAAATGTTTACAACATCTATTCTTTTAATGCGATTTTGCTGTCAGGGTCTGGGCGGCTTTGACGGTTCACATTCTTGGACATATCCCCACGTTCAACTCGTTTTTCAACCACTGGCAGAACAACCCCCCCAACTATCACTTTGATCTAATTGTAGCTATTTTCAGTTGGTGCATCTGGGCCGAGCGTAATGCACGTGTATTCTGCAAGCCCACATCCAACTTCGAAAGAACTTGTAGACATATTATTCACTATTTCTCATCTATTTCAGGTCGAAGCTTCTCCGCACCATTCAGACTGAGATTACCATACCCCAGCTCTCCACCAGCCGAATCCTCGGGCAGCACTTCAGCAATTCCTCCTGGCAGGCATTGAGGGAATCACCAACTGCTATATAGCTCTAGTCTTTTTTCTATTCTGTTGTTCACAATATGTATTTTGTATATAAAACTCTATCTCTCATCGACTAGCTTGCGGTTTCTTACTACATTTTGGCCAGCGATCAGGCTTGTTGATCGCACTACTTACCTATTTATATGATATTTAATCGGCTGTGTAGTTCCACGCTACACAACCGTGTCGCTCAAAAAATAAATGAAGCTAAATTTTGGATAAATATTTAAACTTGAAATAATTGAATTTGAAAATTTTATTTGTATAGTACTAAATTGCATTTCAATATAACTTACCTAAATTATTCATAAGTTAAAATGTAATTGGATAATATACAATATAAAATAATTTTATAAATAAAATTTGAGTGTTTATAATAAATGTTATGCACTTAGATTTTAATTATAAAAAAAATGCTAATAAAGATGATAGAATAATAAGTTAATTGAATGAGATAAATAAAGTAAATTTTGTTCTAAAAGAATTAACAAATTGAATTGAATCAGCTTAATGAAATACCTTGAATTAAGATCAATTATTGAATATATATTGATTTAAAATGAAATCTATATGATTAGAATTAACAGTTGAACTAACAAATTTAAATCGAATGACTATTTATTGATTTAATATAAATGGATTTAACCAGATTGAAGAAAAAAATTTAATTTAAATTGAAATTTATATCGTTTAAATTAATTTATATGGTTTAAATATATGTAATAAGATATATTAAGTTAAATAAACTTTTTTTTTTTTTGGCAAGGCCGACGGGGTTGGATGGTCCCCGACCAGTTTATTGCAACACCAGAGAACAACAAATACAACAGAGAGCAAAAAGCTCATAGAAAACTGAGGAAACTAAGGTGTTACAAAACACAAGGAAGAACAAAAAGGAAAAAATACAAGAATAACAGGGAAAACAAAACAAAGTCAGCAAAGAGAGGCCACAGTTATTCCTGGATCAAATGCAAATATCATCTTTACCAAGGAATTTATCTCATGCATAACACATGTCTTCAGAACTTCTTCAGATTTGGCTTTAGAAGAGTCAAAAACCCTATTATTACGTTCCCTCCACACCTCAGCAACAAAGCACTTAAGAGCAACACCAAAGATTCTTTTCCTTTCTTGCTTTTTACCAGTTTCAGAATAAATTCTTTCCCATTCCGCCACGTTGACATTTAAAGGTCTTCTTCTACAATATTTATTCATGACCTCAGACCATATTTTCTTCGTAACAGTACATTCAAAATAAATATGATCGATTGTTTCTGGGAAATTACTGCAAAAGGTGCATGACGTAATAACATTCATGCCATACATAGCGAGTCTAGATTTAGTCAGAAGAGCTCCATTAAGTACCTTCCATAACAAAAAGTTATGCCTGATGCTACTATCAGTATTCCAAGTTCTCTTCCACCATCTCCAGTTCTGGTTTAAGTTGTTTTGCATCAAGAATTCATATGTCAAACCAGGTCTATACTTTCCTTTCTGCTTTCCCCAGACAAGATTATTATATGAAGAAGGCAGAGCAGTAAATGACTTTATTTTATCCCATAAAGTTTGCACTCTTTGGTTCGAAGTGAAAATGTACCTTGTTTGAAATTTATGTATCACATCTCTGACAAGCATACGTTCATGTATTCCAGTATGTTGTATCTCACTGTAGGTGAGCTGTCTCCTAAGAATAAGGCCTTGTTCAAGCCACGGGTCATCCCAGAAATATACATTGTTCGCACTGTTAGTCTTCATCTGTATCATAGGGAGAAACAGCTCTTTATACTTGTGGATATTACGCCAAGTCCAGCTAACATTTTGCTGATTTGATATATTCCATAACCCTCTACAGTTCATATACTTCTTCTTAGACCATTCAGCCCATAGACTGTCAGGGCAATTGAATAAAGTATCAATATGTCTAGCAAAAGCAGCCTTATTCCACTGTTTTAGATTAATCAATCCAAGGCCTCCTTTGTTTAGTGGCTTCTCGACAGTAGCATACTTAATAGGAGCAATGAATCTGCCAGTAGTCTTGCCACTCCACAGATACTTCATCATAGCACATCTTATCATTTTAATAAGTTTAATAGGGAGCACAAAAGATCTAGCCCAGTACACTTGCATAGAGAAAATAACAGACTTAATTAAAATGAGTCTTCCAGCTTGACTTAACCTCCTCGCAGTCCAGCAGTTTAATCTAGCTGTGATTCTTTCATACATAGGTAAGCAGTGGGAATTAAATTTGTTGAATAAATATGATTTTATTAAATGACTATTCTAATTTATGATTTTAGAAATTTGCTAATTAAACATAATTGGATAATAAGATAATAAATTTAGAAATAATTAAGATTGATTTCACTTAAGTGAAATCAAATGGATTAAATCAAATTATTGAATATTAATTAATTTAAGTTGAAATTTATATGGCTTTAAATTAGTTGTTTATTTTGTTTCAAAGCCATTTTCTTTCTGGTTGGTCCATTCTCCTACCTCCTTCCTTTTCGGGGACGAAAAGTTTTGAGTGGGGGAGAGTGTAATGACCCGTAAATTTTAACTGTTTTAATAACGTAATTAGTTGAAATTTTGCGAAATTTTAAACGATAAAATTTTGAAATATAAATTTGATATTTGAAATGCATCTAGTTAAACATAGCAAACTGCAAATTTTCATCTAAAAGTATGGAAGTTTATTTTTGTGTGTAATTTTATTTCAATTTAATCTGTTAGTAATTGATGAAAATAAAATGATTTTGAAACCTAAATATTTTTAGATAGAAAAATTCTAAACCATCTTCTGACTGAGACGTCATTTTTCGTTTTTCCAAATTCGGACTTCTTTAGCTCCGTCGATCTTATTTTTCTGCGTTTTTGCTGCATTTTCCGCTTGTAAGAAATTCAAATTTTTATGATTCAATCAAACCGCTGACATCTGTATGTCGTTTTGATCGTTTCGTCGTGCTAATCTCTACGGCATGTTCAATTATGTGTTTTAAAATTCGATACGTGGCGGAACCCACGTAACAGTTAATCGTATCGATACGACTTTGTTTCTTTTGACCATGCATTATTCCACCGTTCAACATTAGTCAATAATAATTAATAATTCACAGAATTCTACGCGTGACCATTTCTATTCCACATTTTCTTCCGTTAATTTCCTTTAAAATGTTTGCTTTAGAAACGTTGCTTGGAAAATTAAGCCTATCCTTCTCTCTGCTTTCTCTTCTACCGATTCTACTTTTCACCTGCACACATTTATTTCAGGCCTCCCTTACCTCTTCTCTTTTCTACACCTCTCCATCTCCATGCTTGAAATCTCCATGCCGCAGCCACCGAGTACACATCACTGACAGCCAAGCAACACGTTTCCCTCTTCCATGCGGGCATCGAGCCATGCCTTCACATACCGTTCAACGACCGCACGGCACCACAACACAAAACCCCATCATCCTGGGCCGCACTCGCATGTTGCGTGCGTCTCCGACGCATCCTCCCCTCCTTCTATCTCTGGCGTGGCCGCATGCAACCCGAGCTATCACACCGAGCCTGTTCGACCACCATGCCTGCGGCTTCCCTTCGTTCTCACCACCTACCACCTAGTGAGCACCACCTGCCGCCGTCCCTAACCCTCTGACCCGAGCATAGCCTTCACCACCTCGGCCTGCCACATCATCTCCGCCCTAAATGGCTGTAACCGCTGCTCCACCTCCCCACTGCTTCCACCTCCGGCCTCAGCCGTGCTTGACCCCGTTACGTTGCCTTTGCCATCCAGTCGGTTTCTTGTGAATTTCGTGGGTGAGCATTGCAATTATGTTATATTAGACTTTATATAAAGTATGTTATTATCCACTTTGAATTTTTTTTTATCTACATATATGCGAATCCAGTTTTTTTGTATAGGCTTTGTTTTGTAGCTTTCACATGTATATTAGTTGATATATTCTATATTTAAAAATAATATTATTATATTTTTTATGTTATAAGTTGCTGACCGGTTGTTTGAAGTATATTCGTGAATATAATTTTAAGTTTATATATATATGTACTACTATTAGTATTATAAAGATGGGTTTATTATATATAAAAATCTGTTTTAGTAGTATCTACATATAAAAAAAAAGTTTACATTGGTTTCTGTGATTTTAAATATAGTGAATATCAATATATAGATCTATGGTTATCAGTCATATATAGGTTGCATTAGTATTTTTATATGGGTTATATTGGTTGTACGGTTATTATATGGTGTTGTGTGAATCCTATATACAAAGTTATACTTGAAACAACTTTCGTACATCTGAAGCTTGAAATTTTATATGTGCAAATGTATTTAGTTGTGAAACTTATTCGTAAAATATTGATATGCGTGTTGATAATAATACTGACGTCAGGATGTATATGTATTTACGATAATTATGAAAGTGTGTTTAATTTTATTGATTTTTTTTTAAAATAAATATATAAAGAGATATAGTTATTTATAGGTTCACTTATACCAATTATCTTCATCGACCTGTTCTGATTTGTTCCGTCTATTCTTATTATCAGCTTTGATCGTTGAATTCATGCCAATTTTACTTTGCCTTGATTCGCCAATTAAATTTTAGTGTCCGTATCAGTGGGCGTATCCGTGTCATCTTCTGTATCCTCTAGCCTCGAAAGACTGAGTGATACAGTCTTCGAGACTCACCTTTGGAGTTGGAGCTTCGCTTGGAGATCCAGCTATCTATCCAGCTTTCAGATATCAAGTTGATTCCAGTGATTATATTCTGATTCTTGTACTTGACTATTGTATTCGAGACTTCTATTGTACCTTATTTTACTCTGATATGTATATAGTAGCTTCATGAACTACTATCTTTTGTTTCCGCTGCAATTATTACTCTGTGTCTGTGATCTGTGATTATTTATTTATTGTATATGTTCAGTTTTGCCAAATTTAAATTAACAATTTGGTATTTTGAATTATTCAAGTCCGACATTTGCGGATGCGAATAGTCCAAAATAGCGGGTCGTTACAATTTGAAGTTATTTTCTTGTGTAATTTTTGTTTAATTTTAAATCAGTTAAATTTGATGATAATAAAATGTTTTTCCAACCTTGAATATTTTTATACAGGAAATTTGTAAATCATCTTCTAAGTGAGACGTCATATTTCATTTCTCCAAATTTCGACTGCTATTGCTTCGTTTATCTTATTTCTGACATTTTAGTAGCATTTCGGTACCGATATCGACTTTTGATCGGATGATCGAACCACCAATATCCATATACCATTTTGATCGTCTCATCGTGCTGATCTCTACGGTATATTCAATTTTAAATTTTGAAGTCCGGGACACAGCGGAATCAACGAAGAGAGAAAAAAAATGATTTCGTATCTGTAGCGGTTTTATAATCTTTGGTTTCCATCTACCTACCTGTCCAAAACTAACAGCTTTTCGTGTATGCCTTTCTCTATTCCCAGAATTTATTATTTGCATTTTCATTTCTTATCTGGCATTTGCTTTTCAACAACTTATTATGGTGACCATCTATTTTTGTGACCATTCATTTCTTTCATTTGCTAGGTGATCTTCTTCATACGAAAACAAAACAAAATTTATATGATAAGTTAAACTCGTTTCATTTGTTTCTTTTAGGAACTGTTCTCCTTGCTCACATCCGCATGACTAATCATCTCGGCCACCACTTCCAACTTCTTGCACCTCTAGTCACTCACCCTCTTCATCGAAGCCTTCCCTTTCCACGAGTCCAGTCCCACCTAGCAAACCCTCTCCGTTCTCTCCGCAGCGTCAAACCCATGGCCTCTTTTTTGTCCCACCTTCCTACAGCTCCAGTCACGCGCCAACCTCCAGCTAGCAACTTCTCCTCTGCCTTATGTTCTCCTCCCTTTTGTGTATAAGGTATATGTTATATGTTATATTATATTTTATATTGTGACATAAATTTTATATATATGAGTAGTTTATGTATATAAGACCATTACCTGTAACTCATATATATATTGGAGCAATGATCGAAGCAGTTTAATAATAACATACAATGTTTTATATATATTAGTATGATAATATATTCTGTTGGATCTTAAAAATATATACTTGGTTCAAAACAGTTTTATACTCGTGTGTTTAAGATTTCGTTTTGGTATTTGTTTTAAAAAGACAATATATTTATGAAATTAAATGGTGATTTGAAATTGTTATATATATATATATTGGTGAGTTTAGTTGTACATATATATTAGTTGTCCAACCTTTCCCTTGCTATTTCCATCTATTCTGGCTTTTCAATATATTTTTATTTAAGTATAAAATATTGTTTTCCTTTTGTTCTATTCTTATATATATTCTATTGGATAAGTCTGCATATTGGTTTATATATATTAAGTTGTTTACAGAGATATTTTGCCTGCTTACATTATGTAGTGTCTGAATTTATATATTGATATATTTAGGTCTATAGTGTACGTTGTGGTAGTATGGTTTTAAAAGTATGTTAAACAACATTAATTTTTAAAGTATATATATATATATATATGTGTGTTAGTATGGATACGTGAGGTTGTATATAGAAGTAGGCTATTTTATTTACATATATTGTGTCTGTTGTATAAACTTCCAATTGTTCTAGTATATATATAGGTTTCGAAAGTCTGTTTACTGGCTTGCTTATATATATATATCCATATATTTCATTTATTCGGTTATAAATATATTTATGTTTTTCTGATTTTATATAATAGTTGCAGCTTATATATTAGTATATATATATCAAATTTATATAAGCTATTGTAATTAATGTTTTAGTATATTTACAACTGTATGACAGAAGTATGTATATTTTTTTTTATGCATGTTTAGTTGTATTGCACCTATTGGTCTGCATGTGTTGTGAATATCGAGTCTACATATTCGATTTTTGGTTCGCTTATATATAGATATATATGAGGTTTGGATCTTCGTTTTATATTATTTACTTTTTTTCTTACAGTTTAGCTAGTAAATACTATTCTATATATTGTACATATCTTATATATTTGCGGCTTTCAGTATTTTTATATTATGAAAATATTATATATATGTATGTAGGTTTATATAAAGTTATATTATTTGTTAGTATAATATAGGTGTACAGGTTGTTTTGTACTTACCCATATATTTAAGTTATAAAGTGTACAATTTAAATTATATAGCAAGCAAAAAGGCACTTTTATAAAAATATTATCTATTACATAAAGGTTTATAAGCTGTAAATGATTTTGTATATACGATCAAGCTTATAATTGTATTTTATTATATGTGGTTAATTTTACTTGGTATGTGTGTACAAACCATATACGTATTTGTACACTTGAGTTTGATTTTTTGAATATACTATATATGTATTTAATTTAAAACAATGAGTTTGAAATATATATTTATATATTTAATTTAAAATGTGATTAAAGTATAAGAATTTGAAATTTTTTTTTTGATAGTGTTTTAAAATTTAATATTGATTTTTAATAATAATATAAATATTTTCTGGATCTATCAAACTGATTGATTTTCTCATCGATTCCTGTCTATCAACTTTGTCAGTCAAATCCGTGCCAATCTTGTTTTGCTTTGGAATTCGTGCTTGGATTCGTAACTGTTCTTGTAACATCCCACCTTTTTGTACGCTTAAGCAGACACATGTGCCAACTTAAACCTTACAGAAGGGCGGATTGTTATGGGGTAAATAAGAAAAAGTGGAGAGATAAAAGAAACAAAATAGAATCTTGCAGCGGAACGATAAAATATAATAATCAAATAACAGTTCATGAAGTTGTTTCACAAACATTTGATTATACTTATACAATACATATCAGAGTTACACATACCAGAGAATGATAATTAATGCAGCGGAATACAATGGTGTAGTGGAATATAATAAATAGTAGTAATAAAATCTTCGTCTTCGTCCTCCAGAAATAAAGCCTTCAAATCCTGAAATGCTCAGGCTGACCCGAGTGAATTGAAAAGACAAAACACTCGAGTCAGAACTAAAAGATCTTATGTAAGTTAAATCAATGAAATAAATATGAGTGTAAACGGCGTCAGAGAAGTTTACGGGGTTTGACATCTCCTATCCTGTGTCTAACGTGAGTGCAGTAACTTAAGAAATGTTCGGGATTCACATCTCTTAAGGATTCGTTAAACTATCTACTATGTAGTAATATTCGCTATTATAATAATTTTAAATATAAAATAAATATAGTTTTTAATAGCGTCAAGGGGTTACCCATATAGCCCTTAACACGTAATAGTCCCAGTAGTCTTTCCAGTATTAGCATACTCCCAAAATGGGGGCTACCCTCGATACTCCACAGGCTACGGGAGAAATCACAAATCGTAGTAAAGCACGATATGGTAGGTGACACGGCACAACTAGGCAATGCCAGGGTAGATATACCAATTATGCATCCGGACTAGTGGTGACGCATAGCAGCCACTACCGCCCACCTCGAACAACACTCCCAAATCAAGGGTGCGCACCAAATCAATCACAAGTAATAGAATGGTATTGAAGAAGTGTGTCCGATCAGAGGTGCTACCTCCTTGGTCCGTCAATCACTCCTGTTTTAGCCAGCTTATGCCAACTCATGGGAGTTGGGTCCACGTATATACCTTAGGATCGTCGCCACCATCCTACTTCATTCTGGAAACTCCACCGCGTACAAAGTTGTCAAAGTGGTTTTCAGTATCGACAGAGAGTATGTCCATATCTGATCCCGGTCTCTTTAACAACCAATCGTTATTATAACACCGTGGTCATTTAAAAATATATATACTTTTAAAAACACAATCACTGCCCTCTCAAAACATATTCTTTATTTCAAAATAGTATATACTTCAAAACCCAAAATATTATTTCCATTTCAAACCATATACTTTACTTCAAAATAGTATATACTTTAAAACTAAAATATTTTTGCCATTTCAAAACCTATCCTTTACTTCAAAATAGTATATACTTTAAAACCAAAATATTTTTTCCATTTCAAACATATCCTTTACTTCAAAATAGTATATACTTTAAAACCAAAATATTATTGTTATTTCAACCCAAATTATCAATGTATTATTTCCATTTCAAAACCCAATTCAATAATATACCATTTCCATTTCCAAAACAATTCAATAATATATTATTTAAATAAAATCCAAATTTTCAATCACTATTCTTACTTTTATTTATAAAACTTGAAATATTCTTTAAAACCATCTTAAACCCAAATCACATAAAGCAATCATATTCTAAATCTCAAAATTTCAATCGGTCTCAAATCAATATATTCACAGATAATTCTTAAATAAATTCTATTTCAAATAAATTCATTTTTCAAACCATATTACTTTCGTAGTTATAACAGTTTCAAAACCAACACCTTGAAAGAATAATACTTTAATTCTGATAAAACATTTCAATTTTGATATATATTTCAAATCTTTAAATATTCCAAAATTTCCAAACCAAATCTGATAATCTCATATATTTCTTAATTCAATTTACTATTATTTAGTTTTAAAATTATTTATTAAATAAATTCAATAGCATTTACATAAAGCTCAAACTTGAAATATTCGTAAATCAACTCAAAACATCATCAAGTTATACATAGCTTAAATTTTAAGAATTTAATAATATTTATTTAATATCAAAATCAGTATTTATATAAACCCTTATTTTTCCAAAAGCCATAGAAATCATTTTAAAAATAGATATATATGTAGACCAACTGTGTCTGTATATAAAATTTTATATCCTATGTTCAAGTGATATAGATATTTATCATTTCAATCCTCAATTTAAAATAAAATTACGGTTATATATCATTTCAAACCGCAATCCCGAATAAAATAAATCCATAACGAACTTGCAGATTATAATGATATTAAATAAAACATCCATTCATCCAATATCAATCATCAAGCATTTATCACAATCATCATCCAAATAAATCAATAACATCAAAATAGAATAGATAATAAATATAAGGCATTTACTGGCAGTTTATATTCAATAACAAATTAAATAACTATTTAACTGGAAGTTTATATGCAATAATAAATTAAATAACAATTTAATTCAATAAATTCAATTTAACTGAGATGATGATTAAAAATATGCCAAACAGTCATAAATAAATTTCAAATCACATCATATATCAATTTAACAAACATAAGAAATTTTTAGAAGTTGTGAGTGGGTTAAAACACTTATCTTTGGATTTAAATTGAATTTAAATCCAATTTAAACCCAAAATTTGAACAGTCTTCAAATTCATCCAAACTAGCGTCAAAGTGTCCGGAATTTCGATACGATCCCAGCAAAACAAACTGCGTCCAAATCCGAGTCCGTATGCAAAAGTTATGATAATTTGAAGATTGGAAAATTCTGGTCCTGGGTCGACTTCGGTCCGCCGCCTCAAATACCCGGTGCTTGCTCTGAGTTTTTGCCAAAACGACCCAGAGACCCGAGTCATTTTCTTCCTGACCCGAACTATCTCCAGGGTTTTTGCCTCTGAAACCCGAAGCGCGACTCGTGCTGCAGGTTTGCAAATTTTTTATCTTTTTTTTTAATTTGATTTTGGAATTTGGGAATTAGGTTTTGTCTGCCATTGGAATGAGGAGGCACATTAATATTTCCCAAATAAATCCACTTTATTACATTTAAATTAAATTCCTTTCATGTAATTCTAATTTATCCTGTCGTCTACAATTCATTACGTATTATTACATCAATGTATATAACCTTTAATCAATTTCCAATTCTACCAATTTCAATCAATTAGAACTTCACAATTGCTTACATAAATTTGGATTGTACTACATTTATTATATTTTTGCTAAGTATGTACATTAATTACAATTAAATATTCTCTGTAACTTATTTCTTGGGTTCATCCCTTTTTATTACCCAAATTACTATCTTGTATTAAGTTTACGTTTCTATTTTAATTTTATATTCAATTATAACCTAACAGTCATTTCAAATCAATTGGATTGTATTCAATTTGGTTATTCATCAACTGCCATTTACACTACAACCTTAATTTACAGAGTTACTATAAATAAATATTATGGCATTGGTTAATCAAATGTTTGCTTTAAATTACTTATTTTAAATTTTATGCTCAAGAGCAACAATTAACACTTTCCACTATTATAACAATATTAATTCACAAATTTACATTCCCATCAGTTTCTTATATTTAACTTATAACCAAGTATGACAATTCACATTATTTCCATTAATTGCAATTTCATTTTAAATTGTTAATTTTTAATTACACTGCTACATTTAGTTTCTAACATTGATTGTATTTGTTTTTATTATATTCCATTTATAGCTAAGTCATAATATTTGAATTTCAATTAAATTGTAACGTTCATTCAAGTTAGTTAAATATTAACTTGCATTAACACGTTTCCTTAATTTACAATCAACTACCGTTTTCAAGTTTTTATTACATTAAACAATTTAATACTTTCCTTTACTTCGCATATACAATTACATCCGGGTAAAATCCTTCCACTACTTTCATTCATTCAAATTTCAATTTCTTGCAATAACTCATTTATTATAAATTTGCATACCAAAAATTTTAGGTTCCAATAAATAGGATTTATTCAATTCAACCTTTTTTGAATTAGGTCTATTTTAATAAATAAAATATTTCATAGGTTAATTCTTAACATTTACTTCATTACAAATTATAACAATTATATTTCTTTGAAGATTTAATTCCAAAATCTTATTTATATGACAAATTTAATTAACAAAATTCATGGGTCGCCCTCCCCCACTCAAAATTTTTCGTCCCCGAAAAGCAAAAGAAGGGAAAAGAAGAATTAAGAAATCAATATATCATATTTAAATATTAGGTTTATAAATAAATAAATTTTACAAAATTAATTAATTTGAATAAAATATACCAATTTATAACCATTGAATCTTTTTATACTCAAATTAATAAAGTTTGGGAAAAACAATTTCAAAAATTTCTAAGTCCAAAATTTACAGAAAATTTTAACAGAGTCTCCTTTGTACGGAGTGGCTCAGGAGAAAATATAATATCAAATATAAGAATATATAACTTAAATTTTCAAAAATAATATATCCAACACGGGAAAAATAATATAATACACTAAAACCGTAATCCGAAAACGTACCTATTTGTCGGGCAATCAAACGCTTATTTATGAAACCAACTGCAGTAGTAATTGCTTCCATAACCTGTATTCCACTTGTATAATCCAAGAGGTTAACAATTATATAAACTGAAATATTTGGAGTTGCTTAAATCAATAACAACAATCAACATAGCAACCATTACTTGCAAGAAGCAAACAACCATCACATAAGTCAACACACATCAATCATTCATTCATATCAAACACAATAAATAGTTGTTCGGGTTCAAAACTTTAAATTGTACAGAATGAAAATAAACTACTAAGTGTACCCTTTTACTCAACAGTCTTAGGCGAACTAAATAGATTATTTATTCATCCAAACAATTGTAAAGTATCCTTGCCCAAACAACCATAAATTAAACAAACAACAAATTCAAACAATAGATCAAGTTCATTATTATTAATTTCATTCCGTATATTGTTGCTTGATTTCCTCTTCATTCAATTTATACTCATCTTCATTTAATTTATTCACATCATGTCGATTCTCTTCTTATTGTTGTGACGACCGCCCATGACCCCTGCACTAAACATAGAAATAGTGCGCTGAAAGGTGTGCCAGGCAACCATGGACGATCACCAAGGTAAGTTAAAACAGTAGAATCTATCGTATTACTCACAGCGCATGGATAAAATACAATAGAGAATATATATAGTGAAGCTTCACAAAATAGATTCTCATCAATTAAGCTTCATAATAGTTGAATACAAACATCTGAATAGTCAATATATCAAGCCTCACTACATATCACTCAGAGAATTATACAAGCAGCGGAACATCCAGTACATATAGTAAGAAAGTAATATGCAAGCCTCCAGCTCGTCTTCATCATCAGCATCGTTGGAAACTAAGAACAACACCTGTCACCTGCTACCTAGTCTGCCCATCCCAAAGTGGATGAACAGCCCAAGGTAATAAGAGTTGAACATAAAACCTTGAGTCAGACAACAGTATTAGTGAGCGGTAAATTAACTAACAACATACTAAAAGAGCATAAAGGTAAAAGGAATAGGAACCCAACCCTCCCACTCCACCTCTTTCTACAGTGATAGCCCCCACACACACAAAGCAGAAATAAACATAGCAAAGCAGACATTTAAAGTAAAGCAATTATCACTCGAGTCAAGGGCGATGTTTTCCAAGTACAAACCACCAAGGACTAAACCAAGATCAGATAAGCTCCCAGAAAATATTGCTCTTGAGACCGAATGACGATACAACCAAACATCCATGACTCTGGCTATCACTGTTATCATTGCTTCGATACCACCGTTAATTGAATGACTGACACATTCTTTCAGCCGTCCGTCAAGGGACAATGGTAACCCCGGTTCTAGACAGAACTCCGCACGTCGTCGCAGCCCGTGCCTAGGACTATCGAATCTGCCCAGAGTACTCTACCACCAACTGTAGTCTTTTGGGACTATCGAATCTGCCCAGCGTACTCTTGCTTTGAGCCTGCTAGAACCTTCAACAACGATGAAATCTCAGCCTTCTAGTCATCCTCCTCGATGACTATCCTCATACTAGCTCAAGCGCCTCTCGAGCCAACCATTATCCTCAAACTCGAACCCTTTCACCGAGTTACCAACATGCTTGGAATGATCCCGTCTGGATTTAACCAAGGCTATCTCACACCATGCCTCGCTTCATCTCATCATAGCGAAGGCTTATCTCAACATCATCATCAAATCTATCCATATGAGCTTTATCATCCGCGTAATATGCCACGAGCAGCTTTCCTTATTCAAGAGCCTTTCCCTTAGCTTTTGAATCATCTTCGACCATCTTGTCCAAATCAAATCATCAATCAACTAATTTATAACAATAAATCAAGTCAATCATTAATCCAAGTAATCAAGCATTCAAACATGATCTAATAAACAATTATAACAATAATGGCAATCTTGTAAATAAAGAGTCCAAATCTAACAAGCATGAAACATGAGCAATATCTCTATAACTTGATGAATGAACTTGCATAGATTAACATGTAGTAAATTGGATGTCAAATCATCATGAACAATGGATCTATACTTAAGTTCAAGAAAATGCATGGAAATCACTATTTTAAACACATAATCAAGCCATCAATCCGATATACTCCTTTGGATCCGTGTGAGAGATAACCACCACTCACCGAATCACCTAAACACCTCAAAAGCAACACACTTCAGATCTGGACAGTGAAGGATCTAACTTGATCCGCCAAAATTCCGCTTCAAACGATGAAATCTCTCTTCGATGGTTGAAGATCTACAATCTAAGCTCTTGGATCTTCGATTTGATCTTCGATTTGGATGGAAGGAATCACAAGATTAGAGTGAAGAAAAGAAGTGAAGAAGTGTAGAACTCGAGCTCTCAAAATAGCAACACTTCGTCACTTCAAAATCCGGATCCCAAAAAGTGAAGTAGAACCGTGTATTTATAGGCTGAATCCTTAGGTCGTCCGCCCCCTTAAGTCGTCCACGACTTAACGAAACCCCACGACCTACGACCTAACGGCTTAGCAAATTCTACGACCTAGCACTTGCGCGACTTAACCCATACACGCGACCTAACGACTTATCATAAGTCACGACCTAACTGGACACGGCCTAACGACCTAACACTAAGCCAAGTCCCAACGACTTACGACCTAATACACATATGCGGCTTAGCAACAATGCCGACCCAACGACTTAACTGGAATACGACTTAACGACTCAACACTAATGTGTGACTTAGTGACAACACAAGTACACGACCTAATGACCCAACGACCTAAGCCTCAACACTCATGCGCACGACCTAGCGACTTAACAACATAAGTCCTCACGCGACCTAACTGAGATACGACTTAACATCTACGCGACCTAACGACTCACGACTTAACACCTTTAGGTCGTCTAACGACCTAACTACACGCATGGTCACAACGACCTATACTAAACGACCTAAGCTATCTCCCTTAAGTCGCTCACCCGACCTATCTCCTTAAGTCGCCAACTCCTTAAGTCGCTCCATTCCTTAGGTCTCCTACACTTCTTAAGTCGGTCAATTCCTTAAGTCATCTACCCACTCTCTTATGTCGTCCCAAACTACTGTACGACCTAAGCTACTACACGACCTAACTCTGGATGACTTAAACTCTGAACGACTTAACAACACTAACGACCTAATAACACTAGTTACAAACATTCGATCCGTAAAAATACGGGTCGTTACATTCTCTCCCCCTTAGGAATTTCACCCCCGAAATTCCAAACAAACAAGAGCAATCAAAAACTATTCCGCATGCCTACCATCCATAGCAATCAACAAACCATGCGTCCAATTCAATCCTAGCATGCAGAATTCTAAAACTAGAATAAGTTACAACGTCGTGAGATGACACGACACCTTATAGCCATACCTCGAAGAGTTCAGGATGAGCTGCCTTCATCCTCTCTTCCACCTCCCATGTACAGTCGTTAACATCATCACTCCATTGTATCTTGAGCAACCTAACTACCTTCCTCCTAAGCTGTTTCGTGTCAGTTTCCACAACACGAAGCGGCTTACGAGGTCTCTTATCGATTGGATCAACCTCAAAATCTTCACAGCTATCTGCAGAAACCACAGTATTCGAGTCGTGCACATACTTCCGTAGATACGATACATGAAAAACATTGTGCACACCCGACATCTTTTCTGGTAACTCCAATTTATAGGCGAGCTTTCCAATTCGCTCGATGATCAGGAATGGTCAGACAAATCTCGGAGTCAATTTTCCTTTCTTCCCGAATCGAACAACATTCTTCAGTGGAGAAATCTTCACAAAAACCATATCACCTACGTCGAATTCCAAATCCTTACGACGCTTATCGGCATAACTTTTCTGTCGGTCTTGGGCCGCCTTCATTCGTTGCCGAATGATCTCTATGCAATCCGAAGTCTGTCGAATCATTTCTGGCCCAAGTATCAGCTTTTCTCCTGTTTCTAACCAACATGTCGGAGAGTTACACGGTCTTCCATACAATGCTTCATACGGTGCCATACCAATGCTTGACTGGTAACTGTTATTATACGAAAATTCTACCAAATGAAGGTGATCTTCCTATGATCCTCCGAAATCTAAAACACATGCTTTGAGGAGATCCTCCAAAACTCTGTTGACTCTCTCGGTCTGACCATCTGTTTGGGGGTGATAAGCTGTACTCAAACACAACTCGGTTCCCAAAACTTCCTGGAAGCTCTTCCAAAATCTACTAGTGAACAATGGGTCTCGATCGCTCACTATACTCTTGGGAATACCATGGAATCGAACTATCCACTTAACATACAGCTCAGCCAACTTTGATGCAGTCCTGGTTGATCGAACAAGAATGAATCTTGCACTCTTAGTCAAACGATCTACGATGACCCAAATCCCTTCATTTCCCGTTCTTGTTCTAGGTAGCCCATCAATAAAATCCATCGATAATTGCTCCGACTTCCATGTAGGAACTTCTAATGGCTGAAGCAATCCACTGGGCTTCTTTTGATCAGCTTTTACCAACTGGCAGTTCATCCACTTGGAAATAAAATTTCCAACATCCTTCTTCATACCTTCCCAGTAATAGGTTCTCTTCATATCATGATACATCTTATTTCCACCTGTATGAATTGTCAACTTCGAGTGATGACTTTCCATCAGAACTTCATTTCTCAATTCGTCTATATCAGGAACTACTAGTCATCCTTGCTTCCGAAGCCAACCTTCTCGATCGACCTCGAATCCTTTATCCTTCTCTGGGTCCAACCCAGATTCCAAATCACGGATAATCTTGACAAGCTTATCGTCTCGCTTTTGGCTTTCACCAATTCTTTCCACAAGAGTAGGTCTTATCGATAAGTTTGCCAACATCTCAGGTTCCAATTCACATCTGGGCCTGAAGTCAAATCCAGCCAAATACTCAAGACTCTTCCATTCTGAAAACATGGCTCCCAATCCTGCATGTCTTCGACTTAACGCATATGCCACTGCGTTACCCTTTCCCGGAGTATAGGCTATACCAAAATCATATGATGCCAAAAACTCTAGCCATCGTTGCTGCCTAAGATTCAAATCCTTTTGGGAGAAAAGATACTTCAACGACTTATGATCTGTAAACAACTCGAATCGAACTCCCAATAGATAATGTCTCCACATCTTCAAAGCAAATACAATCGCCGCCAACTCCAAATCATGAGTCGGAATATTCCTTTCATGCGGCTTCAGTTGTCGACTTGCATACGCAACAACTTTACCCTTGTGCATTAGCACTGCTCCAAGTCCAGTACCACATGCGTCGGTGTAAACCACCATCTCATCATTTCCACCTGGAATTTTCAAAACAGGAGCACTTGTCAGTCGCTCTTTCAGAATTCCGAAAGCTTGCTCACTCTTAGCATCCCATCTGAATACTTGGTTCTTTTTCATCAATCCTGTTAATGGTGCAGCTATCTTGGAAAAGTCTTTGATAAATCGACGATAGTATCCTGCTAATCCAAGAAAACTTCTCACATCAGATGCATTCTTAGGTCTAACCCAATCCTGGATTGCTGCCACCTTAGCTGGATCAACCGCTATTCCATTTCCAGAGATAATATGGCCTAAGAAGTTCACTTCACTCTTCCAGAAGTGACACTTCAAAAACATAGCCTTCAGCTGATGTTTTCGTAAGATTTCCAAAGCAATACGCAAGTGCGTCTTGTGCTCTTCTTTAGTTCTGGAATAAATCAAAATATCATCCACGAAAACTAGTACGAACTTGTTCAACTGATCTTTGAACACTCTATTCATAAGATCCACAAAATATGCTGGCGCATTGGTCAATCCAAACGGCATTACCAGCCACTCAAAGAAACCAGATGGTGTCCTGAAAGCAGTCTTCTGCACACTATCTTTTGCCACTCTTAACTGGTGAAATCCCGTTGCCAAATCCATCTGAGAAAACACCTTGGCTTCGTGAAGCTGATCAAACAAGTTATCTATTCTCGGCAATGGATACTTGTTCTTCTTAGTCACTTTATTCAGCTCACGATAATCCACACACAACCTCAATGATCCATCCGCTTTGGTTACAAACACAACTGGTGCACCCCATTCGGACACACTACGCCGAATGAATCCTTTTTGTAAAAGATCATCAACTTGCACCCTCAACTCTTGCTGTTCCCTAGGCGCCATCCGCCTAAGAGGCATCACAACAGGTCTGGCTCCTTCAACTAAACCGATACAAAACTCGATCTCTCTATGCGGCGGTAACCCTTTGACCTCATCAAAGACATCCTCAAATCCATTAGCGATTGGCACCGATGACAGTCCATCCCGTGGAACAAACAGCGAATACATGAAGCTCATGAAGACACCTTCCTCATGCTTACATCATATCACAACCTTTCGCCCTTCCACATTCTCGACTGTCACCTCCAACCTTTCACAATCAACCTTTGCCGCATACTTCCTAAGCCAGTCCATACCCAAAATAATTCCGAACCCCGCAAAGTTCAGAACAAAACAATCACAAACAAAAGAGCAATCATGACTCGATACAATCAGACCATGGCATAGCATACACAGACAAGACGAACCCCCAACTGGATTAGTCACAACCAATGGCCTATCAATGATATCCGGTTCTAAACCCAACCGGCCTACAAGTTCATTACAAACAAAAGAATGCGACGCCCCAGTATCGAATAACACTCTAACTGGAACACCACATATGGAAAGAGTACCTTGAACCACCATACTCTTTCCTTTCTCTTCAGCGGTAGGAGTTTTTGAAGATGATGGAACAGCCCCCAAAGCATAAGCTTGCACAATCTGCTTGTCCTTCCGCGGTTCTGGACAATTCTTCTTAATATGCCCCGGCTTGTCACAGTTGTGGCACTTCACCGGCATCTTTGGATTCTTGCAATCTCTGGAGAAATGGCCCTTCTGCTGACAATTGTAGCAGGTCACTTCGCCCTTCGGCTTCTTCTGACCATCCTTACCCTTTTGCTGCTGCTTCCTCTTCTTGTTTCCACCCTGTTGTGGTCTAGACTCTTCCTTAGCCACGGCAACAATAGATCCTTCTTTAGGAAACAGATTTTCGTGCCTGAGAGCTTTCTCCACAAGCTTCTCAAATGGATCGTCCAGATGATCCACCAACTGCCTCCCAAGATAAATGTCCAAGCCTGTCACAAACTTCTCGTTCTTCTGATAAGGAGATTCGATATACGACCGGGCATACTTGGATAAAGCTTCAAACTCAGAAACATACTCAAGAACTGGTCTTCCATCTTGCTTGAGCTCTACAAACTTCTTAAACAGAACAGATTTCTGAGCTGTAGAAATGAACTTAGCTTCAAATCTGGCTTGGAATTGCTCCCAAGTAATTTCTTCCTCCGGAGTATCAATGGTGATAGAGTTCCACCAGTCAGAAGCTCTCCCTTGAAGCTGTCTTGATGTGACCTTCCTTCTAGTTGCGTCCTCGATTCCCAAATCACCAAAGATTCTTCTACAAGCATCTATCCATCTCTGAACTTCAATAGTTGATTATGTTCCCAAGAAAACCTTTCCTCCAAGAGCAGTATAGTCTTTACACAGCTTAGCAAAATCCACCGGTCTTGGAGTTTGAACTTGAACTCCAACATCTACTGATGGCCCCGGAGCTGGCATCCTTCTCATGATCGAAGTCATCATAGCTTCGAACATAGCAGCATAATCAACAGCCCCCTCAGCAGCACGGCCTTCCCTAGCAGCTGGTCACCCTCTTCGACTCATTCTCAATATCTATAAAAGAAATGATCAACACACCTTGAGAAACAACTGCATAAAGGACTCAAATCCTTCTAAGCTACTATATTATATATAGTAATCATCCATCAAAATACAATTACGTCTCTCATACGTAGTTACGTCAGTGAGCATTGGGTAAAATCGATTAACCAAAGCTCCGATACCAAATGTGACGACCGCCCATGACCCCTGCACTAAACATAGAAATAGTGCGCTGAAAGGTGTGCCAAGCAGCCATGGACGATCACCAAGGTAAGTTAAAACAGTAGAATCTATCGTATTACTCACAGCGCATGGATAAAATACAATAGAGAATATATATAGTGAAGCTTCACAAAATAGAATCTCATCAATTAAGCTTCATAATAGTTGAATACAAACATCTGAATAGTCAATACATCAAGCCTCACTACATATCACTCAGAGAATTATACAAGCAGCGGAACATCCAGTACATATAGTAAGAAAGTAATATGCAAGCCTCCAGCTCGTCTTCATCATCAGCATCGTTGGAAACTAAGAACAGCACCTGTCACCTGCTACCTAGTCTGCCCATCCCAAAGTGGATGAACAGCCCAAGGTAATAAGAGTTGAACATAAAACCTTGAGTCAGACAACAGTCTTAGTGAGCGGTAAATTAACTAACAACATACTAAAAGAGCATAAAGGTAAAAGGAATAGGAACCCAACCCTCCCACTCCACCTCTTTCTACAGTGATAGCCCCCACACACACTAAGCAGAAATAAACATAGCAAAGCAAACATTTAAAGTAAAGCAATTATCACTCGAGTCAAGGGCGATGTTTTCCAAGTACAAACCCCAAGGCCTAAACCAAGATCAGATAAGCACCCAGAAAATATTGCTCTTGAGACCGAATGACGATACAACCAAACATCCATGACTCTGGTTATCACTGTTATCATTGCTTCGATACCACCGTTAATTGAATGACCAACACATTCTTTCAGCCGTCCGTCAAGGGCCAATGGTAACCCTGGTTCTAGACAGAACTCTGCACGTCGTCGCAGCCCGTGCCTAGGACTATCGAATTTGCCCAGAGTACTCGACCACCAACTGTAGTCTTTTGGGACTATCGAATCTGCCCAGCGTACTCTTGCTTTGAACCTTCTAGAACCTTCAACAACGATGAAATCTCAGCCTTCTAGTCATCCTCCTCGACGACTATCCTCATACTAGCTCAAGCGCCTCTCGAGCCAACCATTATCCTCAAACTCGAACCCTTTCACCAAGTTACCAACATGCTTGGAATGATCCCGTCTGTATTTAACCAAGGCTATCTCACACCATGCCTCGCTTCATCTCATCATAGCGAAGCCTTATCTCAACATCATCATCAAATCTATCCATATGAGCTTTATCATCCGCGTCATATGCCACGAGCAGCTTTCCTTATTCAAGAGCCTTTCCCTTAGCTTTTGAATCATCTTCGACCATCTTGTCCAAATCAAATCATCAATCAACTAATTTATAACAATCAATCAAGTCAATCATTAATCCAAGTAATCAAGCATTCAAACATGATCTAATAAACAATTATAACAATAATGGCAATCTTGTAAATAAAGAGTCCAAATCTAACAAGCATGAAACATGAGCAATATCTCTACAACTTGATGAATGAACTTGCATAGATTAACATGTAGTAAATTAGATGTCAAATCATCATGAACAATGGATCTATACTTAAGTTTAAGAAAATACATGGAAATCACTATTTTAAACACATAATCAAGCCATCAATCCGATATACTCCTTTGGATCCGTGTGAGAGATAACCACCACTCATCGAATCACCTAAACACCTCAAAAGCAATACACTTCAGATCTGGACAGTGAAGGATCTAACTTGATCCGCCAAAATTCCGCTTCAAACGATGAAATCTCTCTTCGATGGTTGAAGATCTACAATCTAAGCTCTTGGATCTTCGATTTGATCTTCGATTTGGATGGAAGGAATCACAAAATTAGAGTGAAGAAAAGAAGTGAAGAAGTGTAGAACTCGAGCTCTCACTTCGTCGCTTCAAAATTCGGATCCCAAAAAGTGAAGTAGAACCGTGTATTTATAGGCTGAATCCTTAGGTCGTCCGCCCCCTTAAGTCGTCCACGACTTAACGATACCCCACGACCTACGACCTAACGGCTTAGCAAATTCTATGACCTAGCACTTGCACGACTTAACCCATACACGCGACCTAACGACTTATCATAAGTCACGACCTAACTGGACACGGCCTAACGACCTAACACTAAGCCAAGTCCCAACGACTTACGACCTAACACACATATGCGGCTTAGCAACAATGCCGACCCAACGACTTAACTGGAATACGACTTAACGACTCAACACTAATGCACGACTTAGTGACAACACAAGTACGCGACCTAATGACCCAATGACCTAAGCCTCAACACTCATGCGCACGACCTAGCGACTTAACAACATAAGTCCTCACGCAACCTAACTGAGATATGACTTAACAACATAAGTCCTCATGCAACCTAACTGAGATATGACTTAACATCTACGCGACCTAACGAATCACGACTTAACACCTTTAGGTCGTCTAACGACTTAACTACACGCAGGGTCACAACGACCTATACTAAACGACCTAAGCTATCTCCCTTAAGTCGCTCACCCGACCTATCTCCTTAAGTCGCCAACTCCTTAAGTCGCTCCATTCCTTAGGTCGCCTACCCTTCTTAAGTTGGTCAATTCCTTAAGTCGTCTACCCACTCTCTTTAGTCGTCCCAAACTACTGTACGACCTAAGCTACTACACGACCTAACTCTGGACGACTTAAACTCTGAACGACTTAACAACACTAACGACCTAATAACACTGGTTACAAACATTCGATCCGTAAAAATACGGGTCGTTACAATTGTATTATATTTATTCATTCATGACTTGATTTCATTTATTTACATTCATTTATTAATAATATTCACTTTAAGTTCAGTTACTTGGCATAACAATTATAACCTTAATTCTTATTAATGAGAGCAATTTACTGAACATTTTCATTACATAAGTTTACTTGTACAATTTCCATTATATTTTCTTATTAAACATTTCAACTTTTACAATTAGGTAAGTTATATATATGCTTTTAAAAATGTAATTAAAAGTTATACAAGTTTATTCTATTTCCTATAATTAATTTAATGCTCAATAAACATATCTTAGGTTACATATTTCAACTTTTCTTTTAATTTTATTTATAACCTAGCATTAAATCCTTATTTTAATTAGAGGTTCCACTTATTAATTAGTTCCATTCCATTTCACTACACTAATTGAAACAATTAATGAACGGAAATTTAAGAACTAAATACTGGGTTAAAATTTCAAATCATTTTAAAATAATAGATAAATATATATTTACAACTTATATATTCAATTATATTTAAAACAATTTAAAATTTATATTTGTTTATCAAAATAAATCTGTAATAAAACTACTACAGTGGTCTTCCCACTTCGAAACTCGAAAATGAACGTCGATGATGCGTGCACTCATCACCGAAATTATTTTCCAGCGATAGAGAGGGTTAGTACAGAACTTATCTCTTTCCAAAATTTTCTTTAAAATAATTCTTTCAAATTATGTTGAAATATTTATATCATAAACTACTTTATAAAAAATATTATTATGTTCCAAAATTATTCAAAAGAAATTTCCAAAAACCCGGAACTTAAGTTCTAAATTTCCAATTTTCACTTATTTTATCTTAAATCTTATTCAACTATTATTTATAAATTTCATTACCTAACAACCAATCTATTGCAACCAAATTATATCTTTTATAAAATATTTTACTTTATATATAGAAAATATAAAGGCAAAATTATTTCATTCACCTATATTAAAAACAAATATTATGTCGGTCTGTCCTATTAAGTGTTTAGAAATCCCTATTGATGTCATAGCGTCCCATGCACCAACCAGAATTTATAAATACAAAACGGAACAGATTAACACAATATTAAAACCTTTTTATAACACTAACAAATACGCTCTCTCATATATATACACTCAGCGACTCCCATAGGGTATTACTACCCTATTAATAAAGAGTCAGACCCCACAAAGCTAAGGTTTATCGCTAAACCAAAGCTCCGATACCAACTATAACATCCCACCTTTTTGAACGCTTAAGCAGACACACGTGCCAACATAAACCATACAGAAGGGCGGATTGTTATGGGGTAAATAAGAAAAAGTGGAGAGATAAAAGAAACAAAATAGAATCTTGCAGTGGAACGATAAAATATAATAATCAAATAACAGTTCATGAAGCTGTTTTACAAACATTTGATTATACTTATACAATACATATCAGAGTTACACATACCAGAGAATGATAATTAATGCAGCGGAATACAATGGTGTAGTGGAATATAATAAATAGTAGTAATAAAATCTTCGTCTTCGTCCTCTAGAAATAGAGCCTTCAAATCCAGAAATGCTCATGCTGACCCGAGCGAAATGAAAAAACAAAACACTCGAGTCAGAACTAAAAGATCTTATGTAAGTTAAATCAATGAAATAAATATGAGTGTAAACGGCGTCAGAGATGTTTACGGGGTTTGACATCTCCTATCCTGTGTCTAACGTGAGTGCAGTAACTTAAGAAATGTTCGGGATTCACATCTCTTAAGGATCCGTTAAACTATCTACTATGTAGTAATATTCGCTATTATAATAATGTCTAATATAAAATAAACATACTTTTTAATAGCGTCAAGGGGTTACCCATATAGCCCTTAACACGTAATAGTCCCAGTAGTCTATCCAGTATTAGCATACTCCCAAAATAGGGCTACCCTCGATACTCCACAGGCTACGGGAGAAATCACAAATCGTAGTAAAGCTCGATATGGTAGGTGACACGGCACTACTAGGCAATGCCAGGGTAGATATACCAATTACGCATCCGGACTAGTGGTGACGCATAGCAGCCACTACCGCCCACCTCGAACAACACTCCCAAATCAAGGGTGCGCACCAAATCAATCACAAGTAATAGAATGGTATCGAAGAAGTGTGTCCGATCAGAGGTGCTACCTCCTTGGTCCGTCAATCGCTCCTGTTTTAGCCACCTTATGCCAACTCATGGGAGTTGGGTCCATGTATATACCTTAGGATCGTCGCCACCATCCTACTTCATTCTGGAAACTCCACCGCGTACACAGTTGTCAAAGTGGTTTTCGGTATCGACAGAGAGTATGTCCATATTCGATCCCGGTCTCTTTAACAACCAATCGTTATTATAACACCGTGGTCATTTAAAAATATATATACTTTTAAAAACACAATCATTGCCCTCTCAAAACATATTCTTTATTTCAAAATAGTATGTACTTCAAAACCCAAAATATTATTTCCATTTCAAACCATATCCTTTACTTCAAAATAGTATATACTTTAAAACCAAAATATTTTTGCCATTTCAAAACCTATCCTTTACTTCAAAATAGTATATACTTTAAAACCAAAATATTTTTTCCATTTCAAACATATCCTTTACTTCAAAATAGTATATACTTTAAAACCTAAATATTATTGTTATTTCAACCCAAATTATCAATGTATTATTTCCATTTCAAAACCCAATACAATAATATACCATTTCCATTTCCAAAACAATTCAATAATATATTATTTAAATAAAATCCAAATTTTCAATCACTATTCTTACTTTTATTTATAAAACTTGAAATATTCTTTAAAACCATCTTAAACCCAAATCACATAATGTAGTCATATTCTAAATCTCAAAATTTCAATCGGTCTCAAATCAATATATTTAAAGTTAATTCTTAAATAAATTCTATTTCAAATAAATTCATTTTTCAAACCATATTACTTTCGTAGTTATAACAGTTTCAAAACCAACACCTTGAAACAATAATACTTTAATTCTGATAAAACATTTCAATTTTGATATATATTTCAAATCTTTAAATATTCCAAAATTTCCAAACCAAATCTGATAATCTCATATATTTCTTAATTCAATTTACTATTATTTAGTTTTAAAATTATTTATTAAATAAATTCAATAGCATTTACATAAAGCCCAAACTTGAAATATTCATAAATCAACTCAAAACATCATCAAGTTATACCTAGCTTAAATTTTAAGAATTTAATAATATTTATTTAATATCAAAATCAGTATTTATATAAACCCTTATTTTTCCAAAAGCCATAGAAATCATTTCAAAAATAGATATATATGTAGACCAACTGTGTCTGTATATAAAATTTTATATCCTATGGTCAAGTGATACAGATATTTATCATTTCAATCCACAATTTAAAATAAAATTACGGTTTTATATCATTTCAAACAGCAATCCCAAATAAAATAAATCCATAACGAACTTGCAGATTATAATGATATTAAATAAAACATCCATTCATCCAATATCAATCGTCAAGCATTTATCACAATCATCATCCAAATAAATCAATAACATCAAAATAGAACAGATAATAAATAACAGGCATTTACTGGCAGTTTATATTCAATAACAAATTAAATAACTATTTAACTGGCAGTTTATATGCAATAATAAATTAAATAACAATTTAATTCAATAAATTCAATTTAACCGAGATGATGATTAAAAATATGCCAAACAATCATAAATAAATTTCAAATCACATCATATATCAATTTAACAAACATAAGAAATTTTTAGAAGTTGTGAGTGGGTTAAAACACTCACCTTTGGATTTAAATTGAATTTAAATCCAATTTAAACCCAAAATTTGAACAGTCTTCAAATTCATCCAAACTAGCGTTAAAGTGTCTGGAATTTCGATACGATCCCAGCAAAACAAACTGCGTCCAAATCCGAGTCCGTATGCAAAAGTTATGATAATTTGAAGATTGGAAAATTTTGGTCATGGGTCGACTTCGGTCCGCAGCCTCAAATACCCAGTGTTTGCTCTGATTTTTTGCCAAAACGACACGGAGACCTGAGTCATTTTCTTCCTGACCCGAAGTATCTCTAGGGTTTTTTCCTCTGAAACCTGAAGGGCGACTCGTGCTGCAGGTTTGCAATTTTTTTTTTAAATTAGATTTTGAATTTGGGAATTAGGTTTTGTCTACCATTGGAATGAGGAGCTAAGAAAGAGATGTATGTACAGACAAATGACAATGAGGAACAATTAGGGTTTATAACGATATATTTATAGGCAAAACAAGTGTGACGACCGCCCATGACCCCTGCACCGATCCTAGAGATAGTGTGCTGTAAAGTGTGCCAGGCGACCATGGACGATTGCCAGGGTAAATTTAAACAACAGAATCTATCGTATTACTCACAGCGCATGGACAAAATACAATAGAATATATATATATATAGTGAAGCTTCATAGAATAGAATCTCATCAATAAAACTTCATAATAGTTGAATACAAACATCTGAACAGTCAATACATCAAGCCTCACTACATAACACTCAGAGAATATACAAGCAGCGGAACATCCAGTACATATAGTAAGAAGATAATATGCAATCCTCCAGCTCGTCTTCAACATCAGCACCGTGGAAAGCAAGATCAGCACCTATCACCTACTACCTAGTCTGTCCATCCCAAAATGGACGAACAGCCCAAGGTAATAAGAGTTAAAACATAAAGCCTTTAGTCAGACAACAGTCTTAGTGAGAGGTAAATTAACTAGCAACATACCAAAAGAGCATAAAGGAAAAGGAATAGGAATCCAACCCTCCCACTCCACCTCTTTCTACAGTGATAGCCCCTAGACACACACTAAGCAGAAGCAAACATAGCAAACATAACAAAGCATACAATTTAAAGTAAAGCAATTATCACTTGAGTCAAGGGCGATGCTTTCCAAGTACAAACCCCCAAGGCCTAAACCAAGATCAGATAAGCACCCAGAAAATACCGCTCTTGAGACTGAATGACGATACAACCAAACATCCATGACTCTGGCTATCACTGTTATCATTGCTTCGATATCATCGTTAATTGAATGACCAGCTCTTTATTTCATCCGTCCGTCAAGGGCTAATGGAAACCCCGGTTCTAGACATAACTCCGCACGTCATCGTGACCCGTGCCTAGGACTATCGAATCTGCCCAGAGTACTTGACTACCAATCAGAAGCCTTCAGGGACTACCGAATCTGCCCAACGTACTCTTGCTTTGAGCATGCTAGAACCTTCAACAACGATGATATCTCAGCCTTCTAGTCATCCTCCTCGACGACTATTTCCATACTAGCTCAAGCGCCTCTCGAGCAAACCATTGTCCTCAAACCCGAACCATATCACCGAGTTATCAATCTGCTTGGAATGATCCCGTCTTGATTAGACCAAGGCTATCTCATATCATACTTCGCCTCATCATCATCATAGCAAAGCTTCATCTCAACATCATCATTAAATCTATCCATATGAGCTTCATCATCCGCTACATATGCCACGAGCAGCTTTTCCAATTCAAGAGCCTTTCCCTTAGCTTTTGAATCATCTTCGGTCTAAATCAAATCATCAATCATCTAATTCATAGCAATCAATCAAGTCAAACATTAATCCAAGTAAATAAGCATTCCAATATGACCTAAATAGACAATTATAACAATAATGGCAGTTTCGTAATTAAAGAGTCAAAAGTCTAACAAGCATGAAAACATGAGCAATATCTCTATAATCTTGATGAATGAACTTGCATAGGTTAACATGTAGTGAAATGGATGCCAAATCATTATGAACAATGGATCTATATGGATCTATACTTAGGATTAGGAAAATTCATGGAAATCACTACTTTAGCACAAAATCAAGCCAACGATCCGATATACTCCTTTGGATCCGTGTGAGAGATAATCACCACTCACCAAATCACCTAAACACCTTAATAGAAACCCACTTCAGATCTGAATAGCGAAGGATCTAACTCGATCTATCACCAATCCGCTTCAAACGATGAAATCTCTCTTCGATGGATGAAGATCTTCAATCTAAGCTCTTGGATCTTCAATTTGATCTTCAATATGGATGGAAGGAATCACAAGATTAGAGTGGAGAAAAGAAGTGAAGAAGTGTAGAAGTCAAGCTCTCAAAATGGCAGCACTTCGTCGCTTCAAAATCCGGATCCCAAAAATGAAGAAGAACCCTCCTATTTATAGGCTGAAATCTACCTTAGGTCGCTCACTCGGAGTTAGGTCGTCCACGACCTACGACCTAAAACCCTTCGATCTAAAATCTTCGACCTAACATCCCCAAGCCTCTACGACCTAACCAAATGCGCATCCACGCGACCTAACGCTTAAGCGCTTACGCGACCTAACACTCACGCGACCTACGACCTAACAAGGATGCAGCCTAGCGACCTAACACAGACCGCTTCTACGACCTAACACTCCTGCGACCTAACACAGACACGCTTCCTCGCGACCTAACAATGCCATGACCTAACGACCTAACAAACTTACGACTTAACACACACACGCGACCTAACACTTAGCCAGGTTACGACCTAACTCCTTAGGTCGTCTAACGACCTAACTACGCTAACTCGCTAACTCTCTTAGGTCGCTGCCTATCCTTAAGTCGCTCAACCCTATAGGTCGGTAACTCCTATAGGTCGCTAACTCCTATAGGTCGCTAACTCCTATAGGTCGCCAACCTTCCTTAGGTCGCCTAATTCTTTAGGTCGCTACAAACCCTTAAGTCGCTCAAAACCTTAGGTCGCCAACATCCTATAGGTCGCTCCAACCGACCTAACCTACCCCACGACCTAAGCCACCACACGACCTATCTCCTATACGACCTAACCCTCACACGACCTAACTTCTTAGGTCGTTCCAATACTTAGGTCGCTCCACTTCACTAAGCCGCCTACCCCTTAACTAGCCAACTTCCTTAGGTCGCTCCAAACTCTCATACAACCTAAGACTTAGACCCTGGACGACTTATCAACAATGCGACCAAATCTCAACTGTTTTACGATGTTTCGATCCGTAAAAAAATACGGGTCGTTACATTCTTCCCCCCTTAGGAATTTCACCCCCGAAATTCCAAACAAACAGAGCAATCAAAGACTATTGTGCATGCCTACCATCCATAGCAATCAACAAACCATGCATCTAATTCTAGCTTAGCATGCAGAATTCTAAAACTTAGAACAAGTTACAATGTCGTTAGATGATACGACACCTTAGGGCCATACCTTGAAGAGTTCAGGATGAGCTGCTTTAATCCTCTCTTCCACCTCCCATGTACAGTCGTTATCATCATCACTCCATTGTATCTTGAGCAACTTAACTACCTTCCTCCTAAGCTGTTTCGTGTCGTTTTCCACAACACGAAGCGGCTTACGAGGTCTCTTATCGACTGGATCAACTTCGAAATCTACACAGCTATCAGCAGAAACCACTGTATTCGAGTCGTGCACATACTTCCGTAGATATGATACGTGAAAAACATTGTGCACACTCGACATCTTCTCAGGTAACTCCAATCTATAGGCGAGCTTTCCAATTCGCTCGGTGATCGGGAATGGTCCAACAAATCTCGGAGTCAATTTTCCTTTCTTCCCGAATCGAATAACATTCTTCAAAGGAGAAATCTTCACAAAAACCATATCACCTACGTCGAACTCCAAATCCTTTCGACGCTTATCGGCATAATTTTTCTGACGGTCTTGGGCTGCCTTCATTCGTTGCCAAATGATCTCTATGCAATCCGAAGTCTGTCGAATCATCTCTAGCCCAAGCATCAGCTTTTCTCCTGTCTCTAACCAACATGTCGGAGAGTTACACGGTCTTCCATATAATGCCTCATATGGTGCCATACCAATGCTGGACTGGTAACTGTTATTATACGAAAATTCCACCAAATGAAGGTGATCTTCCCATGATCCTCCGAAATCCAAAACACAAGCTCTAAGGAGATCTTCCAAAACTCGGTTGACTGTCTCAGTCTGACCATCTGTTTGAGGGTGATAAGCTGTACTCAAACACAACTCGATTCCCAAAACTTCCTGGAAGCTCTTCCAAAATCCACTAGTGAACAATGGGTCTCGGTCGCTCACTATACTCTTCGGAATACCATGGAATCGAACTATCCACTTAACATATAACTCAGCCAACTTTGATGCAGTCCTACTCGATCGAACAGGAATGAATCTTGCACTCTTAGTCAAACGATCCACAATGACCCAAATCCCTTCATTTCCCGTTCTTGTTCTAGGTAACCCATCAATAAAATCCATCGATATTTGCTCCCACTTCCATGTAGGAACTTCTAACGGCTGAAGCAATCCACTTGGCTTCTTCTGTTCGGCTTTTACCAACTGGCAGTTCATGCACTTGGAAATAAAATTTCCAACATCCTTCTTCATACCTTCCCAGTAATAGGTTCTCTTCATATCCCGATACATCTTATTTCCACCTGGATGAATTGTCAACTTCGAGTGATGAATTTCCTTCAGAACTTCACTTCTCAATTCATCTATAACGGGAACAACTAGTCGTCCTTGCTTCTGAAGCCAACCCTCTCGATCGACCTCGAATCCTTTATCCTTTTCTGGGTCCAATCCAGATTCCAAATCACGGATAATCTTGACAAGCTTATCGTCTCGCTTTTGGCTCTCGCCAATCCTTTCCACAAGAGTCGGTCTTATCGATAAGTTTGCCAACATCTCAGGTTCCAATTCACATCTAGGCCTGAAGTCAAATCCAACTAAATACTCGAGATTCTTCCATTCTGAAAACATGGCTCCCAATCCTGCATGTCTTGGACTTAACGCATCTGCCACTGCGTTACCCTTTCCCGGAGTATAAGCTATACCAAAATCATATGATGCCAAAAACTCTAGCCACCATTGCTGCCGAAAATTCAAATCCGTTTGGGAGAAAAGATACTTCAACGACTTATGATCTGTAAACAACTCAAATCGAACTACCAATAGGTAATGTCTCCACATCTTCAGAGCAAAAACAATCGTCGCTAACTCCAAATCATGAGTCGGATAATTCCTTTCATGCGGCTTCAGTTGTCGACTGGCATATGCAACAACTTTATCCCTCTGCATCAGCACTGCTCCAAGCCCAGTACCACATGCCTCGGTGTAAACCACCATCTCATCATTCCCACTTGGAATAGTCAAAACAGGAGCGCTTGTCAGTCTCTCTTTCAGGATTCCGAAAGCTTGCTCACACTTAGCATCCCATCTGAATACTTGATTCTTTTTCGTCAATCCTGTCAATGGTGCAGCTACCTTGGAAAAGTCTTTGATAAACCGTCGATAATATCCTGCTAATCCAAGAAAACTTCTCACATCAGATGCATTCTTAGGTCTGACCTAATCCTGGATTGCTGCCACCTTGGCGGGATCAACCGCTATTCCATTTCCAGAGATAACATGGCCTAAGAACCTCACTTTATTCTTCCAAAAGTGACACTTTGTAATACCCCAAAATTTTGTGAAAAATCATTTTTGAAAAATGATTTAATTTTGAAATATTTAGATTTAAATATGGTGAAGTCTCTGGAATAAATAGTGTGCAGGTATATGTGTGCACGTGCACACTGAAATGGCACAAGGAAGAACTCCAGATTTCTTGGATTTAAAACAAGAATTAAAGGGCAATACAAACATGATTTGGCAACATGGTTGTTTGATTTCTGAAATTATATGGATCATCTTAGAAAATAAGAAAAGTAGGTTTTACTTTAAATCAGTAAACAAAATTTTATTTAAAACCCAGAAGAGAAAATTATGCATATTAGTAAACCTGTATACATATAGGTACATATGCTTCTGAAATTAAAGAGAAATTAAAATAAGCTTAGATAAAATATGTGTACAAATATATATATTTTTAAGCACTGAAAAGTATATATATATATATATATATATAAGCAAGTAAAAAAACTATGACATTAAAATGACATGAAATGTGATACAAGTTAATGAGCTTGTATAGGCAAAAATAGCAAAGGGGATTTTCAGAAATAATTAAAATAAAAATAGGATAGTCACACTTTTAACATGACTAGGAGAGTGGCCATTTTCTGAAAAGTAAAAGAAAGAAAATGCAGCCTTTAAATTGGTTAATATGGCCGGGGTATTATGAATGAAAAATGCATGATGCTAGCCAGGACAGAAATGGAATTCTGTTTCAACAAAACCCTAGAGGAAAAATGTTTATAAATAGGCAGTTTAGCCAGTAGAATCATTTTTACCCCGAGCTGCACAAAAATAAGAAAAGAAGGAAAATATTGGAAGAAAGGAGAGAACACTCCAACAAGAATTTTCTGGATTAAACATTTAGGTGAGTAATCTCACTAAGTTCATGGCATTAAGACCTGAGATGAGGCAGCCACTTTTTATTTCTATATATATATATTTCTGGTTTTGATGTATATGATTTCATCAATGCTTTTTGGATGTTTTATTTTAAATCTGATATGATTTAATATGGATGATATTGGATGATCTTTGATTGGTTGAGACATTTGTCTTTGGATGAGTATTATACTGTTTTATTTATTCTCATAAATGTTAAAGTTTAGGATCTTAAAAATTATATAGAGAATACTCTCAACTGTTATAGATCTATGGCATGGAAACTTTATAAAAATGATTGGAGCTGCATTATACTTGGTATAAGTGCTGAGGCTTGAAAAGAAAAATGTTAAGGGTGCAATAGAAATTTTCTAAGTGCTGAGCCCTTAATCAAATCAAAAAAAAAAGGAAACCCACAAGCAAAAATTATGATTGAACCAGATCTTGAATCTGAATCAATCATAAAGGCTTGCAGATCAATATAACATGCCATGCCTCTTTTACAGTTGAAAATATTCTCATATTTTACCAAGATCAAGACATATTGACCCCATTTAGGAAATAACTGTCTGATTATTTCTGAGGAGAATTATGCTAGAAGAAATTATGGATGTTTCCATGTTTGCAGTGATATGTTCACTTAGCATATTTGATGATAGGATTTAAGACTATACACTAGTAAATAAACTAGGGAAGGGAAGGCCAAGAAAGCTGCTGGAATGCTTGTCATATTTGAAGTATGCAAGTTGGCACATGGTTTGTTTAAGCCCTGAGATCTTTGTGCAATGATGTGAATTAGTTCATTGCAATGTGTCCCAGTGATTCCTAAATAGCAGATGAGGCAGGGATTTAAATTGAATATTACAACCTGTAAATGAAGAAATAGGAATATGGATATTTCTTAGGTTGAATGGTATGGAACCAAGATGATTCCAGTAAATGAAATTGTTGCAAATAAATAATTATGTTTGCATGATTATGTATGCAAGTGAAGGAATGATAAATGAATATATCATACCTGAATCAACTTAATTATATTATGTTAAAATAATTGATTGCAGAAATTTGCTTAAATAACAAGTTATTACACTTATATTCTCTATTGCTTAATATCATGAATGAATTGATGTTACTCATACCAGATCATAGATCTGACCCTTGTTTGCTCATGGCATCTGGGGTGTCTCATTTTAAAATGAGGCAGCCACTTATGCTCTTTCAGGTAACCCAGGCACTAAGTAAAAATGAAGTTATGGCTTTTATGGAGGAGTGAATGAACATGCTAGCTAGTTTCAATAAGAGTTTAAACCGATTATATCTGCATGTATTTAGGAAAAATTTTATGTTCTAAGATTTCCAGTTATGTAATGAATTCTATTATGGTTAGATGAACTAGTTGTATCATGTTAAATATATTGTTATGCACTAAGGTTTAAAATCTCAAAGGAAAAATCTGAGTGGGAAACAAGGAAATGATTTTAATTATTGATATGGATGTTTGGAAGAGAAATATGCATATGTAGTTGAGCTGTTGTTTTGTAAAATTTATATTATGTAATAGTTAATCTTGAGATATAACAGAGCACTGAGTTTTAGAACAAAATCTGGATTTAGCAAGAAGTAAACTTAAAAGGATTTTATTTTCTTTTTACTGAAATGCTTTGTAAATAAATCTGAATTCATTTCTGAATTTGAAAAGTAAAATGTTTTTCTAAAAAGCTTCAGATAGAATGAAATGAAAGGAATCTCCATTGTTTTGAACCAGAGTGTAGCATATACAGGACTCATGGGTTAACCAGCCTCAATTAAATGAAGTATTGGTTGATCATGATAGACTGTATCTTGAAAATACAGATGCATTTCAAAGCATAGTACATTTAGCAATTGTTTCACTTAGTTTTCTGGAAACTGAGCAGAGATATTGACATGTACATGTATATCTGTGTACATGTTGATATTTGAGCAAAAAATATGATCATAAATTCTTAAAACAGTTGTAGGAATGGGATACAAAAATAGTAAAGTAAGAAGGATTGTTTTGTATGTTGGGTTATAGGCAAAAACTAAACATATATGTACAATTATAGGTAGGTATCAGATTTCTAACCTTTCAGAAGTAAAAAAAAAGAGAAGAAAACCAAAAATTGTGTTTGGACCGACCTGCATGGTACTCGAACTCGTGACCTCTTGTGTATAAGTTAGGCGCGTTTCCATTACGCCTAGATGTTGCTTGTGTTCACTTAGGATCCACTTTCTTTTATACTGAATCTAATATTATCCAGACTTTAAACACAATCATCTACATTAAAAGCTTGTTTACTACTGAATATTACTTGAACATTTCTTGATCCTAATGATAGACTAAAGTACATGTTTCTAGTGGATTTCATGGCCAAAAATCTGAATACAATAATGTATCTGAATTACTAAATCTCTAAATCAAACAGGATGTTATTGAACAAAAAAAAAATAAAGTATATACTCTGAATTTAAACAAGAAGAACACATACATCTTCATATGTATGTGTATGTTATTAGATATGCACTGATATATTTATATTGGTAAGTTATTTTGATCCTGGATATATTTTGGTTATTGGAAAAAGAAAATGACCTTGGAAAATATGTTTGTAATGAATGATATATCAATATATCATCTCATAGCAAAAAAAAAAATCCTTATGAAATTAGGGTGGAAATAGGAGGGTCATTTCAGTTGGTATCAGAGCTATGTTATTCAACATAGTAGAAGTAAGGATCAAGTTCTTAGATAGAAATAAAATTAAAAGGAACTAAATATCAAACTAACCAGCTATGTAAATTATTATTAGCAAACTATGGTAGGGAGACCACCAAATCAGGGAGCAGGATCTTCCCATGCACCACCAATGGTCAATCTGCAAGACTTGGTGAGAGCATTTAGGGATGGGGCAGGACAAAGGCAAGAAAATCCCTATGAAGAACTCTCAAAACTGCTTAAGACATATACTCATTTAGGAGGCAAAAGCTTTGAAGGGACAGAGAGTATCATGGAAATTCAAACATGGTTGAGAACATTGGAAAGAATTTTCAATGACATGCAACTTGATGATCAAAGAAAGAGGCAAGTGGCTTCAAGACAGCTGAAAGGAGTAGCTTTAGGCTGGTGGGAAGTAATCATTGCAGGAAGGAATGAGAATGAAATCACTTGGAATCAATTCAAAGAGATGTTGGAGGCAAGGTTTGTACCAGCATCAGCAAAGACTACCTTGCTAGAAGAATTCATTAGGCTTAGACAAGGAACCATGACTGTCACAGAATACACTCAAAAGTTTGAGGGACTTTCCACATATGGAGCAATGCTTGTGGCAGATGAAGCATCTAAAAATGATAGGTACATAAAAGGTCTAAACCCAGGACTTAGCAGAGCTATGTTACCTTATGCAGACAAGACTTTTGATCATGTGATAGACTTAGCTTTGAGGTTGGAGCAGCATGACAAGGAAAGGGAGAAGTTCAGAAATTTTAAGAGCAATAATAACAAGAAAGGTAAGGGGAGGTATCACCCTTATGATAAGAAGAAAGAAGAGGCTAGTAACAAAAGCACTGGAGATGTCAAAGCTAAGGAAGACAAGAAGAAAATTGTGTGCCATCAGTGTGGAAAGGAAGGGCATATCAAACCAAAATGTCCAGAGTTGAAAGGAGGAGCTTTCAAATGCTATCTATGTGGGAAAGAGGGACATATGAAGAGGAATTGTCCTGAGTATAAACAGCAAGGCAAATTGGCAAATTTGGAAGGAAAAGGCAATGCCACAGTGGAAAGTAACACTGTAAACCATAGCCAAGTGGAAGGTACATTACTTATTTGTACCATACCCATAACAGTAGTGTATGATACTGGGGCAACTCACTCCTTAATTTCTTATGAATTGGTTAAAGTGCTAAAACTGAATTGCATATTAGTTGAAACCCCATTGCATATACACAGTCCATTGGGGAGTTCTAGTGTTTTAAATATGATTTGTGTGGATGTGGAGTTAAACATAGGAGGAAATATTTTTATTTCCAATTTATATGTTTTGAATTACCCAAATATAGGTGTTATATTGGGGGTAGACTGGTTAAGGCAATTTAAAGCCATAATTAATTTAGACTCATCCACCATATCATTGCAAAATTCTAGAGGCCAGAGAATCACAGTTTTATGTGAGGTAGCTAAGGAAGGAAAACTATATCATTTAGTTGACTTAGAAAAAGATCTGAGTGAACTAACCATTGAAGAAATTCCCATAGTTAATGAATACTTGGATGTGTTTGGGGAAGTTAAGGGTGTTCCACACCACAGACCAGTTGAGTTCCAAATTAATCTCATTCCAGGAGCAAGTCCAATAATCAAGAAACCTTATAGAATGGGGCCAAGTGAACTGAAGGAATTGAAAAATCAGTTGGAAGAATTAGAAGGCAAGGGGTTTATAAGGCCAAGCAATTCCTGCTGGGGTTCTCCAGTAGTGTTTGTAAGAAAACATGATGGTACCTTGAGAATGTGCATAGATTACAGGGAGCTAAATAAAGTAACCATCAAGAATAAATACCCATTGCCTAGAATAGATGATCTCTTTGACCAACTCAGTGAAGCTAAAATATTTTCTAGGCTAGACTTAGCATCAGGATTCCATCAAATGAAGGTTGAAGACTCAAGTGTTAAGTACACTGCATTTAACACAAGATATGGCTTATATGAATTTTTGGTTATGCCATTTGGTTTGACAAATGCTCCTTCATATTTTGTTGATTTGATGAATAGAATATTTAGAGATTATCTAGACAAATTTGTACTGATTTTTATTGATGACATTTTGATTTATTCCAAGACAGTGGAAGAGCATAAAAATCATTTGCATTTAGTTTTGTCAAGACTAAGGGAAAATGATTTAAAGGCAAAATTTTCAAAATGTGCATTTTGGAAAGAAGAAGTGCATTTCCTTGGGCATGTCATCTCTGCCAAAGGAATATCAGTAAACCCTAACAAGGTAGTGGCAATCCAAGCATGGAAAAGGCCTAGCACCATCAGTGAGATTAGATCATTTATGGGGATGGCAGGATATTATAGGAGATTCATAAAAGATTTCTCAAAAATATCATCACCACTTACCAATTTAACTAGAAAGAACCAAGCCTTTGTATGGACAGAAAAATGTGAGCAAGCTTTTATCAAAATAAAGGAAGCTCTGATAAATGCACCAGTGTTGAGAGTGCCAGAAGGAAATGAAAATTTGGTTGTGTACACTGATGCAAGTGGCTCTGGGTTAGGGGCTGTGTTGATGCAGCAAGACCAGGTGGTAGCCTATGCATCTAGGCAATTAAAGCCACATGAAACCAGGTATGCAACCCATGATCTTGAACTAGCAGCAGTTGTGTATGCTTTGAAACTTTGGAGACATTATTTGTTAGGTGCCAAATTCATTTTGTACACTGATCATAAGGCACTGAAATATTTATTCTCACAAAAAGATTTGAACATGAGGCAACATAGATGGGTAGAATTCCTAGCTGCCTATGATCTAGACATACTGTATACACCAGGCAAGGCAAATAAAGTTGCAGATGCCTTGAGTAGACAACATGCCAAAGTAGCCATGTTGATGATGGAAGAATTTAGGGATTTGTCTATACTTATTGATTTGGAAATTGAGGAAAACAGTGGGGTACAAATGATGCCTATTGAAGAAGGTGAAGGTAAAGGGAAATTAAGTATGATATCTCTGCAATCAGATTTACTTCTTAAGATTGGGCAAATGCAGGAACAAGACCTAAACATGGTGGAAAAGAAAATGCTCATATCAAAAGGGGAGGAAGTAATAAATTATCAAGTTGATAAAAATGGGTATTTGAGGAATAAAAACAGGATATGTGTTCCAGAAAATATAGAATTGAAGGAGGAAATATTAAATGAGTACCATAGGAGTAAATACTCCATACACCCAGGTAGCACCAAGATGTATCAAAATTTGAAAAGAAATCTTTGGTGGAAGGGGATGAAGTCAGATGTGGCCAGATATGTTGCAAGGTGCATGACTTGCCAACAAGTCAAGGCAGAGACACAAAGGCCATCAGGACTATTGCAACCCCTTAGTATACCACAGTGGAAGTGGGAGGACATATCTATGGATTTCATAGATGGTCTGCCTAGATCTAAGAAGGGAAACACAAGTATATGGGTAATTGTGGATAGGCTAACTAAGGTAGCACATTTTATCCCAGTTAGAGCAGAAAGAAATGCTCCAAAATTGGCTCAAATATTCATGAAAGAGGTAGTAAGGTTGCATGGCATACCTAAAACCATTGTGAGTGATAGGGATACCATCTTCACCTCAAGGTTTTGGAAAAGTTTTCAAGAGGCTATGGGGAGTGAATTGTGCTTAAGCACTGCCTACCATCCACAATCAGATGGTCAAACTGAGGTGGTGAACAAAGTCTTAGAGGATTTGTTGAGAGCATGTACACTGGACTTTGGAGGCAACTGGGAAGACCACCTCCATCTAGCTGAATTCACATACAATAACAGTTACCAAAGCACCATAGGGATGGCACCATTTGAAGCCTTATATGGCAAGCCATGTTTATCACCTATATGCTGGGTAGAGACTGGAGAAAGGGCTGTTCTTGGACCTGAATATGTTAAAGAAACTACAGAGAGAATTGGGTTAATAAGAAAAAGAATAGCAGCAGCTCAAGATAGGCAAAAGAAATTTGCAGATAGGAAGAGAAAGCAAGTGGAATATGAAGTGGGAGACTTTGTTTTCATCAAGATTTCACCTATGAAGAAAGTCATGAGGTTTGGCAAGCAAGGTAAGCTTACACCAAGGTATGTTGGACCCTATAAAATTCTGGAAAGAATTGGTTCATTGGCTTACAAATTAGAACTACCAGAGGAGATGAAAGCAATGCATAATGTTTTTCATGTGTCCCAACTTAGAAAATGGGTACATGATAAGGAAGACATTTTGGAAGAGCCTACCAAAATTCAAATAAACCCTGACTTGGTTTATGAAAAAGAACCAGTGGGGATTGTAGCCAAGGAAGAAAAGAAATTAAGGAGCAAAACTTTGAAACTAGTTAAGATCCAGTGGAGTAGTGATCCTAATGACTGCACATGGGAGTTAGAGGATAAGATTAGAATGGATTATCCTAAGCTTTTTGCAAATTAAAAGGTAATTTTTTTTTCTGGAAAAAAAAAATTATTTGTTATGCATGGTTGATATGGTTGAATTTGTTTGCTTATGCATATGTTTGATAAGTTTTCAGAAAAGAAAAAGATGCTCACTATAAATGTTAGAAAAATTGTGAGGACACAATTCCTAAAAGGAAGGGTGAATGTAATACCCCAAAATTTTGTGAAAAATCATTTTTGAAAAATGATTTAATTTTGAAATATTTAGATTTAAATATGGTGAAGTCTCTGGAATAAATAGTGTGCAGGTATATGTGTGCACGTGCACACTGAAATGGCACAAGGAAGAACTCCAAATTTCTTGGATTTAAAACAAGAATTAAAGGGCAATACAAACATGATTTGGCAACATGGTTGTTTGATTTCTGAAATTATATGGATCATCTTAGAAAATAAGAAAAGTAGGTTTTACTTTAAATCAGTAAACAAAATTTTATTTAAAACCCAGAAGAGAAAATTATGTATATTAGTAAACCTGTATACATATAGGTACATATGCTTCTGAAATTAAAGAGAAATTAAAATAAGCTTAGATAAAATATGTGTACAAATATATATATTTTTAAGCACTGAAAAGTATATATATATATATAAGCAAGTAAAAAAACTATGACATTAAAATGACATGAAATGTGATACAAGTTAATGAGCTTGTATAGGCAAAAATAGCAAAGGGGATTTTCAGAAATAATTAAAATAAAAATAGGATAGTCACACTTTTAACATGACTAGGAGAGTGACCATTTTCTGAAAAGTAAAAGAAAGAAAATGCAGCCTTTAAATTGGTTAATATGGCCGGGGTATTATGAATGAAAAATGCATGATGCTAGCCAGGACAGAAATGGAATTCTGTTTCAACAAAACCCTAGAGGAAAAATGTTTATAAATAGGCAGTTTAGCCAGTAGAATCATTTTTACCCCGAGCTGCACAAAAATAAGAAAAGAAGGAAAATATTGGAAGAAAGGAGAGAACACTCCAACAAGAATTTTCTGGATTAAACATTTAGGTGAGTAATCTCACTAAGTTCATGGCATTAAGACCTAAGATGAGGCAGCCACTTTTTATTTCTATATATATATATTTCTGGTTTTGATGTATATGATTTCATCAATGCTTTTTGGATGTTTTATTTTAAATCTGATATGATTTAATATGGATGATATTGGATGATCTTTGATTGGTTGAGACATTTGTCTTTGGATGAGTATTATACTGTTTTATTTATTCTCATAAATGTTAAAGTTTAGGATCTTAAAAATTATATAGAGAATACTCTCAACTGTTATAGATCTATGGCATGGAAACTTTATAAAAATGATTGGAGCTGCATTATACTTGGTATAAGTGCTGAGGCTTGAAAAGAAAAATGTTAAGGGTGCAATAGAAATTTTCTAAGTGCTGAGCCCTTAATCAAATCAAAAAAAAAGGAAACCCACAAGCAAAAATTATGATTGAACCAGATCTTGAATCTGAATCAATCATAAAGGCTTGCAGATCAATATAACATGCCATGCATCTTTTACAGTTGAAAATATTCTCATATTTTACCAAGATCAAGACATATTGACCCCATTTAGGAAATAACTGTCTGATTATTTCTGAGGAGAATTATGCTAGAAGAAATTATGGATGTTTCCATGTTTGCAGTGATATGTTCACTTAGCATATTTGATGATAGGATTTAAGACTATACACTAGTAAATAAACTAGGGAAGGGAAGGCCAAGAAAGCTGCTGGAATGCTTGTCATATTTGAAGTATGCAAGTTGGCACATGGTTTGTTTAAGCCCTGAGATCTTTGTGCAATGATGTGAATTAGTTCATTGCAATGTGTCCCAGTGATTCCTAAATAGCAGATGAGGTAGGGATTTAAATTGAATATTACAACCTGTAAATGAAGAAATAGGAATATGGATATTTCTTAGGTTGAATGGTATGGAACCAAGATGATTCCAGTAAATGAAATTGTTGCAAATAAATAATTATGTTTGCATGATTATGTATGCAAGTGAAGGAATGATAAATGAATATATCATACCTGAATCAACTTAATTATATTATGTTAAAATAATTGATTGCAGAAATTTGCTTAAATAACAAGTTAGTACCCTTATATTCTCTATTGCTTAATATCATGAATGAATTGATGTTACTCATACCAGATCATAGATCTGACCCTTGTTTGCTCATGGCATCTGGGGTGTCTCATTTTAAAATGAGGCAGCCACTTATGCTCTTTCAGGTAACCCAGGCACTAAGTAAAAATGAAGTTATGGCTTTTATGGAGGAGTGAATGAACATGCTAGCTAGTTTCAATAAGAGTTTAAACCGATTATATCTGCATGTATTTAGGAAAAATTTTATGTTCTAAGATTTCCAGTTATGTAATGAATTCTATTATGGTTAGATGAACTAGTTGTATCATGTTAAATATATTGTTATGCACTAAGGTTTAAAATCTCAAAGGAAAAATCTGAGTGGGAAACAAGGAAATGATTTTAATTATTGATATGGATGTTTGGAAGAGAAATATGCATATGTAGTTGAGCTGTTGTTTTGTAAAATTTATATTATGTAATAGTTAATCTTGAGATATAACAGAGCACTGAGTTTTAGAACAAAATCTGGATTTAGCAAGAAGTAAACTTAAAAGGATTTTATTTTCTTTTTACTGAAATGCTTTGTAAATAAATCTGAATTCATTTCTGAATTTGAAAAGTAAAATGTTTTTCTAAAAAGCTTCAGATAGAATGAAATGAAAGGAATCTCCATTGTTTTGAACCAGAGTGTAGCATATACAGGACTCATGGGTTAACCAGCCTCAATTAAATGAAGTATTGGTTGATCATGATAGACTGTATCTTGAAAATACAGATGCATTTCAAAGCATAGTACATTTAGCAATTGTTTCACTTAGTTTTCTGGAAACTGAGCAGAGATATTGACATGTACATGTATATCTGTGTACATGTTGATATTTGAGCAAAAAATATGATCATAAATTCTTAAAACAGTTGTAGGAATGGGATACAAAAATAGTAAAGTAAGAAGGATTGTTTTGTATGTTGGGTTATAGGCAAAAACTAAACATATATGTACAATTATAGGTAGGTATCAGATTTCTAACCTTTCAGAAGTAAAAAAAAAAGAGAAGAAAACCAAAAATTGTGTTTGGACCGACCTGCATGGTACTCGAACTCGTGACCTCTTGTGTATAAGTTAGGCGCGTTTCCATTACGCCTAGATGTTGCTTGTGTTCACTTAGGATCCACTTTCTTTTATACTGAATCTAATATTATCCAGACTTTAAACACAATCATCTACATTAAAAGCTTGTTTACTACTGAATATTACTTGAACATTTCTTGATCCTAATGACAGACTAAAGTACATGTTTCTAGTGGATTTCATGGCCAAAAATCTGAATACAATAATGTATCTGAATTACTAAATCTCTAAATCAAACAGGATGTTATTGAACAAAAAATAAATAAAGTATATACTCTGAATTTAAACAAGAAGAACACATACATCTTCATATGTATGTGTATGTTATTAGATATGCACTGATATATTTATATTGGTAAGTTATTTTGATCCTGGATATATTTTGGTTATTGGAAAAAGAAAATGACCTTGGAAAATATGTTTGTAATGAATGATATATCAATATATCATCTCATAGCAAAAAAAAATCCTTATGAAATTAGGGTGGAAATAGGAGGGTCATTTCACACTTCGAAAACTTAGCCTTCAGCTGATGTTTCCGTAAGATTTCCAAAACAATACGCAAGTGCGCCTTGTGCTCTTCTTCAGTTCTGGAATAAATCAGAATATCATCCACGAACACTAGCACGAACTTGCTCAACTGATCTCCGAACACTCTATTCATAAGATCCACAAAATATGTTGGTGCATTAGTCAATCCAAACGGCATTACCAGCCACTCAAAGAAACCGGACGGTATCCTAAAAGTAGTCTTCGGCACACTATCCTTAGCCACTCTTAACTGGTGAAATCCCGTAGCCAAATCCATCTGAGAAAACACCTTAGCTTCGTGAAGCTGATCAAACAAGTCATCTATTCTCGGCAATGGATACTTGTTCTTCTTAGTCACCTTATTAGCTCACGATAATCCACACACAACCTCAGCGATCCATCCGCTTTGGTTGTGAACACCACTGGTGCACCCCATTCGGACACACTACGCCGAATGAATACTTTCTGTAAAAGGTCATCAACCTGCACCCTCAACTCCTGCTGTTCCCTAGGAGCCATCCGCCTAAGAGGCATCACAACAGGTCTGGCTCCTTCAACTAGATCTATACGAAACTCGATCTCTCTATGCGGCGGTAACCCTTTGACCTCGTCAAAGACATCCTCAAATCCATTAGCGATTGGCACAGATGACAGTCCATCTCGTGGAACAACCAGTGAATACATGAAGCTCATGAAGACGCCTTCTTCATGCTTACATCGTATCACAATCTTTCTCCCCTCCACATTCTCGACTGTAACCTCCAACCTTTCACAATCAACCTTTGCCGCATACTTCCTAAGCCAGTCCATACCCAAAATAATTCCGAACCCCGCAAAGTTCAGAACAAAACAATCACAAACAAAAGAGCAATCATGACTCGATACAATCAGACCACGGCATAACATACACAAACAACACGAACCCCTAACTGGATTAGTCACAACCAATGGCCTATCAACAATATCCGGTTCTAAACCCAACCGGCCTACAGGTTCACTGCAAACAAAAGAATGCGATGCCCCAGTATCAAATAGAAATCTAATTGGAACACAACATAGGAAAAGAGTACCCTGAACCACCATACTCTTTCCCTTCTCTTCAGCGGTAGGAGCTTTCGAAGACGATGGAACAGCTCCCAAAGCATAAGCTTGCACAATCTGCGTGTCCTTCCGCGGTTCTGGACAATTCTTCCTGATATGCCCCGGCTTGTCACAGTTGTGGCACTTCACCGGCACCTTCGGATTCTTGCAATCCCTGGAGAAATGGCCCTTCTGCTGACAATTGAAGCAAGTCACTTTGCCCTTCGGCTTCTTCTGGCCATCCTTACCCTTTCGTTGCTGCTGCTTCCTCTGCTTGTTTCCACCCTGCTGCGGTCTAGACTCCTCCTTGGTCACAGCAACAACAGATCCCTCTTTAGGAAACAGATTCTCATGCCTGAGAGCTTTCTCCACAAGCTTGTCAAATGGATCATCCAAATGATCCACCAACTGCCTCCCAAGATAACTGTCCAAGCCTATCACAAACTTCTCATTCTTCTGATATGAAGATTCAATATACGACCGGGCATACTTGGACAAAGCTTCAAACTCAAAAACATACTCAAGAACTGGTCTTCCACCTTGCTTGAGCTCCACAAACTTCTTGAACAGAACAAACTTCTAAGCTGTAGAAATGAACTTAGCTTCAAATCTAGTTTGGAATTGCTCCCATGTAATCTCTTCCTCCGGAGTATCAATAGTGATAGAGTTCCACCAATCAGAAGCTCTTCCTTGAAGCTTTCTTCATGATAACTTCCTCTTAGTTGCATCTTCGATTCCCAAATCACTAAAGATCCTTCTACAAGCATCTATCCACCTCTGGACTTCAATGGTTGATTATGTTCCCAAGAAAACCTTTCCTCCAAGAGCAGTGTAGTCCTTACACAGCTTAGCAAAATCCACCGGTCTTAGAGTTTGAACTTGAACTCCAACATCCACCGATGGCCCCGAAGTTGGCATCCTTCTCATGATCGAAGTCATCATAGCTTCGAACATAGCAGCATAATCAACAGCCCCTTCAGTAGCACGGCCTTCCCTAGCAGCTGGTCTCCCTCTTCGACTCATCCTTAATATCTATAAAAAGGAATGATTAATACACCTAGAGAAACAACTGCATAAAGGACTCAAACTCTACTAAGCTACTATATTATATATAGTAATCATCCATCAAAATACAATTACGTCTCTCATACGTAGTTACGTCAGCGAGCGTTGGGTAAAATCGATTAACCCAAGCTCTGATACCAAATGTGACGACCGCCCATGACCCCTGCACCGATCCTAGAGATAGTGCGCTGTAAAGTGTGCCTGGCGACCATGGACGATTTCCAGGGTAAATTTAAACAACAGAATCTATCGTATTACTCACAGCGCATGGACAAAATACAATAGAATATATATATAGTGAAGCTTCACAGAATAGAATCTCATCAATAAAACTTCATAATAGTTGAATACAAACATCTGAACAGTCAATACATCAAGCCTCACTACATAACACTCAGAGAATATACAAGCAGCGGAACATCCAGTACATATAGTAAGAAGATAATATGCAATCCTCCAGCTCGTCTTCGACATCAACACCGTGGAAAGCAAGATCAGCACCTGTCACCTGCTACCTAGTCTGCCCGTCCCAAAATGGACGAACAGCCCAAGGAAATAAGTGTTAAAACATAAAGCCTTGAGTCAGACAACAGTCTTAGTGAGCGGTAAATTAACTAGCAACATACCAAAAGAGCATAAAGGAAAAGGAATAGGAATCCAACCCTCCCACTCCACCTCTTTCTACAGTGATAGCCCTCAGACACACACTAAGCAGAAGCAAACATAGCAAACATAGAAAAGCATACAATTTAAAGTAAAGCAATTATCACTCGAGTCAAGGGCGATGCTTTCCAAGTACAAACCCCCAAGGCCTAAACCAAGATCAGATAAGCGCCCAGAAAAATACCGCTCTTGAGACCGAATGACGATACAACCAAACATCCATGACTCTGGCTATCACTGTTATCATTGCTTCGATATCATCGTTAATTGAATGACCGGCTCTTTATTTCATCCGTCCGTCAAGGGCTAATGGAAACCCCGGTTCTAGACATAACTCTGCACGTCATCGTGACCCGTGCCTAGGACTATCGAATCTGCCCAGAGTACTTGACTACCAATCAGAAGCCTTCAGGGACTACCGAATCTGCCCAACATACCCTTGCTTTGAGCATGATAGAACCTTCAACAACGATGATATCTCAGCCTTCTAGTCATCCTCCTCGACGACTATTTCCATACTAGCTCAAGCGCCTCTCGAGCAAACCATTATCCTCAAACCCGAACCATATCACCGAGTTATCAATCTGCTTGGAATGATCCCGTCTGGATTAGACCAAGGCTATCTCATATCATACTTCGCCTCATCATCATCATAGCAAAGCTTCATCTCAACATCATCATTAAATCTATTCATATGAGCTTCATCATCCGCTACATATGCCACGAGCAGCTTTTCCAATTCAAGAGCCTTTCCCTTAGCTTTTGAATCATCTTCGGTCTAAATCAAATCATCAATCATCTAATTCATAGCAATCAATCAAGTCAAACATTAATCCAAGTAAACAAGCATTCAAATATGACCTAAATAGACAATTATAACAATAATGGCAGTTTCGTAATTAAAGAGTCAAAAGTCTAACAAGCATGAAAACATGAGCAATATCTCTATAATCTTGATGAATGAACTTGCATAGGTTAACATGTAGTAAAATGGATGCCAAATCATTATGAACAATGGATCTATATGGATCTATACTTAGGATTAGGAAAATGCATGGAAATCACCACTTTAGCACAAAATCAAGCCAACGATCCGATATACTCCTTTGGATCCGTGTGAGAGATAATCACCACTCACCAAATCACCTAAACACCTTAAAAGAAACCCACTTCAGATCTGGACAGCGAAGGATCTAACTCGATCTATCACCAATCCGCTTCAAACGATGAAATCTCTCTTCGATGGATGAAGATCTTCAATCTAAGCTCTTGGATCTTCAATTTGATCTTCAATATGGATGGAAGGAATCACAAGATTAGAGTAGAGAAAAGAAGTGAAGAAGTGTAGAAGTCGAGCTCTCAAAATGGCAGCACTTCGTCGCTTCAAAATCCAGATCCCAAAAATGAAGAAGAACCCTCCTATTTATTGGTTGAAATCTACCTTAGGTCGCTCACTCGGAGTTAGGTCGTCCACGACCTATGACCTAAAACCCTTCGACCTAAAATCTTCGACCTAACAGCCCCAAGCCTCTACGACCTAACCAGATGCGCATCCATGCGACCTAACGCTTAAGCGCTTACGCGACCTAACACTCACGCGACCTAACACACGCGCGCTTATACGACCTAACGACTTAGCATATGCGCGCTTCCTCGCGACCTACGACCTAACGAGGATGCAGCCTAGCGACCTAACACAGACCGCTTCTACGACCTAACACTCCTACGACCTAACACAGACACGCTTCCTCGCGACCTAACAATGCCACGACCTAACGACCTAACAAACCTACGACTTAACACACACACGCGACCTAACACTTAGCCAGGTTACGACCTAACTCCTTAGGTCGTCTAACGACCTAACTACGCTAACTCGCTAACTCTCTTAGGTCGCTGCCTATCCTTAAGTCGCACAACCCTATAGGTCGCTAACTCCTATAGGTTGCTAACTCCTATAGGTCGCTAACCTTCCTTAGGTCGCCTAATTCTTTAGGTCGCTACAAACCCTTAAGTCGCTCAAAACCTTAGGTCGCCAACATCCTATAGGTCGCTCCAACCGACATAACCTACCCCACGACCTAAGCCACCACACGACCTATCTCCTATACGACCTAACCCTCACACGACCTAACTTCTTAGGTCGTTCCAATACTTAGGTCGCTCCACTTCACTAAGCCGCGTACCCCTTAACTCGCCAACTTCCTTAGGTCGCTCCAAACTCTCTTACGACCTAAGACTTAGACCTTGGACGACTTATCAACAATGCGACCAAATGTCAATTGTTTTACGATGTTTCGATCCGTAAAAAAATACGGGTCGTTACAACAAGATAGAATTGAATGAGCTCGATTGGTTTGGAAAGTTGAATGATACTGACCCGAAAAGCCCGTTTCGACTCCGGAACGAAATTGGGTCAACCCATATATCAAAATAGATGTTTTCAAATATTTTAAAATCAATGGAACAGGTTTCAAGTCCAAATTCCATCGTATGAAGAAGTTATGCTAAAATCAAAAATTTCAAATTGATTTCAATTGATTACAATTGCATTTATTTCAAGACGTTTCGAGTCCGTACGATCAAATGACAAATCCGATCATTACGAAACTTGAAACCCTACAATAATTCACCGTTTCGAATCCGATGAAACTTGTTTCATCGAAATCCGAGTCAGTGGCCAAAATGGCTATTTTTATAGTAATTAAACAAATTAATAATTGATTAATTAAATCAAATTTCCAATTTAAATTCTAAAATTGACCATTCTTATTATTCTCAATTTCTCAATCATTTATGATGGTTTTAAACAAATTAAAAGTCAATTTAAAGTTAATTATCTTATCGATTTCAGTTTTAACCTCAATTTATTGAATTCAGAATATGTAAATAAATTTTCAAAAATTTCCATTTAATTACATCAATCAAAAATTATATTCATTCATTATTGTCAAATAGATGGATTTATCATTTGATTCAAACTATTGCATTAGTATTTTCTTATTCCATCTTCATTTCAATTAACGAAAAATTTAACGTTTAATTCTACTTATTTCAATAAACTCAATCATTTAACCTTAATTTTAAATAAATAAATAAATCCTGATTTCCATTCATTTTCATAAATTGGCTTTTCATTAAATTTATTAATTATTGACTTTAATTAGCAAAGGCCTATATCTAGGCACATTAATATTTCCCAAATAAATCCACTTTATTACATTTAAATTAAATTCCTTTCATGTAATTCGAATTTATCCTGTCATCTACAATTCATTACGTATTATTACATCAATGTATATAACCTTTAATCAATTTCCAATTCTACCAATTTCAATCAATTAGAACTTCACAATTGCTTACATAAATTTGGATTGTACTACATTTGTGACGCCCCACCTCTATACCCACGCTAACTAAGAACACTACGATGTAGGGCTGTCAATTAGCACGGAGAATAAGGCTGTGGAGGAGCGACCATCCATGTAACTTCTTTGTGCGAACACCGATATATCAGATAGAATAGAATGCATATCTTTTAAGGAGGAAATTCGACATACCGATACAAACACAAAGCTATCACAAGGTGGCTATATATAATCTTCGGAAACCAACATAGAAATAATCATAACACAAATCAGTCACAGACATCCATATCACAAAGGCGGAAGAAGATATGAATAAATATATAACACATTAAAGTGTACATCAGAGTAGTGGTCAGAAAGATCCACAATAATACAAAAGGAATAGCAACAAGTGCTATACAAAAGAATACATCAATGAGTCTATATCTCAAATGTGTACAATCAAAAACTACTAATCTAAGTAGTTAGCCAAAAGTTAGAATAATCCTGAAGAGAAGTCAAGCAGAAGCACCTGTAACATCTCGGTCTGACCCGAGTATTATTTATAAGAAAATAATAAACGGATCAGTCTAGCTATAAATATCAGATGATATGGTATAAAGTAAAAGACATGACATGAACATGTAATAACCATCGTAGCATACTACTATAGGTATGTAATTGAAAATCAACAAGAGATTAAACAATATCACAAGAATCTTCTCAAAGATAAAATAGGGTATCATACCCCAAACTTGTATTCATAACAAGTCAATAACACATGAATTCACCAATGCACAAAAACTGATATCATATCAATGAAAATCATGAAAATTGGTGAAGAACAAAATTCCAGAAATCATCACCAGAAATCCAGGAAACACATAAAAAGGGGGGGAAGGCCTAACACATGAACGGGAGAATGAAAACTCACCAACGCGTATAACACATGAACGAGAAGCTATCTCATGGAAGCTATCCATTAAATTTCCCCACAGAAATGGCCCGAAGACCATAGGGTGCTACCCCATATATGTGATGGCGAAACATCACAAAAGCGGGGTCTAGTCTCCCTCGCAGACAAAGAGACATCGCTCAATCGCTAGTGTAAATCACAAAAATGATCGTCATGATCATAAGGAAGTGTCAATTACACTAAGCCAGTAAATATATGAGTTTAGCTTCATGTCCCATAACCACTAGCTTAACTTAAATATTTACGAACAAACTGTAGATCTCCACTAGGAAATTGTCACAAAAAGGGTTCAATCGAACAAGTCCAAGAGCTAACCGACAAAGTGAACGCAAGCGTTTCATACCACTCATTTTACTAAGTCGTTTAAGTCAATTTCTCATCCGAGTAAAGTAAAGGCTTGTATATACTAGTAGATTGGAAATCGGTTTGAGAAAACGAACTTTTGATATTTAAAATACTGTTGAAATCGCTTTGATGAAAGAGTTTTGATATTTACTACTAGTATTGAAACCTTCATATCTTTAAAGTGACAAGTCACAAAACGATTGTTGAAACAAATCGAATCACATAAATTCACGTTCGAAGACATGAGTAAAGTCCAAAGAAGTCAATCCCAAAACCATCAAAGTATGAATGTCCTTGCGACCTAACATAGCCGAGCTAAGGAATATAACCAGGACGAGTTAAAGAGGCAATGGAATGACCTACAGGTCAAGCGACCTATGGTAAGATAGGAGATGGTGTGACCTATCGAGTTACGCGACCTAACAGTGTGGAGCGACCTAACAGGTAGATAGGTTAAGCGACTTAGAGGTTGCGATCCATAGTCATGAGGTCATGCGACCTAAAAGTAAAAGGCCTAGCGACCTAAAAGGGTTAACTCGCGAGCGACCTAAGTTTAAGCAGGTGGGCGACTTAACAAAGTGGCCGAGCTAAACAATGGAACGGCAAAACAGGGGCGAGCGGCCTAAGGGACTTCGCGACCTAAGGACTATCGAATGACCTAATTGTCGAACGACCTAAAAGCAAATAGGTCAAACGACCTAAAGGAGGAAGCGACCTAAGGCCAGCGACCTAACAGAGAGGAGCCGAGCGACCTAACGAGGTTAATAGGTCCGAGCGACCTAACATAAAACAAGGTCATGCGACCTAAAGGGGTACGCGACCAAGAGGGGTACGCGACCTAAAAGAGTTCGCGATCTAACTAGGCATGCGACCTAACGTTGCAAAGAGTGTGAGACATAACATGCGGGTGGGCCGAGCGACCTAATGGCTTCACGAAGCCTAGCGACCTACGACCTAACTTCCCCGAGCGACCTACGACCTAACACCCCCCGAGCGACCTACGACCTAGGCGCAGAACGAAAATCTGCAGGGCTAGTCTACGAGGCAGTGCGACCTAAGGCCCAGAATTTGCCAACAACACTGAAAATTAGAGCTTTTCGCCAATCCAATCCAAACCAAATGCAGATTCATACAAATGCAATAGGGGATCATTCCCAACAGCCCTATGACATCTATAGGCAAGATGTGAGATTAAAAATCTCACCTTTTCACTAAAATGGATGAAGATGGAGATTGAAAGCAAGGAGAAGCAATCCAAAGCTTGAATCCACAATCTTCTACTTGAATTTGGAGTTGAATGTTGGAATTGTAATTGAATTTGATTTTGGAGTTTTAATTTCCCTTTCACTCCTCCATTTTTGCCAAAGCTTGAAGTGTTTGATAAAGTGAGGAAGAGGAGGTAGGTTGGGGCTGAGTTAGAAGGTGCAGTCCAACCAAAGTCAAAGGCGGGAAAAAGTGATGAAAATTTCACTATCTCCAAACCTATCGAAGTTTACACTCAATAAGATCGCAAACGTCATTTTGAACTCAATGAAGGTGGTCTCGAGTCCTAATTTGACCGTATGCAAAAAGTAGCTTTTCGGACTAACATCCGACTAACGATAAAATATTTAAATAAAAGATTTAAATATAAAATCGATAAATATGCGGGTTGTTACAACATTTATTATATTTTTGCTAAGTATGTACATTAATTACAATTAAATATTCTCTGAAACTTATTTCTTGAGTTCATCCCTTTTTATTACCCAAATTACTATCTTGTATTAAGTTTACATTTCTATTTTAATTTTATATTCAATTATAACCTAACCATCGTTTCAAATCAATTGGATTGTATTCAATTTGGTTATTCATCAACTGCCATTTACACTACAACCTTAATTTACAGAGTTACTATAAATAAATATTATGGCATTGGTTAATCAAATGTTTGCTTTAAATTACTTATTTTAATATTTATGCTCAAGAGCAACAATTAACACTTTCCATTATTATAACAATATTAATTCACAAATTCACATTCCCATCAGTTTCTTATATTTAACTTATAACCAAGTATGACAATTCACAATATTTCCATTAATTGCAATTTCATTTTAAATTGTTAATTTTTAATTACACTGCTACATTTAGTTTCTAACATTGATTGTATTTGTTTTTATTATATTCCATTTATAGCTAAGTCATAATATTTGAATTTCAATTAAATTGTAACGTTCATTCAAGTTAGTTAAATATTAACTTGCATTAACACGTTTCCTTAATTTACAATCAACTACCGTTTTCAAGGTTTTATTACATTAAACAATTTAATTACATCCGGGTAAAATCCTTTCACATCTTTCATTCATTCAAATTTCAATTTCTTGCAATAACTCATTTATTATAAATTTGCATACCAAAAATTTTAGGTTCTAATAAATTGGATTTATTCAATTCAACCTTTTTTGAATTAGGTCTATTTTAATAAATAAAATATTTCATAGGTTAATTCTTAACATTTACTTCATTACAAATTATAACAATTATATTTCTTTGAAGATTTAATTCCAAAATCTTATTTATATGACAAATTTAATTAACGAAATTCATGGGTCGTTACAGTTCTCATTCTCGCTTATCTCTAGCCTCAAAAGGTGAGCGATCACTCACGATTAATGTTCTTATATTTATTAAATTTGATTTCAATTGAAACGACAATTGAAATATGCTACTGTCAGTTATTTACATTGCTATATGTATGCTATTATCTGTATCTGTTCACCTGTGACATCTGACACCATTATCTGTTATTTATATTGATGATATATGCCTGTTATGTTATTATCATATCTGTTATCACTTTGCAAATTCCCTGTTAGTATAGAATTCACTATGGGTTGAAATGATACATACCCGAACGATCTGTAGAATAAGGGAAAATCGTTATGGGTTGAAATGATAAACCCAAGCGATTTTCATTGAATTGAATTTGGGATTTGCGGGTTGAAAAGATATATACCCGTATATATATTTAAATTGCGGATTGAAATGATAAATATCCATATCACTTGACCTAGGATAGAAAACTATATACAGACACAGTTGGTCTATATATAAATACTTTGAAAATGATTTCTATGGTTTTGAAAAGAAATACATGGTTTTAATAAATATCGATTTTAAAGATTTATTAAAGTTGATTTAATAAAGTTGATAAATAATATGTTTAAGTATTTATTTAATATCTATATTTTCAAATATAGAGTTTATAATGATTTAAAATTATATTTATTTAAGAATTTTACTTAAATAAGTTTGATTTGAAATTTAGTAAATTTGAAATTTTAAAGCTATGATTTTATAACTTGAATTTGATTAAAAGTGACTTAAATGAATATTTCAAATTTATATAAATTTAAATGGGATATTTTGTTTATTTAAATTTGTAAATTAAAGCTGCATTTAGATATTATTGAAATGATTAAGTAAATATTTCAAAACTAACAATAGTAAAGTGAATTTGATATATATATATATATTTCGAATTTAGTTTTGAAATGTTGAATATATTGACTTTGATATATATTGAAATTTGAATGGTTATTTTGTGGTCAAATCTGTATTTGAAATAGATATAATTTGAAATAGTTTATTTAGAACTGAATTGAATTGAAATCGATGAATTGAGATTGAATTAAATGTGAAGTTTTGAATTCGAGTTGATTTGAATTGATTTATGAAATTCGTGGAAACTATCTTATTATATAAAGTATTTTAAATTATATTTAAAACTATTTTTATATTATTTTATAAACTATTTTAATATAACTATTTTTAATATAAACTATTTTAAATATACTAATTATTTTAATATAAATTGTTTTAACTTATAACTATTTTATATAAATTATTTTATTTTACAAACTATTTTATTTTATATACTATTATTAATATCTAAACTGTTTGAAGGAAAGTGTTATGTTTTCAAAGTGTTATGATTTCCAAAGTTATGAATTTCAAAGTATGATGATTTCCAAAGTATTATTATTTCAAATTGTTTAGTTTCAAAAGTATTATAACTTTGAAAGTACTATGATTTTGGAAATGGATATATTTGAAATGGAAATGATATCATATTGATTTGGGTTTTGAAATGAAAATGATATTTTGGTATTGAAGTATAAACTATTATGAAATGACCGCGGTGTTATAATAACAATTGGTTGTTAAAGAGACCGAGATCGGATATGGGCATACTCTCTGTCGATACCGAAAACCACTTTAACATCTGTGTACGTGGTGGAGATTCCAGAATGAAGTAGGATGGTGGCGACGTTCTTGAGGTATATACGTGGACCTAACTCCCGTGAGTTGGCATAAGGTGGCTAAAACAGGAGCGATTCTCGGGCCAATGAGGTAGCACCTCTGATTGGACACACTCCTTCGACACCATTCTATTACTTTGTGATTGATTGGGTGCACCCCTCAGATTTTTAGGAGTGTGGCTTGTGGTGGGCGGTAGTGGCTGCTATGCGTTTCCACCAGCCCGGATGCGTAATTGGTATATCTACCCTGGCATTGCCTAGTTGTGCCGTGTCACCTATGCTAGTGCGCCTTGTACGAGTTTGATTTGTGTCATACCTATGGAGTATCTTCTCGTAGCCTCCGATCTGCAGGTATGCAGGTACTGTATAGACTACTGGCACTATTTATGTGTTAAGGGGGATATGGGTAACTCCTTAACGCTATTTAAAAGTAAGTTTATTTTACTTTAGACATTATTATAATAGCGTATATTACTACATAGTAGATAGTTTAACGGATCCTTAAAGGATGGTTATCCCAAACATCCTTTGAGTTACTTGTATTTCAGTTGTTATTTCACTTGAGTTGGATTTATTGATATAAGAATGTTAATCCTGACTCGAGTGTTTTGTGTTTTGCTTTACGCTCGGGTCAGACTGAGTGATACAACATTTGAGACTCGCCTTTGGAGTTGGAGCTTCACTTGGAGATCCAGCTATCTATTCAGCTTTCAGTTATTCAGTTGATTCCAGTGATGTATTCAGATCTTGTATTTGAATATTGTATTGAGTCATCTATGTATTCGTGACTTCTGTTGTATCCTGTTTAACTCTGTTATATATATATAGTAGCTTCATGAACTACTATTCTTTTGTTTCCGCTGCATTATTGTTATATTACTCTGTGTTTGTGACTCTGTGATTACTTATTTACTGTATATGCTGAGTTTTGCCAAATATAAAAATTAACAATCTGATATTTTGAGCAATTCAAATCCGACATGTATGGCTACGAATGGTTGAAAATTTGAGGCTGTTACATGTGGTACAGAGCTTTGGTTTTTGGCAAAACTCAGCATATAGGGTAGATTTAATTGCAGAATCATTTTCGTTCGAGCTTGAATTCCTTCTTCTTTGACTCAATTTTCTTTGAATTTTGGAACTTCCCCATTCGTTCTGAAATCCATTCTCGTCTCTTCCTATTCGTATTCACTTTGATTCTGGAGCATCCCATAGCTCCACCGAATGGTTTGTAAAGGGGTGGAACTCCTTTATAATTGGCATTGATTTACCAAAGATTTCTATATCCTCGGTTTACGATGCTACTATCTTTTGCTATAACCGAATTCTATCTCTTGTGATCTGATGCCGATTTACCTCAGAATGCATCAATATTACTCTTGAAGTCATAGTTGACTCGGTTAAGGTCACCCACGATTTATATAAGTCCATCCATCTTCCTTGTTTGAAATTCAATTGTCTTAGCCTCTTTTTCGAGCCTATCTTTAGTTGAATTCTTTTGATTCGGGTATCTCCAATCTGAATCTCTATTCTTACTTTGAAATCTATTTTGTATCATCGAGTGAGGGAATGTATTTGTAACTAATATAAAAATATTTTATATTGTGTTGTTTGAGTTGTTGATGTTGATTTGGGTTTTCGATCGATTCGTCTGATCAACGCTATCGATAGAATTTCCAAAACACTTTAACAGAGCAAACAGACACAATATTGTTTTCAAATTTGGTAAATGAAATAGATTTTTGTATGATTATATTATATATAAGTATAATTTTCTGGAATATAATAAGTTAATTAAATTGGTTGTTTGAAATGATAATATTTGATTATCATTTATTGTTCTATAAATGAATTTATAAACACGGTTTATAAATTGATTTGGAATTTGAAATGAATTTAATTCAGAAATTTGAGAATTTAGTTTTCGGTGATTTCAACCTTTGGCTTTAAAGTGTATATTATTTAAAGTATTTTTGAATAGAAATCGATTCAAAGAATTTTAAAAGTTTAAATCAGTACTCTTCTCTTTTGTCGCTGGAAAATAATTTCGGTGATGGCGGTCGTATCATCGACATTCATTTTCGAGTTTCGAAGTGGACAGGCCACTCAATAGCTTTGCTACACTTTTGTTTTGAAAATTGAATTTGGTTTGAATTTCTGAGGTATGATTTGACTTATAATGATATTTAGGTATATGGTTATAAATTTGATTTGAAAATATAATATATTTATCTCTAAATGGTTTGAAGTGAATCAGAAATTTAATGTTTAAATTTTCTTAAAGGATGATTTCAAAATAAAGCTAAAATTTGAATAAATATTTAAACTTGAAAATTGAATTAGGAAAATTTTAGTTGTATAATATTCAATTGCATTCTAATATATATATATATATATATATAACTTACCTAAATCACTAAGTTAAATATGTAATTGAATAGTCTACAATGTAAATTGATGTTAAAGGAATTTATAAATAAAATTTGAGTGTTTATAATGAATGTTATACACTTAAATTTTAATTATAAAATGTTAATAGAGATAAATAGAATAAGTTAATTGAATAATAAATGAGATAAAATAAATAAAATTTTGTTTTGAAGAAATTAATAAATTAAAATTAGATCAACTTAATGTAATACCTTGAAAGAAAAATCAATTATTCAATATTAATTAATTTAAATTGAAATTTATATGGTTTAAATTAATTGTTTTATTCTGTTTTCCAACCTAGTTTCTTTCTGGTTGTTTCATTCTCTTACCTCCTTCATTTTCGGAGACGAAAAGTTTTGAGTGGGGGAGAGTGTAACGACCCGTAAATTTTAGATAATTTTATTTGTTTATTTATATATTAAATTGAAATTTTGTGAAACTTCAAACAATAAAATTTTGAAATTTAAATTTGATATTTGAAATGCGTCTGTTTTAACATAGCAACTGGTAAATTTTCATCAGTTAATTTGAAGTTTATTTTCTTGTGTAATTTTTATTTAATTTTAAATCAGTTAAATTTGATGATAATAAAATGTTTTTCCAACCTTGAATATTTTTATACAGGAAATTTGTAAATCATCTTCTGAGTGAGACATCATTTTTCATTTCTCCAAATTTCGACTGCTATTGCTTCGTTTATCTTATTTCTAACATTTTAGCAGCATTTCGGTACCGATATTGACTTTTGATCGGATGATCGTACCACCAATATCCATATACCGTTTTGATCGTCTCGTCGTGCTGATCTCTACGGTATATTCAATTTTACGTTTTGAAGTCCAGGACACAACAGAATCAGCAAAGAGAGAAAAAAAAGATTTCGTATCGGTAGTGGTTTTATAATCTTTGGTTTCCATCTACCTACCTGTCCAAAACTAACAGCTTTTCGTGTATGCCTTTCTCTATTCCCAGAATTTATTATTTGCCTTTTCATTTCTTATCTGACATTTGCTTTTCAAAAACTTATTATGGTGACCATCTATTTTAGTGACCATTCATTTCTTTCATTTGCTGGGTGATCTTCTTCATACGAAAAAAACAAAATTTATATGATAAGTTAAACTCGTTTCATTTGTTTCTTTCTGGAACTGTTCTCCTTGCTCACACCCGCATGACTAATCATCTCGGCCACCACTTCCATCTTCTTGCTCCTTTAGTCGCTCACCCTCTTCATCGAAGCCTTCCCTTTCCACGAGTCCAGTCCCACCTAGCAAACCCTCTCCGTTCTTTCCGCAGCCTCAAACCCATGGCCTCTTTTTCGTCCCTCCTTCCTACAGCTCTAGTCACGCGCCAACCTCCAGCTAGCAACTTCTACTCTGCCTTGTGTTCTCCTTCCTTTTGTGTATAAGGTATATGTTATATGTTATATTATATTATATTTTATATTGTGACTGCAAATTATATATATATAAATATGATTAGTTTATGTATATAAGACCATTACCTATAACTCATATATATATTGGAGCTATGATCGAAGCAGTTTAATAATAATATACAAGGTTTTATATATATTAGTATGATAATATATTCTGTTGGATATTAAAAATATATACTTGGTTCAAAACTGTTTTATACTCGTGTGTTTAAGATTTCGTTTTGGTATTTGTTTTACAAAGACAATATATTTATGAAATTAAATGGTGATTTGAAATTGTTATATATATATTGGTGAGTTTAGTTGTACATATATATTAGTTGTCCAGCCTTTCCCTTGCTATTTCCATATATTCTGGCTTTTCAATATATTTTTATTTAAGTATAAAATATTGTTTTCCTTTTGTTCTATTCTTATATATATTCTATTGGATAAGTCTGCATATTGGTTTATATATATTAAGTTGTTTACAGAGATATTTTGCCTGCTTACATTATGTAGTGTCTGAATTTATATATTGATATATTTAGGTCTGTAGTGTATGTTGTGGTAGTATGGTTTTAAAAGTATGTTAAACAACATTAATTTTTAAAGTATATATATATATATATATATATATGTTAGTATGGATACGTGAGGTTGTATATAGAAGTAGGTTCTTTTATTTACATATATTGTGTATGTTGTATAAACTTCCAATTGTTCTAGTATATATATAGGTTTCGAAAGACTGTTTACTGGCTTGCTTTTTTATATATATATCCATATATTTCATTTATTCAGTTATAAATATATTTATGTTTTTCTGATTTTATATAATAGTTGCAGCTTATATATTAGTATATATATATATATCAAATTTATATAAGCTATTGTAATTAATGTTGTAGTATATTTACAACTGTATGACAGAAGTATGCATAATATATATATATATATATATATATATATATATATATATATATTATTAATGTTTAGTTGTATTGCACCTATTGGTCAGCATGTGTTGTGAATATCGAGTCTACATATTCGATTTTTGGTTCGCTTATATATATAGATATATATGAGGTTTGGATCTTCGTTTTATATTATTTACTTTTTTTCTTACAGTTTAGCTAGTAAATATTGTTCTATATATTGTACATATCTTATATATTTGCGGCTTTCAGTATTTTTATATTATGAAAATATTATATATATGTATGTAGGTTTATATAAAGTTATATTATTTGTTAGTATAATATAGGTGTACAGGTTGTTTTGTACTTACCCATATATTTAAGTTATACAGTGTACAATTTAAATTATATAGCAAGTAAAAAGGCACTTTAATAAAAATATTATCTATTACATAAAGGTTTATAAGCTGTAAATGATTTTGTATATATGATCAAGCTTATAATTGTATTTTATTATATGTGGTTAATTTTACTTGGTATGTCTGTACAAACCATATAAGTATTTGTACACTTGAGTTTGATTTTTTGAATATACCATATATGTATTTAATTTAAAACAATGAGTTTGAAATATATATATTTATATATTTAATTTATAATGTGTTTAAAATATAAGAATTTGAAATTATATTTATATTTTTTTGATAGTGTTTTAAAATTTAATATTGATTTTTAATAATAATATATATTTTCTTGATCTATCAAACTGATTGATTTTCTCATCGATTCCTATCTATCAGCTTTGTTAGTCAAATCCGTGCCAATCTTGTTTTGCTTTGGAATTTGTGCTTGGATTCGTAACTGTTCTCATTCTCGCTTATCTCTAGCATCGAAAGGTGAGCAATCACTCACGATTAATGTTTTTATATTTATTAAATTTGATTTCAATTGAAACGACAATTGAAATAAGCTGCTGTCAGTTATTTACATTGTTATATATATATGCTATTATCTATATCTGTTCACTTGTGACATCAGACACCATTATCTATTATTTATATTGATGATATATGCATGTTATGTTATTATCATATATGTTATCACTCTGCAAGTTCCTTGTTAGTATAGAATTCACTATGGGTTGAAATGATACATACCCGAACGATCTGTAGAATAAGGGAAAATCGTTATTGTAACGTCCCAGATTTTCGCGTTCGAAAATCGACATCCATACTTTACATCGTACTCGAATGCCGTAGATTCGACCGTTCAAATCCGAGTCGCCGGAGCTTATAACAACATTAAGTAAATAACACAGCGGAATAAATGAATAATACATTGATATACAATATCTGATACAACAGAGTGATACAAAGAATATCAATATACATCAGAGATATGATACAACAAATAGCAGCGGAAAAGAAAACGATAGATAACATCAGCAGCGGATAATCTCCATCTTCAAAGCACCAATCCAGATATAGCTTGAACTCCCAATAACGATACACCAAGATAAGCAAGTGCAGTCCGATCCAAAGACTGAACTAGCTCCAGATAACCTACTAATCTGACTATCTGAAAAACCAAACTCTAGACTGCTCGTGTAGAAAAATTTTGAGCATCCAGAGTTTAGGAAAGAAACAATAAACTCCGGATCAGTCATGGGACTGGTGTGAGAAACAAAAACAGTTTATCTTTAAAACAAATAGCAAGAGAATTTAAAGTCAATTCGCAATGCTTTTGGAAAATGAAACTACCATAAGACCTCCCACCACACACACAATGCAAACGCAGAATTGGAGGATATTTCTTCTTATGATAGTCAAAGATGCTTACTACGCAAAATCAAATCATTTTTGATATTATTATTAGTGCATAGTGTAGAAAACATTTCGAAAGTATAATATTAATCTTAGCCAGCATAGACATTTCGCACTTATGCCTACTATAGCTACCATGTTGAATAGCAGGTTACCACCACATTCCATGGCAGGTAATACAACTAAAACCGTACAGGGCTCGTATTGTTTTGTTTGGATTTCCAACAAATGGTCAGGCTAAGGAACTTCCTATTCCACGAAAGAAACGCCTCTGGCGGGACGTTCCGAGAACCAACTGTTCTCTGCCAAACAAGGCCGGCAACCCCTTTTCCCAAGGGATAAAAGAAACCTCAGATATGCCACCCCCGGTCCTTTGGGACCTTTATCCGAGCGCTCGATAACCAACATCACACATCATAAAGAAAGTGTATCCACATGAGTAAGTATCTGGGCTCCATACCATGATACTACCCTTTTCCAGAAGGAATGGTCATACCCTAGGGGAGCTACCCCTGAAAACCTTGCCGCACGATTCCTGTTTCGACCATTACCGGGTTGTGAGGCTCGACGAAGTCTCGTCCACAAAGCTACGCTTTTTCAAAAAGCCACGCTTTGGGTCAACAGATGATCAACCTATGATCACAAAGATAAATGATCAAACAAATGATCATATCACAAATGATCAAACACTGATCATCACACAGCAACACTCAGCATGCCACATTACCAAATTGGGATATATCGCTGATAAATTTCAACTACATAACCTCTGAGCTCGTACATCTCAGAGAAGGGTGTTAAGCTAAGAGAATAAATTCTCCGCCACCAACAGAAATGTATTTGAAAGAAATCGGCTTTATATCTCAAAGTGTAATGTCAAACATGTATCCATATAAGTCTGTTCCGGGTTCGAACAGAACCGAAGGCACTTCTCACGAAGCCCTTGCAATTCCGGGTAATTTCCAATCACGTCCGGACTTCCTGTCACAAAAAGAGTGATATAAATCTCTATACCGGAGCAACTCAGTGCAGAGACATTCGACAGGTTGTCCTTTCATTTTCGAAAATATCCGGTCTTCATCACCGGTCTTCAAATGCCATCCATATACGACGTATCACTATTCGGAATGGGTTATATGACACAGATGTCTTTTCCCGGCTAACCCGAATAGTGAGCGCAATATTCAAAAACAAATGGATAATGGGATTTCAATTAAGTCACAATTTAAACCCCAACTTTCTCTTTCAAATGGTTAAACGAATTTCCATTTTAATCTTTTTTAAATAAAAAGATTTAATTCAAAAAATTTACTTAATTTCACAAAGATTCATTCACCGATTTTCCAAATTGATTTCCATTTCAATTTAATTAATTCGTTGAATCTTTAAATCAAAGATTTAACAAATAGCTTTCAAAACAATTTCACTTCAAATGGTTTAACAAAACATCATTTTAAATCTGTTAAAAGTAACCAGATTTAATTCATAGCTTTCGAAAAGAATTCATTTATAACTTGGAAAACCATTTTTCAATTTAATCTTGAAATTCCTTTACCTAAATTGGAATTTCATTTCTTATCTAAAAGCTTTTATTCTTTGAAAACAAACAATTTTCATTCTGGAAATCTGATTCATTTATACGAGTCAAGGTTCTTAGTTTAAATTCAAATTCCCAACTTATACTTTTAAAATGGTTTAATTCATACAAACACATTTATATCATCTTTAATCCCTAGTTTCAAATCATAGGATTCAATTTCAACTTGAATTCAAATTTAAATCAAATGATTTAAATTTTCAAAACTCGATTAAGTTATTCAAAATAACTTTTATCTTTGAAATTCTATTTCAAAAGTTTTTCACATTAAATCCAAATTTCTAATTTCAAAATCCATTGAAATTAAAATTTCAAAAACATCAAATTTAAATTATCTGTGACTTAACCGATTTCCACGTGAAATCCATATTTGTGTGTGTATGGTGTAGTCCAGGGGTTTTAACATACAATAGTGCAACATCAATCATCACAGATATATCGATAAGCGGTATAATCGATAACTCTTATCTTCATTCACAGATTCATAGATAAAATAAATTTATCAGTCACAAAGATTCATAATTATAATTCGATGTGGGTTTCGGATAACCAACCGAAATCCGACTCCCTGTCGCATCGAAATTCAAGTGTCGTTACGGGTCAAAGGTTTTCATATTCATATAGTAATATATATCACAGAAATAGAAATTTCAGATCACAACATAAATCAGGATGTATCACAAAGCATCACAAATCAGATAGGACAATCAATTCAAGGCATCTCATATAATATAATCATTCATAAGTAAGGTCAAGTATTCAATAGTTATTTATAAGCAGAATCAATTAATCGTTAAATCCTGATTAATTCAATTTATTTCCAAGTAAATTAATTACTTATGAATTAATTATAACATTCAGATTAATTTATTACAAATCATTTGGTATAAATAAATTTATCAATCACCTTAATCAATTAAATTATTCTTGATTTATCCTATCAATTAAATCAGCCCTTTTAAACCAGTTACATAATTAATTGACTTTAAATAAATCAAAATATCTAACATTAATTTCAATTAGTGATTAATCCTTATTAATTCAATTTCTTAATCACTTTCATTTCTTTATTAACCTTTAATAAATAAATTCTTCTCAAATTATTTACTTTAATTAATGATTTAAACCTTTAATTACTTTCTAATTTTAAATGAATCTAAATCATTTATTCAAATATTTATTTTAATTCATATCAAAGCACTTGATTAAACTTGGCTTTGAAACTTACATTTCAAATTTGAATTTGCATTCTTAAAATTCAACCCACTTACATATTTTAGGTTCTTAAACAAATTTTAAATTTAAAACTTGACTTGTATAAAACTTAAAACTGTTTCATTTCTGAACTCAGAAAATCTCGAGTCAAACCCGAGCCAATGTTTGAAATACTCGAACATCACTTCGAGTTACCCCCTCTGCCTTATTACTTCGAGTCCACGCGATAATGTTCCCGAGCTCTTCGCTTCTTTCCCAAATCAACTCATCCTGACACACACGTATATGCGTGCACGTGCACGTCAACGACCGTCAACTCCGGTTGCCGCCGAAACTTCGAGCAAGTCACAAACCATCCCCTGCTTCGGTCGCAACCACCCAACTCCTCCAGTTCAACTCGAACGCGAATTCGAGTGTAATTACGAAACCTGGAACGCAACACATCATCCAACCCAAACCTGTCATCATCAACTGCTCTCCGTCCCGAACCCCATTCGCCACCAAACTCCGGCCGTGGCTTCGCCCATCACCCCGTGCCTCCCCACTAACTTGCACCGAACCCGATGCCCAATTAACGACGCGCGAATCGAAACAACCGGCTATCCTAAAACTAGGTTTAGAAATATGAAAAGTACGTTGCCGCCACCATAGTGCTCCGGCCACCTCCGGTCCATTTTTCCTCCACCCACGGCAGCCTCCTCCACCTCCAGACCAAGCCACGACCATCACAGATCCTCCGGCCACCAAAACTCGTCCAAAAACCCATTTTCAGTCATCCTCCAAATACACATTCAATTCTACATTAAAAATTCTAATAATTGTTTTAAAAATCATAACTTTTAAAGTGCATTCAAGTTATAATATCAAAACAAAGAATTAAGATGATTGATTTTCATGTTTTGAGTATCTCTACTTTACTTTACAGTTTTTATTATATGTTCTATATCTTAAAATATCAGAATCTATTTTTAACTTCTGTATTAAGCTTAAACTAAAATATCTTGTTTAGACTTCAAAGCTTAACAGAGATCACATGTAAAGATTTTGAATTTTGAACAAATTCATAAACTCTGAACTAGGAACAGGAAGTTAAATTCAACAGATATGCATACATTCATATACACAGCCATCATTCACGCAAGCAATATATACTATATCACTGCAAACTTTTATCTTGCATATCAAGGTCAATACCAGATTTAAACTTTGTAAAACAATTTGTTTACTCACTGGTGAAAACCAAGAAGCCTGGAAAAAGAAACAAAGTTGCTCACCTGGATCTTGAATAAGGCAGAGAACAAGAAAACAGGGAAAGAACAGAGAACCAAAGCTTGAACTTGCATGCTTGATTTAGTTGAAATGATTTTGATTTATCATTTTCCAGGTTGAACTTGTATGCTTTTAAATCTTTTATTATTTTCCTGCAGCTTGATATGTTTTACTTTGTTTGTTTTAGAGGAGATGACATACTTTAGTTTTTTTTTTCTCTCACAGTTTTTAACTGGACGAAACTAAATGAGGAAGGTTGAGGTATAAAGAAGATTATAGGGTAATATTTTGTTTGTACTTGGTGATAAAATATTGTACAAGTTTTTAGCAGTGATATTTTCGTTTGGGGGCTATGCAGATTTTTGTGGTGGCTGATGTACACCTTGTACATGATGAAGAGTAATGGCATTTAATGCCTCATGTACAACTTGTTTTCGGCTGTATGTATTATGCATGATGATATAGCTTTGTACAAGGGGATTGTATTTGTTTATACAATATAGGCATGGGCTAGAGGCATGTTGCATTAAATGCTTTGCTTGTGTTTACAGCCTAGATGCTTCCCTTTTGTTTTCGGCTGAGAAGATGATTTTGTGTGCTTATATAGATATTTATTTACTTTGACTTGTTTTTATACTTACTTTCCATTTGCCTGCACACTCATCTCTTTTATTTTCTTTGTGTTCATACTTGATTGTTTACAGCCTACATACATATCTTACTTATTTTATTTTGTTTTCTTTTATAAGCCAATACTTTAAATGTATTTTATTTTCAAAACCATTTATTTTAAGATTTTAAATTCAAGTCAAATATATATATCTATATTTTTTTTTTATTTTCAAATTCACTCATATTCGATCGGGGAAACTCGCTCCAATTTTCTAATTAAATTAACAAATTTTTATCCAAAAAATTATTAAATTACTCAATTTAATTCAAAAATTCAATAAATTATTAATTTAAATTAAATTAAAATCTGGGGTCGTTACAAACTCCCCCCTTAAAAGAATTTCGTCCTCGAAATTTGCAGGCACGAAACAAAGACAGAGATAGACAGATTCGATCTCCTATAATTACTCGAACACAAGATACGGATTCCGAAGTCAAGTCGGAATATCTCAGAATACATACCAATTTGTCCCTCTTCGGACTTCGGTATTCAAAAGAAAATTACAATAGAATTTCAAATTTTGGTTTCAAACGAAATCATTTTATCGATACAATTCAATTTTGGCTTCATATTCTATTAATCAATTTAACTCAAATTTAAATTTCCAATTTTAAATTCATTAAAGTTTAAATCAAAAAGTTGATAAGAAACCGATGAAAATACTAAGTAAGAATTTTCTACAACGATTCATAGAGCCATCATCATACCAAAACTTCTTCTTATAGCTGATACGAAGAAATCAAAGAATTTGGAAACGAATCAAAGAAGATTGATAAGAAGGTTATTTCCACTGTTACAGGGTATTGACCATTTATAGTCGTATTCCCTTGTCCCCTATCTCGTTCTCTTCTTGCACTCATACTCACTATCAGTGGATAGTAAGAGAATTTACTGAGACGTTCAAACGGATATCTGAGAATTACTCATTCTAGAGTTTACTTCACTCTATCTCTAATGAGCTACTTAACGTGTTATACTCCTGAGCTAAAGTTTAACCCTCAGCTCTGATACCAAATGTAACGTCCCAGATTTTCGCGTTCGAAAATCGACATCCATACTTTACATCGTACTCGAATGCCGTAGATTCGACCGTTCAAATCCGAGTCGCCGGAGCTTATAACAACATTAAGTAAATAACACAGCGGAATAAATGAATAATACATTGATATACAATATCTGATACAACAGAGTGATACAAAGAATATCAATATACATCAGAGATATGATACAACAAATAGCAGCGGAAAAGAAAACGATAGATAACATCAGCAGCGGATAATCTCCATCTTCAAAGCACCAATCCAGATATAGCTTGAACTCCCAATAACGATACACCAAGATAAGCAAGTGCAGTCCGATCCAAAGACTGAACTAGCTCCAGATAACCTACTAATCTGACTATCTGAAAAACCAAACTCTAGACTGCTCGTGTAGAAAAATTTTGAGCATCCAGAGTTTAGGAAAGAAACAATAAACTCCGGATCAGTCATGGGACTGGTGTGAGCAACAAAAACAGTTTATCTTTAAAACAAATAGCAAGAGAATTTAAAGTCAATTCGCAATGCTTTTGGAAAATGAAACTACCATAAGACCTCCCACCACACACACAATGCAAACGCAGAATTGGAGGAGATTTCTTCTTATGATAGTCAAAGATGCTTACTACGCAAAATCAAATCATTTTTGATATTATTATTAGTGCATAGTGTAGAAAACATTTCGAAAGTATAATATTAATCTTAGCGAGCATAGACATTTCGCACTTATGCCTACTATAGCTACCATGTTGAATAGCAGGTTACCACCACATTCCATGGCAGGTAATACAACTAAAACCGTACAGGGCTCGTATTGTTTTGTTTGGATTTCCAACAAATGGTCAGGCTAAGGAACTTCCTATTCCACGAAAGAAACGCCTCTGGCGGGACGTTCCGAGAACCAACTGTTCTCTGCCAAACAAGGCCGGCAACCCCTTTTCCCAAGGGATAAAAGAAACCTCAGATATGCCACCCCCGGTCCTTTAGGACCTTTATCCGAGCGCTCGATAACCAACATCACACATCATAAAGAAAGTGTATCCACATGAGTAAGTATCTGGGCTCCATACCATGATACTACCCTTTTCCAGAAGGAATGGTCATACCCTAGGGGAGCTACCCCTGAAAACCTTGCCGCACGATTCCTGTTTCGACCATTACCGGGTTGTGAGGCTCGACGAAGTCTCGTCCACAAAGCTACGCTTTTTCAAAAAGCCACGCTTTGGGTCAACAGATGATCAACCTATGATCACAAAGATAAATGATCAAACAAATGATCATATCACAAATGATCAAACACTGATCATCACACAGCAACACTCAGCATGCCACATTACCAAATTGGGATATATCGCTGATAAATTTCAACTACATAACCTCTGAGCTCGTACGTCTCAGAGAAGGGTGTTAAGCTAAGAGAATAAATTCTCCGCCACCAACAGAAATGTATTTGAAAGAAATCGGCTTTATATCTTAAAGTGTAATGTCAGACATGTATCCATATAAGTCTGTTCCGGGTTCGAACAGAACCGAAGGCACTTCTCACGAAGCCCTTGCAATTCCGGGTAATTTCCAATCACGTCCGGACTTCCTGTCACAAAAAGAGTGATATAAATCTCTATACCGGAGCAACTCAGTGCAGAGACATTCGACAGGTTGTCCTTTCATTTTCGAAAATATCCGGTCTTCATCACCGGTCTTCAAATGCCATCCATATACGACGTATCACTATTCGGAATGGGTTATATGACACAGATGTCTTTTCCCGGCTAACCCGAATAGTGAGCGCAATATTCAAAAACAAATGGATAATGGGATTTCAATTAAGTCACAATTTAAACCCCAACTTTCTCTTTCAAATGGTTAAACGAATTTCCATTTTAATCTTTTTTAAACAAAAAGATTTAATTCACAAAATTCACTTAATTTCACAAAGATTCATTCACAGATTTTCCAAATCGATTTCCATTTCAATTTAATTAATTCGTTGAATCTTTAAATCAAAGATTTAACAAATAGCTTTCTAAACAATTTCACTTCGAATGGTTTAACAAAACATCATTTTAAATCTGTTAAAAGTAACCAGATTTAATTCATAGCTTTCGAAAAGAATTCATTTATAACTTGGAAAACCATTTTTCAATTTAATCTTGAAATTCCTTTACCTAAATTGGAATTTCATTTCTTATCTAAAAGCTTTTATTCTTTGAAAACAAACAGTTTTCATTCTGGAAATCTGATTCATTTATACGAGTCAAGGTTCTTAGTTTAAATTCAAATTCCCAACTTATACTTTTAAAATGGTTTAATTCATACAAACACATTTATATCATCTTTAATCCCTAGTTTCAAATCATAGGATTCAATTTCAACTTGAATTCAAATTTAAATCAAATTATTTAAATTTTCGAAACTCGATTAAGTTATTCAAAATAACTTTTATCTTTGAAATTCTATTTCAAAAGTTTTTCACATTAAACCCAAATTTCTAATTTCAAAATCAATTGAAATTAAAATTTCAAAAACATCAAATTTAAATTATCTGTGACTTAACCGATTTCCACGTGAAATCCATATTTGTGTGTGTATGGTGTAGTCCAGGGGTTTTAACACACAATAGTGCAACATCAATCATCACAGATATATCGATAAGCGGTATAATCGATAACTCTTATCTTCATTCACAGATTCATAGATAAAATAAATTTATCAGTCACAAAGATTCATAATTATAATTCGATGTGGGTTTCGGATAACCAACCGAAATCCGACTCCCTGTCGCATCGAAATTCAAGTGTCGTTACGGGTCAAAGGTTTTCATATTCATATAGTAATATGTATCACAGAAATAGAAATTTCAGATCACAACATAAATCAGGATGTATCACAAAGCATCACAAATCAGATAGGACAATCAATTCAAGGCATCTCATATAATATAATCATTCATAAGTAAGGTCAAGTATTCAATAGTTATTTATAAGCAGAATCAATTAATCGTTAAATCCTGATTAATTCAATTTATTTCCAAGTAAATTAATTACTTATGTATTAATTATAACATTCAGATTAATTTATTACAAATCATTTGGTATAAATAAATTTATCAATCACCTTAATCAATTAAATTATTCTTGATTTATCCTATCAATTAAATCAGCCCTTTTAAACCAGTTACATAATTAATTGACTTTAAATAAATCAAAATATCTAACATTAATTTCAATTAGTGATTAATCCTTATTAATTCAATTTCTTAATCACTTTCATTTCTTTATTAACCTTTAATAAATAAATTCTTCTCAAATTATTTACTTTAATTAATGATTTAAACCTTTAATTACTTTCTAATTTTAAATGAATCTAAATCATTTATTCAAATATTTATTTTAATTCATATCAAAGCACTTGATTAAACTTGGCTTTGAAACTTACATTTCAAATTTGAATTTGCATTCTTAAAATTCAACCCACTTACATATTTTAGGTTGTTAAACAAATTTTAAATTTAAAACTTGACTTGTATAAAACTTAAAACTGTTTCATTTCTGAACTCAGAAAATCTCGAGTCAAACTCGAGCCAATGTTTGAAATACTCGAACATCACTTCGAGTTACCCCCTCTGCCTTATTACTTCGAGTCCATGCGATAATGTTCCCGAGCTCTTCGCTTCTTTCCCAAATCAACTCATCCTGACACACACGTATATGCGTGCACGTGCACGTCAACGACCGTCAACTCCGGTTGCCGCCGAAACTTCGAGCAAGTCACAAACCATCCCCTGCTTCGGTCGCAACCACCCAACTCCTCCAGTTCAACTCGAACGCGAATTCGAGTGTAATTACGAAACCTGGAACGCAACACATCATCTAACCCAAACCTGTCATCATCAACTGCTCTCCGTCCCGAACCCCATTCGCCACCAAACTCCGGCCGTGGCTTCGCCCATCTCCCCCGTGCCTCCCCACTAACTTGCACCGAACCCGATGCCCAATTGACGATGCGCGAATCGAAACAACCGGCTATCCTAAAACTAGGTTTAGAAATATGAAAAGTACGTTGCCGCCACCATAGTGCTCCGGCCACCTCCGGTCCATTTTTCCTCCACCCACGGCAGCCTCCTCCACCTCCAGACCAAGCCACGACCATCACAGATCCTCCGGCCACCAAAACTCGTCCAAAAACCCATTTTCAGTCATCCTCCAAATACACATTCAATTCTACATTAAAAATTCTGATAATTGTTTTAAAAATCATAACTTTTAAAGTGCATTCAAGTTATAATATCAAAACAAAGAATTAAGATGATTGATTTTCATGTTTTGAGTATCTCTACTGTACTTTATAGTTTTTATTATATGTTCTATATCTTAAAATATCAGAATCTATTTTTAACTTCTGTATTAAGCTTAAACTAAAATATCTTGTTTAGACTTCAAAGCTTAACAGAGATCACATGTAAAGATTTTGAATTTTGAACAAATTCATAAACTCTGAACTAGGAACAGGAAGTTAAATTCAACAGATATGCATACATTCATATACACAGCCATCATTCACGCAAGCAATATATACTATATCACTGCAAACTTTTATCTTGCATATCAAGGTCAATACCAGATTTAAACTTTGTAAAACAATTTGTTTACTCACTGGTGAAAACCAAGAAGCCTGGAAAAAGAAACAAAGTTTCTCACCTGGATCTTGAATAAGGCAGAGAACAAGAAAACAGGGAAAGAACAGAGAACCAAAGCTTGAACTTGCATGCTTGATTTAGTTGAAATGATTTTGATTTATCATTTTCCAGGTTGAACTTGTATGCTTTTAAATCTTTTATTATTTGCCTGCAGCTTGATATGTTTTACTTTGTTTGTTTTAGAGGAGATGACATACTTTAGTTTTTTTTTCTCACAGTTTTTAACTGGACGAAACTAAATGAGGAAGGTTGAGGTATAAAGAAGATTATAGGGTAATATTTTGTTTGTACTTGGTGATAAAATATTGTACAAGTTTTTAGCAGTGATATTTTCGTTTGGGGGCAATGCAGATTTTTGTGGTGGCTGATGTACACCTTGTACATGATGAAGAGTAATGGCATTTAATGCCTCATGTACAACTTGTTTTCGGCTGTATGTATTATGCATGATGATATAGCTTTGTACAAGGGGATTGTATTTGTTTATACAATATAGGCATGGGCTAGAGGCATGTTGCATTAAATGCTTTGCTTGTGTTTACAGCCTAGATGCTTCCCTTTTGTTTTCGGCTGAGAAGATGATTTTGTGTGCTTATATATATATTTATTTACTTTGACTTGTTTTTATACTTACTTTCCATTTGCCTGCACACTCATCTCTTTTATTTTCTTTGTGTTCATACTTGATTGTTTACAGCCTACATACATATCTTACTTATTTTATTTTGTTTTCTTTTATAAGCCAATACTTTAAATGTATTTTATTTTCAAAACCATTTATTTTAACATTTTAAATTCAAGTCAAATATATATATCTATATATATTTTTTTATTTTCAAATTCACTCATATTCGATCGAGGAAACTCGCTCCAATTTTCTAATTAAATTAACAAATTTTTATCCAAAAAATTATTAAATTACTCAATTTAATTCAAAAATTCAATAAATTATTAATTTAAATTAAATTAAAATCTGGGGTCGTTACAGTTATGGGTTGAAATGATAAACCCAAGCGATTTTCATTGAATTGAATTTGGAATTTGCGGGTTGAAAAGATATATACCCGTATATATATTTAAATTGTGGATTGAAATGATAAATATCCATATCACTTGACCTAGGATAGAAAACTATATACAGACACCGTTGATCTATATATAAATATTTTGAAAATGATTTCTATGGTTTTGAAAAGAAATATATGGTTTTAATAAATATCGATTTTAAAGAATTATTAAAGTTGATTTAATAAAGTTGATAAATAATATGTTTAAGTATTTATTTAATATCTATATTTTCAAATATAGAGTTTAAAATGATTTGAAATTATATTTATTTAAGAATTTTACTTAAATAAGTTTGATTTGAAATTTAGTAAATTTGAAATTTTAAAGCTATGATTTTATAACTTGAATTTGATTAAAAGTGACTTAAATGAATATTTCAAATTTATATAAATTTAAATGGGATATTTTGTTTATTTAAATTTGTAAATTAAAGCTGTATTTAGATATTATTGAAATGATTAAGTAAATATTTCAAAACTAACAATAGTAAAGTGAATTTGATATATATATATATATATATATAATTATCGAATTTAGTTTTGAAATGTTGAATATATTGACTTTGATATATATTGAAATTTGAATGGTTTATTTTGAGGTCAAATTTGTATTTGAAATCGATATAATTTGAAATAGTTTATTTAGAACTGAATTGAATTGAAATCGATTAATTGAGATTGAATTAAATGTGAAGTTTGGAATTCGAGTTGATTTGAATTGATTTATGAAATTCATGGAAACTATCTTATTATATAAAGTATTTTAAATTATATTTAAAACTATTTTTATATTATTTTATAAACTATTTTAATATAACTATTTTTAATATAAACTATTTTAAATTTACTAATTATTTTAATATAAACTGGTTTTACTTATAACTATTTTATATAAATTATTTTATTTTACAAACTATTTTATTTTATATACTATTATTAATATCTAAACTGTTTGAAGGAAAGTGTTATGATTTCCAAAGTTATGAATTTCAAAGTATGATGATTTCCAAAGTATTATTATTTCAAATTGTTTAGTTTCGAAAGTATTATAACTTTGAAAGTACTATGATTTTGGAAATGGATATATTTGAAATGGAAATGATATCGTATTGATTTGGGTTTTGAAATGAAAATGATATTTTGGTATTGAAGTATAAACTATTTTGAAATGACCGCGGTGTTATAATAACGATTGGTTGTTAAAGAGACCGGGATCAGATATGGGCATACTCTCTGTCGATACCGAAAACCACTTTAACAGGTGTGTACGTGGTGGAGATTCCAGAATGAAGTAGGATGGTGGCGACGTTCTTGAGGTATATACGTGGACCCAACTCCCGTGAGTTGGCATAAGGTGGCTAAAACAGGAGCGATTCTCGGGCCAATGAGGTACCACCTCTGATCGGACACACTCCTTCGATACCATTCTATTACTTTGTGATTGATTGGGTGCACCCCTCAGATTTTTGGGAGTGTGGCTCGAGGTGGGCGGTAGTGGCTGCTATGCGTTTCCACCAGCCCGGATGCGTAATTGGTATATCTACCCTGGCATTGCCAAGTTGTGCCGTGTCACCTATGCTAGTGCACCTTGTACAAGTTTGATTTGTGTCGTACCTATGGAGTATCTTCTCGTAGCCCCCGATCTGGAGGTATGCAGGTACTGTATAGACTACTGGCACTATTTATGTGTTAAGGGGGATATGGGTAACTCCTTAACGCTATTTAAAAGTAAGTTTATTTTACTTTAGACATTATTATAATAGCGTATATTACTACATAGTAGATAGTTTAACGGATCCTTAGAGGATGGTTATCCCAAACATCCTTCGAGTTACTTGTATTTCAGTTGTTATTTCACTTGAGTTTGATTTATTGATATAAGAATGTTAATCCTGACTCGAGTGTTTTGTGTTTTTCTTTACGCTCGGGTCAGACTGAGTGATACAACATTTGAGACTCACCTTTGGAGTTGGAGCTTCGCTTGGAGATCCAGCTATCTATTCAGCTTTCAGTTATTCAGTTGATTCCAGTGATGTATTCAGATCTTGTATTTGAATATTGTATTGAGACATCTTTGTATTCGTGACTTCTGTTGTATCTTGTTTAACTCTGTTATGTCTATATATATAGTAGCTTCATGAACTACTATTCTTTTGTTTCCGCTGCATTATTGTTATATTACTCTGTGTCTGTGACTCTGTGATTACTTATTTACTGTATATGCTGAGTTTTGCCAAATATAAAAATTAACAATCTGATATTTTGAGCAATTCAAATCCGACATGTATGGCTGCGAATGGTTGAAAATTTCAGGCTATTACAAATTATCAATTTCCTTAGAATAATACAATTTAATTTCATTCCAATTATATTCTTATTATTAAGTCACACATTTTTATTTCTTCCAACATTAAATGACAAAACTTTATTAAATTTACAATTTTTAATTATCGAAAATTACGAGTCGTTACACTCTCCCCCACTCAAAACTTTTCATCTCCGAAAAGGAAAAAGAAGGAATTAAGTAATCAATATAGCTTACCAAAATATTAAATTTATAAACAATTTATTTACATAATTAAATAATTTAAATAATATATATCAATTAAAAATAATTAAATCCTTTTATAGTCAAATTAACAAAAGTTTGGAAACATTTCACAAAATTTTCTAAGTCCAAAATTTACGAAAAATTTCCGCAGTCTCCTTTGTACGGAGAGGTTTGTGAGAAATAGTAATATTAATAATAAAAATATATATCACATATTTCAAAATAATATATCCCAAACCACGGTAAAACAATATAATCTCGCTATAAAACCATAATCCGGGAACATACCTTTTTGTCGGGCAAACAACGCTTATTATATGAAACCAAAAGCAGTAGTAATTGCTTCCATAAACCTATATTTCACTCATATAATTCAAAGAAGTCAAAAATTATATAAGAGAAATATTTATATTATTTCAATTTATAACAACCAAATCAACTCAACATAACAATATTCACTTGCAAACAACATACAACAAGCACTTGCAATAGAACCATACAACCATCACATGCAATCAAAGTAATCAACCACCCATCCATAGTAATCAAAATAAATGTTTTGTTCGGGTTTAGACACTTTTAATCGTATAGAATGACAAATAAACTATTAAATATACCATACACTCAACAGTCTTAGATAAAACTCAATAGATTATTCATACATCCTAAACAATTTAAAGTATTACCTCCCAAACATCCATAAGTCAAAACAAACAATGATATCCAAGTATTATTTAAGTTATTCTTATAAATTTCCTTTCACAACATTTATTGTTCATAATTTTTCATTTATAACATGATTATTTCCTTTAATTTACATTTATTTCTTACAAAAATTCAATTTCCATTCATTCATATAATACTTAATTCCATTTATTTACATTCATTTATTTACATCAGTTATTTACATTTTCTTACATATGATACTCATCACAATTATTTAAACATATGTAAATAAATTCTTAAAGTACTATATAGGTTTCTTTGTAAATAAATTCACATTCATTCATTCAGTACTTATTTTCATTTATTTTCATTCATTACTTACAAAATTCATTTTTTTTTTCATTTATATTCATATAATGAAAATTTCTTTTCATTACTTTTCATTCGTTTATTACATAAGTTATTTCAATTCAATTGTTTATAATAACCAATGAATTCATTATTCAAGTATTACATACGTTTTATTGCAGTTTAGTTTACATTTATTAATTTATATACTTGATTTCCATTAGATAAGCATATTTATTTGTGCATAAGTTCATACTTAAGTTTATTACTTTTTTTTAAAATTTATATTCATTTCTTTATATAGTCATTGAATATTTTATAAATCATTTCAACCTTTCTGAAGTTATAGTCATTTACTAAATATAATACTCATTTTATTATTTACTTTAATCATAAATAGCTTCAAACCTGAACTTAAGTTAATAATCAATTACTTACAGTACTCACTTTTCTATTACATTTTATTTAGTAGCATTTCAAATATAACTTAAGTTTATAACAATTATAATATCAAAATTCTTATTTATAAAAGTAATTCCATTGTACACTTTCATTACTTAAGTTTTACTTGTATAATATTCCATTTATATATTCCTATTTAACACTACAACTTTTTTTTTCATTTCTGCTAAGTTATATATATGTCCTTTAAAATGCAATTGAATGTTATACAAATTTATCTTATTTATTTTAATTAACAAAGTGTTCAATAATTCATCCTCTAAATTTCCATTATTCTTTATTTTACAAGTTTCCAAACTCTTATATATACCATTAATCATTTAGCATCTAATTCTCGTTTCCATTTAGAAGTTCCAATTATTAATTAGTTAAAATTTCATTCCATTACTATAATTGAAATCTCTAATTTATAGAAATTTAAGAACTAAATGCTGGGTTCCATTTCAAATCATTTAAAATTAATATATATGTGTATATACCCAAAGCCTTTATATATATCAAATCATATTGAGGAAATAAAATTAATATTTATTTGTCAAAACAAATGTGTAGTAAACTACTACAATGGTTTTCCCACTTTAAAACTCGAAAATGAATATCGATGGTGCATGCATTCATCACCGAAATTATTTTCCAACGACAGAGAGGGGAGTATAGAACTTATTTCCTTTCAAAATTATTTTAAACATTTCTTTCACTTCATATTGAAATATTTATATCTGAAAATTGTAACGACCCGATATTTTCAACCATTCGCATCCATTATAAGTGTATAGGTAGACACTCATGCCGGAGTTGAATTGCTCAAAATACCGCGTTGTAAATAAAATTTGGCAAATCTCAGAATATACAGTAAATAAATATAATCACATATCACAGACACAGAGTAAAATAATGCAGCGGAAGTAAAAGAAATAGTAGTTCATGAAGCTACTATATAAATATAACAAGGTTACATAAGATACAACAGAAGAGATAGAGTACAACAGAAGTCTAAATACAATAACCAAGTACAAGCTGAGTAGAACAACAGAACTGGAATAGATAGGACAAGACAAGCAGATAATCTCCAGCGATTCAAATCTCCAGAAAGTGGAATCCGAATCTGTGAATAACTCAGGCTGACCCGAGGGTAAAGCAAAACACAAAACACTCGAGTCAGGACAATATATACTTATATAATGTAAACCAACTCAAGTGAACTGTAATAAAGGTACAAGTAACTTAAAGAATGCTTGGGATCGCCCATTCTTTAAGGATCCGTTAAACTATTTACTATGTAGTAATATACGCTATATATAGTAGTGTCTAATCATTAAAGTATAATCATATAGAAAATAGCGTTAAGGGGATGGAGAACCTTAAGGCGGTCGGATCTTAAAATCATAATCGTAGTAAAGCTCGATATGGTAGGTGACACGGCACAACTAGGCAATGCCAGGGTAGATATACCAATTACGCACACGGACTGATGGATACGCATAGCAGCCACTACCGTTCCACCTCGAACAACACTCCCAAATCGGAGGATGGCCATCTAATCAATCACAAGTAAGAGTATAATATCGAAGAAATGTGTCCGAGAAGAGGTGCTACCTCACTGGTCCGAGATCGCTCCTGTTTTAGCCACCTTATGCCAACTCACGGGAGTTGGGTCCACGTAACATACCTTAAGAACGTCGCCACCATCCTACTTCATTCTGGAATCTCCACCGCGTACACGGTTGTCAAAGTGGTTTTCGGTATCGACAGAGAGTATGTCCATATCCGATCCCGGTCTCTTTGCCAACCAATCGTTATTATAACCCGTGGTTATAACTTTTAAAAACAATACTTTACTTCAAAATAAAATATCATTTCAAACCATATCTTTATCAAAATAAAGATTAAATCAATTCCAAACCATTTCCATATATTTAAATTTTTATATCATTTCAAAACTTCATTTCAAATCATTTTAATATAATAAAATATCATATCCTTACAAAACTTCATTTCAAATAATTTTAATATAATAAAATATCATATCCTTACAAAACTTCATTTCAAATCATTTTAATAAAATAAAATATCCTATCAGTTCAAATCCAAATATTCAACTTTAAATACCTTTTAAATTCAAAGATATCATTCATTTACTATCATTTCAAATCACCTTTAAATAATTTATATTCCAATCAATATAGTTCATTTAAACCTTTTAAAAGTGTAATTATTATATTTTCAAATCAAGTATTCAATTTCCAAAGTTTCAAACCATTCTGAGTTCGTTTACTAAGTCAAAAACCCTAATTATTAAAATTTCAGCATTTCACAGCATTTAAAAACAACTACTATAAGTTATATTTGAAAACATTTTTAATTCAGCAAAGACAGCACTTAAAACTGCTGTTAAAAACTCAGTTTTAGTTGAATTATAGTTCAAAACAGAAAAGATAGCATTTCAGAAGTGCTGCGGTAGTTCAGATTTCAAAACAAGGGTTAAATTTGGTTTCAGCAAAGACTGCAGACCATTATAGCATTTCCAGAGAATGCTATAATAGGCCTGAATTCAATATTAGCCTATAAGTTCAATTACAGCAACTACAGCATTTCAGAAATGCTGTAATAGCTCTTTTTACACAATTTTAGTTCAAAACAGAATCTATAGCATTTCTGAATGCTATTAAAAGTAGATTTCAGGTGTTAGTGTATTTCCAGCAATTAAATAACTTCAATTTAAAACACATAAACATTTTAAAAATCATATTTTAACATTTAAAATGTTCATTTACATATCATTTAACATGTATCTTTTTCACAATAAATTACTTATAATTAAATCCAATTTTCAACAATTTACTTAATAAATTTAAGTGTAAAAGTTTCCAATTCTTCACATTTCAACAAATAACTTAACACTTCAAATTTAAATTACCATTTCACAAATTTAACTAAATTTCCAATTTTATTTAATTAACTTAAACCATTAATTAAAACCAAATTTCACATTTCCAAGTCAAGTTATATTTTAAAAAATCACTTTTAAACATTCGTTTATTTAACCACTTAAATTCATAGAAGAATCAATAATACTTTAATAAATCACTTAAATTCAAATTTAATCAAATTATCATATTTACCATTTCCAAATAAAATTTAATATCCATTTTATTTATATAACTTAAAATATCATTTTTAACCAAATTCCAAATTTCCAACTTAAGTTATATTTCAAAAATCCAGTTAAACCATTCATTAATTACATTTTTAACACATAGAAAAATCATAATTTCTTTATTTTAAAACATTTCAAAATCTATTTAAATCAAATTTCATAAATTTATAATTTTTAAAATACTTAAAAATATCCAAAACACTTTATAAAATAACCACGGGCCTGTATATAATTTTCTAACTTAGGTCAAGTGATACGGATATGTATCATTTCAATCCATAGTTAAAAAAGAAAAATCCAGGTTCTATCTTTTCAAACCCGCAATCCCAAGTTAAAATAATTTAAATAAAAATCATTCAGGCCTATCATTTCAGCCCATACCGATTTTTCCCTATTCTAAAGTCCGTTCGGGTATGTATCATTTCAACCCATAGTGATTCTAATCTACTGGGAACTTGCAATGGTGATAACAGATATAAATAACAGAATAACATTAAATAACAGTAACATATGATATAACAGGTGTGAACATCATATGATAATAATATAAGCATATATAACATGATAATATATTTCTACAGATTCACAGGGTGTCAATTTACTAGTTATATAGGTACATATTGTCTGGTGAGAATAACTCACCTGTATTGAGCTGGAGATGACAACTAACACACACATCATAGAATCCACAAAGGCACGAGAGTATGATAGTGATTTGAGTGTGGGAGAGACAAGACTAAATGCCTTGAATACATGAAACAAACCAATACAATATACATGAATAAACACTACACAACAATTTAAATAACTTGTATATTCAAGCACAAATCAATTCCAAACCAATTGCACTTGCCTCCATCTAGCATAGGCTCAGCCATGGATGGAAAATACATGAATAAGGCTTGCTCTAAGGTCTGGTTGTGGACCTATAGGGGTCGGCCTAACCTAGAGAAGATGGTGGACAAATTTGTGAAGCAAAAATCTAATATTACAAGGCAAAAGCATTGAATTCAAGGCAACTAAAGGGCTCGGCCTAGGTCATGGAGGACATGGCTATCTCAGGTGGGGTCAGTAGGTGGTGTGCAGAGGTGTCTCAGGTCTGAAACAGGTTGGTGGTGGTGGTGGTTGGTCGGCCTAGGTGGTGGAGAGAGGTGGTGGAAGGAGGATGTGCTTGGCTATGGGATCTAGGTGATGTTGCATCAAAACTATGGTGGTTCTTCATCACATAGGGGCTAGGCTATGGCATGGGAAGGGGCTGGAGGAGGTGTTGGTCAGAGGGGATGGTGGTGGAGGTGGCCAAGGTGGTGGATGTGGTGTTGGCCGATCCAAAGAAGAGGAGGACAAGTGCAAAATCATGTGAAAACAAAGGAAAACATAGAAAAGAAGAAGGTTTTTACCCAAAAATCTTTGCAAATGATGATGGCCATGATTTTTGTGATTGAGAAGAGTTTGTATACGGAAATAAAAAGAAAAATAAGCAGCTAAAAGAAAAGTTAAGGTCGGCCAAAGAAATTGAATGAAAAAGGTTGGAAAACGACGAGACGGGAAAACAAAGAGCCTTAGGCAAACCAAGAGTCACAAACTCTTCAAATTTCCATTATTAATTTAGAAATTTGTAAATACATATAAAACTGATAAATAAAGATAAAACTCAGTAAAGAAAATTAATATATAAAATAAATAATTAAATTTTAATTATATAGCATTTAAATTAAGAAAATGGCTAAAATTTGCAAACTAGGCTTTAAAAATTTAGAAATAACCTCAATACACTTTGGAAACATTTATTTTAATTTGAATACATGTAAAATGAATAAAATAAAGTAAAACACAGCAAATAAGAGTGAATGCATAAAATAAATAAATAAATTTTAATTATATATAATTAAATTAAGAAAATAGCAAAGAAAATAGAAATTAGGCTTTAAAATTAGAAAACAATTTCAGTAGACTTTAGAAAAATTATATTATCATTTGTAAAAATATTAAAAGACAAAATATACATCAGATAACATATTAGCACATATTTAAAATAAAATATAACAAAGAAAAAGTAATTTATACAATTTAAAATATTCAAAATTGTTAAATAAACAGTTTATACTCAAAATTGAAATGTACATAACTTTTACATTTTAACTCCGTTTTCAACGAAACGAAAAGCAGTATTCATGTTATTAAATCTATTTTCATAATAAAAGATAAAATTTATAATTTAAAATATTTAAAATTTAAATTTAAAAGTCAAAGTTTGACTATTGACCAAAATTCACAATTTCTGGAAATATTAAATTTAGTCATATTTGGAATTCTAATCCACATCAAAATCAAAGTTTATACTTAAAATAACAAAATTTATTCTTTTTCATAAATAAAGCTTTTGAATCTGGAAAAATCAATTTAAAAATATTTGTAAAATACAGGGTTGTTACACTCTCCCCCACTCAAAACTTTTCGTCCCCGAAAAGGAACGAGGTACGGGAAAGCACAGAAAAAGATAGAATGAAATAGAATTAAGACAAGATGATAAGAAGATTGGAATTATACCTGATAACTATTGTTATAGGTAAGTTTAACAAGATGGAGGTGATCAAATCAAGAATATAAGCACACAAAAAATCCTCTAGAGTCTGAATCTCCCTTTTCACTTGACCGATGGTCTATGAATGGAAAAACAGTGTTCAGATCCAAATGAGTAACAAAGATTATCAAATATTACAGAAAGATTTCTAAATAGACTGGTAAAAGCAATAGCCTTCCCATTCTGTAACAAGATAAGAGAAATAAGGACAACCAAAAGATAGTTTGGAAAAAAAACAAAACAAGATAATAAATTTAAAACCATAATGCTTTGAAATCATAACAATTTAGGGATGTTTATCATTTGGAAATCACACTACTAAAATCATAACACTTTGGACAAGTTATTCTTTTTATTTTTTAAAAAAACATAATACTTAGAAAATCATAACACCCTAAAAAAAATCTTCATTTAAACCATTTTAATTCAAGGTCGAATAATATTTATTTTAAAGTTGTAACATTTCTAAGTTCATTCAATTATAAAAATTTCCAAAACATTGTATTTTCAAAACAGCAGCACTTATAAAATGCTACAGTAAATATATATATTTCAAATCAGTTTTATTCTTGAATATTCATTTAGATATCATTTAACTTATGATTTATTAAAACAAACTTTTATGAATGGAATATTCAAATTAAACTATACTTCGTTTATTAAGTTAAAAGTTCACTATTTTAGTTAGCTCTTAATTTAACACATAACCTAACACTTTATTTAAAATACCCATTTCTCAAATAGATATTCCTTTAATAAGTTACACTTAAAATTCCATTTGAAAACCAAATTCTCAATTATCAATTTTTAGTGATGTTAAAATACATTTTAACTATTTAAATCATAATTATTCATTTTTTAAGACATATCTATTTCATAAATAAAATATTTATATAGCAAATATACCAATCAAATTTCTTTACACATTTATTCATTTAGACATCAATTAAACTATGAATTCAAGTTAAATAACTTTATTACAAAATGTCCAATTCCAATGTATTTTATTTTATCTATTCAAAGATACATTATTTATTATACAACATATTTATTTCAGGAAATAACCATTATTAAAATTCCTAGGTTAGACTTAAGGTTCCATATTAAATCAAATTTGATTATTAAGTTATTTAAATAAAATCTCTTTAGATTCCTTTTTCAATATTTACCTCTGTTAATCTTTTATAACTAAAATTTAAGTGTATAACATTTATTATAACCACTCAAATTTTATTTATAAAAATCCTTTCTATATTGTATATTATCCAATTACATTGTTAACTTCTAAAATTTTTTTTAAGGTAAGTTATATTTGAATGCAATTGTATTATACAAATAAAACTTTCCAATTCAATTATCTCAAGTTTGAATCATTTATTCAAATTTTTGATTTTCTTCTTATAACTGAAATTATTCTTTAAAATAAAATTTAAGAATTAAACTTCTGATTCCTTTCAAACCATTTAGAGATAAGTAATTATATATACATAATATGTCAAATCAAATTTAAATCATATATCTATATATATATTATAATCCAGTCATATTTTAGAAATTCAAATCAATTAGATTTTCCAAAACAAAGCTGTAGCAAGACTACAGAACAGTCTCTTCACTTCGAAACTCGAAAATGAACGTCGATGATGCTGCAGTCATCACCGAAATTATTTTCCAGCGACAAAGAGAAGAGCACTAAATTTTTAAACTTTAAAATCCTTTAGAGACAAATTTTTATTCAAAAATACTTTAAATAATATATCCTTTTAAAACTTTAAACACAAGGTTTGAAACCATCAGATATTAAATTCTCAAATTCTTGATTTAAATTCATTTCAGTTTCCAAAATCAATTTATAAACATCTATTTATAAATTCATTTATAGAATGATAAATCAAGTATTATCATTTCAAATAATCAATTTAAATCAATTTATTAAGTTCCATAATATTTACTTATATCAAAATTTATTTCATTAACCAAATTTAAAATAATATTGTGTCACTTTGTTCTGTCAAAGTGTTTTAGAAATCCTATCGATAGCGTTGATCAGACGAATCGATCGGAAGCCCAAATCAACATCAACAGCTCAAACAACACAATATATAAAACAAAATATAGATTTAGAAGTACAATTCAAAATGTTTTGGAGATATTTTGGAAACAAAACAAGATGATTGATTATCAAAATATGAAGATGGATAAGCTTAGATAAATCGCGGCCAACCTTAACCGGGTCAACCGTGACTTAATGAATAAGATCAAATGTGGATTTTCTGGGGTAAATCTACATCCGATCTCAAGAGATAGAGTTTGGAATAACAAAAGATATTAGCATCTAAACCAAGGATAGATATAAATCTCTGGTGAATCGATGCCAATTTGTAAAGGAGTTTCCCCCTTTACCAGAAAATTAGAATATTGGCGAGACAGCCAATTCACTATAAAGATCATTCGAAGTGGAGTTATGTGATACTCCAAAATCAAAAGAAGATGAATAGTGAGGGACAAGAATGAAATTTGGAACCGCAGGGAACGTTCCAAAAATTCAAAGGAAGTTCGAATCAAGAGGAAAAGATTCAAACTCGAACGAAAGTGATTCTGTAAATAAATCTACTCCATATGCTGAGTTTTGCCTCAAAGCCAAAGCTCTGATACCAACTGTAACGACCCGATATTTTCAACCATTCGCATCCATTATAAGTGTATAGGTAGACACTCATGCCGGAGTTGAATTGCTCAAAATACCGCGTTGTAAATAAAATTTGGCAAATCTCAGAATATACAGTAAATAAATATAATCACAGATCACAGACACAGAGTAAAATAATGCAGCGGAAGTAAAAGAAATAGTAGTTCATGAAGCTACTATATAAATATAACAAGGTTACATAAGATACAACAGAAGAGATAGAGTACAACAGAAGTCTAAATACAATAACCAAGTACAAGCTGAGTAGAACAACAGAACTGGAATAGATAGGACAAGACAAGCAGATAATCTCCAGCGATTCAAATCTCCAGAAAGTGGAATCCGAATCTGTGAATAACTCAGGCTGACCCGAGCGTAAAGCAAAACACAAAACACTCGAGTCAGGACAAATATACTTATATAATGTAAACCAACTCAAGTGAACTGTAATAAAGGTACAAGTAACTTAAAGAATGCTTGGGATCGCCCATTCTTTAAGGATCCGTTAAACTATTTACTATGTAGTAATATACGCTATATATAGTAGTGTCTAATCATTAAAGTATAATCATATAGAAAATAGCGTTAAGGGGATGGAGAACCTTAACGCGGTCGGATCTTAAAATCATAATCGTAGTAAAGCTCGATATGGTAGGTGACACGGCACAACTAGGCAATGCTAGGGTAGATATACCAATTACGCACACGGACTGATGGATACGCATAGCAGCCACTACCGTTCCACCTCGAACAACACTCCCAAATCGGAGGATGGCCATCTAATCAATCACAAGTAAGAGTATAATATCGAAGAAATGTGTCCGAGAAGAGGTGCTACCTCACTGGTCCGAGATCGCTCCTGTTTTAGCCACCTTATGCCAACTCACGGGAGTTGGGTCCACGTAACATACCTCAAGAACGTCGCCACCATCCTACTTCATTCTGGAATCTCCACCGCGTACACGGTTGTCAAAGTGGTTTTCGGTATCGACAGAGAGTATGTCCATATCCGATCCCGGTCTCTTTGCCAACCAATCGTTATTATAACCCGTGGTTATAACTTTTAAAAACAATACTTTACTTCAAAATAAAATATCATTTCAAACCATATCTTTATCAAAATAAAGATTAAATCAATTCCAAACCATTTCCATATATTTAAATTTTTATATCATTTCAAAACTTCATTTCAAATCATTTTAATATAATAAAATATCATATCCTTACAAAACTTCATTTCAAATAATTTTAATATAATAAAATATCATATCCTTACAAAACTTCATTTCAAATCATTTTAATAAAATAAAATATCCTATCAGTTCAAATCCAAATATTCAACTTTAAATACCTTTTAAATTCAAAGATATCATTCATTTACTATCATTTCAAATCACCTTTAAATAATTTATATTCCAATCAATATAGTTCATTTAAACCTTTTAAAAGTGTAATTATTATATTTTCAAATCAAGTATTCAATTTCCAAAGTTTCAAACCATTCTGAGTTCGTTTACTAAGTCAAAAACCCTAATTATTAAAATTTCAGCATTTCACAGCATTTAAAAACAACTGCTATAAGTTATATTTGAAAACATTTTTAATTCAGCAAAGACAACACTTAAAACTGCTGTTAAAAACTCAGTTTTAGTTGAATTATAGTTCAAAACAGAAAAGACAGCATTTCAGAAGTGCTGCGGTAGTTCAGATTTCAAAACAAGGGTTAAATTTGGTTTCAGCAAAGACTGCAGACCATTATAGCATTTCCAGAGAATGCTATAATAGGCCTGAGTTCAATATTAGCCTATAAGTTCAATTACAGCAACTACAGCATTTCAGAAATGCTGTAATAGCTCTTTTTACACAATTTTAGTTCAAAACAGAATCTATAGCATTTCTGAATGCTATTAAAAGTAGATTTCAGGTGTTAGTGTATTTCCAGCAATTAAATAACTTCAATTTAAAACACATAAACATTTTAAAAATCATATTTTAACATTTAAAATGTTCATTTACATATCATTTAACATGTATCTTTTTCACAATAAATTTCTTATAATTAAATCCAATTTTCAACAATTTACTTAATAAATTTAAGTGTAAAAGTTTCAAATTCTTCACATTTCAACAAATAACTTAACACTTCAAATTTAAATTACCATTTCACAAATTTAACTAAATTTCCAATTTTATTTAATTAACTTAAACCTTTAATTAAAACCAAATTTAACATTTCCAAGTCAAGTTATATTTTAAAAAATCACTTTTAAACATTCATTTATTTAACCACTTAAATTCATAAAAGAATCAATAATACTTTAATAAATCACTTAAATTCAAATTTAATCAAATTATCATATTTACCATTTCCAAATAAAATTTAATATCCATTTTATTTATATAACTTAAAATATCATTTTTAACCAAATTCCAAATTTCCAACTTAAGTTATATTTCAAAAATCCAGTTAAACCATTCATTAATTACATTTTTAACACATAGAAAAATCATAATTTCTTTATTTTAAAACATTTCAAAATCTATTTAAATCAAATTTCATAAATTTATAATTTTTAAAATACTTAAAAATATCCAAAACACTTTATAAAATAACCACGGGCCTGTATATAATTTTCTAACTTAGGTCAAGTGATACGGATATGTATCATTTCAATCCGTTGTTAAAAAAGAAAAATCCGGGTTCTATCTTTTCAAACCCGCAATCCCAAGTTAAAATAATTTAAATAAAAATCGTTCAGGCCTATCATTTCAGCCCATAACGATTTTTCCCTATTCTAAAGTCCGTTCGAGTATGTATCATTTCAACCCATAGTGATTCTAATCTACTGGGAACTTGCAATGGTGATAACAGATATAAATAACAGAATAACATTAAATAACAGTAACATATGATATAACAGGTGTGAACATCATATGATAATAATATAAGCATATATAACATGATAATATATTTCTACAGATTCACAAGGTGTCAATTTACTAGTTATATAGGTACATATTGTCTGGTGAGAATAACTCACCTGTATTGAGCTGGAGATGACAACTAACACACACATCATAGAATCCACAAAGGCACGAGAGTATGATAGTGATTTGAGTGTGGGAGAGACAAGACTAAATGCCTTGAATACATGAAACAAACCAATACAATATACATGAATAAACACTACACAACAATTTAAATAACTTGTATATTCAAGCACAAATCAATTCCAAACCAATTACACTTGCCTCCATCTAGCATAGGCTCAGCCATGGATGGAAAATACATGAATAAGGCTTGCTCTAAGGTCTGGTTATGGACCTATAGGGGTCGGCCTAACCTAGAGAAGGTGGTGGACAAGTTTGTGAAGCAAAAATCTAATATTACAAGGCAAAAGCATTGAATTCAAGGCAACTAAAGGGCTCGGCCTAGGTCATGGAGGACATGGCTATCTCAGGTGGGGTCAGTAGGTGGTGTGCAGAGGTGTCTCAGGTCTGAAACAGGTTGGTGGTGGTGGTGGTTGGTCGGCCTAGGTGGTGGAGAGAGGTGGTGGAAGGAGGATGTGCTTGGCTATGGGATCTAGGTGATGTTGCATCAAAACTATGGTGGTTCTTCATCACATAGGGGCTAGGCTATGGCATGGGAAGGGGCTGGAGGAGGTGTTGGTCAGAGGGGATGGTGGTGGAGGTGGCCAAGGTGGTGGATGTGGTGTTGGCCGATCCAAAGAAGAGGAGGACAAGTGCAAAATCATGTGAAAACAAAGGAAAACATAGAAAAGAAGAAGGTTTTTACCCAAAAATCTTTACAAATGATGATGGCCATGATTTTTGTGATTGAGAAGAGTTTGTATACGGAAATAAAAAGAAAAATAAGCAGCTAAAAGAAAAGTTAAGGTCGGCCAAAGAAATTGAATGAAAAAGGTTGGAAAACGAAGAGACGGGAAAACAAAGAGCCATAGGCAAACCAAGAGTCACAAACTCTTCAAATTTCCATTATTAATTTAGAAATTTGTAAATACATATAAAACTGATAAATAAAGATAAAACTCAGTAAAGAAAATTAATATATAAAATAAATAATTAAATTTTAATTATATAGCATTTAAATTAAGAAAATGGCTAAAATTTGCAAACTAGGCTTTAAAAATTTAGAAATAACCTCAATACACTTTGGAAACATTTATTTTAATTTGAATACATGTAAAATGAATAAAATAAAGTAAAATACAGCAAATAAGAGTGAATGCATAAAATAAATAAATAAATTTTAATTATATATAATTAAATTAAGAAAATAGCAAAGAAAATAGAAATTAGGCTTTAAAATTAGAAAACAATTTCAGTAGACTTTAGAAAAATTATATTATCATTTGTAAAAATATTAAAAGACAAAATATACATCAAATAACATATTAGCACATATTTAAAATAAAATATAACAAAGAAAAAGTAATTTATACAATTTAAAATAGATAAAATTGTTAAATAAACAGTTTATACTCAAAATTGAAATGTACATAACTTTTACATTTTAACCCCGTTTTCAACGAAACGAAAAGCAGTATTCATGTTATTAAATCTATTTTCATAATAAAAGATAAAATTTATAATTTAAAATATTTAAAATTTAAATTTAAAAGTCAAAGTTTGACTATTGACCAAAATTCACAATTTTTGGAAATATTAAATTTAGTCATATTTGGAATTCTAATCCACATCAAAATCAAAGTTTATACTTAAAATAACAAAATTTATTCTTTTTCATAAATAAAGCTTTTGAATCTGGAAAAATCAATTTAAAAATATTTGTAAAATACAGGGTTGTTACAAAAATACTTCCACATAATACTATTATTTATATTCCAAAAGTCCTTTGAAAGAAATTTCAAAAATCCCAGAACTAAAGTTCTAATTTCCAATTTATATTTACTTTACTTGTAAATACTATTTTTAAAGTCAATATTTATAAGATTTCTCTACCTAACAAAAAACATATTACATCCAATTATATTTGTGATGACCCGTCTCCTCGACCCTCGGAAATCAACACTAATACATCCACGGTATTCACGTGCCATAAATCCAAGTGCCGGGGAGGCAGATTATCAGGGGTGTAAAAGAAAATAAAGATAGAATATAACACAATAATAGAATCTCACATCGCATTCAACATTTTAATTATACATAAATGATCAGAGTCAAATACAAATCCAGTAGGATAGTTATAAATGTCTATCCATACATATGCTGGGAAATACATACTACATAACACAACGGAAAATGGATAGATATCTACATAAGGTACTTCAGCTTCATAGCTCCAAAAGACTTCTCCAAACTGCTCCCTAACATGCTCCAAAATGCTCCTAAGGTATCCTGACTACTTGGGTACCCGAAAAAATAGGGCACCCAGAGTTTAAAGGGAAAAACAAACTCCGGGTCAGTCATGGGACTAGTGTGAGAACTCAAAGTACGGTGTTTTGAAAACAAAAAGGTATCTCATAAGACCACGCTGCACATAAACATAGAACAGGTTTTTACCTTATGATAACCAAAACTCTTTATTACGTAAAATTTGGGGATATTATTTTTGATGACTTTCTTTGAAAACATTTGCAAATAAACTTATTAATCTTAGCCGAAATAGTTACCCATATAGCATTTCGGGGCTATTCATTACGCCAATACAAACAAAACTGCAGTTTCTTATTGGAGAATGGATTTCCATACAAATGACCAGGTGAAGGGACTACCTTCCAATGGGTACACCTCTAGATAGATGTCCCGAGGAACCATTACAAAGCTCCTCTACCAACACAATACATGCCTATCTCTATAACTAGATAGTACCGAATATGTCATCCCCCAGTCGTTACCGACCTTTATCCAAGAGCTCTCTTCGCATACACCAACATTAATTTACATCCCGAACGTTATAGCAGGAAGAAATATATCTAAAAGGGAATGATCATACCCTAATTGGGAATGACTCAGTTAGACTTGCTGCATCTAACCCTGTTTCGGTCATTTCCGGTTGATGAGGCTCGAGGCTACGATTACCTTTTTACAAAGCACATCTTCTTTCACTTTGAATGCCACAATGCCATTCCACATTCACAAGAGTGATTTCTACAAACGTATAACCTCTGAGCTCGTATGTCTCAGAGAAGGATGTTAAGCTAAGAGAAGTTGTCTTCTCCGCCACCAAACAGATATACATTTATAGAGACCTCTCATTGTGATTTAGAATGCAAGGTCAGACACTCATCCATACAAGTTCGTTCTAGGACTGAACGAAACTGATGGTACTTTCCTTGGTAATTACTAGGCGAGAAGCCCTTGTGGTTTTGAGGTTTTTCATAACGAAGAGACCACTATTACAATATAGTGAATCGGGAGTTTATCCTCAATTAATCAACAAGTAGTCCAACGTTATTATTCGTTTCAATATCTCTTCGAAGTGGTTTTCGGATAGGAATCACCCAAATCTGACCCCGGTTCCTTCGAAATCCAATCATCGATAAAAATGATGTAATTAGGTGATTGTTTTTCGATTCATTCATTTTCCTTTACCAAAATATCTTCGAGAGATATATATTTTCAAAATATTCTTTTAATGAATACGAAATCATTTAAACCTCTTTTTTGAATATTTCTCAAATCATTTTTAAAGAGTATCTTTTGAGAAAATAGGATTATAGAAATCATTCTAAATTTATTAAAAATCAACTTCTGTATTCAACGAGTGCTATGGGCGGAATAACGGTGAGATCACCTTTTAAATTCCACGAATAGGACAAGTTCCCTCTTCGGATTTTAATAATGAGTATAAGAAGATTATTTCTATAAAATCCAAGTTGAGCATCCGAGCTTTGCTTTCGATATGTTCCACCCCTCGCCTAAAAGGGAAAACTGAGGCCTGGTAAGTTCAGGGCACTGGTTGCTCCATCCCTAACCTTAGTTACACACCTTGATTTCACTTTTAGATCTTACAGGCGGGACAAATGTACTAGTCGTTTCTGCATACTCATTTTCCCTTTTTAAATCACTTAACTATTTGTTAAACCATCTTTGAAATAATGTTAAATTGTTCAAATTTCTTTTGAAATACTTTATTATTTACTTAAAAACATTTACTAAGGATTTGGGAAAGAATTGTTAAGTTTCAACCTTTATTTCAAAAGTTATTGAAAAGCGTTGCGAAAAGTGTTGCAACTAGTGTTGCAAAAAGTGCTTTAAAAGCTATATTCTTCAAACCAACTTTTATATCATCTAGAAAACCATATTTTCAACTTAAATCACTTTTAAAACATTTTAAAAGATTTTTTAGAATTGATTTCATATTTTTAAAATGATTATTTTATCAATTTCCAACTTTGGTCATTTAGTGCAAAAATTGGATTTTTCTTCAAAATTGATTTTGCTATATTTCAAAATATACAAGATGAAATCTTGATTTTCCTTTTATATGAAAGATATGTGTTTGCACAAAAAAGGGACAAACACCTCAAAGTCGTATGATTTAACCGATTTTACGTTGTTCTTAGTGATTTGGGTGATTTATGCAAATATATGAAAAGTAGGGACTAAACTGTAAAAGACACGCAAATTTATAGTGGTTCAGCCAGAATGTGCCTACGTCCACTTTATATATTATTTCTCTTTTCTTGTTTAGATTACAAGTACAAAGCTTTGATACTAGTATTTGAAAGTTGTTTGAAAGTTCTCTCCGTGCTTGAGCTCTCAAACTTGTCCCCCATTGTTGTACCCATGCCCCTCTATTTATAGAGTGAGGCTGGGGGCAGGGGTCTTGGATGTACATAGCTGCTGGTGGGCATGGGCTGATGTAATCTGGCCTGGTAGCGTTGGTTCGGCATTGCACTGGCTCGGTAGTACTTTGATTCGGCGGTAGGTGGTAGACGCTTTGGTTCGGCATCACTTGGTTCGGAGATGGTTGGAGTTTAGAGTGGACCGGTTGTAGGTGATTCGGTGCTAGGTGGTAGTACCTTGGTCTGGTTTGGAGTTGGTCCGGTAGTGCATGGGGAGGTGCTGGTCCGGTAGAGTGTCTGAGGGAGGTTGGTTCGGCTGCTTTGGTTCGGCAATGGGGAGGACGGAGTGTGGTTCGGTAGCTCTGGACCGGTAGTGGGCTGGTTCGGCTGAAACTCACCCAACACTTGCCCCCCAAAGCAGGACATGTGTATGCACACGGCATGCTTTGTTTTTAGCTATGATATCTACTCTCGGCCCTGTATGCCGAATCAACTGGTCTTTCGGAATAGTCTATAAGTATGGATCTCGCGTCTCTACTCTCCCCCCACCGTTTGAAACTACCGAATCGACTGAATACCGATCCAACCTTGGTTGCTCGAAATTACCGGACCACTTAATTGAATACCGAATCAACTCAATAATCAGACCAGGTGGGTTTTCCTTTGCCGAATGATTTTTTTTGAATGGGCTACCGAACGAAATTACATGTTCTACCGAATAAGATCGGGAGAGTGCGTACCGAATGAACCTTCGGTTTCGAATATCCGAATGTGATTTGGCACCGGATGAGGTTGGGAGTATAGGGTCGAAGGAGATTTTATGGTTACTAGTCTTCATGCAGTTGCTTGTTTACTTTCTTCATCCTGATGACGTGTTTTTTGCGTTTGCAGATAAATGTCTCGCAAAGTGGAAACCCGATCAGAGAAGAAGAGATCACAGGACAGAGAAGAGCCTTCCGCCGTGCCCCCAGCCCAGTCAGGACCGGCACGTTATGGGCCCACCCCGAGATCATTGGTAGATGGATACGGTCCTCAGGAACCTCTGAACTTGCCTCCTGATTGCTTTCCTAGCTCACTCAAGGGCGAGCAACTTGATGCTATATCTCGCTCTTTCGGGATTGACCGAGCGCGCAAGCGATTACCGAATACGGGAGTGATGCCGTATGACCCTCCCGAGGGATATTTTTCTTACAGCAGATACCTTTGTATGTGTGGTGCCATCCCGCCCCTCAACGCCTGGGTGGTCAGCTTTCTCACATATCTAAAGGTGGCTCCATTCCAGCTTCAGCCCAACTCCTATTCCATTCTGGTGAGTCTCTTCGTCATCTTCCAGAGGAGATACGGGCGTCCTCCTTCCAACCGGGAGATCCGGTATTTGTACAACTTGAGAGGATATAAGAAGGGGTCTCCATACATCGGCTTGGAATCGGCCGTATCTTTTAAGCCGGTTCTGGATCTATACTCCAAGTACAGTATGTTCAAGAAGGAATGGTTTTTTGTCAGGGATGATTCCGTTTCTATTCGGCGCTTCACCTCCGGATGTAAGTCAAAGCTTTTATTTTTAATTCCCGTTCTGGTTGCAATGCTCCTTCTTATGTTTTTTTATTTCTTGCTAGCGACAGGTGGTTTTGCGGTCGTGGAGAATGATCTCCTGGTTCAGACGGCAGCAGAAATAGAAGCTATTACTGGAAGAGATAGGTCGGCTGCTTACCTGATCAGGAACGCTACACTTTTGAAGCACAACTGGATCCTTCCACAGCAGTCCGTGGTCAAGCAAAGGGACACGGCCGAAGAGAGGGCTGCCCAAGCTAAAGAAGGGGCCGAGTCGAAGAGCAGCAAAAGGAGGCCCTTTTCCGAAACATCCGGTTGCCGGGGGGAAGAAGCTCAAAAAGTCTGACGGTCCCTCTCCCAACACATGTCCAGATATCCCGGAGGAGGGAGATGTGGAGGAGGAGCAAGGCGCTGGAGGTGGCGACGGTGTCAGGGCTTTGTCTTCTGGGCAAGTAGGCGAGATGCAAGAGTGGACGGATGACGCTTTCCGCCAAGCCTTTGAAGGTTTGGAGGGAACAGAGAAGTCCAGGAAAGCTGAGAAAGTTGGGACCGGCATCGATTTATCTTCCGGGAGCGCTTCTATTGAGGCAGCTTCTGCGGTTCAAGGTGAATTTCTCTCAGTTCTTTTTAATTCTCGAATGATGGCTCAATGCATACTGGTGACACTTGATTTTTACCCCAGGAGTTGGCAAAACGGCCAAGACCTCAGATCTTCGGCACAGGCTTGAACAATACAAACTCCTCAAAGCTTCCGCCAAGCCGAAGCCTTCAACTAACCGCCCTGGAGATGTAGTCGACTATCGTCCTCTTCTCGGAGTTATTGAAGAAGATATACAGAAGAGGAAGAGGAGTCGATCTTCGTCTGAACCTCTTCTTGAACCCCCGGCCCCACTCCAGCCTATTCACGACATTACGGAGGAGGATACCGAGCTTATGCCCTCCCCCCATCCGTCTGAGAATCCAACTGTCATCCCAATAGATCATCCTGGCTTAGTACGCAATCCGTTTGCGGGTCATCTGGACCTGGACCCGGCATCTCATGACATCTCTTTTGATGAGGTTACTGGTGAGCATCTCCTCCCTCGTAATCCTATGGTACGGGTGCTTGACGAAGCTAAGTCCCTGGACCTTGATCTGCTTACTACCCGGGTCATAACTCTGGGAGATGAGGCTAAGGCAAATATTGACCGGGTTGCTGAGGAGACCAGGAAATTGATGGGGCACCACGCCCGACTGGTCAAGGCTGGGGAAGAGATAGGAAGCGCCAACATTCGGCTGCGGTTGATGGTTTCCGACCAGGCTAAACAACTTGCCGACCAAGCCATCCAAATCTTTCAGCATGAGGCCGCATCTAGACAATTGAGGAAGACTATTGAAGAGGCCAGTAGGGCGGAGTTGCGGAGGATGGAGGCCATTTGTAAGGAGCGGATTGACATGGCCATTGCCACGGTGGATGAGGTTCGGCAAGCGGACCTTGAGCGGGTAGAGGAACTATCGAGGAGACTTGAGGCTGCGGAGCTTTCTCAGGCCAAGTCGAAGGAGGAGATGGAGGCGATGAGGAGGTCCCTTCAGGCCGACCGTTTACGGTATCGATCGGAGAGGGATGCTGTTGTTGCAAAGCTGCGGGCTTCTGAGGTCCGAATGAGGGAGTTTGAAGAGAACGAGGGGATGATGGATGGGATGCTCCAGGATATGTACTTCCATACTTGGAGGCAGGAAATCTTGTCCTGGATGGATGACTACCCCCGGATTATGGCTAGGATCTATCTCAGGGCTCTAGAGGAGGCCAAGGCTGAGGCAGATAAGGAGGGTGGTGTGGTCTTCAGGATGCATGTGGTTACCGCCCAGTTTACCAAGGAGGAGAAGGTGGCGGTGAAGGAGGGCATGCGGTTGCTTGCAGCTGAGGAGGCAGGTGTGGAAGTAGAGGATGATGATCAAGATGATCAAGGAGCAGATGCTGGTAAGTCTTCCTTTCTAGTATTTCCATTAACTTGGTTGCTTATCACTAATGAATTCTTTTTCTGACCGGACAGGTGGGCAACAGGACAAGGATAAGACTTCGACGCAGCCGGCTCCTTGATTGGACTTGGAAATCTTTTTGTGGACTTGACATTGTTATATATGTTAGTCTTAAAACAGTAACGTATCTCTTAGGTTGCAATTATGCTACTTGTAATAAATAGTACTATTCTTGACGTGTAATTCCTTAACTTAAGCTGATTCTGTCGTCTTTTGAATGTTTTTGCTATTTTGGCATGTTGTATGAGAAATATAGCTATGCATATTCTTGTAATTAAATTGTGTTTGACGTCAGGTTCTTGTTTAAAACATAATTTCATGACTTGCAATGTTAGCGTGAGGTGTGAATAAATTATAGTCACGTGTTTACACATGAAAGAAGGAAATACCGCCCTTTATATTTTGCTTGTAGATGGCAGCTTTGAATGTCTTGTGTGACCGAGTATGGAATGCGGTCCAGTATCTTGTTGTGAGTATCCGTTTCCATTAGCGAATGTCTCTTGTTCTGTGTCCTGTACTTCAGGGATTGTTACAGAGGATAGGAGAAAAGTATCTTAAATAAAATTGAAATATGTGAAATAGTAAAACTTCCAATCACACAAGGCCTTCGATGTGCTTAAGTTCGTGGTAAACGGGCTTTGTAGTCACTTTCCCTAGCTGTGGGTCATGGAGACATTTGTCACCCATCTTACGCCTCCGCAGGGAGTTAATTCTTTTTTACCACAGCCGCACTTAAGACACATCGGAGCCGAGATCACGCACAGTAACTACCCGGGCCGTTATGGCCCGTAATCGTGGGTATTATTCGATTTACTATGGTCGGCTAGCGTGGGTGCCGATCGTCAACCATGAACTACCCCTGGCTGGCCACACCTTATGTTGGGGTTTATAGTCGGTTCACAGTTGCCGGCGAGCCGAACGGCGCAATGAGCTGCCTCGGCTATAGTCGGCCTTCTCGGTGGCTTATAATCGGCTCATTACAGTTGGCTTTAAGGGCCGTCACGAGCAATGAGTTAACCCGCAGCAGAGGGATGCCGGAGCAAAAGTGTCTCATTGGCGAGGGCATAGATTCGCATAGTACCTGTTAGGTCTTGTCCAGGTGAAGTTGCGCTGTGGAGTGCCTAGAATGGAAATGTTATATGCACAGGATTTCGTTCAACAGAAAAGGATAAAGTTAACAAGCAGCCAAGATATAAAGGAACAAGTTAAAAAAGAGACAAGGTTTTTTTAAAGTGGTTCGGCACGAAAATGCCTACGTCCACTAATTCTCTTTGTTAATTCACTTCATATGGGCAGTACAAGTTAAGAAAAGTATTGACGGAGGTGTTGGATGTTCCATGCCCTCTGGAACACCTCTCCGTCCACTGTTGACAAAATATAAGCTCCGTTGTGGAGATCTTTATGAATTACATATGGCCCATCCCAGATTGGATCTAGTGCTCCGGGGCGAGGGAAGATTCGCTTGAGGACAAGATCCCCTTCTTGTAAGGTACGATGCTTGACTTTGGAGTTGTATTGTGCTACCACTTTTTGCTTGTGGGCTGCTGCTTAGAGGACTGCATCATTTCTCCTCTCCTCAATTAGATCCAAAGACATGTGAAGGAGTTCTTTGTTCTCTTCTGGGTTATAGTGGATCCTACGGTGGGAAGGCACGATGGTTTCAACTGGGAGCATAGCCTCCGATCCGTATGCCAAAGAGAAAGGAGTATGCCATGTTGATGTTCTGAAAGATATGCGATAGGCCCACAGTGCCGTAGGGAGTTCATCCACCCAAGCGCCCTTTGACTTTTCGAGTTTCTTTTTGATTAGAGTTTTCAGAATTTTGTTGACGGCTTCGACTTGTCCGTTTTCCTGGGGATACGCTACGGATGAGAAGCTTTTGTGAATTTCGTGCTCTTGGCACCAGTTGGCGAATTCCTCGCTGTCAAACTGAAGTCCGTTGTCTGATATGCTTTTGAATGGGACTCCGTACCTGCACAGAACATTTTTGATCAAGAAGTTAATAACTTTTGCTGAAGATACTTTATTCAGAGGTTCTGCTTCCACCCATTTGGTGAAATAGTTGACTGCCACTATAGCATATTTGGCCCCGCCTCGGCTCATTGGTAGTTCGCCGATTAAGTCAATTCCCCATACTGCAAAGGGCCAAGGGCTGGTCATTTGAGTAATCTCAGTTGTTGGTAGCCGCGGAATCTTAGCAAACTTCTGGCATTTGTCACATTTTCTGACAAAATCTAAGGCGTCCTTGCTTAAGGTGGGTCAGAAATATCCATATCGGAGTATCTTTTTTGCTAAAGTTTGCCCTAAGCCGATTCATCTCCAAAGCAACGGACAAGTGCATCCCCTTCTTCGAAGCTTTAAAGAAAGACAAAGGAAAGTTCGAATGGACTGACGAATGCTTAACCGCTTTCCTTAACTTGATCGAACACCTCCAGAAACCGCCGGTACTCTCGACTCCAATCGAAGGCGAAGAATTATACCTATACCTTGCTGTGTCATCTCACGCCCTAAGCGATGTGTTGGTAAGAGAAGACAACCGCACGCAGCGGCCAGTATACTTTGTAAGTAAGAGGTTTACGGGGGTAGAAGTCAGATATCCTAAATTTGAGAAGCTAGCATACTGTTTACCAATCACATCACGAAAACCCAAAAATGTTTCTAAGCGACTTTCCATATCTTTCCATCTCCGCCCAGCTTCTGTCGGCGATGTGCGGTCCTCCCGAGATGGTATGGACCACTATCTTCTCTTGACTGGAGCCGCTAGTGTTGCGATTTCCTCTGCCGATCTCTGGTGAGGGTAACCTTGGGTTCTCATTGGCAGGAGCTGGAGTCCTGTCCTGACCTTTTACATAGCGTTCCAGTTTCTTCCTTCTGATGTGTTCTTCAATCAAGTCCCGGAGATGATGGCACTCATTGGTATCATGCCCATGAGATTCGTGGAAGCAGCAGAACTTTCCAGACTTTTGCGCGTTATCTGATTCCTTCTTGTACGGTGGGCGTTTGTATCTAACTTCGCCTTGGGTGGCAAGGAAGATATTTTCGACGGTTTCGTTCAAAGGAGTGTAAGTGTCGAATCTCGGTCCTGGCCGATATAGGCGCTTTTCTCCCTTCTTGCCCCCAGCATTGTCTCTGGAATCATTTCTTCGAACGTCCTTTGCCGCAGCGGGCGCGTTGCTGTGAGTTGCCTTATTTTGTTGTCCTGACTGTCCCTCAATGGCAGCATCCTCAAGCCTCATATATTTCCCGGCTTCATGGAAGAAATCGGGTAAAGTAGCTAGTTTTTCTTTTGTCAACCTTCTAGCAAATTTAGTATCCGGATGCACACCACTACAGAGGGCCATTAGGATAAGCTTCTCATCGGCATCTTGGACTGCGGCCGCTGCGGCATTGAATCGGGTTAGGTATTGCTGTAGTTTCTCTCCAGGTTTCTATTTGATGCTGGATAAGGAATAAGCGTCCTTGGGTTGTTCCACATGAATGCGGAACTGACTGATAAACTTTTCTTTCAACATTTCCCACGAGCTGATGGATCCCTGGGGTAAATGACAGAACCAGGAGGTAGCTAGATCTGCTAAGAATAGTGGAAACCATTTGCACAGTACTCCCTCTCTTGCTCCACTCATGAGCATATGCTGTGTGTATCTCTATAAGTGTACAACGGGGTCGGAGGTTCCTTTGTAAGGTTCCATTGTTGGCATCTTCCATTCTCGGGGGGTGATAGCAATTTCGATATTGCGGGCGAAAGGGCTAGTTACCCTAGAGCCTATCCCTCGATCTCTTTGATCCTGTTGGATGCATTCTCTGAACAAGCGTGCCATCCTTTCATCAGAATCTGGAGCAGATAGAAACGAGTTTGGTTCTGTTCTATGGGATTGATTCCGTCCAGATGACCTATAGGGATGGTATCGTCTATCATTCCTCATATTTTCCAGTGGCTGCCTTTGGTTTTCTGGGAGCATGCTAGGGTCAGCTAAAGTTGGCCCTTGCCTTGATCTTCCCCTACTGGGTTCTGATCTAAGCACTTCCTCGGGTCCAACTTCGGGCTGGATTATAGCTCGGCCCCGTTCACTGGCGTTTCCGTGGTTAGGCAGTACAACCGGCTCTGCTACAGTTGACCTCCGTCCGGTACCTCCCCCGTTGGGTTCGGTTCCAAGCGTTTCCTCGGGCCTAACTTCGGGTTGTGCTCGATCTCGGCTCCTACCATGGCTGCTTCTGCCGTTAGCTCCTTCGAAGAACGAAGATCTTTGTTGTCTCTGAGATCCTCCAGACTGGGACTCACCCCATGATTCAGTGTTGCGGTTGGACTCTTCAGCATCCCTTAAGCGTGACATGAGATGGTCCACCAAGGCTTCCTTCATTTGGTACTGCTACTGGAGGGGGACGATTTACTTAATCTGTGACCCATGGATCTGGAAGACTGCCGGTTGCGATGTTTTTTCCTTTGTTAACATATTTCTTCTGCTTGGGAGGCATGTTTTCCAAGCAATGAACGATGCTGCTAGGAAGAAGGTTAAGTGAAAGAAGCTGAAGCTTCGAGCTTCTAGTTCTCAGTGAAAGCACCAAAAATGTTTGCACAAAAAATGGACAAACACATCAAAGTCGTATGATTTAACTGATTTTACGTTGTTCTTAGTGATTTGGGTGATTTATGCAAATATATGAAATGCAGGGACTAAACTGTAAAAGACACGCAGATTTATAGTGGTTCAGCCAGAATGTGCCTACGTCCACTTTATATATTATTTCTCTTTTCTTGTTTAGATTACAAGTACAAAGCTTTGATACTAGTATCTGAAAGTTGTTTGAAAGTTCTCTCCGTGCTTGAGCTCTCAAACTTGTCCCCCATTGTTGTACCCCTGCCCCTCTATTTATAGTGTGAGGCTGGGGGTAGGGGTCTTGGATGTACATAGCTGTTGGTAGGCCTGGGCTGATGTAATCTGGCCTGGTAGCGTTGGTTCGGCATTGCACTGGCTCGGCAGTACTTTGATTCGGCGGTAGGTGGTAGACGCTTTGGTTCGGCATCACTTGGTTCGGAGATGGTTGGAGTGTAGAGTGGACCGGTTGTAGGTGATTCGGTGCTAGGTGGTAGTACCTTGGTCTGGTTTGGAGTTGGTCCGGCAGTGCATGGGTAGGTGCTGATCTGGTAGAGTGTCTGAGGGAGGTTGGTTCGGCTACTTTGGTTCGGCAATGGGGAGGACGGAGCGTGGTTCGGTAGCTCTGGACCGGTAGTGGGCTGGTTCGGCTGAAACTCACCCAACAATATGGATATAAGGATTCAGAAGATTCTTACTCGAAGAATTCCGAACTATATTCCACTTCGTATGTTCATTTGAACTTTTGACGCGAAAGCACGAACTACCGTTGCATGACGCGTCAAATTTTAGGTGTAATTTGAGATTCATATCCAAACTTTGCCAAGACAAGTTTAAACACTTAGGAATCATTTCTAAAGCATATTCAAACATTTTTTCAAAGGTATAAATGATTCCATATCACATTTCATTTTATTTTGGAAAGTGTTTTCCGTGTGAATCAATGTCGTGTATATCGTGACTTGTTTCAATATTTTCATGCAATAAATAACATATGGAAATCAATATTATAACCAAACATCCAAACAAACATATCACAACATCACAACCAAATATATACATATAAATTAGGAGTTCTCACCTTGTTTGGAATTGAAATAACTTTAAAGTGATTATAACTTTCCTAACTTCAATCGGGTGCTCACGAATGCTTGTGTTAAGACTTCTAGGTGGCTTGACTTTGCTTATGGAGGTCCTTGGAGCTTTGGGCCATGATTTTCAAGGAGGTTTGGGCTTGGCTTGATGGTGAAGGGGGGCGTGAGTAATAAGAGGGGAGAGGAGGAGTTTGAAGTGGTTCGGACGGAGTTTTGTTGATATTTTTCTTTGTTTTATTTTTGGGAATATTTTGGCATTATTTCATTAAGGTTGGAAGCCATTAAAAGATGTAAGAGTGCTTAAGAAAGTATAAAAGAAATGGTGCAAAAGTGAAGAAGAAGTGGATGGGTATTTATAGAAAATATTTGAGATTAAAATATAGATTTGTGTTTTTACATAAATAACCTTCCTTAATAATTAAGTAAACTTATTTAATTCAACACTTACCATCCACATCATATCACACTTTTAAAATTCAAATACTTAAGAGTTAAGTAAAGAATAAGAATGATTACTTTATTTTATGTCACATTTCCTTACTTTATGTCACATGTGATGTGACATGTGTTTTGTCTTTTTAGTTTACTTTTACTAATTACTTTCTAGAATTTCCTAAGTGTGATTATTAAAAGTAACCTTGTTTTGTTAATTGTTAACTATCTTTATATGTTAACATATTTATTAAATTGTGTACATAAAAGTGCAACAACGTTGCGACAACTTTAAATCGACAAAACGTTGATTTTTGACAAAATGTTCTAGGTCATATTTTGACGTTTTAGTTAAACTATTTATTTATGTAAACCAAATTTAAAAACAAATTTGTATAATGTTATTTAAAATATAAGCAGCCATAAATAAATTAAAATAATTAATTAAACCATTTAAACTTACTTTTTTAAAATCAGGATTTTGTCACTTTTGTTGATATAAGCAAATGTTACTATTTTAATGTATATTTCTATTTCCAAATCCTATCGAATATTGTTTAAATCATAAAACCTTTTATATTTTAAATATAAAATCACTTTAAATGTTATATTTTTAAGGGGTCAAATTCTGGGTCGTTACATTCTCCCCTACTTAAAACAAATTCGTCCTCGAAATTAGATAAGAAGAAAATAGCTCAAAAGGAAATATATATTCAATAAGATGGAATATATACAATAAGCGACTACACCAGAGGCAGTGAGTACACTCAAACGATAGATAAAGTCTATACATCGATCCTAAACTTGGGATATGCTTTTCTCATTCTATCTTCTGTTTCCCATGTGCAATCATCAGCATCCCCGCTCCATTGAACTTTGACCAATCATGCTACCTTCCTTCTTAATTGTATTTAATCTTGATCCACGATTCGGACGGGCCTTCTAATAACTGCTAAGTTTGGTTCTATCTCCAAGTCATCCTGAGCAGCCGTTTCTATGATTTGTTTTGGGTCATATACGTGCTTCCTTAAATGTGATATGTGAAAAACATTGTGTACACCAGACAATCTTTCAGGTAATTGTACTCCATAAGCTAGTGGGCCGATTCGTTCGAGAATGGGAAAAGGCCCAATATATCGAGGTGCTAACTTTCCAGCTCTTCCAAATCTTACTACTCCTCTCATTGGAGAGACTTTCAAAAAGACTGAATCTCCAACTGAGAATTCCATATTTCTACGCCTTCGGTCTGCATAACTCTTCTGTCTACTTTGGGCTTATTTTAGCTTTTTTCTAATCATATCAACATTTTTTGAAGCTTCTCGTATCATTTCTGGGCCAAGCACTAACCGATCTCCGGTTTCTATCCAATATGCTGGCGATTTACATGGACGACCATAGAGAACTTCATACGGTACCATGCCGATACTAGCTTGATAGCTATTATTGTAGGAGAACTCTACTAAATGTAAATGATTCTCCCACGAGCCTCCAAAGTCTAGAACACATGCTCTTAATAGATCTCCCACAACACGGTTGACTCTTTCCGTCTGTCCATCAGTTTGGGGGTGATATGCAGTGCTTATACTCAGCTTCATTCCCAAAGGTGTCTGTAGTGCTTCCCAAAACTGACTAGTGAAGATTGGATCACGATCGCTTACTATACTGCTCGGAACTCCATGCAATCAGACAATCTCCTTTATATATATATATATATATATCCGCAAGGCTTGCTGCAGTTCTTGTTGGCTTAACTGGAATAAAGTGTGCACTTTTGGTTAATCGGTCTATAATAACCCAAATGCCTTCATTTCCTTTCCTTGTTCGAGGTAAGCCATCAATGAAGTCCATGGATATTTGATCCCACTTCCAAGCTGTAATTTCTAAAGGTTGAAGTAATCCTGTCATCTTTTATTTGTCACTTTTGATTCTTTGGCAATTATCACAACGGCTGACATAGATAGATATGTCCCTCTTCATACTATTCCACCAAAATGTACGCTTCATGTCCTTGTGCATCTTATGAATCCCCAGATGAATGCTAAGTTTGGTTGTGTGGCATTCAGCTAATATTTCTTGCCTAAGATTTTCAACATCTGGAACACAAATTCTTCCATTTAACCGCAATACTCCATGGTTATCTATTTTAAAACCTGAATTATACCCTTGACGTATATTCCTAACGATCTCCTTGAGAAATAGATCCTCCTTTTGTTTGTTAGTGATCTTTTCTATGAGAGTTGGAGTAACTACCAAATAAGAAATAGTAGCTAACTTCCTACTCAATGCATCATCTACTACGTTGGCTTTCCCGGGTGTATGTAGAATATCTAGATCATATGACGCGAGAAATTCTAGCCAACGTTGTTGTCTCATGTTCAAATCCTTCTGGGTGAAAAGATACTTCAAAGATTTATGGTTCGTGAAGAGTTCGAATTTTTCACCTAAAAGATGGAATATTATTTACTAAGGTCAATTCAAAGTTTTATTGAAATAAACTATGAAAAATTCTTACCCAACAAATAATGTCTCCATATCTTTAGAGCGAACACAACGGCTAATAATTCTAAGTCGTGTGTTGCATAATTCTTCTCATGCGTCTTCAGTTGTCTATTTGTGTAAGCAATCACCTTCCCATCTTGCATTAAAACTGCACCAACTCCTTCTCCACAAGCATCTGTATAAATGGTCAATCCACTATTTCCATTTATAATTGCTAAAACTGGAGCGGTTGTCAATCTCTTCTTCAGTTCTTGGAATGCTTCTTCACTTGGGAGTCCAGATAAATTTAGCATCCTTTATTGTCAACTTCGTTAGGTGATAGGAAATCTTAGAGAAGTCTTGAACGAATCTTCTGTAATATCCTGCCAAACCTAAGAAGCTACGAATCTCTTTAGGAGTTTGTGGCTACTTCCAATCTTGAATAGCTGCAACTTTCCCTGGATCTACTGAAATTCCATCCCTTGATATAATATGTCCAAGGAATCTTACCTCCTTTTTCCAAAAATGGAACTTTGAGAATTTGGCTTTAAGCACGTTATTTCTCAATATCTCCAACATAGCTTCTAGATGCCTTGCGTGTTCTTCTTTTGTCTTTGAGTAGATAAGGATATCATCGATAAAGACGAACACGAATTTGTTTAGCATATCTCTAAACACTATATTCATAAGGTCAACAAAATAAGCGGGCGCATTAGTCAGCCCAAAAGGCATAACCAACCACTCATAAAAAGTATTCGGACCTTTGAATGCAGTTAAATGGATGCAATCTTCTGCGATCCTTAACTGATGGAATCCTGTAGCTTGGTCCATTTTAGAGAAAATTCGAGCTCTATGTAATTGGTCAAACAAGTCATCTATTCAGGGTAAATGATACTTGTTCTTGATTGTTTGCTTATTTAGATCTCGATAGTCTACACACAATCTCAAAGATCCATTTGATTTAGCAACAAAAACTACTGCTGATCCCCAACTTGAACGGTTGGGTCTTATCAATTCTTTCTTTAATAGCTCTTGGGTTTGGTTATTCAACTCATCCCTTTCTTTCAGAGCCATACTTCTATATTGTTGTTTAATTGGCATCACACCAGGAACTAAATCGATACGGAATTCAATTTCTCGATGTGGGGGCAAACTTTTTACTTCCTCAAAGACATCTGCAAATTCTTTAACAACAGGTATTGTTTCTAATCCTGTCTGGGATGTATCTAAAGCATAGATAAAACTATCCCTTCTTGGACTGGATCTTCACAAGGTATTTCTATGAGTTTCCCTAACTTTGTTTTCACTGCAACCGTTCTTTTCAAACAATCTAGAATAGCTTCATTTTTAGTTAACCAATCCATACCAAGTAAAATTACAAATCCAGTAAAATCTAAGATGAAAAGATCAAAAGGAAAGTGATGGGGAAGATAGGAAATTGGGACTTTTTCACTGTGCATACAAAGATTAGTGGAACCTCCTATAGGATTTGTTATGCAGATAGGGTCGTCAACAATTTTAGATTCAAGTTCTAATTCTTCTACAGTTGTTTTAGAAATAAAACTACGAGAAGCTCCTGTATCAAATAATACTCTAACTAAAACATCTTTGATAAAAATATTACCTTCCAACACTCCTTTGCCCTTCACATCTTTGGAGGTTGAAGGCTCATCCTTGATAGCATAAACTTTGGCTTGTTCTCCTTTCTTCATTAAGGGACAATCCTTTATCATGTGTCCTGATTGATGACAATTAAAGCAGCTTCTTGGTGTTGATCCTTGAGTTCTGGGTTTTCTACAATGAGTTGATAGGTGGCCCTTTTGTTGGCAATTGTAGCAAGTGACATTTTTAAAGCGGTTATCCTGAGATCCTCCTTTGGATTTTCCCGGCCATGGCTTTTTCCCATTGAACTTCCTCTTCTTCCAGTTATTGTTGCTACTTTCTTGTACTACGGGTGGATCTATCTTATCCAAAGCTTCATATCTATATCCCATGTCTATTAAGTCTACAAATGGTTCTTTCACATGCCCAGTCATTCTGACATGGTATTGCTTCTTCATTCCAGAAATTAACTTTTTATTCTTTTTTAGGGGCGTATCTATCAATCCAGGCCCAAAGCGATAATTCGTTAAACTTGTTAGCATACTCCTCAAACGGCATCTCCTCCTCTTGTTTAAAATCCATAAATATTCGATAAAGACGGGATTTTCCTGCTTCCGGCATATACTGTTCCTCCAGAACTTCTTTGAATCATTCCCTTGAGAATCTTCTGACCCATTCTGAGTAATAGATTCCCACCAAACTAGAGCTCCATCTTGTAGTTGCCAAGAAGCTAAGAATCTCTTCTACTCATCTCCAATATTCAGTCCTTTGAAAATTCTTTCACAAGAGCGGATCCAAGCTTGTACTTTAAGGATGGTTTCTGTTCCTTTGAAAGGTTTACCACCAAGGCTGGTATAGTTTTTGCACAAAGTTGCAAAGTTAATTTGGGGCGGTACCAGAACTACTACTTCCTCGACTACTGTAGCTGTGGGAGTTTGACCATTTGTGGTATTACTTCCTCCCCTACCTCATACTCTTCTTCCACCAATTTTCTACTATCTGTATATAGTAAGAAAAAAATCTTTAGGATATATTGACGAGATATCTTAGGGAATGCTATATAGTATGAATATACTTATTCAAGTTAAAAGTTTCAATTATGCGCTCTCTCAGACTAAACTCATTCAAGGGCGTTACTAACCCTATCTCTAATGAGTCATACCCCAACAAAGCTAAAGTTCTCGCTTAACCTTAAGCTCTGATACCAAATGTAATGAACGGGTTTTTTCGGACCCGCCCCGATAGGCTTTTCAATCATCCCGCTACCCTTCTGCTTTTCAACATGGGGGCAGACCTGCTTTTCAACATGGAGATGACTACATATGGTACCTCGGATCTGCTTTTATGGCAAGCCTCTTGACTATCAACCAACCCTTTCACACTAGGGACATGTAGGGGTAAGAGTCTAAGCTTCGTCACTGTTCACAAAGCGAGAACCCCTATCATGCTGAACATAATCAAGCAAATCTGATACCCAGTTCCTTCGAAATCCAATCATCGATAAAAATGATGTAATTAGGTGATTGTTTTTCGATTCATTCATTTTTCTTTACCAAAATATCTTCGAGAGATGTATATTTTCAAAATATTCTTTTAATGAATACGGAATCATTTAAACCTCTTTTTTTAATATTTCTCAAATCATTTTTAAAGAGTATCTTTTGAGAAAATAGGATTATAAAAATCATTCTACTTTTATTCAAAATCAACTTCTGTATTCAACGAGTGCTATGGGTGGAATAACGGTGAGATCACCTTTTAAATTCAATGAATAGGACAAGTTCCCTCTTTGGATTTTAATAATTAGTATAAGAAGAATATTTCTATAAAATCCAAGTTGAGCATCCAGACTTTCCTTTCGATATGTTCCACTGATGCAGGCCAAGTACTAAGTCGTCACCGACTTAAGGAGAATGAAGCTATAAGTCGCGACCGACTTAACATGATGGAAATAAGTCGTGACCGACTTAACAAAGTTCAAGGCATGAGTCGTGACCGACTCAAGGAAGCAGAAGACATAAGTGTAAGTCGTGACCGACTTAACATGATGGGGGACTTAAGTCGTGACCGACTTAAGAGAGTGGAAGACATAACTCGTGAAGAGGTACGGGTTATCAAAGAACTCAAGGCGCCAAGACGACCTACCGAGTTACTCAGAGAGAAGGCAACGCAAACTGTTGAAGTAATAGGTCGTAAACGACTTAACAAGTCAAACGATAAGTCGGAACCGGGTTACGACTTAGTTAAGTCGTACCATCTTAAGTTGCAGAGGCCTGAGCCGTTGATTCCTCTGCCGAGTTAATCTCTACCGTGGATTTCTTAAGTCGTAAATCCGGGATGCCGCATGTTTTAAGTTGCTGAAGCTGTTGCCGTTGATCTTTATGCCGAGTTAATCTGGACTGCTATTCTTAAGTCGTTACTAGTTGAGTCGTGTAGAGCTGTTAAGTCGGCAACGACTTAAGCGGGTCTGTTTGTATTTTCTGTTTGTAAGTCGGTATGTTGTAAGTCGGCAACGACTTAAGGAGTTGTCTGTTGTATTTTCTGTTGTAAGTCGGTATGTTGTAACTACTTGGGCTTAAGTCGTGTACGACTTATGTTAAGCCGGAGACGTTGATAAGTCGGAACCGACTTAGGAGTTAGGAAATTTTGTTGTTTTTGTGTGAGTTGTAAACGCCTATAAATAGGCCGAGTCTCTCATTTGTAAAGGTTGTTGAATATTGAATAAAATTCTCTTTTGATTGCTTTGTGCTTTCATTCAAATTGGTAGTTGAGTGTAATCTCCTATCTCCTCTTTCGGATAATCGAGTGCGCTCGATTCAACAATTGTAGAAGCCGATTCGCGGAATCAAGTGCGCTTGATCAACGCTTGAAGAATTGAAGATCTTCGAACCCGGTATCGTGCGCGATCAACGAGTTCAGGATAGCTAGAATTCGGTATCTTCGGATCAACGAATTTGGGCATTTCAGCATCTTCCAATCCACCGATTGCTACATTCAACGATCTACATCATATTTGTAATATCCGCTGCGTCAGTTTTGGTATCAGAGCTTGTTCTAGCCAATCATAGCTAGATCGAGACTTGGAGCCTAATCATTTTGAAGTGAGGCCGAGAGTAAGAGGAAGAAGAGTCATCATTATTCGAAGATTGTTGATCGGATTTGCATTGGAGGCCGAAACTTTGTCTATCGTGTTCATCGCGATTTGCTACAAAGTGGAAGTTTTCGATCCGTTTTATTTTGGATCAAAATCCGGAAAGTGTTTGAATTTTGAAGTATTGAAGAAATTTTGAAGTTTTCAAGTATGCCGCCAAGAAGAGCTAATCGCCACCAAAACGTAGAAGCTTTATATCGAAGAGAAGAGGCTGATGAGATGGAACAAAGAATCAATGAGAATTTTAGTGAGAAGCTTAACGAAGGAATTGGCCGGTTAGAAAAACTTATGACGTAGATGAATCAAAATCGGAGAAGGGTTTCACCAGAATCTAATCATGGAGGTAGTAGAGTCTCGCCACATTCCAATCGAGACCGAAGTATTGAAAATGATCAAGGGCGTGGGAGAAACGTGAATGATCGTGAATGGAGGAATCTTGATAGAAGGGATGATGGTGGAAGGCGTAATGGTAGTAGAGATGTTGGTGGTCAGAATCGACATCGTTATGCATATGATTTTGAAGAGGAGTATGATGGTGGTAGTATTCAAGGAAGAGGTCAAGGAAGAAATTACTCTGAGTATGATCACAAGTGGGAGTCGGGGATGAAGACAGAAATTCCTGAATTCAAAGGTGGTATGCAAGCGGAGGAGTTTCTAGATTGGGTAGCTAATGTTGAAGAGATTTTTGACTTCAAAGAAGTTCCAGAACAACGTAGAGTGAAGTTGGTTGCTACAAGGCTGAGGGGTAGAGCTTTGGCATGGTGGCAGCAGACCAAGCTTACACGTGAACGTATGGGGAAGTCAAAAGTTGAATCTTGGGAGAAGATGAAGAAATTGATGAAAGCAACGTTCTTACCATACAATTATCAATCTTTGATGTATCAACGTTTGCAGAACTTGAGGCAGGGCACAAAGACCGTTAATGACTATGCTGATGAATTCTATCAACTCATTGCAAGGAATGATATTATGGAAACAGAAGAGCAGCTGACATCTAGGTTCATTGGAGGATTGAGAATGCAGATTCAGGATATGGTTAATATGTTCGATCCAAGATCTGTGGCAGAAGCACATCAGAAAGCGTTGGCTTGGGAGAAGCAGGGTAGATGAGGAGGTGGTGTGTTTACTAATTCCAGCAACCAAATGAAGGGTGTTAGTGGAGGTTCCAACATTTCTAAACCTATCAGTAAACCAGCGGTGAAGGAGGTTGAGAAGGCAAAAGTTAACAATGGGTTTAAATGTTACAACTGTCAAGAATTGGGTCATAAAAGCAGTGAGTGTCCAAAACCAAAGAAGAGAACCATGATTGTAGAGGTTGAAGATGAGGATGTTGATGAGGATTGTTCTAGTCCCGTTGAGGAGGATAAGCAGGATATTGCGTCAGGAGATGAAGGTTGTAACCTAATGCTGAGGAGATCGTGTTTAACACCGAAGCAGGAGGAAGCTAGTTGGTTGAGGAGTAATATCTTTCAGTCAACATGTACTATTCTGGGGAAGGTGTGTAAGTTTGTAATCGACGCAGGAAGTTGTGATAATATTATTTCAACCGAAGCTGTGACGAAGTTGAAATTGAAGATAGAGAAACATCCGAGTCCATACAAGTTAGCTTGGTTGAGAAAAGGAGGAGAAGTGAAAGTGGATAGACGAGTTCGTGTACCATTCTCTATTGGAAAGAAATACAAAGATGAAATATGGTGTGATATAGTAGAGATGGATGTTTGCCACTTATTATTGGGAAGACCATGGCAATATGATCGAGCAGTACTACATGACGGTCGGACCAATAGCTACAGTTTTATGTTTAAAGGCACGAAGATTATTTTAGTTCCGAAGAAGAGATCACAAGAAGAAAGTAAGTCCGAAGAAATCGAAGAGCTGAAGACTTTATTATCTTTGAAAGAGTTTGTTAAAGAAGTTGAAGAAGAGCCGGAAGTATTCTTGTTGATTGGGCGTGAGAGCAGTGAAGAAGTTGAAATTCCAGAAGAAGTTAAACCAATTTTGAAAGAATTTGACGATGTATTTCCAGAGGAGTTACCAACGGAGTTGCCACCGTTGAGGGATATACAACATCAGATAGATCTTGTTCCAGGTGCTGTGTTGCCACACAGACCACATTATCGAATGAGTCCGAAGGAACATGAAGAGTTGCGGAGGCAAGTAGAGGAATTGCTTGAGCAGGGACGTGTGCAAGAGAGTCTGAGTTCTTGTGCTGTACCAGCTTTATTGGTACCTAAAAAGGATGGAACGTGGAGGATGTGCACTGACAGCCGAGCATTGAATAAGATTACCGTGAGATATAGATTTCCAATGCCGAGGTTGGATGACTTGTTAGATCAAATAAGCGGAGCTACTATATTTTCGAAGATTGACTTGAAGAGCGGATATCATCAAATTCGTATCAGACCAGGAGATGAGTGGAAGACTGCTTTTAAAACCAGGGAGGGTCTATACGAGTGGTTGGTCATGCCGTTTGGCTTATCAAATGCACCAAGTACTTTCATGAGGGTGATGAATCAGATTTTTCGACCATTCATTGGGAAATTCGTGGTGGTGTATTTCGATGATATTCTAATTTACAGTGGGAGTACAGAAGAACATTTGAATCATCTTAGAGAAGTGCTGATGGTATTGCGACAAGAACAATTCTATGCTGCAACGAAGAAATGCGTGTTCATAACGCATAGTGTTTTATTTCTGGGATACGTTGTTTCAGAGAAAGGAATACAGGTTGACCAAAGTAAAGTTGAGGCGATCAGAAATTGGCCGCAGCCCAAGACGATAACGGAAGTTCGTAGTTTTCATGGGTTGGCTTCATTCTATCGAAGGTTTATACCACACTTTAGTAGTGTGATGGCACCTGTTACAGATTGCATGAAAGGTAAACAGTTTGCATGGACAGAGGAAGCAGGGAGTGCTTTTGGGAAGATCAAGGAATTGCTGACGTCTGCACCAATTCTTGTGCTACCTGATTTTCAGTTGGTGTTTGAACTACATACTGATGCATCCAAGGTTGGGATTGGAGGGGTGTTGAGTCAGAAGGGACGTCCAATTGCATATTTCAGTGAGAAGTTGTCAGGAGCAAAGATGAGATACAGTACATATGATGTGGAGTTTTATGCTGTTGTGCAGTCTATTAAACACTGGAGACATTATCTATTTCAGAAAGAATTTGTTCTATATACTGATCATGAAGCATTGAAGCATTTGCAAGGGCAAGACAAGATTTCAGCGAGACATGCATCATGGATTGCATATCTGCAACAGTTTACTTTTGTTGTTAAACACAAGTCAGGAGTGACAAATCGTGTGGCTGATGCTTTGAGTAGGAGGAGTCATTTGTTGACTACACTGAAGGTTGAAGTGACGGGGTTTGAAATGTTGCCAGACTTATTTACTAATGATCCTTACTTTGCAAAATTTGTTGATAAAGTCAAGGAGGGAGAGACAGATGATTTCGTGATGGTAAATGGTTTTCTGTTCAAAGGGAATCGATTGTGCATACCGAAGGGTAGTCTGAGAATGAAGATTATCAAAGAATTACACGAAGAGGGACATGTTGGAAGAGACCGTACCTTACAGTTGATTTCACAATCCTACTTTTGGCCATCAATGAGGAAAGAGGTGGAAAGGTTTGTGGAGCGTTGTCATATTTGTCAGGTTTCGAAAGGAACTGCGACTAATGCTGGTTTATATATGCCATTACCTGTACCAAATAAACCATGGGTTGATGTGAGTATGGACTTCGTGTTAGGATTACCGAGGACACAGCGTGGTAACGATTCCATATATGTGGTGGTAGACAGATTTTCGAAAATGGCGCATTTTATTGCTTGTAAGAAGACGGCAGATGCGGTTCATGTTGCTCAGTTGTTTTTCAGAGAGATCTATCGACTTCATGGATTGCCAGAATCTATTGTGTCGGATAGAGATACTCGATTTCTGAGTCACTTTTGGTTGAGTTTGTGGAAAATGGTGGGAACGAAGCTGAAATTTAGTAGTGCTTATCACCCGCGAACGGACGGACAGACTGAGGTGGTTAACAGATCATTGGGAAACTTGTTGAGATGTATTGTTCAAGATAATCTGAAGAGTTGGGATGTGAAGTTATGCCAGGCAGAATTTGCTCATAATCATGCTGTGAATCGAAGTACTGGGTTCAGTCCATTCCAGATTGTCTATTCGAGCTTACCGAAAGGACCGTTAGATTTAACGATGATACCACACTCAAAGGGGACAATTAAGAAAGCTGTTGACTTTGTTGAAGGGCTGACGGAGTGTCATAAAATCGTTCAAGAACGATTAGAGAAAGCAAATGAGAAGTATAAACAATCTGCAGACTTGAAACGAAGAAGTGTTGAGTTTCATGAAGGTGATTTGGTTTATGCAGTATTAACGAAAGATCGTTTTCCAGTGGGAACGTACAATAAATTGAAAGCACGAAAGATTGGTCCAGTTGAAATTTTAAAGAAAATCAATGAAAATGCTTATAAACTGAAGCTGCCAGATGATGTGTACACGTCTGACGTATTCAATGTTAAGCATCTCGTACCATATCATGGGGATGAGAGTGTTACGGGGGAAGAAAGTGCAAATTCGAGGACGAATTTTTCTCAACCTGGGGAGGATGATGCAGGCCAAGTACTAAGTCGTCACCGACTTAAGGAGAATGAAGCTATAAGTCACGACCGACTTAACATGATGGAAATAAGTCATGACCGACTTAACAAAGTTCAAGGCATGAGTCGTGACCGACTCAAGGAAGCAGAAGACATAAGTGTAAGTCGTGACCGACTTAACATGATGGGGGACTTAAGTCGTGACCGACTTAAGAGAGTGGAAGACATAACTCGTGAAGAGGTACGGGTTATCAAAGAACTCAAGGCGCCAAGATGACCTACCGAGTTACTCAGAGAGAAGGCAACGCAAACTGTTGAAGTAATAGGTCGTAAACGACTTAACAAGTCAAACGATAAGTCGGAACCGAGTTACGACTTAGTTAAGTCGTACCATCTTAAGTTGCAGAGGCCTGAGCCGTTGATTCCTCTGCCGAGTTAATCTCTACCGTGGATTTCTTAAGTCGTAAATCTGGGATGCCGCATGTTTTAAGTTGATGAAGCTGTTGCCGTTGATCTTTATGCCGAGTTAATCTGGACCGCTATTCTTAAGTCGTTACTAGTTGAGTCGTGTAGAGCTGTTAAGTCGGCAACGACTTAAGCGGGTCTGTTTGTATTTTCTGTTTGTAAGTCGGTATGTTGTAAGTCGGCAACGACTTAAGGAGTTGTCTGTTGTATTTTCTGTTGTAAGTCGGTATGTTGTAACTACTTGGGCTTAAGTCGTGTACGACTTATGTTAAGCCGGAGACGTTGATAAGTCGGAACCGACTTAGGAGTTAGGAAATTTTGTTGTTTTTGTGTGAGTTGTAAACGCCTATAAATAGGCCGGGTCTCTCATTTGTAAAGGTTGTTGAATATTGAATAAAATTCTCTTTTGATTGCTTTGTGCTTTCATTCAAATTGGTAGTTGAGTGTAATCTCCTATCTCCTCTTTCGGATAATCGAGTGCGCTCGATTCAACGATTGTAGAAGCCAATTCGCGGAATCAAGTGCGCTTGATCAACGCTTGAAGAATTGAAGATCTTCGAACCCGGTATCATGCGCGATCAACGAGTTCAGGATAGCTAGAATTCGGTATCTTCGGATCAACGAATTTGGGCATTTCAGCATCTTCCAATCCACCGATTGCTACATTCAACGATCTACATCATATTTGTAATATCCGCTGCGTCATCCACCCTTCGCCTAAAAGAGAAAACTGAGGCCAGGTAAGTTTAGGGCACTGGTTGCTCCATCCCTAACCTTAGTTACACACCTTGTTTTCACTTTTAGATCTCATAGGCGGGACAAATGTACTAATCCTTTCCGCATACTCATTTTTCCTTTTTAAATCACTTAACTATTTGTTAAACCGTCTTTGAAATAATGTTAAATAGTTCAAATTTCTTTTGAAATGCTTTATTATTAACTTAAAAACATTTACTAAGGATTTGGTAAAGAATTATTAAGTTTCAACCTATATTTCAAAAGTTATTGAAAAGCGTTGCCAAAAGTGTTGCAAATAGTGTTACAAAAAGTGCTTTAAAAGCTATATTCTTCAAAAAAATATTATATCATTTAGAAAACCATATTTTCAACTTAAATCACTTTTAAAACATTTTAAAAGATTTTTTAGAATTTATTTCATATTTTTAAAATGATTATTTTATCAATTTCCAACTTTGTTCATTTAGTGCAAAAACTGGATTTTTCATTAAAAATGATTTTGCCATATTTCAAAATATAAATGATGAAATCTTGATTTTCCTTTTTTATATGAAAGATATGGGTATAAGGATTTGGAAAATTCTTACTTCGAAGAATTCCGAACTATATTCCACTTCGTATGTTCCTTCGAACTTTTGACGCCGTTGCGTGACGCGTCAAATTTTAGGCGTATTTTGAGATTCATATCCAAACTTTGCCGAGACAAGTTTAAACACATAGGAATCATTTCTAAAGCATATTCAAACATTTTTTCAAAGGTATAAATGATTCTATATCGCATTATATTTTATTTTGGAAAGTGTTTTCCGTGTGAATCAATGTCGTGTATATTGTGATTTGTTTCAATATTTTCATGCAATAAACAACAAATGAAAATCAATATTATAACCAAACATCCAAACAAACATATCACAACATCACAACCAAATATATACATATAAATTAGGAGTTTTCACCTTGTTTGGAATTGAACTAACTTTAAAGTGATTATAACTTTCCTAACTTCAATCGGTTGCTCACGAATGCTTGTTTTAAGACTTCTAGGTGGCTTGACTTTGCTTATGGTAGTCCTTGGAGCTTTGGGCCGTAAGTTTCAAGGAGGTTTGGGCTCGGCTTGATGGTGAAGGGGGCGTGAGCAATAAGAGGGGAGAGGAGGAGTTTGAAGTGGTTCGGATGGAGTTTTGTTGATATTTTTCTTTGTTTTATTTTTGGGAATATTTTGGCATTATTTCATTAAGGTTGGAAGCCATTAAAAGATGTAGGAGAGCTTAAGAAAGTAGAGAAGAAATGGTGCAAAAGTGAAGAAGTGGATGGGTATTTATAGAAAATATTTGAGATTAATATATAGATTTGTGTTTTTACTTAAATAACCTTACTTATGAATTAAGTAAACTTATTTAATTCAACACTTACCATCCACATCACATCATACTTTTAAAATTCAAATACTTAAGAGTTAAGTAAAGAATAAGAATGATTACTTTACTTTATGTCACATCTCTTTACTTTATGTCACATGTGATGTGACATGTATTTTGTCTTTTTTAGTTTACTTTCGCTAATTACTTTCTAGAATTTCCTAAGTGTGATTATTAAAAGTAGCCTTGTTTAGTTAATTGTTAACTACCTTTATATGTTAACATATTTATTAAATTGTGTACATATAGGTGCAACAACGTTGCAACAACTTTAAATCGACAAAACGTTGATTTTTGACAAAATGTTCTACGGACATATTTTGACGTTTTAGTTAAACTATTTATTTATGTAAACCAAATTTAAAAATAAATTTGTATAATGTTATTTAAAAATATAAACACCCATAAATAAATTAAAATAATTAATTAAACCATTTAAACTTACTTTTCTAAAATCAAGATTTTGTCACTTTTGTTGATATAAGCAAATGTTACTATTTTAATGTATATTTCTACTTCCAAATCCTATCGACTATTGTTTAAATCATAAAACCTTTTATATTTTAAATATAAAATCACTTTAAATGTTATATTTTTAAGTGGTCAAATTCTGGGTCGTTACAATATTGCTTTTAAAATTTATTCTTTTGTATACAAAATATAATATTAGGCAATATTACTTCATTTACCTATATTTCAAAACAAATATTGTGTCGGCCTGCCTTATTTAGTGCTTAGAAATCCCTTTCAATATCATTGCGTCCTATGCACCGACCATAATTTATAAATACAAAATGGAACAAATTAACACAAAACAAAACCTTTTATAACACTAACAAATACGCTCTCTTATATATACACTCAACGACTCATTCTAGGGTATTACTACCCTATTTCTTAAGAGTCAGACCCCACAAAGCTAAGGTTATCGTTAAACCAAAGCTCCGATACCAACTGTAACAACCTGCCTTTTTGGACGTTTTAAGCAGACACACTTCAGACTTAAACCATTCAAAAGGGCAGATTGTTATGATGTAACGACCTAGTATTTTGGACCATTCAAATCGATAATAAATCCACACATGTCGGACTTGAATTGCTCAAAATATCAGATTGTTAATTTAAATTTGGCAAAACTCAGCATATACAGTAAATAAAATAATCACAGATCACAAACAGAGTAATATAATAATAATGCAGTGGAAACAAAAGAATAGTAGTTCATGAAGCTACTATATAAATATAATAGAGTTAAACAAGATACAACAGAAGTCTCGAATACATAGATATCTCAATACAATAGTCAAATACAAGATCTGAATACATCACTGGAATCAACTGGATAACTGATAGCAGAATCGATAGATAGCTGGATCTCCAAGCGAAGCTCCAACTCCAAAGATGAGTCTCAAATGCTGTATCACTCAGTCTGACCCGAGCGTAAAGCAAAACACAAAACACTCGAGTCGGGATTAACATTCTTATATCAATAAATCCAACTCAAGTGAAATATCAACTGAAATACAATAACTTAAAGGATGTTTGGGATAACCATCCTCTAAGGATCCGTTAAACTATCTACTATGTAGTAATATACGCTATTATAAATAATGTCTAATATAAAATAAACTTACTTTTTAATAGCGTCAAGGGGTTACCCATATAGCCCTTAACACGTAATAGTCCCAGTAGTCTATCCAGTATTAGCATACTCCCAGATCGGGGGCTACTCTCAATACTCCACAGGCTACGGGAGAAATCCAAACTCGTAGTAAAGCTCGATATAGTAGGTGAGACGGCACAACTAGGCAATGCCAGGGTAGATATACCAATTATGCATCCGGGATGGTGGAAACGCATAGCAGCCATAACCGCCCACCTCGGAACACACTCCCAATCAAAATCGAAGGGTGGCCACCAAATCAATCACAAAGTAATAGAATGGTATCGAAGAAATGCGTCCGATCAGAGGTGCTACCTCATTGGCCCATCGATCGCTCATGTTTTAGCCACCTCATGCCAACTTACGGGAGTTCGGTCCACGTATATACCTTTTAGGATCGTCGCCACCATCCTACTTCATTCTGGAATCTCCACCGCGTACACAGTTGTTAAAGTGGTTTTCGGTATCGATAGAGAGTATGCCCATATCCGATCCCGGTCTCTTTAACAACCAAACGTTATTATAACACCGCGGCCATTTCAAAATAGTTTATACTTCAAATACAAAATATCATTTCCATTTAAAAACCCAAATCAATACGATATCATTTCCATTTCAAATATATCCATTTCCACAAATCATATCACTTTCCAAAGTTAATACTTTCGAAACCAAAACAATTTGAAATAATAATACTTTGGAAATCATAATACTTTGAAATCATAACACTATCTTTCAAACAGTTTAGATATTAATAATAGTATATAAAATAAAATAGTTTATAAAATAAAATAATTTATATAAAATAGTTATAAGTTAAAAACAATTAATATTAAAATAATTAGTATATTTAAATAGTTTATATTAAAAATAGTTATATTAAAATAGTTTATAAAATAATATAAAATAGTTTTAAATATAATTTAAAATACTTTATATAATAAAATAGTTTCCTCAAATTTCACAAATCGATTCAACTCAAATTAAATCAAATCTCAAATCACCAATTTCAATTCGATTCAGTTTCTAAATAAACCATTTCAATTTATCTATTTCAAATACATATTTAAACCATAAAAAAATGCCATTTCAATCTCAATATATTTCAAAGCTTTAAATATTCAACATTTCAAAACTAGATTCGATAATTACATACATACATATATATATATATATATCAAATTCACTTTACTATTATTTTAGTTTGAAATATTCACTTAATAAATCCAATATCATTTAAAACAAACCCCAAATTACAATAAACTAAATATTTCCTTCAATTTATTTAAACTTGAAATATTCATTTAAATCACTTTAAATCAAAAATCAAGTTATAAAATCATATCTTTAGAATTTCAAATTTAATAAATTTCAAATCAAACTTACTTAAGTATAATTCTTAAATAAATATAATTTCAAATCAATTTCAAATTTATCTTTTCAACCGAAATCATTTCAAACTCTATATTTGAAAATATAAATTTAAATAAATACTTAAACATAGTATATATAAACTTTATTAAATAAACTTTAATAAATCTTTAAAATCAATATTTATTAAAACTTATACATTTCTTTTCAAAACCATAGACATCATTTTCAAAATATTTATATATATATATATAGACCAACGGTGTCTGTATAAAATTTTCTACCCTATGGTCAAGTGATACATATATTTATCATTTCAATCCGTAATTTAAATATATATATACGGGTATATATCTTTTCAACCCGCAATCCTAAATTCAATTCAATGAAAATCGCTTGGGTTTATCATTTCAACCCATTATGATTTTCTCCTATTCTACAAATCGTTTGGGTATGTATCATTTCAACCCATAGTGAATTCTATACTAACAGGGAACTTGCACAGTGATAACAGATATGATAATAATATAACAACGGTAACATGCATATATCATCAGTATAAATAACAGATAATGATGTCAGATGTCATAGGTGAACAGGTACAGATGATGACATATATACAGCAATGTAAATAACTAACAGCAGCATATTTCAATTGATGTTTCAATTGAAATCAAATTTAATAAATATAAGAACATTAATCATGAGTGATTGCTCACCTTTCGAGGCTAGATAGATTTGATAAAGAATTGAGCTACGAATCCAAGCACGAATTTCGAAGCAAAGCACGATGGACCCGAGTTCGACGATCAAAGCGAAGCTGGATATTTGAAATTGACGAAATCAAATCAGAACTGAATCGACGAAGATAATTGGTATAAATGAGCTTGTATATAACTATATATATAACTATTTTTATAAAACCATATTAAATTTAAAGCACTTATTTAAAAATCTATGTTTATTCCCTTTTTAAACAATACTCAAAACCAATATACCAGTCACCCAAATCTTAGGAAACTATATGCACATATATATATTCTTTAAAACATATTATTTAAATAAACTCGCTTACATATTAACAGCATATATATAAAACTTTATAATATAACAACAACTAAAATTAAAGGTAAACTCAACAGTTCACTTTGGAGTTAATACACAATCTATTTCTTTCTTACTGAAAAGTAAATTTACATATTATACAAACAGATATATAAACTGTAATATATAACAACCTATATAACAAACAGAGAAATAGAACATATATATATACTAACAGACAACTTTTAAAAATCTAATATACTAACAAAATTTTAAAATATATATAGACTGCCATAAAACTATAACTGCATTCACTTTAAAATAAATACAAGGCTTTGAGAAATACGTATAAAATAACAACACACGCCATATATAAAATAAAATTAGAAAATCAACAATAGAAACTAACTTACATTTATCACAGACCACATATATATAGCTTAGATAAATATATATACTTTCGTCAATAGATTTCACAACCGAAACCAATAAAATAAACTATCTATATAAGCTTTAGACAATATATAATACCACTAATAGAAAATATGTATTTACCGTAAATATATATTGAAATGATATAAAATGCTTTACTTATACATATAACTGGATAGTTAAAAATATATATATATATAACTTAAAACTCAAACATACTTTAAAATCGAATATATATATATACACATGTATATATAAACGTGCGAAACATATAGATGAAAATATATATACAGTATAAATAAAAGAAAGAAGGGAACAAGTACCTCATCTCGAAGGAAGGCTCTGCCGAGGGTAAGGAAGTGGAAGACGAGGCTGTGATGGAATATGGTGGCCAGAACCGACGTGGAGATAAGCTTGGTGGTCATGGCAAATCTCGGTGATGTGGTGGGTGAAAGCTAGCGGTTCATGGGAAGAAATGAAGGGTTAGGTGATGGCTTGGCGTCGGGAGGGTGGAGGTCTAGGGCGGAGCAGGCGGAAGGCGAGTTGCTGAGGGGAGAGATGCGCATGGGAGAGGTTGCGGCTGCCATTCACGCATGGGAGAAGGAAGGCTCGAAGTGAAGAGGTGGAAAGCTTGATGAAAAAGGTGGTTGTGAGGTATACATGCGAGCATAGTTTCAACAGAGCATAGTTTCAATAGTTTGAACAGATCAAACAAAAGCAAAATGAGGAAGAATGGAAAATGAAAGTGAATTGATAACAATATAAAATTTTGAAATGGTGGAAAAAGGAAAGTCACGGAGCTTCAAGTGAATTATATATAAAATTATAAATTATAATAATTTCTTAGAAACCAAACGGCAGCATAGAAACCGAAGAGACCCAACCGACAAAATATAATCTCGAGGGTATGGTAAGGTCAAGCACAAGATTTCAGGGAAAATAAAGGCAATGGCGGTTTGAAATTCGACCGTTGAGCAAAAGAATGGGCAAAGGAATTCAAAATGATCAAAACGTACCGATACGGTGAACCGTTGCACGGTTTTGACACGTACCGGTCTTCAAAGCACAAAATCAAATATACCACAGAGATCAGCACGACGAGGCAATCAAAACGGTATACAGTTATCAGTGGTACGATCATCCTATCAAAAGTAGATACAGACACTGATATACGTTGCTATCACGTACGGAAAAATCCAAACGGAGCTAGAAACGTCCAAAATTTGCGAAACGAATTACACAGTCTTATTCAGAGTGTTCTAAATAAATTTTCTCATGTTGACATATTTAGGTTTCGGAACACTTTTATTATCATCAATTTTTAACTGATATAAATTGAAATAAAATTACACAAAAAAATAAACTTCAAAATTAACTGATGAAAATTTACCAGTTGCTATGTTAAAACAGACGCATTTCAAATATCCAAATTTTTTATTTCAAAAATTTATTATTTAAAATTTCACAAAATTCAGTTAAATATATAAACAAACCAAATAAAAATTATTAAAATTTTCGGGTCATTACATATGAGGTAAATAAGAAAGAGCAAAGGAAGAAAGAAAACAAATACAGAATCTCGCACCAGAATGACAAAATATAATAATCAACTAAATAGTTCATGAAGCTGTTTACAAATAACATTGATTAAACCTTTATAATACAGATCTGTGTTACATACAACAAGAATGATGATAAATAAATGCAGCGGAACAATATGATGCAGTCTTCGATAAACTGAAAAGCTCAGACTGACGCGAGCGAATTGATAAGACAAAACACTCGAGTCAGAACTAAAAGATCTTATGTAAGTTAAATCAACAGTAAATAAATATGAGTGTAACGGCGTCAAAGATGTTTACGAGGTTTGACATCTTCTATCCAGTGTCTAACGTGAGTGTAGTAACTTAAGAGATGTTCGGGATTATCATCTCCTAAGGGTCCGTTAAACTATCTACTATGTAGTACAATACGCTATTATAATAGTGTCTACAATAAAGTAAAGTATTAAAATAGCATTAAGGCATTACCCATATCCCCCTAAACACATTTTTATATATTCCCATAGTCTATACAGTACCGTAACTCCTCCGTAAACTGGAGGGCTATCAGAGGGCACTCCATAGGTATGGTACAAACCTAACTCGTAGAAGGCGCTCTAGGGCATGTGAATACGGCACTCGAGGCAATGCCAGGGTAGATTTACCAATTGCAGAACCGGGCTGGTGGCAACGCATAGCAGCTACTAACGCGCACCTCAGAACACACTCCCATAATCAAAATCGAAGGGTGGCCACCAAATCATCACAAAGTCATAATATGGTATCGAAGAAGCATGTCCGATCGGAGGAATGACTTCACTTGGCCCAGGTATAACTCCTGTTTTAGTGACATCTAAGCTGACTCACGGGGGTCAGGGTCACGTCAATACCTCATACAGAAATCGTTCGCCAAACCATCCAACTTCATTTCTGGAATCTCCACCACGTACACAGTTGTTAAAGTGATTTTCGGTATTGGCAGAGAGTATGACAATATCTGATCCTGGTCTCTTTAACAACCAAACGCTTATTTCATACTGGATGGTTCTTTTACATTTTCAAACAGTCAATTCACAATTTATATCAAAATATCATATTCAATTCCAAATAATATTCTCTTTCGAAATCATATTCACTTTCAAACTATATTTACTTTCAAAATCATATTCACTTCCAAATCATATTCACTTTGAAATTATCGATAAGTTATGTTAAATAAATTCTTCATTTTAAAATCATCTTATTTACTCAAATATGTCATTTCACAAAAAGGTATAAATTCCAAACTCCAAGTTAGGTTGTATCATCATCAAGGATTTAAATATAAATACTTCAACTTTACACAGTCTGAAATTTTAGAAAACAGTTTAGACAATTATAAATAGTTTATGTAGTTTAAAATAGTTTAAATAGATTTAAAAATAGTTTAAATAGTAAAATAGTTTAAATAGATTTAAGTTTGATTTAATTAGATTTTTAACATGATCTATATATATTTAATATAGATTAAATAGATTTAAATGATATTAATTAGATTTTAAATTGGTAAAATAGATTTAAAATAGATTTAATAGATTTAAATTATATTAAATAGATTTAAAATAGATTAAATAAATTTAATTTGTTTAAAATTTGTAAAATAGATTAAATTGTATTAAATAGGTTATAATAGATTAATATAAATTAAATTAGTTAAATTGATTAAGATAGTTAATTTATTGAAAATAGTTTAAATTAGTTTAAAATAGATTTCAAAGTTATATCCAAACATTTCGATAACTCAATTCTGATAGATTCATTTATTTTTGCCACTTTAACTTTGAAATTCCAATTTAAATCCTTTGAACAAAATCATTAATCGATTCCAATTTCAGCCTTTACATTTGGATTATCGAAAATAATTCAATTTATATAATACATCTCTATTTCAAAATGCCAGTTAACTAAATTCAAAATTTAAAGATTTCAAAATTATTTAATTTTAACCAATCCGGTGTACGTATATAATTTTCTTTCTTAGGGTCAAGTAATACAGATATTTATCATTTCAATCCGCAATTTACAATTTTACGGTTATATATAATTTCAAACCGCAATCCCGAATTAAATAAAAATCCAAAAAATCGCTCGAGTCTATCATTTCAACCCATAACGATTTTTCCCTAATCTATAGATCGTTCAGGTATGTATCATTTCAACCCATAGGGAGCTTGTAGTGTTATAACAATATAAAAATACAACATCCAGTCATCCAATATCAACAATCAAACATCCATCACAATCATGATTCAAATCAATCAATAAACATCAACAAATAACTGATCATCAATAACAGATATTAAATTGACAAAATTAAATTCAATATTAAATTAAACGATGATTAAGTGCAACGAAAGTCATATTTAACTAGAATGACAATTTAAATATACCAAACATCGATCAATAAATTTCTAATCACATCATAAATTTAATTTAACTAACATATGATTTAGTAATTGTGAGTGGGTTAAAACACTCACCTTCGATTTTTAATCGATGAAAATACAAAACAGGGCTCAAAATTGAACAGTATTATAATTCGACCAAACCAGTCTCAAAATGTCCGAAATTTCGATATGATCGCAGCAGAACAAACCGTGCTTGAATCTGACCTCGTACATAAAAGTTATGCATATTAGAACGATTTGAATTTGAAATTTAAATAAATAAATAAAACAAAAGGATAACCTCCTCCCTAGCAGCCATGTCATCACGCGCATAACCACTCTTTTGCATAGAACCCTAGATTGCACGAGCATCCACAGCAACCGGCCTTTGGCTAAAATTCGACGCCGCCACAACGACTTCCACCTAGATTCAAGACCGTTAGCCTCCTCGTCCACGGCCGACCCCACCATCCACTCGCGACGCCGCCAAACCCCTCCAACCGTGATCAACCACGCTAACTTCCACGCCGATTTTGGCAAAATCCAGACACCTCTAAACCCAAGTGGTCGTATGGATGTGCTCCTCTCGACGCCCTCTACCCATTGCAACTTTCCGATCGACAAATGGTCGACGATCCACCATTAAACGAAGCGATGACCTATGGACGACAGAGAACAAATCATGGATTTTGGAAAAACGGTGATTCTATTGCAAAAACGAATCACACCAATGAATTACGCTCATCGAGAGCTTCAAATTGATATATAATTCGTTATATTTTGAGGAGTTTAAATTTTTTGATTTGATTTTGATTTGCAATTGAATTTGGAATTGGTTTTGGTTTGTCTAACATTGGAAAGAGAGAAGTAGATAGAATTGTACATACAGACAAATGGAATAAGAAATAGTTAGGGTTTATAACGGGCTATTTATAGGCAGATCAGAAATAGAAATGAATGGGCTAGATCGATTTTGAAAGTTGAACGATAAACGACCCGAAAAGCTCGTTTCGTTCCCGAAACGAAAATTGGTCATCCCATATATCAAAGTAGATGTTTTTGGTGGTTTTAAACTCAATGGAACAGGTTTCACGCCCTAATTCCATCATATGAAGAAGTTAGCTTGAAAAATCAGTTTACTTCAAATTGATTTCAATTAAATTGATTTCTAGGCGTTTCGAGTCTGTATAATCAAACGACAAGTCCGATCGCTACGAAACTTGAAACCTTATAATAATTCACTGTTAGGATCCTATGAAACTAGTTTCATCGAAATTCGAGACAGTGGCGAAAATGGCTATTTTTACATTAATTAAATATAAATTAATATTAAATTAATTAAATCGCCTTTTAATTCAGTATTTATAAACTAACAATTTTCATCATTTTTGATTTTTTAAACATCTATAATAGTTTAAAACAAATTTACATATTAATTAAATGTCAATTATTTTACTAATTACAGTGTTCTATTTCAACTTTAATTAAATCCAATTAATTATAATATAATTCCAATAAATTGATTAAATTTGATTTCATTTTTTTATTTCATCAATCATTACTCTAATAACGTAGTTAATATTTGTTTATATCTTATTTCACTAATATGCTACAATTTCCATCTTTTTATTTGTATTAACTACTATATTTCAATTATATTGAATTTTTGTCAATTTCACACATTAATTAAAATTTAAAATCCCAATTAATTTATTTATCTTGATTTCACTCTTTTATTAAATCAATTATTACATTATGAATAAATTTAACATTTCTATTACTTTTATTACATTTGCAATTTACCGTTATTGTCTTAACTCACATTAATGTAACATTTTGTTAACCCCCTTTTCGACTCACGACCTAGCAGGAGCCGAGTTAAGATGTTTGCCGACTTAAGAAAGTATGCCGAGTTAAGGTGTTTGACGACTTAAGAAAGTATGCCGAGTTAAGGTGTTTGACGACTTAAGAAAGTATGCCGAGTTAAGGTGTTTGACGACTTAAGAAAGTATGCCGAGTTAAGGTGTTTGACGACCTAAGAAAGTTAACGACATAACGACTCAAAGAAGCCTACCGACCTAGCAAATTGTAAGATAACAGGGGCTGCCGACTTAACAGATTGCCGACCTATGAGAACTTGCAGCCTACCGAGTTAAAGAGTATACTGACTCAACAAGTCACTACTAAGAGGAGCTGCCGACCTAAAATGACTACCGACTTAAGGAAGCCAACCAATTTAACAAAGTACGAGTTGGCAAGGCCTGCCGAGTTAACAAACTGCCGATTTAAGATTGCACGTTAACTCTGCTCCGACCTAACAACGCTGAGATACCTTATGCACCTTTACCTCGTCACCGACTTACCTTACGTCTCCAGCGACTTAGGACTTAAGCGTAAAACCAGAAGAGGAGGTGAACTACTAGGGAAGTGTTGGAACTGATAAACCGGCAGCGACCTACCATAAGTCGGCAGCGACTTATACTAAGTCGGCGACGACTTAAGACTTAGGAAATTTTCCAGAGTCCAGATCAGCTCCTATAAATACCCCACCACTTCCAACATGAAGGGGACTTTTTGGCAATTCATTTCTAAAGCGTTGTTACTCTGTCGAACTCTCCAATCATTCAGCAAACAAGGATCCTTCAAGCATTCAAGACACTACAACAAACTTCGAGAGAAATTCCTAACATCCGACATGGATTCATCGAGTTTCATCGCCGAAGATTGAGCTAGTAGTCAAGATTGTTTCTTGTGATCGAGTTGTACTGTTTTCATAGGAGATTTGTATCAATTTGTAACCAGATTCAATAATAAAGAGATTCAAAGTGGACGTAGGCTAAATCTCAAGCCGAACCACTATAAATTACTGTCTTTTACTGCATTTCTGCTATTTTCCTGCTTGATTTCTGTTCCCGTTACACGGGTGGTGCTTTCACGATCTTACTACACACACCGGGTGTTGGCGTTCACATTTTAACGTTAACATTTTGGTGCTTTAACTGAGAATCCAACTCAGGCTGCCACTCACCATTGCTTCTCAGATTTTTGCTGAAAGAATTTCCCACAAAATCAGAAGTTTATCCGACATAATGGCTCCCGGAAGGAAACGAAAGTCTGTCAGAACTGATGATGACCGTGACAATACTGCCACTTCTCTCTCTCCAAATCAAGCAGCTCCGAGCATCGGTGTTACGCGACAGGAGTTAGATGCTGCTGTATCCGGACTATACCAGCAGATTGAAACTCAGAATAACCTGATGATGGAAAGGTTGAATGCTCTATTTGGTACGAGTCAAAGACCAGTAAATAATGATGGAAACTTTGCTAATGCTGCTCCCAATTCCGAGGGAAGAAATATTCCTCACGGGGGATCAGGTGCTGCCGAAGGGGCACCCCTCCAGGCCAAAGGATCTAGGCCGTCACCAGTTCTTCATGAGCATCTACCTGGACAAACTCCCGAAAAGATGGCTGAGGTCTACTCTGCGAAATCTCTGAACAATGAGGAATATCTCTCTGGTATGATCAAGCAAATAATGAAAGAGAGCATGCAAAGAGATGAAGACGAAAGCGAATGGGGATTCGCACCAAGTAGAACTCCGTTTACCGAAAAGATTCTGAAAGCTGAATTTCCTAGAAAGTTTGTTCCCCCCACTATTCCTGCTTATCGGGGGACAAGTGATCCAAATCAGTTCTTGTATAAATACGACTGGCATATGACCGGCGCAAGGGCAACCGACGAGATAAAGTGCCGATATTTCCCAGTCTATTTAGAAGGAGTGGCGCTTCTCTGGTTTACCAAGCTTCCAGTCCGATCTGTAGATCAGTTTTCCGATCTCACCCGAAAATTCAAAGAGCAATTCAGGCTATACGCTTCAAAGGCAAAGGATATAATGTCGCTGTCCAGTCTTGAACAGAATCCGGGAGAGCCTATTAAGTCATTCTTGAACCGCTTCAACTTAGCTCTGGCAGAAGTCGATAATGCAGAGCCACGAATGATCTTGACCTATTTGATGCGTGCTATTGACAAATCGAGCGAATTTGGAAAATGGCTAAAAATGAAGGAACCAAATTCGCTAGAGAAATTCTACAAAAAGGCTGACGAATTTATACGCTTAGAGAACCTTTCCGCACCAGCTAAAGTTGTGACAACGGAGAATAATGTTACTACTCAAAGCAAGAAAGAACCGGCAGATCAGAAAAGGGAAAGTAATGGTGGGAAAAGGCAAAAAGACTTCAAAAAACCCCGTTTCCTTAAACCATCAGACTTTACTCCTCTGACCGATACCCCGGAAAATATCTTCATCGCCACTAAGGATGCTGTTGAATTTCCAAAACCACCGGCCGTGAAAGTTGGGAAGAATGCTGTTCAAAGCGGAAGATTTTGCAAGTTTCACAACCAACCAGGGCATGATACCAATGAGTGCCGTCATTTGAAAAGTCTGATTGAAGAATTACTAAGAGAGAATAAGTTGCAGCAATACGTCAAGAGGAATAGAAAGGACCCATCTTCGTCCAACCAAGGGCAGTTACCTCCAACTAATTCATCTGATTCAGGAGAAAGGCCTGCTGGAAAGGAAAGACCTGTTATTAATGTGATCACAGGGGGACCTCACCCGGCTGGCAGAAGTTGGGGTGAAATGGAAAGGTATGCAAAAGCTTTGAAGTATGCACCAACCGAAGAAAGTGTCTTAATCCTGGAAGATGTTTCACCTCTAAAGCAGCAAAAAACTTTCCATGATGATATTATGTTCAGAGCCAGGGATTCTGTTAATGTGGAAGCTCCTACTGAGGACCCTATGGTTGTCTCTGTCGGTATTGGGCCGGCTATTGTCAGAAGAGTGTTAGTTGATAGTGGTGCCTCATGCAACATCCTCTTTAAAAGGACATTTGACCAAATGAAAATTCCGATGACTGATGTACATGCTTCTTCACACAAGATCGCCGGATTTACAGGAGAGCTGAAACAGCCGATCGGAACAGTGGACTTGTTTGTTGAAATGGGTGAAGGACCCAAGAAATTGGTTCGGAAGCAAACTTTTGTAATTGTGGATGGATTCTCCGCCTATAACGCTTTCTTGGGCCGGCCTACTCTTGCTGCTTTCAGGGCCGTCCTCGCTCCTTGGTGCTTAACAATGAAATTTCCTACTGATAATGGGATTGCTGTTATTAAAGGAGATCAAAACGCAGGACGAGAATGTTATCTTGTAGAACTCCGAGAGGCCAGGAGAAAAGAAATGGGGAAAGATGCGGCAGCTCCGCTCCGCATCAAGGAACCGACCCTGTAGCAACTACGGAGCGGCCCTTGTACTGGCGAACACAGCAATGCAAGAAAAGAAATGGATCCCAGGAAAGCCAGTACAGGGGAGAATAGAGTGGTACCCGTGGAGGTAACGGTACCAGTATCTGTAGACCCGAAAGACCCAAATAAAGTACTCAATGTGGGTTCACAGCTAAGTATAACAGTTCAAAATACACTGATATCATTCTTAAAAGCCAATCTAGATGTGTTTGCTTGGTGTCATGCTGATATGTGCGGAATCTCTCCTACAATTGCTGTTCACACCCTGAATGTCGATCCGAAATTCACGCCAGTGAAACAGAAAAGAAGAACTCAAGGTCCAGAAAGGTCAGCAGCTTTAAAGGAAGAGGTAGATCGTCTCCTAGAGAATAATTTCATCAAAGAATCCACTTATCCAAATTGGGTTTCAAATCCAGTACTGGTTAAGAAGGCAAATGGAAAGTGGAGAGTATGCATTGATTTCTCAGATCTGAACAAAGCTTGCCCCAAAGACTGTTTCCCGTTGCCTAGAATCGATCAACTAGTAGATGGGACGGCTGGACATGAGTTGTTATCTTTTATGGATGCCTATTCTGGATACAATCAGATTGTGATGAATGAACCAGATCAGGAGGACACAAGCTTTATTACAGATGTGGGACTCTACTGTTACAAAGTCATGCCATTCGGTTTAAAGAATGCTGGGGCAACATACCAAAGACTTGTCAACGCTATGTTCAAGCCTCAGATTGGCAAAACGATGGAAGTCTATGTTGATGATATGTTGGTAAAGTCAAAGAAAGCAGTAGACCACATGGATCACCTGGCAGAAATGTTCTCAATTCTTCGGAAGTACGGAATGAAGCTCAATCCATTGAAATGTTCATTCGGAGTAGAGTCTGGGAAATTCCTGGGTTTCATCGTGAGCGCTAGGGGCATCGAGGCCAATCCTGCTCAAATCACAGCTCTAAGAGAAGTTAAAGCCCCTAGAACAAAGAAAGAACTGCAAAGTCTCAATGGAAAGGTTGCCGCTCTTAGTCGCTTCATTTCCAAGGCCACAGACAAATGCATTCCCTTCTTTGATGCTCTAAAGAAAGGAAAGAAAAATTTCGAATGGACTCCTGAATGTCAGAATGCTTTCGATCAACTGATTCATCATATGAGAACTCATCCGGTCCTCTCCAACCTAGTGATGGTGAAGACCTCTTCATCTATTTAGCAATTTCATCCCATGCTTTAAGTGCATCCCTTGTACGAGAAGATATGAAAATACAACGTCCGGTTTACTACATCAGCAAACGGTTCGCTGGGGCTGAAATGAATTATTCAAAGATAGAAAAACTTGCTTATTGTCTGCTAATCGCTTCCAGAAAGTTGAGGCCCTATTTTCAATCTCATCCTGTCAAGGTCCTGACTGATCAGCCTTTGAAGCAAGTCCTGTATCGTCCTGAAACTTCGGGTCGTCTCTTGAAGTGGAACATAGAACTCAGCCAATATGACATCACTTACCATCCCCGAAGAGCAATTAACGGACAAGCTTTAGCAGATTTCATTGCAGAATCCACTGACAAAGGTGACAGTAAGGAAGAAACAACTGACTGCATTCCGATACAGTGGAAGTTGTATGTTGATGGCTCGAGAAATGACTATTGTTCTGGGGCAGGAGTTGTGCTCGAAACTCCCGAAGGACGATCACTATGTTATGCATTGAGACTGGAATTTCCTTCGACAAACAATGAAGCAGAATATGAAGCCCTTATTGCCGGATTGAAAATCGCCAAGAAATTGAATATCAAAGTGATACAGATTTTCAGTGATTCTCAGCTTATTGTCTGCCAGGTGAAGAAGGAATTCCAAGCCAAAGGAGGGAATTTGCCTGCATATTTGACAAAAACTTCCGAACTCCTCAATGATTTAGATCACTACTCAATAAGCCACATACCCCGAGAGGAAAATATGAAGGCGGATTCTTTAGCAAAGTACTCAAGTTCCGGAGAAGCTAAATTGCTGGGATTAGTTCCTGTAGAAGTTCTGTCAGCTCCAAGCATTGATGAAATGGATATTGATTGGATTATGACTACGTCTCAAGAGCATGAATCATGGATGACTCCAATCAAAGAATACTTACTCAGTGGTTCCCTGCCAGAGAGTTCTAAGGAACGTCGAAAATTATTAAGAAAAGCATCGAGGTATATAATTCAAGATGGCCGATTATACAGACGGGGATTTTCGACCCCACTACTCCGATGTGTAACTAAGGAAGAAGCCAAAACCATCTTAACAGAGGTGCACGGAGGAGAATGTGGAGACCATTCAGGTGGTCAAACACTTGCAAAGAAAATTCTCCGATATGGATACTTCTGGCCAGATATCAATCGAGATGCTGCAACTTTTTCCAGGAAATGTGACAAATGCCAACGATTTGCAAAAATCCCAAGAGCACCCTCCACTGAACTCACACAAATGGTCAGTCCATGGCCATTTGCTATCTGGGGGATAGACCTAATTGGACCATTACCGATCGCCAAATCAGGGATTAAATATGCTATTGTTGCCGTTGATTATTTCACCAAGTGGGCTGAAGCTGAACCTTTGGCCACCATCACTTCTAAAAAGATGATAAATTTTGTAACGAAGAATATCATTTGCAGATATGGTGTGCCACAGAAGATAATCACCGACAATGGCACTCAATTTGAAAGTGAAGAATTCCAGGATTTTTGCAAACGGTTCAGAATTCGAAAAAGCTTCTCAGCAGTGGCTCATCCGCAGGCAAATGGGCAAGTGGAAGCAGTTAACAAGATCATCAAGTCAACTATCAAAAAGCAACTTGAAAAAGCAAAAGGTGGTTGGGTTGATAAGCTTCCATTAGCACTATGGGCGTACAGAACTACTCACAAAACTGCGACTGGACACACACCATTTTCACTGGCATACGGATCTGAGGCAATGATTCCAGTAGAAGTAGAGGTTCCTTCACATAGAAGAGTTCATTTCAATGAGACCGAAAATGAAAAACTGCAACTTGAAGCGCTCGATTTTCTTGATGAAAAAAGAGAGGAAGCTAGGCTCAGAGTTTCAGCTCATCAGCAGAGAATAGCCAGGTATTTCAATTCCAAAGTTCGCCAACGCAGCTTTGAAGTCGGAGACTTGGTTTTGAAAAGGATCATGACAGCAACTGGTGTGTTTGGGCCAAACTGGGAAGGACCATATGTCATAGGCACTAAACTTCTTGATGGCACTTTCAAACTCATGACTGTTGAAGGAGATCCGATTCCAAGGGCCTGGAACAGCAACCATTTGCGTCCTTACTTTACCTGAAAAGAGCTCAGCTCAAAATTGTAAAATGATGATAAATGTATCGGTTGTATTGTGAAACATTGTAAATCAGTGTAAATGAATGAAAGCTATAAAGTGGACGTAGGCCCGATTTTTGGCCGAACCACTATAAATCTTGTGTTCTTTACTATTTCATGATGCCTGTTTTATTTTGATATGTAAATACTTTAAATGTATCGCTAAAATATCAATTCAAAATTGCAGGACATTATAACAAGGCTTGCTCATCACAAAGCTAAGCAACTTCCATAAATCAGCTATTACACGAAAACCAAGCCACAAAAATTTTGTCCAAATTCAAATCCCAAGCAAGGAAAACTTCACATAAAAAGTTGGCGACTCCACTGTGACAAACCTTTGTTCACTAGTTGAGATTGTCATTATGAATAGACATCCAACTAGATAACTTGCGTTTGTCTCGTGAAGTCATTCAACAGTGAAGTCCACTTCTTCGGATAAAGCAATTTACTTGTAAGGGGAAAAGAAGAAGATGTGCTTGGGAACGATAATAAAAGAGCGCTAACAGGCAGATGATGAGGGAAAGTTGCCAAGCAAACAAAGGAGCAGACAATGGGAGGTATGCATCTCAACAGGAAGGCCAGAAGATCCACTAAAGGGACGCCTTCCCAAGCGGAAGTAACAGGACCCTCGCTAACTGGTCGTGATGCATCCGATCAGATAGCTTACGTCCGTCCCGTGGATCCACTCGCCCCTGAGACGCAACCTACCCGGCACACCAACCAACCAAAGCCCTCTAACGAGGCACCCCAATAAATGGGAGTGCTTTCCTCAACCAAAAAGATCGGTGGGACCACCGAAGGGGCATCTTGTTAATTGATTGCGGTCGTTTGTACAAACAAACATCCAATCAAGCAACTCACTCCTGCCCCGCGAACCCATCCGACCATGAGAAAGTAACTCCCAGGCACTCAAAAGCCCTCTTCGGAGGCACAAGCCCTCTTCGGAGGCACATGACCTCTTCGGAGGCAAAAGCCCTTTCCCAAGGCACCACAAGCCCTCTTCGGAGGCACATGACCTCTTCGGAGGCAAAAGCCCTTTCCCAAGGCACCGCAAGCCCTCTTCGGAGGCACAAGCCCTCCTCGGAGGCACAAGCCCTTTCCAAAGGCACAAGACCTCTTCGGAGGCACAACTCTTTAAGAGGAGCCCTCTCCGGAGGCATGTCCGAAAATAAAATGCTTGAACAAAAAGCATTGTCCAGAAGCACAGTTCAACTCTCAAAGGAAGGACTAACTTGTTCATCTAGGAAAGTTCCTCCTAAAAAAGTTGAAAAATGCTACAAAATTCTTTCAGAAAAGCTTATTTCACTTCATAAGGAAATTCACTTCTTAATAAATAAAAGTGATTATTCCCGAAAGTTGAAGCGTTCTTCAGAAAGAGAAAATAAAAATTCTTCTAAAGACTGAATATACTCTATTAAAAGCAGAATAATTCTCCCCTTAAAAACGGAATAATTGTCCTCTGAAGTAAGGGTGTTAGTCTTAAAAAAAAACTAGGAATATTGCAATGCACTTACGGCATGGGGGCAATACTGTACAATTCAATTATATTAATAAAAGCAACATGCCACAAGTTCGTTGCAATATCACGGAAAACAGATGTGGAATAAATGCATTCTCAAACGCAGACGAAAAGTTTGCACAAATAAGAAGAATCGTTTGTTCTACACTTAAAATAAAAGATAGATCATTCTCACATACACAAGAGTTTGTACAAGTAAAATGATTGTTTTATTTAGTACTATGAAAATTTTTTACATGTGCAGATATCTCAAAAAGCAAAAGCGGGGACCGGTACCCGCACAATCCCCGGTCGATACATGCAAAGAGCAAAAATAATAAGTAGAGAATCCAGCTTGATTATTCCTTCTTCTCACCACCCTTGGAGCTCTTTCCCGGCCTAATGATTAGCTTTTGAAGTCGTTGTGAACGGGCAGGGGCAGAAGGAGAAAGCGGTACAGCCGGATCAACTACTGCTTCCTCTTCAGTGGAAGTCTTCTTCTTTTTCCTTACAGCACGCTTCCCCTTCCTCTTTGAAGAGGACTCGCTCCCCGGAGTAGCAAGCAATGTTGAAAGCTTCGTATCATCGTCAAGAGACCGCTCCGGGGTCTTCTCGATGTCTTCAAAATCCTCCACCTTCTGTTCCTGAGAAGCAGCCGGGTCATCCAAGCCTTGAAGAGCTTCGATTTTCTCTGCCTGTGATCCCAGTTGGGAAGCAGAGGGAGGAGTAATTTGGGAAGACGGAGGAACGGCAATCGAAGGAGTGAAAGCTTGTGTAGTGCTTGGTGCCTCCGCTGTAGAAGAAAAGAAGTTAAAATCAGCATCCCCCGAAAATAAAGAAGGCATCGGTTCATCAAAGTTTAAGTAACAAGTAAGAAGGTCATCGAATTCGGCTAAGTCAAATGACTGGTTCATTAGACCCGAGACGACACCAAGAGTACCTGGAGGAGTTGGCTTTGCAAGATCCACCTCAAACTTCTCGGCTTCAATATCATCCAGTGCCTCATCTTAAGTAGGAGTAGTTACCGTCTCCTGGGCAACTTTAGCTAAATGTAAGGAATGAGGGCTGGAATCTATAATATTAGCGTCGGTTGAAGTGGAAGTTTGAACGGGGGCAGTTAAAGGAGCTTCTTCTTTTGGAGGCTCTTCTCCCGCTGTTTCAGCTCGTACTTTGGCAAGTAGCTCCTTCCCCTTAACAAGAGCGGCACGATCCTCATCATTAAGATAGAGCTCCTCAAGTTCCAGCTCATTATAGCCGGCCCCGCCAAGCATATCCATCGCGACTTCCCACACTTCAGCCAATGTAATTTCATAATCGGGACCAAGAAAAGAGAGGCTCCCACGACCCAGAACACTGTGTAAATAAAAGTCGAATAAGGTAGAGCTGACGTCTGCTTTCGTCGCCTCATGTGATTGCTCAGCCGCTTCCTTTTCGGCAACGGCAGCGACCCGGCCAGCGGTAGCCTCATCACGCTCTGCCTCAACTTTAGCAAGTTGAGACTTTAGTAACTCAATCTCTACGTTCTGAGAAGTGACCTTTTCCCGCAAATCGGTGTTTTCTGTGCGGTATTTCTCAGTAATATGTTGTTCAGCGGCAAGCTTCATTTCAACATCTCTCTGTGCAGCATGGGCATCCCGCACTTGTTTTTGAAAGACTTCTTCTTTTTGAATATGAGATGCAGAAGAAGAGGCAAGATCTTCCTTAAGTTTTTTAACCTCGGACTCAAGTTTTGCATAACCATCAGCAATATTTGTCATCTCGAGATTATGCTGTTTGCAAACTTTGTCCCACTCCGCCTTGTCGTTTTCCATAGTCAGCATTGCCTCAAGGTTTGCACGATTAACCCTTTGGAGTTCATCGACAAGCTTCTGCCACTGCGACATCCTCTCGATATTAAGCCTGACTGCGTCAAGACTGCTAAGCATGTCTGATTTATCAATCGGAACTATGTCCAAGTCAAAGCGCACCCCTTTTAGGCACCAATTCGGAAAACAGCTCTGAAGTGTTGGGGGCCGTCCTTGACTTGATATTGCGGTCTGTTAATGATAGTCTGAATGTCAGATTTCTTCAGAGGAGGAGAACTAGCTAGAATATCAGAAGGAATGGGAGCGTCAGTCTTTTCAGAAATTTCAGACACGTCAACCGGTTTAGATCGTTTGCTCGGTTCATCGGCAATCTGAGTTTTTCCCTTGTCATCGTAAGACTTCCGCTTATGAGAGTAGTCACTCCTATGCGAAGAGTCATATCGCTCGGCATCTTTCCTTCTTTGCCACTGATCGTAATCCCGCTTCTCCTGGGCTTTCCTTCGAGCCCTCTCTTCATCTGTTTCTTTTGGGGTATCAAGGTACTTCCTAAAGTCATAGGTGCCGCGGCCTCCACAGTACTTGAATGAGTCATAATATGAACCTGTACGTCCCATTGGAGAACCTGAAAGCAGAAGAGGGGTAGAGTTTAGAAATTTCCAGGAAAAAGAGGATAAATGCTTATAAGTGCTGAAAAATCCTAAGTGTGTGTGGCGTGCAAACTACATGCGTCAAATTACAGACCACGCTTTAGTGTGGAAACAGAGACGATTGGCGTAGTAGGCATCTGGGTTTGTTTAAGGGTAGAAGTCGCCTCGACAACGGGAGAAGTCGCTTTTTGATGGCTATCCCCGAAAAGCTCTTGAGAATTTATCATGATATCACTCAAGCCGTCAAAGGTGTCATCGCCCAAGTGTTCAGCAGATTTCTCCTTCTCAACTTCCACATCAATTGTTTTTTCAGAAACTCGAGGATTCTCTTCTTCCTCAATAATTGGGGGAAGTGCCAACTTGCCAGCTAACCCTACAACATCAGTGGATCCGGAACACTTTATCAAAGCAGCATCCATGACAGGTGTTTCTGATGCAGCTTCTTCCGCGGAAGCTGGGGCATTCAACGCCTCTGTTTGAGAGCCCGAAGGAGCCGGTGTTTCTGCATCGGAACTAGGAATTTCATGAGTTCGAGTCGACCTGGAAGGGTGCAGAAGCCCAAATTGGTGCAAAAGCTCATCATCTAATAGAAACTGGATACTCCTCTCCTCCACAGGCACCGCCATAAGCCTCTCGAAAGTCACTTTGTGACTGAGATTTTTAGAAGGAGGAGGAAGTGCTGAAAAGGAAAAAAGAGCGAAGTTAGCACTTGATAATCCGAACTTCGGTAAGTTTGAAAGAACATAAGAAACAAATGAAAGTGATCTTACTCCCTATTCTCCAAATAGCATAAAACCCAGGAGGGCAGCGAACATAGAAGAACGGGCTCAGGAAACTATGAACACTTTCAGGGAGACCGGTGATCAACTTATGATTTCTCGCACTCCTTACAACTATGATGGAAGGATGATCTTTATTTTTGGCAAAAGTACAAAGATAGCGAATTTCTCCGAAGGTAGGAAAGCGACCCAGCGTTCTCCTAAAAAGCACGCATAGTCCCAGCAAGATGGCGTAGCCATTGGGATGTAGCTGAAAAGGGGAAATAGATAGTTGGAGAAGAAGTTCTCGAATGCAGTCATTGAAGGGGGGGATAGCTCCGCTCAGGCACATTTGGCGGTTAACTGCGACAAAGCCACGGGGCGGTCTGTCAGCAGTATCATTTATTTCGGGAAGCAAAGCGTCGGCTTCAGCAATACCAAACTGGATGCATAGTTGACGGAAGGCTTTATGGCTCAAAGTAGTAGGAGTCCTCTCTGGAGGATCGTTCAGCGGGATAGCAACTGGAAATACATCTTCAGCTTGCTCTGTTCCTTCTTGTGGAGAAGACATTCTACACAATCAGCTGAATGTTCAAATGTGAAGGTGCACGTTCCCTAAAAGTGTGAAGTGTTGTGCAAAAAACTAATGAAAATAAAAGACAAGCATAACTGGAATTAAATTAGTTGACAATCAATCGATTACAGAATTTCAGAACTTGTCAATGATCAAGTGCAGTGTTAATACAGACAAGTCAGTTTCATTTGACTATTATGATTTTGTTTTAATACTTCACTTGAATTGGTTATTGTACAGCATCTCGTTCGTATTCATTTAAGTTAACTTTCTCGTTACCAACTAATCTGTCATTCGATGTGGGCAGTCGGTGATAGTATATTCGTCCCAGTATTCTGTGAATGTTGTTTTAAGCAGGATTGTTAGTTTGCAAAATTGAAGTGATATGTAAAATGCATGCAACACAGTTCATAGTTCAACAGTTCGAAGTCCAGGCACAGTTCAAAAATCATCTGTTGAGTGGCCGAAAGCTTAAGTACTAACTCGGCTGCGACCTAAAGCCTTGTTGTGAAAAATAAGTCGTTGAAATTATTCCAAGTTCTAGGTCGGTCACGACCTAATACAAGAAGCTATGTGATAAGTTAAGTCGGGCTGCGTGCGAAAGGTCTCAAGTCAGAACGGCATGAATTTCTAAGTCCTAACTCGGCCACGACCTAAGGCTTATGTCGGCGAATAGTTAAGTCGCAAGAAAAACTGGACTGTTGAGATAGTTAGGTCGCATGAATGTTTTGAGTCGTCTCAAGCTACTTCTCCTCCACCATAAATTTCACCTCCTTCCACCAATCAACTCGAAATTCACCAACCCAATAACCCGTTAACACCATCATCGTAGAATCCATTATCCTCTTCGTGAGATTCACCGTTCCCTTCATATCACCAAGTCGCTGGAACAACAATTTAACACATCTCCGATCTGTCATAAACCTGACCTACTGTCATGCGTTCGTAAATCACATCAACAACTAGTGACGATTAAAAATTGATCACAGCACGATTCAAAGTGAAGCGCGACGTATGATTCCGATTCGGGGCTCGGAGGTTAGAATTCATGGTTCAATGGCGAACGTGAAGTGAAAAAGGATCGAAAACGCTTACGCAATTAGATAGCAAGGGTGAATCGCTGGGTGGTGGACTTGAATTTGTATTCGAAATTGAAGAACTTTGTTAATGGCGGCACAGGAAGTTGGAACAGGTGAAGGAAGAGAAGGGACGGCTTAAGCTATTTATTCACTGGGGCAGTGAAAGACGAATCGACACATGATGTACGACTTAAGACTTACGTTAAGTCGCCTCCGACCTAACCAAAGAGTTAAGAGAATCGAAGCATACGACCTATGGTTTAGGCATATACTTCGAGGGGCAAATGTTAACCCCCTTTTCGACTCACGACCTAGCAGGAGCCGAGTTAAGATGTTTGTCGACTTAAGAAAGTATGCCGAGTTAAGGTGTTTGACGACTTAAGAAAGTATGCCGAGTTAAGGTGTTTGACGACTTAAGAAAGTATGCCGAGTTAAGGTGTTTGACGACCTAAGAAAGTTAACGACATAACGACTCAAAGAAGCCTACCGACCTAGCAAATTGTAAGATAACAGGGGCTGCCGACTTAACAGATTGCCGACCTATGAGAACTTGCAGCCTACCGAGTTAAAGAGTATACTGACTCAACAAGTCACTACTAAGAGGAGCTGCCGACCTAAAATGACTACCGACTTAAGGAAGCCAACCAATTTAACAAAGTACGAGTTGGCAAGGCCTGCCGAGTTAACAAACTGCCGATTTAAGATTGCACGTTAACTCTGCTCCGACCTAACAACGCTGAGATACCTTATGCACCTTTACCTCGTCACCGACTTACCTTACGTCTCCAGCGACTTAGGACTTAAGCGTAAAACCAGAAGAGGAGGTGAACTACTAGGGAAGTGTTGGAACTGATAAACCGGCAGCGACCTACCATAAGTCGGCAGCGACTTATACTAAGTCGGCGACGACTTAAGACTTAGGAAATTTTCCAGAGTCCAGATCAGCTCCTATAAATACCCCACCACTTCCAACATGAAGGGGACTTTTTGGCAATTCATTTCTAAAGTGCTGTTACTCTGCCGAACTCTCCAATCATTCAGCAAACAAGGATCCTTCAAGCATTCAAGACACTACAACAAACTTCGAGAGAAATTCCTAACATCCGACATGGATTCATCGAGTTTCATCGCCGAAGATTGAGCTAGTAGTCAAGATTGTTTCTTGTGATCGAGTTGTACTGTTTTCATAGGAGATTTGTATCAATTTGTAACCAGATTCAATAATAAAGAGATTCAAAGTGGACGTAGGCTAAATCTCAAGCCGAACCACTATAAATTGCTGTCTTTTACTGCATTTCTGCTATTTTCCTGCTTGATTTCTGTTCCCGTTACACGGGTGGTGCTTTCACGATCTTACTACACACACCGGGTGTTGGCGTTCACATTTTAACGTTAACACATTTAATGACATTCAATTGCAATTGATTAAATGAATTGGTAACAAATAACAATTGTCACCATTTCTATATTTAATCACATTTGTATGTTTGTTATCCACATACAAGTGTTATAGTTATTTACACGACATTCATCTTTTCAATTCACAATTTATTACATACTATTTAATAAATAAAACATTTAAATTATCAATTTCTCCTTAAATCCAATTATTCATTAATACATACATTGCTATAATTTATTTACAATCTATATCAGTTATAGCTCTTTAATCCTTTTAATTAATTGGAATTACATTCCGATCCATTATCAATTTCCTTAAATTAATACAATTTAATTTCATTCCAGTTATATTCTTATTATTAAGTCACACATTTTTATTTCTTCCAAAATTAAATCACAAAACTTTATTAAATTCACAATTTATAAATATCGAAAATTTTGGGTCGTTACATAATATCTCAATAACCAATTGCTAGTTTTTATGTCAGGAAGTTACTAAAACACACACACACACACATATGATAATAGCCACTTTTATATGTTAATTGTTCATATGAATGTACACATACCCTTCACCATATATGATAATGTAGCCGCGTTTGTGTATATCATTAACCATCATACACTAGAAAGAGTGTATATTTGTATGTTATCCCAACTTTTGGCAAAGCCGAGATACCCAAAGATTAACTAAAAATCAATGATTATTAGTCATGAGCATCGATTGTGCATCGCAGGTTCACCATGGATATCGATGAATTTTTTCCGAGTCCGGATCGGGCTACAATTGATAAGACATGTCAAGCATGGCCAGATAAAACAACATTCCAAATCTCGAGTCAATCCGAGTTCGTACGCTCAAGATATCATTGATGCAAGTTGGAGGAAACATCCGTAGGTTCGAATCCATAAGCTCAGCCTTGGGTTCGAATCCCTCGAGAATAGCATAGGCTCGAATCGATCGGAAGAAAGCCATGCTCTGAATCCATCGACCACACATTGGTTCGAATCCATCCACGAGGCCTTGGTTCGCATCCATAAGCCCAGCCCTGGGTTCGAATCCCTCGAAGGGAAGATCTTCGAATCCATGAACTGGATTCAATTCGACTCCATCCCATGAGTGCTTTCGAACCCATCAAGACACCATGCTTTATATCCATCGACACACAACGCTTTGTGTCTATCAGCCAAAGAAAGTAGTTCGAATCCACTAGTATTCGTATTCAATAAGGTGTCTTACTTCGCATCCGTCCAGTGACTTAGCTTCAAACCCATCCTGCTATGATGGCTTCGAATCGATGGGCTACAGTGCAACACAATCGATTCGAACAAGCACACGTTCGAGTCCATGAGCGAAGGAGCATGCCTTCGAATCCATTACCTCGAACCCACCAAGTCAAAGCGGCTAGAATCATGGAGTCGACCCAGTCAACTCGGCATAGAAGTCGGATCGATAAGAAGGAGGCGCTCCACGTCATCAAAGAAGCGCATGCTTGGATCGATTCGAAGCAATCGATTCAAACGTAATCGATTCGAGCAGAGCACTGCAACCAGACAAGCGACCTTGAATCAATCATAACTCGAGATCTACGAGTCCAAATGCTATGAAATTTTCACAGTAGCTTGAGTACATGATGAAGAATGTTCACACAAAATTTCAGCTCGATTGGACAATTTCTTGATCGATTCGAACATAGCTTCGAATCGATCCCAAAGTGGGCCCGGATTTCCAGAAAGCGGGCATGTGGGCTCCCTCACGTGCCAGAACTGGTCTCCCTTCAATTTAGGCAAAATATCAGCCTCCTACACCTATAAATAGAGCCCCTATTCATTCAGAAAAGAGGTCGGACAATTTTGAGAGCTAAAGAGCGCCCAGACTCTGCCAAATTTACTCCAGATCACCATTGCTGCCTTAGATTCAGACTTAGCTCAGAAAATCAGTTGTAATACAACACACGAAATTGTAATCTTCAAGCATCGAGCAATAAAATCATAAAAACCTTGAAGTGGACGTAGGCCGGTGATAGCCGAACCACTATAAATTGTGTGTTACTGTTCATTATCTCTGGATTGTTGTTTGTTGCTTGTTTAGATCTGATATTTGTGTTTGAATATTGCTGATTTGTATTCATACACTGGTGCTTTCACAACACTTGGGGTTTGTGACCATTTTTGGCGCAAACACTTTGGTGCTTTCACTGAGAACAACTAGCACCCGCTACACCAGATTCAAAGTTTAGATTTGAAATTTAAAGGATTCAGATTTGGCTCTACAATGATTTGACAAACAAGACAAAGAGCTAAGAGGAGCCAATAGGGAGGAAGTCAAGAGGCATCCTCTGGCGCTGGAGAAGGACAAGCTTCGATCTACATTACTAGAGATGAGATGGAGGCTATGAATAACCTAATGCAGGAAAGAATGATGAAAAGACAACAAGAGATGCTGCAGAATTTCTTCGAGCAGATGAGAGCTGCAGGGACACAGAACCTTGGACCAGCTACAGCGGCTGTGAATGTGGAACAAGGAGCTAGGGCTATGGAACCCAACGGAGGACATAATACAGAACCAGAAGGCAATCAACAAGGGCTTGGGGGCAGGCCCGTAGGATCCAACGCAGAAGGACCTTTGGAAGGAGCTCAACCGGCTAGGGCCAACACAAATGCTAACGAGCCACCTGAAGAGTACGTACCAGAATTCCCTACAAGACTCGGAGGGCAAGAAAGAGACATGACAAGGGGGAAACCCCTGGATGGAGATGAAAGAAAGATTGGCCTAGTGAGACGGATCATGAGAGGTGGATTGTCAGGCGGAGGATTGGAAGAGGTTAGTCGAAGTCCGTTCGCTCTGAATACCCGGAATGCAAGGAACCCTCCAAAATTCAAACTACCAATTCTGGATCCTTATGACGGAAAGTCAGACCCGACCATGCATATCACCAGATATATCAGACACATGGAAGTGCTGGGAGCATCCGAGGAAGTAATGGCACGATGTTTCCCCTTATTCTTATCAGATTTGGCTGCACTTTGGTTTAGGCAGCTAGAGACAGGATCAATCAGGACATGGGGCGAGCTTGTGGATTGCTTCATGAAGCAGTTTAGGGTTCACGTAACGCGACCCAAGAGCGTGATGACTTTGGCATCAATAAAACAAAGGACCGGAGAGTCCAAAAAAGATTTTCTGTTACGATTTAATGCAACAGTGGCTTCTGTAGATCGCCCGGACCCATCGATGATTTTGATGGCGGCAGTGGCAGGAGTTGGAGAAGGCACCGAATTCAAAGACTCTTTAACAAGAGACCCACCGCAAGATCTTGGAGAGTTTTACCATGAAGCTGAATGATTCATTCGATTAGAAGAATCACGAGCTGAGAGGCAGGTAATAAATGCTGTACAAGGCGAAGGAACCGCCAGGGAACAGACACGGCGGACAAAGGAAAGAGAAAGCAGGATGACACACATGATGGTCTTGATAAACGGAAGAAATTCCGAGAGCCTAGATTCAGGCAATACACAGATTTGACGGCAAGCCTAGAAAGGATTTACATTGAAACTCGGGGGCAACTCCCCTATCGAAAACCACCCAGGAGAGATCCCACGGAGCGGGAACGCAGGACTGGAAAATACTGCCTATTCCATGAGCTGGATGGGCACACAACGAATGAATGTCGCCACCTAAGGGATGAGGTGGAAGAACATGCCAGGAGTGGTAGGTTGCCACAATATACTAGAGAATGGGCGGCGACAGTAAGACCTGAACAACCACTGCCTCCACCTAACAGGAATGATCCTGGATCGGGATCACGACTCGTCATCAACTGATTGTGATGGCAAGGGCCAAGTTCAAGATTTGGACTTTGGTCGATTAGTTTTCTTAGATTTGATTTCCAAAATAAAACGGCTATCCCACTTACTCATGTACGGGAACCGGAGAGATCCCTAGGCACGCTCTAAGATGGTAATAGACCGCTTCGCCCGGAGAGGCATTGTCTTGTTTTTCCTGGTGTTTGAGATTGAACATCAAGGATTCGAATTTAATAAAGAAACACTTATTAAAATAAACCTTTTAACCGGAGAGTTAAAGGATGAACATTAAATATCAATATAAACATGATCGCTTTATGACCTTACCCAGAGAGGCAGGGTCCGGAGTGCAAGAAGTGAGTTGCTTCGCCGGAGAGCGACAGGATCGACTCACTTAAGCATCGTTTCCTATTCACGGAGAGTGATTGGATCGGGATTCGATAAGAGCCCGGAGAGGCTATGATCGGCCCACGATTTAGGCCATGACATCGATTAATGTTCAGATACACTGAACCGGAGTGCAAGGAGTGAGTCGCTTCGCCGGAGAGCGACAGGATTGACTCACTTAACGCTGTTTCCCCTTCACCGGAGAGTGACAGGATGGGATCCAGCAGGAGCCCGGAGAGGTTGCGATCGGTCCATGTAACGACCCGCCATTTTGGACCATTCGCATCCATTATAAGTGTATAGGTAGACACTCATGCCGGAGTTGAATTGCTCAAAATACCGCGTTGTTAATTTAAATTTGGCAAAACTGAACATATACAGTAAATAAATAATCACAGATCACAGACACAGAGTAATAAGTGCAGCGGAAATAAAAGAGATAGTAGTTCATGAAGCTACTATATGAATATATAAAATACATCAGAGTTTACAACAGAAGAGTAATACGATACATCAGAGTTAAACCAGATACAATGGAAGAGTAACAGATACAAATCAGAATACATCACTGGAATCATCGAATATCTGAAAGCTGGATAGATAGCTGGATCTCCAAGCGAAGCTCCAACTCCAAAGGTGAGTCTCGTAAGCTGAACTACTCAGTCTGACCCGAGCGTAAAGCAAAAACACAAAACACTCGAGTCAGGATTAACATTCTTATATTAATAAATCCAACTCAAGTGAAATAGCAATTGAAATACAAGTAACTCAAAGGATGTTTGGAATAACCATCCTTTAAGGATCCGTTAAACTATCTACTATGTAGTAGTGTACGATAAGTAGATAATGTCTATCAGTAATATAAAGATATCAAAATAGCGTTAAGTCATGGCCCATTCCACCCTTAACACAATTTTATTCCCACAAGCATATACAAGACCGTAGTTTCCCCAAAACCGGAAGTCACCAGAGGGCAATCCATATACTCAAGGTACAAAACAAATTCGTAGTGGTCGCGCATAAATGGAATACAAGTATGACAAGGCACATGAGGCTATACCCAAGGTAGTGATACTACCGTTCGCCTGATCCGGACTGGTGAGAACGCAACGCCGCAGCGCCCGCAACACCGTGAGACAACACTCCCAAAATCAAGGGTGCACCAATCGACAACAAGTATAAGTAGTTCGAAGAAGTGTGTCCACTTGAGGTATCAATCCTCCATTGGCCCGGCACAGCTCCTGTTTTAGTCATTTCCAATTTGACACAAGTGTCAAGGCTATCCATTATCGTTCTCTTTCTTCAGTCAACACGTACATCATTCCAACCACTTCATTCTGGATCATCACTCCGCGCTTAGTTATTAAAGTGGTTTTCGGTTTAGATAGAGAGTATACCCATAACCGAATTCCGGTCTCTTTAATAACTTTCGTAATTATTACACCGATTGGTCGTTTATTTATTTCAAAACCAAATCAATTTCAATTTCAATTTCAATTCGTAAATCAACATTTCATTTGTCTTTCGAAATCAATTTCCAAAATTTTCGTTTCCCAACTTCCAAATTATCATTTCACAATTTTATAATTCAATTTCAATTTCTATTTAAAACAATCCAAATATTGATTCAAGTTCGAATACAAGTTTCATTTCGAAAACATTTAAATTAAATCTTATTTACCATTCAAATCAATTTAAAATCATTTATCGATTTCATTCAATATTCGTTAAGTTACTATGCCATTCAAAACAATTTCCATTAAATTTCCAATTCATTAAATCCATTATTTAAATTCAACTTCCTTATTTCACAACTTACAAATTTAATTAAATTAAATTCATCAAATCAAATTCTTTACATTTCAAGTCTTACATTAATTCCAAAATATCACATTTCATTTCTTGTTAAAGAAAATTCAATTTCAATTATTTACGAAGTAAATTCACTTATTCAAAAGTTCAAATTTTACTTATTAATGAGTTCGATTCAATTTAATCATTAAATAATCCAACCTTATTTAATTATTAAATAATTCAAAACTTAATTATTAAATAATTTTCAAAGTTTAATAATTTCAAACTTAATTATAATTTCAAACTTAATTATTAAATCATTTCAAAGTTTAATAATTTCAAACTTAATTATCATTTCTCAAATTAAACACATTCTTTCATCAATTACATTGTTAATATTTTGTTTCAGATTATTAAATATTAACATTTTCCTTTCAATAAAATTCAAATTTCAACTTAATTTCAAAACCATATTTTTATTCAAATAAAATCTTCGTTTTATTTTTAAATCAAATTATTGACCAATCGGGTTTTATTTAATTCTCTATCCTAGGTCAAAGTTCAATTTGGGTATTTATCATTTCAACCCGATTCCAATTCAATTCAAAATCAACATAGCAAAGGGAACTTGCAGTGTGATAACTGGGATGGTGTCAAAGTAAATAAACAAGCAATAACAACAAACAATAACAATCCAATAATCAATTCAAATAATCCCGAAATAACCGTATTAATTCGCATTGTTATTTGTACGAATTAATATAATTATTTCTAGAATCTACACTATCATTTCATGTAGATTAAAGATTAATACATTACGGTTTTTCACTTGTCACCTATTTACAATTTCATACATCATCAATTTAACAACATACATTCAGTGGTTCAAAGTGTATTTAAATAATCCTACGTGTCAATAAATTCAACAGTTAAAGGGGTCATATTATACAAATGTCAGTTAATCAAATTTAACAATTAATTATCCTATATCAAGTTCAATTTCACACTATTTATCATTTTAACATTAACAATTTTAACGTCCAATATAAACATCAACAATCAATCAATTATCAGCCAAACTATATTATCATCGCATAAATAATTAACAGATAATAGTGTCAGATGTCACAGGTGAACTGATACAGGTAATAGCATATATAACAGTATAATTAACTAACAGCAGTATATTTCAATTGTCGTTTCAATTGAAATCAAATTTAATAAATAAAAGAACGTTAATCGTGAGTGAGTGCTCACCTTTCGAGGCTAGAGAAGTGTAGACAGTGGAATGAGTTACGGATCCAGGCACACATTTCGAAGCAAAGCACGATGGACTCGAATTTGACGTACAAGCTAATAGAAAGGAATTGGCGAAATCAAATTAGAACTGGATCGATGAAGATAATTTGATATATAGGTGAACTTATATAAAACTATATATATAGTCATATTCAAATATATATTAAATTTAATATATATGTGTATTTATATATTTCAAAATTATTGCTTTAAATTAAAACAGACGTATTAAAATAAACACCCACATGGTATAATTTAATTAAATACATATATACTTATAAAACGCAAATTCCTCACGTATTTCATGTGTGTTCATATGAAAATATCTATATATTTATATATATTTCCAAAATCAATTTAACAATTCATTTAAATACTTATCCCTTGCACATGAACAGTTGTAAAGTAACACTTCAAAGTTTTCAAATATATATTTTACCCACATTATATACGTTGCCTTTTATATATATTATAAACAACTCACTATGTATATCTTGTACGACCTTTATATATAACATTATACATATAATAAATTACACAATTAAACACATATCGGGAAATGTATACGTATGCATGAATAAACTAGAAGAGACATAAACAACATAAACAGAATATAACTTATATATATTTAACTCATATATAGCTATACTATAACATAACCCTATTTAATATATCCATATATTTCAAAACTGATATCTAAACAACTTATTATATAAACATTTCAAAGTCAATGTAAGTTATAGAACAGCATACACTACTTATATAAACGCCACATATCTCTTTAAATATATGAACATGCGAAAACCAAACAAGTATATATATTATATATATCTCACAATGTTTCAAAATATAAACATTAGCTTGCAAAACTTAGACTGTATAGAATATATATATTGAAACACAACATACTATTACCTAAAACAGAACCCAACTTATATATATAACTATAAATTATAAACTATAACTTAAGTGAATAGATTAATATAATACATATAGCATTAATATAGGCGTAACAGGCCTTATGTAAATATAAACAAATCATGTGCATAACTCTTTATGTAAACGAGTAAATTGATAATAGGTATAGTGAGAAGTATGCATTTATACTAACCGATTACATAAGTACAGGTGGACGTGCACATGCGGTGCTGGCCAGGGAGTGTGAGTCACAAGGCATTGGGAAGAGTGGGCAAGCAAGCGGAGGGGTAGATGGCGAAATAGCCGAGGGCGGAGCCAGGTGGTGCAGCCAGAGAAAAGCAGGTCGGAGGCTACCGGCGATGGGGAGAGAGAAGTGCGGGCTGTATGTGTTTCTTGGTGGCGAACTGAGGGGAGGGAGATGGGTCGCTGGCTTCGGGTTGTGTGGTTGTTCGTGGCCGAGCAGGTCTGGGTGGCGGCAGTTGCAAGGTGTGGATGGCGGAAAGCCGAGGTGGGAAGGGAAGCGGTCAGGAGGTGCTGCGATGAGTTGGTGGTGGAGGCTCCGCCTAGGCTACGCGGTTGGTGGAGAAGGAAAGTTGCAGGGAGGCGAGCTGCGAGGTCAGGTGAGGCGAGCACGGGATTGGTGGAATCTTATGAAGGGATGGGTGGGTTGTACTCGGAAGGTGGATGAGTGAAGCAACAGTGGAGGGAACTGCTCTGTCATTTCTTTTTTTTTCTTGAATGAAGCAGATCGAAAAATGAGAGGAGATGGCTTTTGAGAAAAAGTAGCAGGAAGGTATTGAAGACGAGGAGAGAATTGCAATAAAAGGAAAATGAATGGATTACTGGAAAAGTGGAGAGAATGGAACAGACTTCAATATTGAATACAAAAGGAATTGCTAAAGTCAATCGAAAATCAAAAGTTAGCTGCCACTTTACGGGGAAATAAAAGGTCACGCATGAGTTAATAAATATAAAGTGGTCATACGTTTAGACGGTGGAGGCTGAATGGACCCAAAGAAACAAAAGTCGTATCGATACGGTTACCCGTTTTGCGGTTTCCGTCGCGTATCGGTGTTCGAAAAACAGAAATGAATATACCGCTGAGATCAGTACGACGAGACGATCAAAATGGTATAAAGATATCAGTGGTACGATTGAATTATAAAATTTCGAATTTTTCAACTTGCGGAAAATGCGAGAAAAACACTGAAAAATAAGATCGACGGAGCCAAAGATGTCCGAATGTGGAAAAACGACAAACTGTCATCTTGCTCAGAAGATGGTTTAGAATTTTTCTATGTAAAAATATTTTGGGTTTGAAAACGTTTTATTTTCAACGCTTTTTAACTGATTAAATTGAAGTGAATTTACGCGCGAAATAAACTTCCGTATTTTCGGACGAAAATTTACCAGTCGCTATGTTTAACTAGACGTATTCCAAATATTAAATTTTTATTTCAAAATTTTATCGTTTAAAATTTTCTAAAATTTCAATTAATAACGTTATTAAAACCGGTTAAATTTACGGGTCGTTACATTCTCCCCCACTCAAAACTTTTCGTCCCCGAAAAGGAACGAGGTAGGAGAATAGAAACAACCAGAAAGAAAACAGATTTGAAATACAAAATAACAATAAATTTAAACCATATAAATTTCAAATTTAAATTAATTGATATTCAATAATTGATTCAATCCATTTGATTTCACTAAAATCAATCTCAACTATTTCTAAATTAATTATCTTATTATCCAATTATCTTAAATTTACAATTTCTAAAACCATAAATTTGAATAGTCTTTTATTATAATCATATTTTTTTCAACAATTTAAATTCTTCTTTATTCCAAATTATTGTTAAATTTATTCTACTTAATATATCTAATCACATATATTTAACCCATATAAATTAATTTAAACCATAAAAGTTTCGATTTAAATTAATTTACATCTATTAATTTCTTTTAAATTCAAGGTATTTCATATGTTGATCAAATTTAAATTTATTAATTCTTTCAAAACAAATTTTATTTCATTATTAACTGAGTTTACTTATTATCCTATCTAACTCTATTAACATCTTTATAATCAAAATTTAGTGTATAACATTTATTATAAACACTCAAATTTTATTTATAAATTTAATTTATCTTATATATTATCCAATTACATATTCAACTTCTGAACGATTTAGGTAAGTTGTATTAGAATGCATTTGAACAATATACAAATAAAATTTTTCAAATTCAATTATTCAAGTTTATTTATTCCAAATTTTGGTTTTATTTAAAATTAAAATCATCCCTTAACAAAATTAAGAATCAGATTTCCGATTAACTTTAAACAATTTAGAGATATATATAATATATTTATATCAAATCAAATTAAATTTAAAATAAGATACTTATATATATAAATCAAAATATACTTAAGAAATTCAAATCAAAATATTTTTTCTTCTCAAAACAGAACCGTAGCAAAGCTACAGAATGGTTTCTTCACTTCGAAACTCGAAAATGAATGTCGATGATGCGGCCGCCATCACCGAAATTATTTTCCAGCGACAAAGAGAAGAGCATTGATTTCAACATTTAAAATTCTTTGAAAACGGTTTCTATTCGAAAATACTTTCAATAATATATACTTTTAAAATTTAAACCAAAGTTCGAAATCACCGGAAACTAAATTCTCAAATTTCTGGATTAAGTTCATTTTAAGTTCCAAATCAATTTATAAACCATAATTATAAATTCATTTAGAATAATAAATGATAATCAAATATTATCATTTCAAACAACCAATTTAATTAACCTCTAAATTCCAGAAAATTTTCCTTATGTTTTTACAATATAATCAAACAAATTTGAAAACAATATTGTGTCTGTTTGCTCTGCTCAAGTGTTTTGGAAATCCTATCGATAGCGTTGATCAGACGAATCGATCGAAAACCCAAATCAACATCAGCAACTCAAACAACACAATATATAAAACATTTTTATATAGATTTACAAATACACTTCCTCGCTTGATGATACAAGAATGGATTCAAAGCAATGATAGAGATTCAAATTTGATGGACTCAAATCAAAGAGAATTCTGATTCGAAGACAAATTCAAAAGAAAAGATAAGATGATTCAATAACAGAATCGGGAGGTGGATAAACTTATTTAATTTACGGCAACCTTAACTGGGTCGACCGTAACTTCAAAATAAGATCGGTGTAGAATTCCAAGGTAAATCGACATTCGATCTCAAGAAATAGAATTCAGGTATAGCAGGAGATAGATAGCATCGTAAACCGAGGATACAGAAATCTCCGGTAAATCAATGCCTATTATAAAGGAGTTTACTCCTTTACGAATCATTCTAAGATTGGCGAGACTGCCGATCTATTATAGATATCATCCAAAATGGAGTTATGGGGTGCTCCAGAATTGAAGAAGACGAATAGTGAAGGACACGAATGAATTTCGGAACCGAGGGGAACGTTCCAAAATTCAAAGGAATTGAGTCCAAAGAAAGAGATTGAAACTCGAGTGAGAGTGACTCTGTAAATACATTTACCCTATATGTTGAGTTTTGCCTAGAGCTACCAAAGCTCTGATACCAACTGTAACGGACCGCTTCAGTAGGGTAACGCCCACCGTAGCTTACAGCAGTACCTGTGTTCTGCCTTTACGGCCAGCCTCTCGACTGCACCAACCCCGCAGGGACATGTAGGAGTAAGAGTCATCCGCTCGCTACCAAACCAAATGCGAGAACCCCCTATCATGCTGCACCCGCCAAGTGCATAGGCAGACACACATGCCAGAGTTGAATTGCTCAAAATACCGCGTTGTTAATTTAAATTTGGCAAAACTGAACATATACAGTAAATAAATAATCACAGATCACAGACACAGAGTAATAAGTGCAGCGGAAATAAAAGAGATAGTAGTTCATGAAGCTACTATATGAATATATAAAATACATCAGAGTTTACAACAGAAGAGTAATACGATACATCAGAGTTAAACCAGATACAATGGAAGAGTAACAGATACAAATCAGAATACATCACTGGAATCATCGAATATCTGAAAGCTGGATAGATAGCTGGATCTCCAAGCGAAGCTCCAACTCCAAAGGTGAGTCTCGTAAGCTGAACTACTCAGTCTGACCCGAGCGTAAAGCAAAAACACAAAACACTCGAGTCAGGATTAACATTCTTATATTAATAAATCCAACTCAAGTGAAATAGCAATTGAAATACAAGTAACTCAAAGGATGTTTGGAATAACCATCCTTTAAGGATCCGTTAAACTATCTACTATGTAGTAGTGTACGATAAGTAGATAATGTCTATCAGTAATATAAAGATATCAAAATAGCGTTAAGTCATGGCCCATTCCACCCTTAACACAATTTTATTCCCACAAGCATATACAAGACCGTAGTTTCCCCAAAACCGGAAGTCACCAGAGGGCAATCCATATACTCAAGGTACAAAACAAATTCGTAGTGGTCGCGCATAAATGGAATACAAGTATGACAAGGCACATGAGGCTATACCCAAGGTAGTGATACTACAGTTCGCCTGATCCGGACTGGTGAGAACGCAACGCCGCAGCGCCCGCAACACCGTGAGACAACACTCCCAAAATCAAGGGTGCACCAATCGACAACAAGTATAAGTAGTTCGAAGAAGTGTGTCCACTTGAGGTATCAATCCTCCATTGGCCCGGCACAGCTCCTGTTTTAGTCATTTCCAATTTGACACAAGTGTCAAGGCTATCCATTATCGTTCTCTTTCTTCAGTCAACACGTACATCATTCCAACCACTTCATTCTGGATCATCACTCCGCGCTTAGTTATTAAAGTGGTTTTCGGTTTAGATAGAGAGTATACCCATAACCGAATTCCGGTCTCTTTAATAACTTTCGTAATTATTACACCGATTGGTCGTTTATTTATTTCAAAACCAAATCAATTTCAATTTCAATTTCAATTCGTAAATCAACATTTCATTTGTCTTTCGAAATCAATTTCCAAAATTTTCGTTTCCCAACTTCCAAATTATCATTTCACAATTTTATAATTCAATTTCAATTTCTATTTAAAACAATCCAAATATTGATTCAAGTTCGAATACAAGTTTCATTTCGAAAACATTTAAATTAAATCTTATTTACCATTCAAATCAATTTAAAATCATTTATCGATTTCATTCAATATTCGTTAAGTTACTATGCCATTCAAAACAATTTCCATTAAATTTCCAATTCATTAAATCCATTATTTAAATTCAACTTCCTTATTTCACAACTTACAAATTTAATTAAATTAAATTCATCAAATCAAATTCTTTACATTTCAAGTCTTACATTAATTCCAAAATATCACATTTCATTTCTTGTTAAAGAAAATTCAATTTCAATTATTTACGAAGTAAATTCACTTATTCAAAAGTTCAAATTTTACTTATTAATGAGTTCGATTCAATTTAATCATTAAATAATCCAACCTTATTTAATTATTAAATAATTCAAAACTTAATTATTAAATAATTTTCAAAGTTTAATAATTTCAAACTTAATTATAATTTCAAACTTAATTATTAAATCATTTCAAAGTTTAATAATTTCAAACTTAATTATCATTTCTCAAATTAAACACATTCTTTCATCAATTACATTGTTAATATTTTGTTTCAGATTATTAAATATTAACATTTTCCTTTCAATAAAATTCAAATTTCAACTTAATTTCAAAACCATATTTTTATTCAAATAAAATCTTCGTTTTATTTTTAAATCAAATTATTGACCAATCGGGTTTTATTTAATTCTATATCCTAGGTCAAAGTTCAATTTGGGTATTTATCATTTCAACCCGATTCCAATTCAATTCAAAATCAACATAGCAAAGGGAACTTGCAGTGTGATAACTGGGATGGTGTCAAAGTAAATAAACAAGCAATAACAACAAACAATAACAATCCAATAATCAATTCAAATAATCCCGAAATAACCGTATTAATTCGCATTGTTATTTGTACGAATTAATATAATTATTTCTAGAATCTACACTATCATTTCATGTAGATTAAAGATTAATACATTACGGTTTTTCACTTGTCACCTATTTACAATTTCATACATCATCAATTTAACAACATACATTCAGTGGTTCAAAGTGTATTTAAATAATCCTACGTGTCAATAAATTCAACAGTTAAAGGGGTCATATTATACAAATGTCAGTTAATCAAATTTAACAATTAATTATCCTATATCAAGTTCAATTTCACACTATTTATCATTTTAACATTAACAATTTTAACGTCCAATATAAACATCAACAATCAATCAATTATCAGCCAAACTATATTATCATCGCATAAATAATTAACAGATAATAGTGTCAGATGTCACAGGTGAACTGATACAGGTAATAGCATATATAACAGTATAATTAACTAACAGCAATATATTTCAATTGTCGTTTCAATTGAAATCAAATTTAATAAATAAAAGAACGTTAATCGTGAGTGAGTGCTCACCTTTCGAGGCTAGAGAAGTGTAGACAGTGGAATGAGTTACGGATCCAGGCACACATTTCGAAGCAAAGCACGATGGACTCGAATTTGACGTACAAGCTAATAGAAAGGAATTGGCGAAATCAAATTAGAACTGGATCGATGAAGATAATTTGATATATAGGTGAACTTATATAAAACTATATATATAGTCATATTCAAATATATATTAAATTTAATATATATGTGTATTTATATATTTCAAAATTATTGCTTTAAATTAAAACAGACGTATTAAAATAAACACCCACATGGTATAATTTAATTAAATACATATATACTTATAAAACGCAAATTCCTCACGTATTTCATGTGTGTTCATATGAAAATATCTATATATTTATATATATTTCCAAAATCAATTTAACAATTCATTTAAATACTTATCCCTTGCACATGAACAGTTGTAAAGTAACACTTCAAAGTTTTCAAATATATATTTTACCCACATTATATACGTTGCCTTTTATATATATTATAAACAACTCACTATGTATATCTTGTACGACCTTTATATATAACATTATACATATAATAAATTACACAATTAAACACATATCGGGAAATGTATACGTATGCATGAATAAACTAGAAGAGACATAAACAACATAAACAGAATATAACTTATATATATTTAACTCATATATAGCTATACTATAACATAACCCTATTTAATATATCCATATATTTCAAAACTGATATCTAAACAACTTATTATATAAACATTTCAAAGTCAATGTAAGTTATAGAACAGCATACACTACTTATATAAACGCCACATATCTCTTTAAATATATGAACATGCGAAAACCAAACAAGTATATATATTATATATATCTCACAATGTTTCAAAATATAAACATTAGCTTGCAAAACTTAGACTGTATAGAATATATATATTGAAACACAACATACTATTACCTAAAACAGAACCCAACTTATATATATAACTATAAATTATAAACTATAACTTAAGTGAATAGATTAATATAATACATATAGCATTAATATAGGCGTAACAGGCCTTATGTAAATATAAACAAATCATGTGCATAACTCTTTATGTAAACGAGTAAATTGATAATAAGTATAGTGAGAAGTATGCATTTATACTAACCGATTACATAAGTACAGGTGGACGTGCACATGCGGTGCTGGCCAGGGAGTGTGAGTCACAAGGCATTGGGAAGAGTGGGCAAGCAAGCGGAGGGGTAGATGGCGAAATAGCCGAGGGCGGAGCCAGGTGGTGCAGCCAGAGAAAAGCAGGTCGGAGGCTACCGGCGATGGGGAGAGAGAAGTGCGGGCTGTATGTGTTTCTTGGTGGCGAACTGAGGGGAGGGAGATGGGTCGCTGGCTTCGGGTTGTGTGGTTGTTCGTGGCCGAGCAGGTCTGGGTGGCGGCAGTTGCAAGGTGTGGATGGCGGAAAGCCGAGGTGGGAAGGGAAGCGGTCAGGAGGTGCTGCGATGAGTTGGTGGTGGAGGCTCCGCCTAGGCTACGCGGTTGGTGGAGAAGGAAAGTTGCAGGGAGGCGAGCTGCGAGGTCAGGTGAGGCGAGCACGGGATTGGTGGAATCTTATGAAGGGATGGGTGGGTTGTACTCGGAAGGTGGATGAGTGAAGCAACAGTGGAGGGAACTGCTCTGTCATTTCTTTTTTTTTCTTGAATGAAGCAGATCGAAAAATGAGAGGAGATGGCTTTTGAGAAAAAGTAGCAGGAAGGTATTGAAGACGAGGAGCGAATTGCAATAAAAGGAAAATGAATGGATTACTGGAAAAGTGGAGAGAATGGAACAGACTTCAATATTGAATACAAAAGGAATTGCTAAAGTCAATCGAAAATCAAAAGTTAGCTGCCACTTTACGGGGAAATAAAAGGTCACGCATGAGTTAATAAATATAAAGTGGTCATACGTTTAGACGGTGGAGGCTGAATGGACCCAAAGAAACAAAAGTCGTATCGATACGGTTACCCGTTTTGCGGTTTCCGTCGCGTATCGGTGTTCGAAAAACAGAAATGAATATACCGCTGAGATCAGTACGACGAGACGATCAAAATGGTATAAAGATATCAGTGGTACGATTGAATTATAAAATTTCGAATTTTTCAACTGGCGGAAAATGCGAGAAAAACACTGAAAAATAAGATCGACGGAGCCAAAGATGTCCGAATTTGGAAAAACGACAAACTGTCATCTTGCTCAGAAGATGGTTTAGAATTTTTCTATGTAAAAATATTTTGGGTTTGAAAACGTTTTATTTTCAACGCTTTTTAACTGATTAAATTGAAGTGAATTTACGCGCGAAATAAACTTCCGTATTTTCGGACGAAAATTTACCAGTCGCTATGTTTAACTAGACGTATTCCAAATATTAAATTTTTATTTCAAAATTTTATCGTTTAAAATTTTCTAAAATTTCAATTAATAACGTTATTAAAACCGGTTAAATTTACGGGTCGTTACAGTCCAGAACGACCAGGACATCGCTTTACGCCCTAACTAGGGCCAGAGTGCAAGGAATAGAAAGCAATGCCGGAGTGCAATAGGATCTTTCTATTCGATCGATAGTACGGAGAGACTGAAGAATTTCATTCTTAACTTCCATTGGAAGAAATTGATAACGATTCGGCTTCGAACAGCCATGAACTTGATTGAAAATGCCATAAGCTATGAGTAAAACATGAAATCACTGCATTTGACATGAGACTGATCAAAACACGCCTTTTACCAAAAGGCATGTTTTGGGGGCAAAATGTTATCCTAAATTTTGGCAAAGCCGAGATACCCAAAGATTAACTAAAAATCAATGATTATTAGTCATGAGCATCGATTGTGCATCGCAGGTTCACCATGGATATCGATGAATTTTTTCCGAGTCCGGATCGGGCTACAATTGATAAGACATGTCAAGAAAGGCCAGATAAAACAACATTCCAAATCTCGAGTCAATCCGAGTTCGTACGCTCAAGATATCATTGATGCAAGTTGGAAGAAACATCCGTAGGTTCGAATCCATAAGCTCAGCCTTGGGTTCGAATCCCTCGAGAATAGCATAGGCTCGAATCGATCAAAAGAAAGCCATGCTCTGAATCCATCGACCACACATTGGTTCGAATCCATCCACGAGGCCTTGGTTCGCATCCAAAAGCCCAGCCCTGGGTTCGAATCCCTCGAAGGGAAGATCTTCGAATCCATGAACTGGATTCAATTCGACTCCATCCCATGAGTGATTTCAAACCCATCAAGACACCATGCTTCGTATCCATCGACACGCAACGCTTTGTGTCTATCAGCCAAAGAAAGTAGTTCGAATCCACCAGTATTCGTATTCAATAAGGTGTCTTACTTCGCATCCGTCCAGTGACTTAGCTTCGAACCCATCCTGCTATGATGGCTTCGAATCGATGGGCTACAGTGCAACACAATCGATTCGAACAAGCACACGTTCGAGTCCATGAGCGAAGGAGCATGCCTTCGAATCCATTACCTTGAACCCACCAAGTCAAAGCAGCTAGAATCATGGAGTCGACCCAGTCAACTCGGCATAGAAGTCGGATCGATACGAAGGAGGCGATCCACGTCATCACAGAAGCGCATGCTTGGATCGATTCGAAGCAATCGATTCGAACGTAATCGATTCGAGCAGAGTACTACAACCAGACAAGCGACCTTGAATCGATCATAACTCGAGATCTACGAGTCCAAATGCTACGAAATTTTCACAGTAGCTTGAATACATGATGAAGAATGTTCACACAAAATTTCAGCTCGATTGGACAATTTCTTGATCGATTCGAACATAGCTTCGAATCGATCCCAAAGTGGTCCCGGATTTCTAGAAAGCGGGCATGTGGGCTCCCTCACGTGCCAGAACTGGTCTCCCTTCAATTTAGGCGAAATATCAGCCTCCTACACCTATAAATAGAGCCCCTGGTCATTCAAAAAAGAGGTCGGACAATTTTGAGAGCTAAAGAGCGCCCAGACTCTGCCAAATTTACTGCATATCACCATTGCTTCCTTAGATTCAGACTTAGCTCAGAAAATCAGTTGTAATACAACACACGAAATTGTAATCTTCAAGCATCGAGCAATAAAATCATAAAAACCTTGAAGTGGACGTAGGCTGGTGATAGCCGAACCACTATAAATTGTGTGTCACTGTTCATTATCTCTGGATTGTTGTTTGTTGCTTGTTTAGATCTGATATTTGTGTTTGAATATTGCTGATTTGTATTCATACACTGGTGCTTTCATAACACTTGGGGTTTGTGACCCTTTTTGGCGCAAACACTGTATAACTTAACTAGTTATAGATGTACATAGGGAAATCCATGTTAAGTAAGAATTTATCATGTGCGCAGCCATACGGTTTAAAATATTTATATGTTTAGCTATTAATTCTCAGTCTAAGGGACACATATCTTCAAATTGTCTGGTAGGAAAAAATAATGTACATAGATATGTAGATTTATTGCAAGTTATGCGAACATACATAATTAAAGCTAATTACGTTTGGGACTCACTAAAACTTGTATGATATGTATTTATAAATAGGCTGGAAAAGTGTAATGTGCATCTACTATATACCAACTTGATGTTTACAAAATATAAGCTGAGCAATAAGTTGGGGATTTAGGAAGAGCGGACCTTCTTGGTTGCATAGAACCTACCAGTGACTGTAAGTATTAACTTTATTTCTATGAGTTATGTTATTATACACGTGGTTGGACCATTATACCCAGGAACACTAGCATGAGTCTTCTTCTTATCCAATTTAATAAATATTTTTTCATTGATCTAAGCATTAATACCATAACAACATATCATTGAAAAATATTAATTCAAAAGTATGGTTCATTATCTACAGTCATTAGCCTCTGAGCTACCCTTTAAAATTTTTGGATGACATGGATATATGGAAATCTTCTAAAGAAAAAGAAAAAAAATTAATGACACTACACAATATGCTTCATTGTTAAAATCAAAATTTTCCTTATTTGGATTGTATAGCTAAGGTATGCTATAATAAAGTTTCATTATTAAGATACCAAACAAATTTATATTAAGGTAGTCTACGGGTTATATAATATTTTAGGTTCCTAGGCTATTTTGTATCACAATTTTTTAGGTTTTTTCCTGGTTCTTTTTAATCAGATACTCCTATATGATACTGGAAATCGATTTCAAGTTAGTTTCATTTTTTTGAGACATAATATGACTACAACATATGGAATACTGCTGATTCTCCAACATAGTGTATTCTTTTTAACATTTTTTTTTCATTTTTTTAAGTGTTGCTAGTATCTGTAATGTCTTCATGTTGATTTCTATAAAGATGGAATCATATTTTCCGAAGTAAATTTATTTTTGTCTCAGGAATGTAGTTAATCATTCTTAAAGTTATTGAAAGTTCATGTTTGCTAGTATATTTCAATAGATAATGTCAGACTAATAATAATTCTTACTGTCAGACTATATATCTATAGATAATTTTACTAGAAGTCATTCCATACTAGTTATCGTCGGTTATTGATGAAAGATTTACCTCTAAAAATAGCTCAAAGTTAAATCCAATTTATTATATACCCAAAAAAATTCTTGTACGATAAGCCCGCATATAAACTAAAGTTAATTCAAATATGTTATCGAGTTTAACTAGAATAGTATACTCCAACTTAAAATCACATCAAAATTTTACACTGTACATCAGCATGATGCCAGAAACTATCAAGTGTTGATATTTTTGAAAGAAACGGAAAAATACAAGGCGATTATAAGGTTTCTACTTATGAATTAAAATGCAGAAATTCTTAATTGTATTAGCTACTGAAACTCAACTTAATATCTTGTTTGATGCAAATTCAAATATTAGAAAATACATTATGGTTCTGTTTTAGTTTCTTAAAATAAACCAATTTTTCTCACTTGCTACCAGTATGAAACAAACAACTAACAATCATGTAGACACAACATTTATGGTGTGTGAATAATGATAGTAAAAATTTATATCTTAGTATTTTCAACTCAGGCATGGAATTGAGGTCACACACTTTATTATTGGAAGTTAAAGATAAAATTTGTTATGAATCTGATAACAACTCAGGCTTATTTTACATGTATATAAAGCTGATCAGTTCCATTTATTTATCATTGTTTGTTGTTAAGTTGAATATATTTTGCTACTGTGTATGAACTAAAGATTAATTTCATAGAAATTATCTAGATAAATTTGGATTAACCTTCCTTTAGATGCTCCATAGTTATTAAGTAGTACATAGGTTTGTATATGCATGCTGAAAAATAAATTAAAAATGACCTTTTGTGGGTATTTGAACATAAGCTACATAACCTAATTCAAAAGTTAAAACAAAAAATGATGATCATTGTAACGACCCAGAATTTTTGATAATTAAAATTCGAATATTTAATTAATTTTAAATATTAATAAATGGAATTTATAAGTCGAATGATTTATTTTTCGAATATTGGATTTAATTTGATAATTAAATCGATAAATTAAATAGTGAAATTCCAGAGATAATTGAAAATCGAGTTTAAAATGATTGATAATGATTTGTAAAATTTTATTTAATCATACTGGAGTTATAGAAAGGTTATAGAACTTTTAAAATTGAATTTGGAATTAATCTATGAAAATTGAATATTTAATATTTAATTATCGACTGTAAAAATAGCCAATTTTCGAATAGTCTCAGAATTGAACGAAACTAGTTTCATCGGATCCGTAATGTGATATTATTGTAAGGTTTCAAATTTCGTAAATTTTGGATGTACCGTTTGTCCGGGGCAAGCCAAAACGCCTCGAAATCGATTTAAATCGGTTTAATTTAAATTTATCGTTTATTGCCATATCTCACACATACGATCGAATTAGCTTTTGAAACACGTTCCATTGCGTTCGGAACGCAGGATAAACCTTAGAAACGTCAGCCGGCACGCTCGATTTGCAGTTCGGAAGTTTTCGGATGAATAGTGTTTTGAAATATTTTCTATAAAAGCACCTCTATTTTCTCATTTGCAAACAAGAAGAACAAACCCTAGGGTTCAAGAGCCAGCCGCCGTCTTCAATTTCTAAGGGCAGAAATTCATTTCGTTTCTCCTCTAATATTTCAAAATCCACGCGTTTTTACGAAAAGTTGTTAACTACAACATTGTAGAGCGTCACGAGGCGAAGACAATCAACGGTCAAGATCGTTTATAGTGGAGGGAATCAGCGACAGTCGGCTCGAGATGGCCTGCCGTTTCATCTCGTTTTGCGTGCACAGGGGAGGGCCGAGTGCCAGGGGGTTCTGGGCGGAGTTGCTATTCGTGTGGGGCTTCGAAATGGCGTAAGCCGATCACGTTCTAGTCGAGTGTGGAGGTGGTGGTTTGGAACCCTAGTAGGCGGCTTTGGTGGGTTTCGAACGTGAATAACCTGGTAGTTTCGCGTGAGGAAGAAAGCAAGTTGAATGGCCAGATTTTCATCTCATCAACGTGCGGCCGAGATTTGCTGTGGGTTTTTTTTTAATAAAGATTGTAATTCATTTATATAAAAATTTGTATAAAGTTTAGAATATCATATCTCTTTCATACGTTATCAGAAAATGACGAAACAAAATGCGTTGGAATCGTCTCGACATGTACTTCGCAATGCAACTGATTTGGAGTCGTTTGGAGCTAGTTTGAATTTCGGGTAAAATTAAACACGTGTTTAATTTTATTCGAAATAAACCCTGAAATCAGAATTTAAAATCAAGGTGAGATCTTCTCACTCAGATTTAAATTTGAATTGCAGTTATTGATTGTTATTTGGATGTGATATTAGATATAGTAGGATATATATTATATATAGCAATATATACATATTGGCATATGTATATATTGGATTGATGATTTCCCGCCTCGTATAGCGGATGAGACCCTATTGCGCCGTTAGTAAGCGGATATTTTTATAAAACCCATATACCGCGATAATTCCGTACTGGAGCGGAATTGGTATTGTGCTAACATCTTTGGATGCAGGGAAACAGGTTGGAGGGATCCAACTGGATTCCTCAACTGTATTTACTTATTTACAGATATTGATGTATATTCTGTTATCATATTGATATATGATATAGACTGTTGTGATGGACTAATTGATGCGTTGCATCATCGGATTCAGTTTTGAAGTTTAAAAATGACGACTTTTAATTTAAAAGGGTTTTTAAAGTGATTTTTGAAAATATACGTTTTATGGAATTTTTGAATCGATTTATAAACGTAAAATTTTAAAGTTATAAAAGTTATAATTTTTAGTGAGATATAACCGAAGTGTCGTTTTTGAAATAAAAGTCGATTTATTTATAAAATGGTTTAAATAGAGATTTTTGAATTTATTATGAAAGCTCTATATATAAGATTTATAAAAATTTGATTTTTATAAATCAAAGTGATGAAATTATAAAGGAGTTTTAAAGACGTTTTAAATGATGTTAAAATGGGTTTTATAAAGGACATAATAAATGATTTGTGAAGTCCTAAAAGAACGATTTTTGTAAATAAACGAATTATAAGTGTTTAGCTTATAGAATGGACTTTTGGTAGAAAATTGAGTTATAAATTGAATTGGATAATAAAAGGAATTTATAAGTTGAAGTAGTTATAAAATATAAAATTGTGATTTATAAACGTTGTTTATGAATCCGAAATCACTTATTTTGATAAGTGAATTGTAGAAGTTAATTAAAGGAATTATATCCACGATTTTGGACAGTGGATAAACTTTTAAATAAAATGTGTAGAAATGTTGAATTTGGATAGTGAAGTATATTCACGATTTTGGACAGTGAATATATTGTTAAGTAAAATGGATATGTTCTGGAGAAGTGATATTATGAAATGAAGTAATTATTTTAAAAGATGTTTTAAAACGTGTTGAGTGTCGAAACCATAGATTTCAACATTTATTGTTGAAATAGACGTTTTCGAAAAATAAGGAAATGGTGGACTATAACACTGTTGTTATAGTAAATGATTTCCGAAAGGAAATGTTTTATGTAGTATTGGGATTTATATATCTATCTAAATTTTGAATCCTTATACTAGTGATTTTGAGTCGTCGTAACGATGTTTTACGCAACATTCGTTTTGACTCAAATAAAGGTGTTAAAAGAATGTTTTCCTTAAAGAATGAATGTATACTTAATATTGATTTAAGTATACCGAATATTTTCAAATGTTGAAAATAAATAGATTTGTGAAATACTTATTTTTAAATGAGTATGGAAATGCTTTCCCAATATGAAATGAACTGTTTTGAGATTTTATCTTCTTAAAGATAAATAGAAAGTGAATATTGAAATCGATTTGAAAATCGTATATCAGTAGATATTTTGAAATATAAATTCACTATGGAATTTATAAAGGAAAGGGAAACTGTTTAGAAAAATAAATATTGATTTATTTTTGAAGTGTGAAAATAATATATCTAGTAAAGATATTTTGGAAAAAAAATAATTTGGAAGATTATTTGGAATCTGATGATGTTGCGCATCTTTATTGATAGTTAAATAACCGACTATCAATAATTACCTTTAGATAGGTATTTGTTGTGAATTGGATGAATTTGAATGCCACACTTATTTTTGAATAATCGCTCACTATTCGGGTTAGCCGGGAAAGGACCATGGGGTCGTATAACCCATTCCGAATATGTGATACGTCGTTATGAATCGCATTCGAAGACCGGTGTTGAAGACCGGATATTTTTGAAAATGGAAGGATTACCGTCGAGTTACTCTACATCGGCTGATCTCCGGTTTAGAGGTTTTATCACCCTTAGTGACGGGAAGTCCGGACGTGATTAGAAATTTATCCGGATGTGCAAGGGCTTCGTGAGAAGTGCCTTCGGTTCTGTTCGATCCCGGAACAGACTTGTATGGATTGTGTGTCTGACGTTACAATTTGAGATATAAAGCTGATTTCTTTCAAATACATTTCTGTTGGTGGCGGAGAATTTATTCTCTTAGCTTAACACCCTTCTCTGAGACGTACGAGCTCAGAGGTTATGTAGTTGAAATTTATCAGCGATATACTCCCAATTTGGTAACGTGGCATACTGAGTGTTGCTGTGAAATGATCAGTGTTTGATCATTTGTGATATGATCATTTGTTGATCTTATATCTTTGTGATCATAGGTTGATCATTTGTTTGACCCGAAGCATGGCTTTGTAGAAAGCGTAGCTTTGTGGACGAGACTTCGTCGAGCCTCACACCACGGAAATGGTCGAAACAGGAAGGATGCAGCAAGGTTCTAGGGAGTAGCGCCCTTTAGTGTATGTCATTCCTTCTGGATAGAGGTGGTATCATGGTTTGGAGCCCAGATACTTAACCTATGTGGTTGCTGCATTATTATCTATGTGGTTTGTTGGAAATCGGGGATCCTCGGGAAGATCGGTGACGATCGGGGGATGGCATACGCGTGTCAGTAGTTACCTACTTTTGCAGAGGTAACCCGGCCTTGTGTTGGCAGAGATCTAACCGTAATGTTAGGTTATTTCTCGGGTCGTCTATTCCAGGGACGTACCCATCGTGGAAAAGGAAGTTCCTTAGCCTGACCATTTGTTGGAAATCCAAAGAAACAATACGAGCCTTGTACGGTTTTAGTTGTAGAACCTGCCATTTAATATGGTAGTTATAGCAAGCATACTATAATGGTACCTATGCTGGCTAAGATTTATATTCTACTTTCGGAATGATTTCTGCACTATGCACTAATAATAATATCAAAAAGAATTTGATTTTTGTGTAGTAAGCATCTTTGACTATCATAAGAAGAAATCTCCTCCAAGTCTGCGTTTGCATTGTGTGTGTGGCGGGAGGTCTTATGGTAGTTTCATTTTCCAAAAGCATTTCGAATTGACTTAAAAATTATTTTGTTGTTATAAAGAATAACTGTTTTACGATCTCACACCAGTCACCATGACTGACTCGGAGTTTATTGTTCCCTTCTAAACTCTGGGTGCCCACCAATTTCCACACGGGCAGCCTAGAGTTATGTTATCAGGATATTCTGGATATTCTGGAGCTTTGGAGATAAGCTGGATGACGAGACGTAGTATTTGTATCTGATAGTATTTATTCCGCTGTGTATTCTGTATGAGGACAAGTTACATAACTGTCCATTGTTGTATATTGACTCTGATGATTGATGTATATATAAAATGATATAGTTCTTTGTTTTAAAGATTATTCTTTTATCTATTATATATTGTTCCGCTGCGAATGTGAGATTCTGACATTGTTCTGTTTCTGTTCTCTGTTGTTGTTCTGTTGTTCTTCTTTCTTTCTCCTTCTTTCTTTTTCTTCTTTCTCTTCTTTCTTCTTCTGCTTTCTTCTTCTTCTCTTTTTCTTCTATCTTTTCTTCTATTTCTTTTTCTTAAACCCTCACTATTGGAGTTTCCGGCACTCGATTGCTCGACAGTCGATAAAGTGAGTATCGATGTCGAATTTTCGAAAGTCAAAAATTTCGGTACGTGACAGCGTGGTATTAGAGCATATGGTTAAGCGACAACCGTGCTCTGTTGGGTGTTACTCATTAGAGATAGAGTCAGTAGTACTCTAGAATGAGTTGAGTGTAATAATAGATACGAGTGCGTATTTGTTAGTGAATATAAAAAATTTTATATTGTGATGATTGGTTTGTTGAGTGGTATATGGATTCTGGTCGGTATTGTCCGTACAACTCTATCGATAGGGATCTCTAAACACTTGTATAGAACAATTCGGCACAATATTGTTTTAAATAGGGTAAATGAAATAATTTTGCCCAAAGCTATTTTTGTATATAAAAGAAATGATTTTTCTGTAAATTATTACAGTATATGGTTGCATGGATGTTAGGAAGTAATAATAGTGAATTATCATCACTAAAATTGAATAAGAAATTGAAATCGTAACTCCGAAGTTAAGAAATAAATTCATATACAAAATGAAATTTAAAGAATGTAAATTATAAATGTGAATTGTAATTTAAAACGGGATTCCAAAGAAGTTTTTGGAAATGTTTTGAAAGAATTTGAAAATTTTGGTGATTTGGAAAGTTTAAATCATTTTTGAGTTGGAAATGAATTTCAAAGGTTTGAAAAGTATTTTGGAGAGATAAAAGCTCTAAACTCTTTTCGGTCGCTGGAAAATAATTTCGATGATGATCGCGACATCATCGGTGTTCATTTTCGGGTTTCCAAAAGAGGAATTGCTGCCAAATTGTTTTAAATGGAAGTTGTTTGGAAAATTTGGGTTTTTGTTTTGGAAATTCAAATGGAATTTGAATTGTTTTCAAAATGGCTTTGAAATGTTGGTAAACTCTGGAATGCTATATAAAGATATCTATTAAATATTACTAAGTTAATAACTTATACCAATTGAATTTTGGTAGAATAAATTTAACTTAAAAGAATGAAGTTAAATCAAAGCAAGTATAAGTGAATCAATTTAAAAGAAAGTGAAATTGAAAGTTGAAATTCATTTCGAATTCGTAAGCAAATGAATTGAATTGAATAATTGTAAATGAAAGATGAATTAAAGTTCGTATGGAAATTGGAAATCCAGTTTAAATGTAAGTAGATTTAATCGAAGTAGAATTAAAATAAATTAAATTGATATCAATTTGAATTAGTAACTAAAACTAATCTAAATAGAGCAGTTATGAATGAAAGTTGTTTGTTAATAAAATAAACCAAATGAAAATATGAAATGCAAATTAGATTTAATGGAATCAATTGCAAATGAAATGAACTAAAGAAAAAAATTGAATTCGAATAGAAATTTGAATGCAAGATTGAACGAAATTGAATATGTAACTTCAATAGTGAATTAGAAATGTATAAGTAGTTTATATTGGAAATTTTTTAATTGAATTTGCAAATTAGTTTGAATGTTATAACTAGATATTATGGCTAGTAGGATATACAGGTGTTATAAAGGAATTGGGATTTTAATTTTGAAGAGAATTTGAATTGCTCGACAAAAAGGTAAGTATTTAAATTTCAATATGAGATTTGATGATTTCTTGTCTAGCCGCTTGGTTTTTTCTTTTTCTTTTTGAAATCTGAGGGTCCGTAGGGACGTTTTGTAGTAGTGCCGTATTAGCCGCGCAAAGGAGACGCTGGCGAAATTTTCCGAAATTTTAAGGCGTTAGAATATTTTTGAGAAATTGGAAAATTTGAAAATTTTGGAAAACTTAGTAAAAATGTTGTAAAAAGTTTAACTATGAATTTTGGGAAAGTTAAACACTTAAGAGAATTTGTAAATTTAATTTGAGCAGTTTGTTTTGAAAAGTTAATGGATTTTGTATCTTTTCCTTACTTGGTAATTTCGAGGACGAAATTCTTTTAAGGGGGGAAGTCTGTAACGACCCAGAATTTTTGATAATTAAAATTCGAATATTTAATTAATTTTAAATATTAATAAATGGAATTTATAAGTCGAATGATTTATTTTTCGAATATTGGATTTAATTTGATAATTAAATCGATAAATTAAATAGTGAAATTCCAGAGATAATTGAAAATCGAGTTTAAAATGATTGATAATGATTTGTAAAATTTTATTTAATCATACTGGAGTTATAGAAAGGTTATAGAACTTTTAAAATTGAATTTGGAATTAATCCATGAAAATTGAATATTTAATATTTAATTATCGACTGTAAAAATAGACAATTTTCGAACAGTCTCAGAATTGAACGAAACTAGTTTCATCGGATCCGTAATATGATATTATTGTAAGGTTTCAAATTTCGTAATTTTTGGATGTACCGTTTGTCCGGGGCAAGCCAAAACGCCTCGAAATCGATTTAAATCGGTTTAATTTAAATTTATCGTTTATTGCCATATCTCACACATACGATCGAATTAGCTTTCAAAACATGTTCCATTGCGTTCGGAACGCAGGATAAACCTTAGAAACGTCAGCCGGCACGCTCGATTTGGAGTTCGGAAGTTTTCGGATGAATAGTGTTTTGAAATATTTTCTATAAAAGCACCTCTATTCTCTCATTTGCAAACAAGAAGAACAAACCCTAGGGTTCAAGAGCCAGCCGCCATCTTCAATTTCTAAGGGCAGAAATTCATTTCGTTTCTCCTCTAATATTTCAAAATCCACGCGTTTTTACGAAAAGTTGTTAACTACAACATTGTAGAGCGTCACGAGGCGAAGACAATCAACGGTCCAGATCGTTTATAGTTGAGGGAATCAGCGACAGTCGGCTTGAGATGGCCTGCCGTTTCATCTCGTTTTGCGTGCACAGGGGAGGGCCGAGTGCCAGGGGGTTCTGGGCGGAGGTGCTATTCGTGTGGGGCTTCGAAATGGCATAAGCCGATCACGTTCTAGTCGAGTGTGGAGGTGGTGGTTTGGAACCCTAGTAGGCGGCTTTGGTGGGTTTCGAACGTGAATAACCTGGTAGTTTCGCGTGAGGAAGAAAGCAAGTTGAATGGCCAGATTTTCATCTCATCAACGTGCGGCCGAGATTTGCTGTGGGGTTTTTTTTTAATAAAGATTGTAATTCATTTATATAAAAATTTGTATAAAGTTTAGAATATCATATCTCTTTCATACGTTATCAGAAAATGACGAAACAAAATGCGTTGGAATCGTCTCGACATGTACTTCGCAATGCAACTGATTTGGAGTCGTTTGGAGCTAGTTTGAATTTCGGGTAAAATTAAACGCGTGTTTAATTTTATTCGAAATAAACCCTGAAATCAGAGTTTAAAATCAAGGTGAGATCTTCTCACTCAGATTTAAATTTGAATTGCAGTTATTGATTGTTATTTGGATGTGATATTAGATATTGTAGGATATATATTATATATAGCAATATATACATATTGGCATATGTATATATTGGATTGATGATTTCCCGCCTCGTATAGCGGATGAGACCCTATTGCGCCGTTAGTAAGCGGATATTTTTATAAAACCCATATACCGTGATAATTCCGTACTGGAGCGGAATTGGTATTGTGCTAACATCTTTGGATGCAGGGAAACAGGTTGGAGGGATCCAACTGGATTCCTCAACTGTATTTACTTATTTACAGATATTGATGTATATTCTGTTATCATATTGATATATGATATAGACTGTTGTGATGGACTAATTGATGCGTTGCATCATCGGATTCAGTTTTGAAGTTTAAAAATGACGACTTTTAATTTAAAAGGGTTTTTAAAGTGATTTTTGAAAATATACGTTTTATGGAATTTTTGAATCGATTTATAAACGTAAAATTTTAAAGTTATAAAAGTTATAATTTTTAGTGAGATATAACCGAAGTGTCGTTTTTGAAATAAAAGTCGATTTATTTATAAAATGGTTTAAATAGAGATTTTTGAATTTATTATGAAAGCTCTATATATAAGATTTATAAAAATTTGATTTTTATAAATCAAAGTGATGAAATTATAAAGGAGTTTTAAAGACGTTTTAAATGATGTTAAAATGGGTTTTATAAAGGACAGAATAAATGATTTGTGAAGTCCTAAAAGAACGATTTTTGTAAATAAACGAATTATAAGTGTTTAACTTATAGAATGGACTTTTGGTAGAAAATTGAGTTATAAATTGAATTGGATAATAAAAGGAATTTATAAGTTGAAGTAGTTATAAAATATAAAATTGTGATTTATAAACGTTGTTTATGAATCCGAAATCGCTTATTTTGATAAGTGAATTGTAGAAGTTAATTAAAGGAATTATATCCACGATTTTGGACAGTGGATAAACTTTTAAATAAAATGTGTAGAAATGTTGAATTTGGATAGTGAAGTATATTCACGATTTTGGACAGTGAATATATTGTTAAGTAAAATGGATATGTTCTGGAGAAGTGATATTATGAAATGAAGTAATTATTTTAAAAGATGTTTTAAAACGTGTTGAGTGTCGAAACCATAGATTTCAACATTTATTGTTGAAATAGACGTTTTCGAAAAATAAGGAAATGGTGGACTATAACACTGTTGTTATAGTAAATGATTTCCGAAAGGAAATGTTTTATGTAGTATTGGGATTTATATATCTATCAAAATTTCGAATCCCTATACTAGTGATTTTGAGTCGTCGTAACGATGTTTTACGCAACATTCGTTTTGACTCAAATAAAGGTGTTAAAAGAATGTTTTCCTTAAAGAATGAATGTATACTTAATATTGATTTAAGTATACCGAATATTTTCAAATGTTGAAAATAAATAGATTTGTGAAATACTTATTTTTAAATGAGTATGGAAATGCTTTCCCAATATGAAATGAACTGTTTTGAGATTTTATCTTCTTAAAGATAAATAGAAAGTGAATATTGAAATCGATTTGAAAATCGTATATCAGTAGATATTTTGAAATATAAATTCACTATGGAATTTATAAAGGAAAGGGAAACTGTTTAGAAAAATAAATATTGATTTATTTTTGAAGTGTGGAAATAATATTTCTAGTAAAGATATTTTGGAAAAAAATAATTTGGAAGATTATTTGGAATCTGATGATGTTGCGCATCTTTATTGATAGTTAAATAACCGACTATCAATAATTACCTTTAGATAGGTTTTTGTTGTGAATTGGATGAATTTGAATGCCACACTTATTTTTGAATAATCGCTCACTATTCGGGTTAGCCGGGAAAGGACCATGGGGTCGTATAACCCATTCCGAATATGTGATACGTCGTTATGAATCGCATTCAAAGACCGGTGTTGAAGACCAGATATTTTTGAAAACGGAAGGATTACCGTCGAGTTACTCTACATCGGCTGATCTCCGGTTTAGAGGTTTTATCACCCTTAGTGACGGGAAGTCCGGACGTGATTAGAAATTTATCCGGATGTGCAAGGGCTTCGTGAGAAGTGCCTTCGGTTCTGTTCGATCCCGTAACAGACTTGTATGGATTGTGTGTCTGACGTTACAATTTGAGATATAAAGCTGATTTCTTTCAAATACATTTCTGTTGGTGGCGGAGAATTTATTCTCTTAGCTTAACACCCTTCTCTGAGACGTACGAGCTCAGAGGTTATGTAGTTGAAATTTATCAGCGATATACTCCCAATTTGGTAACGTGGCATACTAAGTGTTGCTGTGAAATGATCAGTGTGATCATTTGTGATATGATCATTTGTTGATCTTATATCTTTGTGATCATAGGTTGATCATTTGTTTGACCCGAAGCATGGCTTTGTAGAAAGCGTAGCTTTATGGACGAGACTTCGTCGAGCCTCACACCCCGGAAATGGTCGAAACAGGAAGGATGCAGCAAGGTTCTAGGGAGTAGCGCCCCTTAGTGTATGTCATTCCTTCTGGATAGAGGTGGTATCATGGTATGGAGCCCAGATACTTAACCTATGTGGTTGCTGCATTATTATCTATGTGGTTTGTTGGAAATCGAGGATCCTCGGGAAGATCGGTGACGATCGGGGGATGGCATACGCGTGTCAGTAGTTACCTACTTTTGCAGAGGTAACCCGGCCTTGTGTTGGCAGAGATCTAACCGTAATGTTAGGTTATTTCTCGGGTCGTCTATTCCAGGGACGTACCCATCGTGGAAAAGGAAGTTCCTTAGCCTGACCATTTGTTGGAAATCCAAAGAAACAATACGAGCCTTGTACGGTTTTAGTTGTAGAACCTGCCATTTAATATGGTAGCTATAGCAAGCATACTATAATGGTACCTATGCTGGCTAAGATTTATATTCTACTTTCAAAATGATTTCTGCACTATGCACTAATAATAATATCAAAAAGAATTTGATTTTTGCGTAGTAAGCATCTTTGACTATCATAAGAAGAAATCTCCTCCAAGTCTGCGTTTGCATTGTGTGTGTGGCGGGAGGTCTTATGGTAGTTTCATTTTCCAAAAGCATTTCGAATTGACTTAAAAATTATTTTGTTGTTATAAAGAATAACTGTTTTACGATCTCACACCAGTCACCATTACTGACTCGGAGTTTATTGTTCCCTTCTAAACTCTGGGTGCCCACCAATTTCCACACGGGCAGCCTAGAGTTATGTTATCAGGATATTCTGGATATTCTGGAGCTTTGGAGATAAGCTGGATGACGAGACGTAGTATTTGTATCTGATAGTATTTATTCCGCTGTGTATTCTGTATGAGGACAAGTTACATAACTGTCCATTGTTGTATATTGACTCTGATGATTGATGTATATATAAAATGATATAGTTCTTTGTTTTAAAGATTATTCTTTTATCTATTATATATTGTTCCGCTGCGAATGTGAGATTCTGACATTGTTCTGTTTCTGTTCTCTGTTGTTGTTCTGTTGTTCTTCTTTCTTTCTCCTTCTTTCTTTTTCTTCTTTCTCTTCTTTCTTCTTCTGCTTTCTTCTTCTTCTCTTTTTCTTCTATCTTTTCTTCTATTTCTTTTTCTTAAACCCTCACTATTGGAGTTTCCGGCACTCGATTGCTCGACAGTCGATAAAGTGAGTATCGATGTCGAATTTTCGAAAGTCGAAAATTTCGGTACGTGACAATCATGCTTTCATCTGATCCATTACTAAAAAAACTTTTATATTAGAATAAAATATGTATAATTGGTATTTATATCTTTGACACCATAGCAGCAGCTTCTACACAAGAAACTTAAGATTGCTAGGAAATTAACAATCATCTTTCTATTGTTTGGTTTGAAATTAAAAAGTTATCTATCTAGCAAAATGAGGTATAGGTGCAAATATAAAATATTCTGCTCTATATAACAGAACATTACCAGAAATTTTTAGATATAATATAAATAATACTCAAAATCATTCACAATTTTCAGTCCATACTAAGCTCACAATTTGTAAATATGTATAATTTACATAAAATATAACTGAAAATTGTATGATTTGGGAACCATTTGAACAGGAAGTTCTTTGACCTTAATCCTATTCAATAGATATTACTTTCCAAAAGCAAAGGATCCCATTAGCATATTGTTATAGAAAGCATGATACATATACATGAAATTTCTACATTATTTCTTCTATCCCAAATAATATAATAAAATATATTTTAAATTTTATTATCAGAAAATTTGCAATTGTAATATTATTGGAACATATATTATTAAACAAGTAAAGTCGTTTATAGTAGTTTTCTATATTTCCTGCAAATTAGTATTATACTATTTTCATCTTTTGTTTACCTTTAATTGGAACTAGGAAACATTAAGGACATGAAACTTATGTTAGTTATGCAAACAAGAACTTTAAGATAGTAAACGTTCGTAGCAAACATCGTTGATATTGGCAGTGGCTCTGAACCATTCCTCTTTTTATATTATTAGTAAAGTCTTTCCTTCTTTGATTTTTTAGTTGCTATCTTCTTTATAGTTCTATTTTCTTTACATGTATTATGTAAAACTGTGTTGAATATAGTTACTAAAACAAATGATACTGTCAGGTTGAGGCAGATGGAGTCACAGAGTAGAATTACATCATAACTACTGTCAAATGATGGTGTCAGGTTGAATTATGGTGTCAAATGATAGGTTTCAAATGAGTATAACGGTGACACACTTGTAAATGTAAATGGAGGAAAAAAAATGATGTTAGGTAGAGGAGTGATAAGGTTGACAAGACTGCTTCAAAGATTGGAGTGAGTAAGATTCTCTATCTTCTTCTCTACAATATGACTGTCTTTTGGAATATTTACATTTGCTGTGTTTTTAGATATGAGTTAATGTTTACTTTATTCTATTCTTCATAGTAGAAATAACACATAATGAATTGTTCCTAATTATCTCTATTATATCTTGGCTTTGATGTTCAAAATAGTCTTGGCTTTATTGGTTTTAGACTGTGATCACTTAATTACTAATTGATTTGCTTGCATTACACAAAAAGATTGTTTTCTGAAACAAGTCACCGTTAATGTTCTATTACACGGATATACCTATTTGAGGAAAAGAAAAATATAAATTCAAATAAAAAGGTGAAAGGGTAACAGACTATAACTGGAAATAAGAGAATAGTTGTTAGTACAAGTCGACAGCATACACATACATTTATTACAAATTTAGAGTTCATGCAGAAACAAACAAGGCTATAAAAGGCCAACACTCAAAGTACACTTTAAAATATAATTAAAAGAAATATCATTGAATAATAATATATTTTATGTATAAAATCATCCTCTAAATAGTGAAGGATGCAAAGAAATTCTACGAAAGGTATATAGTTGGTTGTTGCCTTACTATAGTTGATGCAGTTCAACAAGAGCAATAGAAGTGGCAGGAGCAACTGGTGGGTGACAAGGTACTGGGTAAGCACCTGAACAAGGGGGGACTTGTTCTAAAACCATGCACGTTTGGATTCTAAGATGGTGCAGCAACATTAGCACTGTATATTGGTGTGGTGGTCGATGATTTGGTAAGGGTGGAACTTGAGGCACTGCCAAAAGAGACCCTTCGGGTACTGTATAGTCTCTTCTCATGTTTGTGTTTGCCTGTAATAATAATAATATTTTGCTTATGTTTCCTATCTGCAACTAAGGTATAAGCAAGCTTAGTGTTTAACCTATTACAATTTTATCATCGTACATTATGTTCATAACATAAGCACCTAAGGCTTTGGTAGTCACAAAAACACACACACACACACTCTTATATTGTTGTTCTTTTATCATTCTTTATTTTAATTCTAGTTTAGTAGCAAAGCTAAGACTTACAACTATTACCCGATTGTCATGCAAGAGCTAATAGTTTCAGAACTACTTTATAATAATATTAATAAAAGTCTAATTTGTAAACATTCCATACCAAAGTTTTTAGAATTGCAGTTTAACTACAATACAGAGGGAACCGTAAATAGTATCCCCCTAGTTAAGTGCATTTTAAATCATATACAATCAACATCAAGGGAGTTGGATTCATACTTTTACTATCTCCTATTAAGTTAACGAATGTAAATAACATCTCTGTGTTTATCAAACAATTTATTCCTTACATAAATTCTATTTCTAGCCTTTTTTGCTCAATAAGCTCCATTCTAAATGTCATTATGTGGTTATCATTATGCATCCAAATGTTTACTTTGGAAGGGGCATACATTAAGGTTAGTTTGTGCTTTTCAATTATGTATACTAAGTCCATTGGAAGATGATATTATTATCCTTCTTATTGTAATATTTCCTAAAAATGTTTTTGACCTTAGTACATGTATACTCTTATTTGGCTTTTGCAAAGAGTTGCCAAACTAATATTCAACTTCATTTTTCAAGTATGTCTTTTTTTATAATTGACTACCTTTTGAATTATTCTGATAATAGATTTTTTTTGTTTTTATAAAAGTATTTCTAGGTAAGACCTCTGATAAAACCAAGAAAAGATATAATGAACATCCATAACACTCGTTTGATAGAAGTTAGGTAAATTTGCCTTAATTGTGTGAAATCTGTGCATAATAGTGGAAATCTTATGTTTATACTGTAATTAACACCAGCATGCTATTAGTCATAACATAAAATCACTTCATCATGCTAGTTGTTTCTTAGATATCACGGATTTTAGAAGTTTTGCATCATAAAGCACTCTTAGTTTTTCAACCAAGAGCGCTCTCAATTTCATAACCACTTATGCACCTAGTTTTTCCCAGTCTTGCAGAACTGAGTGCACCTAGTTCTGAAATTGAGTGCGCCCAGTTTTGCAACTAAGCACGCCAAGTTTTACCGCTGCTTAGTCTGTGAAGCTAATGTTGTACAATTGTGATTGTTGGCCATCACAACAACCGATGTTATCTATTGTGTAATTTTATGTAGTTATATATTTAAAATAATTCTTTGTCTGAATGCACGAAAACAAATTACTGAAGTTGCATAGACGATTTTGGCAAAGCTAACTACTTCATATGAGTATATGTTGTTTGAGCTCATGGTGTTGATTTGGATATATTTTGTCTTAGGATTATTTATGGTAATCATGTACTCTTTTATGATCTTTATGACCATTGTCATTGATATATTTCAGAAATATTACATGTAAGAACATGTGTAAAATTGATTATATTCAATATTTGATGTTCATTTTATTCTTAAATGGGTTGTCTTTTGGTTTTATTCAATTATATATATGTGAAAAGGTTTTTCATATGTGTATATGTGTGAAATGCTATTATATAGTGTGTAATTAATAAATGGATGGTTAGATAGAGCTGCATAAATGCTATAGAAAACCAAAATCATATATAATTTTATAGCGTTTCATTGATGCTAAAAAAATTTGTACATTAAATATAAGATAGTAATATAAAAATGCTATGTTAACTCTTTTAAGCTTTAGATGGTTATAGCGTTTACTGTTCATCGCGTTTATAAAACGCTATAAAATGTCCACTTTCATAGCGTTTCATTTTTTCCTATTATATATTTTTGATCTATTATAGCATGTCGTTAAACAACGTTCTCTAAAACGCCATGGAAAGTTTTGACAGCATTTCTGAAACGCTATTAATTGCCCAGTTTGTTGTAGTGCATGTAAAGGCTGAGTTGGGGTTCTGCTTCGGCAACGATTAAAGAGGAGTTAGGCCATGGCATCAGGGGTGTTGAGTTTCTCTGGCGAAGGCGAATTTGTGGGAGGATTTTGGTGAGGTGCATCACAACCTAGTGAATAACGACTTTTGCCTTGTCGTTTGCTGTGTTTGGGTCGCTTTCTGTATGGTGGTGTCGAGCTTGTCATGATGAAGGGGATGCAGAGCTTTCGCGCAAAGTAGTTCGTGGGTGAAAGCGGTTGTCGATTTCTTCCACCATGGAGAGAGATTAAGAGGAGAGAGGGGATGTGTATGTTGGGTTATATACACATGCATGTATAGGGTGCACGAGGATAAGGGAAGAAGGATTAGTAGGTAAGAGTGGTGATTGGTGATTAACTAAATTAATTAATCAAGTTTTTAATTGAGACACTGACGCAGCGGATAATTCAAAACGATCTTCGATCGAAGAAAGTAGCAGTCGATGAAATGATGGATACTGGAATGCCCGAATTCGTTGATCCGAAGATACCGAACTCTAGCTATCTCTGACTCGTTGATCCGGAGATACCGGGAAAGAGATCTACGATTCTTCGACGTTGATCTTGCGCACAAGATACCGTGAATCGGCTTCAACAAACGATGATCCGAGCGCACTCGAATGACGTTAGTGGAGATAGGAGATACACTCGACTACCAATTGAAATTGAAAGCAACAAGCTAACAAAGAGAATTTTATTCAATATTCAACAACCTTTTACAAATGAAAACACTCGCCTATTTATAGGCTACAACACGCAAGTAGAAAAAATATAACTCCTAAGTCGGCAACCGACTTAACAACGCCTCCGACTTAACATAAGTCGTACACGACTTAAGCCCACACAGTTACAAAACACATACAAAAGCTTCAAAGAAAAATACAAGTATTTAACTCGGCAACGACTTAATCTTCCTTTTCGCGACTTAAGGGTAACTCGGCAACGATTTACTGGAAGCTTATCTCGGCAACAAATTTCGCGATCTACAGATAACTCGGCAACGAACTTCGCGATCTAAAGATAACTCGGCAACGAGCTATTTCTTCTTCGCGACTTACCAGATGATCTCACGAGCTAAGGAAGTGCGTTCGTTCGCGACCTTCCGTCATGCCGCGATTTAGACAAGCTCTCGCAATTCGTCTGAAGACGATCCAGGGTTAGGGCGGTGATTAGAGGAGAAACAATTGGAGTTTTATGTCGTGAAGGAGTTAGCTCGGTTTGGTGGTTAGATCGGAGATGATTTAGGTCGGCATAGGGGTTGGAGATAGGTCGTAGGTCGCGATTGAAGGTGGAAGTTAGGTCGGAGGTAATTGGGTCGGAGGTGATAAGTTGTAGCTCGGCAATGGGAAGGGGTAGTAGGTCGGCAGAGATAGGTCGTCTACGACCTTGGGTAAGTCGGCATCGATTCAATACGGTAAGTGCTGCATCATCCTCCCCTTGTTGGAAGGAATTCGTCCTCGAATTCACACCCTTGTCACCATCGACAAATTCCTCCCCATAGTATGGAACCAAATGTTTAACATTGAAAACGTCTGCAGTGTGAATATGATCTGGCAACTTTAACTGATAAGCATTGTCATTGATTTTCTTCAAGATTTCTACTGGTCCAATCTTTCGTGCTTTCAACTTGTTGTAAGTCCCAACTGGAAAACGATCTTTCGTCAATACCGCGTAAACAAAATCACCCTCTTTGAAGACTACACTCCTTCGTTTCTTATCCGCCATTTGTTTGTACTTCTCGTTTGTCTTTTCCAATCGTTCTTGAACGATTCTATGGCACTCCGTCAACCCTTCAACGAAATCAGCAGCTTTCTTAACTGTCTTCTTTGATTGTGGTATTACCATTAAATCCAACGGGCCCTTCGGTAAGCTCGAATAAACAATCTGGAATGGACTGAACCCAGTACTTCGATTCACAGCATGATTATGGGCAAATTCTGCCTGACATAACTTCACATCCCAACTCTTTAGATTATCTTGAACAAGACACCTCAACAAGTTTCCCAACGATCGGTTAACCACCTCCGTTTGTCCATCAGTTTGCGGATGATAAGCACTACTAAACTTCAGCTTTGTTCCTACCATTTTCCACAAACTCAACCAAAAGTGACTCAGAAATCGAGTATCTCTATCTGACACAATAGATTCTGGCAATCCATGAAGTCGATAGATCTCCTTGAAAAACAATTGAGCAACATGAACAGCATCCGCCGTCTTCTTACAAGCAATAAAATGTGCCATTTTCGAGAATCTGTCCACCACCACATATATGGAATCATTACCTCGCTGTGTCCTCGGTAATCCCAACACGAAGTCCATACTCACATCAACCCATGGTTTAATTGGTACAGGTAATGGCATATATAAACCAGCATTAGTCGCAGTTCCTTTCGAAACCTGACAAATATGACATCTCTCAACAAATCTTTCCACCTCTTTCCTCATCGACGGCCAAAAATAAGATTAAGAAATTAACTGCAACGTACGATCTCTACCCATATGGCCTTCTTCATGTAGTTCTTTAACAATCTTCATTCTCAAGCTACAGTCTGGGATGCACAAACGATTTCCCTTAAACAGAAAACCATCCATTATCACAAAATCATCCGTATCTCCCTCCTTGACCTTTTCAACAAATTTTGCAAAGTATGGATCATCAGTGAATAACTCTGGCAATATTTCAAAACCTGTCACTTCAACTTTCATTGTCGTCAACAAATGACTCCTTCTGCTCAAAGCATCAGCCACACGATTGGTTACCCCTGACTTGTGCTTAACGACAAAAGTAAACTGCTGTAAATAAGCAATCCACGATGCGTGTCTCGCTGAAATCTTGTCTTGCCCTTGCAAATGCTTCAATGCTTCATGATCAGTATAAAGAACAAACTCCTTCTGAAATAGATAGTGTCTCCAGTGTTTAATAGATTGTACAACAGCATAAAAATCCACATCATATGTACTGTATCGCATCTTCGCTCCTGACAACTTCTCACTGAAATAGGCAATTGGACGCCCCTTCTGGCTCAACACCCCTCCAATCCCAACCTTGGATGCATCAGTATGTAGTTCAAACACCAACTGAAAATCAGGTAGCACTAGAATTGGTGCAGATGTCAGCAATTCCTTGATTTTTCCAAAAGCAATCCCTGCTTCCTCTGACCATGAAAACTGTTTGCCTTTCATACAATCTGTAACAGGCGCCATCACAGTACTAAAGTGTGGAATAAACCTTCGATAAAATGAAGCCAACCCATGAAAACTACGAACTTCCGTTATCGTCTTGGGCTGCGGCCAATTTCTGATCGCCTCAACTTTACTTTGGTCAACCTGTATTCCTTTCTCTGAAACAACATATCCCAGAAATAAAACACTATGCGTCATGAACACGCATTTCTTCGTTGCAGCATAGAATTGTTCTTGTCGCAATACCATCAGCACTTCTCTAAGATGATTCAAATGTTCCTCTGGACTCCCACTGTAAATAAGAATATCATCGAAATACACCACCACGAATTTCCCAATGAACGGTCGAAAAATTTGATTCATCACCCTCATGAAAGTACTTGGTGCATTGAATAAACCAAATGGCATGACTAACCATTCGTATAGACCCTCCCTGGTTTTAAAAGCAGTCTTCCACTCATCTCCTGGTCTGATACGAATTTGATGATATCCGCTCTTCAAATCAATCTTAGAAAAGATAGTAGCTCCGCTTATCTGATCCAACAAGTCATCTAACCTCGGCATTGGAAATCTATATCTCACGGTAATCTTATTCAATGCTCGACTGTCAGTGCACATTCTCCATGTCCCATCCTTCTTGGGTACCAATAAAGCTGGTACAACACAAGGACTCAGACTCTCCTGCACACGCCCCTGTTCAAGCAATTCCTCTACCTGCCTCCGCAATTCTTCATGTTCCTTCGGACTCATTCGATAATGTGGTCTGTGTGGCAATACAGCACCGGGAACAAGATCTATCTGATGTTGTATATCCCTCAACGGTGGCAACTCCGTTGGTAACTCTTCTGGAAATACATCGTCAAATTCTTTCAGAACTGGTTTAACTTCTTCTGGAATTTCAACCTCTTCACTGCTTTCTCGTCCAATCAACAAGAATACTTCCGGCTCTTCTTCAACTTCTTTAACAAACTCCTTCAAAGTCAATAGAGTTTTCAGCTCTTCGATTTCCTCCACTTTGTTTTCTCCCTGTTGGCGTTTCTTCGGAACCAGAGTAATCTTTGTACCTTCGAACATGAAACTGTAACTGTTGGTCCGTCCGTCATGTTGTACTGCTCTATCAAACTGCCACGGTCTCCCCAGCAACAAATGACACACGTCCATATCTACGACGTCACACCAGATTTCATCTTTGTATTTCTGCCCAATTGAAAACTTCACACAAGCTCTACGTCCAACTTTCACTTCACCACCCTTCCTCAACCAAGCTAACTTGTACGGTTTAGGATGTTTCTCGGTTTTCAACTCCAACTTCTTCACTGCTTCTGTAGAGATAATATTATCGCAACTCCCAGCATCAATAACAAATTTACAAACTCTTCCCAGAATAGTGCATGTAGATTGAAAGATATTGTTCCTCAACCAACTACTTTCCTCCTCTTGCTTCGGTGTTAAACAACTTCTCCTCATCATCAATGCATACCCGTCATCTCCCGACAGTAAGTCTTCCTCCTCAACTGGTAAAGAATTAGAGCATTCAGCTTCTTCATCCTCATCCTCAACCTCAGCAATCATTGCTCTCTTCTTTGGTTTCGGACATTCGTTGCTTTTATGACCCAACTCCTGACAGTTGTAACATTTGAAACCGTTGTTAACCTTTGCCTTCTCAACCTCCTTCACCCCTGGTTTGCTGATAGGTTTAGACACATTAGAACTTCCACCAACACCCTTCACTTGATTATTGGAAGTCGTAAACACACCACCTCCTCGTCGTCCCTGCTTCTCCCAAGCCAACGCTTTTTGATGTGCCTCTGCCACAGATCTTGGATCGAACATATTAACCATATCCTGAATCTGCATTCTCAATCCCCCAATAAATCTAGATGTCAGTTGTTCTTCTGTTTCCATGATATCATTCCTCGCAATAAGCTGGTAAAACTCATCCGCGTAATCATTGACAGTCTTTGTGCCCTGCCTCAAGTTCTGCAAACGTTGATACATCAGAGATTGATAATTGTAAGGTAAGAACGTTGCTTTCATCAATTTCTTCATCTTCTCCCAAGATTCAACTTTTGACTTCCCCATTCGTTCACGTGTAAGTTTAGTTTGCTGCCACCATGCCAAAGCTCTACCCCTCAACCTTGTAGCAACCAACTTTACTCTACGACGTTCTGGAACTTCTTTGAAATCAAAAATTTCTTCAACATTAGCCATCCAATCCAAAAACTCCTCAGCCTGCATACCACCTTTGAATTCTGGAATTTCAGTCTTCATCCCAGATTCCCACTTGTGATCGTACTCCGACTGATTCCTTCCTCGTCCACGTCCTCGTCCATGAACACTACCACCATCATACTCTTCTTCACCATCCGATGTATATCGATGTCGATCCTGACCACCAACATCTCTACCACCATCACGTCGTCCACCAACATTCCTACGATCCACATTCCTCCGATCTCGATCAGTCACATTTCTATCACGACCTCGATCATCAACATTTCGATCACAATCTCGATCCACGCTTCTATGATCACTATCGACACTTCTCTCTCGATTTGAATGTGGTGAAATTCTACTTCTTCCATGGCTCGATTCAGGTGATACTCTTCTCTGATTTTGACTCATCTCCAACATCATCCTCTCTAATCGACCAATCCCTTCCGTAAGCTTCTCATTGAAATTCTCGTTGATTCGTTGCTCCATTTCATCGGCCTCTTCTCTTCCATACAAAGCATTAATATTGCGATGACGTTGAACTCGTCTTGGCGGCATAATTGAATACTTCTCAACTACTTCAACAAATTCACACTTCAGGTTTCAAACACCTTTCGAACTTTGATCCAAAATGAAATGGATCGAAAACTCCAACTTTGTTGCAAAATATGATGAACACGATGAACACAACTTCAAATTCTCGGCTCCAAGACTCGATTTAGCTATGATTGGCTAAAACAAGCTCTGATACCAAAACTGACGCAGCGGATAATTCAAAACGATCTTCGATCGAAGAAAGTAGCAGTCGATGAAATGATGGATACTGGAATGCCCGAATTCGTTGATCCGAAGATACCGAACTCTAGCTATCTCTGACTCGTTGATCCGGAGATACCGGGAAAGAGATCTACGATTCTTCGACGTTGATCTTGCGCACAAGATACCGTGAATCGGCTTCAACAAACGATGATCCGAGCGCACTCGAATGACGTTAGTGGAGATAGGAGATACACTCGACTACCAATTGAAATTGAAAGCAACAAGCTAACAAAGAGAATTTTATTCAATATTCAACAACCTTTTACAAATGAAAACACTCGCCTATTTATAGGCTACAACACGCAAGTAGAAAAAATATAACTCCTAAGTCGGCAACCGACTTAACAACGCCTCCGACTTAACATAAGTCGTACACGACTTAAGCCCACACAGTTACAAAACACATACAAAAGCTTCAAAGAAAAATACAAGTATTTAACTCGGCAATGACTTAATCTTCCTTTTCGCGACTTAAGGGTAACTCGGCAACGATTTACTGGAAGCTTATCTCGGCAACAAATTTCGCGATCTACAGATTACTCGGCAACGAACTTCGCGATCTAAAGATAACTCGGCAACGAGCTATTTCTTCTTCGCGACTTACCAGATGATCTCACGAGCTAAGGAAGTGCGTTCGTTCGCGACCTTCCGTCATGCCGCGATTTAGACAAGCTCTCGCAATTCGTCTGAAGACGATCCAGGGTTAGGGCGGTGATTAGAGGAGAAACAATTGGAGTTTTATGTCGTGAAGGAGTTAGCTCGGTTTGGTGGTTAGATCGGAGATGATTTAGGTCGGCATAGGGGTTGGAGATAGGTCGTAGGTCGCGATTGAAGGTGGAAGTTAGGTCGGAGGTAATTGGGTCGGAGGTGATAAGTTGTAGCTCGGCAATGGGAAGGGGTAGTAGGTCGGCAGAGATAGGTCGTCTACGACCTTGGGTAAGTCGGCATCGATTCAATACGGTAAGTGCTGCATCAGACACCGTCTTCGCCATTGCATTCGTAGCGGGATTCTATAACTTAGGTAGGGCTTGGGCTTGGGCTTGGTTGTGTTTACTCACCAGTTGATTTGTATATTGCTATGATATAATGTTTGTTGTGAGAAATATAAATTAATATAGATAACAGTGCAAGTTATTATTTTTGGACCACTCCTTGCTTTGGAAAGCAAGTGGTAACATTATATGTAGTATAATCTCTCTTTTAATCCTCTATAACATGTATCATGGCCCAGACTACTTGTTTACATGTTTGATATTGTTATTTGATAAAGTTGAAGTGTGTGTTAATGATTGAAGTGAAATGGTCATTGTAACACACTTCAGAATCCCCAGTATCTAACACTTGTTAAATTGGTTTAAATGTGGATATATTGTGGAATTATATATTGGGTTGTTCTATACACATGTTTTGAGTGTGTTTGACCGAAAGGAATTTGTTTGGAAAGTTATTTTAATTGTGAAACAAAGTTATGTTGAAAATCATGGTTTTTAGTAAAGTATAAAGGACTCTTATTTTAGATTTTCCAAATCTTTTTAAAGGAGTTTTGTGAAAAGTTATTGAAGTATTTTAAAAATAAAGTTTGGAGTTTAAACATGTTTTGTAATTATTTTTGAATTTTAAAGTACAGAGTTATAAATTAATAAATATGGTTTTTAAATAAATTATAAAATAAGTATTTTTAAGTAATAATTAGAATAAATGTTTTAAACCATGGTATAAGTATTTGAAAGTACTATTTAAGTACATGTAATTTTTACAAAATTAGTAATTATTTTATTAATGTAATTTGGAGCTTATACAATATAAATATCATTTTAAAAAGGTTTTTAGTAAATACATAAATTTAAAAAGTAAGTTAAGCCTTTTATAAAGTAATAGGAAAGTTTAGATTTTAACACTTTTTGTTAAAATAATTGGTTTTGCAAAGTTAAGTGAAAGTATATTAATTTGTTAAATTAGTGTAAAAGGTAAGTAATTATAATTGGGATTGTAATTGTGACTTTAATGAGGAATACTTTAAAGTAAGAGAAATGGTTTTGGGTTTGTTGTGACATTGTTTGAGATTGTCTTAAACCCTTATAAATGTAATTTATTCTTTAAATAGAGTTTTAAAGATAATAATTAATTGAAGTATTTTGGGTTTGTTGTAAACAATGTTTTAGTAACATTGGTTTTAAACCCTTGAATAATATTTTAAAGTGGTAAAGTACTGTAAATTGATTTTGGGAGATAACTTAGATCTTAAATAATGGAATTTTAAAGATAATAACAAGTATGGAATATTTTGAGAAATGATAGAAAAGTATAAGGTTTAAAGTATAGAAGAGAGAAGAGATTTATAATAACAATGTGTAAGAAACATTTGATTTAACCTCGTTGATTTAATTTTAAAGTAAGTAAATCATGTTAATGATTTGTTAATATACTTATACCATTTAGATAAGTATATGAATACTGTTTAAAGTATTGAAAAGAGTACAAACGAATAGGGAATTGTAGAATACTTGTATATATCTTAAATAAAGATATTTTTAACTATATATACAAGTAGAAAAAGGAAGTTTTAATTAATAAAAGAAGATTAATTAAAAAGGGGATTAGAAGTAGTTTATATGATTTGATCGTGCTCGTGTGTGTCGATCATGTTTTGTGTGTTACTTGCTTGTGTTGAGTATACAGGAATTAATTTCCCTTATGTGATCATTCTCATTATTGTTGAAATTGACCAAAAATAACTCTGGAAATATCTAGAAGAAACACAGGAATTACACGGTACAGTTTTCTTCGGTAATGTTATACTATATGTATAAACTTGTTTTGCTCTTCCAGAACAAATGATAAGGAAATCCAACCCCGTTCAGTTAGTAGGCGATCTCCGCTCTTATGTATTGTCTGTTTATTTCCAAAAGAACCAGAGTTTAGTTTACCAAAAATCGATCGATTGGTTTTTGAAGCGCCCGGTAAGTGGGGGAGTGCACTCATATGAGATGACTTGAAATCATAACCAGTCCAAAACTGTATACAAGTTCTATGCTTTGGAAGAGGTTCATGATTGGTTCGAGATGTTGGAATATATATGGAAATCCATGTGTGGTTTCGAAATCTGTTCGATTCGTGACTTGTGTGCTAGAATGTCCGACATTGCCTTACCAACGGATATAACTAAAACCAAAGATAGGATGCATAGACCATGGGTTTAACTAACCCAAGGGTGCAGGGGATCTCTACCCTAGAGATATCTACAACTATACATGCATGTGTTGTGCACTCGGCATCATGCTATGGCCAACTGTGTATTCCCTATGTACATCGACTAGGGATTTATGTTGCTTCGGGAGGATATCTCTGATCCTTACATTGGAAGACCGTTCTCGAAGTACTGAGGGCACCTCCGTGGAATCCTACACAATTAGAGAACGTGCCTTAGCAGTTTTGCTTGTATACTTATTATTGTTGTGGTGCACACTCACATGCAACATAGCTACCTGATTATTTATAATTCACAACCTAGACATTATTATAATATCACATGATTTTCTAATAGAAATGGTTTGATTATTGTACGGTAAAATCTCGTCCATGTTTTTTACGGCGTGGTCTTACAAGATACCTTTATTTTTTAAGGGTTTTATAAATAGAAAAAGAGTTTTTTACACTAGTTTACCAAACTGATCTGGGTGTTATTTCCTTATAATGCTCAGGTCAACGTCGAGTGCATTTCTAGATTTAGTTGGACGCTTTGAAGCTTTAGGAAATGAGCTGAATGCCTCCAAGACCTATTTACTTATTTATTTTTCATTGCATTATTTGTTTTGTATCTATCAGCATTTGTGAGTCTGTATAAGCCGATGATAGGTTAGTTTGCTCTAATTGTTGTATGCATATTAAAGTTTTCTTTTTAGTAAAGATCTTTAAAATATTATATATTATCGTTTCGCATGTGAGATTATGATATTGTGTTCTTCTTTGTTGTTCCATTTCCTTTTAATTTTCTTTTACCCTAACATTCTATCTTTCTGGCACTTTGGTGCTCGGCACATGAAAACCTAGGATGTATTTTTACCAACATTCAGGGGTCAAAAAGGCCATTCATTACACATAACATGCATCTTAAAAATCCAACCGTACATTCATAATTGGGTTTGTAATAGAAAACTTAGGTTGGCCCAAACATGTATGCAAACGTAAATAAATAAACCAAGAAAGATAGCTCATCAAACTAAATATACATACTTAAAACAATAGGGTATCTCACATTAGCATATTAAAAAATAAAATATGTGTGCTAAACCCTTTATTGATTACACATACATTCGAAAAGTGTAAACCACTACTAAGGTCTCTCTCTCTAAGAACAATTAGATACAAGATAACTCATGCAGCCAAGACTAAGGCCACTAACTACTTAGTACTATAGCCTTACCTAAGCATGAAGTGTATAAAATCACCAAATGTGTACTAACCTGCTGTATTAGTAACATAACATTCAATTCATCAAATGTGTACTAAATCGCTGTATTAGTAACATAACATTCAATTCATCAAATGTGTACTAAATCGCTGTATTAGTAACACAAACATCTAATCACCAACTGTGTACTAACCCAATATATTAGCAACACAATATCAAATCACCAATTGTATACTAACTTATAGTATTTGTAACACCCCGAAAATTTAAGTGAAAAATTTATATAAAAGAATTAAATTTAAATATAATAAGGGAAAATGGAATTTTTACAAACATCTGAATTTAGCGATGAAACTTGCATTGTTGTTTGTAGCAATTTTAGGACAATTTTCATATATAACTTTTTGAAATCAGAGTTAATATCAAGAAGTTAAAAACATTATAAATTTCAAGTTCGAAAATAATTAAATAAATAATTTAGGAAAAAATATTCCAAAATTAGAAAACTCCACAGAGTGATTGGGACCGGTCAACCGCCCCCAATCATAACTGTCGACCGATCGAGTGTATGCGGATAGAGTTTGAGCGGCCAACTGCTATTCGTATATTTTTCTTAGCGGCATAGGAAGTTAGATAACATTTAGGATTTAACCAAATATTCCCTAGTAGTCGATCAACGTTCGGTATTAGCTTGAACCCCTATAAATACAACACTAACCCAACCCTAATTCACAGAAATTAGAATCGAATGTCCAAACTCTGTCAAATTAAAATCTCGTCCTCCAGTCACAAACTTCTTCAAAAATAAATAAAAATAAAACGAGAGAAATTGAACAAATTAAATCAAGTGAAGAGCTTGAAAATAGAGTAGATCGTAGGCGCTATTCTGAGGGGATAACTTCGATTTGAGGTGAGTGGGTATATTTTAATAAGATGATTTATATGTAGTTAATTTTAATGTACCCTATCTAATTTAGATTTTTAGAAATTAAATTAAGAATCATGTTGTCTAGATCTGAAATTGATTAATATATGTAAACCTATTAAATAGGAGTTCATCTAGGTTACATCTTTTTTTAAATAAAATATGAATTCATATAACATGTTAATGTTGATGTTAAACCTAGGCTAAACTGTTTTGGTATAAATTGAAATTAATTATGGGTTTGGGTAAATATAACCTAGATTTCTCAAATTTAGAGTTGAAATTGCTATAATATGAAAGTTGCGAGGTTACTAATAGAATTTGGAGCAAGACTGTGATTAACGAACAATTAAAAAATAATTAACGAAAACTGAAAACGACAATAAATTAAGCTAAAATTTTCAATCCAACCGGTCGATCGCTCTCATTGAAGCGGTCGTCCACTCCAGGAGCATGCGGTTGACCGATCGGCCTTTCTGGAGTGTATTATGAACCTTGGCCTAAGGCCTAGATTATAAAATAAATTTGTTAGTATATATATTATATATAAGGATGTTAGTATAAGTAGGAAAGCTGGTCCCTATGTGGTGACACTAGGAAGTTGCGAGACTGAGTAAGTGCTATTAATCGACCAGGGGTCTATATTTGACTGAGGCCGATTCTATCGCATATTTGCACTCATAGGAGATTCTATGGTGAATGCACAACACTGATGATAACCCCTGTTGAAGCATATGGCACAACACCAATGGGAGTTCCTTATTATTCACGATGATCTAACATGATGTTGTGTTGTTGTTGGATTTTGGTGCGGTGCGATAAGAGGCATAACGTTACGATTGAGAGGTGGACACGAATGTAGACGATGAGACACTTTGACGAGTCTACATCGTGGGCTCCCCCTCAATGAGTAACTGGGATATGTGTAGTCATAGTTGTGGGATAAGCAATCCAATGCTAAGCTCATGTCTCCACGTACTGATCTCGGGCCTATCAGATGTTGCCCTGTCCTTTTGTGGTGAGGAAAAAGATAGAAAAAGGGGTGAGTCAGACAAAAGTCTAATGAATGATTGCATTATTAATTTATGGTGATAACATCATAGTACGTTCTCTTAATATGCTTTGATACCGACTGTGACAATTCGCACCTCCTAACACACCGATCTAAAGTCTAGGGTGACTTTCGGACTCACGTCGGTGCCGAGAAGTACGAGTTGTCGAGGTTTTTAAACAATATAGAGACTAAAAATAAACAGATATAATCTAAGAAATTTTACACTTTCAGGTCTCATAGCGGAAGGCAATAAAATATAAATATAGAAAACAACCATCTCAGAAAATATCTCAAAACACAATCTTAGAAGAAAAAAATACGTAGTCAACTTCAAAATACATAGAGATACAATACATAGTATGATGAATACTAAGTACTGAATACGATATGTAAATACATTAAGAGAAATGGAAAATATATAGCAACTCCAATACCGAGCTCGTCTCTCCACATACTAATCTCAGGCCTATCACCTGCTGCCCTTTCCTCTTGCTTTGGGGAAAAAGAAAGGAAAAGTTGTAGATTAGACAAAAGTCCAGTGAATGAGTATATATACGGTGATCACACGCAACTAACTTAGTAATACTCTATGTGACCAAGAATGCTCTGTAAGTTTCTGTGAGTTACTCCTTTTCTTTACTTAAGGGTTTTAACTTAATACACACCTACACTAACGACTAGCGCAGGCTCATTCTAGGAGTCGAACAACTAATCCAATCTCAAGACAACTAAAAATTGGCTAATAACTACTAGAACTATTCCACATAGGTCTCCCTACAATTTCCACATAGGATTAAATTTCCCACCACTATAACTACACGTATCACAGTTATGCAATGAGGGGGAGCCCGCAATGCCGACTCGCCAAAGTGTCTCCTTGTCTACATTCGTGTCCACCATTCAAACATAATGTAACATCCCTTATCGTACCGTGCTGGGATCCAACAACAACACATCATCATGTCGCGTCACCGAATACTAAGGAACTCCCATTGGTGTCGAGCCATACACTTCATTAGGCATTATCATTAGTGTTGTGCATCTACCGTAGAATCACTTGTGAGTGCAAATTTGCAATAGAATTGCCCCTGATCGAATATCGACCTCTGCTAGGTAAATGACATTTACCTAGTCCCGCAACATCCTAGTGTCACCATATAGGGAACTAGCTTCCCTACCTATACTAACATCCATCAATATATATATATATATACATAACTCTTTTATTTATAACCTAAGCCTTAAGCCGAGATTTATACCGCGCTTTGGAAACGCCAACCAGTTGGTGGCTTGATCTTGAAGCGGTTGACCGCTTATTGTCGACTGCTCTAGTGAGTGAGCAAGATCGGTTGAAAATGTTAGGTTAATTTATTGCCTTTTTCAGTTTTTGTTAATTTTTTGTTCATTATTCGTTAATAATGGTCGTGCTCCAAATTCTGAACATTAACCCCACAACTCTCATATTATATCAATTTCAACTTTAAATTTGAGCCATAATCAATTTCAATTTACAGTAAAACAGTTTAACCCAGGTTTAACATCAACAGGTTATATCAATTCATATTTGATTAGAAAAGGGTGTGTAACAACCCTGTATTTTGTAATTATTTTAAATTGAATTTCCTGATTTAAAAACTTTATTTATTTATTAAAATGGATAAATTTTGTTATTTTGAATATAAATTTTGATTTTTATGTGAATTATAATTCCAAACATGAATAAATAGAGTATTTTCCTGAAATGTGAATTTTTGTCAATGTGGTCAAACTTTGACTTTTAATTTAAAAATTTAAAAGTTGTGAATTTTTGAATTTTATCTTTTATTATGAAAGTAAATAAAATTTCAAGTATGGTGCTTTTCGTTTCGTTGAAATCTGATTAATATTGTGAAAGTTATTCCCTTTACACTATTGGATGTAATTTGTTGTATTTAACAAAATTGTTGTTTTAATTTTATATAAATAATATTTTGTTGTCATATCATGTTCTAATTTATGTTTACATGTGTATCATGATGTTATGTATATATATTTTAGTTTTAAAACATTTAAAAAAAAAGTGTAATTGAAATTTTCTAATGTCAGTTGTATTTTGTTTACAATTTTTAATTTCTAGTTTCAATTAATTAAAGTAATTCTTTATTTATTTTTCTATTTTCTTAAAACCTTATTTTATTTTCATTTCCACTTTATTTTGTTCAGCATTTATCTTATTTACTTGACTTTTTATTTGTTTAGAATTGTTGTTATAATTTTCCAAAAACTTAATTGCATTTTGTTTGAAATTTTAAGTCTAGTTTCAATATATATACGTTTTTTATTTTAAAGGCATATCTTTAAAGGTATTTATTTAACGTTATTGTATTTATTGGTTTGTGAAAGCTTCTTGTATACACCTTTCTTTAATATATAGGTAACACATCAATTAGAATACGTTATCTATTTTTAAATGGAGACATACGTTACGTTTTGATTTATTACCTCTTTAGCTTTCCATCCATTGATTTCATACCATAACTCCTCAATATTTTGGCCGTTCCTTTCTTATTTATTGCCGTGACTTTTATTCCTCTTTTCTCACGTGAAAACACTTTCTCATTCACAAATTTGCAGCCATCATTTCAGATCTAAAAATAGGTAATGGTTTCTCTTCCTTTTCTACTTTTTCTTCTTCCTTTTTTGCATGTTTTGGCCATGATTTCTTCGTATATTTGCATGCTCTCCAGTCTAGTTGCCTCGACCATGATCTCCACCACCTCCTCCTCTTCACCATCCACCGCCTATCACCTCCTCTTCCTCTGACCAGATCTGGCCATACATTTCCCATGACCAAAAACTCCACAAAAATGTTGCAAACTCCTTAAAACATGCCTAACTGAGCCTAGTCTTCATCACCATCACCTTAGATTGCCTTGGCCACCTCCCCATGCTCCACCACCACCATGATATGACCATTTACTCTTAGCCTTACCTCTGTCCAGATCTGTAGCATGAATGGCCGAGCCCATAGACCCATGTAGCCGAGCCAAAGTGATGAACCAAAACCTTCCTCTTATGCTTGCCTCTATGTATTCATGTTATGTAACCTCTACCACTTCCTATTCCTTGTAGCCATGCCTTTTTAGGTCCAAACCTGAACCAAAACCATGTTGTGGCTGAACCTATAAAGCCTTATGGTCGAGCAAAGTTGAGTGGAGATCAAGCAAAAATGGTTTAAAAGCTTTGTGTAGTCAATTGTCTATTTCTATTTCAATTTGTTTCAATATATTCTTTTGTATTGTTTTCATATTTATATCTTGCTTTGTTTATTTTGTGAATACAAGATTAATATCTTGGATCTCTCCACTCAAATCAAAAATTGTGCTTTCGTGCTTTTCGGATTTCTGTTTGTGTGTTGTGTTTGCGAACTCCAGCTTTATAAAGGTGAGTAATCACACCTGACATTCATACTTATATTATTGTGAAGTGATAGCAAGTCTAAGGGTAGAAATTATTATATCATGTTATACCTACCTGTGATGTAAATTATATGATGTTAAACCCTGTTATTAACTTGTCACATCATCTGTTATATTTTATTTTATTTTATTTTTATTTATTTCTGTAAATCACACTGCAAGTTCCCTGTAAAGTAGAATCACTATGGGTTGAAATGATACATACCCGAACGGACTTTAGAATAAGGGAAAATAATTATGGGCTGAAATAATAGGCCTCAGTGATTTTTATTTATTTTAATTAACTTGGGATTGTGGGTTTGAAATGATAGAACCCTGATTTTTCTTTGTAAATTAAGGATTGAAATGATATATTATCCGTATCACTTGACCTAGGTTAGAAAATATTATACAGACCCGTGGTTATTATATATATATATATATTGAAGTTTTAAGTATTTTTTTATGAGAAATATGATATTTTGAATTTAAATTGAATTTAAAATGATTTAATAAAGTGTTAATGATTTTTCTATGTATTAAAAATGTTAAATAAATGAATGGAAAATTTTGTGATTTGAAATATAACTTAATTTTGAAATTTGTGATTTGGTTTAAATAAAATGTAAGTTAAAAATATACATTTGATATGTAATTTCAATTAATGGGAGATTGAATAAGACAATAAATGCTCTTTATTGAGAAAATAAAATGTATGTTAAAAATATACATTTGACATGTAATTTTAATTAATGGGATATTGATTAAGACAATAAATGCTCTTTATTGTGAAAATAAAATGTATGTTAAAAATGAACATTTGACATGTAATTTTAATTAATGTGATATCGATTAAGACAATAAATGCTCTTTATTGTGAAAATAAAATGTAAGTTAAAAATGAACATTGACATGTAATTTTAGTTAATGTAATATTGATTAAAACAATAAATGTCCCTTACTGTAATAATGAAATGCAAGTTAATAATATACTTTAACTTAACATAAGGAATTTCAACTTTAAATGGGAAATTACAGTAATTAAGTTATTTAACTTAAAAGCATGGTTTATTTAATATCCAAATGAATTAATTAGTGTAATAAAATAGAAGTGATAAAATAACTATGGTAAAAAATTGTAAGTATATAAACATTTGGATTATATAAAATGGTAAAGTGGAAAGTATTACATTCCAGAATGCTATGATTTCTTAAGTATCGCTTTTCCAAAATGCTAAGATGACCTAAGGTTATGTTTTCAAAATGTCATTATTTCTAAAATGTAATGTTTCAAATTGTTATGGTTATAAAAGTTACATTTTAGAGTGCTATGGGTTTTAAATTATTATGGTTTCACAGTGTTATAATTAAATGTTTAATTTTGGAAGTGGAGATGATAATTTGATTTTGAAAGTATATACTATTTTAAAATAAATGATATGTTTGAAATAGATATGATATTTTGGTTTTGAAAGTATATACTGTTTTGAAAATAAATATCCATGGGTAATAATAACGATTGGTTGTTAAAGAGACCGGGATCGGATATGGACATACTCTTTGTCGATACCGAAAATGTGACGCCCCACCTCTATACCCACGCTAACCAAGAACACTACGATGTAGTGCTGTCAATTAGCACGGAGAATAAGGCTGTGGAGGAGCGACCATCCATGTAACTTCTTTGTGCGCGCACCGATATGTCACATAGAATAGAATGCATATCTTTTAAGGAGGAAATCCGACATACCTATACAAACACAAAGCTATCACACGGTGGCTATATATAATCTTCGGAAACAAACATAGAAATAATCATAACATAAATCAGTCACAGACTTCCATATCACAAAGGCGGAAGAAGATATGAATAAATATATAACACATGAAAGTGTTCATCAGAGTAGTGGTCAGAAAGATCCACAATAATACAAAAGGAGTAGCAACAAGTGTTATACAAAAGAATACATCGATGAGTCTATATCTCAAATGTGTACAATCAAAAACTACTAATCTAAGTAGTTAGCCAAAAGTCAGAATAATCCTGAAGAGAAGTCAAGCAGAAGCACCTGTAACATCTCGGTCTGACCCGAGTATTATTTATAAGAAAATAATAAAAGGATCAGTCTAGCTATAAATATCATACGATAAGGTATAGGATAAATAATATGGCAAGAACATGTAACAACCATAACGGCATACTACTATAAGTATGTATATGATAATAAACAAAAGCTCAATCAATATCACAAGAATCTTCTCAAAGATAAAATAGGGTATCATACCCTAAACTTGTATTCATAACAAGTCGATAACACATAAATTCACCAATGCACAAAAACTGATATCATATCTATGAAAATCATGGAAATTGGTGAAGCATAAATTCCATAAATCATCACAAGAAATCCAAAAAACACATAAAAGGGGGAGGCCTAACACATGAACGGGAGCATGAAAACTCACCTACGCGTAAACACATGAGCGAGAAGCTATCTCATGGAAGCTATCCATTAAATTTCCACACAGAAATGGCCCGAAGACCATGGGGTGCTACCCCATATATGTGATGGCGAAACATCACAAAAGCGGGGTCTAGTCTCCCTCGCGGACAAAGAGACATCGCTAGTCTAAATCACAAAAATGATCGTCATGATCATAAGGAAGTGTCAATTACACTAAGCCAGTAAATATATGAGTTTAGCTTCATGTCCCATAACCAATAGCTTAACTTAAATATTTACGAACAAACTGTAGATCTCCACTACGAAATTGTCACAAAAGGGTTCAATCGAACAAGTCCAAGAGTTAACCGACGAAGTGAACGCAAGCGTTTCATACCACTCGTTTTACTAAGTCGTTTAATTCGATTTCTCATCCGAGTGAAGTAAAGGCTTGTATATACTAGTAGATTAGAAAATGGTTTAAGAATAAAGAGCTTTGTAGTAAAATAGTATTGAAAGTGCTTTGATGAAAGAGTTTTGATATTTATTACTAGTATTGAAACCTTCATATCTTTAGAGTGACAAGCCACAAAACGATTGTAGAAACAAATCGAATCACATTAATTTCACATTCGGAGATGTGAGAAAAAAGCCCAAGGAAATCAGCTCAAAATGCATCAAAGTGGAAGTCCCCATGCGACCAAACGTGGCCGAGTTAAAGTGAAAAGGAACGACCTAAAGTTAAATAGGTCGAACGACCTAAGTGTTGAAAGGAACGCGACCTAAGAAAGACTCGCGACCTAACATGGCCGACCTAAAACTGGGGAACAGAAGACTCGCGACCTAGAGGCCAGCAACCTAACTTGGCAATAGGTCTAACGACCTAACAGATGCAGGCCAAGCGACCTAAAAGAGGTTTGCGACCTAACGGTGACACGCGACCTACGACCTAACTGGGTCGAGCGATCTAAAAGTTCAACACTCAAGCGAACTAAAAGTTTAACGCTCGAGCGACCTAAAAGTTTAACGCTCGAGCGACCTAAAAGTTTAACGCTCGAGCGACCTAAAAGTTTAACGCTCGAGCGACCCATCAGTAATAAGGTCTAACGACCTAAAGTGAAACAGTGTGTTGAGTGACCTAACGAGAGACGCGACCTAAAAGAGGTGCGACCTAAAAGAGGCGCGACCTAACTCAAACCAGCCGGGGGTTATAAGGTCGGAGACGACCTAGCGAAGTCATGAAGCGAGTTGGCGACCTAAGTGTTCGCGACTTAAGTGTGGCCGAGCGACCTAACTCCTTCGAGCGACCTACGACCTAACTGCAGGTGAGTTATAATAGGTCGAAAACGACCCAGTGGATGCGACCTATAGCCTGCGTGGCTTTTCCGCGCGAACGACCTATCGAGGCCAGAACGACCTATCGAGGCCAGAACGACCTAGAGCCAGATTTTGCCAAAGACGCTGAAAATTAGAGTTTCTTGCCAATCCAATCCAATCCAAATGCAAATATGCATGCTAAAGTGATGGGGGATCATTCCCAACAACCCAGTGACAATTATAGGCGAGATGTGAGATTAAAAATCTCACCTTTTTACTAAAATGGATGAAGATGAAGCTTGAAAGCAAGGAGAAGCAATCCAAAGCTTGAATCCACTATCTTCTTCTTGAATTTGGAGTTGAATGTTGGCTTTGCAATAGAATTTGAGTTTGGAGTTTTAATTTCCACTTCCCACCACCATTTTTGATGAAGCTTGGAGTGTTTGATAAAGTGAGGAAGAGGAGGTGGGTTGGGGGCTGAGTTAGAAGGTGCAGTCCAACCAAAGTCAAAGGCGGGAAAAAGTAGCGAGAATTTCACTAACTCCAAACGTATCGAAGTTTACACTCAGAAAGATCGCAAACGTCATTTTAAACTCAATGAAGGTGGTCTCGAGTCCTAATTTGACTGTATGCAAAAAGTACCTTTTTGGACTAACATCCGACTAACAATAAAATATTCAAATAAAATATTTAAATAAAAAAATCAATAAATATGCGGGTTGTTACAGACTCCCCTCCTTAAAGAAATTGCGTCCTCGCAATATATATGGTGGAAATAAGAAGTAACAACCATAAAAGCATATTAACACAAAAGAAATTGGAATTAAGAAGTTTATCTCAAAGAGCATGAGAAAGTAATTCCGGATGTGTACGCTCGATGAATTCTCTAGTTTCCCAAGAGCAATCCTTAGGATTTGAGGACCATTGAACTTTAACAAGCGAAACATCTTTATTTCGAAGACGTTTGATCTCCGAAGCAATAATTCGAACAGGATGCTGCTCATAAGTTAAATTAGGTGAAACTTCAATCTCTTCCACAACACCGGGCTCAGGATTAGAATCGGAATCCCGAAGGCACTTCCGTAATTGAGAAACGTGAAACACATCATGCATGGCAGAAAACTGAGCCGGTAATAAAAGGCGATAAGCCATAGAACCGATACGTTCAGTGATAGGAAATGGCCCAATATATCGAAGCGCTAACTTTCCCGATCGACTGAAGCTTACAACACCCTTCATAGGTGAAACACGAATAAATACGAGATCTCCCACAGAAAATTATTATTTTCTTCTTCGGTTATCGGCATAGGATTTTTGTCTACTATGGGCTTCTTTCATCCTATGTCGAATAAGTTCAATCTTTTCTGTGGAATCACGAATAAAATCTGGTCCTAAAACCAGCTTCTCACCGGCCTCAAGCCAACAAGAAGGAGATCAGCATGGCCTTCCATAGAGTGCCTCGAAAGGTGCCATACCAATACTAGCTTGGAAGCTGTTATTATAAGAAAATTCAACAAGTGAAATATGATCTTCCCAACTTCTACCGAAATCAAGCACACAAGAACGAAGAAGATCTTCAAGAGTTTGATTCACACGCTCAGTTTGTCCATCGGACTAGGGGTGATAAGCGGCGCTAAAATTAAGCTTTGTTCCCAAAGCTTTTTGAAGGCTCTTCCAAAATCCACTAGTAAACAATGGGTCACGATCACTAATAATGGAAGAAGGAACTCCATGCAATTTAACAATTTCTTTGATAAAGAGTTTGGCCAGAAGAGGAACGGTTCGGTTCGACCGAACGGGAATAAAATGGGAAGATTTAGTAAGTCTATCAACAATCACCCACAAGCTATTATAACCCGAACGAGAACGGGGAAGGCCATCAACAAAATCCATGGAAATCTGATCCCACTTCCAAACTAGAATTTCCAATGGTTGCAATAACCCACCGGGCCTTTGATGTTCAGCCTTGACAAGTTGGCAAGTCATGCAACATTTAACAAAATTAGCAATATCTGATTTCATTCCCTCCCAGTAATAAAGTCGCTTCATATCTGCGTACATTTTACTGCTACCGGAATGAATGGAATATTTGGAACGATGAGAATCTTCTAAAACATCTTTACGAAGATCACTATTATTTGGTACGATAAGTCTACCAAATTTTCGAATGCCGCCTCGAGAATCGATATCGAAGTTTTTCAAGCCTTCAGTATCGGTTTTATTCTTAATATTTTGGCTAAGCAAAGCCAATTCAGGATCTAGCATTTGAGCTTCAAGAATGCGGTCCAAAAGAGAAGGACGAGCCTCAAGGCTACACAAGACAAAAGATGAACATAAATCGGAGACACGATCTCTAATTTCACAAGTGGATAATACCTCGAGATCATTCCATTCAGATACCATCATGGAAACAACCACTTGTTACTTGCGACTAAGTTCATCGGCAACTCGATTTCCCTTTCCGGGAGTATAAAGGATATCAAGATCATAAGAGGCAAGGAATTCGAGCCATCGCTGTTGACGCAAATTAAGTTCCTTTTAAGAAAATAAATATTTCAAAGACTTATGATCAGTATAAAGTATAAACTTTTCTCCCAAAAGATAATGTCACCAAATTCGAAGGGCGAAAACGATAGCCGCGAGTTCTAAATCATGTGTGGCATACCTAGTCTCAGCCGGCTTCAATTGCCTAGAAGCATAAGCTATAACACGTTCTTTTTGCATAAGAACGGCTCCCAAACCAACGCGACTAGCATCGGTATAGACAACAAAATCTTGATTTCCTTCGGGAATAACAAGAATAGGAGCATCAGAAAGGAGTTCTTTTAATTTCTGAAAAGAAGTTTCACATTTGTCCGATCAAATGTATTTAACACCTTTCTTTGTTAAGCCAGTAAGAGGCACGATAATCTTAGAAAAGTCTTTTATAAAACGGCGGTAATAACCTGCCAATCCGAGAAAGCTACGGATTTCAGTCATGCTCTCCGGTCTCTTCCAATTTTGAATCGCTTCAATCTTTGAAGGATCCACTGATATTCCGGATTCGGAAATAATATGATCGAGAAACTTCACACTAGATTGCCAAAAATGGCATTTATAAAAATTTGCCTTTAATTGATTACTCCTAAGAGTTTCCAATACAATCTGAAGATGCTTTTCATGTTCCTCCTCGGTTTTAGAATACACAAGAATATCATCAATAAAAATGAGAACAAACCGATCGAGGAAATCTTTGAAAACTCGATTCATGAGTTCAACGAAATAAGCCGGAGCATTCGTTAAACCGAATGGCATAACTAGCCATTCATAAGATCCATAGCATGTATGGAACGAAGTCAAAGGAATACTATCCTCTGCAATACGAAGCTGATGGAAACCGGTAGCCAAGTCCAATTGTGAAAAGACTCTAGCACCACTAAGTTGATCAAACAGATCATCAATCCGAGGTAAAGGATATTTATTCTTAATAGTAAGATCATTAAGCTTGCGGTAGTCAACGCAAAGCCTAAGTGTACCATCGGACTTACTTACGAAAATAGCTGAAGCTCCCCAAGGCGAGGAACTAGAGCGAATAAGTTGCTTCGTCTCCAACTCGGATAGTTGTTTGCGCATCTCTTCATTCTCCTTATTGGACATGCGATAAGGAGGACGGGTAATAGGTTGAGCTCCAGGCATAAGATTAATTTTGAACTCAATTGCTCGTTTAGGTGGTAATCCTAAAACGGGCTCAAAGATGTCGGAAAATTCACGAATGATGCGAATAAGAGAAATGACATCCTCCTCGTCATCATTATCATCATCACGAGGATTTAAAGAATATAAAGATGCAACCAAAGCGGAATCCAAATCTTTAAGAACAATAGAAATCTGATTAACAGATTGCGGATGACGGAGATAAATAGTCCGCTCAGGACATAGGATATGAGCTTCATAATGAGTAAGCCAATCCATACCCAAAATCATTCCAAAGCCTAAGTAACGCATGACATGCAAATCGGCTAGGAAAGAAAAATCACACAAAATAATCTCCATGTCTTTACAAAGTAAACTAAGAGTTGCGGATCCACCAACCGGATTTGCAATTCTTAAAGAAGTCATTAAAGCAACAACACTTAAAGAAAAAGTATCGACAAGTTCCTTTGATATAAAAGAATGGGATGCACCCGTATCAAAGAGAACTCTAATAGGTTGATCATGAAATAATATAATGCCATCAAGGACAGAATGAGACATACCTTGACCGCGAGATGTGTTGCCAGGGGCTTGAGAAACGTTTAACTTTCCCTCCTTCTCTTGAAGCTTAGGGCATTGGTGCATAAAATGATCCGGACTTTTACAATAGCGGCAAGAGCGGGGCTTTGAACACTTGTTCGAAAAATGGCCCTTAGCACCACAGTTGAAGCATTTCTGATCACTGAGGAAAAGGTCTTTGCAGCAGGAGTTGCTTGCTTACCCTTTTTGTTGGGATAAGGACCTTTGAACTTGTTAGGCCTTTTCTTGTTGTTGAAGTTTGGTTTAGCAGCCACCACTTCAACATCACTGTCCTTATCTTCCTCTTCAAGACGAAGAGCGATATCAATGAGTTGATCGAAAGAAACTTCTCATTTTAGAAGTAACGGCTTCTTGAGATTTTTGTTTAAGCCATAGACGAACCTCTGGTTCTTCTTCAATGGGGTGTTGATGTATTCAACCCCGTATTTGGACAATGACTTGAAGGATGCGACATAATCTGTCACAGAGGATGTACCTTGAACAAGGTCTATGAAACGACGGGCCAATGTCACTTTCTCTGCTTCTGGTATGAATTTTAATTCGAAGCGTTCCCGGAATTGCTCCCAGGTGAGATCCGCTTCATTAATCTCAGAAATAAGAAGTTCGTACCAATCCAATGCTCTCTCTTGGAGCATACTGGAGGCCACCTGAACACGGTGAAGATCGACAAGATTCATGCGAGAAAAGATTCTATCGCATGTTCTTAACCAAGCCTGGACCTCGATAATAGTTTCGGAACCCTTGAATGGTTTCCCACCCAAGTTGGTATAATCGTTGCACAAACGTGCAAATCCAGACTTAGGATGAGTAGGTTCCTGATTAGGACCAGCTGCTTGAGCATTCTTTACCAAATCAAGAAGCTGTTGAGCGGTCATAAAAACTCCATCCTGGGGAGTAACAGTAGATGGTCCAGCTCTGGGACGACCTGGTCTAGACATTCTCTTCTTTAAGAAAGAGAGAAGAGGAAAAAGGTTATTCACCAAATGAATATCAAGCAATCTTGATAGATGAAACAAGGAATCATAAAGAAAACAGGATGAATAGGTTCGAAGACTCGAACTAAATCCTAAAACCCAACTCCTAAGGTGGACTTAGGACGATGATCCTTGTTAAGTTATTCTACATTGTTCCGAAGTTTGGCTCCGATACCAAGCTGTGATGCCCCACCTCTATACCCACGCTAACCAATAACACTACGATGTAGTGCTGTCAATTAGCACGGAGAATAAGGCTATGGAGGAGCGACCATCCATGTAACTTCTTTGTGCGAGCACCGATATGTCAGATAGAATAGAATGCATATGTTTTAAGGAGGAAATCCGACATACCGATACAAACACAAAGCTATCACACGGTGGCTATATATAATCTTCCGAAACAAACATAGAAATAATCATAACGTAAATCAGTCACAGACATCCATATCACAAAGGCGGAAGAAGATATGAATAAATATATAACACATGAAAGTGTTCATCAGAGTAGTGGTCAAAAAAATCCACAATAATACAAAAGGAGTAGTAACAAGTGCTATACAAAAGAATACATTGATGAGTCTATATCTCAAATGTGTACAATCAAAAACTACTAATCTAAGTAGTTAGCCAAAAGTCAGAATAATCTTGAAGAGAAGTCAAGCAGAAGCACCTGTAACATCTCGGTCTGACCCGTGTATTATTTATAAGAAAATAATAAACGGATCAGTCTAGCTATAAATATCAGATGATAAGATATAGGATGAATAATATGTCAAGAACATGTAACAACCATAACGGCATACTACTATAAGTATGTAAATGATAATCAACAAAAGCTCAATCAATATCACAAGAATCTTCTCAAAGATAAAATAGGGTATCATACCCTAAACTTGTATTCATAACAAGTCGATAACACATAAATTCACCAATGCACAAAAACTAATATCATATCTATGAAAATCATGGAAATTGGTGAAGCATAAATTCCATAAATCATCACAAGAAATCCAGAAAACACATAAAAGGGGGAGGACTAACACATGAACGGGAGCATGAAAACTCACCTACGCGTAAACACATGAACGAGAAGCTATCTCATGGAAGCTATCCATTAAATTTCCACACAGAAATGGCCCGAAGACTATGGGGTGCTACCCCATATATGTGATGGTGAAACATTACAAAAGCGGGGTCTAGTCTCCCTCGCAGACAAAGAGACATCGCTCAATTGCTAGTCTAAATCACAAAAATGATCGTCATGATCACAAGGAAGTGTCAATTACACTAAGCCAGTAAATATATGAGTTTATCTTCATGTCCCATAACCACTAGCTTAACTTAAATATTTACGAACAAACTGTAGATCTCCAATAGGAAATTGTCACAAAAGGGTTCAATTGAACAAGTCCAAGAGTTAACCGACAAAGTGAACGCAAGCGTTTCATACCACTCGTTTTACTAAGTCATTTAATTCGATTTCTCATCCGAGTGAAGTAAAGGCTTGTATATACTAGTAGATTAGAAAACGGTTTGAGAATAAAGAGCTTTGTAGTAAAATAGTATTGAAAGTGCTTTGATGAAAGAGTTTTGATATTTATTACTAGTATTAAAACCTTCATATCTTTAGAGTGACAAGCCACAAAACGATTGTTGAAACAAATCAAATCACATTAATTTCACATTCGGAGATGTGAGAAAAAAACCCAAGGAAATCAGCTCAAAATGCATCAAAGTGGAAGTCCCTATGCGACCAAACATGGCCGAGTTAAAGTGAAAAGGAACGACCTAAAGTTAAATAGGTCGAACGACCTAAGTGTTGAAAGGAACGCGACCTAAGAAAGACTCGCGACCTAACATGGCCGAGCTAAAACTGGGGACCAGAAGACTCGCGACCTAGAGGCCAGCGACCTAACTTGGCAATAGGTCTAAAGACCTAACAGATGCAGGCCAAGCGACCTAAAAGAGGTTCGCGACCTAACGGTGACACGCGACCTACGACCTAACTGGGTCGAGCGATCTAAAAGTTCAACACTCGAGCGACCTAAAAGTTTAACGCTCGAGCGACCTAAAAGTTTAACGCTCGAGCGACCTAAAAGTTTAACGCTCGAGCGACCCATCTGTAATAAGGTCTAACGACCTAAAGTGAAACAGTGTGTTGAGTGACCTAACGAGAGACGCGACCTAAAAGAGGTGCGACCTAACTCAAACCAGCCAGGGGTTATAAGGTCGGAGACGACCTAGCGAAGTCTGAAGCGAGTTGGCGACCTAAGTGTTCGCGACTTAAGTGTGGCCGAGCGACCTACGACCTAACTCCTTCGAGCGACCTACGACCTAACTGCAGGCGAGTGATAATAGGTCGGAAACGACCCAAGGGATGCGACCTATAGCCTGCTTGGCTTTTCCACACGAACGACCTATCGAGGCCAGAACAACCTAGAGCCAGATTTTGCCAAAGACGCTGAAAATTAGAGTTTCTCGCCAATCCAATCCAATCCAAATGCAAATATGCATGCTAAAGTGATGGGGGATCATTCCCAATAACCCAATGACAATTATAGGCAAGATGTGAGATTAAAAATCTCACCTTTTTACTAAAATGGATGAAGATGAAGCTTGAAAGCAAGGAGAAGCAATCCAAAGCTTGAATCCACTATCTTCTTCTTGAATTTGGAGTTGAATGTTGGCTTTGCAATAGAATTTGAGTTTGGAGTTTTAATTTCCACTTCCCACCACCATTTTTGATGAAGCTTGGAGTGTTTGATAAAGTAAGGAAGAGGAGGTGGGTTGGGGGCTGAGTTAGAAGGTGCAGTCCAACCAAAGTCAAAGGCGGGAAAAAGTAGCGAGAATTTCACTAACTCCAAACATATCGAAGTTTACACTCAAAAAGATCGCAAACGTCATTTTGAACTCAATGAAGGTGGTCTCGAGTCCTAATTTGACTGTATGAAAAAAGTAGCTTTTTGGACTAACATCCGACTAACAATAAAATATTCAAATAAAATATTTAAATAAAAAAATCAATAAATATGCGGGTTGTTACAGAAAACCACTTTAACAACTGTGTATGCGGTGGAGTTTCCAGAATGAAGTAGGATGGTGGCGACGATCCTAAGGTATATGCGTGGACCCAACTCCCGTGAGTTGGCATAAGGTGGCTAAAACAGGAGCGATCTCGGGCCAATGAGGTAGCACCTCTTTTCGGACGCATTTCTTCGATACCATTCTATTACTTTGTGATTGATTGGGTGCACCCCTTGGGAGTGTTGTTCGAGGTGGAGTGGTAGTGGCTGCTATGCGTTTCCATCAGTCCGTGTGCGTAATTGGTATTTCTACCCTGGCATTGCCTTGTGTGCCGTGTCACCTACCATATCGAGCTTTACTACGAATTGTGATTTCTCCCGTAGCCTGTGGAGTATCGAGGGTAGCCCCCATTTTGGGAGTATGCTAATACTGGATAGACTACTGGGACTATTACGTGTTAAGGTGGAAAATGTAAAGCCTTAATGCTATTTAAAAGTATGTTTATTTTATATTAGACATTATTATAATAGCGTAATATTACTACATAGTAAATAGTTTAACAAATCCTTAAAGAATGGGTGATCCCGAGCATTCTTTAAGTTACTTGTACCTTTATTTCAGTTCACTTGAGTTGGTTTACATTATATAAGTATGTATGTCATGACTTGAGTGTTTTGTGTTTTGCTTTACGCTCGGGTCAGACTGAGTGATATAGCATTTGAGACTCACCTTTGGAGCTAGAGTTTTGCTTTTAAGATCCAAATATCTATTCATTTTGTTATCCAGTTGATTCCAGTTGTATTTTGAGTTGTACCTGATTATCATACTGTTACTCCTGTTGTATCTTGGTATTCCTATTGTATCTTACTTAACTTTGATGTATTTATATAGTAGCTTCATAAACTACTATTTCTTTGTTTCCGCTGCATTATATTACTCTGTGTCTGTGATCTGTGATTATTTATTTACTAAATATAATGAGTTTGCCAAATTTTTATTTACAACGCGGTATTTTGAGCAATTCAAGTTCGTCATGTGTGTCTGCCTATGCACTTGGCGGGTGTAGCATGATAGGGTGTTCTCGCATTTGGGTTTGGTAGCGAGCGGATGACTCTTACTCGTACATGTCCCTGCGGGGTTGGTGTAGTCGAGAGGCTGGCTGTAAAGGAAGAACACAGGTACAGCTGTATGCTATGGTGGGCGTTACCCCACTGGCGACGTCCCGTTACAGTTGGTATCGGAGCTCTGGTTTTAGGCAAACTCAGCATATAAAGTAAGTTTAATTACAGAATCACTTTCGTTTGAACTTGTATTCCTTCTTCTTCGATTCGGTTTCCTTTGAATTTTGGAACGTTCCCTTCGGTTCCAAGTCCATTCCTGTCCTCCCCTATTCGTGTCTTCTTGATTCTGGAGTATCCCGTAACTCCACTTCGAATGTTCTCTGTAATAAATCGGCGGTCTCGCTAACCTCCGAATGACTTGTAAAGGGGTGAACTCCTTTACAAAAAAAAAGCATTGATTCACCGAAGATTTCTATATCCTCGGTTTAGATGCTAGTATCTCTTATTATTCTGAATTCTATCTCTTGAGATCGAATAGAGATTTACCCTAGAAAATCCACAACGATCTTTTCCTTAAGTCAAGGTTGACCTGGTTAAGGTTTCCCGCGATTTATATAGGTTTATCCATACTCTCTATTATGTTATCTAATCATCTTATCTTTTGTCCCCAACTTATATTCAAATCAGAGTTCTCTTTGATTTGAGTCCATCAAATTTGAATCCCCATCCTTATTTTTAAGAATTAATCTTGTATTTCAAAATTTTATATTTTAAAGATGTTTATATATCGGGTTGTTTGAGTTGTTGATGTTGATTTGGGTTTCCAATCGGTTCGTCTGATCAACGCTATCGATAGGATCTCCAAAACACTTGAACAAGGCAAACTGACACAATATGGTTTTAAATTTAGTAGATGGATAAATTTTGTATAATTATAATATGTATAAGGTTAATTTTCTGAATTTTGATAACTAATGGAATTGGGTGTTAAGAAATAATATTTAACTTTGTATGTATTTTATAATCATTGGCTTTAGTTTCATATCTAAATAATTAAATATGGTTATAAATTAATTTGAAAATTTAAATGGATTTAAATCAAGAATGTGAGAATTTAATTTCCGATGATTTCGCACTTTGTTTTGAAAGTTTTAAAAGGATTTATTATTTAAAAATATTTCTAGTAGAAATTATTTCAAAGGATTTTTAATTTGTAAATCAGTGCTCTTTTCTTTGTCGCTGGAAAATAATTTCGGTGATGACTGCAGCATCATCAACATTCATTTTCGAGTTTCGAAGCGAAGAGACCATTCTGTAGTTTTGCTACAGTTTTTCTTTGGAGAATTAAATTGATTTGAATTTCTAAATATGACTTGACTAATATTATATAGATATATGATTTAAATTTGATTTGATATATATTGTGTATGTATATATATATTTATTTCTAAATAGTTTAAAGTTAATCGAAAATTTAATTCTTAAATTTTATCTTAAAGGATAATTTCAACTATAAAAGTTTGAATAAATATGTAAACTTGTATAATTGAATTAGAAAGAATTTATTAGTATAATACTCAATTACATTCCAATATAACTTACCTAAATTTTTAAAAGTTAAATATGTAATTGGAGAACATACAATATAAAGAGGATTTTATAAATAAAATTTGAGTGGTTATAATAAATGTTATACACTTAAATTTTAATTATAAAAGATCAATAGAGGTAAAAAAGAAAAAAAAAGGGGTTAATTGAATAGTTTACAATATAACGATATTTAAAAGAAATTATAAAAAAATTGAAATAGTTATAATAAGTGAAATAAACTTAATATATATAGGATTTGATATATTAAGTGGAATAAATTTAAGAATAAATTGGAATAAAGAAGAATGAAATTTAATGAATAAAAATGAAATATAATAAATGATTGTTCAAATTCATGACTTTATAAATTGTTGATTTGATGTTGAGATAATGAGATTTAAAAATAATTAAGATTTATTTAACTTAAGTGAAATCAAATGAATGAAATTAATTATTAATGGAAGTTGAACTTTTCATGGTTTTAAATTTATTATCTTATTCTGTTTTCCAATCTATTTTCTTTCTGGTTGTTTCCATTCTCCTACCTTCTAAGTAGGAAATCAAATTCGAATTGGTTAGCCTTGGAGCTACTATTCTCTTTCAGCTTGATCTTGCCTCTGATTTTCACCAACTCAGGGTTGCTGAGGAAAGTATTCCCGAGAATGCTTTCCGTACTGAGAATGGTTTTTCTATGAATAGTTAGTCATGCCTTTTTGTTTGACTAATGCTCCTACTCTCTTTGTTGATTTGATGAATCGTGTTTTTCGTATTGTGCTTAATAAGTTTGTTCTAGTCTTTCTTTCTTTCTCTTTTTCCTTCATCATCTATTTTTTCTATCTCTTCTGTGGTTCTTACTCTTCCCTATTCTGAATCTGAGCATTGCTTACCATCCACAGACCGACGGTCAAACGAAAAAGGTAAATCAGATTCTCGATGATCTTTTTCGTGCTTGTGTTCTTGATTCCGGAGGATCTTGGGAAGATCTTCTCCACCTTGTTAAACTTACCTATAACAACAGCTATCAAGTATAATTTCAATCTCCTTGTCATCTTGTCATAATCCTATTTCATTCTATCTTTTTTTATGTTTTCCCGTACCTCATTCCTTTTCGGGGACGAAATGTTTTGAGTTGGGGAGAGTGTAACAACCCTGTATTTTGTAATTATTTTAAATTGAATTTCCTGATTTAAAAACTTTTTTTATTTATTAAAATGGATAAATTTTGTTACTTTAAATATAAATTTTGATTTTTATGTGAATTATAATTCCAAACATGAATAAATATAGTATTTTCCTGAAATGTGAATTTTTGTCAATGTGGTCAAACTTTGACTTTTAATTTAAAATTTTAAAAGTTTGAATTTTTGAATTTTATCTTTTATTATGAAAATAAATAAAATTTCAAGTATGGTGCTTTTCGTTTCGTTGAAATCTGATTAATATTGTGAAAATTATGCCTTTTACACTATTGGATGTAATTTGTTGTATTTAAAAAAATTATTATTTTAATTTTATATAAATAATATTTTGTTGTCATGTCATGTTCTAATCTATGTTTACATGTGTATCATGATGTTATGTATATATATTTTAGTTTTAAAACATTTAAAAAAAAAAGTGTAATTGAAATTTTCTAATGTCAGTTGTATTTTGTTTACAATTTCTAGTTTCAATTAATTAAAGTAATTCTTTATTTATTTTTCTATTTTCTTAAAACCTTATTTTATTTTCATTTCCACTTTATTTTGTTCAGAATTTATCTTATTTACTTGACTTTTTATTTGTTTAGAATTGTTGTTATAATTTTCCAAAAAGTTAATTGCATTTTGTTTGAAATTTTAAGTTTAGTTTCAATATATCTACGTTTTTTATTTTAAAGGCATATCTTTAAAAGTATTTATTTAACGTTATTGTATTTATTGGTTTGTGAAAGCTTCTTGTATACACCTTTCTTTAATATATAGGTAACACATCAATTAGAATACGTTATCTATTTTTAAATGGAGACATACGTTACGTTTTGATTTATTACCTCTTTAGCTTTCCATCCATTGATTTCATACCATAACTCCTCAATATTTTGGCCGTTCCTTTCTTATTTGTTGCCGTGATTTTTATTCCTCTTTTCTCACATGAAAACACTTTCTCATTCACAAATTTGCAGCCATCATTTCAGATCTGAAAATAGGTAATGGTTTCTCTTCCTTTTCTACTTTTTCTTCTTCCTTTTTGCATGTTTTGGCCATGATTTCTTCGTATATTTGCATGCTCTCCACTCTAGTTGCCTCGGCCATGACCTCCACCACCTCCTACTCTTCACCATCCACCGCTATCACCTCCTCTTCCTCTGACCAGATCTGGCCATACCTTTCCCATGACCAAAAACTCCACAAAAATGTTGCAAACTCCTTAAAACATGCCTAACTGAGCCTAGTCTTCATCACCATCACCTTAAATTGCCTTGGCCACCTCCCCATGCTCCACCACCACCATGATATGACCATTTACTCTTAGCCTTACCTCTGTCCAGATCTGTAGCATGAATGGCTGAGCCCATAGACCCATGTAGCCGAGCCAAAGTGATGAACCAAAACCTTCCTCTTATGCTTGCCCCTTTGTATTCATGTTATGTAACCTCTACCACTTCCTATTCCTTGTAGCCATGCCTTTTTAGGTCCAAACCTGAACCAAAACCATGTTGTAGCTGAACCTATAAAGCCTTATGGTCGAGCAAAGTTGAGTGGAGATCAAGCAAAAATGGTTTAAAAGCTTTGTGTAGTCAATTGTCTATTTCTATTTCAATTTGTTTCAATATATTCTTTTGTATTGTATTCATATTTATATCTTGCTTTATTTATTTTGTGAATACAAGATTAATATCTTGGATCTCTCCACTCAAATCAAAAATCGTGCTTTCGTGCTTTCCGGATTTCTGTTTGTGTGTTTTGTTTGCGAACTCCAGCTTTATAAAGGTGAGTAATCACAGCTGACAATCATACTTATATTATTGTGAATTGATAACAAGTGAAAGTGTAGAAATTATTATATCATGTTATACCTGCCTGTGATGTAAATTATATTATGTTAAACCCTGTTATTAACTTGTCACATCATCTGTTATATTTTATTTTATTTTATTGTTTATTTATTTCTGTAAATCACACTGCAAGTTCCCTGTACATTAGAATCACCATGGGTTGAAATGATACATACCCGAAAGGACTTTAGAATAAGGGAAAATCATTATGGGATGAAATTATAGGATTGAGTGATTTTAATTTATTTTAATTAACTTGGGATTGCGGGTTTGAAATGATAGAACCTAGATTTTTCTTTGTAAATTACGGATTGAAATGATATATTATCCGTATCACTTGACCTAGGTTAGAAAATATTATACAGACCCGTGGTTATTATATATATATATATATATATATATTGAAGTTTTAAGTATTTTTTTACGAGAAATGTGATATTTTGAATTTAAATTGAATTTAAAATGATTTAATAAAGTGTTAATGTTTTTTCTATGTATTAAAAATGTCAAATAAATGAATGGAAAAATTTGTGATTTGAAATATAACTTAATTTGGAAATTTGTGATTTGGTTTAAATAAAATGTAAGTTAAAAATGTCCATTTGATATGTAATTTTAATTAATGGGAGATTGAATAAGACAATAAATGCTCTTTATTGTGAAACTAAAATGTAAGTTAAAAATATACATTTGACATGTAATTTCAATTAATGGGATATTGATTAGGACAATAAATGCTCTTTATTGTGAAAATAAAATGTATGTTAAAAATGAACATTTGACATGTAATTTTAATTAATGTGATATTGATTAAGACAATAAATGCCCTTTATTGTGAAAATAAAATGTAAGTTAAAATGAACATTTGACATGAAATTTTAATTAATGGGATATCGATTAAGACAATAAATGCTCTTTATTGTGAAAATAAAATGTAAGTTAAAAATGAACATTGACATGTAATTTTAGTTAATGTAATATTGATTAAAACAATAAATGTTCCTTACTGTAATAATGAAATGCAAGTTAATAATATACTTTAACTTAACATAAGGAATTTCAACTTTAAATGGGAAATTACAGTAATTAAGTTATTTAACTTAAAAGCATGGTTTATTTAATATCCAAATGAATTAATTAGTGTAATAAAATAGAAGTGATAAAATAACTATGGTAAAAAATTGTAAGTATATAAACATTTGGATTATATAAAATGGTAAAGTGGAAAGTATTACATTCCAAAATGCTATGATTTCTTAAGTATTACATTTCAAAAACGCTATGATCCCTTAAGGTTACATTTCCAACTTGCTATGATTTCTTAAGTATCGCTTTTCCAAAATGCTATGATGACCTAAGGTTATGTTTTCAAAATGTCATTATTTCTAAAATGTTATGTTTCAAATTGTTATGGTTATAAAAGTTACATTTTAGAGTGCTATGGGTTTTAAATTATCATGGTTTCACAGTGTTATAATTAAATGTTTAATTTTGGAAGTGGATATGATAATTTGGTTTTGAAAGTATATACTATTTTAAAATAAATGATATGGTTTGAAATAGATATGATATTTTGGTTTTGAAAGTATACACTGTTTTGAAAATAAATATCCATGGGTAATAATAATGATTGGTTGTTAAAGAGACCGGGATCAGATATGGACATACTCTCTGTCGATACCAAAAACCACTTTAACAACTGTGTACATGGTGGAGTTTCCAGAATGAAGTAGGATGGTGGCGACGATCCTAAGGTATATGCGTGGACCCAACTCCCGTGAGTTGGAATAAGGTGGCTAAAACAGGGGCGATCTCGGGCCAATGAGGTAGCACCTCTTATCGGACGCACTTCTTCGATACTATTCCATTACTTTGTGATTGATTGGGTGCACCCCTTGATTTGGGAGTGTTGTTCGAGGTGGAGCGGTAGTGGCTACTATGTGTTTCCATCAGTCCGTGTGCGTAATTGGTATATCTACCCTGGCATTGCCTTGTGTGCCGTGTCACCTACCATATCGAGCTTTACTACGAGTTGTGATTTCTCCCGTAGCCTGTGGAGTATCGAGGGTAGCCCCCATTTTGAGAGTATGCTAATACTGGATAGACTACTGGGACTATTACGTGTTAAGGTGGAAAATGTAAAGCCTTAATGCTATTTAAAAGTATGTTTATTTTATATTAGACATTATTATAATAGCGCAATATTACTACATAGTAAATAGTTTAACAGATCCTTAAAGAATGGGTGATCCCAAGCATTCTTTAAGTTACTTGTACCTTTATTTCAGTTCACTTGAGTTGGTTTACATTATATAAGTATGTATGTCCTGACTCGAGTGTTTTGTGTTTTGCTTTACGCTCAGGTCAGACTGAGTGATACAGCATTTGAGACTCACCTTTGGAGCTGGAGTTTTGCTTTGAAGATCCAGATATCTATTCATTTTGTTATCCAGTTGATTCCAGTTGTATTCTGAGTTGTACCTGATTATCATACTATTACTCCGGTTGTATCTTGGTATTCCTATTGTATCTTACTTAACTTTGATGTATTTATATAGTAGCTTCATGAACTACTATTTCTTTGTTTCCACTGCATTATATTACTCTGTGTCTGTGATCTGTGATTATTTATTTACTAAATATGATGAGTTTGCCAAATTTTTATTTACAACGCGGTATTTTGAGCAATTCAAGTCTGACATGTGCGGATGCGAATGGTTGAAAATATCGGGTCCTTATAGGGTGTAACCTAGATTAACTTCTATTTAACAGGTTTGCATCAGTTTGTATTTATTATTCAATCTCAGGTCTAAACAGCCAGATTCTCAATTTAATTTCCAATAATCTAAACCAGATAGGGTATACTAAAATTAACTGCATATAAATCATCTAATTAACAATATACCCACTCACCTCAAATCCAAACTATCCCCTCCAAATCACACCTCGGATTTACTCCATTTGCTAGGTCTCCACTTGATTTAATTTCTTAAATCTCTTTATTTTTATTTTATTTTATTTATGAAGAATTACATGATTTACAGAAGAAATCTGAATTCGATAGAGTTTGGACGTTCAGTTCTAATTTTATGAATTACAGTTTGAGTTAGTGTTATATTTATAAGGATCGAAGCTAATAATGACCGTTGATCGACTGCAAGTGGATGCTTAGTTAAATCCTGAATGTTATCTAATTTTCTTCGCTGCTAAGAAAAAAATATAATTAAATATGGATCGTTGGCCGTTTAAAAGCGTAGCAAAATACACATTCGTTCGAACGACTGCTATAATTGGAGACAATCGACCACTTGCGGTCGACCTATCCTAATCAATCTACCGGTCGGTGGAGCTTTCTAATTTTAAAATATTTGTTTCCTAATTTGTTTGTTAATTATTTTCAAACTTGAAATTTACAACATTTGTAACTTCTTCATACTAGCTCCGATTTCAAAAGGCTATATATAAAAATTGTCCAGAAAATCACTACAATAACAATGGTGGAAATTTCGTCGCCAAATTTGGACATTTGTAAAAATTCCATTTTTGCCTTTGATATATTTATATTTAATTCTTTTATTTAAATTTTCCAATTAAATTTTAGAGGTGTTACATTCTCCCCCTTAAAAGAATTTGCTCCCCGAAATCTCCAAGGATCGAAAAATGTAACCCGTGCATACAAAAATCGATAACTACAACCATTTATTCATTCCTCACCTACCGACAATCATTTTCCTTAATACAATTTCTATGCAACATGTACATGCAAGCATGGAAAGCATATGAATCTATACTAATGCAAAAATTTGGCGGTTTTCTAATCTAGGCGACCTCCTGAAATGTAAATGCTTATGCCATGTATCCAAATGTATGTAACATCCTGTGTAAGTTTACTAGTAATTCTACACGTATGCACAACCACTCAATCTATATGCCATGACCATTTGCATATAACTAATGGAATAAAACAAGTGATGGTGTGTGTGTACGCTAAGTCTAGAATATATTATGTGCGCAAAGATCAATTCAATAAATACATCCACTAGCATCCATCATCCAAGTCATGTCCTAATTACACCTTCGCAACCATTCCTACCACGCAATAGTCTATACGTAAGGGGTATACCAAGCTAAAACCTAAAAACCCTAGTGACTTATTTTTATTTATCTAAAATAGAAATGTATCAGAAAAGAGTTATGGGTGGGTAGCTTGGATATTCTCCTCATGCTCCCATGTACACTCAATTGGGTTGTCTTCCCATTGAACCTTGACAAGTTTGATGACTTTATTGTGGAGTCAATTTGTACCATGCTCAATAATACATGTAGGTGCTTGGCGAACAAGTGACTCTCTTTCTACTTATACCTCCTCCAGTTGACTCGACTCGGCTCACTACATCGATTGTATCATGTAAACACTTTCGCAAGTGTGACACATGGAAATACTCCCACTAACTTGTAACAACCCTGGTCGAAATTACCATTAAATTTAGAATATATTTAAAAATTATCTTAATTAATTTTAAGATGAATTTTGGAAATTTTATTAGTTATAATTTCCAAATTAAAATGGCTTTCTAGATGGAAATGAATAAATTTGGGAAAATCTATCAAATTTTAGAAATTTTGTAATTTAACTTCTTATATTTGATAATATAAGAATAACTTTGGGGAAAATGAGAACTTACAAAATTTATGGATTTTCTTTTGCAATTTAAAAAGATGAATTTTTTCAAGGCTTATTCACTTATTTATTTCAAATGGAAATTTACGATAAATATTTTTCATTTCAAATTATTAAAACAAATGTTGTAAATTTAATTAAATGTTAATATTAAGATCTATTATTTAAAAAGAGATTTTAAAAATAATTTATTTTATTAAAAAATAATGAAAATAAATTTTAATTTCAAAAATTATATTTAATTTTAGAAAATATCTCAGTATTAATAGAAGTAGGAATTTTCAACATGTTGGTGCTTTCTAAAATGTGAGAAATCGATTTATATTTTTATAAAACATTATTGTAATGTGATTAGCATTTTATATAAGGAGAAAACGAAAGAAAATAAGTGTACATTTTCTTATTGGGTCTATTTAACCTACAAGGCCCATGTATTAACCTAATTAATAAGAAGAAAAGTAAACATATGTTAATTTTCTCCTTGCCACTTCTCATTTCAGCCTTAGCCAAAAATTTGAAAACAAATCCCTCTTCCTTTAACAAACCCTATCTCTAATTTTTCCCCAAATTCAAGTGCAAATCAAAGGGGTTTTGATCAATAATTATAGAAATCAAAAGAAGGTAATCTCCTTCATCCTTTAGTGTTTTTAATTCATTAAATAATCTTTGTTTTGCTTAGGGTTATAATTCTTTTCTTTTGCAAATTCTGAAATTAACTTAGGTAGTTGTCAAGATAAGCTAACCAAAGAGAATCTGGTCCTTTTGCTACCAATTCAAACTCAAATTTGGTGAGTTTATCTCACACTTCTAGACAACGAATGATGGCAAGTTGTTTAATTGTTTGATTGAATCTATGTTGAAATGGCTCTCGAATTAGTTGTGATGTTAACATATTATTTTATTTTATTCACTGTTTTGCTGAAATCCACATCCTATGATCATAACTTGCATCAAATAGTACATGTTTGTTTGCTTGCAGATATCTTTTTCAATCTAGTAGATGTCTAGGTTCAAGTCAGAGAAGAAACCACCACAAACGGGCAACCGGGCCACCGCCGATGTAACGACCCGTAATTTTCGATAACTAAAAATATTTAATTTAATAAGGTTTTGTGACATAATGTTGTAAGAAATAAAAATTTGTGATTTAATATAAGAATATAACGGGAATACAACGTAATGTCATTAATTTAAGGTAATTGATAACTGCTTTAAAAATAATTTCAAATGATAAAATGAATAAAGAATTATAATTGGTTATAGATTGTAAATTTATTGTAATTGAATAAAATTAGTGTTGTAGTAGAAATTATAACACTTGTTGTGGATAATAAACTTATAGAATGTGATTAAAAGTTAATGGTGACAATTATTATATGTTACCTATTTATTTAGCCTGTTAAATTAAAATTGGAAATCAATCGCAATTAATTCACTTAATTAGTGCAGTTAATATAGGTTAAATTGATAATGGTAGAATGTTAATTCAATAAAATGTAACCAATGAAAATTTTATGCATAATATGACAATTGATTGAATAAAAGGAATTGGAATGAAGTTTGACTAATTTATTGGAATTTAAAATTATAATAAAAGGATTTATTGCAATTAAATGTAATTAAATACTACGTTAATGAAAACTAAGATGGTAATGGTAAAGTATTAGTGTAATAAGATACAAACAAATGTTGACTATGTTAATATAGTAAAAAATTAAATGAAAAAAAGAAGCTTGAAATCAAATTAAACCAATTTATTGAGATTAAATTATAATTAATTTGATTTAATTACAGTTGAAATTGAACATTGTATTTAGAAAAATAGTTAACACTGAATTGATATGTAAATTTTCTTTAAGTTATTATAAATGTCTAAGAAATCAAAAATGATGAAAATTGTTAGTTTATAAATACTGAATTAAAAAGCGATTTAATTAATTTAATATTAATTTATTTAATTAACGTGAAAATAGCCATTTTGGCCATTGTCTCGGATTTCGACGAAACTTGTTTCATCGGATCCGTAATGGTGAATTATTGTAAAATTTCAAATTTCGTAGCGATCGGACTTGTCGTTTGATCGTACGGACTCGAAACGCATAGAAATCAATTTAATTAAATTCAATTGAAATCAATTTGAAATAAGCTGATTTTAAGCTAACTTCTTCACACGATAGAATTAGGACTTGAAACCTGTTCGATTGAGTTTAAAAATATCAAAAACATCTATTTTGATATATGGGATGACCCATTTTCGTTCCGGAGGCAAAACGGGCTCTTTGGGTCGTTATGTCAATTCAAACAAATTCGGTATACGTTTTTATTTTTCTTATCGGGCTTCAGTAATATAAATAGATTCTTACAAACCCTAGCAGCCTTTCATTTCTCATTAATGTACGTACAATTCTATATGTCTATTTCTTTCTTCCAATGGCATAAACAAGTGTCCAATTACAAAACGTACAATCCTATTTCAAAATTCAAATCGAAAAATCAAACTCCTCCAAACCATATCAAATTATATTCCGATTCAAAGCTCTCGACGAGTGCAACCCAGATTTGCAAGTTGTTTTTGTCATAGAATCACCGTTTGTCTAGAAATTGAGGACAAACCTCAGCCGTTTGTTTTGGGTTTTGACGATCCAACGGTGGATCGTCGTCCGATTGACGATCGGGGAGTTGCGTTGGGAAAAGGGCATAAAGCGGGCCGTAGGGGTGGTGTTCGTTTATGCTAAGGATGTCTCGGTTGGACAGAAATTGAACAAAATCATTAGCGATGGCGGAACCTAGGGAGGACGCCGGAGGGCGCCGCGTGGGCCCAAGTAGAGCGGCGGAGTGCGAGAGAGGGGACGGCGGCGTTGGATCTGGGTAGTGGCGTACGTGGGAGGCGTGGTAGGCGCTTTATCGATGTGGCGGCGTGGTTGACTTCGGACTGCATGAGGATTAGGGTTCGTGTGAACGAAATTGTGGGTGATGACGTGTTGTTTTGTCTTGTTTTTTTGTAATTTAAATCATATAATGATCTAATGTGTATAACTTTTACGTACGAGGTCAGATTCACACGCGGTTTTCTCCGCTGCGATCGTATCGAAATTCCGGATATTATAACGCTAGTTTGGACGAATTCTGAGACTGTTTGAATTTTGGACCTAAATTGGATTTTAATTCGATTTAAAATCGAAGGTGAGTGTTTTGACCCACTCACAACTACTAGATTTATCTTATGTTAGTTAAATTAAATTTATGATCTGATTTGAGATTTGTTGATTTATGTTTGGTATGTTTAAATTTTTATTCTAGTTAAATTTGACTTTTATTGCATTTAATCATCGTTTAATTTAATATTGAATTTAATTGTCAATTTAACAAATGTTATTAATTATCAGTTATCTATTGATGTTTATGAATTGATTTGGATGATGATTGTGATGGATGTTTGATTGTTGATTTTGGATGACTGGATGTTGTATTTTTATATTGTTATAACACTACAAGTTCCCTATGGGTTGAATTGATACATACCTGAACGATCTATAGATTAGGGAAAAATCGTTATGGGTTGAAATGATAAACTCAAGCGATTTTATGGATTTTTATTTAATTCGAGATTGCGGTTAGAAATGATATATAACCGTAAAATTGTAAATTATGGATTGAAATGATAAATATCCATATCACTTGACCTTTGGGTAGAAAATTATATACGGACACCGGATTGGTTAAATTAAATGATTTTTGAATCTTTAAATTTTGAATTCAGTTAACTGGTATTTTAAAATAGAATTGATTTATATAAACTTTATATTCGAAAGTCCAGGCATAAATGTGAAATTGGAATTGATTAAATGAATTGTTCAAAGGGTTTAAATTTGAATTTCAAATGATGAGGTGTCAAATATAAATGAATTTATAGGAATTGAATTATTGGAATGTTTGGATATAACTTTGAAACTATTTTTATTAATTTGAACTATTTTAACTTATTTTAATCTATTATAACCTATTTAATCCAATTTAATCTATTTTACCTATTTTAAACTAATTAATTTATTTAATCTATTATAAATCCATTTAATATAATTTAAATCTATTTAATCCATTTTTAAACTTATTTAATCTATGTAAAATCTACTTAATATAATTTAAATCTATTTAATCTATTTAAATCATTTTAAAACTAATTAAATCAATTTTAAACCTATTTAAACTATTTTCAATCTATTTAAACTATTTTTAAAACTATATAAACTATTTATAATTACCTAAACTATTTTCTAAAATTTTAGACTGTGTAAAGTTGAAGTATTTATATTTAAATCCTTGATGATGATACAACCTAAGTTGGAATTTGGAATTGATACCTTTTGTGAAATGACATATTTGAGTGAATAAGTTGATTTGAAATGAAGAATTATTTAACATAACTTATCGATAATTTCAAAGTGAATGTGAATTTCAAAAGTGAATATGATTTGAAAGTGAATATGATTTTTGAAGTGAATATGATTTGAAAGTGAATATGATTTAGAAAGAGATATGATTTGAAATTGAATATGATATTTTGATATAAATTGTGAATTGACTTTTTGAAATGTAAAAGAACCATCCGGTGTGAAATAAGCGTTTGGTTGTTAAAGAGACCAAGATCGGATATTATCATACTCTGCCAATACCGAAAACCACTTTAACAACTATGCACGTGGTGGAGATTCCAAAAATGAAGTAGGATGGTTTGGTGTTCGATTCTGTATGAGGTATTTACATGACCCTGACTCCCGTGAGTCAGCTTATATTGGACTAAAACAGGAGCTACGCCTGGCTAAGTGAGGTCATTCTTCATATCGGACATGCTTCTTCGATACCATATTATGACTTTATGATGATTTGGTGGCCACCCCGTGATTTTGATTTGGGAGTGTGTTCCGAGGTGGTGGTAGTAGCTGCTATGCATTACCACCAGTCCGGATCCGCAATTGGTATATCTACCCTGGCATTGCCTCGAGTGTCGTGTTCACATGCCCTAGCGCCTTCTATGAGTTTGGTTTGTACCATACCTATGGAGTTCCCTCTGATAGCCCTCCAGTTTACGGTGGAATTATAGTATTGTACAGACTATGGGAATATATAAAAATGTGTTAAGGGGGATATGGGTAACGCCTTAACGTTATTTTAATACTTTACTTTACTATAGACATTATTATAATAGCGTATTGTACTACATAGTAGATAGTTTAACAGATCCTTAGGAGATGTGAATCTCGAACATCTCTTAATTTATTGCACTCACGGTAGACACTGGATAGGAGATGTCAAACCCCGTAAACATCTCTGACGCCGTTACACTCATATTTATTTACTGTTGATTTAACTTACATAAGATCTTTTATTTCTGACTCGAATGTTTTGTCTTTTCAATTCGCTAGGGTCAGTCTGAGCTTTTCAGTTTATCGAAGACTACTTTCTGGAGGACGAAGACGAAGATATTGTACCATTGTTATTATTTAGTAATTTCTTCCACTGCATCATGTTATTCCGCTGCATTATTTATTTATTCCTGTTGTATGTTACTCTGATTTGTGTTGTAAAAGAATAATCAAATGTATTTGTAAAACAACTTCATGAACTGTTATTTAATTATTATATTTTGTCATTCCGCTGCGAGATTCTGTATTTGTTTTTATTTCTTTCTCTCCTTTTCTTATTTACCCCATAAAAATCTGCCCTTTTTAATGGTTTGAGTCTGACATGTGAGGTTTAGCGTCGATTTAAATCGTCTAAAAAGGCAGGTCCTTACAGTTGGTATCAGAGCTTTGGTTTAGCGATAACCTTAGCTTTGTGGGGTCTGACTCATATAAATAGCGTAGTAATACCCTAGAATGAGTCGTTGAGTGTATATATATGAGAGAGCGTATTTGTAAGTGTTATAAAAGGTTTTTGTATTGTGTTAATTTGTTCCGTTTTGTATTTATAAATTCTGGTCAGTGCATAGGATGCTATGACATCGATAAGGATTTTTAAATACTTAATAGCGCAGATCGACACAATACTTGTTTTGAAATATAGGTAAATGAAATAATTTTTCCTATTATATATTTTGTATATAAAATAATAAAATTTCATAAATGATATAGTTGGATGTAATATGTTGTTTCTTAGGTAGTGAAATTTTATAAATATAGATAGAAAAATATAATTTACAAATAAAATGAAAATAAACTGAAAATTTGAGAACTTAATTTTCGGGATTTTGAAAATTTCTTTTGGTTTTGGAACATAATACTAGTATTAGTTGGAAGTATTTTCCGATATTAATATTTCAATGTGATTTGGAAGTGACGTAGCAGCGGAATAACAAAATGTGTGATACGGTGAAAGTAGCAGTCGATGGAATGAAGAATACCGAATGGCCTAAATTCCTTGATCCGAAGATACCGAATTCTAGCTATCTTCGTCACGTTGATCGCGCACGATACCGTGAAGGAAGATCTGCAATTCTTCAGACGTTGATCTAGCGCACTAGATACCGTGAATTGGCTTCTACGATCGTTGATTCGAACGCACTCGAATGCCGAAAGAGGAGATAGGAGATTACACTCAACTACCAATTTGATGAAAGCACAAAGCTAACAAAACAAAGTATTTATTCAAATCAACTAAACTTTACAAAATGACCCAACCTGCCTATTTATAGGCGTTACAACTCACGCACCAAAATGTACAACACTTAAGTCGTTTCCGACTTATAATCTGCGACTTAGTACAATCTGCAACACACCTGCGACTTACGACTTACTATAGGTTGGCGACGACTTATCAACAGCTCCGACTCAAACAGTTACACCACAGATATTTACAACACTTAGGTCGTATACGACCTAACTACTCACGACATAAGAAACATACAACACATTACAACACCATATCATGACATACGACCTACTTAAGTCGTTAACGAGTTAAGAAACATCTTCAGGCCAATCTTCATGCGACTTATAACATGGAAGACATAGGGAATAAGACTTCAGCGTCTTAACCCAGTTCACGACTTAAGAATTTCAGACGACTTAACTAAGTCGTAGGTCGTAGACGACTTATCTTAAGTCGTTGGTTTTCTTTTTCCGTATAACTTGCTTCACCGCCTTGTTCTAGTCTTTCGTTAAGTCGTTCCATATAAGTCGTACGCGACCTAACATGCTCCGACGCGCCTTGAATCTGTTGCTCCCCTTTCTTATTCTTGTTAAGTCGTGGACGACTTATATCCGCTTCGTTAGGTCGTGGATGACCTAACACTTCTACTTCAGCTTCGTTATGTCGTGGACGACTTACTTTAGCTTCGTTATGTCGTGGACGACTTACTTCAGCCTCGCTATGTCGTGGACGACTTACTTCAGATTCGCTATGTCGTGGACGACTTACTTCAGCTTCATTATGTCGTGGACGACTTACTTCAGCTTCGCTATGTCGTGGACGACTTAGGCCTTGGAATATTATGGGTTGCGCTGCATCATCCTCCCCAGGTTGAGAAAAATTCGTCCTCGAATTTGTAAATTCTTCCACATCAGATTGTTCATTCCCAAAATATGGTACGAGATGCTTAATATTGAACACGTCAGAAGTGTACACATCCTCCGGTAGCTTCAATTTATAAGCATTTTCGTTAATTCGTTTCACAACTTCTACAGGACCAATTTTTCTTGCTTTTAACTTGTTATAAGCGCCCACTAGAAAACGATCCTTTGTTAACACAGCATATACCATATCTCCTTCATTAAACTCAACATTTCTTCGCTTCAGATTTGCCGATCGTTTATACTTCTCATTTGCCTTCTCTAATCGTTCCTGAACGATTTTATGACATTCAGTCAATCTATCAACAAAATCTACAGCTCGTTTTACCGTCCCCTTCGGTTGTGGTACTACCGTTAAGTCCAACGGTCCCCTGGGTAAAATTGAATATACAATCTGAAATGGACTGAATCCCGTACTACGATTCACTGCATGATTATGAGCAAACTCTGCCTGGCATAACTTCATGTCGCAGCTTTTCAGATTATCTTTCACCAGACATCGCAATAAATTCCCCAGCGATCTGTTAACCACCTCCGTTTGTCCATCAGTTTGTGGATGGTAAGCGCTACTAAAATTCAGCTTCGTTCCGACCATCTTCCACAAACTTAGCCAAAAGTGACTCAGAAAACGAGTATCCCTATCCGACACAATAGATTCTGGCAATCCATGAAGTCGATATATTTCTTTGAAAAATAACTGAGCAACATGAACAGCATCCTCCGTCTTCTTACAAGCAATAAAATGTGCTATTTTCGAAAATCGGTCAACCACCACATAAATGGAATCGTTCCCCCTTTGAGTTCGCGGTAACCCCAAAACAAAATCCATACTCACATCAACCCAAGGCTTATTTGGTACAGGTAACGGGATATATAATCTAGCATTGGTCGCAGTTCCTTTCGACACCTGACAGATATGACATCTCTCCACAAACCTTTCCACTTCTTTCCTCATTGATGGCCAAAAGTAAGACTGAGAAATCAGCTGTAGTGTACGGTCTCTACCCATGTGGCCTTCTTCATGTAGCTCTTTTACAATCTTCATTCTCAAACTACAATCAGGTATGCACAATCGATTTCCTTTGAACAGAAAACCATCTATCATCATAAACTCATCCGTCTCTCCCCCCTTGACTTTATCAACAAACTTTGCAAAGTAAGGATCATCGACAAATAATTCCGGTAACACATCAAACCCTGTCACTTCAACCTTCATTGTAGTTAACAAATGGTTTCTTCTGCTTAACGCATCCGCTACACGGTTCGTAACTCCAGATTTATGTTTCACAACAAACGTAAACTGTTGCAGGTACGCAATCCATGATGCATGCCTTGCGGAAATCTTCTCTTGCCCTTGTAGATGTTTCAAAGCCTCTTGATCAGTGTATAGCACAAACTCCTTATGAAATAAGTAATGTCTCCAATGTTTAATGGCTTGTACAACAGCATAAAATTCGACATCATACGTACTATATCTCATCTTCGCTCCTGATAACTTCTCACTGAAATATGCAATCGGACGTCCCTTCTGACTCAATACTCCTCCAATCCCAACCTTGGATGCATCGGTATGTAGTTCAAATACCAACTGAAAATCTGGTAATACTAGAATTGGTGCTGACGTCAAGAGTTCTTTGATTCGCTCAAAAGCAACCCCTGCTTCCTCCGACCATGCAAACTGTTTGCTCTTCATACAATCTGTAATTGGCGCCATCACACTACTAAAGTGTGGAATGAACCTTCGATAGAATGAAGCCAACCCGTGAAAACTTCGAACTTCTGTTATAGTTTTGGGTTGCGGCCAATCTCTGATTGCTTTGACTTTACTTTGGTCAACCTGTATTCCTTCTCTCGATACAACATATCCCAGAAATAAGACACTCCGTGCCATAAACACACATTTCTTCGTAGCAGCATAGAATTGTTCTTCACGAAGGATAATTAACACTTTCCTCAAATGCTGAACATGCTCCTCTGTACTAGCACTGTAGATCAGAATATCATCAAAGTAAACCACCACAAATTTCCCAATGTACGGTCTGAAAATTTGGTTCATCACCCTCATGAATGTACTTGGTACATTCGATAGACCAAACGGCATCACTAGCCATTCATACAACCCTTCCCTCGTCTTGAATGTTGTCTTCCATTTGTCCCCTGGTCTAATCTGTATCTGATGATAACCGCTCTTCAAGTCAATCTTAGAAAAGATTACAGACCCACTGATTTGATCCAACAGATCATCAAGCCTCGGCATCGGAAATCTGTATCTGACTGTTATCTTGTTCAGTGCCCTGCTGTCCGTACACATTCTCCATGAACCATCCTTCTTTGGTACGAGTAATGCTGGTACAGCACACGGACTTAAACTCTCCTGTATTTGTTCCTATTCAAGCAATTCCTCTACCTGTCTACGCAACTCTTCATGTTCTTTCGGACTCATTCTATAGTGTGGTTTATGTGGCAACACAGCACCTGGAACAAGATCTATCTGGTGTTGTATATCCCTTAACGGTGGTAACTCCGCTGGTAGCTCTTCAGGAAATACATCATCAAATTCTTCCAGTACTTGTTTTACTTCATCAGGTATCTTCACCTCTTCATGACTCTCTCGTCCAATCAACAAGAATACTTCAGGTTCCTCTTCTATTTCCTTAACAAACTCCTTCAAGGATAATAAAGTTTTCAGCTCTTCAATCTCCTCTAGTTTGTTTTCTTCTTGTTGTCGCTTCTTTGGAACTAGAGTAATCTTCGTGCCTTCAAACATGAAACTGTAACTGTTGGTACGCCCATCATGTTGCACCGCCCTATCATACTGCCACGGTCTTCCCAGCAACAAATGACAGACATCCATATCTACCACATCGCACCAGATATCATCTTTGTATTTTTTTCGAATTGAAAATTTCACACAAGCTCGACGTCCAACTTTCACCTCCCCGCCTTTCCTCAACCAAGCCAACTTGTACGGTTTCAGATGTTTCTCAGTCTTCAATGCTAACTTCGTCACAGCTTCTGAAGAACTGATATTATCACAGCTTTCAGCATCAATAACAAATTTGCAAACTTTCCCCAGAATAGTACATGTCGACTGAAAAATATTGCTCCTCAACCAACTACAATCCTCCTCTTTCTTTGGTGTCAAACAAGACCTCCTCATCATTAGATTACAACCTTCGTCTCCTGACACTTCTTCTTCCTCCTCATTAGGTGGTGAATTGGAACATTCAGCTTTTTCATCCTCATCCTCAACCTCCGCTATCATAGCTCTCTTCTTCGGCTTTGGACATTCATTACTTTTGTGGCCCACTTCTTGGCAAATATAGCACTTGAAACCATTATTGACTTTCGTCTTTCCAACCTCATTCACAACTGGTTTTGCAATAGCTTTTGAAACATTAGAACTTCCACTAACACCCTTCACTTGATTATTGGAATTTGTAAACAGACCACCTCCTCGTCTTCCCTGTTTCTCCCAAGCCAACGCTTTCTGGTGTGCTTCCGCTACAGATTTGGGATCAAACATATTTACCATGTCTTGAATCTGCATACGCAACCCTCCAACAAATCTAGCTGTTAATTGTTCCTCTGTCTCCATGATATCGTTCCTTGCAACCAGTTGATAGAATTCATCAGCATAGTCATTAACAGACTTCGTTCCTTGCCTCAAGTTTTGCAGCCTCTAATACATAAGCGATTAATAATTATAAGGTAAGAATGTGGCTTTCATCATTTTCCTCATCTTTTCCCATGATTCAACCTTTGACTTCCCTATCCGTTCACGTGTAAGTTTGGTTTGCTGCCACCATACCAAAGCTCTACCCCTCAACCTTGTAGCAACCAACTTCACTCTACGATGTTCTGGAACTTCCTTGAAGTCAAAAATCTCCTCCACATTAGACAACCAATACAAAAACTCCTTAGCTTGCATACCACCTTTGAATTCTGGAATTTCAGTCTTCATCCCAGATTCCCACTTGTGATCATACTCCGACTGATTTCTTCCTTGTCCATGTCCTCGTCCATGAACACTACCACCATCATACTCTTCTTCAAAATCCGATGTATATCGATGTCGATCCTCGCCACCAACATCTCTACTACCATCACGTCTACCACCAACATCTCTTCTATCTACATTCCTCCATTCTCGATCATTCACATTCCTCTCACGTCTTCGATCATCATCATCTCTATAACAATCTCGACTCACACTTCTATGATCGTTATCAACACTTCTCTCCCGATTGGAATGTGGTGAGACTCTACTTCCCCCATGGTTAGATTCAAGTGAAACCCTTCTCCGGTTTTGATTCAACTCTAACATCATCTTCTCTAATCGTCCAATCCCTTCATTAAGCTTCTCACTAAAGTTTTCATTAATTCGTTGTTCCATCTCATCGGCTTCTTCTCTTCTATACAAAGCTTCAATGTTTTGATGTCGATTAGCTCTCCTTGGTGGCATGATTATAACTTCGCAAATACTTCAACAAATACAAGTTTAAACTTCAACTTCAAAAGTTCACAACACTTAGCTCGGCTCAACACTCCAAGCTCGGCTAACACTTCAACTTCGAAATTCTCGGCTCCAAGACTCGATTTAGCTATGATTGGCTAAAACAAGCTCTGATACCAAATGACGTAGCAGCGGAATAACAAAATGTGTGATACGGTGAAAGTAGCAGTCGATGGAATGAAGAATACCGAATGGCCCAAATTCGTTGATCCGAAGATACCAAATTCTAGCTATCTTCGTCACGTTGATCGCGCACGATACCGTGAAGGAAGATCTGCAATTCTTCAGACGTTGATCTAGCGCACTAGATACCGTGAATTGGCTTCTATGATCGTTGATTCGAGCGCACTCGAATGCCGAAAGAGGAGATAGGAGATTACACTCAACTACCAATTTGATGAAAGCACAAAGCTAACAAAACAAAGTTTTTAGTCAAATCAACTAAACTTTACAAAATGACCCAACCTGCCTATTTATAGGCGTTACAACTCACGCACCAAAATGTACAACACTTAAGTCGTTTCCGACTTATAACCTGCGACTTAGTACAATCTGCAACACACCTGCGACTTACGACTTACTATAGGTCGGCGACGACTTATCAACAGCTCCGACTCAAATAGTTACACCACAGATATTTACAACACTTAGGTCGTATACGACATACTACTCACGACATAAGAAACATACAACACATTACAACACCATATCACGACATACGACCTACTTAAGTCGTTAACGAGTTAAGAAACATCTTTAGGCCAATCTTCATGCGACTTATAACATGGACGACTTAGGGAATAAGACTTCAGCGGCTTAACCCAGTTCACGACTTAAGAATTTCAGACGACTTAACTAAGTCGTAGGTCGTAGACGACTTATCTTAAGTCGTTGGTTTTCTTTTTCCGTATAACTTGCTTCACCGCCTTGTTCTAGTCTTTCGTTAAGTTGTTCCATATAAGTCGTACGCGACCTAACATGCTCCGACGCGCCTTGAATCTGTTGCTCCCCTTTCTTATTCTTGTTAAGTCGTGGACGACTTATATCCGCTTCGTTAGGTCGTGGATGACCTAACACTTCTACTTCAGCTTCGTTATGTCGTGGACGACTTACTTTAGCTTCGTTATGTCGTGGACGACTTACTTCAGCTTCGCTATGTCGTGGACGACTTAGGCCTTGGAATATTATGGGTTGCGCTGCATCAGGAAGGAAGTTTAAAAAAAAGGAGAAATTAAAGGAAATAAGTTATGTACTACCCTCTCTGTCGCTGGAAAATAATTTCGGTGATGAGTGCACGCATCATCGACATTCATTTTCGAGTTTCAAAGTGGGAAGACCGCTGTAGTAGTTCTACTGCATATCTGATAAACGATACTAAATTTTTATTTCTGGAGTTGGATTTGATATCAATATATATGTAAGATATGATTATATATATTATTTTAAAATAATTGAAATGTAACCTGGTTGTTTAGTTCTTAAGTTTGTATAAATTAGAAATTGAAATTATTGTAATGAATGGAATCTTGACTATATTAATAATTGGAAACTTCTAAAATGAAAATAAGAAATTTGATGTTAAAATGATTAATGGAATAAATAAGAAAATTTAAAATTTGTAAACAGTAAATCAAAAGGAAATGAAAATAAGAAATGGTAACTATTGAACATTTTATTAACTAAATATATAAGAGAAACTTGGGTAACATTCAATTGCATTCTAAAAACATATTATATATATATAACTTACCAAATTATTAAAGTTTGAAATGTTAAATAGAATATTATACAAGTAAAACTTGGGAAAAAAATGAAAGTGGTCAATAGAATTACTTCTATAAATAAGAATTATAATGTTATAAATTGTTATAAACTGAAGTTAATAGTTTGAAATGCTACTAATTAAATGTAATAAAAGTAAATAATGTAAGTAAAATATTATATACTTAGGTTAACAATTTAAGCTAATTTTAATTAGATTTAATGGTAAAGGTAAATACTGTAAGTAAATAATTATAAACTTGAATTAATATTGAAGCCATTTATAATTAAAACCAGTACTATATAAATTGAATGATTATAACTTCAGAAAACATTGAAATGATTTAGAAATGGAGTTAATATTCAATAATGCTTTATATGGAAGAATGAATGTGAAAAAGAAATAATCTATACATGGTGAATTGAAGTGTAAAGAAACTTACCTAATAATGTATAATCCAATAATTGAAATAAAATAACTTATTTAAGCAATGAACGTAAAGTAATAAAATGAAAGAAAATGGCACTGTATGAATAAAGGAGAAATGAACTTTTGTAAGTAATAACGAATGTAAATTAATGAAAATAAACATTTAAATGATGAAAAAAAAGGAAAATCAAACTAAATTGTAAATGTGAAGTAAACTGAAATAAAATGTATACAATACTTCAATGATGAATTCACTTATGATCCAAACAATTGAAATCGATATAACTCATGTAAGCAATGAATGCAAAATAATGAAAAGAAAAATGGTACTGTATAAATGAATGAAAAAATGAAACTTGTAAGTGATAAATATCAAGTAATTAAACAAGCGTTGTATGAACAAATGAAAATGAATAGTAAATAAGGTGAAAAAGAAAGTGTAATAAGAATAAAACTTAAATAACATTGAAATTATTGTTTGTTTGGCTTTGGATTGGTTGGGAAAGGACACTTCTACTTTGTATTGAGATGTATAAATAATCTATAAAGTTTTATCTACGACTGTTGAGTGTATGGTTTACTTCATAGTTATTTATCATTTTATTTGATTAGAAGTTCTGAACCCGAACAAACCATTTGTTTTGGTTGCTATGGATGGATGATTGATTTCTTGGTTGAAATGATGTTTGTACTGTTGTTTGCAAATGATTATTGTTATGTGTGATGTTTTGTTTGTTATTTATTGAAACAACTTAAAATGTTCTCTTGTATGAAATTATTAACTCTGTTGGATTGCATAAGCGAAATACTGGTTAGGGAAGCAATAGCTATTGCTTTTGGTTTCATAAAATAAGCGTTGTTTGCCCGACAAATAGGTACGTTCTCGGATTACGGCTTTCTAGCGATATTATATTGTTTTTCCGTGGTTTGGGATATTTTATTTTGAAATATATGATATATATTGTTATTATTGATATTATTATTTCTCCCAGACCTCTTCGTACAAAGGAGACTCTACCGAAATTGTAACGATCCGTAATTTTCGATAATTAAGAATAGTTAATTTAGTTAAGTTTTGCAATTTAATGTTGAAATAAATAAAAATTTGTGAGGTATTAATGAAACAATATCTATAATGAACGGTAACAATGTTAATTTAAGTTAATTATTAATAAATTGAATGAATTCTAATTAATTGAAATAATATATATAAGTTATACTTGGCAATAAATTGAATATGAGGAAACCAACTGGAAATATTGAATTAACCAATGAAATAATACATATTAAATGGTAATTGAATAAAATTGGTGTTATGTAAGTATTTATAACCTTTGTTTGAAAGTAATAAACTTATAGTGTAATTAAAAGCTAACGGTAACAATTATTGTATGTTACCTATTTATTTAGCCTGTTAGTTTAAATTGGAAATCAATTACAATAATTATAATTTAATATTATGTTAATTTAAATTAAATTAATATTTGGAAATAATGTTAATTTTATTCATAATATGACAATGGGTTGAATAAAAAGAATGGAAATCAAGATTTATTAATTTATTGGAATTCAATTTTTAATAATTGGATTAATTGCAAATAAATGAAATTAAATATTTAAATATTACGTTAATGGAGAGTAAGAGCAAATTTGAGAATATTAATGTAATAGATCATGAACCAATGTTAATTTCATCCATTTGATAATAATGGATTGAATAATAGGATAAAAGGTCAATTAAATGGAATTATTGAAAATTTAATTTATAATTTCTGAATTTAATGAAATTGAAATTAAACACTGGAATTGATGGTTTAATCAACTTTAAATTGACATCTAAATTTGTTAAAATTATTGTAAGTGATTAAGAAATCAAAAATGATAGAAGTTGTAAATTATTAAAATTTGAACGGAAAATGTGATTTAATTTATATAATTATTAATTTATTTAATTAATGTGAAAATAGCCATTTTGGCCACTGACTCGGATTTCGACGAAACCAGTTTCATTGGATCCGTAACGGTGAATTATTGTAGGATTTCAAGTTTCGTAACGATCGGACTTGTCGTTTGATCATACGGACCCGAAGTGCCTAGAAATCAATTAAATTCAATTGAAATCAATTTGAAATAAGCTGATTTTATCATAACTTCTTCATACGATTGAATTAGGATTTGAAACTTATTCCATTGAGTTTAAAACTATCCAAAACATCTATTTTGATATATAGAAACCCATTTTCATTCCGGAGACAGAACGGGCTTTTCGGGTCGTTTATCGTTCAAACCCAAATCACTTTGGTCCGTTCTTTTCTGTTTTCAGCATTGCCTATAAATAACCTATTATAAACCCTAGTGTTTCTCAACTCAGTTTTTCTGTACGTACAATTCCATCTGCTCCTATCTTTCCAATGGCAGACAAACCCTAATCCCCAATTGCAATTTCAAATCAAATTCAAATCCAAAAATTCAATCTTCTCTAACCCAAACAAATTATATATCGATCTGAAGCTCTCTAAGTGCGCAAGTCAATTCTGATGTTCGTTTTTCGATCGGGGTTTTTGTGCGGCCAGAAGTGGATGATTAATTCTCGGCCGTTCATGCTTAGGCTCGAGAATTGACGGTGGATTTTCATCGATCTATCGATCGGATGGCATGGACTTGTAGCAGGAGTTGAGCAGCCCCTATGGCGGTGTTCGCTGGTCGTAATGGTCAGCCAAATCGCCAGAATCAGCGTGTAAGTGGGTACGACGGCGAAGTTTCCTGAGGAGACCTTGGACGTGCGCGCGGCCACCAGGTGGGCGGCTTTCGATGGAGGGGCCAACAGTGGCATCTAATCTGGCCCTTGGCGATTGTGGCAGCGGCAGTAATTGATTAGGGTTTTGGCGTTGTGGCGAAGGTTGCATTTCAAACTGGATGCTCAAACACGTAAATGAAGTTTCGATGCTGACGTGTAACAGTGGTAACGTGTTTTTGATTTGTTTTATTTTAATTTAATATTTATTTCCAAACTTCTAATCGCCGTATCTTTTACGCATGAGATCGGATTCATGCGCGGTTTCTTGCGCTGGGATCGTATCGAAATTCCGGACATTTTAACACTAGTTTGGACGAATTCTGAGGCCGTTCAAATTTTGGGCTTATTTTGAATTTAAATTCGATTTAAATTCAAAGGTAAGTGGTTTAACCCACTCACAACTTATAAAATTTCTTATGTTTGTCAAATTTAATTATGATGTGATTGGATATTAATTATGGCTATTTGGTATATTTTAAATCATCATCTCAGTTAATTTGAATTTATTTCAATTAAATCATTATTTAATTTATTATTGAATATAAATTGCCAGTTAAATACCTGTTATTGATTATCAGTTCTATATTGATATTTATTGATAGATTTGTATGATCTTTGTAATGGATGTTGATTGTTGATATTGGATGAATGGATGTTGTATTTTATATCGTTATAAACTGCAAGTTCACTATGGGTTGAAATGATACACACCCGAATGATCTATAGATTAAGGAAAAATCGTTATGGGTTGAAATGATAGACTCGAGCGATTTTATGGATTTCATATTTTCAGGATTGCGGATTGAAATGATATATATCCATTAATATAAAATTTTAAATTGCGGATTGAAATGATAAATATCCGTATCACTTGACCCTAGGGTAGAGAATTATATACGGACACCAGATTGGTTAAATTAAATGATTTTAAAATCCTTAATTTTCGAATTTAATTAAATGATATTTTGAAGTAAAATTTGATTTATGTAAATTGAAGTATTATTGAAAAATCATTTTTATGATGAATGTGAAATGGTTTAAAAGAAATTGCTTTAAGAAATTAAATTGGAAGTTTAAAGTAAAATTTTATGTATAAATGAAATTCTATCGAAATTAAGTTATTGAAGTTGTTTGAAAATACTTTGAAATATTTTGAAATTGGAGCAATTCGAATTGATATTTGAACATGGATTGAAACGATATGAAATTCAATGGTTTATTGAAATGTTAAATTGAAAAGTTTGGAATTTGGTTTGTTGACTTGGAAATTGAAATGGTCCAAATGTGTTGAAATGAAATGAATAGTTTAATTTGATATTAATTCCAAATTCATGTTTTAATATAAACTGTTTTAAAAATATATTATTTCAAAATTTCTAATTATTAAGATTTTCAAAGTATTAAACTATTTTAACCTGTATTAATTATATTAAATCATTTTAACCTATTTTAAACCATTTAATTTATTTAAACTAATTAACCCGTTTTAACTTATTTTAAATCTAATTATTCTATTTTAAAGCTATTTAATCTATTTAATTATATTTAATCTATATTAACAATTTATAACTATTTAAAACTATTTTCTTCTAAATTCCAAACTAAGTAAAATGGATGGGTTTATATTCAAATTCTCGATTTTTTTAGGCGGATATGGTTAATGATGTTATAACCTAAGTTGGGATTTAAATAACATATTTGGTTTAATATGATATTTTGAAATGAGAGCTTAGCCTATTTTCGAAATATGACTTTTGAAAGGAAATATAATTTCGAACTATAATTTCAAATGTGATATGATTTCAAAGGTGAATATGATTTTGGAAGTAAGTAATGATTTCGAAAGTGATATGATTTGAATTGAATATGATATTTTGATATCAATTATGAAATGATTTTGGAAATGTAAAAGAACCATCCGGTGTGTTATAAGCGATTGGTTGTTAAAGAGACCGGGATCTGATATTGTCATACTCTCTACCAATATCGAAAACCACTTTGACAACTATGTACGCGGTGGAGATTCCAGAATGAAGTAGGATGGTTGGCGACGATCCTATATGAGGTATGTACGTGAACCTGACTCCTATGAGTTAGCTTAAGGTGGCTAAAACAAGAGCAATTGATAGGCCAAGTGAGGTCATTCCTCCGATCGGGCACACTCCTTCGATACTATATTCTGACTTTGCGATTGATTTGGTGGCCACCCTCGATTTTTGATTTGGGAGTGTGTTCCGAGGTGGGCGGTAGTAGCTGCTATGCGTTACCACCAGTCCGGAAGTGTAATTGGTATATCTACCCTGGCATTGCCTAGTTGTGCCATGTCACCTACCCTATCGTGACCACTACGAGTTTGTTTTGTACCATACTTATGGAGTGCCCTTTGACGACGTCCAGTACGGACGGGATTACGGTACTGTATAAACTATGGGAATATATAAAAATGTGTTAAGGGGGAAATGGGTAACGCCTTAACGCTATTTTAATAGTTTATCTTGCTGTAGACATTTTATAATAGCGTATTGTACTAGATAGTAGATAGTTTAACGGATCCTTAGGAGATGTGAATCCCGAACATCTCTTAAGTTACTGCACTCATGTTAGACACTGGATAGGAGATGTCAAACCCCGTAAACATCTCTGACGCCGTTCCACTCATAGTTATTTACCGTTGATTTAACTCACATAAGACCTTTTAGTTCTAACTCGAGTGTTTTGTCTTTTCAATTCACTCGAGTCAGCTTGAGAATTTTAGGATTTGAAGACCTTATTTCTGGAGGACGAAGATGAAGATTTGTACTATTATTATTTACTATATTATTCCACTGCATTCATATTGTTCCGCTGCATTATCATTTATTTATCTCTGATATGTGTAACTCTGATTTTGTATTATATAAGTATAATCAAATGTTTTGTATACAACTTTATGAACTGTTATTTGATTATTATATTTTGTCATTCCGTTGCGAGATTCTGTTTTTTTCTTCTTTCTCTGCTTTTTCTTATTCACCCCAATAATAATCCGACCTTCTGTATGGTTTGATTCGACATGTGTGTCTGCTTAAAACGTACAAAAAGGTATGATGTTATAGAAATTTTCTATGAATTTTAGACTTAGAAAATTTTGTGAAGTGTATTTCAAACTTTTATTCACTTGAATATAAAAGGATTTAATTGTTTATAAATTTATATATTTTATTTAAATTATTTAATTACGTAAATTAATTGTTATAAATTTAATATTTTGAATAAGATATATTGATTTCTTAATTCCTTCTTTACCCTTATTTTTCCTTTTCGAGGACGAAAATTTTTGAGTGGGGGAGAGTGTAACGACCCATAATTTTCGATAACTAAAAATAGTTAATTTAATAAGGTTTTATGACGTAATGTTGGAAGAAATAAAAATTTGTGATTTAATAATAAGAATATAACGGGAATACAACGTAATGGCATTAATTTAAGGTAATTAATAACTGCTTTAATTATAATTCCAAATAATAAAATGAATAATGGCGTCCTCAGTCCACCCTGCCGCACCCCCAATCTCCTTCGTCCCCAGCAAATACAACTCCATCCTGTCCCCCCATCCCCCACCCCCTCCTCCTCTGCCACTCCCAACCAGCAGGTGTTCCCACCCCGAGCCCCTCCGCCTCCACCCAGATCCAACCAGCCTCTGAGCATCGAGATACCCCCCGCCAAAACTTATGCCCAGGTTGCGGGTTCTGCTCCTCGTTCCCCCCTCCTGTCCAACCCTCCGGCCAAGAGGCGCCACCCACTGCCTCATTTCAAAAATGTGCGCCATACGGTTGAATTTCTAAAAAAAGAAAACCGTTGCCTTCGCTGCGCGGGCCTTCGACACGTGGCGCAGTCTTGTAGGGATGCAAAGATTTGCTATAAGTGCGGATTTTTCGGGCATCCGCAATCTCACTGTCCCAATAAAATCCCTAGTCAGCCTCAGGCTCGAATAACTAGTAAAGTCCCCTCCTCTTCCACTAAAGACAAACATCCCTCTGCCCGTTGGGCCCCAATGTCCAATCCCCACTCAGATCGTACGAAACCCTTCAGCTCCCCAAGGCAAATCATTTCCCCTCCAACTCCCCATAGCCCACCCCAATCCCCTAAGCAGCATCATAACCCATTTTCGAACCCTAAAACCTTTTCAATGGCAGACCCATCACCGCTCTTTGTCGCAAACATTATCTCTGGCACTTGGTCCTTAGACTCCCTCCGCCACACTCTATCCTCCACATTCCAACACAGAGACTGGCCTCTCTGGCTTCAGTCTGACAACAGCTTCATCTTCTACTTCCCCTCTTTCTCAATCAGAGACCATATCCTCCAAAGATCGACCATCTCTACAGCCGCGGGAACTATACAATTCCATCCCTGGTCTGAGCTGGACCGCCCCGCGCCGACTTTGGACCCACCTTCATGGGCGAGAATCTCTGGGTTCCCTGAACTCTTACGTTTCAACACAGAAGCCATTTCGGAAGCAGTTAAGCCAGTAGGTAGGTTCCTGGCTCAGGACGATTGCGAATGGGCTGAGCTTGACCACCATTTTTTATTCATCCAAATCCAGTTCTACAGTGGCATCATCTCCCCATCATCCTTTGTCTCCGTCCTCAACAACACTGAATATCTCTTGCGCATTGAAAGATGGGAACACGAACACCCTAACAGACGCCCGGAGAATCATCTGCTGGGATTCGACTACGAAAGGCACTTCCCCCTGTTTGAGCAACACATCCAGATCGATGACTTAGAGTCAGGCGACAGATTTGACGTCTTGAAGTACTCCCCCATCTTCTTCGGCTCCCCATCGGCGCCAGGCCTTATATATGATCAATCCTTCGAGGTGGTGGATCCAAGGGGCTGGGACCCATGGCCAGCCCAGGAAGACAGGTGGGACCCTTTCTCTGACCTTGACCTCTCATCCCCGCTCTTCCAGCAAATCCCAACCCCTCCGGCCTCAACCGTCCCTCCCCATCCTCCCCCTAACCCTACCCCCCATACAGATACCCAATCTCTTCCGGTGCAGATCCTTCATTCCTCCCCCCAAGCTGACCCCCCCTCTCCCGTTCGTCAATTCCCTGTCCATAGCCTAGAGGAATTCAGTCAAGCGGCCCCTCCTAGGACTAATCAAGAGCTTCAGCCCGCCACTCAAGCGGTTGCACAGTGGTCCCAGCCAATCACACCAATAGCGGTGCGTCGTAGCTCCAGACTGGACAGAGCATCATCTCATCCTGGTAGTTTCTTTAAACACGTTGTCTTTTCGTCCCTTAATAAAAGCTTAAATAAAAAAAATGGCACGTTGCATGGGAGTAAACTTGCATGGAGAACACTACTCCTCCATGCAGGCACTAGAATCGGAGCGCTTATCATTCTCCCAATGAAGCTAATATCCTGGAATACACGGGGGTTGGGGGACCCCAGCAAAAGACATGCTGTTAGCCTTTTCATATCCCCACATAAAGTAGACATCCTTTTCCTGCAAGAATCCAAACTGTCAGACCCAAACCCCAACATACTCAGACAGATCGGTGGGCCATTCCTAACTGGGTGGGCCCACATAAATGCTGTCGGTTCGTGCGGCGGTATAATGACAGCCTGGAACGAATCCGTGTGGTCCCACTGCCAAACTTTCTACCACACTTCTGCCCTACATGTAGCCCTTCGACACTTACAAACTGGTACAATCTTCTTCTTCACAAATATCTATGGCCCACACAACCCTCGAGATAGAAACGATCTCTGGACGAACTATCTCTCCTTCTCCTCGCATATCAATGGCCCCCGGGTCGTTGGAGGAGATTTCAATACCACTAAATCCCCAACAGAAAGGAACTCTGGCAACCTTTACCAAGACTCCGAAGCCTTCAATCAGTTCATCAACCTGTGCTCCCTAATAGACCCACCCATTAGTAACCGCCTTTACACTTGGTCAAACCGCAGATCCGACCCCTCACTCGCAAAATTAGACCGCTTCCTATTCAACCCAGCCTGGGAAGACTTACTCCCCCTCTCCATCGTCTCGGGCCTAGCCACTGTTATCTACGACCACTGCCCACTCCTCCTAGACACGGGATCCCTCGCTTGTCATAGCAGACCCTTCAGGTTCGAACGCCTCTGGCTCCTCGAGCCATCTTTCGATAACTTCATCAGAGAAATCTGGACTCAGCCTTCCCCCATCCAATCAGCCACAGCCAGGGTAGTCTCCAAGCTCCGTTCTCTCCGAAAAATCATCAAACCTTGGGCCAAATCAGTTTGGGGCTCCATTCGCTTGCGCATCTCAGCCATCCAAGATGAGATTCTAGACCTAAATATCCTGGAAGAAACCTCCCCGCTCTCCGAATTAGACCGTTCTCGCCTGAGAGAGCTGGAAGCTGACCTAGACAGGTTGTCACTGCAAGAAGAAATAGGCTGGAAACAACGGTCCAAAGCGAAATGGATCGAAGACGAAGACAAGAACACTGCTTACTTCCACCGTCTTGCCAATGGCAGACGTAGATCCAATCACATCCCTGAAATCACTCATGACAACATCACTACCTCTGATCAATCAGCCATCCTCAAACTTTTCACTGACTATTACCGATCCATTCTAGGCTTTTACCTCCCTCCTCTCCCCCCAATCGATTGGGAACTGCTCTACCCGGTTAACCCCCACATCCCCATTGACCATCCCTTCACTGAAGAAGAAATTTGGGCAGCGCTTAAAAGCATGTCTGATGATAAGGCTCCTGGCCCAGATGGTTTCGGGCCCCTTTTCTTCAAGCACTACTGGGAAATCGTCAAATTTAACATCATCGAAATGTGCTCTGAATTTCATACTGATCCAACATTTGTGGACCGCATCAACTACGCAAATATCATCCTTCTCCCAAAATCCCCTGCCGCCACCTCCCTCTCGTCCTTTCGCCCCATTAGCCTCCTAAACACAACCTTTAAGATCATAACCAAGGTCCTGGCCAACCGCCTCCAGGGCTTCATAGCCCCCTTTATTGGAAACGAGCAATCTGCATTCATCTCGGGCCGTAACATCATGGACTGTGTAGCAATGACCCAGGAGATCATTTCCTTCTGCCACTCTACCTCAACACCAGGAATGCTTCTCAAACTAGACTACTCAAAAGCGTTTGACTCAGTTAACTGGCAATTCATTGTGGAGCTAATGGAACACAGAGGCTTCCCCACAAAATGGTGCAACTGGATATCCTCTATACTCAATTCAAGCATGTCCTCGATAGTCATCAATGGGGCCTCGGGGGGTCTAATCAAATCGGCCCGCGGACTGCGACAAGGTGACCCACTTTCACCCTTGCTTTTCGTTCTGGTGGCCGATGTGTTCAATCGCATGATCAAATTAGCAATTTCGAACAACATATTTCAGGGCATCAACCTCCCCAATTCTAACCTAGTCATATCCAACCTCCAATTCGCCGACGACACCATTCTATTCGCATCACCCACGTTCAACCACATCCACTGCCTCAAAGTAGCCCTATATTCATTCGAACTCATATCGGGCTTGTCCATCAACTTTAGCAAAAGTTCCATCATCATGCTCGGAAAAGCTGACCACCTAAGGCAAACCTGTTCCAGCCTGCTCAACTGTAAGATCGCACACTTCCCTCTCCTACCTCGGAGTCCCTATCCGTCCAACCAAATTGCATAGATCTGATTGGTTCCCCCTCATCGCCAAGATCGAAAATAGACTTCATTCATGGAAAGCTCATTCCTTGTCCTCAGCAGGGCGCCTATTCCTCGTTAAATCTGTTCTATCATCGATTCCCACTTACTGGATGTCACTGTACAAACTCCCTTCCTGGGTAATCAAAAAAATCGACTCAATCAGAAGCTCCTTTCTTTGGAATGGTAGTAATATAAAGAGGCTCGTAAACTGGCAGACCGCCTGCCTACCCCTGAAAAATGGCGGCCTTGGAATCATTAATCTACTTGACTTCAACATCGCGCTCCTCGCCAAATGGCTCTGGCGGCTCCTAACCCCTGGCCCCACCCTATGGAAATCTTGGATCACCTCCCTACACTATCACTCTAACCCTCACCTAGTCCTCCACGCCCCCACCGGCATCAAACCATCCCCCTTCTGGTCTGGAGTAGTTTCAACCCTACCACGTGTCAAAAGGCTCTTCCATGTCAACCTGGGCAACGGGGCTAATTGCCTCTTCTGGTTGGACACATGGCATAATCAGCTTCCCCTCTCCTCCATCCTTCCCAACCTCTTCGCTCATACAACTAATATCTTCACCTCCATCTTAGACATTTCCATTTCGGGCCCAGTTCAGCTTCTCCCGGCTTCCTACTTCGACCTCTCCACCCTCACCGAGATCCACCTTGTCTCCTCAATTCTCCGCAACACCCACCTCAACCCCCGACCAGACTCCTTCACTTGGGCCCCCAACCCCTCATCCGGCTTCTCTGTTGCCTCCTGCTATGCTCACCTAAACAACCCTGGACGCCTATTCACCTTCCCCAGACTTTGGAAGTGCAGGATCCAGCCCCGCTTCGCTTTCCTGCAGTGGTGCCTCATTCAGGGGCGAATTAACACAAGAGACAGACTCCTCCGCCATAACATCATAGTAGACCCCAGCTGTGTCCTATGTTCCACCTCAACAGAAAGTTTACAACATCTCTTCTTCGAGTGTGATTTTGCTGTCAGGGTCTGGGCAGCGACAACTGCTCACATTCTCGGACATATTCCCACGTTCACCTCATATTTCGACCACTGGCAGAACAACCCCCCCAACTATCACTTAGATCTCATGGTAGCTATTTTCAGTTGGTGGATCTGGGCCGAGCGCAATGCACGTGTATTCTGCAAGCCCATATCCAACTTTGAAGGAACTTGTAGATGTATTATTCACTATTTCTCATTTGTATCAGGTCGTAGCCTCTCCGCACCGTTCAGGCTGAGACTACCTCACCCCAGCTCTCTACAGGCTGAATCCTCGGGCAGCACATCAGCAGTTCCTCCTGACAGGCATCGTGGGCACCATTAACCGCAATTTAGCTCTGGTCTTTTCATTCCTGTTGTTCGCTATATGTATTTTGTATATAAAACTCTATCTCACAATGACTAGCTTACTGCTTCTCAATACTTTTTGGCCAGTGATCAGGCTTGTTGATCACAATATTTACTTATTTATATGATATCTAATCGGCTGTGTAGTGCCACGCTACACAACTGTGTCGCTCAAAAAATAAAATGAATAAAGAGTTATAATTGGTTATAGATTGTAAATTTATTGCAATTGAATAAAATTAGTGTTGTAGTAGAAATTATAACACTTATTGTGGATAATAATCTTATAGAATGTGACTAAAAGTTAATGGTGACAATTATTATATGTTACCTATTTATTTAGCCTGTTAAATTAAAATTGGAAATCAATTGCAATTAATTCACTTAATTAGTGCAGTTAATGTAGGTTAAATTGATAATGGTAGAATCTTAATTCAATAAGATGTAACCAATGAAAATTTTATGCATAATATGACAATTGATTGAATAAAAAGAATTTAAATCAAGTTTAACCAATTTATTGAATTTAAAATTATAATAAATGGATTTATTGCAATTAAATGTAATTAAATACTACGTTAATGAAAATTAAGATAGTAAATTATTAGTGTAATAAGATATAAACAAATGTTGACTATGTTAATATAGTAAAAATTGATTGAAAAAAAGAAGCTTGAAATTAAATTAAACCAATTTATTGAGATTAAATTATAATTAATTGGATTTAATTATAGTTGTAATTGAACACTGTATTTAGGAAAATAGTTAACACTGAATTGATATGTAAATTTGCTTTAAGTTATTATAAATGTCTAAGAAATCACAAATTATGAAAATTGTTAGTTTATAAATACTGAATTAAAAAGTGATTTAATTAATTTAATATTAATTTATTTAATTAACGTGAAAATAGCCATTTTGGCCACTATCTCGAATTTCGACGAAACTAGTTTAATTGGATCCGTAACGGTGAATTATTATAAAATTTCAAGTTTCGTAGCGATCGGACTTGTCGTTTGATCGTATAGACTCGAAACGCGTAGAAATCAATTTAATTAAATTTAATTGAAATCAATTTGAAATAAGCTGATTTTAAGCTAACTTCTTCACACGATGGAATTAGGACTTGAAACCTATTCCATTGAGTTTAAAAATATCGAAAACATCTATTTTGATATATGGGATGACCCATTTTCGTTCCGGAGGCAAAACGGGCTTTTCGGGTCGTTATTGTCAATTCAAACAAATTCGGTATACGTTTATTTTTCTTATCGGGCTTCAGTAATATAAATAGATTCTTACAAACCCTAGCAGCCTTTCATTTCTCATTACTGTACGTACAATTCTATCTGTCTATTTCTTTCTTCCAATGGCATAAACAAGTGTCCAATTACAAACCGTACAATCCTATTTCAAAATTCAAATCGAAAAATCAAACTCCTCCAAACCATATCAAATTATATACCGATTCGAAGCTCTCGACGAGTGCAACCCAGATTTGCAAGTTGTTTTTGTCATCGAATCACCGTTTGTCTAGAAATTGAGGACAAACCTCGGCCGTTTGTTTTGGGTTTTGACGATCCAACGGTGGATCGTCGTCCGACTGACGATCAGGGAGTTGCGTTGGGAAAAGGGCATAAAGCGGGCCGTAGGGGTGGTGTTCATTTATGCTAAGGATGTCTCGATTGGACAGAAATTGAACAAAATCATTAGCGATGGTGGAACCTAGGGAGGACGTCGGAGGGCGCTGCGTGGGCCCAGGTAGAGCGGCGGAGTGCGAGAGAGGGGACGGCGGCGTTGGATCTGGGTAGTGGCGTACGTGGGAGGCACGGTAGGCGCTTTATCGATGTGGCAGCGTGGTTGACTTCGGACTGCACGAGGATTAGGGTTCGCGTGAACAAAATTGTGGGTGATGACGTGTTGTTTTGTCTTGTTTTTTTTATTTATTTTTAATTTAAATCGTATAATGATCTAATTTGTATAACTTTTACATACGAGGTTGGATTCACGCGCGGTTTTCTCCACTGCGATTGTATCAAAATTTCGGACATTTTGACGCTAGTTTGGACGAATTCTGAGACTGTTTGAATTTTGGACCAAAATTGGATTTTAATTCGATTTAAAATCGAAGGTGAGTGTTTTGACCCACTCACAACTACTAGATTTATCTTATGTTAGTTAAATTAAATTTATGATGTGATTTGAGATTTGTTGATTTATGTTTGGTATGTTTAAATTGTCATTCTAGTTAAATTTGACTTTTATTGCATTTAGTCATCGTTTAATTTAATATTGAATTTAATTATGTAAGGACCCAATTCTTCGACTTCCGAAAATCGACATCGATACGTCCACTGTATCAACTGTGGAGCAAACGAATGCCGGAAAACCGAATTCTTAGGGTTTAAAAGAAGAGGTAGAAGAAAAGATAGAAGAAAGAGAAAGAAGAACAACAGAACAACATCAGAAACAGAAACAATATCAGAAACTCACATATCGCAGCGGAACAATATATAATAAATAATCACTAGTCTTTTAAAACAAAGAACTATATCAGTTTATACATACATCAATCATCAGAGTCAATATACAACTCAATACAACAATGGACAGTTATATAAACTTGTCCTCATACAGAATACACAGCGGAATAAATACTATCAGATACAAATACTACGTCTCGTCGTCCAGCTTATCTCCAAAGCTCCAGAATATCCAGAATATCCTGATAACCTAAATCTAGTCTGCCCGTGTGGAAAATTTGTGGGCACCCAGAGTTTAGAAGGGAAACAATAAACTCCAGGTCAGTCATGGTGACTGGTGTGAGATCGTAAAACAGTTATTTTTCACAAAGAAAATAAATCAGATTCGCAATGCTTTTGGAAAATGAAACTACCATAAGACCTCCCACCACACACACAATGCAAACGCAGAATTGGAGGAGATTTCTTCTTATGATAGTCAAAGATGCTTACTACGCAAAATCAAATCATTTTTGATATTATTATTAGTGCATAGTGTAGAAACATTTCGAAAGTAGAATATAAATCTTAGCCAGCATAGGTACCATTATATTATGCCTGCTATAGCTGCCTCCTGAGGAGACATGTTATACAATTCCAATCGTAAAGGGTTCGTATTGTTTCTTTGGATTTTCCAACAAATGGTCAGGCTAAGGAGCTTCCTTTCCTCCTGCCGAATGGGATCGCCTCTTGCTGGACGTCCCGAGAGACAAACTGCTCTCTGCCAAACAAGGCCTGGTTACCCCTATAACAGGTAACTCACGAATATGTCATCACCCGGTCCTTTGGGACCTTTATCCGAGCGCTCGATAACAGACATCACACATCATAAAGAAGGTGTATCCACATGAGTAAGTATCTGGGCTCCATACCATGATACCACCCCTTTCCAGAAGGAAATGACATACCCTAAAGGGCGCGACCCTCATAACCTTGCCGCAACATTCCTGTTTCGACCATTTTCGGGTTGTTGAGGCCCTGACGAAGTCTCGTCAACAAAGCTACGCTTTTTCAAAAAACCACGCTTTGGGTCAATAGATGATCAACCTATGATCACAAAGATAAATGATCAAACAAATGATCATATCACAAGTGATCAAACACTGATCATCACACAGCAACACTCAGCATGCCACATTACCAAATTGGGATATATCGCTGATAAATTTCAACTACATAACCTCTGAGCTCGTACGTCTCAGAGAAGGGTGATAAGCTAAGAGAATAAATTCTCCGCCACCAAACAGATATGTATTTGAAAAAAATCAGCTTTATACCTCAAAGTGTAATGTCAGACACACAATCCATACAAGTCTGTTCCGAGATCGAACAGAACGGAAGGCACTTCTCACGAAGCCCTTGCAAATCCGGACAATTTCCAATCACGTCCAGACTTCCCGTCACTAAGGGTGATAAAACCTCTAAATCGGAGATCAACCGATGTAGAGTAACTCGACGGTAATCCTTCCGTTTTCAAAAATATCCGGTCTTCAACACCGGTCATCAAATGCAATTCATAACGACGTATCACATATTCGGAATGGGTTATACGACCCCATGGTCCTTTCCCGGCTAACCCGAATAGTGAGCGCTTATTCAAAAATAAGTGTGGCATTCAAATTCATCCAATTCACAACAAATACCCATTCAAGGTAATTATTGATTGTCGGTTATTTAACTATCAATAAAGATGCGCAACATCATCAGATTCCAAATAATTTTCCAAATTATTTTATTTTCCAAAATATCTTTACTAGATATATAATTTCCACACTTCAAAAATAAATCGATATTTATTTTTAAAACGAATTCCCATTTCTTTTTATAAATTCCATAATGAATTTATATTTTTCAAATATCTATTGATATACGATTGTCAATCGATTTCAAATATTCAATTTCAATTTATCTTTAGAAGGATAAATTCTCAAAAAACGTTTCATTTCATATTGGAAAAGCATTTCCATACTTATTTAATAATAAGTAATTCACAAATCTATTTATTTTCAACACTTGGAAAATATTCGATATACTTAAAGCAAAATTAAGTATATATTTCATTCTTTAAGGAAATCATTCTTTTAAGCACATTTATTTGAGTCAAAACGAATGTTACGTAAAACATTGTTACGACGACTCAAAATCACTAGTATAGGGATTTGGAATTAAGATAGATATGTAAATCCCAATACTATATAAAACATTTCCTTTCGGAAATCATTTACTATAACAACTGTGTTATAGTCCACCATTTCCTTATATTTCTCGAAAACGTCTATTTCAACAATAAATGTTGAAATCTATGGTTTCGATATTTAATATATTTTAAAACATTGTTAAATCGTTTTCATCTTATTCCAATAACAATTTCCCAAAACAGATCCATTTTACTTAACCATATATTCACTGTCCAAAATCGTGAATATACTTCACTAACCAAATTTCAATCATCTCTACACATTTTATTTCAATAATAATTCGCTATCCAAAATTGCGAATATATCTCCTTTAATAACCTTCTATATTAAATTCATCAAATTTGATTGATTTTCGAATTTATAAAACAACGTTTATAAATTCTATTTCTATTTTCTAACAACTTGGATTTATAAATCTTCTTTATTAACAGATTCGATTAGTAACTCGATATAAATATCACAAGTCCATATTATAAGTTAATAATGTAACGACCCGTGAATTTCGTTAACTAAGTTTGTCATAATTTCCATAATTTATAGTAACGTGAATGTTAGGAATTAGATGTAGCAATTGTAATTAAAAGTTAACTAAAAAAATATTTAAAATGAAATTCCAATTCAATAAAATAATGTAAATGTTATGATTTGATTTTAAATAGAATATGAGAAACAAGAGTAAGTATTGAATAATATGTTATTTATTTATGGTATTGAATAAAACTTGGTAAACCAATTGTAATTAATGGTAATAATGTGATATAAGCTAATAAATTAGATTTCAATGCAACACCCATTAATGAATGTAATTGAAATAGAATTTAGGTAAATGTACACTAGGTTATAAATCAAATAGAAGGAAACAAACGTATATATCAAATTGATTAATGAATAAATATACATTGAATAGTAATTGAATGTACAGTTAATAGAAATTGTGTAAAATCAATAATGATAATTAGATGTGCCTTATTGATAATTAATGCCATAACGGAAAGAGTAAATGTATTCATTTGAATATAAAATTGCAATTGGGTAGGGATTGTTAAGTAACAACGTTAATGCAAGGTAAGTGATGCTAAATTAAAGTCAATAATAATGAATAGTGACTAATTCAAAATTTGTAACATATATTTTAAATTACCTGCTTATTTGTTAATGGAATTAGAATTTGTAATAAGTGATAATAAAATAAATGAAGGTTACACTAATGGGAAATGAAATAACGTTCATTAAATGTTGAGTAATCATAGGGTCATATTTATTAAAAGCGTTACTTTAATAATGTGGATTAATTGAGAAATTAATACTAGAAGCAGGTAAAGTAATAACTAAAAGGAAAATATGTTATAAATTGATTTTACCTAAACTTAAGTGTAAGATAAAGGTTGAATTTGGAACTTATCCATTAATTTTAAACTTATTAGGATAAAATGGGATTCAATTTATAATGAGGGTTTATTTTAAGAAATCGAAATAAATTCTTTAATGAGAGAATTAAGCTACTTTAAACTGAGACGGGAATTTGTTTAAAGAATTACAAATTAATTAGTAAATTTTATAAGATGAAATTAATACTAACCCTATTTAGATTATGACAGTTGGCTAATCTACAGAATAGGAAGCTATATTTATTTATTTAATTGGAAAATTTAATTACTTTCTTTGAAATTATTGTGAAAAAATGAAATATAACAGTTAAATGTTAACGTTGAAGGAAGTATAGAGGAAATCTAAGAAAATAAATGTAAACAATAGTGAGCCAATGTAAATTGCATCTTTTTGATAATAATAGACTGAATAATAGAATGAAAGGTAATTAAATGAAATTTTGAAAATTTAATTTACAATTTCTAAATTCAATGAATTTGAGATAAACACTGAAATTGATAAATTTATCAATTTTTAAATTTACTTTTAATTTGGTTAAAACATTGTAATTTACTGAGAAATATAAAAGGGTTAAAATTGGTAAATTTTAAGATTTAAATTAAAAGTTGGATTTTATTAATTTTTTATTTATTTATTTATATAATTGATGGAAAAATAGTCATTTTGGCCACTGACTCGGATTTCGATGAAATAAGTTTCATCAGATCCGTAACGGTGAATTATAATAGTGTTTCAAGTTTCGTAACAATCGGATTTGTCATTTGATCGTACGGACTCGAAACGCCTTGAAATAAATGCAATTGTAATCAATTGAAATCAATTTGAAATTTTTGATTTTAGCATAACTTCTTCATACGATGGAATTTGGACTTGAAACATTTTCCATTGCGTTTAAAATATTTTAAAATACCTATTTTGATATATGGGTTTACCCAATTCCGTTCCGGAGATAGAACGGGCTTTTTGGACCACTTTGGCGTTAGCGCGTAATTCTATCTTATCCATCCATTTCAAACGTCAACCCTGCCTATATATTTCCTGTTATAAACCCTAGTCTCCCTAATCTTCATTTGTCTGTACGTACAATTCATCTTCTTCTTAGCTCCTCATTCCAATGACAGACAAAACCTAATTCCCAAATTCCAAAATCAAATTTTAAAAAAAAAATTTTTTTTTTTGAGATTTAAGCGCTTTGGGTCGCGCTTGGGGTTTCAAGGGGAAAAACCCTGGAGCTACTTCGAGTCGGGAAGAAAACTACTCGGGTCATCAGGTCGTTTTCGCAAAAACTCCAAGCAAGCGCCGGGTATTTGAGGCGGCGGACCGGGTTGAACTCGAAGTCGACTCAGCACCAGAATTTTCCAATCTTCAAATTTTCATAACTTTTGCATACGGACTCGGATTTGGACACGGTTTCTTTTATTAGGATCGATTCGAAATTCCGGACACTTTGACGCTGGTTTGGACGAATTCTGAGACGGTCAAATTTTTGGGTTTAAATTGAATTTAAATTCAATTTAAATTCAAAAGGTGAGTGTTTTAACCCACTCACGACTTCTAAGATTTCTTATGTTTGTTAAATTAAATTTTGATGTGATTTAAAATTTATCTATGATTGTTTGGGCATATATTTAATCATCATCTCAGTTAGATAACATTTAGTTAAATTTAATTGTTATTTAATTTTATTATTGCATAAAATTTGCGAGTTAAATTTATTTATTATTGCATATAAACTGCCAGTTGAACAGTTATTAAATTTTATTGAATATAAACTATTTGTTGATGCCTGTTATATTTTAAATGCTTTATATTGATGTTTTGTTTAAATTGGATGATGATTGTAATATATGGTTGTTTATTGGTATTTGGATGAATGAATGCTATATTTTATATTGTATAAACTGCAAGTTATTATGCATTTTTATTTTATTCGGGATTGCGGTTTGAAATGATATATAACCGTAATTTTATTTTAAATTGCGGATTGAAATGATAAATATCCGTATCACTTGACCATAGGATAGAAAATTATATACAGGCACCGTGGTCTATATATAAAGTATTTTAAGGGATTTTCTATGGTTTGGAAAGAAATATACGGTTTAATAAATATTAAATTTTGATATTACATAAATATTATTTTATATATGGTTAAATTCTAAAATTTAAGCTATGTATGACTTGATGATGTTTTAAGTTTGATTTACGAATATTTCAAGTTTGAGCTTTATTTAAGTGATATTGAATTTATTAAATAAATATTTCTAAACTAAATAATAGTAAATTGAATTAAGGTATATATAAGATTATCATATTTGGTTGGGAATTTTGGAATATTTAAAGATTTGAAATATATCAAAATTGAAATGTTTTATTGAAATTAAGGTATTATTGTTTTTCAAAGTATTTGTTTTCGAAATTGTTATAACTTTGAAAGTAATATGGTTTGAAAATGAATTTATTTGAAATAGAATTTATTTAAGAATTATCTTTAAATATATTGATTTGAAACCGATTGAAATTTTGAGTTTAAGAATATGACTACATTATGTGATTTGGGCTTAAGATGGTTTTAAAGAATATTTCAAGTTTTATAATTAAAAGTAAGAATAGTGATTGAAAATTTGGATTTTATTTAAATGATATATTATTGAATTTGGTTTTTAAGTATATACTATTTTGAAGTAAATGATATGTTTTGAAATAGCAATAATAATTTGGTTTTAAAGTATATACTATTTTGAAGTAAAGGATATGGTTTGAAATGGCAATAATATTTTGGTTTTTGATGTATATACTATTTTGAAATAAAGAATATGTTTTGAAAGGGCAATGATTGTGTTTTTAAAAGTATATATTTTTTTAAAATGACCACGGTGTTATAATAACGATTGGTTGTTAAAGAGAACGGGATCGGATATGGACATACTCTCTGTCGATCCCGAAAACCACTTTGACAACCGTGTACGCGGTGGAGATTCCAGAATGAAGTAGGATGGTGGCGACGTTCTTAAGGTATGTTACGTGGACCCAACTCCCGTGAGTTGGCATAAGGTGGCTAAAACAGGAGCGATCTCGGACCAGTGAGGTAGCACCTCTTCTCGGACATATTTCTTCGATATTATACTCTTACTTGTGATTTGACTAAATGGCCATCCTCCGATTTGGGAGTGTTGTTCGAGGTGGACGGTAGTGGCTGCTATCTGCTCCATTAGTCCGTGTGCATAATTGGTATATCTACCCTGGCATTGCCTTGTGTGCCGTGTCACCTACCATATCGAGCTTTACTACGATTATGATTTTAAGATCCGACCGCGTTAAGGTTCTCCATCCCCTTAACGCTATTTTCTATATGATTATACTTTACTTATTAGACACTACTGTATATAGCGAATATTACTACATAGTAGATAGTTTAACGGATCCTTAAGAGATGTGAATCCCGAACATTTCTTAAGTTACTGCACTCACGTTAGACACTGGATAGGAGATGTCAAACCCCGTAAACATCTCTGACGCCGTTTACACTCATATTTATTTCATTGATTTAACTTACATAAGATCTTTTAGTTCTGACTCGAGTGTTTTGTCTTTTCAATTCGCTCGGGTCAGCCTGAGCATTTCAGGATTTGAAGGCTCTATTTCTGGAGGACGAAGACGAAGACTTTATTACTACTATTTATTATATTCCACTACATCATTGTATTCCGCTGCATAATTATCATTCTCTGGTATGTGTAACTCTGATATGTATTGTATAAGTATAATCAAATGTTTTGTAAAACAGCTTCATGAACTGTTATTTGATTATTATATTTTATCGTTCCGCTGCAAGATTCTATTTTGTTCTTTTATTTCTCCACTTTTTCTTATTTACCCCATAACAATCCACCCTTCTGTATGGTTTAAGTTGGCATGTGTGTCTGCTTAAGCATACAAAAAGGTGGGTCGTTACATTTGGTATCAGAGCTTTGGTTTAGCGATAAACCTTAGCTTTGTGGGGTCTGACTCTTTATTAATAGGGTAGTAATACCCTATGGGAGTCGTTGAGCGTATATATATGAGAGAGCGTATTTGTTAGTGTTATAAAAAGGTTTTAATATTGTGTTAATCGGTTCCGTTTTGTATTTATAAATTCTGGTTGGTGCATGGGACGCTATGACATCAATAGGGATTTCTAAACACTTAATAGGACAGACCGACATAATATTTGTTTTAATATAGGTGAATGAAATAACTTTGCCTATTATATTTTCCATATATAAAAAATATTTTATAAAGATATATATTTGGTTGCTATAGATTGGGTGTTAGGTAATGAAAATATAAATAATAGTTGAAACTAAGTTGAAAATAAAATAAATGAAAACTGGAAATTTAGAGCTTAAGTTCCGGGGTTTTTAAAGATTTCTTTCAATTGATTTTGGAATATAATAATAATATCGTTAGAAGTATTTTCTGATATAAATATTTCAATAGAATTTGAAAGAAATGTTTTAAAAGAAATTCCGCAAAGAAATAAGTTGTACTCCCCTTTTTGTCGCTGGAAAATAATTTCGGTGATGGCGGCCGCATCATCGACATTCATTTTCGAGTTTCAAAGTGGGAAGGCCACTGTAGTAGTTTTACTACAAGATTATTTTATTTTAAATTGTTTTAAATATAATTGGATATATAAATTATAAGTATATATATTATCTATTATCTTAAAATGATTTTTGAATAAAACCCGGTATTTAATTCTTAAGTTTCCATTAATAAATAGTCCTAATTACTGAAGTGAATTGGAATGTAGGTAATTAATAAATTGAAACCTATAAAGGAAATAAGAGATTTAATGCTAGGATATAAATGGTATTAAATGAAAGTTGAAATTGTAACCTATGAAATAAAGGAAATAATTATTGAACATTAAAATAATTAAAAGAAATGAGAAAACTTGTACAACTTTCAATTTCAGTCTTTAAAAGCATAAATATAACTTACCAAAAATTTATAAAAGTTGAAAATGTTTAATAAGAAAATGTATAGAAAATTGTACAAGTAGACTTATGTAATGAAAAATTCAGTAAATTTCTTTTATTAATAAGAATTAAAGTATAACTGCTATGCCAAGTAACTAAAATTGAACATGAATATTATTAATAAATGAATAAATAAAATCAAGTAAATGAATAAATATGCAAAGTAAATTAATTTAAAAATGAATATATGAAATTAATAAGTATTGATGTTCTAGTTGTTATGGACTTAAATGTTATATATAAATAATAATAAACTTAAGTAATAGGTTGAAGTTACCTTAGAATAAAAGATGAATACTGGGAAAATGACTGTAACACTTAAGTAATAAATTTACCTACCAAGGAATTGGTTGAATGGATAAAAATAAATGATGAATAAAGAGGAAATCAAACAACAATATATGGAATGAAATTAATAATAATGAACTTGATCTATTGTTGAATTTGTTATTTGTTTGGCTTATGGTTGTTTGGGCAAGGATACTTTAATATTGTTTGGATGTAGGAATAATCTATTTAGTTTCACCTAAGACTGCTGAGTGAAGGGTACACTTAGTAGTTTATTCTTCATTCTGTACAATTTAAAGTTATGAACCTAAACAACTATTTCTTTTGTTTGATATGAATGAATGATTGATTTTATGGTTGTATGCCTTGTTGCAAGTGTTTAAATTGTAATAGAATATTATACAAGTAGAAATCTGAAATAATGAAAGTATTCAATGAAATTGCTATTAAATGAGAATTTAATGTTATAAGCTCAAGTATAATTGAAATTTTACCAAGTAAATATAATTAAAGGTAAGTATGACAAATAGATGAGGTCATACAATTATAAATGAATGTAATATAAATAAGAGAAATTGTAAACTGAAAGGGTTAAAGTAATTTCTAAATAAAAGTTGAAGAAATACAATGAAAATAAAAGGATAAACCGTTATATGAATTAAAAGAATCAAACAACAAATGTATGAATGGAATGAATAAGAATAGACTAAAACTATTGCTGAAATTGTTGTTTGTCGTGGTTGTGGTTGTTGGGTAAGGAAACTTTAATTTGTTGGGATGGATGAAAAATCCATTGTGTTTAATCTAAGACTGTTGAGTAAATGATGCATTTGATGGTTTATTCTTCATTTCGTACAATTTAAAAGTTCTGAAACCGAACAACTATTTGTTTGTTGATTGAATGGTTGTTTGTATTTGTGTGTGTATGTTGTTTGTGAAATTGATGGTTGTTGTATTGATTTGTTGTTAGTGATTGAAACCACTTAAATATTTCACTCTATATAAATTGTTAACCCTTTGGATTTAATAAGTGAAATGCAGGTTATGGAAGCAATTGCTACTATTTTTGGTTCCATAAATTAAACGTAAATTGCCCGACAAATAGGTACGTTTCGGATTACGATTTATAACGTTATTTATATATATTTTCCCGTGTTGGGATATAATATTTTGGATATTATAAGTGATATTTTGTTATATTTAATATTATATTTTCTCCCGAGCCTCTCCGTACAAAGGAGACTCTGCCGAAATTTTTCGAAATTTTTGGGACTTAGAAAATTATTTTGAAATGTTTTTCCAAACTTTATTCATTTAAGTATAAAAAGATATAATGATTAAAATGGGCAAATTTTATATAAAGTAATAAATTTTGTAAATTAGTGTTTATAAGTTAATATTTTGAATAAGTTGTATTGTTTATCTAATTCTTCCTTCTCCCTTCTTTTTCCTTTTCGGGGACGAAAAGCTTTGAGTGGGGGAGAGTGTAACGACCCGTGAATTTCGTTAACTAAGTTTGTCATAATTTCCATAATTTATAGTAAAGTGAATGTTAGGAATTAGATGTAGCAATTGTAATTAAAAGTTAACTAAAAAAATATATTTAAAATGAAATTCCAATTCAATAAAATAATGTAAATGTTATGATTTGATTTTAAATAGAATATGAGAAACAAGAGTAGGTATTGAATAATATGTTATTTATTTATGGTATTGAATAAAACTTGGTAAACCAATTGTAATTAATGGTAATAATGTGATATAAGCTAATAAATTAGATTTCAATGCAACACCCATTAATGAATGTAATTGAAATAGAATTTAGGTAAATGTACACTAGGTTATAAATCAAATAGAAGGAAACAAACGTATATATCGAATTGATTAATGAATAAATATACATTGAATAGTAATTGAATGTACAGTTAATAGAAATTGTGTAAAATCAATAATGATAATTAGATGTGCCTTATTGACAATTAATGCCATAACGGAAAGAGTAAATGTATTCATTTGAATATAAAATTGCAATTGGGTAGGGATTGTTAAGTAACAACGTTAATGCAAGGTAAGTGATGCTAAATTAAAGTCAATAATAATGAATAGTGACTAATTCAAAATTTGTAACATATATTTTAAATTACCTGCTTATTTGTTAATGGAATTAGAATTTGTAATAAGTGATAATAAAATAAATGAAGGTTGCACTAATGGGAAATGAAATAACGTTCATTAAATGTTGAGTAATCATAGGGTCATATTTATTAAAAGCGTTACTTTAATAATGTGGATTAATTGAGAAATTAATACTAGAAGCAGGTAAAGTAATAACTAAAAGGGAAATATGTTATAAATTGATTTTACCTAAACTTAAGTGTAAGATAAAGGTTGAATTTGGAACTTATCCATTTAATTTTAAACTTATTAGGATAAAATGGGATTCAATTTATAATGAGGGTTTATTTTAAGAAATCGAAATAAATTCTTTAATGAGAGAATTAAGCTACTTTAAACTGAGACGGGAATTTATTTAAAGAATTACAAATTAATTAGTAAATTTAATAAGATGAAATTAATACTAACCCTATTTAGATTATGACAGTTGGCTAATCTACAGAATAGGAAGCTATATTTATTTATTTAATTGGAAAATTTAATTACTTTCTTTGAAATTATTGTGAAAAAATGAAATATAACAGTTAAATGTTAACGTTGAAGGAAGTATAGAGGAAATCTAAGAAAATAAATGTAACGACCCGGAATTTTGACCAAATTAAATTGAGAATATTTAATTGATTTTAAATATTTGAACGATGATTTAATTTGAATCCCGATATAACTCTGAATTTTTACGAATAAACTTTAAAATTTAAGCTGTTGATAGTTGAATAAAAATTTGAATCTTTAATCCTGAGCTGAAGAAAAATATTTCAAAAGCTTTTAAAATTCGTATTGATAATACTGAAGATGATAGAAGCTTCAGAATTTAATTTCGAACTGTTTTGTTCAGTTTTGAAAATAATCACTCGAATCGATATTTAAAAATAGCCGTCCGAGGCACAGTCTCGGAATTCGACGAAACCAGTTCCATTGGGTCCGGAATATTGTATTATTGCCGGGTTTCAAATTTCTTATTGTTCGGAGTTGTTATGTAAGCGTGCGACCTAGAAACGCGTTCAAATTTTAAAACGAAATTCAAATTTAAATTTATATTTTTATTGGTCAAATATCAGCCACGTTCTCTTCCATTTAACACGCCTAAAATCACGCTTAAAAACACGATACGAAATCGTGATAACCATACCCTCTCTGATAAATTCCCTCTCCCTCATTTCTCTTCAGATTCAAATCACGGCCGAACAAAAATTTTCTCCTCTTCTCTAATCATTCAAACGAGAGTGAAGTCGAACTCAAAACCAAAATCATAGAGCTTCAAAACAAACGACGCTAAATCAATGGTCGTATTTCCTATTTATTTCGAAATCGAATACAGCTGGGATTGGGGTTCGCGAGGCTATCGGAGGGAGGCGACTGCGATGTCGAGCGACGTCGCGATGGTGGAGGTGGGTCTCGACTGGGACTCGAGCTCGAATTCTGGAATCTCGCGGCGGCAAAGGCGAAGTCGAGCAAGCGCGCGCGGGGCAGCAGCGTCGCGAGGTGGTGAGGGGCAGTTCGGCAGTGCGTTCGCGACTGGAGGTCGCAATCGATTGAAGGTGATCTCGCGATGGCGACAGGGCGAGTTGACTTCGAGCTCGCGTACGCTGGTATAGGTGGTGGGTTTTTCTCTGGCATTGCTGCGTGGTGGTTGGCGAACTCGCGAGTAGGTTGGGCTTCTTGTTTGGCCAAGACAGTGCAATTTGTCGTAGTGGCAGTAAGGTATTCTCTAGTTCGAAAATTTATGTTGAAGTTCAATAAATCACTGTTAAGCTAAAATAGGAATTAAAACATTAGTTCATAAAAATTTACAAAATGGAAAATTTCATTGTTCAATCTCTCTCGGATATTTGATAAACCGTAATTTTACTTGTTTAACAAATTTTAGGATTTGTTAAAAGGGGAAATTAGTTAAAATGTAATTTTCGGAAAGAAAAGGTAATTTAATAATTAGTTAACTCGATCTGTTAAAATAGGAAATTTAGTTTTAAAAAAAATAAACTTTTGAGTTAAAATGAATTTAGTTTTAGTTTTAAAATTTTGTTGAGTAAATTTTTAAAAAAAGATTAATTTAAAATCAATTGTATTAAATTTGTTAAAAGAAAATTTGTTTAATTTAATTGTTTTAGAAATGTTTAGAGAATATTAGTTTGAAACTGAAATGTTGGTTAAATAAATTTATTTATAAAGAAATTGGTTTAGGATAAATTATTCGATAAAATTAAACTTTTGGTTTAAATAAACTAACAGATGATAATTTATTGTCAATTGATTCAAATATTGATAAATTGTATAAATTGTTATACAAGGTTTAATACAATGAAGAAATGGAAAATGGGATAGCAAAATAAAAAGCTAAGGTGAGATCTCCTCACTCAGATTTAAATTTGTATTGCAGTTATTGATTGATTGTTTGAATGTGCTATTAGATATTATAGGATATATCTATATATAGCAATATATACATATTGGCATATGTATATATTGGATTGATGATTTCCCGCCTCGTATAGCGGATGAGACCCTATTGCGCCGTTAGTAAGCGGATTTATAAAAACCTATATACCGCGATAATTCCGTACTGGAGCGGAATTGGTATTGTGCTAACATCTTTGGATGCAGGGAAACAGGTTGGAGGGATCCAACTGGACCCCTCACATTGATTGAATTTATTTCTATTGTGATATGAATCTGTGAATGATTATAGTGATGCTATTAATCATATTGATATCTGGAAATTGTTTGAAAGCTAAAATTTAGCTGAATGGATGTTTTGACATCATTGGATTCCAAAGATTAAAGAAATTGAATTTTTGGAAATCAAAATAGAAATTTCTAAGTGAATTTGATTTTAGAAATCTAATAAATTCGAAGAAAGGAATTTTAAAGTATAAAAAGTTAATTTTTAAAATCTTATCGAAGTTATTTCCAGAATAAAGTGAAAATGTTAAATAAATGAATTTCGTATAATAGTGATTTTAAATTGAGGAAATTAATTTAAAATCTGGATTTCTAAATAGATTGAAAGAAGACAATAGAAATTTATTTTCTTTAAAAAGAATTTATTTAAAAGGAGATAAGTTGGAAATCCAATTAGAAATTAAATTGGTAAATTGAAATGATTTGGGAAATCAATGTAAAATGAGTTCAATTTAAAGAATCCCTTTAAAAACAGGATATTGAATAATTTGAAAAGAATAAGAATTTATTTTGGTAGTGAAAATAAATTTAGAAATCAAATTGTAATTGATTTGGAGTTAAAGTAGAATTAGAAATTAATTTGAAATCCGATTTTAGATTCAAAAGTGAATATTTGGAAAAATGAATCAAATTGAAATAAGGGAATGTGAATTTAAAATGGAAACGATGTTAAAACGATTTAAAAAGGAATAAACTTTACAGTTGTAAAGTTTTAAAAGAACGATTTTTGAAAATAAAGGAATTATAAGTTATTAACTTATAATATGGATTGTTGGTATAAAGTTTGAGGTACGAATCGAATTGTGAATAAAATGAGATTTATAAATTGAAGCTTTATAAATAGAAACAGAATTTATAAACGTTGTTTTATAAATTCGAAATCGATTGAATTTGATAAATTTAATATAGGAGATTATCAAAGAAGATATATTCGCGATTTTGGATAGCGAATTATTATTGAAATAAAACGTGTAGAAAATAGTGAAATGTGATTAGTGAAGTATATTCACGATTTTGGACAGTGAATATATTGTTAAGTAAAATGGATATGGTTTTGGAAAAGTGATATTTGAAATGAAGTAAATCGTTTTAAAAGAAGTTTTAAAACGTGTTAAGTATCGAATACATAGATTTCAACATTTATTGTTGAAATAGACGTTTTCGAGAAATAGAAGGAAATGATGGACTATAACACTGTTGTTATAGTAAATGATTTCCGAAAGGAAATGTTTTGATGTAGTATTGGGATTTATATATCTATCTAAATCCGAATCCCTATACTAGTGATTTCGAGTCGTCGTAGCGATGTTTTACGCAACATTCGTTTTGACTCAAATAAATGAGATTTAAGAATGATTCCCTTAAAGAACGAGATATATACTTAATCTTGATTTTAAGTATATCGAATATTTTCTAAGTGTTGAAAATAAATGATTTGTGAATTACTTATTTTAAATAAGTATGGAAATGCTTTTCCAATGTGAAATGAGCTGTTTGAGTTTTTATCTTTTAAAAGATAAATTGAAAAGTGAATATTTGAAATTGTTTTCAAATGGTTAAGTGTGGAAATTTTATATCTAGTAAAAGATATTTTAGAAGATAGAATAATTTGGAAAATTATTTGGAATCTGATGATGTTGCGCATCTTTATTGATAGTTAAATAACCGACTATCAATAATTACCTTGAGTAGGTATTTGTTGTGAATTGGATGAATTTGAATGCTACACTTATTTTTGAATGAGCGCTCACTATTCGGGTTAGCCGGGAAAGGACCATGGGGTCGTATAACCCATTCCGAATATGTGATACGTCGTTATGAATTGCATTTGAAGACCGGTGTTGAAGACCGGATATTTTTGAAAACGGAAGGATTACCGTCGAGTTACTCTACATCGGCTGATCTCCGATTTAGAGGTTTGATCACCCTTAGTGACGGGAAGTCCTGACGTGATTGAAAACTATCCGGAAATGCAAGGGCTTCGTGAGAAGTGCCTTCGGTTCTGTTCGATCCCGGAACAGACTTATATGGATTGTGTGTCTGACGTTACAATTTGAGATATAAAGCTGATTTCTTTCAAATACATTTCTGTTGGTGGCGGAGAATTTATTCTCTTAGCTTAACACCCTTCTCTGAGACGTACGAGCTCAGAGGTTATGTAGTTGAAATTTATCAGCGATATATCCCAATTTGGTAACGTGGCATACTGAGTGTTGCTGTGAAATGATCAGTGTTTGATCATTTGTGATATGATCATTTGTTTGATCTTATATCTTGGTGATCATAGGTTGATCATTTTGTTTGACCGAAGCAGGGCTTTTTGAGAAAGCGTAGCTTTGTGGACGAGACTTCGTCGAGCCTCACACCCCGGAAATGGTCGAAACAGGAAGAATGCGGCAAGGTTCTAGGGAGTAGCGCCCCTTAGTGTAT